>CM056195.1:41335753-44014503 GCA_029692085.1 Gymnothorax javanicus
GCAACTTCAAGTTTCTGTTCACAATGCCTTTCTTAAAAACAACTCACAAGTCGCAACTTCAGTGAAAAAGTAAAAAACAAATCACAGTTTGCATTATTCACTTTATGTCATGGTTTACAGCCCACCGGATGCCAACAGCAATCCGGCGGGCACTAGGACCATGGGTCTAGAAATATAGGCCTGATAATTTGAGTAAAAATGTATTCTGATAAGTGACTCTTTATACAATAATCATGTTTATTTTGTTGCAAAGTATGCCGATGAAACTATGATCTTTTTTTGTACAAATTTGATCTTGCTTCCAAACTTTTGGCCTGTAGTGTATATACACACACACACACACACACACACACACACACACTGTGTGTGTGCGTGTGTGTGTGTGTGTGTTGTAGGTTTATCTTCCGGCTTAAGAAGTCAAATATGGGAATGTTATACCACTAAATATGTGGCACTGAACATTTTTTTTTTTGTGGTACTGATTAGATGAAAATGTTTTGCTCTCAATGTAAGTGGCCCTTAATGAAATGTGGCCAGTAATGAAGTTTAATTTTATATTCAAGGCATTTTTATTTGAGATCAAAACATATATATGAAACAAAGGAACATGCTGCAGCTTTCATTTCATTCTTTATTAGGTCTGTGACCCAATAGCATCAAAAAAATTTTATTTATTCCTATGCTTAAATAATACATACAAGGAAGTTTGTTTGATTCTTTATCCCAATATCATGGAGCATATTGAAGCAATTGTTTATTTCACAGGTTTATGGGGTTGGTAGTTAACCTTAACTGTCACTGGGCCCTAATTAGGGCCGGGCCAAATGTGAGAAAATGCAGGTGACAGTTAAGGGGTTAATGAGAAATTCATGGGTTCAACAAAATGACCTCAACAAATGTTTAAAAAGCAAATTTTTGGAAATTTCTGTTTCTGTTGTACTATGGCTGATTCAATGCCACCAGAAAGGAATAAAAAGTAATAGTAAAATTAATTTTCTGTTACTTAGTACAATTCTGCGATGGCTTTTAAGCAAAGTATTTCCATTACACATTTTACAAAACACCCTGCAAGTTTATATTTGTCATTTATTGCAATTCAAGCCATATCACAAAAAAGCTGTTGATACAGAAAGTAGCTTTTTGGTTTGTAATGATTTAGCAAAGTGAATTAACAATTTGTCCACGTTTCTTTATAACATCAGAGAGCAATGAAACGGCATCAGGAAACATTGCCCAGAAGCACCTATACCTTTAAGCACTCAAATCATTTTGGCCCTGTCACATTTGTAGCAGTAGTTTCAACCTTTTGGGTGCCTCAATGAGCTAAATTGTAAAATTAAAATTTTACATTTTAATGATGTATTCTGTGAATTGTGCAACCTCAGACTCAATATGAAATTTCCTTATATTTGAAAAAGTAGTTGCTTTAGAGTTTTTTTATTTATTTTTTTTTTAGTACAGTTCTTTGAGGTTTGTTGAATAACAGTTGACTTGGTCTTGGAAACTTAGAACATTAGAGGAATAAATCGTCAAATCTCAGCATGACTATCTGCATGGATACACAGTGCTAAGTATCAGAGGCAACTACCTCACTTAGAGTTCACCTTTGAAATATTTACCTTTTCACCTTTAAAAATGTGATTATTTGCTCCTTGGGGACACAAAGGCTATATTTCAGCATTGCGTACACTAAAATGAACACTAATAATAAACCTGAATAATAAGCACACACCTCACTTTTAACAATAAAGTTTTAATTTTTGTATATGAATTAGTCTTACCGTATGCACTCCATTGGATCTGGTCTCCTTGTGTATTGTATGTTCATTCTTCTGGTTTCAGTGTGCAAGGCAAAGACCCCACCAATAGTGATTTCTCCTGCTTGATAGAAGCTGGGCTTGGTTGCCCTTCCCAATATTCTGCACGGTGGGGTCTGTGCAGCAGCCCAGAGGACTGTCTGTGCCAGCAGAATGGACTGAAATGCCATCTCACTGCTCATCTCAGATCTGGCACTGCAGTGTGCCAGGTTTAAATAATTAGGTCACCATCAATTTGTGATTCTCAAGAGCACGACTGAGTCCCAGGACTAGAAAGTTAGAGAAAATTCAGTTGGCAGTGAGGGCATACTGAAGACAAATACAAGGATAGTTGAGATCACCAACAATTAACAGGTAAATATGTTAATTATATGGTTCGGTAACAAAAACAGTTCCTCTGGGCCACGTCGCGCGGTAACGGAGTTACAAAATTGGTGTATTTTGTATCAGAGCTCCAAAACTAAGTAAGATAGAGTTACAATTTAAATGGCTTTGTGTAGGTCTTCCCTAGTACTTCAAAAAACAAAATAGCCGATTTCGTTCATTTGATTTATTTTGGGTTTTATATTTATTTTTTTTTCTTAGCTGCATTACTGCTGCGACGCTGTTGCCGGAGTTGATCGCGGCCATTCTGGACAATGGTTGTGATTCTACCAGCCGAGCCACGGCATGTCTCGGCAGCGTCCTAGAAGCGGCTCTCCACGCTGCTTCGCCATGAATACGCGCCAAGTCTATCTCTGGCTGTAATGGGCCGCAGTTGCGCTGATATGAATACAGCAGGGATACGTTTCTCATAGTTCGACCATATACAGTCATTGGATCCAACTACGTTAGCATTTGTGCTAATGGGAACCGCACACCAGATCATGCCAGGCAGGAAGTGACAATCCAGGGGAATATGCTTTTAACTAAAAGAAACAAGCCCCAAATCTTTGATATAAAATTCGTTTATAACTTACTTTTCAACTACTTGTCTGTGATTTTGTTTTAACTAAAACACTGGCACTTTTTTTTTAATCTATGGCGTTCACGGGTGGACTGCATGACAGCACAACAAAGTCGGAAATGACGCTAAATGCAATTGAAGCAGAAAAAAAAACAACAGAAAGCATTTATGTTTGTTGCACAAATATCCTGGGAAGAAATGATGAAATATGCAAAATCTAAGCAGGTCCATTGTATAAGCTGGCAGAATGCTGCACTGACGTTTCGCGCTCAGTAGAACAAGAAGTCGTCTGCAAGACGAAGCAAAATAGCGTAGCTCACGTTCTGCTGCAGAAACGTGCCCAGTGGAATCTATGGGTGATACCTCTTTATCAATAAATGTTCTGAATTTCCTGTTTGTCTTGGGTTTGTCATTTTTTTTTGGAAAGTGCTCTGTCAATAAAGTTTACATATTATCTTACTTTGGTTGCTGTCCTAGCCTACAGTACGAACCGCCGGCAACAAAGAGTGTTTGATTTGAAATTAACCAGATGTTTTAATGTTGTGTCTGTGTACCGATCAATCTTCGCTGTATTAAAGTGTTGCGTTTGTGCTCCGGCATCCAGCAAAAATAGAAGCCTTTTGTATCTGCTGCGCAGGGCTCCGATATGTTGGATCTGGGACGGAAGGGAAATGCAACGCAACGGATCTGGTGTACGCACACTCATTGACTAAAGTGAAACTGATCAGCTGTGCTGCTGTGGCGAAGCAGAGACGGACAAAACACACATCTGGTGTAATCTGGGGGGTAACAACGCTAGTTTTGGTCATACAGTAGAACTTGTATATAACTGATTCAACTGGACCAGCACATTTTGTCCATTATATGCTAAATCCGTCATAAGTGTGAAACGCACAAAATATAGCTATAGGACGAATAATGTCCACTATGCAGGTATTAAATCTTTTGAATAACATCATTCACTAGCTGCGTTTCCATTACTACTAGAAATGCGCAAAACCTAAATATCGCAATTAAAAATTGGTAATAGAAACACCCAATTTTCAAAAAAACTCAAATATCGATAAAAAGTTTTTACACTCTCATGAGGTGGTTTTTCAGACGTGTTGCTAAAGAACTTTATCGCAAAAGTGTAATGGAAACGCTTTTTACACTAAACTTGACGTCAGCAGACATGTCTGGTGCCACATCTAGTCCTATAACCTCGCAGAGCGGATTGAACGTTTCGCGGATCATCCTGAAGTTCTGGAGGCTGTTTCAATAAACTTAACTTTTCCAACTAAGTCGGACCATCCATACCGTGAAACGTCCGACTTTCGACAGACCGTGTCCATCAGGTGTTTAAGGTACAAGAGTAGGACGTCCGACCATGGTCCGATGTGGATGGACTGCCCGGTCGGAGCTGCGTCATAATTTACACCTCAGTGACGCACAGCTTCGTGATTTGGTGCACAAATATTCAAAATACGTAAACATTAATAGGAAAAACAACTCTGATTTGCTAGATGTCTAACTACTATGAAAAAGTAAACTAACTGCGCACACTGCTACAAGATGTCACGTTAAATGTCAGTCTTAACTGAATACAAGCTATCTAGCTAATCAAAAGTGGCCTTCGCTGTGCATTTTGTACCATAAGTTACGAGTAGCAATCAAGTTGCTGTTATGATCCTGCTCTGTCTGTCATGATTCTGCCATGGTTGTTATGTTTTCCCTAGTCCCTGTTATGTTTATGATTATGTCTGTTAGGTTTTGCCATGTTCTGTTTTAGTTTTGCATTTTGCCATGTTTTCGTTTTTGCCCTCCTAATCCACTATTCTGTTAGTTTTCGGTCCATGTCTTTGTTCATGCCCTTCATTGCACTTTGTCTCCCCTGTCTGGTCTTTTTGTTAAGCTACAGCTTCTCCCCAGTCCTGCGTGTCACATGCTTAGGTGATTTCATGGTTTCTGGGTTTCAAACATTCCTTCAATCTCGTTTGCTTCCATTCGCCTCTTTTCTGTTTTACTAACCAATACTAACAGTTTGTTATTTTTGTTAAAGTTACTAACCCAGACTAACATTGTATATAATACTAACTTACTAAACGAGCACTAGGGATTGTATAGCTGCACTTACTAATTGATTAACAAGCTCTCAGCACTCGCCCTGTTCTAGTCTCCGCCTCTTGCCTTCACTTTGTCTCTCCTGCAATTCAGCGGATCCTCCGCACCTGCTCCACTCTGTCCTACCTCTCATTATCTGTGCACATTAGAACTCCCTAACCGGAGCTGTATGTTTTGTCATAGGTTGTCTCGTGTTCCCTGTCCACGTTTTGGCTTTGCCAATTTCATGTGATTAGGTTCTCCCTCATGTTCCCTCCTTTGTAATTAGTCTGATCCTCATCACCTGATCCTAATCATAGCATGTGACTTCCCTTGAGTGTAAGCTGTCTTCTCCTGCAGTTCCCCGTCAGAACGTTTCCCTTGTTTACCTGTGCTGCTCTTGTTTCTCGCCTTGTACTCATAGTGTTTCTATTCTGACTGGATGACTTAAGATTTTTTGGCTCTGCTTTTTGGTACTATTGTCTGCATCAGTTTCTGAACCCTTTTTGCCCGATGAGTTTCGTGTTTGCTGCCCTAGTAACGGTTTGGATTACGCCCACTGGATTTTTGTCTTTTGCTTCTCTGACATTCCTGTGTCTGTGTACCGAACCTGTTTTTGCCCGACCCAAGTACTGTTATTGCTGCCCTGGTTATCGACTCTGATTCTGCCCTACTGGATTGTGATTTTTGGATTGTGGACTCTGTACCGTTGCTTTTTTTTGCCCTGTGAGTCAATAAATCACTTTTTGCTGCTATTTCCTGGTCTCGCATTTGGTTCCAGAACGGTACCTCACAGTTGCAACATGACAAAGTGTTGATTATACAGAAGACATTAAAGCATCCATATCGATGACAGCTCATTCTACAGACTTCAATAAAGTCAAAGGCTGGCGGTAAACAGAGCTCCACTCTCGGTCACACATACGCATACAAATATGCTGATTTATAACAACCCCTTATAACCATGCCAAGACCGTTCTTAAGGCAATATCCCATTGGTGTTTACATAGCCTGAATAAAAATACTACTTTTTGTCTCTATTAAGGAAAACGCCACCGATGATTTTAAAGTGGAATATTCATGTATGTGTGGTTGTTAGAAAAATTCATTCAGGGATTTAACAGAGCCCCGTTTCTGGGTGTATATCGGTTTCACGGGCACTGATTATATTGTCTTTCGTCTCTCGAAATATTTTGGGCTGTCTTTGTCTTCAGGCAATTTCGAGCAAAACGGCATGTATTTTTGTTCAACCGGGTTTTAGGACAACGCTCGAGTGGTCCCAGAAAGTCAGACAGTCCGAACGGGTCAGAGGATGACGGACCATGTATTGAAACACCCAGAAAAAGACCGTCCGATCCAATTAGGTAGTCCGTCGCTGGGTCGGACAGTCTGTCGTGTTTATTGAAACAGCCCCCTGGATCCAGAGTTCATCTGTGAACTCCTCCGTCACGATCACCTCCCAGAAATCCCTAATTCGTGGCCGCTGCCACACATAAGGACTCTGCCGCTTAAAAATGACCTGCTGCCTTCGCCTTCTGTTAAAAATCGCCACGGCAACAGCAGTAGCAGCAACCATTACTGTATCAACGTGCACAATGTTTTGGCCGTCCATACTGTGTGCAGTATCGTGGGACGCGTGACTTTACGAGAATGACCGTAAATTACGCAAAATACCTTTCAATGGAAACAGCAGCAAAACGCAATTGTACTTTCTCGAAACTTGAGAAATATCAATTTTATTTTGCACAAAACTTTAATGGAAACGCAGCTAATGTCTGCTGCTTCAGCCCAAAACTTCGTGGCAATAGCCACCTGCTTCATTGAAGGATTTGGTTTAGCTTATTTGACAATGTTGTACTTCTCGTGATGTGCAAGTGACTTTTTGTTTACTGGCCACGTTTCCAAACGAGCACATTTAGGCTACACCGACAAATACACCCATGCACCAGTACTACTGTAGTAGATCTAAACTGACGCAGCCCACATGTTAATGATCAATTGGAAATCCCCAGTGTTTCATGGATTTCTCAATGTGCTTAGTTTCCTATCATCTGATCGATCCCAAACTTCACTGCGGAAATCTGTTGCAACTGCGCAGTCCATACGCCGATGTGTCTGATGTATATAATGCTTTTTAATGGAAATACATTGTGTTGGGATTGGACCCTCTGTCCAATATTCGTGAAAGTCCATTATAGAAAATGTGTTGTTGGAGATGTTCTTTTCATGGAAAAGGTTACAGAAAAATCTGGACTTTTACTTTTGTCTAGTATGAGCAATTTTCCAGTTTTTACAAGGACAGTTTATGCAAGTTTAACTGTAGTAGTATTCATTCTTACCCATAACACAGACTAAAGCGCATCATATCAGCTAGAGCGAGTCATATCTTGCACTATGTATTATAACCGCAAAATATGTTTTACGATGCTCTAGTGTTTCTGACTCCATCGTATATCAGGAAAATAATCCTCCAGTCTAAAATTACCGCCACACGCGACCACATCTTTCATAAAAAAGGCTGCAGTTAACTCCCCTCTCTTCACCTCCATGAAATGCACCCAGGCATGAAAGCTATAACACCATTTCTTCTCTTGCTAGAAAATTGGTAGACTTCAATTCCTGATAGGCCTGAGTTTGTAGTACCTGCAAAAACACAAAAATTTCTCATACTGTCAAATGGTAAACAGCAAAGTTAAACTGAAAAAGTCCAACTCACTATATCACGATTGTACATCGTCAGTGCCAACCTACTCACTACACATAGCACTCAGTGTAGCCAGATGAGTCATGTGGTTTCCAGCCTAAAACTGATTCAAAATCTGCTCAAATTTATTAAAAAAATTCCTAAAATAACTCTTATGAAAACTTGTTATTTATCAATTTATTTATATTCAAGCACATTATGTTAACTTTAAATGGTTATCCTTGTGGGAGTTCATATCAGCAAATGTTTCTAGTAATTTCTTGTGGTTCTTTGAGGTAGTGAACAATACATCTGAAGCCTACAAAAGTGCTACATGAAAATCTATAGCCTTGCTGGCTACATTTATTTGCGCAAAAACGCATTCAGTGAGGGCGAGAGAGAGCACAATCACAACTAATGTTAGTCTGTCAAAAGCATAACAATTAGAGCTGTTCAGAACATTGACTGTATGTAGCCAAATATTTCACATTACCAGAAGTCACTAAATGATGACAAACCCTCTAAGGAAAAAAAAAAAAAAAACCAAACAAACACCACAATCAAAAGTGCATTAGCTAGCGAACTAAATAACAATATTAATAACAGCATCAGTGTAGTTTCAACTTGACCCCTATTTAGCTAACAAATATTGTGTTTTTAAATAACACTTCACACACATACAAATGAAATTACTCATTAAAATGTGCAGTTTTTAAATTGGGACTCTCTAATATCCTGTCTTTACTCGCTCCTGACATACAGTGCCAGCACAGATTGAATTATGGCGTGCTCTTGGTTTTGCACATCTTAAACGCTCCAGTTTCATAGCTAACTATATCCGATAAATCATCTGCAGCATTTATTGACTCATGGAATGTAACGTAAGTTACGTGACTTTTCGAAATTCACGTTTCTGCAGGTCATTGGAAATGTCACTAATTCAAGTCACTAGCACAGTAACTTAAACATCTGTACAGTGAGCAAAATTTGAGATCTCTGTTTTTAGTTTTACCATGAGCCTTTTTAGCTCTTTGAAAGGGGGCCTAGCTGAAATACAAACTAGGCAGGAGGCGCAGATTTTGCAGTGGGCTTTACACTGGTTCACTTTGACGGACATTGCCCATTGCTTTTGATAAACGTCATTTTCCCACTCTTTCTGGAACATTTCACTTTTTTTGCCCACTTATATGATTATACTAACAGAATACACCGATGGCCATTATCTTTGCAGGGTAATAAGCCTCGCTGGCTATAGGTGAAGACTAGCGACCGCACAGGTGCTACAGTCAAGGGATAACATTATGCCCTGATGGTATTGGGTCCGAGGGGGGAAGCGTGAGCTCACCACATGGCCTACGCAAGGAATCGGTGTGACCAGAGCCATGCATCATGCGCTTGGCTACCTCCTTTCAATGAAAATGGTCAAAATTCAATGTTCAATGTTTTAAAAGTCAATATAATGTTGTATTAAATACACAAACCTGGGGTGCGTTTCCCAAAAGCTACATAGTTCATCCATTCACAGTCAGTGGGTCCAACTATGCAAGTTAGCATCTATGATTTTGGGAAACGCACCCCTGGATAGTTCTTCTTTTGAGACTACTTGTAGGCTTTGTAAATACAAATCACAGATTGTAAATAACACCGCAGAGTTAATCTCAAACCAGTTCAAAATGTGTCCACTAGCCCAAGGTTATTTTTGCCCGCAAAATCCAGTAGAAAACTGCTCATTTGGGTGGGAAGCTGTCCAGTCTGGCAACACTGATTGCACTAAGGTTCAGCCAAGGACAACAACTCCCTCTCATGACATAAAATGAAGTGATGTTGAAAAAAAAAGGTCTTTTAGCAGCTCTGCTCGAAAGTTTTTCCCCTGAGTTAAGCCCATATGTCTAGTATCATTTGCATTATTATTTTTACTACTCGGCACCAACTACGCATCCTGCAGAAAGGACAACCACCATGGACTTCAATAAAAGCGAGAGATACTTTGTGAACACATAACATGACAAAACATAACATGAATGCCGAGAACAGGCCGTTCAGCCCAACTAGGCTCGCCAGTTTCTTTATACTATTGTGAATATATCACTTCAGATACTCAATGACCCAATGGTGTCTAGCTTTAAGTCAAGCCTGCTCTTAAAAACTCCCAAGGTCTCTGCCTCAACAATATGGTCAGGCAAGATATTCCACATCGAAATTGCTCTTTGGGTGAAGAAATATTTCCAAATATCAGTGCTAAATTTACCTTTGGTCAACTTCCATTTGTGACCTCGAGTTCTACTAACAACACTTGGTCGAAGGAATCCTACATAATTGGCTTTGTTAATCCCTTTAACATATTTAAAGACCTCAATCAGATCACCCCTAAGTCTCCTTTTCGTAAGACTAAAGAGATTAAGGATCTTCAGCCTCTTCTCATAGCTTTCATCTTTTATACCCGGAATTAGCTTAGTGGCTCTTCTCTGAACTTTTTCTAGACCCTCTATATCTTTCTTAAAGTATGGTCCCCCGAACTGTACACAATACTCCAGATGTGGTCTGACGAATGTGGTGTACAAAAGAAGCATCACCTCCTTGGATTTGTACTCAATACTTTTGGCAATGTATCCCAGCATCCGATTGACTTTTTTAACTGTCAAGGCACAATGGCTAGAGCCTGTGAGGGTTTGGTTAATAATCACTCCCAGATCTTTTTCGTGTGGAGCACATTCCAGTTTTAAACCTCCCATGAAGTAATCCCGTCTAATGTTTTTATTACCTACATGTACAACTTTACATTTCGCTACATTAAATTTCATTTGCCACATTTCTGCCCAATTCTGGATTCTATCCAAATCATCCTGAATCACTTTAGTGGACTCTAAGCTATTTGCCAAACCTCCCAATTTAGTATCATCTGCAAATTTAACTAATTTGCTCTCAATATTCCTATCAAGGTCATTAATGTAGATGAGGAACAGCAGGGGTCCCAACACCTATCCCTGGGGGACCCCACTCCCCACCATACCTAGCTCAGATGAGATATCACTGACCACCACTCTTTGTGTTCTGTCCTGTAACCAGTTTGGAATCCGCTTCAGAATACCTCCTGTAACTCCAATGGAGCTCATTTTAAAAATTAGTCTCTTATGCGGTACTGTATCAAATGCTTTCTGAAAATCCAAGTATATGATTTCATAAGCCCTGCTCTAGTCCTAAGTCTTGGTGGCCTCTTCAAAAAATTCCAGGTTTGTCAAGCATGACCTTCCCTTACGGAAACCATGTTGGTTATCCCTCAAGATATTATTACTTTCAAGAAATAAGTCCAGCTCATCTTTTATGATAGATTCCAGTATTTTGCACGCAATGCAAGTTAAACTGACTGGCCTGTAATTTCCTGGCTCAGTACGGTCCCCTTTCTTATATATTGGAATTATATTGCCCTGCTTCCAATCATTTGGTATTTCTCCAGTTTCTAAAGACCGTCTATAGATGGTGGATAGTGGCTTAATGATGATTTCACTAACTTCCCTGAGCACACCAGGATATAAGCCATCAGGACCCGCCGTCTTATGTGCCTTTAGTTTATGCAACTTGTCTAATACTTTGTTATCCCTAACCTCAATTTCCGCTAAATAATCTTGAGCATTGGACATACCCTCTGGCCGAATAAAAACCCGCTCTGAGGTAAAATTCTCAACAAAGTAACTGTTTAAGGTATCCGCAATATCCTTGTTATCATATGGCAGCGATCCATATTTATTCTTTATGCACTTAACCTCCTCTTTGACTTTCCTTTTTCTGCTACAGTACTGAAAAAAGTGCTTAGGATTAGTTTTTGCCCCTTCTGCAATTTGTCTTTCAGACAGTCTTCTAGCATTCCTCAGCTTCTTTTTTTTGACCACAGCCCGCATTTTACAGTATTCAGCCTTAGTGTTCTCATTGTTATCCTTTATGTACATCTTATAAAGATTCCTCTTTTTCCTCAAACTACTATGAATAGCTGTGGTCATCCACTGAGGATTCTGCTTTTTCAGCTTAGTTTTGGACATCTTTGGAATGAATTTGCATTGTGAATCAAGTAAAACCCCCTTAAATCTTTCCCACATCTCATTTACAGACTCACAGTCCAGGGGTGTCTCCCATTTTATTTTACTTAGATATGAGCGCATCCTGTCAAAGTTTGCTCGCCTAAGATTGAAAATTTTTGTTTTTGAAGACACTTTTTTAACTTCCCATGAAACATCAAAATTAACAGTAGAGTGATCACTAGTCCCAAGTGGCTCCAGTACCTCAACATTGCAAATTCTATCTGGGTAATTACAGAGCACCAAGTCTAAAATTGCCTTCTCTCTTGTGGGTTTATTAACATACTGCACCAAAAAATTATCATTTATAACATCTAGAAATTCTTCCTCCCCCCACCCTGTCCTTTCACTATGTTCCAATCGATACCAGGATAATTTAAGTCTCCCATAATGATAGTCCCTCCTCCTCTACAAGCTTTCATAATCCTCTTAAAGAGCATTTCATTGACGATACTGTCCAAAGCTGGCAGTCGATAGCATACTCCTATGTTTAAACCAGTCTCGTGTTTGCCAATGAGCCAGACCCAGATATCTTCAGAGGGCAAGGATTGTTCAATTTCAGGAATTTCCTGCACATTTATGTTTTCATTCACATAGAGTGCTACACCCCCTCCTCACCTATTGCATCTATCCTTCCTAAAGAGCTTATAACCTTCTATATTATATTCATCACCATCCTCTTCACTAAGCTATGTCTCTGTAATCCCAACTATGTCATAGCCCTCACTAATGATAATGGCCTCAAGTTCTGGAAATGTATTTTTTATGCTTCTTGCATTTAGATAAAAACATTTCAGGTTATCGCAAATGCTCTTCCCCTTCGATATCCCATGTGCCCGCTGCTTCAAGCCCCTCACCACGCTTTGTTGCTTTAAAAATAAATCATCAATAGTGCATGTAACGCTGTCAGCTTCCATCAGGGCAGTCTGCATTTCCCTCTGTATAACAATTTCTAACCTCCCTGCCCCCCAAGTCCCAAGTTTAAATAACTCTGTGCTACCCTCAACATATGCTGGCCCAGTGCAAAGGTACCCCTCCGGTTCAGGTGTAGTCCGTCCGGCTTGAACAGGTCACCCCTGTCCCAGAAGTAGTTCAAGTGCCCCATAAACCTATACCCCTCTTTCCTACACCAGGTTTGTAGCCACGTGTTAAGGCAAGACATGGCAGGCAAAAACATGGATTTTTCATGCAGGGGTCAAAATTGAGATTTTGGGCTAGTTTACTCATTGAACATGTTTTCTTTCAAACTGCTATAAAGAAAACATTAAAATTATACATTTAGACATTTATTTTATGACATTTTGTCTACTTGCGGGAGTAAGTTTCTTCCGAATTTACCAAAAAGTTAGCATTCCAACGCAACGAACAGTACTTCGCCTCTTCACTGAAATCTGTCATGACTGGTACCGTTGTAAAGCTCTGATTCTCCTGCACAACGCTGTGTAATCCAAATAAGGGCATTTTCTTTCTGTGAGTAACCAATCATGAAAGTTCATAGGGGGATTTAAAGCTAATGACAAAATCTCATTGGCTACTGCCGGTTTCTGCTAAAGTGATTAGCTCAGATGCATCACGTGGTGCGCTCTGACACTTCCGTCTTTAGCTTGCTGCGGAACCTTGGCTGCGTCCGAATAGTTACATAATCACGTCCTATCATCTAATTCCGAACCACTTTTCTTTAACCTCTGTGTAAAACGTCATGAGGTAAAGGAAAGGTGTAAAGGGGACTCTTTTACAGCTTAGGGAGAGAACCGCGTGAATGAGAGAATCCGAACGCACTTACACTCGGCACAGTGATCACCCGCCTCCTGTTCGTCATGTTTGTTTGAGATTTGGTGGCATGTTTGCGTTCCCGTGCCGTGGTCAGCAGTTAGTTAATCAACACAATGCATGTGTTCCACGATCGTTCAAATTGTTTAAGTCAAGTAGGACCACTTGAAACGTTTTTGTGCAATTCCATTGCTTTCAACCCCTGAGTAAAGAAAAGCGTGAAAAGTCTGGAGGCATAATTATTTCCATGTTACTAGTGGTGAAATCCACCGAAATGCATGTGAAACTGATAAACCTCCATGCACAAGGACTTCAATTCCGCCTGAGAATCTCTTACAAACGTGCTGGTTGAATGGTTGCTGACATTCGGCACGGGAACGTGAATATGACATTTAAACGGCCAAATGTGTGAAAGTTGACAGCCTTTTGTCCTAATTGTGCTGCGCGGGGTCTGACAATAAACATTGATCCAGAAAATCATCGGTTCTGCAGCAGTTTATTGCTCGAGTGCAGTAATTGCAAAAGGGACACTAGTGCAGACGAAGCGTCTTTACATCTACACCAGTGGTCTTCAAGGCTGTTCCTGGGGACCCACTGTGTATGCTGGCTTTTGTTCTAACCACAGTTGTAATCGCAGGATTTTAACAAGCTGTTCATTAGTCTTAATTAAGTGTATTTAATGTTTAGAGCAGTTATTTGGCCTCTTAATTCACAAGATAACAGAAATATCTATGTTTGCCATCCAGAATTTAAAAAATGCCATACCCACATTGCTATGCATTGGAAATAACAGCATAAAATGAGAGAAAACAATGTAACCAATCAAATTAAAGATGTACTTGGCTCCTACTTGGTGAACACTAATTGTCACATCATGACAAATGGTAAAGAGTCAAACCAGCTTTGTGTTAATCTAATTAAGTTCACCTGAAGTTTTTTTTGAAAGAACTTGAAACAGTTGTGTCCCTCAGCCCAATTTGGGATTTACTGAGTTCCTCAGTGTCTAATTTGATCTGTTTCAAATGTCACAATGCTTGAAATTTCTTGCAGTATAGAAATAAAACCACAATCTTCAAGAATAATTTATTCTTCATAGCATGTATGGATGTTTCTATGTAACATTTGGCTAAAAACAATAAGTAAGTAAGTAACAACTTGTTAAAATCCTGTGATAACTATTGTGGTTGAGACAAAAATCAGCATACACGTTGAGGACCACTGATCCACATGATTGCAGAGTGAGAGTAGAAGTGATGTCGCGTTTGACGTGAGTTTTGTCTGCAAGTTTGTGCAGTGTAGGCCAATATGTTTATTAGTTGAATAACTGCAGTTGTAGGCCTTAGATGCCTGTCATGTTATTAAATGATCCATTTTCATGAGCTTAAAATATACCACATTACTATTAATAAGGGCCTGAACATTTATTCTGTTTGTGAGCAATTGTTTCCAACAGAAATGCATTGAATTCCCCTATGTAAATCTTTGAATGCCGTTTTCTCAAAATGAGGTTTTTGTCATACTCCAAGTCAAACTTCTCCGCCTCTGTAGTACCTATGTAAACCAAACTTTGCAGTTATACACTTAGCTATATTCTGAAGATATTTACAGAGATATTTGTTAATATATCATCCCTAGCCTGATTTATGAGACATTTTATTCCCAAAAATATGGCGAAAATTGATTTTAAGGCCATGGACAGCATATTTTGATTTTCTCAGTAATAAAAGCAGATATCCTGAAATCCCTCTGTAATTGTTTTTTTTGTAATTGTGAGGGTCTGTTGGGAACGTCTGGCGGAACCCTCCGTCAGAAGGGTTTTCAACTCTCACCTTCGGGAGAGCTTTGACCAGATCCCAAGGGAGGCTGGAGACATTGAGTCTGAATGGACCATGTTCTCCACCTCCATTGTTGATGCGGCCGTTCGGAGCTGTGGCCGTAAGGTTTCCGGCGCCTGTCGCAGCGGCAACCCCCGAACCCGGTGGTGGACACCGGAAGTAAGGGATGCCGTCAAGCTGAAGAAGGAGTCCTATCGAGCTTGGTTGGCTCATGGGACTCCTGAGGCAGGTGACAGGTACCGAAAAAAAAAGCGTGCTGCAGCCCGGCAGTGGCTGAAGCAAAAACTTGGGTATGGGAAAAGTTCGGGGAGGCCATGGAGGAGGATTATCGGTCGGCTCCTAAGAGATTCTGGCAAACCGTCCGGCGCCTCAGAAGGGGAAAGCAGTGCCCTTCCAACACTGTTTACAGTGGAGGTGGGGAGCTGTTGACTTTGACTGGGGATATTGTCGGCTGGTGGAAGGAACACTTCGAGGATCTCCTCAATCCCACTGACACGCTTTCCGTAGAGGAAGCAGAGGCTGGGGACCCAGAGGTCGATTCATCCATCACTCGGGCTGAAGTCACTGAGGTAGTTCGGAAGCTCCTTGGTGGCAAGGCACCGGGGGTGGATGAGATCCGCCCTGAGTACCTCAAGTCCCTGGATGTTGTAGGGCTGTATTGGTTGACACGCCTCTGCAGCATCGCATGGCAGTCGGGGACAGTGCCTCTGGACTGGCAGACCGGGATGGTGGTCCCTCTATTCAAGAAGGGGGACCGGAGGGTGTGCTCCAACTATAAGGGGATCACACTCCTCAGCCTCCCTGGTAAAGTCTATTCCAGGGTGCTGGAGAGGAGAATTCGGCCGATAGTCGAACCTCGGATTCAGGAGGAACAATGCGGTTTTCGTCCTGGTCGTGGAACACTGGACCAGCTCTATACCCTCCGCAGGGTGCTTGAGGGTTCATGGGAGTTTACCCAACCAGTTCACATGTGTTTTGTCGACTTGGAGAAGGCATTCGACCGTGTACTTCGTGGCATTCTGTGGAAGGTGCTTCGGGAGTATGGAGTCCAGGGCCCTCCACTAAGGGCTGTGCGGTCTCTGTATGACCGGAGCAGGAGCTTGGTTCGCATTGCCGGCAGTAAGTCAGACCTGTTTCCGGTGCATGTTGGACTCCGGCAGGGCTGCCCTTTGTCACCAGTTCTGTTCATTATTTTTATGGACAGAATTTCTAGGCGCAGCCAGGGGCCGGAGGGAGTCCGGTTTGGGGACCACAGGATCTCATCTCTGCTTTATGCAGATGATGTTGTCCTGTTGGCTCCTTCGAACCAGGACCTTCAGCATGTACTGGGGTGGTTTGCAGCTGAGTGCGAAGCGGCTGGGATGAGAATCAGCACCTCCAAGTCCGAGGCTATGGTTCTCAACAGGAAAAAGGTGGCTAGCTCCCTCCGGGTTGGAGGAGAGCTCCTGCCTCAAGTGGAGGAGTTTAAGAATCTTGGGGTCTTGTTCACGAGTGAGGGAAGGATGGAGCGTGAGATTGACAGACGGATCGGTGCAGTGGCAGCAGTAATGCGGTCATTGTACCGATCTGTTGTGGTGAAGAAGGAGCTGAGCTGAAAGGCAAAGCTCTCAATTTACCAGTCAATCTACGTTCCTACCCTCACCTATGGTCAGGAACTTTGGGTCATGACTGAAAGAACGAGATCTCGGATACAAGCGGCTGAAATGGGTTTCCTCCACAGGGTGGTGGGGCGCTCCCTTAGAGATAGGGTGAAGAGCTCTGTCACCCGGGAGGAGCTCAGAGTAGAGCCGCTGCTCCTCCACGTCGAGAGGAGCCAGCTGGGGTGGCTCGGGCATCTATATCGGATGCCCCTGGATGCCTTCCTGGGGAAGGTGTTCGGGCATGCCCCACCGGGAGGAGGCCCAGGGAAGACCCAGGACACGCTGGAGGGACTATGTCGCTCGGCTGGCCTGGGAACGCCTCGGGATACCCCCGGAAGAACTGGAGGAAGCGTCCAGGGAGAGGGAAGTCTGGGCATCCTTGCTTAGACTGCTGCCCCCGCGAAAAAAAAGTTTCATAACCGGAATATTTTTTTTACGGTTTGGGTAAGAGTACCACACACAACCTCCAGTAAAATCGAAAAAAATCACAACTTTTTTTCCGGCTTACCTTAATGTTTAGATACCAAGTGAAATATTCGGGTGTGGAAAAACGTCGAGCGAACATCCAGTAAAGATAATTTACACTTTAATTTCTTGAGCGGCTATACGTACTACTAGCTTATAAAGGTGGCAGCCATGACACTGTTGACAATACTGGGGCATGCGCAGCGTATGCATAGTTCGCAATATCACATAGGCACGCGCATGCAGCGAGGGCGAGCACTCCGTTTCCGTGCGCTAGTGTGTTCAACACCCAGCCGTTTGTGTCATTGTGGGGTTTTGTTATTCACATCTGGACCTCTGTTTGAGTAATAATTCGCGTGCTTAAGCTTGCCTAGCGCCTAACAACATTAAGTTTGGAACTTACGTACATCAAAGTTGGCTTTATGATATTATTCTATTGATGTCGTCTCGGTGTTACATACTCTTAGGTGGCGCGTACAGTAGCAGGATGTCTGCTAAAATTTGAGTAAAGTGGTCGACTCCGCTGTGTTGACGTCGCCACATATACTCGGCCAGATAAAAACCTAAGCCGTCGCTGCTGCTCGTATGCGTGGATGGCAAGGACCTCTTGATCTGCTACCACTGGCACTCAATCAATAAATTCCACACATCTTGCACCGTGCAATCACTAATTTTACTTCTTGTTTGTCGCTGATTACTACACGACCCTTTATAGTCTTGAAACTAATTCTGTGCACGTGTAACCAATTTCATCACGCCTTTTATTTCCATTCTAAATCGAAAACACACGCGAGTGCATTTAAGGCTGCCCATTAACATGACGTTGACAACAATAAATAATTAAGAAGGAAAAGAACCTTATATATAATTTCGCCCTTGTGTATTTGGCTGATTATGTTATCCATGCCTCACACCACAAAAATTTATCTGCCTCATAACTTGAGCTGCAAGACTTCGGCACCGCGTCGCGCACATTTTCTTTGTCACGACACTGATCTATTGTTCTGTCATAAACACACAAATGTAACTGCGCACAAATTATTCCGAAAACCTCCGAGTTTTTGTGCGTAGTACCCAGTGGTGGATTGTGTTTTCGTGCGTCTGCATTTCAACCAAGTATTGAATTTCTTCGTTTAAATGGATAGATCCTTTCGCCGCTGCATTTGTTAGAACAAAACAACCGTGACACATAACAGTAATCTGCCGTGCTGAAGTACGGTTGCTTTCACATTTGATACTAGTACGGATGGATTGTGCCCGAATCCAACTTTTCCAACCGTACTCGCGTGCCGTGCCCGAGCACGGCACACTCGTGCTCACACTTACCAAACGAACTAAACTATCTCTATCCCTATCCCTAACCCTAACCTTAATCTAACTCATAGGGAATGCTATCCCTATCCCTAACCCTATCCCTATCCCTAACCCTAACCTTAACCTAACTCATAGGGAATGATATCCCTATCCCTGTGCCTAACCTTAACTCAACTCATAAAGAATGCTATCCCTATCCCTGGCCCTAAACCTAACCTTAACCCAACTCAGCCACAAAAAATGGTTTGTTCTGCTCAAATTATTCTACCCAGTGTCAACGGATCAGCCAACTCACCAGCATGAAAGACATCAAAATGGATATTCACTCGACGTCTCCTCATTGACAACAATAAATAAAAGAAAAAAAATGAAAATATACACACACACTTTTGGTTGTCTTTCACCCTTCAGCGATGAATCGAAACTAATGGCGCTGAGCTGGCAACAAACTCAGTTGGTGTAGTGGTTAAGGCCAAAATGTGTGGTATGATTAGCATTGCTTTCTCCACAGGTTTCCAAGTTTGAATCCCGCTGTAGACACTAATGTAATGTCTAACTTAACTTGTAAACCTTTGTTCACAGCCTCATCAATGGAGAAAGAAAAAAAAAGAGAACATAAGTAGTTCAAGAGATAGGACACAGAGTGAATGACACGAGGGAACAATACAGTTGTGGAAAGCGGAATTACCGCAAAAATTTTTTTTACTCGCGCCGCATCTACCCCTTCCTTTTAAAATTTTTCCCCCATCATTCTAAAACCCCTTCTCACTCATAAAAACCCCCAAAAATATTTGTGCCCCCTTTTAAAATCATTCTGGCAAAAAAAAAAAAACCAAAAAAAGTGGAGGTTGTGTATGGTACCCATGCCACGGTTTGCTTTGCAACCAACAGTGGTCGTTGGGTAGCCTAGCTTGTAGACTCATTGATCATAAAGAATTGGTCTGCTCGCCTGCAGCATCTAAGGAATATTTACTCTGACACTTGTGGATTATCATGGAAACATCGCAGATGACGTGGCTGGCATGGATTTTATCGGTTTACAAGAAAAGGTAGGATGGGCATTAAATTGTTCATGGGCCTGATGACAGGGAGGCTAGCTGACAGGGAGGTGTGTGAGTGAGACGTAGGCGAGCTCAGCCTGCACCAGCGATCACTGACAATCATGACAGTGGCTCTGAATGACCTTGCTTTGACCTAGAAATTTAGGCCAAACAACAATAACACTATTTACGACCACTTAACTTTCCATCCATTCCATCTAGATATGTTTGTTCACCTTTCCAATTGCATGGGCTAATATAGGGCAGTTTCTGTGACAGTCACTGCGTTAATTTTCAAGCTAGGCTTATATGCAATTTATTTAATTGCATTTTTTTAATCCTCTAATCATGCAGCTTTTATAAGGTCTTAACTGTCCAATGTTTAGAAATAGTTTTACAATTGTGTAGTTTGTGTTTGTGTTGTAAGTGCAATAGTGAAAAAATAAGATTTTCTTTAGCGTGTTTTCCCATTTGTGTGAAGTGTGATAAAGGATTTGTGCTATTTATAATCTTCATTTTACATTTTATTTCTACATTATTATCCCCTGCCACGAGGTGGATCGGGGGATACTGGAATGGCGTGCATGCGTGCGTGCGTGCGTGCGTGCATCCGTCCGTCCTCAATGGGGACAAGTTTTCTTGGAAACTATTGCACCTACGTGAATGAAATTTTGTATGTGGCTAGTACTGATGCCCCTATTGAATGGGTTCGACAATTGATTCCGAGAAATTTTTTTTACAGAGTTATGGCCCTTGACTCTGTTCATGGACTTAAGTGTATGGGTGTTGCAATGGGGACAAGTTCTCTTGGCAACTATTGCACCTACGTGGATGAAATTTTGTGGGTGACCAGTACTAATGATCCTATTGAATGAGTTTGACAGTTGATTCCGAGAAATTTATTTTTACAGAGTTATGGTCCTTGTTTCTGTTCGTCCACTTGGTGTATGGGATTTGCAATGGGGACAAGTTTTCTCGGCAACCATTGCACCTACGTGGGTGAAATTTTGTGCGTGGCCATTACTAATGCCCCTACTGAATGAGTTCGACAATTGATTCCGAGAAATTTTTTTAACGGAGTTATGGCCCTTGACTCTGTTTGTGGACTTAAGTTTATGGGTGTTACAATAAGGACAAGTTTTCTCGGCAACTATTGCACCTATGTGGGTGAAATTTTGTGTGTGGCCAGTACTAATGACCCTATTAAATGAGTTCGACAATTGATTCCGAGAAATTTATTTTTACGGAGTTTTGGCCCTTGACTCTGAACTTGATGTATGGGTGTTTAATGGGAACAAGTTTTCTCGGCAACCTGATGAAATTTTGTGGGTGACCAGTACAGGTGACCCTATTGAATGAGTTCGACAATATATTCCGAGAAATGTATTTTTACGGAGTTATGGCCCTTGACTTTGTTCGTTGACTTAGGTGTACAGGATTTTCAATGGGGAGAAGTTTTCTCTGCATGGGTATATGGAATGTTCCATTGACTTTTGAATTTAGTATACTGTGTTTCTTTAATTTTCTAATTATGAACCTAAATGTATTCCTGTGAAATGGATTTTGTTGCAAAATTCACATCAATTGATTCACTGCAAATCATGTTCTTCACCTTTTAGATGGGAGTGTTTTTTTTTTTTTCCTGGATTTGAGGGGATATATGGAACACTTCTGCACACCCAACATTCTCTCTCCTCAGTACATTTACTAACTTTCCACTGTTTCGCCTTTTGAAGTTGATTATTATCCCCCGCCACGAAGTGGATCGGGGTATATTGGAATGGAGATCGTCCGTCCGTCTGTCCGTCCGTCATTCCGTCCATCCGGGTTCAATGGGGACAAGTTTTCTCGGACACTATTGCACCTTCATGGGTGAAATTTTCTGTGTGGCCAGTACTAATGACCCTATTGAATGAGTTCGACAGTTGATTCTGAGGCATTTTATTTTTACGGAGTCATGGCCCTTGACTCTGAACTGGGTGTATGCGTGTTGCAATGGGAATATGGAATCTCCCGTGACCATTCTTACCGTGGCCGGGGATATTGGTGACAATGTTGCCTTGTTTGTAATATTTTATTTTATTTATGTTTATTATTGTTATTATTATTATGACATTTTCTATATGTAAAAAACATAGCTTTAGGAGCCTGGGGTGAGTAAGAGAGGATAAAGAGGGCGTGAGCTAATGGCGACTTGATGGCATTTTTATGAGTGGATTGGGAGAGTTAGGCCCAGTCCCAATATTCACACTTCTGCCCTAAGGTCTTCTTTCAAGTGCGCAAATGTTGACGGTGCACTTAGGGGCGTGAGTGCAAAAGGGGCCGAAGCTGTTAAGAGCAGAATTGTGACACTTCTGTTCACGTCACGTATTACGTCACTTCCGTTTTGATTCAGGACACAGG
Source organism: Gymnothorax javanicus (assembly GCA_029692085.1). Taxonomy (NCBI): domain Eukaryota; kingdom Metazoa; phylum Chordata; class Actinopteri; order Anguilliformes; family Muraenidae; genus Gymnothorax; species Gymnothorax javanicus. The sequence continues at coordinate 41,357,819 of CM056195.1, forward strand.
AGATGAAACATGTTGGGGCGAAGTGTAAAGTGTGAATAAAATCAAAATGCAATGACTTTCAGATCGCATGAGCCAATAAGTTATTTACAATAAAACACAGATAACATTTCAAATGTTGAAACTGAGATTTTTTACATTTTTATCCACAAAATGAGCTCATTTCAAATAATCTGGCTGCAACAGGTCTCAAAAAAGTTGGGACACAGGCAAAAAAGGGCTGAAAAAGCAATTAATATATAAGAGAATCAGCTGAAAGAACATTTAGTGAGTAATTAAGTTAACTGGCATCAGGTGTGTAACATGATTGGCTATAAAAGGGATGTGTTAGAGAGGCTGAGTCTCTCAGAAGTAAAGATGGCCAGAGGCTCTCCAACTCGTGAAGGCTTGCGTATGGAATACTTTAAAAACAATGTTCCTCAACGTCAAATTGCAAAGGCTTTGAAGGTGTCATCATCAACAGTGTATAACATCATCAAAAGATTCACAGAAACTGGAAAAATCTCTGTGTGTAAGGGACATGACCGAAGACCTTTACTGGATTCCCATGATCTTCGGGCCTTTAGATGCCACTGCATCACTCACCAGCATTATTCTGTCATTGACATTACTAAATGAGCCCAGGAATACTTCAAGAAACCACTGTCTGTAAACACAGTCCGCCGTGCCATCCACAGATGGCACCTAAAACTATCATGCTAAAAGGAAGCCATTGTTGAGCATGATCCAGAATCGCTGCCGTGTTCTGTGGGCCAAGGCTCATTTAAAATGGACTGTAGCAAAGTGGCAAAGTGTCCTGTGGTCAGATGAGTCCAAATTTGACATTCTTGTTGGAAATCATGGGTGTTTTGTCCTCCGGGCTAAAGAGGAGAAAGACCACTCCTCCTGTTACGAGCGTTCAGTTCAAAAGCCAGCATCTGTGATGGTATGGGGATGCATTAGTGCATATGGTGTGGGACACTTGCATGTTTTAAAAAGCACCATGAATGACGAAAGGTATATAAAGGTTTTAGAGCAACATAGAGCAACATATTGTTCTGGAATTATATGTAAACCATTTTTACACATCTGACCTGCAGTTTGGATTTAAGCCTGGTCATTCCACTACATTGTGCACTGCAATATATCTTGAAACAGTAAATTATTACGTAAAGAAAAATTCCCATGTGTACAGCTGTCTTTTAGATGCCAGTAAGGCTTTCGACCGAGTGCATTACGGTAAACTGTTTAAACTTTTGGTTAAGCGAAATCTGCCAACTGTTATCATTCGGATTCTTTATGATTGCTATGCTCGGCAGGTGATCAGTGTTTCATGGGACGGTTTCATATCTCGTAATTTTACTGCTCAGAATGGCGTAAAGCAAGGAGGGGTTTTATCTCCTGTATTGTTTATACTCTACATTGATGAATTAATTGTCAAGTTAGCTAATGCTGGTATAGGGTGTCACGTTGGTCATTATTACGTGGGGGCGCTTGGATATGCTGATGATATTACGCTTAGTTGCCCTAGTTTAGCTGGCCTAAACAAGATGTTGAAGCTGTGTGAGTCTTTTGCTAAAGAATATAACGTTGTCTTCAACCCTAACAAGTCTGTCTCTATTAAATTTGGCGCTCCGGTTGAAAAATGCGAAAAGGTATATTTAAACGGTAACGAACTGAAATGGTCGACCTCAGTTAAACATCTTGGTGTTACTGTTAATTCTGACATCTGCGATTCTGACGACTCTTATATAAAGAAGTGTCAGTTCAATAGCTCTGTAAATAAACTTCTGAGTAATTATAGCTATCTTTCAGCTAGCGTTAAAATTAAATTGTTTGTTACTCAGTGCTGTGCTTTTTATGGTTCACAGTTGTGGTCAATTGGTTCTTCTGGTTTTGTGTCCTGCTGCAAGCAGTGGAACAAGGCAGTTCGCAAACTTTTAGACTTACCACTGTGTACACATACTTATATTTTAGGTCCATTGTTGGGACAGGCACATATTAGAGAACAATTGTGTGCTAAGACCTTGAAGTTTTTATTTTCTGTGGCCGACAGTAAAAAATGAAATTGTTGGTTTTGTTGGTAAGATGGCTATGCGTAATCTAGATTCTCCAATGAGTGCCAACATAGCTCGCCTTCGTTTTATGTATGGTGTGAATTTTAATCGCCCGCTACTTGGTAATCTACGTCGTATATATGCATCAGCTAAACCAGCAGCAGAGAAAGAAAGTGTAATATGTATTGCTAAAGAGCTTATCGATGTAATGGATGGCAATGCGCATATTGATGGTTTTAATCTTGATATTGTGAGGCAAATGTTGTTTAATGTGTTATGTGAGTGAGAGAAATTTTACATATTTTTTTAATACCAACCTGTACCCTGAGTACGAATAAAGACAATAATAATATGCTCCCCTCCAGATGACATCTATTCAAAGGAAGACCTTGTGTATTTCAGCAGGACAATGCAAAACCACAAACTGCAGCTATTACAACAGGATGGCTTTGTAGTAGAAGAGTCCGTGTGCTGAACTGGCCTGCCTGCAGTCCTGATCTTTCACCGATTGAGAACATTTGGCGCATAGTTAAACGAAAAGTCCGTCAAAGGAGACCTAAAACTCTCCAGCAGCTGGAAGCCTGTATTTAACAAGAGTGGGATCAAATTCCAATGGCTAAACTCAAGAAACTTATCTCCTCAATGCCCAGACGCCTACACTCTGTGTTAAAAAGAAGAGGGGATGCTACACTATGGTAAACAGGCCCCTGTCCCAACTTTTTTGAGACCTGTAGCAGCCATCAAATTTGAAATGAGCTCATTTTGTGGATAAAATTGTAAAATTTCTCAGTTTCAACATTTGCTATGTTATCTCTGTTCTATTGTGAATAAAATACTGGCTGGTGTGATTTGAAAGTCATTGCGTTTTGATTTTATTCACAATTTACACTTTGTCTCAACTGTTTCAGAATTGAGGATGTAGTCATTAGGTGTGAGTTTATAGTATTTAGTAGTTATTTAGCAATTTTAGCTAGTTAGCCTGTTTAGTTTTTCGTGTTCTAGTAGTCACTCATTAGTTAGATCGTCAGTTAGTTAGTTCGTTAGGGTGTAGGTTAGCTTTAGCTTGTAGATTAATTGTTTTAGTATTTGTGAGCTAGTGGCCACAATGGGTCGGCAGTGTAGTTTTCCCAGTTGCAAAAACGTCTCAGGGCTACATCGGTTTCCAGCTGACCCAGAAATTAGGCGCCAGTGCCTGCGCGCATTGCGCCTACCGGACCATTATCTCCCGCCTAGAGCCGGAGTTTGCAACGGTCATTTTTCCCGGAGTGCTTTTCCAGTCTCACGGAGGTGAACATGGGTTCCAGTAACGTGCTCATGCTGAAAAGCAATGCGGTGTCGAACGCTGCTGTCCCGGTGCTGACAGCAGGACCGACATCACAGCAGCTGCCGCTGCTGCCAGCAACTGTCCGGCATATTGAGGTGAGTACAAATATGTTTGTAATAATCAGCGTAATGCTGGTGACATGACAGAAGCTCTCGTTCCCAAAACTGCAAAGTCTAAATCCATTTATTCAGTCGGTCGATAGGCTTGTTGACTGGTGTATATTACAGTAGCAGAGCTGGGCTGTAACCTAAAAAACTGTGTAACAGTGAATATGGCAAAGAAAAATTGTAACGTTAGCCTACACCAGAATTGTGAAACACAATTATGCTATATTTCAGCCGAAACAGATCAGGGAGATCGGGTGCCAAACGGAACCAGTCAGCACAAAACATGCTGCTGGACAGGCTAACATAAAGCCTCTGAGGAGAAGCAAAGGTGAGTCATAATATGAAGTGCACTTTAGGTGGTGTACGCTCTTCGGTGGCTATGGGACAGGATTCATGGAAAATCGTTCGCTGCCGCTACCATGCGATCTTTCTTTTCCCAAGATCTGACAGATTAGCTCTGACCACGTCATTCTGCATTATAATTAGCCATGTGCTTTTGTTTGTTTGAACAGCGGAGGAGTACGACAGACAGATGAAGAGTGCCTCCGAGTAAATTCATTTCTCATTAACGTGATTTCAAAGCCCTGTCTTTTATTTGAACAAACAACAGTTGCAGCAGCTGTAATCAAATAAGGACTCTCTCTCAAAAAATACAGCATAAGCTGAGTCTTACACTTGATTTTTCCGGGCTGAAACTAACAATTATTTCCATTGTCAAATAAACCTACTTTAGTATAACATCAGCTTGTGCTTCTACATTTTGCTTTGCGATTTTAGCTCTGTGCTCAATGGATATAAACCTTACTGTGGAAACATTTCTTTGTGCACAGCTACTCAGGCCCGACCTCCTAACAGGAGTGTGTCCTGTGACACGGGCATGTCAGTGGCTGATCCTGAGGCTGTAGCCATCCCTGAGGTTCCAGTGGCAAGCTCTACACCACGCAAAAGGACAAGGTATGAGGTGTCAACTTATGACTCCAGCTACCAGCTTGATGTCACCAACAGCACTATGAACTGTACAAGGTAAAGGTTTTAGTTCACAAGACTACTGCTCTTTCTGTTATATAGAATTCTGCCGTATAGTAACGCAAAATTACAGTATAATTTCACGTTCGATCTTGACATGCTGTTTTGTATATTGCCAAGACAAAACATTTGATGACAAGAAATCAAATATATTTTAATTTTCATGTTATTGAATTGCACTATGTCCAACTACGCCAACAGTTATCTTAATGAGTATTAAACTTCTGCACTGAATTTGCTTTTTTTTAACATATAATACAACGTATTTTCCATTCATACCTACCTTTGAATAATACATGAAATACAGTGACCCAAGGCAAAATTTAGACTGTCTGTACTTGCTATTCCTCAACATAACTCCTACTTTTGGATCACATGTTGTGTAATTAACCAGCTTTTTGTTAACGTGTGAATATTTACTCTAATAATAATACAGTCTTTTTACACATCATGTCATTTATCATTCATATTTTTTCTCTTCTACTTAGTCATTTTGATGACATGGCACCCCATGCAGTGACCAAGTACATTGTCCATGAAGACAAATGAATGGAGCTGTTCAAAAAATGTCCAGTGTGCATCCAGAGCTGTGAGATCACAAAGAATGTCATTGGGACACTTCTGCAAGTAAAGCAGAGCTGTCCACATTGTGACTATGTTCACCAGTGTTCCAGCCAGCCAATGGTGAACAATATACCAGCTGGGAATCTTCAGCTGTGTGCAGCAGTCCTGTTCACTGGTTCATCTTTTGTTCAAATTTCAAAGGTGAGACAGGACCAAATTTGTAATGACAGTTACTTTTACATTTTACATTTACAAGTATTTCATCACATCACATTTTTTTTTTTTCTTTTAGTTCATGGATGCTTTTAAGATCCAGGGCATCTCGGACATAACTTTCCACAAACATCAGGCGAAACTCCTTTTCCCTACCATCTACTGGCAGTGGACCCAAAACCAGGAACACCTCATCAGAGACTCCATTGCTGGTGGGGATGTGGCACTGGGTGGTGACATGCGTGCTGACTCGCCAGGTGAAAATTTACTTAGATGAGTACATAACTGTTTAACTATGACAATTATTGTCAACCAAGGCATACTCAAAAATATATATATATATTTTTTTTTCAAATATTTTAGGACATTCTACAAAGTACGGGAGCTACACAATGATGGACCTCAAATTAAACAAGGTCATTGATATTCAGCTAGTCCAGGTAAAACACTGATACAATGAAAAACTATTTATTCATATTCATGTCCATATTAGTCTGTCTCTTCAGAGCATGTGTCTACTTTGTGTTGTATCAACAGAGCAACGAAGTGGGAAACAGCGTTCGGATGGAGAAGCAGGGCTTTGAGCGAAGTCTGTAATTCTTGGAAGGCAAAGGAGTAGTGGTCAAAAGCATGGTCACCGACCGACATACAGGGATACAAAAGTTCTTGCGGGAACAAAGACCTGGGATCAGCCACCACTTTGACCCTTGGCATATAGGAAAGGGTAAGTGTTTGAATTGAAACAAAACAATAAAAAAAAAAAAAAAATTTATATGATTTTTGGTTTTTTTTTACAAAACAGTTTGCAAGATTCTAGATTACTCTGCGTATCCAAAGGGAAATTTGCCTTGGAAATGAAGGCTGCCATATAATAATGCATAAATAAAATGTAGACATAAAGAACATAGCACAGACAAGGGCAAACATAAGTGCATTCAGATACATGTAACAACCTCTTACTTCTCATCCCAGCCCTTTATGTCTTTTACCCAGCGATTGGGAAAAAAAATTGATGCCATGGCCAAGACAAGAAGAACACAGGAGGTGGGCCCATGGAGGAAGAGTGTTGTCAACCACCACAACTGGTCAGCGTCCACCTCTGCATCAGGAGAGGAGGTTGTGGCCAAATGGGCCTCAGTTGCCAACCTTATGCAAAATGTGCACATGCATGAGAATCCACTCTTCCCCAGTTGTCTCCACCAGCCTCTTGTTGATGAGCAGGCACGGCAGTGGCTCAAGCCAAGTAAGTGTAGTAATTGGCTACACTGGCCAATAAACAGTATAATAATGCTATTCAGTCACCCCTAAATGGGTGCTGGTTGTGAAAATGTCAGCTACACAGTTTGGAAACTAGCAGGGCAGAATGATGCAGCACTACGCCCTGATTCGCATCAGATTTAAGATGAAGCCCAGTGTTATGAGATTGCTGACTGTAAGCTTGTCTCGGTGGTTTATGTATGATCATGTTAACAATTATTCATTGTCCCCAGATTGGCTTAATTATATAATATTATTCCTGTGTGTAGGTACAGCAGCATGTGAGCAACTGACAGCAGTTCTGTTGGCTCCCAGACTGTTGAAGGATATGGAGAAGATCAGCCCACAACACCACACTTCAGCAATTGAATCATTTCACAGTCTGATCCTTAAGTTTGCCCTCAAAAATCTGGTGTTCCCCTTCAGAGGGATGTTGTGCAGGTATGCAGTAAAGAATACAATCTCTAAAATGGAATAATTGTTTACTTGTTTTTTTTTTGTCACAGCTTATTAGGTGTTTGCTGACCATGTGAATGTAATGCGTTTCTTACCAGACTCCAGCTGACAGTGATGCACTATAATGAAAATGCACGGGGAGCTCATGCATCCACCACAGCTGGAGAACTACAATATTCCATCGTGTACTGAAAATACAAACATGGGGACTTCACAGAGCGACCACTGCGAAGTCATCCTACTTCAAGTCATTTGTTATTAGACTAAGAGTGGCATCATGATTGATTAAGGGGGGAATGTGTTACTACCATGGGTGCCATTTGTGGGGGGGCATTGGGTCTCCTGCACCTCCAAAGTTAAGGTTGGGGGTGCAAAAACCCTGCAATATTAAAACCGCAAGTTTTCGTAGTTCGTCTGCCCCGTTCAGTCAAGCTACTGATTAAGGTAATGCGGGACCTTTTAAAAAATAAATAAATAAATAAATAAATCAGGCGAATGCAAGCCGTCTACGATTGCAGTTGCAGGTTTAGAAGCTGAATCCATTTTGGAATTAATATTCATACCCAGAAAATGTGTGTCCTTGATGTGTTGCCGTGGCCTACTCTAAAAAAAAAATCCGATAGTGAATAACACATCGTCTTCAGTTGCTGTTGTAGCCAAGCAACTCAGGAAGATTGAAACAGGATGTGGGCAACCGTACTGCAATTTACTGAGCTGGGGTTATGTTTCCCAAAAGCACTGCAATTTGCTAACTTTCAACAACTTCCATAGTCCTTTTCAAACCAAGGTTTAGGAAACGTACCCCTGAACGGTTACTTTCAATGTACCTTGGTTCGTTTTAATGCGTTCGCGTACGTGAATACGTTAATAATATGTAATCGCCTTAATAAAAAGTGTTCCCCACTTCCATATGAGCGCAGGCACGAAAAACAGTACAATTTCATTTTTCCCAGAAATGTGGATAAATAAATAGGTTTCTCAACATGATAATTTAGACGTGTGCTTTATATGAAGAACGTATGGTCTTGACTACTTGTTAAGTAAATTTTGGCAAGATTCATTGGTTTTTGGCAATGCAGTAGACAAATTAAGGTTAAAAAACAGGCTATTTTTTGACATAAATGTGTAAAAAATTACACCTAAAATAATAAGTAAACAGTTCCTTAATTGACTATAATAAAATACACACTCTAATTTTCTTTACAGAAGTGTTCAATTTTTTGTGACTTCACTCAAATGTTTTCATCGAGGGACAGTGCTGTATGGCAAGTAGGATTAATTACTTGTATCTGGACCTCATTTTCATCTTCCAGCTGGATAGGCCTACATATTGGAAATGAATTGTGACGTTGGCTTCAGAATTTCCCTTGCTGAGATTAAATGCGGTAAAATATAAAGTACTGTAGTTAATTAACATAATTTTATATTTCCGGAAAATGACATGCAGGCTATATCATGCAATTATATTTCTTAAACTAGTTCATTAAAAAGAGCCCATTGATATTGACAACTTGTCTTTTGTTACCCTGTCTGGATTATGTTTATGAAGCAATAGCTGATTTAATGAATAAGCCTACTGCCAACTTTCTTGAAATTTTCTGGACTTGAAAATTAATTCCAATATGGATTCAGCTTCTAAACCTGCAACTGCAATCGTAGACGGCTTGCATTAGCCTTATTAAAAAAGGTCCCGCATTGCCTTAATCAGTAGCTTATGCTTCAGTTTAGTGCTGAGGTTATATCGGCTTTTAATTTGCAGCTTGGGATTTCATTTTCATAGTCGAGATAGGGTGTACTATTAACCATGCGTCTGCAGCATGCGGCACTATTAAAACACAGCAGATGCGTGGATGATGGAAGATGTGTAGCCTATAGCGTTGTAATAGGAGTAGCGTTAAGAGACAGCGGCCTTGGCCGATGAACCAAGCGTTGCATGCATAATTATTGTGTGTGCATATTGGTGCGTCTTTAAGCAGGCTGGAAAAAAAATGCAACACATGAGTGTCCTGTAGGCTAACGCAATGTTTAAGGTCCCGTTTGCAATTTCAAATCCTAGGCTAAATAAATGACTGAATGCGGGGATGGAAAATGGATGCTCTCTCCGACATTCAATTCGTGTATGCCTTCATACATCGCATCCATTCAGCCAATTAACGTTATTTCACAGATCGCAACCAGATTTAACATTAATCAAATAAAGTAGCCTACTGATATTTTCTAAATAGACCTTTTTAACATTCTAAAAGGCTGGACTTTGGACAAGGCAGCCTACCCTTGGGAATACAGCAGCCTGAAAAAAAAAATATTGTGACCCCCCAATGTTGACCTGAAGTTGGCGCCACTGGTTACTACCCTGTTCTATCTTTATGCTTTAGGTTTTGTTGAGACACTGATGGAGCTTCTTTTCCACAATCTGTTGAAAGACCCGGGTCCATACCAGGACTTTTTGGACACAGTCCTTGTGCCAGGGAAACTTTGCTCCCAATTCACCAGACCTGGCAAGAGGGAGGCAGTGGCCAGACACAAGTCACGATTCTTCAAGACCATGTGAGTTTTGGCTCACTACATAGCATGTTGTAAGAATACATTTCTGTTATTGAGATTTATGTGATAATTTTTGCCAGTTCTATTACCTTCATTTGATCTAGCTTTTTTATTTTTTTTTTTTACAGGCACCAATGACTTCCTGAACAGGTTTGGGCTTTACACGACACGCAGTATGTGAGACCACACACATAAATGAGCTCAACTAAACTGACAGTTCTGTTGTATTGCTTTAACTTTGAACAACTTCAAATTTCTTATCAGCGTTTCAAAGGATTAACTCATTGACTAGTCTTTGTGTCTTCCTGAAGCTTCTGCTTTCTGTTTCCCTCCAGAGGTTCTACTAAGAGGTGATCAAGTGTCTCCTAGGTTGCAATATTTCAACTGAGGGCCATGTCATCCAGCTTGTCATCCATCTGCACAGGCTACCAATCAGCACATCTACATTTACCCTTTATTCCTCAGCCTGCTTCCCATCATCAAATGTATATCCCTTCTTTTTACTCCCTGACATCATAAAAACATGGCTGCTATATTTCTCAGTCTCATCTGTATTGCATTGCATTCTGTTATGTGATGATGAAACCATCCTGCACTGAAAAGTACGTGTGAAAAAGTAATTGTCCCCTAAGCCTAATAACTGGTTGTGCCACCTTCGGTGACAACAACTGCAATGAAACATTTGCAATAACTGGTAATAAGTCTTTCACATCCCTGTGGAAGAATTTTGGCCCACTTTTCTTTGCAGAATGGTTTTTATTCAGCCACATTGGAGGGTTTTTGAGCACGAATGGCCTGTTTAAAATCATGCCACAGTATCTCAATCAGATTTAAGTCCGGACTTCGACTAGGCCACTCCAAAACCTTCATTTTGTTTTTTTTAAGCCATTCAGAGGTGGACTTGCTGATGTGTTTCCGATCATTGTCCTGCTGCATAACCCAAATGCATTTGAGCTTGAGGTTACCAACTGATGGTTGGACATTCTCCTTCAGGTTTTTCCGGTAGAGAGCAGAATTCATGGTTCCATCAATTACGGCAAGTCGTCCAGCAAGCAGCAAAGCAGCCCTAAACCATCACACTACCACCACCATGTTTGACTTTTGGTATGATGTTCTTTTTATGAAATGCTCTGTTAGTTTTACCTAGATGTAACGGGACGCACTCCTCCCAAAAAGTTCATCTTTTGTCTCCTCAGTCCACAGAATATTTTCCCAAAAGTCTTGGGGATCATCAAGATGTATTTTGGCAAATGTAAGACGAGCCGTTGTGTTCTTTTTTGGTCAGCAGTGGTTTTCGCCGTGGAACTCTCCCATGGATGCCATTTTTTCCCAGTATCTATCTTATTGTTGAATCATGAACACTAACTTTAACTGAGGCAAGTAACGCCTGCAGTTCTTTAGGTGTTGTTCTTGGTTCTTTTGTGACCTCTTGAGTCGTCGATGTGCTCTTGGAGTAATTTTGGTAGGCCAGCCACTCCTGGTCAGGTTCAGCACTGTTCCAAGTTTTCTCCATTTGTGGATAATGGCTCTCACCATGATTCGCTGGAGTACCAAAGCCTTAGAAATGGCTTTGTAACCCTTTCCAGACTGATAGATGTCAATATTTTGTTTTCACCCGTTCTTGAATTTCTTTAGTTTGCGGCATGATGCATTGCTTTTTGAGATCTTTTACCCTACTTCACTTTATCAGACAGGTTCTTTTTAAGTGATTTCTGGATTTAGCAGGTCTGGAAATAATCAGGCCTGGGTGTGGCGAGTGAAATTGAATTTAAAAAATGTGGTTAATTACAGTTAATTCATAATTTAACAAGCGGGGGTAATTACTTTTTCACATAGGGCCAGGTAGGTTTATTTACTCGGGTTATCTTTGTCTAATAGTGAAATTTGTTTGATAATGTGAAACATTTAAGTGTGACAATTATGCAAAAATAGAAGAAATCAGGAAGGGGGCAAATACTTTTTCACGGCACTGTATGTATCAGCGTCAGTGACGGCTCGTGAACTGGCAATAGGGTCAATCATTCATTTAAATGACAATTACAGAAACTCCAAAAACTCTCAACAATTTTCTGATGAGGCCAGTTTTCATTTACAAGGCATACCGATTACAACATCGGATTTCTCACACTTCTTTTTACTCGGGGGTTGGAATGAATACATGTGTTTCATGATCGTTTTAATTAAATAGTGTCCTTTAAAATGTCTTTATGCAATTCCATTGCTTCCAACCTCTCCATGCCCAAGGACTTCAGCGCAAGAATCTCTTACGCATGCGTTGATTGAACAATTGCTGACTACAGCAGAGGAGTGTAAATATGCCACTTAAACTCACCGAATGCGTGAGAGTTAACAGGTATGCGTTATCAATGAAAACTGGCCACAGCTGATAATATTCGGCTACTCAAACAACTGTTGGGCTGAATGAGAACAATACATTGCGACACACCGCCGAAGCATCCTTTAGGAATTTCGACACAAAGCCACAAAAACAGCAAAGAATGAACAGGAATTCCAATGGCGTGCACTGAATCATGATAATGGCGGTTTTGGAATTGATGTAACTACCGGAGATTACCGAAGACTGCCGAGGAATTTTATCTGCGTTGCTAAGGGCGTTGCTAGGGCCATTTCTCATGAACCGGAGGGAGTTTTGGAAAAAATACAATGCAGAATGTTTTGAAATGAGTTTCTTGTCACAATCAAACAGAAAAACTGAATGAAAACGATATGTCCGCTTACTTCACACAACCCTTTTAACTCAGGAATTCCCCCATGTTTACTTTGGTTTAGCAATTCTGAGAAGCTGTGAAAACTTCCTAGAAGGGTGGCAGTATTTCAATTATGAACGTTAATTTCCCATGAAGAAGACTGGTGTGTAACATTTTAAAAGTGTATAAAAATAGGAACACGACAGGGGGTAGACAGGACCGGGAGTACAGACCAGGTTCTTTAATGTCACAATAAGCGTGTGAATATCCACAGATAATCATATAGATCGAGGACAGTGGATCAGAACCCCTATGAGGGAATATCTAAAAATAACAGACTGATAAGCAGAATATACAGAAGATTACAATAACACTCAGAAGATTTTAGGAACAAACAAAGAAAACATACAAACTCACAAAAATCTGAAACAAAACTTAAAGGATAATACAAAAACACAGAAGACCTCACTATGAATAAATATCAGTACAAACACAACCAAACTGTATCCTCGAGGGAAACAAACAGACTGGAAACTGTAGGCGCAAGAAAACCAGGACTTCTCTCAATGACGCCCTGCACCATCTGAATTAGACTGGGAGTTTAAATAAGTATACAGACAGTTGTCTCGATTAAGTGTTCAGGTGCGTTAGAACGAGGAAGTGAAGAGTCATTGGATAAAGGGGGGCATAGTCACCAGGCTGCCCAGCACGGACGTGAGAGCAGGCTAAAGCTAGTATCTCACTGACCGGCGAATGCTTACGAATGTAGCGAATTTTGAGTTTCGTCAGTTCGTAAAAGGGCGCAAAGCAGTTCGCTAAAAGTTTTTAGGATCGCAAACAGTTTTCTTGTCGCAAAGAAATTTTGAGCATGTTTAAAATTTCTCTGCAAATTTATTTTCTCACAAACAGTTGCAGACGATTGTAGAAGAGTTGTTAGCGTTTGCAAACGGTTGTAACACGTGTCGCTAAAGTTCTTTTTGGTTCGCGAAGCATTGACCACCATACAACAGAGCTACGAATGCTGACGAATGTAGAGGAATATTGGGTTTTGTGAGGATACCATCAAGGTTTCGTCAAGATTGCAAAAGAGTTTGCAAACGGTTTTTAGGGTCGCAAAGAGTTCATTTTCATATTCTAGAAAGCCATTTCCTATTCTTTCGCAAACAGTTACGTGAATGTTGCTGACGCTAAACGTTGCTAAATGTTGCTAATGACACCTAGGTCTATCCTGATTTTTGCCAACTTTCGTCAGAAAAGTTGGCGAATCCAAAATTCGCTACATTCGTAAGCATTCACTGCTCAGTGAGATACTAGCTTAATGAGTTCAGTTGTTCTTAAGACTAAACGTCAGAATGGGTAAGAAATGTGATCGTAATGTGCGCTGCTTTGAGTATTTCTGAAACTGTTCCTTTCCTATGATTTATGCACAATAATCTCTTTTTATTTATGACAGAATGGTGCCAAAAAAAAAATTTGACGACTCACAGCTCTGAAGACAGAAATATCTCGTTATTGAGAAAGATCACAGAATAGCCAGGCTAGCTCAAGCAGACAGAAAGGCCATGGTAACTTAGATAACCAACCACTCTTGGCAATGGAGCTGAGCAAAAAAGCATCTCACCATGGACAAGAAGTCAATCCTCGAGATAAATGGATTACTGCATCAGAAGACCAAGTCAGATTCGACTACAGTCAGTCAATGACAAAAATATGCAGTGGCAGTGGTCACAAGCTCACCAGAACTAGACAGTAGAAGAACTTTGCCTTATCTGATAATTTTTTGATTTCTGCTGTGACACACAGATGGTAGGGTCAGTATTTGATGTCAACAGCATTAATCCTAGACCCAATTCATTTTTTGTCAATAGTTCAGGCTGATGGTGAAGGTGTAATGGCGTAGGGAATTTTTTCTGAGCACATTTTGGGCCTCTTAATACCAATGGATCCTCATTTGAGTGCTGTGGCATATTTGAGCATTTTTTGCTGACAATGTATTTTTGTATATTTTATATGTTTTTTAGGCCTCAAATTTAGCCATTGTCTAATAACGATTTCCAGCATCGATGATGCACATATTGTAAAGTGAAAGTCATCACAAACTGGTTTCTTGAAAATCACTGTGGGTTTAGTGTACTTCAATGGCCTACCCAGTCGCCAGATCTGAATCAAGCACCTTTTGGATTGAGTAGAACTGGAGATTTGCAGCATGAATGTCTGGCTGAAAAATCTGCAGAAATTATGCAATGCAAGTATGTTGACATAGACCTGACAATTTTCCAGTATCTTGCGAAATTCTTGACTTAAAGAACATGGGCTCTTCTGAGAGCAAAGGGAGGACCTATCCAGTAAACATTTGTGATTCTTTGGAAACCACTGACAGTCTTGTGAAGGTCAATTACTATCTTTTGCTTATTCAGGGTGATAGATATTGAAATATTTGTTTTTTCATTGTTATGCCCTAGCAAACCAGGAAATAATGTAATGAAACACTGTTGGTCCATTCGATTGACATTTTGACAACATTACAATACTGTTATTCAGTAAAGACTATTTATTCAAAGCTAACAGTTAACAGTTGAATAGGCACAGCAGGGTTTAATCCCTTCTACCCCAGACCAAGACCATCATATGCGGTATCTCAGGGGTGGACTGGCCATCTGTGTGTTCTGGAGAATCACAGAACGGCCGGTACTCCAGGATGGCCGGTGGCCGCGACGCAGTCATCACCAGTTCTTTTTTTTCTTTCGCCTGCTAATCTACTCTTTCACACTCCAATCCAGGGGCAGACTAGTCATCGGGAATACCGGGAGTTTTCCCGGTGGACCGCTCCGGTCAGCGACAAACCCGCCATAAACTCATAAGTACCCAGACGGCCCACAATGTAGTTACCAACAGCCCGAAATGAGTTGCGTACGAGTGCCATAGATCAGTTCCTTAAAGGACCAGTGTGTAATACTTGGCATGGTTTATTGGCCAAATCTGAATATACTACCCATTAATATGTTTATATAAGTGTATAATCGCTATAAAATAAAATTCGTTTGGTTTTCGTAGCCTTATAATTATGTGTTTATATATACATATAGTAAGGGCCTTGCTTTAGAGACGTTACCATCTTGCACCGCCATGTTGGTACAGCAGCCCGACCGGACAATCCAGCCAGCTAGAGAACACGTTTCGCGTGTATAAATCCCAGTTGTGGAAGACGCCATTTCCGCAAAAGTGTTTTGGTCCTCGGAGGCCACCGTCTTTTTGCCGACGGGAGGGGTGAGCATGAGTGAATGAGTGAGCGCTGCAGTCTAGAATCTGAACGCTGGATGTCACTATTCCCCCCCCGAATGCTGGATGTCACTATCCCCCCCATTTTACACACTGGTCCTTTAACAGCTTGCGTCCAGTTCAGTAGATGCTTAGTGAATGTATAACACACTTCAGCATTATATTAGGCTTAATCCGTCTACCTATAGCGGTCTAGTAACTTTTCCCATCCCCGCTTCATAGTTGTATATTTATAACACTTTAGTGGTTCTACTTCACTATTCCGGTTGTTTTAAATTATGGCCTTTTTTTGTATTTATTTATAGGCTATATTTGCTTTATGCTATAGGAATGGCCGAAAAACTGTTTTCTTGCAAATAAAAACGATTTACAGGCTTTAGCTATTCCCAATTTATTTAATTTTGTTGTTTTTGTCCGAAAAGTTTAAAAAAGGCAGGCTTGCTGGGAAATTAGTTTGACCAATGGCCTTGCTTGTCCCCTGCTGCGGCAACAGTATATAAACGCGTTTCAACGACTACATGATCACGAAAATGTCAGAAAGCAATGGAGAGGCGGGGAAGCAAAGAGAATAAAGGAAGCAGACAATGGAGCCTCAGGCTTTCAAATGCAAACTAAAAACCGACCAGCTGTTTTGCCACGATGATCCTCATGCAGCAAGCAGTTTTCTTTTGGAGGGGGAAGCGCGTTAAATTAATAGGCTATCGCAAGTATGAGTTTGGTTCAAATTTGCTAGTGCTTACGTAACGACCCCAATGGACAAGTTATTAGCCTACTATATGATGCATACTGATTTGTTGTTTTACGGTGCCAAATAAAATCTGTCCTAGAATATTGAAAGACTTTCCAAATTTTCAATTCCAAAACCCTGTCGTTCAGAATCACCTGCCATTGAACTTGCAACCAAGTTTCTGCGGTTCTGAAGCTAGTGAGCTATTCTACGCCCATTAGAGTCTGTTAGTAAAATATGTAACTTTACTTTTAAAAAGGCTATGTATGAATCAATCCAAATAATGCAGTGGTCTTATTGAAAAATTCAATGCCCCCAAAGTCACATTTCTGTTTCACATCCATTCATGTAAAAATAATAATAATAATATTTCAGTAAAATACATTAATTATATGTTGACAATGGTATGTTTTTAAGATAAGACAGCATCATTATATTCAGTTTATTTCAGGACATCTTTCGGGTAAATAGGATCTTTAATATAAATAGGATTGTTTGTTTTTGGGTATTACCCCCCCGACCCCTGCCAACAGAATAATAAGTTCACTCACATGTACAACCTACATAAGTACATGTACATGGGGGGTGGACTAGGTGATCTGCCAACATCTGCCAAGATCATACATGCATATAGCCACTGGGTTTGTATGGTAGATAAACACAACAATTACAACCCCAATTCTGAAATAGTTGGGACAAAGTGTAAATTGTAAATAATATCAAAACGCAATGACTTTCATATCACACCAACCAGTATTTTATTCACAGGAGAACAGAAATAACATAGCAAATGTTGACACTGAGAAATTTTACAATTTTATCCACAAAATGAGCTCATTTCAAATTTGATGGCTGCTACAGGTCTCAAAAAAGTTGGGACAGGGGCCTATTTACCTTGGTGTAGCATCTCCTCTTCTTTTTAACACAGAGTGGAGGCGTCTGGGCATTGAGGAGACAAGTTTCTTGAGTTTAGCTATTGGAATTTGATCCCACTCTTGTTTAATACAGGCTTCCAGCTGCTGGAGAGTTTTGGGTCTCCTTTGACGGACTTTTCATTTAACTATGCGCCAAATGTTCTCAATCAGTGAAAGATCAGGACCACAGGCAGGCCAGTTCAGCACATGGACTCTTCTACTACAAAGCCATGCTGTTGTAATAGCTGCAGTATGTGTTTTTGCATTGTCCTGCTGAAATACACAAGGCCTTCCCTAGAATAGATATCGTCTGGAGGGGAGCATACGTTGCTCTAAAACCTTTATATACCTCTCAGCATTCATGGTGCTTTTTAAAAAATGCAAGTGTCCCACATCATATGCTCTAATGCTTCCCCATACCATCAGAGATGCTGGCTTTTGAACTGAACGCTGATAAAAGGAGGGGTGGTGTTTCTCCTCTTTAGCCCGGAAGACACGACGGCCATGATTTCCAAAAAGAATGTCAAATTTGGACTCGTCTGACCACAGGACACTTTGCCACTTTGCTACAGTCCATTTTAAATGAGCCTTGGCCCACAGAACACGGCGGCGATTCTGGATCATGCTCAACAATGGCTTCCTTTTTGCATGATAGAGTTTTAGGTGGCATCTGTGGATGGCACGGCGGACTGTGTTTACAGACAGTGGTTTCTTGAAGTATTCCTGGGCCCATTTAGTAATGTCAATGACAGAATCATGCCTGTGAGTGATGCAGTGGCGTCTGAGGGCCCAAAGATCATGGGCATCCAGAAAAGGTCTTCGGCCTTGTCCCTTACGCACAGAGATTTTTCCAGTTTCTCAGAATCTTTTGATGATGTAATGCACTGTCGATGATGAGACCTTCAAAGCCTTTACAATTTGACGTTGAGGAACATTGTTTTTAAAGTATTCCACAATTTTTTTACGCAAGCCTTCACAGGTTGGAGAGCCTCTGGCCATCTTTACTTCTGAGAGACTCAGCCTCTCTAAGACATCCCTTTTATAGCCAATCATGTTACACACCTGATGCCAGTTAACTTAATTACTTGCTAAATGTTCTTTCAGCGGATTCTCTTATATATTAATTGCTTTTTCAGCCCTTTTTTGCCGGTGTCCCAACTTTTTTGAGACCTGTTGCAGCCAGAAAATTTGAAATAAGCTCATTTTGTGGATTAAAATGCAAAATGTCTCAGTTTCAACATTTGAAATGTTATCTATGTTCCATTGTAAATAACATATTGGCTCTTGTGATCTGAAAGTCATTGTATTTTGATTTTATTCAAAATTTACACTTCGTCCCAACTATTTCGGAATCGGGGTTGTATTTTGTTGTAGGCTAATTGGTGTTATATAAACTCAAGAACTAATGATGTCAATGTTTTATGGGAAATAGTCCAGTATGATGTTAAAGTGCATACTTTTTTTTTCAAATAAGAAATTTTTTTGGACAGCCACTACCTCCCCATCCCCGCCGTCTGGAGAGTGGGCCGGTCAGGTACGAATTCCCGGGCCACTTTTTTGCCCCAGTCTGCCCCTGGTTATCATGGTCCTGGGCAGGGATAAATCAGCCCTGGAGAAATGTAGGGTTTGGGATCTTTTTCAAGGGCCAAACAAGCAATTACAGTGATCTAACAGTGTGAGGTATCGATCAGGAACCAGTCGCGATAACCAGAAGTTGCAAAGAATGTGATTTTATTAGCGAGGGGGTAAACCCCCGCAGGACCGAAGGCAACAGTACAAAGTCCACAATCCAAAATCACAATCCTAGGGGCAGAATCCAGAGTCGAAAAAACCAGGGCAGCAATACAGAAATCGTAGTCAGGCAAAAAGGGTTCGATACACAGGAGCAGATATAAAGCCAAATCAGAGACAAAAAGAGGTGGTCGGGCGGTCCAGTCAGAAAGGTAACACGATGAGTACAAGGCGAGAACAAAAGCAGCACAGGTAAACACGAGAGACGATCTGACAGGGAACTGCAGTGAGAAGACAGCTTAAATACATTCAAGGGAAGTCACATGCTATGATTAGGATCAGGTGATGAGGATCAGACTAATTACTTGGGAGGAAACACAAGGGAGAACCTAACCACATGAAATTGGCAAAAGCCAAAACGCGGACAGGGAACACGAGACAGCCTATGACAAGACATACAGCTCCGGTTAGGGAGTTCTAATGTGCACAGATAATGAGAGGTAGGACAGAGTGGAGCAGGTGCGGAGGATCCGCTGAATTGCAGCAAAGACTAAGTGCAGGCAAGAGGCGGAGACTAGAACAGGGCGAGTGCTGAGAGCTTGTTAATCAATTAGTAAGTGCAGCTATACAATCCCTAGTGCTCGTTAGTAAGTTAGTATTATATACAATGTTAGTCTTGGTTAGTAACTTTAACAAAAACAACAAACTGTTAGTATTGGTTAGTAAAACAGAAAAGAGAGGCGAAGGAAGCAAACGAGATTGGAAGGAATGTTTGAAACCCAGAAACCATGAAATCACCTAAGCATGTGACACGCAGGACTGGGGAGAAGCTGTAGCTTAACAAAAGACCAGACAGGGGAGACAAAGTGCAATGAAGGGCATGAACAAAGACATTGACTGGAATCTAACAGAATAGTGGATTGGGAATGGCAAAAACGAAAACATGGCAAAGTACAAAAACTAAACAGAACATGGCAAAACCTAACAGAACTGATCATAAACATAACAGGGAAGACAGAAACATAATAAACATGGCAGAATCAAGACAGACAGAGCAGAATCATAAACAACAGTGGCTATGCTAGGGTTTGGACCAACATTTTTCCGGGTTGCAAGCATACAGCATGTCCATTGAGCTAAAGGTTGAACTTATGGCTGTGCTGAGTAAAACCTAGAAAATTCCCAAATCTAGAACATGGACTAAGATAAAAATAACTGTTCCAGGCTTTATTCATACCCCTTTTCTACTAAAAAGAACCTGGTGCTAGTGCCATGCTGGTGCTAGTGCCAGTGCTTAGTTGGTTCAACCCATGCACCTCCTCAGAACCTGCTTGCTTTTCCATCGCCAAGGAGCCAACTCAGAGCCATGCGATTACATCACCGTATAACATCAGTACGTCACTGTAAATGTGTCTGCCCCGTTCACAAAAGTCTCACTATGGTGAGCGAGGTAGTTATTTTAACAGCAGGTCTTGAGCTATCGTTAGACCCTCGCTAGTCAATAGTTAGGAAAAGGGCATGATACTTGCGGCTCAGAAAATTCATCGGTTTGTTACATTTTTACGCAAGATTTTTTTTCCACTGTTTGAATCAGTGGCATAGCCAGAACTTAAAATTGAGTGGGCATTAAACATCTCTTAAACTCGAAACTTAAAACTTAAACTCGCTGACTCGATCACAATCTTTGTTTTTCTAATTGACAGTACATTCAATCCGAAAACACTCCGCACTATCGGGCGTTGTTTGTTCACCTCGTTAAGGCAAAACGACAATCATTCATTTGGACGCGCAATTTTGTGCATTTTAAATCTCTGTTTTTGATTCAATTTCAACAATTTAATTGATCATAAAGCGAAGGTTAGATCACTTGATGTGCCAAAAAGGTAGCGCGGAAATTCCAGGGCAGTTTACCTCTCGAAAAGTAGCCTATAGGCCAATTTATGAGAACTTATTTTTCTGAACTGAGTCACCCTTAGATCGCATCACAAAAGAAGCCGTGTCTTTAATTGCCAAATGATTATTCTCATGCAACCCCAATTCCGAAATAGTTGGGACAAAGTGTAAATTGGGAATAAAATCAAAACGCAATGACTTTCAAATCACACCAGCCAGTATTTTATTCACAATAGAACAGAGATAACACAGCAAATGTTGAAACTGAGAAATTTTACAGTTTTATCCACAAAATTAGCTATTTCAAATTTGATGGCTGCTACAGGTCTCAAAAAAGTTGGGACAGGGGCCTGTTTACCATGGTGTAGCATCCCCTCTTCTTTTTAACACAGAGTGGAGGCGTCTGGGCATTGAGGAGACAAGTTTCTTGAGTTTAGCCACTGGAATTTGATCCGACTCTTGTTTAATACAGGTTTCCAGCTGCTGGAGAGTTTTGGGTCTCCTTTGACGGACTTTTCTGACATTTGGCTGAAGAGTTCTGAAATGCTGTCGCCAAGTGCCAGCGCATAGACCTAATTATAATCAGGTCTATGCACTGGCACTCGGCGACGGCATAATTAATTATAATTAGGTCTATGCACTGGCACTCGGCGATGGCATTTCAGAACTCTTCAGCGAATGAAGGTAATTTTGGTGTCTAGTACGTGGTTTCGTCCGTTTACATTTTCCAATCGGACAGCTGCCAATTTTTACCGCAAGTTGCGTGACCCTGCTGCAAAAACAGGTGTACGCACTTGTCGCCGAAATTACCTTCATTTGCAAAAGAGTTCTGAAATGCCGCTCTCGCTGGAAAAAGAATTACTGTTGCTGAGTGCCAGTGTATAGACCTATTTATAATTAAATTATTTTTCTATACTGAATGTGGCCCATTATTTTGTCGCTGTTAGATCACATGGGGGAGAGAAGCCGTGTCTTCAATTGCCACTTGATTATTCTTGAATTGGAAAACGTGTTAGTAAAGGAAAACCATCTAGAATTAGCCAGGACTTATTGTTGTCAATAAAGGGATGGATATTTGCCCCCGAATTTTCATGTCTAGCGCCGGCCCTGACCCGCCATTACGAGTTATCTCGTAGTCGGCAGTCAACGTGTAAAGTTCTGGCTACACCACTGCCACAATTTAATCGTTTTGGTTACGATTCCTCTACGATGGCTTCGGCTAACCGTAGTTGTCCCTCTCATTAGGGTCTCAGTTAGCGACCTAACGATATCGTAAACTGAAACTTTTACGATATCTTCAGGAACATGGGCCCAGAGCCAGAAAATTAAACTGTACAGTGTTTGTGCTGGTCTTGTTGGTCACAGTAACTCCGCCCCCAGCCCCTGACGTAATCGGTGCTTGGCTCTAGACCAGCAAGGAGTTGGTGCTTGCTCTGGCACCAGATTTGAGAGCCAAGAGCTGGTGCTTAGGCTGTGAAAAGCAAAGAAACTGTGCTAAGTCAGGCTCTGGCTCCGAACTAGCTCCACCAGCTCGGTGGAAAAGGGGT
This sequence comes from Gymnothorax javanicus, assembly GCA_029692085.1. Lineage (NCBI taxonomy): Eukaryota > Metazoa > Chordata > Actinopteri > Anguilliformes > Muraenidae > Gymnothorax > Gymnothorax javanicus. Next base: position 41,380,142 of record CM056195.1, read on the forward strand.
ATCAGTGCATCCTGCTGCTTCCTTCTTCATGACACTAGCCTCAGGTCGAGTGTGAAAAGAAAAGCGATTACTTTAATTTAAACTTAGCTGAAATTGCCATGCCCAATTACTGATTAAATCATGCTTGGTTATTTAACCATCATCTAGATGTGTTGTTTATTATATCATACATTTTTCTTCATTTTTATAAAGAGCACCAATAATATTCAATGCTAAAGTCAATGGAATATGGGGTGTTGTGGTAAATAAAGCATTTTTTCCAGTAATTATATCAGTAGCTCTCCAAATACAAACAACTGCAGAAATTTGGAGGGGAAAATATTGGTATGGAACCACTGATTTGTATGCTTTCCTGAATATCAAATTCAGACTCAAGAACATCCCAGCCAATTATGTATTAGCTTACAAGCCGTAGTGAGTCAAAACATTCAAGTGCCTGTCCATAGTTGAAGGCTGCCTCAGTATATAAAAAATAAAAGGAACAATAGAAACTATTATTGAATAATAAAAATATGATTTACTACTCTGAGATGCAGGCTGTTTATTTGAACACATGGATATAACTAATAAAATGGTCAGTGAGAATTGATTTAATGTTTTATGACAACAGCCCTCCAGGTTTCTTAAGCTTTTTTTTTTGTGATTCTTGCAGTATAACAGTGGCACGCAAAGTACCCAAGTTAACCTCAAATTTCTGTTGTCTACCTCTGCACATCTATTTACTACTTCATTGATTTCTTGTGTGAGTGCGGTAGATTCAGCAACAAAAGTGTGACAGATAGTTGCTAAAACTCTGGGAAATCCACATTTCATCAGACATTGTTCTGAGATCTGAGCTGGCAATCAGGAGATGGAAAAAAGAATAGTGTAGTCATTGACTTGATTTAAAAAAAAAAAAAAAAAAAAGCCAGAATATTGCTAATGACAGCACTGTGTCTAATGTGGACTGCCAAGCTGCTGGCCACTAAGCCATACAGGCAAGGGCTACCATGACTTTTGGCACAACTGAATGTGTGCAGGAAAAGGGATGAATACCTTTCTTATACCGGATAGGACCCCTTTTGTCCCCAAAACCCTGGGTTATTTGTGGCATGGATTCATCTAGGTACTACCAACATTCCTGAGATATTCTGGTCCCTGTTAACATAATAGCATAACACAGTTGCAATTTGTCAGGTCTTCCATTCCACCACATCCTGAAATCAGAAATGAAGATTGCAAATGCCAGAAGAGTCCTCTAAACTCACTGTCCTGTTTGGGATTCCATTGGGGATGCGCAACTGTTACATGGCAAAGCGCTATCCATTGTTTGTAAATGCTGTTTTTTTTTTTAATGATGCTGTATGACAAAGGATGACAATGGCTAGCAAGCTGATGAGATTTCATTGGGATTTGGAATGTGTTTTACCCATTATATGCTTTCTTGTATTTTTTTCAGGGTTTAATAACATTATATAACATTTTGGAATAAAAATACTGACCAGCAAGCCAAAACTGGAGGCTAAAATAGCAAAGATCTCTACAGCAACTGTGAACTTTCCAGGTGAGCTGACATAGGCTGGTATAAAGGTGATCCAGACTGCACAGAATATCAGCATGCTGAATGTGATGAATTTAGCTTCATTAAAGTTGTCTGGTAACTTGCGAGCCAAGAAAGCTAAAGCAAAACACAATAAAGACAAGAACCCGATATAACCCAGCACAGCCCAGAACCCCACTGCTGATCCCACATCACATTCTAGAATGATCTTTTCCTTATAGTACTTCATGTTCTTGTTGGGGAAAGGAGGGGATATTGCTAACCAAAGCACACAAATAAGGACCTGTACTAGAGTAAAAGCAAGAACACACAATCTCTGCTGCAGTGGCCCAAACCACTTCATGACATTACTGCCTGGAAGTGTAGCCCTGAATGCCATTAACACCACAATCGTTTTCCCCAGAACACAAGAGATGCAGAGGACGAAGGTGATGCCAAAAGCAGTGTGGCGCAGCATACAAGACCACTCAGAGGGCTGGCCGATGAAGGTTAGAGAGCAAAGGAAGCACAGTTTCAATGAAAATAGTAAGAGGAAGCTCAGCTCTGAGTTGTTTGCCTTTACAATAGGTGTGTCCCTCTCAATGAAGAAAAGTACTGCCACGAGTACAGTTATGCACGTTCCAAACAATGAAAAAAGCACAAGCACTATTCCCATAATTTCTGTAAAAGACAGGAATTCAACAGTCTTCAAAATGCACTGATCTCTTTGAGCATTAGACCAGTATTCATCTGAGCATGTAGTACAGTCAGTAGAATCTGTGAGAAAACAGAAAATGTTCATTAAAATTAATAAATCCTCACAGTTCCCTCCATAATATAAATTTAACATATGCCAGGTTAGTGCTGACAGGTAATGCACTGACCTGTGGCATTACTGATTTCTCCCTCAGCACAGGGCACACAGTCATAGCAACAGACAGGCCTTCCTTTTCGCACAGCTTTCCTTGTGCCTGGGGGACAGCTCTCACTGCACACAGACCTGGGTCTCTGTTCATCAATTTCATTATTTTTATCCCAGAGCACTCATAGAGATAATGATTAGTTGGTACTTCACAGTAAACACTTGATAGTACTTCTCTATGCAATGAAATGTAAAGCATTCAGTTCAGCATACATGCCATCATGCTTAATGCAGGGCTCAAAGCTGAGGTTCCAGCTTCATCATTTCATCAGCATTGTGGTTTTTGGCTTTGATGCCACATGATAAATGCAGCACATTATATGACTGCTGTAATCATGCCACATTGTTATGGAGGTCATGAATACTTACCTGTGGTAGCCCACTAGCCCAAAAAATACTTGCAGGACTCATCACAAACTGCTGACCAGATGGTAAGGAGGCATCATAGTGGCCAACCACTTTGAACTCTACCGAACCATTGGCACCTAGCTGCCAGTTCACAATCTCATATCTTGCTGTTGAGTCTCCATTACTGTCAAAGGAGACATACTCCTCTGTTCCCAATGTGAAATTGACCTTTTTCAGAGCCTGAAGCATCTGTGAAGAAGGAAAATGGATTTTGAACAATACTTTGTTTGGTTTGTTCATAACAGTAATTTTATTAATTAAGCAAGAAGGGCTTATTGACGTACCTGCCAGGGCTTTGGAGTCCATTTGTTTCTACAGCCTTGATGGGGGGTACAGCCCAGCAGGTCATGCACAGAATGAGCAATAGCGTACACTGCTTTATATACATTGTGGGAGACTCTCAGCTCTGATGCATCAATGTACTGGTTTTCCAGTTCAGTCAAGCTCTCAGATCCAGTACAGGCAGGAACATGAGATAAATTTGCCCGATTGTTCAGAGAGCATTGAAATACATTTTCCCAAAAATCTATAATAACATCGTTGTCTTGATTTCTGGAAGGGTGAAGTTTTAGCTCAAACTCTTTCAAGCCATTAATTTTAGCTTTTCTAATCGCAAAGCCAATAGATCCTCCCAGTACTCTGAAACTCGTTGGGGTCACTAGATTGCTTCCAGTTATCCAGGCTTCACTGCCAACCATTTGGAGGCCTGTAATATTCTGAATGATCAGCTGCTCCAATAAGGGAATCATTTCTCCCTGAGCAAGAAATGCTACGATTACTTTTGCAGTTCCTCTTTTAATAACTTCTACAACCTTCAGAACCTTTTCAGGTTTTCTCCTATGGAATTTTTCAGAATACTCAATGCAGATTCCTTCTTGTTGAGCAGCTTTTACAAATGTGGCCATGCCATTGTTTCCATAGTCATTATCACTTCTCACTGCTCCAATCCAGGTCCAGCCAAAGTGCTTTACCAGCTGAGCTAGCGCTCTGCTCTGGTAATAGTCACTGGGAATGGTTCTGAAAAAATGATGGGAACTTTTTTCTATTGCTCAGACATGCACATGTAGAAAAGTGACTGACCTGTTTATGAAATATGTACCAAAAGTTAGAACATATGTAGTTGTGAATAACGTAAAACTATGAGTTTATGTAATTAGAAAAATTGAAAATACCCACTTTGTGTCTGTTTATAATTCGATCACCATACCATCACCATCGTATTAATTATGTGTAAAATTTGACTCAATTTTTTATTTGCTTTCAAATGTTCACAAAAGAAATACCTCGACGAACTTGACCAACACTATTTTTTCAATTAAATCCCAGTACTTTACTGTTTTATTTATGCAGAAAGAAGAAAAATGACCCTTACCACTGGAATTTGAAATAATCCAACAGTTTCTGCCACAGCAATAGAGTTTGTTGAGATGGATGCCCCAACAATTGCTTGCACTACTGCCGGTTCAGAGCATGATGTGTCAGTAAGTGTTTCCTTGTAACCGTTCATCATAGCCATTGCCGCTTTTAGAGAAAATATTGTTGATACACAGGCATCATATATGCTATATCCAAGAGATACGCCTGGGAGGAGGTCTGTCCTATTATTAATTTCTTCAATGGCAAAGATCATGGTTTGGGATAACTGAAATTCTCTCAAAACAAGGCTAGAAATTAAATAATTTATTACTGTGAGGCACAGCAGCCATATACAGTGCAGTTTATGAAGACTTTTGAGTACACTTAAGTTCAATGCATAATTTGAGTTGTATTGATGCATATTATCTGTGTTTGTAAGAAATATCATCAAAATGACCATTGGTTACAGTGGAATCAGAGCAATGCTTAAATCGAAAAAATGTTAATATAAAGAGTGGATAAATGTTAATTAATATTCAAGCTCACCGTGAACACGTCAATGGCTTGGGTTTGATGTCAAAAGTTAAGCTTGTTTCCGAAGGAAATTTGCGTATGGAGAAAACTCCACCAATATTGATGTCTCCATGTTGGTGGAAGCTGGGATTTGCTGCCTTCCCCAGTATTCTGCATGCTGGATTCTGTCCTGCAGCCCAGAGGACTGCCTGTGCCAGAAGAATGGTCTGCAATGCCATGACACTAAATGGCTCAGCTCCATCGCTGCAGTGGTTTAAATACAGCCATTGTAACTCTCCATCGATCAGAGATCCTCAAAGGTACGAATCCCAGGATACGCAGGAAAAAGTGGTGCACATTGTACAGATAACAGATGTAGCAAAATAATTAAATTCCCAAAAAAAGACTGTGATCATTTTCAACACTTTTCAGTCACAAGTATTGTGCTGCCTTGAAGTGATAACGAGGCTTGTCAGAAATGGACAAATATTTTGAAAGATTTACATCTCGCCAGCAAAGTGTGTGAGTGCGACTGCATGTGCGTTCACATGCGTGCACACTCAAGAAACACACAAACGGTGTGTTTTCTTGTGTTTTCTTGTTTTGTGGGGAATAGATTTACATCAATTCTCTGACCCCTTTACCCTGACCTTAACCAGAAACAAAACAAACCCTAACATTAACTTCGAACCATACAATTGCTTTGTTGTGTTACAGGGACGGGCAAATGCCCGTGTTAGATCAGCACTTGTGGGGACATTTGATCCCCATTTCATGTTACTGACAAGTTACCAATTACAAACCCCATTTCCAGTGAAGGTGGGAGATTGTGTAAAACGTGAATAAAAACAGAATGCAATGATTTGCAAATCTCATAAACCCACATTTTATTCACAATAGAAAATAGACAACATATCTGATGCTGTAAGTGAGACATTTTACCATTGAATGAAAAATATTAGCTCATTTTCAAAGGGGAATGGAAACATCAGGAAACTGCAAGCCCAATAGATTTATCTAGTTGAAACATATAATTTTGTCAACTAAGAGCTCTTAGTATAATACATCATGGCCATTAGAGCTGTTTGAAAATACCTCTACTGCCACTTGGCCTTTCCTGGCTGCGGCCATTTTAATCGCTGGTCTGCAAGACGTCATTGGATGTTAAGGCACACAAGTGCGAAAAATGGATCATGCACAGAGCTGGATCCAGAACAGAAAATTCGGGGGCAAATCCATCCCTTTATTGACAACAATCAGTCCTAGCTAGTTCTCAATCGTTTTCCTTAATTAACACGTTTTCCAATTATAGTAATAATCAAGTAGAAATTGAAGACACTGCTTTTTTTTTCCAGCAAGAGCAGCATTTCAGAGCTCTTCAGGGAATTAAGGTAATTTCGGTGACAAGTACGTGGTGTCGTCCGTATACGTTTTCCAATTGGATAGCTGTCTATTTTTTTATATCGTAAGTTTTAAAGTTATTGAATTTCACAATTAAATTAATGCATTGTCTCCTTGTTATTTAAACTGTAAGTAGAGTCCTGCCCGCATTTAACTGTGGTTTACAATTAGCATACACGGAACCTATGTTACAAACTGATTGTAAAATTACAGTTGAAATAATTTGCAAAAAAGGTGCCAGTTAAATTAACTGGCAAATAAGGAGCCAGTTCGTAACAATGTACTTGTCACCAAAATTACCCTGTTCCCTCGAGTGCCCGAGGGAGAACCTGGCTGTATTACGAACAATCCCAGCTTCCAACGTGTTTGCTTGGACATTGAGGCGCTGGACGTGGAATTGCTTAAGATGAAGGATGTCAGAGCAGAGACACTGAATCGACCAGTTGACCAACTATGAACTCTTGTACAATTTGAAGTAATAAAGTGCATAAATTGTTAAAATGGGCCGTATTCATGAACCAGTCACTGAAGACGCAATCGGTGCCGTGCCACAGTACGATTGTACCCTCTTCCCTCGCCGGTCAGCTTTCGGACTAATAATATTGTAACATCGTAGCACGTTGCAGGATACACCTCGGTGGTTCTAAATGGGGAACGATTTTAAAAGGAGGCGCCAATATATTTCGAGGGGCTTTATTATTGAGAAGGGGGTTTAGAATATTAATATCGAAAATTAATATCGCGAATGCATATGCTGCGACTGCGCGTGCCCAAGCAACCGAGTGTCATTAGTAACATGGATTACCACGTATAGCAGTATGGTACCAAATTTCATCCCAATTTCTTCTTGAATCTTCTATGATGATGTTCCTCTTTCATGAAGCAATAATTTACATTCCTTGGGCTGCTTATCTCTTGAGCCACAGAACATTAACATTAGCCCTGGTGCATTCTACAATATTTGGGGCTGGACTCAAAAACGTGTCTTGTTGCGCCAGAGGAATAGCATGGCATGATGATTTGATTATAAAAGCCCAAGAAATACAATAGCATTTTACTCTGGGCATGTTCTGTTTTCTCTTAGTGTGTGCAGTGCTAGCATTACTTCTGGTGTTGTCCATGTTCATCAAGCCGGTACTGAGCTTTTAAGGGGGCTATCCCTCAGCCCCGTTACATCCACTGACGTAACCGGAAGTTGTGGGCCTGATAAAATGGCCAATGGCGGAGTCCATGGCTTTAAAGCAGGATTTAAAAAACTTATTTATGCTGTATCTATGTATTGCTGTCAGGGTCAATGCAGATTTTTAAAGCCAGGAAGGTATTACCAACTCAAATATTATAACTTATAAAAATGTTTCCATTCCCCTTTAAATTTGATTGCAGCAACACATCTCAAAAAGTTGGGACGGGGAAACAAAAGGCTGGAAAAGTAAAAGGTCCTAATAAAAACAACTGGAGGTTAATTGGCAACAGGTCAGTAACATGACTGGGTGTAAAATGAGCATTTTAGAGAGGCAGAGTCTCTCAGAAGCAGAGATGGGCAGTTTCACCAATCTTTGAAAAATTTTGGAGCAATTTCAGAAAAATGTTCCTCAATGTAAAATTGCAAAGATTTTGAATATCCTACCATCTACGCTACCAGTCAAAAGTTTTAGGACACCCCAATTTTTCCAGGTTTTTATTGAAAATTATGCAGTTCCAGTCCAACGAATAGCTTGAAATGGTACAAAGGTCAGTAGTGAAGATGATAAGCTTGAAAACATGGAGTGGCCAGCACAGTCTCCAGACTTAAACCCCATTGAGACGGTTTGGGATGAACTGGACAGAAGAGTGAACGCAAAGCAACCTACATGTGCCACACATTTATGGGAACTTCTGCAACAGAGTTGGGAAGAACTTTCTGAAGAATATTTGATTTCCATTGTAGAAAGAATGCCACGAGTGTGTTCAGCCGTTATATCTGCCAAAGGTGGCTACTTTGAGTCAAAAGTTTAAAATACATTTTGATTTATAAATTGATTCCATGATTTCTTTTCTAACTTTGATTGTTAATTTGTTTTTTCATGTTTATGCTTTCATTCCAGAGTACAATGAGACATTAAACTGCCTAATTTTCTATTAAAAATCTGGAAAAATTGGAGTGTCCTAAAACTTTTGACAGGTAGTGTACAGTACATAATATCATCAAAAGATTCAGAGAATTTGGAAGAAATTTCTGTGCGCAATGGACAAGGCCAAAGGTCAATATTGGATGCTTGTGATCTTTGGGCCCTCAGGTGGCACTGCATTAAAAACAGGCATAATTCTGCACTGGAATTCACTGCAAGGGTTCAGGAACACTTCCAGAAATCATTGTCTGTGAACACAGTTTGCCGTGCAATCCACAAATGCAAGTTAAATCTGTATCATGCAAAGAAGAAGCCATATGTGAACACGATCCAGAAATGCCGTCGTCTTCTCTGGGCCAAAGCTCATTTAAAATGGACAGAGACAAAATGGAAAACTGTTCTGAGGTCAGATGAATCAAAATTTTAAATTCTTTTTGGAAAACACAGACACCGTATTGTGCGGGTAAAGAGGAGAGGGGCCATCCACCTTATTATCAGCACTCAGTTCAAAAGCTTGCACCTCTGATGGTATGGGGTTGCATTAGTGCCTAAGGCATGGGCAGCTTACACATTTGGATAGGCACTATCAATGCTGAAAAGTATATGAAGTTTTACAACAATGTTTCAGGGAAGGCCTTGCATATTTCAGCAAGACAATGCTAACCCACATACTGCATCCATCACAACAGCATGGCTTTGCTGTAGAAGAGTCCGGGTGCTGAAATGGTCTGCCTGCAGTCCAGGCCATTCACCAATCGAAAACACTCGGCGCATCATAAAATGAAAAATCTGGCTAAAAAGACCCAGGACTGTTTAGCAGCTAGAATCCTACATCAGACGAGAGTGGGACAACATCCCTCTGCCAAAACTACAGTAATTGGTCTCCTCACTTCCCAGACGTTTACAGACTGTTGTTAAAAGAAGAGGGGATGCTACACAATGGTAAACATGGCCTTGTCCCAACTTTTTAGAGATGTGTTGCTGCCATGAAATTCAAAATGAGCCAATATTTTTCATGAAATGGTGAAATGCCTCACTTTCAACATCTGATATGTTGTCTATGTTCTATTGTGAATAAAATATGGGTATATGAGATTTGCCAATCATTGCATAATGTTTTTATTCATGTTTTACACAACGCCCCAACTTTATTGGAATTGGGGTTTGTAAACTAATTAGCTGCGAGATGTTCCACAAGGTATATTTTTGCATCCTTCAACTTTTCCAGTCTTTTGTCATCCTTGTCCCAACATTTTTGGAGCATTCTGCGAACTAAAATTTCAAAATGAGCAGGGGCCTATTGTACAAAGGCGGGATAAGGGATTAGCCTGGATAAGCATGGGATTAGCCTGATCTCAAGCCCCCTTTCGGTTGCACAAAACTGTGGGCTAAGCCATGGCACTAGTGACTACGGAAACAAAGTCTGTGGAGCTAGCCAGCTCCAGAGCAGGCTCAACAACAGGCTAAGGTCTTGGCTCCAGCCAATTTCACCTCACCTCAGTCAGCAGTCACCCAAATTCAAAATCAATTTCCTTAAGGGAGCTTGTCAATATTCTGAACGCATTCAAATTTGAACAGGCATTCAAAAATGAACAAGTCTCCGTTCATGTTCAGCTAAAAAACGAATGGCAGAGTGTTCAAAATTGAACGAGCATGTGTTCATTTTGCTTTCAAAAATGAACAAGCATGCGTTCATTTCCGACCGGACGGCATCCAAAAATTAACGCAGCTACCCTCTCTCGCGTTACAAAATGAATCTGCTCTCCATTTCGCAAAATTTACTCCAACATGCGCAAATATTTCCTTCTTACGAGAAAAAAATTCCCCGTCTCTCATCCTGCAGAATTTAGAAGTATATTGTAAGGTGCATGTCTATTAAACGACACGTCGACTAAAAAATCCTACCAAATCTCCAGTTTCAAGATTATATCTTTACCGATCGTCAATCTTCCTCTATACGCTTACGCTTTTCATCGGGTTCGATAAGATGCTTTAACACATTCCACACTCAAGACTGGAGATAAATTGTGATTCAATGGTACCGGGGTACGTTCAGTCAGCCAAAACATTCAAATGTTGCTGTGTGAATACTTTACTGGAATGAACATCACTTCCGTGTGGTGTCAATATGCCACATTTTCCTTCTTATATAAAAAAGCATTTTAGAATTCCAAATCATGATATGACCGCTAGGCAATTTGTATGCAAAAGATTGTAAATAAATTAAACTAAATACATTAAAATTATAGTTTACGCATTGTATCACATCATCTGCCCGACAGCCCAAGTTTAATTCTACTATTCTGTGAGTATAAGAACTAGGATAACTTAGTCCCGCTCATATCAAATTGCAAAACCCACACTTTACAGCCCACTACGTGCATGATAAACTCTGCAATGATGTTCAGATTTTGTTCCATTGATTGTCGCTAATTTTGAGCCATTTTTCATGCGATAAATGCCCCACAACCTGCAACAAACGACCCCTCCTGTACCAAACAACCCCATATATGGGGTAGTTTGTTACAGGTGACAGGGGTCTATTTTTTCCTCACCAGCATTTCGCATGTGCAGAATATAGGGGTTGCTGCAGATCAGTCAGGTAGTCTAATAAACTTTTTATCTTTACAGTGCATATTGATAACAAAAACCTGATAATGTCAATTCTACAGCCGTTAAAAGAAAAAGTGTAACAACTAGACCCGGTCTCCCCTACGGACTTCGTTGTATTTATAAAAATGGCCCAAATAAATTAATTGCAGTGCCCATTGGATGTTCTGATTGTTGGTGATATATTTTTATTCTTTATGTCGTTATAAATCTGCTCTCATATCAATACTTCTACTTTCTTCTGGCTGCCGGACATGGAGTATTTTGCATTTCGTGTCCGACAGTCTTGATTGCGCATGCGATATTTAATTCACAATGTCAATGGTCATGGGATTGATTTGCTCACTGACTACAAGCACTATTTTATCTCTGGTGTGGACATAAAGCGTGAATCTGTTTGATCCATCTGACTAATTTTTAAAAGAGAGACCGAATAAAGACTATTGTCTATCTTCAACGGAAGAAAACATGAATAAAAAGTCCAAGAAAAGTCGATAGCTATCAATTTGCATTTTGTGAAGGTCGAACACAAACATGGCCAAGTTTGTTCGTCTAATACTTGCTGCAATACTCAAAAAATTAGAACTTTTATGACTTTCAGACACAGAGTATTTTAGGATCTCTGTCCGACAGTCGCTAAATTCGTCATAAATGCACAAAGTCCTGCGCCAATGTCGACTCACTTTATTGAGCAGAGCTTAAACAGAAACATTGATTGAAATTCTCTGTACTCATCTTGAAGAACTGAGCCCTCTTATCAAAACATTCACGTTTAATATCTAAAAGATTCAGTAGATTTGAAGAAATTAAAAACAATAATCGACTGTTGGACACGGAGTTATATTGAAACCATCCAACTGTCGGACACGGAGCTATATTCAAACCTGTCCGACTTTCGGACACGTAGACACTGCGTTTCTCATTTATTATACAGTATTTTTTTTTCAGATTGAAATCACAACACATGAAACCGCCGCTCTGTGGGAGCTGCCGACCACAAGTCCAGATCTAGCTAATCAGATGAGCAAAGTAAAACCTCTGCATGTGCACAGTAGGCTATTATAAAATCAGCATTTCTGAATGGTTATAAATATTTATCTCTCCCCCCCCCCCTTTATGAATATAACCCTTATTACAAGGGTGATATCAGTTCAATTAATGAATAAGCTTGATTGCAAGATAAACGACTAAGTAGTCTTGTGATGCCATGGGGATTAGCTGGTTCAGGGATACAAGATCACGGAGTGAGACATGAATTCATGCGACACGCTGGAATACCGGTGACAAGACTTTTGGATGATGTGCACGATTAATACTTAATTTGTTCAGTCAGCTAAGTTTAATATGTTTTAATACGTTTAGATAACCGGAATATGTTTTTGTTCAGAGAACAGGAGTAGGTCGCATAGAATCCCATTCCTGAAGCGTCACCTAAATTGGCAAATGATCTTTAGCAGGCGGATTATGCCCAGTATATGAAAAAAAAAAAAAACTAAGAATGACAGTGAGAACAATTTCACTTCATATGAAAAAAAAAACCTAACAATGACAATGAGAACAATTTCACTTTAAGGAACTGAGAATATAAAATAGGCCTGTACAAGCGTTTATATAATCCGTCATCCATATTCAGTAAATCGTTCACAAAAAGAATATCCGCGCCCATAATCTAAAAGCTCACTTCACACATAGATGAATGCATCAGGCCCTGGGCAGGCATCGGAGAATGAACACATCGGGAAATGAACGCATCAGAAAATGAACAGAAGGGTGCTCATCATTGAATGCAGTGACCAGGTTTGCAGCCTCGAACGCATCCAAAAATGAACAGGCGTCCATTCAAAAATGAACAGGCGTTCACTGTTCAGAATATTGACAAGCTCCCCAACTGTCATTCTAAATTGCTCACTGCACATTGCTATCTCAATTATAATAGGTCTAGAGGAATTATCTTAAAAACTTACGATCACTGATGTAAAAATAGCCAATATTCAATCATTATATTCAAGTATCCATGTGACAGTCACCATCACAATTCAGTCAATCCCTATTCCATGTTACATTTTAACCATGTTTTGAATCTGTCATTATCAGATTTGTCCTAATTCCCCAAGTTGAGACAGTAATTTTGAGTTCAGTTTAGTCGTATTCAGAGAGAAAAGGGTATGGCTGAAGTGTTTCAGCATGGTCTTAAATCGCTGCTGTAACCCCCTTCATACAGCACTGAATTGGCGTAGCAGCTGCTACTTTCTCCGTCGTATTCAGACTGCGACGGGTAAGGTAGAGTCATTGCCTAAGCGCCGGATACGTGTGCAATGTCGCTCGCTTTGTGGTACTGGGATCAAACATTTTCAGGAGGGTCCTTGACATTATTTTCTGACGTTAACATTTTACTTCATAATTTGAATATGCCTCCCTCAGAAGTGATTAAAAGCAGACAATAAAGTCAACTACTCTGAAAATGTCTTCTAGATCGAAGAGTTTCTGCAGTACAAAAAAAGGGCTTGTAGCAAAATTGTGGTTTATAGGAAAAATATGCTTTGAAAAATTTGTAAGCACTTGGGTTCGCTTGACAGTTCATGCATGCATTTTATGCAATCACATCTGCCTCTTTTCTTGCCTTGATGTTATATCTTAAGTCTGCCGAGCAACGACGGCCTATCCGATTCACACAGACACCAAAGTGCATCAGCTACTCCTTTATGGAGACGGCGTCGTCCCTCTGTCTGAACGCGGTCTTTGAGTGCAAGCTGGCGTATCCGTCTGCTGCATCTTCTGAGTACCCATGGTGATGATCAGTGATTCTGTGATCGATCTTGGGGACTATTTGAGGTAGACATATGCGCGCACTTATCAGGATCACCTGCAGCTGGCTTGACCTAGCCGATCCTCCTCCACCCGCTGTTGACTTTGTGCAATCAATTAAGCCATGCAGCGATGCACTGTTTGGGATATGGCAATTCCTGCTTTGACGTTGATCCAGGATTTCAGGATCCGACTTTTGTGCAATAGGCCCCTGGTATTTTTCTAAAACTAATAATACAACCCCAATTCCGAAATAGTTGGGACAAAGTGTAAATTGTGAATAAAATCAAAACACAATGGCCCGCATTTATCAAACGTGCATACACCAAAAAAATGGGTGTACACCAAATCTCCCGCAAGGATCGGCATTTATTAATTTGAACGTGAGTGAATGGTCTGCAAAAATCTCACGCCAGGTCTCACACAGATTTGAAACCAGCGAACAACACACAGGAACGAGTGCAGCTGTCAAAATGAGTAATAAACCACATGCAGCGATGCGGACGTCATGCTGTTGTTGCTCTTATCAGTAAAATGAATAAATAGGCTAAATAGATAAATAGGCTAAATTAATAAATGAATGAATGAATAAATAGATAAGACACCTGTGTTAAGAAATTAATTAAACTTATACCTGCTTGTCAGGCCAGACAGCTGACAATTACAATCAATTTGAATAAGCAAAATGCGTAGCTTGACAGATATCCAGTGTGGTATGTCAGATGCTCATATCAGTCGGATATATACTGAACAACAAAAGAAACGCAAGTTAATTAAAGGCAGACTAGAAAATAAGTTCGCGCGTAATTATTTTAGAAAATCAAATTTATTACTCGCGCGTGCACATTTACACTCATTTCATCAAACTTTTCTGTATTTTGCGGTCACTTTGACTGAGTAACCATAAGAGCACATTAACTAACTAGCTAACTTGTGTTTCCTTTGTTGCTCAGTATATATAGGCCTACGGACACTTTGACCATGATCACATTTTGACAATGGCAGATCTTCTATTGTTAGAGGAATAAGCTTCTGTCCGACATGAGAGGAACTTTCGGCACAGAGAAGATCTCCTCCGAGAAAGTGACGAGTGGCTGCTCGTTTTGTGTGGCACCCAATAAAATGTCATGGAGTAATACTAATAGAAGTACAATGAAGAGTGATCTCTGCAGACTGTATTTTAACAATTACCCTCATGCAGCTCCGATCAAGGCGGTGGGGACTCATCCGTGTCCCCACCACCTCGTATTCCCATGATGGAGGGGGAACCCTGCTGCCACGCACTCCTGGAACGATGACAGCTGGGGGTTCGAGTTTGGTTAGCCTCCACCGGTTCGTACACTGCTGCGCCTGAACGCAGCAACCCGTTTTTTGGTGGCGATCTTAAAATTGGACCACTTTTTTTTTAACCTACATGTAAAGCATTTGGATTGTCAATTATGTAGGTTATACTATAACATGAAATATCATAGATCTATAAATTGAATTTATTAAGGCCGATGTTATTCGCACTTATACGTGTGGCCAATGCTGAATTTTTTTCTTGGCCACACTTACAAGTGCACCAGTTGATGACCATTCCAGTGCCGCTTATAGAAAGTACCGCTTAAAATAAGTTTTTTAGCTTCAGACACACTTAAAGTAAGTGTGGGCAATGGAGAAATGTGCATCTTGGCCACACTTACAAGTGCATCTAACACGAATTTCAATCAATTTTTGTGCTTGGACGCACTTAAATAAGTGCGAGTTGTCACTTCGATTTATTAATGAATTAAATCAAACGTCTGCTGCACTCCGGTTTTCCACCCCAACGGTGTTCACCGCAGCAGCAATAGTTTTCCAAACTGCAGCCTTCTGGGCTCCTTTTATGCCACTCTCAAGGCTTCCAAATAAAATTATTTTGTTTTTCTCTACCTTGGACATGATCATTTATATTTCCTCCTAAGTGAAGTTCTTTCTACTTTGCCGTCTTTCGAGAGTACGTGTCGTAAAGTGGGCAGGACTATGCCTCCTGGAGCATTAATTTATAGGGGTGTGTCATGTAAATTACGATGGTTTCAGCCGCCAGATTTATCAAAGCCACGCCAGTTGTACACCGAAATCAGCGACTTATGCACTTTTAGTAAATCAGACGTGACACCTGGCGAATGCTGATGTTTACACCAGAATCTACACCAGATCCTATGCAAGTTTGATAAATGAGGGCTAATGACTTTCAAATCACACCAGCTAATATTTAATTCACAATAGAACAGAGATAACATTGCAAATGTTGAAACTGAGAAATTTTACAATTTTATGCACAAAATGAGCTCATTTCAAATTTGATGGCTGCTACAGGTCTCAAAAAAGTTGTAAGAGGGGCCTGTTTACCATGGTGTAGCATCCCCTCTTCTTTTTCACACAGAGTGGAGGTGTCTGGGCATTGAGGAGACACATTTCTTGAGTACAGCCATTGGAATTTGATCCCACTCGTTTAATACAGGCTTCCAGCTGCTGGAGAGTTTTGGGTATCCTTTGACGGACTTTTCATTTAACTATGCGCCAAATGTTCTCAATTGGTGAAAGATCAGGACCGCAGGCAGGCCAGTTCAGCACACGGACTCTTCTACTACGAAGCCATGCTGTTGTATAGCTGCAGTATGTGGTTTTGCAATGTCCTGCTGAAATACACAAGGCCTTCCCTGGAATAGATGTCGTCTGGAGGGGAGCATATGTTGCTCTAAAACCTTTATATACCTTTCAGCATTCATGGTGCTTTTTAAAACATGCAAGTGTCCCACACCATATGCACTAATGCATCCCCATACCATCAGAGATGCTGGCTTTTGAACTGAATGCTGATAACAGGAGGGGTGGTGTTTTTCCCCTTTAGACCGGAGGACACCATGATTTCAAACAAGAATGTCAAATTTGGACTCGTCTGACCACAGGACACTTTGCCACTTTGCTACAGTCCATTTTAAATGAGCCTTGGCCCACAGAACACGGCGGTGCTTCTGGATCATGCTCAACAATGGCTTCCTTCTTGCATGATAGTGTTTTAGGTGGCATCTGTGGATGGCACGGCAGACTGTGTTTACAGACAGTGGTTTCTTGAAGTATTCCTGGGCCCATTTAGTAATGTCAATGATAGAATCATGCCGGTGAGTGATGCAGTGGTGTCTGAGGGCCCAGAAAATTGCAGCCAGAAAATTTAAAATAAGCTCATTTTGTGGATAAAAATGTAAAATGTTTCAGTACAACATCTGAAATGTTATCTATGTTTTATTGCAAATAACATATTGGCTCATGTGATCTGAAAGTCATTGCATTTTGATTTTATTCACAATTTACACTTTGTCCCAACTATTTCGGAATTGGGGTTGTAATAGCCATAGATATTGACCAAATCAGTTGTTTCTGCAATGTACTCATCATCCAGGAGCAATAACCACTTATTTCTCAAGAAAAAATTAATTAATTACACTTGTGTATTTTGAATAACCACAAATGTAATAAACTTGAAAATTTTGACAAAATGCCAACGATATGCAATATCCATAGACCCAGTAGTTTTTTTCCTTTTTACCTACCATCCTTGAACAATGGCCAGTTTTGGGTCCGAGGAAATGGACTTTATTACAATTGTGGTTTTTTTAATTAAATTTTTGATTGCTATAAGGCCTACACAATTAGGCTATATTAAAGGTTGTATCAGCGATTCTGAGCCAAAACATAATTTGTCACGTACAGCAGATTTTTCCTCACAAACTGTTAGCAGCTCCTCTCATGAGTGGGCGGTGAAAAACTCCGGTCTCTATTGGCCATCTACAGCCAGGTAGACACTGAGAAAGATACACAAACTCGTGGGGACCTACCCGCGTCCCCAAACATCAACAAAAGTGTTCCAATGAATCGGAGGGCAGGGGTGGGTCTTCTGCGCCAGTTCCGTGCTCATGCACGACAAGTGGGTGGGACTGAGCAACAAAAGGAACTGGCAGTGGCATTACTGCTACGGCAGAGTGAAGCATGGTGGAAGCTAAACCGAAAAAGAGACACTCGAAGGAGTGCATGTCGAGGAAAAAGGAACGCGATCGCAGCTATGCGAAGTCCCAAATTAAGATAGGGAAAGCACACCAACGTTGGAGTGGATTCCGGGAGTTGAATGGTTTTAATTCTCACGCCCAGGTCGCCTTGTTTCTACTTGAGGTGAGAAGAGCTGGTGCTAACTCGGTTGGATGTGAATTGTAAATTGTCATCCCTAGCAAAATTGAGGGAAGCTCATGTATTGTTTTTGTCAGGCTATCATGCATAGATCATGCTGGTCAGAATGAATCAAACAGTAGAGAGATCGATATTTCCTCTTTGGAGTGGTTGGCAAGCTAGTGAGTTTGCTTATTCTGTCTGATCAAACCAGAATTTGTGTTCGTATAATAACATTTTTTCTCTGGTTAGTACTCAGAGCTGAAATTCGTCGGTGAATGTATAACCGTGTGATAAGTTTAGCTAAAAGTTGTGATCTATGTGATTTTGTTAATACTCATTTTGTAATGCCGAGCTAAGATACTTGTCAGATACCTTGTTGTAGCTAGCAAAAATGGTGTAAATTTATCGTCTGGCAATGGTCGTCATTGTTGCCACCGGGCGTTTATCAGAACGAGCTGCACAAGGCCATTTACACAGCTGAGTGAGCCATTCTTAAGCTGCTTTCACACCGGACACGAAACGAATTTTTCGTGCGACAGATTACTTTCAAAGTCAATGCAAAGAAGCGACTACACGCGAGCGTCTTTGCATTGACTTTGAATGTAATCTTTTGCGCGAAAAATTCGTTGCGCGTCCGGTGTGAAAGCAGCTTTACTCAGAAGTTTCACTTCAAGAAAAGTGGGGTCATGTCCCAACCTTCTGAGGGGGAGGGGCGAGCGGCTCTGTCGTGTTTTGGGAACGTTTCAACTGTTAACAATAGTGACATCATATCCCTGATGCAGCCTTTAAAGCTGCTGTTACTGATTAGGTCGTTTTTATAGCTTCTTGTGCAAAACCGAAGTCAGCAGTCCCCGCCACGCAACACAGGAACGCACATCGGTGTCCACAGAGGCAGAGATAGAAAGCAGCGCCCATGGCAGCCACTCAGTTAAAATCTAAACAGACACTCTCAATGATTGTTGTGTTAAAGCCACACTGAAAACATGGACCAGTGACACATTACATCCATGCAGAACCTTCGGTATGAATGGCTTTATGAAGGTATTAGCTAAAGCTAGCCAGTGTCCTCTAGCCACACATGCTATCGTTACACAGCTAAGCAAGCTGTTGTTGGCCACAAACGATGACTGTACATTTATAAACTGACATGAGCAGGATTAAAAATCACTAACATGCCTAGCTGAGCCTGATAAAACTGCATAACTACTACAGATTAAAAAAAGCTTACCTGCCCAGGAGCAGGAAGGCTAGCTGTGCAACGCTTTTTAAACCTTGTGATTCCTTCAATTTTCCCCACCAATCGAAAGCACCACCGATATAAATACGGCTGCTGGCCATCTCTTGTTTTTCCTCTGTAATAATATTTGTTCCTCTACCGTTCTTTGGCGCTTTGGCCGTTTAATTGTGTATGCTGTCTCCCATAGTGCTGGGATCAGAAGCTTCTTCTGTTTCACCATTGTCAACAACACATAATTTTCTTTGTCTTGTTTTAATGATTTCTCCGGCAAATGGCACACCAACAACGAAGATTCAGCTCTGCGCGTTCCAGTCAGCGACTCCAGAATTTTATTTACTGCTTTATTGCAGAAGACAGTGACAGTAAGACCTGCATTATGGACCAGATACTCTAAATCAATGATCTCCTTCAGAATGTGGAGCTATTTAACACTTTCTTAAAAACAAAAAAATCACTTAGAGCAGCTTCATGAGTTCATTCCCATTTTTGATGGACAGCGACAATAGCCCTCTGCATTGCTCAAACCCCCATCCTCCTTGACAGTCTAAACATTCTTATCCTTTGCTCAGAGGGATTCAATAGTAAAGCCATGAAGTCATTTTTTGAGCGTCCTCTTTGAAGCTAAATTACTTTTCGGAAATGGCCACCGCGTTTTCAAATGGATTACATGGAGCTGTGATCAAAGCTCCATTTCAAGTATACTTAACAAAAAAAGTGAAGGAACACTGTATTTTAACCCGAGTATGTAAAACGTTCAAACTGAATGTATATCCCCGGTGTTTTTGATGTCATTGTTGTTAATCCAAGACAAAAAAACATTTAAAACATTTGATCAGGTGACATCATTACCACAAAACAGGGTATCCACAGGGAATGCTAGAATCACACCAAATTCTAACCATTAAATCAAAACGTCAAACAATCTCCAAAGTCATTTCAATATCAAATGTGACCACCACATGCTCTCACTGCAGCTTAACAGCATCTTGGGAGAATGAAAGAAAATAATAGTGAAAAATCTCAGTGGTCCTTAACTTTTTTGTAGTGTATATAAAAATCATTAGACTATTTCACTCCCTTGAGTATAGCTAAAGCCTACAATTTAAAATTAAGTTTCTATGCTGCAGAAACAAAGCACAACAATCAACCGAGACTAACAGCTGACTGCAAATTGTGATTACAATTCATTAACATTACTTGCCAAACCTGGAAATTATTTTTTAACATCCACTAACTAGGCTAGATCAAAGTAATCTGTTCATAATATTCAAATTTTCGTTGATAAGCTGACACAATCTCAGTTATTTTGAATTTATATTCCTTGTTTTGTCAGGTGACATTATTGAACTTATTGATATGCTAAATTAGTGCAGTAAAATGCTGAGATGCCAAGACTAACTTTTCGACACACAGCGTCTTCCTCAGAGTCCAGACTGAGGAAGATGCTGTGCGTCGAAACGTTAGTCTTGGCATCTCAATAAACTGATGCAGGTGATTCGAGTGCTCCAGTCTGTTCCTTCATTTGTTCTGAATTTGTTCTTTTCTGTGAGCACCGACCTCTGGCACGAGAGGGGCTGAAGCGCAAGGGGTTCCTTTATTTTTAGCATGTAACAAATCTCCATTTACAAATGATAAACAGTGCTTTACATAAAATACTCATACATAACAAATTACATTCAGAACGATTTATTTATCAACACTGCGGGCACAACAGGTGAGTTAGCTCACAGTTCTGAGGCCAGTACAAGCAACTGTTCTGAGCCAGTCCCGTAGTGGAGCAGGACAGGCCCACGCAGTGTTGTGGAAAATCCAAGAACTGACTCAAAAATGATCAGAGCAAGACAGAACCTTCCAGATTATTAGACTCAATTCATAAAGAAATAAAGCTGAGTTTTCCCTTGCGCAAAACAAAGCTGACAATCCTTCTCTCCAACCAATTTTTAAAATCAAAAATTACGTCATGGAAAAGTACAAAGCACTTCTCCAAGAACATGAGGGAAAATCAAACATATTGTACAATGGAAATCAGACAGTCATGCAAAGTTAGCTCACTTCCTCTACATGCAACCTTGTTTTGGGTCAGATTGACCTTAACTGGGTTACTCATCAAGTTCAGATAGATTAATAAGTCTAGCTATCTCTTGCAACAGCTGGTGTCCCGGACAACATCTTGTGACCTTGTCACCAGATCAGGGCTATTGGCAATCAGTATTGCAAATTATGCACTTTTGAAACCAGTATCTCAAGAATAAGCATTTTGAATGAATACACTCCCCAACCAGTGTTGCATGAGTAAGCACTCCAAAATGAGTTCATTACCTTGCACCATCCTTGGGGCCAGCTGCCAGAGGCAGAAAAAATTAACTTATGTGTGTTCTGATAAATAGTACAGTTTCCTATCGAATAATTTTGGAATAACACACACTCTCTGGACTCTGGTCTCAAGTACAGTCCATGCCCTGAGAAGTATGATAAAAAAAACCTTCCCATATATGGTTATTTGACTGGATAGAGAAAGAGAATAAAGATCACACTTCTGCAACAGTCTAATATTAGTTCTACACATACATTCATGTAGAAATACATACATGAATGTAGAAATGATTCCACAATAAAAACTGATATTAAAACAAGCATACATGACTATAGGATTACATAGTGTATAAATGCTGCATGCATAATAGTATGATTAATAATACTGGCAATTACTGGATAATTACTAAAAAGTAATAACTGATTAATATTGATAACTGATTGATTGATTTCATCCCTAATTGATTGATTGATTAATTGATGATGTCATTTACAACAGCAGCAGCAGTGCAGTTCAGTACGCAAAATGGTTACAGCCCCAACTCGAATTATGAGAATACCTATTGGAAATCTTAGAATATTGAAAGAAACTTGAGATCACAGATGAAGCATCTGACCATATTGAAGGAATCTCTTGAATACAAACTGAAAAATAAGAATATAGATTTGTGTCTTGAAAATATTGAATGAATCATGAGAATAAAGAGTGAACTTCTGTATTTTCACCAAGGTTCTGATATGTAGGTCAACACAGCTGATATTTAGTTAGATAATCCAATATGGGTAGATAGGCAAATATATGAGTCAAAGTAAAATGTATACTTATTAAACACTTTATAAAGTGCATCTGTACACTTGCTTATTCATGCAATCATCCAACCTGACATTCTTGTTTCAGCAATGCAATGCATAAGATCATGCCGGCTAATGGGTTCAGGTTTTCTTAAGAAAAACATCAGAGTGGGTAAGATATGTGATCTTAATATGGGCTGCTTTGAATATTTCTGGAACTGTTCATTTCCTGTGATTTTATGCACAACAGTCTCATTTTCTTTTTTGACTGAATGGTGCCAAAGCAAAAAAGACGTCTAATGAGTGACAGCTCTGTTGACAGAA
This sequence comes from Gymnothorax javanicus, assembly GCA_029692085.1. Lineage (NCBI taxonomy): Eukaryota > Metazoa > Chordata > Actinopteri > Anguilliformes > Muraenidae > Gymnothorax > Gymnothorax javanicus. The sequence goes on from CM056195.1 coordinate 41,402,638, forward strand.
TCATCTTGTTGTTGCGAAAGGTCACAGAATAGCCAGGCTGGCTCGAGCCAACAGAGAGGCTTAACTTAGATTACCGCTCTTTGCAATGTAGCAGAGAAAAAAGCATCTCAGAATGCACAAGAAATCAAACCTTGAGGCAAATGGATTAGTGCATCAGAAGACCATGTCGGTTTCAACTCCAGTCAGTCATGGACAAAAATCTGAGGTGGCAATGGTTGCAAGCTCACCAGAACTGGACAGTAGAAGCTTAGAGCCTTTTCTGATAATTTTTTTTACCAGCTGTGACAAACAGGTGGTAGTGTCAGAAGGTTGATGTCAACAGCTTGAATCCATAGACCGAATTTTTCCTTTGTCAAAAGTTCAAGCTGATGGTGAAGATGTAATGGTGTGGGGATTTTTTTCTTGTCAGATTGTGGGCCTTTCAATACCAATGGATCCTCATTTGAATGCTGTGGCATGTTTGAGTATTTTTTGCCAAGTTGATGTATTTTTGTATATTTTGTGTTTTTCAATTTACCCATCTTCTGTTGGTCATCTCCAGCATTGGTAATGCATCGAATCACAAAGCAGACGTCATCACAAAATTTTTTCTACAAAATCACAATGGGTTTAGTGTACTTTAATGGCCTACCCGGTTGCCAGATCTGAATCCAACACCTTTGGGTTGTGTAGAACTGGAGATTTGCAGCATGAATGTACAGCTTAAAAATCAAAAGAAATTTTGCAATGGAAGTATGTTGACATAGACCAGAGAAGTTTCCAATGTTTTGTCGAATCCATGACATGAAGAACTGAGGCTGTTCTGACAGCAAAGGGAGGACCTGTCTAGTAAACATTTGTGATTTTTTTGGAAACCATTGCCTGGCTTGTGAAGGTCAATTACTATCTTTCGCCTACTCAGTGATAGATATTGGATTTTTGTTTTCTCATGTTTATGCCCTGGTAAACCATAAATTAATGTAATGAAACAGTGTAGGTCCCTTCCATTGACATTTAGACAACATTACATTCAGTAGATGCGTTTTCTTCATAGCTGCCAACAGTTGAATAGGCTCAGCAAGGTTTAATCACCTCTACCCCTGACCGGGACCATCGTACTCTGTATCATGGTCCTTGGCAGAGCAAAATCAGCCTTGGAAAAATCGAAGGGTTGGGGTCTTTTCCAAGGGCGAAACAGCTGCACTGATCTCACAGTGGCTACGCTAGGGTTTGGACTAACAGTTTTCCAGGTTGCGGCCATACAGCGTGTCCATTAGGCTCAAGGATGCACTTTGGCTGTGCTGAATAAAACCTGGAACATTCCTAAATCTGGGACATAGACTTAAATGAAAATAACTGTTCCAGTCTATACTCAGTGCATCCTGCTGCTTCCTTCTTCATGACACTAGCCTCAGGCCAAAGTAGAAAGAATAGCAATAACATTAATTTAAATTTAACTGAAATTCCCATGCCCAATATTAATTAAATAATACTTGGCAATTAGACCAGCATTCTAGATGTGTTGTTTATTATATTCACCCATTTTCTTCATTTTTATCAAGGACATCAGTAATATTCAGTGGATAAAGTAATTGGAATATGGCGCATTGTGGTAATTAAAAAGCATTTTCCCCAATGATTTTATCAGTCGCTCTCCAGATACAAATCATTGAAGAAATTTGGAGGGGAAAATATTTGCATGGAACCAATGATTTGTATGCATTGTCAAATATCAGATTCAGATTAGGGAACATCCCAGCTAATTATGTATTTGCTTGCAAGCCGAAGTGAGCTGCAACATTCAAGTGCCTGCTCATATTTGAAGGCTGCCTCAGCATAATAGAAATGATTGAAAAAATAAAAAGTATTCTTGAATAATTTGCCAGGTCTACATGCTATATGCGTCAAACAGCAAAAATATGATTTGCTGGCTCAGAGGCAGGCTATTTATTTGAAAGCGTGGATGTAACAAATAAAATGGTCAAAGAGACTTTACTTGATGTTTTATTATAATTCTACGTAGACACATGTTATTTAGATATAGCCTAATGTTTTTCATGTTTACTTCTAAGGCTCCGATTTTTATGTCAAACAGCAGCACATAGGCGCAGTTTGTGCGCAGTATGTTGGCACTCTGGGCATGACTACAGAATATTACTACTCTCATGAACAGAGACCAGTGCAGTACTCCTCATATCAAAAATGAGCTGGGTTTACCTTAATTTCAATGAGAGTCTTGCTGGTAGACTCACCACCAATGAAATAAACTCACTTCATCCCCATTACGATGGTATGATAAGTACCCAAGTTTACCTCAAATTCCTGCTGTCTAACTGTGCACATCTAGTTTTCTCCTTCCGTGATTTCACATGGGTGAGTGCTTTAGATTCAGCAGCATAAGTGTGATTGATAGTCTGAGAAATCCACATTTTATCAGACATTGTTCTTGGATCTGAGCTGGCGATCAGTAGGTGAAAAAAGAACAGTGTCGTCATTGACTTGATTCAAAACAGAAAAGAAATGCCTGAATATTCTTAATGACAGCACTGTGACTCATGCAGACTGCCAAGCTACTGGTAACTAAGCCAAACAGGCAAGGGCTACTATTAATTTTGGCACAACTGAATGTGTGCAGGAAACTTCATTAAGCATACCTTTCTAATACCGGTTAGGACCCCTTTTGCCCCCAACAGCCTTGCTTATTTGTGGCATGGATTCATCAAGGTACTACCAACGTTGCTTAGAGATTCTGGTCCATGTTAACATAATCGCATCATGCAGTTGCAAAGATTTGTCAGGTCTTACATTCCACCACATTGTAAAATGAGAGCGCTCTAAACTCACTGTCATGTTTATGATTCCAGTGGAGATGCGCAATTGTTAAAAGGGAAAGCGCTTTCCATTGCTTGTAAATGCTGTTTTTTTTCGTTTATTTTTTTAATGATGCTTATGTGAAAGGATGACACTGGCTAACAAGCTGATGAGATTTCATTGGGATTTGGAATGCGTTTTACCCATTATATGCTTTCTTGTATTTTTTTCAGGTTTTAATAACATTATATAGCATTTTGGAATAAAAATACTAACCAGCAAGCCAAAACTGGAGGCTAAAATAGCAAAGATCTCCACAGCAACTGTGAACTTTCCAGGTGAACTGACATAAGCTGGTATAAAGGTGATCCAGACTGCACAGAATATCAGCATGCTGAATGTGATGAATTTAGCTTCATTAAAATTGTCTGGTAACTTGCGAGCCAAGAAAGCTAAAGCAAAACACAATAAAGACAAGAACCCGATATAACCCAGTACAGCCCAGAACCCCATTGCTGATCCCACATCACATTCTAGAATGATCTTTTCCTTATAGTACTTCATGTTCTTGTTGGGGAAAGGAGGGGATATTGCTAACCAAAGCACACAAATAAGGACCTGTACTAGAGTAAAAGCCAGAACACACAATCTCTGCTGCAGTGGCCCAAACCACTTCATGACATTACTGCCTGGAAGTGTAGCCCTGAACGCCATTAATACCACTATTGTTTTACCCAGAACACAAGAGATGCAGAGGAGGAAGGTGATGCCAAAAGCAGTGTGACGCAGCATACAGGACCACTCAGAGGGCTGGCCAATGAAGGTTAGAGAGCAAAGGAAGCACAGTTTCAATGAAAATAGTAAGAGGAAGCTCAGCTCTGAGTTGTTTGCTTTTACAATAGGTGTGTCCCTCTCAATGAAGAACAGTGCAGCCACAAGTACAGTTATACACGTTCCAAACAATGAAAAAATAACAAGCACTATTCCCATAATTTCTGTAAAAGACAGGAATTCAACAGTCTTCAAAATGCATTGATCTCTTTGAGCATTAGACCAGTATTCATCTGAGCATTTAATACAGTCGGTAGAATCTGTGAGAAAACAGAAAATGTGTATTAAAATGAGTTAATCCTCACAGTTCACTCCATAATACAAATTTAACATATGCCAGGTTAGTGTTGACAGGTAATGCACTGACCTGTAGTATTGCTGATTTCTCCCTCAGCACAGGGCACACAGTCATAACAGCAGACAGGCCTTCCTCTCTGCACAGCTTTCCTTGTGCCTGGTTGACAGCTTTCACTGCACACAGACCTGGGTCTCTGTTCATCAATTTCATTATTTTTATCCCAGAACACTCTCAGACACATTGATTTGTTGGTACTTCACAGTAAACACTTAATAATACTTCTCTACGCAATGAAATGTAAAGCATTCAGTTCAGCATACATGCCATCATGTTTCATGCTGGGTTAAAAGCTGAGATTGTCCAGCTTCATCATTTCATCAGCATTGTGGTTTTTGGCTTTGATGCCACATGATGAATGCAGCAAATTATGACTGGAGCTATCAGGCCACATTGCCATGAAGGTCATGAGTACTTACCTGTGACTGCCCATTGGCCCAAACAATACTTGCAGGACTCATCACAAACTGCTGACCAGATGGTAAGGAAGCATCATAGTGGCCAACCACTTTGAACTCAACCGAACTATTGGGACCTAGCTGCCAGTTCACAATCTCATATCTTGCTATTGAGTCTCCATTACTGTCAAAGGAGACATATTCCTTTGTTCCCAGTGTGAAATTGACCTTTTTCAGAGCCTGAAGCATCTGTGAAAAAAGAAAATGGATTATGAAAAATACTGGGTTTGTTTTGTTCATCATGGTAATTTTATTGATCATGCAAGAAGGGCTAATTGAGTTACCTGCCACGGCTTGGGAGTCCATTTGTTTCTACAGCCTTGATGGGGGGTACAGCCCAGCAGGTCATGCACAGAATAAGCAACAGCGTACACTGCTCTGTATACATTGTTGGAGATTCTCAGCTCTGATGCATCAGTGTACTGGTTTTCCAAATCAGTCAAGCTCTCAGAACCAGTGCAGGTGGGAACATGTGACAAATTTGCCTGATTGGTCAGAGAACATTGAAATGCAGTTTCCCAAAAATCTATGATAACGTTGTTGCCTTGATTTCTGGAAGGGTGAAGTTTCAGCACAAACTCTTTCAAGCCATTAATTTTAGCTTTTCTGATCGCGAAGCCAATAGATCCTCCCAGTATTTTGAAACTTGTTGGTGTTACTAGATTGCTTCCAGTTATCCAGGCTTCACTGCCAACCATTTGGAGGCCAGTAATATTCTGAATGATCAGCTGCTCCAATAAGGGAATCATCTCTCCCTGAGCAACAAATGCTACGATTACCTTTGCAGTTCCTCTTTTTATAACTTCTACAACCTTTAGTATCTTTTCTGGTTTTCTCCTATGGAATTTTTCAGAATACTCAATGCAGATCCCTTCTTGTTGAGCAGCTTTTAAAAACGTGGCCATGCCATTGTTTCCGTAGTCATTATCACTTCTCAATGCTCCAATCCAGGTCCAGCCAAAGTGCTTCACCAGCTGAGCTAGTGCTCTGCTCTGGTAATAATCACTGGGAATGGTTCTGAAAAATGACGGGAACTTTTTTCTATTACTCAGACATGCACATGTAGAAAAGTGGCTGACCTGTATACAAAATACATACCAAAAGATGGAACATATTTAGTTGTGAATCATGTGAAACTATGAGTTTATCTAATTAGAGAAATTGAAAATACCGGCTTTGTGTCTGTTTACAACACAATCGCCATAGTTATAATTATGTGTAAAATATTACTAAATTTTTTATTTGCTTTCAATGTTCACAAAAGGTAACCTCTAGTTGCAATACTTTGACATACTTGACCAACATTTTTTTATTATTTCAATTAAATCTCAGTAATTTACAGTTTTATTTTTTGCAGAAAGAAGAAAAAGGACCCTTACCACTGGAATTTGAAATAATCCAACAGTTTCTGCCAAAGCAATGGAGTTTGCTGAGATGGATGCCCCAACAATTGCCTGCACTACTGCTGGTTCAGAGCATGATGTGTCGGTAAGTGTTTCTTTGTAACCATTCATCATAGCCATTGCTGCTCTTAGAGAAAATATTGTTGACACACAGGTATCATATATGCTATATCCAAGGGATACACCTGGGAGGAGGTCTGTTCTATTATTAATTTCTTCAATGGCAAATATCATGGTTTGTGACGACTGAAATTCTCTGAAAACAAGGCTAGAAATTAAATAATTTATCACTGTTAGGCACAGCAGCCAGTTTATGAAGACTTTTGAGTAGACTTAAGTTGAAAACATAATATGAGTTGTATTGAGGTATATTATTTGTGTTTGTAAGAAATATCATCGATATGACCGTTGGTTTCAGTGGAATCAGAGCAATACTTCAATCAAAAATATGTTAATATAAAGAAGGATAAATGTTAATTAATATTTAAGTTCACCGTGAGCACTTCATGGGCTTGGGTTCGATGTCAAATGTTAAGCCTGTTTCCAAAGGAGTCTTGTGTAAGGAGAAGACTCCACCAATGTTGATGTCTCCATGTTGGTGGAAGCTTGGATTTGCTGCCCTCCCCAGTATTCTGCATGCTGGATTCTGTGCTGCAGCCCAGAGGACTGCCTGTGCCAGAAGAATGGTCTGCAATGCCATGACCCTAAACAGCTCAGATCCTTTGCTGCAGCTGCTTAAATACAGCCATTGTAACTCTCCATCGATCAGAGATCCTCCAAGGTATGAATCCCAGGATACGCAGGATGAAGTTGAGCACAATGTACAGACAACAGATTCAGAAAAATAATTACATTCCCAAAAAAGACTGTGAACATTTTCAACACTTTTCAGTTACAAGTATTGTGCTGCCGTGAAATGATAATGAGGCTTGTCACAAATGAACAGATTTTGCAAAATGCTTACATCTAGCCAGCGAAGTTTGTGAGTGCATATGTGTGTGTTTGTATTCACATGCATATACAAGATAGCCCTCCTCCAGTGCTCAGTTAAATCTGACCGATTTTACAGCTTTCCTGAAGCATAAATGATGTGCTATTCATCTGATTGCCTCAAAACCTCATGATACCCTCCACACCAGGCACCTGAATATATAAAATTTTTGATCACCATTTTCGTTGATTTTTGAGGGATTTATTCAACTTTGTTACACCCTTGGTGTTCCGGGTCAAAAATGACCGCCATAGGAAATGAATGGAGAAGACTGCATCATGTTAATCCAGCAGATGGAAAATCCCCTACACACATCCACACACTCTCACCCCCCCCCCGACACCACACATCCACACCCCCCCCACCCCCCACACACCCTTCACCCCCGCATCCCTTTCTCGTGCTTATGTGCCCATGCCTCCACAAGAGCAGCACCTCTCTAGGCTAAACATAACATCTTTAGAGTTAGTTGCGGGAACCTCTCTCTTTCTTGTGCTTTGTGTGCCCCAACCTTACCCTCCCTCCCCCCACCCGAGGTGAAACACACCATCCAAATAAACTGAAGGTAGTTACGGGAACCTGCCACTTTCTCTTGCTTTGTGCCCACTTGCTACATGAACCACACCCTCAAGACTAAATAGAGTATCATATCTTCCTACAAAGCCTCTACCCCATCTGCTCACCCAGCCGCTCTCACTGCCACTTTCCCAATCTCTTCCCCAGCCACTTCACCCCAACAAGGACAAGGGAAGAAGAGGAGGAGGTGCCAGCTTTGTGCCCCCAGAGACGATACAACCAGCCAAACATACCACAAATGCCATGCCTATGTTTGCAAGGCACAATCCAAGGTGATTGTACATTGCCACTCATGTGTGTGAACACACTCTCCCTCTCTCACTCACTCACTCATTCACTCACACTTACACACACACGCTCGCACACGCACACACGCTCACACACACAGAGGAGTGTTCATGTTGAGATTGTGTTCATATGGTCTGTTTTGAATTTGGTTGCTTGTTTGCTTGTTTGTTTGTTTTTTTTTTTTTACAATAAATCTTCGTTTAGAAATACATGTTTAGTGTCTGTTCTTTGTGTAATCACTGTAATTACCCATGCTCCTGTGATCTAGAAAAACCTAGTAAGTTACATATTTCACTTCAGGTAGAAACTGAGTTTGTCTCTCACTTGCAATAATTAAGAGTGGTGAAAATCTTAAAGCACTAGTCATTAGTGTTATTTGAACTGTCAAAATCAAGTTTCTATTACTTTTTTTCTGTTAGGAGAAGTCCAGAAGCTGAAAGTTTAAGTTCAATTGCGAGACCCTTGCCGCTGATAAACTCACTAGGTTTTCCCAGATTACAGGAGCATGTTAGACATTGGTTGAAGACATTGTTTCATTGCTGAAAAAGGTTTTATACAAAATTTAGTGATAATTTATGGCTTTTGTGTCAATATAAGAGCAGTGAAAACACATCGGTCACATTAGACTGCAAATAACTGAAATAAGGGGGGTAGCAACGAACACTGGAGAAGAGCTAGGATCACAAACACATGGTGTGTTTTCATGTTTTGTAGGGTAATCCCATAGACTTACATTAATTCCCTGACCCATTACCCTGACCTTAACCAGAAACAAAACAAACCCTAAACTCCTAACCCAAAAATTGCTTTGTTATGTTACGGGGACAGGCAATTAAAAAAAAATACCCGCATAGGAATTCAAAAAAAAATTATATTGTTTTCAGCGCTTGTGGGGACATTTGATCCCCATATTATGCTACTGACCTGAGTTGCCAATTAAACTAATTAGCTGTGAGATGTTCCACAAGGTGTATTTTTGCATCCTTCAACTTTTCCAGTCTTTTGTCACCCTTGTCCTAACATTTTTGAAACACTCTGCTAACCAAAAATTTAAAATGAGCAGGTATTTTTCATAAAACAATAACAGTTTTCAGTTTAAACTTTTGACATGTTGTCTTTGCACCACTGTCAATTAAAAATAAGGTTTAAGATTTTGGCAAATCATTGAATTCCATTTTTATTTTCATTGTATACAATGTTCCTACTTTTATGGAAATTATGTTGCACCACAGTAAATTGTGCTATAGTTACACATGCAAGAAACACTGAAGCAACATTCTTCCCACATAATTTTTATGACTATTACCGATATTTGTCTAATCTATCTAATAAGACGTCAATTTTTAACTCTCGCGAAATGGACCTTGACAACTGTCAATCACCGCCATCTAAGTGCCGCTCCAGTGTAAATAAACCAGGTCTACCCAATGTGTTTTTTAAAAAAAGCAGAGAAAAGGATCGAAATGACTTGTTAAATAAACTTAAAATCCTTCAAGAAAAACATAAAAAGAAATTAGATAAACAAATCCTCAATGAAATGGACCAAATTAAAAATCGAACTGATTACTTGGATTTAGAGCAAATAGTAAGGGCACTTGCTTTTTCTAAACAAAAGTATTACAATAGCGGAACAAGGGCCCAGATATGGTTGACTTGGAAGCTACTGTAACGGCACGCCTCTAGTGCCCTCAATCATCAGCCTGTTGAGACCCGGCCTGCATTCCATGCTCCACCGCATCTGTTCCTTATTGTGTCTCATTGCCAGTAAGTCATTACTTGCCCTATGTTAGCGAGAGCTCTGCACTTTGTCAGTGCAAAGTCTCTTAAGCCTGTTGTAAAACTCTATTCTTGTGTAGACATTATTAGCATGTATTCGCAAATGTTGAAACTAAGAAATTTTACAATTTTATCCACAAAATGAGCTCATTTCATATTTGATGGCTGCTACAGGTCTCAAAAAAAGTGGGACAGGGACCTGTTTACCATGGTGTAGCATCCCCTCTTGTTTTTAACACAGAGTGGAGGCGTCTGGGCATTGAGGAGACAAGTTTCTTGAGTTCAGCCATTGGAATTTGATCCCACTCTTTTTTAATACAGGCTTCCAGCTGCTGGAGAGTTTTGGGTCTCCTTTGATGGACTTTTCGTTTAATAATGCGCCAAATGTTCTCAGTCAGTGAAAGATCAGGACTGCAGGCAGGCCAGTTCAGCACACGGGCTCTTCTACTACAAAGTCATGCTGTTGTAATAGCTGCAGTATTTGGTTTTGCACTGTCCTGCTGAAATACACAAGGCCTTCCCTGGAATAGATTTCATCTGGAGGGGAGCATATGTTGCTCTAAAACCTTTATATACCTTTCAGCTTTCATGGTGCTTTTTAAAACATGCAAGTGTCCTACACCATATGCACTAATGCGTCCCAATAACATCAGAGATGTTGGCTTTTGAACTGAACGCTGATAACGGGGGGGTGGTCTTTCTCCTCTTTAGCCCGGAGGACACGAGTCACACGACGCCCATGATTTCCAACAAGAATGTCAAATTTGGACTTATCTGACCACAGGACACTTTGCCACTTTGCTACAGTCCATTTTAAATGAGCCTTGGCCCACAGAACACGGCGGTGCATCTGGATCATGCTCAACAATGGCCTCCTTCTTGCATGATAGCGTTTTAGGTGGCATCTGTGGATGGCACGGCGGACTGTGTTTACAGACAGTGGTTTCTTGAAGTATTCCTGGGCCCATTTAGTAATGTCAATGACAGAATCATGCCGGTGAGTGATGCAGTGGCGTCTGAGGGCCCGAAGATCACAGGCATCCAGTAAAGGTCTTCGGCCTTATCCCTTATGCACAGAGATTTTTCCAGTTTCTCTGAATCTTTTGATGATGTTATGCACTGTCGATGATGAGACCTTCAAAGCCTTTGCAATTTGACGTTGAGGAACATTGTTTTTAAAGTATACCACAATTTTTTTACGCAAGCCTTCACAGGTTGGAGAGCATCTGGCCATCTTTACTTCTGAGAGACTCAGCATCTCTAAGACATCTCTTTTATAGCCAATCATGTTACACACCTGATGCCAGTTAATTACTTGCTAAATGTTCTTTCAGCTGATTCTCTTAAATAAATTGCTTTTCAGCCCTTATTTTGCCTGTGTCCCAACTTTTTTGAGACCTGTTGCAGCCAGAAAATTTGAAATAAGCTCATTTTGTGGATAAAAATGTATAATATCTAAGTTCCAACATTTGAAATGTTACCTATGTTCTATTGTAATTAACATATGGGCTCATGTGATCTGAAAGTCATTGCATTTTGATTTTATTCACAATTTACACTTCATCCCAACTATTTCAGAATTGGGGTTGTACTTCATCTTTGCATCTGAATCCAGTGCCACCTTTGCCATTTTGTATTGCATTCTGCTTGGTGCACAGAAAAGACCATTACAGAAGACTTTGCTGTTCTTATGCATTCAGCAAAGGTGCCTTTGCCTGAAGATGCGGGAGAATTTTTGTCAAGCCACCCAACATCTTCCACGTGGTGGCCGAGCAGCAAAGGGAGATTGCCTAGCTGGAGGCTGCTCTGGAAGAGTGTGTTTGAGGCTTCTGCGAGTATACTGTCTCCCTGCGCCACCACCCATCAATGCTCCAGTCTCTCCTGCCAGCCGGCAGGCGTACCCAGCCTCTCCCTGGGGTGAGTCCCCGGTGCGACTGCCAGACCGTAATGAGGGTTCTCCGACCGCATCCCAAGGATTTCTTCTCCAATACTCTTTCTACTTCATCTACCACTCCACACTTGGTGAGGCAGAGAAGATAGCTGCGGTCGTATCCTGATTGTTTAGCAAGTGGGCCACCGCAGTGTGGGACCAAGCTGCTTTTTCCCCCTTCGACAGCTTTGTGCAGCAGTTCAAGGCAGTGTTCCACCACCTGGGGCAGAAGGTTGGGGACCGGTGCTGGAGCTGCAACAGAAGTCCAAAACAGCAGCAGAGTAAGCCCTGGCCTTCAGGACCCTGGCCGCAACCAGTGGCTGGAACAAGCCCATGTTGTTGACCGCCTTCCTAAAAAGGGCTGTGGCTGGACCTGAAGGCGGGGATGGTATGTAGGGACCTTGCTACATCTCAGGTCTCCTACATTGACACCGCCATCCGGCTGGACCAGCTGTTGCAGGAGAGTCAGCGGAGCCTGCCCAGAAATCCTATCCAACTGCCCAAGCCGGAGGGTGAGCCCATGGAGTTCGGGTCCTCCCGACCTCCTGACCGTTGCGGTTACAGAAAGTCGAGTCCTTGCATCCATTGTGGGGAGAACTGATCTGCACCAAGGTAACCGTGTCTCCATCCACCGTCACAGAGATTCCAGGCCCCAGTTTGAGTGGTATATAAGAACCTGCATCTCTACATTGATGCCCTGATTGATTCTGGCACAGCAGGGAACTTCATTTCCTCCCAATTGGCGCGACGACTCCAACTCTCACTCCACCAGCTCAATGCCCCCATCGCTGTGGCAGCCCTGGATGGGAGACTTCTGGGCAGTGGTATCATCCTCCTTCAGTCAGCTGCAATCTCTCTGTGCATGCAGAAGATCCACCAGGAGGAGCTCCTTCTCTTAATTTTACCAGTTTCCAGCCGCCCAGTGATCCTCGGCCTCCCATGGCTGAGATAAAACAACCCAACCATCTCTTGGCACAACCGACATCTCACTTTCCGGTCACCCTACTGTCGGTGGCACTGTAGCCTCCTCCCCCATGCCTCCACTATAATTGAGAGTCCCGACCAATATTCAAGACTAGATATCCCCAGGGAGGACTGGAAGCTTGGTGAGGTGTTAAGCAAGACCAAAGCCACCCAGCTGCCCCCTCATTGCCCGTGGGACTGTGCCATCGAGCTCCTATCTGGTGCCTCGGCTCTCAGGAGCCAAGTCTACCCCCTTTTGGTGGCTGAGACCCAAACAATGGAGCAGTATGTCCAGGAAGCTCTCCAACAGGGCTTCATCCGTCCCTCTACCTCGCCCACCTCAGCAAGCTTTTTCATCGAGAAGAAGGATGGAGAGCTGGACGCCTGTACCGACGACAGGGGCTAAATGAAGTCATGGTGAGGTACCGGTGTCCACTCCCTCTGGTCCTGAGCGCTGAGGAGCAGTTGAGAGGTGCGGCGATCTTCACAAAGCTCGGCCTCCTCAGCGCCTACAACCTGATCCATATCCAGTAGGGAGATGAGTGGAAGACGGCTTTTAGCACCACCTCTGACAACTACCAGTACTGTGTGATGCCTTATGGCCTCGTTAACAGCCAATCAGTGTTCCAGTCCTTCATCAACAATGTGCTGAGAGACATGCTTGGGAGATTCATCATAGCCTACCTCGACAATATCCTCATCGACTCCGTCAGGCCTGCTGACAGGGGAGGATAACCAAGCCAGTTGTCCCGGGCCCTGAGTCAGGGGGGGCCCAGAATTGGGCCCTCTGATTGTTAAAACATCTGCTGGAATAATTTGTCAACATTGGTTTTAAAAAATGTTTGGTATTTATATTACAAATAATGCTAGAGCTTTTCTTTTATTTTCCTAATTTTCCTTGACATTGTGGTTGAAAACTTTTTTTTTTAATTTTCCCTCCAAGCAAAAATGGTTTGGCCTATTACACTGCGTAAATTAAGAAGTTCTTTTGGCAAACCCCCGCCCGCCGGATTATTTTTCATAACCAAGCTAGGGAAAATATCCAGTTCAATACAAAGTGATTGTCTCATAATTACAGTTAAGTACAAATTGATTGGCTCAGAGTGAAAGTGGTACCACAACTTGGTTTGAAAAATAAGCACGCTCCCTGCCCTCCTCTTGAGACTGTAAGCCGCAAAATGGCCAGCCACCAAAATAAGGAGTACAGAAAAGACAGGAGAGAATAAAAAGAGAATGAAGTGAGAAGTGCAAGGGATTTTCTGACCAGAATTTTTAATCGTTGTAAAGTGGGCAATGACTATAAGGTGACTGAGGATAATTTATAGCAAGGTAAGACTGTTAAAGCCCTGCTCTTAGTTCGGCATACATACATAACGTCTCCAAACTCATGCCCATTCACGTTTTCTGATCAGCAGCTAGGTGTTAAAGGGATAGCTTGGATTTTTTGGCATGAAATCGTATGAAATACTCTTTTGCAGTGTGTAGTGCATGATAGGTGATTTTTTTTTTTTTTTTTTGTTACTGAGTCTTGTTAGTGGAATTTTTGCCTCTTGAAATTTCGAATGAAGTAGTCCCGGCTAGTTTGCTGGGGTCAAAAAATAAACGTTTTGCTTCCCAAACAACATGTTTTTAAAAGAGTAATCTATTTCAGTCACAAAACCATGGTAAGTGAATAACTCACACTTCACAATAACTTTGCACAATTTTTCTATCCCTCGGTATCACTGCACGCTGCGCCGCGCGCAGGCCATCAGCTGTTTGATGGCCTCACTAGTTCAGATAATTGACACAAAAAAAATGTCTGACTACAAAAGCGACAATGACATTCCCTTTACCACAGTGTTAAAGGGATAATTTTATGAACCTGAGTTTACCGATGCTGAACTTCGTCAGATGGAGATAGGGTAGAGAGAGAGAAAGAGAGCAGAGAGAAAAGCTGTCCGAGCTGAAGATGAGCCCATGACAGCAGCTAGGAGAGACAGAGTCAAAAAAAAAGTAGTGGTGCACTTGTTCAAAATGTCAGATAATACCAACGGAGGAGGAGAACTACTGCTGGCACGAATGGGAACTTGTCATGCCACCGATGCAAGATCTCTCAATATCAGAAGAGGCCGGTGCTCCTGCCTGTGTGTTCATCACTTGCAATCAAGCATTTCCCACAATCACGAATGCCAGTGTCTTGCAGGCCTTTTTCCACATTCCAAAAATATACTGGAAGAAGCATCCCAGGCCAGCAAGACCTGATGGGCAGCTGTCCTCAGAGTAAGTGTAATGGCTGTCTCTTATAAGATAATCATGGGGCTGCAGAAAATTTATTGGGTGGTGGCTAACTATACATTCGTATATATCCAATTAGGGCATATTCTGTTTATTAGCAGAATATAAGTGTACACACTACTGCAGCAAATAGGGTACCTATCATCAGTCATCCAAATGTAGACATAAACAGTTACATCTTGTAATCAGAAGCGGTCCGTCCGCAGTAACAAAGGCCTTCCAAAACCTCACCTTTCAGTGCTAGATGATAAATAAAGCTAAACCTCTCGCAATTTCATTTTCCCGATTAGCAACAGTTGCTTAGACTAATTGGTAGAGACGAGGACAGTCCAATTCATTTTCATCGCATTGTTATACACTACAGGCCAAAAGTTTGGGGCCACCCTCAGATTTAAAAAAAAAAACCACATCAACTGTTCTTTCCTTATTTTTTGCACATGAAATGACTTCAGTGCATAAAATATAGGAAGCCAATAGGTTTTGGGTGAATTCCAGACCTCAGACCATATTTTAAAGCTGTCTTGACTGATTGATCACTGACCCCAATGTTTTATAATTGAGTTCCAATGCCTTGTGTTACATGATTTTATGTCACTAGGACGTGAACAATTTTATGTAACAAGAAGGCATGCTGTATAAATGCTCTCCCCTAAACCAAGGGGTCACATTGCACTTAGTGCGCCATTAAAAATCTGAGGGTGGCCCCAAACTTTTGGCCTGTAGTCTACATTGTGCCACTAAACTATAAAGTGTTTTCTTCTGCACATAAATGACAAGGAAAAATATCAATTTCTTTGTAAGTTCTGCACACGTGTAGCTCGCGAAACAGCACAGATTTGCGTAAATGAGTTTGTGAGGCTCATTAATCAATAAGCCACAAGAGTCTGTTCTATATTCTGAATGTACTCATGGCTAAAAGGCGTTGTTTAGGCACAATGCAGAACCAACGGACAATTGTAAGGATGGCGAAAATGAATGCTGCGAAGTCACCGGAAGTTTTGGACTTTTGCGTTTATATTGCCATCCTTATGATGCCATATCAATAATATCAATTTAGAAAATAGGCATTCACTTCTTTTTTTGTCATTTCTTATTATACCGATTGGTGTTGCTTGTTCAGTTGATATAAATCCGCATTATTTTTTCTGTATTTTCTTGTCTGACAATAAACTTGTCTCTCTGTGTATAGCTCTCTCAGGTCGCGGCAGTCGACAGCCAAGCGTGTTATCTTTGATATAGGTGATAGCTGGCGTGCAATGATGCAGAGAGAGCGAAAAATAGTTTAAAGTGATTGTAAAGTGTGAGTTATTCACTGACCACGGTTTTGTGATTGAAATATATTACTATTTTCAGCACGTTGTTTTGGGAAGTAAAACTTTTTATTTTTGTGACCCTTGCAAACTAGTCGGAACTACTTCATTTGAAACTTCGAGAGGCAAGAACTCTGCTCACAAGACTCATTAACAAAAAAAAAATCACCTCTCATGCAGTACTCAGCTAAGAGTATTTCATATGACTTTATGTCAAAAAATCCTAACTATCCCTTAAATTTGTTCAGTTGCAAGGTTTTAGAATTACTGGCCTTATCATTTTTTACTGGCATTATTGCTCATTGCAATAATGCTAGTTATCACGCAATCCACAAATGGTGGATAAACTCTTTGTAGCTCAAAAAATGTACATTTCTTTTTTTTCTGCGCCAATGTTGGATTGGCTTCGATACACCTTTAGAAAATGTTAAAAAACATGCGGTTTTGCCAGCTCAGGTCCACGTGTTAAGTTTGCTTCAGTAAAAATAAAACTGTATACAACCAGTGACATTACTATAACACAGGTTAACTGTCAACCTGTTTCTGATTAAGAATTGGATAATTTATTTTATTAATTTACTGAGCAAACAGGCTACCAGTAAGCTGTGTTGCCAAAGAGACATATAACCTAATGTCAGAGAGAAGGCTACAATATGAAATTGCATGGATGGAAATAAACTGAAATTTCGCAAAATTCCGTTTTGGAGTAGAATGTTATGTAGCAAATCTAGAGCTTAGAATTACAGAGTTCTAACTAACATTTACAAAGTTTTGAGGAATTTGCTCGCAAAGTTTGGCTGCTCAGTGAACACTTAGGAAACTGGAACTTTGTAATTCTGATCTGAACCCAATTTAACAAATGAATTGAATACCCATACTTAATCATTAGATGCAACTATTTGTTACAAATTATGTGCAATAGTTAACTCACTTTTGACCAACATATCACTTAGACCCTGAAATTCTATGGCTGCAAAATGCTGCCGAAGATGGTATTTGGATAAGGTTTAGATTTCATTTCTAATAAATTAATTAGATAATTTCCATCCTTGCAATCTCATATTGTTGCCTTCCAACAATTTTACTTGCACTGTACCGTGTCCCAGGAGAAGTTCAACAGTTTGGTAGTGCTCTCCATTGAGCATCAACATTTAGTCAACTGGACTTTTTGAGACCACATTAATGATTTTGCTACATGAAAGTTTGATGCATAACATGCAATTAGAGTTCAAATCTAAACATGTAAACACCAACAAAATCCAAAGATACTGGAACTCCTGGGTCATGATTCTGACAGCTTCTTTGTTAAGACAAAATTTAATGTTATGATATGTTATGGGTTACATTAGTTAATCGCTATAATGTACCTATTTTGCTCAATAATACTGTGCATATAAGTCTCTGAGCATGGCATATGTAACACAACCAGTATCTTTTTTACATATTTGCATTTGAAAGATTAACTAAAGAACAAATGTGGTTTAATAACAGTCATTGGGCCTCATGCTGCAACATTCTCTTAAATTTCTCTTATATTTCCTCTTATGTTTTTGCTTACAGAAAAAATAAGAGAAAAAAACTCTGGATGCACCAAACGCTCTTACCGTCCAAATCTGCTCTTACCCATGTGTGCTGAATGTTGAATCCCACTTGATTGTAAATTGGAAGCGCGTGGCCGGTTGTTTTAAATTAGCATATATGACACCCACTAAACACCATATAAGGGCAGGTGACGTGCCGCGTGTAAAGAGCCGACTGCTCGTGACAATCTAGGGCGCTTTCACACTAGGTACGATTGTTCCGTACCGTGACACAGCAAGATTGTCCCCCCTCCCCTCTCTCCCCGCGGGTCATCTTACACACTAGTAATATCATACGAGTAGCATACATGTCAAAATTAAGATACAGTGCGTTGCAGTATGTGCCTAGGTTGTTTTAAAGGGGGAACGATTTTAAAAGGAGGCGCCAATATATTTTAGGGGGTTTTATCATTGAGAAGGGGTTTTAGAATATTAATATCGGATATTGATATCGCGAATGCATATGCTGCGCGTGCCCTAGCAACCCGGTGTGTCATCTGTAACATGGATTACCACGAATAGCAGCACAAAAAATTATATTCGAAATTTTCTTGACTGAATGCATGATGTTTTTACACATCTGAATCTTTCTCGGGTACCCAAACATCAAGGTAAGCCAAAAATGTTCTGATTACATTCAATATTGGTGGGTGTTGCAAAAGGAATTCATCCGCCCTTGCGTTTTTGGACGATTATGCTGGCCACTGCATCATATCACGAAAATTTATCTATCTCATAACTTGAGCTGCCAGACTTTGGCACCGCGTCCCGCACTTTGAAATATCGCAGCCGCATTTTCTTTAGTTTGTCATGGCACTGATCTATTATTCTGTGATAACCACGCGAATGTAACTACTCACGAATTATTCTATAAATCTCCAAATTTTTGCATGTAGTATCCAGTTGTGATTATATGTTTCTGTCCGTCTACATTTAGAGCAAGCATTGAATTTCTTTGTTTGAATGGAAATATCTTTTTGCCACTGCATTTGTTAGCACAAAACAGCTGTAATACATAACAGTAATCTTCTAGGCTCAAATACGGTTGCTTTCACATTTGGTACAAGTAGCCATTCTGTCTCAGCAAACAGATCCACGCACTCTCTAAAAAACGCGCTCTCTGCGTAAGGCCTGGATGGCCAAAGCGTCCAACAGCAATAGGTAAGCCACTCAGAAGCAGAACGCCCGCAAGTATCTAAGGGTTTTCATAGCTTAGTCCTGATAAGGATCAACTGGCCAAACTCTTTAGCCCAAGAATTAAATAATAAAATCATTATAATTTCTAAAAAACATTAAAAAATCAAAATTTGATTATATGATGCATTTTTAATGTTTAGATTTTAAAAATAGTGTTTCCGTGCATTGGACAACCAATTTGTGGACAGAGATAACAGTTTATCTCGGTAAGAGTGCTCTCGACCACTCGTAAAATTTTCTCTTGACTAAAAGAAGAGCAAAAATAAGAAAACATTGGTGGATCCCAGAAATCAATGGGTAAGAACTAAATAAGAAAAAATCGGGGATACGAACAAAAATAAGAGAAAATGTGTTCTTATGTCGCTTCTTGCATAAGGCCCATTGATTTCATGTAAGACAATGTCTCTAATGTCTTTGTCCAGGAGATAGAGTGTGTGTGTCAGTTGGGGCAGGGCATTGCAAGGGGGAGGGGCCTTCTCTGGGGTCGCCTTGTCCCGGGCCCAGGCAAACCTTTCAGCTGGCCTGTACTCGGCCAATTATGAAGAACATGTACTCGGTGGCCTTCTGGCTCACCAGCTCTACGTAAAGGCAGAAAAGTGCGTCTTCCACTAGCCCACCATCTCCTTCCATGAGAACGTGATTGGACTAGAGGGGGTGGCAATGGAAGAGTAGAAGGTAGAGGCAGTAGCAGCATGGCCAGTCCCACAGACCCTGAAGGAGCTCAGGCGTTTCCTGGGGTTTGCCAACTTCTAACGCCTGTTCATCCGAAACTTCAGCACGGTTTCCCAACCCCTCAGAAGTCTCTTCAAGGGAAAACCCAAGGGGTTAGTATGGAACCCTGAAGCACAACACACCCTCCAAACTCTGGAGGGATTGTTTACAACAGCTCCTATCTTGAAAGTACTCGACCCGGAGAAGCCCTTTGTGGTGGAAGTGGACACCTTTAATGCTGGGGTGGGGGCGATCCTTTCCCAAAGGTATGCTGTACCTGAGAAGCTTTTCCCTTGTGCATTTTTCTTCCGAAGAATCACACCTGCAGAGGCAAATTTTTATGTGGGCAACCGGGAGCTGCTAGCGGGGAAACTGGCCTCAATTTTACCATCGCCTAGGCTCTAAGAAAATCAAGGCAGATGCCCTATCACGAAGTAAAGAGGTGGAGGCTGATCTGAAGGCTGATGAACCCATTCTACCACCTTCATGTGTCTTCGCTCCGATCTGATGGCAGCTGGACCGGGAGATAGCGAGAGAAGCTAAGACGAGTCCTCCTCCCACCTCGGTGCCAGCGGGTAAGACCTTCGTCACCTCTACCCTTTGGGATAGGGTCATTTTGTGGGTGCACAATTCCCTGTCCTCTGGACACCCCGGAGCCAGAAGAACAACACGCATCATCACCCCCGAATACTAGTGGCCCAACCTGGCCTCGGACATAGAGAATGTAGCCCAGTCCTGCACCACCAGTGCTGTAGCTAAGACCCATGACTGTTTCCAGCTGGCAAGCTGAATCCACTGCCTGTCCTTCACCATCCATAGTCCCACGCAGCAGTGGATTTCATCACTGACCTGCCCGTTTCTGAAGGCAACACCACAATTCTGGTAATCATTGACCGCTTCTTCAAATACTGAAAATTTCTGCCATTCTCCAGTATGCCTCCTGCCTTCCAAGTTGTAGAGGTGCTATTCCAGCAGGTATTCAGGAACTTCAGCCTTCCAGAGGACATCCTGTCTGACCAAGGGCCTCAGTTCACCTCCCAAGTGCGGAGAGCGTTCTTCAAGAAGCTGGGAGCTTCAGTGAGCCTAGCCTTGGGATACCATCCGGAGTCCAACGGGCAGGTGAAGACAGCCATCCAGAACTTGGGGAACTTCCAGAACTTCCTCCGGGCTTGTTTCCATCAAAGACAACTGGATTGATCGAAATACCTGCCCTGGGCGGAGTATGCCCAGAACTGACTTAAGAGCGCCTCCACTGCTCTATCACCATTCCAGTGTGTGCTTGGACGGCAACTTCTCCGGTGTTCATGGGATCCAAGCCAGACCGAAGTCCTGGCGGTGGATTCCTGGTTCCGAGAGGCGGAAAAGGTTTGGACTGCTACCAACATCTCACCTGTACTCAACTGGCTTCTGTAACTCCCTCATGTCTTTTTTCAAAGAAAAAATCCAAAAGATTCATCAGCATCTTGGTTCAAGATCCACACCCAGCTTCTTATCTGAACTTCCTTCACCCTCTCACTCTTTTTCCTCCTTTCAGCTCCCCACCACCTCCGAGATATCAGATCTCATCCGCAAGTCCAGGCCATCCACCTGTTTACTGGACCCCCTTCCCACAGTTCTGGTTAAAGCCTGCCTCCCTTCCCTGGTTCCTCTCATCTCTGCCATTATCCACTTCTCTCTCTCCACTGGAACTGTTCCTCCATCCTTCGAAATCGCTGCGATAACCCCAATACTGAAAAAACTTGGTGCTGATCCCACCAGCTACAATAACTAACGTCCTATTTCTAACCTACCTTTCATCTCCAAAATTCTTGAAAAAAAAACAGTAGCTACTCAACTTCACTCCCACCTAACCGATAATAACCTATATGAACAGTTCCAGCCTGAGCAGAGCTTTCAGCCGCTCAGCTCCCCGGCTCTGGAACTCACTACCACCTCAGCTCAGAAATACCACCTCAACCCACTCTTCAAATCCACACTCAAAACCCATCTGTTTAAAATAGCTTTTTCTCTATGACCACAATTGCACTGCCCACTTTTAATCTGTTTTTTTGTTCTGTTCAGTGTCCTTGAGTGCTTGAAAGGCGCCTTTAAATAAAAAATATATTATTATTATTATTATTATTAACATCCAGATCCGAAGAGCCCACCGCCGCCAGAAGAGCTAGGCAGACAGATGTCGGGACGCCCCCAACTACCAACCGGGGGATCGTGTCTGGCTTTCCACCAGGGACCTGCACCTCCACCTGCCCTGTCCGAAGCTGAGCCCACAGTTCATTAGCCCATTCCATGTCATCCAGAGGGTCAATGAAATGGCATATTCACTCAAGTTGTCACCTCAGTTCCATATTAATAATACTTTTCATGTGCCTCTTTACAGGCCGGTGATTGCTGGACCACTGGCAGAGGCTGCCCCCCCTGAAGACCCACCACCTGCCCTGGAGGTTGATGGAGAGCCAGCCTACCGGGTATGCAGCCTCCTGAATTCAGGATGTCGCAGAGGCAAGGTACAGTATTAGGTAGACTGGGAGGGCTACAGTCCGGAGGAGAGAAGCTGGGTGGACTGCCATGACATCCTCGATCCCCAGCTGCTGATCAAGTACCATTAAGCCCATTCGGATTGGCCTGCTCCTTGCCCCAGGGTTCGCCCTCCTGGTCAACAGCCAGGCATGCCAGGAGTCATGCCTCAGGGGGGTACTGTAACGCCGTGCCTCCATCGTGCTCAATCATCGGCCTGTTAAGACCCAGCCCGCATTCCACTCTCCACTGCATCAATAGACAATCAATAGACAATATGCAGATACTTGGGACTCAGCAATTATTACAATGATTCATAAGGAAGACAAACAAATAGCAGAATGTGCTTTATATTGCCCAATTTCTTTATTCAACGTAGATCATAAATTACTTCCTTCAATTCTTGCAAATAGATTAAAAAATATCATTCCTAATCTTAAAAATTTGGATCAGTCAGGATTTGTCCTCGATAGAATTCTGGGAGATAATGTTAGAAGAACTTTGAATATAAGGGAAAATTCTTTGGAAACTAAACAAATGCTTATTTTAACATAAGGTGCGGAGAAAGCATTTAATAGGATTTCTTGGTCATTTATGTTTGAAGTCTGTCAAAATTTTAAGTTTCAAGACAAATGTATTGGTTGGTTAAAAATGATATAAAAAATGCCAAAGGCAGGAATAAGAATATAAGGTACAATCTCAGTGTCTTTTAACCCCTCTGTGCAGATGTAGATGGCAGCAGACATGGAACAGCTCTATTTATGCACGCAGTTACACTATTCTATCACTAGATGGCACACCCGGATCAGTTATAGATCATTTACGCAAGTCAAGCTCAAACCTGGTTCAGAATATGGACGAGTTCAGTCCCATCCTTGTTTTTCAGGAGTTGCATGAATTGAACACCTCAGCTACGCCTGATGGGCAACTGCTCAATATACATGCCCACAGTATCTAACCAGTTGTTCAAAAAAATGATCTCTTGCCACAGAAAAAATCGTTGTCCTTTGAAGCAATTAGAGATTACTCTAATGGGTCAAAATGCTGCCAATGAAATATCGAAGGTTCCTCTCTCAAACAATACAACTGGCAGACAAATAGGAGAAATGTCGGCAGATATAGAGGACGTTGTAATGGAGAAAATAAAAGGGAGCGGGAAATTTGCGCTGCAGGTGGATGAAACAACCGATGTCAGTGGACATGCACAATTACTGGCCAATGTCAGATATGTCGATGAGGATACAATTAAAGAAATTTACTTTTTTTATCAAATTTTGCCGGAGAAAACTACAGGTGAGGAAGTGTTTCGTGACATCTGAGTATCTGGAGAAGTGGGGGCTGAACTGGAAAGACTGCATAGAGTCATTTTTTTTATAATTGCATAAAAGCCTGAGACCTGGTTGGAAAGCTCGAGTGGTTGTCTCGTCACTCAGTCGCACTGCGGGGTAGATAGCGCAAGCAGAAAGCTATAATATCATAGCGGTGTGTGGTGAGATTTATTCATAGTAAACAGTGTGCCGCGAGAGAAAAAAGTTTGGGAAACACTGTTTCAAGAGTTGCAGCACTTAAGTCAAAAAGTCAAACAATGTCCAAAGTCATTTCAATATCAAGTGTGACCACCACATGCTCTCACAGCAGCTTAATAGCATTTTGGGAAGCTCAGAACGAGAGAAAATAATAGTGCAAAATCTCAGTGGTCCTCAACTTTTTTGTTTCGTATATAAAATCATAAGACCATGGGCTCTAATTTCTTAGCGCAGCGCAGGGTGGCGCAGCGTGTCGTAGCGTGGCGCAGCAGTGGTAATTTCGTCTGCTGCAGCCCGCGCAGTGGTAATTTTGTGCGGTGCAACACCGTGCGCAGCCACTTTGGCAATTTGGTAGACGGACGTGCGCCGAGATGGGTGTGGCGGCGCAGTAGGGGGAGGTGTCACATATTCATCAAGACGCAGTGACAATTTCGTAGCAAATGTCTCCGCTGAAGTTGCGCAGAAAGCTCGCCAGCTCCAACCTGGTTTACTTTCTGTGCAGTGGTAATTTGGCTGGCCGGCGCACAGTGCGCACACGTCACCGAAACCTCACAAGCAGGTTTTTAGAATGTCAGGCACATTTCAATGCAATTAATAATTACAGCAACCACAGCAACCAATGTATTTATCTGAATCAGCACATAAATTATAATATCTATATCGATTGTCCTGATGTCAGATCAAAGAGAGAGAGAGAGAGATAGATAGAGAGAGATGTGTACATGTGGGCACGTGAGTGCGTGTGTAGGCTATGTGGGTATGTGCCCTTCAGCTGCTTTCACACCGAACGCGAAACAAATATTTCGCACGACTGATTACATTCAAAGTCAATGCAAAGACGCGAATACACGCGTGTATTCGCGTCTTTGCATTGACTTTGAATGTAATCTGTCGTGCAAAAAATTCGTTTCGCGTCCAGTGTGCAAGCGGCTTAATACTATTATTGTCACTTAGGTTTTATCGTTTTTAGTGGGGGAAAGGAATACAGCCTGATTGCAATGTTCTCGTACTGAGTTAAGATCACATATTGAAAATAAATGCGTAACGTATCTTGCATTGTTGTCCATGCATGTTAATCCCAAAATTTTAAGCAGCAACAGGGTGTAATAATAGGAACACGCTATCCATCGTTTCTCTTCCCAATGATGCAGGCAGAAGAAATAAATGAGCAACCGTCATATTTCATTCCAACTTCATAAGTTTGAATGATCTGACGTAGTTTCGTTTTCAAATTCCATTCAAGTTCGCTAATGGTAATAATTCGAGAATGCCCTAGCCAGCCAGCTAACTCATATTCGTAATGCTTAATATAGACGTAAGCGGAGCAGAAAACATGCCTGAAGCAGCAAAGTAAAATGCAACATTCACGCATCATGCAGATATAGGACAGAGGCTTCTTTATTCCAATTTTAAAGGTGAGGAGAGGAGCTCATTTGATTGGTGAAGATTTGACTCGGCTGTGTTAAACCCACTCTACGCCTTCTCTCCTCCCTCTTTGCCACTTGCCCTGGCAGGAGGGACAGAGGCGGGACAGAGGAGTACTTGTGCAGGGCTGCACCGGGCATGAAATTGCAACATATGCCTGGACACACCCCATTGGCACGGCGCTCCCCCATTCGCCGTGCCTGCGCCGCGCCTGCATCTGGTCTACGAATTTAGAGCCCCATATCTCTCCCTTCTGCCTGAGTATAGCTATAGCCTTCAACGTAAAATTATGTTTCTATGCTTCGGAGAGAAAGCACAATAATCAAACAAGATTAACAGCTGACTGCAGTGTGATTACAATTCATTCATGTTACTTGCCAAACCTGCCAATTATTTTTTTTACGTTCACTAGCTAGGCTAGATAAAAATAATCTGTTCATAACATTCATATTTTCTTTAATAAACTGACACAATCTCAGTTATTTTACTTTACATTCATTGAATTTTGTCAGGTGACATTAGCTAGCTTATTGATATGCTAAATTAGTGCAGTAAAATGCAGCAAGGTGTAGACATTGCATATTTCATTTTACAAAAGATTGTTCCATTTCTAAACCAGTAAAATTCATCTGTGCCTTTGGGTTGGGTTCTGAGCGGCACCTCTGTAAGATCTGCAAGCGCTGATGCGTGGGGGAGCCCAGCGACTGTATGCGACAAATGGCTGATAAGCTCAGTCCAGAGCCATGCCAGATAGCAATAAAACTTTTGTGGACTTCAGGAGGTGGCAATGGTCTCACCGGGGGGTTGTTGCAGGGCTCTGGCTGACACAATGCCCCTGTCTTGAGAGTCATATTACTGGCCTAAGTCTTAAGTTAAAGTCCAGTTATATTAATCTGTTTCAAATAATCTAAACCTCTGGGAAGTGCATACTATGCTTATATGTTCAATATTCTGCAGAGAAATCACTTCTGGACTCATAACCCAATTTACCTTTATATTAATTCATCTTAAGACTTTTTCATGACAACTGCATCATATTAGTACATATTCATATCATGTTTGGTCTTGTTATTCTCGGGGGAATCCAGGGAGTTGAATGGAGTATGTTTCATTCCCATTGAAATTATGGTTCATTCCCTTTTGGAAACTCCTGAGAATTCGTTCAGAATATTCTCTGGTAATCACCCTATTCTCCTCTCTCTGCTGAAGTGTTTTATTACATCCTGCCAATGGTGGAAACACAAAAACCGGATTCGACCCCCCTTCCAGGTGTTTATGGCCATGCCGCCTGGATCAAAGGCGTGTTTTGGCTTAAAGCAAAGAGAAACAATCCATTCTGGGAAGATCGTATCTGATCTGTCCCCGCGTACGTAAGTGCGTGAGTAGCCATTCCCTAGGCCGTACGTAGCCAATCTATATAGTCAGGGAAGATCGTATCCGATCTGTCCCCGCGTACGTAAGTGCGTGAGTAGTCCTTTTCAATTATGGAATATCGTAATTCGAACTTCCCGCGCACATTAGTGCGTGTATCCTTTTCCTCCAGGTATGACTTTATTCTCCTTTTCTAAATTGTGTGTAACTTGTAATTGGCTTAGTGTTGATTTGTTTGATTTAAGCTTTAGCCTACCTGGTGAATAAATTATTGTTATTCTTGTTAAGCTTGCGTGGTCTCCGTGACTCTTAATCCTTTTATTCTTTCTAGCCACGTTACGACCGGTACTTAGGGGGCGAGTCCTTATCATTCCAGACTAGCTAGCTGATGTTTTAAAGGTAGTGATGGGTTTTAAGTTGGATTGCAAGTTACGGTCTACTTATATAAAGGGTTTATGTAGTATCGGTCCTGGGGATTTGGCCTTAAGGGCACCCTTGGGCTTATAAGCCGGTGCCTGGTCGATCCCCTTAAGGGGCCCTGTGGTGCACATAAATCTGGGTTCATGATATGTTTATGCCAAAGTTGCTACTATCATGGTAATTTCTTCCATCCTCTAGAACCCTCACTGAACTAAGATCCGGCAACTGCGCTATTACCCGGGGGCGTCGGTTGAGTAACTGGTTTTCACGGATGAGTCTGGCGACGTAGCTGCCCCGAGATTCACGCATGTGTCCCTAAACTATAAATTCTAATTCTAATTTGGAGTCAGATATTTAACGAGGGTATAACTAAATTTGGTACTCTAAATTTATTATGGAGTCAGATTAATTGTAACCGTTGTGCTTTTGTGCCCCGTTGTTCGAACGGAGAAAATATATCCATTTTATTGTGATTCGCACCAGCCAGGACGTCGCGCGTGCTAATACTAGGAATCCACACGCATAAACCTTCAACCCGGGCTCTTCCTTCCTTGGTTGAGCTGCGTGGGTCTTACAAGGTGCACATTATTAGGCTACTTTGATTTTAACTATCTCATTTTACCCGCTTCAACTATTTTGAACAATTATTGCAGAACAATTTATTTATCAAAATAGCTAGATTAGTGAGTTGGCCCACAGTTGTGCTGAGGGTAAGGCAGGCATTTACTATGTAATTGCAGTATTCCGAGGATGGACGGTACAGTCAATGGCTCCAAGACCGTAGGCTACCGCTGTCTAGAGCCAGTCTCCTTTATGAGCATGTCAATTACTGCACAGACAGGCCATTGCCCCAAGCCAATCCCTTTGTGGAGCAGCACAGTCACTGCACTGGCCAGCTAGTACAAGTAACTGTCCCGAGCCAGTCCCCTGGTGGAGCAGGACAGTAACTGCACTGGCAGCTCAGTGGCCCATGCAGTGTTGTGGAAAATCCAAAAATTTACTCAAAAATGATCAAAGTGAGGCAGAACCTTTCAGAATATTAGACTTTATTCACAAAGCAATAAAGCCGAGTTTTCCTTCGCGCAACACAAAGCTGACCATCATTTTCTCCGACCAATTTTTAATCAAAAATTACGTCATGGCGAAGTACAAGGCACTTGTCCAAGAACACGATGGAATTCAAACATATTGTACAAAGGAAATCAGACAGTCAGGCAAAGTTCCAACATCGAAATTCGCCGCCATGCCACGGATACATCGTTCAATAAATCCAAAAAAGCTTTGCAATTTAACATCCGCAAGGTCTTCAGATGTCATAAGCCAAATTTTAAGTTGATCGGATAAAATCTCTAGAAGGAGTACATTGTGAGTCGGGGAGAATGTCGGCAAAATTTTTTTGACTCCGGAGTTGTGCAGCGTACATTCTACAAAGGAGTGTCTCGCACACCTACATGACAAAAATGCCTACAAGACAAAAGGACGAAAAAGAGGAGATAAAAAAGGCTTTGGACTTTATGTCAGTGGAGATTTCTACAGTCTCTAAGCAGCAGAAAATGATCATGGACTTGGTGAGGGAAGTTCGAGACTTGAAAAGACAAAATGAGTTACAGGAGAGGAAGACTGTCAGTCTGGAGGGCCGTTTAGCAGACCTGGAGCAGTACACCCATTTGAATGATGTCGTCGTCAGCGGGTTGGAGACCTAGCCCCCGTCCTACGCCAGGGCTGTAACAGTGCCGGATGGCGAGGAGCTCACAGATCGTGACATGGACTCCCTGGAAAACCAGGTGACTGCTTTTTTTAACAACAAAGGCATTGCCATTTCCGACAAGGATCTTGGAGCATGCCATCCTCTGCCTCAAAAAAACAAAAATGTAAAACCTGCCATAATAATAAGATTTGCTAATAGAAAGCACAAAAATGCATTGCTCAGACAAGGGAGAAAACTCAAAGGAACGGACATTAAGTTAATGAGTATCAGACGAAGAAAAATGCAGACATCGCAAAACAGCCATGCTTCTTAAAGAAACAAAAGAAAATCCAGTCAACATGGACTGCCAACTGTAAAGTTTTTATTAAGTTGAATGGGTCACCAGAGGAAGCAAAAGTGTTTGTAATAAGAAATATAGAGGAGCTGGAAACGTACCAGTGACTTCTGCCATTAAATTAGGTTAAATGTGACCGAAATATGAGGATTGTGGACTGATTCTCCTACACTGATAAAGACGACTGATATGACTGACATGGCTCATCCTTGTCTGGATACGGGTAAGGCTACGCGTCGGGAGGACATGTCGGAAAAAACTGAGAATCAATCCTTTTCAAGAGCTGTATACACGGACTATAAATTGTATGAGTTTGAATACGATATTGACCCAGAAATCAATCTGTTAAATTCAATCAATACTGCTTGTGACTACTACACCGAGGAACAATTTAATGACAGTGTTGGTTTAGATGATAAATTTTCTTCGATACATTTTAACTGTAGAAGCTTATGTGCAAATTTTTCAAGGATCAACGAATATTTGAAGACTACAAAAAGCAATTTCAAAGTGATGGCACTTTCCGAAACATGGATCGATAAAGATAGAGGTATTGATTTCAGCATTAATGGGTATGAGTAGTATCACAGCAGTAGAAGAAATAATAAGGGAGGAGGGGTGGCCCTGTTTATCGACAGTGACTTGAAGTGCAGACCACTTGAATGTATGACAGTAGTAATCGATGATTTATTTGAATGTGTAACTGTGGAGGTAGACTTGGAAAAGAAGAGAAATGTTATTGTTATGTGTGTATATAGGACACCTGGGTCTAAGGTAGAAGCATTTAACGATAGCCTGGAAAAATTATTGTGTAAGGTAAAGGAAAAGAAAACATTTATCATGTGTGGCGATTTTAACATAGACCTACTAAGTTCACCCAGAAATAAATCAACTTGAGACTTCTTGGATATGATATATAGTAGAGGGCTATACCCATTAATTACCAAGCATCTGATGAAGCATCTGACCATATTGAAGGAATCACTTGAATACAAAGTGAAAAATAAGAATATCGATTTGTAGTAAGGGTTTGGCCTTGCAGTCCCTCCCCTGCTGCATTCTTCACCTCCACTTTGACGGGCAACAGGTGAGGCTCGTTAAAGTGGAGGTGAAGGCAGCGTATTTAAGGGCTGGCTATTCCCAGTTGCTATTACGACTGCATTCTTGATTTTTAGCCCTGCGTTTATGTGTTGCTGCCCCCCTTGTTTTGAACTTGTGTTTGTTTTGATTTTAAGAAGTTTATTAAAATCTTTGAAGTTCTTTTTTTCCAGCCTGGCGTTTGGGTCCTTAATTCCATTTTAAGCCCATGGTCCTAGCTCCCGCCAGATCAATGTTTGTATCCAGTGGGAGCAAAACCATGACATTTGTGTTTTGAAAATATTGAATGAATCATGAGAATAAAGAGTGAACTTCTGTATTTTCACCAAGGTTCTGATATGTAGGTCAACACAGCTGATATTTAGTTAGATAATCCTATATGGGTAGAACAGGCAATTATGAGTCAAAGTACGATGTATGCTTATTAAGCACTTTATAAGGTGCATCTGTACACTTGCTTATTCATGCAATCATCCAATCAGCCATTCTTATTTCAGCAATGCATAAGATCTTGCAGGCTAATGGGTTCGGGTTTTCTTAAGACAAACGTCAGAGTGGGTAAGATATGTGATCTTAATATGGGCTGCTTTGAATATTTCTGGAACTGTTCATTTCCTGTAATTTATGCACAACATGCAATTTTTTTTTTGACTGAATGGTGCCGAAATTAAAAAAAACATCAAATGAGTGACAGCTCTGTCGACAGAATCATCTCGTTGTCGCGAAAGGTCACAGAATAGCCAGGCTAGCCAACAGAAAGGCTTAACTTAGATTACTGCTCTTTGCAATGCAGCAGAGAAAAAAGCATCTCAGAATGCGCAAGAAAAAAAAACCTTGAGGCAGATGGATTAGTGCATCAGAAGACCATGTCAGTGTCAAATCCAGTCAGTCATGGACAAAAATCTGTGGTGGCAATGGTCGCAAGCTCACCAGAACTGGACAGTAGAAGCTTAGAGCCTTTTCTGATCATTTTTTTTTCAGCTGTGACAAACAGGTGGTAGTGTCAGAAGGTTGATGTCAACAGCATGAATCCAAAATTTGTCCTTTGTCAACAGTTCAGGCTGATGGTGAAGATGTCATGGTGTGGGGATTTTTTTCTTGTCAGATTGTGGGCCTTTCAATACCAATGGATCCTCATTTGATTGCTGTGGCACGTTTTAGTATTTTTTTTTGCAAAGATGATGTATTTTTGTATATTTTGTGTGTTTCAATTTACCCATCTTCTGTTGGTCATCTCCAGCATTGGTAATGCACCGAATCACAAAGCAGAAGTCATTGCAAAATGTTTTCTCGAAAATCACAATGGGTTTAGTGTACTTCAATGGCCTACCCAGTTGCCAAATCTGAACCCAGTAGAACACCTTTGGGTTGTGTAAAACTGGAGATTTGCAGCATGAATGTACAGCTTGAAAATCTATAGAAATTTTGCAATGGAAGTATGTTGACATAGACCAGAGAAGTTTCCAATGTTTTGTCGAATCCATGACATGAAGAACTGAGGCTGGTCTGAGAGCAAAGGGAGGACCTATCCAGTAAACATTTGTGATTTTTTTCAGAAACCACTGCCTGGCTTGTGAAGGTCAATTACTATCTTTTGCTTACTCAAAGTGATAAATATTGGATGTTTGTTTTCTCATTGTTATGCCGTGATAAACCATAAAATAATGTAATGAAACAGTGTAGGTCCCTTCCATTGAAATTTAGACAACATAACATTCAGTAGACCCTTTTTATTCATAGCTGCTAACAGTTGAATAGGCTAGGCAAGGTTTAATGACCTCTACCTCTGACCAGAGCCATCATACTCTGTATCATTGTCCTTAGCAGAGCAAAATCAGCCCTGGAAAAATCAAACGTTTGGGGTCTTTTCCAAGGGCGAAACAGCTGCACTGATCTCACAGTGGCTACGCTAGGGTTTGGACTAACAGTTTTCCAGGTTGCGGCCATACAGCGTGTCCATTAGGCTCAAGGCTGCACTTTTTGCTGTGCTGAATAAAACCTGTAACATTCCCAAATCTGGGACATGGACTAAATTAAAAATAACTTCCAGGCTTTACTCAGTGCTTCCTGCTACTTCCTTCTTCATGACACCAGCCTCAGGCCAAAGTGGGAAAAAAAGCAATAACATTAATATATGCTTAACTGAAATTGCCATGCCCTCTATTGATTAAATAATGCTTGGCAATTAGACCAGCACTTCGATGTTTTGTTTATTATATACACCCATTTTCTTCATTTTTATCAAGGACACCAGTAATATTCAATGGCTAAAGTCATTGGAATATGGCGCATTGTGATAATTATAAAGCATCTTCCCAAATTATTATATCTGTAGCTCTCCAGATACAAATCATTGAAGAAATTTGGAGGGGAAAATATTCGCATGGAACCAATGATTTGTATGCGATGTCAAATATCAGATTCAGATTAGGGAACATCCCAGCCAATTATGCATTTGCTTACAAGCCGAAGTGAGTTGAAACATTCAAGTGCCTGCTCATATTTGAAGGCTGCCTCAGCATAATAGAAATGATTGAAACAATAAAAAGTATTCTTGAATAATTTGCTAGGCCTACATGCTGTATGCATCAAACACAAAAAATATGATTTGCTGTTCTCAGAGGCAGGCTATTTATTTGAACGCGTGGATGTAACAAATAAAATGGTTAATGAGACTTGATGTTTTATCATAATTCTACGGCGACGCTTGTTATTTAGATATAGCCTAATAGTTTTCATGTTTACTTCTAAGGCTCCGATTTTTATGTCACAGAGCTGCTCATCGGCGCGGTTTGTGCACAGTTTGTTGGCACTCTGGGCGTGACTACAGAGTATTACTACTCTCATGAACAGAGACCAGTGCACTACTCTTCATATCAAAAATGAGCTGGATTTACCTTAATTTCAGTGAGAGTCTTGCTGGTAGACTCACCACCAATGAAATAAACTCACTTCATCCCCATTACGATGGTATGATAAGTACCCAAGTTTACCTCAAATTTCTGCTGTCTAACTGTGCACATCTATTTTCTCCTTCCTTGATTTCACATGGGTGAGTGCTTTAGATTCAGCAGCATAAGTGCGATTGATAGTTACTAAAACTCTGGAAAATCCACATTTTATCAGACATTGTTCTTGGATCTGAGCTGGTGATCAGTAGATGAAAAAAGAAAAATGTAGTCATTGACTTGATTTAAAACAGAAAAGAAATGCCTGAATATTCTTAATGACAGCACTGTGACTCATGCAGACTGCCAAGCTGCTGGTAAGAAAGCCAAACAGGCAAGGGCTACTATTAATTTTGGCACAACTGAATGTGTGCAAGAAACTTTATGAAGTATACCTTTCTTAAACCGGTTAGGACCCCCTTTGCCCTAAGAGCCTTGCTTATTTGTGGCATGGATTCATCAAGGTACTACCAACATTGCTTAGAGATTCTGGTCCATGTTAACATAATGACATCATGCAGTTGCAAAGAATTGCCAGGTCTTCCATTCCACCACATTGTGAAATGAGAGTCCTCTAAATTCACTGTCATGTTTATGATTCCAGCGGAGATGCGCAATTGTTAAAAGGGAAAACGCGATCCATTGTTTGTAAATGCTGTGTTTTTGTTTTGTTTTTTTTTAACGATGGTTAATGTGAAAGGATGACACTGGCTAACAAGCTGATGAGATTTCATTGGGATTTGGAATGCGTTTTACCCATTATATGGTTTCTTGTATTTTTTTCAGGTGTTAATAAAATTATATAACATTTTGGAATAAAAATACTGACCAGCAAGCCAAAACTGGAGGCTAAAATAGCAAAGATCTCCACAGCAACTGTGAACTTTCCAGGTGAACTGACATAAGCTGGTATAAAAGTGATCCAGACTGCACAGAATATCAGCATGCTGAATGTGATGAATTTAGCTTCATTGAAGTTGTCTGGTAACTTGCGAGCCAAGAAAGCTAAAGCAAAACACAATAAAGACAAGAACCCAATATATCCCAGCACAGCCCAGAACCCCACTGCTGATCCCACATCACATTCTAGAATGATCTTTTCCTTATAGTACTTCATGTTCTTGTTGGGGAAAGGAGGGGATATTGCTAACCAAAGCACACAAATAAGGACCTGTACTAGAGTAAAAGCCAGAACACACAATCTCTGCTGCAGTGGGCCAAACCACTTCATGACATTACTGCCTGGAAGTGTAGCCCTGAACGCCATTAACACCACAATTGTTTTCCCCAGAACACAAGAGATGCAGAGGACAAAGGTGATGCCAAAAGCAGTGTGGCGCAGCATACAAGACCACACAGAGGGCTGGCCGATGAAGGTTAGAGAGCAAAGGAAGCACAGTTTCAATGAAAATAGTAAGAGGAAGCTCAGCTCTGAGTTGTTTGCTTTTACAATAGGTGTGTCCCTCTCAATGAAGAACAGTACAGCCACAAGTACAGTTATACACGTTCCAAACGATGAAAAAATAACAAGCACTATTCCCATAATTTCTTTAAAAGACAGGAATTCAACAGTCTTCAAAATGCATTGATCTCTTTGAGCATTAGACCAGTATTCATCTGAGCATTTAATACAGTCGGTAGAATCTGTGAGAAAACAGAAAATGTGTATTAAAATGAGTTAATCCTCACAGTTCACTCCTTAATACAAACTTAACATATGCCAGGTTAGTGCTGATAGGTAATGCACTGACCTGTAGTTTTGCTGATTTCTCCCTCAGCACAGGGCACACAGTCATAACAGCAGACAGGCCTTCCTCTCTGCACAGCCTTCCTTGTGCCTGGTTGACAACTTTCACTGCACACAGACCTAGGTCTCTGTTCGTAAATTTCATTATTTTTATCCCAGAACACTCACAGACTCATTGATTTGTTGGTACTTCACAGTAAACACTTAGTAAGTATGGAACGCCATTTGGGTCAAAATTAAATAAATAAATAAATAAATACATAAATAATTAAATATGACCATGAAATAAATAAATATGGAAATGAAATACATCTTGAAATAAGTAAATTTGGCAATAAATATATTAAAATATCAATAAATTTAAACATGAATAAATAAATCAGTTGGTATAGTTCAGTAAATAAATAAATACGTTTTTATTTAAAAGATGACATTTTTCAAAGGACTACTTACCGGTATATTTATTTCTGAAGATTTTTATTCCATAATTCCACATTTGTTTATTTATTTATTTATTTCACGGCTTTTTTATTTCCGAACGCCACATTTCATTTCATTTCTTGCATTCAAACGAACGGGGCATGGTTAGCTCACACGTGACCAAGGCAGCAACTTCGAGAACAGCACTGAATATGTCATTGAAGTACTGCGCGGGTCACGCTGACGCGCGGTCAGCATGGGGGACCTCGATGAGCTCCGAAATTCAGTGCCATCCTGACCAGTACAAATTGATCAACATGGTTTATCAGTGGATGCACTTTTGGCCGGTATTAAAGGGGACCTATTTTGCTATATTTCCAAGGTTATATTTTGATCTTGGACTCCCCTAGAGTACTCCTGATTGTTCAAAGTCCAAAACAGGGTCCTTATTTAGCTCATACTGCCATCCTCAAAAAAACCCATTTGTAGTCCATTGTAGTCTCTGCCTGAAACGCCTCATTGGGGTGGCTCTTCCGCGATGGCCCCCACTCCCCGTGTGCCCACTTTCTTCTGACTGGCCAGCTCTGTGGAGGGTGGAGTTGGGCGGGACGAGGCTGCAGAATGCAGTTTGCCGGGTCCGCCTCCCCAGAGTGAAACGTGAGACACGGCTGCCATCTGATAATGAAGCGACAGGCAAATTCCGCAATCTAACATCATACTTGAATATAGACCTAATGAAATGAACTTGTTCTAATAAACGCCGCGGCGAAAGTGGAGGACGCAGTGCGAAAATCTGGCAGCTCAAGCTCAAATTTGCTATCGGCTACAGTTTGCTACAGCAACAGTGGTGAGTACAGCAGTTTTTCTACTCAATTGCTAGGATGCAGGGAAAGCTAGAATCCACCCCATAAAGACACATTTGTAGAACAGGTCGACATACCCACGTGAAGACCGGAGACCGTAGAAATCCGGTGGGTCTGAGTTTAGAGGGAAACATGGACAGTGAGGAGCAGCTAAAAGTGGACCAACAGCTTATGGACTGCTTCAGTGTGTATTAGGACCTGCTGGTTTGCGTGCATAACTGTGGTGTGTCGTTAGCGTGGATAAACGAACAGCTTCTGCGCTGGTATATGACGGAGGGGCGAAAGCTCCAGGCTAAACGACCTTTTCGGAAATGCCCTTGGTAATGGTTTACTAATTGCATCGGAATGACCAGCGTTTCCTTGCGGAGAATGGGCGCATTATGGATAGTGTGCGAGAGCTAGATAGAGTTCGGTTATGTTATGAGCATAATACAGGTTTCACAGACCGTAAGTTCCGTTTTTTGTGAACCGTTGCTTATGTGGAGCTAGCGAATCGATCACTTTTGCAGGAAAGAATTTAATATTCAATTGCCGATTTAATATTCAATCGACAGCAATGCAGAGGAATGTTTGTGATACCAGACACGTTGTAGCCTGTGCGTTTCCCTATTGCTTTCACTGGTAGCATCAGAGAGCTTACCCAGATATTGGAGAAGTATCAGGCAGACCCCGGTCATGGATGAGTAAAGCAATCGTTTCACAAGCACCCAAAAACACACCCCAAGCTTTGCAAAACCTACGACTGGTCTAACTGCATCTCTTCGGTTAGCTTCAACTGTTGTGGCTACAATCAGGCAACGTTATGATGAAATTGTCAAATTGATGCTTATCGAACTAACACAAGCATACCGATCAGAATTGCTGCATATAAGTTAACCAGGAGCATTTTTAATTAGCAGAGCATGGGAACTAACAAGCAGTAGCTGATAAGCGGTCATGACTTTGAATGTAGCTAATCTGTCGCGCGAAAAATTTGTTTCGCATCCGGTGTGAAAGCGGCTTGACGTGCCCGTATTCGAGTCTTTGCATTGACTTTAAATATAACCTGTCGCGTGAAAAATTAGTTTCGCGTCCGGTGTGAAAGCTGCTTAACGCGCCCATAATGCGTGTATTCGCCTCTTTGCATTGACTTTGAATGTAGGCTAATCTGTCCCGCAAAAAATTCGTTTCGCGTCCGATGTGAAAGCAGCTTTATGGATAGTACGCGGCAGCTAGAGAGAGCTCGGTAATGTTATGAACATAATACAGGTTTTACAGACCGTAAGTTCCGTTAGCACGGACAAGTTGCTTATGTGGAGCTAGTGAATCGATCACTTCTACAGGAAAGAATTTCCTATTTCATCTCCGCCTTTTTCAGCTTTTTATTAGCCACAACAACTTCTAAAGGGGGATGAAATTATGTCACGGTAGCGCAGAGAAATCATTTGTTATACCAGACTCGGTAGAGCTTCTACGTTTTGCATTGCTTTCTCGGTAGCACCAGAGAGCTTGCCCAGACATTTGTGAAGTATCCAGCTGATCCCGGTCATGGATAAGTGAAGCAATCACAAGCAGCCGTAAACAAACCCAAACACGCATCCCAAGCTCTGCAAAACCTACGTCCGGTCTAACTGTACTTTTCAGCCCAACTTTGCGGAAACATACAGAACCTCTCCGGTTAGCTTCAACAGTGGTGGCTACAATTGGGCAAGGTTATGATGAAACTGCCACATTGATGCTTACCGAAGTAACACAAGCATACCGATCAGAATTATTGCATATAAGTTAACCAGGAGAATTTTTAATTAGCACAGCACGCGAACTAACATGCAGTAGCTGGTAACCGAGCGGTCATAACCACAGAGACAAACCCTTGCAATACAGGTTTTACAGACAGCAAGTTCCGTTACCGTGGACAGATGTACCAAGCATCCAAATTACAAACAAGTATAAAAAGTTAGCTTCAAATGAGGTTTATGGTCACACACCTTTTGTAGAATTTCCCCTGATATCACTCTTGCATATTTAGGACACAAAAATTAGCAACAGGTACTTGGCTACGTTAGCCGCTGTGCTACAGCCACAAAGAATGGGATATCACGTCAGGTTGGCTTATGCAGTAAAAGCAACTTAGAGCTTCTGTGTCTGAGAGTCACAGACAGTCGCAACCAATACGGGCTTTATCTTCAGATATTTTAGAAAGCCTGCACTTGAGGCCAGTTGTTAGTGCTAACTATCGTTAGCAGTCCTGCTAGCCAGTAGCCACCCGTAACACGTTAGCTTCACTTACATTATTTGCTGTTATATCGTTACTTACAGCTTGTGGCTCCGAGCGCTTGATCGATGCAGCTGCTTCAGGTTTGAGAAGCAGCTGAAACGCTTATCCTGTGTCGAATTATCCTTATTAACAAAGCTGTCTTTGGTGAAATGCTGAGCACAAACAGCTAACGTTCCCTTTGGCCGTGGCTGTTTGCTGCCAGCAAACAAAAAAAAGCTACCCACTGATTTCTGGTGGCATTGTCTTTTGGAAGAGAAGTAGGTGTTTTTCTTTGCATCCAAAAGCAGCTTTGGGAGAAATACTGACAAAATTGGACCTCAAATGATCTGCGGTTCTTCTTTTGTATTTCCAAAAGTGTAGACGCTACTAAGGCATAGTATGATCTGCCGTTGTTAGTGCCTGCTAGAATAGTTTCCAGTGTGGGCAGGTCCAGCGCCGTGGTTGGCTCTGGCTAGGTCTGTGTTAATTGGACGGCACAACCTGACGTCAGGTTGTGCCCAGATCTCGCGAAGATCTCGGGAGAGAGGAAATCATGTTCACGAAATCACGTTCTTGGGTTACGGCAAAACCCCTGTATCTTATGTTTAGAAACTTTTCAGAGGTTGAGTATGGACAACCAACATTATAACATTACTAATATGTATTAAAAGAAGGATCAGCATGATAGGTCCCCTTTAAAGACTTTAGAAATACTTGGGTGGATTAGTGCCTGTGAAGATATAGATGTGGATGGCTGATTGAGCACCGCGTACTAGAGCAAGATATCCAAGAAGATTACGTTGCTACTTCAAGCTTAGGCGCTTATGCTTCTTATTCCTTGCTGTCTCCGAAGTCATGCACTTTGAAAGGCCCACAAAGCACTCTAAAATGTAGCTCACAAACGATGGTCACTACATTGGTCTGATGTATGCCAAAATGCAACTGATCGCCTTTGCCTAGAAAGACCCACGAGCTAATGTAAGATAACAGTATTGTAGGTTTATATGACGGCTCACGCTGGCCACTGGCTCAAGAGCTCCTAATGATTACCAAGAGATTCCAAATAAACAGACCATGTTTACCAAGCGAAACTAGATTTATTATTGAGATGGCACCGATCCACACGGACACATGACGACTATTTCAACAGTTCATTTGTCATTTAAAC
Organism: Gymnothorax javanicus; assembly: GCA_029692085.1. Classification (NCBI taxonomy): domain Eukaryota; kingdom Metazoa; phylum Chordata; class Actinopteri; order Anguilliformes; family Muraenidae; genus Gymnothorax; species Gymnothorax javanicus. The sequence continues at coordinate 41,441,852 of CM056195.1, forward strand.
AGTTACTCCTTCCCCTGGTAATCAATATTGAAATGAGCAGTTTACACCCGCCATAGACCGGCAGACTGCCCTTCCATCTGCGAGACATTTTCGCGGTTTATTCTGTATTAAGCACTGCTGTCTAATCAGTATTTGGTGCTGTTGCTTCCGTCTGACTGTGTGAGCTAACAACGCCCCATTCATCTGAATGCGAGAAATGAAATGAAATGTGGCGTTCGGAAATAAATGAGCTTTGAAATAAATAAATAAATGTGGTATTATGAAATAAAAACCTCCATAAATAAATAAAAGTAGTCCCTTGAAAAATGTCATTTTTTAAATACTTATTTATGTGCTGAACTATAACGACTTGTTTATATATTCATGTTTAAATTAATTTATCTTTTAATATATATATTCCCCCATTTATTTATTTCAAGATATATTACATTTCCATATTTATTTATTTCATGGGCATATGTAATTATTTTTGTATTCATATATTTAATTTGACCCAAATGGTGTTCCATAAATAAGCGCTTCTCTACGCAATGAAGTATAAATCATTCAATTTAGGATACATGCTATAAAGCTCCATGACAGGTTCTAAGAAGTTTTCCAGCCTCATCAAGTCGTCAACGTTGTGGTTTTTGGCTTTCATGCCGCATAATAAATGCAGCACATTATATGGTGCCATCATGCCACATTGTCTTGAAGGTCATGAATACTTACCTGTGACTGCCCATTGGCCCAAACAATACTTGCAGGACTCATCACAAACTGGTGACCAGACGGTGAGGAAGCATCATAGTGGCCAACCACTTTGAACTCTACCGAACCATTGGCACCAAGCTGCCAGTTCACAATCTCATATCTTGCTGTTGAGTCTCCATTACTGTCAAAGGAGACATTCTCCTCTGTTCCCAATGTGAAATTGACCTTTTTCAGAGCCTGAAGCATCTTTGAAGGAGGACGGATTATGAAAAATACTGGGTTTGTTTTGTTCATAATGGTAATTTTATTGATAATGTAAGAAGGGCTAATTGAGTTACCTGCCAGGGCTTTGGAGTCCATTTGTTTCTACAGCCTTGATGGGGGGTACAGCCCAGCAGGTCATGCACAGAATGAGCAACAGCGTACACTGCTTTATATACATTGTTGGAGATTCTGAGCTCTGATACATCGGTGTACTGGTTTTCCAAATCAGTCAAGCTCTCAGATCCAGTGCAGGTGGGAACATGTGGTAAATTTGTCTTGTTGGTCAGAGAACATTGAAATGCAGTTTCCCAAAAATCTAAAATAATATTATTGCCTTGATTTCTGGAAGGGTGAAGTTTCAGCACAAACTCTTTCAAGCCATTAATTTTAGCTTTTCTGACAGCAAAGCCAATAGATCCTCCCAGTATTCTGAAACTTGTTGGTGTCACCAGATTGCTTGCAGTTATCCAGGCTTCACTGCCAACCATTTGGAGGCCAGTAATATTCTGAATGATCAGCTGCTCCAATAAATGATCCATCTCTCCCTGAGCAAGAAATGCTATGATTACCTTTGCAGTTCCTCTTTTAATAACTTCTACAACCTTCAGTATCTTTTCTGGTTCTGTCCTATGGAATTTTTCAGAATACTCAATGCAGATCCCTTCCTGTTGAGCAGCTTTTACAAACGTGGCCATGCCGTTGTTTCCATAGTCATTATCACTTCTCACTGCTCCAATCCAGGTCCAGCCGAAGTGCTTCACCAGCTGAGCCAGTGCTTGGCTCTGGTAATAGTCACTGGGAATGGTTCTGAAAAATGATGGGAACTTTTTCCTATTGCTCAAACATGCACATGTAGAAAAGTGACTGACCTGTATAAAAAATACATACAAAAGTTGGAACATATTTAGTTGTGAATCATGTGAAACTATGAGTTTATCTAATTAGAGAAATTGAAAATACCAACTTTGTGTCTGTTTACAACACCATCACCATAGTAATAATTATATGTAAAATATTAATACATTTTTTTATTTGCTTTCAGTTTTCACAAAAGGTAACCTGTAGTTGAAATACTTTTACATACTTGACTGACATTATTTTTATTATTTCAATTAAATCTCATTAATTTACAGTTTTATTTTTTGCAGAAAAAGAAAAAGGACCTTTACCACTGGAATTTGAAATAATCCAACAGTTTCTGCCAAAGCAATGGCGTTTGCTGAGATGGATGCCCCAACAATTGCCTGCACTACTGCTGGTTCAGAGCATGATGTGTCGGTAAGTGTTTCCTTGTAACCATTCATCATAGCCATTGCCGCTCTTAAAGAAAATATTGTTGACACACAGGTATCATATATGCTATATCCAAGGGATACACCTGGGAGGAGGTCTGTTCTATTATTAATTTCTTCAATGGCAAATATCATGGTTTGGGACGACTGAAATTCTCTGAAAACAAGGCTAGAAATTAAATAATTTATCACTGTTAGGCACAGCAGCCATATACAGTGCAGTTTATGAAGACTTTTGAGTAGACTAGAGTTGAAAACATAATATGAGTTGTATTGAGGTATATTATTTGTAAGAAATATCATCGATATGACCATTGGTTTCAGTGGAATAAGAGCAATGCTTCAATCAAAAATATGTTAATATAAAGAGTGGATAAATGTTAATCAATATTTAAGCTCACCGTGAGCACTTCATGGGCATGGGTTTGATGTCAAATGTTAAGCCTGTTTCCAAAGGAATCTTGTGTAAGGAGAAGACTCCACCAATGTTGATGTCTCCATGTTGGTGGAAGCTTGGATTTGCTGCCTTCCCCAGTATTCTGCATGCTGGATTCTGTGCTGCAGCCCAGAGGACTGCCTGTGCCAGAAGAATGGTCTGCAATGCCATGACTCTAAACAGCTCAGATCCTTTGCTGCAGTTATTTAAATACAACCACTGTAACTCTCCATCGATCAGAGATCCTCAAAGGTATGAATCCCAGGATACGCAGGATGAAGTTGAGCACATTGTACAGACAACAGATTCAGAAAAATAATTAGATTCCCAAAAAAAACTGAACATTTTCAACACTTTTCAGTTACAAGTATTGTGCTGCCGTGAAGTGATAATGAGGCTTGTCACAAATGAACAGATACTGTGAAATGCTTACATCTAGCCAGCGAAGTGTGTGAGTGCATATGTGTGTGTTTGTATTCACATGCATATACAAGATAGCCCTCCTCCAGTGCTCAGTCAAATCTGACCGATTTTACAGCTTTCCTGAAGCATAAATGATGTGCTATTTATCCGATTGCCTCAAAACCTCATGATATCCTCCACACCAGGCACCTGAATATATAAAATTTCTGATCACCATTTTCGTTGATTTTTGAGGGATTTATTCAACTTTGTTACACCCTTGGTGTTCCGGGCCAAAAATGACCGCCATAGGAAATGAATGGAGAAGACTACATCATGTTAATCCAGCAGATGGAAAACATCCCCATACACACATCCACACACTCTCGCCCCGCCCCCCGACACCACACATCCACACCCCCCATCCCTTTCTCATGCTTATGTGCCCATGCCTCCACAAGAGCAGCACCTCTCTAGGCTAAACATAACATCTTTAGAGTTAGTTGCGGGAACCTCTCTCTTTCTTGTGCTTTGTGTGCCCCAACCTTACCCTCCCTCCCCCCACCCGAGGTGAAACACACCATCCAAATAAACTGAAGGTAGTTACGGGAACCTGCCACTTTCTCCTGCTTTGTGCCCACTTGCTACATGAACCACACCCTCAAGACTAAATAGAGTATCATATCTTCTTACAAAGCCTCTACCCCATCTGCTCACCCAGCCGCTCTCACTGCCACTTTCGCAATCTCTTCCCCAGCCACTTCACCCCAACAAGGACAAGGGAAGAAGAGGAGGAGGTGCCAGCTTTGTGCCCCCAGAGACGATACAACCAGCCAAACATACCACAAACGCCATGCCTATGTTTGCAAGGCACAATCCAAGGTGATTGTACATTGCCACTCATGTGTGTGAACACACTCTCCCTCTCTCACTCACTCACTCATTCACTCACACTTACACACGCACACATGCTCACACACACAGAGGACAGTTCATGTTGAGATTGTGTTCATATGGTCTCTGTTGTGAATTTGGTTGCTTGTTTGCTTTTTTTTTTTTTTTTACAATAAATCTTCATTTAGAAATACATGTTTAGTGTCTGTTCTTTGTGTAATCACTGTAATTACCCATGCTCCTGTGATCTGGAAAAACCTAGTAAGTTACATATTTCACTTCAGGTAGAAACTGAGTTTGTCTCTCACTTGCAATAATTAAGAGTGGTGAAAATCTTAAAGCACTAGCTATTAGTGTTATTTGAACTGTCAAAATCAAGCTTCTATTACTTTTTTTCTGTTAGGAGAAGTCCAGAACCTAAAAGTTTAAGTTCAATTGCGAGACCCTTGCCACTGATAAACTCACTAGGTTTTTCCAGATTACAGGAGCATGTTAGACATTAGTTGAAGACATTGTTTCATAGCTGAAAAAGGTTTTAAACAAAATTTAGTGATAATTTACGGCTTTTGCGTCAATATAAGAGCAGTTAAAACAGACCGGTCACATTAGACTGCAAATAACTGAAATAAGGGGGGTAGCAACGAACACTGGAGAAGGGCTAGGAACACAAACACATGGTGTGTTTTCATGTTTTGTAGGGTAATCCCACAGATTTATATTAATTCCCTAACCCCTTACCCTGACCTTAACCAGAAACAAAACAAACCATAACCTAACTCCTAACCCAAAAACAGCTTTGTTATGTTACGGGGACAGGCAAATACCCACACAGGAATTTAAAAAAAAAATTATATTGTTTTCAGCACTTGTGGGGACATTTGATCCGCATATCATGCTACTGACCTGAGTTGCCAATTAAACTAATTAGCTGTGAGATGTTCCACAAGGTGTATTTTTGCATCCTTCAACTTTTCCAGTCTTTTGTCACCCTTGTCCGAACATTTTTTAAACATTCTGCTAACTAAAATTCAAAATGAGCAGGTATTTTTCAACAAACAATAATAGTTTTCAGTGTACACTTTTGACATGTTGTCTTTGCACCATTGTCAATTAAATATAGGATTTAAGATTTCGGAAAATCATTGAATTCCATCCATTGTACACAATGTTCCTACTTTTATGGAAATTATGTTGTCCACAGTAAATTGTGCTATAGTTATACATGCCAGAAACACTGAAGCAACTTGCTTCCCACATAATTTTTATGACTATTAGCGATATTTGTCAAATCTATCTAATAAGATGTCAATTTTTAACTCTCGCGACATGGACCTTGACAACTGTCAATCGCCGCCATCTTAGTGCCGCTCCAGTGTAGATAAACCAGGTCTACTATGGAGGTAAATCCCTATCTTTATTCAAGAGCGTGGTATTTCGTTTCGTGCGTAGACTGTACAAAATTTTTCCCCGAAATTCTGCTCTCGCACTCAAATTGTCCTCACTTGCGCTTGTATTTTCTCTCCTCGCACTCAAAACTGCCTCTGCGCGCTTGAAACATTTCTGCTTGCACTTGGAACATTGCTGCTCGCGCTTGGATTTTTTCTCTTCGCACTCAAAACCGCCTCTGCGCGCTTGAAACATTTCTGCTTGCACTCGAAACATGCTGCTCGAGCTTGGATTTTTTCTGCGGTACATTCCTATCAAAAATCGCCAACCAATAGAATGCCACGTTCCGTGTTGACCAATGAAATGATCACTGCCTCGTTGCGGGCCCATTCGTTTTAACTTCATACAGTGTACTGTAGGGGCGGTGTTGTTTACACACAGACCCACTCCGAAGATACTGTAGAATCTGGCTATGCAGCGAATGCGCGATCGCTTATTAAACTATGTTACTCTGTAGATTATGTAGCCATCTAGCTAGCTAGCTAACGTTAACTATGGACAATCTTTGAAAATCATCGTCCTAATTAAGCGGTGTCATTTGTTTTTGCCCTAACTTCACTAGCTAGTTTGCAGTACCGGTGATTGCTTTTGAGCTAGCTTGCTAGCTAGCCAACGTCCCAAAAATGTGAAAATGCGGTTTGGACGCACGGAAGCTAGCTAAGATAGTAAAGTCAAGGCCAAATCAAATCATATCGCTTAAATAGGATTTTCCACAGTTAACGTTAGTGTGACAGAGTGGTGTTTAAATCCATCGACTCTCAGCAGAAGGTGTAGATCTTTCACCATTATTGCCTTGCAGTTCCCTGTCATGTTTGCTGTTTTTTCCCAAGCTATGCCTGTAATGCAGCTCATAGCAATTTGTGTAGAAGTTGCTTCCATGTGAGACACAGTTGTCTACGTTTTGAAGCATTTAATTAGACTTGAAGATGCTCACTCAGTTATATGTTAATTGGAACAATTGCGTTTACTCTCTCTCTCGATAGTCAGTCTGCCATGGGATGCAATGAGAGCAGGAGATATCCGTGAGTTTGAGAGACCGTTTTGTCTAATGCCTTCATGCTGATATGCTATATGCAGCAGTGAATGTGCGCCTCGGGGTCGTGTTTGTCATTAAAGCCGTGTCATATCTTGCCTTTGCCACAGAGGTGCAAATAACAGTCGTATGCATCCGAGGTGGCTGACATCCTTCTGAGTCCGTTACATTAGCTAACTAGATGGCTAAATAATCAAAAGAGTAGCGTAGTTTAATAAGCGATTGGTCACACAGCATAGCCAAAGATACTGCAGTGTCTTCGTGAGTGGGTCTGAGAGTCACCGCCCAAAGCCCCCACGGTTTGCTACCTGAAGAGCAATCACTGGTACAGCTAAGAAGCTGGTGAAATTAGGGCTAACACAAATGACACTGCTTAATTAGGACGATCACTTACAAAGATTCTCCATAGTTAACGTTAGCTAAATAGCTAGCTAGCTAGCTAGCTAGATGGCTACATAAGCTACAGAGTAACATACTTTAATAAGCGATCGCCCATTCGCGGCGTGCCACACATTCCGCAGAATCTGCAGGGTGGGTCTGTGTAAGCGTCACTCGCCCACATGGTACACTGTACGAAGTTGAATGAATGGGCCTGCAACGAGGCAGCGATTATTTCATTAGTCAACACGGGACCTGGCATTCTATTGGTTGTTGATTTTTGATAGGAATGTACCTCAGAAAAAATCCAAGCGCGAGCAGCATGTTTCGAGTGCAAGCAGAAATGTTTCAAGCACGCAGAAGCGGTTTTGAGTGCGAGGAGAAAAAATACAAGCGTGAGCGAGGGCAATTTGAGTGCGAGAGCAGAATTTCGGGGAAAAATTTTGTACAGTCAATGCATGAAACGAAATACCACGCTTATTTCGGGGGAAAATTTTGTACAGTCTACGCATGAAACGATATACCACGCTAATTTTGGGGAAAAAATTTGTACAGTCTACGCACGAAACGAAAAACCACGCTCTCGAATAAAGATAGGGATTTACCTCCATAGTCTACCCAATGCTTCTTTTAAAAAAAGCAAAGAGAAAAGGAAAGAAATGACTTGTTAAGTAAACTTAAAAGCCTTCAAGAAGAACATAAAAAGAGATGAGATAAACAAATCCTCAATGAAATGGACCAAATTAAAAATAGAATTGATTACTTGGATTCAGAGCAAATAGAAAGGGCACTTGCTTTTTCTAAACAAAAGTATTAGGATAGCAGAACAAGGGCCCAGAAATGGTTGGCTTGGAAGCTACTGTAACGGCATGCCTCTAGTGCCCTCAATCATCAGCCTGTTAAGACCCGGCCTGCATTCCACGCTCCACCGCATCTGTGCCTTATTGTGGGGATTAAAGCAAAGAAATTTCTTTTGACTGAAATTTTTTCAAGCCACAGCCAAGTCATATTTCCCATTTGCAATTTGTAAAACATGTTACACTACTTGACACCTACTAAAGAAAAAACAGCATGTAAAATTGAGATTTCAGCACCACTACACAGGTAACCAATGATGCTGTTCTCTTATGCAGCCATCAAGTTTAAATACTCCAGACCAATAATGTTTGAAGGGAAGAAGATGCTTTTGAACAGCTTTTCTGTTGCCAGTTTTCTTTGTCTTTCCAATGTTATTTTTGATCGATGAAATGACATTGATATATTATTATTACAACCCCATTTCCCAAAAGGTTGGGATGCAGTGTAAACTGTGAATAAAAAAAGAATTTAATTGAATTCTTAAGTTTCCAAAGCGTCCAACTCCAAGGAACACACTATTTAAAGAGAGGGAAAAATTTTTTTTTTTGGCCCATATTATGACCCATATATTTTCACTTTATCTCTTTTTACAAGAGAGTGTCATTGAGATACTTTTGGCTGAAATTACAAGAAAGTTCCCTTTTTGTTGAAAGATATGCAGACCTCTAATTCATTGGAGTTGAGCCCTCTGGAAACTAAGTGATTCCATTATATGCAAATCATTTAATCCCTATATTTAATTGAAAATAGTGCAAAGACAACATATCAGATGAAATTTTATTGTTTTTTGTAAATATATGCTCATTTTGTATTTGATGCCGGCAGATCACAGTTATTCAATCTTGGTTTCTGGCCTTGAGCCTTGCATAGAGATTTCTCTGAATTCTCTGAATCTTCTCATGGTGTTATGTAGCATAGAGTATAAAATCACCAGATTCTTTGCAATTTTTATCAAGAAATGTTATTCTTATATCACTGAACTAATTGCCCATGCATTTTTCCACAGAGTGGAGAAACCCTCGCTATCATTACTTCAGAAAGACTTTTCAGACCCAATCATTTTCCTGACCTGTTGCTTTTTAAGCTAATTAGCTGAGAGATGTTCCACCAGGTGTATTTTTAACATCACACAACTCTTCCAGTCCATTGTTGCCCTTGTCCCAACTTCTTTGAACATGTTGCTGACATCAAATTCAAAATGAGCAGATATTTTTCAAAAAACAACAAATGTTGAAACAAAGAAATTTCATTATGTTGTCTCTGTATTTGTACTATTTTCAATTAAATATAGGGTTTACAATGTTATAAACTGGCACATTTTTTTTGCCAGTTATTTTAACTGTAATTTTACAATCAGTTTATAACAGAGGTTCCGTATATATTAACTGTACACCACAATTAAATGTGTGCAGGACTCTACTTACAGTTAAAATAACAAGGAGACGATGCATTAATTTAACTGTTAAATTCTGTTTTGTGCATTAAAACAGCATCCCATCCTTTTTGGAAGTGAGGTTGTATAATAAAAATAATAAAAATAAAAATAATAATAATAATAATTTAAAAAAAAATAATATTTTGCAAAGCTTGTCTCAGTTTTTACTCTTTCAAATAATCAACCATCTATACAACTTTTCAATATATATTTTTTTATTTAATTTGTAACACCACAGTGAGAGGTCATGTTTTGCTATAAAAGAACATACACGCACTTTTTGGTTGCACACACGTACGGCAATGAATTGTTGAACCTCCGTTGCGGTGGCTGTCGCACCCAGGAGCAAAGAGGTGCCTGAATTGCGTGAAGAGCAGCCTTGTGACACACTTCAGACTGATAGCGAGCTCCTACTTCTTTTCCATTACTGCCATACTGTATTCTTTTGCGGCAAACCATAGCTACAGAAACACACACCTGGCAGTTTCATTTTCCTGTTGCACGAAGTAAAAGGCTAAAATTGTTGCGTTTGACAAACACTAGTTTCGTAAAGCAGTACGTTCATTTAAAGTAGACTTCACTGTGGTCTATTGAATTCATTCACATCATGTTTCTATTTTTAACGTTTTTTTCCGCAAATGTTTTCCTCGCGTTTAATGGTTTGACACAGAAAGCAACTTTTTTAAAAGGAATAAATAGTGGTGAATTAGCTTTGCTAGGTCTTCCAGTTAAAACAAACAGAGCCTCGAGAATTAGCTAGCCAGGTTACCTTCATTGGATTAGAAGATAGAATGCAGAGGAAATGATCAAACTGCTAAATCTGCGACTGTGGACAATTGTTCAAATAACTGCTAATCAAAACCGCTAACATAAATGAAATATATGCTAATCAAAAACGTGTGGTAGTCCGTTGTTTTTAAAATTAACATAGGCCATTAACAGAACAGCTCATGCTCATTGGCAAGTCAAAGAACCCCTTTTCCAAATTATATAAATTAATATCCAACACGGATACCACACTCTCGCTACCAACTTCAGAATGGGAAAAAGATTTGTCTATAACAACCAATATTAATTTCTGGAAACAAATCAACAACAATATCTTCACTATGACTAACAACCCAAAAACCCAGCTCATCCAATATAAGATTGTTTATCGAGCACATATCACACAACACAAAATGTATAGAATGGGATTTATTGATAGAGACATGTTCACATTGCAGTCTTAACACCACAGATAACCACTTTCATGCCACCTGGCTCTGTTCACCAATTCAGACATTCTGGAAAAACATTATACTTGGATTATCCACCTTTCTGGACTACAGCGTTCCACTCTCTCCATCCCTATGCTTACTTGGAGACTTGTCATCAATTGAACCACCACCGAAGCATCAACAACCCATTCTAATTGCCTTGACCATCGCCGAAAAAACAATACTCCTCAACTGGAAAAGCAGAAACAAAATTACCATATTACAATGGTTAAACTTGTTGACAGAATATATCTTGATGGAAAAAATGACAGCACTTTCAAATAATCAAATAGAAACATTTAATGAAATCTGGATACCACTTAATGTTTCCTTTCATCTGCCGATGAGCTAGCTCTACTTAAACACCAAAATTTCACCTCCCAGATTTAAGCCCCCCAGTACCTCTGAATGCACCCTTTCACATCATACCAAGCACATTAACAATGATGACGTCCTTCTTTGTGTATAAAATTTCTCCCCCTCCCTTTTTTTTTTGTCGTCTGCCCCGTCCATCTTGTTAATGATATCAACCTGTGTGTATACATATGTGTATGTATATGTGTATGCATTTGTTTATGTGTATGTATGTGTGTATGTGTACGTATATATGCATGTATGTGTGTATGTATATATATGTATGTATGTATGTATGTATGTATGTATGTATGCGTGTATGTGTATGTTCAAATTTTTTTTTATATAACCCCAGCAAGAGTTGTATGTGTTTATAAGTTGGGTTTTTGTTTCTTGTTATACCCTCCCTTTTTTTTTTTTTTTTTTTTTTTTTTTTGTAAATTATGACTTCAACTAAAAATAAAGTTGACCTCCCAAGAGGGGGGGTTGGTGGTTGGGAAAAAAAAACAAATAAGATTAACATAGGCCTATGGCAGTTATACTGTACAGGAAAAGTCGCACCTGTACTTCAGAACAAACAAGCAATAGTAGCACTATAGACTTATCAACCACCAAGATAAAGCAGTTGATAATTGTTAAATTACTCACGTTTTATGATCACATGGACATTTTACGTCCCCAGATGCCAGTGTTGGTCTCTATTGATAAGGCATCCGTACTCTGTAAGCCTTCAGGCTCTCTCTGGTGTACGGGAATGAATTACGTAGCTACAAGATGGATAACGTTTTAAATGTCAGGAAAAATACATTTTGACAGACGTTTCACAGATGTCCAGGGACAAAATAAAGTAGGTGGTAAAAGATATGAATCATAACCACAAATATATGTTTTTCTTGTAAAAAAAAAAAAGCCGACTTTCCCATTTAGCTAAAAGTGCTGTGTTGGTTGTAGTTACGATTAAGGTAGAAAACTCAAATCGGACACAATTATCGCGTGGGTATTTCAAACGTGACATAATTGGTACCAATGGATGCCAACCTCGCGGACTAGCGTCCCCTGCCCCCCTTTTTTCTTTTTTTTCCCCTCGGATTCACACTGATCTCACATACAGTAGATGGCCTATCTGGACTCCAAATGACGGAAATCCGTCTAACGACGGAGAACTTTAATCCCTGTTATTGTGTCTCATTGCCTGTAAGCCATTACTTGCTCCATATTGGCGAGAGCTCTGCACTTAGTGCAAAGTCTCGTAAGCCATGTAAGCCTGTTGCAAAACTATAGTCTTGTTTAGACATTATTAGCGTGTATTCGCAAATCTGTAAAACTCTATTTAAATCCGGTTATCTTTTTTATTGATGAGCGCATTATCATAAATGTCGTTGGAACATTGTTTTCAGTTTGTTTTTGCTTTTTGTCTTGGCCTTGCTGCAGGAAAGGCATAATATAATCCTATTTCATCTTTGCATCTGAATCTGGTGCCACCTTTGCCATTTTTTAGTGCATTCTGTTTGGTGCAAAGAAAAGACCATTACAGAAGACTTTGCTGTTCTTATGGATTCAACAAAGGTGCCTTTGCCTGAAGATGTGGGAGAATTTTTGTCAAGCCCACCCAACATCTTCCATGTGGTGGCCGAGCAGCGAAGGGAGGTGGCCTGGCTGGAGGCTGCTCTGGAAGAGTGTGTTTGAGGCTTCCGCGAGAATACTGTCTCCCTGCGTCATCACCCATCAACGCTCCAGTCACTCCTGCCAGCCAGCAGGCGTACCCAGCCTCTCCCTGGGGCGAGGGCCCAGTGCAACTGCCAGACCTTTATGAGTGTTCTCCGACCGCATCCCAAGGATTTCTTCTCCAATACTCCTTCTACTTCACCTACCACTCCACACTTGGTGAGGCAGAGAAGATAGCTGCGGTCATATCCTGATTGTTTGGCAAGTGGGCCACCGCAGTGTGGGACCAAGCTGCTTTTTCCCCCTTCGACAGCTTTGTGCAGCAGTTCAAGGCAGTGTTCCACCACCCAGGGAAGAAGGTTGGGGACCGGTGCTGGAGCTGCGACAGGGGTCCAAAAACAGCAGCAGAGTATGCCCTGGCCTTTAGGACCCTAGCCTCAGCCAGTGGCTGGAACAAGCCCACATTGTTGACCGCCTTCCTAAAAAGGGCTGTGGCTGGACCTGGAGGCGGGGATGGCATGTAGGGACCTTGCTACATCTCTGGTCTCCTACACTGACACTACCATCTGGCTGGACCAGCTGTTGCAGGAGAGTCAGCGGAGCCTGCCCAGAAATCCAATCCAACTGCTTGATAAACTCATGCTAAATGAGTTTGATAAAGTCATTTTTGAGTTTATCAAACTCATTTAGTTTTGATACTGATAAACTCATGCTAAATTCAACCAGAAAATCATTCATTTATATTGAATTTCATAAGTCAAAAGTTGATTTGCATTGAAAATATTATTTTATGATTTGACAGTGCACCATTTTGAAGGCCCTGGGAGTTTGGGGAGGTACCTGGAGAGCTGTCTTACATATTTGACTTCTTAAGAGTGGATAATTTAGTATATCCAGCTCAGATGTAGAATACTTGTGGTCTAGGAGTTGATGATTCCAGATATGTATTGTTTTAATCCCTGGCCGTTTTTCAATCGTCAGTATTATTTTTTTTAACAGTTTCAATGCTGAATTTTAATGAAGTTTTTTTCTGATTGCAGCCCCTTTTCTCTACCAAAATCATGAAAGTAAACAAAAATACAATGTAATTATAAATCCTGCAAGTGTCTTGTCTCAGTTGAGCCATATTCCCCCTCTGTGTGAAGCGTAAATCTTGAATTATAAAGCATTAAATAGGGTAACGCATACATAGCCATATTTGGCTACTGTGCAACGGGGTTAGTCTTTATCAGGGAGCAAGGCAGGGAGATCCACTCTCTCCTTTAAGTTTTATTATCCCCCGCCACACGAAGTGGCCGGGGGATATTGATTTGACCTCTGTCCGTCCGTCTGTCCGTGCGTCCGTCCGGGATAAAGGGGAACAACTTTTCACAAGCAATATTCGCGATAGGATAACCAAATTTGGTGTGTAGCTTAAGACCATAAAGACCTTGATCGAGTTCGAAAATGAGACACGCGTGATTATTTTTCCCGGAGTTATTGCCCTTGATTCACTTTTTTTCAACTCTGTTCACGGTATATGTAAAGGGGAACAACTTTTCACGGGAAATATTCCAGATAGGATAACCAAATTTGGTGTGTAGCTTAAGACCATAAAGACCCTGATGGAGTTAGAAAATAAGAAGCACACTATTATTTTTCCCACAGTTATTGCCCTTGTGGCACTTCTGGGAGCCTCTGTTCATAGTATCTTTAAAGAAGACATTTTGGCGGGGGATGTTGTTGACCATGTCTACTTGTTTTAGCTATGGCACCATTTGCAGAACGAGTAAGATGTAACCAAAAAATACTGGGTTTGCTATTGGGACAAGAAGAGCACGAACTAGCAATGTATGCAGATAATGTGATCCTTTATCATACTAACATATCACAGTTATTTGAGACAGTTTTGAAGGAAATAAAACAATAAAGTGAAGTGTCTGATTTTAAGTGAAATATGGGTAAATCTGAATAAGCAATGGTAATTGGGCAGCCAATATCGTCGACGGTTAAATACGGTACCGTATTTTCTGGACTACATTTCGCACCTGAGTATTAGTCGCATCTGTCAAAACAATGCGTCATGAAGAAGAAAAAACATATATAAGTTGCACTGGTGTATAAGACGCATTTATTTTTCCACCATTTATTTCACAAGAATAAATGAAAAGAACTTTTTTGTAATAATCTGTCTAGACTATTCTGTGAAACACTAGCCTAAAGAATATGGGCTGAATGTACCTGCATAACAAGAAACATTTTAAGAATATCCAATCTCATTCTGGGAGTCCATTGAATTTTCAAAGTAATCAGGAAAGACTACACAATAGCCTAAAGAACACAGGCTAAATTTTTTTGCATAACAAGACGCATTTTAAAAGTGCCTGATCTCATTCCTGAATCCATTTAAGTTTTCACGTAATCTAAAAAGACTATACAATAGCCTAAAGAACACAGGCTAAATTGCTCTGCATAACAAGACATTAAAAGTGCCCAATCTCATTCCGTGAATCCATTTAAGTTTTCACGTAATCTGGAAAGAGTACACACTAACCTAAAGAACACAGGCTAAAATACTTTGCATAACAAGACATTAAAAGTGCCCAATCTCATTCTGTGAATCCATTTGAGTTTTCACTTAATCTGGAGAGACTACACACTAGCCTAAAGAACACAGGCTAAATTACTTTGCATAACAAGACATTAAAAGAGCCCGATCTCATTCCGTGAATCCATTTAAGTTTTCACGTAATCTGAAAAGACTACACACTAGCCTAAAGAACACAGGCAAAATTACTTTGCATAACAAGACATTAAAAGTGCTCGATCTCATTCCGTGAATCCATGTAAGTTTTCACGTTATCTGGAAAGACAATTACACTAGCCTAAAGAACACCGGCTAAGTTACTTTACATAAAAAGACATTAAAAGTGCCCGATCTCATTCCGTGAATCCATGTAAGTTTTCACGTTATCGGGAAAAACTACAAACTAGCCCAAAGAACACAGGCTAAATGTCTTTTCTTGTATAACAACACACATTTCAAAAGTGTCCTACTTCATTCTGCATCACTGAATCCACTGAATTCTTCATCTTCGGTGTCGCTTATAAACAATTCCACCATCTCTGGCGGAAGATGAAGCGCCGTCTCCTCCTCTGCTGGGCTGTTGTCGCCGGACTCACCATCTTCAGTTTCAACGAGTTTGGCCTTTCTGAATACCGTCAGGATGGTTTCAGTCATCACTGAAGTCCATGCTTCATCGATCCATGCCACGACCTCCTGGAAAGTTGCATGACGCATCCTCCCGGTCGCTGTGAAGCTATGCTCTCCATCCACCATTCACATCTCCCACAGGCGACGTAAGAAGGCTTTGAAACTCCAGTTCACTGCGATGTTGAGTGGCTGGTGCATTTTAGTTAAACCTCCAGGGATGATGGCAGGTATGGAGTTGCAAGCTTTGATTTTGTCCTTTATTTGTGGGGTAACGTGCTCGCATACTGTCCATCACACGTAGGGCTTTGCATGTTTTGAAGAAGTCATCAGGGCGTTTGGAGTAGCCCCTCGTAAGCCAAAGGTTCATCATTTGCTCATCCATCCACCCTTTCTCATTTATGGTCACAACAACAGTAGAGGCGAAAAAAATGAAGAATCCAACCAAGTGCTCAACGGTGGATAAAACAGAAGTAAAGTCGGTGCTTTTGGATCAACAGGGAAAAAATCTCAAAAGACTAAAAACAAGGATGATCCAGGCACTCAACGAAGAGTAGTGATTAAAAAAAGCCTTTATTTAGTACTGGCTAGTAATTGTCAACATGTTTCGGCCCTACAGCCTTCGTCAGGACACACAAAGACTAGTCACAGCGAATTACTAAAATAGACACAGGTGTACCCAGAGCAATTAGTAAATTTACATATTAAATTAGATTATTAATAGCCAACAACAAGAAGGCAATTAAAAAATAGCCTACACAGTAGGCAAAAAAATGCAGACCAAATAGCAAACATAAAAATGCAGACCAAGTAGCAGACATGAAAAGAAAAACACAACTTAAAGGAAACACATGTAATCAATCTCCTCATTAAGACCCGGCTTATTCAGAGCATCCGAACAATGTATCCAGAAAGTTTCTCTCTGGTTAAGTTTCATGATCCGATCACCAGCCCTAACAAGAGGGCTAATAAATTCCAATCCTATAATACGTAATAAAGAACCATTATTATTGTGGACCAATTGAAAATGTCTGGCTATTGGATAATCCTTGTTATTAGTTCTTATCGCGTACTTATGTTCAGCAAGGCGATCACGTAAACGGCGTTTAATGCGCCCAACATAAAACACATCCGGACAAGTACAAGTAAGGCGATAAATAACGTGAGTAGTATTACAGTTAATAAAATCATTAATCTTAAAAATTCTCTTGGTTTTAAGATCATTAAAAATTTTTGTCTGTATAACATTGGCACAATGCGGACAGTGGCCACATCTATAACAACCAATAGGTCTCTTAAACCACGTCTCCTTCTTATCTGGAAGAAGATAGCTAGTCAGTCCCTTAATGTCGGAGCGCGCTTAAAAGAAACCCTAGGAGGGTCCGGAAAAACTTGCCTAAGAGAGGGGTCACTCTCTCAATGATAGCCCAGTTAGCCTTAATAATGCGCTCGATATATCGAGCCGCAGTGCTGTATTGAGTAACAAAAAAAGGCCGAGAATGAGAGGTAGTATGTTGTTTGGGCCCGTTTTTAATGAGCAAATCAGCTCGGTCCAAAACACCAGCCTTATTACGCGCCTTGGCCACCACATCTGGTTTATAAGCCCTGTCCAAAAAACGTGCGGACATATCATTAGCCTGCTGGTCAAAGACAGTATCAGCGTAACAAATACGGCATAGCCGTTGAAACTGGCCAAAAGGAATGTTCTTAACCAGATGGGGGGGGTGAAACGAATCAGCTCGTAACAGAGTATTTCGCGACGATTTTTTTCTAAATATAGTGGTATGCAGTTTACCCTCTGCATCCTTAGAGATGGTCAAATCAAGAAAATCTATGCTTTGCTGGGAGTATTCAATTGATAGTCGTATGTTAGGATTAAGAGAATTTAAATATTCATGAAAAGCTAGCAATTGGGTCTCATTACCATCAAAAATAATAAATAGGTCATCAATATAATGGCCATACCAAGTAATGCATTGATACCACGGATTAGTTAAATTCAACACATGCATTTTCTCCCAAAAACCAAGATACAGACATGCATAATTTGGAGAAAAACAGGAGCCCATAGGAACCCCAATACATTGTTTGTAAATACCGTTAGTAAACATAAACACATTATAATACAAAATCCATCTGGTCAATTGTAATAAAAATCCGGTCGGAGGTCTAGCCTCACCCTATTAGAGAGAAAATGTTCAAGAGCAAAAAGGCCTTCCTCGTGGTCGATGTTGGTATACAAACTTTCAACATCCATAGTGACCAAGTAATGTGATAATAGTTTAGGAAGAGTAGATAAACTATTCAGTACATCAGTCGTGTCCTCAATAAAAGAGGGAAGTCCCTTGACAAAAGGTCTAATAAATGAATCAACAAATTTGGAGGCCGGTTCCGTAAGAGTACCGTTGCCTGAAATAATTGGACGGCCTGGAGGGTTATCATAAGGCTGCTTGTGTATTTTTGGCAATAAATAAAATGCAGCCAATTTAGGATGCTCGACCAATAAAAACTTAAACTCATTCTCATTAATCCAACAGTTATCCTTAGCATTTCGCAAAATATCATGGAATTGCACAGTTATCTCAATTAGAGGGTTTCTTGAGAGTTTCTCATAATATTTAGAGTCAAGTTGTCGATTAGCCTCTCTGATATATTGCTCTTTAGATAAAACAACAGTGGCCCCGCCCTTATCTGCCGGGCAGATATTTATGTCATTATTTTTATAAAGTTCCTCGAGAGCTTTACGTTCTCTGTAGGTGAGGTTACGTTTACAATCAAACTTGGAAGGTCTATCAAATAGTCTGCTAATCTCAAAATCTACCTTCTTAGTAAAGGCAACAAGGCAAGGATTAGATACAATAGGAGCAAAACGAGATTTCGGCCTAAAATTAGAAAAAGTAACAATAGTTTCAGATTCAATAACAACAGTTTCCATACTAGTAGTGTTAGGAGGGGTAGGTATGGATCTATGCCCCGAGTTATAAAAATGCCAAGTCTTAAGATGCAAGTTCCGATAAAAACGAAACAAGTCTATTCTGGTGTTAAATAACGTAGCATTGTAAGTAGGGGCAAAGGACATACCTTTTGATAATACCGACAATTGTTCATTACTAAGATGTATGTTGGACAAGTTAACTACCGACGACTGTTCTTCCTTCGGCTCCTCAGGACCCACGGTGGAGGTGCGGGTGGAGTGGGTGCACCTCCGTCTGCCGCGGCGCGTCTTCCTTTACCCGGTTTTCTTCTGACCGGCACCGGCTAATCCTCTTCCAAAAAATTGTCCCGATCAGTTGAGGCGTTAGAGGGCCCCTCATCCTCGCTACTGGTGAGATGGAAGGAAACATTTCTGGGGGGGTCGCTGGTGCACTAATGGGTCAGGTAGTCGGGAGGAACGCGGTGTACGTAACTGTCGCTCCCAACGATACCTGGCCGCGCTGGTAATCCTGTGTGTTACGCAACTTAAGTTCCTTCACGGTGGTCTCCAGTTTAAGGATGTCGTCGTGGATCTTCTGTTGGAAGGGGACTTGTAAATCAGCTGCCATGGGAAGGGAAGACTCGATATCAGAAATCTGGACCTGTAAGGCCTCCCTTTGCGTTTTAGCGTCCTCAATCAGGAGTAACATCAAGTCCATCGAACATTTATTAAGGATAGACTCCCACTTGTCTCTAAAGACCGGGTCTTCAGTATACGTAGAAGGGAATTTGATGATACGTAATCCCCTGGGAATGCGTTCTGCCCTCCAATAATCCGATAAAGACACAATGTGCCACTTAAGTTTCATGTCTTTTTCAAGTAATCGGCGTAACTCATGTTCAGTTTTCTGCAAATCATGTTCAATGCCCGTATTGACCGGGTTCAAAAGAGAGTCCGCAACAATAATCCTCTTACCCTCCTCATTAGAATAGGAGTGGAGCGGCATAATAAAAAGCTCTGGTAAATACACTAAACGTTATAAAAATGATAATGATATCGGAGCAAACAAAAACTGGTTGAGAGCAGTCCCCGTACTGCCCAGGACAAATAAAGTAAAAAATGAAGAATCCAACCAGGTGCTCAATGGTGGATAAAACAGAAGTAAAGTCGGTGCTCTTGGATCAACAGGGAAAAAATCTCAAAAGACCTCCGGACCCTCCTAGGGTTTCTTTTAAGCGCGCTCCGACATTAAGGGACCGACTGGTACATAGCTATCTTCTTCCAGATAAGGAGACGTGGTTTAAGAGACCTATTGGTTGTTATAGATGTGGTCACTGTCCGCATTGTGCCAATGTTATACAGACAAAAATTTTTAATGATCTTAAAACCAAGAGAATTTTTAAGATTAATGATTTTATTAACTGTAATACTACTCACGTTATTTATCGCCTTACTTGTACTTGTCCGGATGTGTTTTATGTTGGGCGCACTAAACGCCGTTTACGTGATCGCCTTGCTGAACATAAGTACGCGATAAGAACTAATAACAAGGATTATCCAATAGCCAGACATTTTCAATTGGTCCACAATAGTAATGATTCTTTATTACGTATTATAGGATTGGAATTTATTAGCCCTCATGTTAGGGGTGGTGATCGGATCATGAAACTTAACCAGAGAGAAACTTTCTGGATACATTGTTTGGATGCTCTGAATAAGCCGGGTCTTAATGAGGAGATTGATTACATGTGTTTCCTTTAAGTTGTGTTTTTCTTTTCATGTCTGCTACTTGGTCTGCATTTTTATGTTTGCTATTTGGTCTGCATTTTTTTGCCTACTGTGTAGGCTATTTTTTAATTGCCTTCTTGTTGTTGGCTATTAATAATCTAATTTAATATGTAAATTTACTAATTGCTCTGGGTACACCTGTGTCTATTTTAGTAATTCACTGTGACTAGTCTTTGTGTGTCCTGACGAAGGCTGTAGGACCGAAACATGTTGACAATTACTAGCCAGTACTAAATAAAGGCTTTTTTTAATCACTACTCTTCGTTGAGTGCCTGGATCATCCTTGTTTTTAACAGTAGAGGCGAATTCGGTTTTCGGTATCGTCTTCCGTTTGAAGATGACCATCGGTGGCAACTTTGAACCATCTCCACAGCATGCTAGTACCACCATGAAGTGCGTCCTCTCATGACCAGTTGTCACTATGCTCACACTTTTTTGCCCTTTTTCTGCAACGCTTCTGCCTATGGGGATGTCAAAGGTCAGGGGGACCTCATCCATGTTAATCATGTGGTCTGGTAACTAGGGATGCACTGATACCACTTTTTTAAAAACCGATACGAGTGCGATTATTTTATTTTGTGTACTTGCCAATACGGAGTACCGATTACAATATTTATGAAATGTTTCCCAGGAAAATACAATGACAATTTCGGAGTACAGGTTTTATTTTCTTTTTATAACAAGCCTAAAAGAGGCCAATATCAAACGATTCACACGTGGCTATTTCCAAAAAAAAAAAAAAAGCGTAGGCCTAACTGCTAAAAATCTTACTGTATTTAGGCCCGACAAAAAGTCTTTGAACTAGCACTGCCATCAAATGAGGCAAAACATTACTGAAGCTTGACAAATGAAAAGTAAACTCGCTGCATAGGCAAGGTAACACACCCGACTTCATAAAAAGTCAGTAGAACTATTATTTGGCACAGATAGTTTCTACACACATTCATAGGCATTCTCAATTCAACTAAAGTCAATAATAGCTTTCCAAGCCAACAAGGCATCACTTAAAGTGTGTGGTATCGCCATATTTCAATGACACAAATGACAAATGAAAAAGATTTAACTTAACCACAACTAAAATGTTTAAGGTAACCATATGTTACTAATATATTTGTAGTAAAATAAGAAGATTCACAATTCTAAGTCTCTGTGCGTGTGATTGTGGATGTGCGCTTGTGCGAGCTCGGCTTGCTTGTAAATATTCAATAACTGATCCGGGTGTGCCATCTAGTGATAGAATATTGTAATTGCGTGCATAAATTTGCAGCTCCATGTCCGCTGGCAGAAACATCTGCACAAAACACTTAAGATACCCTGCCGAACACCGTTGTTCTTCTTGAACACGCCGCATCCAGATAATCCTTAAATGATGAATTATGTACATATTTTTATTTGATACGTGTAGTGAAGTGGCCAGTGTCAAAGTAACAAAGGAAAAGTATACTTTTTATCTTTTAAATGTAGTAGAGTAGAAGTCCCGGTTAAAAAAAAAAAAAAAAAAACTCAAGTAAAGTACAAATCCTCAAAAAAAACTATTTAAGTACTGTAACGAAGTTGCAAACATGTACTTCTTTACTATACACCTCTTGTGTGTATGCGCGTATGCCTGCATGTGATGTGATGACTATAAAGCTCTCTTTCTCGTATTTTTTCTAACTCGCTGTCTCCCCCTGGACATAGAAGTCAGATAGTACAACATACTGAAGCCTACGCGACCGTGAGCAGGCAGTTACCTTGCGTCTTACATTAAGTGGTATCGGTGCGTGGTATCGGGAAATGCGGACAAGTAAGAGCATATTAACGAGGTATCGGTGCAACACTACTGGTAACACATTGTGCGCTGTAACCTCCTTTACAATGAAAGCACGAAAACTGTCGACCTTGGCTTGAAAGTCTGCTGGCCGTTTCTGACACATCGTGGTCCGTGCTCTGATTGACAGGTGGTTGCGTTGCATGAAGCGATAGCACCAAGAAGGCCCATCAGCAAAGTCTTTTATCTCCATTTTCTTGGCAATTACATGGGCATGGAGACTTAACTGCTCCGTCGATAAGCCGCTGCCAGCAACCCGCTGTTCGAGGACCCACCTATGAACTTGCTCCTCCAGCTCTGGCCATCGGGCTTTTAGCCCACGATTAGCCTTCTTTGTTTTCTTCATCGCGGTAAGAGTTTTTTCCGCTTTTCGCCAGTCCCTCACAAGTTTCTCAGACACTCCGAACTCTCTGCTGCTCAGTTTCCGTTTTCGGCAGCATACTTTATCATTTTTAGTTTAAAGTCTGCTGTGTAGCTTTTTCTTTTCAGCGGCATTTCGCTCGCACTCTCAGTCAAATACGGTAGTGAAGCGCGTTTTTTTTTTCTTTCGGTGGTACTGAAGCAGCCGTAGCAGCATTCAGTTGTCATGCAGTGCTATCTAGTGGCCGCAGATGGTATGTACCGGTATATACATTTTTGAAGCTATATAAATCGCTTCTAAATGTAAGTCGCATGACTAGCCAAACAACTAAAAAAAGCGTGACTTATAGAGCGGAAAATATGGTAAATATAATTTTAAATGGGTACAAAATAAAAATTTAGGACTGATTATCTCTCAAGATTTCAGTAAACTATCAATATAATTTTGGAGGTTTGGAAAAACAAATTTCACAAGATTTACAAAAATGGGGGTTGACCCCCTTGACAGTATCAGAGAGAAGTGAGGTTATTAAAACAACCAAGATTTATTATGTAAAAATTTACCAATTCAAATATCAAAAAAAAAATTCAACCAATGGGATCAAATTCTTAATAAATTTATTTGGGCAGGAAGAAAACCCCGTCCAAAATTAAAGTCCCTAAAATTAGCTAAACAAAATGGGGGACTTGCTCTCCCAAATTTGGTTAGTTAGTATTGTGCTGCCTTAATTAAACCAATTACTGTCCATTTATGTCACGATTCAGCAGTGAAATGGAAGATCAATATTGAACAAATGGGTAAGTATTGCATGTATCTTCTTAAGTGACAATGACGGATATTGGAAAAATTAAAAACTGATTCATTAAGGATACAATGACAGCCTAGATAAGTCACAAAATCAAAGGATATTCAAAAAGATTTATTATCTTTGAGAGAGATTTCTATGGATAGGAAATTTGAACCAGCTTTCAATGAAAATATTTAAAAAATTGGGCGAGTAGAGGTTTAATTATATATTAAACCTCTGACATAATCAGATAGTTACAGATAAGGGAATTAAAACTTTTGAAAATGTATTAAAATTATACAACTTACCAAGTACACAAGTTTTTGTAAAAGTAATAGGTCTGAATAAAACCATGAAGGAAATGCATCCTTTGATGGCTTGCATGATACAGTAGAGGTAATATAAAAAATGCACTGGGTCAAATTTTCCATATTTTAGAAGAGAAATTTAGAAAGTCAGGGAATTATAGCAATTACAAATATGGAGAAGGAATTGAATTTAGCTATATGATTAGAAATAAGGAGGGAAATGAGTAATTATGCATGGAAAACTACTAGTTCATTACTATGAAGAGAAAATTCTTGGAAAATCAAACTACAGTTTTTTACAACACCGGTCATTCAAGCAAAATATTCAAATGTGGTTACGTCAAATTGTTGGCGAAGTTTTGGGGAGGTAGAAGCTAATGATACTCATATATTTTTTTCCTGTCCAGCTCTGCTGCAATATTGGACTGAAATATGTGAAGCTACTGACAGCACATTTCAGTGTACTCTCCTTTTGGGGCCTGTGCAAATGTAACTCGCCACCACTGCTCTCTCAAGAAACTGATATTTATCTTTTTAGAATTTTAAGAGTTGCAGCACTTAAATCAAAATGTCAAACAATGCCCAAAGTCATTTCAATATCAAGTGTGACCACCATGTGCACTCACAGCAGCTTAACAGCATTTTGGGAAGCTCAGAATGAGAGAAAATAATAGTGAAAAATCTCAGTGGTCCTCAACTTTTTGGTTTAGTATATGAAATCATAAGACCATATCTCTACCTTCTGCCTGAGTATAGCTATAGCCTTCAACATAAAATTGTGTTTCTATGCTGTGGAGAGAAAGCACAATAATCAACCAAGATTAACAGCCGACTGCAAAGTGTGATTACAATTCATTCACATTACTTGCCAAACCTGCCAATTTTTTTTTAACGTTCACTAGCTAGGCGCGATAAAAATAATCTGTTCATAACATTCATATTTTCGTTAATAAACTGACACAGTCTCAGTTATTTTACTTTATATCCATTGAGTTTTGTCAGGTGACATTATCTAATTTATTGATATGCTAAATTAGTGCAGTAAAATGCAGCAAGGTGCGCATTATTAGGCTACTTTGATTTTAACTATCTCATTTTACCTGCTTCATCTATTTTGGACAATTACCTGCAGAAAAATTTATTTATCAAAATAGCTAGAGTGGTGAGTTGGCCCACAGTTGTGCTGAGGGTAAGGCAGGCATTTACTATGTAATTACAGTATTCTGAGGATGGACAGTACAGTCAATGGTTCCGAGACTGTAGGCTACTGCTGTCTAGAGCCAGTCTCCTTTATGAGCATGTCAATTACTGCACAGACAAGCCACTGCCCCAAGCCAATCCCTTTGTGGAGCAGGACAGTTACTGCACTTCACCAGTGAAGTAACTGTCCTGAGCCAGTCCCCTAGTGGAGCAGGACAGTAACTGCACTGGCAGCTTAGTGGCCCATGCAGTGTTGAGGAAAATCCAAAAATTTACTCAAAAATGATCAAAGTGAGGCAGAACCTTTCAGAATATTAGACTTTATTCACAAAGCAATAAAGCCGAGTTTTCCTTTGCGCAAGACAAAGCTGACCATCATTCTCTCTGACCAATTTTTATGATCAAAAATTATGTCATGGCAAAGTACAAGGCACTTTTCCAAGAACACGATGGAATTCAAACATATTGTACAAAGGAAATCAGACAGTCATGCAAAATTTGAACATCGAAATTCGCCGCCACGCCACGGATACATCATTCAATATATCCAAAAAAGCTTCGCAATTTAACATCCGCAAGGTCTTCAGATGTCATAAGCCAAATTTTAAGTTGATCGTGTAAAATCTCTAGGAGGAATTCGTTGTGAATCGGGGAGAATGTCGGCGAACTTTTTTTGACTCCGGATTTGTGCAGCGAACATTCTACAAAAGAGTGTCTCGCACATCTACATGACAAAAATGCCTACAAGACAAAAGGATGAAATAGAGGAGATAAAAAAGGCTTTGGATTTTATGTCAGTAGAGATTTCTACTGTCTCTAAGCTGCAGAAAATGATCATGGACTTGGTGAGTGAAGTTCGAGACTTGAAAAGACAAAATTAGTTACAGGAGAGGAAGATCGCCAGTCTGGAGGGCCGTTAAGCAGACCTGGAGCAGTACACCTGTTTGAATGATGTCGTCGTCAGCGGGTTGGAGACCTAGCCGGTCCTACGCCAGGGCTGTAACAGCGCCGGATTGTGAGGAGCCCACAGATCCTGACATGGACTCCCTGGAAAACCAGGTGACTGCTTTTTTTAACAACAGGCATTGCCATTTCCAACAAGGATCTTGAAGCATGCCATCCTCTGCCTCAAAAAAACAAAAACGTAAAACCTGCCATAATAATAAGATTTGCTAATAGAAAGCACAAAAATGCATTGCTCAGACAAGGGAGAAAACTCAAAGGAATGGACATTTACGTTAATAAGCATGTGACGAAAAAATGCAGACATCGCTAAACAGGCACACTTCCTAAAGAAACAAGAGAAAATCCAGACAACATGGACTGCCAACTGTAAAGTTTTTATTAAGTTGAATGGGTCACCAGAGGAAGCAAAAGTGTTTATAATAAGAAATATAGAGGAGCTGGAAACGTACCAGTGACTTCTGCCATTAAATTAGGTGAAATGTGACCGAAATATGAGGGTTGTGGACTGATTCTCGTACACTGATAATGACGACTGGTATGACTGAAATGGCTCGTCCTTGTCTGGAGACGGGTAAGGCTACACGTCGGGAGGACACGTCAGAAACAACTGAGAATCAATCGTTTTCAAGAGCTGTATACACCAAGGCTCAAAATAAGCGGTTTCGCATCACAATTTGCGATACAAAGTTCACAATTTGCGATGGGAATTACATGAGCCACGAGCAAATTGTGATACGTGTGTTTTTTCACTATGCTGGGTTCTGCGGGCCGCGGTCTACGGTCTGTCATGTTCTCTATTGCCGTGAGACGAGCCGGGTTCAACTGAGTGACTCAAGCTGACTCGGCTCGTGCGTCCTTCGTCATTTGCAGTTCATTCTCTACTACGTGGCGAGCGCTACTTATATGGTGAGAATCAACCTCGGACTCGGATTTTGTAATGCCTGTGATCCACTTACGCTTTTAAGGCTTCCGCACGCAAGCAATCGTGGCCAGTCGGAAGCTTTTGGAAGCGCCGGGAACCATCCAAAACTTGCGCAAGCAATCGTAGAGAGTCAGAGTGATTGGGGAAAAAATTTTATCCCATGATCCACTAACGTGAGCATTTCCGATTGATTTTTGCCAACGTCAACAATAAAGATGGCGGTTGTTTTTGTAAACGGTTTCTAATTGGCTAATTGCAGAGGAAATATTTGCCACCTAGTTTGCACTTGACGAACCGATACTCCCGCGTCCTTCCAACAACTCATACCTTCCGACGTCGGAAGAGGGATCCGCGTGATCTGATCCAGTCGGAACCTGTCTTATTCACGCGGAAGGGTCAGAACAGGTGGGAAGTCATGATCCACCTATGTCTTGCGCGTAATAGAAATTTCCACCCGTAATCGCTCGTAACTGGTCGGAAGGGGAGAATCGGGACAATCGGAGACCCTAAAAGCGTAAGTGGATCATGAGCTTAAGTATACACCAGCCATCACGTGCGCTCCTATTGATTTGTGTGGTGTTGCCGAGGTAAGGTGTTGTCAAGCAGAATCAGCCATGACGTAGTCGGGAATTAAACTTCAAACTGTTCGTAGGTGGATTGCAGAATTGGATCCAAAAAAGAAGTGGCTGGCGTATGAATTGACTGGCAACAACACTGTTCGTTCCTTGTATTGCAAGCTGTTCCAGTGAGCTAACAATTTGTGCTGCCTTGTATAAAAAAAAATGCTTCCATAATGCACAGTGATCATAAAGTCTTTGTTTTCGCCGTAATATTGCAAGATGAATTACTGTACAGTCGTAACTTTGTCATTTGTTATCTTACTATAACATAAGCTGATGTTATAATGAGTTGGATAAGTTTGTTTAAAGACATATGCCGCGTGCCATTATCATCCAATCTTTGCGTTTTCAGGAAAACCCAGCGTGTACATGCAAATATATATATGCGAAAAGGTCGAAAGGCGCACCGAAAAAAGATGTATATTTATATTTGAAGATACTTGAGATGTGAACGAAGAAATAGAGCTCAAGATTTTAGATTTGCGCAAGCACAGAACTGCGAGGTAGCATATTTTGATTGGTGGCAAAAATTGACAGAACACCTGAAACATAAGTCTGAGCAACTGTGCTGCGGAATCACAACAAAAACTGGGTGGTTGGCGACGTTACTGGCAGTGCACTGAAAGTGGTCCATCCTAGCTGAATATAATGGTGCATATTTCAAGCCAAAAGTCAGGTCAGTGACTGAGTGGTATGGTCACTAACTTTGGAGAATGTAGATTTTTTTATTCAGTATTAAACTAAGCCAAAGCAATATGAGCTGTAAAGCAATGTTGGTACATTCAGGCTGCTACTGTTTTATGTAGATGTCCAAGGAGATGAAGACTAAGTTAAGTGTGTAATCTAGTTTCCCATCTTTCATCAGGGTTCAGATGGGTCAAGGGGGATCTTTGTTATTTTGTACTGCTTTGGTAAATAAACCAACTCAATTTTAAAGTGAAAAATAGTCTTTATTCTTTAAAACAAAGACCTTAATTGGTGCGACAAAAATTGCTACACATAGCACCAAAACTGCTAATCAAATCAAGACCTTGATTAGCAATTTGCAAAAAAAAAATATTTTGAGCCTTGACTATAAATTGTATGATTTTGAATACGATGTTGACCCAGAAAACAATCTGTTAAATCCAATCAATACTACTTGTGACTACTACACCGAGGAACAATTTAATGACAGTGTTGGTTTAGATGAGACATTTTATTCAATACATTTTAACTGTAGAAGCTTACATGCAAATTTTTCTAGGATCAATGAATATTTGAAGACTATAAAAAGGAAGTTCAAAGTGATAGAACTTTCCGAAACATGGATCGATAAAGATAGAGGTATTGATTTCAGCATTAATGGATGTGAGTTGTAACACAGCAGTAGAAGAAATAAGAAGGGAGGAGGGGTGGCCCTGTTTATCGACAGTGACTTGAAATGCAGACCAGTTGAATGTATGGCAGTGTTAATCGATGATTTATTTGAATGTGTAACTGTGAAGGTAGACTTGGAAAAGAAGAGAAATGTTATTATTATGTATGTATATAGGATTGATGTCATCCCTAATTGATTGATTGATTGACGATGTAATTTACAACAGCAGCAGCAGTGCGGTGCAGTTCGCAAAATGTTACAGCCCCCACTCGAATTATGAGAATATCCATTGGAAATCTTAAAATATTGAAAGAAACTTGAGACCACAGATGAAGCATCTGACCATATTGAAGGAATCTCTTGAATACAAAGTGAAAAATAAGAATATCGATTTGTGTTTTGAAAATATTGAATGAATCATGAGAATAAAGAGTGAACTTCTGTATTTTCACCAAGGTTCTGATATAAAGGTCAACACAGCTGATATTTAGTTTGATAATCCAAAATGGGTAAAACAGGCAAATATATGAGTCAAAGTACAATGTATACTTATTAAGCACTTTATAAGGTGCATCTGTACACTTGCTTATTCATACAATCATCCAATCACCCATTCTTGTTTCAGCAATGCAATGCATAAGATCTTGCAGGCTAATGGGTTCAGGTTTTCTAAAGACAAAAAAAAAGAACATATATAGACATATAGGTTTTAATCTAGGGCCACATATAGGTTTTGCATATATGTGACATACATAAAATTGGTCGTTTTCATATATTATAGGTACATATATAATAGGTACATAGATGTACATATATGTGCCTATAATATATGAAAACGGCAAATTTTATGTATGTTGCATATATGCCAAACCTATATGTGGCCCTTTATTAAAACCTATATGTTCATATAGGCTCTTTCCATGTGGGAATTTAGGAATCCTTGTTATTTCATCCCTGTAGGAAAAAGTCTGGGACCTTTAGTTGCTATACAATCATCTCGGATAAAAGACAAGTGTCTGTTCATTAAAACTGTGAACAGAAATGTAGACTTTGTTTTCAAATTCATTAACCACAGTGAAATGCTCAAATAGGTGTGGGGATGAATGACTTTTGAAAGGCATGTTTACTTGAATGTATGTTCTTCTATGTACTTTTATTTTGTTATTTTTGTTTTATTTTGCTACATTTAGACTAATGACCTCTGAGCCATATTCATCTAGAAACTGCATTACAGACAAGATAGAAAAAATTGCATTTGGTGGATGTAACAGTGTAGTGTATTACCTTTCAGTGGATGTGTATGAGCTGTAATGATGTGAATCCAATTTTATCTAATGTGGTGAATCTGGCAGTGACTTAAACTTGAAAAAAATGCTTAATTGATGAAATAAACATAATCAAACCATTTTGTTTTTATACATTTCCTTCTCTTCCTCAATACACAACTCAATCTTCATAGAATAGAAATAAGAATGGTCAAGTAAGAATTGATGACCTGGTTATTGTTAATGTTTCAGGTAAAAAATGTAACAAATAGTATTAGATATTTGCGTTGATATCATAGCTTTTTGTTTCCTCTCACTTGCCATAGTTAATAATGACTGGTTTACACATAACATGCCGTTGTCACATGTCAACATGTATTTAGGATCAAATGTGATGCCAATTTCACATGTTCACATGCGATTAATAAGTTATTGCGTGAAATTTTTGTTATTTCTGTAAGGGACTTTGGACTAATATGCAGATATTACCTTGAGAATAAAAATATGAGCTAGGCATCATGTATGACACTTGCAAAAGTGAGATGTGAGCTATACAATAGGTATGACAAACAGAACCTGCCACTGGGTATATGAGCTATATAGGAGACATATACCTTGTATGTACATATAGTGCCTATATGTGGATATAAAGAAGCGATATAGGAGACCTATATGCCCTGTATATGCACATAAATGTACCTGAATTTGGCCTATATGCGGTCTAAATGCGGCATATATCCTACATATATGCGGCATATATGTGGCATTTATGCGCATATATGCAGCATATATGCGGCATATACAAAAGATTGCATATATGCGCATATATGTTCATATAGATTCTTTCCATGTGGGTGGGTAAGACAGAGATGCCAACCGCTCTGATTTCGGTGGAGTTACTCCGAAATTTTCAAAGAAAATCCATTCTCCGCATTAATGTCCTAAAACTCTGATTTATCAATCAAAATTTTTAAAATAATTTTAACATCATATAAATTTGCTATTAATTCTAATGGCATCGAACCGAGTAGTATGCGGCTAGCGTCCGTGGTACAGTGGGATGTGTACATATTCAAATGTAGAGGCTAGCTAACCAATTTTTTTCTTTGGCCAAAACATTCTTTAGCTTGATGAAGACGTGATATCTGTTTGGGTGGCTACACACGTTCCTACAGCCAATGTAAAAAATCATGACAAGACGGCGAGTTGCAGTTCATATGCAGGAAGTGATTAGCTGGCAAACTGCATATCAAAATTCTTGGATTGACCAAACAGTCTGGCGAGCAGTTTTTTTGTTTTACAAAAGGGTAAAAACCCACCCGTCACCCGCTCCACTACTGAATGATATCACATTAGCTGTCACGGGCAACAATCATTATTCAGAGCACGGAAGTACAGTCCCCAAGCTTCACTTCACATGCTGGAAATCACCAAAGCACGGAACGAAATAAAGGTCTCAGTCCAATCCCTCAAAACCGCTGTAGCTGACAAGCTAAATATTTGCCTCAAGAATATAGTTGGCTAAAGCTAAGGTTTTTACAAAAGCTAGGATTACGATTATGCACCTTTCAATATTCACTAACGCTACTTGTAAACTGGTAAGCCCCTCCACTGCTCAATGTCAACTTGTTCAAAAGTGCTGACGTTAGCCTGTGTACAGTAAAAGCTAAATGTGTGGGTTTCAATATGCATCCCGCGTGTGACCGTAGATGGACACTAATTACATGGCAAACGCTGGTTACTTCGACCACGGTGTTTTTGCGCTTTTCCACTTCATGGTACCAACTCTACTTAGCACCGGGTACTTTTTTGGGGTTGCTTTTCCACTAGACTAGAGGATAGTGCCGTTGCGACGCAGCATGTTACTGCCGCAACGGCATCCTCAGTTATATCAAGTTTACTTTTATTCCGTCGATTTTGTTAAATATGTATGTGTTTGAATCAGAAGACGCGCACTACCATCACCACGTTATGGCACTAAAGTCCGCGAGTGTTTAATTGAAATTTCTGTTTGACATTCTCCTGATGCATAGGATAGCAGCTGGTTTTGTGTCCGATTCGGTTGCACATTAAAGGTTACCTGTTATGCCATTTTTCCAAGTTTATATTTTGGTCTTTGACTCCCCTAGAGTACTCCTGATCGCGCAAAGTAAAAAAAGGGTTCTTATTTCGCTCATACTGCCATCCTCAAAAAACCCCATTTGTAGTCCATAGTGGTCTCTGCCTGAAACGCCTCACTGGGGTGGCTCTTCCGCTATAGCCCCCACTCCCCTTGTGCCCACTTTCTTCTGACTGGCCAGCTCTGTGGAGGGCGGAGTTGGGCGGGACGAGGCAGCAGAACGCAGTTTTCCGTGTCCCTCTCCCCAGAGTGAAACTATAGACACGCCTGCCATCTGATAAGGAAACGGCGGGCAAATTCCGCAATCTAACGCAGTACATGTGTATAGATCTAATGAAATGAACTTGTTCTAATAAACGCAGCGCCGAAAGTGGAGGACGCACTGCAAAAGTCTGGCAGCTCAAGCACGAATTTGCTATCGGCTACAGTTTGCTACGGCGACAGTGGTGAGTACAGCGGTTCTTTTACTCTAGCTAGGATGCAGGGAAAGCTAGAATCCGCCTTATTTAGACACATTTGTAGAACTGGTTGACATGCCTAAGTGTAGACCGGAGACCGTAGAAATCCGGTGGGTCTGAGTTTAGAGGGAAACATGGACAGTGAGGAGCAGCTAAAAGTGGACCAACAGCTTATGGACTGCTTCGTGTGTGTATTAGGACCTGCTGGTTTTGTGCATAGCTGTGGTGTGTTGTTAGCGTGGAGAAACGAACAGCTTCTGCACTGGTATATGATGGAGGGGCGAAAGCTCCAGGCTAAACGGCCTTTTCGGAAATTACCCGTGGTAATGGTTTACTTATTGTTTTGGAATGACCAGCTTTTCCTCGCGGAAAATGGGCGAGTTATGGATAGTGGCGAGAGCGAGATAGAGCTCCTGTTATGTCATGAACATAATACAGGTTTTACAGACCGGTAGTTTGTTCCGTTTGCGTGAACCGTTGCTTATGTGGAGCTAGCGAATCGATCAGCTTTACAGGAAAGAATTTAATATTCAATCTATGGCAATGCAGAGAAATCCTTTGTTACACACCGGACACGTTATAGCCTGTGCGCTTCCTTATTGCTTTCACCGGTAGCATCAGAGAGCTTGCCCAGACATTGGAGATGTATCAGGCTGACCTCGGTCATGGATAAGTAAAGCGATCGTTCCACAAGCACCCAAAAACGCCCCCCAAGCTCTGCAAAACCTACATCTGGTCTAACTGCAGCCCAACTGGGCAGACACATACAGCACCTCTCCGGTTAGCTTCAACTGTAGTGGCTACAATCAGGCAATGTAATGATGAAACTCTCACATTGATGCTTACCGAAGTAACACAAGCATACCGATCAGAATTATTGCATATAAGTTAACCAGGAGCATTTTTAGCAGACCACGCGAACTAACATGCAGTAGCTGATAAGCGGTCATGACTTTGAATGTAATCTGTCGCGCAAAAAATTTGTTTCATGTCCGGTGTGAAAGCTGCTTAACGCGTCTTTGCATTGACTTTGAATGTAGGCTCCGATGTGAAAGCAGCTTTATGGATAGTACGCGACAGCTAGAGAGAGCTCGGTTATGTTATGAACATAATACAGGTTTTGCAGACCGTACGTTCCGTTAGCGTGGACAAGTTGCTTATGTGGAGCCAGCGAATCGATCACTTCTACAGGAAAGAATTACCTATTTGATCTCCGCCTTTTTTGGCTTTTTATTAGCCACAACAATTTCTAAAGGGGGATGAAATTATGTCACAGTAGTGCAGAGAAATCATTTGTAAACCGGTAGAGCTTCTGCGTTTCGCATTGCTTTCATGGTAGCACCAGTGAGCTTGCTCAGACATTTGTGAAGCATCCGGCTGATCCCGGTCATGGATAAGTGAAGCGATCACTAACTGTAGTGGCTACAATCGGGCAACGTCATGATGAAACTGCCACATTGACGCTTACCGAAGTAACACAAGCATACCGATCAGAATTACTGCATCTAAGTTAACCAGGTGCATTTATAATTAGCACAGCACGTAAACTAACATGCAGTAGCTGGTAACCGAGCGGTCATAACAACCACAGAGACAAACCCTTGCAATACAGGTTTTACAGACAGCAAGTTCTGTTACTGTGAACAGTTGTACCAAGCATCCAAATTACAAACAAGTATTAAAAGTTAGCTTCAAATGAGGTTTATGATCACACACCTTCTGTAGAATTTCCCGATATCACTCTTGCATATTTAGGACACAAACATTAGCAACAGTAACATGGCTACGTTAGCCGCTGTGCTACAGCCA
This sequence comes from Gymnothorax javanicus, assembly GCA_029692085.1. NCBI lineage: Eukaryota > Metazoa > Chordata > Actinopteri > Anguilliformes > Muraenidae > Gymnothorax > Gymnothorax javanicus. Next base: position 41,476,138 of record CM056195.1, read on the forward strand.
CAATCAACTGGCTATCACGTCAGGTTGGCTTATGCAGTAAAAGCAACTTACAGCTTCTGTGTCTGTGAGTCACGGACAGTCGCGACCAATACAGGCTTTATCTTCAGATATTTTACAAAGCCTGCGTTTGAGGCCAGTTGTCAGTGCTAACTATCGCTAGCGGTCCTGCTAGCCACCTGTAACACGTTAGCTTCACTTACAATATTTGCTGTTATATCGTTACTTGCAGCTTGTGGCTCCGAGCGCTTGATCGATGCAGCTGCTTCAGGTTAGAGAAGCAGCTGAAACGCTTATCCTGTGTCGAATTATCCTTTATTGACAAAGCTGTCTTTGGTGAAATGCTGAGCACAATCAGCTAACGTTCCCTTTGGCCGTGGCAGTTTGCTGCCAGCAAACAAAAAAGCTACCCAGTGATTTCTGGTGGCATCCTCTTTTGGAAGAGACATAAGTGTTTTTCTTTGCGTCCAAAAGTAAACAGACAAGCAGCTTTGGGAGAAATACTGACAAAACTGCACCTCAAATGATATTTGGTTCTTCTTTTGTATTTCCAAAAGTGTCGACGCTACTAAGGCATAGTATGATCTGCGTTGTTAGTGCCTGCTAGAATAGTGTCGGTGTGGGCAGGTCCAGCGCCGTGATTGGCTCTGGCTAGGTCTGTACTAATTGGACGGCACAACCTGACGTCAGGTTTTGCCCAGATCTCGCGAAGATCTCGGGAGGAGCTGTTCAGAGAGGAAATCACGTTCACGAAATCACGTTCTTGGATTACGGCAAAACCCCTGTATCTTATGTTTAGAAACTTTTCAGTGGTTGAGTATGGACAACTAACATAATAACATTACTAATATGTTTTAAAAGAAGGATCAGCATCATAGGTCCCCTTTAAATAACGTACCACCTAAAAGCGCAAAGCAATGATATACATAAAAGGCATGGAGTATTCATATTCAGGCTTCATGAAACATTTCACTTTGAAATTGAAGGCAAAACACATAGCAAATGCGCAAATCGCAGGAGATGGCAGAGTATTAGAATTTACGCAGTGTCTAGATATACGGCAGTTCTATGGGTACGGCTGTCGATTTGAAGGGATTAGGATAAGGATTAGGGATTATGGTTGGGGTTAGGGTTAGAGTTCGGGTTAGAGCTAGGGTCAGGGTTAGGTTAGAGCAGGGTTTGAAATTGGGACTGCCCTATCTCTCTACATTGAAATGCATTGTAAATCTGCCCTACCCGTAACAACTCCCTAGAATTTATCGCTTTACGACACGTCATCTCATTTGATACCTTTCCTTAGAACAAAATGCTTCATCAGTATCCGTGAAGTTATTTTCCGTGCAATTTCCGTGAAATAGGGGCAGCACAATTACTTTCTCAAGGGGAATTTGGGCAACAGAATTGGACACAACCCGTTGCTTCTAATTTCGCTACGAGCAGGGTCACAGACAAAGAAACGCATTTCATAAATGCAGCAGCTTCAGTGAACAAACGCAACCTTGTTTGAAAGGTAAGGCAACGCACAGTATATTTATCAATCTGCCTAAAACAACACAGGTTTCAAAAACACAATTTGAAAACCTGTTTCATTGATGGCAAGTGAAGCCAGTTTCCTGGCGACAATGTGGAAGTGAGTTGTCTTTTTCAGAGACGATTCTCTCTGGGCTGCAATATTGCACGTCAATCAGTGGGCTGCAATATTGCACGTCACATTTTACTACCTACTAGTACCTGGTCAGCCGTTTTTTGGAACCCCTGGAGAGCAGTTACCAGAAAAAGTACCGACTAGTACCAAGTACCAGGTACTTTTTCCTAATGAAAAAGCAAAAAAAGGCGAGTAGAGTAGAGCCGGTACTGTGTAGCGCCTACATCGCCATTTTTTGCGATAGTTCCCCACGTATTCTTGCAATGTGATCTAGGCTACTTGAGAGAAAACAATATAAAGATGAACTGTTGAAGTCAACATTATTTTGTGATGTTGATACGAACTTGAAAATCCTATTTAAGAGATTTGATATTTTTTTTAAAACATGCAAGTGTGTTGTTCCACAATTTTTTTTGAAATATTTTATATTTTGGAAAGATGTTACATTTTTGTGAAAAGTTGTAAAAGTAGACTGATTCATGATCATCAATTCAACATTGTCTTGTATTGTTAATACTGTATTTGCATGCCTATCAGCATTCTTTTTGTAAAGATGTGATCTTTTGGAAATGCTTAACGACTGCACTGTCCATTACTTTCTTTGAGACCTCAAGACTATTTGTGTAAAAAAAAAAGTTAAGTGAACTCTACAATGATTCAAGAGATTCAATTTTGGAAGTCAATTAAAAGTTTAAAATGAACCTCTGATTTTGGTTGTTGTTGATATGAATGAGTTTGATACCAACAATGGGAAAAGAATAATCTGACTTTCAAAATGGTTGTTTGAGAGGGGGGAAAATTAAGTGAATAAAGACAAAAAATGCCACAAAATAGCTTATTTGAGACCAAAATTTGTAAAATTTTCTTGGGGGAGGCGCACCCTCCCTTACCCTCCCCGCAAAACTCTGCGCGTTTTGCAAGTGACCACTATGTGGTCACATACTCCTCTTCGTCATTTCCAAATGTTGGCATCTCTGGTAAGATATGTGATCTTAATATGGGCTGCTTTGAATATTTCTGGAACTGTTCATTTCCTGTGATTTATGCACAACGGTCTCTTTTTCTTTTTGACTGAATGGTGCCAAAAAAAAAAAAAAATCTAATGAGTGACAGCTCTGTTGACAGAATCATCTCGTTGTTGCGAAAGGTCACAGAATAGCCAGGCTAGCTCGAGCCAACAGAAAGTCTTAATTTAGATTACCGCTCTTTGCAATGTAGCAGAGAACAAAGCATCTCAGAATGCATAAGAAATCAAACCTTGAGGCAGATGGATTAGTGCATCAGAAGACCATGTCGGTTTCAACTCCAGTCAGTCATGGACAAAAATCTGTGGTGGCAATGGTCGCAAGCTCACCAGAACTGGACACTAGAAGAGCTTAAAGCCTTTTCTGATCATTTTTTTTTTCTGCTGTGACAAACAGGTGGTAGTGTCAGAAGGTTGATGTCAACAGCATGAATCCATAGAGCGAATTTGTCCTTTGTCAACAGTTCAGGCTGATGGTGAAGATATCATGGTGTGGGGAATTTTTTCTTGTCAGATTGTGGGCCTTTCAATACCAATGGATCCTCCTCATTTGAATGCTGTGGCATGTTTTAGTATTTTTTGCCAAGTTGATGTATTTTTGTATATTTTGTGTGTTCAATTTACCCTTCTTCTGTTGGTCATCTCCATTTATTTTATTCATAATTTGGGCAAGATTAATATCTCGCGTTTGATTCATGTTTGTTGTGATCCTTAGTCCTAGATAACCTATTTCTGTTTCTTTCCATTTTATCTCTGTGTTCTGTGTACAAATTATATTACAAAGCTTATTCAGCGGCATTAATTTAGATTTTGCCCAGTTTACCTTTTACCCAGAGAATTTGCTAAAATCTGCAATAATTTGATTGAAGTAAGTTAGTGAAGATTCAACGTCCGTTAAATATAAGTCTGCTGTCCTATTGTTATGCCTTTTATATTATTAGCTGATCTTATTTCCTGAGCTAATGATTCAATCATGAAATTAAATAGTAGAGCTGATGCTGGACACCCTTGCTTTGTTCCCCGGTGTAGGGTAAATGGTCTTGAGATTTGATCATTAGTTTTTATGGATGCTTTAGGATTGAGATAGAGCATTTGTATCCACTGTTGAACGTTACAACCAAAACCATATTTTTTTTAAGTATGAAACAAAAATGGCCATTCTAACTTATCAAAAGCTTTTTCAGCTTTTGATAAGAGTGCAGACAGCTGCAGAAGTATGATGTTGTTTTGCACACTTAATAATATTAAATAATTTTCAAGTATTATCAGAAGAATGTCTATTTTTCATGAAGCCAGTCAGATCCGGATGTATCAGTTTTTGTACAACTGATGTGAGTCTTGCCATTAATATTTTTCCAGGATTTTATTGTCCAAGTTTGCCAGTAAAACTGGGCGATAATTATTACAACCCCAATTCCGAAACAGTTGGGATGAAGTGTAAATTGTGAATAAAATCAAAATGCAATGACTTTCAGATCACATGAGCCAATATGTTATTTACAATAGAACACAGATAACATTTCAAATGCTGAAACTGAGACATTTTACATTTTTATGCACAAAATGAGCTCATTTCAAATTTTCTGTCTGCAACAGGTCTCAAAAAAGTTGGGACACAGGCAAAAAAGGGATGAAAAAGCAATTAATAGATAAGAGAATCAGCTGAAAGAACATTTAGCAAGTAATTAAGTTAACTGGCATCAGGTGTATAACATGATTGGCTAAAAAAGGGATGTCTTAGAGAGGCTGAGTCTCTCAGAAGTAAAGATGGCCAGGAGCTCGCCAACCTGTCAAGGCTTGCGTAAAAAAATTGTGGAATACTTTAAAAACAATGTTCCTCAACGTCAAATTGCAAAGGCTTTGAAGGTCTCATCATCGACAGTGCATAACATCATCAAAAGATTCAGAGAAACTTTAAAAATCTCTGCGTAAGGGACAATGCCAAAAACCTTTACTGGATGCCCGTGATCCTCGGGCCCTCAGACGCCACTGCATCACTCACCGGCATGATTCTGTCATTGACATTACTAAATGGGCCCAGGAATACTTCAAGAAACCACTGTCTCTAAACACAGTCCCCCGTGCGTCCACAGATGCCACCTAAAACTCTATCATGCAAAAAGGAAGCATTTGTTGAGCATGATCCAGAAGCGCTGCCGTGTTCTGTGGGCCAAGGCTCATTTAAAATGGACTGTAGCAAAGTGGCAAAGTGTCCTGTGATCAGACGAGTCCAAATTTGACATCCTTGTTGGAAATCATGGGCGTCGTGTCCTCTGAGCTAAAGAGGAGAAAGACCACCCCTCCTGTTATCAGCGTTCAGTTCAAAAGCCAGCATCTCTGATGTTATGGGGATGCATTAGTGCATATGGTGTGGGACATTTGCATTTTTTAAAAAGCACCATGAATGCTGAAAGGTATAAAAAGGTTTTAGAGCAACATATGCTCCCTCTAGACGACATCTATTCCAGGGAATACCTTCTTCTTCTTCCGGCTTCCGGTTTGAGTGTACGCTGGCGTGAATGTCTGCCGCTGCTCTCCGGCTCTACTTTGAAATATTTGTCGTGTCTTTCGAGTAACCGTATTTTTCCTTCTCGCGGATTATATCTGTTTATTCACCGAAAACTGCAACTGAATCGGCATCGGACTGTGACTCTGGACTGCACTCACCTGGATGTGTTGATCCGATTCTGGTCCGAATATCTCCCACCGGCCTAACACGAGCCTTCGCTGCTCCAGACGCCTGAACTAACCTGGCTACTTGCAAGTAAGTTTCCACTTTCTTGCTGTGGTCAGTTCACTGCGTTTTGTTTTGAGATGGTAGTTTTCCAACTGCTTCTCTAAATTTAACGCTGGTTTCTAGGTGCCATTACTGGCTGCTAGCTGGCTAACATGGTTTTACTTCTAACTTGTCCGTGTGTGCGAGCTTATTTTACGGACGGAAGGTATCGGATTATTTACATGACAAGGGAAAGTGGGCCAATGTCTTATTCATTTCGTCCGCTCCTGATATTTTGTGCATCTAAAAGGGACCTGTGGAACATCTGGCATGGTGTATTGTGTCTCTCATTGGGTCTGCTTACGCTGTTCACTATGGGTTACTTGTATTCGACATCGGACCTCCTACACCTGAACTGCTCGTCTCGTCTCCCGTCCAGGACTTATAAACTATGCGTTGCTCTTGGAATCGCTCGCCGCCCACCCTATGTGCATCGCGGTGCTCGGCACAGTCTGTGCACGCCTGTCGGCATCAACACTGACGGCTTCATTCCTGCCATCTGTCCCCTGCCGCTCTCTCGATGCACCGCAAGACGGTGGGTCAAAAATGACGGCTTGAATCATCTTAATCTTCGCGAGGTGGAATACTGGCAAAATCCATCCGCAACTCCCTCACCTACAGTCTCCACAAAAATGGCATTGATAAATGTGCTATCGGCGTCAAATAAGTCATTTATCTTGAATTACTTTTTTATTTCACAGGGTTTAGACTTTTTATTTGTAACCGAAACCTGGCTGACCGTCGGTGACTCCAGCCCTCTGTGTGAACTCTCTCCTCCTAATTGTGGCTTTTTTAATTCCCCAAGGGCCAGCGGGAAAGGTGGTGGCTTGGCCACAGTTTTCAATAGGCAGTATAAATGCAGGCAGCTGTCAGTCGATCAGTTCTCTAGTTTTGAGGTGCAATTAATTGCAGTTGATCTAACTAGCCCTTTACTGGTTGCTTTAGTTTATAGACCACCTAAATTGAATAAGAATTTTATTCAAGAATTCTCTGATTTCCTTTCTTTCATTGTGCCTCGTTATGATAAGGTTTTAATCATCGGGGATTTTAACATTCACATTTGCTGTAAATCAAAGCCTCTGGTGAAAGACTATGAATCTTGTTGGCTCTTTTAATTTAACACAGTCTGTACTGGTCCCTACGCATGAACATGGTCATACTCTCGATCTGGTGTTCTCATTAGGTTTTCCTGTTGACAATGTTATGGTTGTTGATGCTGGTATTTCTGATCACAAACCTGTTCTGTTTGACTCCATCTTATCTTGCCCTGTTCTGCACACTTCCAACTGTTTTTATCTCACTCGCTCCATCAATTCTTCTACAGCCAAGCACTTTTCCGATACATATCTTGATATTTATAATGACCATAAAACTACTACTCCTCCCTGTATTACCTCCGATGAGCTTGCTGGCCAGTTTAACACATTATGTGCTAATATTCTGAATAAGGTTGCTCCTCTGAAACCTAGGAAACCTAAACCTCAAACTCAGCCTTGGTTAAACAGCACTACTCGCGCACTCAGGCAGGAGTGCAGAAAAGCAGAACGCAAATGGAAAAAAGACAAGCTTCAAGTTTCCTATCAAATTTTAATTAATAGTTTAAAATCATACCAGTATGCTGTTAAATCAGCTAAAATTAGCTATTTCTCTGATATTATTGCAAGGAACTCACATAGGCCAAAAGTGCTGTTTAGTACAATAAATAAACTCACCAATCCCTCTTCACCCATTTTTTGCGGATGCAACTTCCAACACTTGCAATGTCTTTTTAAAGTTTTTCACAGACAAGATTCATCAAATACGTTCTCAGATCTCTCCCTCTAGTGATGACCCATTTGCACTAACTGCCCCATCCTGCTCTTTTAGCCAGTTCCAGCCCATCTCTCTTTCTCAGCTCAGTGACATTGTTTGAGATATGCATCCCACAAACTGCACTCTGGATATCTTGCCTTCTCGTCTCCTCAAAGAGCTACTGCCTATCATTGGGCCAAGCATTATGGCTATAATAAACACTAGTCTGCAGCATGGTTCAGTTCCGCTCAGTTTCAAACAAGCTGTGGTCCAGCTGCTCTTGAAAAAACCTAATCTCGACACTACAGTTCTAAATAATTTTAGACCTATATCTAAGTTGCCATTCCTATCAACAATTTTAGAGAAGGTCGTCTTTTACCAGCTTTCTTCATATCTTAATCATCATGAAATCACTGACAAGTTTCAGTCTGGTTTTAGGTCTTTTCACAGTACAGAGTCAGCACTTTTGAAAGTGACTAATGATCTGTTATTATCTCTCGATTCAGGGTCCTGTGTTGTGCTAGTATTACTGGACCTCTCCGCGGCCTTTGATACCATTGACCATGGCATTCTGTTGGACCGCCTTAAATTTAGTGTTGGTATTCAGGGCAATGCCCATGATTGGTTTGCATCATATTTAAAGGACCGGTCATTTTCTGTACAGAAAGGAAATCTGTCCTCGTCCTCAGCTGCAATCACCTGTGGTGTTCCTCAAGGGTCCATTTTAGGCCCCCTCTTGTTTTCACTTTATATGCTCCCACTGGGCTCTGTTTTCTAGAAGCACAAGGTTTCGTACCATTGTCACGCTGATGATACTCAGCTATACCTTTCCCTGAGACCTGATCAAACCTCCTGCTTGCAGCCCTTGGTCAATTGTTTAAATGATGTCAAAACTTGGATGAACAACAATTTTCTGCAATTAAATGAGGGAAAAACATAAGTTATTATTTTTGGGCCCCCTGGCTCATCTGAAATCATTAAAGGAAAACTTGGTCCCCTCTCTGTCAACACGCACTCTGTAATAAAAAATCTCGGTGTCTACTTTGATTCTTCACTCAGTTTTGAGAGCCAAATTAGTGCAGTAGTTAAGAGTAGCTTTTTTCAACTTTCGACGTATTTCTAAATTAAAACCTTTACTCTCCCAAGCAGACATGGAGACTGTTATCCATGCTTTTATTACGTGTCGGTTGGATTATTGTAATTCTCTGTACTTGGGTATCTCACAGTCTTGCCTCTCCCGACTTCAGTTAGTTCAGAACGCTGCAGCTCGGCTCTTGACTGGGTCAAGAAAGAGGGACCATATCTCCCCTGTGTTGGCAGCCCTGCACTGGCTGCCAGTTAAATTTCGAATTAATTTTAAAGTTTTATTATTTGTTTTTAAAGCTCTCCATGGTTTGGCTCCAGGGTACATATCAGATCTTGTCTCGCCCTACTCCACTGCACGGTCCCTAAGATCATCTAATAAATTGCTCTTGTCAGTTCCTCGGTCGAACCTGAAAACCAAAGGTGACTGCGCCTTTTCAGTTGCGGCTCCTCAACTGTGGAATAAACTACCTCTAGGAATCAGGTCTTCACCTTCTCTTGCCATTTTTAAATCACGTTTGAAAACCTATTTCTATTCTCTTACTTTTTAATCTGCTTGTTCATCTGTTTTTGCCATGTCAGTTTTTTTTTATTGTGCTGTTTTCCTGTTGCACTTTTATGCTTGTCTTTTAACTGTCGCTATTAATTGTGTGCACTTTGTTATCTTTATTTATTAATTTATCTACTTCTGTTTGCTTTATATGTACATGCTTTTATCGTTGGTGATTTTGTTTAACAGTCTTATTGATTTTTATAATGTTTTAATTTTCCTATTTTTTCTTTTCCAATTTTTACAGCACTTTGGTTTTGTTTCTGAAAAATTTTAAATGTGCTTTATAAATAAACTTGACTTGACTTGACTTGACTTGTGTATTTCAGCAGGACAATGCAAAACCACATATTGCAGCTATTACAGCTAGTCCAGGAGCTGACCCCACTTTATTCATGTGGAAGGGGGCCCAAGGTTTGAAGGTGTTTTCTAGGGCAAAATAAGCTGGAGGATCAGAATCTGGTTGTCTTTCAAGCTGGATATGGTACGTTTTCATGCTGTATGCCTGTTTTTGCTGATTTTCGAGTTCAAATTTGGGCCTAAAAATTTTGGGGTAGATGAAATTCAAAAGCTCATAACTTTCTTATCACTTGGTCCATGGGGTTGCATGACCCCTCAAAATGTCTGTCTTGAGATTCTCTAGCTAGTGGAATTAATTGGATTCACACATGCATATTAATGAGGTCACAAGAGGTCAAAAGGTCACGAAAAATTGACCGATGCCCAAAATCTGCACGGTGAAAATAAAAATTTACCAAATATAGGAATTGCCTGCCAGATTGATTTTTCTACCTGAATTTAATGGTTAAATGGTTAGTTTACATATTCAAATTGGTTTCAGTAGTTTAAAACAAAATACACAGTGGAAAAAACAAACTGTTAGAAGGTCTACTTTGTTACGTCTGACGGTTTTCCATTCATCGGGTATGTAAAACTTAATGGTCACAACTTTCTTAATATTCACTCTAGAACACTAAAAAACCCCTCAAAATACTTCTTAGGGAATACTCTGTAGTGTGAAAGTACACTGTGTTCCATTGATTAAAGTATAAGCTTGAATAAAGGCTAGTTCTTCCCAAATCCAGATTGATGCCAGCAGATATTGCTAGTGAAATGTGCTTAGTTTCAGATAATTTCACAAAATTAGGCCTACATTTCTTATTCAGTATCATAGTCTGACTCTTCCGAGTCACAGCATCTGTCCTCTTCATCGTCATCGTCATTGGAAGGAGCTGTGGTAGCTTCAGCTGCTGCAATATTATGGGCTACTGTATGTTCTGTGGCATTTGTGGACCAGTGAACCACACTATCTCAAACTTTCCATCCTTGAGTTGCAAACCAGAAGATGCCTCATAATTTTGTGGTGCAATGCATAACAATGCTATCAAAAGTAAATTAGACTGTCGTCGGTTTTTACCAATTAGTCTGAGCAACTGTGGCTAATCGGGAGATGTAAACTGCGAGAGGTTATGGTTAATAAGCATTTTTAAAGGTGAGGTTTCCGAAGAACAAATTCAAAATCAGAAGATTCCCCAAGTAAAAATGTCTGCCCCCTGGTATTGAAGCCAATTTGAAGTCTCGCTGGTTTAAAAATGCGTCGCACTGGATCATTACCAAATTAAAATTTATAAAACTCTGCGTTTTATGAACAGGCACCAAGCACTTAAAGTCCAGACAGTGTTACCTTGGGGACGGGGATTCCCCAGTTCAGGTCAGTGAGTAGGCCTACGCCAGTTCCCCTTGGTTTAGGACTATGATTTGGTTTTAATGGGTTTTTTTAAATTCTTACAGATAAATATGCCTCTTATCAGTAAATGTTCTTTCTATTATAATCCTTTTGTTATCCCCCTGGCATAAAATGCGGGGGGATATAGGCATCGCCTCGTCTGTCTGTCTGTCCGTCCGTAATCATTTTGTTTCCGGAGCAGAACTCGAAGACAAATGGAAACAAATCTGGACTTAGTGCAAATTACACTGTGTTCGTTTCCTGAGCAGAACTGAAAACCTATGTAAGATATCAGCACCAAACTTTGTACATGTATTCTATGTATATAGTCTAGATGTGCCTTTTGCTACTTTGGAAACTTCAGGATTACTATTTTTGCCATTTCCATGGAAATGAATCAGGCCTAGTTCGTTTCCGGAGCAGAACTCCAAAACCGTTCAATATATCTTACTGAAACTTTGTATGTGTATCACTCACATACTGAAGTGGTGCCTTTTGATATTTTTACATTTCTGAAATTTTTTTTTTTTTTCCTTTCCATGGAAGCGACATGGATTTGGACTCAGTCGCAGGGCTGGGTTTGTTTTCGGAGCAGAACTAAAACACTGTTCATTCATGACTCTTGTTTTATTATTGCCTTTGTCAACATGTGGTTCATAGTCTTTGGTAGATGTTGCTAGTACATACTTCCAGATAATTCCAGAGGAAAATCACCTCAACATTCTTGTTTGAATTGCTTTGAAGGTGTAGGATTGACATGACTTTCGCAAATAAACAGGGGCTGGGGGGATATGTCATCTTCTGATGACTCTTGTTAAGACCTGTGATGAGTTTCCACTGATCTCGGGTCCTGCTTCACCTGTGACTCGTTGACCCAGAAAGTGACATCTGCTGCACAGGAAATGGAACTCTGCCTACTTTCACATTACAGAGTATTCCCTCAGAAGCATTTTAAGGGGTTGTTTAGTGCTCTGGAGCGAATATTAGGAAAGTTGTGACCATTAAGTTGTACATACCCGATGAATGGAAAATTGTCAGATATGACAACGTAGACCTTGTAACAGTTTGTTTTTTCCCTGTATATTTTGTTTTAAACCACTGAAACCAGTTTGAATATGTTAACTAACCTTTTTACCATTAAATTCAGGTAGAAAAATCAACATGACAGGCATTTCCTATATTTGGTAAATTTTCATTTTCACCATGTGCAGATTTTGGGCATTGGTCAATTTTCGCAGCCTTTTGACCTCTTGTGACCTCATTAATATGCATGTGTGAATCCAATTAATTCCATTAGTTAGAGAATCTCAAGACAGACATTTTGAGCGGTCATGCAACCCCATGCAACAAGTAATAAGAAAGTTATGAGCTTTTGAATTTCGTCTACCCCAAAATTTTAGGCCCAAATTTGAACTTGAAAATCTGCAAAAACAGGCTTACAGCATGAAACCGTACCATATCCAGCTTGTAAGACAACCAGATTCTGATTCTCCAGCTTATTTTACCCTAGAAAACACCTTCAAACCTTGGGCCCCCTTCCACATGAATAAAGTGGGGTCAGCTCCTGGACTAAACAGCATGGCTTCGTAGTAGAAGAGTCCATGTGCTGAACTGGCCCACCTGCACTCCTGATCTTTCACTGATTGAGAACATTTGGCGCATAATTAAATGAAAAGTCCGTCAAAGGAGACCCAAAACTCTCCAGCAGCTGGAAGCCTGTATTAAACAAGAGTGGGATCAAATTCCAATGGCTAAACTCAAGAAACTTGTCTCCTCAATGCCCAGACGCCTCCACTCTGTGTTGAAAAGAAGAGGGGATGCTACACCATGGTAAACAGGCCCCTGTCCCAACTATTTTGAGACCTGTAGCAGCCATTACATTTGAAATGAGCTCATTTTGTGGATAAAATTGAAAAATTTCTCAGTTTCAATATTTGCTATGTTATCTCTGTTCTACTGTGAATAAAATACTGGCTGGTATGATTTGAAAGTCATTGCGTTTTGATTTTATTCACAATTTACACTTTGTCCCAGCTATTTTGGAATTGGGGTTGTACATAGCAGAGGATCTTTATCTTTTTTATGAATTAATCCGTTGTGTGAGTAATTAAAAGTATGAGAGAAGGATCCATTAATAAATGCTTTGTGATAAGTTTCTAGAAGTATTGGCGATAGCTCATTACAAAATGTTTGATAGAATTCAGCATTAAAGCCATCTGGCCCTGGCGATTTATTTAATGCAAAAGATTGGATGGCCTTTTGCATTTCTGATGTAGTTATTGCTTTTTCTAATTCGGTTCTTCAGCGGATATAGAGGGTAGTGAAATGTCTTGAAAAAAATGAGTCAAGTAACTCAGATATATCAGAAATGTCTGACTTGTAGAGGTTCTCATAGGATGATAAAAAGGTTGAATTTATTTCCTCTGGGTTAGCAGTAATTGATTGATCTGTTTTGATACTAGATATACTGTTTCTCGTCATCTGTTTTTCAAGTCTTATGCTTAACATTTTTCCTGCTTTTTCCCCATTTTCAAAAAAAATTTAGTTTAGCTTTAATTTAGCTTATACTGAATTTTATTTTTGCATAATTTCATCATATTTCAATTTTAGTTTTCATAATTTTGCCCAGGAGTCATTATTGAATTGATTAGATAAGGAGATTTGTAATAATTTTATTTGATTTAATCATTCATTTTGTTCTTTGTGTCTCTTTTTGTTCTGAGTGCTTGCTATCTTTATTAATTCTCCCCTGAGACAACATTTTAAAGTTTCCCAGACAATGGGAAAGCTGGAAACGGAGTCCTTTAATTTTATAAAAGCGTCTATGTATTCTGTTATTTTGTTTTTAATTTGTACGTCTTCAAATAAAGAATTATTGACCTTCCATTGTTTACATTTTCTATAGATTGAGGGTATTGTAAAGGTTATCTGAATTGGACTATGATCTGAGATAACTATCGGGTGTATCACACTTTGCAATACATGTCGCACAATCTCCTGAGAAACCAAAAAAAAAATCCATTCTTGAAAAGGTTTGATGTCTATTTGAGTAAAAAGTATAATCTCCAGTAGTTGGTTGTAAGATTCGCCATTCATCCTAGAGGTTGAATGTCTGCATTAATTTAAGTAAAGTAAATGTGGATTTTTTGGGTTTAACTACAGCCCCACTTGTATCTAGCTGGGGATTTAAAGTCAGATTAAAGTCACCACCCAAAATTAGTGTTGAATTATGAAATCTAATCAAATTATGCTCAATCATATTTAAAAAGGAAGGATTGTCTTCATTGGGGCATAAACATTTGCAAAAGTCATATTTTTTGACTCTAAGATCCCATTTATGAATATAAATCACTTAATGGGTCTGAAACCATTCATTAATCTGACATTGTAATTTCTTATTGAACAGTATTGCTACCCCAGCTCGTTTTGATGATTCCCCTGCTCCACATACCTCCCCAACCCAGTCCCTTTTTAAATGATGGAGATTTATTGTTTTTAAGTGTGTTTCTTGAAGAAAGACAACATCTGGAATAATTAATAATTTAATCACCTCTACCCCTGACCAGAACCATCATACTCTGTATTATGGTCCTTGGCAGAGCAAAATCAGCCCTGGAAAAATCGAAGGTTTGGGGTCTTTTTCAAGGGCGAAACAGCTGTACTGATCTCACAGTGGCTACGCTAGGGTTTGGACTAACAGTTTTCCAGGTTGCGGCCATACAGCGTGTCCATTAGGCTCAAGGCTGCTCTTTTTGCTGTGCTGAATAAAACCTGGAACATTCCCAAATCTGGCACAGAGACTAAAATAAAAATAACTGTTCATGGCTTTACTCAGTGCTTCCTGCTACTTCCTTCTTCATGACACCAGCTCAGGCCAAAGTGAAAAAACAGCAATAAAATTAATTTAAAGGGCATCTAAAGTCGATTCTCAGATGGGACGTTGAACGTCCAATGTTTACAAACAAGTCACTTGCTTTTGTTGACATCTTGCATTGTCACATGACCAATTTTATTCATAAACCAATGCATGCATAGATAATCCTTCTATTTCGGTTCGTTTGCGCAGGTGCAGCACGCTGATTGGCCGATAAACAAAAATAGTGGGAATTGACTTGAGATGCCCTTTAAGCTTAACTGAAATTGCCATGCGCATTATTGATTAAATAGTACTTGGCGATTAGACCAGCACCTCGATGTGTTGTTTATTGTATTCACCCATTTTCTTCATTTTTATCAAGGACACCAGTAATATTCAATGGCTAAAGTCATTGGAATATGGCACATTGTGGTAATTATAAAGCATTTTCCCAAATGATTATATCTGTAGCTCTCCAGATACAAATCATTGCAGAAATTAAGAGGGGAAAATATTGGCATGGAACCAATGATTTGTATGCGTTGTCAAATATCAGATTCAGATTAAGGAACATCCCAGCCAATTATGCATTTGCTTACAAGCCGAAGTGAATTGAAACATTCAAGTGCCTGCTCATATTTGAAGGCTGCCTCAGCATAATAGAAATGATTGAAACAATAAAAAGTATTCTTGAATAATTTGCTAGGTCTACATGCTATATGCGTCAAACAGCAAAAATATGATTTGCTGTTCTCAGAGGCAGGTTATTTATTTGAACGCGTGGATGTAACAAATAAAATGGTCAATGAGACTTTACTTGATAATTCTACGCAGACACGTTATTTAGATATAGCCTAATGTTTTTCATGTTTACTTCCATGGCTTCGATTTTTATGTCACACAGCTGCACATAGGCGCAGTTTGTGCACAGTTTGTTGGCACTCTGGGCGTGACTACAGAATATTACTACTCTCATGAACTGAGGCCAGTGCACTACTCCTCATATCAAAAATGAGCTGGGTTTAACTTAATTTCAGTGAGAGTCTTACTGGACTCACCACCAATGAAATAAACTCACTTCATCTCCATTACGGTGGTATGATATAAGTACCCAAGTTTACCTCAAATTTCTGCTGTTTACTGTGCACATCTATTTTCTCCTTCCGTGATTTCACATGGGTGAGTGCTTTAGATTCAGCAGCAAAAGTGTGATTGATAGTTTCTAAAACTCTGGGAAATCCACATTTTATCAGACATTATTCTTAGATCTGAGCTGGCGATCAGTAAATGAAAAAAGAATAGTGTAGTCATTGACTTGATTTAAAACAGAAAAGAAATGCCTGAATGCTCTTAATGACAGCACTGTGACTCATGCAGACTGCCAAGCTGCTGGTAACTAAGCCAAACAGGCAAGAGCTACTATTAATTTTGGCACAACTAAATGTGTGCAGGAAACTTTATTAAGTATACCTTTCTAATACCGGTTAGGACCCCTTTTGTCCCCAACAGCCTTTCTTATTTGTGGCAATTTGTGATTCATCAAGGTACTACCAACATTGGTTCGAGATTCTGGTCCATGTTAACATACTAGCATCATGCAGTTGCAAAGAATTGTCAGGTCTTCCATTCCACCACATTGTAAAATGAGAGCCCTCTAAATTCACTGTCATGTTTATGATTCCAGCGGAGATGCACCATTGTTAAAAGGGAAAGCGCTATCCATTGTTTGTAAATGCTGTTTTTTTTTGTTTATTTTTTTAATGATGCTTATGTGAAGGGATGACACTGGCTAACAAGCTGATGAGATTTCATTGGGATTTGGAACGTGTTTTACCAATTATATGCTTTCTTGTATTTTTTTCAGGTTTTAATAAAATTATATAACATTTTGGAATAAAAATACTGACCAGCAAGCCAAAACTGGAGGCTAAAATAGCAAAGATCTCTACAGCAACTGTGAACTTTCCAGGTGAGCTGACATAGGCTGGTATAAAGGTGATCCAGACTGCACAGAATATCAGCATGCTGAATGTGATGAATTTAGCTTCATTGAAATTGTCTGGTAACTTGCGAGCCAAGAAAGCTAAAGCAAAACACAATAAGGACAAGAACCCAATATATCCCAGCACAGCCCAGAACCCCACTGCTGATCCCACATTACATTCTAGAATGATCTTTTCCTTATAGTACTTCATGTTCTTGTTGGGGAAAGGAGGGGATATTGTTAACCAAAGCATACAAATAAGGACCTGTATGAGCGTAAAAGCAAGAACACACAATCTCTGCTGCAGAGGCCCAAACCACTTCATGACATTACTGCCTGGAAGTGTAGCCCTGAACGCCATTAACACCACAATTGTTTTACCCAGAACACAAGAGATGCTGAGGACAAAGGTGATGCCAAAAGCAGTGTGGCGCAGCATACAAGACCACACAGAGGGCTGGCCGATGAAGGTAAGAGAGCAAAGGAAGCACAGTTTCAATGAAAATAGTAAGAGGAAGCTCAGCTCTGAGTTGTTAGCCTTTACAATAGGCGTGTCCCTCTCAATGAAGAACAGTACAGCCACAAGTACAGTTATACACGTTCCAAACGATGAAAAAATAACAAGCACTATTCCCATAATTTCTTTAAAAGACAGGAATTCAACAGTCTTCAAAATGCATTGATCTCTTTGAGCATTAGACCAGTATTCATCTGAGCATTTAATACAGTCGGTAGAATCTGTGAGAAAACAGAAAATGTGTATTAAAATGAGTTAATCCTCACAGTTCACTCCATAATACAAATTTAACATATGCCAGGTTAGTGCTGATAGGTAATGCACTGACCTGTAGTATTGCTGATTTCTCCCTCAGCACAGGGCACACAGTCATAGCAGCAGACAGGCCTTCCTCTTCGCACAGCCTTCCTTGTGCCTGGGGGACAACTTTCACTGCACACAGACCTAGGTCTCTGTTCGTAAATTTCATTATTTTAATCCCAGAGCACTCATACACACGATGATTTGTTGATACTAACAGTAAACACTTAGACCATAAAACTACTACTCCTCCCTGTATTACCTCCGATGAGCTTGCTGGCCAGTTTAACACATTATGTGCTAATATTCTGAATAAGGTTGCTCCTCTGAAACCTAGGAAACCTAAACCTCAAACTCAGCCTTGGTTAAACAGCACTACTCGCGCACTCAGGCAGGAGTGCAGAAAAGCAGAACGCAAATGGAAAAAAGACAAGCTTCAAGTTTCCTATCAAATTTTAATTAATAGTTTAAAATCATACCAGTATGCTGTTAAATCAGCTAAAATTAGCTATTTCTCTGATATTATTGCAAGGAACTCACATAGGCCAAAAGTGCTGTTTAGTACAATAAATAAACTCACCAATCCCTCTTCACCCATTTTTGCGGATGCAACTTCCAACACTTGCAATGTCTTTTTAAAGTTTTTCACAGACAAGATTCATGAAATCGTTCTCAGATCTCTCCCTCTAGTGATGACCCATTTGCACTAACTGCCCCATCCTGCTCTTTTAGCCAGTTCCAGCCCATCTCTCTTTCTCAGCTCAGTGACATTGTTTGAGATATGCATCCCACAAACTGCACTCTGGATATCTTGCCTTCTCGTCTCCTCAAAGAGCTACTGCCTATCATTGGGCCAAGCATTATGGCTATAATAAACACTAGTCTGCAGCATGGTTCAGTTCCGCTCAGTTTCAAACAAGCTGTGGTCCAGCTGCTCTTGAAAAAACCTAATCTCGACACTACAGTTCTAAATAATTTTAGACCTATATCTAAGTTGCCATTCCTATCAACAATTTTAGAGAAGGTCGTCTTTTACCAGCTTTCTTCATATCTTAATCATCATGAAATCACTGACAAGTTTCAGTCTGGTTTTAGGTCTTTTCACAGTACAGAGTCAGCACTTTTGAAAGTGACTAATGATCTGTTATTATCTCTCGATTCAGGGTCCTGTGTTGTGCTAGTATTACTGGACCTCTCCACGGCCTTTGATACCATTGACCATGGCATTCTGTTGGACCGCCTTAAATTTAGTGTTGGTATTCAGGGCAATGCCCATGATTGGTTTGCATATTTAAAGGACCGGTCATTTTCTGTACAGAAAGGAAATCTGTCCTCGTCCTCAGCTGCAATCACCTGTGGTGTTCCTCAAGGGTCCATTTTAGGCCCCCTCTTGTTTTCACTTTATATGCTCCTACTGGGCTCTGTTTTCAAAAGTACCATTGTCACGCTGATGATACTCAGCTATACCTTTCCCTGAGACCTGATCAAACCTCCTGCTTGCAGCCCTTGGTCAATTGTTTAAATGATGTCAAAACTTGGATGAACAACAATTTTCTGCAATTAAATGAGGGAAAAACATAAGTTATTATTTTTGGGCCCCCTGGCTCATCTGAAATCATTAAAGGAAAACTTGGTCCCCTCTCTGTCAACACGCACTCTGTAATAAAAAATCTCGGTGTCTACTTTGATTCTTCACTCAGTTTTGAGAGCCAAATTAGTGCAGTAGTTAAGAGTAGCTTTTTTCAACTTTCGACATATTTCTAAATTAAAACCTTTACTCTCCCAAGCAGACATGGAGACTGTTATCCATGCTTTTTATTACGTGTCGGTTGGATTATTGTAATTCTCTGTACTTGGGTATCTCACAGTCTTGCCTCTCCCGACTTCAGTTAGTTCAGAACGCTGCAGCTCGGCTCTTGACTGGGTCAAGAAAGAGGGACCATATCTCCCCTGTGTTGGCAGCCCTGCACTGGCTGCCAGTTAAATTTCGAATTAATTTTAAAGTTTTATTATTTGTTCTTAAAGGTCTCCATGGTTTGGCTCCAGGGTACATATCAGATCTTGTCTCGCCCTACTCCACTGCACGGTCCCTAAGATCGTCCAATAAATTGCTCTTGTCAGTTCCTCGGTCGAACCTGAAAACCAAAGGTGACTGCGCCTTTTCAGTTGCGGCTCCTCAACTGTGGAATAAACTACCTCTAGGAATCAGGTCTTCACCTTCTCTTGCCATTTTTAAATCACGTTTGAAAACCTATTTCTATTCTCTTACTTTTTAATCTGCTTGTTCATCTGTTTTTGCCATGTCAAGTTTTTATTGTGCTGTTTTCCTGTTGCACTTTTATGCTTGTCTTTTAACTGTCGCTATTAATTGTGTGCACTTTGTTATCTTTATTTATTAATTTATCTACTTCTGTTTGCTTTATATGTACATGCTTTTATCGTTGGTGATTTTGTTTAACAGTCTTATTGATTTTTATAATGTTTTAATTTTCCTATTTTATTCTTTTCCAATTGTTTGTTTGGAAAAATTTCCAATTGTGCTTTATAAATAAACTTGACTTGACTTGACTTGACTTGTGTATTTCAGCAGGACAATGCAAAACCACATATTGCAGCTATTACAACTAGTCCAGGAGCTGACCCCACTTTATTCATGTGGAAGGGGGCCCAAGGTTTGAAGGTGTTTTCTAGGGCAAAATAAGCTGGAGGATCAGAATCTGGTTGTCTTTCAAGCTGGATATGGTACGTTTTCATGCTGTATGCCTGTTTTTGCTGATTTTCGAGTTCAAATTTGGGCCTAAAATTTTGGGGTAGATGAAATTCAAAAGCTCATAACTTTCTTATCACTTGGTCCATGGGGTTGCATGACCCCTCAAAATGTCTGTCTTGAGATTCTCTAGCTAGTGGAATTAATTGGATTCACACATGCATATTAATGAGGTCACAAGAGGTCAAAAGGTCACGAAAATTGACCGATGCCCAAAATCTGCACACGGTGAAAATAAAAATTTACCAAATATAGGAATTGCCTGCCAGATTGATTTTTCTACCTGAATTTAATGGTTAAATGGTTAGTTTACATATTCAAATTGGTTTCAGTAGTTTAAAACAAAATACACAGTGGAAAAAACAAACTGTTAGAAGGTCTACTTTGTTACGTCTGACGGTTTTCCATTCATCGGGTATGTAAAACTTAATGGTCACAACTTTCTTAATATTCACTCTAGAACACTAAACAACCCCTCAAAATACTTCTTAGGGAATACTCTGTAGTGTGAAAGTACACTGTGTTCCATTGATTAAAGTATAAGCTTGAATAAAGGCTAGTTCTTCCCAAATCCAGATTGATGCCAGCAGATATTGCTAGTGAAATGTGCTTAGTTTCAGATAATTTCACAAAATTAGGCCTACATTTCTTATTCAGTATCATAGTCTGACTCTTCCGAGTCACAGCATCTGTCCTCTTCATCGTCATCGTCATTGGAAGGAGCTGTGGTAGCTTCAGCTGCTGCAATATTATGGGCTACTGTATGTTCTGTGGCATTTGTGGACCAGTGAACCACACTATCTCAAACTTTCCATCCTTGAGTTGCAAACCAGAAGATGCCTCATAATTTTTTGTGGTGCAATGCATAACAATGCTATCAAAAGTAAATTAGACTGTCGTCGGTTTTTACCAATTAGTCTGAGCAACTGTGGCTAATCGGGAGATGTAAACTGCGAGAGGTTATGGTTAATAAGCATTTTTAAAGGTGAGGTTTCCGAAGAACAAATTCAAAATCAGAAGATTCCCCAAGTAAAAATGTCTGCCCCTGGTATTGAAGCCAATTTGAAGTCTCGCTGGTTTAAAAATGCGTCGCA
Organism: Gymnothorax javanicus; assembly: GCA_029692085.1. NCBI lineage: Eukaryota > Metazoa > Chordata > Actinopteri > Anguilliformes > Muraenidae > Gymnothorax > Gymnothorax javanicus. Next base: position 41,497,248 of record CM056195.1, read on the forward strand.
CTGGATCATTACCAAATTAAAATTTATAAAACTCTGCGTTTTATGAACAGGCACCAAGCACTTAAAGTCCAGACAGTGTTACCTTGGGGACGGGGATTCCCCAGTTCAGGTCAGTGAGTAGGCCTACGCCAGTTCCCCTTGGTTTAGGACTATGATTTGGTTTTAATGGGTTTTTAAATTCTTACAGATAAATATGCCTCTTATCAGTAAATGTTCTTTCTATTATAATCCTTTTTGTTATCCCCCTGGCATAAAATGCGGGGGATATAAACATCATCGCCTCGTCTGTCTGTCTGTCCGTCCGTAATCATTTTGTTTCCGGAGCAGAACTCGAAGACAAATGGAAACAAATCTGGACTTAGTGCAAATTACACTGTGTTCGTTTCCTGAGCAGAACTGAAAACCTATGTAAGATATCAGCACCAAACTTTGTACATGTATTCTATGTATATAGTCTAGATGTGCCTTTTGCTACTTTGGAAACTTCAGGATTACTATTTGCCATTTCCATGGAAATGAATCAGGACTTAGTGCACATCAGGCCTAGTTCGTTTCCGGAGCAGAACTCCAAAACCGTTCAATATATCTTACTGAAACTTTGTATGTGTATCACTCACATACTGAAGTGGTGCCTTTTGATATTTTTACATTTCTGAAATTATTTTTTTTTTTCCCTTTCCATGGAAGCGACATGGATTTGGACTCAGTCGCAGTGCTGGGTTTGTTTTCGGAGCAGAACTAAAACACTGTTCATTAATGACTCTTGTTTTATTATTGCCTTTGTCAACATGTGGTTCATAGTCTTTGGTAGATGTTGCTAGTACATACTTCCAGATAATTCCAGAGGAAAATCACCTCAACATTCTTGTTTGAATTGCTTTGAAGGTGTAGGATTGACATGACTTTCGCAAATAAACAGGGGCTGGGGGGATATGTCATCTTCTGATGACTCTTGTTAAGACCTGTGATGAGTTTCCACTGATCTCGGGTCCTGCTTCACCTGTGACTCGTTGACCCAGAAAGTGACATCTGCTGCACAGGAAATGGAACTCTGCCTACTTTCACATTACAGAGTATTCCCTCAGAAGCATTTTAAGGGGTTGTTTAGTGCTCTGGAGTGAATATTAGGAAAGTTGTGACCATTAAGTTGTACATACCCGATGAATGGAAAATTGTCAGATATGACAACGTAGACCTTGTAACAGTTTGTTTTTTCCCTGTATATTTTGTTTTAAACCACTGAAACCAGTTTGAATATGTTAACTAACCTTTTTACCATTAAATTCAGGTAGAAAAATCAACATGACAGGCATTTCCTATATTTGGTAAATTTTCATTTTCACCATGTGCAGATTTTGGGCATTGGTCAATTTTCGCAGCCTTTTGACCTCCTTTGACCTTATTAATATGCATGTGCGAATCCAATTAATTCCATTAGTTAGAGAATCTCAAGACAGACATTTTGAGCGGTCATGCAACCCCATGCAACAAGTAATCAGAAAGTTATGAGCTTTTGAATTTCGTCTACCCCAAAATTTTAGGCCCAAATTTGAACTTGAAAATCTGCAAAAACAGGCTTACAGCATGAAACCGTACCATATCCAGCTTGTAAGACAACCAGATTCTGATTCTCCAGCTTATTTTACCCGAGAAAACACCTTCAAACCTTGGGCCCCCTTCCACATGAATAAAGTGGGGTCAGCTCCTGGACTAAACAGCATGGCTTCGTAGTAGAAGAGTCCATGTGCTGAACTGGCCCACCTGCACTCCTGATCTTTCACTGATTGAGAACATTTGGCGCATAATTAAATGAAAGTCCGTCAAAGGAGACCCAAAACTCTCCAGCAGCTGGAAGCCTGTATTAAACAAGAGTGGGATCAAATTCCAATGGCTAAACTCAAGAAACTTGTCTCCTCAATGCCCAGACGCCTCCACTCTGTGTTGAAAAGAAGAGGGGATGCTACACCATGGTAAACAGGCCCCTGTCCCAACTATTTTGAGACCTGTAGCAGCCATTACATTTGAAATGAGCTCATTTTGTGGATAAAATTGAAAAATTTCTCAGTTTCAATATTTGCTATGTTATCTCTGTTCTACTGTGAATAAAATACTGGCTGGTATGATTTGAAAAGTCATTGCGTTTTGATTTTATTCACAATTTACACTTTGTCCCAGCTATTTTGGAATTGGGGTTGTACATAGCAGAGGATCTTTATCTTTTTTATGAATTAATCCGTTGTGTGAGTAATTAAAAGTATGAGAGAAGGATCCATTAATAAATGCTTTTGTGATAAGTTTCTAGAAGTATTGGCGATAGCTCATTACAAAATGTTTGATAGAATTCAGCATTAAAGCCATCTGGCCCTGGCGATTTATTTAATGCAAAAGATTGGATGGCCTTTTGCATTTCTGATGTAGTTATTGCTTTTTCTAATTCGGTTCTTCAGCGGATATAGAGGGTAGTGAAATGTCTTGAAAAAAATGAGTCAAGTAACTCAGATATATCAGAAATGTCTGACTTGTAGAGGTTCTCATAGGATGATAAAAAGGTTGAATTTATTTCCTCTGGGTTAGCAGTAATTGATTGATCTGTTTTGATACTAGATATACTGTTTCTCGTCATCGTTTTTCAAGTCTTATGCTTAACATTTTTCCTGCTTTTTCCCCATTTTCAAAAAAATTTAGTTTAGCTTTATTTAGCTTATACTGAATTTTATTTTGCATAATTTCATCATATTTCAATTTTAGTTTTCATAATTTTGCCCAGGAGTCATTATTGAATTGATTAGATAAGGAGATTTGTAATAATTTTATTTGATTTAATCATTCATTTTGTTCTTTGTGTCTCTTTTTGTTCTGAGTGCTTGCTATCTTTATTAATTCTCCCCTGAGACAACATTTTAAAGTTTCCCAGACAATGGGAAAGCTGGAAACGGAGTCCTTTAATTTTATAAAAGCGTCTATGTATTCTGTTATTTTGTTTTTAATTTGTACGTCTTCAAATAAAGAATTATTGACCTTCCATTGTTTACATTTTCTATAGATTGAGGGTATTGTAAAGGTTATCTGAATTGGACTATGATCTGAGATAACTATCGGGTGTATCACACTTTGCAATACATGTCGCACAATCTCCTGAAAAAAAAAAAAAAAATCCATTCTTGAAAAGGTTTGATGTCTATTTGAGTAAAAAGTATAATCTCCAGTAGTTGGTTGTAAGATTCGCCATTCATCCTAGAGGTTACTTACTTAGTAAGTATGGAACGCCATTTGGGTCAAAATTAAATAAATACATACATACATAAATAATTTAATATGACCATGAAATATGGAAATGAAATACATCTTGAAATAGGTAAATGCGGCAATAAATATAGTTGTATTAAAATATAAATAAATTTAAACATGAATATACAAATCAGTTGGTATAGTTCAGTAAATAAATAAAGACATTTTTATTTAAAAAATGACATTTTTCAAAAGACTACTTATATTGATTTCTGAAGATTTTTATTCCATAATTCCACATTTATTTATTTATTTCACGGTTTTTTTATTTCCGAACGCCATATTTCATTTCATTTTTTGCATTCAAACGAACGGGGCATGGTTAGCTCTCACATGACCGGGCAGCAACTTCGAGAACAGCACTGCATATGTCAATGAAATACTGCGCGGGTCATGTTGATGCGTAGTCAGTATGGAGGACCTCGATGAGCTCCGAAATTCAGTGCTATCCTTAGCAGTACAAATTGATCAACATGGTTTATCAGTGGATGCACTTTTGGCCGGTATTAAAGACTTTTTAGAAATACTTGGGTGGATTAGTGCCTGCCATAGACTGGCTGACTGCCCTTCCATCTGCCAGACATTTTCGCGGTTTATTTCTGTATTAAGCACTGCTGTCTATTCAGTATTCGGTGCTGTTGCTTCCATCTGACTGTGTGAGCTAACAACGCCCCTTTCATCTGAATGCGAGAAATGAAATGAAATGTGGAGTACGAAAATAAAATTGCTTTGACATAAATAAATAAATAAATAAATAAATGTGGAATTATGAAATAAAAATCTCCATAAATAAATAAAAGTAGTCCCTTGAAAAATATCATTTTTTGAATAAAAACTTATGTGCTGAACTATACCGATTGGTTTATATATTCATGTTTAAATTAATTTACATTTATTCCCCCATTTATTTATTTCAAGATATATTTCATTTCCATATTTATTTATTTCATGGGTATATTTAATTATTTTTGTATTTATTTATTTATTTAATTTTGACCCAAATGGTGTTCCATAAATAAGTGCTTCTCTACGCAATGAAGTATAAATCATTCAATTCAGGATACATGCTATAAAGCTCCATGACAGGTTCTGAGATGACGTTTTCCTTCCTCATCAAGTCATCAATGTTGTGGTTTTTGGCTTTCATGCCGCATAATAAATGCAGCACATTGTATGACTGGTGCCATCATGCCACATTGTCATGAAGGTAATGAATACTTACCTGTTGTCGCCCATTTGCCCAAACAATACTTGCAGGACTCATCACAAACTGCTGACCAGATGGTGAGGAAGCATCATAGTGGCCAACCACTTTGAACTCTACTGAACCATAGGCACCTAGCTGCCAGTTCACAATCTCATATCTTGCTGTTGAGTCTCCATTACTGTCAAAGGAGACATTCTCCTCTGTTCCCAATGTAAAATTGACCTTTTTCAGAGCCTGAAGCATCTTTGAAGAAGGAAGATGGATTATGAAAAATACTGGGTTTGATTTGTTCATCACGGTTATTTTATTAATAATGCAAGAAGGGCTAATTGAATCACCTGCCAGGGCTTTGGAGTCCATTCATTCATACAGCCTTGATGGGGGGTACAGCCCAGCAGGTCATGAACAGAATAAGCTACAGCGTACACTGCTTTATATACATTGTTGGAGATTCTGAGCTCTGATACATCGGTGTACTGGTTTTCCAAATCAGTCAAGCTCTCAGATCCAGTGCAGGTGGGAACATGTGGTAAATTTGTCTTGTTGGTCAGAGAACATTGAAATGCAGTTTCCCAAAAATCTATAATAACTTTGTTGCCTTGATTTCTGGAAGGGTGAAGTTTCAGCGCAAACTCTTTCAAGCCATTAATTTTAGCTTTTCTGACTGCAAAGCCAATAGATCCTCCCAGTATTCTGAAACTTGTTGGTGTCACCAGATTGCTTGCAGTTATCCAGGCTTCACTGCCAACCATTTGGAGGCCAGTAATATTCTGAGTGATCAGCTGCTCCAATAAGTGATTCATCTCTCCCTGAGCAAGAAATGCTATGATTACCTTTGCAGTTCCTCTTTTAATAATTTCTACAACCTTCAGTATCTTTTCTGGTTCTCTCCTATGGAATTTTTCAGAATACTCAATGCAGATCCCTTCTTGTTGAGCAGCTTTTACAAACGTGGCCATGCCGTTGTTTCCATAGTCATTATCACTTCTCACTGCTCCAATCCAGGTCCAGCCGAAGTGCTTCACCAGCTGAGCTAGCGCTCTGCTCTGGTAATAGTCGCTGGGAATGGTTCTGAAAAATGATGGGAACTTTTTTCTGTTGCTCAGACATGCACAAGAAGAAAAGTGACTGACCTGTACACAAAATACATACCAAAAGTTAATACAGATGAGGTTGTGCATTGTATAAAACTATGAGTTTACGTAATTAGAAAAATAAAAATACCAATTTAATGTGTCTGTTTATAACACCATCACCATACCACCACCATGGCATTAATAATGCATAAAATATTACACAATTTATTATTTGCTTTCATTGTTCACAAAAGAAAACCTCTAGTTGAAATACCTTGACGTACTTGACAAACTCTATTATTTCAATTCAATCTCAGTACTTCACAGTTTTATTTTATGCAGAAAGGACCCTTACCACTGGAATTTGATATAATCCAACAGTTTCTGCCACAGCAATGGAGTTTGTTGAGAAGGATGCCCCGATAATAGCCTGCACTACTGGTGGTTCAGAGCATGATGTGTCAGTGAGGGTTTCCTTAAAACCGTTCATCATAGCCATTGCTGCTCTTAGAGAAAATATTGTTGACACACAGGCATCATATATGCTATATCCAAGGGATACACCTGGGAGGAGGTCTGTTCTGTTATTAATTTCTTCAATGGCAAAAATCATGGTTTGGGATAACTGAAATTCTCTGAAATTTAGGCTAGAAATAAAATACTTTATTACTGTTAGGCACAGCATTCATATAGAGTGCAGTTTATGAAGACTTTTGAGTATAGTTAAGTTCAATACATAATTTGAGTTTTATTGATGGATCTTATTTGTGTTGAATAAAATATAGTTGACGTGACCATTTGTTTCAGTGGAATCAGAGCCATGCTTTAATCAAAAATACGTTAATATACAGAGTGGATAAATGTTAATTAATATTTACGCTCACCGTGAACACTTCATGGGCTTGGGTTCGATGTCAAATGTTAAACCTGTTTCCAGAGGAATCTTGTGTAAGGAGAAGACTCCACCAATGTTGATGTCTCCATGTAGGTGGAAACTGGGATTTGCTGCTTTTCCCAGTATTCTGCATGCTGGATTCTGTGCTGCAGCCCAGATGACTGCCTGTGCCAGCAAAATGGTGTGCAATGCCATGCCACTGAACATCTCAGATCCCTCACTGCAGTAGTTTAAATACAACTATTGTAACTTTCCATCGATCCATGACCCTCAAAGGTATGAATCCCAGGATAAGCAAGATAAAGTGGATTACACGGTATGGACAACATATGCAAGAAAATAATTACATGGCCAATAAAGACTGATTTTATTTTCAGTTACTTAACGAGCATAATGCTGCATTGATCTGATAGGGAGGTGTTTCACAAATGGACAGATATTGTGAAATGCTTATGTCAACCCTGCAAAGTGTGTGTGCACGTGTTTGTGTTTGTGTTCACGCGTGTATAAACTGACAAAACACACACACACACACACACACACACACATCCATTCACTCACACAAGGTGGTTTTATGTTTTGTTGGGAAATCCCATAGATGAAAAAATTTCCTAACCCCTTTACCATAAACAGTAGCCTAATCTTAAGCCTAACCTTAACCCCTAACTTTAGTTATGTTATGAGGACAGGCAAACTGCGCCAGGGTAAAAATAATATTATTTTCATCACTTGTAGGGACATTTGATCCCCATATTGTGTTACTGATCTGTTGCCAATTAAACTAATTACAACCCCAATTCCGAAATAGTTGGGACAAAGTGTAAATTGTGAATAAAATCAAAACACAATGACTTTCATATCACACCAGCCAGTATTTTATTCACAATAGAACAGAGATAACAGAGCAAATGTTGAAATTCAGAAATTTTAAAATTTTATCCATAAAATGAGCTCATTTCAAATTTGATGGCTGCTACCGGTCTCAAAAAAGTTGATTTTATTCACAATTTACACTTTGTCCCAACTATTTCAGAATTGGGATTGTAGCTAAGAAATGTTTTACAAGGTGTATTTTCTTTGCATCAATCAACTTTTTCAGTCTTTTGTCGCTTTTGTGCCAATGTTTTTGAAACATGTTGCTGCCAACAAAATCAAAATGAGCATGTGTTTTTTCACAAAACAGTAACATTTTCTCAGTTAAAACTTTTGATATGTTATCTTTGCACCATTTCCCATTAAATATAAAGTTTAAGATTATTGCAAATCATTGAAGTCTGTGTTTATTTTCATTTTACAAAATGTTCCTACTTTTTTGGAAATGGAATTGTACCATTGTAAATAATGATATTGTTTAACATGCAACAATCAGTGAGGCAGCTTTCTTCCCACATCATTTTTCTTTCAAGCTTTGTTAATTGAATTTCAAAATGAAATAACATAAAAATACCACCGGGTATCCATCTGACACATAAGAAATAAGAGGTGACAAACACAAATATACAATGAATATTGTTTAACCCATGCACATATAATCCAAAATAGCAAAAAAAAGGCGGTATACAAAGATAGGGGAAAAAACCGCACAAAAAAAAAAGAAAAAAAAAAAAAAAAAAAAGCAAAGAAAAACAAATATTTGCAGTCAAATAGCAATGATAATGGGAGCAGTTATTCATTTTCAGGCTTTCAAAAATGATAGAAAAAGCAATATAAAACTTATTTACTAACCTTTGAATTAATTTTTTGTTTTAAACAATTTCCAAAATGAAAATGAAAAACATATCTTTCCAAAAGTATTGGCAGCCAGTAAGGAAGAAAAGGCTTACTCCTTGTTTTATTTTGGATAACGGAGAACATCTGATGGTGGTATACCAAAAATAGCAGTTAGAGGATTGGGCTTAATGGAACACTATAAAATTTCAGAAAAGGTTTGGAACACTGATTACCAAAAATCAGCTACACAGGGACATGACCAGAACATATGAAGGAGTGAAGCTGAAGCAAGTTTGCATTTGTCACTGATAGGATCAACCTCAGGGTTAAATCTAGCTAATTTTGTTTAGGACATATGAATATGATGCACTACTTTGAACTGTACAAGTGCATGACGTGCACAGATAGAAGAGGAATGAATCTGACTAAGGGCCAGGTCCCTTATGTCATCATTTAAGTTTACAATCAAGATCTTGGTCCCATGCAGTTTTAATAGTCGGCAAGGGAGCGCAACTTAATTTTGAAATGGAGGAATATAGAGCTGACATTGAACCATTCAGGGTGGGATTTTTAGGCAAATAAGTGTCTATGGGGTTAAATTGAGGTCTTTTTGAGAACTGAGGTATAAAATTTTGCACAAAGTCTCTGACTTGTAAGAATTTTAAAAAATGGGACCCAGGTAAACCAAATATATTTTGTAGCTGTGTGAAGGATGCTAAACAGTTTGATAAAGAGGTTTTCAATACATTTCAAGCCTTTATTGTGCCAGATAATCATAATTTTTATGACTACTAACGATATTTGTAAAAGTTGTCTAATAAGATGTCACTCTTTATGTCTCGCAAAATAGACCTTGACAAATCTTACTTGCCGCCATCTTTGTGGCCCTCCAGTGTTAATAAACCAGGAGGTCAAGCACAAAACTTCAAGACAGCTCTCTGTCAGCAAAACTGGTAGTCACAAAGTAAATTTCAGTTCTCTAACAAAGATTATTTAAAATTAAGGAACAGAGTGGGAAGAATTAACAATGGAGAGAACAAATAGATGGATCTGATTCTAGAGTTGAGGTGATTCTGAGATGGAGAAAATTTCAATGGTGGGCTCAGCTATCCAAAAAGTTAGCTTCTATAGTGACTAATCAGCTGATTAGAAACGTTAACTTTGATTACGCTAAACCAATAAACCGGAAAAAAATTTAGCAGGAAAAGATGATACCCACTACCTTTTATTACAATAATTAATAAATTAATCTATCCAGGGATTCGCCCCCATGGCTTCTCTTTGTATTTATTATAATGACAACAACTACCATAATGCATTGTGCTGCACCATTCACTTTCATTGTAAAGAGAACTGGTCTGAAAAAAGGAAAAAAAATAAAAAAAATAAACAGAACTCAATGGTTAAGTCTACTCAAAGAACACATATCTATGGAAATTACAATACATGAACGACAATCATCACTATCTGAAAAAATGTGGGCAGCTTTTATAAAATCTTTAAATCTGCCTTAACTAATCCTAGTACCTCAAAATACTGCTCTCATATGCCAACCCCAGAAGCATTCAAATGCAGTTCTAGCCTCTGTAAACACCTCTATATTTTCATTTTCACTGCCTGCGATTTCTTTGAATTTTCTGTGCGGCATTATTATCATTTATGTTTGTTTTATTTGCATCTTTCCCACCATATCGCTTGAAATATTTTCATTTGATATTTGCCTCATTTCATATGCTTTTTTATCCCATTGCTGTATTTTTCTTTCATTTTTAGGTCACCTGAGACGAAGTCTCAAAGTGATCTATTCTAATCGTCTTTTGTCCGTCTCGTCTGTCATGCGTCGTGCATCCGTAAACAGTTAACATTTTCGACTTTCTTCTCGACAGAAACCGCTGACCCGATTTCAATAAAATTTTGCAGGAACCTTCCTTGGTCAAATATGCATCAAAATTGTGAATTATATGGTGCCCAGCCCCAGGGGCTTTGAGGGGCGGGGCTAAAACTGGTCAATACATTTTCGACTTCTCAGAAATTGCTGATTCGATTTCAATAAAATTCTGCAGGAACCTTCCTTGGTCAAATATGCACCAAAATTGTGAATTATATGGTGACCACCCCCAGGTTCTCTGAGGGGCGGGGCTAAAAATGGTCAATACATTTTCCACTTCTTCTCAGAAACCACTGATCCGATTTAAATACAATTTTGCAGGAACCCTCCTTGGTCAAATATGCACCAAAATTGTGAGTTATATGGTGCCCACCCCCAGGTGCTCTGAGGGGTGGAGCTAAAAGTGGTTAAATTCGCTGAAATTTTAAAAATCTTCTTCTCCAGACCCAGATATGCTGGAAAACAATACTCTTCATAGATGGAAGGCTCTTGAGGTGCTTTATCAAAATTGTGAACTTCATGACCCTCGAGCTCCATGTTTTCCCCTGGGGAGGGGCTGAAATTTACTATAGTTTATATAGGAAAATTATACTTTTGGGTATATTTTGTTCATTTTCTACTGGAAATCATTCAAACTTGATTGGCATTATGACCATGAGATAACAGTTTCATACTATGACATTTTTCACCCTGTCTCTTCCCCAGGGGCTGAGGGGTAGGGCCCAAATGGGGTCATATTGCCAAAAATTTCAACTATCTTCTTCTCCAGACCGAGATAGCCTGGAAACTAATACTCTTCATAGATGGAAGGGTCTTGAGGTGCTTTATCAAAATTGTTAATTTCATGGCCCCCCACGCTGCATGTTTGCCCCTGGGGAGGGGGTGAAATTTACTATACTTTATATAGGAAAATGACACTTTGGGTATACTTGGTTCATTGACATCAATAACATCTGTTTTTATACAACTCAGGTGACCATTAAGGCCCATGGGCCTCTTGTTTTTCTTGTATTATTTATCCTCACTGTATACTTGTATGTTCTTCTGTCCTCTCTCTATGTATTTGTTCATCATTGGTTATTTTTTTGTGTGTGACCCCTCCCTTGTAGCTGGGTTAATCTTTTTTCTCTTTTTTTTTTCTCTCATTCCTTTTATTTGTGAATCAATAAAAAAATGATAAAAAGAAAATAAATAAATAAAATAAAGCTGACCTCCCTTGGGAGGGAGAAAAAAAAGAGAACTGTTCATAATGACCATGCCCTCAGTTTCTTCTGTGCACAAGTGAACAGGCTCCAAAAACACCAAAGCTTGAGGTGTCATTTTTCCCTCTTTACCAGCAAATACAATGTGGATGATAGCATAGCAACAGGCTGTTGTTGTCACGAGATATAAACTAGACATGCTCGCAAATAAGAATACAATCTAAAAGTTTGCCGTAAGCATTTTCTTCCTCCTCCAGCCCATGGGTAAATTGGTGAATTTCCGCCTGTTATGACAACTGTGACTAAAAGCCCTGAATCTCAAAAACTATAAATGCCATAGATGTGTTTCAAAGCTTATTTTAAACTAGAGAACTGCAGCTTTGTGTCCGCATAGTCAATTTTAATCAAACTCCAGTTACTAACTCTTGTTTTCAACAAGTTTTGTGGACAAAATATTTAAAAATCAAAATTCAAATTCAAAATTTGATTATTATTTTGTGATGAGCAAAAGCAGATATGGAGGGACTGAAACCATTTTGGAGCAAATACAGGTTCTAAAATGTTTTGGAAAAAAATTGTGATGAAACCCCCAACCCTTCAAATGCTACAGCAATTTTTTTAGAAAAATCGAAAAGAGCCCATTTTCAACTGTTGTTTCTAATCAAGTATAATAGAAAGGCCGGTATCTCAAATATTGTTAGGCCTAGGAATGTGGTTCAGAACTTATTTTAAAACAAGAAAAGAGCATCTTTATCAATAAACAGTCAGTTTCAACCAAAATCTCCTCTCTTGTATTTAGTTTCAACAATGCATGTACATAAAACGTAAACAAACAAACAAAAAAAAAAATCAAAAATGGCTACTTGCATCTAGGTTGTACATTTTTTTTCCTGATGTGATACCGCTGGGCAATTCTGAAGTATAGCGATACTTCTTGTTTACAAACATTGACTTCATATTCAGGCATGTGCATTAGCGTGGTTGGCAAGAACAGGTGTAAATTAAAGCTGCAAGCAGCGTTGGACGGGCCTCGCCCCTTTGTGCACGTTGGGGTGGGGGCGAGATGTGGTCGGGCGCTGACGAGCATTCTCAACCATTGGACAGTGCGAGACTGAGTAAAAGGTTATATCCTGAGTTGAGTGCAAACACCTTTACTGAAATAGATTTTTCTTTTGTAAATTGGAGGTATGACCCATGCGACCTGGTAAAAGTTTGTTTTGCAGATTTTATCACTGCTGTGTATTGTGGAATCTTCCCCATTCATGAACATAGTGGAAGGCAGACAATGTGATTTTGGATACCAATGTTGATGGCTTGCACGCCATCCACATTCAGGTCTACAACAATCTGTAAGAAGTCACACGTACAACCTACAGAGCTTACATTTTGGGAGGATGTCCACTGAAAACAGACAAAACTTTAGTACACTGCAACCAATGTCAATTCAGAAGTCCGTCACTCAATATTTTTCAAAATATGAAAATTCATAACATGTCAATATCTCAGCAAATATTCTTTGAAATGGTATCAATCTTGGTGCAGACATTCTCCACATGGAGGATATGAAGTTTTTCAAAGGGCATTCTGATGGGTCAAACAGTGTGTCTACAGGTATGACCCATGTGACCCCAAGTATTCATTCAAATGGTACCATGCTCGGCAAAGACTTTCTGCAAATGGAGCTTATAAAGTTTACCAAAGTACATTTTGACATCTAAAACTGTGTGTCCACAGCTAGAAGGTATAGATTACTGTATAGTGCACTATGTACATAAAACTTTTTATTTCAAAAAGTCTTGTATCAATTTCCACCGAAACAAGTGACAACTCACAAGATGGTACAAGAATGACCTCAGCACATTGTAGCACTTTTGTGGAGATTTTTTACATTTGACAAATTTTTGATCCCACCCTGAAATAATTGCCTCTTTGGTTAGTTTTTGAGCATGTTTAAGGGGTGACATTTAGGTTGGAAATCGTGTACGCATCGAAAAAGGCAGTCAACGTGATTGGGGACTCCAACTTTGACGCCTCATAAAATACAAACCTTCAAGTAATTACAAAGTTATACAGAAGTTTTCATCTGCAGTGTGTCCTCTGTCATCTATTAGCGTTTGGAGCCAAATCGATGAACGCCCTTAAAGGAGTTTGTGTTTGTTCGAGGGCAAATTTAGGGGCAAATTGAAATTTTGATATGCAAATTGCAAACTTCCTGTTCGATTTAGGTCAGGGGTGTCAATGGATAATTTTTAGGTCTTGAGATGAACAATGTCATTGTGGTTTCATCTCTCTATGATTCTCCTAACGGTCGTAGTGGCCGTCTAAGTGCCGTTTTAATGTTTTTGGGTGGTGCTAGAGAGCCATTTTGGCACTTTAGGGGATAATTTTAAGAATTTATAAAAATTTTTGCCAAACATGAGGTGCGTGCCAAATTTGGTGAGTTTTTGAGCATGTTGAAGGGGTCAATTTGACGACCACAATGGCGTAAGAAGAAAGAATAATAAGAAACACTACAATAACAATAGGGTCCTGTGCCCAGGCCTTGCAGGCCTAGGGGCTCGGACCCTAATCAATACAAAATACAGTTGTTGAACCGATTCGGTTATCTCTGAATATGTACAAAACCTTGACAGTAGCGCGAAAGCAAGACATTTCTCTAAGCTTAAGTACAACGAAGGTCTGTGTAGTCTTCCAGATCCTTACAAGCTGAAAGGTTGGAGAAATGGCCCTTCTTTGGGTCTGGGTCGGCTGGATCATCACTTGATATTCCTACATTGAACAGAAATTCAACATTTGTTGATCATCGTTGATCAGTGAAAGTAATTCACATTAGTATGTTTACCAGAATAATTTTAAATGGGGGAAGCCTGTGATGTACCGTTCAGGAACCAGTCGCGATAACCAGAAATAGCAAAAAATGTGATTTTATTAGCGAGGGGGTAAACCCCCGCAGGAACAAAGGCAAAAGTACAAAGTCCACAATCCAAAATCACAATCCTAGGGGCAGAATCCAGAGTCGAAAAACCAGGGCAGCAATACAGAAATCGTGGTCAGACAAAAGGGGTTTGATACACAGGAACAGATATTAAAGCCAAATCAGAGCCAAAAAGAGGTAGTCGGGCGGTCCAGTCAGAAAGGTAACACAATGAGTACAAGGCGAGAAACAAAAGCAGCACGGGAAACGTTCTGACGGGGAACTGCAGTGAGAAGACAGCTTAAATACACACAAGGGAAGTCACATGCTATGATTAGGATCAGGTGAAGAGGATCAGACTAATTACGTGGGAGCAAAACATGAGGGAGAACCTAACCACATAAAATTGGCAAAAGCCAAAACGTGGACAGGGATCACGAGACAACCTATGACAAAACATACAGCTCCGGTTAGGGAGTTCTAACGTGCACAGATAATGAGAAGCAGGACAGAGTGGAGCAGGTGCGAAGGATCTGCTGAATTGCAGCAAAGACTAAGTGAAGGCAAGAGGCGGAGACTAGAACAGGGCGAGTGCTGAGAGCTTGTTAATCAATTAGTAAGTGCAGCTATACAATCCCTAGTGCTCGTTAGTAAGTTAGTATTATATACAATGTTAGTCTGGGTTAGTAACTTTAACAAAAACAACAAACTGTTAGTATTGGTTAGTAAAATAGAAAAGAGAGGCGAAGGAAGCAAACAAGATTGGAAGGAATGTTTGAAACCCAGAAACCATGAAATCACCTAAACATGTGACACGCAGGACTGGGGAGAAGCTGTAGCTTATAAAAGACCAGACAGGGGAGACAAAGTGCAATGAAGGCATGGGCAAAACATGGACCGGACTATAACAGAAAAGTGGAACGGGAATGGCAAAAACGAAAACATGGCAAAGTACAAAAAACTAAACAGAACATGACAAAACCTAACAGAACATAATCATAAACATAACAGGGAATCGAGAAACATAATAAACATGGCAGAATCATAACAAACATGGCAGAATCAAGGCAGACATGGCAGAACCAGAACAGACAAAGCAGAATCATGACAGAGCCAATATATTTTGGGGGCTTTTATTCGTGATAAGGGGGGTTTAGAATTTATCAATAATATTTAATATTGCGAATGCATATACTGCACATTCCCTAGCCACCTGGTGTGTCATCAGTAACAAGGCTGCCGCTCTGGATACCCAAACATTAAGGCAAGCCGAAAAAGTTCTGTTCCCAGTCGATACTGATGAAGGTTGAAAACGGAATTCTTTCCAATACTAATATCCGAACTGTCACTATTCATCAATCTTTGAAACATAGTAGCCTACCTGCTGTTGGATGGAAATAGTTCCACCTTGGCAGTAGCGTGTACAGTATCCACACTGGTCCATGGACATGATGGATCTCGAACTGATATTGATTAATAATTTATGGTAACTTGCCCAAGTACTATTGTCAACAGCAAGAGAAAGGTAATAAAAAAAATACATGTATGTATAACTGCAAAATAAAAAATGCAGTCACTGAAGGCTGTTTCAGAACTGAAGGCCACAGCAATTATTTTCTTGCTCGTGGGCCCCCTCATGTTACTTTGTGAGAATAAGGGGAAAAAAATAAGGTGAGTTTTTGAACATTTATAGTTTTTTTTTTTTTTTTTTTTTTAATTTGGCATCTCCAATCCCACCCGAATCTGGAATGCCTACTTCAGACTACGTACAGCACTTGCTCGTATGCGACCCCTTGTTGCCAATTCAGGAGAGTGCAGACAGTACGCGGCTCTCCTCCGAAGCACGCGCCCTGTCAGCCACCGCTTCCTATACACTCATTGGTTGAATCATCACAAGCTCAGAGCGAGGGCGGAGGATACCCAAACATGAACAAGCTTAGAATCTTCCTGACGAGCGCCCGTCTTGGCCAACAGGAGGCGCCTAAGCAAGCAAACAACGGAACCATGTTATATTACCCTTCCCGGCAGACCCTTCCCAATTTGCTTCCCTGTAGCGCAACGGCAAATTGTGCGCTATGCTGAAAAAGCTGCCGACCACTGCTGGTTGGTACGACTGGGGCTCGAACCCGCGTCGTGATAGTCACACAGTGTGATGCTTTAACTGAGTGAGCTATCTGGCAGCTCACATCTTTAGTTCTAAATCTCTCCCCTGATCTGGAGCATGAAAGAAAGATTTTTAACTTCTCCAGAATTTCTATTTCATACAGACCAACTGCGGAAGTACCTAAGTATTTTGTTTAGCGAATAAGCAGGTTGAGGATTATTCTTTATAGTCTGTTGTCAAATGTAATATCAGATTTTAAAAGAAAAAGCCATGTCCTTATTTTTTCTTTCTAAAAATGTTTGTTGTATCCAAATCCGAAATGGATTTAAACTGAATTAAAAAACAAGTTCATGCAAAAAGGCTTTTATTATTTTTATTCTTTTCTCCCACCATGTGAAGGTCCAACCGCTGAACAAGAAAACAAATTGCTGTGGCCTAACAATAAGTAAAAAGATGCATTTTTAAACAAAGTAGTTGTAGTATCTTGAATAGATTTTGGTTGGGGTGGACAGATGGCCTCACCTATGATCAAAAATATTATTTTTGTCTTTCAATCCCATTTTAGTTGATTGTTTAATCTCAGGATCATTTTACGGAGTTGATTGACACACATATTGACACTGTTTGAAGCCCCTTTATATTCCAAACAAAAATGCAAGACGCAAATGAAGACATACATTCAAATGAGAGCACAAATAGGAGCAGAGGTCGCCGCATAGAAATACAACAGATTTTCAAATATTAATACGTACTGTACAGTTTAGAATCAGTCTTCTCCATGAAATGCTAATTCACAAAATAATCCAATTCAAAAGATTCATCGATAGGATGACCTATTGATTGATCTCGCGCTTGCTGGTGATCCTACACCAACGAACGCACAAACTGGGCAAAATTGAAAGCAGCTTCTCGTATTCACATTTGTTACCAAGCAAAATAACATGAGTATGGGTTGTTCCTCTGAAAACGCACTGTTTTTAAATGAAGCAGGAAAGTGAGAACTCAAGCTCAATGTTACTGTCTAAACTTCACACACTGAATGTCCCAACGCCATTTTGAAAGTCTGCTTACAAGCACTGGATTACTACTTGGTCCTGCGTGATAAATTACGTATAAAGGAAGAGTACTAATACTATGAACATAGCTCATATAAAGGTACAAACAATACATCAAAGTACAACCCCAATTCCAATGAAGTTGGGACTTTGTAAAAAACATGAATAAAAACAATGCAATGATTTGCAAATCTCATAAACCTACATTTTATTCACAATAGAACATAAACCACATATCAGATGTTGGAAGTGAGACACTTTACCATTTCATGAAAAATATTGGCACATTTTGAATTTGATGGCAGCAACACATCTCCAAAGAGTTGGGGCAGGGCCATGTTTACCATTATGTAGCATCCCCTCCTTTTTTAACAACAGTCTGTAAACGTCTGGGAAGTGAGGAGACGAATTGCTGGAGTTTTGGGAGAGGGATGTTGTCCCACTCTTGTCTGATGTAGGATTCTAGCTGCTCAACAGTCCTGGGTCTTCTAAGCCAGATTTTTCATTTTATGATGTGCCAAATGTTTTCTCTTGGTGAAAGGTCTGGACTGCAGGCAGACCATTTCAGCACCCCAACTCTTCTACAGCAAAGCCATGCTTTTGTGATGAACGCAGTATGTGGGTTAGCATTGTCTTGCTGAAATATGCAAGGCCTTCCCTGAAGGACATTGTTGTAAAACCTCTATATACTTTTCAGCATTGATAATGCCTATCCAGATGTGTAAGCTGCCAATGCCATAGGCACTATTGCAACCCCATACCATCAGAGGTGCAAGCTTTTGAACTGAGTGCTGAAAACAAGCTGCATGGTCCCTCTCCTCTTAAGTCCAGACGACACTGCATCCTTGGTTTCCAAAAAGAATTTCAAATTTTGATTCATCTGACCATAGAACAGCTTTCCATTTTGCCTCAGTCCATTTTAAATTAGCTTTGGCCCAGAGAAGATGGCGGTATTTCTGGATCGTGTTCACGTATGGCTTCTTCTTTGCAACATACAGCTTTAATTTTCATTTGTGGATTGCATGGCAAACTGTGTTCACAGGCAATGATTTCTGGAAGTCTTCCTGAGCCCTTGCAGTGAATTCCAGTGCAGAATTATGCCTGTTTTAAATGCAGTGCCGCCTGAGGCCCAAAAGATCACGAGCATCCAATACTGACCTTCGGCCTTGTCCCTCGCGCACAGAGATTTCTCCAGATTCTCTGAATCTTTTCATGATATTATGTATTGTAGATGGCGGGATTAATCTTTGCAATTTTACATTGAGGAACATTTTTCTGAAATTGCTTCACAATTTTTAAGCTCAGTTTTTCGCAGATTGGTGAGCCTCTGCCCATCTTTACTTCTGAAAGACTCTGCTTCTCCAAAATGCTCTTTTTATACCCAGTCATGTTACAGACCTGTTGCCATTTAGCCTAATTAGTCGTAAAATGGTCTTCCAGCTGTTTTTATTAGTATTTTACTTTTCCACCTTTTTTTTGCCACGTCCCAACTTTTTTGAGATGTGTTGCTGCCATCAAATTCAAAATGAGCTAATATTTTTCATGAAATGGTAAAATGTCACATTTTCATTATCAGATATGTTGTCTATGTTCTATTGCGAATAAAATGTGGGTTTATGAGATTTGCAAATCATTGCATTCTGTTTTCATTCACGTTTTACAAAACATCCCAACTTCATTGGAATTGGGGTTTGTAATAAGGGAAACGCTATGAAATGGCAATACAAACACATGCAGAAAGAACAATTGTAAATGCGTCTCAAAAGCATAAAAACATGTCAGTCTAGAATTTTGAACTCAAAAGGCCTTAAAACCCACTGTGTAACTGATTAAAGCACATGACTAAATAACAACACAAGGGCTTGGGTCCATATAGCATCTTTCTCTGGCAGAAAAGCGATGGCAGGGCGCTGGGAAGGCTGGGATGAAGCGGTAAGGGTTTTTTCCGCTCTCACCTGACAAGCGCTTTAACTTCATCCCAGTGCCGAGGGCTTGTCTCCCGTCTGTGAACAACACATGGACAGAACACAACCCCTAAGGCTACCTTTCAAAAATAGATGCATTTATTGGAAAGAATTCTGTATTCAACCTCCACCAATATCAAATGAAATCATTAGTTTTTCGGCTTACCTTGACGTTTGTGTACCCAGAGAAACATTTGGATGTGTAAAAACATCAAGCGTACCTCAAGAAAATTTAGAGTTTAGTTCTAATGCTGCTATACTAGCACATAACAGCGGCAGCCATGTTACTGAAGACACATCGGGTTGCTAGGGCATGCGCAGCATATGCATTCAGCGATGTTAAATATTAATATTAAATTCTAATCCCCCTTCTCACTAATAACCCCCCCACAAATTTACTGGCAAATCGTTCTGGCAAATAAAAAGCCGAAAAAAAGTCGGGGGTTGGATACAGAATTCTTTCCCATTTTTTTAAATCAGACTACTCGCATAGAAAGGTCTGCCTTTGTTAATATCTCGTTCAAGCTTAGCTGAGCAAATCCAAAGATATAGGTAGGCTGCAGTGACGTGCCGTCAGAGGTCAGTTAGGTGAGGCAGAATCCTCACCGTTAAACGACTGCTCCCCATTACTTTGATTAGCAATCAGACGATTGACTAATTTAGTATTAAAGACTGTTCGGTCAGTTTCCGCGGCGTTATTACTCAGTACATCGAACTTGAAATGCTCACTAGACAGCAGATTTGCACGTACTTGCTTCCAGGGAGCCGAAGCAATGTCATCAACAAATATTAAAACAGTTCGACTTATGCAGAGTTCAATGCTTGATCAATATACAATGTATTCTCCTTTAAATACGCACTTTCACACCCAAACAAAAAAAAAAGCTGGCATTTACTTTCAGTCTTCTTTCATAATCCGATAAACAAAATGTTAAAACAATATACAGAATCACCGAGAGCCGAGAATTTTTCCTAATTGATTATTCAGATTTCCATCCTTGTAGTCTCAAATTGAAGCGTATGCGTGAATGAATCTTTTTGTCATTATCTCCTCCATCAGTATACGGGCTTCCTATAGGCTTGGTCTTAATTGTTTTGATTGTCAATCAGGCATAGTACGTGGGAACAGGTTCACAAAATCCTGTGATAAAAGTTTGGGTCACTGCCTCACCTCACCGCACGTCTCTGGTAGGCTGATATGGTAATATATTTTATTGACAACTTGGTATGTTTTTGTATGGTCTGGTCCTTTAGCTCAGTGTTGCATGGCTTGCGTGTTAAGTGTATACTATCTTTTTACTAATCCATAATTGCATCTTTTTAAAATTTTTTCAAGAGCAACATTATGATTATTGTATTTTATTTACGTCCACTGTTTATTGCTATTCTGCATGTCTGTATGTATCAATAGATGGTTGTGGTCAGTAATTATGGCTCAGCCTGGCTGTGTTTTGTCACTTCATGTTGCTTGCACGGCTATATATAAATGATGTTTGATATTGCTGTATTACTGTCCTGATGTGTTGCTGTTTCCTGTTTTTCTGCATGGCTTATGTTCTGTCTCGAGAACAGTGCACCCAAGAAAGAAATTATGAAAATGTTGCCCTAATAAAATAGATTTAAAAGCTATAATAACACTAATAGTAGTCAAATAAAAACTATATTAAAACTTAGATGAAATGGATTAAAAAGAAGACAAAAATACAAATGATAAATGACATACAATAAAATAGATTTAAGAGGTTTAAAAATCTAATATAGAGGTAAATACAAGCTAGACTAAATAACTAGATAAATGGGATTAAAAAGACAAGATAAAACAAAGACACATAAACCCAGTATTAGGGATAAAAAAAGATAACATAAACAATAACAATAATGATAAAGAAATAACATTTTGTTGTAAATTTTTATGCAATTGTATTTAAACAGGCCAGAAAGCAGACCGTCGCATGAGGTAGGCTCTCTCTCATACACATATTATGAACTATCTGAATTTAAGATATGCAACGTACATTCTTCTCTCCAAGGTGTTATGTTTATACCACGAGAAGCAGTTGTTTTCAGGAAACATATGGCTGTTGTATTTTTGCTTCTCTATACCAGGATGAGTGATGCGATGGAAATCCTGGATGATAAAAATCTTCAGTGTTATGGAAAAACCTAGTAAGTCTAATTTTGGTTGAAGTTGAGTTAGGACCATTTTTGTACTTACTAAGCTTTGCTTCATCATACACTACAATAAGATACATGAAAAATAATCATTGATATCCCATGTTTTGCAATGGCAAAACCTAGCAACTCATTGGTATTTAATCACTAGTGAAGTAAAAACCTAGCAAGTCGATCTTCCTTGGGTCTTCCACATAAAATTTTCTTTTTTTTTTTAATGACAAAACCTGGCAAGTTGAATTAGCCAATTTTGAAGCAGCATGGTTGTTACATGATCTGTCAAGTTAGTCCCAAAGCACTGAATGAGCAGGAGATTAATAGTTAGAATTCATAATTCACGCAATTCACGCACTCATAACGACTGAAAAATGGCTTCAAGAGGGAAGCAGATGGAGCAGTGAACACTGAACTGTCAAATGCCACTGCAACTGCATTATCGTTAGGTTTTTGTCCATCATTTTGAGAAATGACATTCTAAATTTTCAGATGGAAAAATTTTATAAGTCATATTGCCATGGATACTGATAAAAAAAGAAAAAAAATCCTCCATAAATATTGCTTAGTATGTAATGAACAAATAACTGCCAAGTCAGTTTTATTGTCAGACAAAAGCTCAATCCCAGAGGGATACAGTTTTCTGTCTTTTTCTTGGAATCTGCTTTTTGTGACTTACTAGGTTTTTCCATAACACTCAAGAAATACCATTATTTGTTTTAGGTCTACCTATGCAGAGCAGTATGAATCGATTACTGTGTGTTTTTGCATTTATGTGCGCGACAGAGTGTGTGATTGATGGAAGAGTCTGAATCATAGAACTGTATTTCTGGAGGTGGAGGAGTATGTGCTTGCCTACGCCATTTAGCTACACCCTGTAGGCTAATGCTTTGATATTGTTTTGCTGGCCCAGGAAAGTATTGCTGCAGTCATGTGGTGTAAATCCTGTGCGATAGAAGAAATATACAGGTGTTGTCGATATTGTCCTTCAGGTTTTGATCATAGGTTGGCGCCTGACCTGGGCCCCACTGTGTTTGCTGGGTTTTGTTCCAACCACCATTGCAATGGGCTCTATGCACAGCAGCTCATGTCATATTTTCTGAGGAAGTGAAAGGCCGCTTGACAACTTCCACCGAGCGTAGAGCCCTGTACTCGTGTAGGAATGCTATTCATATTGTAGCTTAAAATGGTCTACACTACATTAATTTTCAATACATTTTATTTTGTTGCTTTGTGTATTTTATTCCAATTTGTGTGTCGATGTTTACTTTATGTCATGACCTCAAAAACGAGCTAAACTGTCTTTTCAGGACGAGGACGAGGACGGCATTTCAGGGCATTACTGCCATGTGCTGCAATATACAGCTTCGGCTAAATTTGATTGTTTCCTTAGTTTCCGCACATAACAGAAAGACATTGAACTACAGGGGAGATGGATGGTTATGATACGAAGTGACAATTTCATCATTAGCTACGAATCACAAGAGTCCGCAGCCAACATTTTCAGACTACAGACCTGATCCACTGTATATTAGATTTATACAATCTGAGTTCGGCTGCCAAACAGCCTTTTCTTTAGCTGAAGATTGTGGAACAAGTGGGAGTGCAAACTTAAAGGGGTATGCTTAATATCATACTCATAAAATCTGGGGTTACAATACATAAACAACTATTTTGTGAAGTCAGTACCCCACTGTGACATCAGCGCAAAAGCATTCATGCAAACCCGACTTACACCAAGAGGGCAGGATTCAAATAAATTTTCAAAATGACTGCACTGAACCCATTTAGAGAAAGAATATGACGCAGTGGTTTCAGCTTGGACGCAAACCGGAGTTTGAGAGACTGTCGATTAACCAACTCGGCTAACCTACTGCATTGTAATGAATAGACTAGATCCAGAATATTTCCATTCACATTATGTCCCTGGTGCTGTGATAGAATGGGATGAAAATTACGCATTGTAACTAAACCCAAAGAGAGCACAGCAGGGATGCGAGGGCACCTGTCCAACTCTCCCTGAAGACTAATTTATGTTGGGGAGCGAGCAGGGACAAACATCACACATTGTGAAAGTCCCTTGAGCTCATACAAATAAGTGTGATGGGAGAGCCTTACATCTGCCAGCTACGTACCGCAGTCAACACGAAGCTTCACTGTAAGTTAATCATACTTAATGCAGAGTGTGTCATTGAAAACTCAGATGCATCGCGTAGATATAAGTACAAACAGTGCCGTGAAAAAGTATTTTCCCCCTTCCTGATTTCTGCATATTTGTCATTCTTATATGTATCAAATCATCAAGCAAATTTTAATATTAGACAAAGATAACCCGAGTAAATACAAAGTGCAGTTTTTAAATGATGATTTAATTTATTAAGGGGAAAAAGCTATCCAAGCCTACCTGGCCCTGTTGTTTTTTAGTTCAATTTCACTAGCCGCACCCAGGCCTGATTACTGGCAAAAATCATTTAAATAGAACCTGTCTGACAAAGTGAAGATGGCTATAAGATCTCAAAAAGCAACACATCATGCCACGCACTAAAGAAATTCAAGAACAGATGAGAAACAAAATTATTGACATCTATCAGTCTGGGAAGGGTGACAAAGCCATTTCTTAGGCTTTGGCACTCCAGCGAATCACAGTGAGAGCCATTATCCACAAATAGAGATAACTTGGAACAGTGGTGAACCTTCCTAGGAGTGGCCGGCCTACCAAAATGACTCCAAGAGCGCATTGACGACTCATGCAGAAGGTCACAAAAGAACCCAGAACAACATCTAAAGAACAGCAGGCCTCACTTGCCTCAGTTAAAGTCAGTGTTCATGAATCAACAATAAGAAAGAGACTGGGAAAAAAATGGCAGCCATGGGAGAGTTCCAAGGCAAAAACCACTGCTGACCAAGAAGAACACAAAGGCCTGTCTCACATTTGCCAAAATGCATCTTGATGATCCCCAAGACTTTTGGGAAAATATTCTGTGGACTGGCGAGACAAAAGTTGAACTTTTTGGAAGGTGTGCATCCCGTTACATCTGGTGTAAAACTAACACAGCATTTCATAAAAAGAACATCATACCAAAAGTCAAACATGGTGGTGGTAGTGTGATGGCCTGGGGCTGCTTTGCTGCTTCAGGACCTGGACGACTTGCCTTAATTGATAGAAGAATCCATGGTTCTCTCTACCAGAAAATCTTGAAGGAGAATGTCCAACCATCAGTTCATAACCTCAAGCTCAAGCGCACTTGGGTTATTCAGCAGGACACACACCAGCAAGTCCACCTCCGAATGGCTTAAATAAAAAAAAAAGAAGATTTTGGAGTGGCCTAGTCAAAGTCTGGACTTAAATCCAATTGAGATGCTGTGGCATGCTTAAATGGGCCGTTCATATTCATACACAACATAGCTGTACGCCATGGATGTCACTTTGACCTCACACAGGAGACATTACAGGACTTGAGACAGAGAGAGGACTGCATGTGCCGTGTCAGCAGGGGGAGAGAGAGAGAGTGAGATAGAGAGAGAGAGAGATGTGTGTGCATGTGGGCGCGTGAATGCATGTGTACGCTATGTGGGTATGTGTCCTTCAGCTGCTTTCACACCGGACGCGAAATGAATTTTTTGCACGACTGATTACATTCAAAGTCAATGCCAAGACGCGAATACACGCGTGTATTCGCGTCTTTGCATTGACTTTGAATGTAATCTGTCGTGCGAAAAATTTGTTTCGCGTCCAGTGTGCAAGCGGCTTAATACTATTATTGTCACTTAGGTTTTATCGTTTTTAGTGGGGGAAAGGAATACTGCCTGATTGCTATGATCTCGTACTGAGTTAAGATCACATATTGAAAATAAATGTGTAACGTATCTTGCATTGTTGTCCATGCATGTTAATCCCAAAATTTTAAGCAGCAACAGGGTGTAATGATAGGAACATGCTATCCATTGTTTCTCTTCCCAATGCTGCAGGCAGAAGAAATAAATGAGCAACCGTCGTATTTCATTCCAACTTCATAAGCTTGAATGATCTGACGTAGTTTCGTTTTGAAATTCCATTCAAGTTCACTAATGGTAATAATTCGCGAATGCCCTAGCTAGCCAGCTAACTCATATTCGTAATGCTTAATATAGACGTAAGTGGTGCAGAAAACATGCCTGAAGCATCAAAGTAAAATGCAACATTAACGCATCATGCAGATAGAGGACAGAGGCTTTTTTATTCCAACATTTTAAAGGTGAGGAGAGGAGCTTATTTGATTGGTGAAGATTTGACTCGGCTGTGTTAAACCTACTCACGCCTTCTCTCCTCCCTCTTTGCCACTTGCGCCGGCAGGAGGGACAGAGGCGGGACAGAGGAGTACTTGCGTCAAGCTGCGCCGGGCACGAAATTGCAAAATACGCCTGGATATACCCCTTTGGCGCGGCGCTCCCCCCATTCGCCGCGCCTGGTCAACGAATTTAGAGCCCCTTATGTGATTATGAAGGAAATAGGTTGCACCAGATCTTATTGAAGGGATTCATAGCAAATGGGGTGGATACCTATGTGCTCACAGCTTCTCTGTATTTAATTTTTTCTATTTTTAATTTTTAAATTAAGGTATTTTTACTTTACAATTTGGACTGTTTTTAATTAATCCATTGAATAAAATAAAATCAGGGATGGCTACTGAACTGAACATAGCATTAGCTTGTAGCTTATCCTGCAATGTGGGCAACCTAACATGCCCTTGATTGTTTAAATTAAAAGAAATCAACTACATTTAGCTGCAATTATGAACAAATTGGACTATATTGTGCCCAATTTTGCATGCAAATAAAGACGCATATTCTGTTTTTACCATAACAAGGAGAACTGGCTACACTTGATTCATGAACTGCAGTGACAACCATTAAAACAAAATATTGAATTATTTTTTGTCAAAATATTATTTCTTATCAAAAATATTTACTTTTGATAACAAATGCAGCTTTTGACTGTGGTCTCATTTAATTTTCAGTAATTTCAAGTAAACAGGTTTGTGTTATATTTACATAGTGACACAAACAGGGGCCATTTTGAGCTTAATTGTAAGGCCACGCCTCCAGCCGTCCAGCTCACCAGTCTACTAAATCCTGGAGCGCACTTCAGACATTATCCAATTTTCATCACCTATTTCTCGTTTTCACTGAGTGGTAGCAGTGTGTCTTTAAGACTGAGCTTTCCTAAGACTCTTTGTGAAGTCTGTGTAACCACATGCCTGTTTGACATTGTTGTCTTGTATAGGCTTATTCCCTGAATTCAGGAACTTATTGTAAACCCTAGAATCCGTTTTGTTTATTGTTTTACCAGCACGTTTAATTTTAAGGAACCTCGTTTCCTATTTGCTTTCCTATTTGTAATACGATGTTACTGTTGCGTAACCAAGACTTGTATTATTTATAGTGTGCATATTTTGGAACCTCTGTTCCTTTTTGTTTTGTATTTTCTATGTTTGTGCCTTCTGCCATGCAGTTGGTAATTAAATCATCACCTGAGTCCAGTCCTCGACTTCCTGTCCTCCGTGCATCTACACTCTGCACAAAGTACAAACGTTACATTAATCTGATATAATTGCAATAAACCCACAGTCATTAAAACTTCAACACATCTTAATTTTATTTTTTTTTCTTTAAACTCAGAAATCATTGAGGGCTGGCCCTCATTTACAATGATGTTGAGAAAAGGAAGAAAGTGATTAAAACAGATCATTAAAAACAGTATATAAAACAAGATACAAGATACAAAACAATCAGTTAAAACAAGTGTAGACAAAGATAGTATGAGTTTGATCAATGATTTGAATACACTAAAGGGTGTCAAAGTATGAAGTTTTAAGGTGCTTAGTAAACAGTTCCAAGTGGCCGGGCATAGAAACTAAAGCAGATTGACCAAGCTCAGTATACACACAAGGAACTTGTAGAGAAAGCTAGTCACTGGAGTGAGAATGGACGAGATGAACAAACTAACAGAGAAGAGATGTAAGATGGCAACTTCCTTTTGAGTGTCCTCTACATAAACACAAGCAAACGCCTACTATGTCCTTCAGCCAGAGAAGACCATCCAACATTTGTATATAGAATGTAATGATAAGTATTGTAAGCATCACAGATAATAAATCAGAGAGCAGAGTGATAGACAGCATCCAAAGGTCTAAGGGTATATGCAGATACGTGCCTATAAATCACATCACCAAAGTTCAAAAGAGCAAGAAAAAAGCTTCAACAATCCTTTGCCTACACAACACAGGAATAAACCAAACCTAAAATGGAACCTTGTGGTGCACCCTTGAACATTGGTATATACTCAGTAATTTGAATAGTTAATATGTAGAATCTTAACCCTTAAATGCCCAACTATAGTAAAAGTTGAAAGACAAATCTATGTATTCTGTTAATATGTCCTGGGGAGGGGCTAATAACAACCCAATAGCAATTTTAATTTTTGGTGACCTTTGACCTCATTTTAGTTTTGTGACATATATGTCACTCTAAGTTTCTAGGATATAAAGAGAACTTTTGTCCATCATTGTTTTGGTAGTTGACATATAGCTGAAGTATTAGGCATACCTTATTTTTCATTAGCTTACCTGTTTGTCTACTTTATCCAGTGATGAATGGGTGCTGATCGATCGTGTGGATTCCACCATGGGGGCGGCCATATTGGAAAGGTTAGCTGGTGCGGCCAGTGTAGTGTCAGTTCCACTTTTATGCATCAGATGGCAGCACTGATGGTCTAAATATGTCACTGTAGGCATTAGGGTTGCAAAATTTATGTGGAGTCAGTGGTTTTGACAACCCCCAAAATTGTGTGACAAATTTGTCACAGGGGGCATTTAAGGGTTAATATGACTTCCTGTCAAAATTAAGGTTAAAAAAAAGTGACTCAAATTTAGTTTTTTTAATTAGTAAGTAGTGTACAGTTCAGTGAAAAAGTATTCTCCTCCTTCCCAATTTGTTTTATTTTTACGTCTTTGTGGCACACTTCAATGTTTTTTAAATGTTCAATCATCGAACTAATTTTAACATTAGACAAAGATAACCTGAGTAGACACAAAATGCAGTTTTAAAACGATGATTTCATTATTTGTAGAAAAAAAGACGTCCAACCCTATTCGGCCATATGTGAAAAATTAATTGCCCCCCAGTTACTAAACTAAATAAGGAAAATCTAATTGATAATTGGATTCAATTTCACGTGACCCACTCAAGCAGGACTACTGCCAGTCCTGTTGGATCAGAACATCACTAAATAAGAACCGGTCTGGGAATGTGAAATTGGCAAAAAGCAGTATTTATTAGTAAGCCTACTACAGAGCAGCAGGCATTCATGAAACAAGCAACCTAACCAGGAAGCGCAATTCCCGGGTAGAGGTGCTAGATAAAACAATAAAGAGCACTAGGTTGAAAGAGTTATAGTAAATACACGCGAAAAGCGGGGATATACGTTTTATAAAAGGACTAGAATGCAACACAGACATGTGGTTACGTGACTTCACAACGACTAAGTGCGAAGCTCGGTCTTAAATAGCACGCTACCACTCAATGGAAATGACGTGCAGCTGTAGGTAATGATGAGGAGTTGAGGAATGCAGTCCGGGTCTTAATAGACCAGTGAGCAATTCGGCTGGAGCCATGATCTTACAGTTAAAAAGCCTTTCAAAGGCTTTGGGATTCCAGCAAACCACTGCAAAAGGAGAAGACATGGAACAGTGATGAACCTTGCCAGGAGGGGGCGGCCTGCCAAAATTCCTCCAGGAGCACGCTGATGACTTATCCAGGAGTTCATAAAAGAACCCAGACTAACATATAAAGAACTGAAGGTCTCAATTTCCTCAGTTAACCCGTTTGCGATGAAGCCATATCAGGAATTTTATCTGTTCCCCAATTTAAAGCTTTATAATTCAAGCACAGAAAAGGAAAAGTTACAAATGACACGAGAAACTTGTAGCATTTAGAATACCAGCAAATTTCTGATTATTTTCATAATTTTAGTACAGAATTAAGGCCACAAACCAGGGTGTTCCACAAGCCCTGGCGGCCGGCGATTTTGCCGACTACTCTGTCCTCTTCCACCGGCTACTTTCCTGACAAATTTACAAATTTAAGGCGAGTTTCGACGCGTTTTATTTTGATAAACGCTTTTCAGTTTTCATATTGACCTTCTCTTTGCTGATGTATTGAAACGTTGCTCTAAGCTGCAGTAATTACTTGAGAATGATTTCAACATCCAATACCATTGAGCGCGTCATATGAACTCCAATAATTCTACTTCCATCCTCTTCGCATGATATCGTTGTATTTTCTGAAAATATTTGGATTTCATTCGGTAGCTGGTCGAAACATGCTACCCTTAAAAAGAAGGGGGCTTGCCTGGAATCCATCTATATCAAGTGCTGGTCGCTCCCAACGGTCACTCACTAATATAGTCTGGCCTCAGTCGGTAGGCCAGCGTTTAGCCCTTACGTCACTAAGGAACTGGATAGACAAATAGTCATGTATTCTACTCTTGACTGATTGGGTGACCTTTTGGCGAGAACCACCAATCGCGCGGTGCCATTTGCAGAATGAATGCTGATCGGGTTATCCATCGCATCTTGTTGTCAGAAGTGGTAGCTAAGTAGGTGAGCAATTAAACGTTGAGATATACAAGTATCTATCTTATATCTGCATGTTGCGTGTATATTTCCTTTCACTTTGCTACATCAGGCATTTTACAACACAACTAACGGCTGTACTCAGCATTACGAATATGAGTTGGCTGGCCAGCTATGGCATTCGTGAATGTTATTTGACATTAGCTTAAAAATTAGATTGTGGCTTGCTTGCGTTTACTCTTGCACTGGTTGTTAGGTTTTGAACAGGATAATATTTGGCCATATCTGCATTTTGTTTATTTCAGTGGGATAACGAAGGCTAAATTAGATAATACTCAAAATACATAACTCGCATTAGCTATAGCTTGAAGGGCATGATTCCATCAGCGAGGTTAAGCCTATGAAGCTGGTATGTAATACAACAGTTGCTAATTTATTCCTTGCCTGTCTACTTTCTTCAGGAAAGAGAAGATGGATAGCTTGTTCCAATTATTGTAACCTATTGCTGCACAACGTTTTGGCATTTTTAACGTGGATGGCCAACGCTTATTTTGCCGCTTTTCCCCGATTGTTTAATATCTGATATCAATCCAGAAAAAAGATCATAGTGATCAAATTTATTCCTTTTCCCTTTAAAAACGATTAAACATCGATGGCAATAACAGTATCAATGAACATATAGACACAAACATTATTTCAGTTTGAAAGTTTAATTCGTAGTTTGCCGCAGTCCATACTGTATTTCTGTATTGCCAGATTTTACGGGACCGCTGCTGAGAGAGACACAGGTCTCGAACAAAGTTCATTTTCCCCTGATCTGTTAGCCTTAAAAATGCCATTGCAGCACCAGAATATTTGGAGGATATGTGGCCTGTGAAAAATAAATCCACTTTTTAATTCTGTAACAATGGGGCAAAATAATTGGTGATAATCTGTGCTCATGTTCACTTCACTTCTCCCCATTGGAATCAATTCATTCAGGACCCGCCGCAAGTCTGTCTAAAGGGGCGGGGCACCCTTGCGACTGTGAGCCAATCGCAGATCTCGCATGGACTTTGTGCGAATATTTGAAAGTCAAACGCTGGCCTACCGACTGAGGCCAGACATATCAGTGAGTGACCTTTGGGAGCAACCAGCACTTGATATGTATGGATTCCAGGCAAGAAGGGGGCGTCTAACGGGAAAACATTGCTGATATCCTTTGTAAAGAAAGGTAATTTCAACGTTATAAACTGATGAGATTTAAGCTTGGTGAGTAAAAATGCGTTCAACGGATAGAAATTTCGGGATCATTTTGTATTATAGGATAATAATGAAAACAATGTCACTGTACAGTGCAAGTTTTGCCTTCCTGTTGTCAAAATCCTGTTGGCCTTAAGGACTCAACGTCCAATTTGGAGTTACATTTTCAGGTAAGCCAGACAATCCTGCTAGCTTAGCTAACTTACCCAATTTGCCCGACCTGTAACCATTTCTTCCTAATGAAAATAGTTCTTGTTGTAAGTGTGATGCTGGTGAATGGGATGGTGTTTGGGCAAAAACAAGCTCCAGCCTGCTGTAAATAGCTGTAGTTGACTTGAAGTTTGATTATGAAGGGTTTTTACCATTAACTACGTGGCGTTAGCTTCATAAGCATCACTACTTCTACCGGGGAGTGCCCGCTTTTCCGACAGCCCAGTAGTCCGTGATATGCCCTCCGTCGATGCGTAAGTAGAAAATAATGAAATAAAGATGCAACAACCCAATTTAGTTATGTTCTGCAGATAAAGCAGTTTATCTGATTCATCTTTCCGGAACCTTTTAGGAGTAATTGTTTTCAGATGGAGATAATAGTCATATTTTCTGTACTCGCTGCTTTTTCCTTTCAGTTTTTTACTTCCTTCACATGAAAAATTGTGACTTTCTGCTACTCAGTCTTAGATATTTCGAACATCCAAAATATGCAACGGTACATGTAGTTACACTTGAATTCCAATAGATGGCAATCTAGACCATAAGACCATAAATCATGACGCTGTTGTAGGTTCTTTATTGCCGATAGTTGCCATTTTTTCAGATATAGCATACATAGCACGTCTTAACATCAGTCTTCACATCAATACAATGATGCTCGATTATGTTAGATGTCCTTTTTATAAATTCTAGTAGTATCTATCAGGGCTGGCGCCAGAACTGAAAATTCGGGGTCAAAGATGCATCCTTTCATAACAAAATTAGTCCTAGCACGTTCTCAGTCTTTTTCCGTTATTAACACGTTTTCCAATTATAGTAATAATCAAGTGATTCAAGCATTTTTTCCCCCGCAAAACTTCAGCGAGTAGAGGATATTTTTGACTTAAAAGTGACATAGTCCTATTGTTTTATGAAATACATAAGTATGTATAAAGCACATATAAGTTACTTCATTGTAATTTATTTTCTCTTGTCTGTCTTTATTCATTTTTGGTATTAAAGTAACAGTAATGGAAAGTAATCAGTTTCATTACTTTTTTATAGTGGTATTTGAATTACGTTACTGATTAAATTTTTTTACAAGTAATTAGTAACTGTATCGGAATACATTTTTAAAGTAACCCTCCCCAGCCTGATCATCAATACTCACTATAGGCACATATATTTTGTGTACAATAATGCAACAAGTGAATGCGACAATTCACATATTTCAAATTTAGTAAAACCGTTTATAAGCTTATGTTTGCATTTTACATGGGACATATGAAAAACTCACTTTTTCAGCAGTGCTTACCAACCCAATAACTGAAGTAAATAGGTCATTCTATATATATTTTTTCCTTTATCTGAATAAGAAAAAAAATTCCATTAATTAAAATAATTAAATTTGTTTGAGGTGTGTTTCAGGGAGGCTGAATGATAAGCTAATGTTCAAAAATTGTTTTGTGTCATATCCGCGATTTGTTTATTTGGTACAAAGTAAAAAGCTACATGAACATCCTCTGTGAGTGGAGATTCCATAATTTTTTCCAAGGGTTGAGTGCAGTATTTATTATTCATATTGCAGCAGTTTTCTGGAGGAACTTATTCAAGTTATTCATTGAAACTGCACGTTGATGTGATAAGAAATAGCCAATAAATCAGTGCCAAAGAAAAAGCCACAGACATTTAATTGAAGACATGATCATAAATAAAAAATGTTTAAATTATTGTTGAATGAAACGTTGAAATAAAAGTGTAATAGTTAGGAAATGGTAATTATGTTATACCACACCATAAGATAGGTCACCATTGTGAGATAAAGAATAAATATTAATAAAATAGAATAAATGCTGCAAAGAAATAACTGATGTGGTGTTCAAGTTAATTTATGCTTGCTTATACTACTAAATGTTAGAGTGTTTGTGGCGCAAATGATTGAAATAGAGGCATGTTGCTTAATTGTAGCCCCCAGACGAAGTCAGGCGGCTACTATGGATTCAGCGTGTTGTCCACCGCCGTGTCTGCGTCCATAGACACTTCCTTGTGGACGCTCTACAGGCTAGAATTTTTCACCGATTACTTTCACATTTGGTATGGTCATGTCGTGTACTTCACTTACGACACCTATCGATTTTGCTTGTCATGGCAACAGTATTAGCCGAATAATATGCAAATTAGTGCCAAAACTTAGAGATTTCCTTGGGGACGCAGTACAGCCTGAAATTTTTCACAGATTGCATATTTGGTGTGGATATGTGTCATACTTCACTTATGACACCTATCAATTTCATTTGCCATGGCGACAGTATTGGCCGAATAATACACAAATTAGCGGCAAAACATAGAGATTTCCTTGTAGACGTAGTACAGGCTGCAATTTTGGACTGATTGCATATTTGGTGCGGACATGTGTTATACTTCACTTATGACACCTATCGATTTCAGTTGCCAATGGTGACAGTATCGGACGAATAATGTGCAAAAAAGGGGAGAAGCGGGCTTTCGGGGGCTAAACCCATGCAGTCGTGGCCAACTGGACTGTCTAGTTGATTATGGAGATTCAACTTAAAAATGAAATTTGACCAGAAAATCCTAACATTTCACTCTGAAAAATACCTGCATTAAGCCATCTAAAGTGCAGTAGAATGCGCCAAAATGCACCTTCAAAAAAAAGTTTTCCAAAGGAGCATACCTAAAGACCCCCCTACAGGCTGAGTAGCGGTGTGGCACCACATGTAATTCTTGACTGGCTACTTTTTTAATTTAACCTGCTACTTTAATTTCTTGAGAACACTTTGCCACAAACACGAAAAAATCATCATGAACATTCAACATTGAAGTTGTGAAAAAATACTGAGAATCAAAAAATGGCTCAGAAGTAAACAATACAGTTCTGGGGTCAAGAACTATTTGACTACAAGTGTATCCCATCTGAGTGAGATAGTCAAAATCTCCAACTGTCCAGGAGCCAAATATGAGAGCTCTCCAAGTGGTTTCCCGAGTGGCTTTCCAAATGGTACACAGTGAAATCATAAAATAATCATATTTTACGGTAAATCTACCATTTTGATTCATGATGCTCAATAAGAATGAATGATTTTTTAGCGGGAATTAGTACAAGTCCATCAATAGGCAAGGCTGTCTCCATTATAAAGTATTGAAATTCGTCTGTTTTTCACCAGAGCCCCATTAGAGTGTATACGTACTCATTTTTATTAATTGCTGGTTTTACTGTCAGAATGTGTACTCTGCAAGGAAATTATGCACTGTTACCACATTGTATGATGTGGACAAGGATTTGGACTAAATTTGATATGCAAAATGAAGGGAAAAAATGACTGGCAACTATTTACAATCCCAAACAGGCTACATACCCAGTCCTGCAGTGGCCCACTCCTCTGTAGGTCATGCCAATCGGTAAAACGGATGCAATCTGCCACAATGCTGAGAGGGGCATCATAAGGACGACACATGTTCAGCTTCTTCCTTCTGCGGCAAAACACGTAATACCTCTTTCCCTCAATGGCCTTTTCACGTACAGCACACCTGTGTGTTGGCCCCATTTAGCTCACCTGCTAGGGTACACCTAGCATTCAAGTATTCTTTCATAACTCACTCAGTTTTATCCAAAATAAGGCAGCAAGGCATTCAAATGTTCACATTTTGAGGAGGTGGATATGATAAGACAAGAAATCAATTAAGGGAGATAAAAGCAAAGTCACTGGAACAGAAGGAGACAATAATTAATGAGACTTGAGGGTTGTGACATGAAATAAGAGAATAGTGAATGAGACAAGATAATATCTATTGAAAATCTGGGAATTTATAAAGAATTATGAGAATATAAGTGGGAAATCTGGGCATATTAAAAGAAACATGAAAAATAGAAAATAACTACAACTCTAGGTAAAAAATAGGAATATAAATGTGTATTCTGAAAAGAAACATGATAAATGATTATGTTGATATTATATATCAACATAATATATGAACATGTATATATGATTATATTATGATATTATATTATGAAAGAAACATGAGAATAAAGAGTGAATTTCTGTAGTTTCACCTAGGTTCTGATATGTAGGTCTGGTCAACACAGCTGATATTTAGTTAGATACTCTGAAAATGGGCAGAACAGGCAAATATACCACAAATTAAAGTACTATGATGCACACTCATTGAGCACTTTATAAAGTGCGTCTGTACACTTGCATATTCATGCAATCATCCAATCAGCCATTATTCTGCCAGCAGTGCAATGTATAAGGTCATGCAAGCTAATGGGTTCAGCTGCTCTTAAGATCAAACGTCAGAATGGGAAAGAAATGTGATCTTAATGTGGGCTGCTTTGAGTATTTCTGGAACTGGTCATTTCCTGTGATTCATGCTAAACAGTCTCTTTTTACTTTTGACAGAATGGTGACAAAACAAAAAAACATCTAATGAGTGACAGCTCTGCAGACAGAAAGATCTTGTTGAGAAAGATCACAGAATAGCCAGGTTGGCTCAAGCAGACAGAAAGGCTATGCTAACTTAGATAACCACTCTTTGCAATGTAGCTGAGCAAAAAAAAGCATCTCACAATGCATAAGACATTAAACCTTGAGGCAGATGGATTACTGCATCAGAGGACCAGGTCAACTTCAACTCCAGTCAGTCAATGACAAAAATATGCAGTGGTCACAAGCTCACCAGAACTGGACAACAGAAGAACTTAGCCTTGTCTGGTAATTTTTTTATTTCTGCTGTGACAAACAGGTGGTAGGGTCAGAGTTTGATGTCAATGCATGAATCTATGGACCCAATTTGTCTTTCGTCAACAGTCCAGGCGGTGATGGTGAAGCTGTAAACTGGTGTGGGGTTTTTTTTCTTAGCATATTTTGGGCCTCTCAATACAAACAGATACTCATTTGAATGCCGCAGAATATTTGAGTATGTTTTGCTGACTTAATGTATTTTTGTATATTTTGCATGTTTCCTTTTATTCTTACAATTTTACCATATTCTAATAGTGATTTCTAGCATTGATAATGTATCACATCGTAAAGCAAAAGTCATTGCAAACTGGTTTCACGAAAATAACATCAAGTCTAGTGCGCTTCAATGGCCCACCCAATCGCCAGACCTGAATGCAAAAGAGCTCCTCTGGGCTGTGTAGAACTGGAAATTTGCAGCATGCATGTAGAGCTTAAAAATCTGCCGAAATTATGCAATGTAAGTACGTTGACATAGACCAGAGAAGTTCCCAATATCTTGTGGAACCCATGACATGAAGAACTGAGACTGCTCTGCGAGCAAAGGGAGGCCCAATCCAGTAAACTTTTGTGATTTTTTGGAAACTATTGCCTGTCTTGGGAAGGTCAATTGGTATCTTTTGCTTACTCAGAGTAATAGATATTGCATGTTTTTTTTTCTCATTGTTATCCCCTAGGTAACCAGAAATGGACATTTAGACAACATGACATAATTACATTACTGCTGTTCAGTTGGCACTTTTTATTCATAGCAGCTAACAGTGGAATAGGCTTCGCAGGGTTTAATCACCTCCAGTGTCTGTGCCAGAACTGGAATTAGGGGGGGCACAGACTCATGCCTTTAAAACAATTATTAGTCCTGACTTGCGCTCAATCATGTTCTAAATTAACAATACGTTCCCTCCAAAAACACTCCACATTATCAGGTGTTGCTAGTTCTCCCATCATTCATTTGGACACGCACTTGGATGCATTTGTTTGTAAGTCAGCATTATTGAAAATTGTACAAAGGTGTTTCAAGTGTTCTTTTATTTAATTTCAAAAATTTAAACGATCATGAGGTGCAGGTAAGATCATCTGATGTGCGGATAAAGTAGCACAAAAGTTCCAGAGCAGTTTGTCTTTCATAAAGCATAGGCCTGTCTATAAGTGAATTATTTTTCTGTACTGAATTTAGCCCATTATTTTGTCACTTTTGGATCGCATGGGGGGAGAGGCCGTGTCTTCAATTGCCAATGGATTATTAGTATACTTGGAAAATATGTCAATAAGGAAAATGATGGACAACGAGCCAGGACTAATTGTTGTTCAAAAAGGATGTGTCTGTGCCCCCCCAAATTCCAGATCTGGTGCCGACACTGATCACCTCTGCCCTGGACCAGGACCATATTCTGTACCGTGGTGCTGGGCAGGGCTAAATCAGCCCTGGGGAAATGTAGGGGTTGGGGTCTTTTTCAAGGATCAAATAGTTGCACTGATCTCACAGTGGCTACCATTGGGTTTGGATCAACAATTTTCCTGGCTGCGGCCATACAGCGCGTCCATTAGGCTCAAGGCTGCACTTTTGGCTGTGCGGAATGGAACATTCCCAAATCTGGGACATAGACTAAATAAAAATAACTGTTCCAGGCTTTATTCAGTGCATCCTGCTGCTTCTCTCTTCATGACACTAGCCTCAGGTCGAGAGTGAAAACAAAAGCAATTGCATAAATTTAAACTTAACTGACACTGCCACACCCAGTTACTGATTACATAAGAATTGGCAATTTAACTAGCATCTACATGTGTTGTTTATTTCAGTCCTCCATTTTACTTCCTTTTTATCAAGGACACCAGTAATATTCAATAGCTAAAGTCATTGGAATATGGCACATTGTGTAAATAAAGCATTTTTCCCAGGGATTATATACGTAACTCTCCAAATACAAATAAATGAAGAAATTTGGAGGGGAAAATATGAGTATGGAACCAATGATTTGAATGCTTTGTCGAATATCAGATTCAGATTAGGGAACATCCCAGCCAGTTGTGTATTAGCTTAGAAGCCGAAGTATGTTGAAACATTCAAGGGCCTGTCCATATTTGAAGGCTGCCTCAGCATAATAAAAATGAAACAATATAAACTATCATTGAATAATTTGCCAATTCTACATGCTTTATGTCTTGAATAGCAAAAATATGATTTGCTACTCTGAGGAACAGACTTTAGTTGAACGAATGTATGTAAATAATAAAATGGTTGGTGAGAATTTACTGGATGTTTTATTATAATAGTCCCTCCAGCAATTTGCAGGCTTTTTTGTTATTGTTGCGACTTAAAATGTTTGGTTTTATGGCAGCCTTTTTTCAAAAAGTTGCGATGAAAGTTGTGATGGTTTGAGGCTTTTTTTTATCCGCGCAAAATTCACGTGGATTGGTTGAATTTGCGTTAATAGTTGCGATCGGGTTATCGCAACTTCCTGGAGGGACTGTTATAATTCCACACAGACACGTTATTGTGATATAGCCTAGTTTTTTAAGTTCACTTGTGAGGCTCTGTTGTCTATGTCACACAGCTACACATAGGCAAAGTCTGTGCACAGTTTGTTGACACTCTGGGCATTAATACAAAATATTAGTACCCTTATGAACAGAGGCCAGTGCGATACTCCTCAAATGAAAAATGAGCTGGGCTAGCTTTATTTTCAGTGAGAGTCTTGCTGTTAAATTCATTCACCACCAATGAAATAGATGAAAACAGAATAGTGTAGTTAATGACTTGATTTAGAAAAAAAAAATCCTGAATATTCTTAATGATAGCACTGTGACACATGCAGACTGCCAAGCTGCTGGTAACTAAGCTATGCAGGCAATGGCTACTATTACTTTGGGCACAACTGAATGTGTGCAGAAAAAATTATGAAGTAGACCTTTCTAAAACCGAATAGCCCCCCCAACAGCCTTGCTTATTTGTGGCATGGATTCATCAAGGTACTACCAACATTGCTGAGAGATTCTGGTCCATGTTAACATAATGGCATCACGCAGTTGCAAAGATTTGTCAGGTCTCCCATTACACCCTGTAATCAGACGTGATGACTGCAAAGGCCAAGTCCGGCCCTCGAATCCAAATACAGTCCTGGTTTTCCTTCCTTCCAGGCAATTAAGTGAACAATTAATGCTGCTGATTGGCCATATTGTCATCACACCTGACTCCCAGGTAAAGGGAGGGTGGAAAACCAGCAGTTCTTGGCCGTCAAGGACCGTGATTTGGGGAGCCCTGGCCTATAGAGCCCTCTAAACTCACTGCCATGTTTGCAATTCCAGTAGAGATGCACAATTGTAAAATGGAAAAGCACTATCTGATGTATGTAAATGCTGTTTTTATAATAAAGCTGTATGTCAAAGGATGACACTGTTCTCATTTCCATGAATCCAATAAGCTAGCAAGCTGATGAGATTTCATTGGGATTTGGAATGTGTTTTACCCATGATATGCTTTTTTGTATTTTTTTCAGGTTTTAATAAAATTATATAACATTTTGGAATAAAAATACTGACCAGCAAGCCAAAGCTGGAGGCTAAAATAGCAAAGATTTCCACAGCTACAGTGAACTTTCCAGGTGAGCTGACATAAGCTGGTATAAAGGTGATCCAGACTGCACAGAATATCAGCATGCTGAATGTGATGAATTTGGCTTCATTGAAGTTGTCAGGCAGCTTTCGAGCCAGAAAAGCTAAAACAAAGCACAATATGGAGAGGAACCCAATATAACCCAGTACAGCCCAGAACCCCACAGCAGATCCCACATCACATTCTAGAATGATCTTTTCCTTATAGTACTTCATATTCTTGTGGGGGAAAGGAGGAGATATTGTTAACCAAAGCGCACAAATAAGGACCTGTATGAGAGTGAAAGCAAGAACACACAGTCTCTGCTGCAGAGGCCCAAACCACTTCATGACATTACTGTCTGGTATTGTTGCCCTGAAGGCCATTAACACCACAATCGTTTTTTCCCAGAACACATGAGATGCTGAGGACAAAGGTGATGCCAAAAGCAGTGTGGCGCAGCATACAAGACCACACAGAGGGCCGACCAATGAAGGTTAGAGAGCAAAGGAAGCACAGTTTCAATGAAAAAAGCAGCAGGAAGCTCAGCTCTGAGTTGTTGGCTTTTACAATAGGAGTGTGTCTGTGTATAAAGAACAGTACAGCCACAAGTACAGTTAAACATGTTCCAAACAATGAAAAAATAACAAGCATTATTCCCATAATTTCTGTAAAAGACAGGAATTCAACAGTCTTCAAAATGCATTGATCTCCTCGAGCATTAGACCAGTATTCATTTGAGCATTTAATACAGTCGGTAGAATCTGTGAATAAACAGAAAATGTTTATTAAAATGAGTTAATCCTCAAGGTTCACTCCATAATGTAAATTTACAATATTCTTGGTTAGTGTTGACAGGTAATGCACTGACCTGTGGCATTACTGATTTCTCCCTCAGCACAGGGCACACAGTCATAACAGCAGACAGGCCTTCCTCTCTGCACAGCTTTCCTTGTGCCCGGGGGACAGCTCTCACTGCACACAGACCTGGGTCTCTGTTGATTAATTTAATTATTTTCATCCCAGCACACTCATAGACACAATGATTTGTCGATAGTTAACAGTAAGCACTTAATAAACACTTCTCTACGCAATAAAATGTAAAGCATTCAATTCAGGATACATGCTATAACGCTTCATGCCAGGTTCAAAGCTGAGATTGTCCAGCTTCATCATGTCGTCAACTTTGTGGTTTTTAGCATTGATGCCACAGGATAAATGCAGCACATTATACGACTTGGTGCTATCATGCCACATTGTCATAATGGTCATGAATACTTACCTGTTGTCGCCCATTGGCCCAAACAATATTTGCAGGACTCATCAGAAATTGTTGACCAGATGGTAAGGAAGCATCATAGTGGCCAACCACTTTGAACTCTACTGAACCATTGGCACCTAGCTGCCAGTTCACAATCTCATATCTTGCTGTTGAGTCTCCATTACTGTCAAAGGAGACATACTCCTCTGTTCCCAATGTGAAATTGACCTTTTTCAGAGCCTGAAGCATCTGCGAAGAAGTAAAATGGATTATGGATTATTATGTTCATAACGGTAATTTTACTAATATTGCAAGAAGGGCTAATTGAGTTACCTGCCAGGGCTTTGGAGTCCATTTGTTTATACAGCCTTGATGGGGGGTACAGCCCAGCAGGACATGCACAGAATAAGCAACAGCGTACACTGCTTTATATACATTGTTGGAGATTCTGAGCTCTGATACATCGGTGTACTGGTTTTCCAAATCAGTCAAGCTCTCAGATCCAGTGCAGGTGGGAACATGTGGTAAATTTGTCTTGTTGGTCAGAGAACATTGGAATGCAGTTTCCCAAAAATCTAAAATGACATTATTGCCTTGATTTCTTGAAGGGTGAAGTTTCAGCACAAACTCTTTCAAGCCATTAATTTTAGCTTTTCTGACAGCAAAGCCAATAGATCCTCCCAGTATTCTGAAACTTGATGGTGTCACGAGATCGCTTGCAGTTATCCAGGCTTCACTGCCAACCATTTGGAGGCCAGTAATATTCTGAGTGATCAGCTGCTCCAATAAGTGATTCATCTCTCCCTGAGCAAGAAATGCTATGATTACATTTGCAGTTCCTCTTTTAATAACTTCTACAACCTTCAGTATCTTTTTTGGCTCTGTCCTATGGATTTTTTCAGAATACTCAATGCAGATCCCTTCCTGTTGAGCAGCTTTTACAAACGTGGCCATGCCATTGTTTCCGTAGTCACTATCACTTCTCACTGCTCCAATCCAGGTCCAGCCAAAGTGCTTTACCAGCTGAGCTAGCGCTCTGCTCTGGTAATAGTCGCTGGGAATGGTTCTGAAAAATGACGGGAACTTTTTTCTATTGCTCAGACATGCACATGTAGAAAAGTGACTGACCTGTATAAAAAATACATACCAAAAGTTGGAACATATGTACAACCCCAATTCAGAAATAGTTGGGACAAAGTGTAAATTGTGAATAAAATCAAAACACAATGACTTTCAAATCACACCAGCCAGTATTTTATTCACAATAGAACAGAGATAACATAGCAAATGTTGAAACTGAGAAATTTTACAATTTTATCCACAGAATGAGCTCATTTCAAATTTGATGGCTGCTACATGTCTCAAAAAAGTTGGGACAGGGCCTGTTTGCCATTTTATAGCATCCCCTCTTCTTCTGAACTCAGAGTGGAGGCGTCTGGGCATTAAGGAGACATGTTTCTTGAGTTTAGCCATTAAGATTTGATCCCACTCTTGTTTAATACAGGCTTCCAGGTGCTGGAGAGTTTTGGGTCTCCTTTGACGGACTTTTCGTTTAATTGTAAGCAAAATGATCTCAATTGATGAAAGATCAGGACTGCTGGCAGGCCAGTTCAGCACACGGATTCTTCTACTATGAAGCCATGCTGTTGTAATAGCTGCAGTATGTGGTTTTGCATTGTCCTGCTGAAATACACAAGGCCTTCCCTGGAATAGATGTCGTCTGGAGGGGAGCATATGTTGCTGTAAAACCTCTATATAACTTTCAGCATTCATGGTGCTTTTAAAAGATGCAAGTGTCCCACACCATATGCACTAATGCATCCCCATACCATCAGAGATGCTGGCTTTTGAACTGAACGCTGATAACATGAGGGGTGGTCTTTCTCCTCTTTAGCCCGGAGGACACGATGCCCATGATTTCCAACAAGAATGTCAAATTTGGACTCGTCTGACCACAGGACACTTTGCCACTTTGCTACAGTCCATTTTAAATGAGCCTTGGCCCACAGA
The DNA here is from genome assembly GCA_029692085.1 of Gymnothorax javanicus. NCBI lineage: Eukaryota > Metazoa > Chordata > Actinopteri > Anguilliformes > Muraenidae > Gymnothorax > Gymnothorax javanicus. The sequence goes on from CM056195.1 coordinate 41,540,383, forward strand.
ACACGGCGGCACTTCTGGATCATGCTCAACAATGGCTTCCGTTTTGCATGATATTGTTTTAGGTGGCATCTGTGGATGGCACGGCGGACTGTGTTTATAGACAGTGGTTTCTTGAAGTATTCCTGGGCCCATTTAGTAATGTCAATGATAGAATCATGCCGGTGAGTGATGCAGTGGCGTCTGAGGGCCCAAAGATCACGGGCATCCAGTGAAGGTCTTCGGCCTTGTCCCTTACACACAGAGATTTTTCAAGTTTCTCTGAATCTTTTGATGATGTTATGCACTGTCGATGATGAGACATTCAAAGCCTTTGCAATTTGACGTTGAGGAACATTGTTTTTAAAGTATTCCACAATTTTTTTACACAAGCCTTCACAGGTTGGAGAGCCTCTGGCCATCTTTACTTCTGAGAGACTGAGCCTCTCTAAGACATCTCTTTTATAGCCAATCATGTTACACACCTGATGCCAGTTAACTTATTTACTAGCTAAATGTTCTTTCAGCTGATTCTTTTATATATTAATTGCTTTTTTCAGCCCTTTTTTGCCTGTGTCCCAACTTTTTTGAGACCTGTTGCAGCCAAAGAATTTGAAATAAGCTCAGTTTGTGGATAAAAATGTAAAATGTCTCAGTTTCAACATTTGAAATGTTATCTATGTTCTATTGTAAATAACATACTGGCTCGTGTGATCTGAAAGTCATTGCATTTTGATTTTATTCACAATTTACACTTCATCCCAACTATTTTGGAATTGGGGTTGTAGTTTTGAATAATGTAAAACTATGAGTTTATGTAATTCGAAAAATTGAAAATACCCACTTTGTGTCTGTTTATAATACCATCACCATAGAATTAATTATGTGTAAAATATTACTCAGTTTTTTATTTGCTTCCAATGTTTACAAAAGTAAACCTCTAGTTGAAATACCTTGGCATGATTTAAATTAAATCTCAGTCCTTTACAGTTTTATTTTATGCAGAAAGGAGAAAACAGACCCTTACCACTGGAATTTGAAATAGTCCAACAGTTTCTGCCACAGCAATGGAGTTTGTTGAAATGGTTGCCCCAATAATAGCCTGCACTACTGGCGGTTCAGAGCATGACGTGTCGGTGAGTGTTTCCTCGTAACCATTCATCATAGCCATTGCCGCTTTTAGAGAAAATATTGTTGACACACAGGTATCATATATGCTATATCCAAGAAATACACCTGGGAGGAGGTCTGTTCTGTTATTAATTTCTTCAATGGCAAAGATCATGGTTTGGGACAGCTGTAATTCTCTGAAATTAAGGCTAGAAATTAAATAATTAATTACTGTTTGGCACAGCAGCCATATAGGGTGCAGTTTATGAAGACCTTTGACTAGACGTAAGTTCAAAACATAATTTGAGTTTTAATGATGTATATTACTTCTGTTGTATGAAATATTGATATGACCATTGGTTTCACTGGAATCAGAGCAATGCTTCAATCAAAAAGACAGTAATATAAAGAGTGGATAAATGTTAATTAATATTTAAGCTCACCGTGAACACTTCAAGGGCTTGGGTTTGTTGTCAAATGTTAAGCTCGTTTCCGAAGGAATTTTGTGCAAGGAGAAGACTCCACCAATGTTGATGTCTCCATGTAGGCGGAAGCTGGGATTTGTTGCCTTCCCCAGTGTTCTGCATGCTGGATTCTGTGCTGCAGCCCAGAGGACTGCCTGTGCCAATAGTATGGTCTGCAGAGCCATGCCACTGCACATCTCAGATCCATTGTTGCAGTGGTTTAAATACAGCTATTGTAACTCTCCATCGATTACAGATCCTCAAAGGTATGAATCCCAGGATAAGCAAAATAAAGTGGAGCAAACTCTACAAACAACAGATACAGAAAAATAATTACATTTTTAAAAAAGGACAGTGGTCATTTTCAACACTTTTCAGTTACCTAAGTATGGTGCTGCCTTGATCTGATAATGAGGCTTGTCACAAATAGACATATATTGCGAAATGCTTATGTCTAACCTGCAAAGTATGTGTGTGTGTGTGTGTGTGTGTGTGCGTGTGTGCGCACGTGTGTATATGTGTGTGTGTATGTGTGCATGTTCATGTTTGCGTTCGCATATATGAGACGCGCACACATATATACTCTTCAAAAAAAGTCTGGGATATTGATATTGCAAGGTTAATAACAAACTAATGATATTGAATAATCTCTTTTAGATCAAAGATTATTAATCATATTAATTCAATGCTTCTTTTGTAATTCAAATTGGTCAAATTCAGATTAAAAAAATTCAAGTTGAAAATATTCAGATGCAACGTTACTCAAATTCGATTGTTCAAATTTAGATCGGAAAAATTTAAGTTGAAAAAGTTCAGATTCAACATTGCTCAAATTCGATTAGTCAAATTTGGATCGAAAAAATTCTCTCGGTGTCAGAGAGCAGTGAAGTTTCATGTCAGAAGAAAGCCAACCGCCACACTCACAGCACTAATTTTGATTGAACTCAGAATATGCATACAATACGTTAACGCTTATGATATGAGCACATAAAATTAACCACAAGGAAGATGCTTATTGTTACATTTTTGATTCTACATTCCTTTAGGTTGTTTACGGTTACATCCAGCTCGTTTGCGCCACAAGTTTTCCTTGACTAGATCGCCCAAGCCTGAATTGAAGTGCACGCCGCGGTCTATCTCTACGTCATTGTTTGCCACAGTACTTTATTTAAAAAAAAAAAAGACTCACGTTCTGGCCCGTACAAGATGCGTGAAAGTTACGCACAATAGGCCTACATATGACCAAAATGATCGCGTCCATTACAGTGAGAAGTAAATAAAATTTTGACAAATTAAAATGAATAAAACTGCCGGGATATTTGGTTGTCCAATGAACAACCTCGTGAGAAGTTTAGGTTGTCCGGATCTATTTCAGGTTGTCTAGACAACCAGATAACCGCTTATTTTGAACACTGAATGGTATGGAATTACAATGGTCTGAATCATACTTAACAGGAAGAATGCAGTGCATGTCCTTAAGAGGTGTGGTCAGTGACTCTCTTCCTGTTTATTCAGGAGTACCTCAAGGATCTAAACTAGGTCCTATACTATTTTGTATGTACATTAATGATATTTGTGAACTCCCATTACACTCTCAAACTAATATCTCTTTATACGCTGACGATAAAGCTGTTTTCACTTCAGGGTATGGTATTCACGCAGTTCAAAAACAGCTTCAAAAAGACCTTCAAGTGTTAAGTCGATTGTTCTATGAGAACGGAATGGTCTTAAATGCAGACAAAACAAGAGTGATGTTCTTCATTGGTAGAATAAAAAGAAACACACTCCAGTTGCTGATAGAAATGAAAGGTGAAAGGCTAGAAAATGTAACTGAGATTAAATACCTGGGAGTAGCTTTGAGCCAAAATTTAAATTGGTCCCCTCACGTTAAAGAAATAGTGAAAAAGAAATTGAGTTCAATTATATGCATAAGAAGACATTGCCTCACTAAAAACATTCTGATCCAGTTATATTACACACTGATTTTATCATATATTGTGCGAAGTTAATTTTAAATGCTGATTATTACTCATCATTACAGAATATATTACACATGTTCAATTGGCAGTCAATACACAGGGCTTTCAAAAGTAGCTGGCGGCCGGCGATTATCGCCGTCTACTAGGGATACGACGAACGGCTTCTCGATAACTTTGATACTCGATATTATGAAATTCTTTTGGGTACATTCATTGATTCTTCTATCCAGTTTTAAGCCATATTTTCAATAGAATAAGAATCTTGTATGTCATTTCCTTGTTTTGGTCAGCCATTGCCGTAATCGTCCGTAAACCGTAAACCAGCCTCCAAACACAGCTTTCCTGTTAAACTTTCAGTCAAGTACACAGTTTTGACAGCCAGCCTTTGTATCTAGTGAGCTTGCTGATTCGCTTTGCCTTGCCATTTGACGATTTTGATTGAGGCTACAATGCAGGCAGCGCTTATATCCCTCGCCTTGTAATATTATGAATGGCAGCAGGAGCTTAGAATTATTGGGGATACAAGGATGAAGCATGGCTGAAACCATAAGTAAAAGACTCAAAACGACCACAACACTGTCCTTTTTTAACAGGATGGGTAAATACATATAATGTGTATCGTATTTAAAAAGAGCCATCATATCATGTAGAAAGTTCTGATTACCAACAGCTAACGGAACTGTGTCCGAAGTGGGACACTTTTTTTCTGACATTATATTAAAATTTCCCTTAAACTGTAAATATAAATAATTGCGTTATGCTTTCAGTCAATTCAATGGTATTGAAGGAAAGTCTAATTTCTTACCTTTCTAAATAGATATCGATCTAATCATTTACCAAAGGTTTGTCTTTACAATAGTAGGCAAAAGGACGCTAAAGCCAGTGATTTAGCTGTGCGTTAAATGTTTCCTGCGTGGCACACCCACAGCTTCTCGCTGTAAAATCTTAAGCGCTGATGCTTTTGCAAAGGTTGTTCTTAAGTCGGCAAAATCAGCATCAATGTTGGGTTTAACCTAGCTGATAAACTGCAACAAAAACACCTGAATAGCTTATTTGAAAAAAGCTAAGCGTTAAATCTTACAAGTACGGTCAGAGATCAGGAAAAAAAATAACAGCATTTTAATAGCTCCATGATTATTCGTTCGTATTTCCTGCGGTGGAAATGTATTCTTTCCAGACGTCCAATATTTCTGCTTCCCTATTCCCTTGACCACAAATTATGTCACACATGATCCTATGTTTTTTATTGCCTGAACAAAGCACTGTAAAAACCAATGTAAAGCTGGCTATAAATCAGTACAGTTATTGGCTGACTCTCTTTAAGGTGAGAAGATCTCGCGTTTGAGAAGTTCTTGCGGCAATGTCTTGAAGTCAATTAACATAGTGATTAGACGTAAAAATTCATCCATACATCTGAAATATGACAGATTTTTCAGCATGCGTAAGTTACTCCCACGTATGCTTAATTCTAATAATCACTTACAATATTTATGACATTTATTGTTGTTTCTGAATGTTAACCGCTATGTTGTGCTTGTAAAAAGTGATACATCAGCATTGTATATTTGTTCTTAAAATGATACAGAATATGATTTTTATGCAGCTTTTTACGCAGATTTCATTTCATATGGTTCTTTATGATATGTTGCCTATAATTTTATTATAAACTCCATTACATCTTTTTATTTAATATGGTGCCTATTATATTCTGTATTATTTGAAGTTTTATCAAAAATATTTTGACTCAATACTCAGCAGACTCACCGTTAGTGGTAACCGGTTATTGTTGTTATACCATGAAAGTATCAAACTTAAGAAAATACAAATTTTGACTGATATGCTTCACATTATTTCAATGTTATTGATTATTGCATCTGTTAGGAATGTTTAAGAATGCACCCTCCCCCCACTCACCCCACCCCCCAACTTGAACCCCCATCAACATGTCTCCATGTGGACTTCTTACTGAAATGTTCTCGGCAGCAAGCAAATAAAAGCATTGGTACTACCACCCAGTGGTGGCTGGTGCTAAAAATTGGGGGGGGGGGGGGGCGCAATTTACCTTGGCGCAGCACACCTGACAGCTGCTTTGATGTCGACACAGTCAGTTATTAAGAAGGAAAATGTAGCCAATAGATTTTATCAGGGTTTGTACCCTTTTTTATTATGAATTGAGGATGTATCCCCTATGTCCACATGTCCACAGATCACTGTATCTGTCCTTACATTACTTACAGATTGATTGTAAAAGCGGTCATGTTAAAGATAGTCCACCAACTAAGTGGGATTTTGATGTTTTGTAAAGATGCAAACAATAAGTGGAACATAATTAAACAGAAAAACAAAAAATAAAACACAAATCTAAAAACACAGCACTGTAATGGTGTCTACAGGCTTCGTACACCTTTTCCAAAGTGAAATTCGAGGCACTTTTCAAGGATTTTCAAGATGCATTTTCATGCTTTTCCAGCACCTTACAGCTGTGGTAAATTACATATTTATATACATAAATGACAGATTCCACAGAAAGTGTGACCAACAGGTCCCACTGTACTTAACAGGATGAAATTATAAAATTAAAAACTGAAACGGTGACAAGATTGTCTGAGCCAACGCCAATAATGGCACGATGAGCAGAGAAAAGGGAAGGCACACCAGTGACCAACCTGCTAATCCACAATAAGCAGGGCTTTGTTAAAGCCTGTATATCTACTCTTGAACAGTGACCTGAAATGCACAGTTTTTACCCAGGATTATTTTGTGGCAATAAAATTCATACACTGGATAATTAGTCAATCCTGCTCACTCATTTCCAAGTTCCTCATCCACCTTGGAGTTCTGAGAGGAAGGAAGGATACTTTTTTGGGCCTCCCTGTAGTATGGATGTGCCAACCACTTTAAGTCAAACCAAGGTTAGCTTGATCCATCCAGGGATTGGAGTGAAGTCGTTCATAAAATAAACCGTGTTCGAACTCGGCTTGCTTGTGAAAATTCAATAACTGATCCGGGTGTGCCATCTAGTGATCAAAAAGGTTTGAATACCCTGCCAGCAGCCACCAAATCCCATTCACAGCAGTGCTGGACTAAGATTACAGGTTGTTGCTAACGTTATTACTGTGGACAGAAATTTTTACCTTTTTGATGAGGGACACAGAGGCGAGTTGGTGAAAATTCTAGAAGGCAAGGAAGTAAACATCTGCTCGCGCATGCACGTGCATGCATACAGAGATGGAACATTTTATATTGGTTCAAAAATAAAAGTTGTCAATTGGTCACACTTTCTGTGGAATATGCCAAATTGGAACAACAAACAGGGAAAGCAATAAAGGGCATTGCTAACGCCACATCCAGCTAGCCAACTCCGTTTGTCATAACAAGTGCGGGAGAAGCCTCGGGCGTAAGCTCGTCCACAATCACTTGCCTGCTGCTGGATCTTTAAATTGGGTCGGTCCGGGCCAAGCTCCTTTATACTTTCCTTTGTTCCTCCAGTGAACGCCTTGAGAAAGGCTGTTTTTGTAAGGAAAGAACCGAATTGTGTTCAGTGTCCGCGCTTTCACTTGAACATGCCATCTCGCTCAGCTACCAGGTTGAAAAGGCGGTGGATGATTTGACAGTCGAGACAAAGCGTCGCGGTGGGTGTGAACATGATTAACAGCCACGAGGATTGTCCAATCACATTAGATCAAAAAACATTTAAACAATACCAATTCGCTGCCAATAAAAGTGGGAGTGTCTGGGGCGCACAGAACTGCGCCCCGTAAGGAGATCTGAAGAAACCGATGAAACAGCAGCCTAGGGTCACATGCTCACCCAAACTTTGTGAGCTTACATAAGGTACCGTTTGGCCGGCGTCCCTCACCCAGTAAGTATATGTATACAGAGAAATCAACCAAATACCATTTGGAACCGATATTTAGGGGCTGTTGACAGGCGCTCACAGACTGAAAAACATGTTTATTTCATAATTATTTGCATTATACGACAAAATTATATTTAACCTGTTTAAATAAATTTTCATCTCTTGATATTTGAAGGGGGGCGGCGCCCCAGCGCCCTCTACTGGCCGGCCGCCACTGCTACCACCATGTGTACAAGTTTTGGTAATAAAAACAGAAAAGAATGGTAGGGTAGCAGTCAGTTAACTTCGTGCAAATTAAAAAGTGCGATCCACTGGCCATGCAGTATGTTATCAACAAGATGCCATTCTGCAGAGGGCCATTAGGGAGAGGATGCATGAGTAGACATTGGTAAAATTAAAATCTCTTTCTAATAACTGATAATCAGAAGTAACAAAAATTTATAAAAGAATACATGCAGTAACTCTATATTAGCATATGATGACAATTATGCACAAAAATATACAAGTTAAAAGTTAAAAAAAGTTAAATTTACATCACTAAGGCAAAAGGAAACTTGACTCTAAAAACCAACCAGAATGCACCACAGGGCTTCAAATTTTCAAAATTTTCTCGGGGTTAATCTCCCCCTAACCCCTCGAGGGGACTTTACATCATAAGTGCTGGAATGCTCGCCGCCAGCCATAGCCGCCTACTCTATTCTGCCAGCCTCCTACTCTAAAAACTTTTGAAAGCCCTGAATACAACAAAGATTGGAGTATAATTATATCTTAATCAATAAAATACTGAACAATCTTGCACCTTGCTACTTAAATGAACTTGTATCTCGTAGAGCTACCTCATATACCACAAGATATTGTTATTCAATCAGTTATACTTTCCCAAACCTAGAAAAGAATACAAACTCCAATTCCAATGAAGTTGTGACATTGTGTAAAATGTGAATAAAAACAGAATGCAATGATTTGCAAATCTTATAAACCCACATTTTATTGACAATAGAACACTGTCAATATGTAAGATGTTGAAAGTGAGCCATTTTACCATTTCATGAAAAATATATGCTCATTTTATATTTGATGGCAGCAACAAATCTAAAAAAAGTTGGGCCAGGGCCATGCTTGCCATTGTGTAGCACACCTCTTCTTTTAACAACAGTCTGTAAATGTCTTGGAAGTGAGGAGACCAATTGCTGGAGTTTTGGAAGAGGGATTTTGTTCCACTCTTGTTTGATGTAGGATTCTAGCAGCTCAACAGTCCTGGGTCTTCTAAGCCAGATTTTTCGTTTTATGATGCACCAAATGTTTTCTATCGGTGGAAGGTCTGGACAGCAGGCAGACCATTTCAGCACCTGGACTCTTCTGCAGCGAAGCCATGCTGTTGTGATGGCTGCAGTATGTGGGTTAGCATTGTCTTGCTGAAATATGCAAGGCCTTCCCTGAAAGAGACATTAATGTAAAACCTCTATACAACTCTAAGCATTGATTATACCTATCCAGATGTGTAAGCTTCCCATGCCATAGACACTAATGCAACCCCATACCATCAGAGGTGCAAGCTTTTGAACTGAGCGCTGATAACAAGCTGGTCCCTCTCCTCCTTAGTCTGCACAACACGGCGTCAGTTTGCACGTCAAACTGTGTTCACAGACAGTGATTTCTGGAAGTGTTTCTGAGCCCTTGCAATGAATTCCAGTGCAGAATTATGCCTGTTTTTAATGCAGTGCTGCTTGAGGGCCCGAAGATCCTGAGATCCAATACTGAGCTTCGGCCTTGTCCGTTGCGCACACAGAGATTTCTCCTGATTCTCTTTTGATATTATGTACTGAAGATGGTGGGATATTCAAAATCTTCTGAATTTTACATTGAGGAACATTTTTCTGAAATTGTTCCAATTTTTCGACTCAGTTTTTTGCAGATTGGTGAGCCTCTGCCTATCTTTTCTTCTGAGAGACTCTGCCTCTCTAAAATGCTCTTTTTATACCCAATGATGTTACTGATCTTTTGCAAATTGTTAGGCTAACGATCTGGAACCAGACGCGAGAACCAGGAATTGCAGTAAAATAGGATTTTTATTGGAAAGGGGCGAACCCCCGCAGAGCAACGGTACAAAGTCCACAATCCAAAAATCAAAAATCCACAGGGCGTAATCCAGGTCGTAAACAGGGCACCAATCAAAAAACGTAGTCAGACAAAAAGAGGTTCGATACACAGAGATAGCAAGTAATCCAAAACAGAGCCAAAATCAGAAATCAGGGACGGTCCAGTCAGAAGAGATTCACGAGAGATTACGAGGTGAAAACAAGCGTAGCACAGGCAAACCAAGAGAAACATTCTGACGGGGAGCTGCTGTGAGAAGACTGTTCAAATACACAAAAGGGAAGTCACATGCTATGATTAGGGAAAGGTGAACTGGATCAGACTAATTACGTGGGAGCAAACACGAGGGAGAACCTAATCACATAAAATTGGCAAAGGCCAAAACGCGGACAGGGAACACGAGACAGCCAATGACAAAACATGCAGCTCCGGTTAGGGAGTTCTAATGTGCACAGATAATGAGAGGCAGGACAGAGTGGAGCAGGTGCGGAGGATCCGCTGAATTGCAGCAAAGACTAAGAGAGAGAAGGCAAGAATAGGCGAGTGGAGACTAAGAACTAGTAAGTGCAGCTATACAATCCCTGGTGCTCGTTAGTAAGTTAGTATTATATACAATGTTAGTCTGGGTTAGTAACTTTAACAAAATAACAAACTGTTAGTATTGGTTAGTAAAATAGAAAAGCAAGGCGAAGGAAGCAAACGAGCTGAGAAGGAATGTTTGAAACCCAGAAACCATGAAATCACCTAAACATGTGACACGCAGGACTGGGGAGAAGCTGTAACTTAACAAGAGACCAGACAGGGGAGACAAAGTGCAATGAAGGGCATAGGCAAAGACATGGACCGGACTATAACAGAAAAGTGGATCTGGCAGGGCAAAAACAAAAACATGGCAAGGAACAAAACTAAACAGAACATGGCAAAAACCTAACAGACATAGCAGAGACATAATCAGGGCATGGCAGAATCATTACAGGCATTGCAGAATAATAACAGGCATGGCAGAATCAAGACAGAAATTGCAGAATCATAACACAAATTTACCTAATTAGTTGTAAAATGCTCCTCCAGCTGTTTTTCATTCATAGCATTTACTTTTCCAGCCTTTTGTTGCCCCTTTCCCAACTTTTTTGAGATGTGTTGCTGCCATCAAATTCAAAATGAGCAAGTATTTTCTATGAAATGGTAAAATGTCTCACTTTCAACACCAGATATGTTGTCTATGTTCTATTGTGAAAAAATGTGGGTTTATGAGATTTGCAAATCATTGCATTCTATTTTTATTCACGTTTTACGCAAAGTCCCAACTTCATTGGAATTGGGTTTTTATAAAAACAGTCACTCTCATTCATAGCCAGTAAATTATACCATTCATTACCGGAAGCCATAAAACAATCCTTGCCACCTGTAACTCTGAAACAAAATATTTGTTCTTTTCAACTAGCTGATTGATTTCTTTCACTATTATTGTTCTTGTTTATTCACATCTTATACTGTATCTCAATTCTTGTTTGTTTCGATACTTATGTGTATATACATGTCTAGGTATTGTATCAAATATGTGTCTTACCTTTTCTTTTTTGTTATTGTTCTGAATAGCATATTATTGTTTATATGATCTTTTTCGGCAGGGCTCCCTAGTAAAGCAGGCCAAATTGCTTGAATGAGACTACCCTGCTTTTTTAAACGAATATATTCATAATTAAGTAAATAATATTTGCTCAGTAAATTCAATTTATTATCCAATATTTACTCGGAAACAGGTTGAGTGTTCACCTGCATTATGGTAATATCAGTGGTTAAAGACAGTTTTAGTTTTGCAGAAGCCAACTTAACACATGGACATGAGTCGGCAAAAATCACTTTTTTACAAATGTTTGCTCAGGCAAATCAAGCTGATCGGACGCAGACATGAAAAAAAAATACACTGTTTTGTGAGTTACAGGAATTCAGAAGCTTCATAAGACATTGACATTTTATGTACCCTTTAATGGTGATAGGGAAATTCTTGATAGTTACTGCAATGAACAGTAATGCAAGCTGAGGGAAAAAGGATACGGATTGACCCTTGCAACTGAACAATTTAAAATTCAGTTGCTAAATAGGAAACCTAAATGGGAATGGATTTAAGATGCAATGCGCTTTAAGGCAAGGTGAAAGCAGTACTAAAGTCCCTCTAATGGCAAGTTCGGAGTGGAAGAGGCTAAAGCATCATGGAGTGGAAAATCATTGAGATTTCACATCTTTTTTACCCATTATATGTTTTCTTGTATTTTGGTCTGGTCTGAATAATATGATATAACATTTTGGAAGAAATATACAAAATAACAAGCCAAAGCTAGACGCTAAAATTGCAAAGATCTCCACTGCAACAGTGAACTTTCCAGGTGAGCTAACATAAGCTGGTATGAAGGTTATCCAAACTGCACAGAATATCAGCATGCTGAATGTAATGTATTTGGCTTCATTGAAGTTGTCAGGCAGCTTTCGAGCCTGAAAAGCTAAAACAAAGCACAATATAGAGAGGAGACCAATATAACCCAGTATAGCCCAGAACCCCACTGCTGATCCTACATCACATTCTAGAATGATCCTTTCTTTGTAATGCTTTATATTCTTGTAGGGGAAAGGAGGGGATATTGTTAACCAAAGCACACATATAAGGACCTGGATGAGAGTGAAAGCAAGAACGCTCAGTCTCTGCTGTAGAGGTCCAAACCACTTCATGACATTACTGCCTGGTAGTGTAGCCCTGAAGGCCATTAACACCACTATTGTTTTCCCCAGAACACAAGAAATGCAGAGAACAAATGTGATCCCAAATGCAGTGTGGCGCAGCATACAGGACCAGTCAGAGGGCCGGCCGATGAAGGTTAGAGAGCAAAGGAAACACAATTTCAATGAAAGGAGCAGCAGTAAGCTCAGCTCTGAATTGTTGGATTTGACAATGGGTGTGTCCTTCTTTAAAAAGAACAGCACAACCACAAATGTTGTTACACATACACCAAAAATGGAAAAACTAATTAGCATCATTCCCATTATTTCTTTAAATGACAAGAATTCAACAGTCTTTAAAACACATTTATCTCTTTTAGCATTAGACCAGTATTCTTCTGGGCACTCAGCGCAGTCATTAGAATCTGCAAAAGAACAAAATAAATATGACTCTTAAAACACCATGATTGGAAGACAGATTCAGATGATATGTTAATGGTCAAAGCCTGAAGACTGGCTGTAAATCTGCGTTTCTACCAAGTACTTTTGGTATAGTTCTCATAAAACTGTTACCTAACCTGTAAGGACCTTAACTAAACCCTAGATCTTGTTTGCGTTTCCACCGCATACTGTGCTGTGAAATATAGGCGGGGTTAAAAGACAAGATATCACACAGGTTTGAACTGTAACAGTAAACCGTAGCTGCTGGTGAGCTAAAAATTGATGAGTCACAGAACCTCCCTTGAAACTAATGATTGGTTTGAACAGTCTTAATCATTTAATTAAATTGACATTATGAAACACTATGTCAGTTGAAGATAGCTTTGCTTATCTTTATTTTCTTTTGTTGCAATTATACAGTCATGAAGCAAAGGTTAGTGCAGGATGTGCTGAATGGAAATATGAATGTTAACATAGTAGTTTATCTGTTTTTGTAAAGTGAATTTTCTGTTTAATCGCTGCAACATTGTACTTGGAATAAATCTGCATGTTTAATTGCCAACAGCTTATTCTAATTATTGGAAAACTTTTTAATCACAGAAAATGATTGAAAACAGATGTGCGATTGAAGCAGTTGTCAGCCATAAGCTGACACCTCGTTTCCACACAGCTCTGTGATTTTATGTGAGTAAGCAGGAAGTCCTTTCATTCCACTGGGAACCTCCACAATCTCTGATGTGTTTGTGAAACTCCTTCCATTTGTTTTGTCTGAACTTTGCCATGAGCACATTGAAAAATTTGAATTCATGCGGCAGATTTTGGACAGACCATATGCACTGTGTGCCACTGGCAGTTAAAAACAAATAATGTCAAAGAGAAGGTGTCGTGGCACACTCAGAACTTAATATGCACAAAGTTTTTATTTTATAATTTCACCAGTGTTTCGGCAATAAAGCCTTCGTCAGCGTTCATTCATAAAACCAGACTTCATTCATTCACGCCATTTTATGTTACGTAAGATTCTCACGATTGGGCCAATGTTAATTTCACTTCTTTAGAGATATTAGATTGTGAGAATTCTTTCACTCCACTGTGTCATCAGAACAAGGACAATTACGGGAGTGTGGGAGTAATCCTGAACATTTTAATGACTTTTCACTATTTAAAGGAAAAAGTTATTTTGTTCCACCTAACAATCGAAATGCGTCTGTAGATACCCATTGTAGGTTAGTTCAAGATGTGGATTGTCTGTTACAAAAGAAAAATGATTTTAAACAATGTCATAACATTGCAAAGGAAGAAAAATGGCTTTAGATGATCTACAAGCTGATAAAGAAATTGTAATTAAAGCTGCCGATAAAGGTGGGGCAATTGTGATTCTGAATAGGGATGACTACACAGGGGAATGTCGTAAACAATTAAGCAACTCCTCCTTCTATCAGAAGTTGAGAGGAGATCCAACTCCAGAATTCAGGAATTACATTTCATATTTGTTAACAATGTTTCTCGACACAGGTGAAATTACAAAGAAAGAGTTTGATTTTTCAATGGTTAAACACCCAAGAATACCGGCATTTTATACCTTGTCAAAGGTTCATAAAGACCCCCAAAATCCGCCCAGTGGACCGATTGTATCAGGGATAGACTCTCTGACTGCCCCCCTGTCGAAGTTTGTTGATCATTTTATTAGGGCCCATGCTGAGAAACTTCTCTCCTTTGTTAAAGATACTACTGACATGATTGTGCTAATCGAGTCCTTAGGACCTATCCCGGATGATGTTTTGCTAGCCACATTTGACGTTGAATCACCATATACAAATGTTCCGCACGAGAGTGGGCTGCAAGCTATGGTGCATTTCCTGGAACAACGGGAGCATAATGCCCGGCCATCTAATTTGTGCATTTTAGCACTGGCTGAAAAAGTATTGTCTCACAATTATTTTAGATTTGGAAATGACTTTTTCCTTCAGATTAAAGGGACGGCAGTGGGCTCGCCAATGGCCCCTAATTTCGCAAATCTTTATTTTGGGTCATGAGAAGAAAATACGATTTTAAATCTCATCGCAAATAAATTTCTTCCAAACATAATCTTATGGAAAAGATACATTGACGACGTGTTTGTGCTGTTTTGGGGCAGTGAGAGCTCTTTGAAACTGTTCTTTGAATACTTGAACTCCAGCTCCGATCAACTGAAATTCACAATGACCTATGATGCACACCAGATCAATTTTTTAGATCTATTGATTGTACGGGAAAACAACACACTGTATACGGATTTGTACAAGAAAAATACTGACCGTAACAGTTTCCTGCATGCGAATAGTTGTCACCCTCGCCCATTAAAAAACAGCTTGCCGTATAGCCATTTTTGCAGGGTTAAACGCATATGTAAAAAATCTGTTGACTTCAATAAACATATGGGGATCATGAAAAATAACTTGAGAAAGCGAGGTTACAATGAAACGCAGCTCAATAGTGCCGCCTTGAAACTCGAAGAAAGAAACAGAACACAACTATTACAAAGTAACAATCGTTCAAAGAAAAAACGTGCCAGCATTGATTACTCAATACTCAAAATGCGCAGATGAGATAACATAACATAACATAACATATAACATAACATGAATGGCGAGAACAGGCCGTTCAGCCCAACTAGGCTTGCCAGTTTCTTTGTACCATCGTGAATATATCACTTCAGATACTCAATGACTCAATGGTATCTAGCTTTAAGTCAAGTCTGCTCTTGAAAAGTCCCAAGGTCTCTGCCTCAACAATATGGTCAGGCAAGCTGTTCCACACTGAAATTACTCTTTGGGTGAAGAAATATTTCCGAATATCAGTGCTAAATTTACCTTTAGTCAGCTTCCATTTGTGACCCCGAGTTCTGCTAACAACACTTGGTTGAAGGAATCCTACATAATTCACTTTGTTAATCCCTTTAACATATTTAAAGACCTCAATCAAATCACCCCTTAGTCTCCTTTTCCTAAGACTAAAAGATTAAGGATCTTCAGCCTTTTCTCATAGCTTTCATCTTTAATACCGGAATTAGCCGTGGCTCTTCTCTGAACTTTCTCTAAAGCCTCTATGTCTTTCTTTAAATATGGTCCCCAGAACTGTACACAATACTCTAGATGTGGTCTGACGAATGTGTTGTACAAAAGAAGCATCACCTCCTTGGATTTGAACTCAATACTTTTGGCAATGTATCCCAGCATACGATTGGCTTTTTTAACAGCTACGGCACAATGGCTAGAGCCTGTGAGGGTTTGGTCAACAATCACTCCCAGATCTTTCTCTTGTGGAGCACATTCCAGTTTAAAACCTCCCATGAAGTAATCCCGTCTAATGTTTTTATTACCTACATGTACTACTTTACATTTCGCTACATTAAATTTCATTTGCCACATTTCTGCCCAATTCTGAATTCTATCCAAATCATCCTGAATCACTTTAGTGGACTCTAAACTATTTGCCAAGCCCCCCAATTTAGTATCATCTGCAAATTTCACTAATCTGCTCTCAATATTCCTATCAAGGTCATTAATGTAGATGAGGAACAGCAGGGGTCCCAACACCGATCCCTGGGGGACGCCACTCCCCACCCTACCTAGCTCAGATGATATACCACTGACCACCACTCTTTGTGTTCTGTCCTGCAACCAGTTATGAATCCACTTCAGAATACCACCTGTAACTCCAATGGAGCTCATTTTAAAAATTAGTCTCTTATGCGGTACTGTGTCAAATGCTTTATAAAATAAAGCATAGTATAGATAAAACCTATACTACGAAAACACTGGCATATTCTTTGAACTGACAAATCACTGGGTAACCTTTTTCTTGATCCACCACAAGTAGTATTTTCACGCGGTAAAAACCTGAAGGATCAACTTGTTCGTTCAGACCTGATCCCAGTGAAATCCACTAATGTCACTGGTTTACTCGCTCCAATCCGCCCAGGTAATTGTAAGTGCAATGCATGTGCCCAGTGCAATAGTACACATAGATGCCATGATTTTAAGCATCCAAGATCAGGCAAAAAGATCCCAATAAAAAGAGTCATTACGTGTACAAGTACGGGTGTGATTTATTTAATTACATGTCCTTGCGGGAAAGTGTACATTGGAAAGACAACACGGTAACTGAAACAACGTATAGCGGAACATAGGAGCACTATTAGATGCAAGAACGACACATACCCTCTAGCAGCTCATTTCCTACTTACGGAGCACACTTTGGCTTCATTGCGATATATTGGCATTGAAAAGATAGAGATACCTCGTCGAGGTGGTGACTTAGATAAAATTCTTTTACAAAAGGAAGCAGAATGGATTTACAAACTGGGCTCTCTCGCCCCTAATGATCTCAACACTGAGTTTGATTTGAGATGTAATTTATAATAGAATTTGATGTATTTCTGTGTAGGCCAAAAAATACTGTAATGTTTAATGTTTGTATATTGATGCATTTATTGCTTATCATTCACAAAAGAATTGCTATTAGGACCTTTAGTGAAAAAATGCTGTGTTTTGCAGGGGCATGAACAGGGGAATTCCCCTGACTGCCATAGGGAGTTACGAATGAAATTGGGAGTGGACTGGGTACGCCCACAATTAACATTAGCCCAATCGTGAGAATCTTATGTAACATAAAATGGCGTGAATGAATGAACTCTGGTTTTATGAATGAACCCTGACGAAGGCTTTATTGCCAAAACGTTGGTGAAATTATAAAATAAAAACTTTGTGCATATTAAGTTCTGAGTGTGCCACGACACCTTCTCTTTGATCTGATTTCACATAGTCGTTGAGCACCTCATAAGGTGTGTGTTTAGAAGTCAGTTGAGAAAACAAATAATGTAACAGATTATTTCATTCAATTTAGTTGCTTGGCAATGTTTATTATCCAATGATGTGATTGTGTAACTAAAGAAGAAACTTGTATAGCTGGTTTAACAAATGAGAAAAAAAATATCTTTGGCCTTTGGGCTACTCTGCCTTACATCATAGTTTTAAAAAGTGGAAGCGTGCATAAATTTATTTGCACATATCAATAGATATGAATTCATCCTGTATAATTAAAAAACAGACATTTTCTGATTGATTACATATCTCATGTATACACACATGCACACAAACACAAAATATATTGGATATATAATAAATCGGAGAACTTATATTTTTATATGTGTCTTTTCAGGATACTGGGTAACAGAAACGTGACCGTAAAACAAGCAAGAAAATGCTGATTCATATTGAATTTCGAAAGTTGTCATCACTGCTTAGGGGTAACTTGAACTGTCCAATTAATTCATGTGATATTTTAGAGGAAAACGTTATTCTTAAGCATAACTTTCATCACGATGGATAACTGTGGACGAGAAATGGGTACGAATGAATCCGTCACTGCACGATAAGAAATTGTGTTATAATCCTAAAATATGAAATCAGTAACGCAAATTATGCGGAAAAGTCATGAAAATAGTGGTGGATACGAAAGGTATGGTAAGGTACTCACTGTAACACACTGGAAAACTTTCGTTGCCTATAAAATGTGTGCACAGAGTCATTTCATTGAACATGATATATCAATAGATTGATGCGTATATTCAAAGAATAAAAACCAAAAATTGGTAACAGCTGTGATTCAGTGGGCATGAAAGGATTTTTAGTATTTGAGTTAATATTTTTCAAAATCGACGGAAATTAGCGGTCAAGAAGCTGGTTTATCGGCGAAAGGAAAGTCAGTTCTTCTGTGTTGTAGCAGTACATTCATGCAGTGCCACTCACTCAAGACCTGCCTGCCGTAGTAACAGTCGTTAGCACAGCTGACATGACCGGCAACAACTGCAACAGTATGTGTGTCTTTTCACAATACTGGAGAGATTTCAGGGATAGTTGGTGTTCATTGTTATATAATCAGCAGATAATGATTGATGCTTTTAATTCATGTTCATTTTGTTTAGCACATATAAGAGATATAGTGAGGATAAAACTACCACTTGAACCCAAGTAAGTTTTTTAAAACTGAATTAATTTAAAAAATGATTTTTGGCTCAAATAAGGACAACAAATTGTGACATCAAAAATAACTTTTATCAAAAAGGATGTGGGAAATTAAAATTAATAAGTGTAATGTGCATTTGCCCATAAGTTATTTATGCACAGTCCAGTGAGTAAATTTCACTTTGTCACAAAACTTTTCTTGTAAGAACGTAGGACAATGTCAGACTGAAATTATCGGGTTACGGTCGTTGCCCGACTTGTCTGCTCTGTTAATGACTGTTATCAGGGCAGGCAGTTAGTGGCACTGCTTGAGTGTACTGCTACACCACTGAAGAACTGTCTTTCCTTTTGCTGATAAACCAACTTCTTGACCGCTAATTTCTGTCAATTTTGAAAAATATAAAGCCCCTTGCACAGAAGCTGAATCTGGCTTTTTATGCATTACCTTATTTAAGGCTTTATAATTCAAGATTGCAGCCTGACAGAGAGGAAGGACACTTGTTGCATTTTGAATTCCATTGTATTTCAATTTATTTTCATGATTTTGGTAGAGAAAAATAGCTGCAAACATAATAAAGTCTTCATGAAAATTCAGCTTTGAAACTGTAAAAATAAATAAATAAATAAATAAGTGAGAATTGAAAAATGGCTGGGGGTTAAAACTATACATTTCTTGAATTATAAACTCCTTGACCAGAAGTACTCTTGATCTGAGCATGAGTTTCAAAATTATCTGCTCTTTAGGAGTCAAATAAGACAGCTCTCCAGGTTGCACTTCAAACTCTCAGATCTCTCAAAATAGCGCACTGTCAAATCATAAACTTGTTTGCGTCACATTGTTTTTGGTAAAACAAAATTTGTGTGCCTTGTCCGAAAAATTGAGCTTGTCACAACAGCGGATCTGAACTATTTTGGGAAGTGCACTCCATGTGTCCCTGTGCAAAGCCTCAAATAAGAAATGAGAGGACACTGGGCCATAGGTATAATTATGTCTGGACGCTATGCACTGGGAAGAGAGAGGAGAACACTAAATATTCTCCCTCTCTGCATGTGACTGTGCACCAGTTCCCAAACTTACTGACAGTTATTTGTGGCATACATAAACTTGTTTGTGATGCTCTGACAATGGTATATGTGTCAGACTCTAATGCTGCGTTCCAGGCAACTCGTAACCCGTGAATTACCGGTTAAAAGTGGGCGGAGCTACCGTCAAACCGGTGAATTCACGCCGGTGAACTCGATTGTGCTCAACGTACTCCGACTTCCTTGTTTGACGTCACGCAGCTCAACTAAAATGGGGGCACCGGCTTTTTTTCAAGTGAAGTCAAGTATGAAGTTGTAACTCATTACTTTTGCCTGGAACGCTATGAAGTCGTGACTCGCAACTTTGAAGTCGTGATTCACAGGTTCAAACCTCCGCTGGAACGCAGCATAAATTGAGTGCAATTCTCTCTCAATTGTGGACTTCGTCCAGTTATGATGTGGGGCTCACGGCTGGGGCAAATCCACTCCAAGTTACTTTACTACTTACTAAGTCATTTTGTATGCAGCAACGACTGTTAAGTGAAAAGGAATTATGATAAACATAATCCATTTTTACTCTTGATCATCATGCAGCAATTGGCCATCCTCTTGCAAAGTAAGACATTACTGACTGCTGTTTTCATGACTTCTCCATATAATTTGCATTTTTGACTTAATATTTTAGGATTACAACGCAATTTCTTATCATGCAGTCATGAATTCATTCGTACCTACTTCTTGTCCACGGTAATCCATCATGATGAAAGTTTTGCCTCAGAATAACGCTGTCTGCTAAAATATCACATTAATTTATTGTATAGTTGACGTAACCTGTAAGCAGTGATGACGACTTTCGAAATTCAACATGAATCAGCGTTTTCTTGTTTGTTTCATGGTCAAGCTTTTGTCACCCAGTATAGCGAAAAGTCACATACATATAGGTGTGTGTGTGTGTGTGTGTGTTACAGTCAGAATGCGAAACCAGTCATTTCATGAAATGACTAAAAATTTCAGTAATTTCATGAAATGGCTAGGGCTAAACTTAAAAAATTTCACAAGAGTGGGATCAAATTCCAATGGCTTAACTCAAGAAACTTGTCTCCTCAATGCCCAGACGCCTCCACTCTGTGTTTAAAAGAAGAGGGGATGTTACACCATGGTAAACAGGCCCCGTCCCAACTTTTTTGAGACCTATTGCAGCCAGAAAATTTGAAATAAGCTCATTTTGTGGATAAAAGTGTAAAATGTCTCAGATTCAACATTTCAAATGTTACCTATGTTCTATTGTAAATAACATATTGGCTCATGTGATCTGGAAGTCATTGCATTTTGATTTAATTCACAATTTACAATTCGTCCCAACTATTTTGGAATTGGGGTTGTAGATGCCGGCAGACATGGAGCTCCACTATTTATGAAATAATAAAATTCTAAACTTCATCATGGAGAAAAGGCATGTTTTGTGTTTGGAGAGGTTACTGGTGACCACTGATGTCCAACAGCACCTATATTGATAAACTCATGCTAAATTTAACCAGAAAATCATTAGTTCATACTGAATTTCATGCATCAAAAGTTGATTTGTGCTAAATATATGATTTTTTTATGATTTGACAGGGTGCCATTTTGAGGGATCTTAGAGTTTGGGGAGCTACCTGGATAGCTGTCTTATTTGGCTCCAAAAGAGTATGTAATTTAGAATTTAATGCTCAGATGAATAATACTTGTGGTCAAGGAGTTTATGATCCCAGAAATGTATCGTTTTAATCCCCAGCCATTTTTCAATTCTCAGTATTATTTTTTTACAATTTCAATGCTGAATTTTCATAAAGATTTTTTATGTTTGCAGCCCTTTTTCTCTACCAAAATCATGACTGTAAACTGAAATACGATAGAAACCTAAATGCTACAATTCAAGTCAAGTCAGGCCACATTTATTTATATAGCACATTTAAAACAACAAAAGATGACCCAAAGTGCTTTACAGCAGAGGCAAATGCATAAAATAACAGGCATAAGAATAGAAATAAAACAATAGGCTAAAAAAACCACAAAGAGTCAGGAGATAAGTATATAAAATTAAATAAGACATGGCAGACTTAAAATACAAATATAAGTAAAAATAAAAGTAGAACAGAAAATAGCAGATAATCATAAGAAAAGTGAACTTGACCAAGAAACCAAGTGGCAGCCTCAAACTGAGCCAAAAGCAAGATTAAAAAGATGGGTCTTTAGTTTTGATTTAAAAAGATCAATTGAAGAACAGGTTTTAATGTGTAATGGAAGATTATTCCAGAGACTGGGGGCAACAACTGAAAATACACTACCACCTCTAGTTTTGAAACGTGAATGAGGGACTGACAGGAGATTCTGAGTGGAAGACCTGAGTAACCGGGGGGCAGAATAAGGAGTTAGGAGGTCTAGAATGTATTGTGGAGCAAAACCATTAAGGGCTTTAAAAACAAATAATAAAATCTTAAAATCGACTCTGTATTTTACAGGTAGCCAATGCAGTTTGGCCAGGACTGGAGTAATATGCTCTCTTTTTTTAGTGCCTGTTAAAAATCTGGCTGCTGCATTCCGAACCAACTGCAATCTCGACAGGGTGGAGTTTGTCAAACCTAGGTATAGAGCATTAGAGTAATCCAGGCGGCTAGTGATAAAGGCGTGGATTACTTTTTCCAGGTCTTTACAGGATAACACGTTTTAATTTGGCAATGGTTCTGAGCTGAAAAAAGTTTCCCTTTACAACATTGCTGACTTGCTTATTAAAATTCAGTGAAGTGTCCAGGAAGACCCTTAGGTTTCCACCAAAGCTATGCAAATTCACAGTCAAGGGACCAAGAGGTTTACTCAAGCTGGAGACAGAGTTAGCAGGACCAAATAATATGACTTCAGTTTTACTATCGTTAAGTTGAAGGAAATTTATGGACATCCAGCATTTAACGTCATCCAGACAATTGAAAAGTACCTTCAGGGAGCAAACATTATCAGGGGTGACTGGTAAATAAAACTGCGTGTCATCAGCATAGCAATGGTATAAGACATTGTACTTCTTGAAGATAGACCCGAGTGGCAACATGTAGGCCTACAAGGAGAATAAGAGAGGCCCCAAGATTGAACCCTGGGGAATACCACACGTTATGGGAGATGGGGAAGAAGAGCAATTTCCTATTTTGACAGAAAATGTCCGGCCATTGAGATAGGATGTAAACCATTTTAGCACAGGACCCTGCAGGCCAATGTCTAACTCTAAGTGATTTAAGAGGATGTTATGATCTATTGTGTCGAAGGCAACGGTGAGATCAAGCAAGACTAAAATGGCAAGTGTCAAGGACTCAGTTGAGCTATTCTCTTCCTCTCAGTGAAGCTGCAAGCTTGAATTATAAAGCCTTAATAAAGGTAACATATAAATAGCCAGATTTGTGGTTAATTTCTCACTGCTCTATCCAGCTCTCGATTCTCTCTTGACCAGTAAATGGTCTGCAGTGTTTCTACCTCCACCTTTTGGCATCGGATCAGTGTTCTTGGTACCCCATTAAAAGGGTGATGAAAAAACAGGACAGACAGGAAATGTTCTCTTGGTATCAGAACTATTGACGATTGCAGAAAGCACTCATGTGTAACTAACTGAACAAAACTGAACTTAACCAGACCTCTTCGTGGAAACAAGACGCTGAATACTGTTACCTGTCAAATTGCTGATTTTTCCTTCAGCACAGGGCACACAGTCATAGCAGCACACAGGCCTTCCTCTCTGCACAGCCTTCCGAGTGCCTAGGGGACAGCTCTCACTGCATAGTGACCTGGGTTTCTGTGCAGCGTGTTTTAAACTTAACTCCAATTACTCATGAACTACATAACATTTACTCTATATACTTTGAAATGACATAAACCATGTAACAATATTCACGGTAGTATAGACTCCTTGAGACAGACTGCTTTCAGAGAGAGGTATGATAATAATGATAATTTAGGTCTTTCCCCAGTAAGTATTACAGATATAATTTAAGCCTACTTTGTGGCAAAACTCAATTTTGAACTGTGCTTGTCCATACAAACCTCAAATTAACTCAGGATGAAGCGTAATCTATGTTTGTGAAAATAGCCCATGATGTGTACCTCATTGCATGCTATAAGTTTCATGCACTTTCACGACTGCTTTTGTGTGATGTAATCAGACCACCTTTTCACACGAGCACTTACCTGTGTTTGCCCACCAGCCCAAACTATACTAGCAGCACTTATATCAAACTGCTGACCAAATGGTAAAGAGGCATCATAGTAGCCAACCACTTTGAGCTGCATTCCACCATCAGGACCAAGCTGCCAGTTCACAATCTCATATCTGCCTGCTGGGTCTCCATTACTGTCAAAAGACACCTTCTCTCCCGTTACCATTGCAAAATTTACTTTCTTAAGTGCCAAAAGTACCTGTAGAGAAAGAATAATTGAAACTCTCGTAAACAATTCACTGCTTTTTGTCACGAGGATTTTATACTATGTATGTTGTTAAAAAGTGATTTGAGTTACCTGCCAGGGCTCTATTTTCACACTGTTTTTACAGCCTTGATGGGCTTCACATGCTAGCAAGTCATGCAAGGAATGAGCAATGGCATATACTGCTTTAAAAACATTGTGCGAAATTCTCAGCTGTGACACATCAGTGTATTTGTTTTCAAGTTCACTCAAACTCTCAGAGCCAGTGCACGGGGTAATATGAGACCGGTTGTTTTCATTTTTAAGGGAACACTGAAAAACAGTTTCCCAGAAGTCTAATACATCAAGATTTCCTGACTTTTGTAATGGGTGAAGTTTAACTAGAAATTCTTTCAGGCCATTTATTTTTCCTTTAGTGACGGCAAAGCCAATAGATCCTCCCAGTATTCTGAAATTTGTCGCTGTCCCCAGATTGCTTGCTGTTATCCAGGCTTCTGTGCCAACCATTTGGAGGCCTGTAATATTCTGCAGGGTCAGCTGCTCTAATAACTTGGTCATTTCACCTGGACCAAGAAATGCTACAATTACTTTAACTGTGCCTCTTTTGATAACATCCACAACTTTCAATAGTTTTCCTGGTTCTTTTGTGTTAAATTTCTCTGAATACTCAAAGCAGATCCCTTCTTTTTTGAGCTGCTTTTATAAATGTGGCCATCCCGTAATCACCATATTCAGTATCACTCCTCACTGCTCCCACCCAGATCCAACCAAAGTGCTTCACCAGCTGAGCAAGTGCTCTACTCTGGTAATAGTCACTGGGAATAGTTCGGAAGAATGTGGGAAATTCTTTCCTGTTGCTCAGACATGCACATGTTGAAAAGTGACTGATCTGTAAACAAATGGACAAGAATCATGTCAAAGAATTTGGTAGGAAAACATGCAAATGAACATTCGCAACTGTTTAAAGCATTAAGTGCTTAAAAACTTCAACAAACAGCGGGACTCAAAAACGCTGCATTTACCCTGTTATTTATGGGAGCATATAGCTAACAATATAAAAATGAAAATGTATTCTCAGAAATGTGTTTTCATCTTCAAGATGCAAGCACATTATTTGTATCATAATGAAAATGAAAATGTAATCCTCCTCTTTGTGTTTTCATTTTCAAGTCCACGTATGCAATTTTTGTAACAAATTGAAAATTAAAATACATTCCTCATTTGTGTTGTTGTCAAAAAATTCCCCGCAGCATCACTAATAAAACGAACACAATAATTTTATAATGCTAATGCATTCTCAAAAATGCCTCTTCTTTTTTGAGAAGCAAGCACGTTATTTGTATCATGAAAATGATCACGTAATCATCCACTTTGCATTTTCATTTTCAAGTACATGGACACACTTTTCATAACAAATTGAAAAGTAGAATACATTCCCCATTTGCGTCGTCATTTTTAAGAAGTGCACCACCATATAGCCAACAGAATGAAAACGATAACGCTAATCTTATAATGCAAATACATTCTTCTGCTTTTTCTTTTTCTGTCTCGTATCTGTCTCATAATCAAAATGGTAGCACAGTTTGTCCCTTTTCTTTTTCATCTTCATTAGAAACTAACGTGCCTGGCTTCGCATTTTCAATATCACGGACCCACACGCTTTTCCTCGCAAAATTCAAATGAAAATACATCCCCTCATTGGCTGCGACCAGTCGGTCATTCTGTGAGAAGGTGGAACTTCCCTTCCTCAATTTGGTACAGATTGGATAGTAGCTAATACAAGTGATCTCTTTGGTTATCAATCAGTCTTAAATGATGCATTGTATTGTACGCTACCAGTTAAAAGTTTTTGTGTCCATTACTCGTGTTTTGCTTATGTTTTATGAAATAAAAGCAGTTTTATTTGAGAGTTTCAAAAGAATTTGTTCCCAGAATAGTGGCCGAACTATTTTTGTGAATCTAAGATGTTGATAGTTTTAATAAAACTGAAGGTGTTTTCTGTTTATTTACTTTTCAATCTTGTATTATATGTACTGTAAAGATTAATAATTTGATGATTTGGCGGAGTGATGAACTGAATTGAATTCAAGTCAAAGAGAGACCTGCTTAATAATTTGATTTTGTGGCATGGTATTGAATTGAAATGAATCCATGTCAAAGACAAACCTGGCATATTCTCTTGAGAACACCAAGTGAAATAGAAGAACATCATGAAAACCTTACATTGTGCTTGATAAAACTAGAAGTTGGTGTAAATTAATTTGTGGTTGAAGTCATTTATAAAAATCAATTTAAAAAAGCAAATGAGAAAACTGTCACATCATTACAATTTCACAAACAAAAACCCCTTTTGGAGACCAGAACATGACATACCAACTCTTGTGAACCCAAACTTCAAGTGCACTCTTACCACTGGTATTTGATATAATCCAACAGCTGATGCAATAGCAATGGTGTTTGTCGACATGGATGCCCCAATAATAGCTGGCACTACTGCTGGTGCAGAGCATGATGTATCGGTGAGTGTTTCCTCATCACCATTCATCAGCGCTATGCCTGCTCTTAGAGAGAATATTGTGGACCCGCAGGAATTATATATCTTATATCCAAGATATAAACCTGGGAGGAGGTCACTTCTATTGTTTATTTCTTCAATTGCGAAGATCATTGTCTGAGCCGCTTGGAATTGTCCAAAATTAACTCTAAAAGTGATATGTTAATTTTTCTCAGTGAAATTTTAATAGGTCAAACAATGCTAAAACATTGTACCTTAATTCAAAAAAGAACAGTTGAACTCATTTTTAAAAAGGTTTCTGTAATTTACATAGCAGGAGATACATTGCCACATTTGAATATTGAATGTAACTATATATGATGGAAGAGCACTGTACCCTTAAATAGAATCCATTATAAATGTGCTAAATTAAATGCCTAGACTTATTTCACCCTACTTTGCGCACTTCATTGGCTCTGGTCTTCTTGTGTATTGCAGGTTCATTTTCCTGGTTTCAGTGTGCAGGGAAAAGACCCCACCGATGGTGATATCTCCAAGTTGATAGAAGCTGGGTTTGGCTGGCCTCCCAAGTATTCTGCATGGTGGGGTCTGGGCTGCAGCCCAGTGGACAGTCTGTGCCAGCAGAATTGCCTGCAGTGCCATCCCACTGCTCATCTCAGATCCAGCCCTGCAATGCACCAGGTTTCAATACAGCAGTTTTAAATCACCATCAGTCTGTGATTCTCAAGGGCATGTCTAAGTCTGAAAATAAACAAGGTGGGGAAATTTTCTTGGCATGATGAAAGTGAACACAGTACATCAAAGATCTTCCCATGCAAATAATAGCATTTGGGGGAAATACAGTCAGGACCATAAATATTTCGATGTTGATTATCACACAATTTTGTTGATGAAGCTAAATAATGATTGTGAGTGCATACTTTCAATTTCAATTTGAGGGTATTAACCTTCCAATTGGGTGAGCAGTGTAGGAATCACAGGACTTTTTCTTTGTCCCTCCCCTTTCAAGTGACCAAAAGTAATTTAACATGTGGCTAGACAGCTGCTCCATGGCCAGATACATGTTATTCACTCAGTATTTCATTCAATGGTAAGCAGATAAAATGTATGGAGTTCATTGAAAGGATGGTATTTGCATTCGAAATCTGCGGCTGTTAACATTCATTCTCATTCTTGAACATAAAGAATGTTCCAGTATGTTCAAGAGTTCCTGAAGACCTGGATGATAGATGATAACTGTGGTAGATGAGAGTAGAAAAAGACAATCCCTTCAGTTATCCGAATCAAGAACACTGTCAAGGAGGAAAGCATATCTGAGTCGACATCAAAAATCAAGTATAGACTTCACCAGAGTAAATAAGGAAGGTTTACCCCAAGATGTAATATCCTGGTAAGTTTCAAAATTAGGATGTTTGCCAAGAACCTTAAAAAATAGGACCAAGGGTCCTGTAGCTCACCAGCAAGCAATCTTAGAGTGATGATACAAGTTATGAAAATTTCATGTGAAATTTGACCTTTGAATCACTGAAAGTCAATTTCAAGGTTACTAATAAAAGTTCGCATAAAAGACCTCCTGTAATACTTTGTACAATCCTAAGCTCTGAAGCAGTTTTGGTGATACATGTCATTGAAAATCCAATTGTTTACTTTAAAGGTCACAGAAGGTCAAGTTGAGGTCAGCAAATGGACTTCATATCATCGGCCTGCTGATAAAACCTTCTATCCTCAAAATGATAAACTTTACAGGAGAGCATAAAAAATGTTTAATTTTGCAGTTGAGCTGTGTTCGGGTAGGATGACTATTTTTCTTCCAAGAATGTGTTTTGTATTTTGCAATGTTTATGTTATTATCATGGACATACGAGTTTTTGTTTCTTATCAAATTTGGAGAAATGAGGTTTTATCAGCAGGCTGACGATATATGACTTCCTATAAGTCTCTAATACAAACCTAGGCTCCATCTGTGACTTTTTTTGGCAATACAAGTCATTGTATCGCGTCAAGTTTGACCTTCAAAGGTCACCAACAGTCAAGTTGAATGTCACCAAATGAAAGTTCATGTGTGACTTCCTCCAAGACTGTGATACAGACTTCGTCTCTATCTGTGACCTTTTTAGTGATAAATTCATTGAATTTTCACTAGGTCAAGTTTGACCTTCGAAGGTCACTATGAAGGTCACCAAATGAAAGTTCATGTATGACTTCCTGCATGTCTCCAATACAAACCGACACTCTGTTACGATTTTGCTGATATAAGTAATTGAAATTTCATTGTAAAGTTTGGCTGTTGAAGGTCACTGAAGGACAAGTTCAAGGTCGCCAAATGAAACTTAAGACATGGCTTCCTATATGCCCACAATGAAAGCTAAGCTCAATTTGTCATAGTTTTGGTGATAGAAGTCATTGAAATTTCACCATGTGAAGCTTGGCCTTCGAAGGTCACCGAAGGTGAAGTTCAAGGCCACCAAATGAAAGTTAATATATGACTTTCTTGGCCTCATTTTATTCAGAAATAGTTGGGACAAAGTGTAAATTGTGAATAAAATCAAAAGCAAAAAGAGCCAGTATTTTAACATAGCAAATGTTGAAACTGAGAAATTTTACAATTTTTTCAATAAAATGAGCTCATTTCAAATTTGATGGCTGCTACAGGTCTCAAAAAAGTTGGGACAGGGGCTTGTTTACCATGGTGTAGCATCCCTTCTTCTTTTTAACACAGAGTGGAGGCGTCTGGGCATTGAGGAGACAACTTTCTTGCGTTTAGCTATTGGAATTTGATCCCACTCTTGTTTAATACAGGCTTCCAGCTGCTTGAGAGTTTTGGGTCTCCTTTGAGGGACTTTTTGTTTAATTATGCGCCAAATATTCTCAATCGGTGAAAGATCAGGACTGCAGACAGGCCAGTTCAGCACACAGACTCTTCTACTATGAAGCCATGCTGTTCTAATAGCTGCAGTATGTGGTTTTGCATTGTCCTGCTGAAATACACAAGGCCTTCCCAGGAATAGTTGTCGTCTGGAGGGGAGCATATCTTGCTCTAAAACCTTTATATACCTTTCAGCATTCATGGTGCTTTTTAAAACATGCAAGTGTCCCACACCATATGCACTAATGCATCCTCATACCATCAGGCTTTTGAACTGAACGCTGATAACAGGAGGGGCGGTCTTTCTTCTCTTTACCCCGGAGGACACGACGCCCATGCTTTCCAACAAGAATGTCAAATTTGGACTCGTCTGACCACAGGACTTTTTGCCGCTTTGCTACAGTCCATTTTAAATGAGCCTTGGTCCACAGAACACGGCAGCGCTTCTGAATCATGCTCAACAATGGCTTCCGTTTTGCATGATAGAGATTTAGGTGGCATCTGCAGATGGCACGGCAGACTGTGTTTACAGACGGTGGTTTCTTGAAGTATTCCTGGGCCCATTTAGTAGTGTCAATGACAGAATCATACCGGTGAGTGATGCAGTGGCGTCTGAGGGCCCGAAGATCATGGGCATCCAGTAAAGGTCTTCGGCCTTGTCCCTTACGCACAGAGATTTTTCCAGTTTCTCTGAATCTTTTGATGATATTATGCACTGTAGATGATGAGACCTTCAAAGCCTTTGCAATTTGACGTTGAGGAAAATTGTTTTTAAATTATTCCACAATTTTTTAACGCAAGCCTTCACAGATTGGAGAGCCTCTGGCCATCTTTACTTCAGCCTCTCTAAGACATCCCTTTTATAGCCAATCATGTTACACACCTGATGCCAGTTAACTTAATTACTTGCTAAATGTTCTTTCAGCTGATTCTGTTATATATTAATTGCTTTTTCAGCCCTTTTTTTGCCTGTGTCCCAACTTTTTTGAGACCTGTTGCAGCCAGAAAATTTGAAATAAGCTCATTTTGTGGACAAAAATGTAGAATGTCTCAGTTTCAACATTTGAAATGTTATCTTTGTTCTATTGTAAATGACATATTGGGCCCTATCTTACGTCAGAGTCCCTAAACCCGTTATTTGGGGATTTAGCATTGCGTAAGAGGCGTTCCCCTGCAAAAGTTGCAATCTTGCACACCTTCCTTTATCCCTAAAACACCTGCGCTACCCGTTATATTATGCATAGGCGTGGTTTGGGTGTTACGCCAGTTAAACCAATCAGTGTGCCAGGTTGTCATTGCCTTTATGAGCAGGCTGCGTCATCCCAAATCCTCAAACCGAAACCCGTGATGGAGAGAGGAAGGTCGCCACGTTTCTCCGAAGACGAAGTTAAATTGCTCGTGCATGAGGTCAAATCCAGACAGGGGAGGATCTATTTTTGTTAAGTTAATCATGAATTGTATTATTTTATTATTATTATTAGACTGACGTATTGTTTCATGTTTGGTATGTAATAAAAAAAACATCAAGCGTACCCCTTTTGTGATGGAAACTTCAAAAAAAAAGAAAAAGAAAAAAATGCATTTCGCCAAGCACTTCCAACCCCCTGTCCCGTCTGAAATGAAGCATAGAACAAAATCCCATTTTAGAAAATACCCACAGCCAAATAAATGCCTACATTGACTGCAACCATTTCCACTTTTTTCTTTGTAAAGCGACTTTGAGTATTTAATAAAACGCTATATGAATTACATGTATTATTACATTATTAGTAGCCCACTGATTGCACAAATTACTTACCAGGCAGGCTGCAGATGACATGACTAGCTGTGTCGCAGCTCCGCTGCCAGCTGGTCCCTCATTGCCCCTGCTACTGTTGGCACTATATCAGCATTTGGAGTCGGCACCTGCACTTCAGCTTGCCGCCTTCTATAGTCCACTAATAATCTATCCTCAAACTCCAGCATCATTCCATGGCGTAGGGCAATGTTGTGCAGCACACAACATGCCACAAAGAAAGATACTACTTTCTGAGGACCATACTGTAAGACCCCACCTGACCTGTCCAAGCAGCGGAACCGCATTTTGAGCATGCAAAATGTTCGCTCAATGACAACTCGTGCGCGTGAGTGTTTTCTATTGAAAGCAAACTCACGCACACTTGTTGGCGTAATGTATGGCACCATGCATCACGTCTTTAATGGATAGCCATTGTCACCCAACAGCCACCCATCCAGAGGAAGGTCCCTCTGGAAGACTGCAGGAATGACTGACTGTTCCATCATAAAAGCATCGTGGCTACCTCCAGGATGATTTGCGTTTACATTCAAGATGTAACCCCATGCATCGCAAATCACCTGGACGTTGATGGAATGGGTTCCCTTACGATTCGCATAGGCGCCACTGTTCAGAGCCGGAGCCCGAATCTGAACAAGTGTGCAGTCGACGGCACCCAGAACCCTAGAGAACCCATATCTTGCCCAAAAATCCCGCTTTACCCTGCGTTGTCTCTCGGATGTCACAGGGATGCCAGTTATGTACCTACTGGCATGTCGGACTATGCTGGCAGTGACTGCAGTTATTGCCGAGCCTACGGCAGATTGGGTCATGCCTCCGATTGAGCTGAGTGGGTGTTGGAATGACCCACTAGCATAGAAAAATAGTGCCACAGTCACCCTAACAGCAACGGGCAAGGCATACGGACAGCTGGCAGCGGTGTCTACATCATCTGCAACCAGGTGACATAATTCCGTCACTGCCTGACAGGAGAGGCGCAGTTTTGTCACGCATTCTCGTTCTGTGGGAAATAATACTTGTATTATTATAATTTTAGAGTATTATATATAATATATATAATTTCTATATTATATATAATAATTATATATTATTATAAAAGCGGAAAAAATGATTGATACAAAATACAAACAATATAGACTTACCTGAAAGGCCCAGGTAGCTGGTGTGCTGGCGGTACGCGCGTTCTGGGCGTCTTCTATTATATAACTGGCGATCAAGGCGATTTAGTACTATCTCTGCCATTTGCTGCCGGAGCTGTTTTCTGTCTCCCCAGCCTCATCTGACTTTGCTTTAAGTCATGCCTCCACTCACCTCGCCATTCGGCTGTGACAGCTGTCTCCGTCTCACTCAAAAAATCTCTGAGCTAGAGGGGAGGATATCCAGTCTCTATCAAATCAGAGATGAAGAACGGATCCTGGACTGCTTGGTCACTGTGGGCCCCACTGCACCCTCCACAACCATCGGAGAACTAGACTGGACTGTTCCTTGCCTGGATGCCACTGCTGCCCAGGCTGCTGACCACTGGACCAGACTGGGTGCTAAGCCTAAGGTCCTGACCAGTTCCACTTCGAGTCAAAAGGAGCCATGGACTGCTGTCCGGAGGGGTAAACACGGAGGGAACTCCCATTGTCAGCCCACTCCACCTCAGGCCCTCCAGCTGACCAACAAATTCTCTGTATTGGACGAGCAGGATTTCCCCTCACTCGATGGTTGTCGCATTCCTCCCTCCTCTACAGAGCCTGATGGCCCCTCGCCGCCGCACACTCTTCCCAAGGCTGTGCCCAAACGGTCGCCTCCGTGTCATTGCTCGCTCCATCTCCCCCGCTCTTCTCGTCCAGGCTGGGTCCAGTTTACTCCTCGCCCTGGAAGCAGCTCTCCAACAAGCAGACCCTAAGCCGAAGGTAACACTACGCCGTTGCTACAGCAGTCCCTGGCGGCGACCATTAATCCACGACCAGTGACCGCGGCGCACACCGCGGATACTGAACGCACTCCGCTCTGTCCTGATGGATCCCAACCTTCACGCCCTCGGCCGCATTCCCCCCCTTCAACACTTATCATCGGCGATTCCATAACTCGGAATCTGCGCTTCTTTAATGCAGTCACACACTGTTTTCCCGGTGCCACCGTTTCTGAAATCCAGAATAAGCTCCAGAGTTTATTGCCATCTCTCCTGTCCTCCATCACCAGAATAATAATCCAAGTTGGCACAAACGATACAGCTTTCCAACAGTCCGAGTTGACCAAATCAGATTTTAACCGTCTTTTCAACCTTTTACAACACTGCGGAAAATTCGTTTTTATTTCCGGTCCTATTCCCACAGCTGGCCGCGGTACTGGTCGCTTCAGTAGACTCCTTAGTCTCCGCACCTGGCTGCAGCACACATGTAGAGCTCACCATGTGGTTTTTATCGACAATTTTAACCTCTTCTGGAATCGTTATACTCTTATTAACAGAGACGGCGTCCACCCAAACAAATTAGGCTCACATATGCTCGCTGCTAACATTCAACATGTGGTACAATCTACTCCACGTGAGTGACTATTTACATCTGACTCACATTTTCCAAATTCTTCCTCTCCTCCAGAGTACACACCTGCTCCCAGCGTCAGCTCCCCCTTGTGTCCAAAATTGGCATCCTCTCTCTCACCGCTCCATATTCCCATTCAGACTGTTGTTAGACAAAGTACCCATCGCACGTTAAATCAGGTTATCCCTACACTCTCCCGTCCAAGATTGACTAAAATAAATAGAGGTCGAGTACACTTGGGAGTTAATCAGTCTAATATTCGGCCTATCCCTAAACAACCTCAACTGTCTTAGTGGATAC
Source organism: Gymnothorax javanicus (assembly GCA_029692085.1). Lineage (NCBI taxonomy): Eukaryota > Metazoa > Chordata > Actinopteri > Anguilliformes > Muraenidae > Gymnothorax > Gymnothorax javanicus. Next base: position 41,574,502 of record CM056195.1, read on the forward strand.
CCCCTCTTCTGCTATATAAAACTAGCTCTCCTGAATGTCAGATCACTCTCAAACAAGTCCTTTTTAATCAATGAGCTCATTTGTACACGAAAACTTGATTTTCTGTTTCTTACTGAAACATGGTTAGATGAAGGAAAAAGTGTAGCCACCCTAATTGAATCTGCCCCCCCTAATTTTAATTTTGTGTGTGCCTCCCGCACAAACAGAAAGGGTGGTGGAATTGCTAACATATTTAAAGCCCTCTTTCATTGTAAACAGCTGTTTTTTGATAACCATGCATCCTTTGAATATTTATGTGCCCTTATCAGGGGTTCTCCAAACATCCTACTGCTAACTGTCTACAGACCCCCGAAACACTCAGCTAAGGTCTTTTTGGAGGAGTTTCCTGAACTATTGTCAGTCATTTGCTTGGACTTGGACCGCATTATTATATCTGGGGATTTTAACCTACACGTGGATGACCCCAACAATACCTACGGCAAGGAATTTCTCTCACTTATTGATGCATTCAACTTAACACAATATGTACATGGGCCAACACACTCCCATGGTCATACCCTTGACCTTGTCATTGCAAAAGGACTTAACATCTCCACCAATGTAATGGACTTGGCCCTGTCTGGTCATTTTTGTGTTTTTATTGATGTCTGTATGTCTCCTCATATCCATAACAGGCCTTTGACTTTTAGTAAGAGAGTCAAAACTGATAACACTGCAGTTCTCTTTCAGCATGCTCTATCACAAACTCCAAGCCAATTATCAGACTCTGTGAATGAGCTAGTAAGCAATTTTAATTCAAAAATGATGCAAATTATGGATAACATTGCTCCATTGAAACATAAAAAAGTCACTCATAAACAGAAAGCACCTTGGAAAAACTATCCAACAGTTAAAGAGAGAGTGCGGGAAAACTGAAAGGAAATGGCAAAAATCCAAGCTTCATATTCACCATCAAATCTATAAACAGACACTTTCCCTGTACAATTTAGAAATCTGCAAAGCAAGGCAGCTTTACTTCTCCAACACCATCAATAGAAATTTGAATAATGCCCGAGTGCTATTTTCCACCGTTGAGATATTAACAAACCCCACGCCACAACTACCACCTGAGCTTCTCGCTGACAGTAGTTGCAATGAATTTGCATCCTTTTTCAAAGAAAAAATTAATAACATAAGACGGCATATATCTCAGTCCCAGCTAACTATACAGCCTGAGTTACCCAGCATAATGAGAAGAGTCCCAAACGTGTTGTCAGAATTTAGTCTGATTGACTTTGACATCCTAGATAAAACTGTACAAAAGCTCAGTTCCTCTACATCAGAGCTGGACACCTTGCCCACAAACTTTTTTAAATCTGTCTTTCACCTTATAAAAGGCGATATACAGTGCCCTCCATAATTATTGGCACTCCTGGTTAAGATGTGTTAAAAGCCTTAAAATAAATTCAATTTTTATTGCAGAAGCATACTCTCACGCTGAAAATTGTAGAAAAATGTAACCTTCAACTCAAGTGAATTTTAAGGGGAAAAAAAATATCCCAGACTAAGAAATAATTATTTTTTCATAAAATCACCTGTTCCACAATTATTGGCACCCCTAACAATTCCTAGGAAATAAATGTAATTGAAGTATTTCTGTCATTTCTACAGTAGTTTACAAAGTTGATCAGAGTATCTAGGAACATTTAATTAGTAATTCATCACTTCCTGTTTCCCTGGGGTATAAATACGACGTGACACAGAGGCCATTTCTCTTATCCACTCTTCAACATGGGAAAGACAAAGGAACACACCATTCAAGTAAGGCAGATGTGTTTCGACCTTCACAAGTCAGGCAATGGCTACAAGAAAATAGCCACTCGCCTGCACCTGCCCATATCTACTATCAGAGGAATCATTAAGAAGTTTAAAACAACTGGAACAGTGGTAAACAAGCCTGGACGAGGACGCAAGGTTATTTTGCCACCACGCACAGTGAGTAGGATGGTAAGAGAAATAAAAAGTTCTCCAAAGCTCATTGTTAAAGAATTGCAACAAATGGTAACATCTTGGGGTCACAAGGTCTCCAAAACAACCATCAGGCACTATCTACATGCCAACAAGCTGTTTGGGAGGCATGCACGGAAAAAACCTTTTCTCACTCACAATCATAAACGCAAACGTCTGGAGTTCGCTAAGCGGTACTGGGACTTCAACTTGGACCGTGTGCTTTGGTCAGATGAGACCAAGATAGAGCTTTTTGGCAACAAACACTCTAAGTGGGTCTGGCGGAACACAAAAGATGAGTATGCAGAAAAGCACCTCATGCCCACTGTGAAGTATGGGGGAGGATCAGTGATGCTGTGGGCCTGTTTCTCTTCCAGAGGCCCTAGGAACCTTGTTAGGGTGCATGGCATCATGATCGCTTTGAAATACCAGGACATTTTAAATCAAAATCTGGTGGCCTCTGCCCGAAAGCTGAAGATGGGTCGTCACTGGGTCTTTCATCAAGAAAATGACCCTAAACATGCGGCCAATTCTACACAGAAATGGTTCACCAGACACAGAATCAAGCTCCTCCCATGGCCATCTCAGTCCCCAGACCTCAACCCCATTGAAAACCTGTGGAGTGAGCTGAAGAGGAGAGTGCAGAGGAGAGGACCCAGGTCGCTGGATGATTTAGAGAGATTGTGCAAAGAGGAATGGCCGAAGATCCCTCTTTCTGTATTCTCCCATCTTGTGAAACATTATAGGAGAAGATTAGGTGCTGTTTTGTTGGCAAAAGGGGGTTGTACAAAGTCTTAACATCAGGGGTGCTAATAATTGTGGCATACATGATTTGATGTAAAAGAATTATTTCTTAATGTGGGATTTTTTTTCCCACTGAATAAATGCACTTGAATTAAAGGTTGGATTTTCCTCTTTTTTCATTGTGGTCCTATATTAGAAAAAAAAACTGAATTTATTAGAAGCTAAAGAACACATCTTAACCAGGGGTGCCAATAATTAGTGTACTTCAGATTATCAACACTTCATTACAGACTGGTCTTTTCCCTCAGTCATTAAAAACGGCAGCGGTGAAGCCCCTGCTCAAAAAGAATAACCTAGATGCTACAATTCTAAACAATTACAGACCCATATCTAAACTGCCTTTCATTGGGAAAATCATCGAAAAAATAGTTTTTAATCAACTAACTACTTTCCTGACTGAAAACGGTTGTTTTGATGACTATCAGTCTGGCTTCCGAGAAAGTTACAGCACTGAAACTGCCTTAATTAAAGTTATTAATGATATCCGCCTTAATACGGATGCAGGCGAAACATCAGTCTTGGTGTTGCTGGACCTCAGTGCTGCGTTCGACATGATTGACCACGATATTTTACTACACCGACTTGAACACTGGGTTGGCCTGGGTATGGTCATCAAATGGTTAAGGTCCTATCTGCAGCAGAGAAGCTTTTTTGTCACTATCGGCAACTGTACCTCAGCACCAGTAACCCTGACCTGTGGAGTCCCCCAGGGGTCAATACTAGGACCCCTATTATTCAACCTTTACATGCTCCCTCTGGGACAAATTATGAAGAACTACTCAATCAGTTATCAGAGATTGGATACGTCAGGTTCGGTTGCCTGTCAGCTGTCTGATTTTGCTGCTGCCCACGCTTTTAGTTTACTTTTATTATTCTATTGTTATTTTGGCGTTTTATCGTTTTGACATTTTATTATTTTTACTTTTATTATTGTATTATTTTTGTATTTGTTTTACTTTTTTTTGTTTTTATTATTTTATTATTATTTAAGTTTCATTTATTGCATCGCCTGGCTGGTTGCTGTAAAGCCCAGCAGGCTAAAATAAAATATAAAAAATATGGCTCCACTCACCTCCCCACCGGGTTGTGTAAGCTGCGTTCGCCTCTTGCAAAAAATTGCGGAGCTGGAGGGAAGAATTTTGATTCTTTACCAGATTAAGGACGATGAGCAGCTCATCAATTCCCTGGTTGCTCCAGCTCTCGCTGCTGCAAGTCTCACCATTTCGGCTGAACGCGACTGCCTGGCTTTCCCCACTGAAGCCGCACCGACCCGAGCGGAGGACCCCTGGATCCAACTGGGAGCGAGACCCAGGGCCATCGTCAGCTCCACACCCAACCTGGCTGAGCCCTGGGTCGCATTGCGCGGCGGGAGGCGTTCATCTCATGTGCTGCCTGTCTGGGACCTGCAGCTGGAGAACAGGTTTTCCGTGCTGGTTGAGGAGGAAGCGACACCCCCCTCCTCCCCTGTAAGTCCAGCTGCTCCTCGACCGCCGGCGGTGTTGAGAGAAGCAATTCGCCCCCGCAAGTCCAGCCTTGTTGATGCGGTGCTGAGGAGGCCTTCGCCCAGCCCTGAAGTACAGGTCCTGCGTTTGCGCAGCCCTGATGCCGCTACCCTGCCGCAGCGTTTGCCAGCACGGTCACTTGCCCCAGGCTTGCCACCGCCTCGTCCTCTCTTCTCCCCGACTACTTTACTGGTGGGAGATTCTATAATCAGGAACATTCGCTTTTTTAACGTAGCGACCCGCTGCTTCCCAGGAGCAAAAGTTATGGATATCCTGGGTAAGTTACCTGGGCTACTCTCCTCACTCCCATCCACTGTCAAGCGGATTATAGTTCATGTTGGAACTAATGATACTAACCGGAGGGAGTCGGAGCATACAAAAAACGATTTTAACCTCCTTTTTAACTTTTTAAAAAGCTGTGGAAAATCAGTTTTTATTTCCGGTCCAATCCCTACATTCGAGCGCGGCAGTGGCCGTTTCAGCAGACTGCTTAGCCTGCACACTTGGCTTCAGTATGCTACCAGGACTCATAGCTTTGGTTTTAGTGACAATTTTAACTTGTTTCGGAACCGTGCACCCTTTTTTAAAACGGACGGGTTACATCCCAGCAAATGGGGCAGCCAAATGCTATTGGCCAACATTCACCATGCTGTGTTGTGCTTCCCATGGGACTGACTGTTTACTTCCTGCACACACTGGCCGGAACTTCCTTCACCTTCTTCCTTAATGGTTCATTGTCAGCCTGCTGTCTCCCACAAGAGCTCCCCCCAACATCCAGCCGCCGTCTCATTTTCTAGTGGACTTGGTCCCTCTGTTGGCTTTTTAAATATCCCGGTCAGACGTAGTGAGGGTGTAACATTTTCTGGGGCGACAAGTACTATTGCGCACCCGATTGCAAAAATTACTTCCACGCGCCTGCCAAGGCAGAAATTTATACAAAGTGGTGTCTCGGTAGCAAACCTAACACAAGTCAATACTCAGACCCCTGGTATTATTTTAACGGTCCCTCCTATAGTTTTAACACCTGTAGCTTTTCAATCCCGTAAGTGTAGGTTGGGTCTACTGTGTCTTAATGTAAGGAGTCTGTTATCAAAAATGGATTGTGTTAGGGCTCTGGTTCTGCAAAGTAATCCTGATGTATTTCTTGCCACTGAATCTTGGTTGAATGACTCTGTGTCAGACCATGATATAGCAGTGGTTGGTTATAATGTTTTTAGATGTGACAGGATTAAGAGAGGGGGATGTTTGTAAAATCCTCTCTCACTGTGAATGTTTTATTATCCTCCCCTATTCCAGAGCAGTTTGAGTGTCTAATTATCAAAATAGGTTTGGGTTGTGCAAGTTTTACACTAGCAGGTTTGTATCGCCCACCAAGTGCTCTTTCATCCTCCATAAACAATCTCTCCAATATCTTGTCCACTTATGCTCACACTGAATTATTGGTTGCTGGTGATCTCAATATTGATTGGTTATCACCGTCCTCAAACCATTTTAAAGAGGTCTGCGACGGCCTGACTCTCACGCAACTTATTTCGGAGCCTACAAGACCTAATTTTAAAGATTTATCCCGGTCAACTTTGATTGATCTGATTTTAACAAATAGACTGCACAAGTATGCCCTGAGTGGCGCCTTTCCTTTGGATTTTAGTGATCACTGCCCAGTAGCATGTATTAGAGACATGAAAGTTATAAAGGCTCCTCCATGTTTTATTACTAAAAGAAATTTTTAACATTTCTGTGAACAGGCCTTTCTGCACGATATTTTCTGGAGTGATTTAAGCTTGGCGAGTTTTATTCCAGACCCTGACCTAGCATTGGTTCACTTTACTACCGTGTTTAATCGTGCTGTGGATAAGCATGCTCCGGTGAAGAGACTTAGGGTTTAGAATAGGAGAAACCCTTGGTTCTCGAATGCCTTATCCACGGAACTACGCGGCAGGGATGAAGCATGGGGTAAAGCTAGGGAAACCCAGGCACTCTCTGACTGGCAGGTTTTTAGAAAATTAAGAAATAAATGCTGCTCACTGATTAAAAAGGCGCGAAATCTGATTATTTTATTTCGTCACTGGCCAAAAGTCAGGGTAATCCTGCAAATTTTTGGAAAATTGTGAAGTCCCTGAATTGTTATCCGTCTTCATCTATACCACACTCTATCCACACTGATTCTGGTCCTATAACTGATAAACACAAAATACGTGATCTTTTTAACCAACATTTCATAGTGGCCGGAAACGTTTTTGAAAATTTTATTAATCAGTCCTCTACAGGGGATATGTCTGACCTCAGCTCTAGTTCTTTCACAATTTCTCCAAAACCTAGAGTATTGCTTTCATTTAGGGAATTTCAAGTGAATGAGGTCCGACAAGAATTGAAACGAATTGATGTAAATAATTCCACTGGAGAGGATCATCTAGTTCTGAGTCTTTTGCGTTTAGCAGCCCCAAAGATTGCGCATTCAATAGCTAATATTTTTAATTTGTCAGTAACGACGGGGACTATTCCCAGTGTATGGAAAGCTGCTGATGTTTTTCCATTATTTAAGGGTGGTGATCCCAGTTCTGTGAACAGCTACCGACCTATCTCAAAATTACCTTGCCTGGCTAAGATTTTAGAATCTCTCGTTAAGCAACAGCTGTGCAGCTTTTTAACTTTCAACAACATTTTAACTTCACAACAATCTGGCTTCAGGCCTGGTCATAGTACAAACACAGCAGCCTCAGTGGTTATAAATGATTTGATATCAGCAGTGGATAATAAACAAAAAATGTGCAGCCCTATTCATTGATTTAGCAAAAGCTTTCGATGCAGTAGACCATTTTATTTTATTAAAAAAGTTGTCTTCCATTGGTCTTGATTGTGATGCCTGCTTGTGGTTCCAGGACTATCTCTCTAATAGAACACAAGCTATTATGCTTGGGGATGCAAAGTCTCAATTTTTAAAAGTGACAAAAGGAGTACCCCAAGGATCCATACTTGGACCGATTTTATTTACAATTTATATTAATAATATTGCTCGTAATATTGCAAATTGCAAGGTTCATTTTTATGCAGACGACACTCTGTTGTACTCCTCTGCACCAGCGTGTGCCCAGGCCCTTATCTACCTGCAATCGGCTTTTAATCATATTCAACACGCTCTGGCAGATCTGAAACTTGTTTTAAAATTAGGATAAAACTAAGTTCATGTTTTTTTCTGCTCGGAATGCAGTTATGCCAAATGGCTCAATTTTCTCGGTGACTGGTGCTAAAATTGAGCAAGTTCAGTCTTGCAAGTATTTGGGTATCTGGCTAGATCATGACTTTTCCTTTAAAACTTATGTGTCTAACTTGTCCAAGAAAATCAGAACAAAAATTGGGTTTCTTTACAGAAACAGGTCTTGTTTTTCTTTAGACAGTAGGAAGAGGATTGTTCAGGCAACAATCTTACCTTTATTTGACTATGGGGATATCCTGTGCACGCATGCCTCTGATAGTACTTTAAGACCTCTGGACGCTATTTATCACAGCGCTCTGCGTTTTATCTCTGGAGATTGTTTTCGCACTCATCACTGTGTGTTATATAGTTCTGTTGTGTGGTTTTCCCTTTATTTTAGAAGGAAGCTCCATTGTATTTTATTTATTTATAAAGCATTGCTTGGCAAACTTCCTTCATATCTTACTAGGCTTTTGTCCTTCAAAATCCGAAGCCAGCATGTCAGCTCGCAAGGGTTGATTTTGTTAGAGTCACCCAGGACTAGGACAAATTTGGGCTGTTCTGCTTTTAGCTCATTTGCACCTTATGTCTGGAATAGATGTCAAGACTCTCTGAAGCTTGATTGTCTCATTCCATATGAATCCTTCAAGAATCGACTGTGGGAGATGTTACTTGAGGAGGCTAGATGTACTTGCCTTTAGTTCTAACTTTGGACTTGTTCTCTGTCCTTTGCACTTGAATGTCTCACTTATTTTATTTTTTTTAATTTTCTTTTTATTTTTAACTGTATTTTAAAGTTTGTTTTCCTTTATTCTGCAGCTGTTGTATGTAATTGTGTGAATTTTACTATGCTCTGTGTGTTAACCCACACTGTAATTGTTTTATTGTATTCACGTCTCCCCTGAAAAAGAGACCTCGGTCTCAGAGGGACTTCCCTGTAATAAAGGAAAATACAAAGGAAAATATATCACAGTTACGCAGACGACACCCAGATTTATTTAGCTGTGCCATCAGATGATCTCACTCCTGTTGAATCTCTTTGTCAGTTCCTTGACCAAATTAGTAAGTGGATGGCTCATAACTTCCTTCAATTGAATGCAGACAAGACAGAGGTTATTCTATTTGGTCGAAAAGAACAAAGGCTTAAGGTCGCTAACCTTCTAGCCACCAAGGGGCTAAAAGCTAAAGTTTCTGTCAAAAACCTTGGTGTGATCATTGACAGTGATCTGAATTTTAGCAGCCACATTAAAGCAGTAACAAAATCAGCATTTTATCACCTCAAGAACATCACTAAATTACGTGATCTCATGTTACAGAACGATCTTGAAAAGCTCATTCATGCTTTTATTTCTTGCAGGCTTGATTACTGCAACGGCCTCTTTACAGGGCTTCCCAAGATCACGATTAAACAGCTCCAGTTGATTCAGAATGCAGCGGCCAGGGTTCTCACTAAAACAAAAAGAACAGAACACATTTCCCCGATCCTGCGGTCCTTACACTGGCTCCCTGTTAATTACAGACTTGATTTTAAAACCTTGCTACTTGCTTTTAAATCCTTAAATGGTATGGAACCAAAGTACTTAAGAGAAATTTTCCAATGCTACACCCCTGCCAGGACCCTTAGGTCTCTACAAAAGGTCTTAGGTCTCTACCCCTTTTTCGCTCTCGCGAGTCTTCGCAAGCATTTGTTACCGAATTTGAGATGCAATATATCCATTTCTATAAAAGATGGAAGGTTGAAAATTGCTAATTGGATTGATAAAATTGATATTGTTGGTTTTTTCATTGCACCCCATAAGGATCATTTTGTGTAAGTTTTATCAAAATCCAAGATGGCCACCTGGGAGGCCCTGAGTGATTTTGCATGGAATGACCCTCTAATGATTTTAATCTAAGCAAGCACGTCCGCGGGGCTAACTACTGACTGCCTGCGCCGGTGTATGACAGGGACAATAAAAGGCTCCACCTGTCTCGACTACGGGGGTGGGGGGCCCTTTTACATGCAGAGTCCACGCAGTTCGCCTGCCTGCTATGCTGTGTTGCTGGTTTCTCTCCCTCGACCTTGTCTTGTTCTTTGACGCGTTTTTTGTTGAACAAAATATTTTGGCCCGAGTCACACTCTTGTCTCCCTCTCTTTGTGGCGGCTTAGGCTGGGGTAGTGAAGGGCATTTTATCCGAAACACAATCAGTGCATCAATGCAAGGGTCTACGATGCATTGCATCGGTTGGAGTGGTGTGAATCGGATAGAAACTGGGCTGAAACCACAATGCATCGCCTTGTAATAGCTTTGCATCGGTAAAATTAGATTTCTTATTATTATTACATATATATTTTTAAGTGATTATTTTCAGTCAATTCACTTCCATAATTATCTCAGCCGTTTCTCACGAGCGGACTATTTGTTGCAGAACAACAAACACAATCTGATTCACCTATTCATAGGCATCACGTCAGTATTCACTGAATATCAACATTCGGGTAACAGCAGGCTACTCCAGTCAACAAGAAACAAAGGCTGTTGAAGTAGGCTACCGGTAAACATGGCAGACGATGAACAACAAATTCTTAGTTTACCTAGCCATACATACAAGTCTAATGTTTGGCGTCACTTTGGATTTTTCAAAAAAGACGGAAACCTTGACAAGTCCCAAGCAATTTGTAAGATATGCCATCTTGCTATAAAGTACACAGGCAGCATGACCAACCTGAATACTCACCTGAAGCGACGACACGCTGTGGCAGTGGCTGAAAAATCCCCCCCGGTATTAGCCAACTCGCCCTCGGATCATGCCTCGGATTCACCTCATCATGCAACGAGTAGCTCCGGCGGCGCTAACAACACTGGTCAACAGGCAAGCATAAGTACTTTTTTCCAAACTCCGCTGGGCGCAAACTCTGCCTGCGCCAAGGTAATAACTAAAGCCATCGCCTTCTATTTATGCAAAGATATCCAGCCGTACAGTGCTACAGAGGGCGAGGGCTTCGAATACCTTGTGACCGTCCTGGAGCCGAGGTATAATAAGCCCAGCAGGAAGGTTTTTGTTGAGAAAGAAATACCCGAGCTGTACCAGAAAGTAAAACAAGACATAGCTGAATCACTGCACAATGCCCATACAATCGCCATGACAACTGATGGCTGGACATCTTATGCTACAGACTCGTATGTCACTGTCACTGTACATTACATTGATGAAGAGTGGGCTTTGCAAAGCTATGTGCTACAGACACGCAAGTTTACCGAGGCCCACACAGGGAAGAATCTAGCAGGCTTGCTGCAGGAACTTCTCCGCGAGTGGAAATTACAAGACAAGAAAACAGCCTTAGTCACAGATAACGCCTTGAACATGCCACAGGCTGCAGCTTTGGCAAAAGTAGGTCTACACGTGAGATGCATCGCGCACCTACTAAACTTGGCCTCACAAAAAGCCCTGAAAGTGGAAAAGGTGTTGGAGCTACTGATGAAAGTGAGAAAGGTGAGTGTACTTTGGAGAGTAGGCCTACCGACCAAATCTTGTTATACATGTACCTGTACTGTATAATGACAAAGTTTATTTCATTCGTTCGTACATTCATTCATTCATTCATCCATTCAGGTGGTGACATTTTTTCACATGAGCCCAAAGGCAACCGAACTGCTACGTGAAACCCAGACCCAGCTCAACTTGCCAAAGCACAAGCTGATCCATGATGTTTCCACAAGATGGAACAGTTCCCTTGACATGCTGGAGCGTTTTTGGGAACAGCAGCCCGCCGTGCTGAATACTTTGCTCTCAAGGAAAATCAAGAAAGAAGAAGACATGGCCAGGCTGAGTGAAGACATGGCACTGATCCAAGAAATTGTCAAACTGATGACCCCCCTGAAAGTGGCAACCACACTCCTCAGTGAGGAAAAGAATCCCACCATCACAATGATCTCTCCACTCCAGGCGAGACTGCAGAAGCACTTCCAGCAAAAAGAAAGTGATCTGCCTGAGATTTCAGAGATGAAACAACGATTCAACCAGGACTTTTCCGGCCGCTATGCCAACATCCAAGACACCCTCCACTGTGCCACAGCACTTGACCCCCACTTTAAAGACCTGTTGTTCCATGATGATGAAACCACCAAGGACACAATCTTTATGAAAATTGCAGCAGAGTTGGTGAAAATGGATGGAGATGAGGAGGTAAGATTTAGCCTACTCAGCTAATTCACTCATTCTCTTTCTGTCTCTCTCTCTCTCATTACTGGTGTGACATGGTGATGTTCATTTGTTTAGTTTAAGAAAATCTGTATTATACCAATTCTGTAATAGTAATTAATTAATACTGATCATGTAAGACTGATTATGTATTATACTGATTATGGTCAGGCAGGTGACAGTGACACAGGCACGCTGAATGACAGCCAGACAGCTGAAGGCAGCTCACCAGGTGACAGGAGCACTCACAGAAAGGAAGAGAGTGAGGATGAGGAAGAAGGTGAGACAGGTTTGTTTAGTCAGGATATTTAGAAGCTGTATTTTGTGGATCATGTGAATGTGGAGTCATTAATTATTAGGCCCAGTCATTGTGTATGTATGCCATTTACTGTATGTTAATAACTTAGCAGCTATCTGTTTTAGTTAAATGAATGACAGACGTAACTGCACAACTTGTAATTCCTTCTCTTCCGATTCACTCCTTAGATGACGTCCCTGAGCCTCCAGCAAAGAAAACAGCCTTGGACCAGATGTTTGGGGACTTTCTTACTCCAAGAGCACCACTGAAGACCACAAGAGAGAGAGCTAAGGAGGACATCAAAATATCGGGAGAGGGCTGCTCTAGATCTGAGTGGTGATGTGTTACAGTGGTGGAGATATCAAGGAGATCTTCCACTGCTTGCAGCTTTGGCAAAGCACTACCTGTCCATTCCAGCAACAAGTGTAGCGTCTGAGCGAGTATTCAGCACAGCAGGTGACACAGTCACAGCCAAGCGCAGTTTACATGCCCCTGAACATGTGGATCACTTGGTATTCATGAAGAAAAACCTTAAAAAAAGACATCTGTCTTAAGTTTGTTGTTATGATAATGGCGAGGCTGGTGTTTTATGTTAAACAAATAATCCACTGGCTCCATTGCTCGGGCAGCCTATTGAAAGTGCTCCTGAGTCCTGACTGTTTATCTGTTTAGTCTAAATTGTAAATGACAAGTCCTGACTCCTGACAGCTTTGTAGGCTGAGCTCCACTACTGTTAGGCCTATGTGCCTGTTTGTGAAATAGGCCTACTTTTTTATGTTGACAAACACACCTCTGCCAAGCACACCTCCTCACTGCTTAAGTAGCCTACTTTAAGTAATCTGTCTTCATTTGTTATAAACTTCTTAATGATGAGAAGTATGGTACTACTTATGTTCTTGAAGGAACAATAAAGTTGAGTTGAATTTGCACAAATTAGCATTGTTATTAGATTGTATTGAATCGTGATTGCATCGTGATTGCATCGCGGTAGGAAGATAAATTGTATCATACTGAATCGGTAGATGCTTCATGTGAATCGTTAGTGTATCGTACCGTAGACTACATATCGAGATGCATATCGTATCGTCCTGGGGATGGAGATTTCCATCCTTAGGCTGGGGCCGTTACAGTGGTACTCTTGAAGAGGTTTGATAAGCACTGATCTATATCATCTGTGATTGTTGACGGCAAAAAATTTTACAAGAAATTATATCAATCACCTAAATATCGCCATGAACGGCCCTTCAGAAACTTCAGGAAAATGACCATTCCCCTGCTGAAAGCCTCTTAATACGACTTCTACGCCTGGTAGAAGCCTGGTGTGTGTATATATATATATATATATATATATATATATATATATAATCTGCAATCTCTCATATTTTCATATTGCAAAATAGAACACAGCATTGGAGATGCAGGGCTCTGTACATTTTTGAATGTTTTAACAGGCTTATGCGTCCTGTCTTGGGGAGAAATAGTAATACTGCTGAACCATACTTGAACTGTATCTTTTTCTGTACAACTTTCCATTCTACCCTACAGATTATGAATATAAAAAAGTTTTACCAACAATTGCCTTAACCAGTTTTCAAGGTAGTCGCAAATTAGCCATCTAAACCAGAGTGCTTTGTGCAGTTCTTGTGAGTTTAGTAATCATTAAGTCATCACATGTTAATTAACTTTATTTTATTGAATCATGTAGTGAACTTGAAATATTATAGTGATATTTTGGAGATCGTTTTGCAATCCAGAGACCCTATGGGGCAAGCATTCAGTGAGCTTTAACATTTTTTTTCTACCCATTATATGTTTTCTTGTATTTTGTTCAGGTCTAAATAATATTATGTAACATTTCGGAAGAAAGATGCAGAATAGCAAGCCAAAGCTTGATGCTAAAATTGCAAAAATCTCCACAGCTACAGTGAATTTTCCAGGTGAGCTGACATAGGATGGTATAAAAGTGATCCAGACGGCACAGAATATCAGCATACTGAATGTGATGAATTTGGCTTCATTGAAATTATCGGGCAGCTTGCGCACCATAAAAGCCAACACAAAGCACAGTATTGAGAGGAGCCCAATATAACCTAAAACAGCCCAGAACCCAACTTGTGAACCGACATTACATTCTAAAATGATACTCTCCGTAAAGTCAACATCATTCCAAAGTGGAACTGGAGGGGAAAGGGCCAACCAGAGAGTGCATATCACCCCTTGTGGGAGTGTGGACCCAAAAACACACAACCTTTGTAGCGGCATCGTGCACTGAGAAATGCTACTTCCAGGAACTGCAGCTTTAAAGGCCATCATCACTGCTATAGTCTTTGCCAGGATACAAGAAATACATAAAGCAAAGGCAATTCCAAATGCAGTGTGGCGCAGCATACAAGACCACTCAGAAGGCTGGCCGATGAAAGTAAGAGAGCAAAGGAAACACAGTTTCAATGAAAAGAGCAGCAGGAAGCTCAGCTCTGAGTTGTTGGCTTTAACAATAGGGGTTTTTTTGAAAAGAAAGAAAATAAGTCCAATGGCTGATGTTAATAAAACACCAATTAATGAGAATACAGTTAACACAATGCCCATGGTCTCGCCGAATGAAAGGAACTCCACTTGCTTCAGGATACATTGGCTATGGTCAGCACTTGACCAGTATCCCAGAGGACACTTTGTGCAATCAGCAGCATCTGTTGGATAATCATTATAGTATCAGTGTAACTCTTTTTGAGCATTGATTGTAATGCAAGGTTGAAAGCTGGGTTGATGCATTTTCTTAGGTCTCGTCTTTTTCATGATTTTCGTATTAGTCTTTAGGGATCACTCACCAGTGGTATTGCTGATCTCCCCAGCAGCACAAGGAACACAGGCAAAGCAGCAAATGGGTCTCCCCTTCATAGCTGCTTGCCGAGTACCTGCGGGACAACTTTCACTGCACACTGACTTTGGCCTCTAAAACGCAGAGTCATAGGTTTTTCCGTTACTCATTTTGATTACTGACTTTACATACTTACCTGACCCTCTGAAATACGTCTACACACGTACAACCCCAACTCAGAAAAATTTAGGACAGTATGTTACAACCCCAATTCCAAAATAGTTGGGTCAAAGTGTAAATTGTGAATAAAATCAAAACGCAATGACTTTCAAATCACACCAGCTAGTATTTTATTCACAATAGAACAGAGATAACATTGCAAATCTTGAAACTGAGAAATTTTACAATTTTATCCACAAAATGAGCTCATTTCAAATTTGATGGCTGCCTCAGGTCTCAAAAAAGTTGGGACAGGGGCCTGTTTACCATGGTGTAGCATCCCCTCTTCTTTTTCTTGGAGGTGTCAGGGCATTGAGGAGACAAGTTTCTTGAGTTTAGCCATTGGAATTTGATCCCACTCTTGTTTAATACAGGCTTCCAGCTGCTGGAGAGTTTTGGGTCTCCTTTGACGGACTGTTCATTTAATTATGCCCCAAATGTTCTCAATAGGTGAAAGATCTGGACTGCAGGCAGGCCAGTTCAGCACACAGACTCTTCTACTATGAAGCCATGCTGTTGTAATAGCTGCAGTGTGTGGTTTTGCATTGTCCTGCTGAAATACTCAAGGCCCACCCTGGAATAGATGTCATCTGGAGGGGAGCATATGTTGCTCTAAAACCTTTATATACCTTCAGCATTCATGGTGCTTTTTAAAACATGCAAGTGTGCCACACCATATGTACTAATGCATCCCCATACCATCAGAGATGCTGGCTTTTGAACTGAACGCTGATAACAGGAGGGGTGGTCTTTCTCCTCTTTAGCCTGGAGGACACAACGCTCATGATTTCCAACAAGAATGTTAAATTTGGACTTGTCTGACCACAGGACACTTTGCCACTTTGCTACAGTCCATTTTAAATGAGCCTTGGCCCACAGAACTCGGCAGCGCTTCTGGATCATGCTGAACAATGGTTTCCTATTTGCATGATAGAATTTTAGGTGGCATCTGTGGATGGCACGGCGGACTGTGTTTACTGACAGTGGTTTCTTGAAGTATTCCTGGGCCCATTTAGTAATGTCAATGACAGAATCATGCCGGTGAGTGATGCAGTGGCGTCTGAGGGCCCGAAGATCACAGGCATCCAGTAAAGGTCTTCGGCCTTGTCCCTTATGCACAGAGGTTTTTCAAGTTTCTCTGAATCTTTTGATGATGTTATGCACTGTTGATGATGAGACCTTCAAAGCCTTTGCAATTTGACGTTGAGGAACATTGTTTTTAAAGTATTCCACAATTTTTTTTACGCAAGCCTCCACAGGTTGGAGAGCCTCTGGCCATCTTTACTTCTGAGAGACTCAGCCTCTCTAAGACATCCCTTTTATAT
Organism: Gymnothorax javanicus; assembly: GCA_029692085.1. NCBI lineage: Eukaryota > Metazoa > Chordata > Actinopteri > Anguilliformes > Muraenidae > Gymnothorax > Gymnothorax javanicus. The sequence continues at coordinate 41,590,826 of CM056195.1, forward strand.
CCAATCATGTTACACACCTGATGCCAGTTAACTTAATTACTTGCAAAATGTTCTTTCAGCTGATTCTCTTATATATTAATTGCTTTTTCAACCCTTTTTTTGCCTGTGTCCCAACTTTTTTTTTTTTGAGACCTGTTGCCGCCAGAAAAATTGAAATAAGCTCATTTTGTGAATAAAAATGTAAAATGTCTCAGTTTCAACATTTTAAATGTTATCTATGTTCTATTGTAAATAACATATTGGCTCATGTGATCTGAAAGTCATTGCATTTTGATTTTATTCACAATTTACACTTCGTCCCAACTATTTCGGAATTGGGGTTGTAAAATAAAAACTGAAAACCATGATTTGTATTTTATCTTTGACTTGCATTACATTGAAAACAGTACAGCAGCTCAGTATCTAATGTTTGACTTCGTGAATTTAATTGATTTTTCCAAGTAAACACTTATTTCAATTTTGAATCTTGCAGCATATTTCCAAAAAAAAAAGTTACAACAATAACAACAGTATTTGCCACTTCGTAATGTAACTATTGTTTTTCACAACATTTTTTCACAATATGCGAAATAATTTAAAAAAATATATTTCAAAGATTCTCTCGGGCATCTATTGCAAACTGGCCATCCTCAGCCCATTTTGGCTCCTAAAAGACTAGGCCTTTCCTGGATGCTGTTTTTGTACCAAATAATGATTACAATCAGCTGCTGACATCAGCTGCTAAAAATAACAGCTTAATTCAAATTTATTACCTCATTGTAAGTCAATGGCTGTATTCTAAAAGCAAAGGTTGTTCACTACAAAGTGCATATTAAGAGGGCCACGCCCACTGAAGCCAAATTGAAGGGCATTCCAATCAAAGGCGTGCAAAACTCATCCTCTCAAAGGGCCCTACAAAACGGCCATTTCCAAAGTGAGCAAGCGATGGTCACTTTGCTCCCACAATGCCGTGCGACCACCCGAGCCTAGTGACCTGTGTGATTCAACATCATTCAAGAAAAATGACAACAATGGCGCTAATAGCTAGTTAGCGCACAGAAAACTGACAAACCAAGCTTGATGGCTTACTACAGTCGACTGACTAACGCTAGTTATGTCGTTTTTTTATTTTTACCCGTGGCAATTTGTCGTTCTCCCGTGAACACTTGCTTAACCAGAAAGCGGCAGCGGTGAAATATGTTGAAGGACATTCCAAACAACCGTTACTTGAAAACCCTACTCCCTGCTGCGCTTCAGAGTTTTCACTATGAAGGGAAATGACTTCACAGGGTGTAGGGCGTGGGGGTTAGCCCCATGGACTGAAATACAGCCTATGTTTTCTTTGCTCCCATTTGCTGCTTGGACATCTGGATCTCCCCACTGGGACAATTAAGGTCTCTCTCTCCCTCATTCTCTCTCTTAAATTGCCCCCACTTTTTTATTAATTTGTTGGAGGTCTGAATAATAGGAATGGATATATATTTACACATAAAAGAATTTCACCAGATGAAACATTAAACATCATGGGCTGTATTCGCAAAGAATCTTATTTTAGCACTAGGAGTACTCTCAAGTAGTGCTTAGAATTCCAAACTTAGAGTAACCTCTTAAAAGTGATTCACAAAGGTGCTTAGGGCAACTTTTAACACGGACTTGGGCAAACTCCTTCATTAAGAGTAGGGGTTGTTGTTGACCTCATTATGGTGTATGACCTCATGTTTCATGCATGCGTTTATCCACTATGTCCACAGTGATAAGTTGATGGGGGACCAATGTGAGTCTGTTGCTGACAACCACCTGTCAAGCCTATTCATTAATCATGAAGAAATTTGTACACTAGTGTGCATGTGAATGATGTCTTTCATTGAAATAAAGACTTTGCTCAAATTGTTGGTTGCTCTCAAACAATATAGGCTATTGTTTTGTGAACAAATGTAAAAGGTAAACAAACTGGACTCAGGAATAACTTTTGCTACTGCATGGTCTGCCTCGTCAATGAGAGGAAAGTAATGATAGAAGGGAAATTTGGATCTGGCATAACATTAGCAGTAAAAAAAGACATGTGGAATTTCATAATGCCTTCTTTCCAAAGCATATGTGACCTAGCGAGGATTGTGAAAAATCGCAGTATTCGATGCAGATGCAGGCAAGGGCAAAGATTAAAGAGTACTAGAGGCAAAAATTTGCCACAGGTAGTTTGTTCATGATTTCCATGATTAGACCTTAAGTATGATTTTTTTTTTAGATGCATATTAAACACAAACATGATCATAGATGAAAGTAGGCTGCTTGTTTAGTCTTGTTAATTTGTTTATTTTTATTATCTAAGTGAACATATTTCTCAAGGGAAGGCTCAGCATCAAAGCATTTCTTCAATTGCATACGTGATGTACAGCATGCTACTATACCTGGTAGTCCAGCAATAGCCATGAAATCGGCTTTTTTCCATTGAGGCTGGCAATATTCTAAAGGAAATTTGATTAATTGAATAATAATGTGGGGTCTGAAGAGAGCATTGACAGTTTGATGGATGGTCCTACTCACAATTGCCTGAGATGTGCCCAATAAGTCTGCACTGCATAGTTGCATTTTGCCAAATGCCAAATAGCAAAGTGGTCCAAACTTTGGGTATGGAGTAATAACATTGTTTCCATCTCTTGTTGAAGTGAATGCTCCCAAACTCAGTCCACTACAATCATGCCCTCGCACTTTAGGCAATACTGCATTAATAATTTGATATCATCATATTTTTTAATTAATTTTCACTCAATGATGGCATTGTAGCGCAGCAATAGCCATTTAGAGTTTTTGTGAATTGCTCTTTGCAACGCAGAAGTCCTCTTGAATGCACTTCATGAGACTGAAACTTCAGAGCTACTTTTGGCGCAAAAAGTAATTTCTCTTATTGGAAAAAAAAGGAGTCAGAAAGTTAGACGTGACACACCCATTTTTTAGGAGTTACACCTAAATTGGTTAGGAGCTACTTGTAGGCATAAAATTCTTTGTGAATATGCCCCCTGGTCTTTATACTGTCTGCAATACAGTACATGTCAAAGTAAATTTAGAAATCACTGATTTCTGATTTTATGTGAATTTTCCATACTGTCCCAGCTTTTTTTGAACTGTGGTTGTATAATAAATAATACCAGGTTTGTCTTGCCTTGTCCTAAAATTAAATTTTGTACTTACAATTAATGGATCACCAGCCCATACAATGCTGGTGGTATTTATAGAAAATTGGTGTCCACTTGGAAGTGATGCATCGTAGAAACCCACAGTCACAAACTCCGTCATTCCAAAACCATTATGCTGCCAGTTGACCAGTTCATATTGAGCAGTTGGATCTCCATTGTCACTGAAGTACACATTCTCACCAGTGCTAGTTGTGAAATTTACTTTTTCAAGATAATGTACAACCTGCATCAGTTGGAAGATGGATATAATGTTAAAGCTATTTCCTTTCTATTGTACAATGAGGTAATTTCATGTCGCAAAATTATTTGGGGCATAGAATCTTGGTTTGAAGTGTCCCTCACCTGCCCTGATTTTATGTCCTTGCTGTCACATGTTGGATTTCCAGGGGTTCCACATGCCAGAAGGTTATGAAGAGAGTGGGCCACAGCATACACAGCCTTATACACATTATTTGATATCCGCAGCTCTGAAACATCTGTATATTGGTTGCTAAGTTCAATCAGTTTCTCAGAGCCTGAGCACATCTTCCTATCAGAGCTCAGCGGTGAAAACTTGCAGCCAAATGCTGCTTCCCAGAACTCTCTCAGCAGAGAATTATTTGGGCTTCTAGAGGGATGAACATTCATCAAGAAGTTTTTGAGGCCAGGTATGTTAGACTTTTTGATGGTGAAACCAATTGCACTGCTAATGACTGTAGATACTCTTTGTGAAGCTAGATGTCTGGCTGTGATCCAGGACTCACTTCCAACCCACTGCAGACCTGTTACATTTCGATTTAAAGCTTCCTTTAGTAGCAGCTCTATCTCCCCCTGAGCCAAGAAGGCCACAAGAACATTTGATGTGGACTTCTTCATAATTTCAACAACCCTAGAGATCTTCTCTCTTGGATTTGTTCTGGAAATGGCCTCAGAGTACTCAATACACACCCCTTCATACTGGGCAGCCTCCAGAAATGCAGCCATCCCATTGTTGCCATAGTCATTGTCACTCCTCACCGCTCCTACCCAGGTCCAGCCAAAGTACTTCACTAGTTGAGCCAGTGCTCTGCTCTGGTAATAGTCACTTGGAATGGTTCTGAAGAAAGCGGGGAACTCTTTCCTGTTGCTCAAGCATGCACATGTAGCAAAGTGGCTTATCTGAAAGCGTAAAAATGCATGTTTTCGGCATCATATCAGCATCATCTTTTTTGTGGATCACCTAATGCTTGTAATTAGTTTAGACAAAGAATGTTACCACTGGAATGTGGAAAGGACCAGTAATTCTTGTCATTGCAATGGTTGAGGAGGACTCAGACTCTCCTATAATGGCATGCACAGCAGGAGTGCCAGAGCATAGGTCTCCCTCCCCTCCATTCATCAGAGCCATAGCTGCCCTCATGGAGTCTAGAGTAGATCCACAACTGTCATAAATCTTATATCCAATGGATATGTTGGGCAGTAGACTGCTGCTGTTGTTAATCTCTTCAATGGCAAAGATCATGGTCTGAGCAAAGCGGAATTCTCTGAGATTTAGGCTGGAAAGGAAAAACTGGCTGGTTAAAACTAATAACGTCATATATACTACATGTACTTACACACAATGCAAATTACAAGCAACAAAAAGAGTTTTGATTTTTCTTGATTTCTTTTATTCTTCTCTCCAAAGTTTTATTTCCCCTGAAATTGTAATCAAACAATTTCAAATTTATGAGCGTATATGAATAGGAATTTAAAGACACTTTGGTTTTACTTTCTAAATATTACAACACTTTTATACACTGCCCCTCTCTCCATTTCAGGGCACCATAATGCTTGTAACATATTAATGTTATATAATTAAGGATGTTATATAATTGTCACATTTATTGTACCTTTGACATACATACATATTTTTAATATACTTTTGTAAAAACTGCTTGAAATCTGAGATGAAGAGACACTACCAAGTGCTTATGCTTGTCTGTGATGATGCTCCTGAGGGCCTGTGCAGTGGCAGTCTTTGTTCATGTTTGTTTAGCTGCTTCTTTCCTTATATTTGAAAGGCATCACTTGGATTGAAATTTGGCAAATCATTGTTAAGATGTTCTTGTGTACTTCAGTTTTAACTAGTCCGCACCCGAAGCTGCACGCACCACAATGACGTGTAAACTTCCAGAGATACACGTGCCACAAATCGCACACACTGGCTTGTAAATACGATAAATTTACACATAAATAGCGTACATTTTTGAAAATGGAAAACTCAGGTCCGTCAATCTGTGCTAATGCCAAAGCTCAATGGCCATCTGCTCTTTGGTCAACCATTTGAGGAGAAAAATGGATTCAGACAGAAGGTTGGGGAGAGAGAGCTTTCCTCACTTGATTGTAAGATTCCACTGAAACCAATTCTAGGTACATCTACATGGATAGCTGAGATAACTGATAAATGTTAGCCATAATGTACATGCAAAAACTGTGATAGGAGTATATTTTCATATTGTCAGTCTACAAGACCTTATTCAAGAACTTTGTAGCCTTTCTCAGGTCCTTAATAGCAAAATGTAACCAACTGCATTTTTGTGGCTAACTTGTGATTTGTATCTTGCAGTGCGGCACAGTAGTTCTGTTCATTAAATACTCTGCCAAGAGCAGTAACTGACACATCAGTGTATTCCTGTCGAAGTTTGTTTCTCATCTACTATTGAAGTAGAAGATGGAGGTCACCAATATGGCAAGAATTCCTCAACTATAAACTATAGAAGTGTTCCTTTGCCTTTGTCATTCCATGCTGATCAATGATATAGTACTTAAATGAGTTGATTTTTAAGAGCCCAAGATTTTGTTTGCATTACATCAGTTCCTAACAGGAAACCTACTTTATATTCAAACAAACACACACAAATGCATCGACAATGAAATGCTCGAATAGTACGCGTTTATAAATAAGTGTACAGTAACCACTGAAATGTTACTCTTGGTTGTTTTATATTTTATCAATTTGTTATTTTTTTATATTTCATTTTGCTGCCAGTATTTCAATGAATGTACTGTACATTAACGTCAACTGCCATAGATAATTTTCAGAATCTTACATGAGATATTGCTTATTTACCATGCAAAATAAAAGTTAATTTTTAGCATTTATAAAAATATTCTCAAACAGTGCTGTAAATCATGAGGATGAGCTGTTCCCTCTATGTACCACATTAGATCTCACAATATTTTGATCAATTTTATTTTTTGGTTGTAAGCAAGTGTGATTATGCCCATATACTTTTAAAGTAAAGTTTATATTGTACTTTCCTCTGCCAATACTAAATATTATGTTGTTCATACGGTTGTTAAAAAGTCAACTAAACATGTTTCAAAAGCATTTTGGGAAAAAGAGGATCATACCTGGTGCAAGCTGGATGGTCAGGGTCTTTTTGAAAGGAAGGTGCTGACATTGATATTTGGCTGTGAATGGAAAAGGCTCCTCCAATTGTAAAATCACCACCCTTAGAAAGAAGGGGGTATTGAGGACTCCCCAGCATCTGACAAAGATCATTCTGTCTACTAAAAGCAAAGTTGAAAATGAGCCAAGCAGCATGGAGTAGCATTGCAGAAACTTTAACTGGTGGTCAATAAACTTTGTGAATGTCATTGAACGTTGAGAGCTTTTTATATCGGAACACATAAGCTGTGCATTACCCAATAGATGATCCCAAGAGGACTTACTACAGCTGAATTGAACCTGTTTTGAAACCACACAATCTATTTTCACCTCAATAACACTGACAAAACAGCTTTCATTAACAGAATGGCAGTTCATTACCTTTCATTGTATTACACATTGTAACAAAACACTGATAGGACTTTTTCTAACAATTGTCCTATGCAATTTAAGACTGTGATAGCACTTACACTTTCACCATATTATGTACAAGCAACTAATACTGATATTAAAATATTAGTAAAAAGTATTTTTGTCTGGAAAATGAATTACGGAAAATATCTTGGAGAGATGTGTATAATAATAATTTATACTATTTTTACAATTACTGCCCAAGCACCATAACAAGTGCCACAACAGCAAAAAAAAAAAACAAAAACAAACAAACCATAGCACTACAGTAATCAATAAGAATGTCTTTCATTCAGTGACTCAACCCAGTTTAAATCTCAGACATCGAGTGATTCTGGCCTGGAGTGTGAGAGTTCTTGCTTAGTAGCCAGAGAGCTTTGGGCAATTTAGACCCCTTTGTCACCTCCTTCTTCTGTGAAAGAATATTCTCTGCTGCTACCATTCTGAAATCAAAGCACTGATCTTGGCTGAACAACACTGATTGTGACCTCAATGTTGCCATTTTAGAGCGACTGCCCCACTTCAAAAGAAAAAGAGTGCAGTGCTGTTACAAAAAATTTAACAGCAGATATGATCTGGGTGACGTGCTCGATATTTCAAACAGCTATAATTTTTGTCGCCCTCAGTCCTTCTAAATAGTTTTTCCCTGCAATCCAGCCTCCTTGCAGTTTCTCCACCAGTTTCTCTGATTGGTTCACATTATTTTATTATTGTTTCCTGCTTTTCCCTTCCCTTTGAACTCCCACTCTCTCCTGTTACCTATTGTTAATCGTTATCAGATGTATTTAATTTCCTGTTCTGTCTTTACTTAGCTTGATTGTTCTCTTCTGTCTTCAGAGTTACTTCTTTTAAGAACAAAGTCGCAATTTATTTGTGAATCTTCCCAGTTTGCAGTCCCAGTTAGAGGCTTTTTCTGGCCTCTCCTTTATCTCAGTAGGAAGACGTGCACTTGCCGACGAGTCCTGATTGATTCAGCTTGCCATCCAGGTTTCTGACCTCAGACCAGTTCCTTCCCAATCCATCCTGTGATCTAGTCTGCCTAAGCCTGACTCTGGGACGTCTCCTGACCAAGCTAATTGACCTCTTACAGTCTAAGCGGAAAAGCTTCAAATTCACCCTGCTTTGACTACTGTAACAAAAAGCTCTGTATCTCAAAAATTCTGAATGCCAGGCATATGTTTCTCTTTTAAACTGGAGAACTGCACCTTCATAACCAAACAGTCATTTTCCACTTCAGTCCTGTTTCTATTGTGTATTTTCATCTACTTATGTAGAATGTTTAAAACTTATGTAGAATGTTAAAAATGCAAACATCAAATTCCAATTTTGGAAATTTTGTTGATAAGCAACGGCAGGTATGGAGCAAATTACACAAACCTAGAGTGCATGTATGTCCTCAATATATTTAAAAAAAAAAAGTATGGTGACATTGTTAAGATCCAGACTAGGAAACAAGTGCAGTGGCAGAGTACAATCAAGATTTATTGATAGTAATACAGTATACAGTGGGACGGAGCCCAGTGAAGAATCGTATAGTTCAGTTCAGATGTTACAGGTGAGGCTGCATAGGTGTAGCCAATGCCCGGCCAGTGGCTTTCCAGGATCACTGCCAGATGGAGTGCACACTTTGGCAGAGCTGAACAGTCCAATAGCTGGATGAAGAAGCTTAGCAGAAATTCAGTCCCAATCCTGATGACCATGGAAGGCTTGGGAGCTTGTTACCCCCATTTTTTTGGGGGATAATATTCTGTGGTATGATGAATTGTTACATCTGGCATAAAGCTGACAGAACATTTCTCATCAGGAACATCTTACCAGCGGTCAAACATGATGGTGGTAGCGTGATGGTCTGGGGCTGCTTTGCTGCTTCAGGACCTGGGCAACTTGCCATAATTGATGGAAGCATGGATTCTGCTCTCAACAAGAAAATCCTAAAGGAGAATACCTGGCTATCAATTTGTGACCTAAAGCTCAAGTGCAGTTGGGTAATGCAACAGGAAAATGATTCAAAGCACACAAGCAGTTACACCTCTTAGTTGCTCAAAAGAAACAAAATGAAGGTTTTGGAGTGGCCTAGTCGACTCTGATTGAGATGCTGTGGCATGACCTTAAACAAGTAGTTCATGCTCAAAAATCCTCCAATGTGGCTAAATTACAACAATTCTGCAAATAATAATTGGCCAAAATTCCTTTATGACAATGTGAAAGATTCATTTCCAGTTATCACAAATGGGGGGCAGCTATTTTTTCACGTGGGTGACATAGGCTAAATAAATAGTTGAATAACTCTTTACCTTCAATAAATGAAATGATCACTTAAATGCAGCATTTTGTGTTTACTCACATTGTCCTTGTCTTATATTAAAATTAGTTTGATGATGTGAAACATTTTTATATGAGTAATAAGGAAAAAAAAAAGAAGGGGGGCAAATACTTTTTCGCAGCACTATGTAAACAAAAGGCATTAATGAAGGCTGCTGACTGGTAATACTTCAGAGATATGAGGAATAAATGCATTCATGCTTTCAATAGTTCTTAATCAATGAGTGCTGTGGTCTGATGAGTCCATCTTTTAAGTTGTTTCTGGAAATAATGGACATTGTGTTCTCAGGGCCAAAGAGAAGAAAGACCCGGACTGTTATCAGCAACATGTTCAAAAGCCAGTGTCATGGTTTGCGGCTGCAATTTGTGCACTGAACATGGAAAACTTGCACATCTGTGTAGGAAAAATTGGCGCAGGGTGATACACATGCAATTTGGAACAACTTAAGAGCCTTCCAGACATTGTTTATCTCTGGAAGCCCCTGCTTGCCCCAGCGCAATAACGCTAAGTCATACTCTGCATGTACATTGTATTACAACAGAGTTATCACAGAGTGTGGGTACTGTCTGCAGTCCAGACCTGTCTCCCAGTGACAATGTGTGGCGGATAACAATGTGTAAAATTTGATAACAGAGAGCCTTGACTGTTGACTTCCCGAAGTCAAATATCAGGCGAGACGGGGAGAAAATCTAATGGTCATCACAAAATCCAATGACAACATCCAAAACCAGGATTGTTTATGCACAGCAGGATTGATTAAATTAATTTACCTACAATCTGGAGAGGCACTGAGATGTAGCCCTACGATTATTAGTTTATTACGTTATCGTTACCCTGTCCCTGAGATGACATTGTTCTTGTTTCAAGCAAAGCTAGAGTGGCTTGTGAATATGAGCTGGTCTTAGTCAGAGAAAACATGCCTAAGGCAACATCCACATAAATACATTTTCATTTTCAAATGGTGATTAAAAATGAAAACAATCTTTGTCCATACTAAAATGCAATGCCAAAGTGTTCGAACTAAAAAAGGGTCAACAGCGTTTCCAAACGTCTCCTGTATAGGGGTCCAGGAACGCCAAAGTAGTATGAAAGCTAGGTGAAAACGTAGCAAAACGTCATGCTTTCTGAAATGAAAATGTATTACTGTGGATATAACCCAAGCATAGCACACTGTATCATTACAAGCTCAAAATTCCAAACTAATAAGAGTATGGCTGATAGCGCAGGGATATTTTATTCCTCACTGGGTTTAAATCCTGAGGGAAATGAGTAACTGTGCCCACATTATTGGTCTCTTTGTGATCACAGTTAATAATTTTTGTTTGGGTGGGTTTTATTTCAGAAGACAGTGATCAGTTGCATTAATTACAACCTTTTTTTGCTACAGCTAACTCTGATGTCTGATTATCAGACAAATAAACAGAAAAAATACTAAAACTGAAGACATGATGTGACTACTGCACAGACAACTAAAGCTAGCCACCCAATGCCATGTAAAATAACATTAAAGTTAGTGGCGATTAACTAACTTTAGCTATCTGACTAGCAATGTCAAAGCTATTTTTGTTTCTTGCAAAGTGACAAGTATATTATACACAATTTTTCCTCACCTTAGAACAAATGTAGACATCCTTGGTTATATTAACATTAAGCTTAATCTACAGGAGACAATTGGCTCTGTTCTGTTTTGATTTGGGTATCAAAATAAAATTTACCCCACTGCTTAGCCACACAAGATACTTTGGATAAGTGTTGCATTCACCCCCTGCAGATCATTTGACCATTTTTTAAAAATTACATCTGCATGAAACCCCTTAAAACCTGAGAAAAATCACAAAGTCCATTGCCACACTACGAAGTTGTAAGCTCAAGGTGTTTGAACGCTGGTGGTACTGAACTGACATTAGCTCATCTGTGTCCGAGTGGCGGCTCTTAGCAATAGGTGAATTGTTATATCCATATGAGATTCCCTCTACCAAGCAGTTTAAGTATGGCAATAGTCACAGTATTAGCTGTTCGAAAACATGAAGCATGTCATCCTGATCAAACCTGTTGACCATTTGAATAACGAGACCCTTTTAAAATCTATGTCTCCACAGATTCCAACTGGCAGGCACCTTACTTATGGCCATGACAAATGAAAATTGTTGGTATGAATTCATTTGGCGGCGAGGGTAGCTGGAATTTGGTTGATATGAGTGGCTGTTTGGGAGCCCGAAAACTTGTCTGTTGTGGTGTCTGACCGAAAAGGTTTTGGTACCCTAGGCTAAGACTATGAAGGTACCAGCGAAAAAAATACACAGGAGCGACGGGCGATTCGCCCGCTAAACCTTAGAAATCGCCACCGTGGACCCAAGAAACGGGCGAAAATGTTTTAATTTGCCGAAAAAAATCGCCCCCACTCAAAATCAGACTGTGGTCTGCACAGTTTGCGTAATTGGGCCTAAGTCTCAAACAGGCTGCCTGGACCATGCTGCCATGTTTACCATAGTAACCTGTCTGTGGGCTGAAGCGCAACTTCTCAGCTTTCAGGAAGTTGGAATTTTTTCTAAAGCGCAAACCTTACGGTAATTACGGTACATACAACATGACGCGCGCATTTGTGTCCGTGACGATACGTTCGGATTAGAAGGGTTGACATGTTCACTTCAAGATAGAGCGTTTCCTTGTGAGACAGGACAATCGAGTTCAACTTCTGCCCCAGGACCTCAAAAGCACCAACAACTTCCGAAGTTGTCAACAAGAAAAAAAAAAGAAAAATGTCAAGAAGGAGAAGACAATCCTAGCTTTGAAAAAAAAAACTGGGTAGGGGTAGAAAAGTGAGCCGTTTTGCAAATCATGTGCGGCTTTTTTCATTATTCATTATTAAAGACTATGCCGAGTGTGCGGCTTTTATGATGTAATAGCAATTTGCAGGCGCATGTATGTATAGTTGGCATGGTAGATGAGAATACATGCGGTAAATACAAAAATGAACGAAAATGGATACACGTTACATTATTAGTAGGTTTAATCGGGAAGTATTGTGCAATTATGTGTCGAAGATTGTGGTGATTGAATGTGATAATGATGATAAAATTTGATATTTACTAATCAGTTGTGTTGAATCTTATTAAATTGAAGACTGGAACTGAATGAGGACAGGAATGGAAAAGCAGCTATTTGTTGCTTTAAATTTCATTGTTTAACGAAGTTCATTGTTTGTAATGAGTTTTGAGCCAAACGTAGTAAGCAATAAGGTATGCAAATTCATGCAACTCTACTCCATTTTAAACAATTTGCATCAATGCAAAGAAAAACAAAAGAAAAAAAATGGCCACAGTGAGCTCTAAAATAGTCCCCGAGAGAATTTTCACGAGGGATATTTTCTTTCCCCATATCTTGAAAACTGCCCTCGCAAACAAAAAATTATTTTTTACCCTGGAAGGTACGTGTGTTTCCATCAGCCACTGATCAAGCAGTGCAATCCATATGGTTTCTTTTATCTTTTATCTTGGTAGCGCTGGGAAGGTTCAGGTATTAACTCTAATGCATGGATGTATGGGTAATATGCTGTAGCTAAACAATGAACTTCCCCTTAAATTGGATTCTGATTGTTACCTTTGGACAGAATTGCTTGCCTCCTGCACAGTTGCACTGCTCTGGCCTCTGGTTAATGAATTAAATCAGTTTTGTTTATCAAAAGATGGTTCCACTAGAAGCAGCAGCACCACCTTGCTGGAAGAAACAGGAGATGCAGCAGAGGGCACCCGTCAGCCATTGCAGTCAATGTGAATCGGAATTCCCTATGGAATCGGAGCCTGCTCTTCACGTACTGCAGTTCCTGCAAGCCCTCCATCACCAGAGCCTTGCTCATTGCTTCTTGCAGCTGGTGTAAGCCGTCCCAAATCAAAGTGTCTTGCCCAGAGTTCCAGTGCCTTGCCTGTAACAGCCATTTGCAAAAGAAGGGCCTCCCAAGGCTCAATGGCACCTACCGTGCACAATTAAGGGGTATCATGCTGCCTTTGATACCTCACCATTAGCGTTTTAACTTGAGGGTGGCCTGGTCCTCATTGGAATTTTTCCAAGCCATGTGGTGGCACAAAGGGAGCGATCCAATCCAGCCAACACACAGACAGGGCAAAAGCTGTGGTTATTTATAATCCGATCCAGAAGGCGCACTGGTGATTCACCACGGGGAGAGGCTGGGTGAGCCAGTGGAGCAGCAGGAGAGATTGGGGCAGTGGGCGGTATGGGTGGACGAGAGGTGCTTAAGTTCCGGAGGCAACAGGGGGGTTCATCTAAAGTGGCTCCCAGTCGGATGATCTCCCTCTGTGGGGTGGCCACCACATTAAAAAGGTTGGGGGGAGAACAGTTTGCAACCATGTTAAATTCTCTGTCGTTGGGAAGGGGAATCTTCGCTGAATCCATTTAAGAGGCAACATCTTCTGTAGTGATTTCAGTGCACAAGGTGATGTGCACTAAACGACAGGATCCAACTGCGAACAAAATACGATACGCTTCTTTATGAAGTGTCACACGCAAAAGCAATAATAAGCAACAAGCAGGATTAACAATCCCAGAATACAAAGAGCATAGCTAGACTGTACAGAAAGTCAGCTAAAAAACAACCACAAAGGTTTAGTGCAACATCTACTGAGAGGATACAAGAGAATTTGCAATGCGAGCAGGCCGGTGCCCGCTCTATATATGCATAATAGGATTATGAGATAATTGATGACAGATGAGAATGGTTGTGGTGCTGGCATGCAGAGCAAGCTAATACTCCAGTGATGCAGACCGTTGTGGGCGAGGCCTGACAGTTATGATAGAAAATATATTATTTTCACCGATGACCTTGACCCCCCTTACTTTTAACCTCCAACTGCTATGGAGACTACCAAGGCTACCCCATCATGCAGCATATGGTTGGATGCAGATTTGCTGCACATTTGCTGCACATTTTGGTGATTTTGGTTTGAAGTCAATGTGATGAATTTGAAGGAGAGTAAACCTGTTACAAGCCTAGAGGCCCATCGGGCCGGTGCTTAACCCCAGTTGCCATGGCATGAAGCAACTAGGAGTATTACTACTCCCCCTGGATGGGATGCCAGTCCATCGCAGGTACTCCTCCAGCTCTTAGTCAAGTTTCCCTGACTATTTGGTGGTACCCATTCATACACCTGGGTGGAGTGAGGCGTGAAGTGTGGGAGTGAAGTGTTTTGCCCAAGAACACACCGCGAAGGTCGTGGCCTGGGCTTGAACTCAGGACCTTACGATCTCAAGTCAAGCCTACTTAACCACTGCACTATTTAATTTAATCAGGTCGTCTACGGACCATTGCCCACTTTCTGTGAAAGTTTGAAGTCAATCAGTGCAACTGTGTAGATTGTTAACACACGGACACACAAACAGACAAAAAACAAACAAACAAACAAACCAACCAACCACACTGATTATAATCCTTCGCCCCGCTGACTCTGTCGCGGGTGAGGTAATAATCCAAAAATAATTGTACAATTGTCATTGGTTAGACAGGATTTTCTATCTACTGGATAATGGATCCAGAAATGGGAGTTGCCAAAAGGGACATTCTCAGTTTTGCTTTGTTTTTTAATAGGTTCAAGCGAATTTCTTTGATAGAGCACCTAAACACCTGCATTTAGCAACCCAATTTGGGGATTACTGATTTTTTCTATGATACATTTGATCGGTTCAAAAATGTTGTATCCTTAATATGGCTTGCAGTTTCGAAAAAGGAACACAATTATTCAAAGGTCTTTTATTCTGCATGACACACATGGATATTTTTTATCCAAATGTAGCTTAAGACGGCAAATAACTGCTTTTGACATGAAATGCACCTAATTACCTTATCAACAGCTTACACAAATCTGCTCTGGGGAATGGTTTGGACTTGAATAGAGAGCTGGGGAGTACTGAACATTGTGTTTTAAACTTTTTCACCTTCAACATTATTTTTTCCTCCGTGAACTTTTATCTTCAGTCCGATAACCCTGATTCAGCTTTAGGTTTTAATAAAGGGCATGTGGCCAAACACTTCATTTCAAACTTTTTATGTATGTTTTTGTCCCCCCAGCATATAATGTGGGGGGATATAGTCATCAGTATGTCCGTCCGTACGTCCGTATTCGGTTCGTTCCCAAAGCAGAACTCGAAAACCGTTAAATATTTCTGAACGAAACTGATTGTGCAGATTAGTCAGGTCCTAAACTGTTGCCTTTTCATATTTTGGAATTTTTCAGATTTTAGTTTTTTTCTTTGTTTCTATGGATACAAGCTTAACTCATGGAAAAGAGGGTTGGGACCATTTCCGGGGCAGAAGTCTAAAACCGCTTAATATTTTTCATCGAAACTGTCAATGCATATTAGTCAGTCCCTAAATTCGAAATTTCTGAGACTTAAATTTTTTCTGTGTTTCCATGGAAACAAGTTTATCTTACTGAAAGTGAGGGTGGGGATCGTTTCCATGGAAGTACTCATATACCGTTAAATATGTATGAGCCAAACTTGCTGCTCATATCAATCAGGTCCTTGTCTGGTGCCTTTTGGTCGTTTGACATTTCTGAGTTTTTCTTTTTTTTTTGTTTCCAAGAAAACAAGCTTAACTTGTGGAAAATAAGGGTTGGGACCTTTTCTGGAGCTGAAGTCTGAAACCATTTAATATTTTTAATTGTAACTGCATATAAATCAGGTCATAAACTGGCACCTTCAGGTATTTTGGAATTCCTGAGCTTTTATTTTTTTCTGTGTTTCCACGGAAACAAGTCTAACTTTCAGAAAATGTTTGTCAGGACCGCATTTTGAGCAGAACTAAAAAGTATTAAAGGATTTGGAATGAAACCCACTGTGCATATTAGCTGGATACTAAACTGGTGTCTTTTGGCATTTTGGAATATCTGGGATTTTAGTTTTTATTATCCACCCAGCATATAATGCGGGGGGATATAGTCATCAGTATATCCATCCATGAGTCCGTCTGTCTGTAATTGTTTGGTTTCCGAAGTAGAACTCAAATGCCATTCAATATTTTTTAACAAAACTTGCTGTGCATATTCATTTGGTCCTACTCTGGTGTTTTGTGATACTTTGGGATTTTCTGTATTTCCATGGAAATGACTTTAACTGAGGCAAAATGAGACTGGGGACCGTTTCTGGAGCAGATCTTGAATACCGTTCAATATTTTTGAGCGAAACTTGCAATGCTTATTAATCAGGTTCTACTCTGGTGCCTTTTGATATTTTGGAATTTCTGAGACTTTTTTGTTGGGGATTGTTTCTGCACTTGTTATCTTTTGAAATTTTTGAACAGTGATGTCAACTGAGTAGTTAAATTAAGAGATTGCGGGGTCGGGGGGATATTTCATTCTCTGATGGTTCTTGTTCCAACACATCTGGCAATCCAAGATGGCCGCAGCGTGAGTGCAACACAGGCATGTCTGCTTGCTTAACATGGCTTGACAAATTATCCTACTTCTATCCTGCTCGTGTGATATATCTACCTTTGTCTAATTTAATTATTTAAAGTCGTGTTTTTCCTATACTGCCTATTGCTACTTTGGCACAACGACTGGATAACACTAATCTGCAAACAAAATTTGCAAACAATGGCTGCTGATGAACAAAGCCCGATCTCCTTACATACTTTGTGGGAAGGCATACAACAGATCAAGACAGATATGCTCGCTCATCTTGATTCAAAGGTGGATCCTATCCAAACAAAACTGAGCAACATTATGGTGTCTCTGGACACTGTTGGAGAACATGTTTCTTCACTAGAGCATCGGACTGGAGCAAACAAGGACGACATAAAGGATCTGAACACGCTGACCAAAGAGCTAATTAAGGACAATGCCTACCTGATGGACAAGATCCAGGACCTGGAGAACTGAAGCAGAGCCTCCAACCTTCGCTTTGTAAGGATTCCTGAATTCTCGGAGGGCCGTGACATCCTTGGTTTCATGTCTCAGTTAATCCCACAGCTACTTGCGCCAGAAAACTTCCCCACTCCACCGGCCATCGAACGGGCTCACCGCACGCCTACATTCCGCCACAATGACAGAGCTGGTCCAAGACCCATCCTGATTAAACTTCTCCATTTTCAGGATAAGGTGAAAATTCTCCGTTTTGCCAGAGAGAAGAAAGAGCTGGTGTTTCAAGGTAATCGCATATACATATATCCTGACTTTAGTGCTGAGCTGGTGAAGAACGCCGCTCTTTTGATCCTGTTAAGTGGAGACTCCATGAGCTAAATCTAAAATACTCTCTCCGGTATCCGTCCACTTTGAGTGTCACTGTCGATGGTAAATCACAACTGTTTACCTGTCACAAAGCTGCTGAAGCTGCCTTCATGACTCCTACAAGCTCTCCCATGACTCCCACGAGCTCTCCCTAATAAGAAAAGTTAATGTCAAGCATAAACACTTACGCGGTAATAGCTTCTGCGGCCTTTATTCGCCATCTCGTCAAACTAAGTAGAAATTGCCGAACTGAACTTTTGCTGTGATTGTGTCAACACGGCATGACAGACCGTTTCATTTCGTTTGTTTTTATTTAATTTTTGAATGACTTATTCACTTAAATTCATGGATTATCTTCGCTGGCATGTCTTTCTGTTACCTGACGTAAACTGAATTTGTTGTTTACATCCGGTTGCTTCCGCTTGTCGTAAAACTGAACTGTCGTAATGTCAGTTGCCTTTAGTTTCACTAATGGTCGCAGAGCTACTGTCACTATTAATCTCTTTGATGCAGACCAACCTGTTTGCGGACTATTAATGATCTGTCTGTATTGACTGTATATTGCCCTCTCATGGAGATGCCTTGGCTTAGGATGGCTGAGGCTGCTGGGCCGTCTTCTATGTTCTTTGTGTTTTTGTTTGTTTTGTGTTTTTGTGTTTTGTGTATTAGCTTTTGTGTTATATTATCAAAACCCTCAATAACCATCTTTGATTATCTAATTTGTCTAGCTCTGAATAATGTTATTATTCATATAAACTTCAACCTTCTAACTGAATAATATTAAAGGTTTAAAAATCATTCATCTGAATATTCAAAGTCTGATGCCAAAAATTGATTTATTCCGTGCATGGGTAGTCCAACACAATCCCAATATTATTACACTGTCGGAAACATGGCTTAATAGCAAAATCTCTGACAATGAAATCAAACTTGAGAATTATGTACTATATAGAGCTGATAGAGGCTCCAGGGGAGGCGGTGTGGCTACCTATGTCTCCTCCAATTTAGTTTCTGAGCTAATCACACCTACAGTTAAACCAACACATTTTGAATGCCTTTTTGCTAAAATTACATTTCATCAGAATAAATATATTACTGTTGGTAATGTGTCTAGACCACCCTCTGCCCCTGTAGAGTCTTCCAAGTGTTTGATGTCTACCATTGATTCTATCTCCTGCAAAAATGAAATGATTATTTTAGGTGATTTTAACAAAAATTGGTTAGACAAGTCCTCTGCTAAAGATAAAAATAATTTTTAAAATCTTAATTTAACACAACTAATTAAGGAACCCACCCGAATTACTCCAAAATCACAATCCCTAATTGATTGGATACTTGTCTCTCATCCTAACAGATTTATTAAAGCTGGTATTTTGCCAGACTGCTTCAGTGATCACTCAGTTATTTATTGTGTATGGAAAATTAAAATCCCAAAAGCACCGCCAAAATTAATTAACATTAGACAACATAAGAAAATGAATATTGATCTATTTATTAATGATTTAATATCTATTTAATAAGACAGGTACCAGTTAATACCAACTGTTCAGGATGCCTGGGACTTTCTACACTCTGAGTTCACACAAGTAGTTGACAAACACGCACCATGGAAAACCTCAAAGGTTAAAAGTCGACATCTTCCCTGGATAAATGCTGATCTTACAAGCATTTTTAGACAGAGGGACATGGCTTGAGCTAAATTTTGGCAGACAAGGGAAAATGCTGATTGGGAAACATACAGGAAACTAAGAAATATCTCCAAAACAATGACCCGCAATGCAAAATCTGATTATTTTAAGACATGTCTCTCCAATAACTTTAAAAATCCTAAACTATTCTGGAACAGTATAAAAACCATAATAAATACTTCAGACAAATGTCCTATTAATAAAATACGTGATGGCAATATAATAATTCATGACCCCTACTTAATTGCCCAAGTGTTCAGTCAGCATTTTTCCTCAGTCTATTCTGACTTAATATCTGATTTTTCTTATAATTATAGCTTCAATAATATGTCATCCCATCTCAGTACCTTTTCCTTTACTAAAATAACACCTTTAGAAGTTCAGAATACTATCAAACAACTTAGTATGAGTAGCGGTGCTGGTCTTGACGGGATGGAATCCAGATATATTACGTTGGCCGCCCATATTCTTATGTTTCCTCTTGCTGATCTGTTTAACATGTCCTTAGTTACCTGTGAGATATCAGCAATGTGGAAATATTCACGAATTACGCCACTCCATAAAGGTAGCAATATTCTTGATCTAAATAATTATAGACCAATATCTATAATCTGTACTGTGGCAAAAGTCTTCGAAAAACAAATTTTTAATCAAATATTACATTCTCTTAAAATCAATAATATACTTTCACCTCTTCAGTCCGGATTCAGACCTAATCATTCAACAACTACTGCTCTTTTAAAACTGACTAATGACATATTTTCAGAATCTGATGCTGGTAATCACAGGAGCAATTTTTATTGATCTGAAGAAGGCTTTTGATTTGGTTGACCACTGTTTACTCCTGGACAAGCTTTATGCAATTTGTTACTCGCAAAATGCATTTTTCTGGTTTAACTCTTATTTACATAATAGAAAGCAATGTGTTGTTCTTCAAGGGTGTTAGTCTGAATTATTTGTTTAACAAAGAGGAGTACCACAGGGTTTGACACTTGGTCCTCTTCTTTTTTCAATTTTTATTAATGATCTTCCTTTTATCTGTTCTAATACTACAGTCCAACTATATGCAGATGATACTGTCATTTACACCTCTAAATCTAATGTTCTACAAGTACAAAATGCCCTTCAATCAGACATTGATATCGTGCAAAACTGGCTCTCATCTAACAAATTACTGCTCAATAAAACAAAATCTTACACTATGGTTTTTGGCACAAAACACAACCTCATAACAAAATCTAATAACTTAATAATAACATGCAATGATGGTAGGAATCTGCATAGAGTTGAACAGTTCAAATATTTAGGATTATGGCTTGACTCTGAACTTACTTTCAAACCTCACATTGATTATATTATTCGTAAAATTAATTTTGGTACCAGTGTCTTATTTCGATCCAAAAACTGTTTTACACTTAATGTCCGAAGGAAACTTGCTTCACAACTCATTTTACCATTTTTTTGATTATGCTGACGTTGTCTACCAAAATGCATCCAAAACCAACCTTCTACCCCTCAACACAGCATACAATAATCTCCGTAGATTTGCTCTTGGTTGTTCATTTTACACTCATCACTGCATCATGTATAATGCACTCAAATGGCCCACACTGAGTATAAGAAGACATAATCATTGGTTACAGTTTATTTTTAAATGTATACATTTTAATTACCTTGCCTATTTACAACAATTATTGATTTCATATTCTTCAACATATCAACTGCGGCACGCATCTCAATATTTCTTCTCCATTCCTAGTCAAAAAATCAATTGGTAAAAGAGCTTTCATGTTCAAAGCCCCATCAGACTGGAATAACTTGCCTTCAAACATATGATCATTGACATCTTTTCACAGGTTTAAATATGGTTTGTCTTCTTATTTTGAGTTGAATTGTACATGCTTCATATGATGTTATACCCTATATTATATATAAAACTCTGTAATTTCAATTTTCAATAATGTACTATGCTCCAGATGATGTTACACCCAATATAATACTTAACATACTGTAATTTCAATTCTCAATGGTATGTGTATGTTTATTCATTTATTATGATTCTTTTTTTTTTTTTAGTTTTGCTAGGCAAATATTTGCTCATTGCTTTGTGGCCACTGAGAGGTTGTGCTCATTTCTGTATACATTTTGTGCTCATTATTTTTATGTTGGTGTTGTGGTGTATTGTCTTCGGTGTAATATGTCTGTAGATTGTTGATTGTTATTCTGTTTCTGTTCTTTGCCTGTAATGTATGTTCGGACCCCCTCGAAAACGAGAGGACAATAATGCATTAAAGACACCACATATTAATTTCATTCATCAAAATCTGCATTTTTCCGATCGTTGGTAACTGTATGCATATTTTCCTGGCACTGCTCAGCATTTGCCGAAAGTGACGTCACACAAGCTAATCCCGAGTGTCTTGTGCGGGAAATCTGTATTAGCCATTATCATCACCAACAAATTATTGATAACCAACATTGAGAATATGCCATACTGTGCCGCCATTAGCTGCTATTCCAACTCCGCGAAAGACAAGAGATTGTATTTGCCATAGGTCCCAAGTTGAAAGGATTGAAATATGATGGTCTACAACCACATCACAAACCCTCCCCACCCCCCTCATTGCATCCGTGTATGGTTTTAATGTTTTGGCTCATCAGCGTGAGTAAAAAACATACGTATACATGTTTATAAAACCTGTACTATATAAATGTACATGTATATACAGTGCTGTGAAAAAGTATTTGCCCCCTTCATGATTTTGTATTTTTTTGTATATTTGTCACACTTAAATGTTTCAAATCATCAAACAAATTTTAACATTAGACAAAGATAACCCGAGTAAATACAAAATGCAGTTTTTAAATGATGATTTCATGTATTGAGGAAAAAAGCTATCCAAGCCTACCTGGCCCTATGTGAGAAAGTAATTGTCCCCTAAACCTAATAACTGATTGGGCCACCCTCGGTGACAACAACTGCAATCAAGCATTTGCAATAACTGGCAATGAGTCTTTCACATCACTGTGGAGGAATTTTGGCCCACTCTTCTTTGCAGAATTGTTTTAATTCAGCCACATTCATGGGCGTCGCAACCATTACTCTGGAAGGGGACGTGTCCCCCCCCCACTTCTGAAAATCCTTCTTTTGGACCCCCCCCCCACATTTCCCTCGAAATGTGAAGCTGACCGTCGGCTAATCATCTCAGAGATATCACTTAGTGCTCAGTGCTCTTTCCATTGCCTCTTTATTAAATCCATTCCAGTTACACAACAGGAGAATGCCCATATCCATAGAAATCCACTCCATGTTTTCAATGTATTTTAGGCTACTCCTTACAGCTCACGTGCACACACACTCACTCACTCGAGATCGAACTACTCACGGGATGGAGTTCGATGGATTAAATTAAATTAGGTAATCTACTCTCATTAACATCACAAATGTTCAGTATTTGCCAAATTGCGTTGCTCTAGATGTTGCTCTGGCATTTTCTTAACTTGGCGATCTGTTTTAGAGTTTATACCACATTCAATGGAATGGAATGCCATCCATTCATGATGTGCACTGGATTCATATTTAATTCTAATAAATGCTTTGTATAAGGAAAATGCGAAATGGGCCACTTTGGTAGTATGACACATACACATAGCCTAAGCATTTTGTATTTCTTCTTTGATAAGTTTTTACTAATTCTTTCTTCATATGGGGTGTTAATGTGTGGATGTACAACTAAGCTGATACCTACCTAACTACCTATCTATACCCTGTTAGAATACACCAGAATGCAGGAAATGGCGTTTATTTCTTTAAATTTTTTTCTGGGGGAGGATCCCCAGACCCCGTCATATTCCCCCCATTTGGAAAGCTTCTGACGCCCCTGGCCGCTTTGGAGGGTGTTCGAGCATGAACGGCCTGTTTAAGGTCATGCCACAGCATCTAAATCAGATTTAAGTCCGAACTTTGACTAGGCCACTTCAAAACCTTAATTTCGTTTTTTTTTAAAGCCATTCAGAGGTGGACTGGCTAGTGTGTTTCGGATCATTGTCCTGCTGCATAACCTAAGTGTGCTTGAGCTTGAGGTCACAAAGTGATGGTCGTACATTCTCCTTCAGGATTTTCTGGTAGAGAGTTCAGAGCTCATGGTTCCATCAATTATGGCAAGTCGTCCAGGTCCTGAAGCAGCAAAGCACCCTCAGACCATCACACTGCCATCACCATGTTTGACTATTGGTATGATGTTCTTTTTTATGAAATGCTGTGTTAGTTTTATGCCAGATGTAACGGGACATACACCTTCCAAAAAGTTAAACTTCTGTTTCGTCTGTCCACGAAATATTTTCCCAAAAGTCTTGGGGATCATCAAGATGTTTTTTGGCAAGTGTGAGACGAGCCTTCGTGTTCATTTTGGTCAGCAGTGGTTTTCGCTTTGGAACTCTCCCATGGATTCCATTTTTGCCCAGTCTCTTTCTTATTGTTGAATTATGAACACTGACTTTAACTGAGGCAAGTGAGGCCTGCAGTTCTTTAGATGTTGTTCTGGGTTCTTTTGTGACCTCCTGGATGAGTCGTCGATGCGCTCTGGGAGTAATTTTGGTAGGCCGGCCACTCCTGGGAAGGTTCACCACTGTTTTTCTCCATTTGTGGATACTGGCTCTCACCATCGTTTGCTGGAGTCCCAAAGCCTTAGAAATGGCTTAATAACCCTTTCCAGACTAATAGATGTCAATAACTTTGTTTCTCATCTGTTCTTGAATTTCTGTAGATCGCAGCATGATGTGTTGCTTTTTGAGATCTTTTAGCCTACTTCACTTCGTCAGACAGGTTCTATTTAAGCGATTTCTTGATTCAAAAGTAATCAGGCCTAGATGTGGCTTGTGAAATTGAACTCAAAAATGTGGTTAATCACAGTTAATTCATGATTTAACAAGCGGGCAATTACTTTTTCTCATAGGGCCAGGTAGGTTTGGATAGCTTTTTTCCCTTCATAAATGAAATCATCATTTATAAATAGCTATGTTTACGCGATCAGTACCCCTCAGCCCACCTTGAGCAGTATATCAATGTGTGACTGTGAGTTTAATACTTATCACCATTTGACATGAATTTCATCATGAAGACAGTTCATTGACGTTCAACTGTTTTGTGGAGTTTTGTAACTTTCTTGTAAACTGGGACAACAAGATGATGTCAATGCTAATTCAAGATGGCGGCTCTGACAACCATATTGGATACCTAAACACCACCAAAATCGATAGGCTTCTGTAGCTATCCAGCCCCAAGACTCACACCAAAAATGGTGATGATGGGCGATGGCGTTTTTGAGTTAATGCACGGAATGCAAATTCAAGATGGCAGCTCTGACAGCCATATTGGATACTGGAGTGCCACCAAAATCAATAGGCCTCTGTAGCTACCTGACTCCGACACTCAGACCAAAAATGGGGTTGATTGACGATAGGGGTTTGTGAGTTAATGCGCGGAATATAAGTGTGGACGGACGGATGGACATAGGGACAGATGCCATGTTTGACAACAATACCCCTCTTCCCCTTCATCGGGGCTGAGGGGTAAAAACTGTATTTTGTATTTACTCGGGTTATCTTCGTCTAATATTAAAATTTGTTTCATGATCTGGAACATTTAGGTGTGACAAATATGCAAATAAGAAATCAGGAAGAGGGCAAATACTAACAGCACTGTATATGTGCTTGCAGTGGTTAAATTGGGATTTGCTTTGTAGGGTGGCCCTGTGGCTTCAGGGTTGACACACATTTGTGTGCACAGACAACAAAATCTGACATCTTATTAACCAAGTACAGGCATGACAACACAAATAAAAAATTGAAAATGGGCCAAGAAATGAACTTGAACTACCCTAGCGATTCAGCTTGACACTTTTATAAATGAATGAAATCATGATTAGATTAACTTGTGAACATTGCCGCCAAAAGATGCGAGGTAATATTAAAAAAAAAGATTTAAAGAGAATACCAATGCTTCAATGCACATTATTCCTAGTGAAGCTGTCTGATTGCGCCTACCTTCTGAAAACTTCAGCTTCCTCCTCTATGCTTCACTCATTTTGCTCATTTAGCCTACCTCTGAAAGGTCAAAATAGAAAGGACATACATTCATGCAACATCAATCAGAGTTGCCAACTGGGAAACTTTGCGTAAGATTGAGAAAGATTGGCCAAAGCCAGCATACTTTCAGGCGTGAGAGGCATTAAAGCCGGCAGAATTTATTTTTCATACTGACGTGACACGGGACATATTAAATGTGTCTCACATCAAATACGCGAGATTTGGCAACCCTGCAATATGCGCACATTTAATAATGTGTTGTTCCTGAGAGGCCAGACAAAAAACACAAAACACATTAACCTATAGCCATTGTGTAATTTGAGCCACTTCTATATTCTACTCAAACCATGAAGTCATGACAATGTAAGCGATGCTTGCCAATTTGCGCCGCACTAGCTTGCTAGCTTCATTTACCAGTTACGATTATGGTAAACTTCAATTTGCAATCAAAACATCTCATCCCGAAATAAACGCCAGGCTGCAGTTAACGGAGAAAAAAAAGTTCACTTTTTTTCTGAAATTTGATTGAAATTTCCCTTAATATTCAAATAAAGAGCTGCCGGATAGCTCACTCGGTTAAAGCATTGCATTGCGAAGCAAAAGTGACTATCATGGCGCGGGTTTGAGCCCCGGTCGTACCATTCAGCTGTGGTCAGCAGCTTTTTCAGAAATAGAGCGCAATTGTCCATTGCGCTACAGGGATGCAAATTGGGAAGGGTCTGTTGGGAAGGGTAATATAAGTTGCTTAGTTCGTTCCTTAGGTTCCTTAGGCTCCAGGAAGATTCCTTGTTGTTCGGGTATCCTGATCGTTCTGAACTCGTCAGGAAGATTCTCGGAGGAGAAGCTTGTTCATGTTTAACAGGGGGGTATATCCTTGTACATAGTTCCCCAATTGGATATTCCAGATTCTGAACTTTCGAGGCAAATCCAACCAATGATTAATTTTGGGTTTTTGTAAAATATGATTGTTATTCAAAATAACAATAAAAAATAACACCAAATCTCATAATAAGTTTCCCATAACTGATGTTTTTATGTTTTAATCCTGACAGGCTAAATCGTTTGGATCCAAGTCACTCCCCGCTCTCTGGAGGAGTCATTCAATAAAGCAAAAACTTCATCCAGCTGTCTTCACTCTCCTATTTGAGTTGTTCACATGTAACAGGGGGGTCGAGCGTTTATACGAAAAGTCTTGTACTAAAAATAGTTGACCCCAATTGGATATTCCAGATTCTGGTGAGATTGGAGACAAAAATTCCAAATTAAAAAAAATAAATAAAAAAATAAAAAATTCAAATATAAATAATTGCGTAATGTTTTCTGTCAATTGAAATGTTCTAAACTAAACTCTAATTCCTTACCTTTCTAACCAGGTATCATTTAAATCATTTACTGGAGTTTTGTCTTTTCAAGAGACGACAAAACAATGTTAACGCTGGTCATTTAGCTGCGCGCTAAATGTTTCCTGAGTGGGACACCCATAGCTCCTAAATCTTAGCACTGAGCAGTGCCGGTTTGTGAGGGTACTGGCAAAGGTTGTTCCAGAGTCGGAAAAATCAACAGCAATTTTGGATTTAGCCTAGCTCATCAACAGCAATAAAACACTTATTTCAGCTTATTACCCCGAAGGGTGAGGCAAGGGGTTTTATTTTTGGTTCGGTTTGTTTCTGTGATTGTGTGTGTGTTTGTGTGTTTGTGCATTTGTTTCTGTGTTTGTTTGTTAACACTTTAGCACCAACACTAATGGCCAGATTCACCCCAAATTCGGTTTAGGGATTGCCACTGACCCAGAATAGATGCCTATTGAATTTCGGAAAAGTAGGTCATAGTATGTGCGAGGGGCACCACTTGTTGTGCCTGGCACCACTTGTTTCGTTATAGTTTTGCGTTTAATCTTTACGTGTACGGTCATGTTTCAGCCCATAAAAAGGCTGGAAAGTGGGTCTGGTCATTAGTATCCCACTCAGGAAACGGCAAATGGTGTCCCACTGACTGCTGCCTCCCAGCAAGAAGGTCATGGATTCCAATCTGGCCTGGGGCCTTTCAGTGTGGAGTTTCCGTGTTCTCCTCATGTTCGCGTGGGTTTTCTCCCGGTACTCCAGTTTCGTCCCACAGTCCAAAGGCTAATTGGCAATGCTAAATTGCTTGTAGATATGAGTATGAGAGAGAATAATATGTGAATGGTTTGTGCGCCCTGCGATGGATTGGCGAGCTGCCCAGGGTGGGTGCCCGCCTTTCACCCATTTGGGAACTGAGGTGACCAACTGCTGTAGTTTTGGAAGCAAAATGTTTTCCCTGTCTTGTTTGATATAGGCTGATCAACACTTCGCAGACTCCTTTGTCATATTTTTTTTCATAATGCACTAAATATTTTCAGTGGATGACAGGTCTAGCCTGCAGGCTGGCCAGTTTAGCACCAGGCCTCTCTTACTACAAAGCCATGTTGTTGTAATACGTGAGAATGTTGTGTTTGGCATTGTTTTACCGAGGCCCTCTCTGTCAAAGATAACTGGGTGGCAGTATATGAAACTCCAACATCTGTATACTATTGTTGAGCATTAACGATGTATTCACAGATGTGCAAGTTACCCATGCCATGTGTTATAATGAATCCTCATATTATAATGGATGATGGCGTAAGAACTGTGCACTGATTACAAGCTGGATGGTCCCTCTCCTCTTTAGCCTGGAGGACACGGCGTCCATAATTTCCGAAAATAATTTCACCTTTTTGATTGGTCAGACCACAGGACAGTTTCCCACTTCACCTCAGTCCATCTTAAATGAGCTTGGGCCCAGTGAAGGCCATAGCATTTCTGGATCTTGGTTTAATATTTGCATGGCAGAGCTTTAACTTGAATTTGTGGATGCAGCAACAAATTGTGTTCACTAACTATGGTGTACAGAAGTGTTTCTGAGCCAATGCAATGATTTCAAATTCAGAATCCCGCCTGTTTTTAAGGCAGTGCTGCCTGAGGCCCTGCTGAAAATGGCCATTCATTATTGGTTTTCAGTCTTGTCCCTAGTGTACAGAGATTTCTCTGGATGCTCTGAATCTTTTGGTTATATTATTCTTTGCAATTCTACATTGAAAAATGTTATTTTAAATCTCTAACTATTTACCCATGCTGTCTTTCCCTGAATGGTGAAGACATTGCTATCTTCACTTCCGAACAACTTTTAATACCCAATCATGCTACTGACCTGTTACCAATGAACCTTATTTGCAGTGAGATGTTCCACTGCATGTTTTTTTTTTTTTTGGTATCACTCAACTTTTCCAGTGTTGCTGGCATCAAAATCAAAATGAGCAGATGTTTTTCAAAACACAATAAAATTTCTCAGTTTCAACCAGGGACGTCACGAGGATTTAAAGACAGGGGGTGCTTAGCCCCCAGGAGAAGCATGCAGACATTTCCTGTATTCTGGCATCTTTTAAAATGTTTTTGATAATTATCTGGGTGTAGTGAAATCCCCAATTATGTAATGTCATACAGGAGACATGGTAGGCCCCAGTCAGATTAGAATATTGAAGATATTAAAACTTTAACGCACATAAACATACATAACTCAATTTCATGACTAATACACTGCCATTTTAATTGTTAGCACCCATTGTGTATCTAAACTTGAGGATCTCCTTATGCTTGCATGCTTCAGTAAAATGAATTTCTGATGTCGATGTAATAAATCAACAAGTGAGGAAAATGACAATGAAAGCGACATCTTCAATAAGCTGCATACATCTTCAAATAATTTCTACTATTATGAATGGCCAGTGTCTCAAAGCGGGATTATGTAATGTAATATTGATGGTACACACAATTTTCACTCAAAACACTGCCACCAAGAAGCTCTTCACATCAATATGACTACCGCCTGCCACCTTTCATGAAAAGCACAAGTCATAAGTCTCATACTGTAGGTTTGAAGAGTGATTGATAAAATTCACCTAATAAGCAGGTTAACATTATAATAGCTTTATGGCAAAAGCCTATGATGTACGTTTTGGGCCAAAAATACTGATTTAAATTACTTACAATCTAGTAAGGCAAAATAGAACCCCGAAATATTTTGGGTCAGGCTTATTTGACTCAAATACATCTCTTGGCGCTTTCCACTTTTTAATCTCGCCTCTTCCTCCTAAATACAAGTGATCAAATAACCCTTATATGATGCACCTTGGCTGAATATTCCAACTGATTTCCATAAAATTCTGATAAGCTTGTCTGCATCACTCTATACTGTCAAATCCCTTTGACTCACCTCAGCAGTGGAGGTCTCTCCCCTCTCCCTCTCCCTCTTCCTGTGCTCTGGCCCTAACTCAGTCTGTGCTTGGATGTCAACAGGGGTGGTGGTGGACTGTTTATTAGTGTATCATTCTTTTCCATCAGTAATAATGATAACAAGCCAGTGAATGAGCTGATCTCCCTTTGTTTTCAGTGCTGATTCAAGTGACAGAAATCAAATCAAGCTAACACTTTACAGGTCAAGGCAAATTAAGCAAATATTCAATTTGACAAAATGGGGAGCACCTAGTTAATTGATTCATAGGACTCGCTGCTGTTAGTTAGCTTATGTTAACTAATTACGACAACCAGTAGTGATGCTGACTTACTTTACCCTTCAAAAATCTCCTGATGTCCATGATGCGGTAGCCAGTGCTGTGCCTCCGCAATAATTTTGTGTCCCCTTTTTAAATTGTTCTGGCAAATAAAAAGGCGAAAAAAATTGGATGTTGACCATGGAACAGATTCCGCAAAGGATGTTTGTTTTGCGTTTCTGGGTCTGTTGAAGGATACTGCACTACTGTTACAAGCCAGCTAGCTTGTTACGGATGTACACTACCGGTCAAAAGTTTTAGGACACCCCAATTTTTCCAGTTTTTTATTGAAAATTATGCAGTTCAATGCAGTCCAATGAATAGCTTGAAATGGTACAAGGGTAAGTGATGAACTCTCAGAAGTTTTAAACAAAAGGTAAGGTTGCTCTGGTTTTTTGTACGCTGTCGAGTAGGTGAAAGGATGGTTCCTCAGTGTGTGACATCAACTGTCAAAAACGGAGGAGGAAGTGTGATGGTCTGGGGCTGTTTTGCTGGATCCAGGGTCAGTGACTTACAGAGTGAAAGGCACCCTGAACCAAAACAGCTACCACAGCATATTGCAGCGCCATGCAGTACCCTCTGGTATGCGCTAAGTTGGTCAGGGGTTCATCCCACAGCAAGATAATGACCCAAAACATAAGTCCAAGCTGTGCCAGAACTACCTTAGGAAAAAAGAACAAGATGGTAAGCTTGAAAACATAGAGTAGCCAGCACAGTCTCCAGACTTACACCCCATCGAGATGGTTTGGGATGAACTGGACAGAAGAGTGAAAGCAAAGCAACCTACAAGTGCCACATATTTATAGGAACTTCTGCAACAGAGTTGGGAAGAACTTTCTGAAGAATATTTGATTTCCATTGTAGAAAGAATGCCACAAGTGTGTTCAGCCGTTATATCTGCCAAAGGTGGCTACTTTGAGTCAAAAGTTTAAAATGCATTTTGGTTTATAAACTGATTCCATGATTTCTTTTTTTAACTTCGATTGTTAATTTGTTCTATCATGTCTATGCTTTCATTCCAGAGTACAATGAGACATTTAACTGTATAATTTTCGATTTAAAAACTGGAAAAATTGTGGTGTCCTAAAACTTTTGACCTGTAGTGTACATTAAAACCGCATGAAAAAGCTAGATTTTCATGTAGCTCTGCCGCAACCTTGCTCCTATCGGCAGACGATTTCTCCCTGGCGTAGCGTGTTAGTGAATCCGGAAATAATAGTACTGTTGTTGGTATCACCGCTGACAAACTTATAACATACCGTGGATTCACTAACACACTACGCCCGGGAGAAATCGTCTCCCGCTCCTATTAGTTAGCTTGCTAACCAAGCTAGCTAACGCGTTAACATAAAATTAATAGCGATCCAGTCTAAGCCTTACAACTTACATACGCTGCTCACAACATTTAAGTTAGCAACATTTTGAATGCCAACCACAAAAAAATCCCTCAAAATTATAAGTGCTGCTTGAATTGTAGTCCCCTCTGGACATCTTCATTTCGTTCGAATTGTTTTGGTTAATTTTGTTTCAGACAATGGTGTGGATAGTCTATAATGCCTAAAACTTGCTTCCTGAAGTGTTGTGAGCAGTGTATTTTGTCCACTCACTTTAGAGAAACATTAGAAAGATTCTACGTTGCTTGTTTCATTTTTGATTTTGAGTTTCAACGAGCCAAGTTTGTTTTTTGGACCCGGAAACAGTAACACGACGCTTTACGTGTGACTTGGGAACCGGATTCAGAGCTGAGTATCAACGGAACTTTCACCAAAAAAAAAAAAAAAAAAAAAGGCTTTAACTATAGATTTAACAAATGTCGGCGTTAATCCGTGGATGAGTTAACGCAATAATAACGCGTTACCAGCCCTAATAATATTATTTATTCATTTTATTTTGTTATTGTGATTTTAAAAAACGCCAAATCATTTAGGGGGGGCTTGGGAACAATTTAGGGTGGCTCTAACCGCCCTAAAATAGGCCTAATGACGTCCATGGTTTCAACATTTGATATGTTGTCTTTGCACTATTATTCAGCTAAATATAGGGTTTACATGATTTACAAATTCTGTACATTCTGTTTTTATTTACATTTTAAGCACCATCCCAACTTTTCTGGAAATGGGGCTGTACATTGAAATAAAGCACATACTATACATGTATCGCAACATTGTGCAATTTAGAATACGCAATAAAATGCTCAGTGGTAAATCACGTTTCATTCATTTTATATGAGTTCATAGTGAAATTGTGTAATAACATAATTTGAATCAGTAAGTATTTGTAAATTGGTTGTCACAGATATGCTTCCTTCTAAAAAAGGTAATTTGAACATAGTCTTTGTGTTTATGGAGTCTGATTTCTAATTTTTTTTAATACATATTTTTATAAAATAAGAAGTAAATTATTTTTCAAAATGTCTTCAAGCAAACAGATCCTGTATAATGCATTTGCTGAAATTGTAGACCAGAAATGGTTTGTATTTACAAACCCCAATTCCGATGAAGTTGGGACATTGTGTAAAACGTGAATAAAAACAGCATGCAATGATTTGCAAATCTCATAAACCCACATTTTATTCACAATAGAACATAGACAACATATAAGATGTTGAAAGTGAGAAATTTTACCATTTCATGAAAAATATTGGCTCATTTTGAATTTGATGGCAGCAACACGTCTCAACAAAGTTGGGACAGGCCCATGTTTACCATTTTGTAGCGTCCCCTCTTCTTTTAACAACAGTCTGTATACGTCTGGGAAGTGAAGAGACGAATTGCTGGAGTTTTGGGAGAGGAATGTTGTCCCACTCTTGTCTCATGTAGGATTCTAGCTACTCAATAGTCCTGGGTCTTCTGAGCCAGATTTTTCATTTTATGATCCGCCAAATGTTTTCTATTGGTGAATGATCTGGACTGCAGACAGACCATTTCAGCGCCCGGACTCTTCTACAGCGAAGCCATGCTGTGGTGATGGATGCAGTATGTGGGTTAGCATTGTCTTGCTGAAATATGCAAGGCTTTCCCTGAAAAAGAGATTGTTGGAAAATCTCTATATACTTTTCAGCATTGATAATGCCTATCCAAATGTGTAAGCTGCCCATGCCTTAGGCACTAACGCAACTCCATACCATTAGAGTTGCGAGCTTTTGAACTGAGCATTGATAACAAGCTGGATGATCCCTCTCCTCTTTACCCCCATAACACGGCATCCATGTTTTCCAAAAAGAATTTCAAATTTTGATTCATCTGACCTCAGAACAGTTTTCCATTTTGCTTCAGTCCATTTTAAATGAGCTTTGGCCCAGAGAAGACGACGGCATTTCTGGATCGTGTTTACATATGTCCTCTTCTTTGCATGATACAGATTTAACTTGCATTTGTGGATTGCACGGCAGACTGTGTTCACAGGAAATAATTTCTGGAAGTGTTCCTGAACGCTTGCAGTGAATTCCAGTGCAGAATTATGCCTGTCTTTAATGCAGTGCCGCCTGAGGGCCAAAACATCACGAGCATCCAATATTGACCTTCGGCCTTGTCCCTTGCGCACAGATTTCTCCAGATTCTCTGAATCTTTTGATGATATTATGCACTGTAGATGGTGGGACATTCAAAGTTTTTGCAATTTTACATTAAGGAACATTTTTCTGAAATTGTTCCACAATTTTTAGACTCAGTTTTTCACAGATTGGTGAGCCACTGCCAATACTGACTTCTGAGAGACTCTGCCTCTCTAAAATGCCCTTTTTATACCCAGTCACGTCCCTGACCTGTTACCAGTTAACTTACTTAGTTGTAAAATGCTCCTCCAGCTGTTTTTTATTAGTACCTTTTACTTTTCCAGCCTTTTGTTGCCCCCACCCCAACTTTGTTGAGATGTGTTGCTGTCATCAAATTCAAAATGAGGTAATATTTTTCATGAAATGGTGAAATGTCTCACTTTCAACATCAGATATGTTGTCTATGTTCTATTGTGAATAAAATGTGGGTTTATGAGATTTGCAAATCATCGCATTCTCTTTTTATTCACATTTTACACAACGTCCCAACTTCATTGGAATTGGGGTTTGTATTTGAAAATGTATGTCAATGTGACAAAACAGATCATATTACAACCCTGGCCTTTAAATTGTCTTCATAGCACCTGTGTGCTACAACATTACAGGTTCTTAGCAGACGCTCTTATCCAGAGCGACGTACAAAAGTGCAGGTGATGTACAAGTGTTAACTTGTCCAATGTGTCGATGTGTTTTTAAAAAAATTGTTGTTTCTTCATGTCCACTTCAGCGAGTTGTTTCCATCCCGAGGTCAAAATTAAGTTTAATGTGACTGTGTATGGTTTATTCATACAACATGGTCGAAACACCCCTTGAATGACGTCATCACGTACTATCCCTCTATGTGTGCTATTTTCTTTTTAACTGCTTTGAACTACAAACCTGGATCAGTACAATGGAGGAGTGGCAACCAAATTTATATTAAAGGGGACCCATTATGCTTTTCTTGAGACACAAGGAAGTGGTAGCTTTGATTTACTTTCAAAGATAATCTGTAGCTAGCCAGCCTGTTGTGTCTATTTATGTTCACATTTTAACTGAATTCTGAGTGTAACCTTAGTTAAATATGTATTGCTTGGTTTTTCCACTCTTATAACTACTTAGCAAACATGCATGCATTACCTTTCAATTATCTGTGCGGTTTATTAGCTTGCCAGCTACTATATTGACTAAATGTATGAACCATTGGTAGTTCAGCAAGAGCAAATGTACAAGTCACATCGATAGGAACGTATAGAATCGGTGACAGTTTTAATGGAATTCAGTCCATTTTTAATGGAGTAGCGCAATGTCAGCAACAAACAAGTCTCAGTACTGGCACCCTCATCCACTTCTCTCTAGGGAGTGTTTTCTGGTTACTGTACTGTCCGAAACCACCATGTGATGCTAAACTGGTCAACTCAAAGCCCCCCAGCGGTAGCAAGCGCCACAGGATTTTATATAATTCAGTCATGATTACAACACCACGCCTAGCGGATTAACACGTATTGTTATTGGTCAAAAGCTTGGTGTCCATTCGGTTATAAGGTGTAGTCTATTTTTAAAAACACATTGCTGCTACTTGCACTGAGTTTTTGAAAATCATTGAATGCATTGCCATTTCAGTCATAAAATAGTCTAACATTATAAGCCACTCGTTAAGAAAAATAATTGCTTGGAGCTCGTTAAAATTCCGGTTGGAGCAAAAACCATCACACATAGCGTTCACACCAGGACCGAGTTTTAGAACTGTTGAGTTAGGCTACAGCAAACGACCTTACTGGCTAACTATCGCACTGGCCTAAACATATCGTCGGCCTGCTGATAAAATCTTGTATCTAAAAATTTGATCAGAAACAAAAACTTGTGTGTCCACAATAATAACATAAACATTGCAAAATACAAAATACATTCTTGGAAGAAAAATAGTAATCCTACCCGAACACAGCTCGACTGCATTCTTACATGCAAAATTAAACATTTTTTTATGCTCTCCAGTAAAGTTTATCATTTTGAGGATACAAGGTTTTGTCAGCAGGCCGACGATATTTTAACAGTGATGAGTTCACAGACCACCAACCCAGCCGTGCAGGAAGGGTTTGTTGTCAATACGAAGTTTTGATCATTATTGATAATGAATCAGATATTGTATAGCACTGTCTTGCGCCTTTAAAGCTAACTTGGAAGCACCATGTTTTGCATAATAGCTCAGAAATCGCCTGTCATACTGTGATAGAAAACATGGCAACAAATGACATGATTGTACGCATCAAGCGATTGTTAAGTCGAAGTCTAATCAAACTAATATATGCCGTGTAAAGATGCGCTCATATCTGCTCATATCAATCACGTTTACGTAACTAGGGACTCATATAGAAATTTACATGCCTTGTTTTCCTAGTTCATCATGAGGGGATGACAACTTCCACCATTTTACAGGTAAAACTAAAATCCGCGAATATGCACTCCCTCACATGACTGACTGCCTGATAACATCATTCGGCTTTTCAACTCCACGGAGACCTGTCAGCCAATAAGACAGCATTTGGATGCATTTTTCCGTAAAACCCCTCTCTGATTGGTCTTTCTTGGTTCTGTTCGTTGAAGATAAAACAATAGGAAAGTGCTGTCCTAACGTAGTAAACTGCCCAAAGTGAAGAACTATTTATTTATTTTAAGGCTGTGTGTTGTCACCTGTTTTGTTATCCTTATATACTAATGAAATGCAAATCATGAACTCTACCTGTCATTTATACAAATATGCTGATGATATGGCACTGGCTGGCCTTATGCAGGCAGGGAATAATGCCGTCAATCAATCCACCTATTTCCAATGTATAGAGGAGCTTACAAAATGGTGTCATGACAGTAACCTTTTCATTAATGAGACAAAGACCAAGGAACTTGTCATGGCAAGATATAACAATACCTTCCAGGATCCACCTGTCATTATTAATGCACAGCTTGTAGAGAAAGTAGAGGAATTCAAATATTTGGGAACTTTCTTTCATTGCACTTTAAGTTTTACAATAAACACTGATTACATTTTTAAAAAAGCAATGCAGCGCATGAATCTAATCAGGAAGTTAGATTCATTTGAGGTTAGCAAGTCCATCCTGGAGACAGTATACAGAAGCCTTGTGGAAAGTGTTTTGACTTTTAATATGCATACATGGTATGGGAATCTTGGGGCTAAGAACAGGAACAGATTAACAAGAATTGTTAGCATGGCAAGTAAAATTATTGGAAAGGGTCAGAAACAGTTGGGTCAATGCTATGAGACACAGGTCGAACAAAAAGCCCAACAAATTGTGTCTGACTGTATGCATACCCTGGTCAGGGAGTTTATTAAACTGCCCTCAGGAAGACGTTTTAGAGCTGCAACTGCAACCAAAAACATTTACAAAAAATCATTCATACCAACTGCAGTAACACTTCTAAACTCAAAATAGGCATTATATATCCACATTTGTGTACTCTGCTGCTTCTGTATCGTGTTTGTGCAATGCTTATTTATTAACTGTATTTTTTATTGTATTTATATTTTTAACAACTACCTGTGGAGCCAAAGACAAATTTCCTCATCTGTGGACCAATAAAGTCATTATTATTATTCATGCATTATTTATGCATATTTTTTGCATATTTATTATAAACTATACAGGGCTAAAGAAAACATCTTTGGGGCTACAGCCTCGAATGCTCTGGGCAGACAAAGCCACTATTAGCCATTGAATTTTTGTTTGTCATTAAACAAATACATTCGCCACTGTGACGACTGCTCAAAATTTTCTCCTCGTCACCGATGAACTATTTTCATCAATGACGAAAATGACGAGCGGCAGCGGGAACCTTGTATGCAGCAGCT
Organism: Gymnothorax javanicus; assembly: GCA_029692085.1. Taxonomy (NCBI): domain Eukaryota; kingdom Metazoa; phylum Chordata; class Actinopteri; order Anguilliformes; family Muraenidae; genus Gymnothorax; species Gymnothorax javanicus. The sequence goes on from CM056195.1 coordinate 41,628,139, forward strand.
TCCCTCTTGTATTGTGAAGTTTTAACTGACATTTGTGGATGTAACTATGTATTGTAATACTTAGAGATTTGCTGAAGTAATCCTGAGCCCATGTGGTTATATTACATATAATTCAATGACAGTTCTTGGTGCAGTGCTGTCTGAATGATAATAATCCACAGGTATTTAGCATAATCTTGTGCCCTAGCCCTTCATGAACATAAATTACTCTGCATTCTTTGAATCTTATGTTATGCACCACTGAGGGTGAAATAATGAAATTCCTTTCTGTATGTTTCGAGGAACAGTGCTTTCAACAATTGTCTTACAGATTTGTAGGCTAATTTGCAGTCTTCGGCCTATCCTCTCTCCTGAAGGACTAATCCATTTCCAGATGCTGATTTTGTACCAAATCATGATTATAATCACGTGACTTCAGCTTTGTCAAATCACATCATCATTCAAATTTTTTACCTCACTGCTTGTCTTTAATTGCCCCCATTACAACTTTTTTTGGGATGTCTTGCAGGCCTGAATAGCAGGATTGGATGTATATTTGCAAATAAAATGAAGTTGACCTGACAAACCATTAACCTTTTAAGCCCTGAGCCTCTGGTTCGAAAATGGCATGCCCAAAATGAAATGAGCATATCTCTGCAACTACTTGGTCCATTTGAATAGTCCTGGTATCATAATAAAGGTAACACCATTTAGGATTTCTGTCATGGCGTAAAAATCAGTATACATGTTACTGAGTCAGAGTAAATGAAGATGAAGCACAGCATAAATAAAAGATTTGTTTTGCCCCTAACAAAAGTTTTACTTCTATCCTTTGTGAACTTATTTACTTGCAGTCTGAAACCTCTAAAAATTTACAGCACAGAATCTCATCATTATCTGTGCCAAAGTTTATTCTAATCAAGTAATACAGAGCAAAATTAGAGAGGAATGTCTCAGTGGTGTCTCCAAATTGGCAGTTTGGGTGCCTTGTGTGCTACTTCAAATTTCTTCGCATCAAATTCAAAATGAGTGAATAATTAAAAAAAAAAAAAAAAGTTGATCAGTTTTTACATTAAATATCTTTTCTTCGTAGTGTACTAAATTGAATTTAGGTCAAAAAGGATTTGCAAATCATTGTATTCTGTTTTTATTCACATTTTACACAACGTCCCTACTTCATTGGAATAAGGTTTGTACTTCCGGTCACAGGGGAAAAAAAATACTGACAGGTGAAAATTTCTTAAAAACCTATTACAATCGGCATCATTTTACAAAAAGTTTGATTGTGGAAGATGGCATCGTGTAGTGACGGTGATCTTATTTTCAATAAAGTACTGATTTCCCAGCCTGACATGTATGGAGCCGCACGTTCATATCTTCTGCGGAAGATGGTCTCAAAAATAGTTGTTCAAGGACACAATTTTTGTGCATTATTATGGTCAAAAACATGACTGTCTCACTAGAAAAGATAAAATTACAACAGAGCACGATATAAAATTGCATGTTTACAGGTTTTTTTTTCCAGTAAGAACAGCCACATCACGGCTCTGGGAAAATGTTTTTTTTTTTATGAGCAATAATCTGGGTAAATTCAGTTGAAATGCTAGGAGCGGAGTGTACCAGCTGGTTATACGCTTGGGTGTCGAACTTAAAGTTACTTATAGTTATGATTAGCGGATCACTTAGACTTCAGCCCTCTTATGTGTTGCAACCAGTATGGAGCCGGTGTTACTCAGAAAGTCTCAGTGGTTAACGATAAAAACTAAAGGGAAAATTAAAGATTTTATTGACACATCCCAAAAAACAAAAATGGTGACGGTAGCCCGTCTTGTTTATGACATAAATAATAAAAGGGCATTCAGACAAGGACAAGCTGTCTGTCATTAGACAATCTCAGTGGATTTTATTTAGACAGTGAGCTGATCGAGAGCTTTCACTTTGGTGAGCAAGCCCTTTTTAAGTGAATGGATGCACTCACCCCTCAGCAACAGCATGTATTGGACAGAGACAATTGTACTGTTGATGTTAATTCTTTTTCTTCATGTTGTTTAATTTAGCCGTGAGAACGTATCTATTCTTTTCACCCATCACAATAAGTTACCTTATTTCGCTACCAGTAAAATGATTTTTCCTCTTCTTAGGCTAGCTACCTGACTTGTTTGTTAGCTTGTTCGAACAGAAGTTAGACTGTGCTCTAAATAAGGGTATTGCTCGGCAGCAACCTTTGCTTCACATGTATTTGCGTGAACGAGCATCATAAGGCCAGGCACAGTTGCGACCACGTTCTGTCAGGCTTGGTGCACTTGGTGTAAATTCAAATGCCTAAGTCAGGCATAGCTATGTCCAGCCTGAGAATTAAAACCCTTTTTTACACCCTGTTGATACACTCCACTCCTGGGGAGGGAGTCACCATGTAGCATGAGCACCATGTCCCAAACAGCAAGTACCACAGCTATCCACATGTTTGTGCTTATATTTCATTCTGGGTCAATGTTGGTAAGGAGAAAAAAAAAAAAAGAAAAAAAAATATATATATATTTGCAGTGAATGCCAACCATAACATTATTGTTGTAACACTGCACCATATTTGGTATTAAGTTTGAAAAAAGGTTTTGCCATATAATGTGAGATTATTTTCAAAGAATGTCTTTTTTACTGATCAGTCTTTTTCATATGGTTTGTTTCACATGTACCATATATTTGAAGATGGATGTTGATGGAAAGTACAATTCATCACTCTCTTTGTGCAATGAAATCAAAAGAACATGTAATGAAAATATTTTGTTAGTACTAAACTAGTTTTTTTTAAATACGTAGCGGTCAAAATATTAGTTTCTCATAAAGTATTTCTGTTTTCACTGTCAGACATTCCCACCTGCAAGTAAAAGGACATCTATATTCAACTACTGTACCATTCCCTATTAGAAGGGGAAAAATTCAGATACTAGCTAATGCAAGAAAAAAAAAGAATGACCTTAAAAATCTGAAATTCAAGAGCTCTTCAGGCCCCCGCTGCTTAGGTGTTGTACTTTTCAAAATATTGCAATCCCATGTCTGAAATTTACAAATTATCACATTCTGTTTATATGTTCATTTTCCATATTATCCCTACTTTCTTTAGAATGGGAGTTGTGGTAAAATACATCTTCTGTTGTATGCATGTGATGCATTTCACAAAATTCTTGCATTTCTGGAATTACAGGCCTCAAACATGATCCTTATTTAATTTTTTTTCCATTCACATGGCACAATGTGACTTTGGTAGCCATTTATTTAATAATTGCACGGTAAAATCTTTACAAATAGTTAAAAGTACAACATGATAGAGCAAGTGAGTGTTGGTCTGGACAAATATTGTAATTAGGAGATACTGCGCTTTGCCTTTTTCACACCCAATGTATCACCCCTCACTCAGCACAAAATACCAAGTTAAATAACCAGTTTTGTAAAACTAAATGAATTAATTAAAAAATGATAAATAAATAAATAAATAAAAGCCTAAACTATGTAGGTCACTTGCATATTTTTCTGAAAAATATTCATGTTTTTTTTTTTTCATTGTACAAGCACAGGAAATTTGCGATGCAAACTGATAGCTAAGATAGGATAACTGTCCAAACTGGTGATAGCTGGAGCTCAATGGAAAATGAGCTAAAACATTATTTTTTTGGTTCACTTTATTGTGATCGCATTATGCTTGTGCTGTTAATTGACCATTGAGTTTCTGCTTATTATTATTGGGCCAGTTCAAATAAACTGAGGAAATCTGCACAAATCTTGTCCAGCACTCATATGAAAAAGTCATGAGAACAGAGATACATTTGCTCTGAATTGTATGGCTGGATTAAACCAAAAAATTCTTCCATTAGAGCACCATAGGCAGTGTTATCTAATCAGTGTTAGTATCCTCCAGTTGGGGATTAGTTACTTTAAGAACCACTTGCTATTTTTACCAATGCTTAAAAAAAAATATCAGTTACACTTGATTGTCCTCATTGCTGCCAACAATCAGAAAGCATTTTACAATTACTAGTGTTTATTGCCTCAGGTTATTTGAATTGGTAGGCTAATAAGCAAAAGGCCAACGCGAGGATAACAGCGGATGTCTGCAGTAATATCTGAATAATCCAATCACAGTGTTAAAATAAACCAAAAACACTTACATTTCGCTCATTTTCCAACACCACTACAAATAGTCAACTTCAATAATGATATGAAAGTCACAACTGGTGTCAACACTTTGCATGTCCAGATGTGTTGATCACTTTTAAGTGTTCTGCGGAAACCTTTTTGTCATTCTTTGGTGTAATTGCAAAGCGTTTCTCTATTGTGTTGTGTTGTTGGTGATGTGTTGCGTTGTCTGTATTTGCAATGCATGTCTGTAATATGTTGTGTTGTCTGAATTTGCATCGTGTTTTCTGAATGCGCATGTGATGTGAAAATTGATGATGTTTTCTGAATGCTGCATATGTTTTCAAATTAATGAAGATGTTTTCTGAGTTTGCTTGTGATGTGTCTATCCGCACGTTTTCTTAAGTTGCAGTGTGCTAAGCTCTCGGTAGCATTGCCTATCCTTATTGAAACCAAATATGTAGCAGCACAGTAATTCCTGGCAAAGTGTAGCATTTATTGAAAACAAACAAAAATGCTACCAGAGTCATATTATTAATTTCTCCACATAATTACTAAAGCTTCACAATTTGGGGACAGGATGGGGAACCAAACAGAACAGAATGATGAGTTGAGATCGAGGATTTCTCTTTTTTTTCAGTGATCTGTAGTCCATGTGCATTAAATAATCTGTAAAAAATGTGACATTGTATTTATTTTGATAAATATCTTCTTCAATATATTATTTTTGTTTTGCACTGTTGTGAGGCAATACAATATTTCTTAATGTTTATCCCATTCATTTGATTTTTTTTTCCATTTTTGCTTTAACTTTTATGTAAACCAAAATTTAAGTAGTAAATTATTGCCTTTCAACATGGGGAATATAAAATTGATCTCAGTTATTCCCAAAGAACAAGACTCATCTGAAAATATAAGTATGATCAGTGATAGGTGTGCACATGTAAAAGAGAGGGGATCTTGAGATTCAGTCCTTGATGAACTAATAACTTGCCTGTTTGAACACCAGTTTAGCCATCTGTGCATGGTAGAGAACCAGTGTGATGTACACACTTTCTGCAATGAGGTCCTGTTTTGTAGCCACTGCATCAATCCTCTGGTTTATAGGGATGAATTTCAGTGGATACAGAGTGGCATTGATGATAGGGCACATGAAAACCCAGGGGGAACATCCAGCGCCCAGCCTGAAACCATCATCCAAAAACAGGGAAATCAATTTCCATGTAGTACAGCCAAAGAAAAGGACTGAAGAGAAGTATTACAGTATTAGAGAAGTCATTTTTCTACTTTGGCCTGACAATTGTCATAACATCCAGAACCATACATTCTACTTTGCTGAAACTAATATAACGAGGAACACATGCAGTATTTATGAAAATGCATTACTATAACCACTCAGCTATGACAAGTCATCCCTATCATTCATTTGTGACACACACACATGCACACACACATATATATATATAAAAAGAGACATTTTAGACTGTGAGAGTTCTGTACTGAAGAGTGATATTTGGAAGCTAAGTTTCTGTACATGCCACATCTTTTCACCATAGTGCCAGATCTCTTGCAGAAATGAATCTCAGACAGAGGCCCTAATTACTGAACTGCCTAATTAGCAGCCAGCATCCTTTGTGTGTAGAGGGGGAGGGGTGATAACCCTGCTCTGTAATGAGCTGTCTGCCTCCACAGTGCCTTCTAGTTTGAGGAAAACTGATATCAGCTCCAGCCGGTGAGCTACAAACAATTGGAGCAGGGTCTCTAAAGAAATGTTTCCTTTCAAAGGCAGAAAAGAGGAGGCCCTTTCTTGCTGGGTGAAGAAAGTGGTCAAGCGAATGCCTTGTCCAGCACAATAAAACAAGCTAGAGGTTATCTATTTGATTGACTAATAGCTGAACAGATGCAGTCGACTGAAAAGTCATATTTTTAAAAGCAAGCGAAATGGCTGTAATTTCCCAACAATGCATCCCACCACTGCCGCCCCCCGTATCCGGTTACCCAACTCACCCCTGACAATCTGGAACAGCATTTGTTGGAGTGCTGTTTTGATCCGACTGCTCCATTCTGCAGTGCAGGCCAAAATTCCCACCGACGATGAAGTCTCCACCAGCCTGGTCATACTCGCCCTGCAGGGAACAGGCTGGATGGGGAGGGCTTGGGGATATGGGCCAGGACAAAGCCACCAGAATAAGCAGAGCCATGGCAGCAACAGGAATCTGAGCTACACTGACCCAAAGACCCACCCTGCCTGTATGTACATAATCAGTCAAACTGGAGTGTTTTCAGCCCCTGGCCACAGCAGGGCTGTGCATGGAGACAGTTTCTATCTTGGTCTCAGCAGGAACCTCACTACACTTCTGACAGGTATATGTATTAGAGTGAACATGGAATATGCACCAGTGTGAGCACACTGAGAAAATTTGAGATTTGGGGCCTTCTGAATAATATTTTCTCAATTTTCCCTGTTTCTGTTGTTTCGTGGCTGTCATGTTCACTGTATCTAAATGGAGATAGCAATCTGAGCGTTGCACTCTGTTTTTAAATACAATAAATATAATAGCTACAATGCAGGCCTGATAATATCTGAACACACGCCTTAGATCAAACTGTTAGCAGTTTTTGATAGTTAGCAATTATGTTATTGTACCTGAACCAATAATCAAGTGATCTGTTTTTTTTTTTTTTTTTTTTTTTAAATTCTTTTTCAGAGCCTGGGAGCCAAGAATGTGTTCATTAGCCTGACATAAAATTAACCAGGGCTTTTCAAAATTAATTACAGTGCTGTTTGTGTCTTTTTGTTATGTCTAGGAGTTGGATAGTTGTCAATCAGATTGTGTTCCGGGCGAGTGCTTTGCTGAAGTGCCCGCAAGCAGTTTTACAAAACAGAAATACATTGAAACAAGTCGTCCCTTTAGACTCTGAAAGTCTCTGAGCCCCCCAACTCTCCACACCCTTTCAAGCTTTAATCGTAAAATCACTGAATGCTCATGCCCCTTACCTAGTATTACATTTTTAACATGTAAGTTCAACCTATTCCCCTACAACCTCCTTGTCTCCTACTTCTGTCAGTGACCAAATGAGCATATTTTTGTGGTCTTTGCGCAGAAAAATGCGTTGAAAGTATTTATATAGATATAGACATGGATATGATGGGAGCGGGACTGTTCTGCGTCAATCAGGCAGGCAAAAAGAGAAGAAAAGCTGTCGTCAGAGGACCCCTCAAGAGGCCACACCACTTCGCCCTGTATTACAATGCCCTCTACTGGCTGTAAATTGCAATTTCACTTTAAGGTGATGAGAAGGCCTTACACATTTTGCTATTTGCATGATGGTATGAACTTGACATAAAATTACAAAATAAGTTAATATTAAGAAGATTGTTGGGGTGTCAAGCTGCAAACAAGACATTTTACCTATTTAAAGGTAATATTTGGTTTTTATAATACTGTAATTGTGTTTAAGCAGTAAGAATACTGTTAAAATTCTCCTGCAGTCACGTGAAAATAGGGTCTTATTTTGTTTTCCCCTTCACAGAATATTTTTTAATGTCAAGGTAATTTATATTTATGATACAACTGAGTCAATTAATAGCGGACCATGATCTTCTAGGTTATGTTCATCTTCAATTCTTCAATAGTTTTTTCTGCAAATGTCTGAAAAAACCCATCTTTGTGTTGTTAACCTTAAAGTGTTTAATATAATTAATAAAGGCATTCTGTTCCTTCATGTGACAAGGATTCTGGCATGCACTTAAAGTGTTATACACTGGTAGTGATGTTTGCTTACTTAAAAGCTCATGAACCAAACAGCCCTCATGTGGTTCAAAGCTGAAACAGCACATTAGTACTTTCTGAGAGCATTCCGTTTGTAACATGGTACCCTAAATGTCTTTTGCTTCTATCTGCTTCACCTCTGTTGCAAATAAACATCTCAGATAAATATAGCTTTTACACTGAAATTATCTCGTATTTGCTGGTGATAAAATGAGAAGTGCTAAAGAGTAAGACCTTTCTCAGTCCCTTTGTTCAGAGCATTCACAGATGCACAAACTATTGTTTGATGGGAAATGAGAGTGACAACACATTTACAGGAGCAGAACATGCATACAAAGTTGGTGCATGCCAAAGAGTTGAAGCTCTGGAGTTGAATTTTGATATTAGTCATCTTTACATTGTTCATAAGTGATTTTGATAATCCTTATTTCTCCATATAGATGAGGTAAGATGGGAAGAAGCATCAAAATAACAAGATTAAATTGAATTAAGAGCCCGGGCTCAGGGAAAATATAGGAATATGGCCATATTATCAAAGATTTTCTCCATATAACATGATGACTATAAATAATTATAGGTTTGTTTTAATATAAGTTAGACAAGTCAGTTGCACAGGACCTGTCATAAAAACATAAACAACATCCTTCTCGTTTCCGTGTGCTGTGTTGTGTGTCTGATGTGGGAGCTAAGAAACAGGTCTACGGCCTGCGGCAATTAATTGTTGTTTTTGGAAAATATCTGGGCCTGCTAGCACACCAGGGCCACCCCCCTCAGATACAAGCTTGTAAATTAATTATTATGTATAATCTCTACAGAGATTGTGCCTCCTGCATACCCATTACACAGAGGTCATTAATTAATTAATTAAAAAAGAAAGAGTTACCTGTCTACACATGCCAAATTGGCACTACTACACCTGGGCCTATGAGCACGCAACCCTCAGGTCACAAGTAAATTGGGGTTTGGGTGATATGAATCCCATTCCCCCCCCAACGCTTTCTGGGATCATTATTAATTACTAGTGAGGCAAGTAAGATATGTCCCATTGGTGGCTTGCCTGAGGTCACAATCAAAATAAGTCACTGTGTGGGGATCTTGAGAGTAGAGCCAACTGCTTGCTGGAATGATGTCACCAAAATAATTTTTTTTTCTGCATATCTCCTACTTGTTTCCTTATTCTCACAGATAAATCCAGATTGTTAGAGTTTGGTTAAGAATGTCAAATCCAGTTTCAGCAGGCCCAAAGTACCTTTATTTATTAAATATTTTCTTTTCTAAAGCCTTGGAACAAAGGATTGTTGTATTCCTTAGCAAATGAGCCACGGAGATTGGGATATTTTTAATAACCATGAGTGTTGTCTGGGAACCATGAAATGAGAAGATAAATAAGAATGTACATCTAGACCAGGGAACACTGTGCCAATCAATTTTAATAATGGAGACTTGAATTAAGTTCAACGAAGAAGTAAACATGTTCATAACCTTGCACCGTAGATTCGCTACTAAATTAGCGCGTGATTTCAAATGATATATACTTTGCTTTGCTACAATGATGATCATACAGTGGCAAAGCTAACTTCATGTACGGATCACTGACACAAAACTACACAATATGTGGGTGGTGAATGTAAGGACATTATGGCGTGCACAGTGGGTGATGGTGGAGTAGTAAGAAAAATGTTTGCTTGGGAGCATTTCAGTTTCATGATTTGTGTCTCTATCCTCCAAAGTGAAAACTAGTCCCAAGGTATCCTGGGAAAAGTTCCCCCACAGCATTACAGAGCGAGTGGACCCTTGTTACATGGGTCAAGCATTCAGACCCGTGTCATTTTCTTGGTGTATGCCATGCATGCAGTCAACCACTCGTTGAGAACATGGGAATGATTCGTCAGGCCACGTCACTTTTCTCCACATCTGTGTCGACCAGCAGCATTGGTTTTTGTGCCACTGAATTCTCAAATATGTGTATGCTGTGCATGAATTAAAGGTTTATGTCCTGCATGTTAACAACTTAGCTGTTGACAGACTATTCAAGCTGGCACTTTCTCATCATATCATTGCATTGATAATCTCTGTCACCTATGAAAGACTTGCATTTAAGTTTTTCCTTACATGTCTTGAACATTACAGTCATTCACTGCGTGGTTCTGACCACCATAATGAACCCTGTTAACTAATTCCTTTCCCATGGACTTAAATGCAGATACCACTTCAGTCATTATTCCTTTAGAAACACTGGCCAGATATGCAGTCTGTGCATCTGCCTTCCATATTGCAGTAATGAATCCTCTTTCAAAATCACTTTGATCTGTTTTTGCACACTGTTTGAGTCCAAAATCAAAGTTGCCTTGCCCTGCACTGCATTATTGCACATGCAACAGTATGTGCTACATGGTAGGATGTCAATTGTTTTATTTTATCATACAGTACAACCTTACGGAAGCAATTGCACTCATTTCTGAGGTTTTTCTTTTAATGTCCTTTCATTTGTCATCCGCAAGTAAACACAAGTGAAAAATTTAAGGAAAATTCAACATTAACTGGCTTAGAAAGGTGTTGGGCCTCCAGAAGCAGCCAGATCAGCTTCAACACACCTTAGCATACAATCAGAAAGTGTAATTGTTTACTGTGGGGATGGGGTAGCTTTTTGAGATATACCCTCACTTGGTGTCTTTGAAGATGACGATGATGATGATGATGATAATGATGATGATGGTGAGTGCTGTCTAATATGTTGTTTCAAAATCTCCCATATGAGTTCAGTTGGTTCGAGATCTAGTGACTTTGAAGGCATGTGCCGATGATCGGCTTCATTCTCATTAAACTCAGTGACCCCTTGTGTCCAGTGAGGCTTAGGCCATTGTCATCCTGGAAGAAACCATGCCCATCATGGTAGCAATGCTTCATCATAGGATGTAAATATGATCACACAAGACTCCGCATTGATTTTCAATCACCATTTCACCATCCAAACAATGCCATTAAAATAAACATAAACATCTTCAATTGTTATGTTTGTTCAAACATTTATTCAGGTTTTTTTTTCTTCTTTGGTTTGTCACCCATCCATATATATCAGTCATTTTTTGATGTAAATTAATATTTCTTCATACTGTTGATTGGTAGGGCAAGAGAAGCAAAAAGAGCCCTGCACTTTCTTTCATTAACACAAGAGGGTAGCAGATATGCTTAGTTGGAAATCGCACTCAAAAATCTCCTTTGACCTGCAGACTTAGTCTGCTAATTAATAGAAATGCTGCTACAATGTTACATGCTTATCAGAGTTCACATCATTGTATATCAATACATTGATGAATGTATGATGATGATGGACAGTGCTGTCTAATATGTTGTTTCAAAATCTCCCATATGACTTCAGTTGGTTCGAGATCTGGTGACTTTAAAGGCATGTGCCACTGACTGTGAAGGCATATGCCGATGATTGGCTTCATTCTTATTAAACTCAGTGACCCCTTGTGTCCAGTGAGGCTTAGGCCATTGTCATCCTGGAAGAAACCATGCCCATCATGGTAGGAATGCTTCATCATAGGATATAAAGATGATCACGCAAGACTCTGCATTGATTTTCAATCACCATTTCACCGTCCAAACAATGCCATTAAAATAAACATAAACATCTGCAATTGTTATGTTTGTTCATACATTTATTCAGGTTTTTTTTCTTTTTGTTTAGTTTGTCACCCATCCATATATATCAGTCTTTTTTGGAAGTAAATTAATATTTCTTCAGACTGTTGATTGGTAGAGCAAGAGAAGCAAAAAGAGCCCTGCACTTTCTTTCATTAACACAAGAGGGTAGCAGATATACTTAGTTGGAAAACGCATTCAAAAATCTCCTTTGACCTGCAGACTCAGTCTGCTAATTAATAGAAATGCTGCTACAATGTTACATGCTTATCAGAGTTCACATCATTGTATATCAATACATTGATGAATGTATGATGATGATGGACAGTGCTGTCTAATATGTTGTTTCAAAATCTCCCAAATGAGTTCAGTTGGTTTGAGATCTGGTGACTTTGAAGGCATGTGCCACTGACTGTGAAGGCATATGCTGATGATCGGCTTCATTCTCATTAAACTCAGTGACCCTTTGTATCCAGTGAGGCTTAGGCCATTGTCATCCTGGAAGAAACCATGCCCATCATGGTTGGAATAAAGATGATCACGCAAGAGACTGCATTGATTTTAAATCACCGTTCCACCATCCAAACAATGCCATTAAAATTAACATAAACATCTGCAATTGTTATGTTTGTTCATATATTTATTCAGGTTTTTTTTCTTTTTGTTTAGTTTGTCACCCATCCATATATATCAGTCTTTTTTTGGAAGTAAATTAATATTTCTTCAGACTGTTGATTGGTAGAGCAAGAGAAGCAAAAAGAGCCCTGCACTTTCTTTCATTAACACAAGAGGGTAGCAGATATACTTAGTTGGAAAACGCATTCAAAAATCTCCTTTGACCTGCAGACTCAGTCTGCTAATTAATAGAAATGCTGCTACAATGTTACATGCTTATCAGAGTTCACATCATTGTACATCAATACATCGATGAATGTATGTTGGGAGAAATAATCTGAGTATGTGGGCTATACATTATATCTATAATGCATGCAATTGCTTAAGAATTTAAACCAAACAATTCACTTCATACATGAAAGCATTTTTGCTCTTATTATTCAAATATACGTATTGACTTATCATTTGCTACATTAAAAGGAATTATTGTAATTCTGCAGGTATGTTTGCAGGACATGATGAACAATAATTTACCTGTAGATGTAAAAATGTGTGTTTTATTTTATCATGCACTAGAGGGCATTAAATCTACATTGTCATTGGATACTCCTTTGCAAAACAAGTGCAAGGGTCTTAAGGACAGCTGAATGAATGATATTACTCAACAGCTGAAGATTTTTTTTTCTCCTATTGACCAAACACATAACCAAAATTGCATTAAATTTACTATCTATTCAATCAATTGCTGGGTGAGGTTAATACTGCACCCAGATATTTGACTGGTAACCCTGCATTTGAGATGAAAACAGACATCTTTGAAAAAAAGTTAGTAGCAAGTGTTCACCCATGGGAAAAGGCAAAAAAATCAAGAAAGAGGCAGTACCATTTTGATAGTGATAATCTTTCAGAGGTTGCTACCTCATTCCTATCAATCTGAGCATTCATGCTTGAATATCTACCAGCAACAATGAATGGTCTGGTTTCATAGGACATAGAGAATTGAGATTGTTGAAGTTTCACAATCATTCATTTCTGTCAGCCATTGCACCTTAGAGACAAATAATTGCAGTATGCACAAATAGATGACAATATGATGTTGAGACTATGACTCTGTGGCCTACTGAGCTTGTGGAGAAGAGAGCAAGTGTAGTGGAGTTAATGACCATCTCTGCCATTATATTTATGTACAACCCCAATTCCGAAATAGTTGGGACGAAGTGTAAATTGTGAATAAAATCAAAATGCAATGACTTTCAAATCACATGAGCCAGTAAGTTATTTACAATAGAACATAGATAACATTTCAAAAGTTGAAACTGAGACATATTACATTTTTAACCACAAAATGAGCTTATTTCAAATTTCTCTGCTGCAACAGGTCTCAAAAAAGTTGGGACACAGGCAAAAAATGGGCTGAAAAAGCTATTAATATAAAAGAGAATCAGCTGAAAGAACATACAGCAAGTAATTAAGTTAACTGGCATCGGGCGTATATCATGATTGGCTATAAAAAGGGATGTCTTAGAGAGGCTGAGTCTCTCAGAAGTACAGATGGCCAGAGGCTCTCCAACCTGTGAGGGCTTGTGTAAAAAAATTGTGGAATACTTTAAAAACAGTGTTCCTTAACGTCAAATTGCAAAGGCTTTGAAGGTCTCATCATCGACAGTGCATAACATCATCAGAAGATTCATAGAAACTGGAAAAATCTCTGTTAGTAAGGGAGAAGGCGGAAGACCTTTACTGGATGCCCGTGATCTTCGAGCCTCAGACGCCACTGCATCACTCACCAGCATGATTCTGTCATTGACATTACTAAATGGGCCAAGGAATACTTCAAGAAACCACTGTCTGTAAACACAGCCTGCCGTGTCATCCACAGATGCCACCTAAAACTCTATAATGCAAAATGGACGCCATTATTGAGCATGATCCAGAAGCCCCGCCATGTTCTGCGGGCCAAGGCTCATTTAAAATGGACTGTTTCAAAGTGGCAAAGTGTCCTGTGGTCAGACGAGTCCAAATTTGACATTCTTGTTGGAAATCATGGGCGTCGTGTCCTCTGGGCTAAAGAGGAGAAGGACCACCCCTCCTGTTATCAGCATTCAGTTCAAAAGCCAGCATCTCTGATGGTATGGGAATGCATTAGTATATGGTGTGGGACACTTGCATGTTTTAAAAAGCACCATGAATGCTGAAAGGTATATAAAGGTTTTAGAGCAACATATGCTCCCCTCCAAATGACATCTATTCCAGGGAAGGCCTTCTGTATTTCAGCAAGACAATGAAAAACCACATACTGCAGCTATTACAACAGCATGGCTTCGTAGTAGAAGAGTCCGTGTGCTGAACTGGCCTGCATGCAGTCCTGATTTTTCACCTAATAAGAACATTTGGCGCATAATTAAACAAAAAGTCCGTCAAAGGAGACCCAAAACTCTCTAGCAGCTGGAAACCTGTATTAAACAAGAGTGGGATCAAATTCCAATGGCTAAACTCCAGAAACTTGTCTCCTCAATGCCCAGATGCCTCCACTCTGTGTTAAAAAGAAGAGGGGATGCTACACCATGGTAAACAGACCCTGTCCCAACTTTTTTGAGACCTGAAGCAGCCATCAAATTTGAAATGAGCTCGTTTTGTGGATAAAATTGTGAAATTTCTCAGTTTCAACATTTATTCAACATAAATTCACAATTTACACTTTGTCCCAACTATTTCGAAATTGGGGTTGTATATTTGCACTGAATTATCAGACATATGTCTGTTTCATGACGTTTATTTTGTCTAATTTCCTGGTTGCGATGATATTGCCATGGAGACTTTGTTTGGTCACGTGCGCCTTCTGCTGGGCCCTTGCAAACTTGGGGGGTGAGCCCCAAACTTTGTTAATAGTCTGCATATATGCTGTCTCTGTGGTAGGTGAAATCAAAATAATCTCTGTAAAAATAGGGATTATAACATTGTTTTTATAGATAAAAGTATGTTTTATCAACTTCGTATGTTGACTCAAGCCTGAAACTACTTCCGGAAATGCTGTGTATATCATGTCTGCTTTTTTGTGTTAAGTAATTTGTTGAACGTAACACCATTAGTGTAAGGTGTAAGGTCTTGAGTCACGTAGTGGACTGGACTCAGGTGCAAGGGTGGACTTGGTTGTAGGTTTTATAAAGGTCCCCTATCATGCTGATCCTTCTTTTAATACATACAAGTAATATTATAATGTTGGATGTCCATACTCAACCTCTGCAAAGTTTCTAAACATAAGATACAGGGATTTACCGTAATCCCAGAACGTGATTTCCTCTCTGAACAGCTCGTCCCGAGATCTTCACGAGATCTGGGCAAAACCTGACATCAGGTTGTTGCGTCCAATCAGGACAGACCTGGTCAGAGCCAATCACGGCGCTGGACCTGCCCACCCTGGGATTTATTCTATCAGACACAAACAAGCCCAAATCATTTAACGTGTAGATTTATCAGTATGTCTCCCAAAGCTGTTTGTACATGTTTTTTTGGATGCGAAAAAAAAGCTCAGCTATTTTCTCTTCCAAAAGACGATGCCACCAGAAATCAGCGGGTAGCTTTTTTGTTTGCTGGCGAGTGTGCTTTGAGTGTGCAGCCACACTCAAAGGGAACATTAGCTGTTTGTGCTCGGTATTTCACTGAAGACAGCTTTGTCAAGAAAGGATAATTCCATTCTGGATATGCATCTCAGCTGCTTCTCAAACCTGGAGCAGTTGCATCGATCAAGCGCTCCAAGCCCCAAGCTGTAAGTAAAGATATAAGAGCAAATAATGTAAGTGAAGCTAACGTGTTACGGCTGGCTAGCAGGACCGCTAATGATAGTTAGCACTAACATCTGACCTCAAACGCACACTTTGTAAAATATCTGAAGATAAAGACCTGGATTGGTAGCAATTGTCCGTAACTCACAGACGCAGAAGCAGTAAGCTGTACCATTTTGTGTTGCTTTACTGCATAAGCCTACCTGACATGATAGCCTGTTGAATGTGGCTGTAGCACTGCGACTAACGTAGCTAAGTTACTGTTGCTAATGTTTGGGTCCTAAATATGGAAGAGTAATATCAGGGGACATTCAACAGAAGGTGTGTGAACATAAACCTCATTTGAAGCTAAGTTTTTATACTTGTTTGTAATTTGGATGCTTGGTACAACTGTTCATGGTAACGGAACTTGCTATCTGTAAAACCTGTATTGCAGGGTAATGTTTATCTCTGTCGTTGTTAAGAATGCGAGGTTACTAGCTACTGTTAGTTAGCGTGCCGTACTACTTAAAAATTGCTCCTGGTGAACTTACATGCAGTAATTTTGATCGCTTGCTTGTGTTACTTTGGTTAGCATCAATGTCGTAGTTTTCATCATGACGTTGCGATATGCAGAAAGCTACCAAACAGCACAGGCGTGTGGCTTACGCGGCTATGACATTTATACACGCTGCTACCACTCAGCGGCAATGAGAAACAGATGATTTAAGTTGACTGATAAGTGGGGTGCAATCCAGGTCTTAATTAGCTGGCGTGCTGGACCGCAGGAGGCGAGACCTGACAGCACCCCCCGAGGCAGGACTCCTGGTGCGCTGGATCTTCGTCCAGGAGGGCGCCCTCTGGGGCGTGGGGCAGGCTGGTTCGGGTGGGCCCGGTGGAACTCGTTTAGGAGCTGGGGGTCCAAGATGTCATCACGGTTAACCCAGCTCCTCTCCTCCGGACCATAGCCTTCCCAGTCTACTGGGTACTGGAGTTTGCCTGCTCACCTTCTGGATTGGAGCAGGCTATGCACCTGGTAGGCTGGGCCTCCATCCACCTGCAGGACAGGGGGAGGGTCTTTGGGGTGGATCGCCTCCGCCAGGGGTCCAGCATGCACTGGCCTGAAGAGGGAGACATGAAATGTATTATTAATGTGATAGTTGGACAGCAGTTGAATTGAGTATGATGACTCACTGACCCTCCAGAGGACACAAAAAGGGCCCATGAACTGTGGGGAGAGCTTCTTGCAGACAGGCAGAAGTGCAGGTCCCTCATGTAGAGCCAGACCTTATCCCCTGGCTGGCACTGGGGGGAATCTCAGCGTCTTCTATCCGCCTGGATCTTCTGATGACGGAGAGCCCTCCTGATCTGGATGTTGGTGCTTTGCCAGACCTTCTCTGCCTCAGAGAACCAGGTGTCCATGGCCGGAACCACTGTCTGGGTCTGGTCCCACGGGCATAGGGGAGGTTGCAGTCCGAGCAGGCACTGGAAGGGGCTGAGTCCAGTGGATGCGCTCTTGAGTGAATTCGGGCATATTCAGCCTAAGGCAGGTATTGTGACCAATCCCTCTGGCGCTGGTGGCAGTAGGCCCAGAGGAACCTCCTCAAATCCTGGATGGTTCGCTCTGCCTGCCCATTGCTCTGAGGGTGGTATCCCAAGGAGAAACTCACTGTGGCCCCCAACTTCTTGAAGAGGGCTCTCCAGACACGGGAGGTGAACTGTGGCCCACGGTCCGATATGATGTCCTCCGGAAGGCCAAAGTTGCGGAATACCTGCTTGAACATTGTGTGCATGGTAATGATGGATAAGGCACAAATTTGCAGAATTTTGAAAATCGCTCAATGATCACAAGTATGCAGGGGTTACCCTCAGAATCCGGCAGGTCAGTAACAAAATCGACTGCCAAATGTGACCAGGGTCGATGTGGGACTGGAAGTGGAGTTAGCTTACCCAGGAGTGGCTGGCGCGGTGATTTAGAGATCGCGTAAATTGCGCGCAAGTGCATAGCTGCCTCCATGTTGGAGGCCAGGTGGGGCCACCAGTATTTTTGGCTAATTATAGTGGTTGTTCATTTGGCTCCAGGATGTCCTTCTGACAGAGAAGTACGTGCCCATAGAATGACTCTCTCACGAAGACACAATGGAACGAACATCGAACAGGGGAAATAGGCGGATTCCTCTTCGTCTCCCTCGCAATTTCCCGATCTAACTGCCACTCGATCAGAGCGAGAACACAGGAGGGCAGCAGGATGGTTTCTTCAGAATCCCGATCCTTTTCTGCTTTGTATCTTTGGGAGAGGGCGTCAGCTTTCACAAGCCTGGGCGATTGGTTATTGAAAAATTGAAACGGGAAAAAAAAAAAAAAAAAAAAAGCGCCCACTTGGCCTGTTGCAGATTCAGCCGTTGTGCCTTCCTCAAGTACTCCAAGTCTCGGTGGTCTGTTCACACCAGGAACGGATGCCGGGTCCCCTCTAACTAATGTCTCCATTCTTCCAGTGCCAGCTTGACCGCTAGTAACTCTCGGTTTCCTACGTTGTAGGTGGCTTCAGCAGGACAGAGCTTGCATGAGAAGTATGCGCATGGGAACAGCTTCTCCACGGTGCCATGCCTCTGCGACAGAATTGCACACACTCAAGCGTCAACTTCTACAATAATGGGTTTAGCTAGCAGTTCCCACTTCTGTGCTCGCAGCCTA
The DNA here is from genome assembly GCA_029692085.1 of Gymnothorax javanicus. Lineage (NCBI taxonomy): Eukaryota > Metazoa > Chordata > Actinopteri > Anguilliformes > Muraenidae > Gymnothorax > Gymnothorax javanicus. Next base: position 41,646,740 of record CM056195.1, read on the forward strand.
CACTTTCCACACCTTATCAGGAACAAGTATAACTCACCAACTCAGTAATATCTGAAATATACTTTATATTTTAACAGAACAGACATTCCACTACCAGGAAAAAACCAGAAATGCCCCAAGCTACAGTAGCTATGATGAGCAAAGACTAACGGTTACTCTTACTAAGCAAAGAGACAAACAAGCTCTGTGATCATTATGGCTATGGCAAACTGAGAATAAAAAACAGCTAGCCTGCTACCCATAGTTTAAAAATATACTGGATATAAAATTGTACTTACCCAAAGTGAACAAAAACCTTTTTTCATTGAATCCCTCCTCCAGAGACACAACTGTGTCGGGTAGAAGAAACCCTCCAGTCCTGTTTCATTCGGAATAATTCCCATTGACTACATCCATACCTCATTTAAATCCCGTAAATATAACTGAACACTTCAGGCCAGTTTTGGGAGTCTTTTTTCTTTGAAATCGCGTCATTTTCAGCTGCGCAATCATGTGCAATATAAAGATAATATAACCAACCTTGCTGTTACGCAGAGGATTGTATAGTCTTCTTTTTGTCCAATGAATGTCTTTCAGTTACTGTGGAAAGTTTAAACTCTCTGATATTGGATAAGAAATGAGTCAATACATAAACAGTTACTTTGAGAATTTTACCTCGGAGCGGGTTTTTATTCGGCCAGAGGGCATGTCCAATGCTCAAGATTATTTAGCGGAAATTGAGGTTAGGGATAATGAAGTATTAGACAAGTTGCATAAACTAAAGGCAGATAAGGTGGCGGGTCCTGATGGCTTATATCCTAGAGTGTTCAGGGGAGTTAGTGAGATCATCTTTAAGCCGCTCTCCGCTGTCTTCAGACGGTCTTTAGAAACTGGAGAAATACCATATGATTGGAAGCAGGGCAATATAATACCAATATATAAGAAAGGGGACCATACTGAGCCAGGAAATTACAGGCCAGTCAATTTAACTTGCATTGCATGCAAAATACTGGAAGCTATCATAAAAGATGTGCTGGAATTATTTCTTGAACATAATAATATCTTAAGGGATAACCAACATGGTTTCCGTAAGGTAAGGTCATGCCTGACAAACCTTCTAAAATTTTTTGAAGAGGCCACCAAGACTTATGATCAGAGTTGGGCTTATGACATCATATACTTAGATTTTCAGAAAGCGTTTGATATAGTACTGCATAACAGACTAATTTTTAAAATGAGCTTCATTGGAGTTACAGGAGGTATTCTGGAGTGGATTCAAAACTGGTTACAGGACAGAACACAAAGAGTGGTGGTCAGTGGAATCTCATCTGAGCTAGGTATGGTGGGGAGTGGAGTCCCTCAGGGATCGGTGTTGGGACCCCTGCTGTTCCTCATCTACATTAATGACCTTGATAGGAATATTGAGAGCAAATTAGTTAAATTTGCAGATGACACTAAATTGGGAGGTTTGGCAAATAGTTTAGAGTCCACTAAAGTGATTCAGGATTGGGCAAAAATGTGGCAAATGAAATTTAATGTAGCAAAATGTAAAGTTGTACATATAGGTAATAAAAACATTAGACAGGATTACTTCATGGGAGGTTTAAAACTGGAATGTGCTCCACACAAAAAAGATCTGAGAGTGATTGTTGACCAAACACTCACAGGTTCTAGCCATTGTGCCGTAGCAATTAAAAAAGCCAAGTGGATGCTGGGATACATTGCCAAAAGTATTGAGTACAAATCCAAGGAGGTGATGCTTCTCTTTGGCAACACATTCGTCGGACTACATCTGGAGTATTGTGTACAGTTCTGGGGACCATACTTTAAGAAAGATATAGAGGCTCTAGAAAAAGTTCAGTGAAGAGCCACTAACCTAATTCCAGGTATAAAAGATGAAAGCTATGAGAAAAGGCTGAAGATCCTTAATCTTTTTAGTCTTAGGAAATGGAGACTTAGGGGTGATCTGATTGAGGTCTTAAAATATGTTAAAGGGATTAACAAAGTGAATTATGTTGGATTCCTTCGGCCAAGTTTTGTTAGTTGAACTCGGGGTCACAAATGGAAGTTGACCAAGGGTAAATTTAGCACTGATATTAGGAAATATTTTTTCATCCAAAGAGTAATTTCGATGTGGAATAGCTTGCCTGACCATATTGTTGAGGCAGAAACCTTGGGAATTTTCAAGACCAGGCTTGACTTAAAGCTAGATACCATTGAGTCATTGAGTATCTGAAGTGATACATTCACAATAGTAAAAAGAAACTGGTGAGCTTAGTTGGGCTGAACGGCCTGTTCTCGCCACTCATGTCATGTTATGTTATGCTATGGTATGTTACATCATCATCAGGGAAGATTTACGTGGGCGTGAACTATAAGTGTGCAGTTACGCAGATGAGCCTTAGTAAATAATTGAGTGATTGGCTATCAACATGAGTACATAGGAGGATGTGAGGGAGCGCTGAATTCATTGATGGAGGAATCTATGCATAAATCCACAGTAGGGAACTACGCGTTTTTGATATGTGATGACTATAATTGATGGTAGAATGACACAGTATCAACACCATGTCAAATTTTTGCTTCAGAAAACTGATTTTTCTTAACTAATAATTGGGATACCATTGGCCCACTATAGCTGAAGTAGTTTCTACAGTGGACACTGATTTTTTCTGAAGCAAGAGATTAATTGTTTTGAACTGCTGGACAGATACTAAGGGCTAGTAGATTGATTAGTTTGCACAGCAGGCTTGGCTGAGGAGTTTAATTAATGCAACTCCTGAAAAACACAGATGGGAGTGAACTCGTCCATATTCTTAACCGTGTTTGAGCTCGGCTTGCTAGTGAATATTCAATGACTTATCCGGGTGTGCCATCTAGTGATAGAATATTGTAACTGCTTGCATAAATTTGCCGCTCCATGTCTGCGGGCGGACACATCTGCACAAAGGGGTTAATTTAAAGAGACTAAGTTAGAGCTGAAAAATACACAGCACTACGATTAAAGGTCTTAGATTTTAGGTATACGCGATACGCAGAAAGCTACCAAACAGTACAGGCGTGTGGCTTACGCAATATTGCAAAGAGAAAGTGCAAGGCTATGACATTTATACACGCTGCTACCACTCAGCTGCAATGAGAAACAGATGATTCAAGTTGACTGATGAGAGGGGTACGATCCAGGTCTTAATTGGTCGGCGTGCTGGACAGCAGGAGGCGAGACCTGACAATCGGCTGCTTTGCCAGCTTAAATCTCTCTCTGCAATTCATATGGTGCAGCTACCTAGCCAACTGAAGCTCAACAGATATTATTTTGATTTAGCATTTTTGGAACCTTGTCGCTGTGTAACTGACAGTGGGAGACCTGACGTTTTTTTTTTTTTTTTTTTTTTTTATCTCCTGGTTCATAGTCATTTTTCTGTGTTTGATTGTGAGCCCCAAACTTTGGTAATGGTCTGCATATGCGTCTCCGTGAATTTTCGGAAGCTTGTTCCTGTGATACTAATGGAGGGAGACATGAAGTTTTCTAATAACACTACAAAATAAATGGCCATTTGGAGCCAGAGAGTGATGGCATGCGCTTCATTATTTTAACACGACGCAATAGAAAGTGCACAGCCGCTACACAGGGAGTGACAGTTTATCCCATTTATGAAAAAATTCAGAGTTTTACGGCAGATGCTGGGGTGGAGGTGGGATTTCAACTAACAAAAGGTAAGAGTGATGCAGCAGCAAACAATATTAACTTTGCAACAACTGAGAGAGATGCAGCACAGCAGCAAGCAGAGATATTGTTTGCAGCAGAGGCAGAGCAGGACTAACAGAGGGGTAGAGCATTGAAAGGTGTGCATGGTAGTGTTTATGAGAATGAGGGCATGCCACAAGTTGCCTGCCTGAACGAGCTCCACAAGCCACACCCTATTACCATGTGCCGTTGTTACAAGATGATCAGCGTTATTTGCTTCATCTCTGAGTGGCTTTAATGTTTTGGCTCATCAGTGTAAATTAACAAGTTCATATTGTGCTTATTCTATAATGGCAAACAAAAAGACTCTGCTTAACTAGGTTGGTTGTCATAGATAATGTTTCTTCCTTAAATATCAACAAAATTTTATCTTCCATTATGAAGGTGTTTAACTGCGGAATTATATGGGGCTTTCACTGCCAGATAATTTGTTTTGGTGTGCACCACGCATTCTCCGTCAGAGACAGATCCGGCCCATATTGTGATATCAATTAAAGTCGCATGGCGGTTTTTCAGGCTGACAACTAAGGCATTAGAGATCACACATATTCACAAGTGGTTTTCAGCCTTGCTGTTTGCACACTGCGACTGCATCCACCTTCCACCGTTGCTAGAGAGGGTGATGTGTCCAAAATACTACTGACATGTCTTTTTGAAATGCTGTTTTTCAGGTGATTAATTATATGCTAACAGATCAATTGGCAAACTGATTGAGCTCTTGAGGGACTAAATCTCTTTGGAAGCTCAATTTTTTTGGGAAATTTTATTGAGATTCTGCAAATTTGGAAACAGCTCTGGGACTCTTCGTCCCCGATTTTTCATCCCCAAATTTTTTATCCCTGGACTTTTCCTCCCTGGACTTTTTTTCCCCATGGACTTTTCATCCCCGAACTTTTCGTCCAAGGACTCTGCGTCTGCATGGACTTTTCATCCCCGGATATAAAAGACTGAAGAAGGAGGACCCTCCAATCTTCTTTGAGAATGGATTTTGACCCTCCTTCCTTAAAGCCCAGCGAGAACCCTGCATCCCCCTAAATGTTTTGCCCCTTACGAGGATGAAGAGTCTGGGGACTAAAAGTCCACGGGGACAGGGAGTCCAGGGACGAAAAGTCCGGAGATGAAAAATTCAGGGACGAAAAGTCTGGGGACGCAGAGAACCTTCGGAAACAGATCCGGTTGCCTGGAGTGTCAGTGTCAGGACTAACAAAGCCAGTTATCAGGAATTACAAAGCCAAATAAAAATTCAGGGTCACACTTTAGATGAAGTTTTGCTCATAAAGGCTTTATATAGCATGTATAATGCCTTCATAAATGAGACATAATGACTTCAAAAATCATACATAAGCAAATGTTATGCTTTGTCAAGGGTGAAATAACACATTGTTATTCAGCATTTGATGCCAGATGTGATATAACTGACAATGTCTCTTAGCTAGGGACTAAATGCGATAAAAGGTGACACTGTCAGCTAAGTGACATTGCCATTGTCACATCTGGCATCACATGCTGAATAAGGATGTGTTATTTCACCCTTCACAAATCATGACATTTGCTTATGTATGATTTATGAAGACATTTTGTCTCATTTATGAAGGTGTCATACGTGCTGTATTAAGCTTTTATGAGCAACACTTCATCTAAAGTGTGACCAAATTCAGTTTACAAAGATGCCACATTGTACTCATTCTCCATCCTAACCAGAGCTGGCCCTGACTAATTTGGTGCCCCAGGCAAGATTTTTGCTGGTGCCCCTTGTATTGTAGCCGATTCCACAATGTGTTCGTACACTTTGACAGAAACTGCATATGTCTTTATGTCTTACTGATTTTCTTTATTTAAATATCACAAACCCAACTGTGTCCTGGATCCAAAGCTGGACAGGTCCTCTAAAACTACTTAGCCACTTTCCAAGGCGGCAAAAACATTCAATCTGTTCTAAAGGACTATGGAATTGTTGATCCATGGCGATTTAATAACCCAACTTCTCGTTGCTTTTCTTTCTTCTCCCTCGTTCACCGATCATATTCACGGATCGACTATTTTCTCTTAGATCAAAAACTTCTGCCTCATGTTAAGCACTGTGAATATGAAGCAATAGTTATTTCTGACCACACAGTTGGCATTTCAAAATAAAACATCCGCAGCTTCCTGGCGCTTTAATAATCTATTGTTGAAGGACAGTGAATTTCTTAAATTCATTTCTGGCCAGATAGAACTGTATATTTCTAATAATGATAATGGAGAGGTATCAAAAGGAACTCTCTGGGAAGCTCTTAAAGCCTACACTCGTGGACAAATAATCTCTTATACTAAATCTTCCAACTGCTCCCCTTGTCAGCGCTCATCTGAAATAACAAATTATATATTAGAAATTGATCGTCAGCTTTCAGTAGCACCTTGTCAAGTCCTATACAATAAGATGATCTCCCTCCAATCAGATTTTGACATCCTTTTCACTGATGAATCGGCTAAACTACTATTGCAGAGTAGACATAGATTTTACGAGCAGGGAGAAAGGCTGGTCGCCTGCCGGCTCACCAGATTCGGCAGGCAGCCACATCCAGACTGATAACTGAAATTCGCACAACCTCTGGTGACATTCTATCTGACCAACAGGACATTAACAGTGAATTCAAATCATTTTATACAAAACTATAAACCTTGGAGTCCAAGTGCGATCCAACATTAATTAGCAACTTCTTAAACAAAGTACAAATCCCAACTATAGAAAAAGGACACAGGGCTATCCTTGATGATCCCCTCTCTCTCGAAGAACTATCATCCGCGATGAAATCTATGCAAAGCTCCAAAACCCCTGGCCCTGACGGGTTTACTTCTGAATTCTTTAAGAATTTTTCTAAACTAGTTTCCCCTGTGCTACTTGACACCCTTAATGAAGCTTTTGCTGCTGGAACTCTTCTCCCTACCTTTTATCAGGCATCCATATCAGTTTTATTAAAGGGAGGTAAGGACCCCTTGGGAACCGGGATCTTATCGCCCCATCAGTCTTCTAAATGTGGATAACAAACTATTGGCTGAGATGCTTGCTAACCGTTTGGAGGACATTCTCCCATCAATCGTATCGCCGGATCGAACTGGGTTTGTTAAGCCACCTCTCTTGTCCTCCAACCTCCGAAGGCTCTATAACGTTTTATATTCTCCTGGCCTCGCCCCTCAGCATGCAGAGATTCTTCTTTCTCTGGACGCAGAGAAGGCTTTCGATCGAGTTGAATGGGATTTTCTTTTTGCCGTACTCGGACGATTTGGCTTTAGCGACCATTTTATATCCTGGGTTAAGCTGCTGTACCAGTCTCCCCTTACCTCGGTGCTTACCAACTCCTTTAAGTCTCAATATTTCCCCCTGCAGCGAAGGACAAGGCAGGGTTGCCCCCTTTCCCCGCTCCTATTTGTTCTTGCTATTGAGCCTTTGGCTATTTGTCTGCGTTCTCTCAAGGGATATGAAGGAATCCAAAGAGGGGGGCTGGAAAATAGAGTGTCTTTATATGCAGAAAATCTACTTTTATATATAACAAATTCCGATGTCTCCATCCCCCACATCATACCCACTTTGAGAGAGTATGGCGAGATTTTAGGTTACAAGTTAAACTTGTCTAAGAACTAATTGTTTCTAATTAACAATACTGCACAGGACCTTTTGTATTCACATTTGCCATTTAAATTAGCTTCAACCTCATTTAAATATTTGGGTGTGATAGTGACAAGAACTGCATTCGGCCTGTTTAAAGCAAACTTTCAGTCTCTGTTCCATTGCACTGTTTGTGACCTTGAGCGGTGGTCCCGTCTCCCCATCACCTTGGCAGGAAGAATTAATGCTGTAAAAGTGAATGTCCTTCCAAAATTTCTGTTTCTATTTCAAACCATTCCTATACTAATACGTAAATATTTTTTTGCATCCATTGATAGAATCATTTCTGGTTTCATTTGGGACAAAAAGCAACCTAGAATTAGGAGAGCTTATTTGCAGTGGTCGAAGCCAGGTGGGGGCATGGGAATACCTAATTTCCAGCTTTACTATTGGTCCTGTAATGTCCATGCTCTTTTTCCTTTTGGACCCAACCTGACAATCCTGAGAATCCTCTGTGGGTGCAAATGGAGCCCAATTTGCGTCATCTAACATCGCTAACCGCTCTCTTGTTTTCTCCATTGCCTCTTTCATTTCACCTTGTTAAGGATAGCCCCGTTGTAACACAGTCTCTGAAAATATGGTCTATTTTAAGGAAGAATTATGGATGGCAAAATATCTCTCTGCTGGCCCCTGTCTGTTACAGCCACCTCTATGAAGGTAGATATTTTGCAAAATTGGAGAGCTTTAGAATGTGATGTGAGCTTGTAGAATGTCATGTGAGAACGTGTAGAATGTGATGTGAGCTTGTAGAATGTCATCTGAGAACTTGCACATTGTGATGTGAGCTTTTACATTGTCATGTGAGAGCTTGTACAATGTCAGTTGAGAACTTGAAGTGAAAAAAGTGAGCTTGTATGTAAAAATGTTTACTTGTATAAAAAATCCACACACATGTGAAATTAATTTGATGTCACAAATGGAAGGAAAAATGTGAACCTGCAGAATTAAAATTTGAACCCAAAGAAAATATTCACACATGCGTGATCTGAATGTGAAGTCACAGAAAAAATATTCACAAATGTGTAGACTGATATTTACACAAATAAAATGAAAGCAGCAAAATTGTAATCCAACATTTACTCAGATGATTTTTTTTATTACTAATGCCTATTATCCTTTACAACCACAACTCTGCGGTAACAACTTTTGAATCTGCTGCTACAACTGCACTAACTACTTTTCTCACGCGAATCTGCGCTGCTTGAGTTTTGCAACACACTTTGGGAGATATCTGTAGCAAAACAAATCTATACTTCTAGAACCCCCCCGTGTGTGTATGTGTGGGGGGTTGACGAATCAGAAGGGAGGAATTGGAGACGAAGCGCAAAGTTTCCGTCTGCTGGTTTCAGAGTTCGTGATGTCGCACCAAGCCGGGAGTAAGTGGCCTAGCTCAGTGTTTCCCAAACTTTTTTCTCTCGCGGCACACTGTTTACTATGAAAAAATCTCACGGCACACCGCTATGATATTATAGCGTTCCACTCGCGCTACCTACCCCGCAGCGCGACGGAGTGATGAGACAACCACTCGAGCTTTCCAACCAGGTTTCAGGCTTTTATGCAATCATAAAATAAATGACTCTATGTAGTCTTTCCAGTTCAGCCCCCACTTCTCCAGATACTCAGATGTCACTCGAAACACTTCCTTACCTGCAGTTTTCTCCGGCAAAATTTGATTAAAAAGTAATTTTCTTTAATTGTCTCCCCATCGACATATCTGACATTGGCAAGTAATTATGCATGTCCACTGACATCAGTTGTTTCATCCATCTGCAGCACAAATTTCCCACTCCCTTTTATTTTCTCCATTACAACGTCCTTTATATCTGCCGACATTTCTCCTATTCGTCTGTCAGTTGTATTGTTTGATAGAGGAACCTTCTAAATTTCATTGGCAGCATTTTGACCCAACGTGGTCCCGATGATAGCTTTGCATGCTGGCAGGATAAGAGATTTGGCAATTTTGTGAGACGTCTTTGATTTTGCTACTAGTTCTGCGACCAGATAGCTAGCTTCTAATGCTTTTTCTGACAGTGTAGCGGTTTTCATCATGAAACTAGCTTTTTTGTTCGTCTGGCTTCTCAACCGCATTCACAGTATTTTTTTTTTTTGCGAGAGAAGGGTGTTTGGTTGAAAGGTGTCTTTTTAACTTATTTGGCACCATAGCTTCGTTCGCCAGCTTTTCGCCACAAGCAAGACAGTGGTATTGGGGTAGCGGGATCTCCGGTGAATGTAAACCCATAAGTCAGATATTCCTCACTTTAAAGTCTGCTCACCACTTTGATTTTCTTTTTCTGGCCAGCGCAGCAAGAGTGAGGTGCTTCAGGGTCTTAGTCGGACGGCCTTTTCAAGGTTTTGGTCAGGAATTTATTCATTTTCATTGTTTCGTTTCAACTAGCCTACACTGCTGTTTTAGCTGAGTTTTACTGGGGAATGTTTAATTTTTCACGTTAGACTATGTGTGACTGGCCAATCACGAGAAGGAATTGTACAGTAGAATACTTGATGCGGAAATATCAAGAATGAATTTTAAATAGGCATTTTAATAAACTGAATTGAATGAATTGATAATGACATGAATTGTTATTTTTATATCCTGAAAGTTCAGCCATTTTATATTACTAGGCTATCAGGAAAAAAACAGTAAGTGGGTTTTCTCGTGGCACACCTAGGAAGCTCTCACGGCACACCAGTGTGCCGCGGCACACAGTTTGGGAAACACTGGCCTAGCTATTAATCAAAATCATTGTTTTTTGGTTTGTTTTACTACTTTAATGAAGGTGTAAATAAAAGCACGCATCCAATCTCACATTCTTTATTACATGTAAAATGTAAGCCAATAACTGCTCAACTGACGCCAACTATGCAAAGCTAGCTTTACATCGTTAGCGTTAACGATGTTACTATGATCAACATTAAGCTGTAGTGAGTGTGTTTTTTTACTTCTCGTGCTCTGTTTGTTCAGTGAATCGGCACTAATAGTGGTTTACATGTGGAAATGTGGAGTGCATGTTAAAATGCCTATTTTGCATTTGTTAGATATTAAATAGATATACTCTATTTCAGTAGAGGCTGACATTTTTTCAGGAGTCCCGTGGGTCCCTGGAACAGAATTCACTACTTATCCCAGGATTGTGACAGGACAGGAAAAATTAAACGGGAACGGCATTCATGATAACGTTAATATGCATTAACACATAAATGAATAAAGGCTGTTATTTTATCAGCTTTGGTGTCTGTTTGCTGGTTAAACGTGCACGCCAAAAAAACATAGTTGGCGTCAGTTGAGCGGTTATTGGCTTACATTTTCCATGTAATAAAGAATGTGAGATTGGATGCATGATTTTATTTACTCCTTCATTTAAGTAGTAAAACAAACCAAAAAACATTGATTTTGATTAAGGTAGGTAGACACTCCCAAATACATTTATTTCTCTTTCATTCATAACAATTTAGTACCAACATCATATGAACAACTACTAAATACAGAATTAAAGTGATGGCTCGTTTACATAAATTATGCTAATTAGGTCCCGAGATGGCTACCGCAATGTGGAACTTGATCAAGTACCTCAGGCAGGATATCTCTAAAACTTTTTATTACTTTAATCTCAAATTTTCACAGATCATTTATGACTATATAGTGAATGTTCGGATCAGAGGGTTTTCAGAAATAATATTTCTGTGAAAAAATATGGGCATTTTAGTGGTTTTTTTTTTTTACTTTATTGGGTACCTAATTAGCACAAAATCTACACAAATGATTTACACAAATGAGTTACACAAATAATTTCTTCAAAATGCCTGATCAGTCCATAGACATGCATCTGGTGAACTTATATTCCAAGTTTCACAATGATAGCATGAGAGAAAGAGGAGAAATTGTGTTTGAAACAATGCTGGGCAGGTCAAAATCAACATTTTGAGAAATTGACAAAAAACAACAGATGTCCATATTTTTGATAATCCTATCAAGTACACACACTATGAACTTACTGAAGGTTATTTTACGAAAATGTCAAAAACAATTAAAAAAAAAAAAGAGCCTATTTTGGGAGTGTCTACCTACCTTAATAGCTAGGCCACTTACCCCGGCTTGGTGCGACATCACGAACTCTGAAACCTGCAGACGGAAACTTCGCGCTTCGTCTCCAATTCCTCCCTTCTGATTGGTCAACCCCCCACACATACACACACGGGGGGGGGTTCTACAAGTACAGATGTGTTTTACTACAGATATCTCGCAAAATGTGTTGCAAAACTCAAGCAGTGCAGATTCGCACAAGAAAAGTAGTTAGTGCAGTTGTAGCGGCAGATTCAAGAAGTTGTTACCGCAGAGTTGTGGTTGTAAAGGATAATAGGCATTAGTAATAAAAAAAAAACATCTGAGTTAATGTTGGATTACAATTTTGCTGCTTTCATTTTATTTGTGTAAATATCAGTCTACACATTTGTGAATATTTTTTCTGTGATTTCACATTTAGATCACGCGTGTGTGAGTATTTTCTTTGGGTTCAAATTTTAATTCTACAGGTTCACATTTTTCCCTCCATTTGTGACATCAAATTAATTTCACATGTGTGTGGATTTTTTATACAAGTAAACATTTTTACATACATGCTCACTTTTTTTCCCTTCAAGTTCTCACATGACATTCTACAAGCTCACATCACATTTTACAAGCTCTCCAATTTTGCAACATATCTACCTTCATACACCTCTTCCCCCCCTCAATCATGGATGACTCTTTTGACATTTGGAGGCAGTAAGGCATAGGCAACATGAAGGCCCTTTTTATAGATAATATGTTTCCTAGCTTTGAACAATTACAAAATAAATTTAGTCTACCTCAATCCCGTTTTTTCAGATTTCTCCAGATCCGCAGTTATATTAAAGCTAGTGTAACTTCTTTTCCTGCCCTGCCTGATGCCTATGGACTCTCTTTTTTCTTTTCAGCCCTCAAAAAGGGGTGCAATATCTTTAATTTATAATTTGTTGTCCAATTTACAGGGCCCTTCATTGGAGTTTTTGAGACCTGCATGGGAGGGGGATTTGGGGGTGGATTTGACGGTGGAGTAGTGGAAAAAAAAAGCCCTGGAGGGGGTTGCATACGTCCTCAATATGTGCCAGACATGCCTTGATTCAGTTTAAAGTACTGCATCGCCTTCATTTTTCAAAAGTTAAACTCTCAAAAATGTTCCAAAATTTTGATTTTACCTGTGACAGGAGTAGGATTTCACCTGTCTCTCTGGTTCACACATTCTGGCATTGTCCCAATCTGCACAGCTATTGGACCTCAATTTTCAAAAAACTATCAGAGGGTTTCAAAATGGTACTTCAACCGGATCCTGTTCTTGCTATTTTTGGCATAATAGGAGAGGACAACAAAAAACCTTCAGGAACTAAACTCAAAATAATTACATTTTTCACTCTTTTAGCGTGGAGGCTAATCCTTCTTAATTGGAATTCACCTCAGTCACCAAACTGGTATCACTGGCTGAGAGAGGTGAGGCAGCATCTCAGGCTTGAGAAATTGAGGTTCATGATGCAAGGCTCTTCTGATAACTTTGACATAGTTTGGAGGCAGTTGGTGAATTATATTGAGACTAAGCTTGAACCCCCATCAGTTAATGTACAACTTTTGTCCTCATAGCCCTTCGCTCTGAGATATTGATTTGTGCCCCTACTTTGTGCAACTGCCTGCTTGTTTTGTTTGTGGATATGCTTTATTTTTTTGTAAGTTGCTGTATGTTTTTTTCAATGTCCAAAAAACCAACAAACGTATTGTAAAAAAAAAAAAAATAAATAAATAATACAAACCCTTACAAAAGGTGATAAAAAACAATAATAAAAACAGTAATATATGTGGCATACATCTATTTATAAATAAAATATAAATAAATTTAACAAATTTGGATAAATGCAATAAATACAATATAAACATTCTAAATTTAGCATTTTTCAGCACTGAAGCCTAATTTTTTTTTAAAGATTGCACTTAGTCAAAATGTATTCATTGTTCGAAAAAATAGTCCACATTAGTGAAGTAGACAGTTGCACATATTTTGACTTGATTCAATGATTAAATTCCACCGTTTATTTAGTCGAAACACTGGTAATTGAAGACCTGTGTGCTAGAAGTACCAAAGTCACTTGTTAACGCTTTTGTATTTTACAACCCCAATTCCGAAATAGTTGGGACGAAGTGTAAATTGTGAATAAAATCAAAATTCAATGACTTTCAGATCACGTGAGCCAATGTTATTTACAACAGAACATAGATAACATTTCAAATGTTGAAACTGAGACATTTTTCATTTTCATTCACAAAATGAGCTCATTTCAAATTTTCTGGCTGCAACAGGTCTCAAAAAAGTTGGGACACGGGCAAAAAAGGGCTGAAAAAGCAATTAATATATAAGAGAATCAGCTGAAAGAACATTTAGCAAGTAATTAAGTTAACTGGCATCAGGTGTGTAACATGATGGGAGACTGAGTCTCTCGGAAGTAAAGATGGCCAGAGGCTCTCCAACCTGTGAAGGCTTGCATAAAAACATTGCGGAATACTTTAAAAACAATGTTCCTCAACGTCAAATTGCAAAGGCTTTGAAGGTCTCATCATCGACAGTGCATAACATCATCAAAAGATTCAGAGAAACTGGAAAAATCTCTGTTCATAAGGGACAAGGCTGAAGACCTTTACTGGATGCCCGTGATCTTCGGGCCCTCAGACGCCACTGCATCACTCACCGGCATGATTCTGTCATTGACATTACTAAATGGGCCAAGGAATACTTCCAGAAACCACTGTCTGTAAACACAGTCCGCCATGCCATCCACAGATGCCACCTAAAACTCTATCATGCAAAAAGGAAGCCATTGCTGAGCATGATCCAGAAGCGCCGCCGTGTTCTGTGGGCCAAGGCTTATTTAAAATGGACTGTTGCAAAGTGGCAAAGTGTCCTGTGGTCAGACGAGTCCAAATTTGACATTCTTGTTGGAAATCACGGGCGTCGTGTCCTCCGGGCTAAAGAGGAGAAAGACCACCCCTCCTGTTATCAGCATTCAGTTCAAAAGCCAGCATCTCTGATGGTATGGGGATGCATTAGTGCATATGGTGTGGGACACTTGCATGTTTTAAAAAGCACCATGAATGATGAAAGGTATATAAAGGTTTTAGAGCAACAGATGCTCCCTTCCAGACGACATCTCTTTCAGGGATGGCCTTGTGTATTTTAGTAGGACAATGCAAATACTGCACATACTGCAGCTATTACAACAGCATGGCTTCGTAGTAGAAGAGTCCGTGTGCTGAACTGGCCTGCCTGCAGTCTTGATCTTTCACCGATTGAGAACATTTGGTGCATAATTAAATGAAAAGTCCGTCAAAGGAGACGCAAAACTCTCCAGCAGCTGGAAGCCTGTATTAAACAAGAGTGGGATCAAATTCCAATGGCTAAACTCAAGAAACCTGTCTCCTCAATGCCCAGACGCATCCACTCTGTGTTAAAAAGAAGAGGGGATGCTACATCATGGTAAACAGGCCCCTGTCCCAGCTTTTTTGAGACCTGTAGCAGCCATCAAATTTGAAATGAGCTCATTTTGTGGATTAAATTGTAGAATTTCTCAGTTTCAACATTTGCTATGTTATCTCTGTTCTATTGTGAATAAAATACTGGCTGGTGTGATTTGAAAGTCATTGCGTTTTGATTTTATTCACAATTTACACTTTGTCCCAACTATTTCGGAATTGGGACTGTATATGTTCTAAAAACTTTGAACCCCAAAATCACAAAAGTAGTATTTAGCGACTTATACCTCTTTCATACTGGGAGTTAGAGTGCTTCAGAGGTGGCCCTGAAGCACTCTAAATCCCAGTATAAAAGGGTCATGAGACCGACCTGAAATTTTAGAGCGCTCTAAAGTTAGAGCGCTCTCGGAGGTGGCGGTGGCGGAGCGCTCTCGGAGGTGGCGCTCTTCAGAAGCGCTTCAGCGGCAGTATGAAACGTCACGAATGTTTAGATCGCTCTAAATTCAGTGGCCCATTAACTGGACTGTCCAAGGTGAGTGACAACCTTTGCAAATATCAATATGTTGGTGATCGCCAATGTGAGGCGATGTTCAATTAATCAAGGAAAGATAAGTGCCTTTAAGTATATTTTCATGTAACGTTCGAAGAAAGGTTGAATTTTGTGCAGATACCTCGCGCTCACGAATCTGAGATCCTACTTACCCCATGTATGTCAGCGTTGTATTATTTGAAAAATGATAAAATAGCGTTGGCTTATGGTTGGCAGTCTATTCAAGCCAATGGAATTAATAATTAGCTAGCTAGCATACTAATGCTTTTCACCATTAAATTAACTTATTTAGGTGTTTGCAATAACAGTTAAATGTGTGACGCATTTCTTTAGTGGCTAAAAGCGTTCGCATGCTAGCTAACGAATCATTCATCCCAATGACTCGAATATAGAGGCAAATGTCAAGTGATGGTGAATGTTTCCAGCGCAACTGGCTTGCAAACATTGACGTTACTTTGCCAATGAACAGAATCAGTTTAAAGACATGTTCATAGCCCTCCCCGCTCTCTGTCCACCGGCCGCCACTGTTTATAGGATAAATATATGGTAACCACACATTAATGTATGTGTAACCTTATGAAATTTCACATGATGCATATATGAGGGGGCGATAGGTTACTGTGACAACTACATCAGTCTCTCACGCACACTGGGTAGTCGCGAAGGGCAGTATGAAACGACTTATGCCGGACTCAGAGCACTTCAGAAGCGGCCAAAATTTCTTGATGCAGTATGAAAGGGGTATTAGGTACTTCTTGCACACAGGTCTTCAATTTCATAATTCAATATTAAATTAATTGCAATCGCATTGTGGCTATGAATGTATTACTACTGTTTTGTTTTCGTATTTTTACCTTGGTCAGCAGCTCTCCAACACTAATGTTTGTTCTTTCTCCCCTCTATCTTGTAAAAAAGAAACATCTTCGGCTTATAGAGCTCTTTCTTGGCCGATAGAAAATGAGCGCAAAGTGTTGTCATTTGAAAGCCTAGCTCACGAATATGCCCCGCTTATTGAGCTACTGGAATTCGGAATCTTTGAAAGACATACTTCCATTTTATGCCATAAATTATGTGGATAGCAAAATAACTGATTAAAATAGGGCATTTAATTATGTTGTTGTGGGCTTCTTTTGTAATAATTCTTGATGATAGCATTGAAATACTATCAGTTAAAAAAAGTCAAAGACTTTTTTCTTCTTCTTTTTTTCCCATTTACCTTATTCGCTCACTTGAGGCACCTCTATGGAAGGATGGCGCCCCTAGCATTTACCTACACTGCCTATGCCTTGGGCTGGCTCTGATCCTAACACAGGCAGCACGCTTAAGAGCATTTACTCAAGCTGTAGCCTTCTCCAGGACATCCCAAAGACTTTGTTTTTATTGTTTTTGTGTCAACAACTTGGTGTGCCATTATCGTCCCATGAATAACAAAAGATCGCAAGTGACATTCCTGATGAAACCTGTTTTTTTACACCACAAAGTACTACAGCGGCTGTAGTACTTCGTGGTGCAGAAAAACAGGTTTCATCAGGAATGTCACTTGCGACCTTTGTTACTCATGGGACGTTATATATGAATAAAATCTGATTGATTGATTGACTAATTGACTGATGAATTGATTTACTATTACAAAAGTAACTGACATATTTGAGATCACCTTTTTCACATTACCTCATTATTGCAACTTGTCACAACATTACTTGTCCTTAATGGCAACTTTTTTGGAGCCCGTTAGAATAAAGTATATATTTTCAATATTCAATTGAATTCACAAGTTAAAGCATCAAATAATGTGTCATTAGAGTGTTTCCAATATAGTAGATGGCGGAATAGACTTTTCAAAGCACACCGTTTTTATTTGCATTTTTTAAAATAACGCAGTAATTTTTACATTGCTGAGGTTGGCAGTAGGGTCGGAGCTGAGGCCAAAATTTTCCAAGGCTTTCCTTAAGTACTCCTCCCTGTCAAAAGCATTCTCTTGCAGTGGTGATTCTAGTGTGTGCTGGGGCCCCAAGCAAAAATTCCCATGGGGCCCCTCTGACAAGTGTTAAACATATTTATAAATAATCTGAAACCAACAAAAGAGGTCAAAAATTGAAACTTAAAAAAAAATTATTACTATTTATTATTATTACTACATAACTTGAAAATTGTGCTCTTATGAAAAACAGGACATTTAGGACATTATTGTGGAGTGAAGTTCGTCAGCCCTTGGGGGCCCCCCTAGAGGCCTGGGGCCCCAAGCAGCTGCCTGCCTTGCCTGTTGATAAGCTCCGCCTCTGTTCTCTTGGTATTGTGAAATAAGTTAAGTATTCAGGCCCAAAAACCTACAAGCTGCCAAAATATCTCTAATTAGTAATACATTATGTTTAGAATTTCTAGGCATACAGTAAGTCTGAGCCTGATGACTTCATCCATCGCCATTTTCTGTGTATTCGTCTGAGCAACAGACAAGAACTTCAAGGCATTTGGGACTTTACTACCCTCTAGTGGATGTTAAGCTGTATGGCATGTACATTGTATTATTCCAAAGTTCCATTCCCACAATCGCGGAGAATTGTTTAAAAAAATCTGGATCCAGCATTAGATCCAGATCAACCCCATAATGAAATCACCTCTAAGATTTGCCGAGACACATCTCTGGTGAAAATGTCATAAAAATCAGTCCATGTCTTTTTCCGGAATATTGCTCAGAATCAAATAAACAAGCAAACAAACTGCAGGTAAAACACATAGCCAGCTATAAACCACCCAGTGATTATAGCAAGGTAATGCATGCATGCTTGCTAAGTAAGGTAGTTTTGAGAGTAGCACTTAGCTGGCTACTTAGCTAAATACATCAGCAACCAAGCCAGACACATTAAACTAAGTTTACTCCTGGAATTCAGTGAGAATATTGACAGAAATTGAAAATACTTACGTAGTTAGCAAGCTCCTTGAAAATAAATCAAAATGACCACTTCTTTGTACCTTACGAAAAGCATAATAGGTCCCTTTTGATAAAAATTTCTATGTATGTTGCACGTTGTTCTGATCCAGTTAAGAAGTACAAAGCAGTCAGACAAAAAGCACATGGCACACATAGCGTCTATGTGACTAATTTCGTAAATTGCCATAATTTTTTTATTAGTTAGTCGGTAAGATTTCAGGTAAGTTCTGCTGGTCGACCTGGAATCTTACCAACTAACGAAATTAGGGCAATTATGAAATAAGGAAGGTAGATGCTATAGCTAGTCTTAGGCTTTTTCCAATTGAAGCTGGGATGTTGCCTTAAAAAATAAGCTGTGGGCAGAGATATTCAGATAAGGGGTGGAACAACTCTAACGAGCCTGCATGTGACATAGGAAGGGGACTCAAATCAGAATGCCATGCCGAATGCCATGTTTTATGAAAGAGGAAGCCCATGAAAATGACTGGGTTGTTTTACCTACAGTTAGTGGGTTGGTAATCACTCCAGATACCCAAATGTATGTGCACAAGAACTTAAAAAGTGAGTTTGTCATAATGTGCCCCCATTAAGGTCGATGTTCACAATTCCACCATAAGAGATGGTGCAAAAATGGCATCTATGGGAGAGCTTCAAGGTAAAAACCACTGCCTACCAAAATGAAAACAAAGACTCTTCTCACATTTGCCAAAAAATATCTTGATGACCCCCAAAACCTTTGGGATAATATTAAGTGGATTGACGAGTCAAAAGTGGAACTTTTTGTAAGACACGGGTCCCATTACATCTGGCTTAAAGCCGACACAGCATTCCACAATAACAATATTTTGCCAATGGTCAAACGGGCTGGTGGTAAAGTGATGGTCTGGGGCTGCTTTGCTGCTTCAGGACTTGGGCAACTTGCCATAACTGATGGAACCATGAATTCTGCTCTCTACGAGAAAATCCTGAAGGAATATGTCAGACGTTCAGTTTGTGACCTAAAGCTCAAGTGCAGCTCGGTTCTCCAGCTGAACAATGATCCAGAGCACACAAGCTAGTCCACCTCTGAATCACTCAAAGGAAACAAAATGAAGGTTTTGGAGTGGCTTGTCAAAGTACTTAATCTGATTGAGATGATGTGGCATGACCTAAAACAAGTAGTTTATGCTTGAAAACCCTCCAATAAGGCTGAATTAAAACAAATCTACAAAGAGGAGTTTTTTTCCCAAAATCACTTCACAGTAATGAAAAAGACTCATTGCGTGTTATTGCAAAAGTTGGATTGCAGTTGTGGCTGCCAAGGGTGGCACAATCAGTTACAAGGTCACGTGGGCCAATTATTTTTTACATGGGCGATACAGGTTTTGAATAACTCTTTACCTTCAATTAATGAAATGGTCAATAAATATTAAACTAAGCTGGATGATCAGAAACATTTAAATATGACAAATATGAAAAAAAATGTTGTAAATCTGGATAGCACTGTATGACAACAGTACTGTTCATCCAAGGAGGTGAAATGTTTCTGCGTTAATTTGGTAAAAATCCATTACAGTGTTTGCCATTCCAAATTCAGCTGTGCAAATTAATTGGTTTTGTGACATGGACTCTCAAAAAAAGGAAGATAAATATTGCCTTTAATCATCACAGAAATGTTGACCTCACACATTATTACATTACATTAACACAATAAATCATGCATTAATAATCTAATATTTATGTTTATTTGGCCATAATCTTCTTCTTGGTATTCTTGTCTGGTCTAAGAAGGATTATATAACACTTAGGAGCAAAGATACAGAAGAGGAGTCCATAGCTGGAGGCTAAGATGGCGAATATCTCTACCGAAACTGTGTATTTCCCTGGGGAACTGACGTAAGCAGGGATGAAGGTGATCCAAACCGCACAAAAGATGAGCATGCTGAAGGTGATGAATTTGGCCTCATTGAAGTTGTCCGGGAGCTTCCTAGCTAAAAAAGCTAGCAGGAAGCAGATGGCTGCCAGCAGGCCAATGTAACCTAGGACGCAGGAAAAGCCAGCCACTGAGCCCACATTACACTCGAGGATTATTCTTGGACTCCGCCCCTGTATCTCAGCTGGGATGGGTGGTGACAGAACCAACCACAGCACACATATGAGCATCTGAATGGAAGTACAAAGAGATATTGCCATTCTCTGCTGCACCGGGCCGAAGTACCGCATGATGTGGTTGCCTGGCACAAAGGCACGGAAGGCCACCAGAACCACCACCGTCCGGCTGAGAACACAAGAAATGCTGAGCACAAAGCTGATCCCAAACAGAGTGTGGCGCAACATACAGGACCAGGGGGCGGGGCGACCGATGAAGGCCAGCGCACACAGGAAGCACAGGGTGAGTGACAGCAGCAACAGAAAGCTAAGCTCTGCATTGTTTGCCCTAACCAGGGGGGTTTCACGATGGAAAAAGAAAGTGGCGATGATGACGGATGTTAAAACCACCCCAGATATTGAAAGAGAAGCAAAGATGATCCCCATGCCTTCCTGAAATGACAAGAATTCCACCACTTTTGGAATACAGGTTGTTCGAGCAGCATTAGACCAGAATTGATCAGGACACTTCTGGCATTCTGTTGAGCCTAAGAAATCGAGGGAACACATATTGAGCAAATACAGTCTTTTGCTTATTGGAATGGAAAACATGGAAATTGAAGAATTAAACAGGAATGGTTTGCATAAAATTGAAAATGAAGCAATGGACATTTTTAGTGTGTTATAAGAAGCAGGAAAATAAAATTCACCACTAAAAGATTTACTTAAAGGATCCATTACTTGTTAGTTACATCAGTTAAAAATAAGTGATTTGAGTCCAAAACACAATGTTTTGTGGTAATTTGCAAAAAGTACGTGACATTCACATTTATTTTGCCCTTTTTACCGAGTCCATCTTGCTCTCATGAGAAAATTATGAGATTTTGACTCAGCCGGACAATAGAGGCATGGCTGGGCGGAGGGGGTGGTGCGAGGGCAGAGGGTGGGAGGAGGGAGGAGTGGCTTGAAAACACAGCCATAGCAATGTGTGCATAGAAACACAGTGTGTGACCTCACCATGGCTGAATCTATCGACCATTCTGCGTGGCTTAGATGTGCTGCCGTCGGACTGCGATGCACTGAGCCCTGCGTGAGATGTACTAGCCTAAAAACGGGGAATATGTGTCACATGAAACCTGAAAGTTAATACGTCTAAGTTCCACAATCATATAATCAAGAGTAACACGCTGCATTTGGACAGCATTAAAGGACAACACTATACAGCAATCCATCAACAAATTAACAGAATGTGCATGGTTAATGTTGGCCTAAATTAACTTAGTTGGCTAACATTAGCTTTTTGCTAGTGTAAATTTAGCATATATTTGGAGCGTTATTTTGCCTGCTTACCGACGTCTTAGCATAGCATTTTTAGCATCTATAGATTCCTTAGGTTCCTTAGGCCCAAGTTGGAGAAAGAGTCTGACGTGAAATGTTGAGCACACACGAGTAGGTTTGTGGCAGGGGCCGCAGGAACATTGTCGACAAAAATAAATTTAATCTACTTGTTCCTCTGCGAATCGTCGCCCAATGGAATGTTAAAAATGTTTTTATGTGGATTTTGGCAGCCAACAATAGAGCATTTGTGTGCACCTGAACCTGTTGCTCTCCTGTTTGGTGTGTTTGTGGAAAACAGTGGGCGCGGTTTGCTACTCCCTAGCCACGCCTCGACTCCTCCCCCGCACAGGTACATGTCACCAGTATGCCCAACCTGAAATCTCCATTTTTCATGCCTCTGGAGTTGATGAGGAAAAAAGGAAGGAAGGAAGCTGCTTTGACTCTAAATAATCTCAGATTTTGTTGGAGTAAGGAATGATTAATGTCTACATGCAATAACTAGGAAAAATGTGTTTTCTAGTTAATTGATCCTCTAAACTTTGAGGGCCTGATTTTCCCTGCCGTGACACATGCAACAGCTATAACAACCTTTCAGAGCTGTGTTAATGGGAGTGATTCATCTTCCACATGTGCCATGTATGAAACTGCATGCTTGTTTACTACTTACTGCACTATACACCAGTGGTGGCTGCTGAGCTTAAAATATGGGAAGCACAAAAAGTCCTATTTAACTGCTGATTAGTCTTTACTAATTTTCAATCAGTTTCCCTTATTAACAATGTCTTAAAGGTATGGTAGGCAACTTTAGGTAAACTGGAAAGCCTATGGCAGATTTTAAAAGGAGTGAGCTGAAAAAAGCCTCATTTGAGTCATCTCTCCAAAGGACATGAGTATGCACTGCATAAGTGCTGGCAGAATAAAGAATGAGGAGAGGAATGTTGCCCAGAGCATCACTAGTTTCATTGCAAACCTTATCCAACAATTTTATGTCTCATTCGCATTTAAGAAAAAAATACACGGTATTAGCTGCATGTAAACAACATAAGTGTAAACAATATGACCACAATGAAGGCAAGCAATAAACAAGGCTGAAGTTCTCCATGTAATCACCGCTGTAACACTAGCAGGCATAGGAATAACAGCTTGCAAAGTTGATAGAAAATATGAGTTTATAGCCAGCCACACAACACTGCTTTACCTAGCGGTGCTTGGCAAAGCTAACTTTACATAACTAGCAAAGCTAAAATCAACAAGGTTAGGATACTACCTTGGAAAAGGCAAAAAAGTTGTTGAAGTTGTGATTTAGTCAGTGCCCATATCAGTAGGCCACTGAATGTCAAAACAATTGCAAAAGCATCTATGCAGGTGATTACTATTAATTACAAGGCAAATTGGCTGCATGTATCTCCTTAAAAGGTACCTAAGGTGCAATAGCAAAACTTAACCTATTACATTTTAGTAATAGAATGTAATTTTCAAGATTGTTCAGCTAAGTTTGCAAAGGTCTAGAGAAAATCATGAATTTTTTACCGCATGCCTGAAGTTTATGGCAGTTCCTGGATAGTGCCATTTTGAAGGGTTTTGGCCCTTTCGGAAGTTGAACAGTCATGTAGGCTCGTTGATATATTTTTCTGGGCTATCAAGATCAGCTGGTATTGTGGGAAATCTGGTTGCCCCGTGAAAATGGGTCCTACCAGGTCAATTTACGTGATTGGAGTCATCTGTGTAGCTTTCACGGATGCAAAGTATTTCTTAGACATAAATAAGCCTACTCAAAGCATTTCAAATTCTATGGTAGGATTACAATTAAAAGGAGTTTCACCAACCACCCAATGCAATGCATGAGTGGATTTGTGATCTCGCCAGATCACAGATAGCTGAAATTGTCGTCTAATCAGACAAACTCAATGATTGGTACAGAAGTAACGTTAGTGGACGTTACACCATTATTTGCTTGCACTGTAATACTCACCAGCTAGCTAGCTTTCTAATTAGGCTACAGTTCGCTAGTACTGTATTAACCGCCAGCTAGCTAGCTTGCTAATAAGGCTACTGTTAGCTTGTATTGTAAAATGCAAGCTAGCTACCTAATTAGTCTTCAGTTCGCTTGTACTGTAATAACCGCTCACTTGCTGGCTAACTAATGCAAAATGCTAATTAAATTGAAAATTTGCTGCTTGATGTGTCATCTAACATCTGATCAGTCGATGATGTTGTTAGCTAATTAGCCAACAAAGCTAAAACTGCCCAGTTAAAAGCTCAAATGCAGCAACAGATGTGTACAAATGATACGCTTCCTCAAACAGCCGTTGGCATTCTGAGGGTATGGAATGGGTTTACCAGATGCTAAAACGAAATGTTCGGCATTGGACACAGCTAAAAGATGTCAAAGTTATACGCGCTATCATCAGTTTGAGGGGGACTGGGAACAAAACGGGCAAGCTGTGGTGAAAGCTAGGTTGCAATTAAAAACGCAGATATAGCATGGCAAAAACGCGGCAGCTTTCGCTAAATGAAAAGCACAATCGGTCAGATGAGTAAGTCAAATTTTCACAGAACTGAGAGTTATTTTGTGCTTCACTGGTCGGAATAGAATACAAGTAGGTTTCATATTATTCCATGGAACTCATATTTTGAAGCAATACTTGCTGGATAACACGCAGGATATCTGGAATTGGCCTTAGTCGCATTTGCAATCGGTATACTGTAACCAGCCAGTCCAACCTTAGCTCAACTACAACAACTTGTGTACTTTAAAACCATAGTTATATTGTGGACTTTAGGATAGCCAATGTCACTTAGTGTGTCACATTGCCACAAAATATAGCTGGCTTTTCTCCTCTTAAAATGTGGTAACCGCAGCTAAGTTCTATCATTTGTAAACACCCGACACAGTCAACCTGAGGCAAGAAAGAGAAGAGGAACTGAAACACGCCAGCATGGGTGAACTGTGAGCAATCTTAACAAAATGAGCTATTTAGAATTTTATACACGCATACCGGTTTGACTGCTGATATGGCGCTGAGCCTTTCACAAACCGCCGGATCATACAATCAACAAAGAGCATTTCCAATGAAGGCCTGTAAGCAATGCAATATCAAAGTCCTTCTTTCAGAGTCAGAAATTCAATTTCCCCTGCATCCATCATGTATGGCAAGTTTGTGTTCTTTGCAGGAATAAAACTTTTTGTCTGACCTTTGAGGCACAAAGTTTCCACATCGGCGCCACACTGAGCATTTTGCTAAGACCTCGGCATTTTTGGTTCCAGTGACCAAACTATCTGAAAAATCCAATATATCACTGGCACTTTTCCCAAAATGATGCATTTCTGGTTCAAAAACATGTCCATATTGCCCTAAAAATTCCAGTTTCTGAAAAATTTACCATTTCAAAAACTGAGCCACACACCCTGATAAATGCACTGAGTGTTTAGCTGGCTGACCTAATCAACAACTTGACCTCAATGCAAAGTCGAGTATGCCTGCCCCCCTGGGTTCAGCTTGGGCCTTTAGCGACATGGCTGCCATTTCTGGTGCACCAAAAAAATTACCGTGCAAAATGTTTATTTTATGGCTAAATATCAATTATTATTACACATTAAGATGTACCTTAGGTGCCCTTTAAAAAGTTTAAACAAGCAGCATCTTTTAAGAAAGTCTCCAAAGCAAGATGAGGACACTAATAGAGTATCAAAGGGGACTAATGGTTGGAAACCCCCCTGCAGTAGATATCCTTGACAACCATGGTTGTCCATGGTTCAACCACGATTAACCCCTGTCATATAACCATGGTTCAGCTTGGTTCAGCCATTTGACATTTTTGTTAAATGGCACCACGGCCAACTTTCAGACCATGGTTAAGCTGTGATTTATAATGTCATGTCGGTAGTCAACCCAAAATATTTTTTCTAAATCTATCCACACCCCATTCACTCTCCCTCTCATACCTATGGGCAATTTGGCATCTCTAATCAGCCTGATATGCATGTCTCTGGACTGTCGGAGGAAACCCATACAAACACAGGGAGAACATGCAAACTCCACACAGAAAGGCCCCAGGCTGGATTCGAACCCACAACCTTCTTACTGTGAGGCAGCAATGCTAACCACTATTTTTGGTTAAAAGAAAATGAAAAATTGATGTTGGCAAAAATGGAAAAGAAAAAAGTCTGAGACATTTTCTATTTTGGTTATTTTGTAAACTGTCTTATTAAAACGAGGCCTAATGTTCTCTTCAAGATATTTAAGTCTTCTCTACAAATCTAGTTAATCTACATTATTAGTATTATTAATGTAATATGTGTCATATTTAGCAGTTCTTAAAATGTCTTTGTCTTCTTCAAAGGGTTGTTAAAATTTTGATTATACAATATGAAAGAACTGATGGGAGTGTCATTGAAGTAAGGATTACAGTAAATTACTTCATGTTCTCTGTGCCATAACCTTAGATAACTAAACTATCTTAACCCTGGTGAAATAACCATGGTTAAACATGAAAAGCTTATTGAAAACTATATAATTGGTTATGTTCCTATCTGAATATCTTAACCATGGTAATTATTTGACCATGGTTGGCAACCATGGCCATCCATGGTCTGCAGGCCAATTTATCATGGTTCATTAACTTGACCATGGTTCACTATCCAGTGTTTGTAACCAGGGTCAACTGTCCATCAGTCCCTTAACTATGGTCAAACCATTTCCAAACTTGGTTGAACCATGGTGGGCAATGGCCGACCATGGTGACCATGGCTGACCATGGTTGTTCTCCTGCAGGGGCCAGACTGCTTGCATGACATCATAAAAACAGCAAAATACAATGCCCTTCCAAAATAAAGTCAGTCTCCATATATTTTGTTGGGCCACCATTAGCTTTGATCACGGCGCACTTTTGTTGTGGTATTGCTTCGACAATCTCATACAATGTTACAATACTTATTTCTGACCAGATTTGTATTCATTTTTGGCCGAGATATTGTATTGACGTTGGGTGAGTCAAACCATTCCATTAAGCCTTCTGCATCACCTCCCAAAGACTTTCATTTGGTCAAAGTCCAGTCCCTGAGGTGGCCAAGTCATGTGTGAAAATGATTCCTTAAGCTTGACGAACCACTCTTTCGCAGTTTGAGCCCCACAAATCTTGGCATTGTCATCCTGGAATATGCCTGCACCATCGGGGATTAAAAAGTCTGTAGATGGTTACAGGTCATTCAGTATATTCAGGTTGTCTGCAGAATTCATTTTATTTCTGCAGACCGGTGCTGAGTCTAGGCCTGACCAACTGAAACAACCCCAGATGACAACACTTCCTCCAGAGGCTTGTACAATGGGCACTATGCATGATGAATGCTTCACTTCATGGACTTCCTTTCTTACCCTGATGTGCCAATCATTCCGGAATAGGGCACATCTGGACTCATTAGACCGCATGACCTTTATCCATTACTCCTCAGTCCAATCTTTATGCTCCCTTTCAAATTTAGGTTGTTCTTTTCCCAATAAGCTCCACTAACAGTGGCTTTCTTGTGGCCACACAGCTGTGCAGTCAAAATCATTGAAGTTATTTTTGCACTGTGCATGTGGAAATGTTCTTATCTTCATAAGTAAACATAGCAATGAAATCTACTGTTAATTTTTAAAGATAAGACTTCACCAAGCATTTTAGTAATAGTCAGCAGTCTCCTTAGCTGTTTTCTTTGCTGGATGCTGGCCGATAATTTTCCCCTCTTGAAATACAGAAACTTCTTTTCAATGACCATGAGATATGTCCTCTGACATGGTTTTAAAGAAATGAGAAGTTACCCACAGAATCAGTCAGGATTAAAAGAATTATTGCCATCTAAAACACATTCATCACTGCAATTATGATTCAACCATTCAATTCAATTCAATATGGATGGGCAGTTTATTTGAATTAAGGAGAGGAACAGAGTCAAGAATGATCACAACCTCAGCCACAAAAAAAAACTACATGGTTAGGTTTAGGTGCGAAAACTAGTTGGTTAAGTTTACGATTTGGCCTGGGGTTGGTGTTAGGGGTACAAATGCAACTTGAACTTTAGCTATCTTAGCAACTGTCGTAGGGTACTGGTTACAGTAGCTGTCTCTCAAGTGGCAAAGCTCAAGTTTGATTTTCACCAGGTATATTTTTTTGCACGTTTACTGATGTGGTCAAATACTATCAGTTTCAGATTGAAGTCTATCCACCTTATTCCTGAGGGCGCTACTGTAGATATGATGAAGGGTGCAGCTTCTGGCGGAAGTAGTTTTTAGCGAGTGGCTAGTCAAGAACAGCGGCGTTTCTTTCAGGTAACTTAGCGATTACAGCTCGTTTTTTTAACAAATTAACTTGCTTTTCTTAAAATGTCCCTTCAGAGCTCCGGCACCTATTGTGCTGTTCGAGGCTGAACTAACAACCAGAGGAAGCTAAATTTATGGTTTGATCAACAGTGTTTTGAACACGCACCCAGAACATAGGGGATTGTCCTTGTGTTCAGCAAAACGGCTTCCATCACCTACCTACAGAGGAGGAAGCCAGAATTTGGCTGAAAAACCTGAATTTGAAAAGACCCCTGAAAACATTAGGTGCTCATTTCATTATGTCGACAAACAACGATTCCTACTTTATGGCTAGGCTCAGACAGACCGCCGCAGAGGAGACGCCGGGCCCTCAGAAGCATTTTGACAGCATAGCCAGGAGAGCACAAGGTATGATTTCACATGTAGGGAGGACAGTAAATTGTTGTATTCGTCTGGTAATGCCAGTCAGTGTAACTAATGTTTCATCCTGTACAGTTTAAGATGAGGCTGTAGAAGTAGCAATAGTCTACTACAATTTGAAAATAGCCTACTCTGTTCCAAACAATAGTCTTGCACTCCAAACCTCATTTCACTAAAAAGTATGGGAAAAATGGACTCACTGTGTTTTACATGTTATAGTATTGAATTAGCTAGCGACTTAATACCGTATAATGTAGTTGGCTGGAGTAGAGCTAATTTGACTCGTACTGTCGGATGGCTTAATTGACTCTGTATAACAATCCATTACGTTTCATATGAAGAGCAATATTTACCACTGAAATATAGTGTTTCCCTCATAAATATTCTCAGAAAGTATTTGTATATCCGTTTTAAGGTACATAAGGTCGTATACTACCTCCTTTAACAAAACGTGACTGACCTTGTTGCTGTGGAAGTACTGCATACGCTTCGGAGCTTTGTAGATTGTTCATAGCTTCGCAGTCTGTGGCAACGGAGTTGCTAATGTAGCCAAATGCGCTAGTGTGGCCACTGCTTCAGGTCTTTCTCCCATTCTTCGATAGTAGAAGGCAGCGGTACTGTAACTTTATCCCGTCTGAGGGCTAAAAGGTGATGTTCCCTCATATATTATTTTCCAGTTGCTTAAAAAAAGAGGATTTGCGTGAGCCGCTACCATGGTAAACAGTTCAGTGACAGGATGCAGCGGAAGTTGCTCCCAGAATTCGCACAAGGGATCATGGGACATGGGAATAAGGTGGATAGGGAGGCATATGGCATCAAAACTGACGCAAAAACTCTCTTTTCACATATCTATACTGATACTCAGGGCATCTGCCCAAAAGTCACTTGATGATACCTAGGCCGTGAGATGGAAATGCCATTCATATTTTTGGGACGATGGCTATTGATTCAGCTCCGTCCCTTTAGCCCAAGGACTATTGATGCAGATATCCGTACCCATAGCTACGGCCTATAAAAATGAGAGCCCATAGCAGATACTAGTCCTGGCTGACAGGGCATCAGATAGCAAAGTTTCTCAGCAAATTGCTGCCTGACACCATGCCACAAACATTACAGTTTGGTGGTATGGCTCAGCCAGTGTCAGACACTGAATGGAGATAAACTGGTCAGTCTGATCCATTTTTAAGACTTTGAATTTTATGCAAACCTTATCCTTTCACTGCATGTGCATAACTTAAGTGAAACTAGAATGCTTACTTATCTTTATTATTGAAAGAGGGAATGGTGAAAAATACCAGTGGTGTTGCTGATCTCTCCTTCTGCACACCATAAGCAGTCAAAGCAGCAGCTGGGCCTTCCTTTCTGCACAGCCTTTCGAGTGCCTGGAGGACAGGGCATGCTGCAAACAGACATTGGTACCTGTATGCAGCCAGAAAAATATACAGAACATCACTCAACCTGCATTCTACCAGCATAAACCTCAAAAGCATCTCATACCCTCAAAAAATGTCAAAATACAATATTATTAGACTATAAACTCAGTGTCACAATTCAGGATACTACAAGCCTGGACTGGGATTAAAATTCGGCCCTGGACTTTACTGCAGACCAGCCCACCACACTTGGGCATACACCACAAATTGTTGCACTACGCTTTAATTCATGCGCCTACCAGCCAGGAATACCAGCACTGTGCTAATTAACACCAGCCTTTCTCCATCTAACTGGCTCCAGAGATGCCGACACATGCATATGCAGTGCCCCAAAAATCATTTACTGCAGGAATATCCACTCTACAAGCCACCACATTATCCCGAGAACCTTATCAACCTCGATAAAAACCCTCCTAGCTAAAGTTCAGAAACTTGTATCTTGTGTTTTTTTTTTTCCAGTGTGCTGTGTTGTGGGCTTTTCTGTGAGGTGTTCTGTCGTTTGGAAAACTTGTACGTTTTTTTTTGTAAGTGCCTGCCTTAGGACTGAAGGATGAAATTAGGATGAAATCTAGCTATTGTGCTAATTCCGGAATATTTACATTGACGTATATTGCTGATATGTTGATTAATGTGCATTGTCGTAATTCAATAAACTCAATAAGTAAATAAATAAAAATTGTATCTTTTTGCCATAAATCCACGCATGCTACTGATGTCCTGGAGGGAATGCATAAACTGCAGCCTGCTAATGTCACCCGCTGGAATAGCCAGCTAAAGATGTTGAGGTCAGTCCTTTCAGTTCCCAGCGATGTCCTCACTGAGCTCAACTGCCCTATCCAGCTGTCTGCATATGAATTCAAAATCATCCAGGAGCTTTGTGAGATGTTAGAACCTTTTGAGGAAGCTACAGACTGCTGTCAGGCAGAGAAATCCGTGACATCAAGCTTTGTGATCCCCTGTATCAGAGGCTTATGACATACAATTAAAGATGTGAGGATGACTGGGAACAAAAAGTTTGTGTCCACTTTACAAACTTCACTTGATAAAAGTCTTCAGAAATTTGAGGACATGGAGTGCTTCCAGTTGGCTGCCATGCTTGATCCCAGAGCCAAACTGGACCGGTGTATTGGTGAAGAGCACATCCTAATTAAAAATCTCCTCTCCGCAAAAATCTAATCCACCTCCCCAAAAGTCAATGCCACCTCTGACATCAGTACCCAGACAAGAAAACGCCCCAGACTCTTAACCTACATGGAAAGCTAATCAGCTACTGTGCCAGTTGACACAGCCTTGCATGAACTCCCTGCCTACCTGAGTAAACGATGCCTGACAGAGGATGCTGATCTTTTGGTGTTTTGGAAAAAACCCAGAGCAGTTTTCCAAACCTAGCTGTACTTGCCTGCAAATATCTGTCCATACTTGCATCCTCTGCACCTGTTGAGAGGATCTTTAGTGTTGCAGGAAATATATTCTGACCAGAAAGATGTCGTCTCAATGATAGAACCTTTGAGGAACTTATATGCAACAATGTTACCCTATAAATCAAGAACTGTAATAAATGATTATTGCATTTACCACAATTTTGTGTCATAGCAGGGTAGCTTATTAAGGCAAGTGAATAAAACATTTCTATTGAATTTATTATTTACTTTCTGTAACATTTCATTGAAAAGGAGGCTGTGTATTTAACTGCCAATAGATGATTCATATTTTTGAAAAACGTGTTGATCAAACGCAATGATTGAAAACAGGTAAATAATCATCCATGTCCAGGGATTGTTTCCGCTCCCCTTTTCTGTTTAGCAGGCATCACTGGATAGGAGGCCTCTGAGGAGTCTCTGGCAGAAATATGTACTTTACAAACATCCGCGCTGGCTACCCTTGACCTAGATGGAAACGTTTACTGCTCTTGTGTGGAGACTCGTTTTCATGATGCGATACCCAAACGCTTATGGGTAATTTCCAATTCTCAATGTAGATGATGAATCAATAGACAAACCAGTAAATGTGGCCTCGAGCTAAAAACAAGATGAGGGTTGGAAGTTACCCTCTACAACTCAATAAACTGAACTGTTCCATACAATAGTGTGAAATAACTTCTGAGTAACTTGATTTGTTATTTAGGTTTATATGTAAAAAATTATTTGTCCCAGTTGCTTTGAATGCATTGAGACAACATATTTGCATAAAATCCAATAATTGTTTATTTTATTATTGCTTAGGAGAAAGGCCGCAATAAAAAAGCAAATGTGGCATTTACTTCATGATGTTATATGAGCCGGTCCAAGTTAATTTACAGTACAAAAATTCAATGCCCAGTTACCATGTAATAGCATTATTCAGTAAATCAAACTTTTAATTTCTTATGGTACACCTGAGTTCCATGTCCTGCTCCCACTGTTTGGGCATCTTTATTTGTGCATATGAACTGGGTGACCAGATGACCATGAAAAAAAAATTGGGATACCTCGGTGGGTGGTGCTGTATTAACAGATTTTTTTGCCAGATGTTTCATTACGTTAATTATTTTTTACAGCAAATCATTTATATCGTTTTTTGAACTAATTGAGATAATTTGATAATTTGCAAACTCCTTGCAACTGCAGCGATGAATACACACAACAAATTATTTATCACACTTTACCTAATACAAAAGTCTCTCAATCGGGGAGGGATCAAAGCTTTTTCAAAAGTAGGGGCCACATGGGTGCCACAGTTTACATAGAGGAGCGAAGTGTATATCCTATATTTGTAAATAATTGTCTGTTCATCAAGCTTTACAAACAAAAGTGGTCAAAACTATCTGAATACTTTACAAATGTTTTTATTCCGTATTTTAGCGGTTTTGAGTCATGTCAATAACCTGAAATGGCACAACGCATGATTCGAACAATGAGAAGACTAAAGGAATCTGTTAGTTTAGGATTGTGACCAAATTTGGGGTTGATAAAAAAAAAAAAAAACGCTTCCTGCAAAATAAATAGGGAAACTAATTATTTCCATATTCTAACAAAGGATTTAAAATCAGTCCAGAATGGTCAAATTAGATGGAAAAATCAAACCACAAAACACCAGTACAGCCTATCCTTGGGACCTTGGAACCTGACAGTCTTTTCAGTGACAAATACCTTGAATCTGCTAGGCAATTATGATTGCAGAAGGTGGTCACTTTAATCAATCTACGATTTAGATTTTAGGTTTTTTTTTTGTGAAGCGATAGGCGTTTAAATTTCATTTTCCCATCTCAATTGTGACAGTGTCTAGTTTGTCACAATCTGAATTCTGGACTTGTGAGGATTAGCCAAATCCTCTGAAGAGGCATATTTTACAAGGTGATTGCCATGTCATCATCACAAATAACTCCAGCAATAAAATTTACAAAGGAGCACATGGCTATTGTAAATACTAAACTGGTCTAAACTGGTGTATGGTGAAAAAAACAGGTCCATATGTTTCCATCACAATCTCTCGCTTTTTAATGTTATCTTCTCTGTTCTGTTCTCTGCCTCTCTCGTTTCCATTGGGCTCAGATATTCTGTCTGCGCTGCGCTGGATGGCCTTATGCCAGCTTTCTGTGTAAGGCCAGCTTTCCATATAAGCCAAAATTTCAGCGTGTTTACGTACATGGTTCAGCATTTGATTCCACGCACTAAAATCCCATTCCATGTAAGCGTGGCTGCACGCATTTTTGTGCACATGCTTAAAAACAAGTAATGATGTCCTAATGTTCAAATGAGGAAGGCTGCATCGTTTCATGTGAAATTTGATGATACTATGATGCACATTTGATGTGCAATGTGATGGTACAGTTAAAGCAAAAAAGATACATTATTTTTGAATCCACTGCGTTTCCTTTCACTGCCTCAGTCAGCCTTTCCTGAGGCTCTGTCTTTTGGCTGTATTAGGAGACATTCTTAATTATTCTGGATGAGTTGCAGACAGAATTTACCAACTATGCAAGTAGAATTTGTTTATTATGGTGGGCAACACCCCAAGACTCCTCAATATAAAGTCATATTACCACGGCAACTCCAAACCGCACCTGGAAGAGTTGATATAAAAACAACTCTTTTTGGTGCGTAGAACATCCACACAAGGAGATGCATACATGGAAAGGGTGCCAGTTTTTACAAAGAATCAACTTTTAAGCGAGCGGACTTGCCGCTGAATTTTGTGTGTTTCGGCTCACATGGGAAGTGAGCTTTACTCTGAAAGGATGCTGATTCAAAACATCTTTGCAGAATATAACAAGTCACTGTCTCAATCTATGGGATGGATTTGACCACAATTACTTTATCCAGGGGTGCAAACATAGATTAATCTTGTTCTCCCTCTGTTCTGTGATCTTACCTGAGCAAAAATTGGAGATTTTCTTTTGTTACTGAACTGCGTGGAAGTGACTGACTGTTGAAATTGTGATTTACCCAAAAGCTGCATGGATTAACGTCAGCCAATACGATACGGCTACCAACACAACTATAGGTGAGACACAGAGCCCTGCAACGGTTCCAAATTCTAGTTCCGGACTGGACCGGAACCGAAAATTCAGAAACCGGAACAGAACTGGACCCATATTGCAAAGGCAGCACCAGACCAGAACCGTTACCGGAAAAAGTAAAACCGGACCGGAATCGGATATTACCTCAAATATCAAACCTGTCCAGAACCAAAACCAGATATTATTTCAATTATCAAACCTGTACAGAACTGGAAACTAAATCAGGGAATGGAGCCAGAATCAGGCACCGGGTTGTAGAGATGCAAAACCTGATTTAATGAATGGAACTGGAATCAGAACCAGGTAGTACAAACTTGTGGTTAATACATATCTTTCCCATTTTTAACCTACACTATGATTATGACAGTTGTATTGTTATGTGTGTGATATAATATTTAAGTAATATAATTGATTGAGATTGGAGTTGTAATTACCCTTTTGAAGCCTTATCATCATTCATTTATCCTTGTTAGGACATAATCACCAGGAGGAGTCAAGTGCATTTGCCATTTGTATTGGTTTTGCGAGACTCGTTAAAACATTGCACTCTGAGAATTGCTCTGAAACCTGTTGTCCTTTGTGTTGATTGATGTCATTAAATATTGCAAATACTGTGAATAGCAGGAGCCACTTTTTGCATTCAAGTGTTTATTGAAACTACCCTGTTTTGGTTGGTGACTTGGTGCCATTTACTATCACAATTTTCATAAAATTCAGGGAGACACGTTTATTTAAGTCACGTTCATTTAAATTTCACAATTATTGATTGCTAAATTTGTATTGTCAGTTTATACAGTGGAGTAGATTCACATCTAGTTATTGTTGAATTATTGAAGTAATACAACACATAAAAGCAAAAATGCAAGGTACCATTTTTGATCTGAAAAGAAAAGCGAGATTGACCTTTGGTATCGGAGGATACCCGAACATGAGCAAGCTTAGAATCTCACAGGCGAGCATCCGTTTGGCCATCAGGAGGCGCTTGAAGCAACAAACAAAGCAACTATTTTTATTATCCCATTCTGGCAGTCCCTTCCCAATTTGTATTCCCTGCAATGCAAAGCCAATTGTGCTTTGCTCTGAAAAAGCTGCCGACCACTGCCGGCTGGTACAACCGGGGATCAAACCTGCGCCATGGTAGTCACCACTGCTCCGTAATGCGGCTCCTTAACCGAGTGAGCTAACCCGGCAGCTTGCAATTGTATTAATGATCAGCTAGCCACTTCTTGTTTTCTTGGGCGCTGTTTGTTTGCGAGCATGGGTATGCAGTATGCGGCCTGTTTTTTTCTTAAAGAACAAAGTTCATTTTAGTTAAATCTGAATTATTATTCTGTGCAAAGTCTGAGCAAAAATTGCTTTCCAGTTTGTAGCGACTTACAACCCCAATTCCAAAATACTTGGGATGGTGTGTAAAATGTAAATAAAACAATGCAATGATTTGTTAATCTCATAAACCCACATTTTATCTACAATAGAGCATAGACAACACATCAGATGTTAAAAGTGAGACATTTATCATTTCATGAAAAATATTAGCTCATTTTGAATTTGATGGCAGCAACAAGTCTCAAAAAAGTTGGGTTCGGGGCAACAAAAGGCTGAAGAAGTAAGTGGTACTACTAAAAAAGAGCTGGAGGAGCATTTTGCCTAATTAACCTAATTGCTTTTAATTAGGTTAATTGGCAATAGGTCAGTATCATTACTGGGTATAAAAAGAGCATTTTAAAGAGTCTCTCAGAAGTAAAGATGAGCAGACGATCATCAATCTGTGAAAAACTGCGTCTAAAAATTGTGGAACAATTTCAGAAAAATGTCCTATGAATTAAAATTGTGAAGACTTTGAATGTCCCACCATCTACAATAAATAATATTATCAAAAAATTCTGAAAATCTGGAGAAATCTCTGTGCACAAGGGACAAGGCCAAAAGTCAATACTGGATGCTCGTGATCTTCAGGCCCTCAGACGGCGCTGCCATAGACAGTATAAAAAGATGGACGCAGCACCCGGGCCTGAAAAGTGAGGCTGATGCAGAAATCTCAAAAATTTGCATTATATTTAATGGCCAGCAGATGGCGACGTCGGTGGTTACAGAAAGAAGTTCAAAGCTATTGAAGTCTAAGAGAAAATGACCCTACTTTGCCACCCGATTTATTATTTCATTAATGATTTTCCACATCATTTTATGGTATCTATTGCAAGTTTCAAGTCTCCTTCGATATATCGTGATGTTCATTTTTGTAAATTATGCTCCCAAGTAGACTAGAATAAAGGAT
Source organism: Gymnothorax javanicus (assembly GCA_029692085.1). Classification (NCBI taxonomy): domain Eukaryota; kingdom Metazoa; phylum Chordata; class Actinopteri; order Anguilliformes; family Muraenidae; genus Gymnothorax; species Gymnothorax javanicus. The sequence continues at coordinate 41,683,447 of CM056195.1, forward strand.
AAAGCCAGAATATGCTTTAGGGCGTGGCTATCCTCCGGTGCTCGTCCGATATAGTCAGATCCAGAGCCACGGTCCTCCCCGGATCTTCAGTTCACACTCTCGTCCAATAGGAATCACATCCGGTTTCAAAATGACAAAATTGTGCTGTTCAAATTGCCAAAATCGAGGCTTACCTAAATGGTATGCTGAAACCAATGGATGACGTCACAGTTGCTTCATCCATCTTTTTATACAGTCTACGGGCGCTGCATTAAAGACAGGCATGATTCTGCACTGGAATTCACTGCACGGGCTCAGGAACACTTCCAGAAATCATTGTTTGTGAACACAGTTCACCATACAATCCACAAATGCAAGTTAAAGCTGTATCATGCAAAGAAGAAGCCATATGTGAACATGATTCAGAAACGCCGCCGTCTTCTCTTGTCCAAAGCTCATTTTAAATGGACTGAGGCAAAATAGAAAACTGTTCTGTGGTCAGATGAATCAATATTTGAAATTCTCTTTGGAAACAATGGACGCCGTGTCGTGCGGACTAAAGAGGAGAGGGACCATCCAGCTTGTTATTAGTGCACAGTTCAAAAGCCTGAATCTTTGATGGTATGGGGTTGCATTTTTGCTTATGGCATGGGCAACTTACAGATCTGGAAGGACACTATCAATGCTAAAAAGTTTATAGAGGTTTAACAACATATTGTCCCATCCAGACACCATTTCTTTCAGGGAAGGACTTGCATATTTCAGCAAAACAGTGCTAAACCACATACTGCATCCATCACAACAGCATGGCTTCGCAGTAGAAGAGTCCAGGTGCTGAAATGGCCAACCTGCAGTCCAAACTTCTCACCAATAGAAAACATTTGGCACATCATAAAACGGAAAATCTGGCAAAGAAGACCCAAGACTGTTGAGCAGCTGGAATCCTACATCAGACAAAAGTGGGACAGCATTCCTCTCCCAAAACTCCAGCAACTGGTCTGTTAATTTCCCAGACGTTTACTGACTGTTGTTAAAAGGAGATGCTACACAATAGTAAAAACGGTCTTCTCCCAACTTTTTTGAGATGGCTGCCATTAAATTTAAAATGAGCAAACATCTTTCATGAAATGGTAAAATCTCACATCTGATATGTTGCCTGTGTTCTATTGTGAATAAAATATGGGTTTATGAGTTTGCACATCATTGCATTCTGTTTTTATTTACATTTTACACGGCATCCCAGCTTTTTTGGCTTTGGGGTAGTAGAAACAGCAAATGGGTGTTTCTACAAAAAAGGGTACAATTACCGTGAAGACGGTCCACCCATTTTTTTCACAATGGAACTTAGCTTTCCTATTCATTGGGGGCTAGAAATATTGGGCATTATATTTGCAGTTAGGGGCAACTTTAAAGGGACACTCATTCCAATGACCTTGACATCCAAGGTCAGATTATGATGAAAATGTCCATACCGTAATCATTCAAAATTGAGCCAACAGAAAATTAAGTTGAAAATTAAACCCTTTTCACTGATGACTCAGACTTGCCACCAGGAACAAGTCTTCTTTAGTATTTCAAGTTACATTAGAATAGCTATTGGTTCAGGAAAAAAGGGATTAACCCTTTCCTCCTGACCAAAAGCAGGTGTTGTTTAAGTTTGGTTTTCTCTGTCTTTACCGTAATCAGTCAGCTATTTTAGTTCTACAGCTGTCCACCAGATGTCAATCCTGCCCTAAAACAAAAACAACAACAACAACACAAAAGGAGGCCATTTTGAAACCTTTTGGGTGTGGTGGCTGAGTGCCAAGGCTCAGGTAGTATTCGAATTTTAACTTGTCACACAAATTAAATGTCTTTGCCGTAGTCATGAAAATATGTTTTTGTAGCTAGTGCTTCTTTATGAGGTTATGCTTGATTAGAAACCTTCTCAGAAAGGTAGAAAATAAGGGAAACTTCAGCCCTCACTTTGGTTGCAAATTTCCATGGGGCAGCATTATATGTCTTTACTAGGGTCTTTACTGTTATCTTTTGGAATTACAGTAAAGACATCAAAATTACAGTATAGACAAGATCATATTAAAATCAAATTTTGATGCCTGAGGCCTGCTGAGCTGGCCTTTTTACCCTTTTAATTCTTTCATCACGCCAGGCCTAGTGCACTGCCACCCACTTGACTAGACCTACTTCATCTGGCCTTAAAATTTGGTGCCCTTTTAAAATCCAGATCCAGGAGGGGGTATGGAATCAATTTAGGGCCAAAAATTTTGTCCGTGTGCAAAAAAGTTTTGAACTTGTAGAAATATTTTGTGCGTGTAAAAAAGTTTTGAGCTTGTGAAATAGTTTTGTGCGTGCGTAAAAAAACATTTGTGTGTGTGCAAAAAAGTTTTGAGCTTGTGAAATAGTTTTGTGCGTGTGTGAAAATTTCCTACCTTCCTGCGTGACAGTGAAGTTGCAGATACGCTCAAATTTCCTAACTTCACGAGCAACACTTTTTTTACAAGCACAAACTGGATTTACGAACCTCGAGTTACGAAATTATGGCCCTATTTTTACTCCTGTTGGGCAGACTAGCCAATCTGCACGTTGCCCACTGAATAGCCAATCAGAATGTTACTCACTGTCACAGTACGTCAAACTGTCCAATCAGTGGCCAAATGATTCTGACGCTATTTCTCCCCCATGTCTATGGCAAAATCCACAGCTCATTGATTTCCGTTTTTATTCTACTGCAATGTCATAATCATATATTCTCGGCAGCAATAGCCAGATGTGGAAACAGTGATATGGCTCGGGCAATTGATGTGTGCGCTTTTCAGCAACACGGTTCGATTGACTTATGTTACATTAATTAGCCGTTTAGCTAGCTGCTCTCCTGCAAGCTGGCGAACATTACGAACAACCGCTGTAAAAAAATTGCGTCAGTTTATTTTATTTCTGTTTTCTGCACAAAAAGTGCAGGGAACAATTCGGCTCTTCAAGAAACTGGTAGCTATCACTATCAAGTGGATGAATCACTGGCAGCATAGGAGTAAGCTGGGAGCAGACTAGGAAGAGGTATCCTACTGTTAGCATCACGCTGCTATAAAAAGACCCGTTTCTTGAACAGCCAAATTGTTCCTTGCACATTTTGAGCAGAAAACTGACTGCACTTCATGTTGTGTCAGATGGGCGGACAACCCAGTACAGGAGTAAAATTAATTTTACACTATTATCGAACCTCCCGTTTCTGATGGGGTTTGTAAAAGTTACCTGGAACTTCCTGGAGCCATCTCATGGGAAAGGGCCTGCAGATGGCATTGGTGCTGTCATTAAAAATGCTGCAGATCGAGTAGTTTCCCAAGGCAAGGATGTTATGAACATTGAGCAGCTTTTAGAATTGAGAGGCAGGCTGAACATCGCGATCTTCAAAATCTTGCCCAGTGAAATTGATGCTGTAGTTGATTTGGTCAAAGCTAATCCTCTACCCAGCTCAATAAAAGGAACCATGGAGATCCATCAAATAGTCTGCCTTGAACCAAACAACATAATTCACAGAAAACTGCCTTGTTATTGTGATGGTAAGGTAGCAGGGGGAGAAACGTGTAGTTGTAATTCACCCCTTCGCGTAACCCTTCCAAAACTGCTGAAAGCACCGGAGCAGGTTCCACTTCCATCCCAGCCAAAAACAGAACTTGGCAGAATGGACCATGCAAAAGGGATCGTGACCATTAGGGAGAATTTTCCTGAAGTGCCTCAGTTCCAGGCTATGTACGACACAACAAAACAACGTGGGTCAAAAGGGACTTTCTACATTGGTGGAGTCTTGAAGAACAGCCCAGAACAGTATATGGTCACCTTAAAGTTTCTAGAGAGAACAGGGGAAAGGGCTACGAAATACACGTATGATTGGCCTAAGAGAGATGATACTGAAACTATGACAAAAGGTTTGGTTTTGACAGAAGCGAACTTTGATGGTCCCCTGCCTTTTACCCTGAATGAGCATCAGCTGAAAACCATTCAAGAGAGAGTTAGGACATTCCAGGAAATTGGAAAAAAAAAAAAAAGCATTCACAAACTGTCCCTGAATTGAATTTCAGATGCAATTTTGTCATTATTGGCCATTTGTTGTTGAAATTGTTCCTGGTTTTGAATTTTAGTTGTTGTGGAATGTGTGGGAAAATTTGAAAATGGGCTTGATGACTGGCCTATTAGCCACAAAGTGACGCATGCATTCATTGTGAAGGGTGAAATATTTGAGGCTCTGGCAAAACGGACCATTTTGGAACATATGAATTACTGGTACTTTACAGTATAGAAAAATTATGCAGGGGCATGTTGGAATATAGTTAATTTGGCATTTGGGCCCTTCCCCCAAAATAACATAGTCTGTAAAAAATCCTCCTTTACAGCCAGTACATGTTCGTACAGCAAAGGTGGAGACATGCCTTCTCACACAGACGAGAGTGAACATGAACGTTTCAAAGCTTTTGACGTGTTTGAATGACCAAAAGATTCATGCAGGAAGTATGATACTCCTTTCTTCAGTGCAATTTGACAAAAACACTGATTACAGTGTTGTTGATTAATTTTTGATTACGGTAAAGACACCTGACCATCTTAAAGTTTGTTGAAAAAAATGAAACTAGCTATAACCCAGCTTTGCCATTTTAATACTGGCTAGTACTTTGGAAGGCCTATTTGAAGAATAAAAAAAAGTGGAATCCCAGAGAAAATTTTTGGTGAACATGTCTTTACCGTAATCATGCCCTTTTCTGTAGAAACGCCCATATACAAGCACTTACGTGCATTTTACTTGCCTATTTTGTCTGCAATGCAACTATACCCTAAATAGTTTAGAGTCGTCTTGCTTTCCATGTACTTTGTATTGAATTGCTGACTTTTTTTTTGTTGGTTTGTTTCTTGAATTTAAGCGTTTATCCCTCGTCTGTATATTATGCATTTCATTAAGTATGTTTATATAAGAGCAGCAAGCCACAGTAAATGGAGAGGCAGAGTATTAGAGTTGTGAGGTGACACTTCGGAAATGGCCACTGCATTTTCCAATGAATTACACAGAATAGTAGGTCCAATTAAAACGCAATTTTAATAGTAAAATCATCAGACCACATTTCACCTCGCTGCCAGGGTTCAGTAATAGCTTTCTGCCTCAAATTATGCCTCTGCGCAGCAGAAACAAAGCGCTCACTGTACTAAACTAATCTGGCTAAAAAGTATGATTAGAATTCCATTTATTGCCTTCAAGTAACCAGCCAAATATTATTTCTGACATTCATAAGCCAGCAAAAAAAAAATCTGTTCAGAACATTCTGGTGTTCATTCATATGCTAACACAATCTCATTTAGGCTATTTTATATTCATCTGGTTTTATTAAGAGTCATTAGTAAGCTGCTGGATAGCTCACTCGGTTAAAGCATCGCATTGCGAAGCAGAAGTAACTATCACGGTGCGGGTTCAAGCCCCGGTCGTACCAACTGGCAGTGGTCAGCAGCTTTTTCAGAGTAGCGCATAATTGGCCATTGCGCTACAGGGATGCAAATTGGGAAGGGTCTGCCGGGAGTGTAATGTAAGTTGCTTGGTTTGTTGCTTAGGCGCCTCCTGTTGGCCAGACGGGCGCTTGTCAGGAAGATTTTAAGCTTGTTCATGTTCGGGTACCCTTCGCCCTCGTTCTGAACTTGCGAGGTTTCAACCAACGAGTGTATAAGAAGCAGTGGCTGACAGGCGCGTGCTTCGGAGGAGAGCTACGAACTGTCTTCACTCTCCTGAATTGGCAACAGGGGGTCGCATATGCGAAAGCCTAGTACATAGGGTGCGTTCGAGCGCGTCTGCAAGTAAGCCGGCTGCGCGAGATTCCTGAAAACTTACGCGAGAATCTTGCCGAAGTTGCGCGATAAGCCCTCCAAACCATGCGATAGCTGTCGCGGGGTTTGGGGGGCTTATCGTGTAACTTCGGCAAGATTATTGCGTAATTTTTTGGGAATCTCGCGCAGCCGGCTTACCTGCAGACGCGCTCGAACGCACCCATAGTTCTCCAATAGGGGAACTGCAAGCCTCACTGCGCACACACGGAACTGAACTACGCGCAGTGCAGAATGGGAAGAGTTGCATGTCTCTATCATGGCTTCGGTAAATACAACCATTGCGAAACCTGATTATTCTCGGCTTATTTTCAACCCAGAAGATGTACCTGGCGCAGTTTTCGCTCGCTGTTTCAGGCAGCCATTGTCACAGAATTGAAGAGATTACTGTAACGTCGAAACGCAAATTTCAGCGGCAAGAAGGAGGACCTGGTACAGAGGTAAGGTAGCTTTGTAGTAATAACAAGTAACGGAGGCAGCCTTGTTATTGATGGCACCCCGGGTTGCTAGGACATGCTCTGCATGTGCATTTGCGATATTAAACATCCCCCCCAAAATACATTTGTGTACACTTCTAAAATCGTTACGGCAAATAAAAAGCCGTGACACGTGGAGTTTGGATATGGAGCTCTTTCGCTCAGATCCTTGGGTATATAATGCCGAACATTATTTGACAGAATTTGGATCTATTGAGTTATTTATCGATTCGCGTCAGCGTATTTTCCCTCTCCCCTGCCCAGTCATTGTCACGGTTGATATTCCCGATAGGACAACAAATATTCAGGCGGACGTAAAGGGGTATTTCATTCTTTGTAAAACGATGTATGGTTTACCCAGTCAGTGTTTTCTTATACGATGTGAAGTTTTGAAAAGCCCTTGCAATAACGGCGGGTGAAAAAGCTCAAGATCGGCTGTCATATAATCCATTTATGAAGTTATATCCTTGAAAAATGCTTTCTATAGGTAGTTTAACCGCAGCATACATAATTAAATAAAATTTGAAACGCCAAAAGTCATTTTCTCAAAGCTTGAGAAATTCCTCTGCTAGCCAGTGACCGAATAGCCGTACGCACTGTCAGCGCTGCATTGCCCTGCATCGCTACTGTCAACTCATTGTGTTCGCATGGATGGCAGCACTGAAATTGGAAAACAACGCTTTCACTTACTGTGTGAATCGGCGACATATAAGGCTGTCGTTGGGCATTCTTCTCTTAGGATTTTTTACCTTGGTAGTTTTGAAGAACTGGGTTTGACTGGAAAAACAGTCAGTGTGTTTACCGTACGTTTTCCTCCAGCCTCAAAACGGCTGCTGCTGACTTGGGAGTGTTGAAGTGGGCTTGAACTTGCTGAATTCTCCGTTATTTCCAGCCCACCGACATTGTGTTTCCACTTAGTTCTAAGCTTGAGGTCTTTGGGAAAAACGTAGAACCTGAAATGTCGATCCCTGACATGACGGTTGTAGCATCCAAGCACGCAACAAGTAATGACGAGGCTTTCTTTTGTACTGAAGCATATCTGTCCATCATTCGCTGACATACAGTTCCCATAATGTATTGCGTGCTAAAAAATCCAATATGGCTACTTGCAGTTCCCCTATTTGACATTCCAGATTCGGACGGGATTGAAGATGCCAAATTTAAAAAAAAAAAAGTCATAAGTAAGCCCATAAATGAGCCTAATTAATACAGCACATTAGATGAGCTGTGGCACTGTTGCGTTGATTGTAACAAGCTCATTTTCTTTGCTTTGAAAAATTACATTCAGAAAGATTAATTTTAAGTTGGTAATTGCAAAAAAGCATATCGGCCAAACATGAAGCCATTATAAATGGCAACCTAGATAGAAGATTCGGTCCAGAATTCTACTGAGGCAGTAGAGTTCACATTTTGCAGTCCAGTGAAGCAGGCATTGAAGTGCTGTATACTGCCGCTGTTACCAAGCTCGTAAGCTACCACTGTCTCAAACCAGTCTCCCCGTGGAGCAGAACCAGAGCATTTGAGTGGCTCGAGATACTGGCTCATTGACCCGAGCCAGTCCCCGAGTCGAACAGGATGGTAACTGCACTGGCAGCCAAGCAGCTTACAGCAGCAGTACTGTACTGCACACAAAATATCACAGCTCCTACTGTGTTTTTGTGCTAAAAGGCTATGTGATGATACGCCTTGTAGCTAACAGGCCTATTATGATAGAAAAGGGGCAATCACAGCTATATCATTTGGCTACTTGAAATGGTGTTCTCATAGTATCATTCATATTTGGGCCGAGTGATATTGTCAGAATAAACGATATCCCAACTATATTTCTGTCAGGACATGGGACATGGCTCTAAAAAATGGGACAATCCTGATTTTATTGGAATATCTAGTCACTCTTCACACAGAATACATGCATGTGTTAAAGTTTTTTTTTCATGTATTTGGGGGGCTGGAAACTGATCTTTTCTATTGACATTTCTAGCCTGAAAAAAATTCAGAAACTGGCTGAAAGTTGAGAAATTGCGCAGTTGGTCACGATAGATCTGTTTGAAATACTTAGCCTATCTTTTTGCGAAAATTATTTTTCAGAATGCTCACCTCCCATTCGGACTGCAATTCCAAGACTGTAGACATGAGTATACTAGACTTAAAATTGTGAATAATGGAAAAAGGCAGTCCAAAAATTTTGCTCCCATGTTAATTTAAGGTATGTTAAAATTCAAGGATCACTTTACCGTATTCAGGCCACCACCCCAGACGACTCGATTTGCAAGAATGTCAAACTTGTTGTCCGATCCATCCTCATAGTCAAACTGCCCAACCTTGACATACACTACCATGCCGTGTGGCCCCACCTGCCAGTTAATGATGTCATAAGAGGCTGGTGGTTCCCTGTTCTTGTCAAAATGCATAACCTCCCCAATGGATGTGGTGAAGTTAACTGAGAGGAGGTAGTGAAGAATCTGCCAGGACAAAAGAAAAAAAACATTTTCTGTTTTTTTTTTAACAATATAAAATACATAGAGATGAAAAATGGAAAGTTAATCAGATAGTGAGTACTTAGTGCACCCAGTTTCAATTCAAATCTTAGCGGTAATCACTATCAAATGAAAATTCAATTATGTAAACACAATAACAAACACTGCAAAATCAAATCCAAAGATGATAACCAAAATGCAATTATTTAATTACAGAAAAATTAAATAAATGCTTAGTAATGCTTTACAATGAAGTAATTAAAAAAGCATCAATTATTCAACACTAAAACACTATGGGCCTGATTTACTAAGACCTTTAGCACATGCAAAATCTTTTTGCCGTGCAAGGGCAATGTTATTGGTTTTGCACGGCAAAAAGATTTTCCATGTGCTAAAGGTCTTAGTAAATCAGGCCCATAGTGTTTTAGTGTTGAATAGTTGATGCTTTTTTAATCACATTTTTTATTATTGATGATTTACAAACCTACTTTTTAGTGGAATACACTTATGGCCTGATTTACTAAAACCTTTAGCACATGCGAAATCCTGCAAAACCAATAACATTGCCACTGATTGGCCTTGCACCAATCAGTGGCAATGTTATTGGTTTTGCACGGGCAGAAAGATTTCGCATGTGCTAAAGGTCTAAGTAAATCAAGCCCAAAGTGTATTCCACTAAAAAGTCGGTTTGTAAATCATCAATAATAAAAAATGTAATCTCATAAGTTCCATTCTTAATATATTTGAAGTTTGTAAAACATTTTAGGTAATTGACGTGGCATATATGCAACTACTGGAGAAGCATTACCTCAAGAACAGAATTATTTGCAAAGTTCATGAAGACCAAAATTGAGCACTACTTTTTTCTTTTTTTTGCAAGTCAATTAAAAATACAATTGTCTTGATTGTTTAAGAATGGCAACTCCCAGAATAAATTCCAATTCAAAGCTTTTCTCTTGCTAAAAATCATGTCAATAAATTGCCAGTCTTATTATCAAAAACTATTCAACAGTCTTTAATAGGAATCTATTTTAGGTATGCATAGTTATATTACTGTTGAGCAAAGCATCTATTGTTTCTTTCAGGGCTTTATATACTGATCAACAAAAATGCAAATTAAAGGAAAGGTAGAATTCTTTAAAATCTCTGGAAAAAAAATTGAGGTTGTTATCAGCCTGCATATTGTTTATCTGGTGAATGACATATGAAAAGCACTGAAGGGGTGTTCTTCACACTGTCTTCAATGTGAAAATTGGCTTTTGTTGATGTATGCCAGAAGAAAGCAGTCATAACTTTCTGTGTAAGCAGTAACAAATGCTTTTGGTAAACTCACCTAAGAATGCTAAGAATTACTTTATCTTACTGCAGTTTACTTTGCCTGATTAGCGACAGTTGCTAAAATATGTGGTAGAATGACCATCAAAGGCATTTTTAATTTCACAGTTGTATGTTGCATCACGCAGTTGCTTGCAGGAATGTGACTGCAGGAACATTTTTATTTTTTCGTTTTGAAGAATTGTGGCTCTGTTCGCAAAAAGATGACATTCACTTTTTTGGGAAATCAACTTGGTTGAGGATTGCGATATCACACCACCAAACCTATTGCAATGCGAGTTCAGCCTTGTTTACACTCAAGGTACTTCGCTAATGCTGGTATGCAAACGTCACTAATATTTTACTTCAGGAGCATTGTGCCTGCTTAAGAATAAAAATATTCACTGATATACTGTCATTCAAACTGATGATGCTGTCGTATCCAATGTTGAGCTAGACCATAATTTTTTTGTAAAATTGTGTTACATAGGTTATTTGACATAGCAAGCTCGCTATTTACCAAGCTAGCTAGTTTTCCCTTTATCTCAAGCAATGTAATTGTGGTTTGAATATGTTACTTGGTAGTGTAGCTAGCCAATATGCTGCCAGTTGCAATGATGCTGTTCAGAACACAGCTCTTCTGCAAATTTTTCGCACAAGATGAATATTTTCAGGTTCAGTCGTATGTCAATTTCCAGCATTCGCGCCATTACCGCAGATCGTTTGCGCCATTTGTGTTGCCTGATGCGAACTAGCCTCTTCTCACGTGTATTCCCGTCTTTGCATTGACTTTGGTGAAAACACGGCATCAGGATTCCAATAATATGAATAAATGCAAGAACCAGAGAGCCGGAAGTCGGCAAAAGTTTTGGATTTTGTACATTTATTCAGATTATTGCTATCCTTAATGTCACATAAAGTATATAAAAGTAGCTAATAGGGAATCATTTGTTATTACAATTTCTTAATCATAACAGATCATGAATTGACATAGTTATTCAGTTACTAATTTGTTTGACTGTTAACCAGGTGAACTTAAACGAGTACAGCTCAAGAGAAAATCATCTGGTATTGGGTGAGGTTACTGAAAGCCCTCTGAAAATCTGTTGGAATGCAACTGGTTTAGATTACATTTGATTTAGCTGTTTGTTTTACCAGATTGTAAATTTATACGTAATATGCCTTGCAGCTGCTGCACTGTGGGTTCTGAAAAGCTTTTCACTGTAGTTACTAGAGGTCTATTTATCAAAATTTTCTTTTTCTTTCGATCTTGTGTCAGCCATAACTGACAGACTTACACCATTAATGATCTAGTAAAAGAGGTTTAATCAGAATAACAGAGACGACAGTCCGCGATAAACCACAGCAGTTTTGATCTGTTCTTTTTACCTTTCAAGGTTTTGTGCATGCGCAGGGCTGCCAACTCTGACGTATTCGGCCTGAGATTTAGTGGCATATTCACGGTCCCGTGCCGTAGTCAGCAATTATTCAATCAACGCAATGCATGTGTTTCACGATTGTTCAAATTGTTGAAATGAAATAAGACCATTTGAAACGTTTTTATGCAATTCCATTGCTTTTAACCCCTGAGTAAAGAAAAGCGTGAGAAGTCTGGAGTCATAATTCATTTCCATGTTACTAGTGATGAAATCCACCGTAACGCATGTGAAACTGATAAACCTCCATGCACAAGGACTTCAATTCCGCCTGAGAACCTCTTACATACACGCTAATTGAATAATTGCTGGCATACAGCATGGGAACGTGAATATGCCACTTAAACTCAGGCCGAATGCGTGAAAGTTGGCAACCCTGCATGCGTGACCTAGATGTCTTTGCCTCCAAACACAGCAACTATGAGTGCTGAACAGGCATTAAAGTTGTCTGTTGCTACAGCAGATTTTCGTCAGTTGTATTTCAGAGCCATGGATGAGATCACTATTGATCCGAAGGGAAAAAAGCGAGAGGAAGGGGTGTTATACAGGATGCAGGAATTGCACTACCAAATGAAAGCTGATTTTTATACGCATACAGACAAACTGCATGTTTTATTATGCGAAGAGTTTCTTCTTTCATCGCAAAATCCAGTGATGCAGTATATTCATTTGAAGCACTTTTAGAAAAATGCACATTTTTGTCTTGGAAAAAGCAGGCAAAGAGCTTTCTTGTTTATTTTGTTTTGGTTAACAAGTTAAAACACTATACCATGATGCAATTAAATCTAATAATTAGGAATTCTGTGAAAAAGTGAAAAAATGCTTTGTGATTATTTAGAAAATGCCATAAATCCACAGAAGTGCAATTTCAAGACAAATGGCTGCCAGTCAATATTATAGATGTAAACATTTCCTTGTTTTTTAAATAATTCATAGTACTCCTCTGTGTGCAGTACACTGTCCTTTTTGTGAATCTGCTGCTCAGTGTCCTCTGACGGGAAACACATCCTCGACTGATAAATTAGGGAATCTTTTTCTCTGCAGAGTTTGCAGCATAAAAATGACACTTATATTTTTGTTTTGCCAAAAACAAGAGTGGCAAAACAGTAGGAGCCTGTTGGCAGTGTGGGATTCTCCATTGCTGATTGGCTGTGTGGATATATTGCAGTTAGCAGAAAAACTGGCTTGGCATTTATTGGGCTTTGAAATGAAAGCTGATGTTCAAGCAGGCTAAACACTGGGATATAGTGTGTTGCTAAAGGGTGAACTTTGCATGACTACTGCCCCACCAATGATAATATTCTTACAGTGGTGGTTCAAAAAATTTTAAAAGTGCCATTTATTGCATTTGCTGATGAGACTCATCATGTATATATATGAAAATTAAACACTTGCTTTTTTGTCAACAAAACTAACCTATGATAATAAAACAATCGTAGATAATATAGCCCCACAGTGTATTGAAGCAGGCTAAAGTAATGATCATATCTTGGCGGACATGCCCACATTCAATTTTAATCTACAACGTATACACAACCCAATGTTAAATTAACTCCAAAATATGAAATTCTTTACGTCCGGCAACCAAAAGAAGTAGTTCAAATATGAATAAAGTTCATCAAGATTGCAATCAAAGTGTAACAGTTCGTCCAGAGGACGAGAAGTGGAGGACTGGACCCAGGCGCAGGATGTAATAAATGAAGGTTTATTACAGGGTGCACGTCAGTACACGCTAAACGTTGCAGACAAACAAGCAAAAGAAAAGAGATTCCTAAGGATAACCTACAAGTCTATAATGAGACTAAACAGAGTAGTTTAAAATAATAAGGAATCGAGGCTCCTTAATTATAACAGTGCGAGAAGTGCACAATAGATAAATACAAAGGGACCCGCAAAACACGCTAGAAACAAGCATGAAATACTCACATCCCCCGCCACGGATATGTTTTTTTAAAAGTAGGTCTATATATATATGAAGATTGATTTGAGAGATTATTGATGATGATAATGACATAATGATAATATTTGAAAGATTAGATTGTGATCAGTCAGTTTTTTGAATTTTGCAAAATTAAGTATTTTGTGGGATTGCTCCAAGATACTTGTCTCCTAAATTACCTTATGAAAAATTGGTAAAAAAAAAGAGAAAAATTTTCAAAAATACCAAAATATCAAAAGGCACCAGTTCACCCCTAGACTAACATGCATGTGAAGTTTCGTGAAGATATCTTGAATGGTTTTTGAGATCTGCTCCGGAAACGAATGCAACCCTGAATTTTCAACCAAATTCCAATTTTTTTCCCGTAAATTTTTTTTTTTTTTCAAAAACAAACCATCAAAAAGAAAAATTTTTTTCAAAAATACCAAACCATCAAAAGACACCAGTTCACCACTAGACTGATATGCATGTGAAGTTTCATGAAGAAATCTTTAACAGTTTGAAGATAGTTCTGCTCGAAAAACGAACTGTATTTTCAAACAAACCCTGAATTTTTTTCAACCAAATTCCAACGTTTTTTTCCCGAAAAAAAGGCAAAAAAAATTTTTTCAAAAATACCAAACCATCAAAAGGCACCAGTTCACCACTAGACTGATATGCATGTGAAGTTTCATGAAGAAATCTTTAACGGTTTTCGAGTTGTGGTCCGGAAACGAAGCGTGACGGACGGACGGACGGACAGCACCCATTCCTATATCCCCCTTCCACTTCTTGGCGGGGGATAATAAGCCTAAACAGATGACAGGTCTAACAGGATCAAGGTTACCAGACTACACACAGGACAGAGCTAGCTCTGTCCTTAAATAAGGCTGCTGGTAATTAGCCTTGCAGTGAGAACGGGCGTGGAGTGGTGATTGAATGACTGGTAGGAATATGGAGCGCTGATGAGCTGAACTGCTGCAGGGTCCTAGTAGACCGGCGAGTTGGAGGCTTGGAGGCGTGGCCTTACACAAAGTTTGTGACAAAAAAGGGCCGCAAAGCCACTGTTCAAAAAGTCAAGTCACATTTATTTATATAGCACATTTAAAAACAACGGAAGTTGACCCAAAGTGCTTTACAGAAGAGGCAGATACATAAAAAATACAACTAACAAAGATATAAAAGCAAAAATAAAACAAAACAATAGTAAAGCTAAAAACATAAAACCATACTAAAAAGTCAAAGTAAAAAAGCAGAAATAGATATATAAAATGAATTAAATTGAATAATAACACAGGAAAACATTAAAAATAAATAGATAAAAATAAAACAGCAGACATTCATAAGTTAAAGTGAACTTGACTGAAAACCACAGCACAGCCTCAGACAGGGCTAAAAGCAAGATTAAAAAGATGGGACTTTAGTTCTGATTTTAAAACGATCAGTTGAAGAGCAGGTTCTGATGTTTAATGGGAGATTATTCCACAGACTGGGAGCAACAACTGAAAATGCACAACCACCTCTCGTTTTGAAACGTGAATGAGGAACTGACAGTAATTGCTGAGTGGATGACCTGAGTAACCGGGAGCAGAATACGGAGTTAACAAGTCGGTAATATATTGAGGAGCTAAGCCATTAAGGCCTTTAAAAACAAATAGTTAAAAAAAGTCAATTCTGTACTTCATTGGTAACCAAAGCAGTTTGGCCAGAACTGGAGTGATATGTTCTTTTTTCTTCGTGCCTGTTAAAAATATGGCTGCAGCATTCTGAACCGATTAAACTCTGGACAGGGTGGAGTTTGTCAAACCTATATACAGAGAGTTGCAGACATCCAAGCGCCTAGTGATGTAGGCGTGGACAACTTTTTCCAGGTCTTTACGAGATAAGGCATGTTTTAATGTGGCAATGGTTCTGAGCAGAAAGACGCTGCCCTTTACAACATTACTGACTTGTTTATTGAAATTCACAGAGGAAAGGAAAACACCTAGGTTTTTACCAAAGCTGTGTAAATTTGCAGAGAGACGACCAACAGCTTTACTCAAGCTGGCGACAGCATTAGCAGGGCCAAATAAAATAACTTTAGTCTTGCTATCATTGAGTTGAAGGAAGTTCCTTGACATCCAGCATTTACTGTCATACAGACAATTAAAAAGTACCTTCAGAGAACAAATATTATCAGGAGGGACTGGTAAGTAAAACTGTGTATTGTCAGTATAGCAATGGTATAAAACATTGCATTTTTTTTTTGAATAGCCCCAAGTGGCAGCATGTAGAAAGAGAATAAAAGAGGGCCTAAGATTGATCCCTGGGGAATACCACATGTACTGGGAGAAGGGGAGGAAGAGCTATTTCCTATTTTGACAGAAATTTTTTTTTTGCTCAGATAGGATGAAAATCATTTCAGTACAGGACCCTGCAAACTAACCTTGTCCTCTAAGCGTTTTAAGAGGATGCCGTGATCTATTTTATCAGAGGCAGCACTGAGATTGAGCAAGACTAAAATGGCGCAAGAACCAGAATGTTCTTGAGGGTGTCATTGTGTATCTTCAGCAATGCAGACTCTGTACTGTGAAAAGCTTGATATCCAGACTGAAATTTGTCAAAAACATTGAATCTGTTTAGATACAAAGAGACCTGAGAGAATACAACCTTGTCTAAAATCTGAGAAAGAAAAGGTAACTTAGAAATTGGCCGATAGTTGTCTAGTTCTTCAGGGTCTAGGATAGGCTTCTTAAGCAGGGGTAGAACAATGGCTTGTTTCAAGCAGGTTACTTACAAGTTACTCTTTGGTCTTTTCAGTTTTAAAAGCACTACTCAATCCAGTGTGTCCGAGCACGAGGAGTTAAAAAGAGCAACTAGTTCCTCAGTGTCATTATAAGTTGGGAGGACATTTGAAATTTGAGGTAAATTACTGCTTGTAAATGTGTTAGAAAAGAGAGTGGACGTGGCTGGGCTTATTGATCGGGTTAAGGAGTAAGGCTGGTCAGGTACAGGTTGAAGACAAGGTAATGACAATTTAAATACGATCATATAATGGTCAGAAACACCAGTGTCAACAATCTCAGGATCAAAAACAGAGAAACCAGACAACAATACAAGATCTACTGCAGTGCTTCCCAAACCTCTACTGGAGGCCCACCTGTCCTGCACGTTCTAGATTTCTCCCTGCTCCAGCACAGGTGATTCAAATGATCAGCTCGTTAAACACCCCCTAAAGCTGATTGATGACAACATGATCATTTGAATCACCTGTGTTGGAGCAGGGAGAAATCTAAAACATGCAGGACAGGTGGGCCTCCAGGAGAGGTTTGGGAAGCACTGATCTAGGGTGTGACCCTTCCGGTGTGTTGGGCCTGATATTGATTGAATGAGGTTAAAAGAATCCACAAGGGCTAAAAACTCTTTAACCATAGGTTTTATGGGCAGCAGATATTAATATTGAAATCCCCTAAAATCAGATCAAACCGAGAAAGCATAAAAGAAAGCAGATCAGAGAAATCCTGAATAAAACTAGAGTTGGATTTGCGTGGTCTGTACACCAAGGCACATAAAATAGGCGTGACAGCATTAATATTTAAAAGCTGAGCTTCAAAACTAGAGGAGCAACTAAAGGCATGATTCTGCATTTAAACGTTTTTTAAAAATAGTGGCTAAGCCTCCTCCTCAACCAGAAATCCTCAGATAGTTTAAAAAACTGCAATTAAGAGGACAGAGATCACTAAATGCTGAGAGGTCGCTAAAATTGAGCCAGGTCTCAGTGATAAATATAGAGTCCAGCTGACGAGACAAAAATATGTTATTTAAAATGAATGTCTTATTTGACAAAGAACAAGCATTCAGTAGGGCAAATTTTACAGTTAAAGTTTCCTGAGCGGCTTGCTCCAATGACTTGTTCCTGCAGAAATTTAGTGGGCGAAGATTTGCAGATCCACCACGTGAGATAGAATTCTTCGCAGGAAAGGAGCAGAGTGAGCAGTGTATAGGGATTGAGTTCCTGACAGAAGTATCTGCAGGAGTCACGCTGAAGGGGTTTGTAGACAGGGTTATGAGGTTAGCAAAGTCAACACCTCCTCATCGGTACTGCCTGGTGTATGAAACCAACAGCGAGAGCCTCGGTGTGAACAGTGGGGGTTGTTGAGCGATACTAAGGCTAACGCAACTCCAGTGGACAGATGGAGAGATGACAAGTTCAGTTTTCAGAGTTCAGCTGGAGAATACGAGGAGCCCATGATGGAATTTAGTTCAGTGGAGAGGTAGGTGCTAAATTATCCACAGTATGCAAAGGGAAATGAAAGAGATGTTACTCAATCCTAGGGTGCAGCGTTGCATCATGGGACCCCATGCTTTCAAGGCTAGCTAACATGAACACGGCCAAGTTGAATTAACCTCAATTGACCATCAGCCAAAAGACGCGCAGGGACCAGCAATGAGCCAGCGAGGATAAGCAAAGCTACCCCCTCTAGCTAAATGCTATGCCAAACACACAAATGTGAGAAAGTAGAGACTTAAACACGCATATGGTGATCAGTCATAGGCATCAGTGGCAAACAGTCTCGAGTTTAGGCGGTAAGACGCTAGCACCACTTCGATTTTTTATTTTAAAGCTTCAGAAAAGATTAATCGCTGTCAGGTCAGCAAAGATTTGTGTAGATAAAGCTTAGTATTATCACTTTTTAGTGAAATTATATCTTGAATTTATTTACAGTGATTAATCTTTACTGAAGCAATGTGGCACAGGCATGCAAATTAAGCTGAAAACACATTCTTTTAGAAATAGAAGCACAAAGCTCAAGTACCTCTATGTCTGAATTCTGCCTAAATTCATGTTTTTTGCTGTTTATATTTTTGTTTTATCCAGTGTCATTTCATTTCCATTACTGTTTTCCTTGTCCACCTGCTTCAATGTATTTTCCCTTTTGTGTTCCGTGTCTCCCTGTACATTGTTAATTGCTGATTGGTTTATTGACTTATTACCTCATTTTCCCCTCTGTGCATTCGTCATGCCCTTCTCCTCACCTGCTTCTCATTTGCTTCCTAGTCTATGGGCATTCACACCCTCTCTGTCTTTGTTCTGTCCGAGTTCATCTTATGCCTGGTATATATCATACAATTTTGGGCTGTCCCGGATCAAAGATGACCATCTTGAAAGAATTGTGGCAATGTCTTGGGTCCACAACGGTGGTCTCATGTCGCACTGTGAGAGAGGTTCAGAGATGGCCATTGTCACGTTCTTGCCACCAAAGAATGCCTGGGACGAAAGACTCACAGTGTCAGAAATTTGGGATAACCATCTAACAGTGTGACAGCGCCTATGACCTACATCCACAAACGAATCAATAGGAATGCAGCATGAAATGACGTACTGATCAAGGCGACACTAGCGCTAAACCGAAACACAGGGTGCGCTCCTACCATGGAAGCAAAATGAGCAAGAAGTGGTGTTTGGGACTTGAACAAAGAAGAAACTCTTGTTGAGTTGTGGCAGCAGAAACCTTGTTTACTGTATATGACGTGTCTTCCAGCTGCTATCATGACCTCCAATACCGCCAACTAGCTATAGAAGTAGTCTAGATGGCGCAAGGTGTCGACGTTTTCCTGGTATGTTGACGTGCGTCTTTGCCTGTCCTAATTGGTAGGACTGGCGACAGTATAATTTATTTATTTATTTTTAATTTTTTTTGGGGGAATTTTTCCTTTATTTGACAGTTACGCAGTGTAGAGAGACAGGAAGGTTGGGGAGAAGAATAGGGGAAGACACGTGACTGACAGTGATTCAAGTGATGATTCGAGCTAAAGCGAGCAGCGGCGTGCCGTCAGATGTTCAGAAGGCCTTCAGTAACCTCACCCTTTACCGCTCGATTATGCTCAAGCTGTTCTTGTTCAAGTTTGCCTTATTAACAATAAAACAATTTATCGAATGAACACCCAAAAACAATCAATGGCCTATAATAAGAGATGATAATGAAAAAACTGAATGCCTATTGCTCACATTTATATAATTGATATGGCATTGTAAGCACGGCAACTGCAACATAAATGCAAAAAATCCTAAACTTTCGCTGACTTTGCAGCATTTATTTTCGCCATCACTCAGCTGTGCAGCGTGCCTAACAACGCCCTTTAGCGCGACCACGTTCAGAATCTAGAATGGATTCTTGTGGCTAATTGCTTAATGTGCCTCCCAAACTAAGCAAATCTGCACTGTTTCATGAGCTATAAGACTGCAGAAATTATAAAGACAATCATATTTTACGTTTTCATTTTTGTACGGTAGAAAACACCTCATAATTTTGTGGTGCAATGTCTAACAATGCTATCAAAAATAAATTATACTGTCGCCAGTCCTACCAATTAGTCTGGGCAACTGTTGCTGATCGGGAAAAGTAAACTGCAAGAGGTTTGGGTTAATGAGCGTTGAAGGGCGAGGTTGCTGAAGGCCTTTGTTACTGCCGACGGACTGCCACTGAAAGCAAGTGGGCATTTTGTCAATCTATACACGATTTTTATGTCAAAATATCATCTGTCAATGACATGAAGCACAGAAAACTGTAGAAATATACTTGTGAAATCTCGTACTTTCTTCTTAAAGAAGAGATTTCACAATTACTGCTCATGTTCACAACTGTGAACTAAGTTAATCTGTTCAACCACAAGTCAAACTATCTAAAAGGTATTTTTCTTCTTCTTTGATTATTGGTGATAGCTACCAGCTTACATTCTTCATATCTCTTGGCTAAAGCTTAAAATTGCACTTTGAATCCTTGAATTTGCACAGAAAGCTCCTTAATATAAAAAAGCATAATGCTGGAGCAACTGAAATAATATGCAAAAGGAAGACAGATTGGCAAGGATGGAATCAGATCATGACTTGCAGTTAAGCACATTTGCTTTCTTGGGATGTAAGTTCTGAGTATGCGCAGTCATCGTGACACAGCTCCTTTAAAGGGATAGTTCAATATTTTTGAAGTGGGGTTGTATGAGCTACAGATTGCCACTATGTACATTAGATGCAGTAGAAAGCTCCCTGCTCTCTCGCAGTTAGCCGCACCAGCGCATAGTGCTGTTGTGAACGGTCCCAAAGTAACAGCATATTTTCGCGGCTGAAATGGTCCTACCTAAAAATAATACACCACTTTAATTGTACGCTATATTACAAAAATTTACAGCACTTCAGCTACCCGGAAAAAACACAGTTGCTCTTGAACTAACCAACTGACGTATTCCTCCGCGTAGTCGCATCCGAGTAAACTGCGCGCTGTAGTGATCAGCTTTTTGGGTCACGGTAACTGCGGTCGCAAGGTCGGACGGTCGTTAAACTTGTGCAAACATTTCAGAAATGGTCCACGTGTGCTGCTTTCCTGGATGTGAAAGCAAAGCTGCATCCTGGTGCACTTACAGCTTTCACCGCATTCCTTTACGGGATATTGGACTTCAGCAGCTGTGGCTAGTTGAGCTCAACATGGATATTGATATGCCACCCATATTCCTAAAAGAGCTCCGTGTTTGCAGTATTCATTTTTCCAAAGAGGATTTTGTGAGGCCATATTCAGGGAAATCTCAACGTTGCACGCTGAAGAGCACTGCTGTAACCATGCATCAGGTAAGAGAGTGAAACAACTATGAAAAAGTCTAATGTAACATTGCAGCAGAAATTGATATCACACAGGGCCTACGCAGCCACATACTGTGTATCTGCTGTGCTGGTTAGCGTACAATTAGCGTACAATTAGAGTGGTGTATTATTTTCAGGTAGGACCTCTTTTAGGCCGTGAAAATACGCTGTTACTTTGGGACCATTCACAACAGTGTATCGCCTAAATCTCCGCCCAGCACCATGCGCTGGTGCAGCTAACTAGGGGAGAGCAGGGAGCTTTCTACTGCATCAAATGTATGTCGTGGCAATCTGTAGCTCATACAACCCCACTTCAAAAATAGTGAACTATCCCTTTAAAGCTAAAGGGATCTTACGTTACTTCCGTAAAGTGTCGTGGGTTCTATGCCGCATTTCATTGGCTGAAGCCTGCCGACCTTCCTGTCATGGTGGCCGCCAAGTCCAGCCCAAAAGTGATGTGACAGGGATTTTTATTAAATCCCAGCCTCAGAAAATTTTTTTGAAATATTCATTCTATTTTTGGACAGTTTGAATACAGATCTTGAATTCTAGCTATAATTATTTGTCTCCTTCTCGTATCCTTTAAATTAACCCAGTACCAATTTTCAAAATTTGCTTACTTGTACATATTCTTTTTAATTAGAAAAGTGGCGGCTAGATAATAATAATATAGTTGAATGCAAAATTTTGGGCACTCCTGATTAAAATTTCTGTTAGTGTGAAATAGCTAAGCGAGCCAAAGATGACCTGATTTCCAAACGGCATAAAGTTAAAGCTGACATATTTCCTTCATATTTTAAGCAGGATTACTTTTCTATTTCCCTCATTTAAAGTTTCAAAATGACAAAAATGGAAAATGGCTTGAAGCAAAAGTTGGGCACCCTGCATGGTCAGTACTGAGCAACACCCCCTTCGACAAGTATTACAGCTTGTAAACACTTTTTGTGCCAGCTAAGAGTTTTTAAATTCTGGTTTGGGGGATTTTTTGCCCATTATTCCTAGTTTCGAGTTCTGTGAGATTTTTGGCTGCCTTGCATGCACTTCTCTTTTGAGGTCCATTCACAGATTTTCAATTATGTTGAGGTAGGGAAATGTGAGGGTTATGGTAAAACTTTCAGCTTGCATCTCTTGAGGCAGTCAGTGGTGGATTTTGAGGTGTGCTTAGGATAATTATTTTGTTGTGGAAACCGTCCTCTTTTCATTTTCAGCTTTTAATGGATGGTACGACGTTTGCTTCTAGAATTTGCTGGAATTTTATTGAATCCATTCTTCCTTCTACCAGTGACATGTTCCCCGTGCCACTAGCTGCTACACAAGCCCAAAGCAAGATCGATCCAACCACATTCTTGACTGTTGGAGTGGTGCGCTTCTCGTGAAATTTTGCATCCTTTTTTCTCCAAAAATACCTTTGCTCAATGCGGCCAGAGAGTACTGTTCAGTCCACAGGATTTGTTTTCTAAATGCATCAGGCTTGTTTAAATGTTCCTTAGAAACCTTTTGTTGCTGAATTTTGTGGTAAGGATGAAGGAAAGGTTTCCTTCTCATGACTCTCCCATGAAGGTCATATTTGTGCAGATGTCACTGAACAACAGAGCAGTGCAACAGGACACCATGGGGTGCTAAATCTTGCTGATGGTCCATTGTTGTCAAATGGGG
Organism: Gymnothorax javanicus; assembly: GCA_029692085.1. Lineage (NCBI taxonomy): Eukaryota > Metazoa > Chordata > Actinopteri > Anguilliformes > Muraenidae > Gymnothorax > Gymnothorax javanicus. The sequence continues at coordinate 41,706,171 of CM056195.1, forward strand.
GTTTTGATTTACCTTTCGAGCTATCGGATGAGCAGTTTTCTCGGAAAGTTTTCTTGGTCCTCCAGACCTCAACTTGACCTCCACCATTTCTGTTGACTGCCATTTCATTATTGACTGAGGAAATTGCGACCTAAAATGCTTTGCCATCTTCTTATAGCCTTCTCCTGCTTTTTGGGCAAAAAGCGTTTTTATCTTTAGCTTCATGTCACTCAGAGATCAGTTCATCTTCTACTTGCTTAACTATTCTGAGTAACAGAAATTTTGACCAGGGGCGCCTAAACTTTTGCATACAACTGAAAAACAACAACAACTAATAATAATAATAATAATAAATATGGCAATACATTTGAAGTTATTCTGTTAGCCTTAAAGCGATGGAGTAGGGTCATTTATGACCCCAGCAATGTCATTTTATGTGCTGTTTGAACACTTTTAATCGTAACAAGGTTGCCTATGGAGATTTTGTCAATCTACTTCTCATAAATATTTTTGCGGATCAACACATTGGTGTGGCAAAGGCAATGGAAACTCGCATGGGGTCAGAAATGACCTCAGACGGATCTGTTAGATTTCAGACTTTATAGGCTATGTTTTTTAGTTAATAGCTACTGATTACCATGACATAGTGACAAAAAAATTATAACCTATCCCATCACAAAGCATCTCAATGTGACTTAGATTTTTTTTTGTTGACAATTTAGTTATCTATTTTAGTGTTTTATTGTTTTCTGCCTTAAAGATTTTAGATATTGCACAACTACTGGCGAGAGGTATGTTAAGAATGTGGATAAAACAAAGGATGAGAAAACACCCAGACAACACTGACCATTGGAGCGGAAATTGTAATTTTTTGTTGACAAAATTATTACAGAGTTACTACTATCATGTTCTGGGCCATAGGCGCGGGAAGTGGGGGTGCTGCAGGTGCGGGTGGCGAAGCTCTAAAATTGCAATGATAAAATAATGATGATAGCTTAAAAATATCTCTGGTTGTTGTTTCTGTTACATGACAATTTGTATGACATGTTTGGGGTGTGGGATGAAGAGACAGATAATTTTAGTCATTTTAAAATTATTTAATTTATCTTCAGTGTGAATTGGCTGATCAGATTTGTCTAAGTTGGCGCGATTGCGATTCAGCATAGCATGCACGCGCACACTCACCGCCACACAAGCACTATCAGTCAGAGTAGACTTTCACACATGGCAGTGCTTCACGTCCACAAAGACATTTTGGATGATCTGGATATTCAGGGTCTCGTGGCAGAGTTTATCAGCCGGACTCCAGAGCGCAAATCTACGTTTGGTGTACCAAAATCATCGTAAGGTAGACGCAGTGTCTTACATCTCTGCGTCTTTTTCCTGCTGCCGTGCAGGTCCAGCTGGTAGCCTATATTTAGCCTAGTGTGATTGTGATTTATGTATGCCTATTATAAAGAAACAAATATTCTGTAACTACTGTCGGAAAAGAAAGATTTTGGCAAAATCGTTCTTTTCTGACAGTACTTACAGACTGTTCGTTTTTTTACAATAGGTATTGACTAATCCGGCGAGAGATTTGTGGACGCCGCCATCTTGTGGCGGCGCCATTACTGCGGTGACAGTTCTGATTAAATCGCCCGCTTGACAGGTTGTGCCGCTGGCAGAAGTGTCATTATTATGTTGAGAGCATCAATAATTGCCGAAATGGCAGATTGTGTGGACGATGTCAGGCAGTGGCCTACCGTTACCGATAAAGGTATATATTATAAATTAATGTATTAAGTATTAATGGTCAGTTATTAGCTAAATGTTTGTGTTAATAATTAGCCTACAGCAATATAACTACAGATATGTAGGCATCGCTAACGTCGGCTAGCGGATATAACTCTTATCCTAGCCAGATTCAAATAAATACTCTATTTTTACAGGTAGCCGATTCCGGATCATTTTATATTGACGGTCATATTAGCTATTCAAATGTTTGCGTTTATAATGCAGCTGTGTGTTTTACCACGTTATTAGCACTAGCAGGTAGCGCAAACATTCACCTCAGCAGCTTAGGACCGCTATCTGCTGGCGAACGTCGTCCTCCTTTGCAGGGAATCTGTGCAGTGAATATGGTGCTAAACAGGGGCAGTCACTATGTGCCAAAGGTGTATGGATTTCGTATATACTCTTATTCCAAATTTGAATTTTCCTACTGCTATTTGAGCAGCCGAACACAGAACAGTTTCTTCCCGGCATGTGAGTTTAGAAAAAGAAAAACTTGTAAATAGAGAGGGCTAAAATGTAGAGTGCCACCGGCGCTCTCCATAGACATCCGTTCATTTCCAATGACGTTTGGCGGCAAACGCAACTTCCTGGTTTTGCTGGATTAGTCAATACATAAATCTGCATAGTAGGCTAATCTACTTTGTAGCCTTTTGACTGGGTTGTTATGCGGTTTACGAACACTTAATCAGAGTGTGATTTTATTTATCAAAAGTGTTATTGCTTTAAGTTTTTCTATAGCTCATTTTATTTATTGTTTTTGTGATTTTTTTTATATGTTGAAAGTAATTAGGCTATTGCATTTTTGTATCTTTGTTTTACGCACTAATTGCTCTAGCCTATGTTAAGCCTACATGATGGTTTATGTTACCCCTGCTGCCTTGCAGTTAGCCTATTAAATATGGTTAGTGACTTTAATAGGCTATATCGAAAGTTATATATACTACTCAAAATTTGATAGGGATCATAGGAATTTTTTTGTGAAATGACATGCAAATTTGGTAACTGCCACTGATGAACAATATATTGGATAAATGACATGCAGTCAGACACAAAACACATTTGCAAGTGCATTTAATGACATTAAATGAGCGTGCAGCCTCACACTTTTATTTTCACGAACACTTCATGGTTTCACCTCTGACATGTTAAGTGAAAACAGACAGTGTTCGTTTGGTGTTTCATTACCACAGTTAATGTCAATAACGGGTATGGCCTCCCCTAGCTTGAATGACGGCTTGACAACGTCGGGTCATACTGTCAATCAGAACCGGATGCTTGCAATTGGAATGTTGTTCCATTCTTCAACCAGGGCATTTCCGAGCTCTTCTAGAGTTGTGGGTTGTGCCCTACGACCGGAAATGGCGACCTGCAGCATGTTCCACACATGCTCGATAGGGTTTAGGTCCGCAACGCGCTGGCCAGTCCATGCGGACAATTGTCTCCTGCTCTAGGAATTGATTCACCACCCTAGCACGATGGGGACGGGCGTTATCATCCATCAAGATGAAATCAGGGCCAACAGCACCAGCGTATGGTCTTACATACACATTGAAGATCTCATCCCTGTACCATACCCCTGTCATCGTCCCTCTCCCCATGACATGCAGGTCCATTCTGCCGTTCCTGCTTATTCCTCCCCAGACCATAATTGATCCGCCACCAAAACAGTCGTGTTCGTTGATATAGGCATCATTAAATCGCTCACGTTGTCTTCGCTACACCCGTTGCCTCCTGTCAGTAAAGTCCAAGCAACATCGGGAGTCATCAGTAAAGAGAACTGGAGCCCAATCGTTGTGTGTCCATGTGACATGATCGTGAGCCCAGTCCAAATGGTCACGCCTATGACGCACGGTCAGTGGGATTCGAACACATGGCCTTCTTGAGTTGAGGCCGGCAGTATTAAGACGATTCCGTATCCTCTGAGTGGATACCCTGACCTCCGAGGCGTTATGAAGGTCATTTCGTAGGGTGGTGGCTGTCCAGAAAGGATGACGTCGTGCCTGAAGTGTGAGAAAGTGGTCTTCTCGTTGTGTAGTCGATCTCTGACGACCACCCCCATGACGGTGTGCTGCTGTACCAAACGTTTGATGCCGGTTCCACGCTCTGTTCACAACGCTTTGGCTGACGTTAATGCATTGGCAACGTGGCGTTGGAGAAGCCAGAGTCAAGCATTCCGATGCATCTTCCCAATTGCTCTGAAGTCAATCGATGTCTAAGACGTTGAGGAGACATTGTTATTGCTAAATGTAATGCAAAAAATTTGGGAACTTCCAAATTTTCACCGACAAGCAACACACACGTCTGAGTTGAAATGGTGAAGTGTTCGTGAAAGCCAAAAGTGTGAGGCTGCACGCTCATTTAATGTCATTAAATGCACTTGCAAATGTGTTTTGTGTCTGACTGCATGTCATTTATCCAATATATTGTTCATCAGTGGCAGTTACCAAATTTGCATGTCATTTCACAAAAAAATTCCTATGATCCCTATCAAATTTTGAGTATAATATATTACGTTGCATTTTCATGGTTTTATAACGCACTTATTGCTGTTGTCTGTTAGGCCTACACGCTGGTTTATGTTGCATTCAGGTCATTCTGTGATTTAACCTGATTTTGCCTATGCATTGTTAGACAGATAGCCCTAGGCTACTTGTGGTTGTTTTAAAATAAACATTGTCATCTAGAAAACCGATCCTGGTGCGGTGAGCTCCTTGTTTTAACAGACATTTTGATTATGCATGTATTGCTAATAGTATATAACTTACATTGGTTGCACTGTATAAATAAAATTTTAGTTTGTATGCACGCATTTACACAGATATTTAGATAGGCCTACTTTTTTCATTGCTGATTTTTGGAGTTTGTGCGGACCATCAGCTCAGCTGTACTTCATGCAGGGGAGGGGCGGGTGAGTTTTTAAAAGGAGACAGAGGTAGAGTGGTCTGCAGAATACAGAGCCTGTGTAACATAGTTTCTTTAGAATTCTATAAACTCTACGTGGACCGTGGACCGTGGACCCCCCCCAACCCCCTGCACCCCCTGCGGAAAATATCTTCCCGCACCTATGTTCTGGGCTCATAATGAAACTGTTATGCTGTAAAATATACTACACTCCAGCTAACATCAACATGATCTTGTAAAATGTATTTCTATTTGGTGTTCTTCAAAAAAATCATGATATTACAAGAGGCAACAGACAAAGAGTGTAATTTTTCCTACTACATTCCATTTACAAGGAATTTAAAACCACAAATAATTATATTGGAGTGTTTAGGTGTGCATGCCATTTGTGTAGAAAGCAGTAAATATATCATAGATGGAAATGGGGACATTCAGAAATCCTCTCCTATCTAAAATATTATGACCCCACTCCACCATCAGTGTATATAAAATAGGTTGGTCACTTGAAGGTTAATCCTTTATTACTACCACATGTTATTGGATGCTAACATTTCTGAAAAAATCAATGCATGTATCTGGGCTTACTCTTACCTGCGTGGGCTGAAGGTTGTTGACATCTGGACACCTCACCTTTTCAAAGAGGCCATCTCTTGGTTGGCAGGACAGCATGTTGTGTATCGAGTGTGCAATGACATAAACAGCCTTGTACACATTGTAAGTGGCTCTCAACTGGGACACATCAGTATAAATGCTGTCAATATCATCCAAGCTCTCAGACCTATTACACAGTGGCTTGGCTGATGGAGATGGTTTAGAATCGTTCCTCCAAGTGCATCTAAACATCACTTCCCAGAATTCCTCCAAAAATGGGTCAGTGGGCAAAGTTTCTGGCTGTAATCTGCGGAGAAAAGACTTGAGACCCGGAATATTTCCCCTACGCAAGGCAAATCCTAATGTGCCTCTTAGTGAGGGCAGATTCTGTGGACTGGAGATAATACTGGCAGTAATCCAGGACTCTGTGGCAATCCACTGCTTGTCAGTGATGTTCTGCCTAACCACTTCCATCATTAGCACATGGATATCTGCAGCAATGGCAAAGGTGACGATGACTTTGGCAGAAGAATGCCTGACTCTCTCAACAATACGCTGGATACTCTTCTCCAAGTTGACCTTGGGAATGACCTCAGTGAAGGCCACACACACCTCAGAGTTCTCCAGCTCCTCCAGCAAAAGCTGGATTCCGAACTTGCCATAGTCGTCATCTCCCATTATCACACCCACCCAGGTCCAACCAAAGAGGCGCAGCATATGTGCCATGGCCCGGGCCTGAAAGGCATCACTGGGCACAGTACGGAAGAAGGTGGGGTACTTTTGATGATCCCCAAGGCAAGCACATGTGGCAAAGTAGCTCACCTGAGGAGCAAAAAGATTGTGATATTCTGTTATTTTAATTCTGCTTCTGTCTTCTGCACTTTATCTACAGAAAACATAAAACAAAAATCAAATACTGCACCATGCAATATTGAAATACCCAGAAGAGGCATATAGAATGTATGGCCTCACCATAAGCACATTTTCTTATCACATTTGGGGATTGGAAGGCCAGGAGTCATTATAGATTTTTTTTTTTTTACCCCTTTCTGCAGAGGATCAGTAACCCAAGAAGCAGGCATCTAAATGATGCTGTAATTGTAAATGTTCCTGGAGTACATAATTGTAGAGTGAATGTACATGAGAAGGTGGAGTCTTAGAACAAATACATCAATTTTACTGTTACTAAGATTAGAGAGGTTCCTTTCAAAATGCAGCTTTCAATTTTTCCATTATTTGTGTGCCCTCCAGAGAAAAAAAAGAAAGCTCAAGAGTCCAGAGCCAAGAGTCCAGAAATATCGTCTCTTGGCATGTTCTTCCCCTTTAAATGTTTCCCACATGACTATTAAACCTCTCTTTAACGAAATAAAACAGTGTTTACTTCCCATTGATGTATGACTTTGCATGACGGAGAGTCTCATTTTTTAAGGGTTGTAATCAAATGAAAAAAGAGACTTTGCTTTGTGCATACTGTTCCAACTCAACAGATTACAAAATTCATAAGAGACAGTTTAACCCATTAAGACCGCATGCAACATTTGCTGTATATCCCCTTTAGACCGGGAGTGACATCCACGCGCGGCTCCCTTTTAAACCTAATGTAATGTTTGCTTGTTTCAATTGATATCATATATTTCTAGAAATGTAACCAATAAAATAAATCGCACTTTGCTGAAATAGATGTGGTAAAGGGAAATTCTTGGTTTCAGACAGTGGCAATGCCTCAAGACCTGAGCAAGGGGAGCAATATTGATGCCTAGTATAGCAATTACAATGAATAAGAATATTCAGATCCAGATTTTGACGCAACTGATGATCCGCTGGCCAAGGCTCACTGAGAGATGTTTGAGGAATAGGAAGACGATGATGGTGCGTTTGCTGGATTTCAAGATGACTCGCAAACAAGGAACTATTTCCTACACCGTTACCTACATCATCATTCGCAATGATCTGGAGATTTTAATAATAATAATCATAATAATAATTATTATTATTATTACATTTTATCAATGATGATAATAATTAGAGTATGAATTGATTATAATAATAACGACAATTATAAAAATAACAATTAGACTTGAATAATGTTTTATAAAGTAATATTAATAATAATAATAATAATAATAATAATAGGAACAACTAAATTTAAACAATATTTTGTATTTCTATAAAATGTTTGTAAATATTAAGACAAAGGCAATAATTCCCTATGATAGCCAAGGGTCTAAACTCTTGATTGTTTTTTTTTCATGTTTCCATCTTCTACAGAGGCTAAGAAACAAAGATTTTGGAGAAAGTTGAGAATTCAGTTAAGTTTTTCTGAAAAATGTTAGGTTATAAAAGATTGTTTTCAAAGACTGCCTCAGGTATTAGAATGCCTTTTTAGAAGGCACCTTAGGTCTTAATAGGTTAAGTAAAATACCCTCATCTCTTTGTCATGTAGCTATTCAGCTCACAATTCTTTTTTTTTAACATTTTCCATTTTTATGATCAATTAACACTTACTTCATGGCCAGTCATTTGGCCTGGAAAAGGTGCATATGACTGAGAAAAATTGTGCACTGTTCTGCTTGATAAATTAAAATTATTATCGTGTCATATTTTCCATATTTGTATGTTTGCTGCGATTATAAAAGACAACTCGGGGCTTTTACTTGAATAGCCAGTTTTCCCTGGTATCCAACACAGCCAGCGTTGCACAGATTATTCAAACTCATGTGAGAAATGAACGTCAATTTGCTTGTTAATTGATCATAAATAGTCACAACTGTAAAATGTCATGCCATTACATTGGAATTAATGATAATATACTTCGAAGAACAGCAAAGTTTACAACAAAGAATGATTTTATAGGCATGCATTGCTAACAGAGAGTCTGTGAGGAAGAGCTTGTCTAAATTTTAATTTTGGGGACTGTATTATATGATAAGGGGGGATGTTATTAGGATTCTCTAGCCGAGTAATTTTCAGGTAGTTTTCTGTTTAGTTTGAGGACCGAAATAGAATGGCACTATATTAGCCCCCTTCATTTTGACTGTCAACAAGATTAGAAAATAGTAATATCCACTTGCATTTGATGCAAAAGTTTGTACCATGCACCAAAACGGTTGGTCATAAAATATTGCATTATTTATAATTCACTCCAAAACAAAAAATGTCTCCATTTTTAGCTGATTGGTGAGGTAGGGAGGCAGCTTATAAAGCAGATAATCAGTGGTTTTTAGTATCACCCTCATATAAAGCACACTTCTGATCAATGAATTCATGATCCAGGAAATGTATTGTTTTACCAACAAGCTTTGTTTTGCTTCTCAGTATCTAATTGCAAACTTCAGTGTTGAATTCTTACGAAGTTTTCCTGTGTTTCTGGCACGTTTTTAGTCCCAGAATTATAAAAACAAACTGAAACAAGTTTTATTTCCAAATGAACAAGAGTCTTACTTCATTGAATTCATATTTTCAGGGGTTTTTTTTGTTTTTTTTTTTTGACGCTCAAGTCCTGACTTACAAAGCCTTAAATAGGGGTCATGCACAGCAGGCAGGGGTTGGCTCAATTTGACATCTGTGTAAAGGGACAAATTATTTTCTTCTGGCAGTACTGCTGTTGCTCACCATGGGGATGCTGAAAACTCCCAGTGTATGAGCAATCACAGCAGATGCTGAGGAGCGGGCATCACCAACAAGAACAGGCACATCTGGAGTGCTGCGGCACTTAGAGCTTGCAATGACTGGGTTCTTTCCAGCCACCAGCCCCAGTGCAGCAGCTAAAGTAGTCCGCTCAGCTAGACAGGTGTCAGCCAGGGCATATCCCAGGGTTATATTGGGCAAAAGCTGGGGATTTCTGTTTATCTCATCCACTGCAAAGATCATTGTTTGCAGCCAACAGTATGCTCGCATATTAAAGCTGACAGAGAGGGAGCAAAAATAGAACATGGGTGGGTAACCTGATATTAGCTTATTCACACAGAGCATGTCCATTGTCAACAAATGCATTACACATCTGCACACAGGTGCAAACACAGGTATTCAAGAGACTGTATGTAAATATAGTGTTCTGGGACATTTTCAGTACAGACAGTTAATTATGCAGACATTAACAGTTAAAGGCACAGTAAAATATTCATAAATTTATAGATTTGCACTCACTTTAGACACTGTAAAGGTTCTGTTCCTTGTGTGAAGTTCAGGTCGGGCTCAGGTGGCTGTAAATGAATGGGGAACAGTCCTCCAATAATCACATCACCCTTCTTATACGCACTCTGTGAAAACAAAGTGTCCATATACTTGCAGGAGGACCCTGCCAGCCCACACGTGGCTCCATAGACTATTGACGCCAAGAGCCATAACCACGAATGGCCACCCATCACTGACAGTAGACTGTGGGAGGGTGATGAGGAGAGTGGTCTGAGTTCTCCCTCTGAAAAAGAGGGAGGCTTTTTTATATAGGGCTCAATATCCTGGCTGTGAAACAAAAACAAATAAAATGACAAAACCATGGTGTATAAGTGGAGCAATTGTGTTAACCCTTGTGGAGCCCATTTAATGGTCCAGCCTCATTACAAAGGAAAATAGCTTATTTGACTTGTTTTTGGCTGGCAAAAAATCATCTACAAAGGCTTGGCAGTCAGATGCTGACCCTCCCTCACTGATGTACTCTGACTTCAGTCACCCTGCTTTCCTTTATAGAATTTAATTTATTTATAGAATTTGAGGCACTAACCATGAGGCATGGTGCAGCCCAGATTCTGTAATCATGAAGTAATGAAAACAAACCCAAAAAAGTATGAACAATTTCTTTGAGTCAAAAAAATTATAGTTGTGTTTTAATGTAGGTGAAAGCTAAATATATATTTGCGTCGATCTGTGTTTATTTGCCACGGAAAATTATAATCTCTGTAATGCAATGATTTACACATTACTTGCCCACCGAAGAGATAATCCATTTTACCTTGATAAGGAGATGTGAATGTGTGTGTACATTGTATGTGCATGCTGCATGATTATGTGTATCTCCTATGCAGGCAAAAAAAAATGTTGTATGCACTAATTGATATTGTTCATGTATTTAAAATATGGTAAATGTATAAGCTGTATTTTTGATCTGGAGTGAGCTGGATGTATATGTGCATAGTTCAGGAACTTTTTGCCAAATTCCAATAATCAATAGTCATTCATCACTCTGGTGAGGACTCCAGAGCAGTGACAATGGCCCTCATTTATCAAATGTGCGTACACCAAAAAAATGGGTGTACGCCAAATCTCCCGCAAAGATCGACATTTATTAATCTGAACGTGAGCGAACGGTCCGCAAAAATCTCACGCCAGGTCTTACCAGGTTTACGCAGATTTGAAACCAGTGAACAACATGCAGGCACGAGTGCACCTGTCAAAATGAGTAATAAACCATATGCAGCGATGCGGACGTCATGCTGTTGTTGCTTATTAGTAAAATGAATAAATAGGCTCAATAGATAAATAGGCTAAATTAATAAATGAATGAATGAATGAATGAATGAATAAATAAATAAATAAATAAGACACCTGTGTTGAGAAATTAATATACTTATATTTTGAGACAACCTGCTTGTCAGGCCAGATGGCTGACAATTAGGCTACAATCAATTTGATTAAGCGCAATGCGTGGCTTGGCAGATATGCAGTGTGGTATGTCAGATGCGCATTAAGTCAGATATATACTGAACAACAAAAGAAACGCAAGTTAATTAAAGGCAGACTGGAAAATAAGTTTGCACACAATTATTTTTGAAAATCAAATGTATTACTAGCGCGTGCACATTTACACTCGTTTCATCAAACTTTTCTTTATTTTGCGGTCACTTTGACTGAGTAACCATAAGAGCACATTAACTAACTAGCTAACTTGCATTTCTTTTGTTGCTCAGTATATATAGGCCTACGGACACTTTGACCGTTGACAATGCCAGATCTTCTATTGTTAGAGGAATAAGCTTCTGTTCGACATGAGAGGAACTTTCGGCACAGAGAAGATCTCCTCCAGGAAAGTGACGAGTGGCTGCTCGTTTTGTGTGGCACCCAATAAAATGTCATGGAGTAATACTAATAAAAGAACAATGAAGAGTGATCTCTGCAGACTGTATTTTAACGATTACCCTCATGAGGTCCGATCGAGGCGGTGGGGACTCCATGTCCCCACTGCCTTGTATTCCCACGATGGAGGGGGAGCCCTGCTGCCACGCGCTCCTCGAATGGTGACAGCTGGAGATTAGAGTCTGGTTGGCTTCCACCGGTCTGTGCGCTGCTGCGCCCGAGCGCCGCGCCGCAACCCGTTTCTTGGTGGTGATCTTAAAATCAAATCAGACCACTTTTTTTTGTTTTTACCTACATGTAAAGCATTTGGATTGTCAATTATGTAGGCTATATAACATGGAATATCATGGATCTATAAATTGAACTTATTAAGGCCGATGTTATTCGCACTTATACGTGTGGCCAATGCTGAATTTTTGTGTCAATGCTGACACAAGAAAATCTCTAAACATTATAAAAATCCAACTTTACAATCTGGGCAATAATAAAGTAGTTTAAATGTCAAAAATCAGCCAAGAAGAGGCTGTGTGCGTATGTTAACCCTTTGCACTGAGGAGGACTGTTTGACTGGAAAAGAATCACCAAGGATCACAGTTAGAGAACTGCAGCGGTTAATTGAGTCTTGGGCTCGGAGAGTCTGCAAAACTGATGCTGCCAACATCACCTCAGATTGTTTGAGAGAGTTGATATAAAAGAGCCTCAGTTGTTAATCAGCAGCAAACTATAGTGCCTGCAGTTAGCCAGTTGTTACTAAGACTTTCAAAGGAACCTGTTTATATAGTCAGATAAGACCAAAATAAACCTTGGTGAAATACGGTGGTGGATATTCAATGTTTTTTTTTCCCGAAGGCCCTGAATATCTTGTTGGGATACATTGTATCATGACTCCAATCAAATAAAAGAAGATACTAAACAAAAACCTAAGATCCTCTGAAAGGAAGCTTGAAATGGGTTGTGTTTGGACCTTCCAGCAGGACACAGATCCAAAAAAACATCTTAGAATTTATGCAAAAATGTATTTTTTTTTATTTTTTAATTTAAGATTTATTTAAGCAGGGGTTCTGACTGAGACCATGTCTCCTTTTCAGCAGGGCCCTGCATTACAAACAATTAAAATAACACAGTTTACAAGGACATTTGTAGTACCAAAAAATAAATAAATGAAAAAAAAAAAAAAAAATACAATGCCATCCAACCCTCCAGACTAACTTTTGGACTTAGGAGCGCATGCGCTCCCAACCTGAAAAAGTTGGGCACGCAGGCCAAAATTTAGGCGCGCAGGCCAAAACTGTGGTCACACAAAGTACCATGATACTTTTCTGAATATTTGCAAGCCCAAATAAAGATGCCTGAACAGACTATCAGTTGTTGCTGCATTTATTTAAAGTAATTCTTACCTTTCTGGAATGTGGCACAGCACTTAGTAAAAATTTGAATATGAACAACTCTGCCTCCCTCCAAAGTCCCACCCTCTTCCCCCTGCCTGACCTCTGAGGCTCCCCTCCTCCCCTGACGCGTGCAGTGAGAAAGTGAACAGCGCGAATGAAACTGCTTTCACACCGGATGCCAAACGAATTTTTCGCATAACAGATTACATTCAAAGTCAATGCAAAGACGCAAATCTTGCGCTTATTGGCGACTTTGCATTGACTTTGACTGTAATCTGTTGTACGAAAAATTTGTTTCGTGTCCGGCATGAAAGCATCTTGAAACGGGGCAATGGAGTCAGATTCAGAGGCACCGGTTAGTGAAAACTAACCAACAGTAATTACATAATATTCAATTCTATATGTGGTATAAAATAAAATATCCTCGTAACGTCTGACAAACTACCATTAACGTTATTATAGTAATAATAGCATTTCAGCGCCCATTTGTTTACAGTCAGATGCATCATTTTTCGGCAGAATTCATACATATTTTCTTGTAAAACTGCTGTCATAACGTCTTACCTCACCAGAATTGTCCCGGTAACGTTAGTCATTAAATTAGGAGCAGCTGCAGCTGTTTTATTTGCAGGCTAACTTTGTTGAGTACCTGTTTTGTCTCTACCACTCTGCTGCTCTGCCACAGAGGCGCGCGACTCGCAAGCGGTGACAGCGGTAGGCAACTGGAAGGGACGCGGTGACGGATGACAGCCAGGAAGCTCTGCAAATCATTTTATTCGGACCGAAGAAAATGATTGGTCAGACTTTTATCAGAAATATATGAGAATTGAATATTGATGAGTTTCAACACCTGGTGGATTTCTTTTACATTTTAATGTGCCATACGCTTGTAAGGAGCATTTTAAGATTACAAAAGAAAAGTGTAAAAATGCCAGAAAGGTAAGAATTGCTTTAAGAAACATTATCAGAAAGCACTTTGTGAACTGAAAAGTAGATACTGATGTTCACAAGAATGTTTGAAAAATGTATAAATGCAGTTATCATTTTGGAGAGTTATCATACAAGTCTAAATGTATGTACAAGTCTCCATTTCCCCAAGGGACAACTTTTCATCAAACCCTCCCCAGTACATAAACTGAATCATTCATAGAAAAAATATGGCAAAATTTAGGTGAGCACCCCCCTAAAACCAACGTATGGGGATAAATCAATGAATAACTCCCAATTATCACAGTGCTAGTTATAAAATTTATAACTGTTATTGTTGCTGCCATCCCAAGGAACAATTTGACACCAAACATGGCTTAATTGCTTTGAAAATATGAGACCCAGGAGGAATTGAAGCCATAAAAAGTGTAATTTGGCTACATTTTTTCGTCGCAAATTGAAAGTTTAACATTAAAATTAATACAGTTCCCAAAGTGATCCACCCTAAATATTTGGTTAAAAGTAGGTGCAGTGTGCCAAGTTTGTTTGCACAAAGTTTCAAGAAATTCTTTCACCGGTAACAATAATTATTATTACCAGTTTTTTTTATTTCGCTATTTTGATTTTGCACAATTCGAAGGGTAACGGAAACGCACACAAAGAGTGAGGATGATGTCGACGTTATTAGCCCCCAAAAAACAGTCTGCTTCGTGACCGAACACTGTTCGTGACACAGACTCATATTTTAGGCATTGCGCTGATAAGCCTATGGTCGTCGCTGGAGTACATTGGACAGGCGTCGCCAGTTAGTTTTTGAATCAGTTTTGAACATTTGTTGCAATCAACAAAATTCTATTCCTCTGACAGCTGGCCAATTATCGGAACCCCAAAGAAAACGGACTATAAATCTAAAAGAACCGCAGCTTTTCTCATCTTTATCGTACTCTAATGAAAATAAATAATCTTGCACTCAGACCAGCCAGTCAACGATTTCATACATACTGCATGAATAATCATGTACATGCAGAACTTCAGATCAGAGTGGAAGTGCACATCCAACCTAATCCATCAGGATAGAGGGTTAGCGATTGATAGTGAAACGCTAAATAAAACCATTCGCCACTGGACGCAAGCACCCACAGCTGGTATCAACAAGACTCAAAACTGTGTCACGAACAGTCTACAGTCACGACACAGACTGTGTTTTCGGGCTAATAACGTCGGACATCGTTCTCACTCTCCAGGTGCGTTTCCATTACCCTTAGAAATGCGCAAAATCTAAATAGCGAAATAAAAAACTGGTCATGAAAACACTTTCTGATATCATGAAATTTGCTCTCCGATCTGCAGTAGTAGTCACCGAAGCCAAGGCCTAATACGTAGACTATTGGACTTCTGCAGCAGACCAGCTAGTGTACTTGTAATTTTGCGTAGTGTGGAGCATTTACATTGTTATTGTCAGACAGGGTTTTACAAATTTGCCGTGTGCACAACTCAGCTGACAGTGACAAGGTTGAATGCTTTGCCATTCTCATCGATGCATGAGTACAGCCGAGCTGTGATTGGCTGATGTACGTAGTGGTACCAACCGACCTGCAGAAAAAAATTCGCAGCTGGCGGCTGATAATTAGGGAGTGAATCGCTGCCAAGAATAGGCGCGCAGTGCATGAAGTGTTGGTCGCGCAGTGCACGACCGATGTGAGAAAGTAAGTCGCAAAACGTAAATCTTGGTCGCAAATGCAACCATTCTGGTCGCAGACTGGAGCGCTGCCATCATTAGAGGGAAAACATGAATTAAGACAAGAACAATTCTCTTGATAAAATTATTTGATCAAAGTTTTAAAATGTCCTAAAGGAACCAGTTCATTCAGTTTCAGTTCCGCTTGCAACTGATTACAGGTGTGAGGGACATTATAATAAAAAGCTGTCTTACCGAGCTCCGTTCTAACACGAGGAACATTCAGAGACAATGAGTCCTGTGACCGTGTCCCATGGCAACCCACTCACCGCGTAAGAAGACTAGCTAGATAAAAAGGGATTTTAAATAAAACACATTTATAAACAAATAAAAACCAGTGGTAGTCGCGTCTAGCTTTCAATGACCCCCACCCTACTGACTTATATAAGACATAATGTTGGGTGCGGAGGTCAAAACCAGTGATAAATCTAATAGCAGAATGATAAATAGAATCTAAAGGTTTTAAAACAGAAGTAGATGCATTTCTATAAATCACATCACCGTAATCAAGCATGGGGAGTATTACTGAGTGCACTATCTTCTTTTTACTTTCAAAATTGAAACAAGCCCTATTTTTGTAGAAGAAACCTATTTTACTCATTATCTTTTTGGTTAAATTTTCAATATGCACATGAATAGTCAGCTTGTCATCCAGCCAAAAGCCCAAGTATTTATAATGGGGGACATGCTCAATTTGTGTACCCTGCAGGGTACAAATATGAAAATCAAGGGGGTCCTTTTTTCTCGCTTTGGTGAATACCATGAACTTGGTTTTGTCCTCACTCAAGATGAGCTTCAACTCAATTAGAGATATTTGATCAATAGAGTTAAAATCATGGTGAAGATTAGATATGGCCAGCTGAACTAAAGAAGCAGTTGAGTAAACGATGGTATCGTCAGCATATAAATGCAGTTTGCAATAATCCAAAGATAAGCCAATATTATTAATATAGATGGAGAATAACAAAGGGCCAAGAATTGAACCTTGTGGAACTCCTCTGTTGATTTGAGCACTTCGAGACTGAATGTCGTCAACTGAAAAATATTGAGTCCTATCCTCAAGATAGTTTTTAAACCAATTACAAGCAGATTTGTCAAAGCCAATGTCTGATTATCTTTTCAAAAGAAGGACATGATCAACAGTATCAAATGCCTTAGACAGGTCAATGAAGAGGGCTGCACAATGTTGTCTGTTATCTAGTGCTCTTACGATGTCATTTATAACTAAACAAGTAGCAGTAACAGTGCTATGCCCAGACCTGAAACCAGATTGGTTAGTATTTAAAATGCAATTTTCAGTTAAAAAAAGATTGTAATTGAGAATTAACTAGGGACTCCAGAATCTTAGCCAGGCAAGATAACCTGGATATTGGACAGGAATTATTTAAATTACTTGCATCTCCCCCAATGGTTTACTGACTGCATGCTTTAATGGTTTACTGACTGTAAAATGGCGGTTTTGCCATGGCCATCACAGGCCATCCTCTGAAACCCCATAGAAAATCTGTGGGGTGTGCTGAACAGGAGAGTCCTCAAGCATTGATTCTGAAATCTGAAGGATCTGGAGTGATTCATTATGGAGAAATGGTCTCTGATCCCATTCCGTGTGTTCAGTAACCGCACCGCACATAATAAGGGAAGACTGAGCCCTCTTATCTTGGCAAAGGGAGGCTACAAGAAGTATTAAACAAAAAATGAAATAACTTTTTAATTGCAACATGTTTACCTCCTCAGAAATACGGTTATGATGACCATCATCCCTATTTTGAGGAATTTTTTTGAATGAAAACCATAGTAGTAATTCTTAATCATAAAATAATCAAATGGCCATGCAATGGCGTATCAACTGGGCATTACCAAGGCTCTCCAGGCTGCAGACAGTGACTTGAAGCAAGAAAATAAAATCTTAGAGGAGCAGCTAGATTAGGAATTTGAAATCCATCACATAATAGCATGCATTACATTTTAAATAATGTGCTTCGCATTCACAACTAGAGCAGCGCTCAGAGAGCGCAAGTACCTCCGCCAATGTACTCAATGTCATTTTTGCCAGCATTAGCTAGCAACCCCTGTGTGTCCTGTAGTCTTCGCGAAAATATGTTTTTAATGTGTTTTTGACCTTTTGCATGCCCTTGACCTTTGACCTTGACCTCACAAAATCGAATCACCTCTTCCTTGAACAATACTTAATCATTCCACCAAATTTGAGGAAAATCCATCCATAACTTTTTGCATAATCCTGCTTACAAACAAACCAACAAACCAACCAACAGACAAATGGTAATGATCAATAACCTCCTCCAACTTCGTTGGGCGGAGGTAATTAATGCAAATTCATTAGATATAATTCCCTCCTATGTGAAACTGCAGGCATGACCAAAAGAACAAGTGATTTCAGAATATTCTGCCAGTTTCACCACTTCAGCCTCTTGTGCTTGATAGAGAGCCCAATTTAATTCTTTACCTCCCCTCATACAGCACTCAATGGAGTTGAACAAAACTTTCAAAATTTCATCCAGCACATTTATTTTGTCAGACAACATTACTCAAATGCAAACTGGTCTATGTTCCTTTCCTGCTGGATTGTTTCTCCTCATTGTCTTCCAAGCCTGTTAGCCTAAGAGCTCCAAACCCCTGTTCTTGATTTTCAAGATCTATTAATTACCACATTATTACATTACTGGGGATATCTCCTTGTGATATCCAGGCCCTGTTGGGGAAGTCGGCCAGTCCCTCCAAGTAAGAGTTTGAGAACAGGCACTGCTGTATGTGCCCTGTACCCAGCATTACATTCCCGGAATTACCCTTGAATCTGTCGTAGACTATGGCTTCGTTTTCCCCTATTCATCCAGTTTACCTGATTTGGACTAATCCATCAGTCCTGAGTATTTGAGTTTTTATTCCTTGGTTTGTGCTAATGGTTGCTTGTAATCTTTATTAAATGCCGTTCATGCCAGACATTTACAATGCAAAAGTTCCCAAAGAACCTGATTGTGAAAGAGCTTCACGTTTCAGCTAAAAAAAAAAAAAAAATTTTCCAATGTCAAATTTAGAATATTCCGAATATTCCTCCTGTTTTCAATGCAACAGAAAGTTGAACTTTAGTAATAACCAATATGTTTCAGTATGTATGTACATGTCACCTAGCACTGGAAAATAAAGTTTCAAAAAATAACCTTCACCAAAACCATAAGACAGGGCTATTCAACATTATCCTGCCAGGGCCGCGGTAGGCGCAGACTTTCATTCCAACCAAGCACTTACACACCTGATACTACTAATCAATCTCATTACAAAGACTCTTGGGGTTGATTAGTGGTGACAGGTGTGTAAGTGCTTGGTTGGAATGAAAGCCTGCACCCACACTGGCTCTGTCTGGATAAGGTTGAATAGCCCTGCCATAAGGAATATCAAATGAATACAAAAAGCCTTTAACATTTCGCAGTGCAACCAAATTATACATAGAGAAGAGATTGTTGCAGGATGGGGTTTTTGGGTATTGGCAATATGGGGTGAGCCAGACGGTTTGATCAAAAAGAGTTGATTGTATATTGGGAGATAAAGAGAGGCCGTTGGGTCCGACAGGACAAATCACCTATTTGCTAATTTCAGCCTGAGAGCTCCATCTGTCTTCAGTTCTGACAGGACACAATACACACTAGCGCTTTTCCACTACGCGGTACCGGCTCTGCTGTACTCCCACCTTGGTACCGGGTACTCTTCTGGGGGGTCGTTTTTAATTAGAGGACAGTACTGCCTCAGTATAGCTGGTGGTCATAGTGGCGCAGCACAAAACTTCCGCGATGTCATCCTCAACACAGCACACAATGGAGCTGCAGTTGTATCAAGTTTACATTTACTCCATCCATTTTGTTAAAGATTTATGTGTTCAAATCAGGGGACACGCACTACCGTCACCACGTTATGGCACTAAAGTCCGGCGAGTGTTGAATTGTATTTTCTGTTCGACATTGTCATGTCCGATTCAGTTGCACATTAAATTTTGTACCACCTAACAACGCAAAGCAATGATGTCCGTATAAGGCATGGAGAGCGAATGTACATTTCATTCTGAATTTGATGGCATACAAACGGATCGTCAAAGCATGGGATAATTAAGTGATATTTGCAGAGCAGAGTTCCACATTGCTAATGCGCAAATCGAATGAGATGGCAGAGAACCAGAATTCATCGCTTTAAGATGCGTCATCTCATCTGTGATAAATTTAAGAGAAAAATGATTCGTCAACACCCGTTATTTTTATTTTAAAGTTACTTTTCAGCGCGGTTTTCTTAAAAAGGGTAGCATCACATAACTTTCTCAAGGGGAATTAGGGGAACAGAACTGGACACAACACTGTCACTTAATTTCGCCACGAACAAGGTCACAGACAAAGAGAAACACATTTCATGAATGTAGCAGCTTTGGTGAACAAGCAAAACCGTGTTTGAAAGGTAAGGCAATGCACAGTATATTGATCAAGTGGCCAAAAACAATATAAGTTGATGATCATGATAACTACGCTAATCTTGAGACTCGTCAATCTAACTCGAATGAGATGTCCCAAGGTCGACTACAGAATTGTATTTTGCAGTGCAGATTCTCTCTGACCAATCAGTGGGCTGCGGTGTTGTCACGGTACATTTTAGTACCTACTAGTACCGGGTTGGCTTTTTTTTGGAACCCCAGGAGAGCAGGTACCAGAAAAGGTGTTACCAGGTACCAAGTACTGGGTACTTTTTCCTAATGAGAAAGCAAAAAGGCAAGTAGAGTAGAGTACAGCCAGTACCGTGTACTGGAAAAACACCCTTAGTTGGAGGTTCCATATGCCCATATATGGAGCTGACTTCCGAGGTTTGGGAGTCTATTGAACCAATTAATAATTGAGAGGTTCAGGTGAGGCCCACTTGTGGAGCATCCCTTCTATCAATGTATAAACCCCAGGACCAATCAGCAACAACTTCTGATAACATTAAAGAAGTCATATGCAAATGTCTGTACTTTTACCTGTATAAAGTTTCTTACGAAATTAATGAATTCTAAACTCTGCATCTTGCTATTGTTCCCACGGTCAGCTGTGTAATAAACTTTTCCTGCTTTTGCTACGAACATCGGAGTCTGCTTCTTCATTGGGACAACGTTCTTGGTTTTTTATTAATTGACCAAGATTACACCAAAGTTCACAATTTATTTTTACTTGCTTAAGAGAGAGGAATCAAAAAGCTTCAACAACATTCAGGGATGAGAATAAGATTTCAAACATTAAATTACAAAAAAGCAGAAACAAAAGCTAACAATATCTCAAATGACAGAAATGATGCTAAGTAAAAACCCCAATTCCAATGAAGTTGGGATGTTGTGTAAAACGTGAATAAACAGAATACAATGATTTGCTAATCCTTTTCAACCTATATTAAATTGAGTACACTATAAAGACAAGATATTAAATCTTCAAGCTGATAAAATTTTATTGTTTTTCAGGAAATATTCACTCATTTTGAATTTTATGCCTGCAACACATTCCAAAAAAAGCTTGGACGCCACTTACACTTCTCCAACCCAGACACACAAGAACTCATCTAGCCTTCGCAAAAGCTCACCTGGATGAAGATATAAGCTTCTGGCTGTCAATGTTATGGACAGATGAAACAAAGATTAGCTGTTTGGGCACAGAGATGTGGCTTTTGTTTGGCGTAAGAAAGGTGAAGCGTTCAACCTGAAAACCACAGTCCCAGCAGTCAAACATGGTGGTGGGAGTATCATTCTCTGGGGTTGCTTGTCAGCGAATGGGCCTGGAAACCTTGTTAAAGTTAATGGCACTATGAAACAGGACCAGTATATCCAGATCTTCAGGAAAAACATCAAGCAATTTGGTGAATAACTTGATCTTGGGGAGGAATTGATCTTCCAAAAGGATAATGATCCTAAACACACGGCCAAATCAGTCAAGAAATGGTTAGTGGACAACAAAGTGAACGTTTTGGAGTGGCCAAGCCAGAGCTCCGTCTTCAATGCTATCCGGAATCTGTGGAGGGAACTGAAGACCAAAATCATGGCAAAGATACCCTCATACCTTAGGACCTGGAAAAGTTTGCAAAAGAGGAGTGGGCCAAAATCCCCATGGAAACGTGTAGAAACCTTGTGACCAACTTCAGGAAACATTTGGAGGCTGTAATCGTGAATAAAGGCTTTGCCATCAATTACTGAGAAAAGGGTATGAATAATTCTGGACATGGCATTTTTTGTAAATCTGTCAAATAAAATACCAAAAAGTAATGTATTTCTTGAAAAATTGTTTACTGTCCTTCTTACAGCCTGATGTCAACTTACTGTGTCATTTGCGCAAGAATAAATTTGATTTGTCAAAAAATTTCTTGAAAAAACTCAAAAATTGGTAGGGGTATGAATAATTTTGGGCACGACTGTATATATATATGATTATTTGTCTGCGTGAATTGTCTGTGCGCCATTTTGAGGGATCTTCAGAGTTTGGGGAGCTGCCTGGAAAGCTGTTTTATTTGGCTCTTAAAGAGCAGATAATGTAGAATTTCATGCTCAGATAAAGAATACTTGTGGTCAAGGAGTTTATGATCCCAGAAATGTATAGTTTTAACCCCCAGCCATTTTGCAATTCTCAGTATTATTATTATTATTTTTTTACTATTTTACTATTCCAATGCTGAATTTTCATGAGGATTATTTGTGTCTGCACCCCTTTGTCTCCACCAAAATCATGCAAATAAACTGAAATATGATGGAATTCTGAATGCTACAAGTGTCTTGACTCAGTTGAGCCATCCCCTTCCTCTCTCTGAAGCTGCAACCTTCAATATACAGCCTTAAATAGGGTAACACATAAATAGCCAGATTTGGCTTCTGCACAAAGGGGTTGACTTGATTTGAAAGAAAAGTTAATATATGCTCCAAATCATGATGATGAACGGTTTTTCTCAATTTTTTTTTGCCTCTATTCCTAATTTAAATTCACACAGTTTGATTTTAGGAGGAGATTTTAATTGTGTTCTTAATCCAAGAATTGTTTAGATCATCCTAGACAGTTCAGTGACTATCAAAGTCTGCTAAATTAACAATCTTTTCTCAAAACTTACAAAATGGCCGACTCGCTCATAACTCTTTTTTCTCCCCAGTACACTGCTCGTTCTCACGAATAGATTATTTTCTTATTGACAGTAAATTTCTTCCTATGGTTAGACATTGTGATGATGAGGCAATTGTTTTCTCAGAGCATGCCCCACACTTGCTGCAACTAGCTTTCCAAAACAAAAATATGTCCACAACATGGCGTTTAAATAATTTATTATTGTCAGATAAATCATTTATTAATTTCATATCAGCTCAGAATTGTTTATTTCAACAAATGACAACTGAGAAGTATCCAAAAGCTCCATTCTGGAGGCTTTAAAAGCTTACATCCGTGACCAAATTATTTCTTATAATGCATCATATAATCGAGCACAAATTAAAAGCATCTCTGAAATTACAGACCAGATTAAAGATATAGACCGTCAATTCTCAGCTAATCCTTCTTCTCATCTTTACAATAAAAGAATATCCCTCCAAGCTGAATTTGGCCTCCTCACAACAGGTGAAACTGCAAAATTGTTACTACGAGCCAGACAAAAATGGCATGAACAGGGAGAAAAATCAGGAAGACTGTTGGCCCTCCAGATTCGGCAAGCAGCAGCAACTAAAATGAATACCGAAATACATTTATCAAGTGGTCAAAAAACAACAGACCAGGAAGAGGTTAATAATGAATTCAGATCATTTTTATTTTCATCTCCATTCTTCAGAATCAGACGGTGACCCCGTGATAATTAATGATTTTCTTAATTAATTGAATATACCTGTAATCGATGAGCTGGATAGAGCCTGTCTTGAGGTGCCTATCTCCCTAGAGGAATTAGATCAAGCTATAAAGAGTACGCAGGGTTCTAAAACACCAGGTCCTGATGGATTCACTTCTGAGTACTAAAAGACGTTCTCAAAATTACTCTCACCATTATTGTTTGATACCCCAAACAAAGCCTTTGACCTTCGGACCCTCCCCCCTACCTTTTATCAAGCCTCTATCTCTCTCTTGTTGAAGGCAGACAAGGATCCACTCGACCAGGCTCTCATAGACCGATCAGGCTTTCGGATGTCGATACAAAACTGTTAGCAAAAATACTTGCTTGCCATCTTGAAAAGGTACTCCCAACTATTATTTCCCCTGATCAACCAGGCTTCATAAAAAATAGATTTTTATTTTCTAACCTCCGCAGGTTATTTTTCTAATCCACTCCCTCAATACCCAGAAGTCCTTCTCTTGCTTGATGCTGAAAAGGCTTTCGACTGGTTCGAGTGGGACTTTCTTTTTATAGCTCTCAAGAGGTTTGGGTTTGGTAAAAAATTTATTTCGTGGGTTAAATTATTATATGGCTCCCCTGTCGCTTCCGTCCAGACTAGCTCCTTTAGATCACCATATTTCCGGATGCAGCGAAGGACAAGACAGGGTTGCCCCCTGTCTCCCCTATTATTTGCATTGGCTATTGAGCCCTTAGCTATTGCCCTGCATTCCTTAAATGGTTATGATGGGTTATATAGGGGGGAGAGGGAACACTAAGTGTCAATATATGCTGATTACTTGTTGTTATATGTAACAAACTCATTTAAATCAATGCCAAATATTAAGTCTGTTCTAGGATAATATGGCAAGGTCTACGGTTATGAAATAAATTTGTCAAAGAGCGAACTATATCCTATAAATATTGAGGCTCAGAGTCTCTCATTTTCCCATCTCCCATTTAAAGTTGTGTCAAATTCCTTTAAATATTTGGGCGTGACTGTTAAATTGAATATTTCTTACTTATTTAAATAGAATTTTGGGGCATTGGTTGAGCGCACTGTAGCTGAATTTGAGAGGTGGTCCCGTCTTTCCCATTTCATTAGTGGGTGGAATTAATGCAGTTAAAATGTCTACACTTCCAAAGTTTTTATTTTTGTTTCAGAATATTTCAATTGCTATTAAAAAGTCATTCTTTACAAACAAAGGTCCAAGCCTTGTGGGGATGTGGAGCTACCTCACTTTCAATTTCATTACTAGGCCTGTAACATTGGGCATTCTCCTTCTGGGTCCACCCTTTTGACCCTGGTGGTGAGCCGGCCTGGTTACATGTGATACAAAAAACAAATGCATTTTCTAGGCCCACATACATCTCTCCACACAGTCAATATGATAAGGAATCAAAAGCTTTCATGGGCAATTTTCCCATACTGACGCAACACCACCTTTACCTTTCAAATTTCATCAGTTGTTTTTGACCAGGTGATTGAACCTGATCCCTTGCTTGCCATTTTTGGTGTACCAAGAGAGGACAGTTCTTTTAAGGGACCCAAATACAAAGTCACAAATTTTATAATGTTACTAGCACGTAGGCTAATTCTCTTGAATTGGAGAAATTCACAACCTCCCAGTTATATTGCATGGTTAAGAGATGTCATACAACATCGTAAACTAGAGAAACTCCAGTTTATGCTTCACGGATCTATTGATAAATTGAGAAAATGTGGCGTCCCCTTCTGGGCTATACTGTGTCCAAACTCTAATACCCTCCCCACTTGAGTTTCAACACATAATCTGGAAGAAATATAATAACAAATGAAAAAAAAAACCAAAGTTGACCTCCCAAGAGGGGGTGTGTGGGGGTTACGGGGGGAAAAGAAAGAAAGAATAGTTCACCAAAAAATGAAATTAAACAGCAGTATATGTATATCGTTAGCCTCATAGCATAATTGCCTAAGTCATTGTTTGGCTTACTGTTGCAATATCAAAAAAATGTGCTCGCTAAAAATTGTGTTTTTTCTTGTTTTCCGAAAACTTTCAAATATGACTTAGGCAGCTATGCTATTAGGCTAACAATATATTGGTTGTATATATACTTCCTCTGCAAATGCTTTGGTTCTATCATTTTGAGTGTGTTTACTATGAGTAGAAGCCTACATGTTTCTGTTTTTGCACTCATTGGGTGCAAAGTCTCGTAAGCCTCACAAGCCTGTTGTTTCAATATAGTCTTGTTTAGATTTGCATCCCGCATATTTGCATGCTTATGTAAAACTCTTTAATTAAGCGCTGTTCCTTTCTGTAATATCATCAGCGCTTCTATTGTTATTCAGGAACCTTGTTTCCTTGTTGCTTTCTGTTTGATTAGTATTGTTGTCAAAGTCCCGGCTATATGTATTACTAATATTATTATCCAGGAACCTCTCTTCTTTGTTCTTTTGTATTTTGTTCTACTATGCCTTCCTGCTGTGCCTTGAAGGCATAATAAACCAGATCCATCTTCGCACCTGAGTCTGGTTCCACTATTCCTGATGTCTGTGCACTTTCACCGGTGCTCAGGGTCAACCCTTACAGAAAGAAATGGAAGACAGTGATGGTGAAAATGAGCAAACTAATACGTGGTAACTAGGCTGAGGTTCTGATGTTAATTGAAAGGTTAAAAATAGGACCAAGGGTCCTGTAGCTTACTGGCAAGCAGTCTTACAGCAATGACACCAGTTATGAAAATTTAATGTGAAATTTGACATTTGAATCAATGAAAATCAATGTCAAGGTCACTAAATAAAAGTTCACATACATTTATAAGACCTTCTGTAATACAATCCTAAGCTCTGAAGCAGTTTTGGTGATACAAGTCATAATAATATGTCAATATGTATTCAATATGTCAATTGTGAACTTTAAAGGTCACAGACTGTCAAGTCGTAGTCAGCAAATGGACTTCATATATGACTTTCTAAATGTCTCTATACAGACCTTGGCTCAATCTGTGATCATTTTGGTGATATAAGTCATTGTAATTTCACTGCGAAGTTTGACCCTCAAAGGTCACTGACAGTCAAGTTGAATGTCACCAAATGAAAGTTCAGATGTGACTTCCGAGATGTCACAAACACAAACCTAGGCTCCATCTGTGACCATTTTAGTGATACAAGTCATTGAATTTTCACTAGGTCACATTTGACCTTTGAGGGTCAATAGGAAGGTCACCAAATGAACGTTCATATATAACTTCCTATATGTCTCTAATACAAACCTAGACTCCATCTGTGACCGTTTTGGCAATACAAGTCATTGTAATTGTATTATGTCAAGTTTGACCTTCAAATGCCATCAACAGTCAAGCTGAATGTCACCAAAAGTTCATATGCGACTTCCTATGTCAGTAACACAAACCTAAGCTCAATCTGTGACCTTTTCAGCAACAGAAGTCATTGATTTTTCTCTAGGTCAAGTTAGACCTTCGAAGGTGGATATGAAGGTCACCAAATGAAAGTTCATACATGACTTCCTATACGTCTCCAATACAAACCTACACTCAATCTGTAACGATTTTGCTGATATAAGTCATTAAAATTTCACTGTATAGTTTGGCGGTTGAAGGCCAGTGAAGGTCAAGTTCAAGATCATCCAATGAAACTTCATACATGACTTCCTGTATGGCTACAATACAAACCTAAGCTTTGTCTGTAATAGTTTTGGTGATAGAAGTCATTGAAATTTCACTAAGTGAAGTCTGACCTTTGAAGGTCACCGAAGGTCAAGTTCAAGGCCACCAGATGAAAGTTCATGTATGACTTCATGTACATCTCCAATACAAACCGAAACTATCTGTAACCATTTTGCTAATATAAGTCATTGAAATTTCACTGTGAAGTTTGGGCATTCAAGGTCATTGAAGGTCAAGTTCAATGTCACCAAATGAAACTTCATACATGACTTCCTATATGCCCGCAATACAAACATAAGCTCCATCTGTAATAGTTTTGGTGATAGAAGTCATTGAAATTTCTCTATGTGAAGTTTGACCTTCGAAGGTCGCCGAAGGTCAAGTTCAAGGCCACCAAATGAAAGTTCATACATGACTTCCTATAAGTGTTCAATGTATACATGTTCCCAATCTTCAATAATTTTAAGCCTAGAAACCTTTGAAAGTTGTAACATTTTGCTTGACCTCAAGTTTGACCTTTCAAGGTCATCTGAGGTCAACTTTAACACAGCCAAAATATAGGTCATATATTACTTCCTATATGTCAGTAATACAAACTTAATCTCTATCTGCAACCATTTAACTTCCACAGGTGATTTGGCCCATTCTCCATAAGACCCAATATTAAAGTACAGCGCCCCCACTAGACCCACGTCCGTTGATTCAATCAAAATGGCACTCGCACTGTTCATAAAGTGCATCAAGGTGAGTTGATTGCCAGATTTAGAAAAAAAGTTACCGGACAGTTTTTGAGAAAATTTTTTTTGAAATTTCAAGTCATATCTTTTAACATTGTTAATATATTCCCTGACCTCGAGTTTGACCTTTCAAAGTAATCTGTGGTCAAATTTAATATTGCCAAAATATAGGTCATATATGACTTCCTATATGTCGATAACACAAACTTAATCTCTATCTGCAACCATTTGGCCTCCACAGGCCATCTTGCATATTCATAAAGTATAGTGCCCCCAATAGACCCACTTCTGTCGATTCAATCAAAATGGGACTCGCACTGTACATTGATGGTACCAAGGTAAGTTGATTGCCTGATTTAGAAAAAAAATTTATCACGCAGTTTTTGAGAAATAATTTTTTAAAATTTCTCAGTCCTATCTTTAACATTGGAGCCAAAATTTCAACGGCCCATTAAGCGGACAAAAATGATTCAATCAAAAATCCGAGAAAAATATCTGAAGATATGATCTAGTAGTATGTTATTGCAAATTTACACAGAAATTCATCCGGCCAAAAAAAAGATAAAAAATTTTCCGGACGACGGGCGACAGACGACGGACGACGGATGCCAGACAACGGACGCCACACCACGACAATAGCTTATCGGCCCATAGGGCCAGTAAGCTAAAAAAGGAATAGTTAATATACAATTTCTGATTCTAGTCATTCATTACAAAAATACTGAAAACAATGACACGTTTATAATTATTAAACAAATGTTTATTTTAGGGTTACTGCCTTGTCAACTGTCATTGTAAGGTTTTTAAATGCTTTGTTGACATGTGGTAGTTTAAAAGAGGTTGAAACAACCTAACGTAACAGAAGTCTACATAACTTTCTACAAAAACCAGATATAGCTGGACATCCTTAAATAATCATCTTTTCAAAGAAATTGTTTTCACATTTCCCTTTCAACCAAAACCGGATGTTGGTGGATGTCCTAGATAGTTGTCTTTTCAATGATGTAAAAAAAAAAGTCTCTTCACCATTCACTTTCGACCAAAACCAAGTGTATCTTAAACATCAGCAAAGCCATTTTCAATGTCTTTTCAGCTACATTTTGCTGGATGGGACCATTCAGCTTCAGCTGCTGAAGGTCACTGATTCAGAGATCCAACATCTGAACAAGGGCAGACAAATTCTAACTATGACTTCTCTGTGTATTGGCCATATTCATATATTCTAGGGTTTAATCACTTTTATTTGGCCATCATCATCTTCTTAATATTTTTCTCTGGTCTCAATAGGATTATATAACACTTCGGAGCAAAAATACAGAGGAGGAGTCCATAGCTGGAGGCCAAGATGGCAAATATCTCCACTGCAACAGTATATTTACCCGGGGAGCTGACATAGGCAGGGATGAAGGTGATCCAAACTGCACAGAAGATGAGCATGCTGAATGTGATGAATTTGGCCTCATTGAAGTTGTCTGGAAGCTTCCTGGCTAAAAAGGCCAGCAGGAAGCAGATGGCTGCTAGCAGGCCAATATAACCCAACACACACGCAAAACCAGTTACTGAGCCCATATTACACTCAAGGATGATCCAGGGACTCCGCCCCTGTATCTCAGCTGGGATGGGTGGTGACAGAACCAACCACAGCATACAGATTAACACCTGGACGAAGGTGCAGAGGGAGATGGCGACTCTCTGCTGCACTGGGCCGAAGTACCGCATAATATTGTTTCCTGGCACAGAGGCTCGGAAGGCCACCAATACCACCACCGTCCTGCTGAGAACACAGGAAAGGCAGAGCACAAAGCTGATCCCAAACAGAGTATGGCGCAACATACATGACCAGGGGGCAGGGCGACCAATGAAGACCAGCGCACATAGGAAGCAGAGACAGAGTGACAGCAGCAGCAGGAAGCTCAGCTCCGCATTATTTGCCCTAACCAGGGGCGTGTCCCGATGGAGAAAGAAGGTAGCAATGATGATAGATGTTAGAACCACTCCAGAGATTGAAAGCATAGCAAGTATGATCCCCATGGTCTCCAGGAAGGACAAGAACTCCACTTTTTTTGGAATGCATGTCGTCTGGGCAGCATTTGACCAGAATCGATCAGGACACTTCTTGCACTCTGCTGAACCTTGCAAATGAGGGACATACACTTTGTTATACGAAAGATTTTGGTGTTAAAATGGAGAACAAAAACTAGAAAAGATGAAGAAGTGGAATCATGCTATAAAAGTATGCAAGAGTGTATAGCTGCTTTGCTGAAGCAAACAGACAAAAACAGCGCTTAACTCATTCCCTACGGCAAGCTGCTTCCAAAGGCATGGCAAATTCTACCATTCCCTATGGTAAGCTGGTGCCAGCGGCATGGATGACGTCATTCGGAGTTCCGTTGAAAACATGCATAATGAGTATACATGAGTATCTCGTCAATCTGACCAATCTGACAGCAGTAATAGCAACCTCGACGATTCGCAGTCCGATAAAAACGGAAATCAGTTGACGATCGCGGTGATGGGCCACCTGTACTTCAACCACAGGAGGGGAGGGGCCGTGGCCGAGCCAGGACAGGTTGTGGTCGAGCACCTAGTTGAGGAGCTGCTCAGCGTCATGTAGCAGGCAACCAAAATGACAATTGGAATGATGTTACAAATACCCAAAATGACACTGCTAGTTTGATATTTGCATTAGAACCTGCTAAAAACCTTCATTTTGAAAATACAGACGTTTAACTAACCGTGTGTTTATATTGTGTAATTTTCGAGAAAAGTATTCTGTACAAATGTGACAATTTTATATAAAAGTATTCCGTAGGGAATGAGTTCAACAGTTTATTTTTTTTTACTTGTACTCGCCTTTGCACAAATCACAAGACATCTTTTTTGTTGCACATGGCCTCTGCATCATATACTGTACTTATGAAGCTATAACCCCTTTTCTGAGTGGCCGACATAAGTACAAAATAGCCAGGGAAGAAATGGCCACACACACAGAAAAAAAATAGTTAAAATATTTTATTTATATCCTATTTATGTGCAACATGTTTTCTTGATAACTCATAAGAAAGCTTAGAACTTGGGCTTCCTTTTTGAGAATGATTATGAAAAAAATGTGCTTTGATCATGTCTTGTGCTAAGAAGAGCCAAACCATTCACAAGAGACAAATATTGGATGTCATCGGAAAGAGCAGATTCTCAGCTTTCTTCTGATGTACAGTGCCGTGAAAAAGTATTTGCCCCCCTCCTGATTTCTTCATTTTTTGCATATTTTTCACTCTTAAATGTTTCAGATCATCAAACAAATTTTAATATAAGACAAAGATAACCCGAGTAAATACAAAATGCAGTTTTTAAATGATGATTTCATTTATTATGGGGAAAAAGCTATCCAAACCAACCTGGCCCTATGTGAAAAAGTAATTCCCCCCCCCTTCTTAAATCATGAACTGTGTAACCACATTTTTTGAGTCCAATTTCACGAGCCACACCCAGGCCTGATTACTGCCAGACCAGTTGAATCAAGAAATCGCTTCAATCGAACCTGTTGACAAAGTGAAGTAGGCTAAAAGATCTCAAAAAGCAACACATCATGCCGTGAACTAAAGAAATTCAAAAACAGATGATCGACAAAAAAATTGACATCTGTCAGTCTGGAAAGAGTTGCAAAACCATTTCTAAGGCTTTAGGACTCCGGTGAGAGCCATTATCCACAAATGGAGAACACTTGCAACAGTGGTAAACCTTCCTAGGAGTGGCCAGCCTACCAAAATTACTCCAAGAGCGCATCGACGACTCATCAAGGACGTCACAAAAGAACGCAGAACAATATCTGAAGAACTGCATGCCTCACTTGCCTCAGTTAAAGTCAGTGTTCATGATTCAACATTAAGAAAAAGACTGGGCAAAAATGGCATCTCTGGCAGAGTTCCAAGGCGAAAACCACTGCTGATCAAAAAGAACACAAAGGCTCGTCTCTCATTTGCCAAAATACATCTTGATGATCCCCATGACTTTTGGGAAAATATTCTGTGGGCTGACGAGAAAAAAGTTGAACTTTTTGGAAGGTGTGCATCCTGTTACATCAGGCGTAAAACAAACACAGCATTTCATAAAAAGAACATCATACCAAAAGTCAAACATGGTGGTGGTAGTGTGATGGTTTGGGGCTGCTTTGCTGCTTCAGGACCTGGATGACTTGTCGTAATTGATGGAACTATGAATTCTGCTCTCTTCCAGAAAATCCTGAAGGAGAATGTCCAACCATCAGTTTGTGACCTCAAGCTCAAGCGCACTTGGGTTATACAGCAGGACAATGATCCGAAACACACTAGCAAGTCCACCTCTGAACGGCTTAAAAAAAAACAAAATTAAGATTTTGGAGTGCCCTAGTCAAAGTCCGGACTTAAATCTGCTTGACATGCAGTGGCATGACCTTAAATAGGCCGTTCATGCTCAAAAACCCTCCAATGTGGTGGAATTAAAACAATTCTGCAAAGAAGAGTGGGCTAAAATTCTTCCACAACGATGTGAAAGACTCATTGCCAGTTACCGCAAATGTTTCATTGCAGTTGTTGTTGCCGAGGGTAGCACAACCAGTTATTAGGACTTAGGGGGCAATTACTTTTTCACATAGGACCTGATAGGTTTGGATAGCTTTTTCCCCTTAAAAAATGAAATCATCGTTTCAAAACTGCATTTTATATTTACTCGGGTTGTCTTTGTCGAATATTTAAATTTGTTTGATGATCTGAAACATTTAAGTGTGACAAATATGCAAAAAAATAATAAATCAGGAAGGGGAAAATACTTTTTCGCAGCACTGTATAACACAAAGAAATCTGATGTAATATAGCGGAAAAACAATCAGAGAAAGGAGTTAACTGTTATCACAGGTTATATCTGACCGGAATTTTGCAGTGCTGTCAGGAAAGAGCTACAAAGAGGGATCATTAAATTGAAAATAAGGCAGTTGTAATCTGCTGTGCATAATTTCATATACAAGTAAAATAACATATAGTAATAACCACACAGTTTACAAAATCTGGTGCAATACAGTAAATCAGCACATTTTCAGATGCAGGGGACAGCTGTGTGACTTAATAGATGATAATAATCTGTTCGGTCAAATCATTTTTTGAGGCCTTAAATCTTTTTCAAATACTGTCTTCTAAAGAGAGGTAACTTGTGTAAAACATCTTGCATGCTTGCTCATGTTCATGGCGAAATAAGGGAATCGTTAAAAGTACCTGTGGTATTGCTGATCTCTCCTTCGGGACATGGTAAGCAGTCGAAGCAGCAGATTGGCTTTCCTCTCTGTATGGCCTTTCGTGTGCCTGGGGGACAGGGCATGCTGCAGACGGACACAGGAACCTGTATGCATCCAGCACAACATGCAGGACATCACTTTTCCTCCACTCAACATTCTAACGCAACTATACCCTTAGCAGCATTCCAAAACGCTAGTGACACACTTTAGCTGATGGAGTAAGCCAGTGGTCTCCAAACTAGTTCCTGGAGAGCAGTCATCCTGGAGGCTTTACTCCAATCCAAATTTGCACACCTGATTTGGCGAATTAGCAGCTCATCAGGATTTCTTACTGGGAAATGAGGTGTGCTTTGCTTTTGTTGAAGTGCAAACATTCAAGATGGCAGCGCTCCAGAGATAGGGTTGGAGACCATTGGCATAAACTAACTTAGAAGTAACTTTATTTATTTGGCTAGAATGTAAGAAGTCACTGAATAGCTGCATTGGATGTTTTAAACTTCCTAAGACTCCTAACACCAGCCTAATGCAGAAATGCCATTTTCAGCCCAGTTAATTGATCTAGTTAGCATGGTAGCGTGATGTAGCCAATGAGTTTGCATGGTGATGAGATAAGCTGAACAAACATAAATTGTTGATGGATAATATTTTATTTTTTATAAAACTCAGCGATGTGATAACTACCATGAAAAAATCAACATGCACTCCACTCCAGTCTATTGCATCAGCAAAACCCAACTGCTGACTGATGGTATCTAGGTTTTATGAGAATGTAAGCCTGAGCTGAGGGGAGG
Organism: Gymnothorax javanicus; assembly: GCA_029692085.1. NCBI lineage: Eukaryota > Metazoa > Chordata > Actinopteri > Anguilliformes > Muraenidae > Gymnothorax > Gymnothorax javanicus. The sequence goes on from CM056195.1 coordinate 41,739,845, forward strand.
AAAAAAAAAGAGTAGTTACAGACAAATCTCCTTAAACATTTGCCGATCGCCACCGCAAAAGTGTTGCAAAAGTCACGTGTAAAAAGAAAAAAAATTAAGAGGCCTGCATTGTTATAACTGATGAATTGTCTGTATTTCCAGCCTTTGGAGCAAAATACTGAGACTTTTTAGAGATCTGTGTACATATTTAGTGATCTGTGTGCGCATTTACATATCTGTGTATGCATTTACAGAATGTCCACACATTACGAAACCTCAATAAACTTGCAAATTTGAATAGATATTTGGAGAATGTATAAAACATATGCAAGTCTAATTTTGCAGATGCAAATTTTGATCCACATTTCCAGGTTCCTGTACACATTCACAAATCTCTAGACACATTTACAAATGCGTTTACACATTCAAACATCTGATTACACACAAGATACACTGCAACCAACACTCATTTTCAAATCATTTTGCTGCAATAATGGCCGCATAGTCAGTCCAAAAATGATGGTCCCTCATTAATTTATGGCACGTAAAAATTGAATGATTACCTCATTCTGACCACCACCCCAGACAACTCTTTTTGCATGGAAATCAAACTTGCTGTCAGATCCATCCTCATAGTCAAATTGTCCGACCTTGACGAACATCACTGTGCCCTTTGCCCCCACTTGCCAGTTAATGATGTCATAAGATGCTGGTGGTTCACCATTCTTATTAAAGTGAGTTGCTTCCCCCACTGGTGTCGTGAAGTTGACAGTGCTGAGGTAGTGAAGAATCTTCCAGGAAAAGAAATACCCAGATTTTCAACATTGATTAACAAAATTACAGAGATGAAAAATTGGGACTTAATTTAAAAGTGAATACTTGGTGTGCCAATGTTAATTGGAAATATCAAAGCTGCTGACCAGTAACTGAAAATTCAATCATGTAAAGCCAACAATAAACTGAAGTACAGGGTTAGGCTGAACATACAAATATGAAGATGATGAACACAATGCAAGTATGCAGTATTAAGACTATGAAATAAAAGCAGAGCATCACCTTGGAGGTTATAACAAAATGCGTAGATTAGCAGTGTGACTGTTCAATATTGCAGCGATAAGTATGATTGAAAAACCACTTAGTTCACAAGAAATGTCAATTCATAAAGCAAAAATAAATATGTTATTAGAGTAAGTATCATTTCCTAACTGCCATTTCAGAAATATTTGAATTTTTAATCAATAATTTGTAAGGCATACATAGAAAAATCATCAGTTCAGGAGTAGAATTAATGATATAATGAATACCAAAATTGAGCAATGGTTTGTTTTTGTGAGATGGTAAAAAACAACATTTTTTGATTGATTTGAGAATAGCAACCCTCTGAGTAATTTAAATTTCAAAACATTTGTCCATCATCATTTGTCTAACATTAATGCCAATAAATAGCCTGTTTTTTTTTTCTTTGTAAACTATTAGACAGCCTAAGAGTCTGTCTCATTTATTCATGAATACATTATTGTTGAGAGAGACATGCTTTACCTATTTAGGTTTTATATAATATGTAAATGCAGGGTATTCTTAAAAAAACAATAATTGAATGTAATGTTTCACAGCTGCTTGTACGTTGTATATATACAGCATATATTTTATTGTTTGACACATTTATGTACATTTGTAAATTAGATGACTGTGTGCTTTACAGGCATTAAATGTGCTTTTGGTAAATCTGATATTAACAAGAGGACAGTGTCATCACTATCCCCTGCCACAATCAAGGGCCATAACTCCATAAAAAATTATGCTTCGACATCCATTTTCAAACTCAGTGTAGATCAAGAGTAGCTTATGAAGCATACAAAATTTTACGCATCTAGGTATAATAGTTTCAGAGAAATCTTGTCCCCATTGTGGACTGGACAGACGGACACACGCACGCGTGGACAGACGGACCCCAATCCAATATCCCTCGGTCCCACTTCATGGCGGGGGATAATAAACTGTTATGCTGCTCATTATTAATTAATACCATGAGTTGACAGATGCCAATGCATTGTATTTCTTCATGCTTGCTTGTACCTGCTGGGGCTGGAGGTTGGTGATATCGGGACACCCCCCCTTTTCAAAGAGGCCATCCCTTGGTTGGCAGGACAACATGTTGTGAATGGCATGTGCAATGGCATACACTGCCTTGTACACACTGTAAGTGGCTCTCAACTGTGAGACATCAGTATAAATGCTGTCTACATCATCCAAGCTCTCAGAACCTGTACACTGTGGCTTGTCTGACAAATGTGGTAGGGAATCATTATTCCAAGTGCATCTGAACATCACTTCCCAGAATTCTTTCACAAATGGGTCAAATGGAAAAGATTTTGGCCGTAATCTGATAAGAAAAGGTTTGAGACCTTGAATATTTCCCCTCCGCAAAGCAAATCCTAATGTGCCTCTCAGATTTTGTGGCGTGGGAATAATGCTGGCAGTGCTCCAGGACTCTGTAGCAATCCACTGCTTGTCAGTGATGTTCTGTCGTACCACCTTCATCAGTAGGGCTTGCATATCTGTAGCGATGGCGAAAGTGACAATGACTTTGGCTGTGGATTTCCTGATCTTTGCTATGATGCGCTGTATACTCTTCTCCAAACTGACCTTGGGGATGACCTCAAAAAAGGCCACACACACCTCAGAGTTCGCCAACTCCTCTAACAGAAGTTGGATGCCAAACTTGCCATAGTCATCATCTCCCATTATCACTCCCACCCAGGTCCAGCCAAAGAGGCGCAGCATGTGTGCCATGGCCCGGGCCTGAAAGGCATCACTGGGCACAGTACGGAAGAAGGTGGGGTACTTTTGGTGGTTTCCGAGGCAAGCACATGTGGCAAAGTAGCTCACCTGAGGAGCACACAGATCACCCGCGAATCTGTAATTTTACCGCTTCTTCTATCTTATGAAGTTCATCTATAGAAAGCATTAAAAACAAATCAAAAGCCTCGGCAAATGGGATCATTAAAATGCACAGGGGAGTCATATTTGAAGACTTGCCCATCCTTAACCACTCTTTCTGGTGCACATTTGGGGATTAGGTCGGCCTGAAGTCCTTATAGCTTTCTTTTATCATCAGTGATTTTATGCTGGCTGTACAGATACGTTGCTCACCATGGGAATGTTGAAGACTCCGAGAGTTCTAGCAATCACAGCAGATGCTGAGGAGCGGGCATCACCAACAATAACAGGCACCGTGGGAGAGCTGCCACACTTAGAGCTTGTAATCACAGGGTCCTTGCCAGTAACCAATCCAAGTGCAGCAGCTAAAGTAGTTCGCTCTGCAAGACAGGTGTCAGCCAGGGCATACCCCAGGGTTATATTGGGCAGAAGCTGGGGATTTCTGTTTATCTCATCCACTGCAAAGATCATGGTCTGCAGCCAACGGTATGCACGCATATCAAAGCTAAGACAGGGAGGAAGAGAGTAAGACAGATAGGCAGACTGATATTTACCAAGTCAATACAGCCTCATGTACAAAGTCAGCAAATATATAAACCAACTACACAAGCATACCAACAAAAACATACATTCTACATAACATATGTGAATACTGTATGCAGCAATATAGTGCAGAAAGAAATAAATTCAGTCAAATATTCATATGTTTTTCGATTGATTCGCTCACTTTATACAATGTAAAGACACTGCTGGTCGCGTGAAGTCCAGGTTGGGCTCAGGTGGCTGTAAATGAATAGGAAATAGTCCACCAATGATCATATCGCCCTCCTTATACACACTCTGTGAAAACAAAGTATCCATTGAATTGCAGGAGGACCCTGCTAACCCACATGTAGCTCGAAAGACTAATGACACCCACGGCCATAACCAGGAATGAGCTCCCATCACTGACAGCAGACTGAGTGAGAGAGATGGGGGAGACGGATCTAGTTCTCCCTCTAAAAAAGAGAAAGGCCTTCTTATATAGGGCTCGATCTGCACATTGTGGAAAAAAAACTGTCAAAAACAAGGTGCATAAGTGCAGCAATTGTGTAAACACTTGGGGAGCCCATTTAATTGCAGGGGCCTCAACCTCAAAGGAAATTGCTAATTTGGCTTGTTTTTTGCAGTTGGAAATTGTGTACGAAGGCCGTGGACTAAGGTACTGATGCAACCGCTCTAATGTGCACTTACTGAAGTCTACCCTGCTTTCCCTTAAAGAATTAAAGGATTTGAGATACTGATTGCATGATGTAGTCTAGTTGCTGGAATCATGCAGCAGTGAAAACAAATCCAAATCAAGTATAAACTATTCAGTTTAGTTGAACTTAGTAACAATGATAGCTGTCTTCTTCTGAAGTTGAAGGCTGTAAATATTTGTGTGTACCTCTGTGTGTTTGCCTTCAGAGAGTGAAATCTCTCTTCTGCAATAATACATTATGCTCCAATGCAAGCACAATTATTTTGTAAATGCTAATTGAAATTCTCAAATGTATTTAATGACACATGAATGTGAAAGTTCTTTTGATCTCGACCAAGCTGGATGTATCTGCTTGGTACTGAAACTTTCTGGAAAAAGGGAGGCAGTTTACAAATATAAAACTATCGTGACATTGAAAATCTATGCTTTAGGGAGCTTGTCAATGTTCTGAACAGTGAACGCATTCATTTTTGAACAGACGCCTGTTCATTTTTGGATTCGTTCGAGGCTGCAAACCTGGTCACTGCGTTCGATGATGAACACCCTTCCGTTCATTTTCTGATACGTTCATTTCCCAATGCGTTCATTCTCCGATGCCTGCCCAAGGCCTGATGCGTTCATCTATGTGTGAAGTGAGCTTTTAGATTATGGGCGCGGATATTCTTTTGTGAACGACGACTGAATATGGATGACGGATTATATAAACGCTTGTACAGGCCTATTTTCAATTCCTAGTTCCTTCAAGTGAAATAGTTCTCATTGTCATTGTTAGGTTTTTTTCATATAAAGTGAAATTGTTCTCATTGACATTGTCAGTTTGTTTTCATATACTGGGTATAATCCGCCTGCTAAAGATCATTTGCCAATTTAGGTGACGCTTCAGGAATGGGATTATATGCGACCTACTCCTGTTCTATGAACAAAAACATATTCCGTTTATCTAAACAAAAACATATTAAACTTAGTCGACTGAACAAATTAAGTATTAATCGTGCACATCATCCAAAAGTCTTGTCACCGGTATTCCAGCGTGTCGCATGAATTCAGGTCTCACTCCGTGATCTCGTATCCCCTGAACCAGCTAATCCCCATGGCATCACAAGACTACTTAGTCATTTATCTTGCAATCAAGCTTATTCATTAATTGAACTGATAACACCCTTATAATAAGGGTTATATTCATAAAGGGGAAAGGGGAGGAGATAAATATTTATTAACATTCAGACATGCTGATTTTATAATAGCCTACTGTGCACATGCAGAGGTTTTACTTTGCTCATCTGCTTATCTAGATCTGGAGTTGTCGTCGGCAGCTCCCACAGTGCGGCGGTTTCATGTGTTGAGACTTCAATCTGAAAAAAATACAGTACAATAAATTAGAACAATATATAATTTGACAAATGGTACAAAATCTGCGACAGTCAATGGAATAAAATCTGAATATCATTGCAGAACTCATCGTGTACGTAGTGAGCAGTAAAGTGTGGCTTTTTTTTTTTTTGGCTTGCGCGTTCACAGGTTTAAAAATAAAGGATTAATATTGCGGATAATTTTGCAAGTTGATATGAGCCGGACGAAGTTATCCTAGTTCTTATACTCGCAGAATAGTAGAATTAAACTTGGGCTGTCGCGCAGATGATGTGATACAATGCGTAAACTATAATTTTAATGTATTTAATTTATTTACAATCTTTTGCATACAAATTGCCTAGTGGTCAAGTCATGATTTGGAATTCAAATATGTTTTTTATATAAGAAGGAAAAAGTAGCATACTGAGACCACACGGAAGCGAGGTTCATGCGAGTAACGCAATATGTACGTGTCCGAAAGTCGGACAGGGTTTTAATAACTCCGTGTCCAACAGTCGGATGGTTTCAATAGAACTCCGTGTCTGACAGTCGATGACTGTTTTTAATTTCTTCAAATCTACGGAATCTTTTAGATATTAAACGTGAATGTTTTGATAAGAGGGCTCAGTTCTTCAAGATGAGTACCGAGAATTTCAATCAATGTTTCTGTTTAAAGGGGACCTAATATGCTATTTTTCCAAGTTTATATTTTGGTCTTTGACTCCCCTAGAGTACTCCTGATCGCGCAAAGTAAAGAAAGGGTACTTATTTCGCTCATACTGCCATCCTCAAAAAACCCCATTTGTAGTCCATAGTAGTCTCTGCCTGAAACGCCTCATTGGGGTGGCTCTTCCACTATGGCCCCCACTCCCCGTGTGCCCACTTTCTTCTGACTGGCCAGCTCTGTGGAGGGCGGATCTAGGCGGGACGAGGCTGCAGAACACAGTTTCGGGGTTTCAGAGTGAAACGTGAGACGCATCTGCCATCTGAGCTAAGGAATCAGTGGGGAAATTCTGCAATCAAACGCAGTACATGTGTATAGATCTAATGAAATTAACTTGTTCTAATAAACGCAACGGCGAAAGTGGAGGACGCAGTGTGAAAGTCTGGCAGCTCAAGCACGAATTTGCTATCGGTTACAGTTTGCTACGGCAACAGTTGGTGAGTACCGCGGTTTTTCTACTCCTAGCTAGGATGCAGGGGAAGCTGGAGTCCATCCCATATAGACACATTTGTAGAACGGGTCGACATGCCCAAGTCGTCCCTTGAGAATCAGCTGGTTCTATGTCCACTTTTCCTCATTTTGAGAAAATGGAGTTTGAAAATTTCAACTGTCTTATCTCTGATGTTTAGAGTTATCAAAATTTATTTTGTATCGAATATTGTTGACTGTGGAAGGTACCCTAAACATATTGCAAACATGTTCAAAATCTCCATAGGCTTAGAGATATAAGCAGTCAAAAATGGACATAGAACCTTCTGATTCCGAGGAACGTAAGTTGCCCTTGGTCAACAAGTTCTATGTCCAACATAGGACCTGGTGCCTTTACTGGTTTTTCGATGATCTAAATCAGGAAGTTCTATGTCCATCAGAGTTGTTTTAAAAAAAGTTATGAACAAACTAAGAACGTTTTAGTCAATGAATGGTTACCTGTATTTTATACTTATTTCACAAAAAATGTACTGGGACACCATGAACGATTATATAAGACTGAGGATTAATAAGTATTGAAAATGCTTCATACACTCATAGATAAAAGTATTGCATCAAATTAACAGATTGATGAATGAGCCACCTTCTCATTTGAACCTGTGACACCGGACAGCATTGCCCACTGACCAGAATCAATAGCATGAAAAATTATGTATGGAGAAAATTAGGTGGGGGTGGGGGGTCGGGTATCTCCCCCCGATAAAATTTGATTTTCTGTGAAAATAGCATAGGCCTATGTTCTGTAAAATCAACTACAATATTGGGGTAGGCCTAGCTAGGGCCTAAATGGTCGTGGGGTGGGGGGTGGGTGGGGCAGGCGAAAGCGGGCAGGGAGGGGGTAGGGGGTCTCCCGATATCCCTGGGTTGCCCCGATGTCGCTGACAAATTGTATATTAAGTGCACTGTACATTAGCACACCAGGCCTAGAGTTGATCGTTTGAGAATTAAGTAGTTCTATGTCCATGCATATTGACGAATGTGACTTTTCCACACCAGTCCTAACACGACAAAATTAAGATTTACAGTGTATATACATTGTTGGTGAACAACTTACCCATCAAAATAATCCATTAGTCTTTCAGAAGGGATCAAAATTGAACGTTTTTTCTGAGGAGTTCTCATTTTGTGCTTTACATGTGCTCCTTGGCCATTTTGAGTTTAATGTCACATGATCCAGGTACGGACCCTGATTGGTTCCTTGGACATAGAACCACCTGATTTGAAATGAGCCCCACCCAGGATATAGAACTAAATGTTTCTACGTGTTAATATGGTGTAGACTTTAGGTTGGAGCTAAGCACTAAGTGACATAAACCTAACTGATTTTAGAATGTCCTGGTATGCTTAACTCCATTTCTGCGAAAAGTGGACATAGAGCCAGCTGATTCTCAAGGGACGAAGTGTAGACCGGACACCGTAGAAATCCGGTGGGTCTGAGTTTAGAGAGAAACGTGGACAGTGAGGGGCAGCTAAAAGTGGACCAACAGCTTATGGACTGCTTCGGTGTGTATTAGGACCTGCTGGTTCGTGTGCATAGCTGTGGTGTGTTGTTAGCGGAGAAACGAACAGCTTCCGCTGGTATATGACGGAGGGGCGAAAGCTCCAAGCTAAAACGGCCTTTTCAGAAATTGCCTGTGGTAATGGTTTACTTATTGCTTCGGAATGACCAGCTTTTCCTCGCGGAAAATGGGCGCATTATGGATTGCGTGCGAGAGCTAGACAGAGCTCCGGTTATGTCATGAACATAACACAGGTTTTACAGACCGTAAGTTCCGTCTGCGTGAACCGTTGCTTATGTGGAGCTAGCAAATCGATAACTTTTACAGGAAAGAATTTAATATTCAATCGATGGGAATGCAGAGAAATCGTTTGTTATACCGGACACGTTATAGGCTGTACGTTTCCCTATTACTTTCACCGGTAGTATCAGAGAGCTTGCCCAGACATTGGAGATGTATCAGGCTGACCCCGGTCATGGATAAGTAAAGCCATCGTTTCATAAGCACCCAAAAACGCACCCCAAGCTCTGCAAAATCTACGTCTGGTCTAACTGCAGCCCAACTCGGCAGACACATACAGCACCTCTCCGGTTAGCTTCAACTGTAGTGGCTACAATCAGGCAACGTTATGATGAAACTGCCACATTGATGCATACCGAAGTAACACAAGCATACCGATCATAATTGCTGCATATAAGTTAACCAGGAGCATTTTTAATTAGCAGAGCACGCGAACGAACATGCAGTAGCTGATAAGCAGTCATGACTTGGAATGTAATCTGTCGCGCAAAAGATTCGTTTCGCGTCCGGTGTGAAAGCTACTTAACGCTTCCATAACGCCGGTATTCGCGTCTTTGCATTAACTTTGAATGTAGCTAATCTGTCGCGCAAAAAATTCGTTTCGCGCCCGGTGTGAAAGCGGCTTGACGTGCCCAAAACGTGTATTCGCGTCTTTGCATTGACTTTGAATGTAGGCTAATCTGTCCTGCGAAAAATTCATTTTGTGTCTGATGTGAAAGCAGCTTTATGGATAGTACGCGACAGCTAGATAGAGCTCGGTTATGTTATGAACATAATACAGGTTTTGCGGACCATAAGTTCCGTTAGCGCGGACAAGTTGCTTATGTGGAGCTAGCGAATTGATCACTTCTACAGGAAAGAATTGCCTATTTAATCTCCGCCTTTTTCGGCTTTTTATTAGCCACAACACTTTCTAAAGGGGGATGAAATTATGTCAAGGTAGTGCAGAGAAATCATTTGTAAACCAGTAGAGCTTCTGCGTTTCGCATTGCTTTCACAGTAGCACCAGAGAGCTTGCTCAGACATTTGAGAAGCATCCGGCTGATTCCGGTCATGGATAAGTGAAGCGATCACTAACTGTAGTGGCTACAATTGGGCAACGTTATGATGAAACTGCCACATTGATGCTTACCGAAGTAACACAAGCATACCGATCAGAATTACTGCATATAAGTTAACCAGGAGCATTTTTAATTAGCAGAGCATGCAAACTAACATGCAGTAGCTGGTAAACCGGCGGTCATAACCACAGAGACAAACCCTTGCAATACAGGTTTTACAGACAGCAAGTTCTGTTACTGTGAACAGTTGTACCAAGCATCCAAATTACAAACAAGTATTAAAAGTTAGCTTCAAATGAGGTTTATGTTCACACACCTTCTGTAGAATTTCCCCTGATATCACTCTTGCATATTTAGGACGCAAACATTAGCAACAGTAACTTGGCTACGTTAGCCGCTGAGCTACAGCCACAATCAACTGGCTATCACGTCAGGTTGGCTTATGCAGTAAAAGCAACTTACAGCTTCTGTGTCTGTGAGTCACGGACAGTCGTGACCGATACAGGCTTTATCTTCAGATATCTTAGAAAGCCTGCGCTTGAGGCCAGTTGTTAGTGCTAACTATCGCTAGCGGTCCTGCTAGCCACCCGTAACACGTTAGCTTCACTTACATTATTTGCTGTTATATGGTTACTTACAGCTTGTGGCTCGAAGCGCTTGATCGATGCAACTGCTTCAGGTTTGAGAAGCAGCTGAAACGCTTTATCCTGTGTCGAATTATCCTTTATTGACAAAGCTGTCTTTGGTGAAATGCTGAGCACAAGCAGCCAACGTTCCCTTTGGCCATGGCTGTTTGCTGCCAGCAAACAAAAAAAGCTACCCACTGATTTCTGGTGGCATAGTGTTTTGGAAGAGAAATATTTGTTTTTCTTCACGTCCAAAAGTAAACGGACAAGTAGCTTTGGGAGAGATACTAACAAAATTGCACCTCAAATGATCTGCGGTTCTTCTTTTGTATTTCCAAAAGTGTAGACGCTACTAAGGCATAGTATGATCTGCCATTGTTAGTGCCTGCTAGAATAGTTTCCGGTGTGGGCAGGTCCAGCGCAGTGGTTGGCTCTGGCTAGGTCTGTACTAATTGGACGGCACAACCTGACGTCAGGTTTTGCCCAGATCTCGTGAAGATCTCGGGAGGAGCTGTTCAGAGAGGAAATCACGCTCACGAAATCACGTTCTTGGATTACAGCAAAGTCCCTGTATCTTATGTTTAGAAACTTTTCAGAGGTTGAGCATGGACAAGCAACATTATAACATTACTAATATGTAGTAAAAGAAGGATCAGCATGTTAGGTCCCCTTTAGCTCTGCTCAATAAAGAGAGTCGACATTGGCGCTGGACGTTGTGCATTTATGACGAATTTAGCGACTGTCGGACAGAGATCCTAAAATACTCCGTGTCCGAAAGTCATAAAATTTCTAATTTTTCGAGCAATTATTAGAAGTACAAACTTGATCATGTTTGTGTTCGACCTTCACAAAATGCAAGTTGATAGCTATCGACTTTTCTTGGTCTTTTTATTCGTCTGTTTTCTCTTGCTGAAGATAGGCAACAGTCTTCATTCGGTCTCTCTCTTGAAAATTAGTCAGATGGATCGAACAGATTCACGCTTTATTTCCACACCAGAGATAAAATAGTGCTTGTAGTTAGTGAGCAAATCAATTCCATGACCATTGACATTGTGAATTAAATATCGCATGCACGATCAAGACTGTCGGACGCGAAATGCAAAATACTCCATGTCCGGCAGCCAGCAGAAAGTAAAAGTATTGATATGAGAACAGATTTATAACAAAATAAAGAATAAAAATATATCCCAACAAACAGAGCATCCAAAAAAGATGGCCTGCAAATAAATAAATCACAGTGCTCATTGGATGTTCTGTTTGTTGTTAAAATGTTTTTAAATTATTCTTTATTTCGTTATCAATCTGTTCTAATCATCCTCTTTTTTTTTTTTGCTGTCGGACACGGAGTATTTTGCATTTAATGTCCGACAGGCATTGTACGGACTTTGTTGTATTTATAAAAATGGCCCAAATAAATTGATTGCAGTGCCCATTGGATTTTCTGATTGTTGGTGATAATATTTTTATTCTTTATTTTGATATAAATCTGTTCTCATATCAATACTTTTACTTTCTGCTGGCTGCCGGACATGGAGTATTTTGCATTTCGCGTCCGACAGTCTTGATCGTGCATGCAATATTTAATTCAATTCAATGGTCATGGAATTGATTTGCTCACTGACTACAAGCACTATTATATCTCTGGTGTGGAAATAAAGCGTGAATCTGTTCGATTCATCTGGCTAATTTTCAAAAGAGAGACCGAATAAAGACTTGTCTATCTTCAACGGAAGAAAACAGACGAATAAAAAGACCAAGAGAAGTCGATAGCTATCGATTTGAATTTTGTGAAGGTCGAACACAAACATGGCCAAGTTTGTACATCTAATAATTACTGGAATACTCAAAAAATTAGAACTTTTATGACTTTCGGACACGGTGTATTTCAGGATCTCTGTCCGACAGCCGCTAAATTCTTCATTAATGTAATTGATTGTGGGACACGGAGTTATATTGAAACCGTCCGACTGTCAGACACGGAGTTATATTAAAACCCTGTCCGACTTTCAGGAAACGTAGACACTGCGTTCCCCGCAAAGTATTCACACAGCAACATTTGAATGTTTTGGCTGACTGAAAGTACCCTGGTACCATTGAACCACAATTTATCTCCGGTCTTGAGTGTGGAATGTATTAAAGCATCTTATCGAACTCGATGAAAAGTGTAAGCGTATAGCGGAAGATTGACGATCGGTAAAGATATAATCTCGAAACTGGATTTTTTAGTCGACGTGAAAACTGTTGTTTAATAGGCATGTACCTTACAATATACTTCTAAATTCGGCAGGATGGGAGACGGGGAATTTTTTTCTCGTAAGAAGGAAATATTAACACATGTTGGTGTAAATTTAGCGTAGTGGAGAGCAGATTCATTTTGTAACGCGAGAGAGGGTAACTGCTTTCCTTTTTGGATTCCATCTGGTCAAAAATGAATGCATGCTTGTTCATTTTTTTAACGCAAAATTAACGCATGCTCGTTCATTTTTGAACACTGCCGTTCATTTTTTAGCTGAACACGAACGGAGACTTGTTCATTTTTGAACGCGTTCAGAATATTGACAAGCTCCCTTAATGAATGGAATTTTCATGTTTCTTTCCATAAGTGTTTTGATTCTTTAATGGAGGAATCAACGCCACCCCCCCCCCCACACACACACACACACACACTCACACAATTTCTTGTGTTGCATTTTGTCAATTGTTAGTCATGTTAATAGCCTCAAAAAGCACAATGCAAGACTTGAATTGTGAGTAATCAAATGAATCTGTTAATAGTGACGTAAAATTAGGAGTTAATCAAATTTTAGTTTTGGCAAAATAAACAGGTAAACGGATTATTTCCATTTTTAAAAGGATGTATAATCGACCAAGATTGATGCAAATTGGGCAAAAAAAGAAAGAAAAAGCAAACCAGACATGCTGTCCATACTTCCAGAGTGAACTGAAAAAATTGAAAAGTTGACTCAATTTAATAAAGAAAGGTAATTAACCATAAAGCATTTTTGAGTTGGCTCAACTTCAAGTTTCAAGTTCCTTCAAAAAGGAGTTTGTGTAAGCACTTTGACTTGAAGTTGCGCAAACTCAAAAATGATTTGCAGCTGGTTGCCTTCATTTTTTAAAGTTTTGTCGACTTTTTATTTTTTACTGTGTATTGACAGGTACAGACCTCCTAACCCCCCAAAAAATTGCATTGAATCTGCAGTTATTACAGTAAAAGGTGCACTTTGATAAATCTTTTAGATTTAGATCATTTTTATCTATTATTTGTCAAACAATGAGCATCTAAATTTAATTTTTTCATTCTGTATTGTGACAGTAACTTGTTTGTCACGCTTCACATTCCTTGAACCGAATAATCTGCCTAAACATCTGAAGAAGCGTATTTCCAAAGGTGATTACAAAGTCACTATTAGAAGTAACTGGAGCAGTAAAATTTATGGAGATTTAAACGGTGCTTGGCATCACCAAAGATTAAGTTTAATGGACTGTTCTCCTGATCCCTGAAACTACTAGAGCAAAAATTAGCCATTTACATTCATTAAGGCACTGCATTGAATTGGCTAACTTACCCAAGAGCTATTGATTAATAGAAGCTGATTAGATACAGCTAGCTTGCAAGACAACTAGTAATTTATATATTAGCTACCCAGCATGCTCAGACCATAGGATAATCAAGGACATCGTCATTAAATAAAAGTATGTGACATAATTAAACGGATCCTACAGCTGCCATCCCAGCCATCTACAGCCTGCAGTAACATAATTGTCATATTAAATAAGCCTGCCCAATACTGATGAACGCTTTTGCTAATGCTTCAGCTGGTGGGTTAGCCATGGTGCAACATTTTCAGAAAATAAAATGGTGATGTGATTTGCAAAGACCATTCATGTTACAAAGATGCCCAGAGTGGAGGAAAAATCTGTTGCAAGCGCTAGCAAGCTGGTTTACTAAAAACAGCATTTAACCGTGCCAGAATGACAAATTGGTGAGCTGTAAGCAAATTCAAACCTCACATAATATTCAGTAACCATTAAATTTGTCAAGCTGTGGTATCAAAACATTTAATTTTCTGTATCGGAGGAGTTCTGATCCGCCTTACGTGGAATTCTCAATGGCTAGTACACATTGCTTTTGTGGTTTGTGTTGGTTAGGTATAAGGATGAGGCATGAGGCTGGTTAGGGTTAGGGTAAGAATATCAGGGTAAGGCAATAAGGTACCTACTCACCCCTAGGCTAGTCAAAGGGTCTGTGAATTTTTTTTCGTCCTCACTTTCGGAGTCACAAAGAAACACAGCATTAAAGGCAAATCCAAATCAACTGAAGTCATTGGTGACCATGTTTTGAAGCATAATAAACAACATTAAAAAAAACACAAAATCCCTCCATACTGCAAATGCGTGGTAATCCAAGTGTCCGTAAGCCCATAACAGCGCATTTAACCTTGTCAGCCACCATAGCTAACATCTTCCGCAAAATTAAACAGGGCTCCTTGCTAAGTGGCTACATTGGACATATAGGCTAAAAACATGGTGCAAAGACGTGTTTACCAGTCAAATTTCAATGTTGGGGCTTAGGGACACTTGGATGACACCACACGAGCAACATGGAGGCATTTTGTTTTTTTTTAAATGTTGTTTTTTATGCTTGAAAGCGTGGTCAACAATGAATTCAGTTGATTTGGATTTGCCTTCAATGCTGTTTTTTATCCCCCCGCCACAGAATGCGGGGGGATACAGGCATCGCCTCTTCTGCCTGTCCGTCCGTCTGTCCGTCCGTCCGAAATAATTTTGTTTCCGGAACAGAACTCGGAAACTATGCAAGATATCAGCACCAAACTCGGTACATGTATTCCATGTATAGTCTAGATCAGCCTTTTGCTACTTTGGAAATTTCGGGATTCCTATTTTTGTCGAATCCATGGAAACAAATCTGGACTTAGTGCAAATTCCACTGTGTTTGTTTCCTGAGCAGAACTGAAAAACTATGTAAGATATCAGCACCAAACTTTGTACATGTATTTTATGTATAGTCTAGATGTGCCTTTTGCTACTTTGGAAACTTCAGGATTACTGTTTTTGCCATTTCCAAGGAAACAAATCTGGACTTCGTGCACATCAGGCCTAGTTCGTTTGCGGAGCAGAACTCAAAAACCGTTCAATAAATCTTACTGAAACTTTGCATGTGTATTACTCACATACTGAAGTGGTGCCTTTTGATATTTTTAGATTTCTGAAAATCTCATTGTTTTCGTTTCCATGAAAACCAGTTGCATTTGGACTCTGTACAGAGATAGGTTCGTTTCCGGAGCACAACTCAAAAACCGTTCATTATATCTTTCTGAAACTTTGCATGTGTATTACCCACATACTGAAGCGGTGCCTTTTGATATTTTCAGATTTCTGAAAAAAAAATTTTTTTCGTTTCCATGGAAACAAGTTGGATTTGGACTCTGTACAGAGAGGTTTGTTTCCGGAGCACAACTCAAAAACCGTTCAATATATCTTACTGAAACTTTGCATGTGTATTACTCACATACTGGAGTGGTGCCTTTTGATATTTTCAGATTTCTGAAAATCTTTTTTTCATTTCCATGGAAACCAGTTGCATTTGGACTCTGTACAGAGATAGGTTTGTCTCCGGAGCACAACTAAAAAACCGTTCATTATATTTTTCTGAAATTTTGCATGTGTATTACCCACATATTTTCAGATTTCTGGGAAAAAAAATTTTTTTCATGTCCATGGAAACGAGTTGGATTTGGACTCTGTACAGAGATGGGTTCGTTTCCGGAGCAGAACTCAAAAACCGTTCAATAAACCTCACTGACACTTTGCATGTGTATTACCCACATACTGAAGTGGTGCCTTTTCATATTTTCAAATTTCTGAAATTTTTTTTTTTTTCCTTTCCATGGAAGCGACATGGATTTGGACTCAGTTGCAGGGCTGGGTTTTTTTTCCGGAGCAGAACTAAAACACTGTTCATTAACACGTTGACTGCCAACTACGAGATAACTCGTAATGGCGGGTCAGGGCCAGCGCCAGAAAAATTCGGGGGAAATTATCCGTCCCTTTATTGACAACAATTGGTCCTGGCTAATTCTAGATGGTTTTCCTTTATAAGCACATTTTCTAATTCAAGAATAATCAAGTGGCAATTGAAGACACGGCTTCTCTCCCCCATGCGATCTAACAGCAAATAATGGGCTACATTCAGTGCAGAAAAATAATTTAATTATAATTAGGTCAATGCACTGGCACTCAGCAATGGTAATTTTTTTTTCCAGCGAGAGCTGAATTTCAGAACTCTTCACGAATGAAGGTAATTCTGGTGACAAGTATACGTGGTTTCCTCCGTTTTCATTTTCCAGTCTAACAGCTGGCTATTTTTTACAGCAAGTTGCGTGACCATGCTGCAAAACAGGTGTAGGTACTTGTCAGAATTACCTTCATTCGCAAATGAATTCTCAAATGCCGCTCTTGCTGGAAAAAAAAATTAACGTTGCTGAGTGCCTGTGCATAGACCTAATTATAATTAAATTATTTTTCTGCACTGAATGTAGCCCATTATTTGCTGTTAGATCGCATGGGGGAGAGTCAATGTCTTTAATTGCCACTTGATTATTCTTGAATTAGAAAACGTGCTTATAAAGGAAAACCATCTAGAATTAGCCAGGACTAATTGTTGTCAATAAAGGGATGGATAATTTCCCCCGAATTTTCAAGTCTGGCGCTGGCCCTGACCCGCCATTAGCTGGCAGTCAATGTGTTAATGACCCTTGTTTTTTTATTGCATTTGTTAAGATGTGCTTCATACTTCCAGATCATTCCAGAGGAAAATCACCTCAACATTCTTGTTTGAATTTCTTTGAAGGTGTAGGATTGACATGACTTTCGCAAATAATCAGGGGCCGGGGGGATACGTCATCTTATGATGACTCTTGTCTTTCTAACTCCAAAAGTGTTTTGAGGATGAAAAAAATTAATGGACCCTTCAATTAGCTTTGGGGTGAGTAGATGAGGAGTGAATTTTCATTTTTTGGGTAAACTATCCCTAAAAAGTGGTGCAGTTTTACACTGGTCAGTATAGTTTTGGAGGCTTTTCTGATAATAATTGACCATTTTAGTTTTGCTGATCATTATGGTGAACTTAAAAACACTAGTGCAGTGCCCGTAGGAAGTATGTATTCCTATAGAAAAGTGGGAGCTTAAGTAGCTTTTTCATGGATGACCAAATGAGGTTGTGGCTTCTGAGACCAGTGTTTGTCAGAGGAAGATAGGGACAAAATAAACTGCTAACACAGCATTTCGAACGGTATCTGTCTTGACATGCAAGCAATAGGTTAGAAATGCTTGCAAGTGAAATCACAGGGAAGAGAATGGACAGTGGTCTCAAAATTAATGTGATAAAGCAACAAGCCTATCCACAACCGCATGCTATAAAAAAACTCCGGGAGTATCAATCAAGACTGCAAATACGCAGTACTTTGAATTGCAAAGAAGATCTAGACGTGAAAATGAAATATTGAAAACATCATCAGCATTCCATAGGCCAACAGTCTTGAAATGCTAGCAAGAGGAGAGCCTAGGGTAGCCCAGGCCTAGAAGCCTGAAAGAAAAAAAAACGTTTCCAATCTAGCCATACTTTGGTATGGGAACTTTAGGCAATGTTTTAGTCAGTCAGACCATGTTCTAGCCATGTCAGCAAACACGATGAGCAGATGAGAACAGCGTGGTGAAACTTAAGAAATACAGGGAATGCTGCCTACTTACAGATGAGATTACTGAGACATGGAGGACATCCAGAGTAGGCAACAGCTACATCCAGGGTGAGTCAGGCTACAGGTATGAACATCCACAGTTGAAATCAATGAAGATTTAAGATAGTGTTTTTCCAAGATATTCGATGTCGAAGTTTGTGCTGTTCCTCGCCAGTCGCGTACAACTCTCCCAACTGTTCTGTCAATGGCCTAAGTAGAACGCAAGCTAGCCTACGAAGAGTTTGAAGTGTCCTCGCCAGTCGCGTATCTCTCCAAACTGTTCTGTGCAGGCAAGTAGCCTACCGTACAGGTAGCTTAAGAGGGAGGGAGACGTAGATGGGGGTGGGGGTGCAATTGCCTTCCACTCAAAACCTATTGGAGAGGTGAGGACATGCAAATAGAGAGGCACAATTTCATTGTCAATGCAAATTACACCACTTCATCTATTCCTATATGGGGGAGTGACAAAATAGAATGCCATAAGCCTATGCAAACTTTCCGGTGACCAAGAGCAGTATAGCAGTAGCATATGGGATTCTTTTAACTTTTTTTCATGAGGCGTGGCTATAGCTGAGAGCGAGAGCGCAAACTTTTTTTCCTGAGGCGTGGCTATAGCTGAGAGCGAGACCGTGACAGGCTAGATAGGTTACACAGGCGTATGGGATTGTAACTTTTTGAAAATTAATTGAAAAAGCTTCAAAATGAAGGATGCACACCATCGTGCCATGTGCAAGCCATATTCGAAAGCTTAGGCCGATCTGACAAACAGAGAGATATGCGAGCCACAGACACACAGACGCTTCTTGCTTTACAGATAGATAAATATGAAGGGGAATACACTTTATGTATACAAACCCCAATTCCAATGAAGTTGGGACGTTGTGTAAAATGTGAATAAAAACAGAATACAATGATTTGCAAATCTCATAAACCTGCATTTTATTCACAATTAAACATAGACAACATATCTGAAGTTGAAAGTGAGATATTTTACCATTTCATGAAAAATATTAGCTCATTTTGAATCTGATGGCAGCAACACATCTCAAAAAAGTTGGGACAGGGGCAACAAAAGGCTGGAAAACGCTGAATTCAACGCTTAATTTTCATGAAGCTTTTTTATGTTTGCAGCCCCTTTTCTCAACCAAAATCATGAAAATAAACTGAAATACGATGGAATTCTAAATGTTTGAAGTGTCTTGTCTCAGCTGAGCCATGTTCTCCCTTTCTATGATGCTTAAATCTTGAATTAAAAAGCATTAAATAGGGTAACGCATAAATAGCCATTTTGGCTTCTGCGCAAAGGGGTAAAGCTTATTCAGCCATGCTGTAAACAACTTTGAAACAGATAAAATGACATCTTTTTTGTCTTCTGAGGACACAATAAATTTTTCTGGCTTATATTTCATCAAGATTAGATGACTGGAACTCCTTTTTTACCTGTCTGAACCAGAAATCTCTGGCTGAACTACAAGTAGTTCAGTATTTAGCAGCAAGATTGCTCAGCAGGAGAAAGTGAAGACCCCAATAACTCCAATTATTGTACCTCTGAATCAACTGCCAATTCATTTTAGAAATTATTAAATTTTATTGATTATCAACAAGGTGCTTCATTGTCTGGCCCCAGAATATATCAGTGAGCTTTGAATTCCAAATATATTGCTCAGGTCCTCAAAGCAGGCATTACTGGCTGTTCCAGCAATGAAGTTGAAAACAAAGGGGGATCTAACATTTTCAGTTAAGGTTACAAGACACTGGAATGGCCTCCCGCTTAATGAGTTAGCAGCTCAAGTGTAACCTTATTTTGAATTTCCTTCAATAACTCAAATTTTTGGGCTGGCTTTCTTTTCCAACATTATTGATTTTTTCCTTTCTGTTTTTATTATTATTATTAGTATTATTATTATTCCTTTTTTGATGTTGACTTCTCTAAACCTTTTCCAATTTGTGCTTTATTTTGATATGCTTACATTTACATACATTTACAGCCCATAGGCTGTTTACAAAACTACTGATTGCACTTCCACATTTTTATGCATGCCTGTCTCCACAAATTGAGAGAGGTTGGCCCATTGGATCAAAAATAAAAAAATCCAGTCTGCCATGGAGTGAACAACCACTGGAGTACCATGGCTGAAGGATATATTACTGTGTTTATGGAAGAAAAAGAATTTAATATTTTAATGATGAACTCAGACATTTGGAGCTACATTCAAGATGAGGACAACTGATGCTACAACTGCTGTAAATGTGCCGTGTGGTCCAATGGAAAAAGAAGAGGATTTGATGCGCTTTGGCAAATTTAACAGAGAAGTTTCCTTTTGAATGAAGTTTCTAATTCTGCACAGAAAGGGGTACAAGCATGTGTAATGTTACACTTAAGCTTTTGGCCACACATGGACAGGAGATTGCCGGAGATATATTTCAGGGTCCTGAAAGGAAACTGGAAAAAACAACCGAAGTCAACGCGGCGAAATGGATCTCTATAACATTCAGCAACAGTCTTTTGTTACAAACAAGGCATAGAAACATGCAAAATACATTTTTATTTATGAGACCCAAGCTATCTTGGTACATACACTGCCCCAGTTTGGAACCTAGTGGTGCTATTAGAGTTTAGCCAAACATTAGCACCTCTGAGAGGCTGTATGGAGGAGTAAGGGAAGTCACTTCTCATTTCAGCGATAAGCATGGCCTCAGAAGGCAATGAGCCCAGTGCATTCTGGTTATTGTTGGTAGTCTCCCATTTGAGCAAAATGGAATACCACAGCCCTTTTTCTCTGGTCACTCGGCACCATTGAAAAAATAACAACATTTTGACTGCATAGTTAGCCCAGTTTTATGACAAACTCCTTTAATTTATCAATCAGCTTCAGCAGTGGAAGTTGACTTTTTCAGTGACCCAACTTCTGGGCAAGAGCAGATACATTCTCACAGACCATAAATTCAGCGTTCATCTCATTTAAATGTAGTCTTAGCTTTATTTGGCCATTAACTTCTTCTTAGTATTCTTGTCTGGTCTAAGAAGGATTATATAACACTTGGGAGCAAAGATACAGAGGAGGAGTCCATAACTGGAGGCTAAGATGGCAAATATCTCCACAGCAACAGTGTATTTCCCTGGGGAACTAAAATAGGCTGGGATGAAGGTGATCCAAACTGCACAGAAGATGAGCATGCTGAAGGTGATGAATTTGGCCTCATTAAAATTATCAGGAAGCTTCCTGGCTAAAAACGACAGGAGGAAGCAGGTGGCTGCCAGCAAGCCGATATAACCCAGTACACAGGCAAAGCCAGTGACTGAGCCCATGTTGCACTCAAGAATAATTCTGGGGCTCAGCCCCTGTATCTCGGCTGGGATGGGTGGAGACAGAACTAACCACAGCATACAGATGAACACCTGGACGAAGGTGCACAGGGAGATGGCCACTCTCTGCTGCACTGGGCCGAAGTACCGCATGATATTGTTTCCTGGGACAGAAGCACGAAAAGCCATCAGAACCACCAGCGTTCTGCTGAGGACACAGGAAAGGCAGAGCACAAAGCTGATTCCAAACAGTGTGTGGCGCAACATGCAAGACCAGGGTGCAGGGCGACCAATGAAGGCCAGCGCACACAGGAAGCAGAGAGAGAGTGACAGCAAAAGCAGGAAGCTGAGCTCAGCATTGTTTGCCCTAACAAGGGGAGTGTCACGATAGAAAAAAAAGGTGGTGATGATACTGGATGTTAGAATTATTCCCAAAATTGAAAGAGCAGCAAGGATGATCCCCATGGTCTCCTGGAATGACAGGAATTCCACCTCTTTTGGAATGCAGGACGTCTGGGCAGCATTCGACCAGAATCGATCAGGACACTTCTTGCACTCTGCTGAACCTTACAAATGAAGAAAACATGCATTGAAAATGATCAGTATTAAGTTGTTGAAATGGAAAACAAACAAAAACAAGAAAAGATGAAGTAGTGGAATTATAATAAAGACATATGAAAGAGTGTACGGTGTGTTCCTTTGCTGAACCTGAAGCAAACATCCAACAACAGAAATTCAATAAAATGTGTTTTTTGTACTTGTATTCACCTTTGCACATTTCAAAAGACACCTTCTTTTCTTGTCCTCCTCGCCATATAATGACAATACAGTTATTAAAAAGACGGATCGTAAAATTGAAGATTAAACGGTGGTAATTTCTTGTGCAGGATAACGTAATTTCATATACTGTTAAAATACAATGTACTGAAAATCACTCAGATAGCCATATTCCATCTGACAGAGCTTCATACAACATATGTCTGCCTGACTCTGTGCCACAAACCTTTTTTTTTTTTTTAGATGCAGGGGACAGCCTGTGTGACTTACCAGATGATCTGATCAGTCTGATTACTTTTTGAGACCTTAAAGCTTATTCAAATACTGTCTTTTGAGCAGAGGTAGCTTGTGTGAAAACTAGTGTGCTTGCTTATGTTCCTGGCAAAAATGAGGGAATCGTTAAAAGTACCAGTGGTGTTGCTGATCTCTCCCTCTGGACATGGTAAGCAGTCGAAGCAGCAGATGGGCTTCCCTTTCTGTACGGCCTTCCGAGTGCCTGGGGGACACGGCATGCTGCAGACGGACACAGGTACCTGTATACATCCAGCACAATGTGTTGAACATCAGTCTTTCTAAAACATTGTATACCCTCAACAGCATTTCAGAATTCTGCTATCCCATTTAAACTAATGCCCTTTCAGTATCATATACTCAGTTGGACATTTTGTATTTAATGCCTGTGAAAATGGTACATAAACAGGTTCCATGCAAACAAATGTATGACCAACTAGATTAATAAATTTGACTTTGACTACTAGAAGTTATGTAATACAGTTGCATGCAATCCATTTACATATTTAATTAAAAATCCTATATATATTATGAGAGTAGAGCTTTGCAGCCAGGCCACCCTTAAAAAATTTCAATATTGAATTTAGTAATTAATATTAAGTCACTTCATCCAAGGTATCCTCAAAATGCTAAGACTGTAAGCTAAGTTAATTAATCAATCAATTAATCCAATTCCAAAAAAGTTGGGATGCTGCGTAAAATGTGAATAAAAACAGAATGCAATGATTTGCAAATCTCATAAACCCACATTTTATTCACAATAGAACATAGACAACATATTAGATGTTGAAAGTGAGACATTTTACCATTTCACGAAAAATATTAGATCATTTTGAATTTGATGGCTGCAACACATCTCAAAAAAGTAGGGACAGGGGCAACAAAAGGCTGGAAAAGTAAGTGGTACTAATAAACAGAAGCTGGAGGAGCATTTTTCAACTAATTAGGTTAATTGGCAACAGTTCAGTAACATGATTGGGTATAAAGAGAGCATTTTAGAGAGGCAGAGTCTCAGAAGTGAAGACGAGCAGAGGTTAAAAAAAATTAGATCATTTTGAAGTTGGTGGCAGCAACACATCTCAAAAAAGTTGGGACAGGGCGATGTTTATCATTGTGTAGCATCTCCTCTTCTTTTAATAACAGTCTGTAAACGTCTGCGAAGCGGGGAGACCAATTACTGGAGTTTTTTGGGGGGAATGTTGTCTCACTCTTGTCCGATGTAGGATTCTAGCGGCTCAACAGTCCTCGCATCAAATGTTTTCTATTGGTGAAAGGTCTGGACTACAGGCAGGCCAGTTCAGCACCCAGATTCTTTATCTGTGAAGCCATGCTGTTGTGATGGATGCAATATGTGGTTTAGCTTTGTCTTGCTGAAATATGGAAGGCCTTCCCTGAGAGAGACATTGTCTGGATGGGAGCATATATTGTTGTAAAACCTCTATGTACTTTTCAGCATTGATAATGCCTTTCCAGATGTATAAGCTCCCCACGCCACGGCACTAATGCAACCCCATACCAACAGAGATGAAGGCTTTTGAACTGTGCGCTGATAACAAGCTGGATGGTCCCTTCTCCTCCTTAGTCTGCACAAAACAGAGTCCATAGTTTCCAAAAATAATTTCAAATTTTGAATTATCTGACCACAGAACAGTTTTCAATTTTGCCTCAGTCCATTTTAAATGAGCTTTAATTAAATAATTTAAATGCCTAGAGAAGGTGGCAGCATTTCTGGATTGTGTTCACATATGGCTTCTTCTTTGCATGATGCAGCTTTAACTTGCATTTTAGGATTGCATGGCGGACTGTGTTCACAGACAGTGATTTCTGGAAGTGTTCCTGAGCCCATGCAGTGAATTCCAGTGCAGAATCATGCCTGTTTTTAATGAAGTGCCGCCTGAGGGCCTGAAGATCACAAGCATCCAATATTGAGCATCGGCCATGTCCCTTGTGCTCAGAGATTTCTCTGGATTCTCTGAATCTTTTGATTATATTATGCACTGTAGATGGTGGGATATTCAAAGTCTTCATAATTTCACATTGAGCAACATTTTCTGAAATTGTTCCACAATTTTTAGATGCTGGTGAACCTCTGTTCGTCTTTACTTCTGAGAGACTCTGCCTCTCTAAAATGCTCTTTTTATACCCAATCATGTTACTGAACTGTTGCCAATTAACCTAATTAGTTGAAAAATGCTCCTCCAGCTTCTCTTTATTAGTACCTCTTACTTTTCCAGCCTTTTGTTGCCCCTGTCCCTACTTTTTTTGAGATGTGTTGCAGCCATCAAATTCAAAATGAGCTAATATTTTTCATAAAGTGGTAAAATGCCTGACTTGAAACATCTGATATGTTGTCTAGGTTCTATGGTGAATAAAATGTGGGTTAATGAGATTTGCAAATCATTGCATTCTGTTTCTATTTACATTTTGCACAGCATCCCAACTTTTTTGGAATTTGGGTTGTACTTGAAAGTTTCTGAATAGATTTGCTAGGACCATGCATCATTTATTACATCCAGCATTTTAATTTCTTATTGTGCACATGAGCTTTTGCTTGTATTTTTGGCATCTTCATGTACGTACACAGTATGTATATATAAATTGAATAATAGAGAAGTTAAACACAGGCACCTCATGCAAGCAGGTATTTTGTTACTCCACCATTGTGCCAATAGCTCACTTTTGATTTGTGTATTTGTTTAATAGCAAACTGATCTTTGCTGCTGATTTTATCATTTCTGGTTTATTAGTCATAGAGTAATTGGTTCGCACTCTGAATAAAAAAATACGTTGCTATTCTCAATGCTTCTTGAGCATTGAGAATAGCAATGTGCTGAAACGTCTGCTCATGCTCCCTATTAAAGTTGCTCCTTTTGCTAAGACTTTTTTGTCTTTTTTATTCAGAGTGCGAACCAATTACTCTCTCTCTTTTATTCACTGGTTTTGACGCACCTGAAGAAAATAATTTACATCTTGAGTGCAACAATATTTTTTCAGTTTTGGTTTATTAGTGATAAAATCCATCTTGGCTTGATTGCTGAGTAACTATATAGCCAGTCAGGAAAGATCTGATAGATTTATTTCGCCAAACCTTTGTTTTTGCAAAATATGAATATCTCATTGGGCATGCAATGCTGAGTTTGAATAACTCAGATTTTGAGACAAGGTCGGCCCAAAATTTGTGCACCCTCATTACTCTGTGGCATATAAAAATGCAGTGATCACTTTACCTGATTCTGGCCACCACCCCAGAGGATTCTTTTCGTGTGGATGTCAAACTTGCTGTCAGATCTATCCACATAGTCAAATTGTCCAACCTTGAAAAACACCACTTTGCCCTGTGCCCCCACTTGCCAGTTAATGATGTCATAAGAGGCTGGTGGTTCACCATTCCCATCAAAGTGTGTTGCCTCCCCGACTGGTGTAGTGAAGTTTACAGTGCTGAGGTAGTGAAGAATCTTCCAGGACAAGAAATACCCAGATTTTTGACATTGTTTTTCAAAATAAATCAACATGACAAAAAATAGGGACTTAGTTTAACAGTGAATACTTGGTGTGTCAATGTTAATGCAGAACATCAAATCTATTCATCATGAATGGAGAATTCAACTACATAAAGCCAACAATAAATATGGAACACATGGCAAGACTGAACATTCTATTATGAACATGATGCACAAAATGTACTTGTGCAGTATTTAAAAAACTGAAATAAAACACAGCGCATACATTGCAAGTTGTTATAAAATGGATCAAACACCACTGTGACCATTCAGAATGTCAGTAATAAGGCTGATCTAAAAACTGTGCTTACTTCACCAGTGGTATCTATTCATAAATCATTGACAATAAACATGTTAATAGCATAAGTATCATTTCCTAAGTGCCACTTAAGATATATTTCAACTCTCTTCAACATTTCATTAATAATTGGTAAGCTTATATAAAACAGCATCAAATGCAGAAATGATCGCTCACCTCATGAATACTGAAACTTTGAGAAGCTTCATTTTTTGTGAAACAGTAAAAAAAAAAAGACATTTTAATTGTTTCTGAATAGTCAGTTAAATTTCAAAGCTTTCCTTCTCTTGAAATTAATGCCAATAAATGGCATGTCTTTTTATGAGTAAATTATATGAGACAGCCTTTGGTCCTCGCTACTCATGACTGCATAAATGTTGTGAAAAACATGTTGTCGGCCTGCTGATAAAACCTCATATCCTCAAAATGATAAACCTTACAGGAGAGCATAAAAAATGTTTAATTTTGCATGTAAGAATGCAGTTGAGCTGTGTTCAGGTAGGATGAATATTTTTCTTCCAAGAGTTTATTTTTTATTTTGCAATGTATATGCTATTATCGTGGACATACAAGTTTTTGTTTCTTATCATATTTGAAGATACAAGGTTTTATCAGCAGGCCAGTGATGTATTATCTCCTTGAATGGTAAATCGATTATGTCTAAATGCAGGATTTTTTTCTTTTTTTTTTAACTGAATAAATGGAATGTTTCACAACTGGTAATAAAAATATATCAGGTTTGACATCTATTTGCATTTGTAAATTTTAAATGAATGAATGATTCACACATCATGGGTGTGCTTACAGAAACTCAAATAACTCTCATGCTAGTAATTATTGACTAATACTATGTGTTATTGGATGCAGATGCATTAAATTTCATAGTGCCTGCCTGTACCTGCTGGGGCTGGAGGTTGGTGATATCAGGACACCTCTCCTTTTCAAAGGGGCCATCCCTTGGTTGGCAGGACAACATGTTGTGAATGGCATGTGCAATGGCATACACTGCCTTGTACACACTGTAAGTGGCTCTTAACTGGGAAACATCAGTATAAATGCTCTCTACGTCATCCAAGCTCTCAGAACCTGTGCATTGTGGCTTGGCTGACAGAAGGGATGAGGAATCATTATTCCAAGTGCATCTAAACATCACCTCCCAGAATTCTTTCGCAAATGGGTCAAATGTCAAATCTTCGGCCTGTAATCTTGTGAGAAAAGGTTTGAGACCTTGAATATTTCCCCTGCGCAAGGCAAATCCTAATGTGCCTCTCAGATTTTGTGGCTTGGGAATAATGCTGGCAGTGATCCAGGACTCTGTTGCGATCCACTGTTTGTCTGTGATGTTTTGTCGTTCCACCTCCATTAGTAGGGCATGCATATCTGTGTCAATGGCGAAAGTGACGATGACTTTGGCCGTGGATTTCCTGAGCCTCGCTATGATGCGCTGCATACTCTTCTCCAAACTGACCTTGGGGATGACCTCAAAAAAGGCCACACATACCTCAGAGTTCTCCAGCTCCTCCAGCAGAAGCTGGATCCCAAACTTTCCATAGTCATCATCACTCACTATCACACCCACCCAGGTCCAGCCAAAGAGGCGCAGCATGTGTGCCATGGCCCGGGCCTGAAAGGCATCACTGGGTACCGTACGGAAGAAGGTGGGGTACTTTTGGTGGTCACCAAGGCAAGCACATGTGGCAAAGTAGCTCACCTGAGGAGCACACAGATCACCCGCGAGTCTATTATTTTATTGCTTCTTCTATCATGTGAAGTTTATCTATAGAAAACATTACAAATAAATCAAATGCCTCAGCCAGTAGTTTCACTAGAATACATGGGATAGCCATAATTGTAAGATCCTCCATCCATAACCACTTTCATAAGGATATTTGGGCATTAGGAGGGCTTAGAGCCATTATACCTTTCCTTAATGATCACTAATTTTATGCTGGCTGTACTGCTTTGTTGCTCACCATAGGGATGTTGAAGACTCCAAGTGTTCTAGCAATCACAGCAGATGCTGAGGATCGGGCATCACCAACAATAACAGGCACCGTGGGAGAGCTGCCACACTTAGAGCTTGTAATCACAGGGTCCTTGCCAGTTACCAGCCCCAGTGCAGCAGCAAAAGTAGTCCGCTCTGCCAGACAGGTGTCAGCCAGGGCATACCCCAGGGTGAGATTGGGCAGAAGCTGGGGATTTCTGTTTATCTCATTCACTGCAAAGATCATGGTCTGCAGCCAACGGTATGCACGCATATCAAAGCTAAGATGGGGAGTGAGAGAGTAAGACAGATAGGCTGACTGATATTTACAAAGTCACACACAGCTTCATGTTAAAAGTAAGCAAAAGTAAAAAACAACTATGCATGCATACCTACAAAAACATATATACTATAACCATATGTGAATATTGTATACAGCAATGTAGTACAGACAGATATTGATTCAGAAAATAAAAGATTAAGGTTTTTCGACTTATTCGCTTACTTTAGACAATGTAAAGGTGCTGCTGGTTGTGTGAAGTCCAGGTCGGGCTCAGGTGGCTGTAAATGAATAGGAAATAGTCCACCAATGATCACATCGCCCTCCTTATACAAACTCTGTGAAAACAAAGTATCCATCAACTTGCAGGACCTTGCAAACCCACATGTAGCTCTAAAGACTAATGAAACCCAAAGCCATAACCAGGAGTGAGCACCCATCACTGACAGCAAACAAAGGGAGAGAGATGGGGGAGCGGGGTCAAGTTCTCCCTCTCAAAAGAGGAAGGCTTTCTTATATAGGGCTCAATCTCTATGCTGTGAAAAAAAAAAAAACGGACAAAAACATGGTGGATAAGTGCAGCAATTATGTAAACCCTTGTAGAGCCCATTTAATTATTTAGGCATCTAGTCCAGGGGAAACAGCTAATTTGGCTTGCTTTTGGCTGGAGGAAATTATTTACGAAAGCCCTCGAGTCACATACTGATGCCCTTTTCTGATGTACAATGATTTAAGTCTATCCTGAACAATAAGAATTGACTGGTTTTACAGCATGGTTGCGCTGACAGCATGGTGCAGTCCTCCTGCTGGAATCACGCAACAATGAAAAGAAATTTTAAAAAAGAACAAAAACATGAACTATTCCATTAAGTTGAGCTTAGCAACATTTATAATGTATTTTTATGAAGCTGAAGGCCATATCTTTGTGTGTACCCGTGCATATTTGCCTCCAAATCTCTCAAATGCAATTATATACACATTAGGGTCAGGTCACGCGGTAACTTGGTTACAAAATTGGTGTATTTTGTATCATAGCTCCAAAACTAAGTAAGATAAAGTTTAAATTTAAATGGCTTTGTGTAGGTCTTCCCTAGCCCTTCAAACAATAACATAGCTAATTTTATTCATCTGATTTATTTTGGGTGCAAAAAACTGGTCAGTAACGGAGTTACAAATTTGTAACCTGCTCCTATATACAGTACCTTCAATAATGTTGGCACACTTGGTGAATATGAACAAAAGTGGTGATGAATTAATGCCAATGTTGTTCATCCTCTTGATATTTAATCAAAAAATTCAGCAAAAATATGCCCTTTAATTGAAATACAATTATGGTAAGAAAATAGTATTTATTATTTTTACAAAAACATAATGCACAACATTTATTGGATACCCTTCATTAAATACTTAGTACTGTTGTGACAAAATAACAGCACTGAGTCTTTTCCTTGAGGATGTAAGGTGTTTGGGGAAGACATGACAAGGAATCTGAGACCAGTCCTCCATGTAGAATCTCTCCAGATTCTTTAAATTCCAAGGTCTAAGTTTGTGCATTCTCCTCTTCAGCTGTTCCCACAGGATTTCTAATGGGTGTCTGTCAGGGGACAGGGAGGGCCATGGCAAAACCTTTATTCTAGGCAGGCTGGACTGGCCATCTGGCGTACCGGGCAATGCCCGGTGGGCCGACGGACATTTTAGGCCGTGTCGTTCGTAATTTAAACAAAACAGTATATTATAAATCATTTTTATCAACCACACAGGTATATAAAACACTAAAAGCGGCTCATTGGTCCCTTTTCTAAATGTGCAAAAACAGTGTAGCTCAGAGGAAGGAGAAGTGGCAGCTATTCAGGTGGATTCGGAGGAGAAGGAGGAGGAGGAGGTACACAAAGACGTGACCCAGGGACAGATTGAGGAGGAGGTCAGAGTAGCTACTGCCAGCCCGGCAAGGAGTAATGTCTGCAGAATGAAGAGGGACTTTCATGTAGGGAGGGAGGGCTGTTGTGTGGGTGCGTGTTAGGTTGACCACCTGCTCCGCTTTCGATTGGTACATGCATTTGAGCATTAGTCCGCAACCCTGCATCCTCCGTAGCAAAGTAATGCCCTGCTTTTATGCTGCACAATAGTCACTGAGACGAGAAAACAAAAATTCTACCATGGATTCAGCGAATCCCGTATTTTGATTTGTTAATACCAGGTATCAATCATACGATAGACTACCTGGCGCTTTGTGACCTGCTAACGTTTGATTATAGGGCCGTTTCACTGCGCATTAATCTCATTGTCACGAAAGGCGAATGCCATTTACTTTAGTTTGAGATAATATCACTTTTATTAGGGTTTTCGTTTGCAGAGATATAGTGAAACGGCCTAACACAATGAAATGTAATTAACGAAGTTGGCAAAATGCTTTTTGACTGGCAAGCGAGCTAACGTTAGTTTGCCAGCTTTGCTAGCTAGTTCGCTAGCCTGGCCTACTTAGCTAACAGCTATTGTTGCATGTAATGCAAAAGAAAATCAGCGAATAGCCATTATTTTGCAAATTTGGCTTGAGTTGAACCGCAAGCATTTAGCTTGATAGCGGGCATTAATATGAATCAAATGTAAAGTTTGCGAGCTAACGTTGACTAAAACAAAGCAGCTCACATGCTTGGCATGCATGCTAGTTCGCCTGCTTAGCTAGCTAATTTCGGTGCATATAAACCAATGAAAAAGTGAATCATAATTACTTCGCTACTTGAATAGTGTTAAATTAGGAAGTAACCGTGAATTAGCTGTGTAGCTTGGTCAGTTAAGTGCGCATTGATGCTACAGATTAGCTCCTTTGCTTGCTAGCCAGATTTTCTGCTAAAGTTTGTCCATAGAGTTATAAATCCTCGGTTTCAAATGAAATTTCCAGGTATCAATCCTACGATTGAAATAGACCCGACCGGTTCAACGTCATCAAGACCGCGCCCCTTTTTGGGGGAAAATAATCGCGCTTGTGCATTGAAATCAATGATAAATAAGCGCGAAAATTGAGCAGTAAAATGCCCAAAAGTTGTTGTGTGCTGGGTTGCACCTTGACTAAAATGACCAGTCCGGACCTCAGGTTCCTTCTCCTACCTGGAAAAGGGAAAAATCCGAAAAGGAGAGCTTTATGGCTCCAGGCTATTCGAAGAGAGGATAAGGAGAGGAACAACCTTAATTTATTAAGATAACGCGAACGCTCAGGTTCGGGCAAGGTAGCAAAATAATCGCCAGACCTATCAGTAAATCAAGAAATGAATGTAAACAGGAAATTAAGTTAAATAAATATAACACATTTTACACCTAAAAAACACATGAAATTATATTATGGTCAGTGGGATCTGAGGTTTTCTATCCCCCAAAAAGGAGCGCGGCCTTGACGTTTGGTGAAGTACCCGGATGTGCCAGTCTTGGTCGAAAAAAAATGTAGGTTTATTTCCTAATTAACTATCCACAACAAATCAACGAGTGGTCGGCTTCATAACGCCCTCAAGTTTCATCCAATGAGAACTGAAGTCAGTCATGAATAGTCGAAATTGTTGTCAATCAAACTGACGCAGTACAACAAGCAAACCTATCCGATTTCTTTGCACAGGCAGGCAAGCACACATACAGGGCCATGCAGTCAGAAAGAAAACAAATAACCTGGAATGTTGTTTCAGACTAGAAATGACACAGAAATGATAATACCCTGTGAAATTTAAAAAAAAAATGTTTTGGGATGTGTGTGTATCTTAACCAGATAGTACCAGGGGGAACAGTAAAAGCGTGCAAATTACTCAATGTAGGAAAATTTTTTTTCTTTTTTTTAACCCCCCCCACCCCCCACCCCGCCCCCCATTTTGGGGGTCTCCTGAATTCCTTCAATTACAATACATTTCTCGAAAGACCCCACACCCACCCTTTGACTCCCATGACAGCACCCAACACCCATATATACAGATGATACAGTGAAAGGACAATGACATAATTAGAATGTAAATATATACAAAATTGAGTAAATTGAAATGAGAATTAACAACATACCTGCACCATCACATATCACATATATATATATATATATATATATATATATATATATACTCATGCTTTAGCATATGTACATTCATACAAACAAAGACAAACATATCATATATTAATATACATACACATTTACTTATATTATTTTAATTCCCATCCTTCTGCTACTCTCAGCGTCCTCCATCTATCTGTATATACACTTAACCGACTGTTTTCATGTGCCATCAGACATTCAATTATACTGTGATGTTTTACAAAGAGTTTGAATCTCTCTGTCCTCAAAGCCTCCACAGATTTTGATTTAAAAATGAAAATTTTGCCAAGAAGTATTATAATATTGACTATTTTTCTGGGGTCATTTGTTAGACTGCCCAGAAGTATGGTGGGCAAAGCCAGTGTAAAATTACTTGAATATAAAGCCAGCCACCTCTGAACCCCTGTCAAAAACAGACCTACACAGGGGTAGTACCAAAATAAATGATCCACTGACTCAACCTCTTTGCCACAGAATCTACACAAGTTGGACCCCTCAATTCCCCAAATATGAAGCATCTTTTGAGTGGCCAAAAATGTATAGATTAGTTTAAACTGAAAGAATCTTATTGACGAATCTATTGTTGTTTTGTAAATTAAATTGAAAACCTGGTTCCATGGAATCGGAAAATCTAGCTTATACTCCCAAGAATCAAGAACATTGTGAGGATTGGCTCTCAGTTTTCTTGATTCAAGGTGAAACTTATATATCATTCTATTTATGCTGGTTTTTTCAATCCACTGAAAGTTTTTCATCGATGGTCGACAGACAGGCTCCTTGTTACTTCCTTTAACAATTCTTCTTTTCCATTTTAGCGGTATGGCTGCAACCAAGTGATTGAAATTTTGTAAAGGGCACACCTTTTCATAAATGCCAATGAACTCTTCATAAGACATTAATTTACCTTCATTATTTACAATATCATTTATAAAAACAATGCCAGAATCAAACATATTTCTCCAAAAAATAAATTTCTTACCAATCAAGATGTTACAATTGAACCATATGATTTGTTGCAAAATTTCCTCTGTATTTTCTGGAGGATGGAATTGGAATTGCAGCCAACTTTGTATGGCTTCCATTGAAAACGGGGAAAGATTAATGATCAGTTCCTTACTGAATTGTGAGAACTGGGGGTATTTAATCTGTAGAAAGGGAAATTATTAAAGGACTCAAAATTTCATTCAGTCAGACTAAAAAACATTCATTATAATCAATGATTAAAATTATTAGCCTACTTTTAAGCTAGACATTGGCCGAGATCTAGGCCTATCAATATATTTGGGCTATCGCATCTGTTCCTCCAAAACTTAGGGTAGCCTACACTCCCCCACAACCCCGCCCTTGCTGGTTTGGAGGTGGGCACCCTAGTGTGTATGTGTCATGGTTTGTGAGGTGTGCGTGCGGTTTGGACTTTTCTTTGCTGCTCTCGTCCCGGGACGATATCAAATTCTATGGCTATTGGATTCTTTACCCAGCTGGCTGATTGAGCTGGGGCGGCGCTTCCCCGGACTCTATATAAGCAGGAAGTCTGGCACGCCCCCTTCGCTAAAGTGTCTGTTTTTAGCTTCGTACTATAGCCGAAGATATCTGTAGTCAGGTTTTGTATGACTTTCCATCCTCTGATTATTGGAGTTTCTTCTCCCTTTTTTCTATCTCGCTTTGCTTCCGTGTTTCGGACTATTATACGTCCTTTGGAAGCGCAAGTACTTTCGTTTGGTCTGTATTGTTCTCTGTGTTGGCACTGTGTCTGTGCTGCTCACTTTCTCTCTGGTCGTTGCGCTTGGCCTCCTAATTCTGCCGGCCATTACACATTGTGTGTGTGTGTGTGTGTGTGTGTGTGTGTGTGTGTGTGTGTGTGTGTGCTAAGCAACTATCTCTCTATTTTCACCAAAGGATTACTTAAACTACACCTTAACTTACCCCTACTCTCTCTCTTTCCTTCTTTGTCTCTGCCTGTCTCTCTCTCTCTCTTTTTCACACTTCAAGGTCTCACTTTGAGGAGCTCTTTGTTTTACATGGATGTATGGTCTTCCTGACTTACTGTAGGCCTAAGTGTCTTACTTGTATTTGTATATAGTTCATTAAAAAGTTGGGGCGCCCCGGTGGCTCATCGGTCTAAGTGCGCGTACCACAAAGGCTGTGTCCTTCCCGCAGCGGCCTGGGTTCGAATCTGGCTCAGGTCATTTGCTGCATGTCTTCCCCCATTCTTCTCCCCAACCTTCCTGTCCCTCTACACTGTATAACTATCAAATAAAGGAAAAATTCCCAAAAAAAAATAATCTTTAAAAACTGAAAAGACATCTCTAGCAGAGATTTGACCAGTACTTTCACCTGAAGATGGGCATTGTGTACCCTGTGGCCATCTTTCCCTACATGAAAGTCTCTCTGTGAGTAGTGAAAGAGCGTATTGATTATATAGCATGGTTACTCTCTTCCATGTACAACCCCAATTCCAAAATAGTTGGGACCAAGTATAAATTGTTAATCAAATCAAAATGCAATGACTTTCAGATCACATGAGCCAATATGTTATGTACAACATGGATAACATTTCAAATGCTGAAACTGAGACATTTTACATTTTTATCCACAAAATGAGCCCATTTCAAATTTTCTGGCTGCAACAGGTCTCAAGAAAGTTGGGACACAGGCAAAAAAGGGCTAAAAAAGCAATTAATATATAAGAGAATCATTCGAAAAAACATTTATCAAGTAATTACATTAACTGGCATCAGGTGTGTAACATGATTGGCTATAAAAGGGATGTCTTAGAGAGGCTGAGTCTCTCAGAAGTAAAGATGGCCAGAAGCTCTCCAACCCATGAAGGCTTGCATGGAAAAAATTGTGGAATACTTTAAAAACAATGTTCCTCAACGTCAAATTGCAAAGGCTTTGAAGGTCTCATCATTGACAGTGCATAACATCGTCAAAATATTCAGAGAAACTGGAAAAATCTCTGAGCGTAAGGGACAAGACCGAAGACCTTTACTGGATGCCCTTGATCTTCGGGCCCTCAGACGCCACTGCATCACTCACCGGCATGATTCTGTTATTGACATTACTAAATGGGCCCAGGAATACTTCAAGAAACCACTGTCTGTAAACACAGTCCGCTGTGCCATCCACAGATGCCACCTTAAACTCTATCATGCAAAAAGGAAGCCATTGTTGAGCATGATCCAGAAGCGCCACCGTGTTCTGTGGGCCAAGGCTCATTTAAAATGGACTGTAGCAAAGTGGCAAAGTGTCCTATGGTCAGACGAGTCCAAATTTGACATTCCTGTTGGAAATCATGGGCGTTGTGTCCTCCGGGCTAAAGAGGAGAAAGACCACCCCTCCTGTTATCAGCGTTCAGTTCAAAAGCCAGCATCTCTGATGGTATGGGGATGCATTAGTGCATATGGTGCGGGACACTTGCATATTTTAAAAAGCACCATGAATGATGAAAGGTATATAAAGGTTTTAGAGCAACATATGCTCCCTTCCAGAAGACATCTATTCCAAGGAAGGCCTTGTGTATTTCAGCAGGACAAAGCAAAACCACATACTGCAGCTATTACAACAGCATGGCTTCGTAGTAGAAGAGTCCGTGTGCTGAACTGGCCTGCCTGCAGTCCTGATCTTTCACCGATTGAGAACATTTGGCGCATAACATAACGAAAAGTCCATCAAAGGAGACCCAAAACTCTCCAGCAGCTGGAAGCCTGTATTAAACAAGAGAGGGATCAAATTCCAATGGCTTAACTCAACAAACCTGTCTCCTCAATGCCCAGACGCCTCCACTCTGTGCTGAAAAGAAGAGGGTATGCTATACCATGGTAAACAGGCCCCTGTCCCAACTTTTTTGAGACCTGTAGCAGCCATCAAATTTGAAATGATCTCATTTTGTGGATAAAATTGTAAAATTTCTCAGTTTCAACATTTGCTATGTTATCTCTGTTCTACTGTGAATAAAATACTGTCTGGTGTGATTTGAAAGTCATTGCATTTTGATTTTATTCACAATTTACACTTTGTCCCAACTATTTCGGAATTGGGGTTGTAGACTATTGAGCTCTATTTTAATTTTCGAAACAGTGCAATGTGCGTGTATATCGTATGAATAATCATGGTGGGCCGCAATGGCCAAAAAATGCCAGGGCCATGTTTTGGTCCCAGTCCAGCCCTGATTCTGGGGTTGGTTTACCCTTAGAGCCCAAGTGGCACAGATCTGAGCCAGAGACGTAACACTGAAAAACCATCTGTGTGGTCAGGTTCACCCTTCACATGCCGCTCTGAGGTTTCCTCAGTGGTTTCCTACACCACTGAATCTTGTGGGGCACACCAGTAGTAACCAGCTAGAGAAGAGGATAGGTCGAATATTGGCGTTGTTTCCTCCTTTTAAAGTTGGATTCAATTGTCTGTTTTCTTTTCTTTTTTTTTTAGATGCCATGTCTCCACTAGAAAATGTTGAACAAATGAAAAATTAGAGTCAACAAAGCGCGGGCATATTTTTTACAGCTGACAGAAAACAAAGAAAATGTTTATGAAGGATCCTCGCGCATCAGCTAGTGAAGGCTAAGATCCGGTGCTTCTCAGTCTCGGACAAAAATTTCATGGAAAAGGAGAAAAAACTGGAGCACTCGGATACCAAAAAGCCTTTAATAATGCGAATCGGAGAAAAAAACTGGCCAGCGTTTCGACGTTATCACGTCTTCATCAGAGTCAGCTGACTCTGATGAAGACGTGATAACGTCGAAACGCGTCAGTTTTTTCTCCGATTCGTACTATTAAAGGCTTTTTGGTATCCGAGTGCTCCAGTTTTTTCTCCTTTTCCACAAAGAAAATGTTTGTTCCACAAGGTTAGAGCACTGAGTTCGCACCATGTTGGCTACGTTATGCTGAAAATATTTATGTTAGACATCTGCATATGACCAGGCCTCAAATTAAAGTATTTCTAGGGCAAGGCCACTTGGCCTTTTAAAATTGGGGCATCACGGCCAAAATGTAGGGCACCAAAGGCCAAAACCAAATTAATCAATTTTGCAAGAAAAATAAGTGACAATGACATTGTATGTAGATATAACAGTATCGATCCATAATTAGGAGTGCAATGAAAACCAATATTTTTTTTTTAAATTGTTATTTTTTTTTATTCAACTTGCAGCAATTTGTTGACAGAATAGTCAAGACCAATACACGACCAATAATTAGAAATGATAATGAAAAAGTGAATGCCTATTGCCAATATTTATATAATTGGCATTGTAAGGATGATAATATAAATGCAAAAATCCAAAACTTTCGTTGACTTTGCGGCATTTATTTTCATCATCCTTACAGTTTTCACTCAGCTGTGCATCATGCCAGACAATGCCCTTTAGCCATGACTACATTCAGAATAAAGAACGGATTCTCGGGGCCTATTGCTTAATGAGCTTCGCAAACTAACTTTCGCAAATCTGTGCAGTTCCACGAGCTACACGAGCGCAGAAATTACTAAGACATATTGATGTTTTACATCCTCATTTATGTGCGAAAGAAAACACCTCAATTATATGGCGCAATGTAGAACAATTCTATTGAAAATAAATTAGAATCCCATCGTTCTACAAATTAGTCTGAGCAACGTTGCTACCCGGGAAAAGTAAACTGCGATAGGTTTTGGTCATCAAGCATTGAAAGATGAGGTTATCGATGGCCTTTGTTACTGCCGACGGACCGCTACTGCTGAGCAATCTGGCACGGCACTGGATGCTCTGCACATGCTAACGTAGTTAGCGAATGCTCTCTCCAGCTCGCTCTCAAAGTTTAGTTTCTGTCGAGGAAAGTTATACAACCACCGTTTTCACACAGCCCCAAAACACATCTATCCTTGACACCAACAGTATTTTATTGCTTGTGCTTAAAACATAATATGAGCTGATTTTTCTCAAGCCGGAAGGATGTATGGTTGCGGGATAACAACCTCACACAGCGTAGCCGTATTCGTGAGTGAGTGGGCATGTCGTTGGTTGCACATAGTGCTCAGAAGTCCAGCGCAGCATGATGACAGGAGCCGCATATCTCAGTCACTGTGTCGAAAAATCGCCACTTTGGGTAATTTTTGGGCACCATGGCCACTTGAAAAAAGGACAAGCCAAACTGGCTGTTTGAGTAGTCGGGCATTACGGCCACACAGGGGGGCAACCACGGCAATTGTCGCTAGGCCGTGGTATAATTCATTCGCTGCATACGACACATTCTTATTTTTTTAATATTAGACAAAACAAAAGCAAAAATGGGCCAAATAATCTCAGGGTTCTGAGGGTTAAGCATTTTTATGCTAATCACGATGCATGACTCAGACCACTGTAATACTGGAAGACCCACCCATAGCCCCGTTTAAGCTTCTTGGCAGTCAGATTTTTGTTTCACTGAACTGGTACTTGATAGAAGTCATGCCACCATGAATCCTAAGAAGTTATCCAGGACCTTTGGAAAAAAAGTGCCCCACAGAGAGTGCCACCACCATACTTCACAATTGAGAGGATATTTTTTAAAAATTACCTGGAGTTAATTTAATGATGGTTAGTGAACCAGACCGTGTCTTTCCCACATTGTTATAACTCATGAATGTAAAAATGAGCGTATTGATTATAAGAGCATGGTTACTCTCTTCCATATAAAACCCCAATGAAAAAATAGTTGGGACCAAGTATAAATTGTTAAAAAAACGAAAAATGCAATTTTTTTTCAAATATAATGAGTAAAACATTTTGATACAACATGGATAACATTTTTTGCTGAAACTGAGAATTTTACATTTTTATCTGGTAAAATGAGCCCATTTCAAATTTTCTGGCTGCAACAGGTCTCAAGAAAGGGACACAGGCAAAAAAAGACAAAAAAAGCAATAAAATATATAAGAGAATCATTCTGAAAAAAACATTTATCAAGTAATTACATTAACAGGCATCAGGTGTGTAACATGATTGGCTAGAAAGGGATGTCTTAGAGAGGCTGAGTCTCTCAGAAGTAAAGATGGCCAGAAGCTCCAACCCATGAAGCAAAGACATGGAAAAAATTGTGGAATACTTTAAAAACAATGTTCCTCAACGCCAAATTGCAAAGGCTTTGAAGGTCTCATCATTGACAGTGCATAACATCGACAAAATATTCAGAGAAACTGGAAAAATTCTGAGCGTAAGGGACAAGACGAAGACCTTTACTGATGCCCTTGATCTTCGGGCCCTCAGACGCCACTGCATCACCACCGGCATGATTCTGTTATTGACATTACTAAATGGGCCCAGGAATACAAGAAACCACTGTCTGTAAAAACACAGTCCGCTGTGCCATCCACAGATGCCACCTTAAACTCTATCATGCAAAAAAAAAACATTGTTGAGCATGATCCAGAAGCTCCCACCGTGTTCTGTGGGCCAAGGCTCATTTAAAATGGACTGTAGCAAAGTGGCAAAGTGTCCATGGTCAGACGAGTCCAAATTTGACATTCCAATGGAAATCAGGTTAGTCCTCCACTAAAAGGAGAAAGATCCCTCCTGTTATCATTGCTCAGTTCAAAAGCCAGCATCTCTGATGGTATGGGGATGCATTAGTGCATATGGTGCGGACACTTGCATATTTTAAAAAGCACCATGAATGATGAAAGGTATATAAAAGGTTTTAGAGCAACATATGCTCCCTTCCAGAAGACATCTGTTCCAAGGAAGGCCTTGTGTATTTCAGCAGGACAAAACAAAACCAATACTGCAGCTAGAACAAAGCATTTTTAGAAGAGTCCTGTTGAACTGGCCTGCCTGCAGTCCTGACCTTTCACCATTGAGAACATTTGATTCAAACAACGAAAAAAGTCCATCTGGAGACCCAAATCCTCCTGAAGCTGGAAGGTATTAAACAAGAGAGGGATCAAATTCCAATGGCTTAATCAACAAACCTTTCCTCAATGCCCAGACGCCTCCACTCTGTGCTGAAAAGAAGAGGGTATGCTATACCATGGTAAACAGGCCCCTGTCCCAACTTTTTTGAGACCTGTAGCAGCCATCAAATTTGAAATGATCTCATTTTGTGGATAAAATTGTTTTTCTCAGTTTCAACATTTGCTATGTTATCTCTGTTCTACTGTGAATAAAATACTGTCTGGTGTGATTTGAAAGTCATTGCATTTTGATTTTATTGGTATTTACACTTTGTCCCAAATTTGGAATTGGGGTTAAAGACTATTGAGCTCTATTTTAATTTTCGAAACAATGCAATGTGCGTATATCGTATGAATAATCATGTTTGCAGATGGAAAAAATGCCTTGGGCCATGTTTTGGTCCCAGTCCAGACCTTGATTCTGGGGTTGGATTACCTTTCGAGCCCAAGTGGCAAACAGATCTGAGCCAAAGATCGAACACTGAAAAACCATCTGTGGTTATAGGTTCACCCTTCACATGCCGCTCTGAGGTTTCCTCAGTGGTTTCCTACACCACTGAATCTTTGGGGCACACCAGTAGTAACCAGCTAGAGAAGAGGATACAATATTGGCGTTGTTTCCTCCTTTTAAAGTTGGATTCAATTGTCTGTTTTCTTTTCTTTTTTTTAGATGCCATGTCTCCACTAGAAAATGTTGAACAAATGAAAAATTAGAGTCAACAAAGAGTCTGGCATATTTTTTACAGCTGACAGAAAACAAAGAAAATGTTTATGAAGGAGCGCATTGTTCTGTCTAAGATCCGGTTTTCAGTCTGACAAAATTTCATGGAAAAGGAGAAAAACTGGAGCACTCGGATGAAAAAGCCTTTACCAATTCCACTTGAGATGCCTTTGCAAGATCTTCATGAGTATCTCATGGATGAAGACGTGATAATACCGAAAACACTTTTGTCCTAGAATTAAAGGCTGGCATTGAAGGAATTGAACTCTTCCTTGTTTAGTGCCAGCTCCGCTGGTCAGGGCATCTGGTCCGAATGGGGGACAACCAGAAACCAAAAGCCCTATGGGGAGCTAGAAAATGGGCAGCGCCTTCAAGGGGGGCAGTACAGAAGGTACAAGGATGTCCTGAAGTCCAATCTAAAAGCGTGTCAAATAGCAACCAAAACCTGGGAGAAGCAAGCACTTAAACGAACTGAGTGGAAGTGCTGGCGTCAGGTCCTTTGAGTGTCGGCACATTAGTAAGTTGCAGAAGCGACGTGCAGCTCGCAAGGCGCGGCTGCAAGCCCACCAGCCACCAGCTACCTTTCTTTGCCTGGAATGTCAGCAGCAGTGCCGTTCTCAAATAGGACTGCGGAGCCACCGCAGGTCCAAACACCACATACTTCAGGATGCAGACTGAAATGAGATCCGACAATTATGACGGCTCAGTCCATTTACAGGTGTGCAATTTTGAATAATGCTAATTTAAATGCACTAAATTTTGTGTCCAAATGAATGATTGTTGTCGTACCTAAACGGGGAGAGCTACGAACACCTGATCGTATGGAGTGTTCTCGGAGAAATCTATTGTTAATTATGAAAATGATTGAGAAAAAATCAGGACTCATAATTGTTTTAAAGGGGTGTTCTGTATCCCACCAAATTTTCAGTTCTTGCTACGCCACTGGTTGGTTGGATGACCAGAGATTGAAAGTATTTACCTTAACTGAAATTAAATTACTCAGATGAGCAGGCGCAAGGTCATGCACGGCTTTAAAAGTAAACAGGCAAATCATAAAATCTACAGGATACTGACAGGCAACCAATGCAATAAAATAAGTTTGGGAGTAATATGAGTAATATTCCAGGTGGATTTATGTATACATACATCCACCTCATATACAGATCCACCCAATTGTGAGATAGGGATGACTGGGCAATTGCATTCTCATGGCATCAAAGGAGGAGCTGGCTTGGCAAACATCGTCAGGCGTGTTGGCATCTGGCGGTCAAATGCAGCCCAGAATCAGGCTGAGATCAGAAAAGCGTGTAAATCGGTTATTTCTTTACTCATTTTCTTTGATACACATAATGGTCAGTGAATGAACGTTATTGGCTGCTTGGTAGATGTGTATGCTTTCACTTGAAAGCATAATCTTTAAAATGATGGGAACCTGTCTATTTGACCTTCAAAGGCTAGAAGTGGGCGTGAAAACCAGGAATATATGTTTCCCTCATTACCCATCCTTGCCTAGGCTCTTCACCTCTACTGAGGTCCTCTCAAGCGTCAGAGTTCAGACATCAGCTTCCAGCCTATGTTCTCAACTATCCAGTGATAGTTGTGTGATAGCCTTCGGGTCCACGCCACAAAATTTTCTGCATCATTCAAGATATCATCACTCTCAACAGCCAACAACACTGATCCTGCAATGACCGCCCACAGTTAGTGGGCAAAGTTGTAATCCCCATGCCTGCAACACATTTTCAATCTTTTTGACCTCTTAAGTCCTCCGTTCGTCCCTGTCTCTGCAGGCAGCACTAATATCCTTGCGCAGACAAGTCGTCTCACCTCGTCATGTTTTTCTCCCCTTCCTTTGCTGTATCAAAAAATCAAACACAGCTACTAAATAGGCATGGGCAATACAAATGAATAAAATGACAACATTTCTTGAGTTGCTGAGAAAAAAGTTTTTATTATTTTCTAATGATTTTTTGCAGGTAAGTACAGAAGACACAGATGAAGAGTTTGCCACAAGTCCAACGCCTTTACAGGAAAGGGTCTCAGACCCACAGGGTCCCAAAAATGGCTGATTTCGGCATTTATCAACAAAACCCATTGTGAAAATTGGGGCGTGAAGCCTGAGGGCATTTTCGAAAATGCAGTCTACTCAGAAATAAACCTGGCCAAATTATCCATTAGGGTACCCTAACAGAAATAATCGATGCTAAAGTCATCAACCCCTTTTCTGAAGTACAGCAGCACCCCCTAGGCCCTTTTTAATGGAAAATGCATTGAATTTCACCCAATTATGTTCAACAAACATTAGGTTTTGCATTGATATTAAAAAATGGTATGAATGGGTTGCCTGTGAAGTTTTTTTTGGATCAATGGCCTGCAAAAATGTCAAAATTATCGGTGGGAGGGCAAATATTAACCCTACTCGCCCATTACTATATAAAATGCAGTTAAGTCGCTGATGCCGGCAGTTGTTTTCCCTCCCACTGCTACAAAATTAATCAAACGTTCCCCCTTCAATAACCCATGGTGATAAAAAAAAAAACCTTTGCACTGTTTTTTACAATGTCCATATACCCTCCTCCCATGATAGTTTCAATGAGCTACTGAATAATTCATAGTAAAACACAGTGACGTGCAGTCGGAGGATAGTTTTGCGAGGCAGAAACCTCCCCTTTGCTTGATTAGCAATCAGATGATTAACTAGTTTAGTAAGACTATTCGGCAGAATGATGGGCCAGTTTAAGTTTCCGCGGCGTTATTACTTTAGTACATCGAACCTGAAATGCTCACTAGACAGCAGATTTTGCGTGCATTTGCTTCCAGGAAGCCGAAGCAATGTCATCAACAAATATTAAAACAGTTCGACTAATGCAGAGTTCAATGCTTAATCAATATACAATGTATTCTCCTTTAAATACGCGCTTTTACACCCAAACAAAAAGCGGGCGCCTATTTTCAGTCTTCTTTCATAATCCGATTAACAAAA
This sequence comes from Gymnothorax javanicus, assembly GCA_029692085.1. NCBI lineage: Eukaryota > Metazoa > Chordata > Actinopteri > Anguilliformes > Muraenidae > Gymnothorax > Gymnothorax javanicus. The sequence goes on from CM056195.1 coordinate 41,783,920, forward strand.
TGTTTAAACGATATACAGAATTACCGAGAGCCGAGAATTTTTCCTAATTGATTATTCAGATTTCCATCCTCGCAGTCTCCAATTGAAGGGTATAAGTGAATGAATCTTGTGACCGATGTTCACGAGGTGGCATATTTTGATAGGTAGCAAAATTTATCAGAACACTGGTAGGTTTTGAACGCCTGGCACTGGTTTATTCCTTGGTATATTTTACTGAAACTTCACAAATAGGGTCACAGGATATTCTGTCTGTCAGCTATGTAGGTTATAGTAAAAATACATTCACCTTTCTTGCTATTGTTGAGAAGAAGTCACGGCGAACTCGCGACGAACTTCAACAACTTCTGTCGAACTTATTTCACATCCCCTGGAGGTCTATTTTGGATGAACAGACTCGTAATTTCTCAAATTAGATGGCTGTAAGTCAATCAGGGCCATAGCTGGGATATCTTGTCAGCGCGGGCTGTTTGAAATCTACCTCCATAATGGATATTTTTGCCACGCCGTGCACTTGAAAGTTTGTAAACATGGCGCAAATTGAGGTCACGCATTCATCCAACGGGCGAATAATAGCTCTGTTCAAATCGCGTTATTGGCCGTAATACGCAGAGTTCATGTATGAAATACGGGTATCCTATTGAAAAGGTTGCTTTTAATCAAACCATGGTGTTCTTTTTGTATGAAAATGGTATTTACATCATTTTTTTAATAAGTTTTCTGAGGCTTGTTTACCGCCCCAGTTCAGCTGTTACGCATTCCATTAGAGTTTATGCAGAGCGTTGCCCATGCCTATACTAAACACAAACACTACTACACAGCTACCTATGACTCTATCCAAACCCCATTGCGCCCCTCCACCTTGTTAAACCCCAATGTATTTTTGCCTTGTACAGTGGTAAGCAGTGATAATTATACACTTAACAAAATGAAGATAAATCAGAAACCAAGTACTTTTCAAGCATTTATCTCCAGTACTATTGGATCATATACTAGAAATAAGTAAACAGAAAATTAATTAACACAGTGGTTTCCCAGAATTCCATCTCCTGTTCTAGGTTTTTTGTTTTAACAGTGGAACCTTTTTTTTTAAGATTGCACTTTACCATAATGTTTTCAACGTTCAAAAGAATAGGTTGCACTTGCAGGGAAGCTTAGTTGCACACTGGGTGCTGCGCAAAGCGATAATAATTAATTTATTAAATCACCAACGCTTCTTACATCTTTAACAAGAATATAAAGTTTGTTTATGACAGGTGACAGCTAAAGTGAGTATAAGGGAAATTGAAATTTGATTGACTGATGTTGGCCATATTGTTTCAGTCATCAATTTGTTCTTATAGATTTTCGTAGCAGCCTGGACTAACATGAAGCCTGGAAAATTTCAGGTTGACCGGACAAATGATTTAGGAGTTTTGAACATTTGTTTGCTATAGCTCCACCTATGGACACATTTACTCCAATCGAATAGTTTATAATCTGTTCATTTATACATGCCTCCCCACCAAATTTCACCTTGATCCCTTCAGTGGTTTGGTGGAAGAAGTAAACGAGGACGCCGACGTGGACACCAAGGCTGATGCCGACAATTTGATTGGCTGATGTTGACCATGTTGTTTCATTTATCAATTTGTTCTTCTAGACTTTCATAGCAACCCTGACAAACATGAAGCATGCAAAGTTTCAAGTTGATCGGGCAAAGGGTTTATAAGTTATGACCATTTGTTAGCTATAGTGCCACCTATGGACAGATTTATGCCAAATTCGGTGTGTTTAAGTGGCCCGGCCTAGGGATGACAGATCTCAAGTTTGGTGAGGATTGGCCATTGCATTGAGGATTAACAGCTCATTATATCCATAGAGGCCCCGCCCTCAAAATGTATTGGCTTACTGTGGCTATATCCTTTCACTGAGCAAAATAATGTTTGCTAAGATGTTAGAGCTTGGTCTGAAAATGCTGTCTACCAAATTTTGTGCAAATTGATTGCACCGTCTAGGTAAAAATAGAAATTAAAATTTTTACAAACTATTCAAATTGGCTGAAAATTTGCATGTACACAAATGAATGGGACTCATGTAGGTTCATTTGTTTTGATTCATGGAATCAAACAAAAAAAGAATTTTGTTTCTTTGACTTAAGGTATAGAAGATATAGCCTGAAACGCGTTATACATCTCTTTAGCGCCAACTATGGATGGATATGCACTAATCGGGCAATTTATAATCTGAACATCCATGTATACCTCCCCACTAAATTTCACACTGATCCCTTTGGTGGTTTGGGAGAAGAAGATCAAAGTTAACGCAGACGCCACCGTGTGATTGCATAAGCTCCCTTTGGTCCGTTTGACCAAGTAAGCGAATAAAAAAATTGATGTTTTTGTTTAATACTCACATTTTACCTCAATAGGCTTATGGGAAAGATTTTTTTTTTATTCTCATTGCCTACAATAGTATTTTTTCAATTCATTTTCACCAAAAAACTAGAGATTTATTTTAAGGCAAAAAAACAAGTTTCTCCCCCCACCCCAATGCAGTCCCCCCTTGTTGATGTTCACGGACATCTACATACAGTGCTGAAAGAGTGTGCAAGGTTTGATGCCTATATATTAAACGGTTTCCAAGTTACATTTGGGAACAGTGGGAATGCCGACGGGAAACCATACTAAAACAAAATGTCTCCCCTCCCTCCTGGGGGGAAACATAATTATAGAGAAGTAATATATAAGGACCCCTTTCAGATGAAAGCGGTGGTGTATAATCATCACTGCACACTATTGCATATATTGCTGATGCATTCCCTTTTAACTATGTTTATCTGCTTGGGCAATGTGATAAATTCCAACTATGAAATTGCATGCCCCTTTGTCTCCCCAGCACCCTCGTTCCCTTTTGTCCCCTTTCACTTTGTCCTTCAACTGCCTCATCCCCACATGAATCATTTCATTGATGCACTTCATTTTCTAGATGTGATCCCAAAAAAGACCATGCGATGAATTCCAATCACAAAATTTCACGCCACTTCGTCCCCCTATTTTCTCTCATCCCCCTTCTTTTTTGTCCCTCATCATGAATCATTTCAATGATGCATTTAGTTTTCCAGGCGCTACTTGAAGAATTCCAATAATGAAATTTCATGCCTCTTCGTATCCCCTACTCTCTCTTCCCCCTTCTCTTTTCCCCTTGTCTCCTCATCCCCACATGAATCATTTCATTGATGCATTGTTTTCCAGATGCTGTAAGACTATATGATGAATTACAATTAGAAATGTCATACCCCTCCGTCTCCCCGTTTCCTCGTCCCCTTTCATTTGCTTTTCCCTTTGGAACTTTGTCTCCTCATACCTATTTCCCTCATTTGCTTACTCCCTCCTGTCCCTCGAACCTTCCTTCCCCCATCCCCACACAAATTGTTTTATGGAAGCTTCTGTTTTACTGACAATCTATGGTAAAGACAATCTGCTGAATGGCTCTGATGAAACATCACTTCCCTCAAATTATTTGTCCCTTTGTCCCCTGTACTCTCTCTTCCTCATAAATGCTTGTTTCATTTTTTATGCACTTCCTCCTTCACATCATCTCCAGGATACAAGCGTCCAATAAATGCAGTTTGTGTAACTTCTTCATCTAAAACCCGGGCAACCTTCCTACCATCTAAGCGCTAAAGACCTGGGTTTGCTTCTCCATGGAAAGGAATAGGTGGCACATCTGAGTCTTTTTTCAGCCCAGGAACAGGCATGTCAATCTATGGCACTTTCAGTGATGAATTTGAATGAAATTCGAAGAGATAATAGCTAATTTCTGAAATGAAAGTTCTGAAATATCAGACTGAAGCAGACACAAAATATGACAATATGCATTTAAGGGCTACATTTGCAATAACATTTGTCAGCTAAATACTGTGAATGAAACAAACATAATATAGAAATTGAGGGAAACGCTCACCGGTCACAATGCAAGTGTGAGGCACCCCACATCTTCACAATTCTTGTTTGGGACAAAAGTATAAACTAAGAACTAGAGCTCCGTTCAAAGAGCGTACATCCGCCAATGCACTCAATATTATTTTTTCCTGCATTAGCTGACAACCCCTGTGTTTATGCAGTCCTGTGGTCTTCGCACAAATATGTTTTTAATGTGTTTTTGACCTTTTGCATGCCCTTGACCTTTGACCTTGACCTCCCAAAATCGAATCACCTCTTCATTGAACAATAACATAACATAACATAACATAACATGAGTGGCGAAAACAGGCCGTTCAGCCCAACTAGGCTTGCCAGTTTCCTTAAACGATTGTGAATATATCACTTCAGATACTCAATGACTCAATGGTATCTAGCTTAAAGTCAAGCCCTTGAAAATTCCCAAGGTTTCTGCCTCAACAATATGTTTAGGCAAGCTATTCCACATCAAAATTATTCCTTGGGTGAAAAATTTTTTTCCTAATATCAGTGCTAAATTTACCCTTGGTCAACTTCCATTTGTGACCCTGAGTTCTCCTAACAAAACTTGGCTGAAGGAATCCTTCATAATTCACTTTGTTAATCCCTTTAACATATTTAAAGACCTCAATCAGATCACCCCAAATGCTCTTTTTCCTAAGACTAAAGAGATTAAGGATCTTCAGCCTCTTCTCATAGCTTTCATCTTTTATACCTGGAATTAGCTTAGTGGCTCTTCTCTGAACTTTTTCTAGAGCCTCTATATCAGGGGTCACCAACTCTGTTCCTGGAGAGCTACCATCCTGCAGGTTTTTGCTCTATCTCCAATTCGGCACACCTGATTCAACTAATTAGCCACTCAATTGCCCAGCTAGAGATCTTGTTAAGTAGCTAATTAGTTGAATCAGGTGTGCTGAACAGGAGATAGAGCAGAAACCTACAGGATAGTAGCCCTCCAGGAACGGAGTTGGTGACCCCTGCTCTATATCTTTCTTAAAGTATGGTCCCCAGAACTGTACACAATACTCCAGATGTGGTCTGATGAATGTGTTGTACAAGAGAAGTATGACCTCCTTGGATTTGTACTCAATACTTTTGGCAATGTATCCCAGCATCCGATTAGCTTTTTTAACTGCTACGACACAATGGCTTGAACCTGTGAGGGTTTGGTCAACAATCACTCCCAGATCTTTTTCATGTGGAGCACATTCCAGTTTTAAACCTCCCATGAAGAAATCCTGTCTAATTTTTTTATTACCTACATGTACAACTTTACATTTTGCTACATGAAATTTCATTTGCCACATTTCTGTCCAGTTCTGGATTCTATCCAAATCACCCTGAATCACTTTAGTGGACTCCACTCCCCGCCATACCTAGCTCAAATGAGATTCCATTGACCATTACTCTTTGTGTTCTGTCCTGTAACCAGTTTCGAATCCACTCCAGAATACCTCCTGTAACTCATTTTAAAAATTAGTCTCTTATGCGGTACTGTATCAAATGCTTTCTGAAAATCCAAGTATATGATGCCATAAGCCCTGCTCTGATCATAAGTCTTGGTGGCCTCTTCAAAGAATTCCAGAAGGTTTGTCAGGCATGACCTTCCCTTACGGAAACCATGTTGGCTATCCTTCAAAATACTTTTACCTTCAAGAAATAATTCCAGCTCATCTTTTATGATAGATTCCAGTATTTTGCATGCAATGCAAGTTAAACTGACTGGCCTGTAATTTTCTGGCTCAGTACGATTCCCTTTCTTACATATTGGTATTATATTACCCTGCTTCCAATCATTTGGTATTTTTCCAGTTTCTAAAGACCGTCTGAAGATAGCTGAGAGCGGTTTAGAGATGATCTCACTAACTTCCCTGAGCACTCTAGGATATAAGCCATCAGGACCCGCTGCCTTATCTGCCTTTAGTTTATGCAACTCGTCTAATACTTCATTATCCCTAACCTCAATTTCCGCTGAATAATCTTGAGCATTGGACATTCCCTCTGGCCGAATAAAAACCCGCTCCGAGGTAAAATTCTCAACAAAGTAACTGTTCAAGGTATCCACAATATCCTTGTTATCATATAGCAGCGATCCATCTTTATTCTTTAAACACTTAACCTCCTCTTTGACTTTCCTTTTTCTGCTACAGTACTGAAAGAAGCGCTTAGGATTAGTTTTTGCCCCTTCCGCAATTTGCCTTTCATACAGTCTTCTGGCATTCCTCAGCTCTTTTTTGACCACAGCCCGCATTTTACAGTATTCAGCCTTAGTATTCTTATTGTTATCCTTTATGTACATCTTATATAGATTCCTCTTTTCCCTCAAATCCTACGAATAGCTGTGGTCATCCACTGAGGATTCTGCTTTTTCAGCTTACTTTTGGACACTTTTGGAATGAATTTGCATTGTGAATCAAGTAAAAACCAACCCTAAAATCTTTCCCGCATCTCATTTACAGACTCACAGTTCAGGAGTGTCTCCCATTTTATTTTGCCTAGATATGAGTGCATCCTGTCAAAGTTTGCTCGCCTAAAATTGAAAATTTTGGTTTTCGAAGACACCTTTTCAAATTTCCAAAATTAACAGAGTGATCACGAGACCCAAGTGGCTCCAGTACCTCAACATTGCTAATTCTATCATGGTCCTTACAGAGCACTAAATCTAAAATTGCCTTCTCTCTCGTAGGTTTATTAACAAACAGCACCAAAAAATTGTCATTTATAACATCTAGAAATTCTTCATCCCCTTTACCCTGTCCTTTTACCATTTCCCAATCGATATCAGGATAATTGAAGTCTCCCATAATAAAAGTCCCTCCTCCTCTACAAGCTTGCCTAATCCTCCTAAAGAGCATTACATTAACAATACTGTCCAAAGCTGGCAGCCGATAGCATACTCCTATATTTAAACCCGTCTCGTGTTTGCCAATGAGTCTGACCCGGATATCTTCACAGGGCAAGGAATGTTCAATTTCACGAATTTCCTGCACATTTATGTTTTTGTTCACAGAGAGTGCTACACCCCCTCCACGCTTATTACATCTATCCTTCCTGAAGAGCTTATAACCTTCTATATTATATTCATCTCCATCCTCTTCACTAAGCCATGTCTCTGTAATCTGTGTCATAGCCCTCAATAATCATAATGGCCTCAAGTTCTAGACATTTATTTTTTATGCTTCTTGCATTTAAATAAAAACATTTCAGGTTATTATGAATGCTCTTTCCCTTTGATTTCCAATGTGCCTGCTGCTCCAAGCCCCCCACTACGTTTTGTTGCTTCAAAAATATATCATCGATAGTGCATGTAACGCTGTCAGCTTCCATCAGGGCAGTCTGCATTTCCCTATGTATAACACTCTCTAACCTCCCTTCCCCCCAAGTCCCTAGTTTAAATAACCCTATGCTACCCTCAACATATGCTGACCCAGTGCAAAGGTACCCCTCCGGTTCAGGTGTAGCCCGTCCGGCTTGAACAGGTCACCCCATCCCAGAAGAAGTTCCAGTGCCCCAATAACCTGTACCCCTCTTTCCTACACCAGGTTCGTAGCCACGTGTTAAACCTCCAGATAAAATTCTCCTTCCCTTTGCTTGCACGTGGTACTGGTAGAATCCCGGAGAAAACTACCGTGGAGGATCTGTTCTTAAGCTTCTCAGCTAATTCCAAAAATTTGTCTTACAGAACCTCAAACCTACCCATTCCTATGTCATTTGTCCCAACATGGACCATGACCACTGGATCCCTCCCCGCTCTGGCCAGGAGCTTGTACTTAATTACTTCATCATTCCACCAAATTTGAGGAAAATCCATCCATAACTTTTTGTGTAATCCTGCTTACAAACAAACCAACCAACAGACAAACGGTAATGATCACATAACCTCCTCCAACTTCATTGGGCGGAGGTAAAAATGTTTTTGCCCTGTAGAGTAAATTAATACATTGTTTTATTTTAAGTATAAAGTTAAATTATGGCCCCCTACAGCTTTTATCATCTAATATAGCTATGTTTAACCCATTGCCAGTGAAACTAAAGATTCCACTTTTCCATTTGCTAAAAGCAAGCTAGGATATTTCTCCCACATTCTCTGATCTATGCACTGGATCTTATAAAGGCCTGACAGGGAAACCCAAATACATCTTGCACAAGTTTGGCACAACAATGGCCCAAACGAAGGGATGGTAATATTAAGTCGGCGCCTACATTATCGTAGGTGGTTGCGAAGACCAGACATGGTCGCAAGCGGAGACCAGTGGACTCTCACCACACAGGGAGCAGGTAAGTTGAAGTTTACTGGTGGGGTTATTTCAAAGTCCCTGACTTAGTGACTAAGAATAAGTGGTAAGCCTTCTAAAAAATAGTGCTTTGACTGTGTTAGCATGATGCCATATTATTTATTTGGTATAGTGCATAATACAGTGTATTTGTGACAGTTGATGGGTCCTGTCACTAGAAATGCCCCCAGACTCTTGCCCGGGAGTCTGGGGTTCAATTCCCTGCCCGGGCCCTCCTTCGACCTTCCACATTATGGCGTAATTGGCAGGATCTGGGGGATCCTAATGGATGGCAGCATGCATAAAGCATGGAGCTTGAGGACACGCTCCCAAAAGAGCGGGGCTGTGTCTCAAATTGCGTACTTCCATTAGTACACTTCTATTGAGTGCACCGTGTGCACTGGCGAAGTGCGCTTTTTTCAACAGGGTAGTGCTGTTCCAAATCGAGCCCTGTCGTCGTGCACTGACCGGAAATGATGATCGCGGCCTCTTCTTCTATTTAATCATGGATGCAAGAAATGCGAGCCCAAAATATATCTGCCGGCTTGGTTGCTCAATTCAGTATATTAAAACATCAAAACAAAGTGAACATCCTTTTAACTTTGCTTGCTTGTGAGTGCCCCGTTTCAGGCTAGGTCGAAATTACATCGCCATCTGCGTTGACGATTCCTCTTACTACTTCTACAGCCTAAAATGTACCAGTATGTTTATTTACATATTTTGTGATTGACTTAGTCCACGGACTAGACGGAGTAGATCGGCATTATCCATGCATCAAACTCGGCAACCCACTGTAATCTGTACTCTCGCCTGACTGATTTTTACATGAAAGCTCAGAACAGTGACAACTGCTCGGCTGTAATTAGGGGAGGCATAGAAAACAATCCCCTGTAACTTGTCTAACCCCGTTTTCGTACATTTGCCTTCATTAATTCGTTGTCCAGCGAGAATTTTTTTAACGATCAAGCACAGTCCCCAGCGTGATGCAGTTTTGCCGCGATTAAATAGTAAACTCAATTCAGAGTTGTTTCATTAATTCTCCTAATCAATGACGACTATTCTGTTAACTTCCGCGTTCGCGTAACGTCCTGAAATGCAGATTGCCTAACCTAAGCTACATGACTGCTAAATTACAAGTAAGAAAACAAAGACCGATAGCGTTGATTCAAATGCAGTTTCTTACCTTAACTACAACTGATCACAGCGGATAGTGTTGACGTTTTTCGGAGTTCACGTTATGTTAATTTAAATGAATAATTGAAAAACCAATCAAGACCAAAAGGATGTCGTTCATCCTACTTTCACCTCACTAGTCACCAGTGACAACAGTTACTTGTGGAATAGTCTGATAACAAGAAAAACGTTAAGTATAAAAACTTTGCGACTCAGTTTAGCAGAAAACTCACGCTGCACCGAGATTGCCCTTCACACCAACACACCGTGACTATCAAAGTCAAAGTACACCCAACAAAATCGACACAGTTTGTGACCTGTATTAATTCATGCTCAACTGTATGTTACATAGAGCTTGCCACAGTCATTCAAAATCTCTTCTGCAAAGGAAGACACATACCAACATGAAAAAACGTTAATTGCCATTTTATTTATTGACATATACATGTACCATCTGTCTCTTTTCCCCAGTCTCCAAATCCCAGACAGTACTGCCTGCTAAATGCCACAGTGCCAGTACGCGCAGTGTACTTTGATGGTCAAAGTGACCAGAAGAGAATTCCGCGGAAGAGAATTCCGCCTCTCCAGAGCATCCTTTAATGCTCTGATGACCATCCTCAGCAAAACATCTGGATATGGCTGGGGTCCCATCATTGAGACCCCAGTCTTCCCATTTAGGGTGGTCAGTGGTACCGCATGTTGAGTTGTGACCAGAGTCACCACCCACTGTGCACTGTGCAGTCCTCAAGAAGAGCAGTAAAACTATTCGATTCAGTTTCTGGCTGTCTGTGACCACATAACAGAGTTCATTGATGTGTTCATTGGCGCTTCCTGGTTCAGCACGTGACGCAAAGTTGTTGAAGGACACCACCATCCACTGCTAGTAGAAATGCCCTCTGCCAGGCTTCTGCAGGAGCCGCCTCACCCCCATCAGTGCTGACTCCAGTTCTGGGGCACTTAGGGTCTTGCACAGGAAGGACAGCTAAGAAAATGAAAAATATTCTGTTTTCAGATTAAACATTTCAAATGTTTTTTCTTCCAAACTTGTGCTTCTCCTCTGATTTTTGTTAATCAGCAAAGCTTCTTTGCTAAACAGAAATGGTAAATAGGCTGAAAAGTATGACAAAATATCAGTGATAAAGTCATCCTCAGTTAATTTGTGTCTTGAGCACTTCAAACTGAGAGTGGACCAAACATTATGCATAATAAGTCATAAAATTTCAACAGCAGGACTAGCTCAGTACTGGCGGCCTGCCATTGCTGTTGAATCTACACATGGGAAGCACTGGTAAAGCATTACATTATTTAATGGCTACAAACTACTTTCACTGGGAAAAAAAGTAAGTAGCCAAGTCATTTCAGTCAATTTCATCATGAGAGCATTCATACAGCAGGCTTGACATAAATACAGTATTACACCCAACATGGTAAAGTCACCTTTTCATAAACTTGTACAGAAGGCTGGGATCACCCTCCACTCCAGGTCTCGAGCAGCAATGTACATCCTAAATAAATATAATTGTGTTACACCAATGTAGTGACACCCCATACACTAACATTAATGTCTAGATACAGCAATGTCCCGATGTAGAGAAGGCTTCATGATAGTTCATAATAATGTTAACATATTTTACCGATATGTATTCACTTACTTGTAACCATTCACGCATCACTTTGCCTCCCTATGAACAGGACAGCGTTATCAGCGCCCCATGAAATAAGAGACCTCGTACTGTCGTCCATCCCCTGTAAATACCAGAGATAAAAACCTCATTATCAGAGCAGAAATAAGTTCACGTAGAAGTTACTGCTGATACATGTGTGCTGTCCGATGCTGACCAGATAATTACCGGCTGATGTTACTCTACTGATCTAACGATAGAAGCCGTATTTTACAAATATTGGCGACTAATTTAATATTCACGATACTTTTAACACGCGCAAACACAAAACATATGCCTCAATACATATAACTGTTATCGCTATCTGACTAGCAAGCTAAACGAGCGTGCCTGTTAACATCAATGCCCGATCAGACTGTGCCGCCGCCAGCTCGCTAGCATTTGCGTTTTCGTTTGCGGTGCAAAATTATTAGCCATACGCAGCTATTTCAACGCAATGTAGCTACACACCTAAGGCTTCTATCTGATAACAATAAAGTCGTACTTGGTGGGGAGGTAAACAAATGTAAAACTTAGATCTGTGCATTTCAGCAACCGCCGCATCCTCCTCGCCGCCATTATCACAGAAGTTTAAAGTCCCTCCTCATCCACTACGTAGGCTTGATGGCGACCGTTGAGGGTGAGTAGTGTCCAGCGTTCGGCACTCAATTTTTTGTCCGTAATGAGGGCATCATTCGGATACTTGCAGTGCACTGCCTTTTGCTGTACTTGTCAGTATGAATGCACTTATGCCCTCAAAATAGGTAGTCTAAGTTTGGAAGTGCGCGATTTGAGACACAGCCGGGGAGAGATTTGACAGTTGATGGGTCCTGTCACTAGAAATGCCTCCTTATAAGTATGCCCTCTGGCTACCTTGCCTTGGCGATATGGTCAGTGCGTTTGACTTCTACGCGGGAGTCTGAGTCTTCAATTCCCTGCTCGGGTCCTCCTTCGGCCTGCCACATATTGATATTTATTTTTCCTCAGAAGTTGCTCAATTAAAGGTACAGTACCGTTTTTGTCTTTGAAAATGCCAAAAATAGGACACCCTGAGGATATCTGCTGTCAGACTTCAAGGTTCCACGAGTGCATTGCTGCGGCATTTTCACTTGTCCTGAAGGCTTGATTGGCCCATAGGATTGATTAATCCTGTTCGATTGCGGCCTGCTGCTGCAGAAGAAAGACTTACGAAATCCATAGATCTGTGATTTTTGTTATTATACCGTAAAGTTGCTAATAATAATATGTTGTAGTGATCCTGCTGCAAGCATAATGTTGCCACATAAAACAGACGTGCGAAACTGATCGCAATCTGGTCAAGTTTAATGGACTGAAAGCACGTTTTATGCAGTAGTTCTTCGTAATGTTCGTCATCTTGCAGGAAAGTCTTAGTCTACCGATCTGATCTGACTGTTCATGAACAACACATCGATTGGCCGAAACATATCACTGTGTCGACAGCTGGCTATATGGCCAGCGACAACATATTATTACAAGCAACTTTATGGTATAATAAAAGAAATCATAGATCTATGGATTTTGTAAGTCTTTCTTCTGCAGCAGCAGGATGCAAGCGAACAGGATGAATCTGTCCCTTTCTTAGCTTAGTATACCTCTGCGATTCATCCACAGACTGGCATATAGAGAACTGGAGGTCGACGTGTTACACGGCTACCATTGTATGACGTCACTCTCCCGCGTCATTTGGGATTGCCAATTCAAATTGAATTATGGAACACTTTTTGCGGGGCAGACATGAAAACGAAAAAGCAATGTCCTCTTTGTTTTCTTTTTAGTTGTGTCATGAAATGCGCAACCTAAAGAAGAAAATGAAAATGCAGTTTGGACGATTTATCATTAATTTTATTTATGAGTCAAATAATGCAGCCATAACCTTGAATTTTTCAAATTGAATTTTGGTAGCTATTTGCAGGGGCATCTTTTGAAAATGAAATCTTAATTAAAATGAAAAATAAAAGGATGTTTAAGTCACAGAATGAGCAGTCTTGAAGAAGAAAATGAAAATGCAGTTTGGGTTATTTATTATTCATTTTATTTATGAGTCAAAAAATGCAGCTATATTCTGAAAATGAAAAAGCATTTCTGTTAATCCATTTTAATTTGGATTATGAGAGAGATTTGCTTCCATAGTATGTCAGAACTTTGATCAGGCCACTCGAAAACCTTTTTTTTTTTTTTTTTTTTTTTTTGTTGGGTGAATTGGAACTGGACTAGCTCTCGTGCTTTGGATTGTTGTCTTGCTATATAAAGGATTAAGCTTCAGATCACAGACTAATGATCAGACTTTCTCATTCTTGAATTTCTTGTAGAAAGCAAGATTCATGATTCCTAATTCCACCCCAATCTGGAATGTTTAGTTGGCAAACTTGGAAAAAGCAGGCACATACCCAATGTGTGCTGTTATGGTTCTGCCTCATGTGTGCTGTCTTGTCATTGTGCTTATTACTTTTATATTTGTGCTTCTGCTTTTTCTCCCGTGCCTTACTCTCGCTTTATTTTTCAGCTTTCACTTCGCCGTCTGAAGATTGATTCACTCTTGCCCAAACTCCTGTGATGTCGTGTGACAGCCTTGAGCACGCCTGCGTCTCGTTGTCCAATCACGTTTCCTCATTCGGAATCGGCTGTGGTATTTCATTCATTACTTCCACCTGTACTTAATTCTGGGTCTCACTAAACTCTGAGTGAATGCGTTCTCTGATAGGTTCCTTACTAACCTGTACTAACCAGCACTTAATTGAGGGTGATTGTATATATTTCGTCATGTAGTATTAACCTAAATTAACTCATTAGCGAGTGCGAGTGTTTCCATCCTTTGTAATTCCTTCCTAAGCTTTCCCTGATTAGCTGAGTTTAAAGCTATGCTTTCCTTTCCTTCTCTTGTGGTGCTTTTATACTTGTCACGTTTAGATTACCTTAATCTAAATCGTCTAGTTTGATTGATTGTCTCAGCGTCTTGTCTCGAGTCATTATTGTTAACCTGGGTCTCATGATATTGTTTATTAATCCCATGTGTTTCTGTTTCCATCCAAGATTGCCTTCCGAGTCCCCGCCTCCTCCCGTGTGTATTTCAGTGGGCAGGAGTGAAGCAATCGGCAGACAGAACTTTGTTAAACTCAGCTCTGCATTGTGAAATCTCAGCTCCTGTGCCTTCGCGAGTATTTCCTTTGTGCTATTTCCGAGTCTCGTATTTTGTATTTGTCTAGTCTCCCAGTGTTTTCCGTCAGTTTAGTTAGGTCCAGTTTTTGTTTTTTCTAGTTTAGCCACTCATTGAGTGTGTACCTTTTGTTTCCCCCTGCCTTGGGCAGTGTACCTTCGTTTTCCCATTCATTCAGTGCATGTGCACGGTGTTTTGTTTCTGGCCTGTTTGCCAACTTTCTCCTTAGTGTTTGGTGTTTCAATAAACACTTTGGGATCCTGTATCTGGTGTTCCCCGGACCTCTTCTTAACAGTGTGCTGCCATCACTAGAGAATGAAGGCAGTCTGTCACTCTCCTTGGAAATACACAGCAGTTGGCTACAACTTCTGCAGTCCTAGCAAGCACAAAACAGGCGTGGGGGAAAGCTGAAAATCTGCGCATTCAGAGAGCAACCGACTGGCCCTCAGAAGATTAGTTAGAGGTGCTTCAACAAGACTGCATCCCTCCCATATCCCTTAGCTGCAAAAAACCAGGTGTGTGATGCTTTTGTGAGGCTGCGGGCTACAGTCTGCACTGACACAGCTGGATTCAATTTGTGACAGTGGTTGTCACTTATACCATAAACCAGCAGCATAAAAAGCTGCACTTTTAGTTCATTAATTCGGAGAACATTACCCTAAAAGGCTTGGGAATCATCAAGAGATATTCCTTTTGGTTAGCAGTGGTTTTCTACTTACAACTCTCCCATGGATACCATCACTGTGTTGGGCTCAGGACTACATGAAATGAACTACAGTGCTGTGAAAAAGTATTTGCCCCCTTCCTGATTTCTTTTTTTTTTGGCATATTTGTCACACTTAAATGTTTCAGATCATCACACAAATTTTAATATTAGACGAAGATTACCCGAGTAAATACAAAATGCAGTTTTTAAATGATTTCATTTATTGAGGGGGGAAAAAGCTATCCAAAGCTACCTGGCCTGTGTGAAAAATTAATCCCCCCGTTAAATCTTTAACTGTGATTAACCACATTTTTTGAGTTCAATTTCACTAGCCACACCCAGGCCTGATTGCTGTCAGACCTGTTGAATCAAGAAATCACTTAAATAGCACCTGTCTGACAAAGTGAAGTAGACTAAAAGATCTCAAAAAGCAACTCAATATTCCGTGATCTAAAGAAATTCAAGAACAGATGAGAAACAAAGTCAATAGTCTGGTTTACATGCAGACTTTTTTCATTCTGATTGAAGATTTCAGAACAACTGTTTACATGTGACGTGATCTATTCCGATCTGGTGTTTATACGGGCCTCTGCATTTAATCAGAACAGACATTTTACAGCTGTGTGACATGCGCAGATTGATGAGAAAAGTATCCACTTTCGTTGTTGCGCTGTTTATGCTTATAGTAGGTGTTCTATCAATTTCTGCCATCTATCGAGATATGCTACCTCGCGATTCTGCGCATGTACAGACCCACAATCTTGGGCTCTATTTCTTCCCTCGCATCTTAAAATATAAAATATCTTACAAATCAAGTTTTTTATTCAGTGTGCTTTTAGACTTATGGGCAAATAATAGAATGTACAAGCTGGCTTTTCCTGAAAATGCTGAAATTAGACGGTAGTGGCGTGCGGTATGTTATCTTTAACAAAAAAAAAAAACTTATACAACTCATTTTGGCATCTGCGTAAGTTACAATGAGCAAACAAATAACAAAGTTGCCACTGTAAGTTGATTTATATTGTCATATTAAGGCAAAAACAAAGACTATATGATCACCCTGCAATAAGATAGCATTTTTTGACAAGGCAGCGCAAATTGTCAGAACACCGGTCTTCAGAGTTTTCCAGCAGTTCTAATTTGTTTGACGTTGCGGTCTATCCCGGCTTTGTTGAGTTTTTCGTGGACTTTTTTCAAACCGTTCACTATTGTTTTTCCTACCGTCTAAGCGTACAATAATATTCCATTCTTCGAGAGTTTTTATTCAAAAGAACCACTCTGCGTTGATCAGTTCCGCATTCTGCGCTTGAAAGCCACCCTATTTGCAAGTGAAGAAACGTCACTGTGTATTCACTTCAAGACGGAGCATGTGCAGACAGAACGCAGCCAGACAACTTTCCGTTTCACTGTTTACATGACAAAATTTCACTTTTAATCGGCTTGGGAAAAGGAATATTCTACCCCTTTGCGACAGAATGAAATTCCATTCGGGTTCGGCCTGTTTATTCTGAATTAGGTGTTTATATGGAGCATATTCATTCGGTTTGGGCTTCTAAACCGATTCTAATCGGAATATTAGGCTCCATGTAAACTCAGCTATTGACATCTATCAGTCTGGAAAGGGTTACAAGGCCATTTCTGAGGCTTTGGGACTCCAGCGAACCACGGTGAGAGCCAATATCCACAAATGGAGAAAACTTGAAACAGTGGTGAACCTTCCCAGGAGTGGCCGGCCTACCAAAATTACTCCAAGAGCGCAACTGCAATTCATCCAGGAGCTCAGAAAAGAACCCAGAACAACATCTAAAGAACTGCAGGCCTCACTTGCCTCAGCTTAAGTCAGTGTTCACGATTCAACAATAAGAAAGAGAGTGGGCAAAAATGGCATCCATGGAAGAGTTCCAAGGCGAAAACCACTGCTGACCAAAAAGAACACAAAGCCTCGTCTCACATCTGCCAAAAAAACATCTTGATGATCCCCAAGACTTATGGGAAAATATTCTGTGGACTGACGAGACGAAAGTTAAACTTTTTGGAAGGTGTGCGTCCTGTTACATCTGGCATAAAACTAATACAGTATTTCATGAAAAGAACACCATACCAACAGTCATACCAAAAAAACATGGTGGTGATAGAGTGATGGTCTGGTGCTGCTTTGCTGCTTCAGGGCCTGGACAACTTGCCATAATTGATAGAACCATGAATTCTGCTCTCCACCAGAAAATCCTGAAGGAGAATGTCCAACCATAAGTTTGTGACCTCAAGCTCGAACGCACTTGGGTTGTGTGGCAGGACAACGATCCAAAACACACCAGCAAGTCCACCTCTAAACAGCTTAAAAAAAAACAAAAACAAAATAAAGGTTTTGGAGTGGCTTAGTCAAAGCCCGGACTTAAATCTGATTGAGATGCTGTGGCATGACCTTAAACAGGCCATTCATGTTCAACATGGCTGAATTAAAACAATTCTGCAAAGAAGAGTGGGCCAAAATTCCTCCACAGTGAAAAACTTATTGCCAGTTATCGCAAATGCTTGATTGCAGTTGTTGTCGCCAAGGGTGGCGTGACCAGTTATTAGGTTTAGAGGGCAATTATTTTTTTTTCACATAGGGCCAGGTAGGTCTGACAGCAATCAGGCCTGGGTGTGGCTAGTGAAATTGAACTCAAAAAATGTGGTTAATCAGAGTTAATTAAAGATTTAACGGGGGGATTAATTTTTCACACAGGGCCAGGTAGCTTTGGATAGCTTTTTTCCCCCTCAATAAATGAAATCATCATTTAAAAACTGCATTTTGTATTTACTTGGGTAATCTTTGTCTAATATTAAAATTTGTTTGATGATCTGAAACATTTAAGTGTGACAAATATGCAAAAAAAAAAAAAAAATCAGGAAGGGGGCAAATACTTTTTCACAGCACTGTACATCAACAGGAATTCTCGAAGTTTATTTTACTGACATTATATTACATGAGACTGACAGACTAGGGGCTCAGAACTTAAATGCAGACTGAAGTTCAGTGTCACAGTCATTCAGTCTGGTTACTGAATGGGTTTTCTCAGAAATATACAGTATATAAGAAAAATGGCTTGAATACACCATGTTACTGGTCTCGCAATTTGACGACTCTCGCACATTATTTAGTTAACTATATGAGGCAACTTTTGTGAAAATATCTTAGGTGTGTTTTCATAGGAACCTGGTTGTTTTTCAAGATGAACTTTACATTTTGCATCAAGACAGATGCATTTTTCAATGGAAAATTGTCTGAAACTTCTTCAGTTTTTCACATATCTACTTATGGTTGGTATCAAAATGTCCGTCATGTTGTTGTGTAGCCATTAAAAATCATCTGGTTTTTCAGAACAATCATTTATGGGTTTAAATATGGACTTTTCGAGGCCTTGCCCCACAAAAATCTTGAAATCACTAAATAGGTCACAGTTCACTTCCTGTATGCAAATATCACATTTCAAATCCATTTTCTGGACAGTCCCACAAGTAGGTACATATAACCAGAAGATGGTTCAAATTGGGCTGTGGGCCTCAGATTGAGAGAGGCTGGCCGGCCTGTCAGATCCGAAATCAAAAAAATCCTGTCCACCATAGATTGAACAACCACTAGAATACTCTGGCAGATGGCAATGTTCTTGTAGAAACAGAAAAACAATATTAAAACAGTTATATATTGGACTCAGAAATTCCAGGTTACATTCAAGCCGGGGACAAATAGTGCTGCCACTGCAGTAAATGTGCTGTGTGCTTCAATGGAAAAAGAGGTGGAGTCGATGTGCCGCAGGGAATTTCTCAGAGGAAAGTATCTTTTAGATTTAGTTGCTGATTCTGCAGAGGAAGGTATAAAAGCATTTGTAATGTTATGCCCAGGGGTGTAGCACGGGGGGGGGAAAGGGTACTGATTACCTGGGCCCACTGTGGGAGGGGGGCCCTTGAGAAGCCTGGAATGAAAAGTGTAATTTTTTTAAAAAAATTAATTTAATTTTTTCTTAGTAATTAATGTCATTATTGAATCAAAAGCAACTAAATGGATTGGTCAAAGGATTAAAGTTGGTCTCAAATAGAGTAAAATAAAATGGTAAGGGCCTCTGGTCCCCCCTTCTAAAATGTACAAATGGTATAGTCCACCCCTTGCGCTGCGCGGGAGAGCAAGCCTAGAGGAGAGGAGAAAGGCGACTAAACAGGAAGTGTGATGCCGCCTAAAGTTTATGGCTTCCAACCTCTTCATGCCAGGAGGTTGCTGGAGCCAACGAGATATTTAAACTGGAGGCGCTACGTTGGTCGTTCCAATGTGTGCAGAGCTGGCCACCACCTTACGACGGGCGTGCCTGCCGCTTGAACCCATGTAAACAAATAAGCTCTGGTTAATATTTTGGTAAATATCGATAATAATCATTCAGCAGCGTTTTGATTTCCGGCCTTTTTCTGACCGATAACTAGAGAAGAGTTAGCTTGAAGCGCCATTTCTGTCTATTATCGCCCATTGCGTTTACCAAAAGCGTTGTTGCTAATTAAGTTAGCAGCTTACATAGTAGGTCCATTCATTGTCAATGGTCCCTACGACATAAGTGAGCATCCGTGATTTCGGGAAACGGACCCCTGAGCGATTGATATTTTTCCATAGGGAATGTTTGAAAATGCGGTGGTACACACCCAAGCCATCTTAAAACCCGTTCGGTAGTCGGTACGGTAATATTATGACTGATCTCGTTCTGTCAGGCCGGGTCTATTTCTCAAGCAGTACGATCAAGGACGGACACTTGTCAACTAGTACGATAAATTAGCATCGCAGATGCCGGGAACCTTGATAACAAGTGTCTTATTGTGACCGCAGCCAAGTCGTGAAACTAGTTTGTTATTTTAGAGAGAAAAAAAAACGCTGGTTTGTAATTGAATCTGACACATAGGCCTATCTATTAAAAAAGAAAAAACAATAATTGGTTTGTAATTGGATCAGACACGTATCTATGACTTTTTTTTTTTTTTTGATAGAAGCTGCATGGTGCAGACCCGGACACTGACATTACGATGGATGAGGAATAAGTAATTTGTGGTTTGTAATTGAATCTGACACGTAGGCCTATCTATTAAGGCATGGTGGTATGTTTCCAGAAAATCAAATGGTGAACGATTACCTACCATAATAAGGAGATGTCTTTATTATATTTTTTTGTTCAAAATTGTGACTCATTATTGGTTCACCCCTCCTGATATGGAAGCATATAGCTAACAAAACTAAAATAAAAATGCATTTTCAAAAATGCTTTTTATTTTCCTTTTCCGAGAAGCAAACACAACATTTTTGTCATAATTAAAATCTAATTCCCCACTTTTTGATTTTTCAATTTGAAGTCCATGCATACACTTTTACAACACATTGAAAGTGAATTTACATTCCCCATTGGTTATTTAATTTTCAAAAGTGCCCTGCCATATGGCCAAAAATAAAACAAAAACACAATCTTATAATGAAAATGAAGACCACAATGGAAAAATGATCAGTCACATTTTCACGCTGTGGAGAAATGATTAATGAAAAATTCTAAATGATCATAGACACAAAGCACTGAAAAAATATGCAAAAAATATAAAATATAAAAAATATTATAATAATATATAATATATAAACTATACAAAAATGCGAAATTTGGACTCTGATCATTTTTCCTTTTTGGTCTTCAAATGCATTCTTTTTCTTTTTCAAGGAGCAAATGCATTATTTTTATCATTATGAAAATGAAAATGTAATCCTCCAGTTTTTTTTTTCATTTTTTAGTCCATGCATGAATTTTCAAATGCAAATTGAAAAGTAGAACATATTCCTCATTTGCCATTTAATTTCCAAATTATATAAATAAATCAACAACAATTGAAATAAAATGAAAAGTATAATTGTTAACAATATGGCGGGGCATTTTCTGAAAATGAATTACTTTAAATAAAATGCCGTGAGTAAATTATTAAAGCTTGTCCATTCTAATTACCACCATTTAAGTTATTTTTCCCATCAAAATGCCATGCATGTGTAAAATTAGCTTCCTCATCTCGCAGCAGTCCCCCTTGCCTTCCCTGCCGAGCGCATAGCTATCAACAATCTGGGTACCCGGCTGCCGGGTGAATAGCTACTTCCGTTTCTCATAGATCCGCCAAAAGATGTGCATTTGTATACACGCCTGCAAGCCTGTAAGAAAGCTGTATGCTACTTGAGAAGAAGAACATGTTTTGAGTTTTGTTGATCTGTATGAGAAAAAATAAAAAGTAATAATTGTGCCTTAAGGAACAGCTTGTTCTGTCTGTCTTTTCAGTGCAGTTGTGTAACAAGCTGAATTGAGTGGGCAGGTGGGCTTTTTGCAATAACTTTGACAATGAAATCCAGCACTCTGTGATAATGGGTAGTAATAAGGAGGAGTTGGGCTATGTTGGACAGCTCCCGTAATTATGGCCGTTGCAGGATCAGCACTTTGACGAGTTATGACACTTTGTTTGTCGTCTTTAAAAGCCCCAACCGTTTAAAATTTAAGCGGCATAAAACAATTAACACTATAATTTTTGCCCAGTGTTCTAAAGTTGTCTTTTTGTGCATTTGAAACATTAAAATCCTCAGCTCTGAGCTGCAGCAAGGGGGCCCACTCAGGGTAAGCTGCGGGGGGGCCCCACGTGTTTGCGTTACGGTGCTGGGTCAGATCGGAATCGGCTTTTTGCCTATTCGCATGCGTTGAGAGCAGCTAAAAACGTAAAAAGCCGACCATCTGCTTTTTTCGCCCTCTCAACCTCATCAGGTTCAGCTGGTAAACTATTTGTTGGCCTCCAGGACAAAATCCCACCCTTAGATTTCCTTCAAGCATTTCCATTTTTTCAGTTTGCATCAGGTTTCAATACCTGTTCTCACAAATGTGACATTTTTTTGTTGTTGATTATGCAATGACTTGTGCAAAAACATCAATGTACGCATGCCAGCCGTTTAGGAAGGCAGAACCGTTCACATTACCGATAAATACAAATCACTTGAAAAGTATGAATGTGAACTGTCAAGATAGGCAAATATGATCCAAGCAAAAAATCCAAATTGAAGAACGAGGCTTGTAATGTGAACGTTTCGCAGGTGTGTTTGCCCATAGCTAGCTGGGATAGCCTCCAGCTTCCCCGTGACTCTAGTGAGGAGGAAGCGGTATAGATGATGGATGTACTATACTGAGTCTGATGTCTATGGGACGGAGACAGTCCTGTCCTCGATTTATCCTCTTTCTGTATTATTTTGTCCCTGACAGAGTCCCTTCTTTGTTCTATCACTTCAGGTCTTGTTTGGACTGTTCTTCCACACTTGTGCTGAATCTGTGGTAATCACAGAACATTAAAACAAACACTTCTATTCATTATGAGGAAGACTGTACACAGAAGATAGCGAGCACAGTTGCCACTTCAGGGAATAATGATGGTCCGTGGGGTCACTTGATTTTACAAGCAATTGTTATCTACCATGTCTCTACCATTAATGCACTGTCTGAGGGAATAATAAGAAAGATTATGCAGCTGCACTCCGACACGTGTGCTAGCTAATAATGCGGGACAAAATCCAAATAGGAGAACAAGGACGGTAGTAGTCTGGGGAAAGGACTTTTTTTTTTCAGTGCACTTTTCGACTTATTGGCAAATAATTGCATGTACACACTGGCTTTTCCTGAAAATGCCGAAATCAGATGATAGTGTCGTGCGACATGATGCCTTTAACCCCTTTGCGCAGAAGCCAAATATGGCTTTTTATGCATTACCCTATTTAATGCTTTATAATTCAAGATTTAAGCTTCATAGAGAGGGGAAATATGGCTCAACTGGGAAGAGACACTTCAAGCATTTAGTATTCCATCGTATTTCAGTTTATTTTTCATGAGTTTGGTTGACAAAAGGGGCTGCAAACATAAAAAAAAACTTCAAAAAAATTCTGCATTGAAATTACAAAAAAACATAATACTGAGGACTGAAAAATGGCTGGGAGTTAAAACAATACATTTCTGGGATCATAAACTCCTAGACCAAAAGTATTCTTCATCTGAGCATTAAATCTTATTTGGCTTCGAAAGAGGAAGCCAAATAAGACAGCTCTCCAGGTGGCTTCCCAAACACTCACAGCCCTCACAATGGCGCACTGACAAATCATAAAATAATCATATTTTTAACACAAATCAACTTTTTACTCATGAAATTAAATATGAATTAATGATATCCTGGTTGAATTTACAACCCCAATTCTGAAATAGTTGGGACGAAGTGTAAATTGTGAATAAAATCAAAAGGCGGGGCGCCCCAGTGGCTCATCGGTCTAAGTGCACGTTCCATAAAGGCTGTGTCCTTCCCGCAGCGACCTGGGTTCGAATCTGGCTCAGGTCATTTGCTGCATGTCTTCCCCCATTCTTCTCCCCAGCCTTCCTGTCTCTCTACACTGTATAACTGTCAAATAAAGGAAAACTTCCCAAAAAAAAATCTTTAAAAAAAAATCAAAAGGCAATGACTTCCAAATCACACCAGCCAGTATTTTATTCACAATAGAACAGAGATAACATAGCAAATGTTGAAACTGAGGAATTTTACAATTTTATCCACAAAATGAGCTCAATTCAAATTTGATGGCTGTTACAGGTCTCAAAAAAGTTGGGACAGGGGCCTGTTTACCATGGTGTAGCATCCCCTCTTCTTTTTAACACAGAGTGGAGGCGTCCGGGCATTGAGGAGACAAGATTCTTGAGTTTAGCTATTGGAATTTGATCCCTCTCGTTTCATACAGGCTTCCAGCTGCTGGAGAGTTTTGGGTCTCCTTTGACGGACTTTTTGTTTAATTATGCACCAAGTGTTCTCAATCGGTGAAAGCTCAGATCAGTCTCAGACCGCTTTCGCACAAGGTACGATTGTTCGGTACCGTGCCACAGTGCGATTGTCCCCTCTCCCCGCTGGTCAGCTTTCTTACTAGTAATATCGTACCATACCCGAGTACACATATGCCACAATTCCAATACAGCGCGTTGAAGTATTATTTATTGGTTTGTTAAATAGCCAAGTTGGGTTGTTGATTTTTTTTTTTTTTTAACGTCCTTATCCAACTCATTCAACTGCATATTTCCTCACTTTAGCCAATAATAGTGAATATCAGCCTACCGCATGATTTCGGAAAGTTTACTTACTATTTCACGAAATTTCATCTTCGCTTTACTATTTTGCGCAGGGAAATTTATGATAGCGAAGGTATTATATTTGACTGTGGCTTGCAGCAGTAAATATGTACTTAAAAATTAAATATTTAGTGACACGAATAACTATTTCCTTCCACTTCGTAAAGGTGTCAAGGATAATTAGCAACAGCATTAAAACCACCATAGAACGTTACCAGATGAGGGGGACCCTCATCTGATTCCACGGAGCATTTGGAAGGCTTGTCCGAACATTTTTGTAGTTAAACGGTCAATGGATACACACAGCAAGATCCTATAGCGCAACAATTTCCACTGCCTCGCCACAAATGGATCCGTTCAATTTTCAGTGGGCTTACCGATACGGTATCATTGTATTTAGAAAGGCCAGCTGGCTAGCAATATAGCAAATTAAACCTTCCCCCAAGTTATCTAGCGAGCTAGCTAGATATTTAGCCGTCGCTAAATGTATTTCTTCATTAAGTTCATCATCCACCAGCTAGCTAGCTACATTAACCTAATTAATAAGCCAAACGGAGGACGATGTCACAACCTTGCCACGTTCGGCTATATTCAGCGTCCAATGACGCTCCATTTATACGAAAAAAAAAAAAAAACCTTGTGTGTGAAGTGTAGGTAAAAACAAAGGTTCTTTGCTGAGGTCCAGAAGTACCTCAAGCTATACGACGCGAAAGAAAGGTTGCACGTCGCAGTTGTATCGCTAGCTAATGTAAAGGCCATAGATTAGCTGTGTAGCTGATGAAATAAACATGGCTTAACCTTGGAGCCAGACTTCCAGCTGTGCTAGCATTGATAACCGTGCATATTCTGCTATCCACAGTGGCCAATTAGTTCAGCGCTCATCGAGGTCAAAATGTAACGTTAGGTTGATAATACTTTTGATCAAAATGTGCGAGTGTGGGGTAAGAAAATAAGGGTCCACCAGGTTTGCTAATAGGCTCACGTAATGCAATGTTATCGTTTGACAGGCTAAACTACGTCTATGTGACCTGGCGACGGTGCGTAAAAACGCTAAACCGAGCACCCGCTCGCACTCCCATGAGCATATCGATACACAGTGAGCCAAAAGCTGCAACTTCCCAGCGGTATACAAAGTTCGTCTCGCAACCGCTTCACGAGTATAAGCAGCGCTCGACCCGCCACCGCAAGCAGCTTGGCAGGCTCCATTCGTTTGCTCGGACAGATATGACCCAGCATTTCGTCCATAGTAAAATATTTTGTAGTATCGAGCCGTGTTAGCTTCTTAGGCCGATTTGTAAGCCGTAGCAAGCTAGGTGGCTTCGAACTAGGAGGGCGTGTTTCAGTAACCAGGACAATTTGGCCCGCCTCAGCTCCAGCAATGGTCCACCTTTTTGCCTATTTTTGGGTTAGCCGGAAGGCAGGCACAGTCAAGTAAGTGCCAACATAGTGACCAAATGAGCTTCGCAATGGACATTCAGAAACCTATGGGTGACGTCACACAGGCTACGTCCACGTTTTTATATTCAATTCTACGGGTAGGTTCTGTGACGTAAGTGACGTGACAGTTTCCTTTCTCACATAAAAACTCCGTTCATTGATCGCGCTGCTGTAAGTGGGCGAGAACGGCGGCCACTTTAGCTAAGGTAATAATTAAGGCAAGTAATAATTACGGCGAAAAAGATGCTCGAATCAAACAAGGTAAAGGCTTCTTGATTTCACAGCCAGTCAGCAGTTTTACGACATTGACTGCGTGAAACAACCCCTCAGAGGCCTCCAGCTGACAGACACCTTGAATAAAAGGAATCTGCAGATTGAACACAATCAGCGGCACAAGGAATCTGCTTATGAACAAGTTGCGAAAGAGATGAAGGAGCAACGGGGCTCCCAGATGAGGGCAATTGAGCAGGATTGGCTGAATAAGAAGCAGCTGGCGATGAAAAGGAAGGCTTATGCGGAAGAAGTAAGACAGTGGATGAAAGAGAAGGAGCAGCGGAGGATGCAGAAGATGGAGAGGCTGAAAGAGACTCAGGAATGTGAGCAAATGCAACAGCATGAGATGGTTCAGGAAGAGCTCAGGCAAAACCAGTTGCAGAAGCAGATGGAGGCTGTGAATTCCCATCTTGAGCACCAGGAGCTCAGACCTCTAGATAACACAGCCAGTCAGCAGTTATACCAGAATGACCACACGTGAAACAACGTCCCAGAGGGCCCCATGCTGACAGACACCTTGACGAAAAGGAAAGCTCAGATTGAACACAATCAACGGCACAAGGATTCTGCAATTGAACAAGCAAGGAAAGACATGGTGGAGCAACGGGGCTCCCAGATGAAGGCAATTGAGCCGGGTCGGCTGAATGAGGAACAGCGGGCGATGAGAAGGAAGGCTTATACAGAAGAACTGAAACAGCGGATGAGAGAGAACGAGCAGCGGAGGGCACAGAAGAAGATGGAGAGGTTGAGAAACATTCAGGAATCTAAGCAACAGTA
This sequence comes from Gymnothorax javanicus, assembly GCA_029692085.1. Lineage (NCBI taxonomy): Eukaryota > Metazoa > Chordata > Actinopteri > Anguilliformes > Muraenidae > Gymnothorax > Gymnothorax javanicus. The sequence goes on from CM056195.1 coordinate 41,810,507, forward strand.
TGAGCTGGATAAGGAAGAGCTCAGGAAAAAGCCGCTGCAGAAGCATATGGAGGCCATTGATTCCCGCATTGAGAACCAGAAGCTCAAATGCACGAACACGGCCTTGACAGACAAGCAGGAAGAGATGAAGAAGGGTCAACAGAGGAACTCTGTACAGGAGAAGGAGCGGTGGGTGAGAGAATGCAAAGAGAAGCTGGAAGACAGGATCAGGCAGAGAATTAGGCGCAGCGAGGTCCTGGGTGCTAAACTGGAGACCCAGCTTGCGAACAGGCTAAGAGGCTCGAAGAGTTACACTCCATGTCAATGGCCAAAGCTCTAGCTGAGCAAGAGGCCCAGTACCGCCAGGAGCACAACTGCAAGAAACAGAAGCTTTTGGAAATGAAAAGGTCCATTGTGGAGCACAGAGATAACAAGCGGAAAGAGCACCAGCTCCAGGCTATGGAAGAGCAAAGGAGCTCTTATGCAACACTCCTAGCCAGCCAGGAGGCCGACAGACTCTTCTGGGAAGCACAGAGGTTGGAGGACCAGAGGAAGCGGGTGAACAGGTCCATGATGGACGCCAAGCTTTTGAGCGAGAAAAAAAATTGCCAAAAAAAAGGGCAGCGGAGCAACTGAGAAAACAGAGGGACACCGAATTTGACCGGAAAATTTTGGAAATGTGCGCTTTAAAAGACCAGCAGTTTGAAAGGTACATTAGACGCATCATTGACGCTGCAACGGACGCCAACATGAACGTATCCCCACTCCGAAATGTTTTACAGGGTGGGGCTGGTCAAGGTTTGGGGACCAGTTCAGGAAGAATTAGAGCAAATTGTCCGGTAACGTGTTGTTAAATAGCAGAGGTGTATGTTACCCCTCTGCCCCTGGATTGTTTGGAATTAATATAAATTGATGAAGACGTTTTCAACTTATGCTGCGGAATACAAAATTTAAGATGGTGGCTGTAGCAGCCATACTGGACATCCGAGTGCAATCAAATTCAATAGGCTTCTGTAAGTGCACTAATGACCGAAAGTTTGAGAATGGCTTTTACGTAGCTGCTGTGGGAAGATGTCGAAAATAAATAAATAAATACAGTGCTTGCGAAAAAACTTTTTTTTTTTGCTTATTTTTTCACATTTAAATGTTTCAGATCAAACAAATTTTTAATGCGGGGGGATATAGTCATGGGTGCAGTCGTCCGTCCGTCCGTCCATCTGTCTGCAACAGTTTCCAGAGCATTACTTGAAAATCGTCCAATATTTTTCCACAAAACTTGGTCTGCACATTAAACGTGACCTCAGGTGGTGCCTCTTGCTAATCCGAAGTTGATGACGTGGGACGGGGGGATATGTTATCTTGTAATATTAGATAAAGATAACCCGAGTAAATACAATGCAGAATTTAAATGATGATTTCATTTATTAAGGCAAAAAAGCTATCCAAACCTACCTGGCCCTATATGTAAAAGTAATTGCCCCCCCCCCCCTTGTTAAAACATGAATTAACTGTGATTAACCACATTTTTTGATTTCACTAGTCATACCCAGGCCTGATTACTGCCAGACCTGTTGAATCAAGACATCGCTTAAATAGAACCGGTCTGACAAAGTGAAGAAGGCTGAAAGAAAGAGACGGCAAAAATGGCATCCATGGGAGAGTTCCAAGGCAAAAACCACTGCTGACCAAAAAGAACACAAAGGCTTGTCTCATATTTGCCAAAAAACATCTTGATTTTCCTTTAATTTCGATGCTGAGGACGTCCAGCCCTCAGAGTCTCTCCTCTGCCATGCTGCTTTACCACCCATTTTAACTTTTGACACCACGTTGAATGCGTTACTTTCGGTTATCAACTAAGTACATTGCAGGCAAAGCATTTTTTTTTTTTTTTGCAATTGATAGTTTTATAATTAACAACTTCTAAACATAACAGATATCATGAGATACAGAAAAAAGTTAAGTACTTACGTTGTTAAAAAAAAAAAGTAAGGCAGATAAAGCAGAATGATAAGGCAAAAATAGATTAAGCAAAATAAAATATGATGGTAACTAAACCAGGATCATCTGTTTCTCATTACTGCTGAGTGGTAGCAGTGTGTATAAATGTCACAGCCTTACATTCTGTCTTTGTAAACTTTTGTAAGCCATACCAGTGTAAACTGTGTCTCTCCCGTTTCACGTCTATATGTGTGGACCCCTGAGCGATTGATATTTTTCCATAGGGAATGTTTGAAAATGCGGTGGTACACACCCAAGCCATCTTAAAACCCGTTCGGTAGTCGGTACGGTAATATTATGACTGATCTCGTTCTGTCAGGCCGGGTCTATTTCTCAAGCAGTACGATCAAGGACGGACACTTGTCAACTAGTACGATAAATTAGCATCGCAGATGCCGGGAACCTTGATAACAAGTGTCTTATTGTGACCGCAGCCAAGTCGTGAAACTAGTTTGTTATTTTAGAGAGAAAAAAAAACGCTGGTTTGTAATTGAATCTGACACGTAGGCCTATCTATTAAAAAAGAAAAAACAATAATTGGTTTGTAATTGGATCAGACACGTATCTATGACTTTTTTTTTTTTTGATAGAAGCTGCATGGTGCAGACCCGGACACTGACATTACGATGGATGAGGAATAAGTAAACATCTATTCGCATCTACTGACAGCGGGTGCTGATTTCAACGGGTTTTCGGACGTGCCTCACTCTTAAGTCGGGAATGATTCAAAGTACTGCGGTATTTTCGCTTGTTAGGACTGTATGGCACTCAGTGGAAATGAAAATTTCTGGAAGGCATTAATCCTATTTGCTGTACCTTTCCGTGATGGACGCTCGTCACAAGATGCCGGCCAGACTTGCACGTTGAAATCGTAAAATAGCGCCTCTAGTTTATATAGCTCGTTGGCTGGAGCAGTGTGCGAAATACGGGGGGTTCGAACCCCCCGATTAACCCATGAGACCCTCTGAAAGCCTCAAAAGCAAAATTTCAAGGGGTCTCAAATTTTGTATTAAGAAATAAAAAATAAAATATTTTATTGTCACCAATGGTCACTAAAATGTTTTTAAGCTCACCATGTCCAGTATACAGAATTCAAAACATTTATTCACAAATATGTTCTATTTTTTGCCAAGCGGAGCCAGCCAGTCCTGTGCACGTATGCAAATTAGCCATGCGCGCCAAACAGAAGAAAGACATAACGTTGAGAAGTTGTACTAAAATGGCCAGCAAGCGAAAACTAAACCAGAGTGTATCACTCGTACGCTTTGGGTTCACATCCAAAAGTGTGGCACTCAGAGATGAAGAGGCACCGAAAGTCGATGCTGGGGCAGCTAGCACAGTGGGCCCACTCTCGCTACCAAAACGGAGGATCCTCTGATTCCTTTCCCACCCAGTGACCCTGAAGCCGAGTCCTCCTCTGAAGCATTAGGTTCGTTAGTTGCTAAAGCTGCTAGCACAAGCGACTTGCCGGCTGGTTGGACAGTGAAGCAAGAGGGCGACTGGACGAATAGATGAGTGTGTGCGACTGTGCGTGTGTCCTTTTTGGCTTCGGCATACTGCATGATTATGTGGGCCTTGTGATTGGATGTGGTCTCAGTGAAGCAGCCTAGCCATGGAGTTGGAGAAGTTGGGGTGATTGCGCGCGCGTGTGTATCTGTGCGTGAGAGAGCACCCGCTGTGGTGGTGTTTGGCTTGTTGTTAGTAGCCTGTCTTGTCAGCATCCGCCGTGGTGCTTTTTTCAATTTGAGAGATTGCCTGTTTGCACAGTTAGGCGAATGTGCTTTGTGTATGTGTTCAATGATGTATCAGTCTGATCATATTTGTTGTAGATGGATGGTTGAATTATGTCACACGATCGGTCATACTGCAGGCTCTCAGGTGATGGCTCATGTAAGTGCGCCAGATTGGTGCCAGTTATTGTTGCGTCTGCATTGCAATGCACAACTTTGCCTCTCCTTGTTATTAAAAACAACGTGCATCCAAACAACTTTAGCCAATGCAACCTCCTATGTCAGTGTTGCTTTACGAATACTATAGCATTTCGCCGGATTATCAAAAATTGTTAAGTGTTGTGCGTGTGTGTTGAATACTTTTTACTTTCACTTGAATAGATTTATAGACCAGTACTTTTAGTTTTGCTTAAGTTAATTTTTACCAGAGTAACTGTACTTCTGCTTGAGTACAATAGTTGTGTTCTTTTTTCACCTATGAATAAAACCCAGCAGTTGGAATCTTGTTCAAACTTGAAAGAACCCGGGGCCTGTTGTTCGAAACCTAGATAAGGGATTAAGCCGAGATATGTTGGTTATCCTGGCTTAATTTAGCCTGCAGTCAGTTGTTCGAAAGCTGGATAACTTCATCCTGGTCAAGTTACCATGGTGATTTATTCTCCAGTTAGCCTGCTCCAGACCAGGCTAAATGCCAGGCTTAGTTGATTCTGTTGTCTTATCTGTGGAGTCAGCGGCTGCGCTGATCAGAAATCAATGTGTTTTATACAGTTATTCCATGTTCTGATGGAGGCTACGTATTGGCCTCGTTTTTAAACAATTCAGCGGTTGGTGGGCCACCCCCCGTGCCAGACCTGTGTGCCTTCTTGACTGCTAAAAATCAGTGCATACATGAAAATCTGAATCAGACACGGTTTATTGAAGTAACTCTACACAAACAAGGAATTTGCTGTGGCAAAAGGCATGCAAAAGGACGAAAATGGCATGGAGCAGAAAAAAAAAAAAAAAAAATAGGATATATATATATATATATATATATATATATATATATATATATATATATATATATGTATATATCCTATACTGAACTATATAAATGCTGGTTGAAGTAATAATAAAATTAAGTGTGAGGTGGGACCTTCCAAAGAATCTATACACCTCGTTTGTGCATAGTTATCAGCCATTTATTGAAGCACTTACCAGACTGCAAAATATTCTTGTATTTAATTTTCACCCGTTGCCAGGTGCATTTTTGGCCACTTGTATTTGTGCTATATGAACATTATGAGATAGAAAAGATTTGCACAATGAATAAATTCCCACTGCTCATATTTAAGGCTACAGCATTTGCAAAAAGATCTTGAATTACAATGATGAGGATTCATTGGAGCTTAAAGTGTATTGTTTTAGATTACTTACTCATTGAGTCGGTCCGCAATTGTCTGCCACGCTTTCTCCCTTATTTTTATTATAGCAGTAGTGTTACCCTTTATATTGATCATATGTTTAACCTCTTCATATGTCTCCATTTAAGAGCTGTTGCTGGTTTGGGGAAAAGTAAGCTGCGCGTGTCCTCTCCATTTCGCCTGTAAAGACTAAATGCTGGTTGAAAAAAATAAAATTAATGTGTGAGCAGGATCCTTCCAAAGAATTCACACACCTCATTTGAACATTATCAGCAATTTATTCAAGCACCAGACTGCATAATGTTCTTATATTCAATTTTCACCTTTTGACCACTTGTGCAGTATGAACGTTACTTTACATTATAAGACATTTTTGCACTGGATCAATTTCCACTGCTTATCATTAAGGCAAAGAGCACAATTGTTAATTTGCGAAAGGAACTTGAATTGTGATTACGAGGGATTATAATTTTGGATTGCTTATTTAATCAGTCCGCCGTGCGTCTCAGAGCTTCATGACAGCGGCGGTGCTTCATTTTATAAGTGGTGTGTCACCTTACGTCAGCATTAAGATCCGCTGTTCATTGGAGGAAAGTTGCCATACCTGTCCTCTCATCTGTCAATCTGTGATCAACCTCTGTGGTCCACTGAAGGAAGCGTGGTGGCAAGACTTACTACTCGAATTAGTTATACCTGGCTTGACAAAGCTGCCCTCATCATCAGCCTGGCTCAGCGTTCGAACAACCAATTAAACCAGGATGGACTTATGAGACTTTGTCTAGCCTGGCTTTTTCACTTATCCTGGATTTCTTTATTCTACTTTCGAACAACAGGCCCCTGGTGTGTTGTGATTTTATAAACTGAAACCGTGTAAGGTACATAAAGAACCACAAGTGGTAAAGTCAAGAAATATATATGCAGTGTTATAAGAATTGTCCGAATGTGGGGGTTAGATGCTTAAATGGTAGATATTATATCCTACTTTGGGAATATGCTAATAAACACAAAGTAATGTGAAGGAAATAAACTATTGCTTTTTATGCAAGGAAATGCATAGATATTTGTAAAAAAAAAAAAAAAACACTTTTCTTGTTTGGCTGGCCAGCTGGGGGGGCCTGTGTAATTTTCTTTCTGGGGGCCCAAAATCCCTAGCTACGTCCCTGGTTATGCCAAAGCTTTGGCCCACAAATAGACTAGAGAGCGCCAAAGATTTACTTCAAGATCCTGAAAAGAAACTGGAAAAAAATAACCAAAGCCAGATGGGCGAAAGGGACATGACATCTTTGGTAGAGCAAGTGCAATAGTGTTTTCTTTCTAAAACAGCAGTGTTACAGCTTGCAATCATGCAGTGCAAGTTTTTATACAAAACCCAAAACCAGTGAAGTTGGCACGTTATGTAAATCGTAGATAAAAACAGAATACAATGATTTGCAAATCCTTTTCAACTTATATTCAATTGAATACACTGCAAAGACAAGATGTTTAATGTTCAAACTGAGAAACTTTATTTTACTTTGCAAATAATCATTAACTTAGAATTTAAAGGCAGCAACACATTGCAAAAAAGTTGGCACAGGGGCCTTTTTACCACTGTGTTACATCACCTTTCCTTTTAACGACACTCAGTAAACGTTTGGGAACTGAGGAGACCAATTTTTGAAGCTTTTCAGGTGGAACTCTTTCCCATTCTTGCTTGATGTACAGCTTAAGTTGTTCAACAGTCCGGGGTCTCCGTTGTCGTATTTTACGCTTCATAATGCGCCACACATTTTCAATGGGAGACAGGTCTGGACTACAGGCAGGCCAGTCTAGTACCCGCACTTTTACTACGGAGCCATGCTGTTGTAACACGTGCAGAATGTGGCTTGGCATTGTCTTGCTGAAATAAGCAGGGGCGTCCATGAAAAAAGACGTTGCTTGGATGGCAACATATGTTGCTCCAAAACCTGTATGTACCTTTCAGCATTAATGGTGCCTTCACATATGTGTAAGTTGCCCATGCCTTGGGCACTAATACACCCCCATACCATCACAGATGCTGGCTTTTGAACTTTGCGCCTATAACAGTCCGGATGGTTCTTTTCCTCTTTGGTCCGGAGGACACGACGTCCACAGTTTCCAAAAAACAATTTGAAATGTGGACTCGTCAGACCACAGAACACTTTTCCACTTTGCATCAGTCCATCTTAGATGAGCTTGGGCCCAGCGAAGCCGGCGGCGTTTCTGGGTGCTGTTGATAAATGGCTTTCGCTTTGCATTGTAGAGTTTTAACTTGCACTTGCAGATGTAGCGACGAACTGTAGTTACGGACAGTGGTTTTCTGAAGTGTTCCTGAGCCCATGTGGTGATGTCCTTTACACACTGATGTCGGTTTTTGGCCTTGTCGCTTACGTGCAGTGATTTCTCCAGATTCTCTGAACCTTTTGACGATATTACGGACCGTAGATGATGAAATCCCTAAATTTCTTGCAATAGCTCGTTGAGGAATGTTGTTTTTAAACTGTTCGACAATCAGCTCACACATTTGTTCACTAAGTGGTGACCCTCGCCCCATCCTTGTTTGTGAATGACTGAGCATTTCAGGAAGCTGCTTTTTATACCCAATCATGGCACCCACCTGTTCCCAATTAGCCCGTTCACCTGTGGGATGTTCCAAATAAGTGTTTGATGAGCATTCCTCAACTCTCTCAGTCTTTTTTGCCACTTGCGCCAGCTTTTTTGAAACATGTTGCAGGCATCAAATTCCAAATGAGCTAATATTTGCAAAAAATTACAAAGTTTACCTGTTCGAACATTAAGTAACTTGTCTTTGCAGTGTATTCAATTGAATATAGGTTGAAAAGGATTTGCAAATCATTGTATTCTGTTTTTATTTACGATTTACACAACGTGCCAACTTCACTGGTTTTGGGTTTTGTATATGAGACCCAAACTATCTTGGTACACACACCGCCCGTTTGGTACCCGGCAGTGCTATTAGAGTTTACCCTATGTTAGCAGTTCTGACCAGCTGTTAGTAGGAGTTGGGGAAGTCATATTAATCTCATCAATATTCGTGGCGAAAACAGCAAGCTCAGTGCTCTGTGGTTATTGTAGGTTTTCTATCATGTGACAAAATTTAATAACACAGCCCTTTTTTCTCCATTTTCTCTGGTCACGCAGCACCAATTACCAAAAAAAAAAAAAAAAAATTACCTTTCTATTGCATAGACAGCCAAGTTTTATGACAAGACCATTCTTTCTGGAGGAGAAATATGTTTTTAATATATAAATCAATTTCACCAGTGGAAGTTCACTTATTCAGTGACACAACTTCTGAACAAGGGCAGATACATTTTCATCTACCCTGAGATCAGTGTTTTACTAATTTAAATGTAATATCAGCTTTATTTGGCCATTAACTTCTTCTTAGTATTCTTGTCTGGTCGAAGTAGGATTATATAACATTTGGGAGCAAAGATACAGAGGAGAAGTCCATAACTGGAGGCTAAGATGGCAAATATCTCCACAGCAACAGTGTATTTCCCTGGAGAACTAAAATAGGCAGGGATGAAGGTGATCCAAACTGCACAGAAGATAAGCATGCTGAAGGTGATGAATTTGGCCTCATTGAAGTTGTCTGGGAGCTTTCTGGCTAAAGTGGCCAGCAGGAAGCAGATGGCTGCCAGCAGGCCGATGTAGCCCAGGACGCAGATAAAGCCAGCCAGTGAGCCCACATCACACTTGAGAATGATCCTGGGACTATGGCCATGTATCTCAGCTGGGATGGGTGGTGACAGAACCAACCACAGCACACAGATAAGCACCTGAATGGAGGTGCAGAGGGAAATTGCCATTCTCTGTTGCACCGGGCCGAAGTACCTAATTATGTTGGTGCCGGGGACAGAGGCACGGAAGGCCACCAGTACCACCACCGTCCTGCTCAGGACACAGGAAATGCTGAGCACAAAGCTGATGCCAAACAGTGTGTGGCGTAACATACAGGACCAGGGGGTGGGGCGACCGATGAAGGCCAGCGCACACAGGAAGCAGAGAGAGAGTGACAGCAGCAGCAGGAAGCTCAGCTCTGCATTATTTGCCCTAACAAGGGGCGTGTCCCGATAGGAAAAGAAGGTGGCGATGACGCTGGATATTAGAACCACCCCTGATATGGAAAGAGCTGCAAGGATGATTCCCAAGGGCTCCTGGAATGACAGGAATTCCACCTCTTTTGGAATGCAGGTTGTTCGAGCTACATTAGACCAGAATTGATTGGGACACTTCTGGCATTTTACTGAACCTTTCAAGTGAGGAAAGAATTAAGTACAGTGTATTGAAATGCTAAAAATAGAAATAAATAAAAAAGATAATTTAAAAGAACCAACAAGCATTAATAGAAAATGAAACATAGTACAATGGCAAAAGCATATTTTGCATAACATCATGATTTTCATGCATTTACTGACATAAAAAAAAAAAAAAAAAAACAGTAAACCAGGCTAATACCCTGCAGTGGGGTATAATAAATAGAGGATTTTACAGGAGTGTCATATGAAAGTTAAGAAATGAGTTGAGTAAATTTTGCGTTTAGCGAGCAAAAAACCCAAAATTTATTTAACGAGTTTCATAACTTTTTTAACACATGACCAAGAATATAAGATTCCGTTTATCACATCACTGAATAACAAAATTGAACAGAAAACAACTGTAATTTCCGTTAGTGCCCAAGTATGTTAGCACTGAACTCATTTGACTCGCTCTGCTTACTTAGCCAGTCACTGAGTCACAGACATTTTTGGTTGAACTAGCAACGGTTTGTAAATTCAGTCAAGTGAGTAGCTAGCTTGCTTGCTAACAAACTAATGTTACTTAATGGTTTGAAAAGGTACTGCATGCCCACTAACTAGCAAAGTTAATGCGAGCGACACTTAGCTAGCTTGCTACAGCACTGCGCCATAATGACTTAACCAGTGTTTCCCAACCCAGTCCTCGGGGCACACCTGTCAGATCCAGGTATTGATTGTGTACCACCTTAAGCACTCCTGATGCGACTAATCATGGACTTGATCATTTGCATCAGGCGTGCTTACAGTGGAACACAACAAATACCTGGATCTGACTGGTGTGCCCCGAGGACTGGGTTGAGAAACACTGGATTTAACCAAGGTCACATTTGGTATTCAGTTTGGGTAAATATTAAAAGTGTGATGTAACGCAGACCAAGTTTTTTTTTCCCCCCACGCTCTAAGCCAATGAAATTTTCACAAAAGTGATATGTACCTACAATAATATCATAGTTGGGCTATGGAAAAATTACTACAGTTATGTGATAATAATGGATAGTTTCTCTGGACACCTCAGCTAGACTGTGCACCAAAGCATTTCTTTTCAGAGGTGTGTGGCAGCCTGTGATATAATGAATGGAGATGAGCATGTCATTCTGATCACTGTGCTGATAAAAATATAAATAGCTGCCATATCCATTTTTGAGACTTTAATGCTCCATTATATCTTTTTTTATGTGGTTAACTTCAGTTGAAACTCGGGTGCTCACTCGTCTTCATAGTCAAAGGAAGGAATGTTTAAAAAAAAATACCAGTGTTGTTGCTGATCTCCCCTTCTGGACATGGTAAGCAGTTGAAGCAGCAGATGGGCTGTCCTTTCTGTATGGCTTTCCAAGTTCCTGGGGGACAAGGCATACTGCAGATGGACACAGGTACCTGTGTACATCCAGCACAGCATGCAGAACATCACTGAGCCTCCATTCAGCTCTCTACAGCATCTTATATCCTCAGCAGCTTTTCAAAATGTTTTCGCATTTGGTCAGGCTGGTGGCTGTGGCCAATTATTAAGGTATTCAAAAAAATATTAATTACCTAATAACGAAATTAAAGGATTTTTAAGATATTTGGCAAACTTGAATATGGACTAGTCAGACCACAGCACACTTATCCACTTTGCATCAGTCCATCTCAGATGAGCTCGGGCCCAGAGAAGCTGGCGGCGTTTCTGTGTGTTGTTGATGTATGGCTTTCGCTTTGCATGGTTAAGTTTTAACTTGCACTTGTAGATATAGCAACAAACTCTGTTAACTGACAATGGTTGTCCGAGGCGCTTCTAAGCCCGCATGGTTATATATGATGTCGGTTTTTAATGCAGTGCCACCTGAGGGACCGACGGTCATGGGCATTCAATGTTGATTTTCGGCCTTGCGTGTAGAGATTTCTCCAGATTCTCTGAATCTTTTGATGATATTATGGACTGTCCATGATGACATCACTAATTTCCTTGCACTGGCACATTGAGAAATGTTGTTCTTAAACTGTTAGACTATTTGCTCATGCAGTTGTTCACAAAGTGGAGAACCTGACCCCATGCTTGCTTGTGAATGACTGAGCCTTTCGAGGATGCTCCTTTTATACCTAATCATGACACTCAGCTGTTTCCAGTTAACCTGTTCACTTGTGGAATGTTCCAAAAAAAGGTGTTTTTTGAGCATTCCTCAACTTTCCCAGTCTTTTGTTGCCACTGTCTCAGCTTTTTTGGAACGTTTAGCTGGCATTCAATTCAAAATCAGTGAATATGTCCAAAAAACAATAAAGTTTTTCAGTTTGAAAATTAAATATCTTGTTGTTGAATATAAGTCGAAAAGGATTTGCAAATCATTGTCTTGTGTTTTTATTCACGTTTTACACAACGTCCCAACTCCAGTGGAATTGGGCTTTGTACTTTGCTTGATTAGCAATCAGAGGATTGATTAATTAATATACTGAGACTAAACGGCAGAATGACATGGCAATTTCAGTTTCCACGACATTATTGCTCAGTGCATCGAACTTGACATGCTCACAATACTGCAAATTTGTGTGTATTTGCTTACAGGAAGCTAACGCAAAGCCAATAGGTTCAATGCTTGGTCAATATGTTAACAGTAATGTTTTTCCCCTTAACTACCTACTTTCTAATGCCACTCAAAAAAAATAGAGCATTTATTTTAAGTTTTTTTTTCATAATTCGATAAACAAAAGGTCAAAACGATACATAGAATTACTGAGAGAGTTGAGATTTTTTTCTAATTAATTATCAAGATTTCCATCCTTGCAGTCTCGAATCAAAGCGTAAACGTAAATGAATCATTTTGTAGTTATCACCTCTTAATCATTAAAGGCTACATATATACAGGCTGGGTCTTTATTGTCCATTAAGTAAAAAAAGTGAAAATTTATTGATGGTCAATCTGGCATAGTATATGGAAACAGGTTGAGAAAATACAGCGATAAAAGGTGAAGTCACTGCCTCCCCTGACAGCACGTCTCTGATTAACTGCTATGCTGGGGCCGGACGCAAGCACCTACTGGACTTACGCCTGACCTGAAGCCAAGTTGCACGACCATAGTGGCATAACACTAAGACCATTGCACAAGCTGTAGTGGAGCAGATAACACAAACAATCATGCATTTGATGATACAAGCATGAAACTTGGAGGAAATATTCATTTTACATTATATTTTGAGATCTTCTAGCCACTTGAAATTCCAATATGGTGACCATTTTCCAAGATGGCCGCCAGATGACTCCCTACTCTGAAACATTCCGTTCTTAGTCCGTTCTTTACACGCTTGCACCTTCCACCACAGTCCGTCTTGTATCCACACTTCATCAACTCCCGGCAGCTCTGAGAGATGGGCTCAAGAGTAGTTCACACAACCTTCCAATTATCACCTTCTTTCGACAATCCCCAGTTGGATGGACACTGCTGTTCTGGCTGGCGGATGATGCACTGTCCCCAAATATGTACAGTGTGATATGCAGCTCGTTTTGCATGTTCCTTCAGCGCACTTTGAGATGGTGGGATTAAGTTATATGGCCTCTGCCTCTGTGTCAAGAGATCAAGTCTTACCTCGTCTACAGGAGAAGTTGTACTAGACCGGTATTACTCTGTATAAAGTTTATTTTCTGAGTTTTTGCTTCTCTCATAGGCTTAGAACCCACCTTCCGCACCATATATCACTTTGCAAAATGCTTTATTACTGCAAGAAATCAGTCTGGATATTAAAAATAAGGTCAAAGAAGACAAATATGTGAACAATTTAAATAAAGAAATTCAAAAGAACAATTACTTTTTATGCTTTATAGTTTTTCCTGACACTGGCGGCCATTTTGAAAAAATGGCGGCCATATTGGAATTTTTGATATTGAGCACTTTTTTTCTCAAAAAGTGACATATACAAAACATTCACACCAAATTTCATGCTTGTATCATCAAATGCATGATTCTGGCCCAAAATCACCTTTAGCTGCTCCACTACTGGTAGTAAACTCTATTTTCACGAAGACCAGGTATAAAATCAACGCTGATCTGACTGTAGGCATAAAGTGAGTTTCCTGGCTGTTTCTGAAAGAAAGCACTTATTGAGGCAGCCCTATCAAGATGCAACATTAGCAAACATCACACCTATTTCATATTTATTCAAGATAAATTAATGCCGTTTCCTAGTGCAATATTGCGAGAAAATATGCGGTCTAATTTAGAAAAACGACTTCGTTCTCACATATAATTTTTTTTTTTCGCAAAATTATATCAATATATTTACACATATAGTTTAAGATTATGTCAATTATTCAGACGCGAAATAAAAAAAATTATGCTAAAAAAATGCTAAAGTATCGGCTATATGTTTTCCAATTTGTCCAGCTATTTCATTAATTTTCCAGCCAATTAAATGCCAGAACTCCTTTTAAAATCAAAAGCACATTTTAAATTGAAGAAAGGTTGATAGCTACAGCATCCTCAAGCCCAATAAATACGTTGACCAATGTCATTAACAGGCATGTAAATAATTTAATCAATTTATTTTAGGTAACGTTAGCTGAGGTAGGCAAGATGACCAGAACAGCGAGCAGCTCTGTAAATTGGGGTGTCATTATTTATCAATAGAAATTTCCGTAAAGTGATCGGTCTCAAGTTCCATCAAGAGTCAAGTGATAATGTAAAAGACAAAAGTAATAATAATAATTAAGCAAGTAACGTTAGATAGCGCCATTGATCCATTTATCGAAAGCCAAACTACTAGGGGCTACTGGTTACTTCGGCCTTAAACCCAGCTATTTTCATACTCAGGAAAAAGTAATGTAAAGCAATGAATAAATAGTGACTGGGGACATCACTTTCATTTCTTTGTACTTAACTTAGCTCTTTTTTGATACCAATATTTCACCTGTTTTAGATACGAGGGTAAATATATTTAGCTAGCACGAACAGTTGGTATATACTAGAATAAGAGCTCGAGCAATTTTTTTGTGCTTTGCCATTTTTACTGTAATATATGTTCTCCTGGACCCGCCCTGCAAAAAAAAAACTGGTCTTTGCTACGCCCCACGTGCTCTCTTGGAGCTGGGTTAAGGGACTGTACCAACTACAAAACTGAAAATTCTTTCACTGAGTTTGACACAGAAGTATTAAATTTATCTTACGGTTGTATCAATCTTAATCTGAACAATGATAATGCTAAGGCCTGGAAAAGTCCAGCAGAGGGCAGAATCTAACCGCAAATGATCCATATCTAAGACACACACCATACCACAATGCCACAATTTCACTGAGTCACTCTGTGCCATTTCAGTTAATGACTAAAGCATTTGGTGCAGCAGAGATTTCAGCTAAGGCATTTCTTTCATACTCCTACTTCCATCTCAAAGATAGTAAGTCCAATCTACAATTGTACTAATTGGAGGTACCATACTAAAGAGGTGAGTCTGCTGAGGGAAATATGTCAAAATTCTGTGTGCATTGCCAATAACGTGGAAACACGAGCAAGTCAGAAAACCATGAGTTTCTTCTTCCCAACCTGAATTTTCTTGTCTCATTTAATAGAGGAGTTAATGGAGTTTTGGTTAGCGCTCCCGTCGCTTTTCAGCTCATACTTACTGCCAAAACCGTTTGTCCGATTGCTTCCATAGTACCATTTTCGTGACCACCACAACTTTTGCTGCAAGTTGGATATAAAAATATTTATGTGGAGAGAAAACTGTGGGAGTTACAGCAAGTTTAAGAGAAGACTTTGTGACGATTTTACAGCTGTTTGCCGCTCTAACAGAGATGTCACCACTCTCTTAAAATCCCAGAATTTATTGTAAAAAAAAAAAAAAAAAAAGATTTTAAGAAATTTAATTAAAAAATTATAGAAGTTACAAAAGAATTGAACAATGAAGAAATTATACAAGCTTAGTTTAAAATTTTCCAGTTCGAATAATGTTTTAGCTAAAGGTACGACAGAGTAAAAAATAGCAGAAAATAAATGAATTTTGAATAATCTGTCCCATTGTTTCCTATGGGGGAAAAATATTGATATAGAATTTAATAACTCATAAAGTATGAAAGATATCAAAAGGTTGAGTACAAGCAACATAATTTTTATGAATTTTTTAAATTTGAATGAAGTTTCTTGCTGAAAGTATGTAGGAGTACTTAGTTGGCAAAAAATATGGAGAATAAAGAAAGAAAGAAAGAAAGAGTGGGAATAACATAAGTCTGCAAGCTTTCAGCTTGCCTGCTAATTATTCGTTTCTAATTTGGAAACAGGTTGAGAGTGAACCTGCAAAATGGTAATGTCACTGGTTGTAGACAGAGTTTTATTTCTAAATAAGCAAATTGAACATGGGAACCTGAGTTGGCATTTCTTAATTTTTTAAAAAGACATATCAAGCCGATCAGACACAGATGCAGAAAAAAAAAATAGCAATTTGTGAGTTTGAGAAATTCAGAATCTTCGAAAGACACTGACTGAAAATGCTTGATAATTATTGCAATGAAGAATAATGCAAGCAGAGGGGAAATGGACAGTAATATTACCAAGTGATCCTGGTAACGGAGCAAATTAAAAGTTAGTTGCAAATCTAAAAAATGTAAATGGGAACAGGATGAACTAATGTGCTTTAAAGGTGCACTATGCAAGTTTGTTGACTTTCACTTCTGTTGACATCCGACCTCAAAAAAAAACAGATGTAGCCCGCCCCTCCCTCCCATCCCTCCCATAGTTCCCTCCTTCCCATGCTTCCATAACTGTCAGCTCTTGTCGGTGATTGGCCGGGACGGTTTGTTATGTTATGGGGCACAGCCTATGCCCCCTGTGTTTATTTGCAGTTTGTGACGCCTCTGTGGTCTCCAGAGCCCAGGTTTTTTTTTTTTTTATTGTGAATTTAGGGGCAGGCAGCTGGCGGATCGTGGAGAGATGTTGGCGAATTGAGACAAAAATATAATCACGCAGAAAGTAAACTTGCATTGCGCACCTTTAAGGCGAGGTGAGAGCAGGGCTACAATCTCTCCGATGGCAAGTTCCAGGTGGAAGAGGTTAAGGTCAGAGTTTATGATTCCATAATAAAAAAACTGACTGGGAAAAAATTGCATGCATGGGGGAAATGCAAGGCAAAAACCACTGCTGACCACAAAGTACTGCCCAAGACTTTTGGTATAATATTCTGTGGATTTTTGAGTCAAAAGTGGAACTTTCTGAAAAATATAGGTCCTATTTTATCTGGTGAGAAGCTAACACAGCATTCAGCAATAAAAATATTATACCAAACCGTGGTGGTTGCCTGACGGCCTGGTGCTGCTTTGCTGTTTCAGGACCTCAGCGACAAGCCATAATTTATGGAATCATGGAATCTGCTCTTCACCAGATTATCCTAAGGGAGAGTGTCTAGCCATCACTTTGTTACCTAAAGCTCAAGTGCAGTTAGGTTATGCGGCAGGTCAATGATCCAAAGCACACAAGGAATTCCACCTCTGAATGACTCAAAAGAAACATAATGTAGGATTTCTGGTGGCCTAGGTGAAGTTCTGACTTGAATCCAATTTACAACCCCAACTCCGAAATAGTTGGGACGAAGCGTAAATTGTGAATAAAATCAAAATGCAATGACTTTCAGATCACGAGCGAATATGTTATTCACAAAAGAACATAGATAACATTCCAAATGTTGAAAGTGAGACATTTTACATTTTTATCCATAAAATGAGCTTATTTCAAATTTTCTGGCTGCAACAGGTCTCAAAAAAGTTGGCACACAGGCAAAAATGGGCTGAAAAAGCAATTGATATATAAGAGAATCAGCTGAAAGAACATTTAGCAAGTAATTAAGTTAACTGGCATCAGGTGTGTAACATGATTGGCTCTAAAAGGGATGTCTTAGAGAGGCTGGGTCTCTAAGAAGTAAAGATGGCCAGAGGCTCTCCAACCTGTGAAGGCTTGCATAAAAAAATTATGGAATACTTTAAAAACAATGTTCCTCAGCGTCAAATTGCAAAGGCTTTGAAGGTCTCATCATCGACAGTGCATAACATCATCAAAAGATTCAGAGAAACTGGAAAAATCTCTGTGCGTAAGGGACAAGGCCGAAGACCTTTACTGGATGCCCGTGATCTTTGGGCCCTCAGACGCCACTGCATCACTCACCGGCATGATTCTGTCATTGACATTACTAAATGGGCCCAGGAATACTTCAAGAAACCATTGTCTGTAAACACAGTCCGCCGTGCCCCTAAAACTCCATCATGCAAAAAGGAAGCCATTGTTGAGCATGATCTAGAAGCGCCGCCGTGTTCTGTGGGCCAAGGCTAATTTAAAATGGACTGCAACAAAGTGGCAAAGTGTCCTGTAGTCAGAAGAGTCCAAATTTGACATTCTTTTTGGAAATCATGGGCGTCATGTCCTCCGGGCTAAAGAGGAGAAAGACCACCCCTCCTGTTATCAGCGTTCAGTTCAAAGCCAGCATCTCTGATGGTATGGGGATGCATTAGTGCATATAGTGTGGGAAACTTCCATGTTTTAAAAAGTACAATGAATGCTGAAAGGTATATAAAGGTTTTAGAGCAACATATGTTCCCCTCCAGATGACATCTATTCCAGGGAACGCCTTGTGTATTTCAGTAGGACAATGCAAAACCACATACTGCAGCTATTACAACAGCATGGCTTTGTAGTAGAAGAGTCCGTGTGCTGAACTGGCCTGCCTGCAGTCCTGATCTTTCACCAATTGAGAACATTTGGCGATAATTGCTTAAAAGTCCATCAAAGGAGACCCAAAACTCTCCAGCAGCTGGAAGCCTGTATTAAACAAGAGTGGGATCAAATTCCAATGGCTAAACTCAGGAAACTTGTCTCCTCAATGCCCAGACGCCTCCACTCTGTGTTAAAAAGAAGCGGGGATGCTACACCATGGTAAACAGGCCCCTGTCCCAACTTTTTTGAGACTTGTAGCAGCCATCAAATTTGAAATGAGCTCATTTTGTGTATAAAATTGTAAAATTTCTCAGTTTCAACATTTGCTATGTCATCTCTGTTCTATTGTGAATAAAATACTGACTGGTGTGATTTGAAAATCATTGCGTTTTGATTTTATTCACAATTTACACTTTGTCCCAACTATTTCGGAAATGGGGTTGTAGATGCTGTAGCATGACCTCATACAGAGAGTTCATGCTCAAAAACCCTCCAGTGTGGCTAAATTAAAACAATTCTGCAAACAAAAGTGAGGCAAAAATTATTCCATGGCAATGTGAAAGACTCAATGCCAGTTAATCACAGACATTTGATTGCAGTCTTTGGCATCAAGGGCAGCACAATCAGTTATTTTTAAGGTGGCAATTATTGTTTTCACATGGGCGATATAGGTTTGGAATGACTCTTTAGCTTCAATAAATAAATTGATAATTTAAAAGCTGCATTTAGTGTTTGCTCTCATTGTCTTTGTCTTATTTTGAATTAAGTTGGACGATCTGAAACATTTAAATATGACAAATATGCAAAAATTAAAGAAAGCAGCACTGCAAATGTAGCAACCCAGGCTCTAGACCAGGGTTCCTCAAATCACGGTCCTCAAGGGCCGAGAACTGCTGGTTTTCCACCCTTTCTTTACCTGGGAATCAGGTGAGATGACAATCTGGCCAATCAGCAGCATTAATTGTTCACTTAATTGCCTGGAAGGAAGGAAAACCAGGACTGTATTTGGATTCGACGCCCTGATTTGGAGAGCCCTGCACAAGACTCATTAGTTACCAGCCAAGAAACATACCTCCAGATTGCCATGCCAGTATTTTTAATGAGGATACTGCAAATAATGTTTTAGCTGAACACTTGCACCTTGTCACCAGTTGCATTGAACTTTGCAGCTAATTTTTTAATTTCTGGACTGTTGGTATTAATACTATAACAGTAGCTGCAAATTCTGTAACCAGTCTGAAAAGATCTGTGATTTGGTATGTCCAATGCTTTTGGAAAATGCAATGCTGAACTTTTCTGAAGTGCTCATGTCTTAGTGGACCTGAAATGCAATGATTCTGAATATGTGCATGACAGCTTTAGAATGTCTGAATAATGGTTACTGCAATCCAAAAATTATGCTCTCCCAAATTTCATTGATCTCTTTACCTCATGCTGGCCTCCGCCCCAGATGACTCTCTTCACATTGATGTCAAACTTGCTTGAAAATCCATCCACAGAGTCAAACTGTCCAACATTGACAAACACCACTGTGCCCTGCGTCCCCACTTGCCAGTTAATGATGTCATATGAGACTGGAGGTTCACCATTCTCATCAAAGTGTATTGCCTCCCCCACTGGAGTGGTGAAGTTTACAGCGCCAAGGTAGCGAAGAATCTTCCAGGAAAAGAAAAAGCAATAATTTAAAAAAAATTTTAACGCAATTTGAGAACAGTTTTTTTCATTATTTGAGAACAGTAATCCACTATTTAACCTCTTCCACTCCCAAATTGTCATTGGAGGGATATTGGCACTGTTCTCTACTCACCTTAAAGCGCATTATGTCTGCAAACTCGATCCCATTTAGGTTTCCTAATTACCAACTAAGTATTAATTTGTTCAGTTGTGAGGATCAATCTGAATCCATTTCCCCTCAGCTTGCTTTATAGTTCATCCCTATAATTATCTAGCATTTTCCTATCCACATTTATGGTGACATAAAATGTCAATGTCTTACAAAGCTTCAGAATTCCTGCAGCTCATAAAACAGAATATATTTATATCTGAGTCCTCGTCCGATCAGCTTGCTATGCCTAAGAAAACGTTTCTTATCAAACACTATCGTTAACTGCTGGATTAGTTGTTTGTGAATCTTACTGCCCGTGGTTGTGCTAACGGCAAATTGATTTATTGTCTGATTGACTGAGTAGTGAGTGATGCTTGAGTCTCATCACAACACTCCTTCCTAAGTTGCTTATCCAGGAGTAAGAATGCAGTTTTGCCGCCTTAGGTACGCATGTTAAGGCTGCTCATCTAAAAATAAAACTCAGTCTCCAGCCAGTGACATTACCAAATGCAGTTTAACACTCAACCTATTTCCGAGCAAGAATCGGATAATAAACTGAATTAATTTACTGCGCAAATGGGCTTCCAATAAGATGCGTTGCCATTAAGGATTATGACGTACAGCTTTGCGTCAACAAGGCCGGCTACAATATGAGACTGCATGGACGGTAATTAGTGAAATTTCCTGAAATTCCATCGTGAAGTAGAGTGTTTCTAAGTAAATGCTGCTGAATATGGTATTTCGCTAAGGTTTAGATTTTTTTTAATTAGATTATTTCCACTCATACAATCTCATATTATAGCCTTCCTAAAACTTTTCCAGAAGCCAAATTGCAAAGACCTAATGAATGACTTTACTGCCTTGAAAGTTCAAGGCATGGTATGCATACTAAATGATTTTAAATGCATGCCATGCATTGAACTTTCGCGATGCACGTATATCCAATTTACTAAAATATTCAATCACCAACGCGTCGACGTAAGAAGCATTAGTAATTAAATGAATTAATTATTATCGCGATAATACACCACTGATTTGAAATGCACAAAATTGCGCGTCCAAATGAATGATTGACGTTTTGCCATAACGAGGTGAACAAGCAATACCTGATAGTGCGGAGTGTTTCCGGATTGAAGGTAATTAGAAAAAATGATTGCGATCGAGTCAGAACTAATAATTGTTTTAAAAGGATGTTTATTACCCACGCAATTTTAAGTTCTGAATGCGCCACTGGTCCATGGGTGCTTCAACGAGATACCGAAGGTGCTATTGCCAATCTGTGCCAGGAACTCGCAGCGGTAGACCTGCCCTCTTTTGTAAATTTCTCCCGGTTATTCCCGGCGCAGTTCCAACCAGCCGACAGTTTGTAACTGATGTGACCAGCTGAATTTGCTACGAGCTGATTGGCTGTTGAGACAGGTTACGTGGTTTAAGTTCTAAAACCAGCCTCTTGCGATTTGACATGCTGAATCTCTGGCGACGCCACCAGCCGGCTTGAGTCGAGCTGCGACGGGCCAGTTCACACTGCTGCAACTCCTCCCTGCGATGTTCTACAACAGTCTCGTCGCAAATCGTTGGTCTGAACTGGGCTAAAGTTTTATTAAGTGACCTGATCTTTGGAATTTAGGCCCACCCACAATTGGTCTGGCCCACCCCAAACTGAAATCCTGGTGCCGTGCCTGGTTCATATTGCAATAATTTCAGAAATCCTTGAAAACTAAGTTATTACCTGGACATTTTGGTCATCCTCACCGGAGCTTTCTAGGCCGACAGGCCTCTTGTTGAGATATTAATGAAAGACTGAAAAAATTAGCACAAACACTGATTTTCAAGTCCAAAATGTTGAATTTCTCAAAAATCGGAACGTAGAATTTTCTAAATTTCACAGTGAATATTCAGAATATCATAAGGAGGGCTCGCACCATATTAGAAAAAAAGTAATCAGACAGTTTTTGAGATATTCAAATTTGAAGTGAGAAGTTGACGCGGACGGACGGACAGACAGACGGACAACTTGGCATTAGAAAAGCTCCGCTGACTGCTGACTATCGTCACAGCAGAGCTAATAAAAATGGTAAATACATTCTACATGCAGTAATTATAGAATTCAGAATCAATTAGATTAGTGAGTGATTAATTGCCAGGTGGCATGCTTGTAGTAAATCTAATAATTACAGTACCTCTTTCAAGGTCGTTATGGTTTCATTTCAGTTTGTTTTGTCAGCAGAATTTTGGAAAAACTATTGGCCTGGTTTTCATGAAACTTGGTGGAAGTAAAGGAACAATCCATTAAAATTTGAAGCAGATCTGAATCAGGAGGCTGATTGAGAAATTGTTTTTCACTTTCGTTGACATTGTAAGATGGGAATGTGTGGAGGTCTGCACTCTCTGAGTGCCCCTCTAGTTATGAATTCCAGTAACTTGTAAACTCATAAATGTTACTGGATGGTGATGCACTTTATGTTTCTGAGTTTACTCTTACCTGCCAGGGTTTGAGTTTGGTGACATCTGGACACCCCCCTTTTTCAAAGTGGCCATCCTCTGGTTCGCAGGACAACATATTGTGTATAGAGTGTGCAATGGCATACACAGCCTTGTACACACTGTACGTGACTCTCAACTGGGAGACATCTGTGTAAATGTTCTCAATATCATCCAAGATCTCAGAGCCGGTACACTGGGGCTTGACTGACAGAGAAGCTGTGGAATCATTCCTCCAAGTGCAACTGAACATTGCTTCCCAGAATTCCTCCACGAACGGGTCAGATGGCGAAGCTTTGGGTCGTAATCTTGTGAGAAAAGACTTGAGACCCTGAATATTTCCCCTGCGCAAGGCGAATCCTAAAGTGCCTCTCAGTGAGGGCAGATTCTGTGGAGTAGCAATAATGCTGGAGGTAATCCAGGAGTCTGTGGCAATCCACTGCCTGTCAGTGATGTTTTGTTGTACCACTTTCTGTAGCAAGGCATGCATGTGCGGGAAAAGGGCAAAAGTGACAATGACTTTGGCTGATGAATGCCTGATTGCTTCTACAATCCGCGGAATACTTCTCTCCACATTGTCCTTGGGGATGACCTCAGAAAAGGCCACACACACCTCAGAGTTCTGCAGCTCCTCTAACAGAAGCTGGATCCCTGACTTGCCATAATCATCATCACTCACTATCACACCCACCCAGGTCCAGCCAAAGAGGCGCAGCATGTGTGCCATGGCCCGGGCCTGAAAGGTGTCACTGGGCACAGTGCGGAAGAAGGTGGGGTACTTTTGGTGATCTCCTAGGCACGCGCATGTGGCAAAGTAGCTCACCTGGGGAATACATATCCAAGCTTGTTCTATTAATGTTTTCTACCATGTGCAGCTTATTGATTGGAAACATTTAAGAGCCATTCCATGAGAAATTGACACTCGGTGCACAGTTGACTGCCCTGGAATTGAATGAAACTTGGCACATAGGTAGATATGGGTGTCTCACAGAAAAAGCCAAATTTTTAGGTCTGTATCTCACTTTGTCTGCCAATAGTGCCACCTGGAAGCCACTTAAGTGGCTCAGTTTTGCTGTTGACACCACATTTTACATCAACTACCATGACTTAAGGGTACACAGTACCAAATATGTTATACTTTTATCATGACCTGGGACACTTCAAGTCCGGTTAGACTTCAGCATCACATCAGCACCAAGCTGGGTAACTATGTTATCGAGCCAGAATTATTTGAGAAATAACAATAAAAATTGAAAATGGGAATGGGAATAAAATAATATCCCAGACATATACCAAACTAGAATGCTTTATTCTGTGTTTACTCACAACAAGACTATCATTTTCAGCGAAAAGTACCTTAGTATCTTGCTGTGTTTGTACAATGGATCGCCAGAAAGATGGTCGAAATTCATTTTTGGTGCATGTTTGCGGTATATTTTCTCTGTAAGTCAGATTTATACTGTGAGGGTAAATGCTGTTTGTTGTGCATTTGGAGCTCTATTTTCGGGAATACCAAGCATTTCTTTGGTAGTATCTGGTAGTATACACCGCAAAGTAAGATTGTTAAAATTTTTAGGAGACGCAGATTTGAAAGTGCATATATCCTAAACTACTCTCAAAGCGAATTTTGGGATCAGGAGGGATAAGAGTAATGCAGCTTTCAGTGATTTTAATTTGGCTGTACTGTATAGTTGCTCACCATGGGGATATTGAACACTCCCAATGTCCTAGCAATCACAACTGATGCTGAAGAGCTAGGATCACCAATGATGACAGGCACCTCAGGAGTGCTACCACACTCAGAGCTTGTGATAATAGGGTTCCTCCCAGTCACTAGCCCTAGGGCAGCAGCCAAGGTCGCTCTAACACAGGTGTCAGCCAGGGCAAACCCAAGAGTTAGATTGGGCAGAAGCCGAGGATTGCTGTTTATTTCATCCACTGCAAAGATCATGGTCTGAAGCCAACGGTATGCACGCAAATAAAAGCTGAGAGGGAGGAAGACAGAGAGGTTTTATGAACGAAAAAATGGCAGGCGAATGCTCACGTGTGTATTCTCAGTAATTCAGAAAATACTTTACACAGATAAACTCCGCATGCATTATATTTCATGAAAATATGTTCAGGCAAATATGAATAGATATTAATAGATTAAAAGTCATGTACTCACTTCTGACAACGTGAAGGTGCTGCTCGTTGCGTGAAGTCCTGTTTGGGCACACGTGGTAGTAAGCGAATAGGAAACAGTCCTCCAATTATCACATCACCCTCTTTATACACTCCGCTCTGTGTGAAACGAGTATCCATTGACTTGCAGATGGACCCTGCTAACCCACATATAGCTCCAAAGACTAATGACACCACTAGCAATAACCAGGAGTGTACACCCATCTCCTAAAGGAGACAGAGAGAGGACGGCACAGAGCTGGTGAGAGGGGTCTGAATTCTCCCTCAGAAAATTGGGGGCCTCCTTATATAGGGCCCAGTCCCATCGTAAAACAGAAGACGAAAAAAGACAGAAAACATGGTATAAAAGAGCAGCAATTGTTTAAACCCTGGTGGAGCCCACTTAATGCCCAAGGCCTTGCCCCAAAGGGAAAGACCTAAATTGACTTGTTTTTAGCTGGAGGTAATTATTTTGGAATGCCCCGGAGTCTGGTACTGACACTGCCTCACTATTGTCTTCTGACAAACATTTTCCACATGGGATCATAAGATGATTTTCACTCATGAATGCATGTTTGTACTTTTTTGATTAATGCATTGAAATGAATATATAGTTATATGCTTGCTTGTGTCTATTTGTGTGTCTTGTTTTTGTGTAAAGGCTTCATTTTTTTTAATATTCTGTGAACACAGATACAGTTTTTTGTTAATTTCGTCCAGTATACAATCCTTCCCTGTCTTTAATCCTTACCAAATAAGTGGCAAAATACAAAATGCAATCAATGCTATCCCAGGTATCAGGGGTAGGTTTCTTTCCCAGATATTGTAGCACCTCAGCACCGCAGGCAAAGGGTTCTAACAGCCGCAAGACAGATATGACCCTGGAACAGCACTTTTGTAAAATTTGTATTTTATTAATCAGATAATTATATTCTTAAAGGGATAGTTCAGATTTTTTGACATGAAGGTGTCCCTGTGTGTAGCTCTCTTAGGTCGCGGCAGTCGACATCCAAGCGTGTTAACTTCGAAATAGATGATAGCCTGTGCGCAGTGATACCAAGGGAGAGAAAAATAGTGCCATGTGATTGCGAAGTGTATTATTCACTGGCCATGGTTTTGTGACAGAAATATATCACTCTTTAAAACACATGTTGTTTTGGGAAACAAAACTTTTTATTTTTGTGACCCCAGCAACCTAGCCAGAACTACTTACTTCAAAACTTTGGGAGGACAATACTCCGCTCACGGGTCATATTAAAGAAAAAAATCACCTCTCGTGTACTATACTGCAAAAGAGTATTTCATGCAACTTCATGTCAAAAAATCTGAACTATCCCTTTAATGAAATAAAAAAAACAGCTGCAAATATGAGGAGCAAGTTGGTTGACATTCAATGGCACACTGAAATTGGGCACCTCACGCAGCAGCCTACCGATTCACAGCTATCCGCTCCCATCGCAGTCAAGAGGCTTTGGCTCACTGGCTGCAAATCAAACACAATAAAAACACAATTAATCCCATAATGACTACTTCCAACCAAATTAAAAATTCAAAAATCATTAACCAAACAGATTCCCCAAACCCTTCTCGCATTCATGCCCGAAAAGCTCTAAAATCATGCATAATAACAGACAATATTAATCATTCAGTACACAAAGCACGCAAAATGCACGCACCAAATGAAAGCAGCACCCAATTCCAATGAAGCTGGGACATTGTGTAAAACGGGAATGGAAACAGAATACAATCATCTGCAAATCCTTTTCAACTCATATTCAATTGAGTACCCTACAGTTCTTGGAAATATTCGCTCATTTTGAACTTGATGCCTGGAGCACGTTCAAAAAAAGCTGGGACAGGGGCAACAAAAGACTGGGAAAGTTGAGGAATGCTCAAAAAACACCTGTTTGGAACATTCCACAGGTGAACAGGTTAATTGGAAACAGGTGAGTGTCACGATTAGGTTATAAAAGGAGCATGCGCAAAAGGCTCAGTCGTTCACAAGCAACGATGGGGCAAGGTTCACCACTTTGTGAACAACTGCAAGAGCAAACACAAACCCCAATTCCAACGAAGTTGGGACGTTGTGTAAAACGTGAATAAAAACGGAATTCAATGATATGCAAATCCTTTTCAACCTACATTCAATTGAGTACACTATAACGACAAGATATTTACAAACTGATAAAGTCTGGTTTTTTTGGGAAATATTCACTCATTTTGAATTTGATGCCTGCAACACGTTCTAAAAAAGCTGGGACAGAAGCATGTTTACCACTGTGTTACATCACCTTTCCTTTTGACACTCAATAAGCATTTGGGAACTGAGGACACTAATTGTAGGAGCTTTGTAGGTGGAATTTTACCCCATTCTTGCTTGATGTATGACCTCTGTCGCTCAACAGTCCGGGATTTCCGTTGTTGTATTTTGCGCTTCATAATGCGCCACACATTTTCAGTGCCAGACAGGTCTGGACTACAGACAGGCCAGTCTATTACCCACACTCTTTTACTACGAAACCATGCTGTTGTAACACATGCAGAATGTGGCTTGGCATTGTCTTGCTGAAATAAGCAGGGACTTCCCGGAAAAAGACGTCGCTTGGATGGCAGCATATGTTGCTTCAAAACCTGTATGTACCTTTCAGCATTAATGGTGCTTTCACAGATGTGCAAGTTACCCATGCCATGGACGCTAACACATCCCCATGCCATCACAGATGCTGGCTTTTGAACTTTGTGCTGATAACAATCTGGATGATCCTTTTCTCTCTTTAGCCCGGAGGACACAACGCCTATGATTTCTGAAAATAATTTGAAATATGGTCTCGTCAGGCCACAGCACACTTTTCCACTTTGCGTTAGTCCATCTCAGATGAGCTTCGGCCCAGAGAAGCCGGCAGCGTTTCTGGGTGTTGTTGACATATGGCTTTCACTTTGCATGGTAGAGTTTGAACTTATACTGGTAGGTGTAGCGACAAACTATGTTGACTTACAGTGGTTTTCCGAAGTGTTCCTGAGCCTACAAGGTAATATCCTTTACAGAATGATATTGGTTTTTAATGTGGTGCCGCCTAAAGGACCGATGGTCACGGGCATTCAATGTTGGTTTTCGGCCTTGCCGCTTACGTGTAGAGATTTCTCCGGATTCTGTGAATCTTTTGATGATATTATGGACTGTAGATGATGAAATCCCTAAATTCCTTGCAATTACACGTTGAGAAACGTTGTTCTTTAACTGCTGGACTATTTGTTTACGCAGTTGTTCACAAAGTAGTGAACCTCGCCCCCATCCTTGCTTGTGAACGACTGAGCCTTTTGGCGATGAGCCTTTTATACCTACTCATGACACTCACCTGTTTCCAATTAACCTGATCACCTGTGTAATGTTCCAAACAGGTGTTTTTTGAGCATTCCTCAACTTTCCCAGTCTTTTGTTGCACCTGTCCCAGCTTTTCTGGAACGTGTTGCAGGCATCAAATTCAAAATGAGTGAATATTTCCAAAAAAACAGTAAAGTTTCAGTTTGAACATTAAATATCTTGTCTTTGTAGTGCTCTCATATGAATATAGGTTGAAAAGTTTTGCAAATCATTGTATTCTGTTTTTATCCATGTTTTACACCAGGTCCCAACTTCATTGGAATTGGGGTTTGTAATAAATCACAAACTTAATATTCATACTAATCACACATTAATAGTCTCATCCGGACCACAAACACTGATGCCAGTGTAAGTTGGGGTGCATACATGATGCCTCTTATTCTGTCCCCAATATGTGAGTCTGTACACAAATCGACAGATAGCTAACAAGCATCAAGAAAAAGTCGGAGGCTGGAGTAAAGCAGAATGCCCTTTACTCTTGTTGTCATTCTTAGGAAACGGTATTTCTTTTGTAAAATTGAAATGATAGAGAAAAATGGCACCAATTACTAGATTCTATTTAAACATTATACATAAATTGACAGAAAATGGTATAAATGACAGTTAGAAAATAATTTACAAATACATCATTCAAATGATGTGTGGATATCTGTAAATAAATAACTTGTAAATATTGTGTACATTAAGTTCACAAGCGTACAAACACTCATATTGAAACTATACTGGCATACTTGCTGCTGGAAAGCTGTAAAGTAGTGATCCCATCATCACTACTTCTCAAAATGGCGGGCGGACGTGGCGGATGCTTCTGAAACTCCCTCTGCTCGAAATGTGGATTTATCGTTGGATACGGTGTTATAAGGATACTATTTTGGATATAGTTTGGATATATGACGATTCTTAAAAGCCCTTTGTAAGTTTTTGCGCAATTATGTTCACGATGAGCTCGCCTGAAGTGGTAATTAATGAGCTGTTATGCTATGTCTCAAATATGATTCGTGTAACGCCTGCAGATATTCTTCTTAAAGACTGTCTTAAACACTTCGCTGAGTCTGAGATTGAAACTGCGAAAAGAACTCTCGATGTGCAGGGGTTTTGTTGTGGCAGGTATCCCAAGTGATACAATTCTGCAAATAAAACCAAAGCATGTAGTGACATGGGGGACATTGTAAAAACTGTTCTCTCTGCAGACCAGTCTGACGATTTTGCTGCCCCTTGGTTTGTTGGCAGAGATCTGTACAAACTACCGAAAACATTTGAGGACTCTGTGTTAGATGAAATCAAGGCGCTAAGGAAGGAAATTACTGCCCTGAAATCGCTCAAGAATGAGATACACGGTGTTAAGGATTTCTTGTTACGCTGCCTTGATGGTTTGTACTCTTTCCCGCCCGGGAACGGGAGCATGTTTGCTCGGACACATCGATTTCTGCTTTTGTCCCTGGTTCTGTTCCAAGGACTCCATAAGGGACTACTCCTGTGTCCGTGCCTAAGACCCCACCAAGGACTACCCCGCCGCCAGTGCGAAAGACTGCTCCACCGACCACCACCCCTCCAGGTCCTACTACTCCGATAAGGACCGCTTCCCACTCGTTACAATCCCCTGTGGCTGAAGCAACAGGCTCTAGTGGTGAAAGGATTAGCTACGCTGCTGCAGCGAGTACACTGCCTGAGGAGTCAGGATGGACAATGATCCTCCATGGGAGTGTGTTCACATAGACCCAAGTCTAAGAGGGCCAGTGATCATCATTGCCAAGATGCATCTTTAGCTGGATCTTTCAATCCTCCAACCCTAATTGGTGTCCGACGACATAAGGACATGTACATCGGTCGATTACATTGGGATACTACCGAAGCGGCCTTAAAGGCCTGTATGTGCAGTAAACGCGTTGGAATTACTCCTTTGATGATTAACAGAGTTGACAATGGAAAAGGTAACTTGGCCTCCTTCCACGTTCGTATCTTTGCTGATAGAGTGAAACAATTTGTGAAGAAGGATAATTGGCCTGAGTTTGTCACAGTCAGGAGCTTAAAGAACTTTAACTT
Source organism: Gymnothorax javanicus (assembly GCA_029692085.1). Lineage (NCBI taxonomy): Eukaryota > Metazoa > Chordata > Actinopteri > Anguilliformes > Muraenidae > Gymnothorax > Gymnothorax javanicus. The sequence goes on from CM056195.1 coordinate 41,840,492, forward strand.
ATGGCAGGAGAGACACAAACAGTTCGACTGACGTCGTTTAATTGTGGTGGACTTTGTGCAAATATTGAGGTTGTGAAGTCTCTATGTAGAGATTGTGACATTCTGGTTCTTCAGGAAACCATGCTCCTCGAGTATGATAATAATCTGTTTGGCTCAATTCATAATGATTTTTTCGGGAAAGGAGTATCGTCAGTAAGTCTTTCCAATGACTTTCTGGTTGGTCGCCCTTTTGGAGGCCTTGCAGTGTTATGGAGGAAATCTCTTGGGTGTAAATTTGTTGCATTTAAAGAATTTGTTAACAAAAGAGTTCTCCACTGCATTGTTAACAATCAGATTGATCTTTATATTGTTTATCTACCAGTTGAGTATAGAGATGACACGTTTTCAAGAATACCTTGATACACTCGGTTACCTCGAAGCCCAGTTTTTTCTGTTCGGTAATCATGACGTTGTTATTGCCGGCGATTTCAACGCCCAGCCAAATGATCATAGATTCTTTCACGTGCTTCTGTCATTTGCCTCTGAAAATGCCCTTTATTTGTATGAAACAAACAATCTGCCCTCTGATAGTTTCTCTTATGTTAGTCCTGAACATACTACCGTCTCTTGGCTAGATCACTTTGTTGTGTCTCAGGGGTTTAGGGGATCCATTGTTGGCTCTGATATTGATTATGCAGCCACAGTTGTTAACCACAAACCGATTACTTTGCGTTTCACGACCAACTTTGTATCGTCCCCCCCGCTGGTGGCTAGTAGCTTCTCCAGCGCAATTGTTCCAAACTGGGAGGATGCCTCTGCTGAACATATTACTCTATATGAGGGAGAAGTCAATAGGTTGTTGAGAGAAACTACTCTGTTTGTGTCCTGTGATCCCTCTGCATGCAAAGCCGACCTGTGCCATTGTAATGTAATCGAAATGTATAACAAGGTAGTTAAAGCCCTCGAAATAGCGTCTTCGCGGGCTATACCAGGTAAATCAGTGAAGAACTTGACACTATTTGTGCCAGGAATGATTACGTGAAGACCTTCCACTCTGATACCCGTCAAACCCACTTAACTTGGTTATCAGATGGTAAGCCTAGGTCAGGCCCCTTGGCTGATCACATGCGAGTTACTCGGGCCCCTTTCAAGAAGGTTCTCAGTGTCATGCAATGGAATCGGCTATTAGGCAACAGAAATTTGCTCAGCATCTTGTCAGCTGCGATTTGAAGTCTTTCTGGAGGGAAATTAGAGCTGACTCGAAAAAACCTAGACACCCCTCGTCTCTCGGAGACATTTCTGGCGATCAAAATATTGCGGACTTTTGGGGCAGGCACTTTAATGATATACTAAATTTGGTATCACAAGACCCTGCTCGTCAAAATGATGTAGCTGGCCGTGTAAGATTGCATGTGCGTCATTTTCAGCACCGATTATCTCTTCCAATGAGGTACTGTGTGCTATACGGGCATTAGAAAAGGGGTCTTCGCGCGGACCAGTTGGGCTTTCTGCTGAGCACTTTATTTATGCTCCACCGTCACTCTGTGTTCTTTTATCTTGTGTTTTCTCACTTATGCTGTTGCACGGTCAAGCGAGTCCTCTTTTTATGGACAGTTTTATTATTCCTATTGTCAAAGACAAGTTGGGTGATTTTAATGACATTGACAATTATTGAGGCATTGCCATTTCTACTGTATACTCAAAGGTATTTGAGTGTGTTATGTTTCATAGAATTAGCGATTTGCTTTGGACGCAGGACTGTCAGTTTGGCTACAAAAAGGGACACTCCACAACGCAAGCTGCCTTTGTTCCCAAGGAAATTGTTAATCACTTCCTGGAAAATGGAAGTCGGGTGTACGCATGTTTTTTAAACGCCAGAAAGGCTTTTGAATCAAGTAAACTTTTGGAAACTTTTTGATGTACTTTTAGACCGTGGAGTTGATCCCCATTTTATAGCTTTATTGATCAACTGGTACCCAAAGCAACGCATGTCTGTCAAGTGGAATAACTGTCAATCACCCTTCTTTGTCGTTTCCAATGGTGTTAGACAGGGCGGTATACTATCTCTATACTTTTTTATCATTTACATTGATCGTGTATTATGTGCTGCTGGAAAAGTTCGAGACGGCCGTCTGATTCAGAGTATTCTGTTCAACATTATTACATATGCTAACGATATAATTGTATTTTTCCTGACTTGCGGAGGACTGCGTGCTTTAATTTGAGGCTTGTGTCGTTGAAGCAGTTTTGCTTGACGTCCTGTTTAATCCAAAGAAAATGGTCCGCATGCTTTTTCAGTCTACTTGTTTAGATAATGACACTCTACCCTGTATTATGTTGGGTGAAAACGTGCTTCGGTTTGTTGATAGTTTCAAGTATCTAGGTCATGTTTTTGTGCCTGATTTGGCTGATATGGTTGATGTTGACCGAGTCCGCAAGAATGTTTGCAAACAAGGCTACATCATTCTTCACAAATTCCGTAACACCTCTGATGCCGTAAAGACGACCCTGTTTAGGTCTTTCTGTAGGAATTTGTATGGTTGCGAATTATAGTATTTGTTATCAGGCACTGGCAGTATTCATACATTAGCTGTTTTGTATCACGATATTGTTAAAAGATGTGTTGACGTTCCTCCATTTCTGCATTACAATTTAGAGTGTCATGATTTTGATTTTCTCACTTTTGATGACCATCTGGAGAAAAATCAGTTTCTATTTGAAACTGTGCTTGACCAGCAACTTTTTGCTCAGTAATTTGTTTGGTTTTAGCTTTTTGAAATGTTTATCCAATCTTGCCTCTGCCTTGCATAGGAAAGGCTTGGTAACTTTGATATGAGTTTAGCTACGCAAACGTGTTAAATATGCTGTACACCATGTCCCAAAAGTTCATGCACCACAGAAAAGGTCAACTCAGATTGTGAATATCCTCAAAAGAGAAAAATGACAAGGCACTCTTCCATCAAAAATTAAAAAAAGCCTTTATTAAAATGGCTAATCCATGTGGATTAATAAAACACTAACGCGTTTCGGCTTCTGCCTTCATCAGATTGTGAATATTCAACAGAGTGCATTTATTCAAAAGCCAGCGTATCGCCCCTGCATCTTAATTACTGCCCTCAGCCTGTGGGGCACAGAATGCACTAAGTTGTTTAGAATGGAAGGCTCAAAGTTTCCCCACTCCTGCACAGCCCTCGCATTGAGCTGCTTCATGGTGGTAGGGGGTGGGCTGTGGAAGACCTGACTGCTCAGGATACCCCAGGAGTTCTCAATCGGGTTGAGGTTCGGGGAGTTGGGTGGCCATTTCTCTTTGCGCAGAAAGCCAGGAAGCTGCTCAGAACACCAGTGCTGAGTTGAACAAGCAGTATGTGCGGGGGCAACATCTTGCACAAAGACCATTTCCGCACGCCTGTTGAGCATCTTCCTAGCAGTGACAGGGCCCAATTTCTTTTTTCTGGTGAGTATGGGAAGTAGCACTGGCTGGAGAATGTTCTTGACATAGTACTCAGCATTGATGGTGGTGCCCTGGGGTACAACATGCAACTCCAACAGCCCTGAAGATGACATCGCCCCCCAGACCATGCTATGGGCGCTGAACTTGACTTGTTCTGAAGGTGGCACTTTCATTCGATCGTCGGTGTAGATGCGGTCGTTTTGTCTGTTGGGAGTTGGAAATAAGCAGAGTGGGCACTCATCAGAGAAAACCCAGTTTTTCCAGTGTCTTGGGGTCATTGTGGCATACTTCTTTGTAAAAGCCAGCCGCTTCTCCTTTTGCAGTTTGGTAAGGCGAGGAATCCGTTGTCTTCTGTATGCTCTCAGACCCAGTTTCTCAGTCAGAAAACGATGGATGGTACTCTTAGAGACTGCTTCCCCAAGATTCTTCAGTCTTTGACTGAGTCTGCGGCAGAATTGGTGTCTCTTTCCCTTGGACTTTCGGATGAAGTCCTTGGCCCTGGAACTCAGGACTGAGGGGCTCCTGCACGAGGCTCGTCTTCAAGGGAGTCACAGCTCTGGTGTCTCTGCCACCACCTCTTCACCCATCGTGTGCTTCTGCCAAGGTCCTGAGCTACCTTCCTGCCCTGCGCAAGGCAATGGATTGAGCATGGACCTGAGGCTCTGAAAGAGCAGCCTTTCCAGGTTTTTGTTTGGCCATCGTGGCAGCACTACCAAAAAGGTTCTCTTAGTGACAGTTCTCTCTCGTTTCCTTGGTCAACCAAGAAATTTATAGGCCTCTCGCAAACAGATTAACTAAGTAAACAACCTCAGAACACCTGGCTGACCAGGTGCAACCCATTTTGGAGACAGACATGTTGCCCATTGGGGCGCATGAACTTTTGGGACACGGTGTACTCAGAGCAGACTCGGATTGCCCTCAGGCAGTGGGAGGAAATTCTCTTGCTGCCCGATATGTAATCTCTCTCTTTTTTTTCGTTATTTTTTCTTGTAATGTTTTCTACTTGTATGTTTTTTCCATATGAGCGTAATTGCATGAAATAAAGTCTATTTATTTATTTATTTATTTACTAGTTAAACATTCACATCAAAACAAGCTGAACTTTTCAATGCCTTGTGCTAAACAGAATATTTGATCTAATGGTTATAATTAACTGTAAATGTAAATTTAACTTACAAGCGGTGCTTTCCAAGACACAACGGGGGAAAAGCCGAGGTAGCTATAGCGACAAGTTGACCACGTCTCAACTGAACCATTTCCTGACTGAAGTCCCTAAAAGATCAGCTGGTTGTGCCATATGACCAAAACAACCAATGAAAACGACAACCAGAAAAAAATAATGAATTAATCCCAAAAAACCACTAGGGGGAGAAAAATACAGAAAATGAGTGCAGAGTTTTTAGACAGCATGACACCGTGTGAGTAGCAACAAGGAGCTGTGGTCTTGTCTTGTTTTGTTCGCATTCTTTAAACGACGTTGTAGAAAAATCAATTTGATTAAGACCTACTGTATGTCGCAGAGGTAGTTGCTTCATATTTTATAACAGTCGGTCACACTTTAGATGAAGTGTTGCTCAAAAAGGCTTTATACAGCATGTACAATGCCTTCACAAATGAGACATGATGTCTTCATAAATCATACATGAGCAAATAATATGTGATGTGAATCTTCAGCATGTGATGCCATCGTCTACAACTGACGATGCCACTTAGCTAGTGGCTAAATGCTATGAAAGGTGACATTGTCAGCTAGGTGACATTGTTATTGTCACATCTGGCATCACATGCTGAATAAGGATGTGTTATTTCACCCTTTACAAAGCATGACATTTGCTTATGTATGATTTATGAAGACATTGGGCCCTATCTTACATTCAGCGCAAAGCGTAGCGCAAGTGTTATTGCTACTTATAGAACGAAGCAGGTACCATTTTTCTGTCTAGTGTATACGCTACATAAACAGAGAATGCATTTGCACCACACTGAGCGCCCATGGGCGTGTTGGACTCAAAATGAGGTGGGGTCCGGCGATCTGCTGGCCTGCTGCTATCTTGAGGTCGCTTTAAGCTCACGCGCAATTGACTGACAAAAACCTGGTCTAAAGTCAATAATCAATTTTTTACTGCCATTTTAAGGGCACATTATAACGAGTATTTTGAGTGCATAACGCACGTACCCTCTGCTTGTTCCATGTGACAAAAGGAAAAACTGCAGCGCTCACACAAGCAAACAATTAAAAATAAAAAAATGCCGATGTGAAAGATTATTTTCAAGATGTTTCAAAAACGTGTCAGAATGGTGATTGTGATCGCTCCACGGACCCACATCAGAGCATGCTGTGATGCTAGCGAGTTCAATCGTAAGGGAACCTATTCCATTGGATAATTTGCAATTCAACCTGTGAGGATATGCACATAGGTATAAGCAGATTATACTGGATGAAGCCTCAACTCTTTCATACTGGCGAACTCTATAATTTAACTGGTCTTCCAGAGGATCCCCCCTGGAAGGCTGGCTGTTCAGCGACAATGGTTGGTCAAAATATCAAACACATGGCATACAATTCTGAACATTGCACAGATTTTCGGTCTGTCACACGAAACACAAACTGTAACTGAACGAATGTTTGAAGTGCTGAAAATGCACATCAGAAGTTTAAATAAGTCCTGCAGGGGTAGACCCGTTATCTGCAATTACGTGAAAAAAAATTGAATCCGACCTGATCCATTAATACGGTGCCTGCAGTCCCGTTTCCATAATCAAATGCAAAATCCCCCATTTTTTGGAAATTGATTATCTAATTATTATTTAAGCGGAAACAAGATCTTGTCACTCCTGTTGGATATTATTCAAGGGGTTACGGTGCGTGATGAAAGAAAACACTAGTTTTGATTCTTTCTCGCTATTTTTCTCACTCATTTTCTCGCTCATTTTAATTTCTCTTAGTCGTTCCCTGCCGCCACGTATTTATTTTTTAATTTATTTATTTTTACCGGTGACCCTGCAGTTAAACCCTTTTTTTCCATTGGCTTGTTTTATACACAAGTTGTAATGCAATATAACTTCAACTGCAGCCCTGGGGATTCACTGTCATAATTTTTAACACATGAATACAATTAAAATAATTTTGAGCAATATTTTAAAAATATTTTTATTGCATTTTTGAAGACCGCTGACATCAGGTTTCCATAGGCTACTTTAAACAACGGTTTGCTTGGGCAGGAGCAGCCCTCATTCTGATGTAGTTAAGAGTTGTTATTATTATTATTATTATTATTATTATTATTATTATCAGGACAGTAAAGTCCGCCCTTATAATAGCTATCCTCCATGGTACAAGTTCCCCAGGCTTTTAAAGGGAATGTGAGATGACACTCTGATTGGTTTATTCCATGTTTCGCCCAAAATACGCCTATGATTAATTAAGAGATTAAATCCAGCCCCTTTGCACCGAGCGCCTTACTATGCGCCCAGATATCCTGCCGTTTAACTAGCAGAAATGGATTTGGACACGCCCTAAATGCACTTGCGCCACATGTTTCAGACCGAGTGCTTACATTGTTAAAATAGGGCCCATTATGTCTCATTTATGAAGGCATTATACATGCGGTATAAAACCTTCATCTAAAGTTTGACCTACTTTATTAATGTTTTGACTGGAACAACCAAAATCATAACAATCATTTAATACAAAATAAGTTTCAACGATATCAAGGTTTCATATATATTGGTAAGTGCAACCACCCCTAGCAAGGATTACGGCATGGAGTCTTGTAATTTTTAACAAGATTAAGGCACACATTTGAGAGGATTTTGGACCCTTCCTCTGCGCAGATACTTTCAAGATCCTTCACATTCTTGGGTTTGCATTTTTAACGGCCCTTTTAACTCAGCCCACAGGTATTTATTTATTAACCGTAATTTAACCAGGAAGTCTCATTGAGATACGGAATCTCTTTTGCAAATGGGGACCTGGCCAAGGTAGCTGCCAACACGATGCCAACATAAAACAATACAATAAAAATACCATATAGAGTATACAGTTTTAAAATCAAAAGAGAAATCTGGATACATTAGTTTGCTCACAAAAGCATTGATACGTTTCTGTTACAGCGTTTTGAATTGAGCTCTTAAAGTCAGCCATGGATATGAAATAGTCCAATTTAAGCTCCTTTTGTAACTTGTTCCATGACCAAGGTGCACAGTAACGGAAAGCCGATTGTCCAAGTGCTGAAAAAGCCCAAGGAACGTTGAGAAACAACCGATTTGATGATCGCAGCTGATAGCTCCCAGTGCTTTCACAAAGGAGATTATAAAGATAAACAGGGAGTTTGCCTAAAAGTGTTTTGTAGGCCTACGTAAAAACATACCAATGTCTCTTCCTGCTAATTGACAATGATGTCCAACCCACCAATTTATATAAAATGCAATGATGAGTGAAAGTACTTAGCTCTAGTGCTAAAATATGAAGAAGCATGATAAACTGAATCAAATTTATCCAAAACAGAGGAAGCTGCATGCATGTACAAAATGTCACCACAGTCTAACACAGACAAGAAAGTACAGTAGCTTCAACTAAGTTTCTTCTTGGCCTCAAAAGTAAAATGTAACTTATTCCTAAAGTAAAAGCCAAGCTTCACTTTAAGTTTCTTTAACAGATTTGAACTATGCTCGCTGTTAGAAAGCTTGTCATCAACCCCATATGCCCAGATACTTACAATAGTGCACCCTTTTAATGGCATTACCTTCATATGTATGAACGATAAAGTTATCAGCTTGCTGAGAACGAGCCCTTGAAAAATCCATGAACTTAGTTTTCTTTGCATTTAAAACTAATTTTAGACCGAACAGAGCAATCTAGAACGGAAGGCTATTTGAAGCCCTTAACAGCCTGGGCAAAGGAGTTTGTGTGTGCAAAAATTAAAGCATCATCTGCATATAAATGTATTTTTGCTGGACGACCTTTGCCAAGATCATTTGTTAAAATTGAGAACAGGACCGGTCCTGATTGTCATCCTTATTGATTTATTGATGTAGCTTGTCCTTGTATTAGTAAATCTTGGAATTACAATGACCAGTAGTGACCAGTAACCTTGAAGTGATCTTCACCTAATAATATTATAAGTGCATGACCGACATACTTTTACTTGTGTGTTAGACTGGTTACTGTACTGTATACTATTTTTATACGGTGCTATAGGCCTACTATTATACAAGTATATAGAATTGTTCATAAAGTTGTTCTCATAATTCATAGATGAACCTTTTATGCAAGTGTGTTCTATCATAGGGGAAAAAAAAGTAAATAAAATGTGAAAAATGTTCAGAAAACTATTTGTTTTCCTTTTGTGTGTGTTTCTCCCAAAATGAGTTATTTATGATATCATAGTAATGTCAAATTTATTTTACTAATGATTTTATAACATTTATAATAATACTAAGATATTAATTGTAGTATCAGTAGTTCTAGACGTTACAGAAAGTTACTTATTTTCAGCTAAAACTAATAAAAAAATTAAAAGCATCTGTAGCTCTCTTGATACCAAACAAGATGATGTTTATTGCATAATTTCGAAATAATCGGGGGTGGTAACCATTCCCCCCTTGGTCAGGGTTGTAGTAGAAAAACCCTTGGTTGGACAAGGGTTAAATATCTTGTCTTTGTAGAGTACACAATTGAATATAGGTAAAAAAGGATTTGCCAATCATTGTATTCTGTTTTCATTCCAGTTTTACACAATGTCCCAACTTCATTGGAATTGGGGTTTTTACCTTAAAATCGTGAAAAATCTGAAAAAAGTAGCGGTATTTTCTCCGATTTGACATCCTTATTATCTATTTTATTCACAGGAAAGCTTTTGATAGATTTCCAGCAAATTTATTGAAAAAATGTTTTTAAATTGGGTTGCCATGAGAAATAATCATGAATCTAAACAATGTTTGTTCGCAAAATGTCAAACCAGCATAACTCTGTTGTTCCTTGTCAAAATTTCATGTGGTTTTCGCCACTGAACTCCTAATTCCTTGTAGATTCTCCCTAGAACTAAATCTGATTGCATGAAATGAGCCATATTTCATGTCAACTCTGATTGACTCCTCAATCTACAGCATGTGCTGCATGGGCCTGGCCTTGACCAATCAGAGCACAGCTTTCAAATACAGCCAGCCTCCTCCACGAAATGGACTCCAGGCTGGTTTCGCAAAGTGAAAAAAGGACATTTTTGGCCATGAAATAAGCACTGAACTGAGAAGGGCTAAATTAGCAGCAGAGGAACTAAACAAAGCCAAAGAGGGTAAAACCTATGGTGCTGGAGATTTTTTAATATGCCCTCTACTTTGAGAGTAAATATCTTTTGAAATATTACATGGACTTTCTAATGGATTTTTCTGTATGAACAGAATTGCGCATGCCTCCCATACTTCTGCAAACATTTTTCTGTTATTTCTTGATGGATTTCTTTCAAATTTGGAATAGTGATTGATTAATCTTGGCTGAATGTAATTACGGAGAGTTTTTTTTTCAGTAGGACCTGAAATGTTTGAGCTGGAGCAGGACCAATACATTTTGGTGCCCGCTGTATCCATGGGAACAAAAAACTTCAAATTTTTCTCTTTTGGAAAAAGGCAAATATGAAAAATAACCCTGTTGTGACATTTTAAAGGTGATTAAGTCTTTTTAAAAAGTTGCAAACAAATATCCACAATAGCAACAGAGAGAAGCTTTCCAAACAAATATTGCCAAAAATCCAAGATGGCCACCATTCTCATGGTATCTGGATGTTGATTTTCATTCACATATGATTAATCATTATTTAGGTCATTCATGAGTAGTTGTCTTTTCCAACATATAATAGCAGGAAATATAACCTTTTGTCGATTTTATGTCTCAAGGTAGATGGCCTCCTTAAAGCTCCTCTGTGAGGTATCATTCTGGAACCAAATGCGAGACCAGGAAGTTTCAGCAAAAATGACTTTTATTGCAGTTGGGGGGTGAACCCCCACAAGGCAGAAGGCAAAGGTACAGAGTCCACAATCCAAAATCGGAATCCCAGGGACGTAATCCAAACTGTACACAGGGCAGCAAACACAAAACTCAGAGTCGGGCAAAACAGGTTCGGTACACAGGCACGGGTATGTCAGAGAATCCAAAGCCAAAGTCCAGTAGACGTAATCCGAACCGTTAATAGGGCAGCAGAGACTAAATTCAGGGTCAGGCAAAACAGGTACGGTACACAGGCAGAGAAGTATCAAAGAAAAAGCCAAAATCAGAATCGGGGATGTTCCAGTCAGAAGTATAACACTATGAATACAAGGCATCAACAATCGCAGCACAGGGAAAACATTCTGACAAGAACGTGAGTGAAATGACTGTTTAAATACACATAGGGGAAGTCACATGCTGTGATAGGGAACAGGTGAGCTGGATCAGACTAATTAACAGAGGAATGAACATGAGGAAGTTCCTGACTACGTGAAATTGGCAAAAGCCAAAACGCGGACAGGGATCACAAGACAGCCTATAGACAGACACATGGCTCCGGTTAGGGAGTTCTAACATGCACAGATAAGGAGGGAGAACAGAGTCTAACAAGTGCGGAGGTTCCGCTGAAACTGCAGCAAAGTAGATTGAGTAAAGCCAAAGGGGTGGAGACTAGAATAGGGCGAATGCTGAGAGCTCGTTAGTCAATTAGTAAGTGCAGCTATACAATCCCTAGTGCTCGTTAGTACGTTAGTACTATAAACAGTGTTAGTTTGGGTTAGTAATTTTAACTAAAATAAACTGTTAGTATTGTTAGTAATATAGAAAAGCAAGGTGAAGGAAGCAAACGAGATTGGAAGGAATGATTGAAATCCCAGAAACCATGAAATCACCCGAAAGTGTGGCACGCAATACTGGGGCAGTGAGCGATCACATGACATAAGACCAGACAGGGGGAGACAAAGTGCAATGCATGGTATGACACAAAACATGGACTGGAATATAACTGCAATGGTGGAAAATGGCAAACAGACAGAGACAAGGCAAAAACAAAACATGGCATGGCATCCAAATCACAAAAACAAAAACAGAGCATGGTCAGACAAGGCAGAATACATAAACAAACATGGCAATCAAAGCAGAATCATAACATTCTCAGTTGGTCTAATTTTGGAAAAAGCTGTTGTTGGTTTTCTGAGTGCCAAAAAAGCCCAAAGTAAAGCGGGAAGGTCCCGTCTTGATGAAAGCAGGCTGTGCTGATTGGTGAAGCTGTGGATGTCTGAGCGTGTGAGAAATGGTAAATTGCCTCCAATGAAACTGGCCATTCATGTATTAAAATGGCCTTATGTTCTTAGGGGCAGAGCTGTGCACAATTAGTCTCCTTCTAATGAGACCAAACATGAATATGGTTGGAGATAATGAAGCACAGTTATCAAATATCTCTGAAAAATTTGACTACTGCCCCTAAAAACATAAGTGATATGGGTGAATCTTGGGCGGTATTCAGGGGTACATAAAATAAGAAAAAAAGAAAATGAAATACAACTCTAATTCCAAAAAAGTTGGAACGCTGTGTAAATTGTAAATAAAAGCAGATTGCAATGATTTGCAAGTCTCATGAACCCACATTTTATTGACAATAGAACAAAGACAACATATCTGATGTTGAAAGTGAGACATCTTACCATTTCATTAAAAAAATTTGCTCATTTTGATGGCAGCAACACATCTCAAAAAAGGTGAGAGAGGGGCAACAAAAGGCTGGAAAAGTAAGTGGCACTAATAAATAACAGCTGGAGGAGCATTTTGCAACTAATTAGGTTAATTGGCAACAGGTAAGTAAAATGACTCTGTATAAAAAGAGCATTTTAGAGAGGCAGAGTCTCTCAGAAGTAAAGATGGACAGAGATTCACCAATCTGCAAAAACGTGCGTCTAAAAATTATGGAACAATTTCAGAAAAATTTTCCTCAATGTAAAATTGCGAAGACTTTTAATCTATAGTACATAATATCACCAAAAGATTCAAAGAATCTGGAGAAATCTCTGTGCGCAAAGGACAAGTCCGAAGATCAGTATTGGATGCTCGTGATCTTTGGGCCCTCAGGTGGCACTGCATTAAAAACAGGCATGATTCCAGAAATCATTGTCTGTAAACACAGTTTGCCAAGCAATCTACAAATGCAAGCTAAAGCTGTATCATGCAAAGAAGAAGCTATATGTGAACATGATCTAGAAACACCACCGTCTTCTCTGGACCAAAGTTCATTTAAAATGAAAATTTTCTGTGGTCAGATGAATGAAAATTTGACATTTCTTTTGGAAACCACGGACACCATATTGTGTGTCCCAAAGAGGAGAGGGACCATCCTGCTTGTTATCAGCGCACAGTTCAAAAGCCTACATCTCTGATGGTATCGGGTTGCATAAGTGCCTATGGCATGGGCAGCTTACACATCTGGAAAGGCATCATCAATGCTGAAAAGTATACTGAGGTTTTACAACAATGTGTGCTCCCATCCAGACGTTTCTTTCAGGGAAGGCCTTGCATATTTCGGCAAAAAAATGCAAAACCACATACTGCATCCATCACAATAGCATGGCCTTGCAGTAGGAGAGTCTGAGTGCTGAAATTGCCTACCTGCAGTCCAGACCATTCACTGATAGAAAACATTTGGCGCATCATTAAATGAAAAATCCAGCAAAGAGGACCCATGGCTGTTGAGCAGCTAGAATCTTACATCTGACAAGAGTGGGACAACATTCCTCTCCCAAAACAAACAGCAATTGGTCTCCTCACTTCCCAGACATTTACAGACTGTTGTTAAAAGAAGAGGGATACTACACAATGGTAAACATGGCCCTATCCAAACTTTTTTTGGATGTGTTGCTGCCATCAAATTCAAAATGAGCTGATATTTTTCATGAAATGGTAAAAACAGGATGAAAACAGGAAAATTATATCCTGAACTGAGCATATTTATGAAATAATAATGGTATAAGCGCAATAAACAACTCCAAGCCAGGCATTATACCAAAATAACTGCACACCTAAGTGGATTACTGCCTCCTGCTTGGTGATTAAAGGATGTTGATGACACATTCTGCACTCGTGGCTGAATACTAAGTTTCCATCAAGTGAAACCGCTTTCGAGAATTTTTATGTCCCTCCCCTACAACTATAAGTTCTACCATTTACTGAAAAGCGGGCTTGCCGCCAGTTATTTGTCATTGCTGTGTTTTTGGTTTTGCAATCTTTGCCCCTTTCCTGTTAACACTTGGTAAAGTTCCAGTGAAATGGCTCGTTGGGGGTGGATGTGAGCAGTGGCAAGTCAAACTTCTGGCCAAAGTGATTGGACCTCTCATGATGAAGCGGTCTTTGTCAGGGGACACATTAAGATTGCGTACTCACAGGAAATCTATGAGCACAGCATTAGAAACAGTAAAAACATTAGTTAAGATGAATAAAACGATGCGATGAGGATGTTTGAAGACAACTTTGGTATTCAGGCTGAATTTAGTAATCAAGCTTACTCGGTTTCAGGTCTACACAACCATTATGACTTGATAATTTTATTTCTGACTTATTGGCTACATATTGACAGGGCTGCACCCGAGTAAGGTGTCTGTCAGTCGAACTCAATTTGGATGTTCAATACCAAGATTCCACCATACATTATTTTTACTTTTTCAGTTCAGTGGCACGCTAAATTTTTTATGAGTCTCATACATTTCCTTTAAGAATCATGTTTTAGTGCTTTTCTTTGTTATCTGTGATATGAACTTCCACAAAGACAGGGAAAATAAGTGTACAACCTACCCATAGGTCAGTAGAAAACTCCCAACCCACCATGGAGCATCTCTTCTAATGGGCTTGTGACAGTGCTGCCAGCCGAACAGTCAATCACAGTGGATGTCAGGGGAGTACAATGTACCGACTCTTTCCCAACTGGCCTATATGAGGACAAAATGGCAAACGAAAAACACTGCCAGCAAAAACACTTCAGTAAAATATTTTATTTTTTGATGGCATAGGGCAGTGGTGGTGAACCCTGGTCCTGGAGAGCCGCAGTATCTGCTGGTTTTTCAGCTGATTGCTCTTCAGGACCAGGGCTTGCTACCCCTGCCCTAAAAACTTTTATCTTTACTTTGTACTTCTACTTTGTCTGCATTACAACTATGCCAAATTTCCAACCACACTGACAAATCTCGGTTTCCACATAGACTGCTGTCACAACCTGCATGCCTGCTTAATTGGCTTTAGGAGTCTTGGTAATTGATTGATTGTCTTATTATTCCCTTAGTGCAGAAGTATAGCTAGCCCTGGAGAGACACAGGGCATGGTGAGTTTGGTTTTCTCCACCCTATTTAAACCTATGACACCAGGTGAGATGAGTTAAGCGTGTAATCAACTGCTTTAATTCATCAATTAAGTGCTGAGTAACATCAAAAACCATCAGACACTGTGGCCCATATTCAGAAACAACACTCACACTCACCCTCCACTCACCATATAGTGAGTACGATTGAAATGTAACTGGAGTGTGAGAGAGAGATCGACCTACCACTAACCGAGGGAGTGGTCCCACTCCTCGCCAGTTGCTATTCACAAACGCCACTCGAGCATAACTGACAGTAGTGGGCACTGGGCACCACAGGCGGTGCGTCGGCTGCTGCAAAGGGACGCTTAATCCTCACCCTTCAGTGCTGAATGACCCAAACCTGTCGCAGTTTAATTTTCTTGAAAGAAAGTTTCTCAGACTAATTGGTAAAACAACAATCAAATTTATTTTTAATAGTGTTGTTATACATTGCTTCACAAAATTGAGGCGTTTCTTTCGCACATGAATGACGACGTAAATATCGGCATGCCTTCATAAATTCTGTGGTCGAGTGGCTCGCGAAAGGTGCAGGACAGCCCGCGAGGCTCACTAAGCAACAAGCTGTGAAACATGCCAGACATTTCCTTCTACATTCAGCAATTAAGAATGTAGAAAAGAATGGATTCTCATGACTTACAGCTAAATGAGCAAGCAGACCAATTGCGCCCACGAGCCAATTAAGCGCAGAATTATTTAGGCAGTTGCTACGGGTACGGCAGTTTTCCAGTGCATTTCAATGTAGAGAGGTACGGCAGTCCCAATTTCAAACCCTGCCCTAACCTAACCCTGACCCTAACCCTAACCATAATCCCTAATCCTTATCCTAATCTTTTCAAATCAACTGGTGTACCCATAAAACTGCCGTATCTCTAGACACTGCGAATTATTTAACCCATGAGTAAAGAAAAGCGCGAGAAATCCGAATGCGTGAGAGTTGACAGATATGCGTCATTCATGAAAACTGGCCACACCTGATAATGTTGAGTTTTCGGAGTTTCTCCAGTGGTAATTCAAATGAATAATTGAAAACAGGGCAAGAATTATTAGTGCTCATTCTAGTTTAACAAGTAGAACTGGCGACACATGATGGTCCGTAGGATTTTTGGAGTTCAAGTAAATTCAATTTTATTAAATTATTGAAAACAGGTCATGTCCAATCAGTATTTTTAAGAGATGGTTTTGAGCTTCCCCTATTGCCAGTTCACCAGTAGCCACAGGTGGGTACACAAATGCTAACCTCGAGTTCACTACAGTGCAGTTCGTAAACACTGAAACCAGGTGGTCAGTCAGCAAGTTACTGGCATCGTTATCATCATTATAGTTAAAATTCGCGTAGTTGCGATTGCGTCGAGCACGTGGCTGTAAATGATCCAGAGTCTCTAATGTTTGTAACCACCTGAAAGCCCTGACAACGAAATACCGGCGCAAGTTAGTGCGGCTCAAGGGAGGTGTTCCCTGCACTCGACCTTCACTCAGAAAGGGATACTAATTTCAGTGTGAGTGAGGTCTCTGAAAGCAAATGAGTGTCAGGGCAACCTCCGACTCATTTAGTATAACCTGACACTAACTAAGTTTCAGTACTCACTCACACTCAATTAGTGTGAGTGTCGTTTCTGAATACGGGCCTGTGGCTCTCCAGGACCAGGGTTGACCACCAGTGGCATAGGGTATTCATATTCTGACTAAATATCACTCCATTCCAAAGAATTTCCAATGGAAAACTCTTCTGGACTACCATATCCAACACTTCCTCAGAATCCATAACAGAAACCAAAACAGAACATTTCAATGTCCGACAAAAGCAGAACATTTCAATATTCAGTATTATCGGAAAGAGCAGATTTTCTGTTTTCTTCTGATGTACGAGACAAAGTAATCTGATGTAAAAATTAATTTGATTGTGAAAAATTTGATAGCCGGTCATTCCATTTCAACTAGACAAATTTTTTGCAGCTTCAGAACTCGACGCCTTCAAAAAAAAAGAGAAACAATTCATGTGTCTTTATCATCGTGAGATTTTGCAAACTTTTAAGTCAATGCAAGCAGTTTTCACTGAGTTATGGTCCTTCATATTTTAGGGGTCAAAGGTCATACACGATTAGCATGCTGCATGCTATTTTTTAGTGTTTTTATTCCATTATTTTTATGTCTTCAGATAAAGCTAAATTCTTGAAGCTTGCTAAAATATGAAAATTTATATGAAGGAGATAAGAACCAAAGTTGATATTTCAACAGTTCAGTGATTTCATGTGTTAGACATTTCACAGAAAATTTTAGATTTTTTAAACTGGCTCCACACGATCGAAATGGCAGGGGTGTACAGGCCATTTTTGACAATTTTCAGTTTGTGGCCTATTTAGACATTTATAATTTTGTAAATAAGAGTGATGAACACTAGTGGATAATTGTTTACCAGGAACTTTGCTTTCTTTTCATACAGCTCAAATATCACATCCTTCGGATGAATAATGCAACCAGTGGATGCCCCTCAATTTTGTGGAGACAGAGGTCAGCATGGTCAGAGTTGTCATTTTGAGTGGCTTATATATATATATATATATATATATATATATATATCAGTGGCGGCTCGTGGACTGGAAACTGGGGAGGCTCCAACAATCCCTTAAAATTAATGATTGGTCACGACCTGTTTTCAATCATTCATTTAAATTACCATTACAGAAACTCCGAATACTCAACATTATCAGGTGTGGCCAGTTTTCATTTACAACGTTGTTTAACGCACACCGATTACGACTCCGGACTTCTCGCGCTTTTGTTTACTCAGCAGTTGAAAGCAATGCACGTGTTTCGCAATCATTTGAATTAAATCAGATCATTTGAAACGTCTTTATGCAATTACATTGCTTATAACCCCTCCATGCACAAGGACTTCAATTCCGCGTGAGAATCTCTTACATAGCCTACGCGTTGATTGAATAATTGCTGACTACAGCAGAGGAACGTAAATATGCCACTTAAACTCACACAGAATGCATGAGAGTTGACAGGTATGCGTTATAAATGAAAACTGGCCACACCTGATGATGTTGAGAGTTTTCAGAGTTTCTGTAATGGTAATTTAAATGAATGATTGAAAACAGGTCGTGACCAATCATTTATTTTAAGCGATTGTTTGGAGCCCCCCCAGTTACCTGTTCACGAGCCGCCACAGATATATTTATTTATTTATTTATTTAACCTTTATTTAACCAGGTAAAAACCAGTTGAGATAAAAAAAAATCTCTTTTACAATGGTGACCTGGCCAAGAAGGCAGCAAATAATTGCAGATCAGAAACAAGCTGAATACATACAACGAAATACAAAACAATATTTTTGGGCAGAACAGAATTGCGAGTATACATATATATACAGTATATATAATATACTGGCTCGTATCGCTGGAAGCGTGACAGACGGCCCAAAACGGATTGCAGAGTTGGAAAAGTCAGGTCCTATTTAGGCTTGTAATTAAGTCTCTATGATTGAGTTAAATGGGAAGGCATAAAAAGTTAGTAAATTAGCATGCCACTCACAAATTACTGAAATATGTGTCTGTTGACCTTTTTTTTCCAAATGACCTATCTCATCATACTAAACAGCCATGTATTTTTACAAGTATTCCAGATTATTTTGTGCTGACCATTGGTCCAGTTGACATGAAATGACCTTAACCTTTCTTGCCGGTCATATCTGACAAGGGTTTGGCCATGCCGTCAGGAAATAGTTGAAGCCAAACATTTGAGAAAATGAAAGCGATGAAATGAGATCAAAATAGAATTTGGACACTCAAAAATTGTCACTAATGATCACAGTTAATGCGTTTTTAATCTTTAGTTTGCCATCCCTCACATTGAAAAACTGCTTGGAAGTGACAGATGTGATGAACGCTTTCTCCAAGTTTCAGGCAGCAAAGCTTTCAGTTCATCCACACCAGAGCATTGATGATCAGACATTAAGTTCTCCGCTGCATTCAATGGGTGCTGTATTTGGTTTAGGTCAGGGCTCTGGGAGGGCCACTGTAACTCAGTAATTTTCTTTTGAGAAAAGTACAACCCCAATTCCGAAATATTTGGGACAAAGTGTAAATTGTGAATAAAATCAAAATGCAATGACTTTCAAATCACACCAGCCATGCTTTGGATCGTTATTCAGCTGGATGATCGATTTCTGTCATTAGAATATTTCATCGCCAATTTCAATAGATTTGCTTCCAAAATTTGTCTGTACCTAACTGAGTTCATGGTCTTTTTAATGAATATAGGGTAACCAACATTACTGTAAGAAAAACAAGCCCAGACTATAACATTTCCTCATCCAAGTTTACAATGCATTATTTTTTTTTTACTCTTTCCCTGGCTTTTGTCATGCAAACTTTATTCCATCAGATAAAATTTGGAGTCATATGAAAATAAGATAGTTCTCTATAACCTGCTTTCTGTACATGTTCTTTTGCAAAATTCAGCCTGATTTTCTCGTTCTTGGAGCTGATGAATGGCTTTCTCCTCCTGACAGGCCCTCTGTATTTATGCTTTGGATATTTTGAGCTGTAAGTCATATGTGGTGATTCTCATTGATGTCTGAAATAATCCTTTCCACAGTTTTTCATTTTTATTCCCACAATTATCCTGTCAAGTCTGCTGGTGGTCTTCCACGGTCTGACAGTGTGCTGCCTGTTCTCGATCAGTCCTTGATATTTTACGTTTTTTTTTTGCTGTTATATAACTATGGAAGATGGAAGGTTGAGGTTTTTTCTGATTGAAAAATGGAGTAGCCTTTTTCCTGCAAACAAATGAGCTGATCTTAGACCTTTTCTTCAAGCTCACCAGTCTTTTCTTTGCCAGTTTCTACATGGTTATAAAACTAAATGGCTATATGTAAATGTATATCTAAATGGCTATAAAACAAGTGGTACCAAGCGGATGCTCAGAATGAGATCAGCAATGTTCTGTTTGGGGAGATTCCATTCCTGTCTCAGTGTATTCTCAATGTCATCCAGCGTCTGTGGTTGGTTTGGGAGCTGTGAAATGCAATGCTGCAGCTGATCCCATACATGCTCTATTGGATTCAAATCTGGTAACAGCAGGCCACTCAATTCTCTCAATAGTCAACCTTTCCAGATGCTCATTAACCACACGTGCCCAATCAGGATAAGAATTATCTTCATTTAGAATGAAGTCTGGTACAGAAACCCCTGCAAATAATCTCTGTCATCTCTGTGCAACCTTTTGTGGTATCCTACTCCGTACCATCACAGAGACACCTCCAAAATGGTCATGCTCAGCTACCAAATTCCAAATGTACTGTTGTCCAAATTCTCTCCACACAGACCATCATGAAATCCATTCAAAATCTGGATTCATTCATGAAAAGAACTGGATACCAACATTGTCAGTCCCAATTCACGATTACATGCAAACGTCAGTCGGGCATGTCCACGACATTGGAGGAGTCTTGGTCTCACAGGTGACCTATGGGGTCTGAGGTTAGCAGCATGAAGTCTATTCCTGGCTGTCTGACATGTTATTTGTACCTGTATTACTGCACTGAACTGTCTGGTGAGGGTTAATGCAGGTTCAAAACATTGCTTATGAGTTGAAGTAATGGTGAAACAGTCTTGGAGTTGAGTCATGGCACGTTGTCTTCCACTTTTTGGTCTCTAATTGACTGTACCCATTGCTTGGAACCTTGTCCACAATCTCAATAACCCGCTTTGAGACACACCAAATGCACCAACCACATCTTTTTGTGTACGTCCACTTTGCATCACTCTAACAGCTCGACTGGCTTCGTGTCCCAGTAAATGACATCTTGATGGTATTACCTGTTAAGATTTCATGGTGAGCATTATCACTGTCTTCAGCGGTAACATCGTTAGTGCTGATTAGTGTCACTCCTCTGTTGTGTGATATCATCATTTTTCACCATGCCCAACTTGGGAGGCACGTCAGCACGTGTGCTTCGAGTTTTGACCTGAAGAGAACTGTATTTATCTTAAAAAATGATCACAGATTTGTGCTCAGTCTGCTATTTCATTACAGGTCATTAATATGTGCAATTAACTACAAAAAAATCTGTCATCCTTAAATTTTTTTGGTTCAGCGTACTTTTTTGGATCACAGTATCATATTGTTTTGTGTTGGTAACTAGGGTCAATACTAAGGTGGTCACACCTCTTTATCATTACAATGGAGTGGTTAAAATGTCATTTTTAAAAGTACCAGTGGCGTCGCTGATCTCACCTTTTGCACATGGCAAGCAGTCAAAGCAGCAGATGGGCTTTCCTTTCCAAATGGCCCTCTAAGTGCCAAGGGGACAGGCATTCCCCCATATTGGATGAAAGTATGTTATTAAAAAAGCTTCAACCAGAAACCATTGTACTTAGTGCCACATGAATGTGCATCTTTTGTAAAAAAAAAAAAAAAAAAACACTTGAGTGCACAGTGCATTTTGTCACACATTTCTCAAAAAAAGTTTTAATCACTCAGAGTAAATTAAAATGATAGGCTTAATTAATAATAATTAATTGATAGGCCCTGCAAAGCTCCTTTGCCTGTGATTATCTCAAAATCAATTTTAGATCTGATCCAATCCATTTATACAATGAAGTGAAGGCGTATTTGCCTCCTTCCTGATTTCTTTTGTTTTTGGATATGATTGACATTAAAATATTTTAACCTCAAACCTGCAGAGCCATATACGAGTCCATAAAGCTGCTGTATTGAAATCTGTGGAACTTCAGGCCTATTTTACATCCTCGTGGAGATTCCAAGGTTTCCATTGATCCCAAATATGCCCCACTGAATTACAGGGGAATGTAAAAGATGAACAAGATCTCAATATTTTATATTTGATGTAATGCAGTGGCAAAAAAAAAAAAAACTGGCATCCTGGGTTTGAATATTTCTCTCAGTATGTGTGATGTAGCATGTGTGATGTAGCTTCAGTGAGGGACTGCAGCCAGCAGGTACAGAATTTTTGTGTGACATCATCCTACAATATGAAAAAAAAAAGCCTTTTCCTGCCTCCAAACCAGGCGTGAACAGTACATAGCTGCAGGTGAAGTGTGTCTGTGGTCAGGAACAGTCCTAGTCTGGCGAGGGGTGAACGTAATCAAAGGGGAAGAGGTAAGCCGTGGTCAGAGACAGGTCCGAAGTCAGTACAGGTAAGGTAATCTGAGGCTACAGGGCATGCTGGACTGTGCACATCCTCAAACTCCAAAGCTCAAAGGAACTGGGAGACTCACTGCTATAGGTCCAGCAAGCACTGGAAGATATTCCTTATAAACAGTTACTTGGTTTTGTTTGCTTTTACCAAAGCTGGAAGATTTAGAGCTCTTGGGAGAACAAGCATGAAAACAATGAAGAAATACAATCCAAGAGGGAAAGACATTGACTAGTACAAACTGAAATACACACAACAATGATTAACAGTAGGAAACAGGTGAGAGCAGGAGCACAAAGGGAAGGGCATTGCACATGACAGTACTTAAATAATAAGAACCAATTTTAGGGGAAAAAGAAGGAAAAAACTGACTAAAATGGTTGAATTGCAAGGAAAACAATAATGAATGACTTAAGACCAAACAAATAAACATTCAATTTCCAAAAAATATTAGAAAGACAGTTTTGTATTAAAATATAGTGAATATCAGATGACATGACCTCAAAGAGCCCTCATGTCAGCAAGGCAAGAGCATCTGAGAGGTCCATTGTCAGGAACAGAGATGTTGCAACAGGCAGATTTTCTTACAAAAGTGAAGGACAGTGTACATAAAAATTTTGAATTTAGAATCAAAGGTAGTTCACATGAAATATAATTTCATTTCTTAACTGTCGTTTTTAATGGTAGTTTTGGATTTAGATACTTCATACACCATTCATTTTAAAGAATTTTTACTGAAAAGATGGCGTATGATTATTTTATGATTTACAACGAATGATTTGACTTGCCATTTGATTTACAACAAAAAACAATTTGGGCAGATCTGACTTGCTATTTCATTTCTGACTTTAATATCATGACTTTGATAAAATTAAAAGTTTATTATTTTTACTTGGCCATCATCATCTTCTTAATATTCTTGTCCGGTCTCAACAAGATTATATAACACTTCGGAGCAAAAATACAGACGAGGAGTCCATAGCTGGAGGCTAAGATGGCAAATATCTCCACTGCAACAGTGTATTTCCCTGGGGAGCTGAAGTAGGCCGGGATGAAGGTGATCCAAACAGCACAGAAGATGAGCATGCTGAAGGTGATGAATTTGGCCTCATTGAAGTTGTCTGGAAGCTTCCTGGCTAAAATGGCCAAGAGGAAGCAGATGGCTGCCAGCAGGCCAATGTAGCCCAGGACGCAGATAAAGCCAGCCACTGAGCCCACATCACACTTGAGAATGATCCTGGGACTATGGCCATGTATCTCAGCTGGGATGGGTGGTGACAGAACCAACCACAGCACACATATGAGCACCTGAATGGAGGTGCAGAGGGAGATGGCCACCCTTTGCTGCACTGGGCCAAAATACCGCATGATGTTACTGCCTGGGACAGAGGCTCGGAAGGCCACCAGTACCACCAGCGTCCTGCTGAGGACACAGGAAATGCAGAGCAC
The DNA here is from genome assembly GCA_029692085.1 of Gymnothorax javanicus. NCBI lineage: Eukaryota > Metazoa > Chordata > Actinopteri > Anguilliformes > Muraenidae > Gymnothorax > Gymnothorax javanicus. Next base: position 41,863,896 of record CM056195.1, read on the forward strand.
AAAGCTGATCCCAAACAGCGTGTGGCGTAACATACAGGACCAGGGTGCAGGGCGACCAATGAAGGCCAGTGCACACAGGAAGCAGAGAGAGAGTGACAGCAGCAGCAGGAAGCTCAGCTCTGCATTATTTGCCCTAACAAGGGGCGTGTCCCGATAGGAAAAGAAGGTGGCGATGACGCTGGATGTTAGAACCACCCCTGAGACTGAAAGAGCAGCAAGAATGATTCCCAGGGGCTCTTGGAATGACAGCAATTCCACCTCTTTGGGAATGCAGTTTGTTCGAGCAGCATTAGACCAGAATTGATCAGTACACTTCAGGCATTCTGTTGAACCTTAGCGGTAAAGGAGGCATGAAGTAAATAAATATATACATAGAGATGTCCAAAATGGAAAACAAATAGAAATGACTGCATTAAAAACTAATGAACATTAATCTGACAATGAAACATAATGAAATATGCATACAGTGCTGCGAAAAAGTATTTGCCCCCTTGTCATGATTCTGGGTTTTGGCCATGTCTTTTATTTATTGATTTTGTTTATTGTACATCCTGGTTTTTCTGTTCATGCCATTTCTGTATTAATTGCTCTATTGTCACTCCTGTCTTGTGATCAGTATGGTACATTCCAATTTGTAAAGTTGCACCACTACTAATTACTACTAACGCAATCTCAGCATTCGCCCTGCTCTAGTCTCCGCCCCTTGCTTTACTTTCCCTGTATCTCCCTGTGCTTCCGCGAAATCTTTCGCATGTGCTTAATTGCTATCCTGCACTCCTCGATCTGTGCACGAAGAACTCCTTAACCGGAGCCGCTTATCTGTCATAAGTGGTTGTCTATGTGTATCCTGTCCATGTCTTGGCGCTTGCCAATTATTGTGTTAAGGACTTCCCCATGTGTATTTCCCTTCATGATTAGTTCTTATCCAATTCACCTGGCCCTGCATAGCATGTGACTTCCCTCTTGTGTATTTAAGGTCTTCACTGCAGCTTTTACCTTGTCAGAACGTTGATCAATTTTCACAAGTGCAGAGAGCCTCGTATGCCTTTTGATTATTGCCTCTTACTATATTGTGCGACCTTGAGATTGCCTTGCCCCTTCTTGTTCTTGTTTGCTATTTTCTGGATTTTGACCCTTTTTCTGTACGACCACGATTCTTGTTATTGCCGCCCTGTGTATGACCTTCCCTTCTGGATTTTTGGATTACTGTTTTATGTATCGTTACACATCTGCTTCTCTGGTTTCAACCCCTGCCTGTTTTATCGACTTCGTTTTTGGATTTGACTTTGGCTTGGCAATTCCTGTGTTTTCTGGTTCTGACCCTTTTTGTAATAAAGGCTTACGTTTTCTGGAATTTTGGTGCTCACGTGTGGTTCCTGAACGCACCATTACACCCCTTCCTGATTTCTTTTTTTTTTTTTGCATATTTGTCATACTTAAATGTGTCAGATCAAATAAATTTTAATATTAGACAAAGATAACCCGAGTAAATGCAAAATGCAATTTTTAAACGAGGATTTCATTTATTGAGGGAAAAAGCTATCCAAACCTCCCCGGACCTGTGTGAAAAAGAAATTGCCCCCTAAACCTACTAACTGGTTGTGCCACCCTCGGTGATAACAACTGCAATCAAGCGTTTGCGATAACTGGCAAAGAGTCTTTCACATCGCTGTGGAGGAATTTTGGCCCACTCTTCTTTGCAGAATTAATTCAGCCACATTGGAGGGTTTTCGAGCATGAACGGCCTGTTTAAGGTCATGCCTCAGCATCTCAATTGGATTTAAGTCCAGACGTTGACTAGACTACTCCAAAACCTTCATTTTGTTTTTTTAAGCCATTCAGAGGTCGACTTGCTGGTGTGTTTCGGACCATTGTCCTGCTGCATGACCCAAGTGCACTTGAGATTGAGGTCACAAACTGATGGCCGGACATTCTCCTTCAGGATTTTCTGGTAGAGAGCAGAATTCATGGTTCCAGCAATTACGCCAAGTCGTCCAGTTCCTGAAGCCACAAAGCAGCCCCAGACCATCACACTACCATCACCATGTTTGACTGTTGGTATGATGATCTTTTTATGAAATGCTGTGTTAGTTTTACGCCTGATATAACGGGACGCACACCTTCCAAAAAGTTCAACTTTTGTCTCATCAGTCCACAGAATATTTTTCCAAATGTCTTGGGGATCATCAAGATCTTTTTTGGTAAATAAGAGACAAGCCTTTGTGTTCTTTTTCGTTGGCCGTGCTTTTCGCCTTGGAACTGTCCCATGGATGCCATTTTTGCCCAGTCTTTTTCTTATTGTTGAATCATGAACGCTGACTTTAACTGAGGCAAGTGAGGCTTGCAGTTCCTTAGATGTTGTTCTGGGTTCTTTTGTGACCTCCTGAATGAGTCGTTGAAGCGCTCTTTGAGTAATTTTGGTAGGCTGGCCACTCCTGGGAAGGTTCACTGCTGTTCCAAGTTTTCTCCATTTTTGGATATGGCTCTCACCATGGTTCACTGGAGTCCCAAAGCCTTAGAAATGGCTTTGTAACCCTTTCCAGACTTATAGATGTCAATGACTTAGTTTCTCATCTGTTCTTGAATTTCTTTAGATCGCAGCATGATGCGTTGAGATCTTTTAGCCGACTTAACTTTGTCAGACAGGTTCTCTTTTGGGGATTTCTTGATTCAACAGGTCTGGCAGTAATCACACCTGGGCGTGCCTAGTGAAATTGAACTAAAAAATGTGGTCAATTACAATTAATTAATGATTTAACGGGGGCCGCAGCAATTACTTTTTCACATAGGGCCAGGTCAATTTGGATAGCTTTTTTCTGTAATAAACAAAATCATCATTTAAAAACTGCATTTTATATTTACTCGGATTATCTTTGTCTAATATTAAAATTTGTTTGATCTGAAACATTTAAGTGTGACAAAAAAAAAAAAAAAAAAAAAGAAATCAGGAAGGGTGGACATACTTTTTCACAGCACTGTATATTGCATAATATCATGATTTTTATGCAATTACCAAAGTTAAAAAAAGAAAAATCTAGCTACAGTAAACCAAGCATGTTCCCTGTCGTGACTGATGGGAAATAATAACTGCTAGTTTCTCTGCATTCCTCAGCTCAAGTACATATCAAAACATTTCTTTTTAGAGGTGAAGGATGGCCTGTGTGATATAATGAATGATGTATGGAGATCAGCAGATCATTCTGATTACAGAGTGTGTAAAACTAAAAATTGCAACCATATCCATTTTTAAGACTTTAATGCTCCCTTGTGTCATATCTCTTGATGTAGGTAACTATGGGGAGAACTAGTGTGCTTGCTTATCTTCATGACTGAAAGAGGGAATGTTAGAAAGATACCAGTGGTGTTGCTGATCTCCCCTTCTGCACATGGTAAGCAGTCGAAGCAGCAGATGGGCTTTCCTTTCTGTACAGCCTTCCGAGTGCCTGGAGGACAGGGCATGCTGCAGACGGACACAGGTACCTGTGCACATCCAGCACAACATGCAGAACATCACTGTACCCCCAATCAACACTCAAAAGCATATCCTGCCCTTGACAGGATTTCAAAATACTGTATTAAGACACTCAAAGTAATTGTCTGATATTTTTCACTAAATACTACAAACCCCAATTCCATTTAAGTTGGGATGTTGCGTAAAATGTGAATAAAAACAATACAATGATGTGCAAATCTCATAAACCCATATTTTATTCACAATGGAACATAGACAACAGATCAGATGTTGAAAGTGAGACATTTTACCATTTCATGAAAAATATTAGCTAATTTTGAATTTGATGGTAGCAACACATCTCAAAAAAGTTGGGACAGGGCTGTGTTTACCATTGTGTAACATCCTCTCTTCTTTTAACAACAGTCTGTAAACATCTGGGAAATGAGGAGACCAGTTACTGGAGTTTTTGGAGAGGAATGTTGGCCCACTCTTGTCAGATGTAGGATTCTAGCTGCTCAACAGTCCTGGATCTTCTTTGCCAGATTTTCCATTTTATGATGCGCAAAATGTTTGCTATTGGTGAAAAGTCTAGACTGCAGGCAGGCCATCTCAGCACCCGTACTCTTCCACTGCTGTGAATCCAAGCTGATTTGATGGATGCAGTATGTACTTTAGTATTGCCTTGCTGAAATATGCAAGACCTTCCCTAAAAGAGACGGTGTCTGGATGGGACAATATGTTGTAGTAAAACCTCTAAATACTATTGAGCACTGATAGTGCCTTTCCAGATCTGTAAGCTGCTCATGCCATAGGCACTAATGCAACCCCAGACCATCAGAGATGCAGGTTTTTGAACTGTGCGCTGATAACAAGCTGGATGTTCCCTCTTCTCTTTAGACCACACAAAACGGTGTCTGTGGTTTCCAAAAAGAATTTCAAATTTTGATTCATCTGACCACAGAACAGTTTTCTATTCTTTGGCTTGCATTACTTTCGATTCGTCATATAATTTTTACTAACAAGGGGTAACCTTTTGAAATTAATAAAAAATTTTTTAAAAAAAAATTTGATTTCCTTTGTCACCCCGGAAAAACTAATTTCTTTTTTTACATCAAAAAAAGGCCCTTTTTAATGAATTAAACCAAATTTTTTTGGAATGGCTTTCAAAAAAGAAAATGCTACTTAAAGTTTTTAACCATAAAGGAAAAAAATTTTAAAGGGCCCAAAATGGAAAAAGTTTATTAATAAAAGACCCCCTTTAAAACTAGGTTAGTGAAATTTACTTTAAAATTTGGGCCCACTTCATTTTTTTAAAAAAATAAGATTACATTTTTAAAAATTTATTTTAAAAAGAAATTCCCAAGAAAATTTTAAACTCATGACATTTTCAAAAGGGGGGAAAAAATTTTAATTTTAAATTTTTTAAAAAAAAGGGAAAAGAACAAAAAGGGGTTTTTAATTTTCCTGTACTAATGCACAAACCCCCTTTATCCATTTCCCCTTGGGGCAAAAAACCCCCAGGGTTTACTTTAATTTTAAACACTTTTAAACAAAAATTTTAAAAAAATTTTGAAAACGGTTTTTTTAAAACCCAAAAATTTTTAAAAAAAAATTTTTTTATTCCAAAAAAAAAAAAATTTAAAAAAAATGCCCGGGGAAAAAGTTCCAAAAAAAGAATTTTTAAAACCCAAACCACTTTTTCAAGATTTTAATTTAGGGTTGGTGATCCAGGGTTAGGGGTTTTTAAACCCAAAAAATTAAAAAAAAAAACCTCGAGGGATTCGCAGTTAAAAACACGAAAAAAACTTTGGCTTAGAAAAAAATTTTGAAAAAAGAGGGAATCAAAACATCCAAAAGTTTAAGTTAAAAATAAAGTTTCAGAAATTTAAAAACCCAAAAAAGTAAAAAAAATTGAGGGGGAAAAAACCAAAAAAATTTAAAAATCTGGGGAAAAAAAAGGTGTTAAAAACCCCAAAAAAAAACACGGGGAAAAACCCCCGGTAAATTTTCCCAAGAAGCAAAAAGGTTTTTTAAAAAGCCCGGGGGGAACCAAAAAAAATTACTTTTAAAAAAGGGCCCCCCCGCCAATTGGAAAATTCAGGGAAAGGGGGAAAATTGCTTCTGGAAACTTTTTCCAAAAAACCGCTTAGTTTAAAAAAAAAGGACAAATCCCCCAAAAAACCAGGGGAAAATTTTGGGGGTTTCCCTTGGGGGGCTTTAATTTTATGGAAATTTGTAAAAAAAAAAACAGAACAAAAAAATTTTTAAAAATTTGGGGAAAAAACCTTAACATACATAAAAGGGCTTTTTTTCTTCCCAAAATTTCCCTCCCCAAAAAATTTTTTTGGTGAAGAACTATTAAAGACCAAAAATAAGAAACCCAAAACCCGCAAACCCAAGAAAAAAGTTACCAAGAAAAATCCTACCGAAGGATAAAACGGAGGGCAAAGCCCGAAAAATCATTCCCCCAAAAGAAATTGGGCTTTTGAAACTAAAACCTTCAGGGTTTTTTCAAAAAAAAAAATTTTTTAATGGGGGGTTAAATTTTTTCCCTTAGTTTTTTTTTTTGGAAATTTTCTTTCAAAAAAAAATAAAGTAAAATTTAAAAAATAGGGTCTAAAACTTTTAAAATGTGTTTCTCGTTTAAAAAAATTTGGGTCTTTTAAAAAATTTCATTTTTTAAGGACAAAATTTTTCCCCCAAAAATTTTTTTTTTTAAAAAGGGGGAAAGGGCTGGGCCCCCAAAAAAAATGAAAGGAAAATCTGAAAAATTAAACCCCCACCTTCTCCTTTTCCCCATCCATGGGCAAATTAAAAACCCTTAACCAAAAAATTTTCTTTGGGGGAATAAACCAAAAACCCAGCCAAAAAAGGGGGGGGGAAGCCTAAATATCTCCCCCTTGGTAAAAAAAATCATTTTTTTGTAAAAAATTTCCTTAGGTAAAACTTTTAAAAAAAAAAAGGTGGGGATTTCAAAAATGAAAAGGGTTTTTTTGGATTTCTGCAAAAGGGGGTTATAATTTAAAAAATGTTCTTTTTAAATTGGGGGGGAAATCAGTTTTAAATTTGAACGCGGTTGGGGTTTTAAAACCCCCCCGAGATCCAAAAATTGGGGCCGTTTAAATCAATGGCCATTTTTTATCTTTATTTAATTTATTTTCCCAAAGGGTTTTCGTTAAAAGTTTTTTTAAAACTGAAAAAAATTCTTTTTTTTATTTAAATAAACTGAGAAGGGTTTAAGATTTTAAAAATTTTTCTTTTAAACCATCGACCATCTGTTAATTTCAGGAAACAAATGTAAAATTTTTTGGCGAATGATGAACCCAATTTTTTGTTTTACCCCGTTTTAGTCCATTTTTGCAGCACCGAAATTAGCCTGTGCTAATTTCCAAGGTAAAAATTTCCCTTTTTTTATTTTAAAATATTCCCCCCCCCACCCAGAATTGAAAAAATTTTTTCTCCCCAAATCCTGGCCCCCTTGGAAACCCAAACCCCCTACATTTTGAAAAAACCGGGGGTGGGCCCGGTTTTTTCCCCCTCTCACCCGCTTTTTAAAAAGAATCATAGGGTTTAAAAAAAAAAAAATTTTTCTATGGAAAAATTTAATTTCCATAACCTTTAAAAACTTTTTTTACTGCAAATTATTTCTCCTTTAAATTTCTTTCTTTTTGTTAAATTTGCGCCTTTGGCTTGGAAAAGGGAAATTTGAAAAAAAAAGCGAAAGGGATTTTTTGAAAGCGGGTTTTAAAGGGGGTTGGGCCCTGCCCTGGGAGATCATGGTGGAAAAAAAAGGGGGCAAATTTTCCCCGGGATCATTTAAAACTTTTTTTAATATTAAAATTTTTTGGGGGGAAAAATTTTTTGATAAAAGGAATAAGTGGGTTCAAAATATTTCCTATCTAGATAAAAATTTTTTGGCTTGGGATTACTTGGATAAAATCGGAAAACCAAATTTACCCTTAGGTTTTCAATTTCCCCCCTCTGGGGGGACCCCAATCCCCCGGCATGATGGGGCCCTGAATCCCATTTAAAAATAATGTTACCATCCATGCTTGGTTTAAATCTAAAATTTGAAAATGGGGGGTTTGGGGGACAAATTTCCCCCAGGGCCTTTTAAGCCCCCACACCCTTTTTTAAAAAGGGGGCCCCCCCACCTAAACCCCGGGCTCCCCCAAAAAGATTCCAATCTGCGGGAAACCCCCCTTTTAAAAAAAAAAGAACCCCCGGGAACCCCACTAATTAAAAAAATTTTTTACCCCCCCCATTTTACCCTTTTCTATTTTTGAAGGCGTTTTTTTTCGAAAAACAGAAGTTTGGGGAGGAAAAAAACCAAAAAATTTTATACGGAAGGGGAATTCACCCGAATTCAGCAATTTAAAAAAGGGTTTTTTTGAATTAAAATTTAAAACTTGGGAACCAAATCAGCAAAATATTGACCCTTTAATTTTCATCAAGAAATAATTTTTTCATGTTGGCTGGGCCAATTTAATGCCACCACATTGAGTCAATTTTTCTTGTATACATATAAATATATAAATATTTAAGTAATGCAATAAATTAAAATGATTTTCGGAAATAAATCTGAATTTTATTATGTTTGGGTTTGTCATAAATTCATTTTTGAGCCCTCATGTCATGTGACATGGCAGGCTGTGACGTGCAACGTTAGATGCGAATTCCTTTTATGTGCATTCAGTGATTAAGCTTAGCCAGCTTTCCATATAATCGGCAGTAATGGACATTAGGCGATTTTTAACTCTTTCAACCCCAGATATTCTAGCATCACTATACCCTTCTTCCCCACAGCCCTCTGTAGAGGGCTGGTCATTATCTGGACATTGTATCTTACTGTTATCTCTGGAATCCCATTAAATGTAACCTGATATGTTCCAATCAATTAGTCAGATTGTTTGAATTTTCCCTACAGGAATTTGGGGTTGAAGGGAATATGTTGGGGTTGAAGGAGTTAAAACGTCCAACATCTAGTAATCCTTCAGCAGCAGTCACACAAGAACCTTAAGCCAACCAGCCAGCCAACAGAATGTGAAGACACGGACACGCAAACAACGCCGAGCAGCTCTGGGCTAGCAGGCCCAGCTAACCCCATATCTGAGCCACTGCCGGGGGCCGTCAGTGACTGGGTAATGATGATCTTGGTGAAAAACATTGTTGTCCCAAGCACCCTGCTTTTACCCGAACTCCCCACTAAAATGACAGGAAAAACAAAATGATCATTTTCCACTTATTATTACAAGTATTCCCGGCTGGAATATTCTATTAGAAAAAGATGCTGTCTTCTGTTGCATGTCGCCACTTCCAGGTTGACAGTGGCGTGGAGCATTCATTTCGAAAGGGTGTGAGTGACTGGAAAAGACTGAGCTGTAAACTGGACAAACATGCGAACTCCCAGGCTCATTTGAACTGTATGGTTAAATGGGATAACTTTAAAGAGAGTGCATATTCGGAATCTATTTCAGCTAAAGTTACTGAAAGCCATAAAGCTACTGTTGAGAAGAACAGATCGTATTTGTGCAAAGTCGTTGATATCGTGAGGCTACTGTCTAAACTAGGATTGCCTTTTCGTGGACACAGGGAGGGAAACGAGTCACAATCGTGTGGCAGTTTTCTTGAGGTTTGCAGCTTCTTCTCCAAGTATGATTCTGATTTTAAAAATATGCAGTCAAATTATATCAATTCTACAAGCCCAGATTTCCAGAACGAAGTTATCGACATATGTGCAAATTTGGTTTATGCAGAAATTGCAGAGAAAGCGCAGGATACTGGCTTTTTTTAGGTCACCTGAGACGAAGTCTCAAAGTGAGCTATTCTAATCGCCTTTGGCCTGTCAGTAAATCCGTCAGGCGTCCGTAAACAATAAACATTTTCGACTTCTCAGAAACCGCTGATCCGATTTCAATGTAATTTTGCAGGAACCTTCCTTGGACAAATATGCACCAAACTTGTGAATTATATGATGCTCACCCCCAGGGGCTTTGAGGGGCGGGGCTAAAACTGCTCAATACATTTTCGACTTCTTCTCAGAAACCGCTGCTCCGATTTCAATGAAATTTTGCAGGAATCTTCCTTGGTCAAATATGCACCAAAAATGTGAATTATATGGTGGCCACCTTCAGGGGCTCTGAGGGGCGGGGCTAAAACTGCTCAATACATTTTCGACTTCTTCTCAGAAACCGCTGATCCGATTTCAATAAAATTTTGCAAGAACGTTCCTTGGTCAATTATGCACCAAAATTGTGAATTATATGGTGCCCACCCCCAGGGGCTCTGAGGGGCGGGGCTAAAAGTAGTCAAATTGGCTGAAATTTTCAAACTCTTCTTCTCCAGACCCAGATATGCTGGAAAACAATACTCTTCATAGATGGAAGGGTCTTCAGGTGCTTTATCAAAATTGTTCATTTCATGGCCCCCAGACTCTATCTTTGCCCCTGGGGAGGCGGTGAAGTTTACTATACTTTATATAGGAAAATGATGGGTATATTTGGTTCATTCACATCAATAAGATCAGTTTTTATACAACTCAGGTGACCGTTAAGGCCCATGGGCCTCTTGTTCTATGATTGCAGATGAGGCCACGTGTTCCAAAACTGAACAATTATCAGTTTGTTTACGATACACAGAGCAGCTTGAAATCAAGGAGGGTTTTTTGTGTTTTATCGATTGCTCAGCATCTCGCGCCTTGGCTGGCATTACGGACGCAATAAACAAAGGACTGGAGATGTGTGGAATGAAAAACATCCCAATTGTTGCCCAGAGTTACGATGGTGCCTCCGTGATGTCAGGTCGCGTTTTTGATGTGCAGCAGCGTATCAAAGAGACCCACCCCTACGCAGCATACATACACTGCTTGGCACACAAACTAAACCTGGTACTTGTGGAGTGGTGTACTGTCAATCGCAGTGTGAAGACATTCCTGAACATTATTGATAAACTGTACTCTGTATTTGCCGAGCCGTCAAACCATCATTGATTTTTTGAAATCCAGAAATCCCTTAATATGAAAAAAACTGAAATAGCGCAGCCCAGTGAGACGAGATGGGCGTGCAAGTGGCGATCTGTGAATTCTGTCAAAACTCACTACTCTGCAATTACAGGGTGCCTGAGAGAAATGAGTAACGAGGGACACAGGTGGTCTGTGGAGGCCAGTGGCCTTTATGACCATATGACCAGAATGTCATTCGTTACATGTCTCCTTGTATTTGAAGACATACTGCATGTGATTCATGTTACGCACAAGAACCTGCAGTCCACCAACTGCACACTCCCTGAAGCTGCAGCGCTTAAGAACAATCTGAAAGCGCACCTCATATCTCAGAGACGGGCGGATATGTGGGATGATGTGTGGAGATCAGTAAAACGTTCTGCCGGGACAAAAAAGTGTTTGTACCTGGGGATGTAGAAGTTGATTGTCAGACACCTGGTCCCCTTGCGCCCAAAAGAAAATGAGCCACAAAAACCCCCACCTCCCTCGACAGTCTTCTGATTACAACTACTTTGGGCCAAACAGAAACTGATGAAAGTGGCACACAAATGTCACAGAGTGAGACACCTGGATTTCGGCAGCACCTGTATCTCCCTGTGCTGGACACACTCATCAACGAACTGGACAGACGATTCTCGGGAGAGTCTACAGAACTTGCACGGGCATGTGCAGCAGTGTTTAGATGTGACAAAAATGGAATTGAACCTCTCAAATAAAAATACACGCGGCCACTGAAAATTCACCCTCTACTTGTTGGAGCAGAGATGGAGCTTGTTAAAGCATCTAATGTCACACCTGTTTTACTTGAGGATCTTCAAAAGACTGTTAAAAAGGACAGCTATCCAAATCTGTACAAGATGCTCCAGTTGACACTGACTCTGCCAGTCGGATTGGCCACCTCTGAGAGAAGTTTTTCCGCAATGAGGAGAATTTGGAACTGGCTGCGTCAACAATCACTTGCAGTTCTTCACGTTGAGGACGACATAACAGCAAAGCTGTCACCTGAGAAGATCGTGGACATATACGCGGAACGCAAGAAAGGGCATTTACTTCTTCACTAGGTATGACACTGGTTATTTTTGTAATATAGCTATTATATGAGCCTACTGTAACAACAGGCAACACTGTTCATTTTTCTAATTGTGTGCGTGTGCACTGTAAGTTGGATATGAGTAAGTATGCATATTTCATAGTTGTCAATTTTCATTTTTCATAGTTGTCAATTTTAACGGGAAATGTGTTAATCTGTACACTAAATCTTTTAAAATCAGACATGGAAAATGAAAGCGTAACGGTATTATATAAACAAATTAATATTTCACTTTTCATGGACTTTAACTTTATGGTTGCCAGTGCGCTTCAGTTGTGTGCGCTCATGTGTGAAAGACAAATGCCCTGCGTAAGCCTGTGTGATATAGTGCAAAGTGGTCAGAAACTGACAGAGGAGGAAAATCCAGGGGTCAGAAAGTTAAAATCCAGCCAGGTTTTGCTCCCTCCCACAGAATGAGTTGATCATTCGTATTGGCTCTGTCTCCTGTCCGAAGTAAATCCAGGTGGTTGGAATAACGTTCTGGGGAGGATTTTTACTTTCTGAACCTGAACTTTCCACCTCTGGAAACTGATTTGATGCGCGGTTGTTTGGCTTTATGGCAAGCTTGTATTCTGTTACCATAAGCACATGAGTAACAAGCCTCGCAGTAGTTGGACCGCGTACTGACGTCAGAAAAAAATCCCCCAGCGAAAATGTCAAACTCCGCCTATGGTGAAAGTTGTCAATGTAATGCACTAGAGAGATTCAACTGACCTATGGCTAAGCCCCACCCCTTCCACCGACTCGGACAAACAATCAAAATTTTAGAACAGGCGCTAATGGCTGGTATTACAGTCGGAGATATTTTTCAGGATGCTATCGATGATTTTTGGCGATGGAAGGCTCAAATATCATCAAGAAGTCAGCAAAAAGGGTTGTACAATGCACTGGAGGGATACATTAATGAATTTAAGTGGTAAAGGCCAACGAAAAGAAAAATTTTCAGGTCTCAGTGCAAACGCGCGATCAACCGCATTTCGTTTCCGTCACCCTCTCACGCAACAAGATAGAGGATCAGCATTGTTTGTGCACTGCAGGGTAATAAATTTAATTTCTGTATTATTATTGCTACTAAATTTAAGAAATCTAACCTGGACGTGACTGAACTCCTAAGTAAACAAAAGTGACATGGTGAACAACGCAGCCAGGAGCTCACGTTAAACCAACGTCTGTCAGCGCTGAAGTTAGCCATAGAGTTTACTAACTTTAGATAACGTTAGCTAACTTAGCGAGGTAAAAGATAACTTAACATTAATCTCCAGCAAAGTGACAAGATGTCGCCTTAAACAAGATGTTGACTTAGCTTGGAAGAAATGTAGACATCCTTGTTGACCATTGTTAGCTACGTTAAGCTGATAGTGGGGTCTTCCACAAAGCTTTATCCAGAGGAAACACTTCTCTCAGTTATGATGTGGCTTTGGGAAGGGTATAAAATTCACCCCATCGCCCAGCCTCTTGGGATACATCAGATCAGAGTTACATTTACCCCAAGCACAGCATTCAACCTCTTTTTTTTACTTAGAAACATTTTAAAACCACATAAAAGCAAATGATTCAGAGTTTCCGTCATGCATTTTAATGGAAGTTCAGGCTCAGAATTTCCGGGGGGAGAATACGAACTATGATTGGCTCATAGCATTTGAGGGCGGGGCTTAGCCATAGGTCAATTTATTAAGATGGTTATGAGTTTCCACCACTCTTGTAATAGTCTACAATGATTATGAAAGGCACATAAGCACTATATAAAAAAAAATCAACATTACTTTTTCCCTTCAGTTGAACTGTAACCAGAACTCGCCATTAGAGTGCAGCATACACATCAGTATTGCCCATAAACCAATGAAATAAAAATTAACTTCAAGAGTGTTTACAACAGAGTTCACTTCAGCACTGGAAGAAGAGCGAAACATATATTGAATAGAAAAGGATTTATGGACATATTTAATCAAAAAAAAGTCTGCAGTAAATTCGCAAAAAAATTGGTACACTCACTTTAGGTGGGAAAAGCCTCCATTGCAGATGTCTGATGCTGTTCTTTTCCCTCACACACCAACATGTGCTTTTCGAACCGGGTTTTGAGTTCCGTGACATATAGGCATTTTTGAAATAAGCAAATCAGAGTACTTGGTAAATGATTGTCCCTTTGGGGTTCCCCTGTCAAATATTAATAAACAAAAATGGCGGGTAAAAAACTCCCTAAAAACCCCTTGATAATGACATTTGTTTATGTAAAATAGAAATCGGATCAAAGAAAGGGGAAAATACGTGTATGTACCTTCAACTGAAAGTCGTGTTCTTTCCAGAAATACTGCTGTGTATTCCTCAAGCGAACTGTTGTGTGCAGTACGGGATGCTAAAGTTTATTAGAAAAGTTTTTGCGAGAAGATAAAGCCGACTGGATAAGAACATAAAGGAAATCAAGTGACTTTACCATGGTAACTATTGAGACTCGCGTCAAACTGATTGTTCAAGCACCAACCGAACTGCGCTGTTCTGTTTGGGGGAAACTGTGTTGGTAGGTTAGCCTCCATCACGGATGCCTTACGTGTTTTTCGCTTACCTCCCACAACAGTATGTGCCCTTTGTTTTGAAATATCAGAGCTTCTCTCTGATTGGTTGAACACAAAACCCGGCTCGAGAGTGCAGACGTTGGTGTGTGAGGGAAGCAAACTACATAAGATGTCTGCAATGGAGGCTAAGGTGGATACATTTTATTTACAGATAAGGAATGTGACAAATCACAATAGAAAGGTAATTCAAATATAGTAAAATTATGTCACCTTTCAGTGGTCATTCAAGAATTTTCCAGCTAAAGGCTGTCAGTAAAATGCTTCTTTGCATCAACCACTGTTAATAAGGCACAAAAGTTACATTTTCTGAGCTTTATTATTCCCTTGTAAAAGGCTGAAAGAAACAGTCTAATTCAAAAAACGGCATCCGGTGTGTAAAGACTCTTATTGTTAATATTATTATTATTTTGTACGTGGAGGGGGGGAGCTGACGGCTCACTGTGCCATATGCGCGTGCACTGAAAAATGGAATCAAGATGGCGTTCAAATACTGAGTTGTCGCTACTCTCAGTATAAATGGACTCTAGGCTTGGTTATTACTTGGATGGGAAACCATCAGGGAAAACCAATTTACGGCTGTAGGAGGTGTTGGTGGGCCAGAGGGTTGCAACCTTCCCTCTGGTGGTGTAATCCCCAATGCCCCAGTGCAGTGATGGGGACACTGCACTGAAGTAGACGCCATCTTTCAGATGAGATGTTAAACCGAGGTCCTGACTGACTGTCGTCATTAAAGATCCTATGACACTCTTCGACAAGAGTAGGGGGTTCCCTGGTGCCATGGCTAAATTCCCAGCCAGGCTCTTTCAACCTGCCACCTGATCATCCTCTTATCTAATTGACTGTGCAACTTGTCCTCTCCCTCTCCACCTCAAACCCCCAGGGCTCCCTTGAAAAAGAGATTTCAATCTCAACGGGACTTCCCTGGTTAAATAAAGGTAAAAAAAGAACTGGCAAACTCAACACAGAAAGGCCTCAGGCTACATTCAAACCCATGACCTTCTTGCCGTGAGGCAGCGCAACCCACTGTGTTACCATGCTGCATGTCCTGTACGCGGAATCGGACAGTGTATATTGGTGCGTAGAAATTCAGCAAGTTGGAGAGAGAGAAAAAGTCCATAAAAATTTTCATCATCGGAAGGTTTGGGAACTTCTTACCAGATGTGACAGCAACTAGGATGACAGGGAGTCTTTATAAAATTGGACTTCTGAGAAATGCGTGGGCACACAATCAGCAAAATATTCGTACTCTTACCATTATCATCATATTTGACCTGGAATTTAGTCAGCCTGTTGGCTGTGGCCAATTTTTAAGGTATTTTATGAAAAAAATTACCCAGGTATGAAGTGAAATGATTTTTTGACAAACTTGAATAACTTTGGAAAGCTAAGTCCACTGATGCTTACTCTTGAGAGGAATCCATTGGCGGAGTTTGTGGGGGGGCGGGGGGCCCCCCCAGCGGCCGAAAAATGCCACCACATTGAGTCAATTTTTCTTGTATACATATAAATATATAAATATTTAAGTAATGCAATAAATTAAAATGATTTTCGGAAATAAATCTGAATTTTATTATGTTTGGGTTTGTCATAAATTCATTTTTGAGCCCTCATGTCATGTGACATGGCAGGCTGTGACGTGCAACGTTAGATGCAAATTCCTTTTATGTGCATTCAGTGATTAAGCTAGCCAGCTTTCCATATAATCGGCAGTAATGGACATTAGGCGATTTTTAACTCTTTCAACCCCAGATATTCTAGCATCACTATACCCTTCAACCCCACAGCCCTCTGTAGAGGGCTGGTCATTATCTGGACATTGTATCTTACTGTTATCTCTGGAATCCCATTAAATGTAACCTGATATGTTCCAATCAATTAGTCAGATTGTTTGAATTTTCCCTACAGGAATTTGGGGTTGAAGGGAATATGTTGGGGTTGAAGGAGTTAAAACGTCCAACATCTAGTAATCCTTCAGCAGCAGTCACACAAGAACCGCCCAAGCCAACCAGCCAGCCAACAGAATGTGAAGACACGGACACGCAAACAACGTCGAGCAGCTCTGGGCTAGCAGGCCCAGCTAACCCCATATCTGAGCCACTGCTGGGGCCGTCAGTGACTGGGTAATGATGATCTTGGTGAAAAACATTGTTGTCCCAAGCACCCTGCTTTACCCGAACTCCCCACTAAAATGACAGGAAAAACAAAATGATCATTTTCCACTTATTATTACAAGTATTCCCGGCTGGAATATTCTATTAGAAAAGATGCTGTCTTCTGCTTCGCATGTCGCCACTTCCAGGTTGACAGTGGCGTGGAGCATTCATTTCGAAAGGGTGTGAGTGACTGGAAAAGACTGAGCTGTAAACTGGACAAACATGCAAACTCCCAGGCTCATTTGAACTGTATGGTTAAATGGGATAACTTTAAAGAGAGTGCATATTCGGAATCTATTTCAGCTAAAGTTACTGAAAGCCATAAAGCTACTGTTGAGAAGAACAGATCGTATTTGTGCAAAGTCGTTGATATCGTGAGGCTACTGTCTAAACTAGGATTGCCTTTTCGTGGACACAGGGAGGGAAACGAGTCACAATCGTGTGGCAGTTTTCTTGAGGTTTGCAGCTTCTTCTCCAAGTATGATTCTGATTTTAAAAATATGCAGTCAAATTATATCAATTCTACAAGCCCAGATTTCCAGAACGAAGTTATCGACATATGTGCAAATTTGGTTTATGCAGAAATTGCAGAGAAAGCGCAGGATACTGGCTTTTTTTAGGTCACCTGAGACGAAGTCTCAAAGTGAGCTATTCTAATCGCCTTTGGCCTGTCGTCGTCCGTCGTGCGTCCGTAAACAATAAACATTTTCGACTTCTCAGAAACCGCTGATCCGATTTCAATGTAATTTTGCAGGAACCTTCCTTGGACAAATATTCACCAAACTTATGAATTATATGATGCTCACCCCCAGGGGCTTTGAGGGGCGGGGCTAAAACTGCTCAATACATTTTCGACTTCTTCTCAGAAACCGCTGCTCCGATTTCAATGAAATTTTGCAGGAATCTTCCTTGGTCAAATATGCACCAAAAATGTGAATTATATGGTGGCCACCTTCAGGGGCTCTGAGGGGCGGGGCTAAAACTGCTCAATACATTTTCGACTTCTTCTCAGAAACCGCTGATCCGATTTCAATAAAATTTTGCAAGAACGTTCCTTGGTCAATTATGCACCAAAATTGTGAATTATATGGTGCCCACCCCAGGGGCTCTGAGGGGCGGGGGCTAAAAGTAGTCAAATTGGCTGAAATTTTCAAACTCTTCTTCTCCAGACCCAGATATGCTGGAAAACAATACTCTTCATAGATGGAAGGGTCTTCAGGTGCTTTATCAAAATTGTTCATTTCATGGCCCCCAGACTCTATCTTTGCCCCTGGGGAGGCGGTGAAGTTTACTATACTTTATATAGGAAAATGATGGGTATATTTGGTTCATTCACATCAATAAGATCAGTTTTTATACAACTCAGGTGACCGTTAAGGCCCATGGGCCTCTTGTTCTATGATTGCAGATGAGGCCACGTGTTCCAAAACTGAACAATTATCAGTTTGTTTACGATACACAGAGCAGCTTGAAATCAAGGAGGGTTTTTTGTGTTTTATCGATTGCTCAGCATCTCGCGACGCGGCTGGCATTACGGACGCAATAAACAAAGGACTGGAGATGTGTGGAATGAAAAACATCCCAATTGTTGCCCAGAGTTACGATGGTGCCTCCGTGATGTCAGGTCGCGTTTTTGATGTGCAGCAGCGTATCAAAGAGACCCACCCCTACGCAGCATACATACACTGCTTGGCACACAAACTAAACCTGGTACTTGTGGAGTGGTGTACTGTCAATCGCAGTGTGAAGACATTCCTGAACATTATTGATAAACTGTACTCTGTATTTGCCGAGCCGTCAAACCATCATTGATTTTTTGAAATCCAGAAATCCCTTAATATGAAAAAAACTGAAATAGCGCAGCCCAGTGAGACGAGATGGGCGTGCAAGTGGCGATCTGTGAATTCTGTCAAAACTCACTACTCTGCAATTACAGGGTGCCTGAGAGAAATGAGTAACGAGGGACACAGGTGGTCTGTGGAGGCCAGTGGCCTTTATGACCATATGACCAGAATGTCATTCGTTACATGTCTCCTTGTATTTGAAGACATACTGCATGTGATTCATGTTACGCACAAGAACCTGCAGTCCACCAACTGCACACTCCCTGAAGCTGCAGCGCTTGAAGAACAATCTGAAAGCGCACCTCATATCTCAGAGACGGGCGGATATGTGGGATGATGTGTGGAGATCAGTAAAACGTTCTGCCGGGACAAAAAAGTGTTTGTACCTGGGGATGTAGAAGTTGATTGTCAGACACCTGGTCCCTTTGCGCCCAAAAAAGAAAAATGAGCCACAAAAACCCCCACCTCCCTCGACAGTCTTCTGATTACAACTACTTTGGGCCAAACAGAAACTGATGAAAGTGGCACACAAATGTCACAGAGTGAGACACCTGGATTTCGGCAGCACCTGTATCTCCCTGTGCTGGACACACTCATCAACGAACTGGACAGACGATTCTCGGGAGAGTCTACAGAACTTGCACGGGCATGTGCAGCAGTGTTTAGATGTGACAAAAATGGAATTGAACCTCTCAAATAAAAATACACGCGGCCACTGAAAATTCACCCTCTACTTGTTGGAGCAGAGATGGAGCTTGTTAAAGCATCTAATGTCACACCTGTTTTACTTGAGGATCTTCAAAAGACTGTTAAAAAGGACAGCTATCCAAATCTGTACAAGATGCTCCAGTTGACACTGACTCTGCCAGTCGGATTGGCCACCTCTGAGAGAAGTTTTTCCGCAATGAGGAGAATTTGGAACTGGCTGCGGTCAACAATCACTTGCAGTTCTTCACGTTGAGGACGACATAACAGCAAAGCTGTCACCTGAGAAGATCGTGGACATATACGCGGAACGCAAGAAAGGGCATTTACTTCTTCACTAGGTATGACACTGGTTATTTTTGTAATATAGCTATTATATGAGCCTACTGTAACAACAGGCAACACTGTTCATTTTCTAATTGTGTGCGTGTGCGCACTGTAAGTTGGATATGAGTAAGTATGCATATTTCATAGTTGTCAATTTTCATTTTCATAGTTGTCAATTTTAACGGGAAATGTGTTAATCTGTACACTAAATCTTTTAAAATCAGACATGGAAAATGAAAGCGTAACGGTATTATATAAACAAATTAATATTTCACTTTTCATGGACTTTAACTTTATGGTTGCCAGTGCGCTTCAGTTGTGTGCGCTCATGTGTGAAAGACAAATGCCCTGCGTAAGCCTGTGTGATATAGTGCAAAGTGGTCAGAAACTGACAGAGGAGGAAAATCCAGGGGTCAGAAAGTTAAAATCCAGCCAGGTTTTGCTCCCTCCCACAGAATGAGTTGATCATTCGTATTGGCTCTATCTCCTGTCCGAAGTAAATCCAGGTGGTTGCAATAACGTTCTGGGGAGGATTTTTACTTTCTGAACCTGAACTTTCCACCTCTGGAAACTGATTTGATGCGCGGTTGTTTGGCTTTATGGCAAGCTTGTATTCTGTTACCATAAGCACATGAGTAACAAGCCTCGCAGTAGTTGGACCGCGTACTGACGTCAGAAAAAATTCCCCCCAGCGAAAATGTCAAACTCCGCCTATGGTGAAAGTTGTCAATGTAATGCACTAGAGAGATTCAACTGACCTATGGCTAAGCCCCACCCCTTCCACCGACTCGGACAAACAATCAAAATTTTAGAACAGGCGCTAATGGCTGGTATTACAGTCGGAGATATTTTTCAGGATGCTATCGATGATTTTTGGCGATGGAAGGCTCAAATATCATCAAGAAGTCAGCAAAAAGGGTTGTACAATGCATTGGAGGGATACATTAATGAATTTAAGTGGTAAAGGCCAACGAAAAGAAAATTTTCAGGTCTCAGTGCAAACGCGATCAACCGCATTTCGTTTCCGTCACCCTCTCACGCAACAAGATAGAGGATCAGCATTGTTTGTGCACTGCAGGGTAATAAATTTAATTTCTGTATTATTATTGCTACTAAATTTAAGAAATCTAACCTGACGTGACTGAACTCCTAAGTAAACAAAGTGACATGGTGAACAACGCAGCCAGGAGCTCACGTTAAACCAACGTCTGTCAGCGCTGAAGTTAGCCATAGAGTTTACTAACTTTAGATAACGTTAGCTAACTTAGCGAGGTAAAAGATAACTTAACATTAATCTCCAGCAAAGTGACAAGATGTCGCCTTAAACAAGATGTTGACTTAGCTTGGAAGAAATGTAGACATCCTTGTTGACCATTGTTAGCTACGTTAAGCTGATAGTGGGGTCTTCCACAAAGCTTTATCCAGAGGAAACACTTCTCTCAGTTATGATGTGGCTTTGGGAAGGGTATAAAATTCACCCCATCGCCCAGCCTCTTGGGATGCATCAGATCAGAGTTACATTTACCCCAAGCACAGCATTCAACCTCTTTTTTTTTACTTAGAAACATTTTAAAACCACATAAAAGCAAATGATTCAGAGTTTCCGTCATGCATTTTAATGGAAGTTCAGGCTCAGAATTTCCGGGGAGAGAATACGAACTATGATTGGCTCATAGCATTTGAGGGCGGGGCTTAGCCATAGGTCAATTTATTAAGATGGTTATGAGTTTCCACCACTCTTGTAATAGTCTACAATGATTATGAAAGGCACATAAGCACTATATAAAAAAAAAATCAACATTACTTTTTCCCTTCAGTTGAACTGTAACCAGAACTCGCCATTAGAGTGCAGCATACACATCAGTATTGCCCATAAACCAATGAAATAAAAATTAACTTCAAGAGTGTTTACAACAGAGTTCACTTCAGCACTGGAAGAAGAGCGAAACATATATTGAATAGAAAAGGATTTATGGACATATTTAATCAAAAAAAGTCTGCAGTAAATTCGCAAAAAATTGGTACACTCACTTTAGGTGGGAAAAGCCTCCATTGCAGATGTCTGATGCTGTTCTTTTCCCTCACACACCAACATGTGCGCACTCGAACCGGGTTTTGAGTTCCGTGACATATAGGCATTTTGCGAAATAAGCAAATCAGAGTACTTGGTAAATGATTGTCCCTTTGGGGTTCCCCTGTCAAATATTAATAAACAAAAATGGCGGGTAAAAAAACTCCTAAAAACTCCTTGATAATGACATTTGTTTATGTAAAATAGAAATCGGATCAAAGAAAGGGAAAATACGTGTATGTACCTTCAACTGAAAGTCGTGTTCTTTCCAGAAATACTGCTGTGTATTCCTCAAGCGAACTGTTGTGTGCAGTACGGGATGCTAAAGTTTATTAGAAAAGTTTGCGAGAAGATAAAGCCGACTGGATAAGAACATAAAGGAAATCAAGTGACTTTACCATGGTAACTATTGAGACTCGCGTCAAACTGATTGTTCAAGCACCAACCGAACTGCGCTGTTCTGTTTGGGGAAACTGTGTTGGTAGGTTAGCCTCCATCACGGATGCCTTACGTGTTTCGCTTACCTCCCACAACAGTATGTGCCCTTTGCTTTGAAATATCAGAGCTTCTCTCTGATTGGTTGAACACAAAACCCGGCTCGAGAGTGCAGACGTTGGTGTGTGAGGGAAGCAAACTACATAAGATGTCTGCAATGGAGGCTAAGGTGGATACATTTTATTTACAGATAAGGAATGTGACAAATCACAATAGAAAGGTAATTCAAATATAGTAAAATTATGTCACCTTTCAGTGGTCATTCAAGAATTTTCCAGCTAAAGGCTGTCAGTAAAATGCTTCTTTGCATCAACCACTGTTAATAAGGCACAAAAGTTACATTTTCTGAGCTTTATTATTCCCTTGTAAAAGGCTGAAAGAAACAGTCTAATTCATTTTACTTTTGCAATAGTTTATCTGCTTGAATTTTGTTTGAAACTTGAATGGAAATTTGCTTACTGTGGGTATGGGGAAACTCAGCTTTCCTTCAGCTAAGCTACTGAGCTTGTTGGAAGGCTTGTTGTGTACTTGCTTCAGCAAAGCAGCACACTCTATTCTCTTACTTCTTCCTCTTCTTCCAGCTAAATTTGGCCCATCAACTCCTCCTACACCGTTTAAGCTATTGATATTATTCAAACTTAAAAAAAAACTTCAACTTGTTCTGAATTAAGTTGCATCTGAAAAGATTTTTTTATTTTTTCTTAGTTTTTGAGATATTTAATTTTAAATATCATTTTTTGGGGTCTTATTAAATCAAGCCATTTTTGTGCTTATTCTGTAGATTCAGCACAGAAGGGCAGCAATACGTCTTTGCTTCGTTAAGCCTGCCAAACCAAGAGAACATGAAGAGGAGAAGGGTGGCAGGTCTGACATTTCCTGAAGGCACATGAACGCAGCGCAGCTCGCATAAATGCTGTCCAAAATAAGACTTTTTAGTCATTATACACATGCTGAAACTTCTCCCGTGACAACAGAGGTTTCCCCCGACACATCCCTGTTGGCGTTATTCAGAAATGTTAGGCCTACTTAAAACACTGTCAAAGGATAATGTTAAGGTTAGCTAACGTAAAGCTGGATTTATGGTTCTGCGTCCAGTCCACGCAAAGGGCATGCCGTCGCCTCGACGCAGTCGTGGACCTTTCGAAGTTCTGCATAGAGGTCGTTTGCGTCGTGCTGACAAACCGCTAGGTGGCGTCAGGTTTCCGAAGGACCTGTCGTGAAATCACGTGAGACTAGAGTAGAGTGGACCAATCAGTGCCCTTGCCATCTGCGTCACTTTGACGTGCAGTTAGAAAACTTTCGAGGTGCACGGCAGGCGACGCAGAGGCTCTGCGGTGGGGGTTCATGTCGCTGCAGAGGCTCTGCGTAGTGACGGCGTCGGTCCGACGCAGAACCGTAAATCCAGCTTTAGGCTGACAACGTTAGCGATAGCCAGTCGCTAATGCCGGCTAGTGGTCATTGGTCCATCATATGCCTGTTGCCATTGTTTGGAAGGGTTGACGTTTGCTAATATAATAGCGTTAGGGTTGGTCAATCACTCTGCTACCATGATGGCTAGCAAAGTTAGCCAGACAATCTCTCTGCCAGAGGTGATGGGAATCCGGCACTAAATCATTAGTGCCTTTTTCACGGCAGCGACAATTTTTTTTATTTTTATTCAGGCTACGTGAACACCAAGGGGACCTTGTCTCTTAGCGCGTTCTCGTAAGCAGTGCAGCAGCTGCAGTTCGCTGCGTCTAGCACTGGACAGGAGATTCCGTGCGGTCGGCTTACGTTATTGCCAAGTTGGTAAAGTGAGCAGGTGTAACGACACCAACGTTTTCAGTTATTGTATTTGATGAATGGCTTTGTTATGTAGCGACTCGACTGCTTCACCGATCTTTTATGTAACGTTACAGAATATACAGTAAGAAAGCAAAGTCTGTTGTTGGTTAACTAAGGTTGGATAACGGTCGTGTATTCGATAACTATTGAAGGTGACATCCTATAGTCATGCTAACACTTGCTTTGCTTTTGCGTATTAAAATGTTCAAGATGCACCTTAACTGAGTTGTATATTTCCATTACATTGAATATCCTACACCGATTTACGGTACTGTGTTTTGCTGCTTCAGGTATGCTGGCTATGTTCCTCGCTAAGTTGCATTAACTACGTCCTTATGTGCACTTTCAGCACGGTATTCATTCAGCCCAAAAACTGCACAGCCAATCATTTATTTACCGTTGCATGCAAATTCTTAATTATTAGAACAATAGCAGATGTGCAAACTTGATGTTGTAACTTTTCATCAACTTTTAAGATAAGATACCAAATATGAAGTATTATTTTATGCATGCACCGAACTTGCATGACAGCACTGCACAAACAGAGATAGTATTTGTAGTTCAGCCTTTAGTAGCTAGAAGTGTTGAGTGGGTTGGAAACGCCGGTCAAGATGAGAAGTGAATGACACACTGTTAGTGAGCAGCATCAGTGTACGGGAGTGATGCTGCGGAAATTTGCTGATGCGGCTGAACTCAATATGCGCAGAGAAAATACGAGAGTCCCAGAAGAAAGAAACAGATGAGAACGAAACGAAGATCGACTTTATGTATATTTTATAACTGGGCTGCTGATTATGTGAGGACTTACAAATTTACAAATCCTGTACAAGAGGAAGGAAAAGAATTCCGTATTCAAACTCGGCTAATATCGAATAAAATCACTTTTTCGGCTTACTTTGATGTTTGAGTACCCAGAGAAACATTTGAGCGCGTAAAAACATGAAGCGTGCATTTAGTCAAGAAAATTTAGAGTTTAATTTCTAGTGCTGATAAACATGGTAATTTTTTCATCCGTAGAAAACATGCAATCGGCACTAACTTTGATGAGCCGTCACGTAATTAGGTCGAGCAATCGTACTCACCAGTCCAACAATTCTTTTCACCAACACTAATTTTATATAAGAATAACTTCAAGCATGTTTCAGTTGAAAATCAAATGATAACACAGACTTTTATTTGCACAATGAAGCTCATGTCTTTATATATCACCCTTGCTGGTTGTACTTCACTATTCTGGTTGTCTTGCGTTAGGATAAACTTTGTTGATATCTATTTATATATTTGCCTTATCCCATAGGAATGACCAAAAAACTGTTTTCTTGCAAATAAAAATGTACAGGCTTGGGCTACCCAGAATTTATTTAATTTGGTTGTTTTCGCCCTAAAATTTTATGAAGGTAGGCTTGCTAGGAAATTTGTTTGACTAATGGCCTTGCTTGTCCCCTGTTGCGTTAACAGTGTAAAAACGCATTTCAACGACTACGGAGATCAGACGAAAATGTCCAAAAGAAATGGAGGAGCGGAAAAGCTAGGAGAGTGAAGGAAGCATTGGCGGCTCAGGCTTTCAGATGCAAAAAATTGACTTGCTTGGCCATGATGATCCTCATGTGGCCAGCAGTTTTCAAATGGAGAGGGACATGGAAGCGGTAAGATTGACATTAAATTAATAGGCTATCGCAAGTATGTGTTCAGTTCAAATTTTCTTGAGCTCACAAAACGACCCCACTGACGGACAAATTGTAATTAGCCTCCTATTTAATGCATATTGATGTGTTGTTTTACGGTGCCAAATGAACTTTGTCCTGGAATGCAGTAAGACTCTCCGAACTTTCCATTCCAAAACCCTGTATTGACGTTCGGAATCACCAGTCATTAGACTTGCAACCAGCGAGTACTAGGGTTCTGAAGCTAGTGGGCGATGCTATGCTCATTAGAGTCTGTAAGTAAGATATGCAACGTTATTTTAAAAAGGCCATGTATGAATTAATCCAAATAATACAATGGTCTTATTGAGAAATACTAAATGGCTCCAAAGTCTCATTTCTTTTTCACATTCATTCATGTGAACACAATAATAATAACAATTATAGCTGTTGCACAGCAGTGGTCGGGGCCGGGCAATTTTAGGCAAAATTAGGCAATTCTGAGCAAAATTAGGCAATTCTGAGCAACAAGCAGAGTGGAGGAAGATGAAAAAAGGTGGCATTCTAATGTGCATTTTACATCAATTGAGGCCTGAACTCACCCTTTCTGGCACAAGAGACTATGCTCTATCTCACTGAGCTAATTAGCAACAGACAACTCTGCGGTTTATATGTTCAAAACTTCTTCTAGCTCAGTGGTTCTCAAACTCGGTCCTGGCACCTGCTTTTTGCTCCAACCACAATTGCAATCTTAGGATTTTAACAAGGAATTGATTTGTCTTAATTAGATGCATTTATGTATGGAGTCGTTATTTATCCTCTTAAGCCACATTTGAAGAATCTAAACATGCCTTGAAGAATAAAAACTTCAAATCCACATTCAGATATATGAAAAACTAGTATACATAACTGCAGAGGGAAACAATTAACCAAACATTTAATCTACGTAAACAATCGATTGTTGGTGAAACTGTTGACACATGTCCGCAAAAACTGCCCATTCATTTGGCGAACAATAGAGTCATACCTATTTTGTTTTATTTAATTTTATTAAGTTCAGGCCAATTATTTTGAAAGAACTCAAAACACCTGTGTTCAGCAACCTAATTCGGGGCTTACTGATTTTCTCAAAGTCTGACTTGATCTGTTTAAATATGTTTTAACCTGAAAATCCTCACAAAATAGAAAAATAAGTCCAATATGTTCAAGGGTTTTTATTCTTCATGGCACAGTGGATATGTCCATTAAAATGTGGCTTAAGATGGTAAATAACTGCTCTAAACATGGAATGCAGCTAATTAAGACAAATTAACAGCTTTTTAAAATTCTACAATTGCAGTCGCGGTTGGAACAAAAACCAGCATACACAGGGGGCGCTAGGACCGAGTTTGAGAACCACTGTTCTAGCTCATTATAGGAATTCTACAGCTGCAATGACAGCGTGTAAAGGCAGATTTCAAACGGCTGTCAAAAATTCAGTTATGATGACAAAAATCCGAAAATATACAAACTGCATCTAGACAGCATGGAGATGTTGGTAATTTGTTTTTAACAATGATTTATTGGCTCATAAGTGAAAAACTGATGTTTAAAAATGCCATTTTTGCATTGACTCCAATTGTTCGCATGAGAGCAAAATTCTAAATGCTGTAAAAAATTCAGTTTTTGAGATAAAATTCTGATATTTTCCAAACATCTAACATGACTCAAAAATTTTGTCACTTTTTAATGAACATTGAAAATGTATTTAGCAAGAATTTGCAAGTATATGTTTACAATACCGTTTACAGTCAAACATTTTGATGTACTGTAGGCTCAATCTTCAATAAATCAAAAATCTGTGTGGATCGTGTAGGACAGTCTGGAGATGCTCTGTAGCAAGTTTGGTGTCAACTGAGCAAAAATTGTGGGAGGAGATAGGTTTAATAAGTTTTACAGTTTTTGAAAAAAAACCAGAGTGATGGACTGCATAATTTGCAATAGGTTTAAATGTACAAAGGTTTTTTCAGTATTGGGGCTACATTTTGGTTAAAGTTGCAAATCTGTAGCACAAATGATTGATTTGTTGTGAATTTTAGAGGCTTGCTGTAGCGCCACCACCAGGACTATTGGCCTGTTTTCGCAGCTGAGGCAATCTGGCATGGGACTGGACCTTTGTGCAAAGTTTGGTGATTTTTCGTGCATGGGAAGTAGGATTTCCTTGGAAGAAGAAGAAGAAGAAGAAAAAGAAGAACATGCAGGATAACAATAGGGTCCTGGCAGGGGCTGGGCAGTCTAAGCTGCCAGGACCCAATTGTTATCCTGCATGTTCTTCTTCTTCTTATATAATTATATTATTGTAGGCTATTTGGTGTTATATAAACTCGAAAACGAATAAGATCAATGTTTTTTGGGAAATACGGTCCAATATAATGTAAAAATGCATACTTTTTTGTCAAATAATGTGATATTTTTTCGGCCAGCCACTACGTCCCCATCCCCGCCCCCTGGACTGGGCCAGTCAGGTACGAATTCTTGGGACACTTTTTTGCCTCAGTCCGCCCCTGATAGTAAGCCTAATCAGTCTTCAAGCATGGGTAGTTTATTCAAGAAAAATGCTTCGTATCTACGTCTTGAAGGGTTAGCAGATAACGTCTAGTGTCAATCCAATCAACTATTCATGCTGAAGCAAGCACACAAATATTATCTGGAAAATTTAGCCTTTTCTAGTTGTAGACTTGTCGTGACTCACTGTTCAATCTAACCAACTAAACATCAGGCCATCCACTGGCTTTTGATGGATGTAGTTGATAGATTTAATTGTTGCATGGTGCAAGAAAGAAAAACAACTTGAATTATGTAAATTAATAGCGAAATTATCCATTAAATAATTAAATACATCAAATTATTTCTGCTGCCATTTCACATCAATATTAAGTGGTTGTGCTTTTCATTACTAAATAGAACATAAAGTAAACATTCAATTGTATTATTTAATCTGTTTATTAAATTATAGTTATAATTAATCAATGGTCCTAGTAATTGCATATTAAATGATTTTGTTTCAAATTTAATTGATTTTTCTCCACAGAGAATCAATCCTCTAATATGTAAGCAATACAACCAAAAAAAATCTATTTTCAACATTTTACTTTTTACAGTGCTATGCAGCACAATCATGGTGTAATGTGTACTTGTTCTAGTACACACATACAAAGATGCAGACTCGAAAAACCAAGATATTTCAGGAAGATTTTCACAATTTGTGAAATTTGTGCTTTATAACTCTCAGTAGAGGAAAAGGTTTGGTGGTTCTGAAATCAACCCCTAACAATCAAAAAGGTGAATTTTTGGATTTGGTTACTAGGGAAATGTTTAGTCAAATGGCTTCATGCTGTGGCATGATCTCAAGCAGGCAGCCCATGCTCAAAAAGGCTCCAATGTGGCAGAATTAAAGCAATTCTGAAAAGAAGAGTGGGCCAAAATTTCTAAACAGGGATGGAAAGGACTCATTGCCAGTAATTACAAATGTCTGATTGCAGTTGTTGCTGCCGAGGGAGGCACAACCACTTATTAGGTTTAGGGGGGAAATAATTCTTTCACTTGGGTGACATATGTTTCTAATAACTCTTTATCCTTCAATAAATTAAGTGTCCATTTCAAAGCTGCTTTTTTTGTTTACTCACACTGTTTTTGTATTATATTACAACCCCAATTCCGAACTAGTTGGGATGAAGTGTAAATTGTGAATAAAATCAAAATGCAATGACTTTCAGTTCACATGAGCCAATATGTTATTTACAATAGAACATAGATAGCATTTCACATGTTGAAACTGAAACATTTTACTTTTTTATCCACAAAATGAGCTTATTTCAAATTTTCTGGCTGCAACAGGTCTCAAAAAAGTTGGCACACAGGCAGAAAAGGGCTGAAAAAGCAATTAATGTATAAGAGAATCAGCTGAAAGAACATTTAGTGAGTAATTAAGTTAACTGGTATCAGGTGTGTAACATGATTGGCTATAAAAGGGATGTCTTAGAGAGGCTGAGTCTCTCAGAAGTAAAGATGGCCAGAGGCTCTCTAACCTGTGAAGGCTTGCGTGAAAAAAATTGTGGAACACTTTAAAAACAATGTTCCTCAACGTCAAATTGCAAAGGCTTTGAAGGTCTCATCATCGACAGTGCATAACATCATCAAAAGATTCAGAGAAACTGGAAAAATATCTGTGCGTAAGGGACAAGGCCGAAGACCTTTACTGGATGCCCGTGATCTTCGGGTCCTCAGACGCCACTGCATCACGCACCGGCATGATTCTGTCATTGACATTACTAAATGGGCCCAGGAATACTTCAAGAAACCACTGTCTGTAAACACAGTCTGCCGTGCCATCCACAGATGCCACCTAAAACTCTATCATGCAAAAAGGAAGCCATTGTTCAGCATGATCTAGAAGCGCCGCCATGTTCTGTGGGCCAAGGCTCATTTAAAATGGACTGTAGCAAAGTGGCAAAGTGTCCTGTGGTCAGACGAGTCCAAATTTGACATTCTTGTTGGAAATCATGGGTGCCGTGTCCTCCAGGCTAAAGAAGAGAAAGACCACCTCTCCTGTTATCAGCATTCAGTTCAAAAGCCAGCATCTCTGATAGTATGGGGATGCATTAGTGCATATAGTGTGGGACACTTGCATGTTTTAAAAAGCACCGTGAATGCTGAAAGGTATATAAAGGTTTTAGAGCAACATATGCTCCCCTTCAGATGACATCTATTCCAGGGAAGGCCTTGTGTATTTCAGCAGGACAATGCAAAACCACATACTGCAGCTATTACAACAGCATGGCTTCGTAGTAGAAGAGTCCATGTGCTGAACTGGCCTGTTTGCAGTCCCGATCTTTCACCAATTGAGAAAAATTTGGCGCATAATTAAAAGAAAAGTCCGTCAAAGGAGACCCAAAATTCTCCAGCGGCGAGAAGCCAGTAATAAACAAGAGTGGGATCAAATTCCAATGGCTAAACTCAAGAAACTTGTCTCCTCAATGCCCAGACACCTCCACTTTGTGTTAAAAAGAAGGGAGGATGCTACACCACGGTAAACAGGCCCCTGTCCCAACTTTTTTGAGACCTGTAGCAGCCATCAAATTTGAAATGAGCTCATTTTGTGGATAAAATTTGTAAAATGTTTCAGCTTCAACATTTGCTATGTTATCTCTGTTCTATTGTGAATAAAATACTGGCTGGTGTGATTTGAAAGTCATTGCGTTTTGATTTTATTCACAATTTACACTTTGTCCCAACTATTTCAGAATTGGGGTTGTGTAAATTGTTGGATGATCTGAAAGGATTAAATATGACAAGTGTGCAAAAATTGAAAGAATGAGGGAGGGACAAATACTATTTCACAGTACTGTGATAGGAGACTCCCAGGCCCTGCACTCTTCAGTTACCAGTGAAGCAGCTGACCTCAAAACTACCTTGCTGCCCAGTGTTTTTAATGAGGGTGCTTTAAATGATATATAAGCTGAATCCTGGACCCTCGTGTGAACAATAATTTTGTACCCATTTCTGGCATTTGTTTTGCAGTTCAACTGATCTTTGAGCTGATTTTTTCATCTCTGTAGGATCACTGATCCAATAGTAGATAAAAGCTTTGAAATTGTACCGCCAGTCTGAAAAGATTTCTATGATTTATTTGGTCTTTCTTATACTTTTGCAAAATGCTATGCTGAACTTTTCTGGAATCCTCATCTTTTAGTGTTCCTGCAATGCAGTGACTATGAATATGAGTAAGACAGCTTTAGGACATCTGAACGAGGGATGTGGCAATCCAAAAATTATTCACTTTCATCAATCAATGCCACTCCATAATTCATAAATCACTCTACCTCATTGTGGCCGCCGCCCCAGACGATTCCTTTCACATTGATGTCAAACTTGCTGGAAAATCCATCCACGGAGTCAAACTGTCCAACTTTGACAAACATCACTGTGCCTGGTGTCCCCACCTGCCAGTTAATGATGTCGTATGAGGCCGGTGGTTCACCATTCTCATCAAAGCGTATAGCCTCTCCCAATGGTGTGGTGAAGTTTACAGTCCCAAGGTAGTGAAGAATCTTCCAGGAAAAGAAAGATCAATATTTTCAAAAACTTTTACAGTTTTAAAAAGGCTGCATTGCAGAAACCTGCAATTTGAAAACTTCTGTCAAAAATAATGCCCGTAAATTTCCAAGCTTGCTTTTCAAAAATGATTTTGAAACCTTTGGACTCTATTTTTGCTTATTCATAAACTTGTAATTTCCTAACCCAGCAGTAATATCACATTAATAAGTGTTCTATCCATGAGGTATGCACAATGATATGAATTATTGAATTAATGACCTCTAGTTGCGTGAAGGATTTTGGGGCAAAAAGGGCCACATTCCAAAAGTTACTTTTAGAGAAACTTACCATTTTTATTTTTCTTGATCACGTTGTTTTATTGAGTTAATTTTATTTTAATTTTACTTTGAATTAATTTTAATTAGCAAAGTAAGAGAGCATATGACTGAGGAAGAAAAAAAATGAACATTTTCTCAAAAAGTAATCATGGGATATGTTTTGCCCCAAAACCCTTCGTATTCTTCATGCATTATGTATGGAATTCAGTATCAGTAAATTAGTGATTCATAGCCAAGTGGCATGTCTTTATGAGTGGGCATGCTGGAAGCCTGCACACTCATGTTATTCCCAATCTTTCTTTCTTTCTTTTTTATTCTCCACGTCTTTTGTTTACTAACTACTCCTACATACTTTCACCTGGAAACTTTATTCAATTTTTTTTTTAAATCGGCATGTTTTGTATTTAGTTGCTTGTATAAATTTTTTTTTGATATCTTCCACACTTTTTGAGTTATTACATTTAATTTCAATATTTTCCCCGTAGGAAACAATGGGACAGCTTCTTCAAAATTCAGCTATTTTCAGCAATTTTTTTACTCTGTTATACTTTTAGCTAGAGACGTCATTCAAACTGGAAAATGTCAAGCTAAGCTTGTATGATTTCTTTGCTGTTCAACTTTTTTGTAACTTTTGTAATTTTTTAATCATAATTTCTTGAAATAATTTTTTACAATAAATTCTGGGAACTTAGAGTGTGGTGACGTCACTGTTAGAGTGGAGAACAGCCGTAAAATCGTCAAGAAGTCTTCTCTTTTTTTTTTATTTGGCATCTCCAATCCCTCCCGAATCTGGAATGCCCAATTGGTGAACTATGTACAAGGCTTGCTCGCATGCGACCCCCTGCTGCCAATTCAGGAGAGTGTAGACAGTTCGCGGCTCTCCTCCGAAGCACGCGCCTGTCAGCCAGCTGCTTCTTATACACTCATTGGTTGAATCTTCGCAAGTTCAGAACGAGGGCGGAGGATACCCGGACATGAACAGGCTTAGAATTTTCCTGACGAGCGCCCGTCTGGCCAACAGGAGGCACTTGAGCAACGAACAAGGCAACTATTATTTTCCCTTCCTGGCAGTCCCTTACCAATTTGCAACCCTGTAGCGCAATAGCCAATTGTGCGCTACTCTGAAAAAGCTGCCAACCACTGCCGGCTGGTACGAGGTGGGGATCGAACCCGTGACATGATAGTCACTTCTGCTTCGCAACGCGATGCTTTACCAAGTGAGCTATCCGGCAGCTAAGAAGTCTTCTCTTAAACTTGCTCTCACTCCAATAGTTTTCACTGCACATAAATATTTTTTTATCCAAGTCGTAGCAAAAGTTTTGCTGATGACGAAAATGTAACTATGGAAGCAATTGGACAAACAATTTTGGCAGTATGAGCTGAAAGCAACGGGAGCCCTAACCCAAACTCCATTAACTCCCATATTAACTGAGACAAGAAAATTCAGGTTGGGAAGCTGAAACACATAGTTTTCTAACTTGCTCTTGTACCCACATTTTTGCACTACACACAATTTTGACATGTTTTGCTCAGCAGACTCTCTACTTTAGAACGGTACATCCATTTCGCAGATTGGACTTACTATCTTTGAGGTACAAGTAGGAGTATGTAAGAAACGCCTTCGCCAAAATCTCCTTTGGACCAAATGCTTTAGCCATAAACTCACACGGCTCAGAGTGACTCACTGAAATTTTGGCATAGCGGTATGGTGCATATCTTAGAAACAGATCACTTGTGGTTCGATTCTGCCCACTGTTGGACTGTTTCCAGGCCTCAGCATTATCATTATTCATATTAAGATTGATGCGACTAAGACAAATCTAATCTTCTGTGTCAAACTCAGTGAAATAATTTTCAGTATCATAGTTGGTACAGTCACTCAAACCAGCTCCAAGAGAGCACATAGAACGCAACAAAGACTGGTCTTTTTTGCAGGGCGCATCAAAGAGGACACGTTACAACTAAAAATTGCAAAGCAGAATAAAATCGCTCAAGCTCCTATTCCAGTATATACCAGCAACTGTTTGCACAGGCTAAATATATTTCAGAGGTTGCATCGCAGGTCCAAAAGTAGTGGGGCCAAAATCGTTTGAGTGTCTTAAGCTATGGATGCTTTCACGTCATGCTCCCCAAGATAATTCGGTGACTCTGGAGGCGCTGAAAAGTAACATGGACTTGTTTTTGATGAGCTTTGCTGAAATGATCACTCAAATTCAGAGGGAACGATGAATATTAATATAATTAATAGATATGTTCTGTGGTAAATATATAGTGGTAGAGTACACCCACATTTGTCTTATCCCCAAAGACAGGCCTATATAAATACCTTTTTGATTATCCAATGACCACAAACTATATCAGAATTTACCTTCCTTTACAGTACATATCAAAAAAAGGTAATCCTTGCAATTTGCCAAGGAAGAGGACGTCCTTAGCGCTTCATGGATACCACTGACTGCAACATTACTTTTGCGCATGCCTGATTAAATGACCTTTGAAAATGGCAGATTCAAATTTCATTTTTCCAAGTTTTGTTTATCGGTGGAAGTCAGAAAAAAGAGTCCATGAAAGTCAGTGAAAATCAACATACTGCCCTCTGCCTGAGCACCGACACCTTCAACATGTCCACCTCCCCTTTCGACGCAAAGCTGACAGCGACGGAGCATGTCCTCAACTGCACATCTCACCATAGCCGGATCATTTCGCAAAGCCTGAACTTCATTTAGAATGCACTCTTGCAGTTCGTCAAGATCTCTGGGAGGAGTCACAAACACTTTGTTTTTAAAATATCCCTTAAGGAAAAATTGCATGTCGATTTCTAAATGTCTTTCATGCATTAGCAAAACTTGGAAAAATTACATTCTAATTGAACATTTTCAAAGGTCATTTAATCAGGCATGCACAACAGTAATGTTGCAGTCAAGGGTATCCATGAAGAGCTAAGAACATCCTCTTTCTTGGCAAATTGCATAGAAATGGTGAAACTAGATAAACTTGGTAAATTAACCCGCTGAAGTCTGATTACCTTTTTTTTGATACGCACTGTATTGTGCTTTTCAAGTTTTAAAAGTTGGGCCTATGCATGTAAACACAAAGCCAAAGTATGGAGATCCAAGCATCTCATTGAAACAAATTATAACCAGCTCATTTAAGTGCAATTTGAATTCAATATGTAAGTTAATTTTAGGGCGCACACTTGGAGTGTACTTGGACAACTACATGTTCCAATCATTTTTGTGGGATAACAAGGACATTATAAAAACTTAATTTGTGCGCACACACACGCGTGTGCACACACACACACACACACACACAAACTATTAAACAAAATGAATAGTCTATATTGCACAACTGTGTACATACATAAGTAATAAGGAAATGGAAAGGTAAATGTAATTTACTGTGCTTAACCCCTGAAGCCCTGAGCCACTGGCTTGAAAATGACATGCCCAAAATGAAATGACTATATCTCTGCAACGAATTGGTCGATTTGAATAATCTTGGTATCATAATAGAGGTAACACCTTTGGGATTTTTATAATGATGCAAAAATCAGTGTTTATGTCACAGAGTCAAAGTAAATGAAGATGGAACACTGCATAAATGAAACATCTTTTTTGCACCAAACAAAGTTTTATTTTTATCTGTCTTAAAATTATTCAGTGGCAATCTGAAAACCCTGAAAAAAATTATAGTACAGAATCTCACCATTATCTGTGCCAAAGTATATTCTAAACAAATAAATCATCGCAAAATTAGAGAGGTTTTAGTTCTGGAATGTCTTGGTGGCCTCTCCAAGCTAACACTGTGCTGTTTTATATTATCTGGTGCCAAACTGTAAAACTCATTTAATTTCACTTATATGTCACTACAAGCATACATTCCATCCAAATACAACCACTTATTAATTTTTAGAATTTTTAATTCTTTTTTTAGATTTATTAAAAAAAAGCAATTAAAAAAGGTAATTTAAAAAAGAAAAAAGAACAAAAATTATTATACAATGCTGTGAATGCCTCAGAAAGTAAATGCTCACACTGGGAATTGAACCTTGCAGGCCTGGGAAGCAGCACTTCAATCTAACCAAACGGCTTCATCAACTGATTGCTACACTCATGTCAGACTGCCAATATAAAGAATGAGTCAAGACAACACGTCACTCACCCCGCTTGTACTAATGTGCGTGCAGTATTCACGCAGAATGGCACAAAGACTCTTTCAGAAAACAACTTTGGAAACGACTTGAATATTTAGCGGATAATTATACAGAAAATACCACAAACAAACTAGTTAAGAGTTTATATTGTCGGGCTATATAAGTACATGCAAATGGCCCATGCACTCAGTTTGACGCACTGGGAACGAAAGGCTCTAGCTCAGGCTAGGTTTGTGCGATTAAGGTGGTTTAGAGCTCGTTGGAAACATCAGAACCCATTAAATTAAATGGCTACCGGCAAAGTCTTACTTACAGCATCACAAGCCGAGGAAAATACATTGTAAGCAAGCTGAATGCTGAGGAGCTGAGATCTTTGAAGCAATGCCCCGGAAAAAAAACATGCTTGGAGACTTGAAGATCTAGTTTTGTTATAACACGGTCACATTGGGCAAACAGTAGTGATAGAATTGAGCTACTGGATTAAGGTTTTTCTCTCAGCACACACAGATCCACACACGCACCCATTCCCAGCCCCCTCCCCTCGCTTACCCCAGCACCCCCCCCCACTCACACACACACTCATTCCCAGCCCCCTCCCCTCACTCATACACACTCACATCAATATACTCCCACAGTGAGGGGCGCCTGGCACCTGGTCACACTTGGTAATTGCTGTATTGTGCTCAGAAGGAAGGTACATGATCAAAGGTAATATCAACATCCTGTAAGTTTGGCTGGATGTATATGGGAAGGTGTTACATCCACCATTTGCTCTACCACTGATCTTGTACTTAAACCCCGAGATGTGAACAGTGTGTTAGGATTCTCTGCGAATGCTGTGTGACACGCTAGAATCCTCCCTTGCGCATTGTAATCAAAGCCTTTTCAATTGGAAAGTGGTCATTGGTGTGTCACTTCATCGGTCTTGACTTGATTCCACAACAGAAAATAGTCTTAACAGTAGCAAGTGCAGATTTACCCTCAAACAGTTTTTTATCACAAAATATCAAAGGTAAGGATTTTTTTTGCTCATTTCTGAAGACTGTAAAGTGTGTCTGCTATTCTTTGAGTGCGGTTTCGGTTTAAAATGACAAGGCTTATATCATTGGATTCTGTGGACTTTCCTCTTTCATTTGAGGTATCCTTTGTATGGATAGCACAAATTCAGTAGAAACACTATTGTTTGAGCGCTGATGTTATTTTCTCATATGTTTTGCTACATGCTCATTTTCTTGCTTGGTACTTGAATTGTGTTCGGTTGAGGTAAAAATGGTCAACATGAGCTGTTGGCCGAGTTTCTTCCCGTTAAGTGGATATGCTGTAGAATGACGTTGCTATTAGGAAACATGCCTTATTTATGATTGCCCCCCGTATCGAGGGTGTTCGGGTTTAAGAGGTTAAATTACAAGACTTATATAAGCAACTTCAGTGCAGTTACAATTTACAGTTACACTTGCCACTATCTGAAAGTTCTGTGTTAGTGCTGAAATATAAATGGGATGCAGCCTAAAATACCCCATAAGTCTCCCTCTTTTTGTTATTTTTCAGCAAAAAAAAGTTGCCTGCTTGTTTCAGATCCAAAGCAGCACGCATCTTCTGATGTGTATGCAGGAGTGCTATATGGTTTAATCTCTCTGCTTTTGTGGTTGATCTCCAATATGTTTTCAGTCTTCTTAAGCTGGAAAAAGGACCTTTCAGCTGACGCAGAGGATGCAGGGATGACAAGGGAGAGTTTAATCAACTTGGCCACTTCTCTGTTCATGCAGCTAGCTAGCTCAAGACCTCTGATTTCATTGACAATTCGATGCACTGTTACAGCTTCAGTTTGTTTCATGAGTTCAGGTATCACATGAAGCTGATTTGTAAACGCACACTGTCAAGGTCTGTATTGAAGTGCGCTGTGACACTGTTGAAGTCCTGCTGAGACCACCCATCAGACTTTGTGGAAGAAAGAAGTAGACTCTCCACAGATTGATACAGCTTGAAAGTTTCCTGATTGAACCTCACCTCAATCTGAGTAATCAGTGTATCAATAATCTCATGATAACTCTGTCTGTGAAACAATTCAGGTGTTCTGAAGCTGTGTGCTGTGTTGGCAGTGGAGTCATTTTTTCTTGATGGACAAGTGGCCCTTGGGAGCTGAGGTTCAGTGACATCAAGCTCTGCTGTTTTTTCTCAGACAGTCATGCCAAAGACTTAAACCAACCCTCCAGACTAATTTTTGGACCTAGGAGCGCATGCGCTCCAAACCTGAAAAAATTGGGCGCACAGGCCAAAATTTAGGCGCGCAGGCCAAAACTAAGGTCACGCAAAGTACCATGATAATTTTCTGAATATTTACAAGCCCAAATAAAGATACCTGAACAGACTATCAGTTGTTGCTGCATTTATTTAAGAAACATTATCAGAAAGCACTTTGTGAACTGAAAAGTAGATATTGATGTTCTCAAGAGTGTTTGAAAAATGTATAAATGCAGTTATCATTTTGGAGAGTTATCATACAAGTCTAAATGTATGTACAAGTCTCGATTTACCCAGGGGACAACTTTTCATCAAGCCCTCCCCTGTATATAAACAGAATAATTCATAGAAAAATTATGGCCAAATTTAGATGAGCACCCCCCCTAAAACCAACATATGGGGATAAATCAATGAATAACTCCCAATTATCACGGTGCTAGCTGTAAAATGTATAACTGTTATTGTTGCTGCCATCTCAAGGAACAATTTGACGCCAAACATGGCTTAATTGCTTTGAAAATATGAGACCCAGGAGGAATTGAAGCCATAAAAAGCATAATTTGGCTACATTTTTTCATCACAAATTGAAAGTTTAACATTAAAATTAATATAGTTCCCAAAGTGATCCACCCTAAATATTTGGTAAAAAGTAGGGGCAGTATGCCAAGTTCGTTTGCACAAAGTTTCAAGAAATTCTTTCACCGGTAACAATGTACTAGGACGGCTTAATATAATAATGATTATTATTATTTACCAGTTTTTTTTTATTTCGCTATTTAGATTTAGCACATTTCGAAGGGTAATGGAAACGCACACAGAGAGTGAGGACGATGTCTGACGTTATTAGCCCCAAAAAACAGTCTGCTTTGTGACCGTACACTGTTCGTGACACAGACTCATGTTTGAGGCATTGCGCTGATAAGCCTATGGTCGTCGCTGAATTACATTGGACAGGCATCACCAGTTAGTTTTTGAATCAGTTTTGAACATTTGCTGCAATCGACAAAGTACTATTCCTCTGACAGCTGGCCAATTATCGGAACCCCAAAGAAAACGGACTATAAATCTATAAGAACCGCAGCTTTTCTCATCTTTATCGTACTCCAATGAAAATAAATAATCTTGCACTCGGACCAACCAGTCACTGATTTCATACAAACTGCATGAATAATCATGTACATGCGGAACTTCACATCAGAGTGGAAGTGCGCATCCAACCTAATCCATCAGGATAGAAGGTTAGCGATTGATATTGAAACGCTAAATAAAACCATTCGCCACTGGACGCAAGCACCCATAGCTGGTATCAACAAGACTCAAAACTGTAATGAACAGTCTACGGTCACGAAGCAGACTGTGTTTTTGGGCTAATAACGTCGGACAACGTTTTCACTCTCCAGGTGCGTTTCCATTACCCTTAGAAATGCGCAAAATCTAAATGGCGAAATAAAAAACCAGTAATGAAAACACTCTCTGATATCATGAAATTTGCTGTCCGATCTGCAGTAGCCTATTAGTCACCGAAGCCAGGCTAATACATAGACTATTTGACTTCTGCAGCAGACCAGCTAGTGTACTTGTAATTTCGCGTAGTGTGGAGCATTTACATCGTTATTGTCAGACAAGGTTTTACAAATTTGCCGCGCGCACAACTCAGCTGACAGTGACAAGGTCGAATGCTTTGCCATTCTCATCGATGCATGAGTACAGCCGAGCTATGATTGGCTGATGACACCAGCCGATCCGTGATTGGCTGATGTACGTAATGGTACCAACCGACCTGCAGAAAAAAAATTTGCGGCCGGCGGCTGATAATGAGGGAGTGAATCGCTGCCCAGAATAGGCGCACAGTACATGAAGTGTTGGGCGCGACCGAAGTGAGAATGTAAGTCGCAAAACGTAAATCTTGGTCACAAATGCGACCATTCTGGTCGCAGACTGGAGCGCTGTAAACACCTTCTTAAAGCAAAGAGCAGCAAGGATCCTAACTGTGGTAGAAGCTGCTTTTTGGCCTCTGCAAGAGACTGCTGAGGACTTTGCAAGATGGTACTCAGGGTCTCAACAGGCTCCAAGATTTGCTGGATCAAAAGCAAGCCAATAAGAAGCCTGAAATCTGAATGTTTTCATGTAGCCTATTTGATTTTGACCCAACATCAGTTCTCTCTGAGGAACCAATGCTCTTGAGGGCATTTTTCACAGTTTTATAGTGGCACAGTAGTGCACTCACTGCCTTCACACGAACTGCCCACCTAGTTAGACATAACTTGCTTAGTTTGCCTGATGCAACTTCTTGATTCTGTCATTAAGTCCTGCTGAGCCTGCTATTGAAGGCCTAATCTCGTTTTGCTGTACTTGTCATGAATGCACTAATTTCCTTAGTGAATACTCTCTAGCATCCCTTCCAAATGCAACAGACTGCACAGAATCTTGTATTGCCAAATTCAGGGTGTGTGCTGTGCAATGGATGGACATAGCATTTGGCTGTTCTTCTAGAATACGTCCCTACACTCTGCTGGTAGGGGAGAGTGGAAACGATGAGCCATCTTTCACATTTTTGACCCTCGCCTGTCATGGTTTAGTCCCGCCGGATGCAACCTGCAATCCGGCGGGCACTGGGACCATGGACCCAAAAGCTGGAAAAGGGACCCA
Organism: Gymnothorax javanicus; assembly: GCA_029692085.1. Classification (NCBI taxonomy): domain Eukaryota; kingdom Metazoa; phylum Chordata; class Actinopteri; order Anguilliformes; family Muraenidae; genus Gymnothorax; species Gymnothorax javanicus. The sequence goes on from CM056195.1 coordinate 41,904,531, forward strand.
CACGCACAGGCTGAGTAGAAGTAGAAAGATTTTTAATAAACTAGTAAAACAACAAAAAACCACACTACCAAAATCAGGGGAGCAGCAGCACAACAGAACAGGGCTAAAATTCAGAATGCTGCTGCCCTGAGTAATAGCACAGCCAACCCTTAAATACACAGCCCTCACCTCCACTTCAACGAGCCACACTTGTAGCTCGCTAAAGTGGAGGTGAGGAATGCAGCAGGGGGAGGGACTGCAAGGCCAAACCCTTACACTCGCCACTTTTGTGGTAATCATTCTGACTTTTCTCAAGTGACCAATAAGGCCAAGGATGTCCTCTAAAATACAACTCCAATTCTGAAATAGTTGGGACAAAGTGTAAATTGTGAATAAAATCAAAACGCAATGACTTTCAAATCACACCAGTCAGTATTTTATTCACAATAGAACAGAGATAACATAGCAAATGTTGAAACTGAAAAATTTTACAATTTTATCCACAAAATGAGCTCATTTGGACAGGGGCCTGTTTACTATGGTGTAGCATCCCCTCTCCTTTTTAACACAGAGTGGAGGCGTCTGGGCATTGAGGAGACAAGTTTCTTTAGTTTAGCCATTGGAATTTGATCCCACTCTTGTTTAATACAGATTCCAGCTGCTGGAGAGTTTTGGGTCTCCTTTGATGGACTTTTCGTTTAATTATGGCCCAAATGTTCTCAATTGATGAAAGATCAGGACTGCAGGCAGGCCAGTTCAGCACACGGACTCTTCTACTACAAAGCCATGCTGTGGTAATGGCTGCAGTATGTGGTTTTGCATTGTCCTGCTGAAATACACAAGGCCGTCCCTGGAATAGATGTCGTCTGGAGGGGAGCATATGTTGCTCTAAAACCTTTATATACCTTTCAGCATTCATGGTGCTTTTAAAAACATGCAAGTGTCCCACACCATATGCAGTAATGCATCCCCATACCATGATAGATGCATGCTTTTGCACTGAACGCTGATAACAGGAGGGGTGGTCTTTTTCTTCTTTAGCCCGGAGGACACGACACCCATAATTTCCAACAAGAATGTCAAATTTGGACTCGTCTGACCACAGGACACTTTGCCACTTTGTTGCAGTCCATTGTAAATGAGCCTTGGCCCACAGAACACGGCGGCGCTTCTGGATCATGCTCAACAATGGCTTCCTTTTTGCATGATAAGAGTTTTAGGTGGCATCTGTGGATGGCTTAGTGGACTGTGTTTAAAGACAGTGGTTTCTTGAAGAATTCTTGGGCCCATTTAGTAATGTCAATGACAGAATCATGCTGGTGAGTGATGCAGTGGCGTCTGAGGGCCCGAAGATCACGGGTATCCAGTAAAGGTCTTCGGCCTTGTCCCTTACGCACAGAGATTTTTCCAGTTTCTCTGAATCTTTTGATGATGTTATGCACTGTCGATGATGAGACCTTCAAAGCCTTTGCAATTTGACGTTGAGGAACATTGTTTTTAAAGTATTCCACAATTTTTTTACGCCAGCCTTCACAGGTTGGAGAGCCTCTGGCCATCTTCTGAGAGACTCAGCCTCTCTAAGACATCCCTTTTATTGCCAATCATGTTACACACCTGATGCCAGTTAACCTAATTAGTTGCAAAATGTTCTTTCAGCTGACTCTCTTATATATTAATTGGTTTTTCCATCCCGTTTTTCCCTGTATCCCAATGTTTTTGAGAGCTGTTGCAGCCAGAAAATTTGAAATAAGCTCATTTTGTGGATAAAAATGTAAAATGTTTCAGTTTCAACATTTGAAATACAAAAGTATTATCTATGTTCTATTGTAAATAACATATTGGCTCATGTAATCTGAAAGTCATTGCATTTTGATTTTATTCACAATTTACCCTTCGTCCCAACTATTTCGGAATTGGGGTTGTTATCTAAATTATAACAATCCAGAGGAGAAATTAAAACTGGTGAAATCTGATGTAAAAAAATCCTTGTCACCTGGCTCAAGGTACTGCAAGTACAGGGTACCTTGATCCAGGGTAAGGGGTACGTTGAGCCTGTATTGAAAACACCAAAATGGAATGAAATAGCACAATTTATTTCCTAAAATCCTTTAACACATTAGTTTTTTTGGTTAACATCAGGGAGTACAATACCGTAACTCACCAACGAATACTCTGAATGCAATGGCTGGTAAAATAGAGAGGCTAAGTGCAGCAGCCAGAGGGAGAACGAGCAGTACGGACACAATACAAACACAGAGAATTATACAGACCACCACAAAATACTTGCGCTGTCAAAGGAAGTATAATAGTCCGAAAAACGGAAGCAACGCGAGAGAGAACAAAAGTAGAAAAGGGAAAATTCCTAAAGAGGAAGGAACTCCAAAAATACTGGAAGATATAAAGTCACACAAATCCTGACTAGAGATATCTTCGGCTATAGTGCTTAGCTACAAACAGACACTCTAGCAAAGGAGGCATGGCGGACCTCCGGCTTATATAAAGTCCGGGGAAGCGCTGCCCCAGTTCAATCAGTCAGCTGGGAAAAGAATCCGATTGGAAAGGAATTTGATCTTGTCCCGGGACGAGAGCCACAAAGAAAAGTCCAAAACACACACACGCCTCACAAACCATGACAGGACCCCCCCCTAAGGGACGGCTCCAGACATTCCCAGAGAACCCCATGCACGGAACTCTGAGATAAGGGTGGGATCCAGGATATCCCGAGAAGGGACCCAGCACCGCCCCTCAGGACCATACCCCTCCCAATCAACTAAAAACTGAGCCCCACAACCCACACGCCTCTTGGCCAGAATACGACGCACAGCGTAAACCGGCCCCCCCTCAATCATCCGCAGCGGCCACGAGGATTTGTCGACCAGTGCCAGGACGCTAGTGCTAACCGGTTTAAGCCCGGAGACATGAAAAGAGGGGTGGATACGCAAGGATCTAGGGAGCTTTAACCGGACAGTGACAGGATTGATCCTCCGCACTATCTTAAAAGGACCAATGAAGTGGGGAGCCAACTTTCGTGACTCCACTCTTAAGGGAAGGTCCCAAGTGGAACGCCAAACTCTTTGGCTAACCCGATAAGATGGGGCCAAACGGCACCTTCTATCCGCGGCGGTCTTCTGTTTCCATCCAGAGCGCAACAAAGAGGAACGGACCTTGGTCCAGACCGACCGACAACACCGAACAAAGTAATTGAATGAGGGAACTTCTGAATCCCTCTCAGTCTCTGGGAACAGCGGAGGCTGATAACCCAACTGAGCCTCAAACAGGGAAAGGCCTGTGGAGGAGTTGCATAGTGAATTGTGGGAATATTCGGCCCATGCCAAAAAACAACTCCACGAAGATGGATTGTCAGCCGCTAAACACCGAAGAGTATTCTACAGCGACTGGTTGGTTTGCTCTGTCTGCCCGTTAGTCTCAGGGTGGAAACCAGACGAAAGGCTCACAGTGGCTCCTAACTGGTTGCAAAAAGCAAGCCAGAATTTAGCAGTAAATTGTGGGCCCCGGTCAGAAACCACATCTTGAAGGAGACCATGCAGCCGGAACACAAGGTCAACAAGAAGGGCCGTCTCCCGCGCCAAAGACAGCTTGGGCAGAGCGATAAAGTGGGCGGCCTTAGAAAAGTGGTCGACCACGATCAAAATGACCGTGTTGCCTTCAGAAATAGGCAGGCCCGTAACAAAATCCAGAGCGATATGGCTCCATGGGCGCTTGGGGACAGGTAACGGCCGCAACAGACCAGAGGGGGGCAGATGGGAAACCTTGTTCCTAGCGCAGATACAGCACACCACTACAAACTCCCAGATGTCCTCAATCATGCTGGGCCACCAAAAACGTCGGAACAAGAACTGCTTGGTCCGATGAACCCCCGGGTGACCTGCCAGGCAAGAAGAGTGCCCCCACTGGAGAACCTGGAACCGTACCGCAACCAGAACAAACAAACAGCCAGGCGGGTCCTGACCAGGACCGGGATCGGATCTCAAGGCATCCCGCACAACAGACTCAACGTCCCACCGGATAGGAGCCACAATCTGAGCTGCCGGGATAACCGGCTCAGGAATAGGATTGCGACCAGAGCGGTCGTAAATCCGTGACAAGGCGTCAGGCTTGATGTTTTTGGAACCTGAGCGATAGGTTAACTTAAAGTTAAAGCAATTGAAAAACAATGACCACCGCGCCTGCCGGGAATTATGTTGCTTAGTCTGTTGGATGTATTGGAGATTTTTATGATCTGTCCAAACCACAAACGAATGTTCAGCCCCCTCCAACCAATGGCGCCACTCTTCTAATGCCAACTTGACAGCTAACAACTCCCGGTCACCAATGCTGTAATTCCGTTCGGCTGCCGACAATGACCGGGAGAAGTAGGCGCATGGGTGCAACTTATTGTCCCGAAGGGGGCGCTGGGAGAAAATGGCACCCATCCCGCCCTCTGACGCGTCCACCTCCACAACAAATGGGAGGGAGGGGTCGGGCAAAATGAGAATGGGCTCCAAGCTAAATCGTTTCTTCAACTCCTGAAAAGCAGCCTCGGCTGCTGGAGACCAAGCAAACAACGGGGAGGTATTCTTCTTAGTGAGCGCAATAATGGGGGCAGCTACCACGCTAAAATCACGGATAAACCTCCTTTAAAAATTAGCAAAGCCCAAAAACCGTTGAACCTCCTTGATGTTTTGAGGGGCAGGCTAATTCCTGACCGCTGCCACCTTGTCAGGATCCATGCAGACCGACCCTTCTGACACAATGAAGCCAAGAAATGAGACTGTCTTGGCATGAAAAATGCATTTTTTTTGCGTGTTGTTTATGCTCCGTGAGAGTTGAAGAAAAAATCAGAATATTGTTAAGGTAGACAAAGACGAATTTCTCCAACATTTCTCGGAGGACGTCATTAACGAGTGCCTGGAACACAGAGGGGGCGTTCATCAATCCGAACAGCATGACCAAATATTCGTAGTACCCTTCATGCGTAGATAGATAGATATATTTTTATTGAACCCTATGGGGTAATTTGTCCTCTGCATTTGACCCATCCTATAGTTAGGAGCAGTGGGCAGCCACAGAGCAGCGCCCGGGGACCAACTCCAGTTCTAAAGCCAGTTCCTTGGTCAGGGGTACTGGTAGGAATGTTCCTATGATGCATGTTTTTTGTAGGTGGGGGAAACCAGAGTACCCAGAGGAAACCCACGCGAACACGGGGAGAACATGCAAACTCCGCACAATAAGGCCCCAGGCCGGATTCGAACCCACGCCCTTCTTGCTGTGAGGCAGTAGTGCTAACCACTGTGCCACCGTGCGTATTAAATGCCGTTTTCCACTCGTCCCCCTCCCGGATCCGAACAAAGTTGTAAGCATTCCGGAGGTCTAGCTTGGTAAAAAAACGACGCCTCCTGCAGACATTCAAACGCGGAGTTCATCAACGGAAGGGGGTATTGGTTTTTAATGGTGATATTATTCAAGCCCCTGTAATCAGTACAGGGTCTCAGGCCACCATCTTTCTTGCCCACAAAAAAGAACCCCGCTCTGGCAGGAGACATGGAGGGCCAAATAAATCCATTAGCCAGAGCCTCCTGAATATATTCTTGCATGGCCCTTCGCTCAGGCCCTGACAGCGAGTATAATGAACCCCTGGGGGGAGTGATACCCGGGTAGAGATTGATCTAGCAATCATACGTGCGACAAGGAGGTAAAGTCGAGGCCCGTTGCTTGCTAAAAACCTCCGCGAGATCAGCATAATCGTTAGGAATATTAGGAGGCAAACAAAAGTTCAGAGCAGCCCCCAAATTCTCACCCTGTTCGGAACCTGCCATCTCTATGTCTGATTATGAGTCAGAGAAATCCTCCGAATCGCAATCCTCCTCTGGCTGCCGCCAATCAAATTTAGGATCCCACTCCAACCCTTCCTCCGCCCCTTTTTCTAGATTAGGAGGGTTGTGTGAGACAAAATCCTCAGAATCACTCCAGGCGTCAGCCTCCCCTATAGGTTGATGCCTGGGATGACACGCCAAACTCTCCCTACAGTGGTACCTAAAATCAGTGCCCCACTGGACGACCGGGTTATTCTGACTCCCCCAAAGGATGTGAGGCCTATGTTCCCGTAGCCTAGAATGACAGGGAAAACAGGGGATCTGATCATAAAAAACCGGACATCCTCAGAATGACCACCAAAAGGGACGAACATAGTCAATGATTCAGAGACCTCGGTTATAAATCCAGTTCCCAGCGGACGACCGTCCAAAGATCTTACAATGTGTGAATGTAAAAGAAGGCAGATGGGAATGGAATGTCTCCTAGCCCACTCTGCATCCATAAAACAGTCCACGGCGCCTGAGTCCAAAAAAGCCTCAATAAATATTCTCTGTCTCCCCACAGTCAATTCTACAGGAATTAAAGTTTGGAAGGGAAATTGGGTCTGTCCCTCTAGCACCCCCCATACCGCTAGAGGGACTTCCCATTTCCCTGAAGCTCAGGGCAGCGTGGACAGATATGTCCCGTTTGTTACAATTATAGCAGATTATATGTCTGCGAACGGGCTTACGAGCCCGGTTCTCATATGAGCCATCAACCTGCATAGGCTCGCCAGGAGTGTAAATTTCAGTGGGCAGAATTGGAGCTGTATGCACGCTGCGAGGAGCATTAACCCCTTTGTCAGCAAGAGCCAATGCAGTACGTTTCTACCTGTTACATTCGTGGATGCGATTATCAATTCACACCGCAATACGAACCAATGAATCCAGAGAAACATAAGGCTCCAATGTAGTCAAAGCATTCTTAACCTCCTCACCCAAAGTGTGAACAAAAACTGTCATAAGAGGCGCTTCTGGCCAGCCTGTCTCTGTCGCCAAGGAGCGAAATGAGATTGAAAATTCTGCAACGCTTTCAGAGCCCTGCCTCAGATGCATTAAACGCGTAGCCGCGTCCTGACCACAAACATCCTGATCAAATACCGATACCATTTCTCTAACGAGAGTCTCCACTGTATTCACGACCAGTGAATTAGATCGAATAAGTGGCCCGACCCAAGTAAGTGCTGTGTCGGTCAACAGGGATAAAATAAATGAAACCCCAGACTCTTCATTCAGAACCATGAAGGCTGCGCTCACAAACCATGACACTGAAGTCTCTTCGACAATGTCAGCTAGGTGTTAAGTTTGTTGTATTGTCATGTAATCAGAATGTCTGCGAGGCCTGTATATTGGAAGGAAGGTACATTTATTGCGGTATGATGACACCCTGTGTTGGAGGGTCTGTTCACAAGAGTATTTCCTCAGGTCAATTGGGAATGACAGCATTGATTCAGTTCTCCCTGCCACATGTCCTATCTCTCCTCAATATTCATTTCATTACTCTTGTGCCTTTTTACAGAGATCACAACAAATATGTGGCTTTGATCTTAATAAATAACAAGTTATTGTACAGCTTTTTTAATTTGTTTAGTATGGTGGGGTACCATGAGCTATGGCTCAGCGTGCCGCACACGGGCCGGCTCATGATACCCCATTTGGAACAATTCTATTCAAGCGCATGTACCAAAAACTAGGTCAATCACTCCCACTTATACCCCTGTCACACCAGAGTTGCGTTCTCACAGAGTTCGTGCGGCGTTCACAAAAATTGTAGAACGCGGGGGTGAGCGCAGTGGGATCACCTAGAGCGCAGCGGCATCTCTGTGGCATCTCCACTAAACGCCATGGGGTCTCCTAGAACGCCAAGCCGTTCTGATTTCTGGCTTGGCATTCTGATTTGATCATTGTAGCAGCTCAGTGAGGTCTCCTACAGCGCCACGAGAGCGCCATGGGCACGCCCCAAGGTTGCACATAAACGCCACATGAATGCAAGCTAAAGCTGCTTTCACACCAGACGCAAAATTAATTTTTCGCGCGACAGGTTACATTCAAAGTCAATGCAAAGACGCGAATACACGCGAAACTTTGAACGTAATCAGTCGTGCGAAAAATTAACTTTCGCGTCCAGTATGAAAGCGGCTTAATAGTTGAAAAGGAAAGGAGTGTGTACCCCATATCATCCATACTGCGTTTTCCCAGATAGTATAAAAGCCGTGACATACAAGGGGGTATCAAAAAGTTCTAATTATCACCGAGACATATTCAGGGTAGGAACTTGATTTTGCTTTCTTGTCCTTAAGACTTCTCTACATAGTCTCCATCCAGAGTTACACATTTCTACCACCGTTTCTTGACCTTGCGCAGACCGCCTGAATAGAAGTCCCCGATTTCATGGAAAACCAACCCTCCACCTCTTGAATGACCTCATGGAAATTCCTTTTCTATCTCACAACAGTGTCATAAGATGGGCTGTCATCACCACAAACAGATTGCATCTCATTGTGAATCTGTCGGGCAGTGTAACCCTTCAAGTGCAAAACCGTAATTACACTGCGCGCCTAAATCTTCTCCATACTTGGGGTTACTCGTGTTTAGGATCAACTAGCACAAGATTGAATAAAGTGAAATAGATAGTTCTTGGTCCATTAACTAGATAAGGATCACTTTCGAAATGTCGATACACTACTACTTGAAGGACGTCAACCCCTTTGCCTACTTTTTTGTACATAACCACTTTAACTAGTATTTTCCTTTGGCATTTTCATACCTTTTAAAGTGTGGAGATGTTTGTTCTCATTTTTTTTGTTTTTTCCATCACAATTAAACTATAAAATATCTTACTGTGAAACATAATTTTATTTTCAGAAGCTTAAAACTCATTTTCAGCAGATTTAACCTTACATTTTCTACAATTTGAACTTCACATTATCGGCAGCTTCCAGCTTGCCCACACAGTTTCCGCTGGAACTGCACTTTTCTAGTTAAATCATATAATTACCGCTGACATGGAGGTTATCTTTTTGGTTCAATTTGTTTGTTGGTCTGCTTGTCAGCAGGATTACAGAAGAACTACTGGCCCAGTTTTCATGAAACTTAGTGGAAGGGTGTAGCGTAGGAAAAGAAAGGATACATTCAGTTTTGGAGGAGATTTGAATCACGAGGCTGATATACAAATTATTTTTCACTTCCATTAACATGCGCGATAGGGCACTTTACCTTAGCAGAGGTCGTTACTCTCTGAGTGCTCTTCGAGTTATACACTGCTTTTAAAATACCACGTGTTATTGGATGCTGACGCATTGTATTTTACTGAGCTTACTCTTACCTGCCAGGGCTGGAGTTTGGTGACATCTGGGCACCCGCGTTTTTCGAAGAGCCCATCCTTTGGTTTGCAGGATAACATATTGTGTATCGAGTGTGCAACAGCATACACAGCCTTGTACACACTGTACGTGACCTTCAACTGGGCGACGTCTGTGTAAATGTTCTCAACGTTATCCAAGCTCTCAAACCCTGTACACTGTGGCTTAGCTGACAGAGATTGTGCAGAATCATTCCTCCAAGTGCATTGGAACATTGCTTCCCAGAATTCCTTCACAAATGGATCAGAGGACAAAGCTTTGGGCTGTAATCTAGTGAGAAAGGACTTGAGACCTTGAATACTTCCCCTACGAAGGGCAAATCCTAAAGTGCCCTTAAGTGAGGGCAGATTCTGTGGTACAGAGATAGTGGTGGAGGTAGTCCAGGAGTCCGCGGCGATCCACTGCATGTCAGTGATGTTTTGTTGAACTACTTTTTTTAGCAAGGTACGCATGTGCGTGGCAAAAGTAACAATCACTTTGGCTGTAGAATGCCTGATTGTTTCTACGATGCGTGGAATAGTTCTCTCCACGTTAACCTTAGGGATGACCTCAGAAAAAGCCACACACACCTCAAAGTTCTGCAGCTCCTCCAGCAGAAGTTGGATCCCAAACTTACCATAGTCGTCATCACTCATGATCACACCCACCCAGGTCCAGCCAAAGAAACGCAGCATGTGTGCCATGGCTCGGGCCTGAAAGGCGTCATTTGGCACAGTGCGGAAGAAGGTGGGAAACTTTTGATGATCTCCTAGGCACGCACACGTGGCAAAGTAGCTCATCTGGGGAAAACACATGCAATCCTGTTATATGCAATCCATTTCTGTCCTACGCAGTTTATCTATAGGAAATACTTAACAAGAATCAAATACAGCTTTAAGTATTATCATTAAAATGCCGTATACAGGAGATGCACATTTCAAAGTGCATCCATCCTTAACTTCTCCCTCAGCAAATTTTGATATTAGGCCTTAAAGCTTTCATTGCTTTTAAGTTGGCAGTACTGTTTGTTTGCTCACCACGGGGATATTGAACACTCCCAGAGTTCTTGCAATCACAGCAGATGATGTGGAGCCGTGATCACCAATGATGACAGGCACCTCAGGAGTGTTACCACAGTCCGAGCTTGTAATAATAGGGTCCCTCCCAGTCACCAGCCCCAGCGCAGCAGGTAACGTCGCTGTATGACAGGTATCAGCCAGGGCATACCCAAGAGTTACATTTGGCAGAAGCTGAGGATTTCTGTTTATTTCATCCACTGCAAAGATCATGGTCTGAAGCCAACGGTATGCACGCAAATAAAAGCTGAGAGAGAGGAAGACAGGCAGAGAGGTTTAAATTAAACAAATTGGAATCTAAATAACTCTGTATCTTCACCTTTTTTTTCAGAAAATATTATACCGATAATACAGATATATTGTAGAGATCAACTCCCTCATCATTGTATTTCATGGAAATAGATTCAGTTAGATAGTAACAGATATTAAAAGTTTAAAAGTTGCACACTCACATTTTGCAATGCAAAGGTGCTGGCCGTTGTGTGAAGTCCTCGTCAGGCGCACGTGGCAATAAGTGAATAGGAAACAATCCTCCAAGTATCACATCACCCTCTTTATACACACCACTCTGTGTGAACCGAGTTCTCATTGACTTGCAGGAGGACCCTTCCAACTCACATATGGCTACAAAGACAAATGACACCCCCAGCCATAACCACAGGTGAACATCCATCTCCTGAAGGAGATAGATGGAGGACGGCAGAGAGATGGGGAGAGAGGTTCGAGTTCTCCCACTGAAAATCAGATTGGCCTCTTTATAAAGGGCCTAGTCTTGCTGTAAAACAGAGGATGAAAAAAAGACAGAAAACATTGTGTAAAAGACCGGCAATTGTCTAAACCCTGGTGGAGCTCGTTCAACGGTCAAGGCCTTGTCCCAAAGGGCAGGACCTGAATTGGCTTGTTTTTAGCTGGAGGTAATTATTTTAGAATGCCCCAGAGTCTGGAGCTGACACTGGCTGACTAATTTACTGAGTGCTAATTTTTCCATGTGGGATCATGAGATGATTTCCATGTATTTGGGCATGTTTGTACATCGTTTGGTCTAGGCGTTTAACTGATTACGTAATTATTTTCTTGCTTGTGTCTTTATTTGTGTCTTGTTTTTGCGTGAGGGCTTGTATTTTTTATATTCTGTGCACACAAATACAGTTTGACAAATAATAGAATACAATATAATCTCTTCCTGTCTTTCATCATTAGGAAATAAGTGGCAAATTACAAAATGCAATCAATGTTATCCTGGGTGTCAGGGGAAGTTTCTCAGATATCTTGATTCAACTCCCAACTTAATTTCTTGAAGACACAGATCATAAAATAAGATCACAATTTGGTCATGTGCAGTCAAATGCATTTGCTCCCTGCAGAAACATAATGAATTACGAACCTAATATTCTAACTAATCAGTTACATTTATAGTCTAGTCTGAACCATAAACACCAATGTCTCTGAAAGTTGGGGTGCATACATAGTGCTGTTGGAGTAGCAACAAGCAGTATTGGTCTTGTCTTGTTTTGCTTAAGACCTACATCCGTTGCAAGGTTGGTTGCTTACTTTTTAATGGAGTCCCTGTTTTTCATGTGGACACCTCCCATCACCCTGAATGCTTTCACAATCAGGCTAAGCTGATAAGGAAAGTTAAGCATGGAAATGGGCCAGACAGGGAGGTTCCAGACAGTGGCTTAACCCCTTTCTGCAGATGTAGACGCTCGCGTCTATGGAACTGCAAATTTATTTATTTAATGTTTATTTGTACAGGGACAAGTATGAAGCAAGTGAACCATTGCCACACACTACAGCATTTATAGCTACAGCTAATTTGCAATGCCCGTCCCTAACTGGGCTTTTAAATGCATAAAATTCCCAAATACACACAAACAATCACAACAATAAACTGACAACAATTTCACACAAAACATGCATTACAAGGACCTAAAAATATATAATCACACAATAACATAACACTAGGAAGGACATGCATAATCATCCATGACTGCAAGGACTGAGTCCTCTTTAAAAACTGTTTCAGTCCAAGTTTAAAATTATTCAGGTCTGGATCAAGTCTGAGTTCTACTGGTAAAGCATTCCACATTTTAACCCCCTGAACAGAGAATGCCGTTTGTCCTAGAGAGGATTTACGAAATGGCACCTTACAGTCTCCATGAGATGCTCCACGTGTTACAGAGCCAAATACTCTGAGGGGAACAATAAGGTGACTGAGCACCTGGGGGGCCTGATTATTTAAACATTTGTGAACTAGTTTCAGGTTAGCAAATTTAATAAAATTATCAAAGCTTAACATATTCATTTTTTTAAGAATATGGCCATCATGTGACCTTATTGGCTTCCTATCTAAGATTTTAATCGCTCTATTATAGATCATCATCATAGGTTTAATTGTTGTAGGTGCTGCTTGTGACCAGGAAGTTACACAATAGCTAAGATGAGAGAAGATCATAGTGTGCATAAAAATATTTGCTGCCTGGAATGGTAAGCAGTCTCTAATGAGCTTAAATGTGTAAAGGTTTGCTTTAGCAGCCCTACAAGCCATTTTCACATGGTTCTCAAATCTAAGGTTAGAGTCTAACTGGAGACCAAGATACTTTGTTTCCTGAACCTGCTCAATAGACTGTCCATTGATTTTAAGATTTAACTCATTATTTTGGACTGATGACTGGGCCCTGGTAGAAAAACAAATAGACACTGTTTTCTTTGTTTTAAGTGTAAGGCATGAACTCTTAAACCAAGCAGCAATAGACTGTAAATGATTAGAGAGCTGTACAGAAACAGAAGATGTGGTCTTACCAGACACATACAAGACAGTATCATCTGCATACATCTGAAAACCTGCTCCCACACATGACAGAGGTAAGTCATTGATATATAAACTAAATAGAAGAGAACCAAGAACAGAGCCTTGTGGGACACCTGTTTTAGTCTTCAGAAATGATGACTTCTCATTATTAATGACAACACATTGTTCTCGGTCGGATAGGTAAGATTTAAACCACTGTAGCGCACCAGCAGAGTGGTTTAATTTTGACAATCTATAGAGAAGAATATCATGATTCAGGGCATCAAAAGCCTTTTTAAGGTCAAGAAATGCAGCCCCTACCACCTCACCTTTATCCAGAATGGATTTAAGCTCATCTATGAAAAAGCAGTTAGCAGTCTCAGTAGAATAGCGCTGACGGAAGCCAAACTGAAGTGGGTGGAGAAAATCATTTGAATCCAGATACTTAATAAGTTGCTGAGCAACAACCTTCTTGAGTATTTTAGAAAATACAGATAAAATACTAATTGGTCTGTAGTTGCATACCTGATCAGCTTCACCCGCTTTAAAAACTGGAATTACTCTTGCTTGCTCTCATCCACAAGGAAAACTGCCATTAGCTATGGACAGGCTTATCAGATGAGTGAGAGGCTTTGCCAAGAAGTATTTATTCTTTTTAAGAAAAGAGACATCAAGGTGAGAAAGATCTTTGGAGTGGCTGTTTGAGAGCTTGTCTATTATTTCAAGGACATCATTTATGTTTGTTTGTTTGATTATAAAATTTGCCGCACATGCACTATTAGGAACAGGAGGCTCCACATTGCAAACTTTGAAATCATTACCTAGTTCCTCAACAGATGTAACAAAATAACTATTTAATTCATGTGCAATCTGACTGCAACAAGAAATTAGCTCACTCCCAATTTTAATGCTACTTATGTTACTATGTTTGCCTAAGGGTTTTATCATACTATTTAAGCACGCAGTTACTGTACTCGATCACTAGATAGCACCCCCGGATCAGTTATTGAATATTCACAAGCAAGCAGAGTTTGAACACGGTTTTGAGTATGGGGAAGTTCACTCCACTCCCTGTTTTTCAAGAGTTGCATGAATTAAACTCCTCAGCTAAGCCTGATGTGCAAACTGGTCAATATCCTTCACTATAGTATTGATCCAGCAGTTTAAAAAAATGATCTCTTGCAACAGAATAAATCGTTGTCCTCTGTAGCAACCACTTTAGCTACAGTGAGCCAACGGTATTCCAATTAGTGGTTCAGAAAAATCAGTTTTCTGAAGCAAAAAATTCGACATGGTATTGATTCTTTCACATTCTACTGTCAATTACAGTCATCACATACAAAAAATGCGTAGTTCCCTACCGTGGATTTACGTGTCGATTCCTTCATTGATAAATTCAGCGCTTCCTTATATCCACCCAAGTACCGGTGTTGATAGCCAATCACTCAATTATACACTCAGGCTCTTCTGCGTAACTGCACAGTTATAGTTCATGCCCTCGTGAAACTTCTCGGTAACAATGTATTGATTGGCTCGTTTCTTATCCAATTCCCAAGTGTTTAAAGATTCCACAGTAGGTGAAACACATTGATTGGACAAACATAAGAGCATACAAGCCTATGCGTATCAGCAAGCTTGGTTGTATCCTGTCTACGTTGCGCGCATTGCGCAGCTGAAATAGAGGCAATTAATAGAAAAAAAGACTTGCAAAACTGGGCTTGAAGTGTTCAGTTACATTTACAGGATTTAAATGAGATAAGGACATGGACAATGGGAATTATTTCGAATGAAACAGGACCGGAGGGTTCCTTCTACTGGACACATCGGTCTCTGGAAGAGGGATTCAATGAAAAAGGTGAGGCTGCTACTTTTGCTTTTTGTTTTGGAATGTATACCGTATTCAAGAAAGTTGAATGCCGAGGTTTTTTTCCTGTTTAAAACGTGAACTGCCCATGCATTTGGGTGGACCCCCTGGTACGTTCATTGCACCGTTCTGTTGAATCTAGGGAGGCATATATTGTTTGATCCTCCCTGAAAGTGGAATGTCTGCTCTGTTAAAATAAGGTATATTTCAGAATTGAGATATTACGGAGTTAGTGAGTTGTACTTGTTCCTTATAAGTGTTGAAATGAGTTCTCGAGCTCGGAAGTGGGAACTGGTAGCTTTCATTGCAGGGTGAATGTTCTGACCGTTTAATCAGCAGCTTATTTAATGAGTATGTGTGCTGGCTTGGGGGACTTTGAAGAAAAATGGACAAAACTCTAAACTTTATTATGGAGAAAAGGCATGTTTTGTGTTTGGAGAGGTTACTGGTGACCACTGATGTTCAACTGCACTGACATTGATAAATTCATGCTAAACTCAACCAGAAAATCATTAGTTCATATTAAATTTCTTGCCTCAAAACTTTTTTTGTCTTAAATACATGATTATTTAATGATTTGACAGTGCACCATTTTGAGGGATCTAAGACTTTGGGGAGCCACTTGGATAGCTGTATTTGGCTAATAGCATGTAGGTAATCTAGAATGTAATGTTGAAGATGAATACTACTTGTGGACAAGGAGTTTATGATCCCAGAAATGTATAGATTTAAGCCCCAGCAGTTTTTCAATTCTCAGTATTATTTTTTTTTGCAATTTCAATGGTGAATTCTCATGAAGATTTTTTTATGTTTGCAGCCCATTTTCTCTACCAAAATAATGAAAATAAACTGAAATACGATGTAATTCTAAATGCTGTAAGTGTATTTTCTGAGTTGAGCCACACTTTTCCTCTTCATGAAGCTTAAATCTTGAATTATAAAGCATTAAATTGGGTAAATTGGGAGGAGTGAACTTCCCCATATTCAAAACCGCGTTCGAACTCTGCTTGCTTGTGAATATTCAATATCTGATCCGGGGGTGCTATCTAGTGATCAAGTACAGTAACTGCGTGCTTAAATTTGCAGTTCCATGTCTGCGAGCGTCTACATATGCAGAAAGGGGTTAGATGCAGCATAATCCTTTCATAGAAGGATTATTCAGAATATTCAGCATCATAGACTGCACCCACATCCCCATATCAGCACACCTGGGTGAAAATGAAGCAGACTACGTCAATCCCAAGTCATTCCACAGCCTCTACATACAGGTAGCGTACATCTTACAATACTATTTTCAATGTACATTTTACATTCAGTCAGTTCATCACTCATAATGTAATCCTTCAATTTCCAATTTCCATCATTTGTATCATAGTCATTTCAAATTAAACTGTCTAAATGTACGAAGAAGCCCACAAAATACTGGTGGACTATGTTTGAGTCCCTTCAAATGCACAATCTGCATTATTGACTACTGTTAACCCCAAATGCTTCTGCAGATGACATGTCACTAGCCTTGTGGCAAAATGGCCTGGGTCCGTCCACAACTCCCAGATCTTCAGGGAGTCTGCGCTGTACCAGAAACTTGAGCAGGGTATGACACACTGAGTATCATTTTAATTGTCATTTTAATTTAATTAAACTGCATTTTGTGACCAAGGCCATTCCTTTTTATCTCTAAGGCTGTTCAGTGGAGTGCTGCTTGGCGACAGGGGGTACACCTGCCAGCCTTTCGTCATGACACCCTATCCTGACTCTGCTGCAGGGCAACAAACTAGGTTTAGTGTGGCCCTTGCCAAAACCAGGGTCAGGATAGAGATGACCTTTGGTGTCATCAAGGCCTGCTTCAGCTGCCTCCGTGGGCTCAGGGTGGCCCCAGACCGGGCATGCAGAATCATTTCTGCATGCGTTGTGCTGCACAACATCACCACCATCGGGAAGGAGAGGACCCCTCCTGTTAACCCCCCACCCCCTGATGTGGTAGACCCCATCGCTGTTGACTAACCTACAGGGAGGGCTGTTGGAGAGGCCATGACACAGCAATTCTTTAGTTAAGCACCAAATGCCGTTTTTAATTTTTATTTCAGTTTCAATTTCTTTTATCTCGTTCCTGAAAAAAAGAACACACATTCTAGTTTCATTCTTTCCCATGCCTGAAAATAAATGACATCACTGAATTACCTTCTTCTCATGCTCAAATTTTTCAATCTCAAGTTTGATTTTTTTATTTTTAATTTTTTATACTCTAATTCAAGCTCGAGTGTTCTTTTATAGAGCCCTCTCACACTGTCTGCTCCGACCTGAGACAAATACATTATATAGTTGCTTCAGCATGTTAAGCATTGCCCCTTTGCAAGGCTCACTTTAGAATACTTCCAATGTCACACTGGCTATCCTCATTAAATTGAATTTAATTACATCTTGTGACTGTCCTGTGGTGGTTTGTTGAGAGGTGGAGGCCACAGGCTCGGGGGCAGGAGGGCTTCCCTCTTCCTGTGAAATAAGCATCATAGCAATTGATTAATTGCAGGATAGAGAGCACGTGAGCACATATATTAGTCCCATGTGCAGATCACTGCCATTAGTGAGACAATAAAGATACATCAGTAACGGCCACAGTGTCCACACTCCATCAGTGTTAAGACGGGCAAATTGAGAACTGCATAAAATTGTAACTAAGGACGAAGGTACCAACTACAGTCTTACTGAGCATGCGGACAGCGTCTCATCATCATTGGCCTCCACCTAAGAATTTGATATGTGGAATTTGTTTAAATTTATGATCAGCATGTGTACATGTTTGTGTACATGTATATGACAGGTTGATTTTCCTGTTACTTCTCAGGGTTTCCTCCAGGATTTTTTGAAACTGTGGGCTTCAGCTTCAGGTCAAAACTGAGCATTATCAATTGTGGCCAGTTTTCATTAATCAGCATGTAGGCGATGTAATAATTGAAGTCTATTTGCACAGAGGTTTATCAGTTTCACGTGCTTGACGGTGGATTTCACATATAATATGAAAACCAATTATGACTCCAGACTCCGGAATTGGAATTAGATAATCATGAAGATACATTTAGGTACAGCAGGATGTGCTCAAACCAACACAGAAGTTAACATCGTAGTTTATGGTTTTGCGAAGTGAACAAAATATTTTTCTCTAATCGTTGCACTTATTGCATTAAAGAAGAAAGCAGCACGTTTTACTGCCAATGGCTAATTTTTATTCATTGGAAAACGTGTTCATCAAGCAAAATGATTGACAACAGGTCAAGAATTATTAGCGCTCATTTTAACTTAACAAGGAGAACTGGCGACACCTGATTGTCCTTAGGATTTTGGAGTTTACGTAAAGTCATTTTACATAGGTGTGGCGGCTTTTATTTTGTCGTGGCGGTGCGCCACAATCAATTACACATAGCGGAAACCCTGCTTCTGTATGGGACAGCGTTTGTGTGGGTGGAGGCAGCAGTGTGAGTCAGCGTCTCACTATTAACTGTAAAGTCAACGCATGTTAACCTCCTTACTCCCACAGTGAATGGTATATTGGATAAATGTGTCTTATAAGCAACCAAGTGTTTGGACATTGACTGACTGAAACATACCCTGTACAAATGAGGTGCTGTTGGAGCTGCAAGCTACACCGGGGTCTGATGTCACCCCCCCATCAAGGGGGCGACCCACATTATTGGAGAGGGCCAGCTCCTCTGCAGGGCTTTACTCCTGAGTGGGAGGCCCTCCCCCTGTCTTTTTCAAGTCACATCGTTTCCTGTGGGCAGCAAACAATATCAAATCAATTCCATTGTGATCATCCTACAACAGAGGCAGTGTGAAGTCATAAAGCCTTGTACATTTTCCAGGCTATTGCCTACAACAGATACATATGTAGCAGATATTATAGTAAGCCTACTGACTGCTTTGACGTATGTTTTTATACTTATTTTTATTTGCTCCCAGGTTCTTTTGACTTTGATGGGGTTGCAGCTGAAATAATAAGGCTGAGATTGTCATACACACCACATGAATACAAGCAACATGAATTTATGGGACACAAAAATGTTAATATACTCAGATCTACTCATGTCCTCACGATGGGCGAGTAATATTGTGATCACACTAACTTGCGCATGAACACAGTCGCAATTTTTCTGCCAGCACTCCCAGCGGCTATTGGCAGTTGCGGCAGTGTTACTTTTGGCCTGAATGACGTGTTTGAATTCCTCATATTTGTTAAGTATCAGTGTCTGCTCCTCCATGGTGAAATATGCAGCTTGGCTCGGTTTCTCCATATCTGCAATTGGTCGTATTCAGCAAACACCGCCCCTTTTATGTGAACACGCACATTCCTAGAATGGAAAACTCTGGGTACAATTACCGAGCTGATAACCG
This sequence comes from Gymnothorax javanicus, assembly GCA_029692085.1. Taxonomy (NCBI): domain Eukaryota; kingdom Metazoa; phylum Chordata; class Actinopteri; order Anguilliformes; family Muraenidae; genus Gymnothorax; species Gymnothorax javanicus. Next base: position 41,923,823 of record CM056195.1, read on the forward strand.
GCTTTGTGCTACCGCTTATCAGAAATGCGGAAGTCTGGTTAAGTGCAGCCAGATAACAAAAAGATAGCCCGAGCATGTTAATCCAGCTTCGTGGTACTGGCCCCTGGAGTACAGCTGAACTCTTAGCGGTTTTTCATGCAATGGGGACAATAAAGATCTGAACAGATAATTAAAACACAAACAATACAGTCCGTATATCTCAGTATCTCGCAGCTGTATTATTTCGTTCCCTTTAGCATGAACACAGAATTCATATGAAAATAATACGTGATTAAAGCTGCAAGCAGCATTTGTGCTGTGAAGTTTCGAGCAAATCGGCCAATGTCAATGTAAAATGTGGCATTTCCTGTTTCCACAAGGGGGCACCATGAGCGAGATTGCCTACGAACATATGCAGGCATTCAGGGCAGGGCTTTTATCATGTACAGGAATTTTGAAGCCGTTTGGATGAAGTATGAGGGAGAGAGAGCTGCTTGATTATGCATGGCGAGGCATCAGAAATGGGGACACCATAGCGGCCACGCCCACTGACCTACAAACATGCAGAGCACAATTTTTGATCAGCATGGTCTCTTGATCTCTAATCACGATGGCCAACTTCCTGTTTGGAGTAGACCAATGGTGCCAGAGACTTTTTTGTTCGTCTTGGCAACTTGCACATGTGCACCAATTTACATCTTCCTACTCCAAAAAAGCCCCTATGGGGAGGGGTTTTTGAAAATTATAAGGGGGCGCTATAGAGGCATTTCGCTCCCCCCATTGGCAACGCCCCCATCAGATGTAGGATCGCGCCACCCTTGACCTGTGTATCAATTTTCATGATGATAAGAGTTCATTAAAGACATCAAAAACCCAAACGTATTTTCATGGCGAGGGATCGACAGTTGCTGCATCGCTATATAGACGCCATTACTCGTAGCTTCACAGCATTCATAATGTAGCTTCACCAACTTGTTCTGCATGTTTAAGAAGTGGAAGGAAGTAGATGGGCTCAACTGTGTCATCAGTACAAGTTAAAGTAAAAACTGGTCACTTCCTGTTAGCGGCCACGCCCACTGACCTACAGACATGCAGAGCACAACTTTTGATCAGCATGGTCTCTTGATGACCTGTAATAAATCTGAGGTTGGCTGGACGAAATCTCTAGTAGGAGTATGTTAAAATACAACGTGTGGTAATCGGGCCAAAATGACATGTACAAATCAAAATGGCCGACTTCCTGTTTGGAGAAGACCAATGATGCCAGAGACTTTTTTGTGCATCTTGGCAACAGACACGTGTACCAATTTTTATCTTTCTACTCCAAAAAAACCCCTATGGGGAGGTGTTTTTGAAAATTTCAAGGGGGCATTATAGAGGCATTTTGCTTCCCCTATGGGTGACACCCCTATCAGATGTAAGAGCTCGCCACCTTTGACCTGTGTATCAATTTTCATGATGATACGAGTTCATTAAAGACATCAAAAACCCAAACGTATTTTCATGATGAGGGATCGATAGTCGCCGCGTTGCCACACGGACGCCATTACTCAGAGCTTCACAGCATTCATAATGTAGCTTCATCAACTTGTTCTGCATGTTTTAGAAGTGGAATGAATTTGATGGGGTCAACTATGTGTCATCAGTGCATGTTAAAGTAAAAACTGGTCATTTCCTGTTACCACCGGGGGGCCCTATTAGTAAAGTGGGAAGTTAATATATCGGGACATTCAAGGCGGAGCCATAATCATGTTTATAAAGTTCAAAGCTGGTACAAACAAGTTTGTGGGTGTGAGCCGTTCAAATGTAAATGGCAAGAAAACAAAAAGTCGCAAAATTTGTCGAGCCCTAGAAGCCACGCCCTTTGACCTACAGACATGCAGAGCATAACTTTAGATCAACACGGGGTCTTGATTATCTGTTTTAATGGGAAGTCTTTTGGGCGAAATCCCTTGGAGGAATTTGTTAAAATATGAGGTGAGGAAATCGCAGGTAATCAAAAATTCAAATCAGAATGGCTGACTTCCTGTTGGGGTTGGACCATGACGTCAGTGACTTTTTTGTGCATCTGGGTATGATACATGTGTACCAAATTTCGTCCGCCTACGTAACCCCAATGCGGAGGGTAAGTAGAAAATTTGTAGGGGGGTTATTTCAGCATTTCGCATCGACCATGTGCGAGCGCCCAAAAATGTCAAATTTTGGATGTGGCTGGAGGAATGTGGAAAGTTAGAAGCATTTTGAAAATTGGGAAGCGGGCAAAATTGGGGCATGAAAAGTCAGAGGAAAAATAATAATAATTAAAGCTGCAAGCAGCTACCAATTTTTATCTTCCTACTCCAAAAAAACCCCTGTGGGGAGGGGTTTTTGAAAATTTCAAGGGGGCGCTATAGAGGCATTTTGCTCCCCCCATGGGTGACGCCCCTATCAGATGTAAGAGCTCGCCACCCTTGACCTTTTTTATTAATTTTCATGATGATACGAGTTCATTAAAGACATCAAAAACCCACGTGTATTTTCATGGCGAGGGATCCATAGTCGCCACATTGCCACACGGACGCCATAACTCGTAGCTTCACAGCATTCATAATGTAGCTTTACCAACTTGTTCTGCATGTTTTAAAAGTGGAATGAAGTTGATGGGTTCAACCATGTGTCATCAGTACATGTTAAAGTAAAAACTGGTCACTTTCTGTTAACACTGGGGGCACTATTAGTAAAGTGGGAAGTTAGCATATCGGGACGTTCAAGGTGGAGCCATCATCATCTCCAGCAAGTTTGAAGCTGCTATGATCAAGTATGTGGGCGTGAGAGCATTTTGAAATTTTTGGCGAGTCGCCAAATTTTAGCACGCCCTAGCAGCCACGCCCTTTGACCTACAGACATGCAAAGCACAAGTTTTGATCAGCTTGGTCTCTAGATGATCTGTACCAAATTTGAAGTTGATCGGGCGAAATCCCTAGGAAGAGTTTGTTTTAAAATTCAAAAATTCAAATCAAAATGGCCGACTTCCTGTTGGGTTTAGGGCGTGGCTCCCATGAAATTTTTTGTATGTCTGGGTATGATACATTTGTATACCGAATTTCGTCTGCCTATGACAAAGTAACCGAATTTCCCTAAGGGAATTTTGAAAAGTGTTTAGGGGGCGCTATTTCGGCATTTTGCGTCAATCATGTGCCAACGCCCAAAAATATCGAATTTCGGATGTGGCCAGACAAATGTGGAGAGTAACAAGCGTTTTCATATTTGGAAAAGGGCCGAAATTGGGCTTTGAAGTGGCGTAATAATAATAATAATAATAATAATAATAAACAGTACGATTTCAATAGGGTCCTTCGCTGACGACTTTCAGTAGGCTCGGGCTCTAATAATAATAAACACCACAATTTCAATAGGGTCCTCCGCGGATGACCTGTCGTCGCTTGGGTGCTAAAAATACTGATTACAAGATACAGAGCAACAGTATGCTATATATTCGTATCAAGGAAAAAAGCTCATAGTGCATCGTATAAGTTATAACAGGCCACCAAAGTCAAGCATCTGGCTGCACCAGCTGATAGCTCAGTTGAATGATGATTTGCCTATCACAGTTCAATCACATTAGTGAGAAGTTTCCAGAAATGGCCTCAGGCCACACACTTGGTGTCTTGTCCACTGTCACCAGATTCCAATCCAGGTGGGTAGATTTTGATTAGATTATGTTGGAGAAAAATAACTTTGAAAACATGGACATATTTTGGGCTTGTTGAGGATGAACTGTACAGTTTTATTTAACATCCTTCATTTCCATTTGTTAAGTTCGTAACAAGTCTTTAAAAAGAACTCTCAATGTCTGTGTATATGTCGTTTACAGGGCTGCCAACTTTTAGAATACTTTGGAGTAAGACTGCAAGATAAATCTGTGTGCACCGGCTGGCAATAAACCATCTGGGGGGGGATGACCCCCAGATGAAAATTTTGTTGAAAATAAATGTAACTGCATCAATTCAGTGCACTTCGAGAGCAAAATCAAGGGTCTACATCAGGGGTGGGGAACCTTCTCTAGAAAGGCTGGTGTGGGTGCAGGCTTTCATTCCAACCAGGTAATTACACACCTACTAATTCTACTAATGAAGGTCCTTAGCAAAGATTCCAGAGGTTGATTAGTAGAATCATGTGTGTAGCAGCTTGGTTAGAATGAATGCCTGCACCCACACTGGCCCTTTCTGGATAAGGTTCCCCACCCATGGTCTAGACTGATGAAGATCTGTATTCTTTTAAATAAATGTGAGCTATAGTAGACAATTAGAATATCAACATAATGGTTCGGGGAATCATTGTGGGTCTGTGACTGGGGAGTGTGTAGAACGCTGACATAATGGTTCTGGGAATCATTGTGGGTAAAGGAATTTGGATTTAGTAAACAGCTGAGGCCTGCACATACGAGTAAACTTGTGAGAGATATAATGAAGCGGGCTGGTGATGATGAAAAGCTGTTAAAAAAGTTTGGTTAAGAAGCAGCACTTCATTGGCATGAAGAAGCTGAGTATCAGAGATCTAAGCGAAAGTGAAAAGGGCAAAGCCCGAGGGCATAGGCGCGGTCGTGGCCGTGGGGGAAACGGATCGCTTGGGGGTAATCAAGCTTGTTTTATATGCGGGAAGGACGGTCATTTCTCTTGAAATTGTCTGAATCAAGCTTGTTTTGTATGTGGGAAAAACAGTCATATCGCTAGAAATTGCCCGAATCGGGCTCAACAATCTAGAAAAAGAAAATAATTTGGCATGACTAACCGTCCCAGAGAAGGCGTTAACATCTGGGGAGCCATTACCCAATGATGAAACTAAATTTTTTGCATTAATGGCAGCACCAAATAGCGCTTTGAAAGTGTTGATAGTAAACAGCACACCAATTTATCACTGCAATAACTCTACAATGGAATTTACACGGCACACGGGTTCGTCTCATGGGGGAACCGATTGAATGCTATTGAAATAAAGCGTTGTCTGCGTATGTTATCGAAGCAACAATTGGTGTCAGATCATAAGAAAATTAGAGCCTTGGATCTTTTCCAATATGAATGAATGTGAGAGAGGAAAGTGCACTGAGGTGTGTGTGTGTGTATGTGTATGTATGTATTCTGAGCTCAGATTGTGTGTGTAGAAATCAACGTGAATGAACCTAACTCTGTGTCTGTAAACAACTGCAATGCTGGCATATTTGTTATTTCTGTCTTTGCTAGATTGAATACAGTTGTCATTTCATTCCATGAAGTGCTTATAGATGTCTACAATAAAATTAGCATTCATTCAAGAATTATTTAAGGTGCCCATAAGTGTTTCTAATGTTGTGGCTAATTGAATTGCTTTGAGATGCAGGACAAAGCCCAATATTTAAATGCTCTAATATTTGGTGGTAGTAATACATTGCAGAGAAAACTACCAGTGATATGAGCCCCTAAGAACCATACCGGGCCATCCCGCACTTTTGGCGAAATTGAGTTGAGGTAGTCAGCATGTGCAGAAAACTGAGATCTACATTTCCTAAATGAGCCAACCCAATCTACCCACATGGATTGCTCATATAAGCAAACGTCCTCTCTGCCACTGTAAATATGCAATGCGCTGCCTTAGCCATAGTGGACCATCCCACAACTTTTCCATAATTCAATGTAAACATGGCGGCTAGGTATCGCACTGATGAGGAATTGCTTGCTATGATTGATGATGATGGTGAAGTGGAAGATAATGGAGACCCAGAGTTTGACCCAAATGAATCAGAAGATGATGGTTCCTCTTCAGAAGGAGGTAGGTTTCACTTTAAATGAAACAGAAGGGCATCCAAAACCTGCATAAGAAGTGCACTACGAAACTGTACATATCTTGAGTTTTTAACAGAAGCAGTGTTTCTAGTTCCCAGATACTCTAAATGACCAGGAAGCTGGCAACTTTGAGTCCCATTTTCTCAAAAGTTCCCCAACATGGGTTGGCCCAGTATGGCTCTTAGGGGCTCATATCCTCTATGAGCATGAAGTAATTACACCATTTGAATTTGTTAAATATTTGTAAAATTCTAAAGAGCTAGAAAATCTAAGCAGTTTTCTGTAAATAATTAGACTGTGTGAGATTGGTGTGCTAGAAGACACTATATACACTATACACACTATATAACACACGGGACACATGGGGAGGGGTAGTAGTACAGAAGGGGGCAATCCCTACACCCCCTGAGCCATTCCACACGTACATGCAGGATTAGTGGAGAGAACTAATGGAACCCTGAAAGCAAAACTGCGCAAAGCCATGGTAGAAACTAAATGGAATTGGGTAGCATGTCTGCCATTAGTATTAACCAGTATGGGAATAACACCACAGCGCGGAATGGGGTTGTTACCTTATGAAGTAGTACATGGGAAACCTTTTGAATTATCACAGTTATTGCGGAGAACACAAATAGAAGAAGCAACTCTGGCAGAATGTATGATTAGAATGCTAATTAACAAGAGTGAGATTTGAAATGTGCTTCCTCCTAGATCAGTAGCGGAGCTGCCAACAGGGGAGATTAAGCCTGGAAATTGGATCCTGCTGCGGAGTGTCGGTAAAAAGCAGAAGTGGAGTGAACCGACGTGGCAGGGTCCATATCAAGTGCTCCTGACCACACCGACTGCAGTGAGGATACAGGAGAGGGAAACGTGGATACATCAGCCACACTGCAAGGTAGTACCTCCTCCAACTGGTGTGGAGGTGCATCTAAATAAGTCAGGATAGACTTGGAGGGAGTCCAACTACAAAGGGGGGCGTGGCATATAGAGCTCGCCCGTCTCAAACCCGGTGAAGAACTTATTTACGCTCCAAGTCAGTAGAAACTCCAGACTGATTCATAAAATGGCTCACCTCTCCCTGTGTTTGTTGATCCTAGGTATATGCATGGTAAGTGCAGCCTGCATGCCAACCTCATCCATGGCAAGAAGGTATGTGGGGGCGGATAGCCACTTGTTTGACTTAGGAGATCCCTCTCACATATATGCAACTAATACATGGTGGAGATATGCAAACATCAGCACATTCTGTAAACCGCACTGAGTGTTATGTGTGCACACACCTGCCAGCCTCCATATCTACACCCAAAGTAGAGGTGTTACAAGTCGCAGCGCTGCTGCCGGATAGCTCACTAGGTTAAGGCACTGCGTTGCAATGCAGAAGTGACTATCACGTCGCGGGTTCGAGCCCCGGTTGTACCAACCGGCAGTGGTCGGCAGCTTTTTCAGAGTAGCCCACAATTGGCTATTGCACTACAGGGAAAGGACTGCCGGGAAAGGCAAATAAAATAAATAGCTTTGTTCGTTGCTCAAGCGCCTCCTGTTGGCCAGACGGGCGCTCATTAGGAAGATCCTAAGCCTGTTCATGTCCGGGTATCCTCCGCTCTCGTTCTGAACTTGCAAAGATTCAACCAATGAGTGTATAAGAAGCAGTGGCTGACAGGCACGTGCTTCGGAGGAGAGCCGTGAACTGTCTTCACTCTCCTGAATTGGCAACAGGGGGTCGCAAACGAGCAAGCCTTGTACATAGTTCACCAATTGGGCATTCCAGATTCAGGTGGGATTGGAGAAGTCAAATTTATAATAAAAAAAAACAAGTTGCAGCGCCCACGATGAGTGTGAATAGTACAATTAAGTGCGCTATGGCAGTGTCTACTGCTTGTAGTGGATTAGCCTTAATGGACTCCAGTTTACCCCCGCTCAACATAGTAATGAACTCTGGGTTAAAGTACTGCACCGACAAAGATGGGTACCTGAAGTTGTGAAACATGAGTTCTAACGTTCCGCTCATGGTAGGCCATTATAGTCCGGGGCAGAAGTTTTGGCTATGTGTCAAAGTGATGGCACAGAATTTGTGGGAATAACCCAGGGGTGTCAGGGGAAGTTACTGATTTTCTGTGGCTATCCACAAATAACAGAAACATCCTTTTTCACTGGGAGAGAAGACAGTCCAAATGGCACACTATGTCACCTGTGGGCACCTCACTGGAATGGGACGAGAGCTGTGGATGGTATTGGTTGTGTGGACATCGAATATATGTAGCGTTACCGCCAAATTGGGGAGGGGTATGTGCTTATGTACAATTAAGTGATCACGCATACATTGTGAGTGCGGACACTATGACCACGTGACGGAGACAAGATGCAGCGGCACCACATAATCCGATTTGGGGAACTAATGTTCCAGCAGAGGGAAGTTGTGGTCAGTAGGGGACAAGATCGCCCTCTCCCTGTTTCCGCATCTGGGAGTTGGGAAGGTAATGTTGCGAATGGAAACTGTGAACTATCGCCTAAGTGTACTTATAAATGAAACCCGTAATATCACTAGGAGTGTACAGCAAGGATTGACTGCCTTACGATTAATGACACTGCAAAATCGAATAGTACTCGATTTATTGACAGCGGCACAGGGTGGAGTTTGTCAAATAATAGGAGAATCATGCTGCACCTACATACCAGCAAATGATGAGGAGGGGGAGTAATAGATCAAGCCTTGCAACATTTAAAAGATCGATCAGATGCACAGCTGAGTGACTATGTATCTGACAGTACCTGGTGGCAGTGGCTCGTTTCTGGGGGGTGGAAAGCAGCAATAACATCTATATTGAGCCTCATAGCAGCAGAATTCACAGTGCTGCTCTTTTGTAGTTTGCTGTGGGATTCCAATGATTAAAAGTGTCTTATCAAAGGTGTTGAATGCTAACCCACAGTTTCAGATGTTTATGTTACAGGATATCGAGGAAGGACGTGCTCTGACCGAGGAGCTGGAGGAGTCATACGGTTATGTGATAGAAATAAGTGACCTGTTTAAACAATAGCGCATTTCCCATGAAATAAAGCACATGCTGAAAATCGAGAGAAGTAGGCATGTTGGCGGATAATCAATTATAAAGAGGAGGGAAATGTTGGTGGAATTCAGTCATAAATTCCTTATTATTGCTTATTTGGTTATCAATTGTTTATCCTTGCTTGCTCTTGATTTAGTATTGATTTACTTGTTTATTCAGTCATTAAGTGTTTATCCTTGCTTGTTCTCGAGTGGCCTAGGTGACCTAGGCCATGCGTGATTGCAACTTTTATAATCTAGCTTGTTCCTATGTAGAAGCGTCATGAAGTTTTTTTACTGAAACTGTGTTCCTTCTGAAGCATGGAGTTTTCTAGATAAGACCCAAGGAAACGTAAATTTCTGCAGGGGGAGAAACTTTTTAGGATTACTGGAGCCAGACTTACTTGGGATGCGCACGCACGCAGCTGACACAGAGGGTGTACATCATGACGTTCTGCTTTTGAATTTATCCAAAGAAAAGGAGAGATTCCTTTGTCTTTGTTCTTGCCTGTAAAGAAAACCCTTCTTGCAAGCAGTAAAGGATCCTATTTACTCTCATCTGTCTCAGTCTGATTTTTTTCAGGAATACAATTTAAAATTCCCACAACAGTGGGTTTAGCACTAAATTGTCTAATATAGCTCATATTTATTTAGAAGAATAGAACCAACATCTGGCCCTGTAATTCAATGTTCATTCTCAGCAGTTTTTCTCAATATTATCCCAACTATACAGAGCCAAAGCATGACACAAGACACAGCGTGGCTCTTTTTGCACATCGGTTTAATTTAAAAAAGTAATTCCGTTAAAAATAAAATAAATATACTTAAATTCTTCTTTAAGTCAGATTTGGACATTTCTTTTATCAAACTTCCTGAAATTAATAAATAATGAATTAATCAGAAATATCAACCTTATTCCCACGTCCCATAATCCCTTGTGCGAATTCTGGGAGCAACTTCCGCTGCATCCTGTCACTGAACTGTTTACCATGGTAGCGGCTCACGCGAATCCTCTTTTTTTAAGCGATTGGAAAATAATATATGAGGGAACATCACCTTTTAGCCCTCAGACAGGATAAAGGTACGGTACCGCTGCCTTCTACTATCGAAGAATGGGAGAACGACCTGAAGCAGTGGCCACACTAGTGCATTTGGCTACATTAGCGACTCCGTTGCCACAGACTGCGAAGCTATGAACAATCTACAAAGCTCCGAAGCGTATGCAGTACTTCCACAGCAACAAGGTCAGTCGCGTTTTGTTAAAGGAGGTAGTATACGACCTTACGTACCTTAAAATAGATATACAAGTACTTTCTGAGAATATTTATGAAGGAAACACTATATTTCAGCGGTAAATATTGCTCTACATATGAAACGTAATGGATTGTTATACAGAGTAAATTAAGCCATCCGACAGTACGAGTCAAATTAGCTCTACTCCAGCCAACTACATTATATGGTATTAAGTCGCTAGCTAATCCAATACTATAACATGTAAAACACAGTGAGTCCATTTTTCCCATACTTTTTATTTTAGTGAAATGAGGTTTGGAGTGCAAGACTATTGTTTGGAACAGAGTAGGCTATTTTCAAATTGTAGTAGACTATTGCTACTTCTACAGCCTCATCTTAAACTGTACAGGATGAAACGTTAGTTACACTGACTGGCATTACCGGACGAATACAATTTACTGTCCTTCCTATCATACCTTGTGCTCTCCTGGCACTGCTGGCAAAATGCCTCTGAGGACCCAGCGTCTCCTCTGCGGCGGTCTGTCTGAGCCTAGCCATAAAGTAGGAATCGTTGTTTGTCGACATAATGAAATGAGCACCTAATGTTTTCGGGGGTCTTTTCAAATTCAGGTTTTTCAGCCAAATTCTGGTTTCCTCTTCTGTAGGTAGGCGATGGAAACCATTTCACTGAACACAAGGACAATCCCCTATGTTCTGGGTGCGTGCTCAAAACACTGTTGATAAAACCATAAATTTAGCTTCCTCTGGTTGTCAGTTCAGCCTCGAACAGCACAATAGGTGCCGGAGCTCTGAAGGGACATTTTAAGAAAAGCAAGTTAATTTGTTAAAAAAAACGAGCTGTAATCGCTAAGTGAACTAGCCACTCGCTAAAAACTACTTCCGCCGGAAGTTGCACCCTAATCTACAGTAGCGCCCTCAGGAATAAGGTGGATAAAATTAGCAGCTAGCTGTTCTTTCAGGCTGTTTTTTTTGGTTGTTCCTCTAGCTTCTGTAGTTCAGGTTGATGGTTTTTTTCTTTATAGGCAGTCAACCGTGAAAATAAAACTGAAGGTCCCTCTTCTTCCCTGCTCCTGCCTTATCTTTTGACATCTTGTTCATCGTCTTGTGATGGTGCAATGAAAACCAAGAATTCATCAGGAGTTTCATTGGGATAGAGGATTAGGGTAGGAAATTATTATGCACAGTTATTTTATGTCATTTAAAATTACATATGCAAAACATTTTGTAGCCTCAAATGGTTAGTCGCAGGTTACTCGGCCATCTTCAAGGTGAAATGAGGACAAAACATTTCTATGAGTTAAATAGCTGAAAAACCCGTCACAACAGAATTTGGATTAAATTATGTAAAACCAGAAGGATGGTGTGCTTTCTATACTCACAAGATCATTTTCAAACTCTTAACAGGTACAATTAAGCTTAAATAATTTCGATGAATGAAATGGCCTTACAACTTTCTAATTCCTATCCCACTTGTGTATTTCACCGTGTGCTGCTATCACAAAATGAATTTGTTGACTAAATTGCAACGTACTAAAAACACAGAAAGAAAGTACACTATTTTGTGGGATCAGTAGGAAAGCATTAAATATGCTATGCTATGACAGATGATTTCTAAACAATATCATCATTCACATTCAAGTATAAATCGCCTTTCTCCTGCAGACTGTGCCCTGCAAGGGCACAAAACCCTTAAGGTGAAACTCGTCATGTTGCCCCAGGCCGTTTGGAAAATACTACAATCAGCTCCAAATAGAGCACAAAGGCCTCTGACCCCATTTGATGCTTGTGCACCATCTACTATTGCCCCAGCTGGCATATTGCGCAAGTTAAACCTGTGGTCCCCGCAAAATTTACATTATAGATTACATTATTAACGTTACTCATGAACTAGTGTTATGTTTAGTCAAGCCTAATAAATTAATTCCCTGTACTGTCCAGATAACCTGGAAGTTAAGAAATGCATTGTAAAATTTTTTCTGGCATGAAAATAACTTTAATATTTAGTTAGTCAAACTGCAACCAAGTAAAGATTTTTTTTTTGTGTGTGTGTGTGTGTGTGTGTGTGTGTGTGTGAGAGAGAAATTGGGGATGTGGCGTGAGAGCTTCTGAAGAAGGCCAATTAACGTGTGTCTCATGCTCAATGTGTGAGAGTTTGCAGCTATGCCTTTAAAGACATTGACATACATTTTCTCCATTCTCATTGAGAGGCAGCCAAGGCCATGTTTTCACTGTGGCGAGCGCCAGCTGAAGCTCGTCAGTCTGCCTGCCAGCATTGTTTCCCGCCACTCACGCCAATTATTGAATTATTAGTTCTGCCTTCTTATTGGTCTAGTTTATGTTTCCCCTCGCTATTTAGTTCCTTGGCTGCGTCTGAATAGTCAAAAAATTACGTCCAGCTCCCGGATAGCGCATTTGGTTAAAGCATCGCATTGCGAAGTAGAAGTAACTATCACGGCGCGGGTTCAAGCCCCGGTCGGACCAACCGGCAGTAGTCGGCAGCTTTTTCAGAAGTAGCGCGCAATTGGCCAATGCGCTACAGGGATGCAAATTGAGGAGGGTCTGCCAGGAAGAGTAATATACGTTGCTTTATTTGTTCCTTAGGCGCCTCCTGATGGCCAGACGGGGGCTCATCAGGAAGATTTAAGCTTGTTCATGTTCGGGTATCCTCCGCCCTCATTCTGAACTTGCGAGGATTCGACCAATGAGTGTATAAGAAGCGATGGCTGACAGGCGCGTGCTTCGGAGGAGAGCCGCGAGCTGTCTTCACTCTCCTGAGTTGGCAACAGGGGGTTGCATATGCGAAAGCCTTGTACATAGTTCCCCAATTGGATATTCCAGATTCGGGTGGGATTGGAGATGCCAAATTAAAAAAAAAATAGAAATAAAAATTATGTCCTATCCATTGATTCCTAACCACTTTTCTTTAACCTTTTGTGGAAAATTTCATAAGATAAAGGAAAGGTGTAAAAGGGAATTCCTAATGGCTTAGGAAGATAATCACGCTAATTAGAGAATCCAAATGCACTTAAACTAGGCAACATGATCATGAGTTCCCTGCCCATCATATACGTTTCTTTAAGTGATTGGCCAGGTGAATGGTCACCGCTTTAAATATCACTGCTGCGCAGAATTATGGGATAGCGTTATCTCCTTTCTTTTCGAAAAGGATGGTTCTGCATGCCCTGTGCTATAGGAGGTAAATAAGAAAGCACTGAGACACCTTTCCTTTAAAGAATTCGAATCAACTTATCATGGCCGCCACGTAATTATTTCCGATCATTTTTTAGGAGTTAGGAACTTTCCTAGGAAAAAAAGACTATTCGGATGCAGCCCTGGTTTTTTCTGTTCCCTTGTCAGTCAGACCATTCACTTCAATTTTACCAATCTCCCACTCAGTTTTTCTTCCCTTTTTGGAAGCAATATTCTCCCCTTCTGGGAACTGGCGTGCTCTTGTGTTTCCAAATTAACCCTTAAATGCCCAACTATAGTAAAAGTTGAAAAAAAATCTATGTATTCTGTTAATATGTCCTGGGGAGGGGCTAATAACAACCCAATAGCTATTTTTAATTTTTGGTGACCTTAGACCTCATTTTAGTTTTGCGACATATATGTCACAATGGGCATTTCGGGGACCTTATTGCTAAAATGACTTGAATGATAAAACAGTTGATACATAGCTGAAGTATTAGGCATAGCTTATTTTTCATTAGCTTACCTGTTTGTCTACTTTATCCAGTGATGAATGGGTGCTGATCTATCGCGTGGATTCCACCATGGGGCGGCCATATTGGAAAGGTTAGCTGGTGCAGCCAGTGTAGTGTCAGTTCCACTTTTATGCATCAGATGGCAGCACTGATGGTCTAAATATGTCACTATGGGCATTAGGTTGCAAAATTTATGTGGGGTCAGTGGTTTTGACAACCCCCAAAATCGTGTGACAAATTTGTCACGGGGGCATTTAAGGGTTAATCTCGGTATATTTTTCTCCTTTGGGAGTTTGCATATTCGCGCTTTTCTACCTTTTTAATTACATTTACTAGAATTGGCTAGTATCTCCCCTTTGGGAGCTCGTATTCCTTTTGTATTTTTATATTCGCTTGCAATTGTTCACTATTTTGTGCTTGTGCATTGTTTATCTTGAACATGTCAAATAAACCAGTTGTTCTCCCTGATACTCTGTGCTTGGGGTCTAATCCTGTTCCTACGTGTAACAGTCATACCTATTCCTTGCGCAGGCTTACTGAAGTGAGCGCACAACCCCTTACTCCTCTTCAGATGTAATGACTTAGTTTGATTGGTAAACTCTACCTCTACCTGTGTTCATGAATATGAGGTCATACGGATTGACTGCACATATTCAATCTGAGGTGCATTCAAATGCTTTCGAAGGTCTTGTGGATTGTGGACCCAATTTATTTTGACTTGTCTAAGGCCTATTAATAGTGATTCGTCGCAGAATTACCACAATTTCCCAGTTATTCCCATTCAAATATGCCATGGTGGTACTTTGTGCATTATTTTATATATTTTGCATAGTTTTGATTCGCTTCATGCTTTTTAAATATCATAGAGATGAAATGTTTGAAATTCGAAAACTTTCTGTGATGTCAACACCACCATGTTAACTTTAGTTCTACCCACCTACCCACGGTGCTACAACACTGGTAGCAAAATTGCTTCAAATGATGGCACTCGAGTAGCAAGCATGACGATTCAGTTGCAACATGGATAGATCGCATTGCAGGGGGGTGGCAATCAAACTAAGCCAATAAGTTTAGTTCATGATGTTATCACTGGAGCACCAAGCAGTAGCTTGCCTTCACCTACAGCTAGCTAAGCTACTACCCTGCCAAGATAATGGCTATTAGCGCATTCTATTAGAATAATCTTAAAAGTGGGCAAAAAAAACCTTAAAATGTACTGTAAAAAATGGTTGATTCAAAGCAAATGGTACTGTCTGTCAAAATGAACGACTGTAAAGCCCAATACAAAGACCTAAAGGATCATGCTGCGACTAAAAACACAAATCTCAGATCTTGCTCACCATAAACATTTTTGAGTTACTGCGCCAGTGACCGTGATAACTCAGCAAACGTGCCTATGTGGGCCCACTGTGGGTGTACTGTTGGCAGTGTGGGCAGGGGCTGACCCAATCTAATTCTACCCAAGGCCCACAGTAGTGTTACCCATTTGGGCTCCTATGTGGGCTTTCTGTAGGCAGCCTACAATTGGGCTTGCCAACAGAAATCCCACACGGGCCCCATGTGCACAAACTCTTGCAGGCCCCTCAGCAGTTTGCCTTTTGAGGGCTCGATGTAGGCTTTCTGTCAGCCGCCCGCTGTGGGATAGTCCACAAAAAAACCCACATGGGCCCCCCTGTGGAGTTAGCCCAAACAGGGCCATAGCACTTTTTCCCTACTCTGGGGTTTACGGTGGATAAATCCCTGTGTCAACAGCGCAGGACAGTTGAAAAACTCTTTTAAGATTATTGATGTTCTTGGGTCAGGGGTAAGCATTTTTTTTTTAAATTTATGGTGCACATGTGAATGTTGCATAAAGTCAGAGGTCTGCAACAATGACAGTAAAAGGTAAAAAAAAGTTGTCAAAGGAATAACAAAAAGGTTGCACGTTCAACAGCCCATCGCACTTCAACAGCCCATTCCACGCTTAACTAAAACTGCACACAGTGAACAAGACTGCAAGACAAGTAAGGTTCCTTTGGTTTGCAGTGACTATTTCATATTATAATTTAAGATGAAGAACAGTACACAGTTTTTTTTCATTTTTTTGTTCTTTGAAAGTTAGGCAAATAAACATACCTGACCCAGGTAGCCAAATTGGATCGATTTTGGTTAAGAGTCGTCACACTTCGCTGTCTTTTGGCAGCGGTGAGGCAGCTCTTGCCCAGTAATGGTTGCCAAATTCGGCAACATTTTGGTTGTGTGGACTTTGGCTGATTTCAGCCAAGAATTGGCAGATTTTCCTGCATTTGGACCAAATGGGAATAAAACTTAGACCAATTTAGGTTGAATGTCTGGGATGAAGAGGTCGGGGGATGGGGCATAGGGGAAAGTGGATCTGCCAGTTCGAGTGGGTCAACTCTGGACCATGCCAATTTAGCAGAAAATGGATTAGGACATTACCCAGAAACGTGAGGAATTATTACTGCATTTCAGATCTTTTTAAAATAAGATACACTCATGCGCAGGTAAATACACACACACACGCACACGCACGCAAACACACCCACACACACACACACACACAATTAGTAATAATTAGGTTTATAGGCAGAATTACAAAATCAATTGACTCAGAACAAATCGGGAACGCTTAATATTTCATTATGAAGTCTGAAATATGTCACTGTAATAATAATACACATTAAATATTATATATAATGCACGTGCATTATGGACCCAGATAGCCTGTCAATGATGATGAGCTCGCCAGGTAGCTCATTCAGGTAAGCTAAACGGAAAGTAATGGTTGAGAATTTGAAGTGTTAGCCCCTTCCCTGTACATGAAAAATCTTGAGTCATGAATATTTTAGTAATGGATGCTTAAACCAATTCCATCACGTTGTGCCCTGCCAGAGTCGGAGGCTAGATTAGCTTTACAAACTTTAGCCTAAAGTTCTGACAGCTAGCTGGCAACTAGCTCAACACCCCTCGGGTGGTCAGTCCTCCATTTAAGTCGTAATGTTAGCTAGGTAGCTGGTGTTGAGGAGTTAATACAGCTAGCGGAAAGACTTGCACCTTAATTAATTAAACCAGATCTTGATTGTTCCTTTTCAAATCCTTTGTGGTGGCTCATGAAACTAAATCAATAAAAATTGCCCCGTCCAAATATTTTTTGTCCTAACTTGATTTAAATTGTTGTTTTTACGTTGTAGATGCTGTGACAAAAACAGGCCAGGCCACAGCATCCGAAGTCAGCACTCCTGAATGCAAGAGACCTGTGCAGGGGAAGGAGCAGAGGGCCCACTGCACAAAGGTCGGATCCTGAGATCCTGGATCAACGCCAAAGCGAGGATTGCCATATCCCAAACAGCGCGTTGCTGGCTTAATTAATTGCACAAAGCCAACAGCGGGTGGAGGAGGATAGGCTAAGTAAAGCCCGGTGCCGCTGATCCTGCCGAGTGCACGCATATGGCTATCTCAAATAGACCCCAAGACCGATCAAAGAAACCCTGATCATCACCATGGACACTAAGTAGATGCAGCAGACGCATGCGCCAGCTACACTCAAAGACTGCGTTCGGACAAAGGGACGATGGTGTCTCTAAAATGCCTCTGCTTTCTATTCCTTCAGTTTCTGTGTGAATGGTGCGAGATGTTTGAGAGGAGTATTAAAGTGAGCTAAACGTAAGTGAAAGTAAACTCGGGAGGTATTCCAGTGCCGTCAAAAAGGAGTAGCTGATGCACTTTGGTTTTACCGTGAACGAGATAAGTCATCGCTGCCAGACAGATTTAATACAAAACATCAAGCTAAAGTTTTGAGAGAAGTGATTGTGCATGAAATGTTCTCGTGAATTGTTAATATACTTCAAGATTTTACAAGCATAGTTTTTTCCTATGTACATACTACAATTGAGCGACAAGCCCTTTTTTGTCTTATACAAACTGAAATGACAGTCCAATCTAGAAAACGTTTTCAGACCAGTTGAGTTTACTTTCTGCTTTTAATCACCTCTGATGGAGGCATACTCAAATTAAAAAGTATATGTTAACGTCAGAAAATTACGTCAAGTAGCCTCCTGAAAATGTTTGATTCCAGTATCGCGAAGCGAGCGACATTGCATTCGTGTCCAGCACTAAGGCAACGACTCTACCTTGCCCTACACAGCCTGAATAAAGATGGAGTAAAGTGGCAGCAGTGCTGTATGTAGGGGGTTACTGCAGCGATTTAAGACCACGCTGAAACACGGTGACCCACTTCATAGAACACTGCTCATTTTCTACTCTGATGGAAGTCTCAACATGGGGAATGAGGAAAAATCTGATAATGATGGATTCTAAATATGGTTAAAATGTGACATGGAAGGGGGACTGATTGAATTGTGATGGTCGCTGTCACTTGGATACTTGAATATAATGATTGAATATTGGCTATTTTACTGACATCAATGGTCACAAGTTTTTAAGATAATTACTCTGGGCCTACAATAATTGAGATAGCAATGTGTAGTGGACAATTCAGAATGACTGCTAAGGACATTGATTTTCAATTTGGGTGACTGCTGAATAAGGTGAGGTGAAATTGGCTGGAGGCAGGAGCTTAGCTAGTTCATAAGCCTGCTCCGGAGCTGGCTAGCTCCACAGACTTTGTTTCCATAGTAACTAGTGCCACGGCTTAGCTCACATGCTCTGTGCAATCGAAATGGGGCTTGAGATCAGGCTAATCCCTTATCCCACCTTCGTGCAATAGGCCCCAGAAGATTAATGGATGAGATCCTTTGGTACTCCCAAGGAGATTGATTAATTATGGACTTGCTCTGTTCTAATGTGCTTCTATGTGTTTATTGTTCAGTTTTAATTTATTTTGGGCATTTTATTCAGTATTCAGTATTAACGTTTTTCAACATGCAATCCACATGTTCAGTTTTGCAAGTTCAATATATCTGTGATAGGGCCAGTTTTCTGGCTGTAGTGTATTGTTTGTATACCTGTTGTGTTGTCTGACTGCCTCTTTCCACGATCTGCACTGGGGAGCCTCAACTGAGAATTTCGCCTGTCATGAATTGGTGTGGGAAACAGCTTGTTAGCAGCTGCAGACAAAGTATACAGAAGAGAACCAAATTTGCTCCTCGGCGATTGTGATTTTTTTTTATTTTGTTTACCGAAGAATGGCCCACAATGTATAATCATATTTTTAACGTTAGTATGCTCTTTGAATCAATTAATTGGAATCTACGTTAATTGGTTCAAAAAAAACTTTGCAATTCCCCAGCAAGCCAGGGAACCCAACTGAGCATGAGCCTCATAGCTGTAATCAAGGGGATCAGTTGCACCTGTGTGGCGAGCACTGGCAGAGGCATATAAGCAGCTTGAACCAGAAGACCAGGGAGACCGACCTGGCGTGCAGCCAATGGAGATCCAAGTGATCGGGAGAGGATCGGTGTGGTGGATGAGCAAGAGGTGGATAGCCCAGCGCAGCGAGAGGGAGCTGGCTCAAACCTGAAGCATAGCAGCCTGTGTCCTTTCTGCTTTGCAGCTCCAGCCTGGGTGGATAATGGGGCCCCATTATCACCCAGGAAAAGTGTGGGTATAGTTACAATCTGCAGCGGACACATTGAGGCCAGCTGCAGGGCCAGGCATTGGGGGAATATTGTGTGGCCAGAGGCACAAGGTTGTTGTCCATGCTCCCTAGGAGTGGTGATTGACGCTGATTGGAGCAGTGTGAGGCTGCAGTTACAGGAGTGCGTCAGCGGGGAGGGCCGGAGAGGTCTCATCAGTGGAGTGGGGGAAAGCCATCAGCAGTGGCAGAGGGGTGGTGTCACAACATTCCCCTCTTCCAAGTTAAGTACTTGCTCACTACTTTTGAAGAGGACCGCTATCGCTATATTAAAGGTGCACTATGCAAGTTTGTTTACTTTCTGCGTGATCATATTTGTCTCAATTTGCTGACATATCTCCATGATCTGCTAGCTGCCTGCCCCTAAATTCACTTTTTTTAAAAAAAAAAAAAAAAAAAACCTGGGCTCTGGGGACTGCACAGGTGTCACAAACTGCAAATAAACACAAGGGGCACAGGCTGTGCCCCATAACATAACAAACCGTCCTGGCCAATCACTGACAAGAGTTGACAGTTACGGAAGTATGGGAAGGAGGGAACTATGGGAGGGGTGGGCTACCTCTGAGGTGTTGTGGTGGGGTTTTTTTTTTTTTTTTTTAAATCTAATCTTGGACATTTTAATTTTCTATTTGTTCCTACAAAGTATTGTCTGCCCCAACCATTTCAGCCACCCAACTGTTCTAGTTTCCAATCGTTGACTAGACAATTGTTTTCCCAAGCCACATTTGTTTGGTCATAGGGTCTTTTGATTGCTGTCAGTGTATAGCCAACCCTAAACTTAAACTCAATGCAGTGATTGCTAGTTTATACTTTAAGCTTAATACCTTGAGGTTCTTAAACTTGTGTCCAGTGTGTCAGAAGGTGTGCTATGGCAAATTATATTTGAAGTGTGGTGTAGTGAAATTGGTGGTTAATGGCAGGGCATTTTGTCAGCAATAGTGACTGATTCTGTGATTCCCCTGCATGTTGGAATAGTGTCTCATCCACTGCCTTGTTCTGGTCCCTTCAGGAAACCTGTGGACGGAGGAAGTTGGACTAGCAAATTTTTGGATGTTAACTATTCTGTGGGCTTGGGGCACATTTAGAAAAAATTTTTTTTTTTTCAATAAATCCTTGTGATTTTTGTACCCCTGGTCTGTTCTTCACTCTGTTCAAACCCTGGTGTATAAAGAACCTGCGTAACATTCAAGTTCTCGGCTCTTTAATTCCGCGGTGGCGTTTTTGGACAGCAAATTGGTTTTCTAAACTCATACAACTGGCTACGTAAAATTTTTTTTTTCCCCTTCTATGGCTGTGAATAAACGTAAATGGCCCTCCAAGTGTCTGGGGGACAGGCTTTCTTCCATATTGGTTTAAAATATGATATTGACCTCTTAAGCCCTGCACCTCTGGCTCAAAAAGGACATACCTAAAATGAAACAAGGCAATCAGAGATGGCAGACTTCACCCCATTCACACAAATGTTGGCAAGTGTGGAAACACAAACACGTAGAGCTGCAAAAAACAGTACTTCACGCCCACTCTGTGGGGTGAAGTAATGAGTGTCATTTCTGTAATACTGACTCACTTCAAATTGAGGCTCAAAACTCATCTGTTCAGCTTTTCTTTCTTTGGTCCTGAGTGTTAAATGTGTATTATGCTTTTGTGTTTGACTGTTTATTTTTAAGGTGACCTTCAGTGTCATGAAAGGTGCCCAAAAATAAAGTATTCTTTGCAAGTATTTGGATAATCTTGGTGTAATAAAGGTAACACTTTGGGGATTTTTTTTTTTTTTTTTTTTTTTTAGAACTCAGTATACAGTGCTGTGAAAGTATTTGCCCCCTTCTTGATTATTATTTTTTTTTTTTTTTTTTTTTTGCATATTTCACATTTAAATGTTTCAGATCATCAAACAAATGTTAATATTGGACTAAGAACCTGAGTAAATCCAACACAGTTTTAAATGATTTCATTTAAGGGGGAAAAAGCTATCCAAACCTACCTGGCCCTAATTGGAAAAAAATTTAAGTTTGATTAACCACATTGAGTCCAATTTCACTAGCCACACCCAGGCCTGATTACTGCCAGACCTGTTGATCAAGAAATCACTTCAATAGAACCTGTTTGACAAAGTGAAGTGGGCTAAAGGATCTAAAGCAGGGTCACCAACCCTGTTCCTGGAGAGATATCTTGTAGGTTTCTGCTCTACCTCCTATTCAGCACACCTGATTCAACTAATTAGCTACTTAACAAGATCACGAGCTGGGCAATTAAGTGGCTAACTAGTTGAATCAGATGTGCCAAATTGGAGAGAGCAGAAACCTACAGGATGGTAGCCCTCTAGGAACAGGGTTGGTGACCCCTGATCTAAAGCAACACGTCATGCCGCGAATTAAAGATAATCAAGAACAGATGGAAAAATAAAGAACTTGACATCTATCAGTCTGGAAAGGGTTGCAAAGCCATTTCTAAGGCTTTGGGACTACGGCGAATCACGGTGATAGCCATTATCCACAAATGAAGAGAACTTGGAACAGTGTTGAACCTTCCCAGAAGTGGCTGGCCCACCAAAATTACTCCAAGAGGGCATTAACAACTCATCCAGGAGGTCACAAAAGAACCCAGAACAACATATAAAGAACTGCAGGCCTCACTTGCCTCAATTAAAGTCAGTGTTCATGATTCAACAAGAAAGAGACTGGGAAAAAATGGCATCCATAGGAGAGTTCCAAGGCGAAAACCACTGCTGACCTTTTGGAACACTTGCCTCACATTTGCCAAAATGCATCTTGATGATCCCCAAGACTTTTGTGAAAATATTCTGTGGACTGACGAGACAAAAGTTGTACGTTTTGGAAGGTGTGCGTCCCGTTACATCTGGCGTAAAATGAACAGAGCATTTCATAAAGAGAACATCATACCAAAAGTCAAACATGGTGGTGGTAGTGTGATGGTTTGGGGCTGTTTTGCTCCTTCAGGACCTGGACTACTTGTAATTGATGGAACTATGAATTCTGCTCTCTACCGGAAAATCCTGAAGGGGAGTGTCCAACCATCAGTTTGTGACCTCAAGCTCAAGCGCACTTGGGTTTTGCAGCAGGACAATGATCCGAAACACACTAGCAAGTCCACCTCTGAATGGCGTAAAAAAAAAAAAAAAAAAAAGATTTTGGAGTGGCTTGGTAAAAGTCCGGACTTAAATCGCTTGAGATGCAGTGGCATGACCTTAACCTCTTAAAATCTTGGGCTTTTTTCTGACAATTTCTGCCTAGAACTGCATGCCCAAATTCTAAGGCCTAGACCTCTGTATTACCATGAAATTATGCAGATTAGAGACTTATGGTAACAGATAAACCCTTGAAATGTTTAGAACAACCAATACAATACTTATTGCCAGTTTTTTAAAGGGGAATTGCCTGTGGACGGGCAACAGAGTTCCTAACAGGTTAAACAGGCCGTTCATGCTCTACAACCCTCCAATGTGGCTGAATTAAAACAATTCTGCAAAGAAGAGTAGGCTAAAATTCTTCCACAGCAATGTGAAAGACTCATTGCCAGTTATCACAAACGTTTGATTGCAGTCGTTGTTGCCGAGGGTGACAGAACCAGTTTTTAGGATTTAGGAGGCAATTACTTTTTCACATAGGGCCAGGTAGGTTTGGATAGCTTTTCCCCTTAATAAATGAAATCAACATTTAAAAACTGCATTTTTATTTACTTGGGTTGTCTTTGTCTAATATTAAAATTTGTTTGATGATCTAAAACATTTAAGTGTGACAAATATGCAAAAAAATAAGAAATCAGGAAGGGGGCAAATACTTTTTCACGGCACTGTACATGTCACTGAGTCAGAGCAAATGAAGATGGAACTCAGTATAAATGAAAGATCTCATTTACGCCAAACAAAGTTTTACTTCTATCCATTTTGAAATTATTTATTTGTAGTCTGAAACCTCTAAAAAAATTACAGCACAGAATCTCATCTGTGAAAAGTTTATTCTAATCAACTAAATCAGAACAAAATTAGAGAGGAATGTCTAGGAGGCTTCTCGAAATTGGCAGTTTGGGCCTTTTTCGGCACTGTGTGCCATTTTTAGATTTTTCAGGTGCCAAACTGTCAAACTAATTTAATTTCACTTATATGTCACTACAGGCATACATTCCTTCCAAATATAACCACTTTTTTAATTTTGTAAGTTTTAAAATGTATTTAATTTCTGTTGTCCTGTATACATTTTTCCATTCAAAGAAAATACATACAAAGGAAATGAAGAAGTTTGACTCCACTGGAGCATATTTATTTTTGAAAAATCAAGCAAATTAACAAAAATATAAATACAAAGATAAGGTAAAAAGAACTAACATCCCAGCAATTATTTATATAAGAATGATGCTTCTACTGCCTAAAATGGGTGCATGCCGACCCGGGTCTTCCACAGGAGAGCGCACCGGTCTAGCCAGTCCGCTACATCAATTAACAAGTTTCGTGCCGCCTCATTGCTCGCATGAAGAAAGACTCAAGGAAACACGTCATGCAACCCGATTTAGGATTTGTACTGCTGTGTGTCTTAGTGCTTGTGCGTAATGGCGCTAAAAATTCTCAGTCAGAAAAAGACTGTTGAATATTTAGCGGATAATTATACCGAAAATACTACAAAAAAACCAGGTAAGAGGTTTGCAGTTAACCAGCTTCTATTGTTCAGCTCTTTGAGTACATGTGAATGGCGTATGGACTCTCAGTTTGACGCACCAGGAACGCAAGGCTCTATCTCAGGCTAGTTTTGTGCGATTTAAGGTGGACTTTTCTCTTTCATTTGATGTATCAGTTGTATGCATAGCAGAAATTCAGTAGAAATGCTAGCGATCAGGCACTGATAGGAGAAAATAATATGATTTCCCCCATGCTTATTTACTTGCTTGGTGCTTGAATTGGATCGGTTTAGGTAAAAATGGACATCATGTGGTTTTCGCCGAGTTTCTTCCCTTTAAGTGGATATGCCGTGTGAAAATGTTGCTGTTTGAAAATATGCTGTATTTATGATGCGTAATGACTGCCCCCGGTAACTGGGGCATTTGGTTTTAAGAGGTTAAAAAGATTCACCCAGAAACAATTGTACTTAGTGCCACATGACTATGCATGTTTTGTGGGAAAAAAGCTAAGAAAAATAAACTCAAGTGCATTGTGCATTTTGTCACGCATTTCTCAAAAATGGTACGCTGAATTAAAAGTCTCACATAGGGCCAAGACTCTGTCTGGGATATTAATCTAGTTGATTAATATCCCAGACAGAGTCTTGAACCAGGCCCTGCAAAGCTCTTTATCTCAAAATCAATTTTGAATCTGACCCAATTCATTTATACAATGCAGTGAAGACATATTTGCCCCCTTCCTGATTTCTTTCAAATGTAATTGTTCTAGGTTATTAAATACATTTTTACCCCAGACCCCACTCAGCCATATATGAGTCCATCAAATTCAGATGCTGTATTCAAACTTGCAGATATTCAAGCCTGTTTTACATTCCAGTGGCAATCCCAAGGTTTCCAGTGGACCCAACTCTGTCCTGCTGAATTACAGGGAAATGTGTGTGAAATGATGGACAAGACCTAGAAATTTTCCATCTGATGTAATGCAGTTGGAAAAAAACATGGAATATGGGTTTGAATATTTCTCTCAGTATGTATGATGCAGCTTGAGTAAAGGACCTTTAGTGAAGCACTGCAACCAGCAGATACAGAATTTTTATGTGACATCATTCATCAATATAAAAAAAAAGCTTTTTCTGACATTGGTCCTGCCCCCAAACGAGGCCAAAACAGTACTTGCGTGCAAGTCTATGGTCAGGAAAACAGTCCTAGTCAGGCGAGGGGTGAACGGAATCAAACAGGAAGAGGTAAGCCATGGTCACAGACAAGTCCAAGGTCAGTACAAGGGAGGCAATCCAAGGGTACAGGGCACGCTGGATAGTGCACACTTTGAACCCAAAAGCTCAAAGGAACTGGAAGACTTGCTGCTCTAGGTACAGCAAGCACTTGGAGATATCCCTCATAAATAGTCACTTGGTTTTCTTAACTTTATTTTTACCAAAGCTGGAACATTTAGAGCTCTTGGCAGAACAGGCATGAAACACAATGAAGAGATACAATCCAGGGGGGAAAGACAGAGACGACAAACTGAAATACATGCAACAATGATTAACAGTAGGAAGCAGGTGAAAGCAGGAGCACAAAGGGAGGGGTGATGCACACGACAATAATTACTATGTGGACCAATTTTAGGGGAAAGAGAAGGATACAAACTGACAAAATGGTTAAATTGCAAGGAAAACAATAATTAATGACTAAGGTCCAAAAAAAACATTCAGTTTCCATGACATGCTACAAAGACAGTTTTGAATTTAAATATAGTGAATATCAGATGACATGACCTCAAAGAGCCCTCATTTCAGCAAGACAGGAGCATGTGAGAGGCCTACTGTCAGGAGCAGAGATGCTGCAACAAGCAAATTTCTTATAAAACTGGAGGACAGTGTATCATATAAATTTGTAATTTACGAGTAATGGGTGTTCACACAAAATATAATTTCTTTTCTTTACCCCTTTTCACAGAAGCCAGACATGGCCATCTATGGCCACCTTATTTAAGGCTTTTTAATTCAAGATTTCAGCTTCACAGATGAAACAAGAAATTTGTTGTATTTATAATGAACGAGATTAAAAAAAAAAAAAATACTGAGAATTTAAAAATGGCTTTGAATTAATACATTTCTGGGATGATAAACTCCTTGACCACAAGTGTATTTCATCTGACAGAGATTTTTTTTTTAGATTATTTTTTGGGATTTTCACATTTATTTGATAGTCACACAGTAGAGAGAGACAGGAAAGTTGGGGGGAAGAATGGGGAAGACATGCGGCACATAAACCGAGCCGGAATCGAGCCGGGTCGCCATAGGAAGGCCATAGCCTTTATGGTGCACGCGCTTAGACCGATGAGCCACCGGGGCGCCCCCTGACAGTAATTTTTTAAATTATCTACCATTTATGAGCCAAATAAGATAGCTCTCCAAGCAGCTCCCCATGCTGTCAGAGCCCTCTGAATTATGCACCGTCAAATCACAAAATAATGACAAATCACACAAATCAACTTTTGACTCATGAAGTACAATATGCATTAATGACTTTCTAGTGGAACTTTTCATGAGTTTATCAATATAGGTAACCTCTCCAAACCTAAAACATCCCTTTTCTCCATGGTAAAGTTCAGTTTTGTCCATTTTTCTGCAAAACCGCATCAGCAAGCACACATACTTAATAAAGGGACTGCTTATTTAACGGTCAGAACGTTCACCCCGCGACAGAAAGCTTGCTATTTTACAATTCCGACCATCCAAGCAAAACAAGTATACCCTACTTACACAGTCAGATCTCTATATACCTCATTATAACAAAACAGACATTCCACTATCAGGAAAACCAAGCAATATGCTACTCTAGAATTAACATGATCGGAGCAATGAACGTAGCAGGGGTTTTACCGAAATCCTGGAGCTGTTCTCATTTTAAACGAACGAAACCTAGACATTCAGTTTCGTTGCATGCGATATAAATTCTAAAACATCATGACACTGTGCAAAATTTCGCCATATACAGTATTAGTAGCTAAGGCTAACAGTTACACATACTAACCAATGTGGCAAACAAGCTCTGTGATCATCATTGCTATGGTAAACTGAAAATAAAAAACAGTTCACCAGCTAGCTAGCAAGCCATAAGCTTTCCATATTACTCCATTGTACTCACTCAAAATGAAGCAAAATCTCCATCATTGAAGTCCTCTTCCAGATAAACAGAGCAACCGGTATTAGGAAGCCTCCAGTACTGTTCCATTTGGAATAACTCCCATTATCCAAGTCTATATGAAATTGCTATCACATGAATGTAAACTAGGCGCTTCTAGGTTGGTTTTGGAAGTTGGTTTTTTTTTTTCTTTGTACTCATGTCATTCAGCTGCACACAGTTGAGAGAATACAACCTAATGTGCTGTTATGTAAGGGTTTAAGTACTTTTCTGAGGGTCCAATCAAAGTCTTTTAATTACTGAGAAAAGTTTATTCTGTCTGGAATTGGATAAAAATATGTCAATCAATAGATAATTACTGGGTTATAGTTCTGGTGGGCATGATTTGTGCTTTATGCAGATAAGCCAGAGCAAGCATTAGAGAGACTGGAAATCATTGAGACATTGTATGAGATTGTAAGGAACCGCCAAATTTGTCTTGAGATGAATCGACATGGAATTCAATGGCAGGTAATCACGTGATTTTGTAATATGCTATGACAAAAATTGATTGTAGAACGATATAGTATCAATAGCATGTTGAATTTTTGCTTCAGAAAACTGATTTTTTTCACAACTTAATTGAGACATCTTTAGCCTATCATAGCTTAACTGGTTGCAACAGAGGACAATGATTTTTTTTTCTATTACAAGAGATAATTTTTATTCACTGCTGGATAGATACTATGGGCAAGTATATTACGCATTTGCACAACAGGCTCAGCTGAGGAGTTTAATTCAAAAAAGTCCAAGGAAACAGGGATGTGACTTAACTCGTCCATATTCTAAATCGGTAATAGGCCCCGCTCTCTCATGAATATTAAAAAACTGTTTTGGGTGTGCCACCTATTGATAGAATAGTGTAACCGCGTGCATAAATAGAGCAGCTCTATGTCTGCTGGCGTCTACATCTGCGCAAAGGGGTAACTGCTTCATGTTCTTAATGGTGTTTTATATTTAGATACTTTACGCGCCATTAATTTTAAAGAATCGTTACTGAACAGATAATGCATGATTATTTTAAGATTTACAACAAATAACAATTTGAGCTGATTTGCATTGGAAATTACTTTCGGCAGAGGGAAGCTGCAAACCTCAAATTTGGATTCGTAGATATTTAGTGTTTCTCAATGTTATCCTCATGTGTAGCACAATTGTGGCAAAGAAGCCTATATTCCAATAAATGTTTTAGTTTTTCATGATAATGAATTTTATTGTCTATTAAATGTGAGGCTGTAATTATATCAGTCATAGTCAATTGTCGTGACCCAAATATTGACACAAGGGCAGATAACATTCTTTTTATTCATGACTTTGATTTAATCTAAAGTTTATTATTTTTACTTGGCCATCATCATCTTCTTAATATTCTTGTCCGGTCTCAACAGGATTATATAACACTTCGGAGCAAAGATACAGAGGAGGAGTCCATAGCTGGAGGCTAAGATGGCAAATATCTCCACAGCAACAGTGTATTTCCCTGGTGAGCTGAAGTAGGCAGGGATGAAGGTGATCCACACTGCACAGAAGATGAGCATGCTGAAGGTGATGAATTTAGCCTCATTGAAGTTGTCTGGAAGCTTCCTGGCTAAAATGGCCAGCAGGAAGCAGATGGCTGCCAGCAGGCCGATGTAGCCCAGGACGCAGATAAAGCCAGCCACTGAGCCCACATCACACTTGAGAATGATCCTGGGACTATGGCCATGTATCTCAGCTGGGATGGGTGGTGACAGAACCAACCACAGCACACATATGAGCACCTGGATGGAGGTGCAGAGGGAGATGGCCACTCGCTGCTGCAGTGGGCCGAAGTACCGCATGATGTTGCTGCCTGGTACAGAAGCGCGGAAAGCTATCAGTACTACCACCGTCCTGCTCAGGACACAGGAAATGCAGAGCACAAAGCTGATGCCAAACAGTGTGTGGCGTAACATACAGGACCAGGGAGTGGGACGACCGATGAAGGCCAGCGCACACAGGAAGCAGAGAGAGAGTGACAGCAGCAGCAGGAAGCTCAGCTCTGCATTATTTGCCCTAACGAGGGGCGTGTTTCGATGGAAAAAGAAGGTGGCGATGACGCTGGATGTTAGAACCACCCCTGAGACTGAAAGAGCAGCAAGAATTATTCCCAGGGGCTCCTGGAATGACAGCAATTCCACCTCTTTGGGAATGCAGTTTGTTCGAGCAGCATTAGACCAGAATTGATCAGGACACTTCCGGCATTCTGTTGAACCTTATTAGTGAAGAAGGCATAGAGTATCACATATACAATTCCGAAATAGTTGGGACAAAGTGTAAATTGTGAAAAAATCAGAATGCAATGACTTTCAAATCACACCAGCCAGTATTTTATTCACAATAGAACAGAGATAACATAGCAAATGTTGAAACTGAAAAATTTTACAATTTCATCCGCAAAATGAGCTCATTTCAAATTTGATGGCTGCTACAGGTCTCAAAAAAGTTGGGACAGTGCCCTGTTTACCATGCTGTAGCATCCCCTCTTCTTTTCAACACAGAGTGGAGGCGTCTGGGCATTGAGGAGACAAGTTTTTTGAGTTTAGCCATTGGAACGTGATCCCACTCTTGTTTAATACAGGCTTCCAGCTGCCGGAGACTTTTGGGTCTCCTTTGACGGACTTTTTGTTTAATTATGCGCCATATGTTCTCAATCGGTGAAAGATCAGGACTGCAGGTAGTCCAGTTCAGCACACGGACTCTTCTTCTACAAAGCTATGCTGTTGTAATAGCTGCAGTATGTGGTTTTGCATTGTCCTGCTGAAATACACAAGGCCTTCCCTAGAATAGATGTCATCTGGAGGGGAGCATATGTTGCTCTAAAATCTTTATATACCTTTCAGCATTCATGGTGCTTTTAAAAACATGCAAGTGTCCCACACCATATGCACTAATGTATCCCCATACCATCAGAGATGCTGGCTTTTGAACTGAATGCTGATAACAGGAGGGGTGGTCTTTCTCATCTTTAGCCCGGAGGACACACCGCCCATGATTTCTAACAAGAATGTCAAATTTGGACTCGTCTGACCACAGGACACTTTGCCACTTTGCTACAGTCCATTTTAAATGAGCCTTGGCCCACAGAACACGGCGGCGCTTCTGGATCATGCTCAACAATGGCTTCCTTTTTGCATGATAGAGTTTTAGGTGGCATCTGTGGATGGCACAGCGGACTGTGTTTACAGACAGTGGCAGGGGTGGAGTGGCCATCGGGATGACCGGGAGATTTCCCAGTTGGCCAGCCGGCCAATAAGCTCAAGTCAACCAGCCCGCAGACTGCCCTGCGCGGCTGTGTGACGTTCATGGTCGGCCCACTGAGTTAAAACTATCATGATCCAAGCATGATCCCATGCAAATCTCCCAGATATACTCCAACTGCTCACCTCTCAACTCTGACCACTATTTATAACACTTGGTGTCTCTCTACATCTCAACTCACTCATGGTTGCTCGAGTGTCAGACTCACTCTCATCAATCCAGCCAACTGATTTTTGTTTAGCCTCCTATCTTGATCTAATTCTTTTTATTCAGGTGTTACATAACTTTCATGACCACAAATATAAAATTTACTGTTATAAAACTTGTTTGTTTGTTCAAAAATTAATGTAGAATGGTCGGAGCAAAGCCTCATGGGAAATGGAAACTGCGTATCACTCTGCGTTTATCCAATGAATGTAGGGGGATGAATGAGCGGCCGTCAGACAGAGAGAAAACGGGCAGGTTGAAGTAGCGGATTTTTTTACACTTGAAGATGGAAGGCAAGAAGAGAAAAGAGAAAGGAGGGGCCGAAAAGGCCAGAATGAAGAAGTGGATGCTGGAGGACTCGGAGGAGGATGCATCAAAATAGTCAAAAATCACGGATTTATTCCGAAACAACCAGGCGTCAACTAGTGATGCAGGTGAGCTGACAGGAAAACAGTTAGCTCAAGCCTTGACGTTATTACTAGGTGCGAATTAGCATAACATTACAGCTGGGTTCTTCATAGTTCCTCCTCAGCGGGGGCGGTGTCATCACGGCGGCTACTACGGCCACGTTGCCCCTCACTCTCTTTTTTCTGTCCTCTCGTCAGCTCCAAACCTGTCTGCATCTGCACCACGATTACGGTCCAGAGTGGTTTTCCACACACACCGCTGTCATTTAACTCGTGTCAGAATAACAACACACTCAGTACAGATCAGTGAGCGCAGCAAGCTACCAGTTGTTATTTTACTGATACTGAAAACGTTTGATTTTGTCTTAAAAAAGTATTTTTCAAAAAAAAAAAAAAAAAATAATGCGTTTTTTTCTTGGTTGATTAGATTTTGGCAATTTGGCCTATGTTTAATCACATCTAGAGGACATACAATTATAGAAATTGCATGGTTTTGGTGATGTAATTAGTTTTTCCTTAAATGTAAATTGCCAACATTGCTCACTTGATTTGCCTTTGTACAATAAAGGATTTTATTGTGCATGATGTGGTGGGGGAAGATTGGATAGGTTTCAGTCATTTTTAAATCTCATCTAGATGTGACAAAATCAATTGACATGCAGGTGTCCATGGACATATCCCATCTGATGTTTCTCTGTCATGGATGGAAAATATTATAATGTGTGGGGGTAGGTGGAGTGCATTGTATACCCCCTAACTCGCGGCCTATATACAATCAGGGGAAAAAGCAATTACCATCTCATCCTGTAAATTGGGGATGGGTTGGGCCAGTGGTGGGCCGGTGCAGTCAGAATTTTCCCGGTTGATTTTGGTGTCCCACTCCGCCCCCGGACAGTGGTTTCTTGAAGTATTCCTGGGCCCATTTAGTAATGTCAATGACAGAATCATGCCGGTGAGTGATGCAGTGGCGTCTGAGGGCCCGAAGATCATGGGCATCCAGTGAAGGTCTTCGGCCTTGTCCCTTACGCACAGAGATTTTTCCAGTTTGCTAAGTGCTCTTTCAGCTGATTCTCTTACATATTAATTGCTTTTTTTAACCCATTTTTTTCCTGTGTCCCAACTTTTTTCAGACATGTTGCAGCAAGAAAATCTGCTGCATAAGCAGATCATAAGCTCATTTTGTGGATAAAAATGTAAAATGTCTCAGTTTCAACATTTGAAATGTTATCTATGTTCTACTGTAAATAACATATTGGCTGTTGTGATCTGAAAGTCATTGCATTCTGATTTTATTTACAATTGACACTTCGTCCCAACCATTTCGGAATTGGGGTTGTATATATAGAGATGTCATAAATGGAAAACAAAATGAAATGACAGCATTAAAAAGAACTAATGAAGATTAATCTGACAATATGGAACAAAAAATAATGAATTTTGCATATATTGCATCGTATCATGATTTTCATGCAATTACCGACATTAAAAAAGAAAGAAAAAACTAGCTACAGTAAATCAAGCATTATTGTATATTGCATGACACAGTGTCCGTGGTTTCCAAAGAGAATTTCAAATTTTGATTAATCTGACCACAGAAGAGTTTTCCATTCCATATGTTCACATATGGCTTCTTCTTTGCATTATACAGCTTTAACTTGCATTTGTAGATTGCACGACGAACTGTGTTCACAGACAATGATTTCTGAAATTGTTCCTGAGCCTATGCAGAAAATTCCAGTGTAGAATTATGCTTGTTTTTAATGTAGTGCTGCCTGAGGGCCCAAAGATCACGAGCATCCAATATTGACCTTTGGCCTTGTCCCTTGCGCACAGAGATTACTCCAGACTCTCTGATTCTTTTGATGATATTATGTACTCTAGATGGTAGGATATTCAAAATCTTTGCAATTTTACATTGAGGAACATTTTTCTGAAATTGTTCCACAATTTCTAGACTCAGTTTTTTGCAGATTGGTGAGCCTCTGACCATCTTTACTTCTGAGAGACTCTGCCTCTTTAAAATGCTGTTTTTAAAAAGAAGAAGAAAAAATATTGACTACCGAGAGACTCTGCCTCTCTAAAATGCTGTTTTTAAAAAGAAGAAGAAAAAATATTGACTACTGAGAGACTCTGCCTCTCTAAAATGCTGTTTTTAAAAAGAAGAAGAAAAAATATTTACTTCTGAGAGACTCTGCCTCTCTAAAATGCTGTTTTTAAAAAGAAGAAGAAAAAATTTTACTTCTGAGAGACTCTGCCTCTCTAAAATGCTGTTTTTATACACAATCATGTTACTGACCTGTTGCCAATTAACATAATTAGTTGTAAAATGCTCCTCCAGCTGTTTATTATTTTTGAAAATAATTTTTTATCGTTATTAGGGCCCGGACAGTGAACACTGCGAGGACCCTATTGAAACTGAAAGAATTATTATTATTATTTTAGCAGAAGAATTGCATTTTTGGGGGCTTTATCATTTTCGAAAACGCGCCAATTTTGGTACATGCAGCAGTAGCGGTGAAAATTTACGTGTGTTATGGTCTTCGAAGGTGGGAATGGCCAAATGCCTTGGCCTCGCCCTCTAAACAGCAGCCCCCACGACCCATTTCACCGACATGCACGAAAATCGGTACACACATATATCATGCCCAGACGCATAAAAAAGTCTCTTGGAGCCATAGCCTAAACCCCACAGGAAGTCAGCCATTTTGAATTAAGTGGCCATTTTTGGCGTTTTGCACACTCTGTATTTTAAAGAACTCCTCCTACAGGATTTATCAGATCGACTTCAAAATCGGTGTGTGTCATCCAGACTAGTTTCTGACCAAAAGCTATTAAAAGATCCAGTCATCGTTGGTGGTGGCGTGGCGTTGAATTTCCAGTATTCGCCATGAAACAGGAATTTTCTGTAACTTCAATGTATTTTGTCCAATCTGCCCCAGACTTCACGTTTGATAACAGTTCCGCCCTTAACATGTCTACATCACAATGTCCCGTCATAGCCATAGCGCCACCTGCTGGCAACAGGAAATGACATGTTTTACACTTTGACGTGCTACTTGTAGCATGTTGAGCAGTTTCAACTGAAATGTGGTCAGAATAGCCTCAAGACCTTGATAATGCTGTATTATGAAGATTGTAACATATCCTCGGTACTGCGAACATCAATGTCTTGCCATTACACAGGAAGTTACTTTAACTACAGTGTACATGGTCGAATCTGCCTGAAACTTCACATGTTTGATTACAGTCAAACATGATACGTGTGATATGGTTTTCAGCTTTGGGCGTGGCCAAATGTCTTGGCCACGGTCTTTAAACAGCAGCCCCCACGGCTTGTTTCACCAACATGCACGAAAATCGGTACATACATGTACCATGCCCGGACACACTAAAAAGCCTCTTTGACCCATGGGCTTAACCCAACAGGAAGTTGGCCATTTTGATTTTAGTGGTCATTTTTGGTGATTTGCAGGCTTTGTATTTCAATGAACTTCTCCTGCAGGATTTATCAGATTGGTTGCAAAATCGGTGTGAGACATCTAGACTAAGTTGTGAGCAACCGTTATGAAAAGTTCACGAGCTGCCACTGATCACTATGCTTGTAAACTACACATCCAGTGTAGTCCCAGCCAGTTAATCTGCAAGTTAACCTGAGCTCTGTTTGTTAACAGTGTGTGGTGAGCTATGAGTGGTCCAGCCAAATGTTTTGTTGTTTTTTCACATCGATATTGCCTTGAAAACCCCATCAAAGCAGTATTCAGCACTGCTAAGTTAAGCGCCCAGCGAACCGCAAACTGCTCCTGCCGCGAGTAATTATGGGTAATGTTGGAACGGTGGATGGTTAAAAGAGGGAATGTTAGAAAGATACCACTGTTGTTGCTGATCTCCCCTTCAGGACATGGTAAGCAGTCGAAGCAGCAGGTGGGCTTCCCTTTCTGTACGGCCTTCCAAGTTCCTGGGGGACAAGGCATGCTGCACACGGACACTGGTACCTGTGCATATCCAGCAAAACAAGGAGAACATCACTCTCCCTCCAATCAACACTCAAAAGCATTTCATGCCCTTGACAGCATTTCAGAATACTGCATTATCACACTCAAGGGTCATTCCATGTCAATTCACACAGATTCCAGAAACTTCCCCAGTGACATCTCTCAGATTTGACTGAAAAAAACCACTCTAAAATTAGTTTTTGACCTCAAATGAACGAATCCCAAATTTCAGCTTCATACCTTTAGTCATTTCGGCATTATGGCCCCGGGGAATTTGGGTGCCATGCCCACTTTTTCCTGCACTTAATTTGTATCCATATTTAGAGACCCATAACTTCCCTTTTACATGAGCTACAGGGCTAAAATTGATTAAGGGGTCTTTGACTATCTCCTCTCTGGAAGCAATGCTTATAAATGGGATACTAGTTCCATTGCATACAATATTAACCCTTTAAAACTGGATTTTATTTCATGAGATAATGATTTTTGGGATATTGGAGGGTCCAGCTAATTGATTTGTGTGGTTGAAGGCTTTTTGACAACTTCTTCATCAAAAATTATGAAATTACTGTAACTCAGATGATATTCAGGGACACCAGATCATTAGTGGGGTTATGAGGGGGGGGTCCCAAAAATGCTCACAAGCCAAACGGACACTTCAGAGCCCTCATTTCAGGCAATAATTTCACCATGTCTCCAATTGAAATAGACAATTTGCTTTTAATATGACCAACTTACACACCTTATTCAAATTTAGGGCCAATAAAAATTATGCTTATCCAGCTCCTTCTGTGTGAACTGATTTTTTGAAAAATGGACCCTTGGCCCACATAGATCAACTCTGATGAGGTGAGTATTGATGGTTTTGGTGGATGAAATCACACTCTAATAACAAATAATGATACACAGAATAACTTATTTATTATATCAGGGTGAAATTTCATAAAAATGATCATGATCTAGCTTGTTAACCTTCCAAGGCCATATTGGCATCCGAAAACTATGTGAACTTCTGATTAGTTCTGTGTTTAGTTCTGGTGGTTGGAATTGCAACAAATAATATTCTTTATGACATATTAATAATATCCTGGAGAAATGCTTCAAATAATAAAATATATTGGTCATTAACGCTTTCAAGACTGTAATGTGTAGGGGCCTACCATCACAACTGAAATCCTGGAAATGAGGAGCATTTCTCAGGACAGCATTTTCACAAAAGTTGGCCTGTCAACAAGCAGTGCTTTTGCTGCTTCCAGCAGATCAGTACTTTCTGATTTCTATCAGCCTGGACAGTACATCGCCTGTGTGTATGACAATGATTGGTATTTAGCCAATTTAGTTGAATGCTCAGATGAAAACGGGGATGTGTTCATCAGGTATTGCCCATGAACCAATGAAATAACCATTAACCGCATCAATGTTTACCACAGCGTTCTCCTCAACACTGGAAGAAGAGCTTCAAACATTTTGAACAGTAGTGTCTTGATGGACATCAAAAAAGTGAATTCTCAAAAAAATTGTTGCACTCACTTGAGGTGTTTTCATTTTATTTACTTTTAAGAAATGAGACAAATCACAATGAAAAGCATGTGCCGAATAAAAAAGTAATTCAAGTATAGTAAAATTATGTTACCGGTACTTCTCAATGATCATTCTAGAATTTAAAATGTAAAATGCCACTTTGCCTCAGCCACTGTAAATAAGTCACAGAAGTGATATTTTTTATTCCCTTGTACAAGGCTGAAGGAAACAAAGTCTAATTCACATATTATTTTTGCGATAGTTTAAATATCTGCTTGAATTTTATTTTAAACTTGGATGGAAACTCAGCAACTGTGGGTATGGGGAAACTCAGCATTCCTTCAGCTAAGCTACTGTGTTTGACTGGTTGTGATTTACTATTCAAACTAACCAACTAAACATCAGGCCCTGCCACTGGCTTTTTTTTTTTTTTTTTGGAATCTCCAATCCCACCCAAATCTGGAATGTCCAATTGGGGAACTATGTACAAGGCTTTTTGCATATGCAGCCCCCTATTGCCAACTCAGGAGAGTGAGACAGCTGGAGGCTCTCCTCCGAAGCACGCGCCCGTTGCCACCGCTTCTTATACACTCATTGGTCGAAACTTTGCAAGCCCAGAACAAGGGCGGAGGATACCCAAACATGAACAAGCTTAGAATCTTCCTAACGAGCGCCTGTCTGGCCAACAGGAGGCGCCTGAGAACTTGTTATTTACAATACCCTATCCCGGCAGACCCTTCCCAGTTTGCTTCCCTGTAGCGCATTGGCCAATTGTGCGCTACTCTGAAAAGAGCTGCCGACCACTGCCGGCTGGTACGAGGCGGGGATCGAACCCGCGCCATGATAGTCACTTCTGCTTCACAACTCAATGCTTTGCCGAGTGAGCTATCTGGCAGCTCCTTCCACTGGCTTTTGATGGGTGAAGTTGAAATGGTGCAAGAAAGAAAAGCAAGTTAAATTGTGTTAATTAACCCTTTAAGTGCTATAAATCCTCTAATAAAGTACCAACCCACCCCTCAAAATATTTCCCACATGGGACACTTCAGTGCTGAATCAATCAGATCAGAATTGCTTGCTCCTCAAAGCCAAGAAAGTCAGCTTCATTTTCACTGTCACTTGCACCAAACAATGTATCTCGATATTCAGCATTTCCATTGTTAAACTCACTGCCATCACTTGATAAGTTCCCGAATGCTGCCATTTTAAAACAACTCGTCAAAATTCACAAAACAAGAATTCTGTTATGATTCATTAATAGGATGACAATGCAGTTCAAAGAAATTGTCACAATGCACACTCTGGGCACCAAACAACCAATCCAAACGTGGCTGCGTAAATTCTAAAATTGATTGGTACAGTGAAACAGACCTACCTCCCAAAACGTCTTTTGCCGCAACTAACAGTTGGGGCTGGAAGCTTCCTCACAGCAAAGGCCGCGATCAGCAGCCATTACGATTATTATTATCGTGGCTATAGCTGCGACTAGCGCTCAAAGAGTTAATAGCAAAATGATATTACATAATTAAATACATCAAATTATTTCTGCTGCCATTTCACTTCAATATTAAGTTACAGTGCTTTTCATTATTAAATGGAACTTAAAGTAATAAGTGAATTGAATTACTTCACCAGTTTATTTAATTAATAAATGGCTTTAGTAATTTTACATTAAATGATTTGATTTCAAATTTTAGTGTTTTTTTACTCGTCAAAAAATCAGTCCTCTGTAATATGTAAGCTATACAACAACAACAAAAATTCTCAAACAGTTTACCTTTTACAATGCTATGCAGCAATATCATGGTGTGATGTGTGCAAGCAAATTCTGGTACACACATCCAAAGATGCAGATGCGGAAAAACCAACATACAGCTGGCAGATTTTCACAATTTGCGAAAATTGTGCCCTCTAACTCATAATGGGGAAAAGGGTTGGGAATGCTGAAATCAAGCTCTAACAATCAAAAAGGTGAAACGTTGGAATTAGTTACTGAAGAAATGTTATGTCAAGAGGCTTCATGCAGTAGCATGATCTCAAACAGAGAGCCAATGCTCAAAAAACCTCCAATGTGGCTGAATTCATACAATTCATAAAAGAAGAGTGGGCCAAAACTCCTCAACAGAGAGCAAAAGGACTATTGCTAGTTAACACAAATGTTTGATTCTGAATATGAGCAAATGTTGACTCTGAATATGAGCAACACAGATTTAGGATGTGCAAACGACAGACGTGACAATCCAAATATTATTCTCTTTCATTAATCAATGCCACGTCGTAATTCATAAATCACTCTACCTCATTGTGGCCACCGCCCCAGATGACTCCTTGTCACATTGATGTCAAACTTGCTAGAAAATCCATCCATGGAGTCAAATTGTCCCACTTTCACAAACATCACTGTGCCCTGCGTCCCCACCTGCCAGTTAATGATGTCATATGAGGCCGGTGGTTCACCATTCTCATCAAAGTGTATGGCCTCTCCCACTGGTGTGGTGAAGTTTACAGTCCCAAGGTAGTGAAGAATCTTCCAGGAAAAGAAAGATCAATATTTTCAAAGACTTTACGCAGTTTTAAAAAGACTTTTCATTTTTGAAGAGCAGAAACCTGCTATGTGAAACTTATGTCAAATTCAAAATTATGTGGAAAATTGCCAA
The DNA here is from genome assembly GCA_029692085.1 of Gymnothorax javanicus. Classification (NCBI taxonomy): domain Eukaryota; kingdom Metazoa; phylum Chordata; class Actinopteri; order Anguilliformes; family Muraenidae; genus Gymnothorax; species Gymnothorax javanicus. The sequence goes on from CM056195.1 coordinate 41,963,072, forward strand.
GCTTGCATTTCAAAAATGATTTGGAAACCTTTGGACTCTATTTTTAAGATTCATAAATTTGAAATATGTTAACCCAATGGTATTATGATATTAATAAGTTTTCTATCCATGAGGTATTCACACAGGATACAGTAGTGCGCAGTGATGATTTACACCACTAGTTTCTAAAAGGGGTCCTAATACATTATTTTTCTGTAACATTTTGGTCAAAATGTACTGAAAAATACTATTGTAGGCAGTGAGAACAACAAAAAAATCATTCCCACAGGTATATTGAGGTAAAAATATGGGTAAAAAAAAAAAAAAAACAGAAAACATCCATTTTTATGACAATCAAAATGTTTCACAATTTTTTCTGGCTCTTGCATAGCCTGAATGCATGTTTGAAGGGCCATTCCATGATTATTGATGCTGAAAAAAATCATTTAAACTGGTTTAAGGGAACATTATTCAACAAAATTACCTCTGATGGTCTGTTGTTCAATTATATACAGTGACATGAACTTTGAGCAGTGGTAAACGCAATGGCAAGACAGAAGGAGCTCTTTGAGATTGTTTGTGGCCGCATTGTGGCCTTACATGATGCTGAACATGTTAACCGCTTTGTGTAGTTATAGACACCAGTGTCCGTGAATTCCAAAATAATTCTGTCATTGAATTTCCAAATGTTTTGCTTCACTGGAATAACTTTCCACAGTCTCTGTGACACAAATACTGAGTTATAAATCCTAACTAGGCTCATGCATAACAAGAAAAATTGGCATTACTTGTATTCTGCACAAAGGGGTTTAATGCGGCTATGGCACTGTAAGAAACACCATCAAGCATTTCAAAGAGACCTGTTTGCTGAAAAATAGTGGCAATAGAGGTGCAAAACAGAAGTTAAGTGTCTCTGATCATTATCTGCGTGTGACAAGTAAAAAAAAGCCAGCGGTTGACAGCACAACATCTCTGATGACTGTAATTGTGCGAGGAGTGAAGAGATGATAGTATCAGGATCTACTACAAACTCCAATTCCAATGAAGTTGGAACGTTGTGTGAAACGTGAATAAAAACAGAATACAATGATTTGCAAATCCTTTTCTACCTATATTCAATTGAGTACACTACAAAGACAAGATATTTAATGTTCAAACTTTATTGTTACTTTATTGTTATTGTTTACTTTAATGATAAATTTTATAGTTTTTTTGGAAATATTCACTCATTTTGAATTTGATGCCTGCAACATGTTCAAAAAAAGCTGGGACAGGGGCAACAAAAGACCGGGAAAGTTGATAAATGCTCAAAAAACACCTGTTTGAAACATTCCACAGGTGAACAGGTCAATTGGAAACAGGTGAGTGTCATGATTAGATATAAAAGGAGCACTCCTGAAGGGCTCAGTCATTCACAAGGATGGGGCGAGGTTCACCACTTTGTGAACAACTGCATGAGCAAATAGTCCAACGTTGCTCTTAAACAACGTTTCTCAACGTGCAATTGCAAGGAATTTAGGGATTTCATCATCTACAGTCCATAATATCATCATACAGGACACAGGAATGCTTCGGAAAACCATTGTCAGTCAACACAGTTTGTCGCTTCATCTACAAGTGGAAGTTAAAACTCCACCACACAAAGCGAAAATCATATGTCAACAACACCCAGAAACGCCGCCAATTGTTATCAACAGAAAGTTCAAAAGCCAGCATCTGTGATGGTATGCGGATGTGTTAGTGCCCATGGCACTGGTAACTTGCACATCTGTGAAGGCACCATTAATGCTGAAAGGTACATACAGGTTTTGGAGCAACATATGCTGCCATCCAAGTGATGTCTTTTTCAGGAACGTCCCTGCTTATTTCAGCAAGACAATTCCAAGCCACATTCTGCAGGAGTTAAAACAGCCTGGCTTCATAGTAAAAGAGTGCAGGTAATAGACTGGCCTGCCTGCAGTCCAAATGTGTGGCGCATCATGAAGTACATAATACGACAACGGAGAGCCCAGACTGTTGAGCAAGCAAGAATGGGAATGAATTCCACCTACAAAGCTTTTACCATTAATGTCCTCGATTCCCAAATGCTTATAGAGTGTTGTTAAAAGGAAAGGTGATGTAACACAATGGTAAACATATCCCTGTCCCTGCCTTTTTGGAACATGTTGCAGGCATCAAATTCAAAATTAGTGAATATATCCAAAAAAACAATAAAGTTTATGAGTTTGAACATTAAATATCTTATTTTTGTAGTATGCTTAGTTGAATATAGGTCGAAAAGGATTTGCAAATCATTGTATGCTGTTTTTATTTACGTTTTACACAACTTCCCAACTTCATTGGAATTGGGGTTTATATTTCCAGAAGCCTATGTGAAAATAGTATGATTGGTCTTGTTGCTACCAAGAGCTGGCAACATCAAAAAACACTTGAATTTGCCAAATATTTTCAAGGATTGGGCGCTAATGGACCGGGAACAAGTCCTTTGGATCAACAAATCAAAATTCAAAATTTTCTCACCCACCCGACGAAATTATGTGTGCCATAGAGTTGGAGAACGTTTCAAAAATGACTGGTTAACCCCTTCAGTAAAACTTTCAGGTGGTAATATTATGGTTTGGGGTTCAGTCTGCTTAAATGGAGCTGTTGATCTTATAAAAAAAATCGACGGAAACATGGAACAAAAGAATCATCACAGCATCCTTGTGAGGCATGCATTGCCATCTGGAAAGAGATTGATTGGTTGGGGATTTTATTTTCAACAAGGTAATGACCCTAAAAACATTTCTAAGTTGTGTAAGAATTATCTCAATTGGAAAGAAAAATCTGGTGACATGAAAGTTAAGATTTGGCCTGCTCAAAGTCCAGACCTTGATCCGATTGAGCAAATCTGTTGTGACATCAAAAGAATCTTTTTGGAATGAATTTTAAATCATATGGAATAGTTCAGCAAGGAAGGAAATAAAAAATATGTGAAGCCTATGCCTGAAAGATTAAATTCTGTAGTAAAAGCAAAGGGTGGCCACACTAGATATTGACTTTTTCTCTCAAAAGACATTATTATTTTTATTTTTTAATACAAACTTATCCACAGATAATGAGAAAAGAATATTTAAAATTGGTTTTGTCAACAGAAATTTGTTTGCTCTGTACACAAAACACCACAGATAGTTATTTGCATGCCACATGGGACTGCACTCCAATCAAACAATTTTGGCAGGTCGTCACTGACATCCTCACCCAACATCCCTCTCTCCCCTTCCCCCTGTTTACTCGAAAAAATCTACTGACCGAGTACATATCAATGAAAAAATTATCAGCCTCCATTAAAAATAATTCAGTCGATTTTGACTCAACCTGGGCTCCATTCATTAACGCACTGAACTCTTAACATCCACCACCTCACTCACTACCTCTTGCCAGTGAACCAATCTCTATAAATACAATTGCCAGGAACCATACACTCACAACCGCAATTCCACATTTGCCATGATTCACACATTTAAAAGGGAAGGTAATGCCTAAATAGAAAAACAAATCCAATATAATATGAGATTACAATAACAGCTGCAATAGTAATGTCAGCATTCATTTATTTAACATATACTCTTATTCAGTTTTTTTTCTCTTTATCCACTCTCACAATCCCCACTTCCTCTAGCACATTTTCCACATTTATTTTCTGCTCTTTCCTCTCCCCTCCCTCTCCCCCATTTATAGCATTCATCACTATTATGATTACAGTTCTTGTGTATATCTTTCTTTATTTATTCTTATTTTCCCTTTGTCACCTATTTTTATTTTATTTTATATATATATATATATATACAATTTTTTTAATTTTTTTTTTTTTTTTACACAAAACACACTCGCACACATACCACACACATCCAGACACACAAAAACATGCATTAAGTCCCCGCTCCCCTTTCACACCTAATCCTAACCCCTGGTCCTCGAAAGCAGTGTCATGCAGCAGTGCTGGTCGGTATCAGCCTATTCCCTGGTGTTTGGTGGTGGTGTTAATGGTTGGATATTGATCCTGCCATCCCACACAACATAACAACTCAATTATAGCCGACTTAAGGGATAAGGCCCCTCCTGAGGGTGGTGGCCATGCACGCTGCAGTCTGGCAAAATGGTTGTGCTTCAGTGTTTAACCAGAGCCCGGAAAAGGGAAAACAAAGAAACACCCTGGGAAAACGAGATCCCAGCTGCTTTGTGGTAACGGAGAGAGCCACTGAGACTCACTGCATCATACCACCACCACCCCCCCACCTTACCTAATGTTCCCTCTCATACACATTTTTACTTACACACTCATTCTTTCTCACACACTCTCTCTGACACACACACACACACACACACTTACTCAACTAGAAATCAATGAATGTCTTTTTTTCCTCTCGCTCCCCCCGGGTAAAATTTCTCTTATTTATTTATTTTTTTCTTTCTCTTCCATTATTATCATTATTACTATCCATTTTCTTTCATGAACCTTTTATTTTATTGTTTTTATTTTTTCTCTTTTTTAATTTTTTCCTTTTCGTATTGATTTATTTTTTGTTATTTACTACTTTATTCTTTAATTCATTTTCAAAGTATTGCTTCAAAAAAAAACTGTCATGATTGTTCTTATTACTCCATTATTAGCAGCAGCTAGTTTGTACTCTCCCCGCACCTCTGATATATTTTTGCATAGTTACTTGATGTACACAACTCATTGAAATTTAAGCAACTTGTTGCAAATCTTACCACATACACATACTTCCTTCATATTTGTCTCACACATATATGCACACACTCTTGCTCACTCTCATGCATGCACACACACACGTGCACATATACCTCTTTTTTCCCGTTTCTTTCCCGAGCTGCCCTGGTTATTGGTTACTCTAATGTTTCAATGTTTCATCCCCTTTGTATGTATGTAGGATTTGTGCTTAGTCATGTATTTATTCTGTTCACCTACTGCGTAATTGGATGTTTATGTATGTTTTCTGTCCGTTTGTTCTGTAATTTGTTGTTTATGTGCGTTTTCGGCTCTTTTTTTGTGCGTTTTGTGCACAATAAAAAGTAAAAAATAAAATAAAATGAAGTAGCAGCACAGCAACAAAAAAAAGAAAAATACACAAAGATAAAGCGATGGAAATTGATCTTTTTCATCAATGAAACTGCCAGACTTTCCCCAAGAGTACCTGGCTGCCGCGTTCCGTACTTTTAAGATATTGCAGCCGCATTCTCGTTAGTTTGTCACGGCGCTGTTCCATTGTTCTGCAATAACCACGTAAATGTGCAAAAGTAAATACTCGCAATCTATTCCATAAATTTCCGCGTTTCTGTGTGTAGTAAAAAATATAAATAATAAAAATCTGGTGAAATGAAAGTTATGACTTGGCCTGCTCAAAATCCAGCAAATTTGTTGTAACTTTGAAAGAATCTCTTTGGAATCAATTTCAAATCATATGGAATGGTTCGCCAAATGAGGAAAATATGTGAAAGCTATGCCTGAAAGACTGAACGATTAAATTTTGTAATCAAAGTAAAGGGTGGCCACAATAGATACTGACTTTTTCTCTCAAAAGACATTATTATTTTTGTTTTTACTACATATTGTTATCCATTTACTTATTCTCATCTATATGATTCATAACTACATGAAATAAATACCAACCAAAATTCCAAAAAAGTTGGGATGCTGTGAAAATTATAAATAAAAACAGAATACAACGATTTGCAAATCTCAAAAACCCACATTTTATTCACAATAGAACATAGATTACATATCAGATGTTGAAAGTGAGACATTTTACCATTTCATGAAAAATATAAGCTCATTTTGAGTTTGATGGCACCAACACATCTCAAAAATGTTGGGAGAGGGGTGACAAAAGGCTGGAAAAGTAAGTGGCACTAATAAAAAAAAAACAGCTGGAGGAGAATTATGCAACTAATTAGGTTAATTAGCAAAAAGTCAGTGACATGACTGGGCATAAAAAGACCATTTTAGAGCGGCAGAGTCTCTCAGAAGTAAAGATCGACTGAGATTTACCAATCTGCAAAAAACTGCATCTAAAAATTGTGGAACAATTTCTGAAAACTGTTCCTCAATGTAAAATTGCGAAGACTGAATCTACTGTACACAATATCATCAAAAGATTCAGAGAATCTGGAGAAATCTCTGTGCGCAAGGGACAAGTCCGAAGGTGAATATTGGATGCTCGTGATCTTTAGGCCCTCAGGCAGCACTGCTTTAAAAACAGGCATGATTCTGCACTGGAATACTGTTGTGTTTCCAGTGTCCTGTGCCGTCTGCCAGGACACTGCGGGGGTTTTAACAATTTATTGTATCAGGTTTCACGGTTCATTGTGCTTTATCATGTGTTTTTATTTTTGCCATGTTTTGTTTCTCGCCAGGTCTCGTTCCCGGTCTGCCCAGCCAATCCGCCTCTCCAGTGTCTGTGTGGTCGTTTCCATGTTTTACTTCTCACACTACATTTGGGAATGGCTTACAGTTTCAAACTTCTTTCTTGTGTTTCTTCCTTCTGGGCTTCCTAGTCTTCATGCTTGTTAATTATTTTACATTGATTACCAACATTTTACTCATCAGTCACGGGGGTGTTTCCATTCGACAGGCACGTACTAATCATTGCTAACTTAGATAGGGATTTAACTCGCATGCTTCCTGCTTTTGCTATAATTCTTATCTGTGCTTTTCCATTTACTAGTTTAACACTTTTACTGTTTTTACTATCTTATTGGGTTCTTGTATGCTTCAACACGCTCATTTTCTTAATGAGCAATTACCTACTTTTGTTGTCTCGTCTTGACTGCGCTAGTTTTCCTCTCTTGTCATTCGTGCCGTGTAATTAAGCAATGTCGTTTCTCCCTGTCGGTCTACAGGTGATCCTCATTTTCTCGTGATTCCGGCTGCTATATCTGGGGAGAGGCTGGAGTTGGCCGGCAGACAGTCTCGTTTACTGCCCGTTCCTACCTCGTTCATAGAGTTTTCTAGTGTGCTTCTTGCTTGTTTTCATAGCCATAGCTCTCGTTTTGTTTATCGCATGTGCCATCGCAGTCATTGTGTATGTTTGTTAATTGGTATAGCTCCCTAGAGTTTCTAGTGGCTTTTGTTTTCTCGTTTTATACTTTTGTTTGTTGCTCTGTAAAGCATTCTTTAGTTGAATTCTTGCAACCCTTTGGGCCAAGTTTTTTGTTTGGCCATCGTGCCTGTTTTGTTTTCTATTTTATAAATACCCCTGAGTCAAGTTCTGTGTCTTGCGCCTGGTGTCCACCCGTCCCTAGCAACAAATACACTGCATGAGCTCAGGAACACTTCCAGAAATTGTCTGTGAACACAGCTCGCCACACAATCTGCAAATGCAAGCTAAACCTATATCATACAAAGAAGAAGCCATATGTGAACACAATCCATAAACGCCGCCGTCCCCTCTGGGCCAAAGTTAATTTGAAATAGACTGAGGCGGAATGGAATACTGTTCTGTGGTCAGATGAATCAAAATTTGACTTTTTTTTTTTTTTGAGAAACCACAGACGTCGTGTCGTGCGCTCTGAAGAGGAGAGGGACCATCCAGCTTGTTATCAGTGCGCAGTTCAAAAGCCTATATCTCTGAAGGTGTCAGGTTGCATTAGTGCCTATGGCGTGGGGAGCTTACACATCTGGAGAGGCATTATCAATGCTGAAAAGTATATTGAGGTTTTCGAACAACATATGCTCCCATCCAGACAATGCAGGGAAGGCCTTGCATATTTCAGCAAAACAATGCCAAACTTACTGCATCCATCACAACAACATGGCTTTGCAGTGGAAGAGTCCGGGTGCTGAACTGGCCTAACTGCTGTCCAAAACATTCACTAATAGAAAACATTTTGCGCTTGGTGCGCCCCGGTGGCTCATCGGTTTAAGCGCGCGTACCATAAAGGCTGTGTCCTTCCCGCAGCGACCTGGGTTCGATTCCAGCACAGGTCATTTGCTGCATGTCTTCCCCCATTCTTCTCCCCAACTTTCCTGTCTCTCTACACTGTATAACTGTCAAATAAAGGAAAAATTCCCAAAAAAACAATCTTTAAAAAAAAAAGAAAACATTTGGCGCATCATGAAACGAAAAATCCGGCAAAGAGGACTCAGGACTGGTGAGCAGCTAGAATCCAACATCTGACAAGAATGGGACAACATTCCTTTCCCAAAAGCAACTGGTCTCCTCTCCTTCTAGACATTTACAGACTGTTGTTAAAAGAAAAGGGGATACTAAACTATGATAAAAATCATAGCCCTATCCCAACTTTATTGAGAAATGTTGCTGCCATCTAATTCAAAATGAGCGGATATTTTTCAAGAATTAGTAAAATGTCTCACTTTCAACATCTGATATGTTGTTTATGCTGTATTGTGAATAAAATGCCAGTTTGAGATTTGCAAATCATTGCATTGTTTTTATTTACATTTTACACAGCATCCCAACTTTTTTGGAATTGGGGTTGTACTTGAATAGTACTTGGTTTCTGATTTATCTTCATTTTTTTAAGTGTATAATCATCACTGCACACCACTGTATGAATTACTGAATTAATGAACACTAGCTATATGAGACATTTCAGGGCAAAATGGGATACTTTCAAAAAACCTCTTTTAAGAAAATTTACATTTATCTTCCTTGATCACGTTGTCTCACTGTGTTAATTTTTATTTTCATTTTGCTGTTAATTAATTTTGTATCACAAATTAAGACAACATATGACTGAGGAAGGAAAAAAAATGTTAATTTTCTCATAAGGTAATTTTTTGATGTTTTGTTTTGCCCTGAAACCCCTCATATTCGGCATGCAGTATCGATGGAATTAAGTATCAATAAAATACTTTTATGATTTATATCCAGGTGCCATGCTTTTAGTGAATCATATAATTACATTTGGCAAAGAGATTATGTATTTGGTTCAGTTTGTTTGTTGATCTGCTTGTCAGCAGGATTACAGAAAAACTACTGGCCCGGGTTTCATGAAACTTGGTGGATGGGTGTAACATTGGCAAAAGAAGAATACATTACATTTTGGAGAAGTTTTGAATCATGAGGCTGATATTTAAATTATTTTTCACTTTCTTCAACATGCGCAATTGGGAGCTTTGCCTTGGCAGAGGACCTCACCCTCTGAGTGCCCTTCGAGTTATAAACTCTTGTTAAATTTATTCCATGTGTTATTGGATGCTGATGCATTCTATTTTTCTGAGCTTACTCTTACCTGCCAGGGCCGGAGTTTGGTGACATCTGGACACCCCCATTTTTCAAAATGGCCATCCTTTGGTTTGCAGGACAACATATTGTGTATTGAATGTGCAATGGCATACACAGCCTTGTACACACTGTACGTGACTCTCAACTGGGAGATATCTGTGTAAATGTTCTGAACATCATCCAAGCTCTCAAACCCAGTACACTGTGGCTTAGCTGACAGAGATTGTGCAGAATTATTCCTCCAAGTGCATCGGAACATTGCTTCCCAGAATTCCTTCACAAATGGATCAGATGGCAAAGCTTTGGGCTGTAATCTAGTAAGAAAAGACTTGAGACCTTGAATGTTTCCCCTGCGCAGGGCAAATCCTAAAGTGCCCATCAGTGAGGGCAGATTCTGTGGTACAGAGAGAGAGGTGGAGGTGGTCCAGGAGTCTGCGGCAATCCACTGCTTGTCAGTGATGTTTTGTTGTACCACTTTTATTAGCAAGGCATGCACGTGTGAGGCAAAAGTGACAATGACTTTGGCTGTAGAATGCCTGATTACTTCGACAATGCGCAGAATGTTTCTCTCCACATTGACCCTGGGAATGACCTCTGAAAAGGCCACACACACATTGGAGTTCTGCAGCTCCTCCAGCAGAAGTTGGATCCCAAACTTACCATAGTTGTCATCACTCATGATCACACCAACCCAGGTCCAGCCAAAGAGACGCAGCATGCGTGCCATGGCCCGGGCCTGAAAGGCGTCATTTGGCACAGTGCGGAAGAAGGTGGGAAACTTTTGGTGATCTCCTAGGCACGCACATGTGGCAAAGTAGCTCACCTGGGGAATACACATGCAAGTCTGTAATATTCAAGCCATTTCTGTCCTATGCAGCTTATCTACCGGAAATATTTAACAAGAATCAAATACAGCTTTAAGTATTATCATTATAATACAGGTGATGGACATTTCAAAGTGCATCCATCATTAATTACTCTCTCAGCAAATTTTAAGGTTAGGCCTTAAAGCTTATTGCTTTTAAGTTGGCAGTACAGTTTAGTTGCTCACCACAGGGATATTGAACACTCCCAGTGTTCTGGCAATCACAATAGATGCTGAGGAGCCAGGATCACCAATAATGACAGGCACCTCAGGAGTGTTACCACAGTCAGAGCTTGTAATGATAGGGTCCCTCCCAGTCACCAGCCCCAGCGCAGCAGGTAATGTTGTTGTATGACAGGTATCAGCCAAGGCATACCCAAGAGTTACATTGGGCAGAAGTTGAGGATTTCTGTTTATTTCATCTACTGCAAAGATCATGGTTTGTAGCCATCGGTATGCACGGAAATAAAAGCTGAGAGAGAGGGAAACAGGCAGAGAGGTTTTAACAAAAGAAAAACTGACAGGCTTATATTCACATGTATCTTCACAGTTATTTAGAAAATATATTATACTGATGATGCAGATATATTATAAACCAGATAAACTCCCCATACATTATATTTTATGGAAATACATTCAGTCAAATAGAAATAGATATTTGTAGATAAAAAGGTACACACTCACTTCTGGCAATGCAAAGGTGCTGCTCGTTGTGTGAAGTCCTGGTTGGGCACAGGTGGCAGAAAGCGGATAGGAAACAGTCCTCCAATTATCACATCACCCTCTTTATACACACCACTCTGTGGGAATCGAGTATTCATTGACTTGCAGGAGGACCCTTCCAACTCACATATGGCTTCAAAGACTATTGACACCCCCAGCCATAACCAGGAGTGAACATCCATCTCCTAAAGGGGACAGAGGGAGGATGGCAGAGAGATGGGGAGAGTGGTCTGAGTTCTCCCACTGAAAATTAGGGTGGCCTCCTTATATAGCGCCCAGTCTCACAGTGAAACAGAATGTGGAAAAAAGAAAACATGAAGTAGCCTAGTAGAGCAGCAGTTGTGTAAACCCTGGTGGATCCCACTTAATGGTCAAGGCCTCAACCCAAAGGACAATAACTAAACTGGTTTGTTTTTAGCTGAAGGTAATTATTTTAAAATGCCCCAGAGTCTGGTACTGGAACTGCCTCATTATTGTCCTCTGACTGCTAATTGTTTTCACCACACATTTTTCCACATGGGAGCATGAGATGATTTCCATGTATTTGTGCATGTTTGTAGATCTTTGACTGAAGCATTCAATGATTACGTAGTTACAGTGGTGTGCAGGGATGATTATACACCACCACTTTTGTCTGAAAGGAGTCCTAATATACTTAGCGCCATTAAAAACGCAATGGTGAGGTATGTTTTGTATTTGCGGCAAACTGAAGAATTAATTGACCACCTCTCGGCGGCTGAGACCTGCCCGTAACTTGCCAATGGCTCTCTCCTGTGCCACAAGCCATTCCATTTTCTTGATGCAGTAGCATTTTTCCTTTTTTTTTGGTTGGCTTTATGTAGGCTATTGACCGACCACACCTAAAAGAACAAGTAAAGTGTCACTGTACACATCACAAACAGCTCAATGTTCACTATTACTGAAGTCCTTGGCTCGTTCACGTGACGCGTCAGGATTACAATACCACACGCTTTTCTTTATTTCCACTCTTGCTTCACTGGAAAAGCAATAAAAATCAATTGATTCTTCAATTTGCCACAAATACAGTACATACCACACCGTTGCATTTTTAATGGCGCTAAGTATAGTTTTGGTGATAGAAGTTATTGAAATTTCACCATGTGAAGTTTGACCTTTGAAGGTCACCGAAGGTCAAGTTCAAGGCCACCAAATGAAAATTCATATATAAATTCCCATAGGTGTTCAATACGTTCTCCCAATTTTCTATATTTTCAAGCCTAGAAGCCTTCGAAAATGGTAACATTTTGCTTGACCTCAAGTTTGACCTTTCAGGGTCATCTGAGGTCAACTTTAACACAGCCAAAATAGAGGTTATATATGTATCCCTAAATGTGGATAATACAAACTTAATCTCTATCTGCAACCATTTGGCCTCCACAGGCCATCTTGCATATTCATAAAGTACAGTGCCCTCACTAGACTCACTTCCATCGATTCAATCAAAATGAGGCTTGCACTGTAAATTGACAGTACAAAGGAAACTTGATTGTCTGATTTAGAAAAAAATTTATTGCACAGTATTTGAGAAATAATTTTTTGAAATTTTTAAGTTCTATCTTTAACATTGGGGCCAAAATTTCAAGGGCCCAAAAAACGGACAAAAATGATTTAATCAAAAATCCAAAAAAAAGTCTGGGGATATGGTCTGGTAGTATGTTATGGCAAATTTACCCAAAAAATCATCAAGCTAAAAAAAGATAAAAATGTTCCGGACGACGGATGCCATACCACAACAATAGCTTATCGTCCTATAGGGCCGGTAAGCAAAAAAATCAATGAATATAAATGCCTACTTGCATTCAGGTTGTAGAATTATTCCTTGATATGATACAGCAGCTATGGATAAAATCACACCTCTTAGAGGCTCCAGTATAAGCTGACTAACGGTAAATAAAGAATGGCGCCAAAATCTTCAACCATTCAGATTCTGTATTTTTTTTTTTTTTTTTTCCACGAGCCCCATTTGGTTACTTACCAAACCATCATATCATTCCAAAAATTGCAATGCTTTACATATGTCTCCATGTGACTGATTTTTAAGTTTTGATGATAAATGAACAATTTTGCAGATATTAGTAGGACACGTCATTTGAAAAGTGTGATTTTGATGTCTTTAATATGATACATCTACCTCTCCAGCCTCTATCTTCATTCTCCAAGTTGTAGGATATTTTAACTTGTGAAACCTAAGTACAACGTTGTATTATATTGGTTATGTTTTCTTAAAGGTGTCTTGTATAAACCTTCAGATCTGGTTTTCCAAGCTTTTTGTGTCTGCCTCTGATTCTAAATTTTCCCAAGATTCTTTTTTTCACGTGACTAGAGAACGATATTATCTGCCCCCTCAGATAAACCTTCAGTGATTCTCAGAGGACAGAAGGTGATGGGGCGGTTGCCAGTTTAGTCTCTAAAAATAGTTCAATTTGGGAGGTTATAAATTTCTCAAGTTCTGGGTCGCAGTGTAGAGCAGGGTTAATTCTCCATCTGTAGAATTTCTGAGAATCGTCCCTGGGAATCACAACCATGAGGATGGGAGCATGGTCAGACATTATCTGGGGTAAATATTCACAGCTACTTATTCTATGGACCAATGTCATGGATATAATAAAGTAATCTATTCGAGTAAAAAAAATTTATGTACAGATGAGAAAAACGAGAATTCCTTATTTCTAGGGTGCGAATATCTCCATATTTTACATAGTCCCAAATTCTTTATAAAAGAGTTTATTATTTTCCGTGACCTGCATTTTACTGGATTTTTGTCGAAAGAGCAGTCCATTTTAGGGTTAAGGGTCAAGTTAAAATCTTCCCCTATAATCATTTCTCCTTCTGCTTCACTAAAAACTTCACAAAAATAATTTGGGACTTAAATATTAACCAGGGTGATAACCTCTGAGTGCACTTTGCCCTTCCCTATTATAAATCTTCCTTTTCTCAAAAGTTTTTTTTTTTCAGAGTAAAAAAAAAAAAAAAATGTAGGATTACTTAAAACTGTCACAACTACAGGCCTACGAAAAATGTTGAGCGTTGCAGGACATGGTTCAGGATTCTGTCTGAGATTTTACTCTAGTTCAGGCCTACCAAAGAAAACGGCCAGGCTGTAACAAAAGCACCACAAATATCCAGCACCACAAAATCGAGAACATGTCACATTTCCACAAAACTTTGCACCACATTACTTTAAAGTTGATACATTTTTACCAGAAGCAAACTCATAAAATTGCGCATGCGTAATGCCACCGGAGACAATCTTCAAAATGGCTGTGGATGGTGTCAGTGCCTCAGTTGGTCAGTTGAATGCCACATGTTTTTCGTTTGAGATGAATTTTTGTCTGAACATGAATGGAATGGCATTTCAGCTGCATTTATTTGCTAGAATTACACCTGAAAAGAATCTATCAAGCGATGTTTGTGATGGGAAGGCACCGTTTTTGTTTCCCGGAGAACTGCCCCTATAGTCTGTCTGAGTATTTGCGCTCCACTACATTGACTCCCATGTGCGACTTCACCGCAGCTAGTGATTTACTTTATAGATTACTCGAAATCGGACAAGAATATCAGTTGGTATCTGCACATTAGTGAACATGTTAGTGTAAGCATAACAGGACATGACCCATAGAATCTGTCCCCATGCCTTGCAAAAAGAGTAAAGTGTTGTCAATGACAGTTCCCTGAATATGGACCTTTTACCTTGGCAGTTTGGAAAAAAATGTCCTCATTCTTTTTCAACAAAAGTTTCAAAAATGTATGCCATGGAAGTTGATGAATATAAATTGACATGGGGAATTATGTTACATTAAATATTTGAAGCTGTCAAAATATTTTCTTTCATTTTCACTTTGTTGATTGTAATTTCAATTTGTAAAGTGTATAAAGGTATAAAGTTGTGAAATGGTACAGAAGTATTCAGCTGGTATATAGGAATCCATCATAGCTGCTAATGTAAAAAAATGTATCCACTTAGCTAAAAATTCCACGATTTTTAAATTTTTGTTTATTCACCTATGTTTACTATTAAGAAGAGGCTATTCGCTCCGCAGCGCTTTGGCGCGAAAGTTAAAAGAGTGGGGCGGATTATAAAATGAAGTCTCTTTTGGCCCAGCTGCGGGGCAAATAGCAGAAGTGCTTCTCTTATCCGCCCTGACACGGTGCGAATAGCAGAACTGCTTCTCTTGTCCGCCTCATTGCGTTGCAGATAGCCGATCTCTTTCCCCCTATTCACCCCACTGCAGGGCGATAGCCACTTTCGTATTACTACTGTATTCTTGGTTATGGGATTACCAGCTCCTCTTACCAACTTAGGATTCGATTTTTCATAACAAAACAGTGCAGTAACAGTGTCTTATTGAATAAGTTTTATTATGCTTTTGGTAAAATTTTGCACAGTATACTTTGCATTGATTTATATATTTAATTACACCCATTATATCATCTTTACCCTTTAAAGTAATATCTAGTACTGCCTATAATTTATTTGGTAACTGTGACTATATGTGATCACTGTCTCTGAACATTTTCCCCACGCCATGTCAAGTTGTCGACAGATGACATTATGCCGATACAGACTATAGGTTTGGTCGTTATAGTGAAGTGAGAATTCACTCATTTCAGTGACAAGTACTTGGTGTTATCCGCTTTCGTTTTCCAGTCGGACAGCTTTTTACTGCAAGTTGCGGTGACCGTGCTGCTAAAACAGGTGTACGTACTTGTCACCAAAATAGCCTTCATTTGCTGAGGAGTTCTGAAATGCCGCTCTTGCAGGAAAAAAATTACCGTGGCTGAGTGCCAGTGCATAGACCTATTTATAATTATTTTTCTACACTGAATTTAGTCCACTCTTTTGTTGCTGTTTCATCACATGGGGAAGAGAAACCGTGTCTTCAATTGTCACTTGATAATGACTATAATTGGTAAACGTGTTAATAAAGGAAAATGATTGAGAACAAGCTAGGACTGATTGTTGTAATAAATGGATGTATCTTTGTCCCCGAATTTCAGTTCTAGTGCCGGCCCTGGCATAAGGTATCTGTATTTCTAAGAAAGAACATAAAACATCCTTGCCGTGTTCTATGATTCTCTGGCATTTTCTCACTGCCAGAACTTCCACAGGAGAGAGCGCATGCGCAGATGGTTCATCTCTGGGTTTGTTACAGTCCGTGTGATTTAATGAGTTTGGTTCCAGTGAAAATGTAACGACTTTAAAGTATTGTGGTGTGAAGTTTTGCGGAAATGTGACATGTTTTCGATTTTGTGGTGCTGGATATTTGAAAAAGGTAGACAGCTGACCAACTTTTGTGACAGCCTGGCCATTTTCTTTGGTAGGCCAGAACTAGATTAAAATCTCAGACAGAATCCTGAACCATGTCCTGCAATGCTCAACATTGCACCCACCTGGTTACCTGCAATTGTCACAAAATCAATTCTGAATCCAACTCAAACCAATAATACAACCTCATTTCCAAAAAAGTTGAGACGCTGTGTCAAATGTAAATAAAAACAATGCAATGATTTACAAATCACTTAAACCTTAAATTTTATTAAAAATAGTGCAAAGACAACATATTAAATGTTTAAACTGAGAAATTTTATTGTTTCTTGAAAAATATTTGCTCATTTTTAATTTGATGCCAGCGACATGTTTCAAAATAGTTTGGACAGGGGGTTGTTGCATCACCTCTTCTTTTAACAACACTCACTGAGTATTTGGGAACTGATGAGAACAAATGCTGTAGTTTTGAAAGCAAAATCTTTTCACTTTTTTCTTGTTGCAGAATTTCAGCTGTCAACACTTTATGGCCTCCTGTGTCATATTTTTCATTCCATAATACACCAAATATTCTCAGTGCGTGACAGGTCTGGACAGCAGGCAGGCCAGTTTAGCATCCACACTCTTTAACTATAGAGTGATGTCATTATGATACATGCAGAATATGATGTTTGGCATTGTCTTGCAGAAATAAGCAAGGCATTCCTTGAAAAATACATCTGGATGGCAGTATTTGTTGCTCCAAAACCTGTATATATTGTTCAGCATTAATGGTGTCTTCACAGATGTGACCCGCCGTGGTAAAAGGTACCTCCGAGCGGCGATCATGCTATTGAGAAAAACGCGATTTAAATGTCCTGCTCACCACGTGGACTGTGTTTTCTCTCTCATTTGGAAAACTGCTTCTGATCCACGAGATTTAGCTCCATATAAGTCACGCGGAATTCCCTCAGTGTCTCGATAAATTTCCATTTCAATACTGCAGAAAATGGGCTATTATTCAGTGGTGGAGCTAGAACTGGGAATTGGGGGGTGGGGGGCAGCACATACACGTTCCTTTATTAGTCGTGGCTAGTTCTCAATCATTTTCCTTTATTGATGCATTTTCCGGTTATCATAATTGGCAACTGAAGACACGGTTTCTCTCCATATGCGATTTAACAACGATGAAATCATGGGCAAAATTCAATACAGAAAAATAATTTACTTATTAATAGGCCAATGCTTCGCGTTGATTGAACTGGCCTGCGTTCCAATGAAATATCACCTTTCACTCTCGGTATTGCGTGGATTGAAAGAAAAGAAGTGGCAGTCGGCAGTTAAATAGGCTATAAAAAGCGTGCGGCTCAAGCTATTTGCGTGAGAGTCAACAGGTATGCAATTTTGAATAACTTTAATTTAAATACAGCAAATACGTGTCAGATGAATTTCTGAAAGAGGAAGGTCCACTCTATAAAAAATAACATAAAACTGAATATTGAAAATTTTGACCCTGCCAGCCTTTTTTCATGGCTGGTCACAGATGTGCAAGTTACCCATGCTATGTGCATTAATGCCCCCCATACTATCATGGACGCTGGCTTTTGAACTGTGTGCTGATAATGAGCCGGATGGTACCTTTGCTCTTCAGACTGGAAAATAGATCTATGTGTTCCAAAAAAAAGAAAAATTAAAAATCCACAATCTGATTGGTCAGACCTCAGGACAGTTTTCTACTTCACCTCTGTCCAACTTAAATGAGCTTGGGCCCAGGGAAGGCAGCAGCATTCCTGGATTTTGTTTAGATATGATATAATGTTCACATGGCAAAGTTTTAATTTGCATGTGTAGATGCAATGACTAACTCTGTTCACCAACAATAGTTTACAGATGTGCATGGGTGCTCAGAGTCCGTAATGTTACGGATTTCCATATTTTTTTAATTTTCCTCCGTAAGAACAAATCTGGCATAAATACAAAATAATTTTGGGTATGTAAAAACTACATTTCCCATAAGTTCGGTTGATTGAGCCAATATGTGCTTTTGTAAAAACTTAAACTCGTAGCCAATCAGAGAGCCTTTTGTTGGTGATTGTGAGCAATGAGCACCGAATACGTCAAGGGCTAGGGGCAGAGTTATTGCGAAGCTATAGGGAAACTCGGTATGCGAGACACTGAAACGTCGGCTGTTGTATAGTGTAGAACACATTTTTATTTTGTGCAGATGTTGAGCCGTATCAGCGATTCTCCGTTGCATCACTCCCTTGAACCACAGACGCGGCCCCCGAACACCGCGCCCAACACATTTCAACTGGCTGAAAGTTTCCTATCCATTCAAAATGTGTAGCTGGTCATTTAAAATGTTATCAGCAAATATTGTGTGCCAGTTTGGTGCTGTCCTGCAAATAATAAATTACAGCAACTCAGCGAACATTCTAGATCTTATCTGACAAGTTGCTGTAAAGCTACGACATTGTGCCGAAGTCTACAATTAGTCTAAGCTGCTTTTCCACCGAACGCGAAACAAATTTTTCGCGCGACAGATTACATTCAAAGTCAATGCAAAGATGCGAATACACACGAAGTTCGCGTGTATTCGTCTTTGCATTGACTTTGAATACAATCTGTCGCCATGAAAAAATTCATTTCGTGGTTCGTGGAAAAGCAGCTTAACGAGCTAGGTAGGTCGTAAGGCTCCATTGTTTTCCGTGGCCATTTGGAGCATGCTTTTATGTAGCTAGCTTGCTTGTGGATGAGATTATGGATATCTTTGCAGATCGTGGACATAATGTACGTCGCTTGGCAGTACAGGAAGTTGCAGATGATGATGAGTTGTAGATGCCCTTATTACAATGATGTCAGCACTGTCTGTCACAATTGATGTGGTTTCGATTGCATAGACTTGTATACATACAATTGATTTTTGTGTTACATCATTATATTTCCAATCATTATGTTAAAATTAAACAATGAAATTTTCAATGATTTCATGTTCCAAATTACCTCAAATGACAATTTTGAAAACTGGAGGATGGAAGAGGGTTCAAAAATGTTCAAATATGTTCAAGAGGGTTCAAAGATATAAAAAAAATTAGACTTTTTCAAATTTTGTGTTAAATTTAAAGAGGTAATCTCAGGGTAGATTTGTAATGTGAGGTAGATTGTAATACTTAGAAGCTTTTCAATCATTAGTAAAAAAAATTTTAAATTTGGGAATGACTTGATATATATACTTATATATATTATTTTGAAATAAATATTTTCTAGTTTTTAGCACACAAGTTCGACTTATTTGTGTGATTTTGTTGGCTTTTGTGCCTAAAAAATTTCAAAATGGTGATATTTTATTAATTGTTCTTTTAGTGATCAGAATGCACCATTTAAAGCCTAGAAATAAAAAATTTTCTGGGGGGCATTCCCCCGGACCACCCTAGAAAGGCATGGCCCTTTGGGCCGTGATGTCAATACTTCCTTATTTTTATATCCTACCATGTAGAATTTCCTTATTTTTAAAAAAATCTCTGAGCACCCCTGGATGTGCCCATTCAGTGATTTCCGTGTCAGAAACCTGTCTTTTTTTTAATGCAGTGCTGCCCGATGGCCTGAAGCTCGTGGCCATTCAGTATTTGCTTTCAGCCATGTCCCTTGCGTACACAGATTTTTCCAGATTCTCCGAATAAATTATATTATGTATCACTATCTTTACTTCTGGAAGACTTTTTACACCCAATCATGTCACTGACCTGTTGCCAAGTAACCCAATTAACGTTGAGATGTTCCACCAGGTGTATTTCCTTCACATACAACTTTTCTAGTCTTTTGTTGCCGCGTTCCTAACTTTTTTGAAACGTGTTGCTTACATCAAATTCAAAATGAGCAAATTTTTTAAAAAAAAAAAAATTCTCAGTTTAAACATGTATTGTGTTCTTGCTACATTAATTAAAATGTAAAGTTTAAGTGATTTGGAAATCAATGCATGCTATTTTTATTTATGTTTGACACAGCATCTTAACTGCTTCATGTTCTTTGTGGTAGCTTTTTACTTGGATACTTAATATGCCATTATTTTCAAGCATCTTTAGTGAAGAGACTGTGGATGATTATTTTATGATTTACAACAAAAAACAATATTCAGGTTTAAATTGCCATTTCTTTTTTTCGAGAGGGAATGTGCAATGCTCATATTTGGATTCATAGATATTTCTGAATATTACCCTCAGATGTGGCACAATTGTTTTGAAGGAGTCTGTCATCCAAGAAATGTATTGGTTCTCCTGCCAGCCATTTGTGATTTCGCTGCAAACTTAAGGGGAACTACTGAATTTTCATGAATATGTGTTTGTGGCTATTCTCACACAAAAATCACAGAGACCCAAGTATTGCGATGGTACAAATGTACAAATGGTACTTCATTGTGGCTTTTGCCTCTATCTGTGGTGCTAAAACCCTGAGTTATACAGCTGTTAATTGGGCATTACTCAAATGGGAAAGCACCGGCCATATTTGGAATTTTAGTATGTTAATGATGACTTATTCTTCCTTTTACTACTTGAATATATTCTGAAAATAAGAAGGATTTACAGCTTCAGCAAGTAAGACATGAATCATCTCATGCCTCCAAACTCATATTAATGAATTTTCTGATCTATCAAATATGTGGCTATTATTATATCATTCAGCTGGAGAACTGTCAAAGTTGTCTGTTTACTGACCCACATATTGACACAAGGGCAGATGATATTCTCTTTATTCATGACTTTGATATCATCTAAGGTTTATTACTTTTACTTGGCCATCATCATCTTCTTAATATTCTTGTCTGGCCTCAACAGGATTATATAACACTTTGGAGCAAAGATACAGAGGAGAAGTCCATAGCTGGAGGCTAAGATGGCAAATATCTCCACAGCAACAGTGTATTTCCCTGGGGAGCTGAAGTAGGCAGGGATGAAGGTGATCCAAACTGCACAGAAGATGAGCATGCTGAAGGTGATGAATTTGGCCTCATTGAAATTGTCTGGGAGCTTCCTGGCAAAAATGGCCAGCAGGAAGCAGGTGGCTGCCAGCAGGCCGATGTAGCCCAGGACGCAGATAAAGCCAGCCAGTGAGCCCACATCACACTTGAGAATGATCCTGGGACTATGGCCATGTATCTCAGCTGGGATGGGCGGTGACAGAACCAACCACAGCACACATATGAGCACCTGAACAGAGGTGCAGAGGGAGATGGCTATTCTCTGCTGTCCCGGGCCGAAGTACCGCATGATGTTACTGCCTGGTACAGAGGCACGGAAGGCCACCAGTACCACCACTGTCCTGCTCAGGACACAGGAAATGCAGAGAACAAAGCTGATGCCAAACATAGTGTGGCGCAACATACAGGACCAGAGGGTAGGGTGACCAATGAAGGCCAGCGCACACAGGAAGCACAGGGAGAGTGACAGCAGTAGCAGGAAGCTCAGCTCTACATTATTTGCCCTAACGAGGGGTGTATTTCGATGGAAAAACAAGGTTGCTGTGACGCTGGATGTTAGAACCACCCCCAAGACTGAAAGGGCTGCTAGGATGATTCCCAGGGGCTCCTGGAATGACAGGAATTCCATTTGTTTTGGAACGCAGGTTGTTCGAGCAGCATTCGACCAGAACTGATCAGGACACTTCTTGCATTCTGTTGAACCTTAGACATGAGGAAAGCATAGAGTGTATATATAAATTTATGTAAATTATATATATGCACAGTATATGTGGTACCAGTCAAAAGTTTGGATACACTTTGCTAATGTCACAGCACCCCGTTTTTAGAGAAATTTGACCAGATTAACTTCTTTAAATAATGTCAGATGGAATCTGGTCAGAGGTAAACAGTCAGAAGTTCAAAGAGAATAATTTACTTGTTTGAATCGTGTTCAAAATTTAGAAATTCTCTCATAAGTCGTATTTGACAAAGTAAATAGACAAAAAGCTCCTTCCATTATCCAACAGCTGAATTAACTTCTTAAACCCGACTGCCCCCGGCACCGCATCATAAAAACAGCATGTTTTGTAAAAGCAACATTGTTACAACGCATATTCACTTAAAGGGAAGAAACTCAGTGAAAAGCTCACAATAACCATTTTTTCCCAAACCGAACACAATGCAAGTACCAAGTAAGTAAATAAGCATGTAGCAAAACACAGAATAAAATAATATCAATGCTCGATCGCTAGTGTTTCCACTGAATCTGTGCCATGCATACAAACAATACATCAAATGATGGAGGAAAGTCAACAGTGTCCAACGATATAAGCCATGTCATTTTAAACCAACACCACACTCGAAGAACAGCAGGCATACACTTTATATTCTACAGAGCAACATTTTTTTCTGACCCTAAATATTTTGGAAAAAATAACTGTGTTCAAGGGAAAATTGTTAAGAAGTAGGCAGGGGAACACCAGATGCAGGAACTGAAGTGTTTATGGAAACACAAAACACTAGGGAGAAAATAGGCACACAGGCCAGAAATAAAACACCGGCACATGCACTGAACCCAAGTACACTGCAAGGGGGGAAACAGAAGTACACACTCCTAGAGTGGCTAAACTAGAAAAACAAAAACTGGACCTAACTAGACTGACGGACACACTGGGAGACTTAAACAAGGGGCAGACAAGACGTGGGCGCAACAAAATACAAGATTCGGGAATCATACAAAGGAAATACTCGGAAGGCACAAGGAGCTGAGATTTCACCATGCAGAGCAGAGTCTAACAAAGTTCCGTCTGATGTCTCCTCCCATCTCTGCCACATTTATAGTCACGAGAGGAGGCGGGGACTCGAAAAGCAATCTCGACTGGAACAGAGACACATGGGATTAATAAACAAATTAACGAGGACCGGGTAAACCATAATGACTCGAGACAAGACGCTGAGACCATCAATCAAACTAGACAGTTTAGATTAAGGTAATCTAAACGTGATGAGTAAAAAGCACCACGAGAGAAGCAAAGGAAAGCACAGCTTTAAACGCAGTTAGTCAGGGAAAGCTTGGGCAGGAATTACTAAAGCTAGAAACACTCGCACTCGCTAATGAGTTAATAAAGGTTAATACTACGTGATTTAAATATTTACAATCACCCTCAAATAAGTGCTGGTTAGTACGGTTAGTAATTATCCTATCAGAGAACGCATTCACTCAGTTTAGCGAGACCCAGAATTAAGCACAGGTGGAAACAATGAATGAAATACCACAGCCGAAACCGAAAGAGGAAATGTGATTGGACAACGAGACGCAGGCATGCTGAAGGCTGTCACGCGACATCACTGGAGATTGGCAGAGAGGGAATCGATCTTCAGACGGCAGAATGAAAGCTGAAAAATAAAACGAAAGTAAGGCGCGGGAGAAAAAGCACAAGCACAATGACAGAACAGCACACATGAGGCAGAACCATAACAAAAATATGGACTGGCTATTGTTAGCTCAATGTGTTCTTGTTATATTGAAACTAGATCTTCCAGTCTGCATGCATGGTTTTTTTCTGGGGCACTGCTTCCAGTGACATCAGTCCCTGAGCATTCTGCTTGCACACAATGTATTTTGTCCTCTGTGATCTGCTTGTTATGCTGTTAATTTGACTTTGTGGGTGACCATTTGATTTTATGGGCTCTGACCTTTCCAACGAGCACTCAACTACTTTTATTGCTGAAACACAGCATGAGATACAGCCTTGCGTTCCCGGTGCTTCTGTCTGAGAGTCTATGTGCCATTACACACATGTACTCTAAGATCTGAACAGCATAATCGCTTAAATGGTTTGTTTTTTTGTATTTTCGCTATAATTTACCTCTAAATATTCAAGTCATTTTCAAAGTCATTTTCTGACTGAGAATCTTTGCGAAATTATGCACAAGTACTGAGAGTGCGCAAACATATGCGCTAAATTGTGGTGCACTTCATATTAGTGCCAGAATGTGAGTGACCCCGGTTCAAACCCTAGCTACAGACGCAACCTTATAGAGCAATGTAAGCATAATTTTTGTATAAATAATTGCTGGGGTGCTTGTTCATTTTGCTTTTTACCATTTTTTTTTTTACCTTATCTTTGTATTTATAATTTTGTTTATTTGCTTGTTTTACTGAAAATAAATTTGCTCCAGTGGAGTCAAACTTCATTTTCTTTGAATGATTTTTTTTGAATGGGAAAATGTATACAGGACTGGCTGAAATTAAACAAAAAATAAAATGAAAAAAGAAAAAAAATGGTTGTATGTAGATGGAATGTATGCTTTTAGTGACAAAAGTGAAATTGAATGAGTTTTACTGTTTGGTACCTGTTTGGCACACAGTGACCAGAAAGGTGCCAAAATTGCCAATATAGAGACACCACCTAGACATTCCAGAACTAAAACCTCTCTAATTTTGCTGATTTACTTGATTAGAATAAACTTTGGCCCAGATAATGGTGAGATTCTGCGCTGTAAGTTTTTTTTTTTTTTTTTTTTTTGAGGTTTCAGCCTACAACTAAATCATTTCAAAAGGGATAAAAGTAAAATTTTATTTGGCGGAAATGAGATCATTTATGCTGTCTTCCATCTTCATTTACGCTGACTCAGAGACATATACACTGATTTTTAGACCATGACAAAAATCCCCAAGGTGTTATCTTCATTATGATACTTCAGTAAGATTATTCAAGTGGACCAAGTAGTTGCAGAGATATACTCATTTCATTCTAGGCGTGTAATTTTTGAGCCAGAGGTTCAAGGCTTTAGAGATTTAAGTCAAGCTGTGTTGGGACTTATTGGGCAAAAAGGTGAAGGAAAGTACAAGTGCAGCACATCTTTGGAAACTTAGATGGCCAATCAGCAGCAAACTTGTTATAGCCATATAGCTGCCCTTGTTAAAAAAAAAATATATATAATAATATATATTTTATTTATTTGCAAAAAAAGATTAAAAATGATTAACATATTTTTCGCACATTAAAAAAATAGTAATAATAAATATTCTCCAAGTAAAAACAAGAAAAAGTGCATATAAAATGTATAAAAGTTATGAGGTACAGATGTAATCAATAATATATCATGAGGATTCAAATTGTAGCATTCAAAAATCCATCCCGTAAACATATCATTTCATACAACACTGACACAAGGTCTTTAATGTCCTGTCTTAATCTGTTTTGGTCTTCAAATACAACTTTAGTATTCAGTAATACATCATCGAAGTTGACATGAATTTTTCTGAAATTATTTTCAGCTGAAAACATTGGATTTAGCAGACAATACTCACAAGCAGCTCGTGATATAGGATTTTTACTGTATTAACACTTCTTAAAAAATCATATAAATCTGTGATGAAACTGAATTTGCTGTGGAGCAATACTGGTAAGTTTTCTATAATTGAACAATGAGTCATGGGAGGGAGCCTCTACATACATCTCAAACTTTTCCTCCGTGCACTACATAAATCAGCCATAGAACTGTTGTTTAAATGCCATAATGGTGCACCATAGAACGAACAACAATACTGTTGAAATAATTTAACTTTGACATCACAGTCAATAAGACCAAACTTTGACATAAACATATTAAAAAATTTCCAGAAATTGGCTTTACTTTTTGATGATCTCCATCACAGGTACTAACATCATGACCAAGATGAACAGCACTGTCATTAAATGGTACAAGTGAACCATTAAAAAAATGTCCCCGAACACCTCCTTACAGATTTTGCCTTTAAACAACAAAAGCTGACTTTTAGCACCATTAAACAATATACTGTGTCATAATCCTCAGCATATGATTCACATATATTTACCATTTTAGACCATGAATAAATGGGCAGACAAGGGTGAGGTCATCTGCATAAGACAGAGCACCCATATAATTGTTACCTAGATGATGAACAACTCCAGAATCCTCTAACTTTCTCAATAAGCCATCAACATAGATAGCAAACTGCACAGGAGATAAAACCTCACCTTGTCTGACATCAGTACATACACAAAAATTGTCTAAGACAGAAGAGCACCATTTGACGTGTATTTTCCGACATGTATACATATTTATCAATAACCTTAACACAAGAGGAGAGACATTTCTACTTATCAGCTGACAAAATAATTTACAGTAATGAACTCTTTCAAATGCCTTTGTGAAATCTAACATGAGAACATTCACATTTGTGTGATTGAAATTATAATAACTAACAACCTCATTTAGTACGTAAATACACTACCGCTCAAAAGTTTGGGATCACTTGCCAATTTCTTTGTTTTCCAAAGAAAAATACATTTTCATGCATTTTACAAACATTTTTTCCATTTCACAAATGATTAAAATTAATCAGATGATTTTCAAAGAATGATCTACATTTTTGCATAGAGGCCTATTCTCAGCAACTGTCAGTCCTCTGCAGCAATTTCCTGGTGTGGCTGCTAATCCAAGTTAAGCATTTTATAAGGCTAATTGATTATTAGAAAACCCTTCTGCAAATGTGTTGCACAGCTGAAAACCGTTGAACTAATATAAGGGAGCGCAAAAGGGAGCATGGCATTCTTGAGGTTGGTTTAGTACCTGAAGCATCAGCAGTTTGTTTGTTTACAGGCTCAAAATGGCCAGAAAGAAAGAACTTCCTTTAGAGACCCGTCAGTCTATTGTTGTGCTTAGAAAAGAAGGCTATTCAATGCGAGAAATTGAAAACTTAAAATCTCTTACCACGCTGTCAACTACTCCCTTCAGAGAACAGCACAAACTGGCACTAACAAGGACAGAAAAAAGGAGTGGGAGGCCCCGATGCACAACTGTGCAAGAAGACAAAAATCTGAGAGTGTGTAGTTTAAGACAAAGACGCCTCACAGGTTGTCAACTAGCAGCAGCGCAAAATAGTTCCCATCAAACACCAGTTTCAGTATCAACAGTGAAGGTGGTTTTTTTTTTTGATGAAGGCAAAGTTTGAAGTACATATTCATCATTTTCCATTAAACTCATTATTTCTGGGTGCCCCGGTGGCTCATCGGTCTAAGCGCGCGTACCATAAAGGCTGTGTCCTTGCTGCAGCGACCTGGGTTCGATTCCGGCTCAGGTCATTTGCTGCATGTCTTCCCCCATTCTTCTCCCCAACCCTCCTGTCTCTCTACACTGCATGACTGTCAAATAAAGGAAAAATTCCCCCCCCCCCAAAAAAATCTTTAAAAATCATTATTTCTAACTCAGACAATGTCAGCATGCTCTGTTCATTTGCTATATTTCCTATTCAGACTAATTTCATGTGTGTTTCCATGGAAAACAAGAAAATTTCCAAGTGATCCCAAACTTTTGAGCTGTAGTGTACACTGAGTGGTGGACGACTCATTTTTGAACCCAAACTGGAGAAAAGAGCTTGATAAACATTTTTCCTCCTTAATAATAAAAACAATATCTAATACTTTACCAATGATACTGCTCAGGGCAATAGACCTATAATTGTCACAATCAATAAATGCTTATCTTTTGATTATTGGAATTGAAATCATTGTACCCATAGTCATAGACTCAGGGAACAAACCATGAGTTAACATAGCATTGAACACAAGACTTATTAAAACAAATAACAGATGAAAACCATGAATAATATGATCTGAGAATTGACCTTCATGACCATCTTCCTTAAAATGTTCTAACTTACTAACTGTTTTTATAACTTCACGAACATTGATAGTGTAATCTGCATTAAGGTCACTGACAATAGACCGATCCATAGCTCCACCCACCCCCTAACTACGCATAGCAACAGCTGGACCTAGGTCGAGCTTTGCTGAAGATGGCGCCAACGTCCCTAATAACCTCATTGGAAGCGCTTCCTGAAAACATTACTCTCGAGTTTTTAAAAATGGATCGCATCGCAAAAAAAGCAAAAGACAAGGGTTATAATTATTTTTTATCTGGGTATATTCACGAAGTGTCATTTTCTGTTATAAACGCCCGTGAAGTTGAAGCGAAATGCAAATGCTGTCGCTCAATGCTGAAGTCCCAGAAGCCACACTCATTGATAATTACGATCGACAAGGAACAGAGAAGCATTGTTCACGGTCAGTGCTCTTGCAAAGCAGGGTACATAGCATTCAATTTCCATATGGTGTGATAAGATCATAAACCTTTTCCGGAGCACCCAAGTGTTATTGCTCAAGACAGTCTTTGATTGAAACGGAGCTCTGTGTGAAGCCTGCATTAATCATATCAGGTGTGTTTCTGCTCTGTTTGAATGAAAGCCTGCAGCCTCTTGACCCTTTTACGGCCCAGTGCAAAGCCATCAAGAGGCGTTATTGTTCGTAAACCAAGCGAGTTGAGCTTTCAGAATAATGAGTAATTATTAGCAAATAAATTGCCATATCCAGCCCTCTCCCTCCTGAAAGTAGTGCTACCCTGTCTGGGTATCTCATGTCCGATTTACACTCACAGTAACAACACCGCTTTACCATTGTGAGATTGTATAATTACAAAAATGAGAAAACAAAGCGTGAATGTACTCTTCCCAATAGAGAAAGCAGTTCGGATAAGTGTTTGTTTTTTGTCCGAGGTTATGGCGAGCGCTAGCCGGGTGCAGTCACGTGACTGCAGCCCTGGATCTCATTGGCTGGATAGGCCTGGGTGGGCTGTACTCTGGATCGGTCTATTAACTCATCAATGTTTTCTAAGACAGGTGATTTCATTTTCCTCAGATGGAACACTGTTGTAGATGGCTTTATACTTTATACTCATTAGTGAATATACTACAAATCTCATTATACGTCAGGATAATAAATATGAGAATGGTCAGCAATAACGACAAGTAATGCTGGTTAGTTTGATTGATTTAAGAATTAGATCTTTTTTTGCAAAATAAAGGGTGCTTATTTCTTTACTTAACATGTATTTTTGGAAAAATGGGGGTATATCCAAACATTTGAGTGGTACATTGAGGTGCCATAAATGAAAAACAAATAAAAATGACAGAACTCAAAAGAACTAACAAACATTAATCTGAAAATGAAACATAAAATTACATATGCATATAGTGCATAATATCATGATTTTCATGCAAATACTGAGGTCAGTACCGGCTACAGTTGTCACAGTGTACTCCAGATCTAAGAACGGAACTGAGTGGAGGAAACTACTCTGTATTTTATTTACAGAAATAGGAGACAAATTAAGGAAATGTTAATATGTTTAAATGTAGTGTACAGAAATAACAGAAGGAAACTGGAATAAGAAATATAAAGGCTTAAAAGTATAGAAAAGCAAAACCTAAAGAATCTAACAAAATGTACAATATACAAAACCAAAACTGCTGAAAACACAATGAGGATAAATAAATCTAAACTATGAGTAAACACCGCTTTTGGAAATACTTATAGTACAAGGAGATAGAGAGACTAGGAGCAAAAACAGGTAAAACTGAACTGAAAGATGCCCAATGGAGAGAAAAAAGCAACAAAAAACGTCCAAGGAAGGAAAGTTAACCCACCGGAGAATGCACAGAAGAGGCATACCTCGCCCCCAGATAGCCCGGGCAGTGACCAGATGAACTCTAGCTTCGAAGCCAAGGTCATTTGAGCTGCTCAATCAAGCGGACTAAGTCTGGACACTCTCCTCAAACGCCATTGAACGCCACATATCCGATTCTCTTAGCTCACCGGACCTCATAAAAGAACTTTCCAAAAAGCTTGTTGCTGTCATTGCTGCACTGATGGAGGAAAGGATCACCAAGAAAGTGTACGATGCTGTAAAGATGGATTTAAAGAAATACCCTGACGAATTTGGACTCATGAAAAAGTAAGTGGCTGAACTGGAGAATGACATCAAAAAGTTGAAAGGGGAGAAGGATGATGCAGAGCAGTACAGCAACCGCAATTGTTTGATCATTTACGGCAAAGCTGAAGTACAAACTTTCATTCCAATGAAGTTGGGACGTCTTGTAAAACGTGAATAAAAACAGAATACAGTGATTTGCAAATCCTTTTTGACCTATATTCAATTGAGTACACTACAAAGACAAGATATTTCAAGTGAAAACTGATAAATTTTATTGTTTTTTTTGGAAATATTCACTCATTTTGAATTTGATGCCTGCAACATGTTCCAATAAAGCTGGGACAGGGGCAACAAAAGACTGGGAAAGTTAATAAATGCTCAAAAAACACCTGCTTGGAACATTCCACAGGTGAACCGGTTAATTGGAAACAGGTGAGTATCATGTTAGGGATAATCAACTCGTAGGTGTGCATTACATGGTTTTAAGGCACGATGCAGAGGCGAATAACCACCCGACCCGAAGACCCATTGCCTTAAAACCATGTAATGCACACCTACGAGTTGATTATCCCGCTTATACCTTGGTCATTTGCCAGCAATATCAAATCATTCCGAAATTTTTGGTGAAAGTTTTGCACTTAAAAAAAAACGAGCTAGTAATCATTAAACAGGCATCGCGTCTTCTCATAGCCAATACTATAGGCCAAGCTAAACTGAACCAGCGAACTTAGTTCAGCTCGCCTTCATGGAGAAAGAATTTTTTTCAAACGCTAATGGCTTTTTACCAGCTAATGATTTGGTAACGGATTCCAGCTGAAACGGAGATTATGCATAACACCACATTATGCGCGATTATGCAGACTGTAGCTGACTTGCAACCCGCAATTACAATGAACTTATGACGGTTTCTGTAGAGCCAGCGAGCTGAAATCAGTCTGTTGTCACAGCACGTAGCTAGCGAACCGTCAACAGTTGTTGATACATGAAGTGGACATGTTAGCTTCCTTTGCAACTGTGCACAATTACTATTGTTTAATGAATAAAGCGAGATTACTTCGCCCCTTAAATATTTACAGTTATTATCGCTGGAGTACCTATTGTTAACCATCCGGCAGGACACAACTTTATGATGCCGCCAAATTTGCTGGAGATAAATAAGTAGGTTTCCATTACACCCAGCCAAATGCCAGTGCTCTAACGTTGCTATGGTTACAGGTTGGCTAGCGGATGAATTTCGAACAGTGAAACTACCGTAGCCGAACTACCTGTGTGGTTCCACGGTTTTAATCAATACCTGCCAGCCAATCAGATAAGAGTATTCACCCAGACCATGATATAAGATTAGACATAAAAGGAGCATGCCCAAAAGACTCAGTTGTTCACAAGCATGGATGGGGCAAGGTTCACCACTTTGTCAACAACTGCGTAAGCAAATAGTCCAACAGTTTAAGAACAACATTTCTCAAGGTGTAATTGCAAGGAATTTAGGGATTTCATCATCTACAGTCCATAATATCATCAAAAGATTCAGAGAATCCAGAGAAATTTTTACATGTAAGCAGCAAGGCCAAAAACCAACAATGAATGCCTGTGACTGTCGGTCCCTTAGGTGGAACTGCATTAAAAACCGACGTTCTGTAAAGGATATTACCATGTGGGCTCAGGAACACTTTGGAAAACCAATGTCAGTTAACACAGTTCGTCCCTGCATCTACAACTGCAAGTTAAAACTCTACCGTGCAAAGCGAAGGCCATATATCAACAACACCCAGAGACGCTGCCGGCCTCTCTGGGCCCGAGCTCATCTGAGATGGACTGACGCAAAGTGGAAAAGTGTGCTGTGGTCTGATGAGTCCACATTTCAAATTGTTTTTGGAAATCATGGATGTCGTGTCTCCGGGCTAAAGAGGACCATCTAGATTGTTATCAGTGAGAAGTTCAAAAGCCACCATCTGTGATGGTATGGGGATGTGTTAGTGCCCATGGTATGGGCAACTTGCACATCTGTGAAGGCACCATTAACACTGAAACTACATACAGGTTTTGGAGCAACAAATGCTGCCATCCAAGCAACGTCTTTTTCAGGGACGTCCCTGCTTATTTCAGCAAGAGTGCGGGTATAAGACTGGACTGCCTGCAGTCCAGACCTGTCTCCCATTGAAAATGTGTGGCGCATTGTGAAGCACAAAACATGACAGCGGAGACCCCAGACTGTTGAGCAACTGTAGTCGTACATCAAGCAAGAATGGGAAAGAATTCCACCAACAAAGCTTCTAAAATTAGTGTCCTCATTTCCCAAATGTGTATTGAGTGTTGTTAAAAGGAAAGGTGATAAAAAAAACAGTATTAAACATGCCCCTGTCCCAGTTTTTTGGAATGTGTTGCAGGCACCAAATTCAAATTGAGTGAATATTTCCGAAAAAAATAAAACAATAAAGTTTATCAGTTTGAACATTAAATATCTTGTCTTTGTAGTGTACTCCATTGAATATAGGTCGAAAAGTATTTGCAAATCATTGTATGCCGTTTTTATTCATGTTTTAAACAACATCCCAACTTCACTGGAATTAGGGTTTGAACTGAACAAACAAACAGACAAGCTCGTACTTATAGTCTTCAACTCTAAAATGGGTCTCAATGTCCCCACAAATGTGATAGACAGGAGTCACTGCATCACATCATGACAAAAGCAAGGCAACAAGGCTAACGACCACGATAGACGGGATCCCTTGTTGTACACAGATGCCACTAGAAGGAAAATGCCACGAGCGATCATAGTCAAGTTCGCTTGGTACAACGCGAGATTGAAGAACATCAGTGGATCCCAGCTCTTTGTTCAAGAGGACTCGACATCCAAGCGAGTGGCCCTGTTCTGGCAGGTCATCAATGGCTGGAACCAAGATGGCTCAATCTTTGCTCAGACAAGGGACGCAAAACAGATGAAAATCTCGAAGGCAGCAGACATCGACAGTTTTCCAGTGAAATCTGATTTTATATCTGTGTGAAATTGAAGGCCTAAAAACAATAATACTGTCACTTTTCCATGTATAATTTGTAAGAAAAATGTGACATATAATCACAATGCCCTACTTTGCATGTCTTATGATAAATGGACACATTGAAATGTTCACGAGCATCACATGACTTACTTATTTCTAACAAAGACTGGATCTGCAATAATGCCTGTTTAGCCCCTTAGGCCCGGAGCCTCTGGCTCAAAAATGACATGCCCAAAGTGAAATGAGTGTATCTCTGCAACTGCAATGTACTTGATCTATTTGAATAATCTTGGTATCAAAATAAAGGCAATACCTTGGGGATTTTTTTCGTGGCATAAAATTCACTATATATGCCACTGAGTTAGAGTAAATGAGGATGGAACACAGCATAAATAAAAGATCTAATTTGCACTTTACAAAATTTTACTTTTATCGCTTTTGAAATTATTTGGCTGTAGTCTGAAACCTATAAAAAATTACAGCACAGAATCTCACCATTATCTGCGCCAAAGTTTATTCTAATCAAGTAATTCAGAGCAAAATTACAGCGGTTTTAGTTTAGGAATGTCCAGGTTGGATCCCCAAATTGGCCATCTGGGCACATTTTGGACATTGTGTGCCATTTGAGGTTTCTCAGCTGCCAAAGTGTAAACTCATTTAATTTCACTTCTATGTCACAACAGGCATACATTCTATCCAATTACAACCATTTCTTTAATTTAAAAAAAATCTTTTTTTATTGCAACCAGTCCTGTATACATTGTCCCATTCAAAGAAAATACATACGAAGGAAATGAAGAAGTTTGACTCCACTGGAGCAGATTTATTTCAAATAAAACAAG
Organism: Gymnothorax javanicus; assembly: GCA_029692085.1. NCBI lineage: Eukaryota > Metazoa > Chordata > Actinopteri > Anguilliformes > Muraenidae > Gymnothorax > Gymnothorax javanicus. The sequence goes on from CM056195.1 coordinate 41,996,753, forward strand.
CAAATAAACAAAACTGTAAATACAAAGATAAGGTAAAAAATGGTAAAATGTAAAAACAACTGACATCCCAACAATTATTTAGACTATTACTATTCTTCTGCTGCTCAAAAAAACAGTGCAATTTCAGATGGGATTGGACCCAAGTCACACAGGCCAGCGGGCAGTGCCTTAGCCTCTAACCTACCTGGTTAGACAAGCTGCCCAAACTCACATTGCAATTCTAAACAGTGAGTCAGTATAACACGTCATGTACCCCGGTTTTGCGCTTGTATAGCAGCGCTCATTAGTACTTGCGCGTAATGGTGCAAGGATTCTCAGTCAGAAGCAACTGTGAAGACTACTTTGAAAACAGCTGTTGAATATTTAGTGGACAATTATAGCAATATTATCAATGAGCGACCGGTGTTGCAACTGTATTGCTGCATTCATTCCTGCGCACTTTGAGTACATGTGCATACTGGCACATTGACTCCGAATTAGACGCACCAGGAACGCAAGGCTCTATCTCAGGCTATGTTTGTGCTATTAAGGTGGATGAGGGCTTGTTGGAAACGTCAGAGCACACAGAATCAATGTAAAAGTCAAATTTATGGCGTCACAAGCCAATCACAGAAAAGAAAATACATGCATGCAAGGGGAATGATCAAGGCCTGAAATAATTGGACGTGGTACCACTGAAAAAATATACATGGAGAATGGCAGATGTAGTTTCAATATAAAACGGACACACTGGACTAACATTAACCAGCACAGATTTACCCTCGAACACAGTTTACAACCACAAAAAATCAAAGGTTAGTAAATTTTTGCTCAGCGCTGTAGAATGCAGAGTATGCCTGCTGTTCTTTGAGTGTGATGTCGGTTTAAAAATGACAAGGTTTTTTCACTACAGTAGTAAAAAATGAAAAAATATTTTTGCGCTCAAGATGTAGATTGTTTTCTTCAGGTGCATCAACCAGTAAATAAAAAAGAAGCTGAGTGATTGGTTCGCACTCTGAATGAACTAGACAAAAAAGTCTTAGCAAAAAGAGCAACTTTAATTACGAGCATGAGCAGACGTTTTCGGCACATTGCTATTCTCAATGCTAATGGAGAAAAAGCCACTGACAAACAATTAAAAAAGAGCAGTAGCAATTAAACAAATGACAAACAGGTGTCATGGGAGGGGCTACACCCAAACCCAGATAAGTGGAAGCAATTATTTCATTTAAAAAAGGTCCAGACATTGTAGTGTTAAAATATACTTAGTTATAAAGTACATAATCACAAAACACATGAGACCAATAAAAAAACGAGTAATTTATATCTTCATTCATCCCTTTGGGAAACAGGCTTTTAAGTTCACAGATCCAAAAGGCTTCTCTCTGTAAGAGTTGTTTATCTAAGTCACCGCCTCTCCTTTAAGGCAATAATCTCTCTATGCCCAGGAATTTCAAATCAGAAAGAGAGTGATTAGCAGAGAAGAAGTGTCGGGAAATGAATGAGGTTTCATCACCTCTCCTGACTGCATTCAAATGTTCCAAAATTCTAGTTCATCAGGCTCTAGTCGTTTTGCCTACATACAAACATAGGCAAGGGCAAACCAGAATATAAACAACATGTGTGGATTTACATTTAATGAACTGTTTGATTTTGTATGGCTTTTTTGTGTGTGGATGTGTGAAAGACTGGAGCTTAAGGTCATGTGAGCACGAAGTGCAACTCTTGCAAAGGAAATTACCCTGGGCATTAGAGAGGGTAGCAGGAGGAGGCGTGGCAGTATCAGCATGGACCAGCCTATCCCTAAGATTCGAGCTCCAAGAAAAGACACAGAGAAGTAGATTCTGAAATAGCCCTTCAGTTGAACATTACTTTCAATTATGTGCCAATGAGAATTTACAATATTTCTAATATCGAGGCTCAAGGGACAATTGGTCAGTTTCAGGATACAGCAGTTCTCCTTTTGTTTAGACATAGGATTGACAGAACCAGTGCCAGAGGCACGAACTTTGTTTAGTGCTGTATCAAGCCAACTTTTAGGTATCCTCTAGAGCTAAAGTCCCTGTAAAGATGTCTTGCTTTGGCCTCAAAATCATTTTTGTCAGAGATATTACAACGTTGCAGAAATATTGTAAATTCTCATTGGCAGAGAACCAATCACTCAGCCCCCTTCAGTACCGTAGTAGAAAAAGGAAAGTCAAAGAGGAGGTTAAGTGTATAAAGAAGGAAGATGGATCGCTGTCGAACGACAATAAGGATATTTCTGATACCTTGAATGGTTACTTTATACAGAGCCAGGAAATTACAGGCCAGTCAGTTTAAATTGCATTGCATGAAAAATATTGGACTCATATCATAAATCCGAGCTGGAATTATTTCTTGAACGTAATAATATCTTCTGAGGGCTAGCCAACATGGTTTCAGTAAGGGAAGGTCACGCCTAACAAACCTTCTGGAATTCTTTGATGAGGCCACCAAGACTTATGATCAGAGCAGGGCTTATGACATCATATACTTGGCTTTTCAGAAAGTACTTGATACAGTACCGCATGAGAGACTAATTTTTAAAATAAGCTCCATTGAAGTTACAGGAGGTATTCTGGAGTGGATTTGAAACTGGTTACAGGACAGAACACAAAGAGTGGTGGTCAGTGGAATCTCATCTGAGCTAGGTATGGTGGGGAGTGGAGTCCCTCAGGGATCAGTGTTGGGACTCCTGCTCTTCCTCATCTACGTTAATGACCTTGATTGGAATATTGAAAGCAAATTAGTTACATTTGCAGATGATACTAAATTGGGCGTTTACGTGAACAGTTTGGAGCCCACCGAAGTGATTCAGAATGATTTAGATGGAATCCAGATTTGGGCAGAAATGTGGAAAATAAAATTTAATGTTGCAAAAAGTAAAGTTCTACATGAAGGTAACAAAAACATGAGACAGGATTACTTCAATGGAGGTTTAAAACTGGAATGTGCTCCACATGAAAAAGATCTGGGAGTGATTGTTGACCAAACCCTTACAGGTTCTAACCATTGTGCTGTTGCAGTTAAGAAGGTCAACAGGATGCTGGGATATATAGCCAAAATTATTGAGTATAAATCCAAGGAGGTCATATTTCTCTTGTACAACACATTCATCAGACCACATCTAGAGTATTGTGTATAGTTCTGGGAACCATACTTTAAGAAAGATATAGCAGCTCTAGAAAAAGTTCAGAGAAGAGCCACTAAGCTAATTCCAGGTATAAAAGATGAAAGGTATGAGAAGAGGCTGAAGATAATCTCTTTAGTCTTAGGAAAATGAGAGTTAGGGGCGATCTGATTGAGGTCTTGAAATATAATAATGGGATTAACAAAATGAATAATGTGAAATTCTTACGGCCAAGTTTAGTTAGTAGAACTCAAGGTCACAAGTAGTTGGCCAAGGGTAAATTTAGCACTGATATTAGGAAATATTTTTTCACCCAGAGAGTAATCTCAGTGTGGAATAGCTTGCCTGACCATATTGTTGAGGCAGAAACCTTGGGAATTTTAAAGCACAGGCTTGATTTAGCACAAGATACCATTGAGTCACTGAATAACTGAAGTGATAGATTCACTATAGTAATACGAAACTGGCGAGCCTAGTTGGGCTGAACGGTCTGTTCTCGCCACTCATGTTATTATGTTATGTTATATTGTTGGATTCTGTGGACTTTCCCCTTTCCTTTGATATATCATTTGTATGCCTAGCACAAATTCAGTGGATATACTCGCGATCGAGCGCTGATATCATTTTATCCTATGCTTTGCTACATGCTTACTTACTTGCTTAATGCTTGAATTGTATTCGGTTTGGGTAAAAATGGTGAACATGACATTTTCGCCGAGTTTCTTCCTGTTTAGTGTATATGCCGCACGACGATTTTGCTATTAGGAGACATGCCTTATTTATGATGTTCAGTGATTGTACCGGGCGTGTTCGGGCTTAAGAGGTTAAAAAATTCCCCCAAATCACGCGATATTCTTACTGCACTAAAAGATCAAATGGTACCTAATGGCCTTAAAAATGATGTTAAGGAAATTCTTAAACAACTACAGGAGAACTCGCTTTAACTGTCCTCTTATAAAACGGAAACTTGCTCATAACAGACAACAGCTCAAGTCCTGATTTGTCAATAACGTTTTTCCATTAAATGAGCATGGAATATAACAGGTTTTATATAACGGATTTTCGCTTACATCGGACAAAATGTCCAGTCCAGTCACAATACATTTCCATTAAAAAGCGCTTGTGTATACCGGACAAGCTGGTTTGCACCATGCACATGCGCAGTTGCAACAGAGCAACGAAAATCAAGTTCGGCTTTCATATTCATGGAAACTGAAACTGGCGCTTTTTTTTTTTTTTTTTAAAGAAAGTGTTTTCATTTACATACTTCAATTTTTAGTCTTCACTGATCCCAGTTGGAGCAAATCGCAGTATCATCCTGTTATCCATTGTGTCAGGACAAAGACAGACTAAATGTAGACTTAGGGTGACCAGATTTCCTGAAACTAAAACTGGGACACTTTGCGCGTGACCGTAGCGCGCGTGCACGTGAGGTCATAGACGCAGATATTAGGCTCAATTTCAGCACGTCGGACTACTGCTCACAACATAGCCTAACGGGGAAAAATTATGCACGTTTTTGGTAGGCCTATTTACACATTTAAGATAAAATATGAAAAGACTGAATGAGTTTCGTGTGGGACTATCTTTATTTTTATGAATTAGCCTGAAGCTGAAGAATGGTTTGGAAAATACACCAACTGAATGGTTTTTTTTTTTTTAAAGCATTGTAACACATCACTTTGATCTCTTAGATCTCTAGTAGGCTATGTCTGTGTGTGTGTGTGTGTGTGTGTGTGTGTGTGTGTGTGTGTGTGTGTGTGTGTGTGTGTGTGCGAGATGTCAACCTCATTGAGCTCCGAAAACATGACCTCAACACAGAGACAAACGCTCTTCAAATTAGCCTACATATATTTGTTGGAGGAGTGAATTTGCTCCAAAATCGATTTGTTGGCTGACTGCCTGCTGTGGAATTGCGGACAGGTGTCATCAAAATTGGCCCGTGTATCAATCATAAATTTTAAGAGATTCTTATGTGGAGTTGAAGTCTCTATGCATGGAAGTTTTTCAGTTTTTAAAACAATGAATTTAAAAGATCATGAAGCGCAAGTTAAATAACCTGATGAGCGGAAAAGGTAGCACGGAAGTTTCAGAGCAGTTTGTCTTTCGTAAAGCATTGGCCAATTAATTAGCAAATTATTTTTCTGTGCTGAATTTAGCCCATTTCATCACTGTTACATCACATTTGGAGAGAAGCCGTGTCTTCAATTGCTGTTGGATTATTACGATAATTGGAAAACGCGTCAATAAAGGAAAATTATTGAGAATTAGCCAGGACTAATTGTTGTCATAAACAAAAGACACCATGCCAAACCACCTGTGGAAGCAGGACGCCGACAGCGGACTCTGTTCAAGTCATGTCAATCGGAAACGCGAACCCTGGAAGTTGGTTTTAATTTCAATCATCCAAGAAAATAGTGAGCGAAACTTACGTTTAGTTTATGCATGCTCAGTAAAATCTTTAACGGTCTTTAGAAAAAGAAATACCAAATGATTGGAAAAGGGCAATATAATACCAATATATATAAAAAAGGGGACCGTACTGAGCCAGGTAATTACAGGCCAGTCAGTTTAACTTGCATTTGCGTGCAAAATATTGGAATCTATCATAAAAGATGAGCTGGACTTATTTCTTGAACGTAACAATATCTTGAGGGATAGCCAACATGGTTTTCAGTAAAGGAAGGTCATGCCTGACAAACCTTCTGGAATTTTTTGAAGAGGCCACCAAGACTTATGACCAGAGCATTGACATCATATATTTGGATTTTCAGAAAGCATTTGACACAGTACCGCATAAGAGACTAATTTTTAAAATGAGCTCCATTGGAGTTACAGGTGGTATTCTGAAGTGGATTCATAACTGGTTGCAGGACAGAACACAAAGAGTGGTGGTCAGTGGTATATCATCTGAGCTAGGTAGGGTGGGGGAGTGGCGTCCCCCAGGGATCGGTGTTGGGACCCCTGCTGTTCCTCATCTACATTAATGACCTTGATAGGAATATTGAGAGCAGATTAGTGAAATTTGCAGATGATACTAAATTGGGGGGCTTGGCAAATAGTTTAGAGTCCACTAAAGTGATTCAGGATGATTTGGATAGAATTCAGAATTGGGCAGAAATGTGGCAAATGAAATTTAATGTAGCGAAATGTAAAGTAGTACATGTAGGTAATAAAAACATTAGACGGGATTACTTCATGGGAGGTTTTAAACTGGAATGTGCTCCACAAGAGAAAGATCTGGGAGTGATTGTTGACCAAACCCTCACAGGCTCTAGCCATTGTGCCGTAGCTGCCAAAAAAAAAGCCAATCGGATGCTGGGATACATTGCCAAAAGTATTGAGTTCAAATCCAAGGAGGTGATGCTTCTTTTGTACAACACATTCGTCAGACCACATCTAGAATTGTGTACAGTTCTGGGGACCATACTTTAAGAAAGACCTTTAGAGAAAGTTGGTTTTTAATTCCGGTATTATTAAAGATGAAAGCTATGAGAAAAGGCTGAAGATCCTTAATCTTTTAGTCTTAGGAAAAGGAGACTAAGGGGTGATTTGATTGAGGTCTTTAAATATGTTAAAGGGATTAACAAAGTGAATTATGTAGGATTCCTTCAACCAAGTGTTGTTAGCAGAACTCGGGGTCACAAATGGAAGCTGACTAAAGGTAAATTTAGAACTGATATTCGGAAATATTTCTTCACCCAAAGAGTAATTTCAGTTGGAACAGCTTGCCTGACCATATTGTTGAGGCAGAGACCTTGGGAGTTTTCAAGAGCAGACTTGACTTAAAAACCATTGAGTCATTGAGTATCTGAAGTGATATATTCACGATGGTACAAAGAAACTGGCGAGCCTAGTTGGGCTGAACGGCCTGTTCTCGCCATTCATGTTATGTTATGTTAAAATGCAGTGTGTAACTGTAGGCTACGTCTCGCTCCTCGACAGTCCATGCTGGCCCAAGTGAAGATTTCTGGTTTGGCTGAAATGAGACCGATTTACTGCTGACGGACGGTGAACAAAATGATTGCAAATTACTGGAGACATGATCGTATGATGTATCATTAAAATGTTTGGTTTGTAGTTAATAATTTACTCGTGCCTGTTTGTCTAAACAGGCTAGGCTCTTTACGCTGGAAAATTGAACTGGATGGCGAGCCAAAGAAAGAGGATTGTGTACTGTGCCAATTTAAGATTTCATTTTTTTCCCTGTTGGATGCCCAATGAGCGTGACTTACCTATAAAATCTTTGTTTAAAACAGGGGTCCCCAATCTTTCCCAGAAAGGGCCAGTGTGGGTGCAGGTTTTCATTGCAACCAAGCAGCTACACACCTGATACTACTAATCAACCCCTGGACTCTCTGCTAATAAGCTTGATTAGTAGCATCAGGTGTGTTGCTGCTTGGTTGCAATGAAAGCCTGAACCCACACCGGCCCTTTCTGGGAGAGATTGGGGACCCCTGGTTTAAAACTTCAAACGCATGAGGCTTAATGAGGCATGAATGCCACTCTAAAGGTTAGATGGTGCACTACAACACTGATGATTTAAAGGCCTCATTTTGTGTTGAGTAGGCTACAGGGATGTGCGGTCAGGGTAGGCAGTGACTTCTCCTTTTTTATCGCTATATTTTGTCAACCTATTTACACGTACTATGCCTGATTGATTGACAATCAATTTGAGCTTTTTTTCTGGTCAGTAAAGCTTGTAATGATTAAGAGGTGATAGTGACAAAAAGAATAATTTACCTTTATGCTTTGATTCGAGGAAAGAAGTAAATCTTAATAATTAATTAGGAAAAAATCTCAACTCTTGGTAATTCCGTAGTATATTGTTTTGATCTTTTGTTTTTCGGATTATGAAAGACGACAGAAAATGAACTCCCTATTTTTTTTAAAATGGCATTAAAAAGTACGTGTTTAAGGGGGGGAATATTATCGTAAACATATTGACCACACATTGAACGCCGCATAAGAAAGGTTTTAATATTTGTTAATGGCATTTCGTTGGCTTCCTCTAAGCAAATATGAACAAACTTGCCGTCTTGTGAGCATTTAGAGTTCAACGCACTGAGCAATAATGTCGTGGATGGAACTGGAATGCCATTCTGCCGTTTAGTCTTGTAAATTAGTTAATCAATCCTCAGATTGCTAATCAAGCAAAGTAATAGAGTTATCGTTTGTTTAACGGTGAGGATTCTGCCTACCCTAACTGACCTCTGACGGCACGTCACTGGTTAAGTATTATTACTTTGTGTTATTTGCACAATATTACGTTGCTAGCGTAGCCTGTGTTTGTAGCCTAGCCTACGCTGTGCGTGCACGCACACACACACACACACACACACACACACATTGTTGAAATCATATGCTGGATGCTTCATTCTTTCTATGTGTTTATTAGTTTATGATTGGGATATAATAAGACCACGTTGGCTATGTAATCGCTGACAACAGGGGACATTTCATAGGGGTTGGTAGAAACCGGGACGTTTTAGCGTCCCGACAGGCTTTTGTCAGGACTCGCGACACGCAACTCAAAACCAGGACTATCCCGGCAAAACCGGGACGTCTGGTCACCTAATGTAGACTACAAGTAGGTATTTGCACTTCAGAATGAAGTTGCTCCGATCTTAATATACAAAGCATACATGTAAATTCATTCATGCACATAACGGATATAATCTGTTTTTCACATACAGCATAAATAATCTGTCTTCTGTGTATAACGGATTTTGTCCATTTTATGCATATAGCGGATTTCGCTTATAATGGACAAAATGAGTTGGTCCAATTGAATCTGTTATTTGCGAGTTATACTGTCCGTACATTTCCTGGTAAAAATGTTACTCATTTGAATATTTCCTTATTACTGAAAAATGTTGATGAGATTCGCTATAAACTGGTAAATGGCAACATCCATATACTGTCATTATGTGAAACTACGCTGGAAAATTCTGTATTGGATTTCAGAAATGTATATCACCCGGTTACCGAAGTGCCAGACTGGATAGAAATAGAAATGGAGTTGGTATCCTTTTACATTTATTAAAGACAATGTACAGTTTAAAGTTAGACATGATTTATATATAGACGGCCTTGATTTGACGCGTGTTGAAGTTTGTATGCCGAAAGAAAAACCGCTCGTTTATTGGTATAGACCATCGAATTCACATTCTGTATTTTTTTTAAATCAATTTGAAACTTTACTCCAATCCATTGAACTCTCCTCAGAAGATTTATTTTTTTATGGCGATTAAAATTGTGACTTAATTAAAAAGCATCAAGCGAAACATCTACAAGATCTGGCCGAAGAATACCACTTGAAACAATAATTTGTCCTAAAGCCAGCAAGAATAACACCAACATCTGCAATGCTGACTGGTGTAATATATTCAAATTCAGGTGAAGTAGCTCACTGTGACATTTTTCCACTATGAGTGACCACTACATGGTGATTTGTTCTCTTGGTAAAAGGAAGCCTCTGAGAGTCCATCAAAAATTTGTTTATTGTCGTAATATGAAAAGACTTGATTTAGACCAATTTAAGAATGATTTAAATCAGATATCTCGGTGTACCGTTTTAGCTATCCGGATCCAGATAGTGCTTAAGCAAAATGGTCCACTAAATTTAATTCACCATTAGATAAACATGCTCCACTCAGAAAGAAAAAAAATTGTCAGAAAGAGGCACCTAGGATATCTGAGGATATTTTTAGTAAAATACACGAAAGAGATTGTATGAAGCGCCAAGCACACAGTTCTAAATCAGAAGATGATTGGGGATTGTATCAAAAATCTAGAGACACAGGAACAGATATGGCAGGGAAAGCAAAATATCAATATACTCTATGTCAGAAAGTATTTTAAGTTAAAAAGGGAATTCCACTGCAGTGTGGAAATCGTTGAGAAGAGTGTTGCCAAAAAAGGAAAATGTGAGCACGCTTCAAAAGGTGGTAATGAATGGTGAAGAAGTCACAGGAGCCACAGATATTTCAGCCTGCCTCAGTAATCACTTTGTAAATTCAGCTACCAAACGAAAGGAATTTATGATGTTCAGTGATAACATGGAACAATATATGAGCCAATGGCAGTCGATACTTTGTTTCATGATGTTTTCCAGCATGAGGTTATGAAGTATATAAATGGTATCACCAGAAATAAAGCTGCTTAGCTGGACCAAATACCTGCGACCATCATTAAAGACTCAAGAGTCACAATAGTGTTGTGTCTCAGGGTAGCATCCTGGGACCATTGCTATTTATTGTTACGATGAATGACTTACACATAGCTGTTAAAAAGTGTTCTTTGTCTCTTTATGCTGACAATACTTGAATATATTTTGCTTCAAAAAACCCTAAAATCCTGGAAAAAACACTTAACGAAGATTTGAAATCTGTATCGCAGTGGTTCTTAAATAATAAATTGTTATTAAATATTGATAAATGCCTATTTAGTTTCTATGTTGGTTGATTCCAAAGCAAAAGTACAAACGTTTCATGCAGTTAAAATAAAGGTACAGAATAGGCAGTACAGAATTGGAGTCTTGCTCGACAGCAATTTGACATGGGTGCCTCATATTTATCATGCTAGGAAAGGGTTCTAAAAAACATTCCATGCACTAAAACGAAAGTTACGTATGTAACTACAGTTCTATGAATCCTGGATGACCGCCAGAGGCGGTGCTTCAAGCACTGAATGATCTATCTCACGCATGCGCAGGTCGAGTGTTTATACCAACAAAGTCACCCGTGACCCCTGGATGACCCGGGAGAAGCTATATCTTCCGGTGCCATCAGGGGATCTGTTCCTACAGAGTCTTCTCGCCAGCACACAAGGATTCTGAGTGCCAGAACGCTCTGGCGGTCATCCAGAATTCATAGAACCGTAGTTACATACGTAACTTTCGTTCTATTTCATCCTTACTGACCGCCAGAGGCGGTGCTTCAAGCACTGGATGACCCATAACAACAAAGTCACGAGGAATCCCCATACATACCTCATTGAGAGGAAACAGCAGAGTTGGGCAACAGGACCACACCCAACGGATGGGGAGTGGCAACATTCACCCGATAGAACCTGGAGAAGGTACTTGGTGATGCCCATGATGCTGCATCACAGATGTCCTCCAGGGGCACTCCACGCAGGGCTGCCCATGATGTAGAGACAGCCCTAGTAGAGTGGCACCTCACCCCGGATGGCAGGGGGTGGCCACCTCTTTTATATGCGTGGGTGATGACATCCACAACCCAGTGAGATAGTCGCTGTTTGGAGAGAGCACAGCCTTTCCTACGACCACCATAGCAGATGAAGAGCTGGTCCAACTGTCTCATCATGCTGGGGTCGCAGCCACATATACTCTCAGAGCCCGGACAGGACACAGCAGTCTTAACCTGTCCTCCCTTCTGGGGGAATAAATTGTGCCAGGTGGATAGGTCGGTTGAGGTTCGACGATGACAGAACCTTCGGGAGAAAAAGCTGCATTTGGCCACAGGGTAACCCCGAGCCGTCTGAGTTCCACCTCAGACATGAGCCACTCACGGACAGAGCATGGACAAGGAGAAAGGCAGTCTTAGCAGAGACCCACTTCAGCTCCGCCTGATCCAGGGGTTCAAAAGGAGGCAGACACAAAGCATCCAGCACTAGGTGCAGATCCCATGCTGGAGCACGCTGTGCGGCGTGGGGGCGAGCCTCAATGCCCTTTTCAGAAAAAAGGGACACCAGTTTGTGGCGCCCACTGTGTCAGTATCCACTTGAGCATGTCGAGAGGAAATGGCTGCCACGTATACCCTCAGAGTAGCAGGGGATCGGCCGTCATCCAAGAGTGACTGGAGGAACTCCAGAATCTTTGGAACTGAGCAGTGCACAGGGTCCTCACCCCTGTTCGAACACCATGCAGTAAACAGCTGCCACCTATTTTCATACTGCACCCGGGTAGAAGGCGCCCTGGCATTCAGTACGGTGTTGCGAACAGCATCTGAACACTCTGTCAGCATCGGGTTTGGCCCTGCAACGGCCAGACCCATAGCCGCAGGCGAAGAGGGTCGGGATGCCAAATCTGGCCCTGTAGCTGAGACAGGAGATCCTTCCTGTCGGGGAGGCGCCATGGTGAGCTGTGGCAGAGCCTGCGCAGCAGTGGAAACCATGTTCTCCCTGGCCAGAAGGGGGCTACCAACAGCAGTCTGTGGCCCCGCTGGAGGACCCTCTGTAGTGTGGGAAAAATCAGGGGGATTGGTGGAAAAGAATAGAGGAGACCCTCTGGCCACTCGTGGGCGAGAGCATCCTGGCTCAGAGGGCTGCTCTCCTCTGTCAAGGAGAACCAGAGGGGGCAATGGGTTGACTCCTCTGTGGCAAAGAGATCCACCTCTGCCCTGCCGAAGATGTCCCAGATGTTGAACACCAGCTCTGGATGAAGCCTCCACTCCCCCGGCGGAGGCTTGCAATGGGAGAGTCTGCAGCCCGGTTCCGTTCCCCGGGCAAATACATTGCTCTCAGACCGGCCAGGCGTGGTGCTGCCCACAACAGGAGGTCCTGGGATGCCTGCAATAGCCGTGCAGACCTGGTGCCCCCCTGGTGGTTTATGTGTGAGACGGTCGAGACATTGTCCGAACGTACAAGCACGTGCCGGCCTCTCAGGTAGGGAAGAAAGCACTGCAGCGCCATGTGCACAGCCCGCAGCTCCAGAACATTGATATGCTCTGAGCGGTCCCGAGCAGGCGACAGCCCCTGAGCTGTCCGGTTCTGCCACACTGCACCCCACCCCGAGAGGGAGGCATCCGTTGTGATGGCTTCCCAACGAGATGCAATGGAACCCATAGGCATGCCCTGTAGGAGAAATGATCTCTCTCCACTGAGCCAGAGCAAGGAGGCAACTGCGCGAAACTCTGAGTTTCCTGTGTCGGTGCCGCTTTGCATCCAAATGAAAACTGTTCAGCCACCTCTGGAGGGGATGTAGGGACAGCAGTCCTAAAGGAACCACAGTGGCGGCAGCCGTCAGTTTCCCTAGGAGGCAAAAAACTCCACATAGCGCAACCACCTGCCCTCCCGAAACAGGGAAGGAGGCGGAGGATGTCGCCCACCCGCTGTGGCGACGGACAGGCCTTCATAGCGACTGCATCGAGAGTCACCCGAGAAAGATTGTGCTCTGCTTGGGGAACCAGGCAACTCTTTGTGAAATTCACCCTGAGACCCAGTCGGGACACATGGGAGAGAAGACGCATCGTGTCCAGGGTCACCTGAGACTGGGAAGGCGCACAGATGAGCCAGTCGTCCGGATATGGCAGGATCTTCATGCCCCGCGACTGCAGGGGCGAGAGGGCTGCCATCACACATCTGGTAAACACCCGTGGGGAAAGGGAGAGACCGAACGGGAGCACCCTGAACTGGTAATGACGCCCTTGAAAAGCAAACCGCAGAAACTGTCTGTGGTGTGGCGCTATGGGGACATGAAAGTAGGCGTCCTTCAGGTCTATTGAGGTAAACCACTCCCCTCTGGCAACACTGCGCAGAACCTCTGCAGTGCTGAGCATGTGGAACCTCAGGACCTTCAGGAACCTGTTGAGTCCCCTCAAGTCGAGGATGGGGCGGAGCCCGCCATCCTTCTTTGTTACGAGAAAGTAGGTCGAGTAGAACCCCCCGGGTTGTGACAGGAGATCTACAGGTTCGATGGCACCCTTGTCCAGGAGGACCGATAACTCCCGGTTGAGGGCTTGGGCTTTTGCCGAGTCATGTATGATGGTCATATTGACCCGGCCAAAGGTTGGGGGCCGGCGTCGGAACTGAAGTTTGTACCCGTGGGTCAAGGTGGAAAGCACCCAAGGGTCCGTGGTGGAAGCAGCCCAATAACTGAGCTGCTGCTGGGAAAACCATCCGACGACCGGCCCTGGGGCCTCAGCGCCTTGTCCCTCGGCCTCTAGAGGCTCTGGCGGGACGATGGACGGCATGTGAGGCATGAGGTTGCCCAGAGGGCAGCCGCTCAGGGGCCCGAAAGGCCTGTGCCACCCGCTGATCAGACTGTGGAACTGGGCGCTGAGACCTCAGGTAGCCACTCGGGTAAGGCCGAGGTTGAGAGCGGCGCTGGGGGGCAGTTGAAGAACCCCTAGGCCTGCTGGGAGGAGGCCCACTCCTGTGAAGCCCGGACAGCTGCTGTCGAGTCTGTCTAGCTTGGACCGTGCGCTCAAACACCTCAAGAGCCGCAGATCCAAACAGCTCCCCAGGTTCCACTGGAACACTGCGGAGGGTTCTCCTGCACACCTCTGTGAGAGGAGATTGCGCCAGCCAAACCTGGCGGCAAGCCTGGACGAGAGTGGACATCACCCGCCCCAGCTCTCTAGACATCAACGCGAACGCCTGCAGAGAGGCGTCGCTGAAACTGTGGACAGAAGCATCCAGTGTAGCCTCCTGCAGGGATGCTGATAGAGCAAGCATCAGGTGTGACATAGAATTGCCAATGCGTCCCATGCGTGCCGCTGCGTCATAGGCTTTGGAGAGCAGGTCATCCGTAATCCGACACTGGGGGCGAGGACACCTCGCATCCGGTCTTAGAGCCTCATCAGGGGACACAATTAGAGCAGCTATTGTCGGCTCAATTGCAGGCATGCGGCCCAAGCCAAACCTGGCTGCATCTTGCATGGCTGCCAGGGTCCGGCCATCGGATGTTGCATGAGAGAGGGCCCTAGAATCCCTCCAGCATGCATGCAACTGCTTCAAATACTCGTCCGATGGAGGCACAGTGAAGTTGGCGGGAGCTGGTCCACGCCTGAAGAAAGCACTGGCCGCAGCCGGCTGAGCTTGCGAAACGTCTAACTGCAAGCGGGCCAGGGCCATACGAATGATGGCTCCCAATGAGCTGTCCTCAGAACCAACAGTAGAGCCGTGGGCCGAAGAACAGGAGCCCACCTCAGAGGTACGGGAGGTTATATCCTGTGGAACCACATCCGCCTCAAATTCAGCAAATTCAGTGGCTGACGCTGCCATGGAAAGCACATCATCCTCCGGCTCCAAAATGGCTGCTGGAGGGGCAGGCGCATCTGCCCCCCCTGCACCAGTCCCAGATTGGAAGGCCAGGAAGAGGGCTTTCATGTGATTAATATCCTCCGTTAACTGGTCCACCTTGGAGGCAAGCCTGGACTCCTTCACCTTCTTCCTAGAGGTGACGCCCCCAGTCTCAGCTGCCCTACGTTTAGATCTGCCAGCCTGAGCAGGAGTCACTCGCTGGGCTGGGGTCAACGGCTGGGACGACGGGACATGGCCCAACATTCTCTCTACCTCAGCCAACCTGGCAGCCCTCACTGCCCGAGGCATGAAACTGCAGTTCATGCAGGGATCTTCTGAAAGACCTTCCCTCAGGTGCTCGAGACCAAGGCATGAGGGACACATATCATGGCCATCTTCAAGCTGCAGAGAAGCCATACAGGCCGAGCAAGAGTGGGTGCCAAGCATTTTGACAACCAGCCAAAATCAAACAGAAACAACAGACGTTGGGAGAGGGAGCGAAAACACAGCCTTCACCAACAAGTGTTGCAACAAAATTAGTTAGTTTCAGCGGAAACACCACTACTAACTGCAGAGTCACACCTATGCTGGGAGCGGGAGCGAGAGCACTGCCTTCACCAGTTAAGGGTAGTTGCTATGCTACAACACAAAACAGGCACAACCGAGTTGGCACCAAAATACTCAACTCAAAGTAGGCCGAGCGAAAAACGCCGGTAATAACCAACAAAACAAGGAAACACAGCTCAGTGTTCCTTTCTTCCTTTATTTATTATTATTATTAGTACCTAAGCTGGGAGTGGGAGCGCACACACTGCCATCACCAACAAAAGTACAACGAAAAGCGGGTACACCCACGGTGCACCGATAGTCAATAATGTAGGGCAAGCGGTCACAACGCTAACCGCAAATGCGCATAAATGAAATAACAAGAGCAGCACAAATGCCGGGAGAGGGAGCGGGTACACTGCCTTCACCGACAAAATTGAAAATAATAATAAGGCGAGTACAACAGGTTGCACCGATATTCAATACTGATGGGCAAGCGCACGCAATCCCAACAGCTGATTCACATAAACATTTTGCGGTACAAATGCCGGAGAGGGAGCGGTACACTGCCTTCACTGACAAAATTGAAAATAATAATAAAGCAAGTACAACAGTTTGTACCGATATTCAATACTGATGGGCAAGCGCACGCAATCCCAACAGCTGATTCACAAAAACATTTGCGGTACAAATGCCGGGAGAGGGAGCGAGTACACTGCCTTCACCAACGAAATAACGAAAATGCAACCAAAAGCGAGTACAACAGGTTGCACTGAACAATATGTAGTGAGAAACACAAAGTAAACTTATCACTACGTTTGGTACTTAGGAGTGTCCGCGGCGAACCGCAACAAACCTTCCGTCGTGATCCGTCGCAGCCTTTGGAGGGTGAGCAGCTTGCAGCTCCGACGAGAAGTCACAAGGCTACCAGCAACGAATGACAAAAAATTGACGCTTAGCTTTAGCTAGCTCAGTGACATGCAGTCTACCTGCGAAGCGAGAAGATGAAAAGGAACAGATCCCCTGATGGCACCGGAAGATATAGCTTCTCCCAGGTGACTTTGTTGGTATAAACACTCGATCTGCGCATGCGCGAGATGGATCATTTAGTGCTTGAAGCACCGCCTCTGGCGGTCAGTAAGGATGAAATAGAACATATTAGGCAGTATGTCAACAGAGGCACATTACTCCTATTGTATTAAACTCTAATCTAACCTCAAGTGAATTACTGTAGTATTGTATGGATAAATAGTCAAGCAACTCACGTTAATCAACTTCAAACCGTACAAAATAGATGTCTGAGATTTGTTCTAGGGGTCAATAGTCATTTTGATGGAGACACACTGTATAATTCCCTTCAGGTTGATCAATTTGAAGGGATAGTTCAGATTTTTTTAGATGAAGTTCTATGAAAGCCAGAACTACTTACTTCAAAACTTAGAGGCCAGAATTCCGCTCACAGGACACGAAAAAAATCGCCTCTCATGCTATACACTGCTAAAGAGTATTTCATAAAACTTCATGTCAGAAATTCCGAATGATCCCTTCAAGCAATACTGGAGTAAACGCACCCTTGTATTTATTTTTAAGCTACTACACAATTTTGTGACACAATCACTTTGCAAATTGAGTAGAAATCGCAACAGAGTTACACATTACACTATGACAAAAAAACAAATAGACTCTACACAACCTCACTCAAATTTCCTTAGTAACAGTTCATTGGACTTCGGCTCAAAACCTTTTAATAATCTTCCAGTAGAACCCAGAACCAGTAATAGCAAAATGTGTTCACATCTGAAGTCACTGAATTATTTATCTCACTACATTAGGGATTATTAGATACTATTTACCGTTCATCCTTCTCCAATCATGCATGATCCCTGTCTTTGTTAGAGATAGTTACAGTTTCTTTATTTTTCATTCATCCAAATCTTGCATTGTGATTAAGTGTAATATTTGTGTTTTGTTACTATCCTCATACTATAGTGGGGACTGTGATGGCCATTCCAAAATCTTCATCCGTCTTTCCTGGAGGTACTTCACGGTGGATTTGGAGGTATGCTTCGGGTCATTGTCTTGCTGGCATACCCAACGTCTCTTCAACTTCAATTTCTGGACTGAGCTTAGAACATTAGCCTCTAGAATGTCTTGGTTTTTGGTGGAGTCCATTTTTCCTTTCACCCGCACAATATTGCCTCTGCCCCCAGCAGCTACACAACCTCAAAGCATAATGGATCCACCTCCATGCTTAACAGTTGGCAACATGTTCTTCTCTACAAATGCTTCACCCTTTTTTTTTCCAAACATACCTTCTTTGGTTGTGGCCAGAAAGTTCAATTTTGGTTTTGTCAGTCCAAAGCACAATGTTCCAATAGGCTTGAGGTTTCTCAAGGCTTTCTTTTGCATACTTCAGACGCTAAATTTTGTGTTGAGGTCATAGGAAAGGCGTCTTTTTTGCAACGCTGCCATGTAGGTCTTTGTTGTTGTATTGTTGTCCTGTGAACAACTAGACCTGTGTCTGCTACTCTTTTTTGCAGCTCTTTTGCAGTGATGTGTGGGTTCTTCTGAGCATTTCTCACCAGATCTCGGGCCATTCTATCTAAAATTTTTCTTGGTCTTCCAGATCTTGCCTTGACTTCAATTGTTCCATTTATATTCCATTTCCTTACGATGTTTCTGACAATAGAAATGGGTAGTTTGAAACGTTGCGAGAGTTTTTTGTAGCCCTCTCCTTGTTGGTGGAAGTGAATTATCTTGATTTTGACATCCTTGGACAACTGTTTAGAGGAACACATGGTTTTTAACACCAGACACAACAACCACCACAGTCGGATACTTTAGAAGGCATGAAGTTACTTCAGAATATATAGTTTAACCCTGGAATTATATTCACCTGACTCATTGAGGCCCTAACGAGTTAATCACCAGGGTCTGGGCCTTAGTAATCGTCTTCTTAAAAGGTAACAAAGAATAATCCTAAGGGGTTCCCTAACTTTTGCACAGGGCCCTTTTTCCTTTCTTATCATTTAAAAACTCAGAAAACTTAAAATAAAAAGAAACCTTGCTTTTAAATTTGCAGAAAGATGTCATGTTTAACTTTGTCGCATATAGTGTTCAGGTTTGCTTTCAATCACTTGGAGATTAATTGTAACAAGACATTTAAACTAGGGGTGCCCAAATTTTGCACCCCACTGTATGTCGATTTCATCTTTTCAAACGTCGAAATACTGTATTCCCATTACCAATATCAGCTTGTTCTAATCTCTGTCTGTTAATATATTCATTTTATTGTTACAACTTTGTATGTAATTAATTTTCCTTACTTGTATTTATGCTCTTCACAGCCTTGCTGAAAAACAGCTATTAGCTGAATGCGGGCTTTTTACCATGATTAAATAAAATGAACAAACATAGTGATAGTGTCTCTGCATAGACTACATGCCAAAACATTTCTTTTCAGAGGTGATGGACGGCTTGGTGATTTATTGAATAATGAGAGATGATCGGATCATTCTAATTGCTGTGCCCATATAATAAAAATTGCAGCCATATCCATTTTGGAGATTTTAAAGCTTTTTTGCATGAAATCTTTTTATTTAGGTAACTATGATAAGAACTTGCAAATCTTCATGGTTAAAAGAGGGAATGTAAAAAAAGAAATACCAGTGTAGTTGCTGATCTCCCCTTCAGGACATCGTAAGCAGTCGAAGCAGCAGATGGGCTGTCCTTTCTGTACGGCCTTTCGAGTTCCTCGGGGACAAGGAATGCTGCAGACGGACACAGGTACCTGTGCACATCCAGCACAATATGCAGAACATCACTGTGCCTCCATTTAGCACTCAAAAGCATGTCATACCCAAGACAGCATTTCAAAATAATGTATTATTACACTGAATGTAATTCCTTGATATTTTGGCTAATTATTACATTTCAAGATTCTATTTACTATATATCTTGTGTGCTGAAAATTATGGAGGGCAATTCCTGACAATATTTAATAAACCCCTTTGTGCAGATGTGTCCGCCAGTGGACATGGAGCTGCAAATTTATGCACGTAGTTACAATAATCTATCACTAGATGGTGTACCAGGATCAGTTATTGAATATTCACAAGCAAGCTGAGCTCAAATACGCTTTAGAATATGGGCGAGCTCAGTCCCATCCCTGTTTTTCAGGAGTTGCATGAATTAAATTCCTCAGCTAAGCCTGATGTGCAAACTGCTCAATATACTTGCCCATAGTATCTTTCCGGCAGTTCTAAAAATGATCTCTTGCAAGGGGAAAAATCGTTGTCCTCTGTAGCAAGCACTTCAGCTACAGTGAGCTAATGGTACCCCAATTAGTAGTTAAGATAAATAAGTTCTCTGAAGCAAAAATTTGACATGGTATTGATACTATGACATTCTACTGTAAATTATTGTCATCACACATGAAAAGCATGAAGTTCCCTTCCTTGTATTTATGCGTAGATTCCTCCATCAACAAATTCAGCACTCCCTTATATTATCCTAAGTACTCATGTTGATAGCCAATTCCTCAAATATTTACTTAGGCTCACTTATAGTTCATGTTCACTTGAATTTTCGCTGGTAATGATGTCTTGATTGACTCGTTTTGTATCCAATGCCAGAGTGTATAAACTTTCCACAGTAACTGAAAGACACTGATTGGACAATCAGAAGAGTATATGAGCCTTTGCGTCAGAGCAAGGTAGGTTGTATTCACTTCGCATTGGGCACAGTTGCGCAGCTGAAAATAATGCAATTTAAATTAAAAAAAAAAAAAACTTCCAAAACCAGCCTGAAGTGTTCAGTCATATTTAAGAGATTTCAATGAGGTACAGACATGGTCATGATAATTATTCCAAATGAAACATGACTGGAGGGTTCCTTCTACCAGATACATCTGTCTCTGGAGGAGGGATTCAATAAAGAAATACTGCTACTGTGGTTGCATTTTGCTCAATGTGGCTTTTTGTTTTGGAATTTATACCGTATTCAACAAAATCGAATGCCAATGTTTTGGCTTGTTTATTATGCCAACAGCATAATGACCTCGGTTGACCCCCTGGTACATTCATTGCACCATTCTGTTCAATCTGGGGTAGAATATTGCCTGATTTTTTCCTGATAGTGGAATGTCTGTTATGTTATAATAAGGTATATCTCAGATATTACTGAGTTAGTGAGTTATACTTGTTCCTTATAAGGTGTGGTAAGTGTTTATATAAGGTTGCCAACTAAGAAGTGGGAACTGCTGGCATTTCATTGCAGGGTCAATGTTCTGACCGTTAAATAAGCAGTTCTTTAAATTAGTATTTGTGCTGGCTTGTGGGACTCTGAAGAAAAATGGACATAATTGTAAACTTTATCATGGAGAAAAGGCATGTTTTGTGTTTGGAGAAGTTACTGCGGGGTTCTGCCCAGGATGCTTGGAGTGCTGGTTGGAGAATTGTTTGTATGTGAGCGTATACAGCGCGCGAGCAGGAAAATTTTTGCATCAATTTGAATGCAGATATTGCCTCTGAGTCACCTGATTACTGTGTTTCTTTGATGTGCTCCTCGGTGCATAGCGAGATGCCTCTAATTTTCATAGATGGATGCCATGTTCACAAACTTGTTTTTCTATTTTGAATCAAAATACTTTTGCTTAAATTTCTGAATACGACTTAACAACTGTTGTTTATGTTTCAAACATTTCTTCAGTGGAGCCTGTTGGACAGAGAACAAGGAGGGCGATAAACGTCTTTAAACTTCTTGTTAGTCTTGGTCTGTTTCAGTCATTTTCCTTGATAAAAGATACCTTAACTCTCCCTTCTCAGGTGTAGCTAATTGTCTTTTTTATGACGAGAGATAAAATGCGTCAACTGAAGGCAAAAAAGTGCGCATTTCTTGCTTTGTAAGATATAGCAAAAGTTAACGTGGAAATCCACAGTAGGTTTTTTTTTGTGAAGGGTTACCTATTAAGGCACGTGAATTAAACATTTTTATTGAATTTATTATTCACTCGCCTTGCCATTTCATTAAAAGGGAAACTGTGTACTTAACTGCAAATTAATTTTTCATATTAAAAAGAATGGGCCACAAGGCACTCAAATTTCCGTTTAAAGTTAAAAAGCCTTTATTGTTACATGGCTCAAAACTCGCCGCGTTTTGGCAACAGCTTTGCTTTCATCCCTGATGAAGGCAAAGCTGTCGCCGAAATGCGGCGGGTTTTGAGCCATGTAACAATAAAGGCTTTTTAACTTTAAACGGAGATTTGAGTGCCTTGTGGCCTATTCTTTTTACTATGAACTGTTACCCCTCTCCACAATGAGCACCTCTCCGATATTTTGATTGAACAACTTTTGGAGCCAAGGCAGCGTTCTTTTTTCCATTTTCTAATTTAATTTTTCATATTGTTGGAAAACGTGTTAACCAAGAACAATGATTAAAATTGGGTCAATAATCTCATCCGTTTCAAGGTATGTTTTCCGCCCCCCTTGGTTTTCCGTCCACCGACCGCCACTGTTATTAAACACTGATAGATTAACATGTAAAGAATGTTACTGTCCTCGACAGAGATTTATTTAGTTTTGCTGTCGTTTATACAACAAGAAAACTTTTCTCTCGACATGCAAAGTACAGCGCTACAGAAATCAATCTCCCTGCCTGATTATAATTGCCTGTCTTTCATTAGATTGAGACAACCGCACCGATCATTTCCCCACAGCCTCAGATTCAATTCGCCATGAAAACCCAGCACTTGCGGGCTCAGATGGCACTCGGTGTTTCCATCACTGTTGGGCTGGTTTCTCAGTATCAATGAAGACCAGCGCAGATGGGGCGTGGGTCGAAAACGGAAGTTTGCTATTCTGACAATAATGGGGGGGGGCATATTTAGGGTCATTTATGTTTTGTTTCTAGTGATTTTATTGGACACTGGATGCCAATAAAAATAGTGCCGGTCGGGAAAAGCACTAGCTATCTGAACTGAGTGGTAGTCGGTGCATTCCGAGTGCTGGTCGGCGCCGACCACCGCCAACCAGCATCGGCAGAACTCTGTTACTGGTGACCACTGATGTCCAACTATACTGATATTGATAAACTCATGCTAAATTCAACCAGAAAGTTATTCATTCATATTGAATTTCATGCATCAAAAGTTGATTTGTGTGATTTGTGTTAAATATATGATTATTTTATGATTTGACAGTGCACCATTTTGAGGGTTGTTGAAGTTTTGGGAGCCACCTGGATAGCTGTCTTATTTGGCTCATAGAGAGTAGGTAATTTAGAATGTAATGCTCAGATGAATACTTGTGGTCAAGGAATTTGTGATCCAGAAATGTATAGTTTTAACCCACAGCCATTTTTCAATTCTCAGTATTATTTTTTTTTACAACTTCAATGCTGAATTTTAATGAAGATTTTTTTATCTTTGCAGACCTTTTTCTCTACCAAAATCATAAAAATAAACTGAAATACAATGTATTTCTTAATGCTTTAAGTGTCTTGACTCAGTTGAGCCATTCTTTTCCTCTCTGTGAAGCTGCGATCTTGAATTATAAAGCCTTCAATAAGGTAACACATAAATAGCCAGATTTGGCTTCTGCGCAAAGGGGTTAATGTCTTGATTCATCCTAATAATTATAAAATTTTTTGCATTCGAGCTACGAGCGTGCAGCCAGTTAGAATATTTTTCAGGAACTTCATGAATACAGTCCAAAATGACAGCCAATAGATTATTGCTTTTGGCACTGTACAGTGAGAATGGTTCTAAAAACAAAGGCAAAACGCATAAAGGGGTGTAAGTTTGAATGATTTTAAGCATGCTAGCTCTTGCACTAGTTCAGGGAATAGGAAAGTGTATAAATTGGTGAGCAAAGACTCTGTAAGCTGGAGACAGAGAAAAAGACCGTAAAATATTTACCACCATAAGTTTTGGGAACTTTTGACCTGATGTGACAGCGAAGAGGAAGACAGGGAGTCTCCAAAATTGTACTTTTAAGTGCATGGGCGAAAAATATTCACTTTTCCTACCATTATCCCAATGTTTGAACCTGAATGTAGTCACCTGTTGCTGTGACCAATAGTTAAGGTATTTTGTAAAAAAAAAAAAAAAAAAAGAAGTCTATGAATGAAGTGAAAGAATTTTTGACAAACTTGCGTAACTTTGACATGCGAAGTCCACTGATGCCTATTCTTGGGAGGAATCTGTTTGTTTTCTTGTAGTGTGACTAATCTACTTATTTAATTGTTGTTGATGTCTTGCACTGAAGAGATTCAGTTTATTTAGATGGGTATGAGTTTCTGCCGCTATTGTAATCGTCCGTGATGATAATGAAAGGCATATTAACACTTTTTCAAAAAAAGTAAATCCTTCCATTAGAAATGTAACCAGGAACTGTTACCGAACTATTTGCAGCAAGCATGTCAGCATTGCCCAATAACCAATGAAATAATCATGAACCATGTGAATGTTCAGCAGAGTTCACTTAAACACTGGAAGAAGAACTTAAAACATTTTGAATGTTGAATAGAAAATGCTGGATGGACACAGTCAAAAAAGTCCACAGTAAATTCACAAAAATTTGGCACACTTGCCTGAGATGGATACATTTTTGTACTGTAAAGAAATGTAATGAATCATGATGGAAAGCATATGTTGAATAAAAAGGTTAATTAAAATATTGTAAAATCATGTTACCTCTCAATGATCATTCTAGAACTTTCCAGCCAAAGGCTGTCAGTGAAATAACTCTTCACTGCAACCACTAGTAATTGTTCCTGGCAAGGTCTTTCCGACATCAACTGTATGATAGGTACTGCCAAGTAAAGGCCATTCCCATCTTTGCAGTGGTGAGTAAATATAGTCATGGAACTGCATGTAGATCCAGAAAAAAAGACTTAGCAGCTCTTGCTCAGCATATATTTTGTGGCTTATTACCTCTGCCTAGGAGGTCATGTTTTTTTTCCTGCATTTGTCAGTTCATCAGTCTGTCTGTTAGTAACTACGTTTGTACACTAAAGAAGTTATGAATGGATTATGGTGAAATTTTTTGGAGGTAAAGGGTATGGCCTGAATTTGGATCACCATCCAGATCCATTAATTTTTCAAAGGATTCATTATTGGGGGATAGGAACTATTTCAGCATTTTTGCTCCTAAATCAATAAATATTGCTTACTGTGCTTGCCCTTGAAGAACGTCATGTTATTGCTGGAGATGGTATGTTGCTGTGGGGAATTAAGCTGCCTTGGCAGAGGTTTACATTCTCTGAGTGCTACCCAGTTCTGAACTTATTTCTATTATGAGTCACAAAAGTGACATTCTCAGAGTTGTATTATTCTCTGGTGAAGCCTGAAGGAAACACACTCTAATTTACATTTCTTTTCTGCCAAATCTTAAATCTCTGCTTGAATTTTATCTGAAACTTGGATGGGAACTTCGTAACTGCTGGTATGGGGAAACTCCATTTTTCTTCACCAAAGCAACAATGCTTGTTGCAAGGCTTGCTGTTGACTGGTTTTGGCTTATTATTTAATCTAATAAACATGTATCCATCCCTCTGGCTTTTGATGGGTGAACATCCATCCATCCATTATCTATACTACTTCTTCCTCACTAGGGTCACAGGGGAGCTGGAGCATATCCCCTCTGACTACACTGTTATAAACTGACTGAATTTAACAGTTAAATTAACACATTGTTTCCTGGTTATTTTAACTGTGAGTGGAGTTCTGCGCACATTTAACTGTGGTTTACATGTAACATACATGGAACTCTGTTGTAAACTTGTTGTAAAATTACAGTTAAAATAACCTGCAAAAAAGGTGCCAGTTTATAACAGTGTATGGGTGAAAGGCAGAAATACACCCTGGACAGCCTCCCAGTCCATCACTGGATGCACACATCATTCACACTCTGTTCACTATCTCACACCAAGGGGCAATTTAGAGTCTGCAAATAGCCTGTCACACATGTTTTTGGACTGTGGGAGGGAACCGAAGTACCGAGAGGAAACCCATGCTACCCACTGCTCCACCATGAGCTTTCAGCACCTGGTATTCCCTAGTGATCACCCATCCAAGTACTAATAAGGGTGTGCCCATTTTAGCTTCCAAGATCGGATGAATTCAGGCATTTCCTGGGTGGTATGGCCAAAGCTAAAATATGAGAAATCAGAAAGGGGAGCATACTTTTTCACAGTATTGTAAAAGAGGCATCTCAGGTTCTACACTCTTCACTTATCAAACAACTTACCTCAAGATTCCTGTATCAGCCCAGCATTTTAATGATAATTATAGATACTGGAAAAAATATATAGGCTAAAAACCTGACCCTCAAGTGAGCAATCAATTTGTCACCATTTCTTACGTGTTCGTAGCAGTTGAACTGATCTTTGCAGCTGATTTCCTCATTTCTGTGCTTTTACTAAAATGATAGTAACTCCAAGCTTAAAAATTGTGCAACCAACATGTTATGCTGAACTTTTCTGTTATGTTCATCTCCTAGTGGGCCTGCCATGCAATGACACTGAATTTGTGTTAGACATCTTTAGTATGTATGAATGATGGATGAGACCATCCAAAATTTATTCTCTTTCATTCATCAATGCCAAGCCAAAATTCATAAATCACTCTACCTCATTCTGGTCGCCACCCCAGATGACGCTTTCCACATTGATCTGAAACTTGCCAGAAAATCCATCCACGGAGTCATATTGTCCAACCTTGACAAACATCACTGTGCCCTGCGTCCCCACCTGCCAGTTGATGATGTCATATGAGGCTGGTGGTTCACCATTCTCATCAAAGTGTATGGCCTCCCCCACTGGTGTGGAGAAGTTTACAGTCCGGAGGTAGTGAAGAATCTTCAAGAAAGATCAATATTTTCAAAAACTTTTTACACAGTATTGAAAAGACTGTGTTGTTTTTATTATTTAAGAACAGAAACCCGCTTTTTGAAAACTTCTGTCAAATTAAAAATAATGCCAATAAATTGCCAAGCTTGCTTTTCAAGAATAATTCGGGAACCTTTAGACTCTATTTTAACTGTTCATAAACTTACGTTTACCCTACAGTATTATTGCATTTATATGAAGTATTGAATTAGTGATTGCTAGCCATTTGGAGGATTCTGGGGAAAAATTAGGCATATCCCAAAAACTACTTTGAGAGAATTAACATTTTTATTTTCCGTAATCACTTGGCATCTTACTGTGGGAATTTTCATAAACAAAGCTAATTAAAGTAAATTACTTTTAATTAATCTTAATTAAAAAGGTAAGATTATGATTCAGGAATATGAAGACGTTATTTGTCTCAAAAAAAGTTTTTGTAATATGTCTCGTTTTGACCAGAAACCCTTCATATTCTGCATGCGGTATCTACGGAATTCGGAATCAATGAGATAGATTAATATTTTATTGCTAGGTGGCATACTTTTCATGTATCTTATAATTACCTCTCGCATGGAGGTTATATTTTTGGTTCAATTTGTTTGTTGGACTGTTTTTCAGCAGGATTACAGAAAAACTTCTGGCACGGTTTTCATGAAAATTGGTGGAAGGCTGTAGCATACTCCAAGGAAGAATACAATTAACTTTGGAACAGATTTGAATCCTGAGGCTGACAGTATACAAATTATTTTTGACTGTTGTCAACATTGCGGGATTGGGCGTTTTGCCTTGGTGGTGGTCTGGACTCTAACTGCCCTTATAGTTATGAACTGCTATTACTTAAAATTTATACCACTTGGATGCTGATGCATTCTATTTTTCTGAGCTAACTCTTACCTGCCAGGGTTGGAGTTTGGTGACATTTGGACACCCCCCTTTTTCAAAGCGACTGTCCTCTGGTTGGCAGGACAACATATTGTGTATAGAGTATGCAACAGCATACACAGCCTTGTACACACTGTATGTGACTCTTAACTGGGAGACATCCGTGTAAATGTTCTCAACATCATCCAAGCTCTCAGACCCAGTACACTTCGGCTTGACTGACAGAGATGCAGCGGAATCATTCCTCCAAGTGCATCTGAACATCACTTCCCAGAATTCCTCCACGAATGGATCAGAGGGCAAAGCTTTTGGTCGAAATCTAGTGAGAAAAGACTTAAGACCTTGAATATTTCCGGTGCGCAAGGCAAATCCTAAAGTGCCTCTCAGTGAGGGCAGATTCTGTGGAGTAGAGATAGTACTGGAGGTAATCCAGGAGTCTGTGGCAATCCACTGCTTGTCAGTGATGTTTTGTTGTACCACTTTCATTAGCAAGGCACGCATGTGTGAGGCAAAAGTGACAATGACTTTGGCTGAAGAATGCCTGATTGTGTCCACAATGCGTGGAATACTTCTCTCCACATTGACTTTGGGGATGACCTCAGTAAAGGCCACACACACCTCAGAGTTCTGCAACTCCTCCAGCAGAAGCTGGATCCCAAACTTGCCATAATCATCATCACTCACTATCACACCCACCCAGGTCCACCCAAAGAAGCGCAGCATGTGTGCCATGGCCCGGGCCTGAAAGGCGTCATTGGACACAGTGCGGAAGAAGGTGGGGTACTTTTGGTGATCTCCTAAGCACGCACACGTGGCAAAGTAGCTCACCTGGGGAATATCAACACATTCTCATCCCAACTTGTCATATAGTGATGGTACCTTACCAAGGATCAATATAAGATGAAAAAGAAGGATTTTGGCATTCTGATTTGATGTTTATGGTTTGGGTTAGGGGTTAGGGGGTAGGGTTTATTTTGAACTGGTGTCGAATAAAGATGGCAAAAGCCTTCTTTTTTCGCCGTAGATTGACGCTTGGTCAGGTAGCGTCATTATATGACCATTTGGGATGAGGCTGGGCTCGGAATACATATGAAAGCCTGTTATATTCATGCCTTTTCTGTCTTATGCAGTTTATTCATGGGAAACATCGAAGAAAAATCAAAATACAGTGCTAAGTTTAATCATAAAAATACACAGGAGATGCACATTTCAAAGTACATCCTTAAGTACTCTCTCAGTAAATTTTGAGATTAAGTTATAAAAGTTTCATTGCTTTTAAGTGGGCTGTACAGTATAGATGCTCACCATCGGGATATTGAACACTCCCAGTGTTTTAGCAATCACAATAGATGCTGAGGAGCCAGGATCACCAATAATGACAGGCACCTCAGGAGTGCTACCACACTCAGAGCTTGTAATGATAGGGTCCCTCCCAGTGACCAGCCCCAGCGCAGCAGCTAACACCGTTGTAATACAGGTGTCAGCCAAGGCATACCCAAGAGTTAGATTAGGCAGAAGCTGGGGATTTCTGTTTATTTCATCTACTGCAAAGATCATAGTCTGCAGCCATCGGTATGCACGCAAATAAAAGCTGACAGAAAGGGAGACAGGCAGAGAGGTTTATATAAAAGAAAAATTGGCAGGCTGATATTCACATGTACTGTATCTTCATAGTTATTCAGAAAATATATTATACATGTGCAAATCTGCAGATAAACAGCCCATACATTATATTCAATGGAAATAATTTCAGTAAGCTATAAATAGATGTTAATATAGATTAAAAGTTATTTACTCACTTCTGACATTGCAAAGGTGCTGCTCGTTGCGTGAAGTCATGGTTGGGAACAGGTGGCAGAAAGCGAATAGGAAACAGTCCTCCAATCATCACATCACCCTCTTTATACACACCACTCTGTGTGAACCGAGTATTCACTGACCTGCAGGAGGACCCTGCTAACCCACATATGGCACCAAAGACTGACGACACCCCCAGCCATAACAAGGAGTGAACATCCATCTCCTGAAGGAGACAGAGGGAGGACGGCAGAGAGAAGGGGAGTGGGGTTTGAGTTCTCCCTTTGAAAAACAGGGAGGTGTACTTATATAGGGCCCAGTCTCCTCACAGCAAAGCAAACAATAAGAAAAAAAAAAAAAAAAAATGGCATTTGAGAGCAGCAATTTTGTAAACCCCTGAGGAGTCCATTTAATGGTCAAGGCCTCGACCCCAAAGGGAAAGACCTAATTCGGCCTGTTTTTCGCTGGAGGAAGTTATTTCAGAATGCCCTGGAGTCTGGCACTGACACTGTCTCACTCGTGCTCTGACTGCTAGTTGTCTTCAACGCACATTTTTCCACGCAAGTTCATGAGAAGATTTTCATGTATTTGTACGTTTGTACGTCTTTTTAATTCATGCGTGTAAATTATTTCATAATTATTTGTTTGCCCTTGTCTGTTAGAATGTTTTTTTTTTTTTGCGTGAAGGCTTGAGTTTTTAAGTTCTGTGAACATGAATCCAGTTTTTTGTCTATTTCTTTTCAAATAGCTGACTGTAAAAATAATCTCTCCCTGTCTTTGATAATTAGTAAATTAGTGGCAAAGTACAACATGTAATCAATGGTATCCCGCGGATGAAGGACAGGTTTCTTTCACAGAAACCCTGATTTAACTCTCAACATAATTTAAGATATATGTCTTCGTGGAGTTAAAATTTTAACCCCATTCTGAAGACATAGCTGCTGGCATCTATGGAACTGCTCAACTCATGTCCTCTATTGCACTAACCTGAAAATATCAGCAAGACATTGGGTAGAAGCTAAATGTATGTTGAATATTCACGAGGATCAAATTTCTATCACATACATTTTTTTTAGTGCTACTTTATTTTGTGGACAGCCTGAGGACATGTTTGGCTGTTACACACTGATGAGCCAAAACTTTAAAACCACTCAGAAATGCAGTGAATAATGTTGATTATCTCATAACAGTGGCA
The DNA here is from genome assembly GCA_029692085.1 of Gymnothorax javanicus. Lineage (NCBI taxonomy): Eukaryota > Metazoa > Chordata > Actinopteri > Anguilliformes > Muraenidae > Gymnothorax > Gymnothorax javanicus. The sequence goes on from CM056195.1 coordinate 42,027,178, forward strand.
CATGTCTAGAAATGCAGACTAATATTAGACCATAACCCAGCTGTCGGTTTTCACATTCAATGTGAAGGATGTGGGTGAAATGAGAACTGAATGACTTTGACAATGGAAAAATCATTATGGGCTGATGAGTGGGTTTGACCAACTCTGAAGTGGCAAAACTTCTGGGGTGCTCTCTGTCAGCAGATGTGAGTATCCACTGGCAGTAATCCAATGAGAGACAAACCATGAACCGACAACAGGGCTTTTGGTGCCCAAGGTTAATTGATGCAAGATGTCTATGAAAGCTATTCTTCTGGTCCAAACCAATAAAAGGGCTACTGTGGCACAAGTTGTAGTGAATTTAAATACTATTTACAAAGGGAATATGTCACAACACACAGTGCATCATACCCTGCTGTATATTGCACTTTTTAGCTTCCAGGCTAGTCAAGGTACTCACTCTAACCCTGGTCCACCTCTAAAGGAGCCTCCCAATGGACACCTGAGCTTCAGAACTGGACCTTGGAGCAGTTGAAGACGGTTGTCTGGTCCAGTGAGTCCCATTTTCTTTAATATCATGTGCTGCGGCTGTGTCAGCTAGTCCTGGGGCTGAGGGGGGTCCTGTGTGCAATCAGATGTCCCCTCATTTTGACTCTTGAACCTGATAGTACACCCCTAGGTTAGTAAAAAAAAAAACTTGGGTGGAAGGTCTGGATCACGGGCCGGAGGGGTCAAATTCAAGATGCGTCCAAGATGGCCGCCATATCATAAAATCATCCATCACTCCTCAAGGAAAAGGGCTAGAGAAATAATTTTGGTGTCTTTACCTATGTTTTGGGGGTCAAGGAATCCAATGAAGCCATATTTATATGACGGCGTCAAGGAGGCCGCAAGCTGTAACTTGCTTAGTACTTGGTCTAGAGTTACAAATTTGGTATCCTTTCCTCGGTTTTTAGGGTCAAAAAATCAATTGAGACAATTTTCAGAAATGGTAGTTTATTACTTAGTGGTGAAATCCAATATGGCTGCATGTATGACATTCACTGTTAGTCAGTAACAATACATAATCATTGTATTTTGGCAACAGATGACAGGATGGTTGCAAGTAAGCATTTGGCTACCAGTATGTTGTTTGTGACAAGATAACAACAGCCTCATCTTAAAAATAAGCAAGACATATTGAAAAATACCCCAAGAAACACCTGGGGTAATACTCTTTGCACTGCATGTAGTTCACTTTTTAAAGTGCAGTAAATTGATTGGCTCGTTTCTTATCCAATTCCCGAGTGTTTAAACCTTCCACAGTCACTGAAACACATTTATTGGACAGTCAGAAAAGTATTACAAGCCTTTTCGTATCAGCAAGCTCGGTGGTATCTTCTCAACGTTGCGCACATTGCACGGCTGAAATTGACGCGACTTATAGAAAAAAAAGACTCCCAAAACCCTGAAGTATTCAGTTACATTTACAGGATTTAAATGAGATAAGGACATGGTCAATGGGAATTATTTTGAATGAACCAGGACTGAAGGGTTCCTTCTACTGGATACATCGGTCTCTGGAGGAAGGATTCAATGAAGATTAGGTTAGGCTGCTACTTTTGCTTTTTGTTTTGGAATGTATACCGTATTCAACAAAATCAAATGCCAACGTTTTTTTCCTTTTTAAAACGTTAACTGGTCATGCATTTCGGTGGACCCCCTGGTACGTTCATTGCACCGTTCTGTTGAATCTAGGGAGGGATATATTGTTTGATTTTCCCTGAAAGTGGAATGTCTGTTCTGTTAAAATAAGGTTATTTCAGAAATCAGTTATTAGTGAGTTGGTGATTTTTACTTGTTCCATATAAGGTGTAGAAAGTGTTGAAATAAGGTTAAGAGCTCGGAAGTCGCAACTGGTAGCTTTCATTGCAGGGTGAATGTTCTGACCGTTTAATCAGCAGTTTATTTGATGAGTATGTGTGCTGGCTTGGGGGACTTTGAAGAAAAATGGACAAAACTCTCAACTTTATTATGGAGAAAAGGCATGTTTTGTGTTTGGAGAGGTTACTGGTGACCACTGATGTTCAACTGCACTGATATTGATAAATTCATGCTAAACTCAACCAGAAAATCTTTAGTTCATATTAAATTTCATGCCTTAAAAATTTGTGTTAAATATATGATTTTTTAATGATTTGACAGTGCACCATTTTGAGGGATCTCAGACTTTGAGGAGCCACCTGGATAGCTGTCTAATTTGGCTCATAGCAAGTAGGTAATCGAGAATGTAATGCTCAAGATTAATTATACTTGTAATCAAGGAGTTTATGATCCCAGAAATGTATAGTTTTAAGCCCCAGCAGTTTTTTCAATTCTCAGTATTTTTTTTTTTGTTGCAATTTCAATGTTGAATTTTCATGAAGATTATTTGTGTTTGCAGCCCCTTTTCTCTACCAAAATCATGAAAATAAACTGAAATACGATGGGAGTCTAAATGCTTCAGGTGCCTAGACTCAGTTCAGCCATTCCTTTCCTGTCTGTGAAGCTGCAATCTTGAATTATAAAGCTTTAAATAAGGTAACCCCCAAATAGCCAGATTTGGCTTCTGTGCAAAGGGGTTAAGATCTTGTGTTTAGCTGTAAACAGTCGAGGGCATTCTCAAGGGTCATTCATCATATCATTTTAAACAGAAATCTGATGAAGAAATGGCATCAATATCAGAATGTTCATGTACATTTCAACAAGGTTCTTGCGTAACACGACTGATGATGCAATAGTAATTACCTTGCTATTTTACAGATGTCACCACTGTTTCAGGCCTAAGGGGCTCGTTTCAAAGTTATTTACTCCAAAGTATGCCCCAGTTTGAAAGGGAGATCCAAATTGGTTTGAATCTGCTTACCGGTGATGATAACTCCAACGGCCATGATCTTAGCCCATGCCAAGACAGTGATAGTGATAGCCATATTGGATTTCACCATTCCGTAATGAACTATCATTTCTGAAAATGGCTATATTGATTCCTTGACCCTGAAAACCTGGGTAAGAACACTGAATTTGTAACTCTAGACCAAGTACGAAGCAAGTTACGGCTCGCGGCCCCCTTTACACCGCCATATTGGATTTCACCATTACTAAATATGGTGATGACCAAAAACATGGCTTCATTGCTCTCCTTGACCCCCAAACCCTAGGTAAAGACACCAATATTATTTCTCTAGCCCCTTTCCTTGAGGAGTTATGGATGATTTTATGATATGGCGGCCATCTTGGATGCCATCTTGAATTTGACCCCTCCTGCCCGTGATCCAGACCTTCCACCCGTTTTTTCACTTACCTAGGGGTGTATTATCAGGTTCAAGAGTCAAAATGAGGGGACATCTGATTGCACACAGGATCCCCCTCAGCCCCCAGACTAAGTATGCACCATTTACTTGAAAACAACATATTTAATGTTTAAACTGAGAAATTTTATTGTTTCTCGAAAAATATTTGCTCATTTTTAATTTGATGCCAGCGACATGTTTCAAAATAGTTGGGACGGGGGTTGTTCATCACTGTGTTGCATCAACTCTTTTAACAACACTCACTAAGTATTTGGGAACTGATGAGAACAAGTGCTGTAGTTTTGAAAGGCAAATCTTTTCACTTTTTTGATTGACGCAGGATTTCAGCTGTCAACACTTTGTGGCCTCCTGTGTCATATTTTTCATTCCATAAAACATCAAATATTCTCAGTGCTTGACAGTTCTGGACTGCAGGCAGGCCAGTTTAGCACCCACACTCTTCAACCATAGAGCGATGTCATTATGATACATGCAGAATATGGTGTTTGCCATTGTCTTGCAGAAATAAGCAAGGCATTCCTTGAAAAAGACATCTGGATGGCAGTATTTGTTGCTCCAAAGCTTGTATATATTCTACAACATTAATGGTGTCTTCACAGATGTGACCCGCCTGGTAAAAGGTACCTCTAAGCAGCGATCATGCTATTGAGAAAAACGCGATTTAAATGTCTTGTTCGCCACATGGACTGTTTACTTTTGCATTTGGAAAACTGCTTCTGATCCACGGGATTTACCTCCATATACGTCACGCGGAATCCCCTCAGTGTCTCAATAAATTTCCATTTCAATACTGCCAAAAATGGGCTATTATTCAGTGGCGGAGCTAGAACTGGGAATTGGGGGGGGGCACAGACATGTCCCTTTATTAGTCCTGGCTAGTTCTCAATCATTTTCCTTTATTGACGCGTTTTCCAATTATCGTAATTGGCAACTGAAGACCCTGTTTCTCTCCATATGCGATTTAACAGATGAAATCATGGGCTAAATTCAGTACAGAAAAATAATTTACTTATTAATAGGCCAATGCTTCACGTTGATTGAACTGATCCACGTTCCAATGAAATATCGCCTTTCACTCTCGTTTTTGCGTGGGTTGATAAAAAGAAGTGACATTCGGCAGTTAAATAGGCTATAAAAAGCGTGTGGCTCAAGCTATTTGCGTGAGAGTCGACAGGCTTGCTATTTTTAATGACGTTAATTTAAATACAGCAAATATGCATCTGGATGAATTTCTGGAAGGGGAAGGTCCACTCTATAAAAATAACATAAAACTGAATTTTGAAAATTTTGACCCTGCCAGCCTTTTTTCATGGCTGGTCACAGATGGGCAAGTTACCCATGCTATGTGCATTAATGCCCCCCATACTGTCATGGACGCTGGCTTTTGAACTGTGTGCTGAAAACGAGCCGGATGGTACCTTTGCTCTTTAGCCTGGAAAATGGATCGTCTATGTGTTCCAAAAAAAAATTTTTAAATCCACAATCTGATTTGGTCAGACCTCAGGACAGCCTTCTAATTCGCCTCTGTCCAACTTAAATGAGCTTGGGCCCAGGAAGGCAGCAACGTTTCTGGATTTTGTTTACATATGATTTAATGTTCGCATGGCAAAGTTTTAATTTGCATGTGTAGATGCAATGACTAACTTTTTTCACCAACAGTAGTTTACAGATGTGCATGGAGGCTCAGAGTTCATAATGTTACAGATTTCCGTATTTTTTAAATTTTCCTCCGTAAGAACAAATCTGGCACAAATACAAAATAATTTTGGGTATGTAAAAACTACATTTCCCATAAGTTCGGTTGATAGAGCCAATATGTGCTTTTGGACAAACTTAAACTCGTAGCCAATCGGAGAGCCTTTTGCTGGTGATTGCGAGCAATGAGCACCGATTACATCCGGGGCTGGGGGCAGAGTTATTGCAAAGCTGTAGGGAAACTCGGTATGCGAGACGCTGAAATGTAGGCTGATGTATAGTGTAGAACCCATTTTTATTTCGTGCAGATGTTGAGCCGTATCATCGATTCTCCCTTGCATCATTCCCTTGAACCACAGATGCGGCCCCCAAACACCGTGCTCAGCACATTTCAACTGGTTAAAGGTTACCTATCCATTCAAAATTTGTAGCTGATCATTTAAAATGTGAACAGCAAATATTGTGCTTGTTTGGTGCTGTCCTGCAAATACTAAATCGCAGCAACTCAGCGAACATTGTAGCTCTTATCTGACAAGTTGCTGTAAAGTTACAACATTTTGCCGAAGTCTACAACCAGTCTAAGCTGCTAAAAGTGGAGAAAAAAAGGGGGGTGAGGGAGCGCTGCGTGGATCTTGGAGTGAAAAAAATGAAAAAACTGAAAAAACAGGTGCTCTTTGATGAGGGTGCCACAAAACTGATAGATTAGAAAAATACCAAGGCAACTCTGTTTAGACAAAAAGTTAAAATGCCTTTATTAAATGAACATGGCCAGGTACAAAGAGGTTAAAAAGCAAAGACCAATGCATTTCAGCTCAAATGAACCTACATCAGGGTTGAGAGCCAAACAGGTCTGAGCACAGGTATATATACACACAAGCCCACACTGGGGCATCAATTAGTAACATGAGGCACACCTGTGTCTAACAGGCTGCTGCTGACATTAAGCTTCATGTACTTCACATGTACTTAAAAAACTTGATGAACTACGGTCCATCGGTGATGCCTCTTCAGTCAGTTGGGATGTCGAGTCATTGTACACAAACATTGAACGTGTTGAGGGACTGGAGGCACTTAAACACGACTTACAGCAACGACCTGAGCACAGCATGCCTCCTAGTGACTTTATTGTTTTACTCACTGAATGGACACTTAAAAACAATGTATTCCTCTTTCAGGACAAACTGTTCAGACATCAAAAGGGGACTACCATGGGAGCTGCTTACACCCCAAGCTATGCTGGACTCTTTCTAAGCCTGTGAGAAAAGAGACACATCTACAGTCAAGCCAGCCCCTTTTTGGACAAGATAATATGGTAAGGCAGATAAATTGATGATTTGCTCATGATTTACAATGGAACATTCATTAAAATTGAAGGTTTAAGTGATTTCCAAATCATTGCATTCCATTTTGATTTACATTTGACACAGCATCTTAACTGCTTCATGTTCTTTGTGGTAGCTTTATATTTGGATACTTAATATGCCATTATTTTCAAGCATCTTTAGTGAAGAGACTGTGGATGATTATTTTATGATTTACAACAAAAAACAATATTCAGGTTTGACTTGCCATTTCTTTTTTGGAGAGGGAATGTGCAATTCTCATATTTGGATTCATAGATATTTCTGAATATTACCCTCAGATGTGGCACAATTGTCGTGAAGGAGTCTGTCATCCAAGAAATGTATTGGTTCTCCTGACAGCCATTTGTAATTTGGCAGCAAACTTAAGGGGAACTACTGAATTTTCATGAATATGTGTTTGTGGCTATTCTCACACAAAAATCACAGAGACCCAAGTATTGCGAATGGTACAAATGTTGTACTTCATTGTGGCTTTTGCCTCTGTCTGTGGTGCTAAAACCCTGAGTTATACAGCTGTAAACTGGGCATTACTCAAATGGGAAAGCAGCGGCCATATTTGGAATTTTAGTACATTAATGATGACTTATTCTTCCTTTTACCACTTGAATATCTTCTAAAAATAAGAAGGATTTACAGCTTCAGCAAGTAAGACATGAATCATCACATGCCTCCAAACTCATATTTATGAATTTTCTGATCTATTAAATATGTGGCTATTATTATATCATTCAGCTGGAGAACTGTCAAAGTTGTCTGTTTACTGACCCACATATTAGCACAAGGGCAGATAATATTCTCTTTGTTCACGACTTTGATATCATCTAAGTTTTATTACGATTACTTGGCCATCATCATCTTCTTAATATTCTTGTCTGGCCTCAACAGGATTATATAACACTTTGGAGCAAATATACAGAGGAGAAGTCCATAGCTGGAGGCTAAGATGGCGAATATCTCTACTGCAACAGTGTATTTCCCTGGGGAGCTGAAGTAGGCAGGGATGAAGGTGATCCAAACTGCACAGAAAATAAGCATGCTGAAGGTGATGAATTTGGCCTCATTGAAGTTGTCTGGAAGCTTCCTGGCAAAAATGGCCAGCAGGAAGCAGGTGGCTGCCAGCAGGCCGATGTAGCCCAGGACGCAGATAAAGCCAGCCAGTGAGCCCACATCACACTTGAGAATGATTCTGGGACTATGGCCATGTATCTCAGCTGGGATGGGTGGTGACAGAACCAACCACAGCACACAGATCAGCAGCTGAACAGAGGTGCAGAGGGAGATGGCTATTCTCTGCTGTCCTGGGCCGAAGTACCGCATGATGTTACTGCCTGGTACAGAGGCACGGAAGGCCACCAGTACCACCACCGTCCTGCTCAGGACACAGGAAATGCAGAGAACAAAGCTGATGCCAAACAGTGTGTGGCGCAACATACAGGACCAGAGGGTAGGACGACCAATGAAGGCCAGTGCACACAGGAAGCACAGGGAGAGTGATAGCAGCAGCAGGAAGCTCAGCTCTACATTATTTGCCCTAACGAGGGGTGTATTTCGATGGAAAAAGAAGGTTGCTGTGATGCTGGATGTTAGAACCACCCCCAAGACTGAAAGTGCTGCTAGGATGATTCCCAGGGGCTCCTGGAATGACAGGAATTCCATTTGTTTTGGAACACAGGTTGTTCGAGCAGCATTTGACCAGAATTGATCAGGACACTTCTTGCATTCTGTTGAACCTTAGACGAGAGTAAAACATAGATTACAGTGTCACGTGTATATATGCGGTACCAGTCAAAAGTTTGGATACACTTTGCCAATGTCACAGCACCCCATTTTTAGAGAAATTTGACCGGATTAACTTCTTTAAATAATCTCAGATGGAATATGGTCAGAGGTAAACAGTCAGAAGTTCAAAGAGAATAATATACTTGCTTGAAACATGTCCAAAATTTAGAAATTCTCTCAGAAGCCGTATTTGACAAAGTAAATAGACAAAAAAGCTCCTTCCATTATCCAACAGCTGAATTAACTTCTTAAACCCGAATGTCCCCGGCACCGCATCATAAATATAGCATGTTTCGTACTGGCAAAATTGTTACATGGCATATTCACTTAAAGGAAAGAAACTCAGTGAAAAGCTCACGATGACCATTTTTTCCTAAACTGAACACAATTCAAGTACCAAGCAAGTGAATAAGCATGTAGCAAAACATAGGATAAAATAATATCAATGCTCGATCACTAGTGTTTCCACTGAATTTGTGCTATGCATACAAACAATACATCAAATGAAAGAGGAAAGTCAACAGAGTCCAAAGATATAAGCCATGTCATTTTAAACCAACACCACACTCGAAGAACGGCAGGCATGCACTTTATATTCCACAGCGATGAGCGACATTTTTTTCTTACCCTAAATATTTTGGAAAAAATAAGCTGTGTTCAAGGGAAAATATGCACTGGCTATTGTTAGCCCAATGTGTCCGTGTTATATTGAAACTAGATCTTCCAGTCCGCATGTTTTTTTTTTTTTTTTTTTTTTTGTGGCACTGCTTCTAATGAGATCAGTCCCTGAGCATTCTGCTTGCACACAATGTATTTTGTCCTCTGTAAACTGCTTGTGATGCTGTTAATTTGATTTTGTGGGTGACCATTTGATTTTATGGGCTCTGACCTTTCCAATAAGCCCTCAACTACTTTGATTGCTGAAAACGCAGCCTGAGATACAGCCTTGCGTTCCCGGTGCTTCTGTCTGAGAGACTATATGCCATTACACACATACTCTAAGAGCTCAACAGCATAATCGCTTAAATGGTTTGTTTTTAGTACTTTCGCTATAATTTACCTCTAAATATTCAAGTCATTTTCAAAGTTGTTTTCTGACTGAGAATCCTTGCGAAAGTATGCACAAGTACTGAGTGCAAACATGCTAAATCATGGTGCACTTCATATTAGTGCCAGAACGTGAGTGACCCCAGTTCAAACCCTGGCTAAAGTAGCAAACCTTATAGGGCAATGTAAGCATAATTTTTGTCTAAATAATTGCTGGGTTGCTTGTTTGTTCTGCTTTTTACCATTTTTTTAACCTTATCTTTGCATTTATAATTTTGTTTATTTGCTTGTTTTATTGAATATAAGTGTTTGCTCCAGCGGAGTCAAACTTCATTTTCTTTGAATATATTTTCTTTGAATGGGAAAATGTATACAGGATTGGCTGAAATCCAAAAAAATAAAAAATAAAATAAATAAAAAAGGTTGTATTTAGATGGAATGTATGTTTTCAATGACATATAAGTGAAATTAAATGAGTTTTACAGTTCGTTACCTGTTTGGCACACAGTGACCAGAAAGGTGCCAAAATTGCCCATATGGAGACACAACCTAGACGTTCCAGAACTAAAACCTCTCTAATTTTGCTGATTTACTTGATTAGAATAAACTTTGGCCCAGATAATGGCGAGATTCTGCGCTGTAAGTTTTTTTTTTTTTTTTTTTTGAGGTTTCAGCCTACAACTAAATCATTTCAAAAGGGATAAAAGTAAAATTTTATTAGGCACAAATGAGATCATTTATGCTGTGTTCCATCTTCATTTACGCTGACTCGTTGACATATACACTAATTTTTAGACCATGACAAAAATCCCCAAGGTTTTATCTTCATTATGATACTTCAGTAAGATTATTCAAGTGGACCAAGTAGTTGCAGAGATATACTCATTTCATTCTGGGCGCGTCCTTTTTGAGCCAGAGGGTCAAGGCTTTAGAGATTAAAGTCAAGCTGTTTTGGGACTTATTGGGCAAAAAGGTTAAAGTGAAGGAAAATACAAGTGCGGCATATCTTTGCAAGCTTAGACGGCTAATCAGCAACAAACTTGTTATAGCCATATAGCTGCCCCTTAAAAAAAAAAAAAAAAAAAATTATAATATATATTTTCTTTATTTGCAGAAAAAGATGAAAAATGGTTAACTTTTTTTTGCACATTAAAAAAATAGTAATAATAAAAATTCTCCAAGTAAAAACAATAAAAAGTGCGTATAAAATGTTAAAAAGTTATGAGGTACAGATGTAATTAATAATATATTGTACATCATGAGGATTCAAATTCTAGTATTCAAAAATTCCGTCCCGTAAACATATCATTTCATACAACACTGACACAAGGTCTTCAATGTCCTGTCTTAATCTGTTTTGGTCTTCAAATACAACTTTAGTATTCAGTGACACATCATCGAAGTTGACCTGAATATTTCTGAAATTATTTTCAGCTGAAGACATTGGATTTAGCATACAATACTCACAAGCAGCTCGTGATATAGGATTTTTACTGTATAAACACTTCTTTCAAAAATCATATAAATCTGTGATGAAACTGAATTTGCAGTGGAGCAAATACTGGTAAGTTTTCTATAATTGCACAATGAGTCATGGGAGGAAGCCTCTACATACATCTCAAACTTTTCCTCTATGCAGTACATAAATCAGCCATAGAACTGTTGTTTAAATGCCATAATGGTGCGCCATAGAACGAACAACAATACTGTTGAAATCATTTAACTTTGACATCACAGTCAAAATGACCAAAATTAGACATAAACATATTTAAAAATTTCCAGAAATTGGCTTTACCTTTTTTGATACCAAGATCTCTATCAGAGGTACTAACATCGTGACCAAGATGAACAGCACTGTCATTAAATGGTACAAGTGAACCATTAACAAAAATATTCCCGAACACCTCCTTACAGATTCTGCCTTTAAACAACAAAAGCTGACTTTTAGCACCATTAAACAATATACTGTATCATAATCATCAGCATATGATTCACATATATTTACCATTTTAGACCATGAATAAAAGGGCAGACAAGGGTGAGGTCATCTGCATAAGACAGAGCACCCATATAATTGTTACCTAGATGACAACCAACTCCAGAATCCTCTAACTTTCTCAATAAACCATCAACATAGATAGCAAACTGCACAGGAGATAAAACCTCACCTTGTCTGACATCAGTACATACAGAAAAATTGTCTAAGACAGAAGAGCACCATTTGACGTATATTTTCCGACATGTGTACATATTTATCAATAACCTTAACACAAGAGGAGAGACATTTCTACTTATCAGCTTACGAAATTATTTACAGTAATGTACTCTATCAAATGCCTTTGTGGCATCTAACATTAGAACATACACATTTGTGTGATTGAAATTTTAATAACTAATGACCTCATTTAGAACGTAAGTAAAATGAGTGTTAGAGGCCTCATTTTTTTTAACCCAAACTGGAGAAAGAGCTTGATAAACATTTTTCCTCCTTAATAATAACAACAATATCAAATACTTTACCAATGATACTGCTCAGGGCAATAGACCTATAATTTCCACTACCAATAAGTGCTTACCTTTTGATTATTGGAATTGAAATCATTGTACCCATAGTCATAGACTCAGGGAACAAACCATGAGTTAACACAGCATTGAACACAAGACTTATTAAAACAAATAACAGATGAAAACCATGAATAATATGATCTGAGAATTGACCTTAATGACCATCTTCCTTTAAATGTTCTAACTTACTCACTGCTTTAATAACTTCACTAACATTGATAGTGTAATCTCCATTAAGGTCACTGACAATTAACTTATCAATGTTTTCTAAGACAGGAGATTTTATTTTCCTCATATGGAACACTGTTATAGATGGCTTTATACTTTATACTTATTAGCGAATATACTACAAATCTCATTATGCGTCAGTATAATAAATATGAGAATGGTCAGCAATAACGACAAGTAATGCTGGTTAGTTTGATTGATTTAAGAATTAGATCTTTTTTTGCAAAAAAAAAAGGGTGCTTATTTCTTTACTTAACATGTATTGTTAGAAAATATATCCAAACTTTTGAGTGGTATATTGAGATGCCATAAATGGAAAACAAATAAAAATGACAGAAATTAAAAGAACTAACGAACATTAATCGGAAAATGAAACATAAAATGACATATGCATATATTGCATAATATCATGATTTTCGTGCAAATACTGAGGTCAAAGGGGGGCAAAAAAAAAAAACGGCTGCAGTTATCACAGTGTACTCCAGATCTAAGAACCTAACTGAGTGGAGAGAACTACTCCGTATTTTATTTACAGGAATAGGAGACAAATTAAGGAAATGTTAATATGTTTAAATGTGGTGTACACAAATAACAGAAGGAAATTGGAATAAGAAATATTAACGCTTATACTGTAAATAAATTAAAGTATAGGAAAGCAAAACCGAAAGAATCTAATAAATTTTACAATATACAAAACCAAAACTGCTGAAAACACAATGAGGATAAATAAATCTAAACTATGAGTAAACACCGCTTTTGGAAATACTTATAGTACAAGGAAATAGAGAGACTAGGAGCAAAAATAGGTCTGCATAAACAAGGCCAAAAGAGCGAAGGGAGAGTCACTGCTTACATTGGGACCATGGTGTAACACTCTGGTGAGCTGGAGCAAAAATGTGGCACAGAATTTGAACCCAGAGGGGGCATGTCACATTATGAGCCCAGTACAGACGTGATAACAGTAAACCAGGAAAGTGCCCTCTAGCGGCTGGCAGGACAAAATGACTGCAGCAAGAGTTGAACAACCACAAACTGAACTGAACGATGCCCAATGGAGAGAAAAAAGCAACAAAAAATGTCCGACAAAGGAAAGTGAACCCACCTGAGAATGCACGGAAGAGGCATACCTCGCCCCCAAATAGCCTGGGCAGTAACCAGATGAACTTTAGCTTCGAAGCCAAGCTAATTTGAGCCGCTCAATCAAGCGGACTAAGTCTGGACACTCTCCTCAAACGCCACTGAACGCTAAATAGCCGCACCGGACCACATAAAAGAAATTTCCAAAAAGCTTGTTGCTGTCATTGCTGCACTGCTGGAGGAAAGGATCACCAAGTGTGTACGATGCTGTAAAGATGGATTTAAAGAAATACACTGACGAATTTGGACTCATGAAAAAGTAAGTAGCTGAACTGGAAAATGACCTCAAAAAGTTGAAAGGGGAGAAGGATGATGCAGCGCAGTACAGCAGCCGCAATTGTTTGATAATTTACGGCATAGCTGAAGTACAAACCCTCATTCCAATGAAGTTGGGACGTTGTGTAAAACATGAATAAAAACAGAATACCAAATTTGCAAATCCTTTTTGACCTATATTCAATTGAGTACACTACAAAGACAAGATATTTCATGTGCAAACTGATAAATTTTATTGTTTTTTTGGAAATATTCACTCATTTTGAATTTGATGCCTGCAACATGTTCCAATAAAGCTGGGACAGAGGCAACAAAAGACTGAGAAAGCTGATAAATGCTCAAAAAGCACCTGTTTGGAACATTCCACATGTGAACAGGTTAATTGGAAACAGGTGAGTGTCATGTAAGGGATAATCAACTCGTAGGTGTGCATTACACGATTTTAAGGCATGGCGCGGTCGCATCGGGTGTTTGCCTCCGCGAAGTGCCTTAAAACCGTGTAATACACACCTACGAGTTAATTATCTCGTTTACACCTTGGTCATTTGCCAGCAATATCAAATCAAAGCATTCTGAAATTTTTGGTGAAAGTTTTGCACTTAAAAAAACGAGCTAGTGATCATTAAACAGGCGCCACGCCTTCTCATAGCCAATACTATAGGCCAAGCTAAACTGAACCAGCTAATTTAGTTCAGCTCACCTTCATGGAGAAAGAATTTTTTGCGGACACTAATGGCTTTTTACCAGCTAATGATTTGGTAACGGATTCCAGCTGAAACAGAGATTATGCATAACACCACATTATGCGCAATTATGCAGACTGTAGCAAACTTGCTACCCGCAATTACAATTAATTTATGACGGTTTCTGTAGAACCAGTGAGCTGAAATCAGTCTGTTGTCACAGCAAGTAGCTAGGGAACTGTCAACAGTTGCTGATGCATGAAGTGGACATGTTAGCTTCCTTTGTAACTGTGCAAAATTACAATCGTTTAATGAACAAAGCGTGATTACTTTGCTGCTTACATATTAACCGTTATTATCGCTGGAGTACCTATTGTTAACCACCCAGCGGAACGCAACTTTATGATGCCGCCAAATTTGCTGGAGATAAATGAGTGGGTTTCTGTTACACCCAGCCAAATGCTAGTGCTCTAACGTTGCTATGGTTACAGGTTGGCTAGCAGATAAATTTCGAACGGTGAAACTACTGTAGCTGAACTACCTGTGCGGTTCCACGGTTTTAATCAATACCTGTCAGCCAATCAGAAAAGAGTATTCACCCAGACCATGGTATAAGATTAGATATAAAAGACCCCTAAAAGACTCAGTTGTTAACAAGCATGGATGGGGCAAGGTTCACCACTTTGTCAACAACTGCGTAAGCAAATAGTCCAACAGTTTAAGAACAACATTTCTCAAGGTGCAATTGCAAGGAATTTAGGGATTTCATCATCTACAGTCCATAATATCATCAAAAGATTCAGAGAATCCAGAGAAATTTTTACACGTGAGCGGCAAGGCCAAAAACCAACATTGAATGCCTGTGACTGTCGGTCCCTCAGGCGGCACTGCATTAAAAATCGACACTCTGTAAAGGATATTACCATGTGGGCTCAGGAACACTTTGGAAAACCATTGTCAGTTAAGACAGTTCGTCCCTGCATCTACAAGTGCAAGTTAAAACTCTACCATGCAAAGTGAAAGCCATATAACAACAACACCCAGAAACGCCGCCAGCTTCTTGGGCCTGAGCTCATTTGAGATGGATTGACGCAAAGTGGAAAAGTGTGCTGTGGTCTGACAAGTCCACATTTCAAATTGTTTTTGGAAATCATGGATGTCGTGTCTCCGGGCTAAAGAGGACCATCCAGATTGTTATCAGCGAGAAGTTCAAAAGCCAGCTTCTGTGATGGTATTGGGATGTGTTAGTGCCCATGGCACCATTAACGCTGAAAGCTACATACAGGTTTTGGACCAACATATGCTGCCATTCAAGCAACGTCTTTTTCAGGGACGTCCCTGCTTATTTCAGCAAGAGTGCGGGTATTAGACTGGCCTGCCTGCAGTCCAGACCTGTCTCCCATTGAAAATGTGTGGCCCATTATGAAGCATAAAACACGACAACGGAGACCCCAGACTGTTGAGCAACTGAAGTCGTACATCAAGCAAGAATGGGAAAGAATTCCACTTATGAGGTTTCTACAATTAGTGTCCTCAGTTCCCAAATGCTTATTGAGTGTTGTTAAAAGGAAAGGTGATGAAAAACAGTATTAAACATGCCTTTGTCCCAGTTTTTTGGAATGTGTTGCAGGCACCAAATTTTAAATGAGTGAATATTTCCTAAAATACAATAAAATTTATCAGTTTTACACAACATCCCAACTTCACTGGAATTAGGGTTTGAACTGAACAAACAAACAGACAAGCTCGTACTTGTAGTCTTCAAATGGGTCTCAATGTCCCCACGAATGTGATAGACAGGAGTCATTGCATCACATCATGACAGAAGCAAGGCAACAAGGCTAACAACCACGATAGACGGGATCTCTTGTTGTACACGGACGCCACCAGGAGGAAAATGCCACGAGCGATCGTAGTCAAGTTCGCTTAGTACAACGCAAGATTGAAGAACATCAGTGGATCCAAGCTCTTTGTTCCAGAGGACACGACATCCAAGTGAGTAGCCCTGTTCTGGCAGGTCATCAACGGCGGGAAGAAGGAAACCTGCTGGAACCAAGATGGTTCAATCTTTGCTCAGACAAGGGACGCAAAACCTGAAAATCTTGAAGGCAGCAGACATCGACAGTTTTCCAGTGAAATCTGATTTTATATCTGTGTAAAACTGTATGCCTAAAAACAATAATACTGTCACTTTTCCCTGTATAATTTGTAATAAAAATGTGACATATAATCACAACGCCCTACTTTGCATGTCTTATGATTAATGGACACATTGGAATGTTCGCGAGCATCGCATGACTTACTTATTTCGAACAAAGACTGGATCTGCAATAATGTCCGTTTAGCCCCTTAGGCCCTGAGCCTCTGGCTCAAAAATGACATGCCCAAAGTGAAATGAGTGTATCTCTGCAACTACTTGATCTATTTGAATAATCTTGGTATCAAAATAAAGATAGCACCTTGGAGATTTTTGTCGTGGTGTAAAATTCACTATATATGCCACTGAGTTAGAGTAAATGAAGATGGAACACAGCATTAATGAAATATCTAATTTCCACTTTAAAAAATTTACTGTTATCCCTTTTGAAATGATTTAGTTGCAGTCTGAAATCTATAAAAAATTACAGCACGGAATCTCACCACTATCTGCGCCAAAGTTTATCCTAATCAAGTAAATCAGAGCAAAATTACAGCGGTTTTAGTTTAGGAATGTCCACGTGGGATCCCCAAATTGGCCATCTGGGCACATTTTGGACATTGTGTGCCATTTGAGGTTTCTCAGCTGCCAAAGTGTAAACTCATTTCATGTCACTTATATGTCACAACAGGCATACATTCTATCCAATTACAAACATTTTTTTAATTAAAAAATTCTTTTTTAATTGCAACCAGTCCTGTATACATTTTCCCATTCAAAGAAAATACATACAAAGGAAATGAAGAAGTTTGACTCCACTGGAGCAGATTTATTTCAAATAAAACAAGCAAATAAACAAAACCGTAAATACAAAGATAAGGTAAAAAATGGTATAATGTAAAAACAACTGAAACCCCAGCAATTATTTAGACTATTACTCTTCTTCTGCTGCTCAAAAAAACTGTGCAATTTCAGAAGGGATTGGACCCAAGTCACACCGGCCAGCATGCAGTGCCTTAGCCACTAATCTACCTGGTTAGACAAGCTGCCTGAAGTCACATTAAATTCTAAACAGTGAGTCAGTATAACACGTCATGTACCCTGATTTGCGCTTGTATAGCAGCGCTCTCATTAGTACTTGCGCGTAATGGCGCAAGGATTCTCAGTCAGAAGCAACTGTGAAGACTACTTTGAAAATGGCTGTTGAATATTTAGTGGACAATTAGTGATATTATCAACGAGCAACCGGTGTTGCAACTGTATTGCTGCATTCATTCCTGCGCACTTTGAGTGCATGTGCATACTGGCGCATTGACTCCGACTTAGACGCACCAAGAACGCAAGGCTCTATCTCAGGCTATGTTTGTGCTATTAAGGTGGATGAGGGCTTGTTGGAAACGTCAGAGCACACAGAATCAAATGTAAAAGTCAAATTTATGGCATCACAAGCCAATCACAGAAAAGAAAATACATGCGTGCAAGGGGAATGGTCAAGGTCTGACCTAACTGGAGGCGGTGCCATTGAAAAAATATGCATGGAGACGGAAGGTGCAGTTTCAATACAAAACAGACACACTGGACTAACATTAGCCAGCGCAGATTTACCCTCAAACACAGTTTATTACCACAAAAAATCAAAGGTTAGTAAATTTTTGCTCAGCGCTGCAGAATGTAGAGTATGCCTGCTGTTCTTTAAATGTGATGTTGGTTTAAAAACAACAAGGCTTTTTTCAGTACTGTAGTAAAAAAATGAAAAAATATTGTTGCGTTCAAGATGTAAATTGTTTTCTTCAGGAGCATCAAAACCAGTAAAGAAAAAAGAGGCTGAGTGATTGGTTTGCACTCTGAATGAAATAGACAAAAAAGTCTTAGCAAAAGGAGCAACTTTAATTACGAGCATGAGCAGACGTTTCAGCACATTGCTATTCTCAATGCTCTTGGAGAAAAAGCCACTGAAAAACAATTAAAAAAGAGCAGTAGCAATCAAACAAATGACAAACAGGTATCATGGGAGGGGCTACACCCAAACCCAGATAAGTGGAAGCAACTATTTAATTTAAAAAAGGGCCAGACATTGTAGTGTTAAAATTTACTTAGTTATAAAGTACATAATCACAAAACACATGATGAGACCTATAAAAATCCATGAGTAATTTATATCTTCATTCATCCCTTTGGGAAACAGGCTTTTTAAGGTGACATAGAATGGTTGAACAGGGTATTTATCCTTGTTCTGTGATGTGACATATAGACAACAAAATTTTGGTTGGGTCTGTAATGCCTCAGAAGCTTCCAAAAACCCTCTCAAAAAGCTATTTAAGGGTGGGGGATTTTGAGCGCATAGTTTTGCACCTATTTGGCGACCTTTCGGGCTTAACTGGCAACCTCATTATGAAATGCAAGCACTTGGCGCTGATTGGCTGGCTTTGCTGCCTAAAGCGAAGCAAGTCATAATCGCTTTCCATAATACTTGCGGTGAAATTCACCTTTGGCATGTGAAGGTGAAACTTCCAGGTACAAGGATTTTAATTCCGTGTGAGAATCTCATTAATAAGCGTTCATTGAATAACTGCGGACTATAGCGAATAATCCTAAAAAATGTGCTAAACCCACGCCGAATGCGTGGGACTTTGCATCTCTGCTACTTTCATGTTTTGGTGTTAACGCAACAGGCGAAACATCTTCACAAACTAAATGCGCAGATGCCGACTTCACATCGTCTTAATGTGAGCACGGCAGGATAATTGGCAACAACAATCTTCACGGATTTATTTCAGATCTCATTTCAAAGCTGTTGTTGAGTGATAATCACGTCATTCAACGTTGGCTAGACAAGCTAAACGAATACATTCTATTTTAAACATTTTAAAAACAATCTAACAACAACGTGATACTTACAGTTTGCACTGGTTGTTGAGGTAAAGTCGGAACTGCTCCGCTATGTAGCAGGAAACGCTGTGAGAAGCCGGCTTGAAATTGTGCCAGGTTAGTGAAACTGTCAGAGGTGAAATGGGCTGAGCAAAGTAACAGTCTGTGGTTGAATGTAGTGGGAATCCGATTAAAAATGAACATCAGCCTCGCATCTCGTGCATTTCATTTGGTTGGAAGGTTATGGAACGTTTGCACACTGCTTCCACAGCCTGGAAGTGCACACCTTGATACCCGATTCGCCATTTCACCTTGAACTTCGCGAACACTGCTGCAATTTACTTTCTGTAGGGGGCGGGAGAGCGGGTGTATGCAAATTATTTTGAAGGGGAGGAAACGGAATGAGAGTGGGGGTGCAGTGAGATACATGTGACATCATATGTATCCGTTGTTCAGATTGGCCCGTTTTCTGGCGGTCATTTTTAAAAGAGGAATTTCTATGAAACGGAGATGTTCAGAATGTCTAGCACTTCTTGTATGTTCTTGAATGTGGGTAGACTACCGTTCTTCAACATAGACAAGGTAAAAACGGGTTTTGATTCTATGTCACCTTTAAGTTCACAGATCCAAAAGGCTTCTCTCTGTAAGAGTTGTTTATCTAAGTCACCGCCTCTCCTTTTAGGCAATACTCTCTCTATGCCCAGGAATTTCAAATCAGAAAGAGAGTGATTAGCAGAGAAGTGTCAGGAAACGGATGAGGTTTCATCACGTCTCCTGACTGCACACAAATGTTTCAAAATTCTAGTTTGTAAGGCTCTAATCGTTTTGCCTACATACAAACATGGGCAAGGGCAAACCAGAATACAAACAACATGTGTGGATTTACATGTAATGAACTGTTTGATTTTGTATGGCTTTTTTGTGTGTGGATGTGTGAAAGACTGGAGCTTAAGGTCATGTGAGCACGAAGTGCAACTCTTACAAGGGAAATTAACCTGGGCATTAGAGAGGGTAGTAGGAGGAGGCGCGGCAGTATCAGCATGGACCAGCCTATTCCTAAGATTCGGGCTCCTAGAAAAGAAATAGACAGGCAGATTCTGAAATAGCCCATTCAGTCGATCATCACTTTTGATTATGTGCCAACGAGAATTTACAATATTTCTAATATCGCCGCTCAAGGGACTATAAGTCAGTTTCAGGATACAGCGGTTCTCCATTTGTTTAGTCATAGGATTGACAGAATCAGTGCCAGAGGCACGAACTTTGTTTAGAGCTGTATCCAGCAAACTTTTAGGGTATCCTCTAGAGCTAAAGTCCCTGTAAGGATGTCTCGCTTTGGCCTCAAAATCATTTTTGTCAGAGATATTAGAAATATTGTAAATTCTCATTGGCAGAGAGCCAATCACTCAGCCCCCTTCAGTACTGTAGTAGAAAAAGGAAAGTCAAAGAGGAGGTTAAGTGTGTAAAAAATAAAGATGGATCGCTGCTGAATGACAATAAGGATATTGCTGATTCCTTGAATAGTTATTTTATACAGAGCCAGGAAATTACAGGCCAGTTAAATTGCATTGCATGTAAAATATTGGACTCTATCATAAATCCGAGCTGGAATTATTTCTTGAACGTAATCATATCTTCCGAGGGCTTGCCAACATGGTTTCAGTAAGGGAAGGTCATGCCTAACAAACCTTCTGGAATTCATTGAAGAGGACACCAAGATCAGAGCAGGGCTTATGACATCATATACTTGGCTTTTCAGAAAGCACTTGATACAATGCCGCATGAGAGACTAGTTTTCAAAATTAGCTCCATTGGAGTTACAGGAGGTATTCTGGTATGGATCTGAAACTGGTTACAGGACAGAACACAAAGAGTGGTGGTCAGTGGAATCTCATCTGAGCTGGGTATGGTGGGGAATGGAGTCCCTCAGGGATTGGTTTTGGGACTCCTGCTCTTCCTCAACTACATTAATGACCTTGATAAGAATATTGAAAGCAAATTAGTAAAATTTGCAAATGATACTAAATTGGGCGTTTTGGCGAACAGTTTAGAGTCCACTAAAGTGATTCAGAATGATTTAGATAGAATCCAGAATTGGGCAGAAATGTGGAAAATGAAATTTAATGTTGCACAATGTAAAGTTCTACATGTAGGTAATAAAAACATTAGACAGGATTACTACATGGGAGGTTTAAAACTGGAATGTGCTCCACATGAAAAAGATCTGGGAGTGATTGTTGACCAAACCCTTACAGGTTCTAACCGTTGTGCCGTTGCACTTAAGAAGGCCAACAGGATGCTGGCATATATAGCCAAAAGTATTGAGTATAAATCCAAGGAGGTCATATTTCTCTTGGACAACACATTTGTCAGACCATATCTAGAGTATTGTGTACGGTTCTGGGGACTATACTTCCAGGTATAATTCCAGGTATAAAAGATAAAAGCTATGAGAAGAAGCTGAAGATCCTTAATCTCTTTAGTCTTAGGAAAATGAGAGTTAGGGGCGATCTGTTTGAGGTCTTTAAATATGTTAAAGGGATTAACAAAGTGAATTATGTGAGATTCTTTCAGGCCAAGTTTTGTTTGCAGAACTCAAGGTCACAAGTAGTTGGCCAAGGGTAAATTTAGCACTGATATTAGGAAATATTTTTTCACCCAGAGAGTAATCTCAGTGTGGAATAGCTTGCCTGACCATATTGTTGAGGCAAAAACCTTGGGAACTTTAAAGCACAGGCTTGATTTAGCACAAGATACCATAGAGTCATTGAATATCTGAAGTGATAGATTCACTCTAGTAATAAGAAACTGGCGAGCCTAGTTGGGATGAACAGTCTGTTCTCGCCACTCATGTTATTATGTTATGTTATATTGTTGGATTCTGTGGACTTTCCCCTTTCCTTTGATATATCATTTGTATGCCTAGCACAAATTCAGTGGAAACGCTAGCGATCGAGCACTGATATCATTTTATCCTATGTTTTGCTACATGCTTACTTACTTGCTTGGTGCTTGAATTGTATTCGGTTGAGGTAAAAATGGTGAACATGACCTTTTCTCTGAGTTTCTTCCTGTTTAGTGTATATGCCGCATGACAATGTTGCTACTAGGAGACATGCCGTATTTTTGATGTTTATTGATTGTACCAGGCGCGTTCGGGCTTAAGAGGTAAAAAAAATTCCCCCAAATCGCGTGATATTCTGACTGCACTAAAAGATCAAACAGTACCTAATGGCCTTAAAAATGATGTTAAAGAAATTCTTAAACAAAAACAGTCGAACTCGCCTTAACTGTCCTCGTATAAAACGGAAACTCGCTGATACCATACTACAGCTCAAGTCCCAATTTGACTATAACGTTTTTCCATTAAATGAGCATGGAATATAACAGGTTTTATACAAACAATTTTCGCTTACATCGGACAAAATGTCCAGTCACAATGCATTTTCATTAAAAGCGCTTGTGTATACCGGACAAGCTGGTTTGCACCATGCACATGCGCAGTTGCAAAAGAGCAAGGAAAATCAAGTTTGGCTTTCCTATTCACGGAACATGAAACTGGCACTTTTTTTTTTAAAGAAATTGTTTCATTTACATACTTCAATTTTTTGTCTTCTTCACCAATTCCAATTGGAGCAAATCGCAGTATCATCCTGTTATCCATTGTGTCAGGGCAAAGACAGACTAAATGTAGGCAACAAGTAGGTATTTGCACTTCAAAATGAAGTTGCTCCGATTTTAATACACAAAGCATACATATAAATTCATACATGCATATAACGGATATAATCTGTTATTCACATATAGCATAAATAATCTGTCTTCTGCGTATAACGGATTTTGTCCATTTTATGTATATAGCGGATTTCGCTTATCATTTACATAATGAGTTGGTCCAATTGAATCTGTTATTTGTGAGTTTTACTGTCCGTACATTTCCTGGTAAAAATGTTGCTCATTTGAATATTTCCTTATTGCTGAAAAATGTTGATGAGATTCGCTATAAACTGGTAAATGGCAACATCCATATACAGTCATTATGTGAAATTACACTTGAAAATTCTGTATTGGATTTCAGAAATGTATATTACCTGGTTACCAAAGTGCCAGACTGGATAGAAATAGAAATGGCATTGGTATCCTTACATTTATTAAAGATAATTTACAGTTTAAAGTTAGACATGATTTATACATAGACGGTCTTGATTTGACGTGTGTTGAAGTTTGTATGCCAAAACAAAAACCGTTCATACTCGTTTATTGGTATAGACTTCCGAATTCACATTCTGTAGTTTTTTTTTTTAAATCAATTTGAAACTTTACTCCAATCCATTGAACTCTCCTCAGAAGATTTAATTTTGTATGGTGATTAAAATTGTGACTTAATTAAAAAGCATCAAGCGAAACATCTACAAGATCTGGCTTAAGAATACCACTTGAAACAACAATATGTTCCAAAGCCAGCAAGAATAACACCAACATCTGCGACGCTGATTGATGTAATATATTCAAATTCAGATAAAGTAGCTCACTGTGACATTTTTCCACTATGAGTGACCACTACATGGTGATTTGTTCTCTTGGTAAAAAAGTCCATCAAAAATTTGTTTATGTCGTAATATGAAAAGACTTGATTTAGACCAATTTAAGAATGATTTAAATCAGATATCTTTGTTTTAGCTATCGGATCCAGATAGTGCTTAAGCAAAATGGTCCACTAAATTTAATTCACCATTAGATAAACATGCTTTTTAAGAAAAGGCACCTAGAAAAGACTTGATTTTTTAAGAATGATTTAAATCAGATATCTCGGTGTAGCATTTTAGATATCCGGATCCAGATAGTGCTTATGATAGTGCTCCTGACCCTGGATCCAATACTATTCAAATTGATTTACTGCAGTCTAGCTCTGGAATAGCACAAATTACGCCTTTACGCCAATATCCAAAAGACGATTTAACGCATTTGAAGTGTTTGTTAATTTCATCAAACCATACATCAATGTTCCCTGGATTTCCCATGGATGGAGGCTGCGCTAGTTCATAGGACTTTGTTCAAATATGTCAATGAAGATTGCATGGTTACAATTTTGTCTCATTCATCAACTGTCAATGCTTTTCATTTTTGAATTTGAAAAATATGCTTATTTTGCATATTTTGCTTGCGGGGCGTATTTCAGGCTTTAATTTTTCGATGAGCTGAGTCGACCTAAGGGTAGCAATGCATATTGGTATTTACCACATATCCATACAATATAATGGCAGCAACTGTTTTGGAATACCGTATCTGTTAGATGAAAAGAGCTCATTGCAAAGTCCTTAAAAAAAATTAAGTGCAAATTTATCTCCCATTTTCAACTATATTTATAAAATGGATATGAAATATTCCTCAGTGCTTCTGATGGTGAAGCCTAAAAGCAAGCAAAGCATAGATGACGTAGAAAAAAAATCTTGAGATTCTCACTGATGCGCAAGCAGATACTGGCCTCTGAACATGGGACCTCGAGCAAGCAAAATAGCAAAATGGGCGTGGTGAGCAAATTTCAATCATTCATATCTTGAAAGCTATTTCACCACTGTTTCTGAAATTTTGGAATATCACTATTGGTCCTAAGGGCTATTCGCAAAATAAGTTTCATGGAAATCGGAGGGTGTCGGGGGGGAGCTTTGTTCAGTTTGGCGTGGAATGACCCGTATATATTTTGCTTCAAAAAACCCTAAAATCCTGGAAAAAACACTTAATGAAGATTTGAAATCTATATCGCAATGGTTCTTAAATAATAAATTGTTATTAAATATTGATAAATGCCTATTTAGTTTGTATGTTGGTTGGTTCCAAAGCAAAAGTACGAACATTTGATGCAGTTAAAATAAAGGTACAGAATAGGCAGTTCAGAATTGGAGTCTTGCTCGACAGCAATTTGACACGGGCGCCTCATATTGATCATGTTGGAAAAGGGTTCTAAATCCATGCACTAAAACATATTAGCCAGTATGTCGACAGAGGCACATTACTCCTATTGCATTAAACTCTAACCTCAGTTGAATTACTGTAGTATTGTATGGATGAATAGTCAAGCAACTCATGTTAATCGACTTGAAACTGTACAAAATCGATGTCTGAGATTCGTTCTAAAAGTCAATAGTCAATAGTTTGCAGTGATGTGTGGGTTCTTCTGAGCATTTCTCACCAGATCTCGGGCCATTCTATCTAAAAATTTTCATGGTCTTCCAGATCTTGCCTTGACTTCAATTGTTCCATTTATCTTCCATTTTCTTACGATGTTTCTGACAATAGAAATGGGTAGTTTGATGCGTTGCAAGAGTTTTTTGTAGCCCTCTCCTGTTGGTGGAAGTGAATTACAGTCAACCTCGCTTATAACGTGCCAGTTGGGACCAGCGATTTTTGTCTGTTATATACGAAATCCGTTTTACGCGTGTACCGTACTTTGTCCGTTATATATACCGTACTTTGTCTGTTATACACATAAACCGTACTTTGTCCGGTATACGTATACCGTACATTGTCCGACATACACGTAAATGGGTCTTTGTAAGATCAGAGGTCGCGTTACTCTTTCTGATTGTCCGTCATTGTGATGGACAGGGGCATAAAAATTCCGTCATAATCAATTATTATCCGTCATTGTAATTTTATTCTTTAAAATGATCATTATTTATTTTTATAATAAAATAAACAGAATAATGATTAGATTACGTATTACCTGATGCCGACAGTGATTCATGTAGACACACATTGGAGTTAAATCACGGACAGAAGGCGTTCAATTTTAACGGGCATTTAATTGCATACAATCCTTCACGTGTCTGCCATGCTATGCCGTGTGAACTGAATAAAATAAATAAAATACAAATCAGTTCAATACAAAGCATTCTCGAAGAGAACGAGCATTGAAACATTTCACAAATACAATTTGCCAACCCATCGGCTTTTGAAGGCTATGAGCCATTAACCTTACAGAACAATTATTCTTCAAAAAGCATTTAATTGTTCACTGTCGCGTGGATGGTTCATCGTGTCATTATCGCAAGTACTGTTGATCGTATAACCATATTAGCTGCACGTTATCTTATCCGCGTCTTACTTTAACATTAAGCTAGCACAGAGCTAAAATAACAGTGAATACAATCAACATACCTCATTGGCCGCATTAACTCACAGGGAGTGAACAGAAATCTTCAGCTACACAGCTCACGCGGCTCTTCTAACTACTAACTTCGGAAGTCCATCCAAAACCGCACAACTTCATTAAATATAAAACTTTTATGCACAAACTGAACTTAAAACGTCTTCCTCTGTAGCTTTAGCTAATAAGTATACAGTCTTCCCTCTGAAGGTGGTCAACAATGTTGCGATAATTAAAGTCTGTCCATCCTGCAGCACCTTAAAATAGGTTCCGCTTTGTAAATATTAAACCCTATAGAACGTGTTTTAAATTGTATTTATGCTTTTAACAGAAACGTAATTTCTGCGCAAGGAAGTAGTGTAAGTTTTTTCCACATTTTCACCGATTTTCATTACTTTTGACTGATGTACACGTCGGCCAGGAGGAGTACGTAATATACGAATGAATTCTAAAGGAAATGTATTACACTGGGACCGGAGATTTGGACACGATATACGCGAACGTCCGATGTACAGCGGCCTTTATATGCGAGGTTTTTTATTAGAATTATCATTAGACGGGACCGGGACTTCGAGTTTCAGTACGAAATATGCGAGTATCTGGTTTATCCGAGGACGTTATACGCGAGGCTTACTGTATCTTGATTTTGACATCCTTGGACAACTGTTTAGAGGAACACATGGTTTTAAACACCAGACACAACAGCCACCACAGTTGGATACTTTAGGAGGCATGGAGTTACTTTAGAATATATAGTTCAACCCTGGAATTATTCAACCCCGATTCTGAAATAATTGGGACAAAGTGTAAATTGTGAATAAAATCAAAATGCAATGACTTTCAACTCACACCAGCCAGTATTTTGTTCACAATAGAATAGAGATAACATAGCAAATGTTGAAATTGAGAAATTTTACAATTTTGTCCACAAAATGAGCTCATTTCAAATTTGATGGCTGCTACAGGTCTCAAAAAAGTTGGGATAGGGGCCTGTTTACCATGATGTAGCATCCCCTCTTCTTTTTAACACAGAGTGGAGGCGTCTGGGCATTGAGGAAACATGTTCCTTGAGTTTAGCCATTGGAATTTGATCCCACTCTTGTTTAATACAGGCCTCCAGCTGCTGGAGAGTTTTGGATCTCCTTTCACGGACTTGTCATTTGATTATGCGCCAAATGTTCTCAATCGGTGAAAGATCAGGACTGCAGGCAGGCCAGTTCAGCACACAAACTCTTCTACTACGAAGCCATGCTGTTGTAATAGCTGCAGAATGTGGTTTTGCATTGTCCTGCTGAAATACACAA
This sequence comes from Gymnothorax javanicus, assembly GCA_029692085.1. Classification (NCBI taxonomy): domain Eukaryota; kingdom Metazoa; phylum Chordata; class Actinopteri; order Anguilliformes; family Muraenidae; genus Gymnothorax; species Gymnothorax javanicus. Next base: position 42,054,716 of record CM056195.1, read on the forward strand.
GGCCTTCCCTGGAATAGATGTCGTGTGGAGGGGAGCATATGTTGCTCTAAAACCTTTATATACCTTTCTGCATTCATGGTTCTTTTTAAAACATGCAAGTGTCCCACACCATATACACCAAAGCATCCCCATACCATCAGAGATGCTGGCTTTTGAACTGAACGCTGATGACAGGAGAGGTGGTCTTTCTCCTCTTTAGCCCGGAGGACAGGACGCCCATGATTTCCAACAAGAATGTCAAATCTGGACTCGTCTGACCACAGGACACTTTGCCACTTTGCTACAGTCCATTTTAAATGAGCCTTGGCCCACAGAACACGGCGACGCTTCTGGATCATGCCCAACAATGGCTTCATTTTTGCATGATAGAGTTTTAGGTGGCATCTGTGGATGGCATGGCGGACTGTGTTTATAAACTGTGGTTTCTTGAAGTATTCCTGGGCCCATTTAGTAATGTCAATGACAGAATCATGCCGGTGAGTGATGCAGTGGCACCTGAGGGCCTGAACATCACGGGCATCCAGTAAAGGTCTTCGGCCTTGTCCATAATGCACAAAGATTTTTCCAGTTTCTTTGAATCTTTTAATGATGTTATGCGCTGTCGATGATGAGATTTTCAAAGCCTTCGCAATTTGACGTTGAGGAACATTGTTTTTAAAGTATTCCACAATTTTTTTACGCAAGCCTTCACAGGTTGGAGAGCCTCTGGCCATCTTTACTTCTGAGAGACACAGCCTCTCTAAGACATCCCTTTTATAGCCAATCATGTTGCACACCTGATGCCAGTTAACTTAATTACTTGTTAAATGTTCTTTCAGGTGATTCTCTTATATATTAATTGCTTTTTTCAGCCCTTTTTTGCCTGTGTCCCAACTTTTTTGAGACCTGTTGCAGCCAGAAAATTTGAAATAAGCTCATTATAAAAATGTAAAATGTCTCCGTTTCAACATTTGAAATGTTATCTTTGTTCTATTGTAAACAACATATTGGGTCATGTGATCTGAAAGTCATTGCATTTTGATTTTATTCACAATTTACACTTTGTCCCAACTATTTCGGAATTGGGGTTGTATTCACCTGACTCATTGAGGACCTAACGTGAAAATCACCAGGGTCTGGGCCTTAGTGATCATCTTCTTAAAAGGTAACAATGAATAATCCTAAACACAGGGCCCTTTTTCCTTTCTTATCATTTTAAAACTCAGAAAACTTCAAATAAAAAGAAACCTTGCTTTTAAATTTGCAGAAAGGTGTCATGTTTAACTTTGTCACATTTAGTGTTCAGGTTTGCTTTCAATCACTTGGAGATTAATTGTAACAGACATTTAAACTTGGGGTGCCCAAATTTTGCACCCCACTGTATGTCAATTTCATCTTTTCAAATGTCCAAATACTGTATTCCCATTACCATTATCACCTTGTTCTAATCTCTGTCTGTTAATATCATCATTTTATTGTTACCACAACTTTGTATGTAATTAATTTGCCTACTTGTATTTATGCTCTTCACAGCCTTGCTGAAAAACAGCTATTAGCAGAATGCAGGCTTTTTACCATAATTAAATAAAATAAACAAACATAGTGATAGTGTCTCTGCATAGACTACATGCCAAAACATTTCTTTTCAGAGGTGATGGACGACTTGATGATTTATTAAATGATGAATGGAGATGATCGGATCATTCTAATTGCTGTGCCCATATCCATTTAGGAGATTTTAAAGCTTTTTTTTGCATGAAATCCTTTTATTTAGGTAACTATGATGAGAACTTGTGTGCTTGCACATCTTCATGGTTAAAAGAGGGAATGTAAAAAAAGAATACCAGTGGTGTTGCTGATCTCCCCTTCAGGACATGGTAAGCAGTCAAAGCAGCAGATGGGCTGTCCTTTCTGTACGGCCTTTCGAGTTCCTGGGGGACAAGGAATGCTGCAGACGGACACTGGTACCTGTGTACATCCAGCACAATATGTAGAACATCACTGTGGCTCCATTTAGCACCCAAAAGCATGTCATACCCTAGACAGCATTTCAAAATAATGTATTATTACACTGAAGGTAATTCCTTGATATTTTGGCTAATTATTACATTTCAAGATTCTATTTACTATAGATCTTGTGTGCTGAAAATTATGGAGGGCAATTCCTGACAATATTTAATAAACCCCTTTGTGCAGATGTGTCCGCCAGTGGACAAGGAGCTGCAAATTTAAGCATGTAGTTACAAAAATCTATCACTAGATGGTGTACCAGGATCAGTTATTGAATATTCATAAGCAAGCTGAGCTCATATATGCTTTAGAATAAGGGTGAGCTCAGTCCCATCCCTGTTTTTCAGGAGCTGCATGAATTAAATTCCTCAGCTAAGCCTGATGAGCAAACTGCTCAATATACTTGCCCATAGTATCTTTCCAGCAGTTCTAAAAATGATCTCTTGCGATAGGAAAAATCGTTGTCCTCTGTCGCAAGCACTTCAGGTACAGTGAGCAAATGGTATCCCAATTAGTAGTTAAGAAAAATAAGTTCTCTGAAGCAAAATTTGACATGGTATTGATACTATGACATTCTACTATAAATTATTGTCATCAAACATCAAAAGCATGTAGTTCCCTTCCTTGTATTTATGCGTAGATTCCTCCATCAACAAATTCAGCACTCCCTTATATCCTCCTAAGTGCTCATGTTGATAGCCAATAACTCAAATATTTACTTAGGCTCACTTATAGTTCACGTCCACTTGAATTTTCGCTGGTAATGATGTCTTGATTGACTCGTTTTGTATCCAATACCAGAGTGTATAAACTTTCCACAGTAACTGAAAGACACTGACTGGACAATCAGAAGAGTATACAAGCCTTTGCGTCAGAGCAAGGTAGGTTGTATTCTCTTCGCATTGGGCACAGTTGCGCAGCTGGAAAATAAAGCAATTTAAATTATAAATTAAAAAAACTTCCAAAACCGGCCTGAAGTGTTCAGTTACATTTAAGGGATTTCAATGAGGTATGGACATGGTCATGATAATTATTCTGAATGAAACATGACTGGAGGGTTCCTTCTGCTGGATACATCTGTCTCTGGAGGAGGGATTCAATAAAGAAATACTGCTACTGTGGTTGCATTTTGTTCAATGTGGCTTTTTGTTTTGGAATTTATATTGTATTCAACAAAATCGAATGCTGATGTTTTGCCTTGTTTATTATGCCAACAGCATAATGACTTCGGTTGACCCCCTGGTACCTTCATTGCACCATTCTGTTCAATCTGGGGTAGAATATTGCCTGATTTTTTCCTGATAGTGGAATGTCTGTTATGTTATAGTAAGGTATATCTCAGATATTACTGAGTTAGTGAGTTATACTTGTTCCTCATAAGGTGTGGAAAGTGTTTATATAAGGTTGCCAGCTCAGAAGTGGGAACTGCTGGCATTTCATTGCAGGGTCAATGTTCTGACCGTTAAATAAGCAGCTCTTTAAATGAGTATTTGTGCTGGCTTGTGAGACTGAAGAAAAATGGACATAATTCTAAACTTTATCATGGAGAAAAGGCATGTTTTGTGTTTGGAGAGGTTACTGGTGACCACTGATGTCCAACTGCACCGATAGTGATAAAAAATACTAAATTCAACCAGAAAGTCATTTATTCATATTGAATTTCATGTGTCAAAAGTTGATTTGTGTCAAATATATGATTATTTTATGATTTGACAGTGCACCATTTTGAGGGTTCTTGGAGTTTGGGGAGCCACCTGGATAGCGGTCTTATTTGGCTCCGAGAGAGTAGGTAATTTAGAAGTTGATTTGATTTGATTTTATTTGGATCTCTTTTAGCCGTTGGCTAATTTTCCATGAGTCCAGAATTAAAAGAAAAACATACAGTAATTCATACATAATATACAATACATACACACACACACACACACACACAATACATACATTAGCATAATCTGCACGCATATCCTCATATAAAAACACATTTATCCAAAAAGAACATTCATTCACATAAAATATCAAAACTCTACAAACCTATTAAGTATACAATTCTTCACTGGAACAGTTTAAAAATATGAAAACAATCTCATAATCACCAATTACTAAACTGCCTGAAATTATTGTAGTGAATTCCATAATTTAACAGTTCTGAAGATAAAAGTCCGTCTTCCCATCTCAGTATTTATTTTTGGTAGTACATAATAATTTTTCTCTCTCATTCTTATATTAATTTCACGTTTTTCATGTACTAATACCAATTTGTTCTTAAGAGGGTTTGCTCTCTGTCACTACCTCTACGGATTATTTAGAAAACCAATCAAGAAGAAATAATCTAATCATTGAGGGGATCAAATAAACTGAACATGAAGGATGGATAGAGACGGAGAGCAAAGTGCAAAATTTGATTTCCGAAAAATTAAACTTGGACCAGAAATCAATAGAAATAGAACGTGCGCACCGGACAGGAAAACCTGATGCAGATCGCAATAAATGTAGACCTGTGGTGGTTAAATTTTTAAAATACAAGGACAAGATGTCCGTCATGGCGAACGCAAAGAAATTGAAAGGAACCGGAACTTACATAAATGAAGACTTCTCTGATGCTGTGCGATTTAAAAAGAAAGGAACTTCTTCCAGCAATGTGAGCTGCCCGTGAGCGCGGCGACATCGCCTACCTCCGATATGACCGTCTAATTGTCCACCCACCAGGCAAACGAAAATCAGAAAATCAGAACGAGCCTCAAAATAATTCCCCATTCATCACTACGTCCACCCCTGAGCAAAATGCGCCTAGAGGTAGACGACCCGAAGCAAACCGGATTCAAAACAGGACTTAGAATTTTAAATGATGTCACTCATATTAACTGTCAAAAAAGCCAGAACACTCCTTCACGGAGCTGGAACACTCTTATAAACAGCTGAACAACAATCTGATGGCTACCCCCAAAGACAAAAATGTCTGTCCCAAATGTCAAAAAAATTTAAAATCGCAAAATGTAAACTGTGGTATATGTAAACTTAATTTCCATTTAAAATGTTCTCCTGTTCCCAGTCCTAACTCTAAATTATGGGTATCGTGGACTTGTGATGAATGTATATCTTTGTTTCCATTTTTTAAGTTTGATGATCATGATATTAGTTTTCTTTCTCCAGAAACATACAATTTTACTTGTTTTGAAAATATGGTTTTCAATCCATTTGATATCAACCCGGTTGCAAATGCTGATCTTAGTAATGTAGATCCTGATACAAACAGCATGTATGTAATGAAGGAGCCTTGTAGATATTTCAGCTTAAAAAACATTTTGAACATTTGACTAGAACTCTTCCATCTGATATTTATCTGTTTTCCGCTTTCCACCTTAACATTCGTAGTCTTTCAAAAAATTATGACCATCTCGCTCATTTCCTGGCATCGCTAAATTATAATTTTTCAGTAATTGCTTTAACGGAAACATGGCTCACAGAAAACACAAAAAGTATTTATGAACTCCACCAATATAACTCACTTCATGCTACCAGAGTAAAGAAAACCGGTGGGGGAATAGCATAGTACATTCAAAATGATTATGATTATGTGCAGAGAGTGGACCTGTCTGTAAACTCATGGGATGCAGCAACAGAGTCTGTTTTTATTGAGTTAACAGTACCCAATAATGGCCGAAAGGTTATTTTTGGCTGTGTGTATCGTCCACCAGACACGGATATTAACAACTTTAATGATGCTTTGGCAAATACTTTAGATCTAATAACTAAAGAAGGTAAATTGTGTTATATTCTCGGTGACTACAATATCGACCTTTTCAAAAGTGAAACACATTCACCCACCCAGGATTTTTTAAATACTCTATACTCCAATTACTTTTATCCTGTCATTCACAAACCCACCAGAGTTACTGATAGGTCCGCTACTCTAATAGACAATATATTAACAAACAGTCTGAATGAAGTGCTCCATTCGGGTATCTTATTTTCAGACATCACTGACCACTTCCCAGTCTTTCAATTTACCATGCTTGACAATGTTAAGAATAACCAAACTGAAGTCAACATAACTTATCGCAAATTTACTGATAGAAATATGGCTTGTTTTATACAACTTATCAATGATCATTCCTGGAAAAATGTATACACTCAAACTAATCCTAACAGTGCTTACCAAACTTTTATGGACTCTTTTATCTCTATCTTCAATAAGTGTTTTCCCTCAGTCACTGTAAATAAAAAAACTCGAAAACAGGACTTTTCTAAACCATGGTTCACTGCTGGATTACAGAAGTCTTCAAAGAAAAAAAATAGACTTTATAAAAAATTCTTAACTAACCCTACACCACTAAATCAATTTAATTACAAAACATATAAAAATAAATTTATTCATCTCCTTAGATCAGCAAAAAAAAGGATATTTTACTGATAAATTCAAGGCATCCTCAAAAAATATCAAAGAAACATGGACTATTATAAATCAACTATTACAAAAAAAGAAATCGGTGACAAAAATACCATTTTGTTTCTCTGATGGAGGGAAAACGCTTACAGACTCACATGAGACTGCATGTAAGTTTAATGATTTCTTTGTCAATGTAGGTGCCTCCTGGCAAAAAAAAAAAAAAAAAACCCAGGTGGTAGTCCCTTGACTATATTGATGGTTGTTTTCCTACATATAAGATCTTTGATCAGCCTGATGTAAATGAAGTTATAAGCATTATTGAGAAACTCAAATCAACCAGTTCAGGTCACGATGAGGTCAGAACTTCTCTTGTGAAAGAGGTCAAATATTCAATAGCAGATCCCCTAAAGTTTATTTTTTCCCTGTCATTGGTGACTGGTGAAATTCCAAATGATCTCAAAATTGCAAAAATCATCCCCATATTCAAATCAGATGATCCAAGTTCCTTTACAAATTATCGCCCAATTTCAATATTACCCTGTTTTTCAAAGATCCTTGAAAAATTAGTTTACAAAAGAATTCTACAACATATTAATTCAAAGAATATACTATACAACCATCAATATGGCTTCCGCAAGAATCATTCTGCTTACATGGCTTTGTTAGATCTTTTTGAAAAAATCTCTACTGCTCTTGACAATAATGAATATACTATAGCAATTTTCTTGGACCTATCAAAAGCGTTTGATACAGTGAACCACTTAAATATTGCCATCAAAACTACATAGATACGGTTTCCAAGGTAATGTTTTTCAATGGTTAAAAAGCTATATTACTGATAGGCATCAATACGTTCATTTTAATAACTGTAAGTCTAATACGGTAACATTGTCATGCGGTGTGGCTCAAGGCTCAATTCTGGGTCCGTTATTATTTTTAATTTATATCAATGATCTTGCATCAGTTCCAAGTACAATTTTACCTCTCTTATTTGCAGATGATACAAATCTTCTTATTTCTAATAAACACTTAAAAACTCTTTTAAAAGAGGCCAACTTGGGCCTACAAGCTTATTCAAAATGGTTCAAATTGAATAAACTGTCTCTTAACATAAATAAAACCAATTTCATACTAATATCAGGTAGGAAAAAGTATAACCTGGAAGAAGTCAAGCTCTTTATTGAAGGCTCTGAAATTAAAAAGATATCATCTGCTCGCTTTCTTGGTGTCATGGTTGACGAAAATTGTACTTGGAAAGAACATATTGGTTTTGTGGCAAAAAAAAGTGTCTAAGTCTCTGGGTATCATCAGAAAGATCAGTTCATTTCTTAATAGATCCAGTTTACTTGTTTTGTATTATAGCTTAATATATCCATACCTAATTTATTGTAACATAGTGTGGGCCAATACCAGCCCAACCAAACTCAATAAGCTAAAAAAAAAAAAAAAACGATTTGTTAGAGCTGCCACAAACTCAAACTCTAGAGCTCCATCCTCTCCACTATTTTATAAACTAAGGATCCTAACCATATTTGATATCAATATAATACAAATATGCACTTTTATGTATAAAGTAATTCATCAAAATCAAGAACTGCCCAATCACTTTCAACAATATTTTTGCAGAAATTTCAGTTTTCACTCATATAGGACAAGACAAGCAGAACACCTGCATCTTCCCCTCCGCCCACACCAGCAGAGGGCAGTACTCTATCAAATACAAAGGGGAGTACATTGTGGAATGAACATCACAATCTTGCTGACAATGCCCCCTCCTGGCCAATATTTAAAAAGAGACTGTTTTTGAAATTATTAGAACACTATGTACAGCGGTCTCTTCGAACCAGTGCATTTATGGTGCAGTCTATGTTTGCTGTTATTTCTTTTAATTAGTTTGTTCTGGTTTACCTTTATTTTTTATTATTATATATATATAATTTTTTATTATCATTTTTTTCTCGTCTTTTTTATGTTGTTTTTTTTCTGCCGTCCTGTATTTTATCGTTCTCATCTTATTTTCAATTAATTTTCCTTTATTTTTCCCATGGATGTACATTAATTATTTTCTTGACTAAGCATTTATAAGGTCAGGGTGAGGCCGCTCTATAAGCCCTTTCGGGCTTCAGACCACACCTGCACATTTTTTTTATCTTTTAACTCACTCTTCTAGAGTGATCTGTCTCTTGAAATGTGTCTTTCACATGTGCAAATAAAATAAAAAAAATAAAAAAAAAGACCAACTGGCCTTTTGAACTTTTGAATTTTTGAAATTAGTGCAAAAGAATGCTGTCTTACATGCTCTACTACCAGGGGCCATCCCATTATAGTGTGTAACTCCTTCACTCCTTTATCAAACCCACACCTTAGAACCATTCTTGCAGCCTTATTTAGTGTGATCTGCAGTCTCCTCATGTCTCTCTGAGCGGCATTACCCCACACTGCACAACAGTAACTAATGTGACTGTAAATTAGACTATGTGATATTACTTTGAGAGGCAATCCGTAGGCAAAAACTTTCCAATTCGTCTTACCATTCCTGCCATTTTCATCACTCGTTTTGAAATATCAGTAATATGAGCCGACCACGAGATATTGTTTTGAATTTTAACTCCCAATAATTTTACTTCTGTCATCTCTTTGATTGGAACACTTCCATATGTTAAGTGCAATGCTGTCAATTTTCTCCTCCTTTGTGTGGTGCATATCGTCATTACTTTTGTTTTATTTACATTTAATAGCAATTTATTATTCTCCACCCATCTGGAAACACATTTAAAATCATTTGACAAATATTCAGACAACTGAGTTTGAGAGTCTGCTACCATGGTAATGGTGGTATCGCCCGCGAACATACATGCATTGGAGTTAGCTAATACGATAGGGGAGATCATTTGTGTACATAATGAATAATAAGGGACCAAGGCAACTCCCTTGTGGAATACCACATGTGAGTATACGTGGAGAAGAAAAGGCACCATTAACATAGAGATTGCTCTCTACCATTTAAATATGATCTCAGCCAATTTATTGCGTTCGTTGTCCAACCATAGTGAATCAATTTTTCAAGGAAAATTGTATGATCTATCAAATCAAAAGCTGCCGTAAAGTCGAGAAGTAGTAAGGATGTAAGTTTAGCTTGATCAAGAGCTCTCAGCCACTCATCTGTCATTTCTATCAGAGCCGTTTCGGTAGAAAAATTTTTACGATATGCATGTTGAGCATGAGTTAAAAGATTATTGCTTTCCATGTGTGCTTTCCATATTTCCAAATGTGGTCACTTACTATTTTCTCCAAGATTTTACTCAGCGAAGAGAGTAAACTAATAGGACGACTATTGGCTGCAGTAAAGGCTATTTTAGGGTCTTTAGGAATAGGACATACTTTTGCACGCTTCCATATTGTGGGAAACTTTCCTTGTTGCAGGGAAAGATTAAATAGATAATGGACGGGTCTAACAATATATGAGGCTGCATATTTCGATAATCTGTTATCAATAAAATCATACCCTGAGGATTTATCATCAGGAAGTGTGTTCAAAATTTTCTCAATACCATCCATTGATATGTCGGGTAATACAAAACTACCTTTGATTCAAAATAATCAGCAAAATAATTAGCAATATCTACTGGTTTTGTGCTCATCCTACCATCAACCGCTACACTAGCAGGACTTATACTATTTGATCGACTAAGCAAACCATTCACCGTATGACATACCTGTTTCGGATTGTTCTTGCCTTCCTCAAAAGCTCTATTATAGTATAGGGTCTTTTTTTGACGATTCAGTTTCACAACAAAATTTCTACATTTTCTATAAATCATAACATCGGATTCTAGTCCTGACTTAGATGCTATAGCTCTTGCCTCATCCCTCTGAGATATTGCTTCTCTCAATTCTCGGTCAATCCAGGGAGATGGTTTGGCTTTAATTGTCCATTTCCTTATAGGAGCATGAAGGTCAATAACATCCATGAACAATTTCATGAAACAATCAACTGCACTATCCAGATCATCTTCAAGATACACAAGGTCCCATGGAACAACAGACAGACCATTCTGATAACCTACCAAGTTGAAGTTTTTAAAACTCCGTCTTATAGTCACTCTAGATGGTCGTTTTGGTATTTTAGTATATTTTGTGATGCACACAATACAATGACCTGTCCAAGATACCAGGGCAGATTTAGCTTTTGAGCATTTATTTGGAGCATTACAAAATATTAAATCAATAATGCTTTCAGTTATATGCCCAGATTTTTGTGAGGGCCTTGTGATATCCTGTACCATTTGATATAAATTTTGACTTGTTATGTCTTGGGTAAGCTTAGTCTTTTTCCAATTAGATTAACCAATTTTCCAATCAATATTAAAATCCCCAAGCATAAAAAATTCCTTCCCTTCATCAAGAGCAAGATCAATACTTGTACATATCTCATCTAAGTATTGTGCATCCGATTTTGGGGGCCTATAAATGCATCCGATTAGAATAGGTTGTTGAAAAGGAAGGTGGATTTGAATCCACAGGATCTCCAGCCCATTCACACTTAAATCATCTCGCACTGTGAGCAGGAGATGATCTTGAATAAATAAAGCAACACCTCCTCCTCTTCTATTCCTATCCTTCTTTATAATATTGTATCCTTTCATTTCAATCTGTCCATTTGTTATAGTCTGGTCAAGATGAGTCTCAGTAATAGCACATGCAGACTGTTCTTCTGAACGACCTTTAAAATCTCATTCACCTTATTTGCCAAACTATTCACATTCATATGAGCAATATGTAAACCCGTTTTTGCCAAATGTAAATTAACAAAATCACAGCGACCGAATTGCAATGGATTAGATTGTTCAGTGAGCACCATTTTTCAAACTAGAAAGCAGACAACATTCAAACTCTAGAACAATCAAGGAGTAATTTCTAAATCTCTGTACAACTGCCCGTCAATGTACAAAACAATCTATCCGCAACTAAAGAAACTTTGCAGTTTTTCATCCTGTGTTCTCTAAAAATAGGAGTTAGTTTTCTCCGTCTCTCATTGATCTCTGCTGGAAATTGATCGTTCATCCAAAAATTTGTGCCTTTAAGGGCCTTTCCTCGAGACTTCACTAGCTCCTTCTTTTTAAACAGCTCAAACCGAGCGATAATGGGGCGAGTGCTAACATTCCCTTTCTTTCCCAGGCTGTGAACCAAAATGTCCTGAACAAATTCCTGAGATAATTTTAATTGCCGACACATGAAATCCCACACCATTTGTTCAGCGTCATCATTGTCACTCCCAGGAATACCAGTAAATATCAAATTATCCTGCATTCATAGGCGGCCTTACCTATGTTTCAACAGTTTCAGTTGAAACGGGCCCTGCCCTCCAGGGGGCCCCCAGCTGCCAGGCAAGAATTAAAATCCTATACGTTGACTGTATGAAAACATGCAGAGGCGCACAGCCAGGAAAGGCAAACTGGGAAAATATTTGAGAAATTGAAGTGCAAGAAATCAAAAATCTGATTAAAGGTAAATACAACAGTGCTTCATCTGAACAGCACAAATCAAGTAGGGCGACATACAACATCAACAACTGTCAGGTTATCAGATTGAATATTAAAGTGCAAGAACTGTGCAGAGCAATAAATATCTACGCAGTCCTGTTTAGTGTTGCGCAGAGAAAATGTTGCACAGAGAATGTAATGCTCAGATGAATACTTGTGGTCAAGGAATTTGTAATCCAGAAATGTATAGTTTTGACCCCTATGAAAAATAGATTGGTCTGCACACTGCTCTTGCTCCAAAAATATAAACTTTATTAAAAAGAAAAAATGGCAACGTTTCGATCACTCTGGATCTTCGTCAGGCATATGAGAAACAGGAAGAGAGCGGCCTATATCGCATGACCAGGCGCCCGCCTTAGGCAGCGGGGCGCACCCAAGGGTGGCAATCAAAATGACAGACAGGCTGCGTAGCCTATATATCAGTGATACAAACATAGGGAAAATGCACATTTAAACATATGTATACTCAGAGGCAATGAAAACGCAACACTCTAAATTTTGGTTTATTTTTGCTCAGGACCTGAGTAGTCCAATTTGAGTTCTTAAGTGACCATTGGGGTCACAATGTGTACCTCTTTACACATGAATGATCATCATGTAACTCAACAGTGTGAGTTGGACTCTCATCAATCCATATTGAGTACAACATATGGGATTAGGAGTTGTGCAAGTACAGTGGTTGAAATGAAGGAGGGGATGTCTTCCCTATATAAAGGCATGATAAAAGCCACACAAAAAACATTTTTAAGTGTCATAATGCCACGTCTGTCGACTAAACAACGGAACAGGGCCCTGGGTATGCTAGAGGCGGGAGTAAGTGCCCGGCAAGTGGCTCACCGTTTTGGCTGTAGTACGTCCAGCATCAGTAAGTTTTGGGTGTAGTACGTCCAACGGGGACGAGCTCTTTCATCAAGAGTACCCAGACCTCAAACCAGGCAGCAACTCCAGAATGCACTACAGGCAGAGTGGCGACAACTTCCTAAGACAACCTAAGACGCTTAGTCAGGTCCATGAGGAGACGTTGTACTGCCTGTGTGGATGTTTGTGGGGGTCACACCCGATACTGACTGTTCTTTTGAGTTCATTTTTAAATGTGTGTTCCGTTCAGTCTTGTTGTGATTTTTCATTTTCAACTTGTGCTTGTTATGTTTAATGCATCTGTTTATTATTGTCCAAATCGGCCCATTAACACATTTAATTCATCAAGTCAACCCACCCAACATATTTGAATTGTTAAAATAAGAAAATAAATTTGAGTCACAAAATTATTTGAATCCAAACTGGTGTTGCGTTTTCATTGCCTCTGAGTATATATGCAGAGAATTTAGATGTTGTGTTCCAGGGTCCTGGGCCTTTGGCTAGGACATATTTATGGTTTTAACAGTTTCTTGTCTCAGGATTTCCCATTTCATAGTTCATGTTCATTCATGTTTTTATTTTCCAGGTTTTCTGTTTTGCCAGGTCTGCCCAGCCACCCCACCGCTTGTCTGCGTTCCGCCCCGTATCTTCGTGTTTGCACACTTCAGAGCTCTGGTTGGCTTTTGGTATTTCCCCCTTCCTTCTGTGCTGTGCTGGATTCAGGGCTGTCTAAGCTTAATTGGCAATTAACTGTTTTTTAGTACTAACATTTACTAACAGTCACGGGAAGGTGTAATTCTTAGACAGGCACATTACTAATACTACTAATTTAGGTAGGGAGTTTATTGCCATGATTCCTGCTTTGCTATTTCAAGATCTTGCTGTGCTTTTCTATTAACATTTATGCTTCCTTCCAATCTGCATGCTTCATTGGTACTTAAGCTGAGCACTCTCATTTTCTTAATGAGCAAGTCATGTCCACCTATCATTGTCTTTGTCTCTTGATCTTGCCTTGCCTCTTGTTTCTTCTCCAGGTGTTGCCCCTCATGTGCTCTGATTTTCTGCCCTTTATCTGGAGGCGGTGGAAGTTGGCTGGCAGACAGAGTCTCCATGCCAAGTTTATCACCAAGTTTTCATTGTCGAGTTTCCATGCCAAGTTTATCACCAAGTTTTCATTGTCAAGTTTCCATGCCAAGTTTCTCACCGTGTTTAGTTTCATGCCCTTGTGGTTCAGTGCAGTATTTTTGTATTTTTTCATAGCCAAGTCAAGTTCTTGTTGTTTGTATATATTCCTGATTATTCTTTTGTTCGTGATTTCTCTCCCTGGAGTTTCCAGTGGTTTTTTGTTTTTGTCGTTTGGGTCTTTGTTTTTTAGCTCTGTGCAGCTTTTCTTAGTTGGATTGGCCAAGTTTTTCGTTGGCCCTCGTGCCTGTTTTCTTTTTGTTTAATAAAAACCCCTGTTCCCTGCATCTTGCGTCTGGTGCCTTCCTGATCTCGCATCATAAGATCTAAAACCACAAATATAATGATCATACAAAGATCTTCAATCATTTTTGCAAAAAAAAAAAAAGTGTATATTTCACATTAAAACAAATGTATATGCAGAGACTTAAAATCCAAGAACAAAAATATAATGGTAAAACACGTTTTCATCTAATGTTAACCATACAAGAAAAAAAGAAACATTATAGAAAAGGCTTGAGGTCAAAATACATATTTAGGCCCTTTGGCAACATGGTAATTAAAGTATATATGTAAAAAGCCTCTCTTCTAAGTAGTAAATTGTCTACATCTCCCCCCCCATCTCGGGATAGAGACCTGTTCAATCCCAATGTATTTAAGGGTAGCAAGGTTGTGCTTAAGTGTGTTGAAATGGACAGCAACGGGATTTTTTTGGTCATTCAACCTAATGCTACTCCTGTGCTCAGCAATACGTATTTTGAGGCATTGTTGTGTCTTCCCGATGTATGCAAGACCACAAGGACATTTAATCATATATATTACATTGCTGGTATTACATGTTATGACTCCCTTTATTTTAAACATCTTCCCAGTGTGTGGGTGGGCGAAGGTGTTGCATTTGTATGTGAAATTACACTGCGCGAATCTGTAGTTACCATCGGGAATCGGTGGAAAGAATTGTGGTGTGTTGTCTAGTGGATGGTCTGCTCTGACAACAATTTTACGAATATTGGATGAGCGTTTGTAGACAAAACGTGGAGGCTGTCTGAAGGAGATGTCTTTGAGAGTGGGGTCTGAGCTAAGGATAGGCCAGTGCTTCCTCACGATATTTTGAAACTGTCTGCTCAGTGGCGAATAATGTGTGATACATGAGAGTCTTTTCTCATCTTTTTTGTCTTTCTTTCTATTGAGACACTGTTCTTGGTCCATATCCTTGAATCAGTTAGATGCATTTCTAATCCATTTCTCTGTATAGTCCCAATCCCTACAACGCTGGGACATAGAGGCGCACTGTATGGAATAGTCCTCATCGGAACTGCATATACGTCGTATTCTGTTAAATTGGCTGATAGGTAGACTGCATTTTATACTGGTAGGGTGGTAACTTTACCCATGCAAGATAGTATTTCTATCTGTGGGTTTTTTGTAGAGATCTGTTTTTAATGCATCGCCATCTTTCGAAATTAACAGGTCCAAGAAGCTGATTTTCGTCTCATTGAAATCCATGGAAAATTTCAAATGTTCGCTCTTGTTATTTAAAAAAGCCTGAAAACAAGAAAGTTCAGTGTCTGTACCTAACCAAATCAAGAAAATGTCATCTATGTATCTGCGCCAGATAACAATCTTATGGAAAAATGGATTAACAGCAGGATTAAGGACAACATTGTGCTCAAAATAACCCACAAACATGTTGGCATAGTTAGGTGCCATGGTGCTCCCCATTGCGGACCCCTTAATTTGTTCGAAAAAGTCATTTTTGTACATGAAGAAATTCTTAGTCAGAACAATCTCAGTTAATTTCTTTATGCATTCAACACTAGGGGTCCTGTTTGAATGATACTCCCTCAGAAAGAAGTCTACGGCATGAATGCCGCCATCGTGTAGGATGTTAGTGTACAGTGACTCAACATCAAAAGTGGCCAATAATGTATTGTCAGCTGGTAATCGAACTTCTTTAAGAAGATTAATCATGTCCATAGAATCTTTTGTGAATGATGGAAGAGTGGCAATATGCGGTTTTAAGAAAAAATCTATAACTGTGGAGATCTTCTCCGTCAGAGAACCAATACCTGCAATAATGGGCCTACCTGGAGGCTTCTCTTGATTTTTATGGATTTTAGGCAATGTGTAAATAACCGATATTACAGAATGGTTAACTTTCATGAAATCAAATTCTTTTTTATTTATCTCACCATTCTCAAGCAGACACGTAAGAACATTAATGTATTTCTTTTTTGAACATTTCGGTAGGGTTCGATTTCAATTGCTCATAAAAAAACAGAGTTCCCCAATTGACGAATAATTTCAGCATCATAATCACGAGTATTCATCACTATAACTGCTCCACCCTTGTCAGCTGGTTTTATAACATCAGTGTTGTCTCTACTCAGTTCTTGAAGAGCTTCCCTTTGTTCCTTAGTCAAATCGTCATGGACCTTATATTCACGTTTGTTATGGAACACTTGGGATATGTCTCTTTCCACCATACGGCAGAAAGTCTCTAACGAGGTGTTCCTATTTCTAGGGGGTAAAAAAGTAGATTTACCTCGGAAGCTGGTTGTGAGTCTTTGGTCAGCTAAGGGGGCATTGGATGATTGTGGACTGCTGGGGGATGGAGAACTCGCAACAGTCTCTGTGAGAGGATCGCTGTTGAAGAATTCCTTAATGCGCAGAGTTCTGAAGAATTTCTGAAAGTCCACATAGGCATTGAACTCATTACAGTAGGTTGTGGGCACGAAGGCCAGCTCCTTATTAAGAGCCGAGAGGCATGGTGGTGAGAGGGCCTTGCTGGAAAGACTGATCACGTTGAGTGGTTGTGATGACTCCTGGTTATGTATTCCCTTGTCCACCCGCCGTGTCCTCTTGTCCCTCCTGCATTTCTTCTTCTTCCTGCAGGGGGTTTCGCCTTGGTGCCCGCGCACATCCCCTTTGGAGTTGTGCGTCCGTCTAAAAAAGAGGAAGAGGCGGTGGATGTTGAGCTGTGCGTTTCGGAGTCGGTGTCAGCAGCTGTGGAAAAACCTCTTTCGAAGTTTTGACTGGTGACGCTCCGCGCTTCACCCCTTTCGGAGTGGTCAAACACCCACATGTACACCTTGTCCTTCTCGTAATCCTCTGCATCCCTTTTAAACTTCTTCCTTTTCAGATTTTTAAGTTCATTTTCAAGTTTTTCTTTGTAGAGCTCACATTTGGAGGAAAGTGCCTTTAAAGCGTCTTTGTCTAGATAATCCCTGTCCAGTCTTGCGCGGGTCTCTTTGATTTGACCTCGGACATCAGTCAATTGTTCAGTCATCTCTTGGATAATTAGTACCATCAGGTAAAAAGAGCATTTATTCATAATTTCGCACCACTTTTGGCAAAATGCCGGGTTGTTCAGTCCAACTATTGGTGCTTTTTGTATGCGGAGGCCTCAGGGAATTCTTTTATGCCGCAGATAGTTGCTCAACATCACCGCATGAAGGAACAGGCGCATCTCTCGGTTTAGTAGATCCTTCAGGGTTTTCTTTGAGTTGTTTGTGGCGGCTGGAAGGCTGGAGGCATCTCCAAACAGGGACTCCTTAAAGATGATCTTGTCATAGGCATCTTGGTTGAATTCAAACATGTTGCCAGTAGCCATCTGGGTGCTGTGAGAAAAGTTTGTAGATGGAGTCTTTGAACTGGAGTGCTGCGCCAAAGTGCATAAGCGTTTTGGAGAGTGGGTGCGCACATCCAAAAAGGTAATCCACAGGTGCCAGACAAGCGTGTCAGATATGAAAAATAGATTGGTCTGCACACTGCTCTTGCTCCAAAAATAGAAAAAATGGCAATGTTTCAATCACTCTGGATCTTCGTCAGGCATGTGAGAAACAGGAAGAGAGCGGCCTATATCACATGACCAGGCGCCCGCCTTAGCCAGCAGGGCGCACCCACGGGGCTCTTAATAAGGGCCTGTCCTTCGTGCCCACCACCTACTGTAATGAGTTCAATGCCTATGTGGACTTTCAGAAATTTTTCAGAACTCTGCGCATTAAGGAATTCTTCAACAGCGATCCTCTCACAGAGACTGTTGCGAGTTCTCCATCCCCCAGCAGTCCACAATCATCCAATGCCCCCTCAGCTGACCAAAGACTCACGACCAGCTTCCGAGGTAAATCTACTTTTTTACCCCCTAGAAATAGGAACGCCTTGTTAGAGACTTTCTGCCGTATGGTGGAAAGAGACATATCCCAAGTGTTCCACAACAAACGTGAATATAAGGTCCATAACAATTTGACTAAGGAACAAAGGGAAGCTCTTAAAGAACTGAGTAGAGACAACACTGTTGTTATAAAACCAGCTGACAAGGGTGGAGCAGTTATAGAGATGAATACTCGTGATTATGATGCTGAAATTATTCGTCAATTGGGGAACTCTGCTTTTTTATGAGCAATTGAAATCGAACCTTACCGAAATGTTCAAAAAAGAAATACATTAATGTTCTTACGTGTCTGCTTGAGAATGGTGAGATAAATAAAAAAGAATTTGATTTCATGAAAGTTGACCATCCTGTAATATTGGTAATATTGCCTAAAATCCATAAAAATCAAGAGAAGCCTCCAGGTAGGCTTTGTTTGTTGTTTGTCACTGCTCTGAAGAAGGGTTAACAGCCCGAAACGTTTGCAGGCAATAAATTTTAAAACTTGGAGTGCTATCCTCTTTTCTTTCATTTCAAGCCCCCAGGTAGGCCCATTATTGCAGGTATTGGTTCTCTGACGGAGAAGATCTCCACATTTATAGATTTTTTCTTAAAACCGCATATTGCCACTCTTCCATCTTTCACAAATGATTCTATGGACATGATTAATCTTCTTAAAGAAGTTTGATTACCAGCTGACAATACATTATTGGCCACTTTTGATGTTGAGTCACTGTACACTAACATCCTACACGATGGCGGCATTCATGCCGTAGACTTCTTTCTGAGGGAGTATCATTCAAACAGGACCCCTAGTGTTGAATGCATAAAGAAATTAACTGAGATTCTTCTGAATAATAATTTCTTCATGTACAAAAATGAGTTTTTCTTACAAATTAAGGGGTCCGCAATGGGGAGCACCATGGCACCTAACTATGCCAACCTGTTTGTGGGTTATTTTGAGCACAATGTTGTCCTTAATCCTGCTGTTAATCCATTTTTCCATAAGATTGTTATCTGGCGCAGATACATAGATGACATTTTCTTGATTTGGTTAGGTACAGACACTGAACTTTCTTGTTTTCAGGCCTTTTTAAATAATAAGAGCGAATATTTGAAATTTACTGTCGATTTCAATGAGACAAAAATCAGCTTCTTGGACCTGTTAATTTCGAAAGATGGCGATGCATTAAAAACAGATCTCTACAAAAAACCCACAGATAGAAATACTATCTTGCATGGGAAAATTTTCCACCCTACCAGTTTAAAATGCAGTCTACCTATCAGCCAATTTAACAGAATATGACGCATATGCAGTTCTGATGAAGACTATTCCATACAGTGCGCCTCTATGTCCCAGCGTTTTAGGGATCGGGATTATACAGAGAAATGGACTAGAAATGCATCTGACAGATTCAGGGATTTGGACCAAGAACAGTGTCTCAATAGAAAGAAAGACAAAAAAGATGAGAAAAGACTCTCATGTATCACACATTATTCGCCACTGAGCAGAGTTCGAAAATATTGTGAGGAAGCACTGGCCTATCCTTAGCTCAGACCCCACTCTCAAAGACATCTCCTTCAGACAGCCTCCACGTTTTGTCTACAAACGCTCATCCAATATTCGTAAAATTGTTGTCAGAGCAGACCATCCACTAGACAACACACCACAATTCTTTCCACCGATTCCCGATGGTAACTACAGATGCGCGCAGTGTAATTTCACATACAAATGCAACACCTTCGCCCACCCACACACTGGGAAGATGTTTAAAATAAAGGGAGTCATAACATGTAATACCAGAAATGTAATATATATATGATTAAATGTTCTTGTGGTCTTGCATACATCGGGAAGACACAACAATGCCTCAAAATACATATTGCTGAGCACAGGAGTAGCATTAGGTTGAATGACCAAAAAAAATCCCGTTGCTATCCATTTCAACAGACTTAAGCACAACCTTGCTACCCTTAAATACATTGGGCTTGAACAGGTCTCTATCCCGAGACGGGGGGGAGATGTAGACAATTAAATACTTAGAAGAGAAGCTTTTTACATATATACTTTAATCACCATGTCGCGAAAGGGCGTAAATATATATTTTGACCTCAAGCCTTTTCTATAATGTTTCTTTTTTTCTTGTATGGTTAACATTAGATGAAAACGTGTTTTACCATTATGATATTTTTGTTCTTGGATTTTAAGTCTCTGCATATACATTTGTTTTAATGTGAAATATACACTTTCTCTTTTTTTACAAAAATGATTGAAGATCTTTGTATGATCATTATATTTGTGGTTTTAAATCTTAATTCTCTGCATATACATAAGTTTAAATATGCATTTTCCCTATGTTTGTATCACTGATATATAGGCTAAGCAGCCTGTCTGTCATTTTCATTGCCACCCTTGGGTGCGCCCCGCTGGCTAAGGCGGGGCCTGGTCATGTGATATAGGCCTCTCTCTTCCTGTTTCTCATATGCCTGACGAAGATCCAGAGTGATCGAAACGTTGCCATTTTTTCTATTTAATAAAGTTTATATTTTTGGAGCAAGAGCAGTGTGCAGACCAATCTATTTTTCATATCTGACACGCTTGTCTGGCACCTGCGGATTACCTTTTTGGATGTGCACAGCCACTCTCCAGATAGTTTTAACCCCTAGCCATTTTTCAATTCTCACTATTATTATTATTATTTTTTACAACTCACTGCTAAATTTTAATGAAGATTTTTATGTTTGCAGCCCTTTTTCTCAACCAAAATCATGAAAATAAACCGAAATACAATGTATTTCTTAATGCTTTAAGTGTCTTGACTCAGTTGAGCCATTCTTTTCCTCTCTGTTAAGCTGCAATCTTGAATTGTAAAGCCTTAAATAAGGAAACACATAAATAACTAGATTTGGCTTCTGCGGAAAGGGGTTAATGTCTTGATTAATCATAATAATAATACAATTTTTTGCATCCGAGCTACGAGTGTGCAGCCAGTTACAATATTTTTCAGGAACTTTATGAAAACAGTCCAAAATAATAGCCAATCGATAATTGCTTTTGGCACTGTACAGTGAGAATGGTTCTAAAAACAAAGGCAAAACACATAAAGCGGTGGAAGTTAAAATGATATTAAGCATGCTAGCTCACGCACTAGTTCAGGGAATAGGAAAGCGTATGAATTGGTGAGCAAAGACTCTGTAAGCTGGGGATAGAGAAAAAGACCATAAAATATTTACCACCATGAGTTTTGGGAACTTTTGACCTGATGTGACAGCGAAGAGGAAGACAGAGAGTCTCCAAAATTGTACTTTTAAGTGCATGGGCGAAAAATATTCACTGTTCATACCATTATCCTAATGATTGAACCTGAATGTAGTCACCTGTTGCTGTGACCAACACTTAAGGTATTTTATTAAAAAAAAAAGAAGTCTATGAATGAAGTGAAAGAATTTTTGACAAACTTGCGTAACTTTGATATGCGAAGTCCACTGATGCCTATTCTTGGGAGGAATCTGTTTGTTTTTCTGTAGCGTGACTAATCTACTTATTTAAATGTTGTTGATGTCTTGCACCGAAGAGATTCAGTTTATTTAGATGGTAATGAGTTTCTGCCGCTATCGTAATCGTCCATGATGATAATGAAAGGCACATTAACACTTTTTCAAAAAAAAGTAAACCAACACCACTTATTCCTTCCATTAGAACTGTACTCAGGAACTGTTACCAAACTATTTGCAGCAAGCATGTCAGCATTGCCCAATAACCAATGAAATAATCATGAACCATGTGAATATTCAGCACAGAGATCACTTAAACACTGGAAGAAGAGCTTAAAACATTTTGAATGTTGAATAGAAAAAAAGTCAAAAAAGTCCACAGTAAATTCACAAAAATTTGGCACACTTGCCTGAGATGGATACATTTTTGTACTTAAAAGAAATGTAATGAATCATGATAGAAAGCATATGTTGAATAAAAAGGTTAAGTAAAATATTGTAAAATCATGTTACCTCTCAACGATCATTCTAGAATTTTCCTGCCAAAGGTTGTCAGTGAAATAACTGTTCACCTCAACCCCTAGTAATTGTTCCTGGCAAGGTCTTTCCGACCTAAACTGTATGATAGGCACTGCCAAGTAAAGGCCATTCCCATCTTTGCAGTGGTGAGTAAATGTAGTCATGGAACTGCACGTAGATCCAGAAAAAAAGACTGAGCAGCTCTTGCTCAGCATATATTTTGTGGCTTATTACCTCTGCCTAGGAGGTCATGTTTTTTTTCCTGCATTTGTCAGTTCATCAGACTGTCTGTTAGTAACTACGTTTGTACACTAAAGAAGTTATGAATGAATTATGGTTACGGAGGTATAGGGTATGGCCTGAATACGGATCACCAGCCAGATCCATTATTTTTTTTAAGGATTCATTATTGAGGGATAGGAATTATTTCAGCATTTTTGCTCCTAAATCAATCAATATTGCTTACTATGCTTTCCCTTAAAGAACGTCATGTTATTGCTGGAGATGGTATGTTGCTGTGGGGAATTAAGCTGCCTTGGCAGAGGTTTACACTCTCTGAGTGCTCCCCAGTTCTGAACTTATTTCTTTTATGAGTAACAGAAGTGACATTTTCAGAGTTTTATTATTCCCTGGTGAAGCCTGAAGGAAACACACTCTAATTTACATTTCATTTCTGCCAAATCTTAAATCTCTGCTTGAATTTTATCTGAAACTTGGATGGGAACTTTGTAACTGCTGGTAAGGGGAAACTCCATTTTTCTTCACCTAAGCAACAATGCTTGTTGCAAGGCTTGCTGTTGACTGGTTTTGACTGAAACATCTAGCCATCCCTCTGGCTTTTGATGGGTGAACTTCCATCAATCCATTATCTATACCACTTCTTCCTCACTAGGGTCACGGAGGAGCTGGAGCATAACCCCTCTGACTACACTGTTATAAACTGACTGAATTTAACAGTTAAATTAACACATTGTTTCCTGAATATTTTAACTGTAAGTGGAGTCCTGCGCACATTTATGTAACATACATGGAACTCTGTTGTAAACTTGTAGTAACATTACAGCAAAAAAGGTGCCAGTTTATAACAGTGTATGGGTGAAAGGCAGGAATACACCCTGGACAGCCTCCCAGTCCATCACTGGACGCACACACCATTCACACTCTGTTCACTATCTCACACCAAGGGGCAATTTAGAGTCTCCAGTTAGTCTGTCATGCATGTTTTTGGACTGTGGGCGGAAACCGGAGTACCGAGAGGAAACCCATGCTACCCACTGCTCCACCATGAGCTTTCAGCACCTGGTATTCCCTAGTGATCTCCCATCCAAGTACTAATAAGGGCGTACCCATTTTAGCTCCCAAGATCGGATGAATTCAGGCATTTCCTGGGTGGTATGGCCGTAAGCTAAAATATGAGAAATCGGAAAGGGGAGCATACTTTTTCACAGTATTGTAAAAGAGGCATCTCAGGTTCTACACTCTTCACTTATCAAACAACTTACCTCAAGAATTCCTGTATCAGCCCAGCATTTTAATGATAATTATAGATACTGGAAAAAATATATAGGCTAAAAACCTGACCCTCAAGTGAGCAATCAATTTGTCACCATTTCTTGCGTGTTCGTAGCAGTCGAACTGATCTTTGCAGCTGATTTCCTCATTTCTGTGCTTTTACTAAAATGATAGTAACTACAAGCTTCAAAATTGTGCCACCAGCATGTTATGCTGAACTTTTCTGTTATGTTCATCTCCTAGTGGGCCTGCTATGCAATGACACTGAATTTGTGTTAGACATCTTTAGTATGTATGAATGATGGATGAGACCATCCAAAATTTATTCTCTTTCATTAATCAATGCCAAGCCAAAATTCATAAATCACTCTACCTCATTCTGGTCGCCACCCCAGATGACGCTTTCCACATTGATCTGAAACTTGCCAGAAAATCCATCCATGGAGTCAAATTGTCCAACCTTGACAAACATCACTGTGCCCTGCGTCCCCACCTGCCAGTTGATGATGTCATATGAGGCTGGTGGTTCACCATTCTCATCAAAGTGTATGGCCTCCCCCACTGGTGTGGTGAAGTTTACAGTCCGGAGGTAGTGAAGAATCTTCAAGAAAGATCAATATTTTCAAAAACTTTTTACACAGTGTTGAAAAGACTCTGTTGTTTTTATTATTTAAGAACAGAAACCCGCTTTTTGAAAACTTCTGTCAAATTAAAAATAATGCCAGTAAATAGCCAAGCTTGCTTTTCAGGAATGATTCAGGAACCTTTTGTCTCTATTTTTACTATTCATAAACTTATGTTTACCCTACAGTATTATTACATTTATATGAATTATTTAATTAGTTATTGCTAGCCATTTAGAGGATTCTGGCGGAAAATTAGACATATCTCAAAAACTACTTTGAGAGAATTAACATTTTTATTTTCCGTAATCACTTGGCATCTTACTGTGGTAATTTTCATAAACAAAGTGAATTAAAGTAAATTACTTTTAAATAATCTTAATTAACAAAGTAAGACAGTGTGATTCAGGAACATGAAGACGTTATTTTTTCTCAAAAAAAGTTTTTGTAATATGTCTCGTTTTGACCAGAAACCCTTCATATTCTGCATGCGGTATCTACAGAATTCGAAATCAATTAGATAAATTAATATTTTATTGCTAGGTGGCATTCTTTTCATGAATCTCTTGCAAGGAGGTTATGTTTTTGGTTCAATTTGTTTGTTGGACTGTTTGTCAGCAGGATTACAGAAAAACTTCTGGCCCGGTTTTCATGAAAATTGGTGGAGGGCTATAGCATAGTCCAAGGAAGAATACAATTAACTTTGGAACAGATTTGAATCCTGAGGCTGATAGAATACAAATTATTTTTGACTGTTGTCAACTTTGCGAGATTGGGCATTTTGCCTTGGTGGTGGTCTGGACTCTAAGTGCCCTTATAGTTATGAACTGCTATTACTTAAAATTTATACCACTTGGATGCTGATGCATTCTATTTTTCTGAGCTAACTCTTACCTGCCAGGGTTGGAGTTTGGTGACATTTGGACACCCCCCTTTTTCAAAGCGACTGTCCTCTGGTTGGCAGGACAACATATTGTGTATAGAGTGTGCAACGGCATACACAGCCTTGTACACACTGTATGTTACTCTTAACTGGGAGACATCCGTGTAAATATTCTCAACATCATCAAGCTCTCAGCCCCTGTACACTTTGGCTTGACTGACAGAGATGCAGCGGAATCATTCCTCCAAGTGCATCTGAACATCACTTCCCAGAATTCCTCCATGAATGGATCAGAGGGAAAAGCTTTTGGTCGTAAACTAGTGAGAAAAGACTTAAGACCTTGAATATTTCTGGTGCGCAAGGCAAATCCTAAAGTGCCTCTCAGTGAGGGCAGATTCTGTGGAGTAGAGATAGTACTGGAGGTAATCCAGGAGTCTGTGGCAATCCACTGTTTGTCAGTGATGTTTTGTTGTACCACTTTCATTAGCAAGGCATGCATGTGTGTGGAAATTGCAAAAGTAACAATGACTTTGGCTGTAGAATGCCTGATTGCCTCCACGATGCGTGGAATACTTCTCTCCACATTGACTGTGGGGATGACCTCAGAAAAGGCCACACACACCTCAGAGTTCTGCAACTCCTCCAGCAGAAGCTGGATCCCAAACTTGCCATAATCATCATCACTCACTATCACACCCACCCAGGTCCAGCCAAAGAGGCGCAGCATGTGTGCCATGGCCCGCGCCTGAAAGGCATCATTGGGCACAGTACGGAAGAAGGTGGGGTACTTTTGGTGATCTCCTAGGCATGCACACGTGGCAAAGTAGCTCACCTGGGGAATATCAACACATTCTCATCCCGTCTTGTCATACAGTGACGCTACCTTACCAAGGATCAATATAAGATGAAAAAGAAGGATTTTGGCATTCTCATTTGATGTTTATGGTTTGGGTTAGGGGTTAGGGGGTAGGGTTTGTTTTGAACTGGTGTCAAATAAGGATGCCAAAAGCCTCCTTTTTTGCTGTAGATCGACGCTTGGTCAGGTAGCGTCATTATATGACCATTTGGGATGAGACTGGGCTTGGAATACATATGGAAGCCTGTTATATTCATGCCTTTTCTGTCTTATGCAGTTTATCCATGGGAAACATCGGAGAAAAATCAAAATACAGTGCGAGGTGTAATCATTAAAATACACAGGAGATGCACATTTCAAAATACATCCATCCTTAAGTACTCTCTCAGTAAATTTTGAGATTAAGTTATAAAGGTTTCATTGCTTTTAAGTTGGCTGTACAGTATAGTTGCTCACCATCGGGATATTGAACACTCCCAGTGTTTTAGCAATCACAATAGATGCTGAGGAGCCAGGATCACCAATAATGACAGGCACCTCAGGAGTGCTACCACACTCAGAGCTTGTAATGATAGGGTCCCTCCCAGTGACCAGCCCCAGCGCAGCAGCTAATGCCGTTGTAATACAGGTGTCAGCCAAGGCATACCCAAGAGTTAGATTGGGCAGAAGCTGGGGATTTCTGTTTATTTCATCCACTGCAAAGATCATAGTCTGTAGCCATCGGTATGCACGCAAATAAAAGCTGACAGAAAGAGAGACAGGCAGAGAGGTTTATATAAAAGAAAAATTGGCAGGCTGATATTCACATGTACTGTATCTTCACAGTTATTCAGAAAATATATTATACATGTGCAAATCTGCAGATAAACAGCCCATACATTATATTCAATGGAAATAATTTCAGTTAGATATTGATTGATGTTAATATGGATTAAAGTTATTTACTCACTTCTGACAATGCAAAAGTGCTGCTCGTTGTGTGAAGTCCTGGTTGGGAACAGGTGGCAGAAAGCGAATAGGAAACAGTCCTCCAATTATCACATCACCCTCTTTATACACACCACTCTGTGTGAACCGAGTATTCACTGACCTGCAGGAGGACCCTGCTAACCCACATATGGCACCAAAGACTGATGACACCCCCAGCCATAACAAGGAGTGAACATCCATCTCCTGAAGGAGACAGAGGGAGGACGGCAGAGAGAAGGGGAGTGGGGTTTGAGTTCTCCCTCGGAAAAACAGGGAGGTGTACTTATATAGGGCCCAGTCTCCTCACAGCAAAGCAAACAATAAGAAAAAACAAAAAAAAATGGCATTTGAGAGCAGCAATTTTGTAAACCCTGGAGGAGTCCATTTAATGGTCAAGGCCTCGACCCCAAGGGAAAGACCTAATTCGGCCTGTTTTTCTCTGGAGGAAGTTATTTCAGAATGCCCTGGAGTCTGGCACTGACACTGTCTCACTCACGTGCTCTGACTGCTAGTTGTCTTCAACGCACATTTTTCCACGCAAGTTCATGAGATGATTTTCATGTATTTGTACGTTTGTACGTCTTTTTAATTCATGTGTGTAAATGATTTCATAATTAACCCATTTAAACCGGGACAGCATGTGCGCATTTTAACCTTTAAAACCGGGGACGCTGTTACGCATTTCTACCCTTCAGGCCAGGAAAGCGGATACGTCATTTTGTAGTTTTCATTACTTTTCCGACCATTTCCGGGCTCATAGCTGTTCTTTTACTGGCACTTTATACTAGGGCAGATGCCATAGTAACACTTCAAGACACTTTATTTTTTATATTTTTATGTTTATTTTTATTTTATTTGAACGGACACTTTATCATGCCTGCCACCCAGTAGCGGAGCTATAGGGGGGGCAAAGACATGTCCCTTTTAGTCCTGGCTAGATCTCAATCATTTTCCTTTATTGACGTCTTTTCCAATTATCGTAATTGGCAACTGAAGACATGGTTTCTCACTGTATGCAATCTAACAGCGATGAAATCATGGGCTAAATTCAGTGCAGAAAAATAATTTACTTATTAATTGGCCAATGCTTCGCGTGATTGAACTGGTCCGTGTTCCAATGAAACGCGGACTTTCACTCTAGGTATTTCGTGGGTTGATTTAAAAAAAAAAAAAAAAAAAAACAGAGGCACTCGGCAGTTAAATAGCCTAGGTTATAACAAGCGTGCGGCTCAAGCCATTTGCGTGAGAGTCGACAGGTAGGCTATGCAATTTTGAATAACGTAGATTTAAATACAGCAAATCTGGCGTCCAGAGGAATGATTGTCGTCTTACCTAATCGGGAGAACAAGCAGCACCTGTTAAGTGCGGAGCGCTCTCGGAGTGAACCTTTTGTTAATCATGAAGATGACTGAGAACAGGTCAGGATTTATAATTGTTTTAAACGGCTGTTTTGTGCAACCCAATTCTCTGTTCCGCCACTGTGCTGAATTTAACCCGCGATTTAATCGCTGTTAGATCGCATGTGGAGAGAAACCGTGTCTTCAGTTGCCAATTACAATAATTGGAAAAGACGTCAATAAAGGAAAATGATTGAGATCTAGCCAGGACTAAAAGGGACGTGTCTTCGCCCCCCCTGTAGCTCCGCTACTGCTGCCACCTGTTCCAGAGAAAGAAAAAATGTTTGTTATTCTCTAGTGCAGAGCTTACACTTTTATTTATTAGGCCTCTTTATTCCATTTGAGTTGTGCATTATGTAGATAGAGATTTGTTATTTATTTTACTGGTTTTATTATATTCTATAGTTTGTTATAGTTTGTTCAGTGTTTTAAATATTGTGATGAAGATTTGCACAAATAAAAAACATAGTTCTTATGAAAGCCACAGGTGTAAGCTCTCAAATACTTTTTGAATTTTGTTTCTATCTGCTACAGAGGCTGAGATATCAGCTTTTTACTAGACATTGACACCTGGGTGCTGTTTTCCAGAAAACCTCAGGTTTTAGGGGTTCTTTTCAAAATCGCCCATAGTTTCATAGGCGTTTTTTTGAATAGGCCTCAGGCCTAAATGGGTGAATTGTTTGCCCTTGTCTATTAGAATGTTTTTTTTTGCGTGAAGGCTTGAGTTTTTAAGTTCTGTGAACATGATTCCAGTTTATTGTCTATTTTTTTCAAATAGCCGACTGTAAAATAATCTCTCCCTGTCTTTGATAATTAGTAAATAAGTGGCAAAGTACAAAATGCAATCAATGGTATCCCGCGTATGAAGGATAGGTTTCTTTCACAAAAATGCTGATTCAACTCTCAACATAATTTAAGATCTATGTCTTCGTGGAATTAAAATTTTATCCCCATTCTGAAGACGTAGCTGCTGGCATCTATGGAACTGCTCAACTGATGTCCTCTTTTGCAACAACCTGAAAATATCAGCAAGACATGGGGTAGAAGCGAAATGTGTGTTGAATATTCACTGGGATATAATTTCTATTACATACATTTTTTTTTTTTTTGAGCTCCTTTATTTGTGGATAGCTTGAGGACATGTTTGGCTGTTACACAGTGATGAGCCAAAACATTAAAACCACTCAGAAATGCAGTGAATAATGTTGATTATCTCATAGCAATGGCACATGTCTTGGAATGCAGACTGATATTAGACCATAACCCAGCAGTCGGTTCTCACATTCAATGTGTAGGATGTGGGAGAAATGAGAACTGAATAACTTTGACAATGGAAAAATCATTATGGGCTGATGAGTGGGTTCGACCAACTCTGAAGTGGCAAAACTTCTGGGTGCTCTCTGTCAGCAGATGTGAGTATCCACTGACACTAATCCAATGAGAGACAAACCATGAACCGACGACAGGGTTTTTGGCGCCCGAGGCTTATTGATTCAGCTGCGGCTGTGTCAGTATGCACCATTTACTTGGGAAGAGATGGCACTACGATGGACTGTGGGAAGAAGACAAGCCGGTGGAGAGAGTGTGTTACTCCGGGAAATGTTCTGCTTGATAACCCTGAGTTTTTCAATTGGTATCAGTTTGATGGAGCTGTATTGGCAGCACAAGGTAAACCTCACTATATTAGGTTGGTAGTTTTCATCTTGTGGCTGATCAATGTATTACATTGATCCACTGATTTGTATTCAAGGTCGAGAACTTAAATTCGGTCACTGGAACATGTAACCTCTTAAGCCCTGAGCCTCTGGCTTGAAAATGACATGCCCAAAATGAAACGAACACAGTATATCTCTCCAACTTCTTGGTCGATTTGATTAATCTTGGCATCAAAATAAGGGTAATATCTTGGGAATTTTTGTTGCGGTGTAAAAATCTGTAAATATGTTACTGCGTCAGAGTAAATGAAGATAGAAAACAGCATAAATAAAAGATCTCATTTCCACTGCACAATTTTTTGCTTTTATCCCTTTTGAAATTATTTAGTTGTCGTCTGAAATCTCTATAAAGAAATCACACCACAGAATCGCATCATTTTCTGTGCCACAGTTTATTCTAATCAATTAAATCAGAGCAAATTAAGAGAGGTTTTAGTTCAGGAATGTCTAGGTCGTATCTCCAGATTGGCCATTCGGGAATCTTTTTGGGCACTGTGTGCGATTTGAGATTTTGCAGGTATCAAACTGAAAAACTCATTTAATTTCACTTATGTATAACCACAGGCATAAATTCTAGCTAAATAAAACCATTTTTGATTCTTTTTTAAAAGCAACCATGTCTAGGCAGCATCTTTGGCCATCTGGACACATTTTTGGCATTGTGTGCCATTTGAGGTTTTTCAGCTACCAAAATGTAAAACTCATTTACATTAATTTCACTTACATGTCACCAGAGACATGCATTCTATGTAATTACAACCATTTTTTATTTTTAAAATAATATTTTATTATAATTATTATTTTTTTTATTGCAACCAGTCCTGTATACATTTTTCCATTCAAAGCAAATACATACAAAGGAAATGAAGCGTGATTCCACTGGAGCAAATTTTTTTTAAAAAAACAAGCAAATGAACAAAATTATAAATACAAAGATCAGGTAAGAATGGTAAATAAGGAAAAACAACAGACACCCCAGCAATTATTTATACAAGAGGCATGCTTCCACTGCTTAAGAGGTATGAACCCGGATTTTCTGCACCAGAGCACAACACCTTAACCACAAAGTTAGCTGGGTTGTTTGGATACTAGTCTCCACATTGCAAATGTAAAGAGTGAATCAGCAAAACAGGCACCCTGATTTCGCACTTGTATTGCTTTCAGTACTTGCACATAATAGCACAAGGATTCTCAGACGCCCTCGTAAAGACGACATTGAAAACGACTGTTGAATATTTTGATATACTTTATTGAACCTTGTGGGGTAATTGGTCCTCTGGATTTGACCCATCCTACAGTTAGGAGCAGTGGGCAGCCACAGACCAGCGCCTAGGGACCAACTCCAGTTCTAAAGCCAGTTCTGGTAGGAGTGTTCCTGTAATGCATGTTTTTTGTGGGTGGGGGAAACCGGGGTACCTGGAGGAAGCCCATGCGAACACAGGGGAGAACATGCAAACTCTACACAGAAATGCCCCAGGCTGGATTTGAACCATGACCCTTTTGCTGTGAGGCAGTAGTGCTAACCACTGTGCCACCATGCCGCCCCAATCACAGTGGACAATCATAGCAAAAATATCAAAAAGAAACCAGTTTAGCGACTGAATTGCTGCGCCCATTACTGCGCGCTTTTAGTCTTTGTGCATAATGTTGCCTGGCAGCTGGAATGCAGAAAAAGCAAAAGCAGCAATCACATTAAACATGCCAGCGACCACATATAAAAATTGTGTTAGCAATGGAGCACTGCACAAAATGCGGTCATATACAGCCTTCACCCGTGTAATAGCTCATTGACTTACCCACTAAGCTATTTCCAATGACTCGACTAGTAATGCTTCATCACCATATGAAATGTCATCTGGCAAGCCATAAAAACTACTTTGTTGAGGTCTGCTGAATATTTAGTGGATAATTATAGTGAAAATACTACAAACAAACCAGTTTAGCTTTGATATTGTTGCGTTCTTTGAGTACATGTACGTAATAGTGCATGGACTCTCAATTAAGACGCACCAAGAACAGAAGGGTCTATCCCAAAATCAAATTTAGAGCAATCACAGAGAAGAAAATACATTGCAGAAAATACATTGCATTCAAGGGGACTGCTCAGGGCGTGACCTCATTGGAAGCAAAAACATGCAAGGAGACTGGTAGATGGAGTTTCAATATTACACGGACACATTTGACTGAGAATAGCCAGTGCAGATTTACCCTCGAACACAGTTTTTCATCACAAAATATCCAAGGTAAGAAAAAATTTTTGCTGAGCGATGTAGATGTATGCCTTCGGTACTTTGAGTGTGGTGTTGGTTTAAAATGGCAAGGCTTATATCGTTGGATTCTGTGGATTTTCCTCTTTCATTTGATTTATCATTTGTATGCCAAGCACAAATTCAGTAGAAACGTTAGTGATTGAGCACTGATATTATTTTATCCCATGTTTTCCTACATGCTTATTTACTCGCTTAGTGCTTGAATTGTGTTTGGTTTAGGTAAAAATGGTCATTACGAGCTTTTCGACAAGTTTCTTCCCATTAAAGGAGGAGACGGCACCTCGACAAAGTATATTTCAGCGGAAAGTAGAATTCTTGAAGTGTCTAAAACACAGTTTTATCAATTTTAATTTGGTAATGATCCAGTGCGACGCGTTTTTAAACCGTAAAGTCTTCAAATCGGCGTCAATACCAGGGGGCAGACATTTTTACTTGGGGAAATTAAGGCTGCGTTCGGAATGCATGCTTGTCCACTTGCTCACTCACTCTCTATATAGTTTTCAATGTAGAACATTCACTACACAGTACCCTATATAGTGGGTGAGTGTGCATTTCGAACGCATTATCCAATCAAACGCCAGTGCCGCGGTGCTGGTGCCTCAGTTATTCTCTTACGTGACGTCAGTTGTTCTCTTTCCTTTCATCCAGGCAGTGGAGTAGTTCAAAGGGCCTTCAGTAAGCTCTCTCTTTATGGCTTGGCTGCCCGCAAGCTGTTTTTATTTAAGCTGGCTTGATTAACAATCAAACAATTTATCGACTGAGCGACCAAGACCAATACTTGACCTATAATGAGAAATGGTAATGAAATGTGAATTCCCTTGGCCTACATTTATATAATTGATATGGCATTGTAAATCCAAAACTTTCGCTGACTTTGCAGCATTTATTTTCGCTGTCCTTGGGATTGTCACACAGCTGTGCAACCTTACAGCGCCTTTTAGCCGTGACAACATTCAAAATAAAGAACGGATTCCCGCTGCCTCGCAAACGAATTTCCGAAAATCTGTGCTCTTTAACGAGCGCTGAAATTATGAAGACATATTGATATTTTACGTTGTCAATTATGTGCAGAAGACGCCTCATAATTTTGTGGTGCTATGCATAACAATGCTATCAAAAGTAAATTAGACTGTCGTCGGTTTATACCAATTAGTCTGAGCAACTGTGGCTAATCGGGAGATGTAAACTGCGAGAGGTTAAGGTTATTAAACATTTTTAAAGGTGAGGTTTCCGAAGATCAAATTCAAAATCAGAAGATTCCCCAAGTAAAAATGTCTGCCCTCTGGTATTGAAGTCAATTTGAAGACTCGCTGGTTTAAAAATGCGTCACACTGGATCATTACTGAATTAAAATTTATTAAACTATGGGCCTGATTTACTAAGACCTTTAGCACATGCAAAATCTTTTTGCCCGTGCAAAACCAGAAACCTTGCCACTGATTGGTGCAAGGCAAGTACCCTGGCCTATCATGGGCAATGTTATTGGTTTTGCACGGGCGAAAAGATTTTGCATGTGCTAAAGGTCTTATTAAATCAGGCCCTATGCATTTTAGACATTTCAAGTATTCTACTTTCCGCTGGAATATACTTTGCCGAGGTGCTGTCTTCTCCTTTAAGTGGATATTCCGCGTGCCGATGTTGCTATTAGAAAAAATTCTGTGTTTATGATGTTTATTGATTGTCCCCAGTACCGGGGGCATTCGGGCTTAAGAGGTTAAGGTTATTCATGCTTTCTCAGAAAATAAAGGAAACCTTAAATATCTAACAAAACAACTTAAAGGTAGCCAATTCGTTCCTTTAATTTGTACCCTTTTATCACATAATTTGCCAGGCTGTTCCAATAAAAAGATTTGTGTTTAAGTTTTAATGTCGTCCTCGACCCCAAACAAGGATAAACTCCGAAGGAAAGCAATCACTCGACCGTTACGATCAGCCATTGTGGCTGCTGGACCGCAGACATTTGGACCTACCCACTACTTAATATGCACGAGCAATTTGCATGAAAAGTCACATGATTGAAACAAGCAAGCATCCATCTATTTCAAAGCCTTTTGTTCATTCGCCAGAACTAATTAAATTTTATACAGACAGAAAGCAGCAGAGTAGCCCATGACAGATGGAAATCATGTAGTTCCTCCGAACGGTTTACTGTATTGTCAGAAGGCCTCTACAATCAATATTACCACTGTGATGCATGTGGTTTAAACTTGGCAAATTAAAGGGATCGCCAAATCAGTAATCAGATTCGACTGCTAGTAATTAAATTACGTTTATGCATTAGAAATTCATTACTATAAATATGTCTAGTTACAAATATGGGACGATTTTAAGTACATTAACGATCTGAAAGTGCTAGGAAACAGGGAAGTCGGGCATTTTGCACCAGGCATCAAGTTCACTTGTGTATTCAGAAAAAGTTTGGCCTCATCTTCATTGGAAATATCTCCAAACCTGGCTTTAAAAGTTTGCCAGCGATCACTTTGGCCTTTTATGTTTATCCTGGCCTGCAATCGGTCTTCTCCCTGGCCTTTTCTTGCTCTTTTACGGGCCTAATCAGTTTGATATTTCTTTGGCCGCGGCATGTTGCTGTTGGCCAACTTCTCTTCATTTTTGCATACTCATGAATACTAATGAGGTATTTAAAAAAATGGCATGGGGAGTTTTTGCGGGTCGCAAAAACTATTTTCATATTCAAAATTCGGGGGGTTGCAAGCGTTCTCAGAGAAAACATTTATTTATCTCCGTTTGTTTGGTCATATCTATTAAATGATATTAAAAAAATTGAAAAAGTATCTCCTTGGAAATCACCATTTGCACGATTCTACTGCAAAATTGCTGTCATCTGCCCCACTATCCAGTTAGGGCTGACCAACGCTATTAAGCATGATACATTAATTGGCCTTTACCTATACTAATAACCACTGTCATGTGTCCTTTTCCTAACCTCTTGATGATTTTTTTTCTTCTTTTGTGACTCAGGTGGATATTTCTTCCTCAATGAATGGCCAATACTGCATGGAAATCCACTTCGATAAACTTGCGCGTAGTTACTTTCACTCCTCAAACAGTGGACATGAGATGGCGCATTGTCAAGCGCTCTATTATCTATGGTGTTAAAAAGATCCGCATTAGAGATTTGACATTGATGCAGACATAATTGATCCTCCATCCAGAGCCTCATTATAGCTTGGGTCCCTGATTTGCCTTTCAGATTCAGCTCTGGACATGCACGCAGAAGCTAAGCTGAAGAAAAATGACCATTGTGCTTGAAATTTAATTTGTTTAAATAACAGCCACTCTTGTCAATTTATTAATTGAGAGAATATGTTTGTCGATTTTTTAAAAATAATATATTTCATCACTCCGATCTAAAATACGGAACAAATGGCGTTCCGTCAAAATTCGCCAAGGAAGTCAACAAATTATTTTCAATGAACGATTCTGTAAAATATGGAATGGGTGGGAATCCTAATGTATGTGTCTACGAATCTTTAAATCGAAGAATTGTTTGGATCAGTCTAACGATATAACCTAGAGGATGTTACATGAGTCGGTGGGTCATATGAAAGTTATGAAATGAGTTGAGTAAATTTTTCATTTGCTGCGAGCCTTAGCAAGCATAACTGAATTGCATAATTTAATAGAAAACAAACGTAATTCCCGTTAATGCCTTACTGCTAATTCCCATTATGTTAGCACTGAGCTGACTCCATCACTGCAATACCCCGTTACTCCCTGTGTCACGGACAATCGCGGTTGAACTAACCATGGTTTTCACAGTCACAGCGAACTGAGTGGCAAGCTAGCAAACAAACTAATGTTACATAATGGTTATGGAAAGATACTCCATGCGTGCTGGCTAGTTATCTCAGTAACGATAAATTAGTTATGAGGATGGTACTTAGCTGGCTCGCTACAACGCTAAGCCACACTGATTTTACCAACGTGACACTTGGTATACCATTTGGCCAGATGGAGCGATTTTTCTCCCCGTGCTGTCAGCGAATGAAATTTTTGCAAAAATGATATTACCCTAGGGTAATATCAAAAATAAGTCATGAGTTGGGCCATGGGGAAAGTACTGCTGTTCCGTGGTAAAATGCACTTGCCAACATTCATGTATCGCGTATGTATGCAAAGCGAACATCTGATCCAGTAAATGAACACAGTGCTGGATGCTGACATGCTACTTTGAATCATGGGATTGCACACAGCGCACGGCAATTTTTTGTGATAATCCCTGAAAAAGCACAAGACTTTTCAAGAATATATTTTTGTGACACTTTTTATACACACACATGCAAAAAATAATAAAATTCAAGTGACCCAAGTATTGCAAAAAGTACAGGGGTATTTCCCCACTTCTCTGTGGTATTAAAACACTGAGTTATAAAGCTGTAAATAGGGTATTACATAAATGGGCAAGCACTGAACAAATTTGGAATTTTAGAAAGACGTTAATGATGAATTTTTCTTATTTTAACTATTCAAATATATTCTGAAAATAACGAGGATGAACAACTTCACCAAATAAGACATGAAACATCACATTTGCCGCCAAACTCATACTGATGATTTTTTTTTTTTTTTTGATCTATTAAACGTGGCTACAAATATATCCTTCACCTGTGGAACTGTCAAAGTTATCTGTTTCAGGGACCCTGTATGGCCATGCCTCCAGCCGTCCAGCTCACCAGTCTACTAAGACCCGGACTGCATTTTGCCTCATTATTCAATTTTCACCTGCACCTGTTGTTCATTTCCACTGTGTGGTAGCAGCATGCTATTTAAGACCAAGCTTAACACTCAGTCATTGCGAAGTCTTGTCTCTCATGCCTGTTCTGTATTCCTAGTCTTGTATAGACGTATTTTCCGTGTGTCACGTGTATTATTCTCAGAATCGAGTTTAGTGCTGTTTAATTGTTTTATACTCAACCCAGATTCTGTATTACTAATAGTTTTAAGTAACCTAGTTTCTATTTTGTTTTGGATTGCAATGTTTGTGCCATCTGCTGCGCAGTAGGCATAATACATACAACCAAGTCCATCCTTGCACCTGAGTCCAGTCCTTAACTTTCTGTCCTCTGTGCATCTGAACTGTGCACGAAGCACAACCGTTACAGACCCAAATATTGGCAGCACACAAGGGGAGATTATATTCTCTTTATTCACAACTATGATATAATCTAAGATTTATTATGTTTACTTGGCCATCATCATCTTCTTAATATTCTTCTCTGGTCTCAACAGGATTATATAACACTTTGGAGCAAATATACAGAGGAGGAGTCCATAGCTTGAGGCTAAGATGGCGAATATCTCTACTGCAACAGTGTATTTCCCTGGGGAGCTGAAGTAGGCAGGGATGAAGGTGATCCACACTGCGCAGAAGATAAGCATGCTGAAGGTGATGAATTTAGCCTCATTGAAGTTGTCTGGAAGCTTCCTGGCTAAAAAGGCCAGCAAGAAACAAATGGCCGCCAGCAGGCCAATGTAGCCGAGGACACAGGAAAAGCCAGTGACTGAGCCCACATCACATTCAAGAACGATCCTCGGACGATGGCCATGTATCTCAGCTGGGATGGGCGGTGACAGAAACAGCCACAGCATACAGATTAACACTTGGACGAAGGTGCACAGAGAGATGGCCATTCTCTGCTGCACTGGGCCAAAGTATCGCATGATGTTGCTGCCTGGGACAGAAGCACGGAAGGCCACCAGTACCACAACTGTCCTGCTGAGGACACAGGAAATGCAGAGCACAAAGCTGATCCCAAACAGCGTGTGCCGCAACATACAGGACCAGGTGTTGGGGCGACCGATGAAGGCCAGTGCACACAGGAAGCAGAGAGAGAGTGACAGCAGCAGCATGAAGCTCAACTCTGCATTATTTGCCCTGACTAGGGGTGTTTCCCGATGGAAGAAGAAGGTGGTGATGACGCTGAATGTTAAAATCACCCCAAAGACTGAAAGCACGGCAAGGATCGTCCCCATGGTCTCCTGGAACGAGAGGAATTCAACTTCTTTCGGAATGCAAGTTGTCCTGGCAGCATTTGACCAGAATCGATCAGGACACTGCTGGCATTCTGTTGAACCTTACAAATGAGGAAAAAATATATTGACATATTAGATATGGGAAAACAGAAACAATGAGTATAAAATGAAAAGATGTTTTTTCTCTTTCCTATTATTGAATCATGAACACTTTAAATGAGGCAAGTGAGGCCTGCAGTTCTTTAGATGTTGTGCTGTGTTCTTTTGTGAACTCCTGGATGAGTTGTCGATGCGCTCTTGGAGTAATTTTGGTAGGTCGGCCACTCCTTCTTGTAAGGGATCTTGTAAGGATGGCATTAATCCAAAGAATTAATCCAAAAATTACCATAAACTACAGTGCTCGTTTTAGCATTTTCTGAGAAGTGTAATTTATTTTAAGATGGCACTTCACTAATCAAAATCTCTTCAAAGGTAAAAAAAGCCTTTAAAACATCTTCAGCGTGTCAAACTACAAACATTGGCGCAAACCTGCATATTACAGCCTCAGGCCAGGCCGTCTCACGATACACAGGATTCAGAATATTCAGCAGACAATTGTTGTTTTATAGTCTCATTAAGAAAAATGTGTGATAACTTTTTTGATGAAATAAACACGAACGCAAGCTAAGAACAAATTTATCAGTCGTTAGGTATTCTGACTAGTCTTTGCAAATGAGTGAATCAATGCTTGGTTACGTAATACGCGTGAAAAACACATTAGCACACTTACAGCCACAATGAGGTAATAATTTATACATTTACCAACATTTTGACTCTGGTCTTCTTCTGGACCCTCCCCCACCCTCCCCCGGTATCGAAGCGGCCAGGCAGCCAATCAGAGCAGCGTCTTATTAGCATAGCCTCACCGCCCACTCAAAACAGCTCGTGTTTCAGGCCGGCACAGACGGCGTGAGAGAAGAGGTCCCACTTGGCCTGGATGTGTGCAGTTTTTTTTGTAACTCAATTCTTCACATTATTTTGAAGACCTATTGGACATATTTTAAATGTCTAAAAACAGCATAATATGAAACCTTTAACATCGGTATTCACAAATGTTTTGGAGTCAGTTGGGTTCACTGAGAGTGTTGTTGTCCCAAAACATTTTCCTGGTCATACCTCAGACCTGGCCTTAAGCTTTAGTGTTGACCTTTACAAGGTTGAAATTCATTTACATAATCCCAGCCTGTCTGACAATTTTCTTATCACACTCTGTCAACAATTGGCCTGCCCTGTATTGTCGTAAACTAGGATGTACACAGGTCGTACTTTTACTGCCAAAACTTATACAAAATTCACTGAAGTATTCCCAACTTATATTGATTGTCCAGTCAGTCCCTTGTGCACGTACGATGGAGCTGAAAAGTTTGCTGATACTCTCCCTAGCACCCAGGGGCGCCTTAAGGGGGGGGAAGGGGTAGGGTTAACCATGGACGATTCTAGGGGCCCAGCATTCACAGGGGCCCCACAGAGGATACTGTTATTGTAAACATTTGTAAATAAAATAGATGGACGCTTTAATTTTATATTTTCATTTTTATAATAACTTGATCGATTTAAAATGAATTTGTTGATTGTTTCTCAATTTTAAACTTTTTAAGAATAATCTTTGCATTAAAATTTGACTTCTTTTGGGCGCCCCGGTGGCTCATCGGTCTAAGCGCGAGTACCATAAAGGCTGTGTCCTTCCTGCAGCGACCTGGGTTCTACTCCGCTCAAGTCATTTGCTGCATGTCTGCCCCCATTCTTCTCCCCAACTTTCCTGTCTCTCTACACTGTACAACTGTCAAATAAAGGAAAAATTCCCAAAAAAAAATCTTTAAAAAAAAAAAAAAATTTTGATTTATATCAGATCAGAAAGCGTAGTTCTGCATTCATACCTTGACATGTTTCGGCCGGGAACTCCCATCTTCCTCAGAAGTGTCACATGATGGTATTAGGCGTGTCTTATCAGCTGTTGTTACTGAGGCGTGACCATCCTGCCAGTAACAACAGCTGATAAGGAAGATGGGAATTCCCGTCGAAACATGTCAAGGTATGAATGCAGAACTACGCTTTCTTGTCTGATATAAAAGAATTCAAATTTTAATTCTAAAATTAGAGACATAATGAATCTCATCCAACTAATAATCTTAGCACATCCCCCCCCACCCCCCCTTACTTTTCATCATTTTTTAAGGCCCAAGTTACGCTAGTGCCTGAACTGGCCGCGAAATTTTTTTCTGCAGGTCAGTTGGTACCATTACGTACGGCAGTCAATCACAGATTGGCTCTGGTACCATTTTACGTGCCATCAGCCAATCACAGCTGGGCTGTACTCATGCATCGATAAGAATGGAAACGCATTCGACATTGTCTCTGTCAGCTGAGTTGCGCACGTGGCAAATTTGTAAATGCTCTTCTTACAATAACAATGTAAGTGCTCCACTATACGCAAAATTGTGTGTACATAGTGTACAAGTACGCTAGCTGGTCTGCTGCATAAGTCTAACAGTCTACTTATTAGGCCTTGGGTTCGGTGACTAATACTGCTGATCGGAGAGCAATTTTGTGATATCAGACAGTGTTTACCAGTGTTTTATTTCGCTATTTAGATTTTTTCACATTTCGAATGGTCTTAAATGGAAACGCACCTTGAGAGTGAGGACGATGTCCGATGTTATTAGCCCCAAAAATACAGTCTGCTTCATGACCGTAGACTGCTCGTGACACAGACTCTTGTTTGAGGCATTGCACTGATTAGCTATGCTCGTCGCTGGAGTATATAGGGGAGGCGTTACCAGTTAGTTTCTGAATCAGTATTTTTGAACATTTGCTGCAGTCGACAAAATTCTACTGATCGCTGGCCAATTATCGGAACCCCGAAGAAAACAGACTATCTATAAGAACCACAGCTTTTCTCATCTTTATCGTACTCTAATGAAAATAAATCATCTTGCACTCGAACCGTCCCCATCGTGGGAACACGCATCAAAACAGAAAAGGATGCAAATATACAAATCTGTGGGTGTCCTGTGGATGCAGTTTTAAGGGTGACAAAATATGAACAAAATGCATAGAAAACTACTACGCATGCACTCGCGATTCCTGGTTGTTATTTGTCTGACCGCCTCTGAGGCACACTGTCAGGGGAGGCAAACCAGCAAAAATGATTGGGGCCCCCCAAAAAACTTGGAAAAAGGGGTCCCCGGCGGCCACTCAAATTGGCACATTTTCTAATGACGAAAAAAATCCCCATTAAGCCTCCCATAATGGCATTATAGAGCATCCCCCGCCGCTGCCTCAAAAGTGCCGTTCGTGGGGCCCGTTTCAGGAGTTGTAGCGAATCAGGGGAGAGCATGGCTCGCCAATCTAACTCACTGATAGTGAGTTCTAATTAAGTGCGTTCACCAGCCGCCTAGAACAAAAATGAAATGCAAAGAAAGAAATCTTGTATACAATAAATCACAGTTATTTAGGAATTTACATATAAAAATGTATCTTCATTACAATATCAAATGGGACTCATACAATGACTCATATCATAAAGGACTCAGTTTATTACATGCATCCCTGGCGGCCTATTTTTTCAATTGCCATGACAGCCCCTGAGTTTGTGATGGCGTTTCTGATAACATGGAACCTCCTACTATACACAAAAAAAAAACAGCTTGAATCCCTTTCTCCTATGTCTGAGTGAACCTGCCAAATTAGTTGCTACTTCTGAATCATCAACTTGTCTCATAGATGCCATCCCCACAAAACGAGTGAAGGAGCTCCTGCCCATTCTTAGCTGTCCAATTCTACACACAATTAATTCGACGCTGATTTCAGATTTTGTTCCCACTCATTTAAGATGGCAGAAATCAAGCCTCAACTTAAAAACCAAATTTGGATCCCACAGTCCTAGCCATTTATAGTTTGATCTCAAACCTCCCATTTCTGTCTAAGATCCTTGAGAAATGTGTCACTCAACAGCTTTCTTCTTTCCTGCAAATTAATAAGGTATAAGAGAGGTTTCAGTCTGGCTTGAGAAAGCACTATAGCACTGAAACAGCTCTCACTGCAGTAATGAATGATCACTTTCTCTCCATGGATCATGGCTGCATCTCTGTTCTTTTCAACTTTGATTAAAGTGCTGCATTGATACCATAGACCACCATATTCTTCTTCACAGGGTAGAAAAATCAGTTGGCATTTCTGGACTTACCCTTTCGTGGTTTAAGTCTCTCACTGACAGATCTGTTTATCAGGGTAAATGACAAGTCTTCAGAGGACTCCAAGGTACACTTTGGAATAACTCAAGGATCTGTTCTGAGCCTTTTGCTTATTTCTATATATATGCCTTCCCTTGGAAGCATCATAAGTAGATATGATGTTAAATACCATGCTACGCAGATGAAACGCACCTCTATAAATCATTAGAGCCGGGTGAAAAAGATCAGCTATCTAGATGAAAGATGTGTCTTCAAGCTGTCGAAGCATGGATGACACAAACTTTCTCTCATTAAATCCAGATAAGTCTGAGATATTGGTAATAGGTCTCAAATTGCTTAGAGACATATTCCTTAAGTTTTCTCTCACCTTAGATGCCCTCTCTGTTTGTCAAACCTGCTGTTAAAAACATTGGCGTCACCCTTGATTCAACTCTCTCTCTCTCTGCTTGCTCATATCAACATTATAAAAGTGGCTTTTTACCATCTTAGAAACATACTGTTTCTAAACTGAGAAAAATGTCCCTTCAGAACGCTGAAAAAATGGTTTACGTAGTTGTGTCCTCTCGGCTGGACCACTGTAATGTTTTACTGTCTGGTTGCACAAGCTCTGCTCTGAAACGCCTTCAACAAGTGTAGAATGCCACCACTAGAGTCCTGACTAAGAAAAAGTAATGTGTGAGCCCAATGCTCAAAAATCTTCATTGGCTGCCTGTCAAATTTAGAATTGAATATAAAATTTAACTGCTAACTTACAAAGCTTTAAATGACTTGGCCACAGAATATCTTAGTAGTCTTTTCATTCCTTACTGCCCTTCAAGATTACTTTATTCTCAAGGTGCTGGATATTTGAAAATTCAAAATACAAACCCCAATTCCGATGAAGTTGGGATGTTGTGAAAAATGTGAATAAAAACAGAATGCAATTATTTGCAAATCTCATAAAACCACATTTTATTCACAATAGAAAATATTCAACATATCAGATGTTAAAAGTGAGACATTTTACCACTTAATGAAAAACATTAGCTCATTTTGAATTTGATGGTAGCAACACATCTCAAAAAAGTTGGGGCGGGGGCAACAAAAGGCTGGAAAAGTAAAAGGTACGAATAAAAAACAGCTGGGGAAGCATTTTTACAACTAATTAGGTTAATTGGCAACGGGTCAGTAACATGACTGGGTATAAAAAGAGCATTTTAGAGAGGCAGAGTCTCTCAGAAGTAAAGATGGGCAGAGGCTCACCAATCTGTGAAAAACTGAGTCTAAAAATTGTGGAACAATTTCTGAAAAATGTTCCTCAATGTAGAATTGTGAAGATTTTGAATATTTCACCATCTACAGTACATAATATCATCAAAAGAGCAAGAGAATCTGGAGAAATCTCTGTGCACAAGTGTAGAATCTGGAAATATAAGTGACAAATGGCTGATAAGCTCCGTCCAGAGCCAGGCCAAATGGCAATAGAACTGTAGACATTGCATATTTCTTTTTACAAAAGATTGTTCCA
Source organism: Gymnothorax javanicus (assembly GCA_029692085.1). Lineage (NCBI taxonomy): Eukaryota > Metazoa > Chordata > Actinopteri > Anguilliformes > Muraenidae > Gymnothorax > Gymnothorax javanicus. Next base: position 42,098,797 of record CM056195.1, read on the forward strand.
TTTCTAAACCAGTAAAATTCATCTGTGCCTTTGGGTTCGGTTCTGAGCGGCACCTCTGTAAGATCTGCAAACGCTGATGCGTGGGGGAGCCCAGCGACTGTATGCGACAAATGGCTGATAAGCTCAGTCCAGAGCCATGCCAGATAGCAATAAAACTTTTGTGGACTTCCAGGGAAGTGACAATGGTCTCACCACAGGGGGGTTGTTGCAGGGCTCTGGCTGACACAATGCCCCTGTGCGAGTCATATTACTGGCCTAAGTCTTAAGTTAAAGTCCAGTTATATTAATCTGTTTCAAATAATCTAAACCTCTGGGAAGAGCATAATATGCTTATATATTCAATATTCTGCAAAGAAATCACTTTTGGACTTATAACCCAATTTATCTATATATTAATTCATCTTAAGACTTTTTCATGACAACTGCATCATATTAGTACATATTCATATCATGTTTGGTCTTGTTATTCTCGGGGGAATCTAAGGAGTTGAATGGAGTATGTTTCATTCCCATTGAAATTATGGTTCGTTCCCTTTTGGAAACTCCTGAGAATTTGGTCAGAATACTCTCTGGTAATCACCCTATTCTCCTCTCTCTGCTGAAGTGTTTTATTACATCCTTCCAATGGTGGAAACCCAAAACCCGGATTCGACCCCCCTTCCAGGTGTTTATGGCCATGCCGCCTGGATCAAAGGCGTGATTTGGCTTAAAGGAAAGAGAAACAATCCATTCTGGGAAGATCGTATCCGATCTGTCCCCACGTACGTAAGTGCGTGAGTAGCCTTTTCAATGATGTAACATCGTATTTCGAACTTCCTGCGCACGTTAGTGCGTGTATCCTTTTCCTCCAGGTATGACTTTATTCTCCTCTTCTAAATTATGTGTAACTTGTAATTGGCTTAACGTTGATTTGTTTGATTTAAGCTTTTGCCTACCTGGTGAATAAATTATTGTCATTCCTTTAAGCTTGCGTGGTCTCCGGGACTCTTAATCCTTTTATTCTTTCTAGCCGCGTTGTGACGGATACCTAGGGTATAATCCCGACCGAGGTACGACTGGCCAGCGGCCTGTTCTGGAGATTGGTTTTATTAAGTTGAGAGACAACCATGATCTACTTACATAAAGGGTTTATGTATTGCGGTTCTGGGATTTTTAGCCTAAAAGGAAACCCATGGACGAAAAGTCGGTTATCTGTTAAAATTCCCTGAAGGAACCCATGGGCGTGCATAGATCTGGGTTCGCTGTATTCAAGCCAAAAGATGCTGTTGCAGTGATGGCTGACTTCCAACCTCTAATCTAATCAACTAACCTAGGATCCGGTAACAGTACTAAAACCCGGGAGTACATGTTAGCGACAGCGTAGTCTCCTAAGAGTTGAAGGTGTAGTCACTCGAGACCCACGCAGGTTTTCTAGATTATGGATTCTAATTCTAATTCTAATTTGGAGTCAGATATTTAACGAGGGTATCACTAAATTCATTATTATAAATTTATTATGGAGTCAGATTAATTGTAACCGTTGTGCTTTTGTGCCCCGTCCTTCGAACGGAGAAAATATATCCATTTTATTGTGATTCGCACCAGCCAGGACGTCGCGCGTGCTAATACTAGGAATCCACACGCATAAACCTTCAACCCGGGCTCCTCCTTCCTTGGTCGAGCTGCGTGGGTCTTACACAAGGGACAAGGCCAAAGGCCAATATTGGATGCTCGTGATCTTCGGGCCCTCAGGCGGCACTACATTAAAAACAAGCATGATTCTGCACTAAAATTCACTGCAAGGGCTCAGGAAAACTTCCAGAAATCATTGTTTGTGAACACAGTTCGTCGTGCACTGTACTAATGCAAGCTAAAGCTATCATACATGGAGAAGCCATATGTGAACATGATCCAGAAATGCCGGCTTCTTTTATGAGCCAAAGCTTATTTACAAATGGACTGAGGCAAAATGGAAAACTGTTCTGTGGTCAGATGAATCAAAATTTGAAATTCTTTTTTTGGAAACCATGGACGCCGTGTCGTGACTAAAGAGGAGAGAGACCATCCAACTTGTTGTCAGCGCTCAGTTCAAAAGCTTACACCTCTGATGGTATGGGGTTGCATTACTGCCTATGGTATGGGCAGCTTACACATCTGGAGAGGCATTATCAATGCTAAAATGTATATAGAGGTTTTACAACAACGTCTCTTTCAGGGAAGGCCTTGCATATTTCAGCAAAACAATGCTAACCCACATACTGCATCCATCACAACAGCATGGCTTCACTGTAGAAGAGTCCGGGTGCTGAAATGGTCTGCCTGCAGTCCAGACTTTTCACCAGTAGAAAACATTTGGCGCATCATAAAATGAAAAATCTAACTTAGAAGACCCAGGATTGTTGAGCAGCTAGAATCCTACATCAGACAAGAGTGGGACAACATCCCTCTCCCAAAACTCCAGCAATTGGTCTCCTCGCTTCCCAGATGTTTACAGACTGTTGTTAAAAGAAGAGGGGATGCTACACAATGGTAAATATGGCTCTGGCCCAACTTTTTTGAGATGCGTTGCTGCTGTCAAATTTAAAATGAGCCAATATTTTTCATGAAATGGTAAAATGTCTCACTTCCAACATCTGACATGTTGTCTATGTTCCACTATTCACTATGTTGTGAATAAAATGTGGTTTTATGAGATTTGCAAATCATTGCATTGTTTTTATTCACATTTTACACAATGTCCCAACTTCATTGGAAGTGGGGTTTGTATATTCAGAGTTACAATTGGAGGCAGAGCGTTCTCTTACAAAGCCCCACTTTCATGGAACAATCCCCTGAGACAAATTTGGGCTGTCACACTATCAGTCTTCAAGAGTCCACCGGAAACCTGCCTCTTAAGTGAAGCCTATATTTAGTTAACATATCATTATTTATGTCCAGTGCAGTGAGAAGGTATTTGCCTCTTCCTGATTTCTTTGTTATTTGCATATTTGTCACACTTAAATGTTTCAGGTCATCAAATAAATTTTAATATTAGACAAAGATAACCCGAGTAAATACAAAATGCAGTTTTTAAATGTTTGTTTTATTTATTAAAGGAAAAAAGCTATCCAAACCTACCTGGCCCTATGTGAAAAAGAAATTCCCCCCCAGGGCTCGACAAGTACATTGGCCCGATGGCCCCGGACCTGTGGAAGTGCCGATCGGGCCAGCGCACCTCGTCCTGTGCTTGCCCAATCAGGTCATCAGTGCATGCCACGAGACGGGTGCGATTGCGCCGGCGCCCGTAAACGCCCGTCAAGTCGTCCTCATGGGCACGATTTAACACGTCCGTCGGTCACTTCATGGGCGCACCACAAAAATATTTCCTTGCTGCAAGTAAAAATCCACAGAAAAGGGTCATCAAAAATTCGGGCCAGTGAAAAGTTGGTTTGGGCCAGTGGAAATGACCAGTCGCTGGCCCTATAGGGACAGTGAATTTTTCAAAACTTGTCGAGCCCTGCCCCCCTTGTTCAATCATGAATTAACTGTGATTAATCACATTTTCTGAGTTCAATTTCACTAGCCACACCCAGGCCTGATGACTGCCAGACCTGTTGAATCAAGAAATCACTTAAATAGAACCTGTTTGACAAAGTGAAGTTGGCTAAAAGATCTCAAAAAGCAACACATTATGCCGCAATCTGAAGAAATTTAAGAACAGATGAGAAACAAAGTAATTGACATCTATCAGTCTGAAAAGGTTTACAAAGCCATTTTTAAGGCTTTGGGACTCCAGCGAACCACAGCGAGAGCCATTTTCCACGAATGGAGAAAACTTGAAACAGTGGTGAACCTTCCCGGGAGTGGCCGGCCTACCAAAATTTCTCCAAGAGCACATCGACAACTCATCCAGGAGGTCATTAAAGAACCCAGAACAACATCTAGAGAACTGCAGGCCTCACTTGCCTCAGTTAAAGTCAGTGTTCATGATTCAACAATAAGAAAGAGCCTGGGCAAAAATGGCATTTATGAGAGAGTTCCAAGGCGAAAACCACTGCTGACCAAAAAGAACACAAAGGCTCGTCTCACATTTGCCAAGAAACATTGATGATCCCCAAGACTTTTGGGAAAATATTCTGTGGACTGATGAGACAAAAGTTGAACTTTTTGGAAGGTATGCGTCCCATTACATCTGGCGTAAAACCAACACAGCATTTCATAAAAAGAACATCATACCAACAGACAAACATGGTGGTGGTAGTGTGATGCTCTGGGGCTGCTTTGCTGCTTCAGGACCTGGATGACTTGCCGTAATTGATGGAACCATGAATTCTGCTCTCTACCAGAAAATCACGAAGGAGAATGTCCGACCATCAGTGTGTGACTTCAAGCTCAAGCGCATTGGGTTATGCAGCAGGGCAATGATCCGAAACACACCAGCAAGTCCACCTCTGAATGGCTTAAAAAAACAAAATGAAGGTTTTGGAGTGGCCTAGTCAAGGTCCGGACTTAAATTCGATTGAGATGCTGAGGCATGACCTTAAACAGGCCATTCATGCTCGAAAACCCTCCAATGTTGCTGAATTAAAACAATTCTGCAAAGAAAGGTGGGCCAAAATTCCTCCACGGTGATGTGAAAGACTCATTGCCAGTTATTGCAAACACTTGATTGCAGTTGTTGTCGCCAAATATGGCACAACCAGTTATTAGGTTTAGGGGGCAATTAGTTTTTCACATATGGCCAGGTAGGTTTGGATATTTTTTCCTAAATAGATAAAATCATCATTTAAAAACTGCATTTTGTCTTTTCTTATCTTTGTCTAATATTAAAATTTGTTTGATGATCTGAAACATTTAAGTGTAACAAATATGCCAAATAAGAAGTCAGGAAGGGGGCAAATACTTATTCACGGCACTGTATATTGACAAGTATTTGGTTCTTGTGAGACAGACAACAGCCTTGTCTCTGGGTAGGTTCATATGGTATTGGTAGCCAGTGTTAAGTAAATCTATGTGGAACCGGTGGGACTGAGCATGCATTAATGGTGCCAGTGAGACTAACTTCATTCAGTCTCAGCCACTGAGGAGGTCCATATGGTACTGGTGGCTAGTGTGAAGTAAATCCATGTGGGACCACTGGTGCTGACATGCATTAAAGCTATAGTCTACAATTTCTCCGCCACACACACCTCCCCCACCCGCTCTGTGCTTCTTCCACCGCCATGCGCCCTCCCCTGAAAGCACCCTCTCATCTCCTGGGAAACCGACACACCCCCTCCCACTGAGAAGAGAGCAGGTTCGCTGCACACAGAGTGCCGGTTTTGAGTGGAAAGCGAAATTTTTCACTGTCAAGGTCAAACTATGTTGGAGTCACAGGTATGACAAACTGTAAAGTTGTTACATGTTGAAACAAACAGCTTGTTATTTTCGGTGCTTGGCAACCGTAACGTCTCAGCAGGGTGGCTTCGGGGCATAGCGGAAGAGGGAGGGCAGGAGAACCGGAGTGCCAAATTTGAACGAGGGAGGGAGGTACATGGCAGCAGAAAAGGAGTTGCGGAACCGAGCCAGGGAAACACCTATTTGGCCTGAACGATTCCTATTGGTTGATTTCTTTGCGTGCCTGCAGCCTCCAGAGAGAGTGGATTTTTTTGGTTCCTTTTGCTATGAGTAGTGTGTCGGAGATACTTTAGAGCCATAATCATCATCAAACTGAAGATAATGATTTTAACGTTGGGAAAAATCGTACACTATAGTGTAACGGCGCCAGACGGGCTAGTTACAGCCTTAGTCACCAGTGAGGGCCATATGGGACAGTGGCGGCTGGTGAACTAGCGATAGGGGAGACTCAAACCCATCCCTTGAAAATAGTAATTGGTCATGACCTGTTTTCAATCATTCATGTAAATGACCATTACAAAAGCTCTGAAAACTCAACATTACCAGGTGTGGTCAGTTTTTATTAATGACGCACACCTGTCACTCTCACGCATTCCGCGTGAGTTTTAGTGGTATATTTACGTTTCCCTGCTGTAGTCAGCAATTATTCAATCAACGCATGTGTAAGAGATTCTCGCACGGAATTGAAGTAATGTGCATTGAGGTTTTTTCAGTTTCACCTGCGTTATGACTCCAGACTTCTCACGCATTCCTTTACTCAGGGGTTGGAAGCAATGCGTGTGTTTCATGATCGTTTGAACTGTTTAAATGAAATAATGGAAGCAGTGAAATTGTATGAAGACGTTTCAAATGATCTTATTTCATTTAAGCTATTTAAACGATAATGAAACTCATGAAGGCCCAAGAGTCAAGTTCAAATCAAGGTCAAATGTCAGAATGCAGCTAAACCCAGAACATTATGTGTAAGCCCATGGAAAGCTACTTATACACCAACTTTGACTGCAATATCTGTAAAATTTGCTTAAAAATGGCCAAAATGGTACTTTTAAGATGGCAACCATGGGGGTCATTTTTGTAATCAGATTGGAACACTATGAAAAAATGTTATTTTCCTCATGGGTGGGAACATGAATGGCCAGTTTCAGCTTCATTGATGCAGCAGCTTCTGAGACGAAAATGTTTATAGCTTTGTGGACGTAGCCCAAGTACGAAGGTCAAATAAAGGTCAAAATTCAAAAATCAGTAAAACCCAGGACTTATATGTTGATGCCCATGGAAAGCTACTTATATACCAACTCTGGCTGCAATATCTGCAATATTAGCTGCAAAATGGTATTTTCAAGGAGGCCGCCATGCCAGACATATTTGAAATCAAATCGAAACACCATGAACAAATTTGATTGTACTCATTGGAAGGAACACGTGTTCCAAGATTCAGTTTCAATAGTCCTGTGGTTTCAGAGAAGAAGATGTTTGCAGTGGCAACTAGAAGAGTGGGCGCGGCCAAAGCCTAAGGGTCATATCTAGGTCAAAATTGAAAATTTCACAAAATCTGTCCGATGTGTTTTAGGGCCTGCTACTAGCTACATATTAGTCAAATTTCAGCACAATTGCTCCAGAAAGGGCTGATTAATGGCTATTTATGGTATTTTCAATATAGCCGCCTGGAGGCCATATTTGAAATCGGATCGGAACGGCTCAAACCAACTTTGATGTCCTCATAGATTGGAACATGAATACCAAGTTTCAGCTTCATTGGCTCAGTGGTTTCTGAGAAGAAGATGTTAACAGATGGGCGACAACGACAACGAACGACGGACAAGCAGCCCATGGCATAAGTCCAGGTGAGCTCAAAATGTGTTTTGTAATTAAAAGGTATTAATACAAATAGATTATCACAATTGTATTGAGTTCATTGTATCATGAATGTATCATGTGGCTACGAACCTGGTGTAGGAAAGAGGGGTATAGGTTTATGGGGCACTGGAACTACTTCTGGGACAGGGGTGACCTGTTCAAGCCGGATGGGCTACACCTGAACCGGAGGGGTACCTTTGCACTGGGTCAGCGTATGTTGAGGGTAGCAGAGAGTTATTTAAACTAGGGACTTGGGGGGCAGGGAGGTTAGAGAGTGTTATAAAGAGGGAAATGCAGACTGCCCTGATGGAAGCTGACAGCGTTACATGCACTATTGATGATATATTTTTAAAGCAAAAAAGCGTGGTGAGGGGCTTTGAGCAGCGGGCACATGGGAAATCGAAGGGGAAGAGCGTTCGTGACAACCTGAAATGTTTTTATCTAAATGCAAGAAGCATTAAAAATAAATTTCGAGAACTTGAGGCCGTTATGATTAGTGAAGGCTATGACATAGTTGGGATTACAGAGACATGGCTTAGTGAAGAGGATGGAGATGAATATAATGTAGAAGGTTATAAGCTCTTTAGGAAGGATAGATGCAATAGGCGAGGAGGGGGTGTAGCACTCTATGTGAACGAACATATAAATGTGCAGGAAATTCCTGAAATTGAACATTCCTTGCCCTGTGAAGATATCTGGGTCAGGCTCACTGGCAAACATGAGACTGGTTTAAACATAGGTGTATGCTATCGACCACCAGCTTTGGACAGCACTGTCAATGAAATGCTCTTTAAGAGGATTACGCAAGCTTGTAGAGGAGGAGGGACTATTATTATGGGAGACTTAAATTATCCTGGTATTGATTGGGAAAAGGTGAAAGGACAGGGGAGGGGGGAGGAAGAATTTCTAGATGTCATAAATGATAATTTTTTGGTGCAGTATGTTAATAAACCTACAAGAGAGAAGGCAATTTTAGACTTAGTGCTCTGTAATGACCCAGATAGAATTAGCAATGTTGAGGCAGGGGAGCCACTTGGGACAAGTGATCACTCTACTATTAATTTTGAGGTTTCATGGGAAGTTAAAAGGTGTATTCAAAAACAAAAATTTTCAATTTTAGGCGAGCAAACTTTGACAGGATGCGCTCATATCTAAGTGAAATAAAATGGGAGACACTCCTGGACTGTGAGTCTGTAACTGAGATGTGGGAAAGATTTAAGGGGGTTTTACTTGATTCACAATGCAAATTCATTCCAAAGGTGTCCAAAAGTAAGCTGAAAAAGCAGAATCCTCAGTGGATGACCGCAGCTATTCGTAGGAGTTTGAGGGAAAAGAGTAATCTTTATAAGATGTACATAGAGGATAACAATGAGATTACTAAGGCCGAATACTGTAAAATGCGGGCTGTGGTCAAAAAAGAGCTGAGGAATGCTAGAAGACTGTATGAAAGACAAATTGCAGAGGGGCCAAAAACTAACCCTAAGCGCTTCTTTCAGTACTGTAGTAGAAAAAGGAAAGTCAAAGAGCAGGTTAAGTGCATAAAGAATAAAAATGGATCGCTGCTACATAATAACAAGGATATTGCGGACACCTTTAACCAGGGGTGTCAAACTGGCCCGTAAAAGGGCCGAGGGGCTGCAGGTTTTCATTCCAACCAAGCAGCACACCTGATACAACTAATGAACTGTGCAGGCTGAGATCAGTAGATTAAATTAGCTGTATCAGGTGTGCTTCTACTTGGTTGGATTGAAAACCTACAGCCCTGCAGCCCTTTTGCGGACCAGTTTGACACCCCTGCCTTAAACGGTTACTTTGTTGAGAATTTTACCTTAGAGCGGGTCTTTATTCGGCCAGAGGGCATGTTAAATGCTCAAGATTATTTAGCGGAAATTGAAGTTAGGGATAACGTAGTATTAGACAAGTTGCATAAACTAAATTCAGATAAGGCGGCGGGTCCTGATGGCTTATATCCTAGAGTGCTCAGGGAAGTTAGTGAGATCATCTTTAAGCCGCTATCCGCCATCTTTAGACGGCCTTTAGAAACTGGAGAAATACCAAATGATTGGAAACAGGGTAATATAATACCAATATATAAGAAAGGGGACCGTGTACTGAGCCAGGTAATTACAGGCCAGTCAGTTTAACTTGCATTATGCGTGCAAAATATTGGAATCTATCATAAAAGATGAGCTGGACTTATTTCTTGAACGTAACAATATCTTGAGGGATAGCCAACATGGTTTCCGTAAAGGAAGGTCATGCCTGACAAACCTTCTGGAATTTTTTGAAGAGGCCACCAAGACTTATGACCAGAGCAGGGCTTATGACATCATATATTTGGATTTTCAGAAAGCATTTGACACAGTACCGCATAAGAGACTAATTTTTAAAATGAGCTCCATTGGAGTTACAGGAGGTATTCTGAAGTGGATTCAAAACTGGTTGCAGGACAGAACACAAAGAGTGGTGGTCAGTGGTATCTCATCTGAGCTAGGTATGGTGGGGAGTGGCGTCCCCCAGGGATCGGTGTTGGGACCCCTGCTGTTCCTCATCTACATTAATGACCTTGATAGGAATATTGAGAGCAGATTAGTGAAATTTGCAGATGATACTAAATTGGGAGGTTTGGCAAATAGTTTAGAGTCCACTAAAGTGATTCAGGATGATTTGGATAGAATCCAGAATTGGGCAGAAATGTGGCAAATGAAATTTAATGTAGCGAAATGTAAAGTAGTACATGTAGGTAATAAAAACATTAGACGGGATTACTTCATGGGAGGTTTTAAACTGGAATGTGCTCCACAAGAGAAAGATCTGGGAGTGATTGTTGACCAAACCCTCACAGGCTCTAGCCATTGTGCCGTAGCAGTTAAAAAAGCCAATCGGATGCTGGGATACATTGCCAAAAGTATTGAGTTCAAATCCAAGGAGGTGATGCTTCTTTTGTACAACACATTCGTCAGACCACATCTAGAGTATTGTGTACAGTTCTGGGGACCATACTTTAAGAAAGACATAGAGGCTTTAGAGAAAGTTCAGAGAAGAGCCACGAAGCTAATTCGGGTATTAAAGATGAAAGCTATGAGAAGAGGCTGAAGATCCTTAATCTCTTTAGTCTTAGGAAAAAGGAGACTAAGGGGTGATCTGATTGAGGTCTTTAAATATGTTAAAGGGATTAACAAAGTGAATTATGTCGGATTCCTTCAACCAAGTGTTGTTAGTAGAACCGGGGTCACAAATGGAAGCTGACCAAAGGTAAATTTAGCACTGATATTCGGAAATATTTCTTCACCCAAAGAGTAATTTGATTGTGGAACAGCTTGCCTGACCATATTGTTGAGGCAGAGACCTTGGGAGTTTTCAAGAGCAGGCTTGACTTAAAGTTAGATACCATTGAGTCATTGAGTATCTGAAGTGATATATTCACGATAGTACAAAGAAACTGGCGAGCCTAGTTGGGCTGAATGGCCTGTTCTCGCCATTCATGTTATGTTATGTTATGTTATGTTATGAATCTAAACTTATAGTGTCATCACTTGCAGGCATACATTTGATCATAATAATAATTTAACTGTAGAGCCTGTGCACTATTTCTCGCAACCAGTGTTGTGATATAAGGTGAATCTTAAAAAATATTTGTCTTCTGGAATTTGATTCTTTCTTCTTAGTTTGGAATAATAATTTTTGGGAAAAAGTATGTGTACCCTCAACAAAATTTGTGTTGACTGACAGAGTAGCTTATGGAACCCATAATAGCCTCGTGACAGAGAAGTATATTCGGTTAAAGAGTCTTTTAAGTTTAACTGATGATGAGTGCCAGATTTGGTAGCAAGTGATTGTGGCCACAGTAGCAACTCATAGACTGTACAGTATGTGGCCAACATGAAATTTTTCGGTAAATGAAGGATATCTAATTGAATGGCATACAGCAATGGCCGAATTGCAAAGCAGATAGCACAGCCAAAGCTTTACTCATGGTATTCTGTATTGCACTAAACAGTGCATTCAATAGTGAACTGATTATTAAGTAGAAAACAATGTCGGTTTTTTTCTTAACACCATAAGTGCATCCAATAATTTTCTTTAATTTTTATGAATAACACAAAAAATGTCCAGTAGTCTAATGTCCATAAAAAAAAGTCAAGCATCTTCACAAAAACAAACATAAAAGTAAATTGTAAATGTACCACTCCTCCACGTGGATATCAGAGGTGTGACAAGGGTGGCATTATTGGTAATGAAGTTTATCCAACCCTGTAAGATGGATCGCCCCTATGCACAGCTATAGCATAGACTGTTTATGAATTTAAATGTACGCAGAAGAACAACTCCCTTTGGTGGATCGCAGAAGCAGTTGTAATGGTCCCTAGGCCTCTTGCATATGATCAGGCCCTGTAAGTCTCCTTCATATCACATTGCTTATATTTAGGTAACTATGGTGAAAATAAGGACAATTACTTGCTTACTTTCATACTTAATGGTTTTGAGAGGGAACAATTGTAAATACCTGTGGTATTGGTGATCTCCCCATCTGGACATGGTAAGCAGTCAAAGCAGCAGATGGGCTTTCCTTTCTGTACAGCCTTTCGAGAGCCTGGGGGACACGGCATGCTGCAGACAGACACAGGTATCTGTGCGCATCCAGAACAATGTGCAGAACATCACATCATGTCAGTTCAACACTTGAAAGCATTTTATTCCCTCAACAGCATTTTTATTTCTGGACTGCTGGTGTTAAAAGCACCATTGATCAAGCGGCCAGTCTGGAAAAATCTGTGCAATTTGTTTAGGTTTTTGTTTTTGCAAAATGTTATTGTGAAATTTCCAAAAATGCCCTGTGGGCCTGAAATGCTAAAACTGAGTTCACCAGATTAACTTGTATCAATGATGAAATAGGCTGTCTAAAAAGTACTCTTCCTCATAAAATGTATGCCATACCAAAATTCATAGATCAATTTACCTCATTCTGGCCACCACCCCAGATGACTTTTTTCGTATTGATGTCAAACTTGCTGTAAGATCCATCCACAGAGTCAAATTGCCCAACTTTGACAAACATCACTTTGCCTTGTGCCCCCACTTGCCAATTAATGATGTCATAAGAGGCCGGTGGTTCACCATTCTTATCAAAGTGTGTAGCCTCCCCAACTGGCGTAGTGAAGTTAACAGTGCTGAGGTAGTGAAGAATCTTGGGGACAGAAGGATTAACATATACACCAATATATCATGGAATCAAAAAAATACATATTTTCATTGTTTGAAAATTGTTATTCTCTCAGTAGTTTCTGTTTTAAAACTTGTGTCACTCAAAATAATGTTAATAAATTGATCTTTTTGTTAATTGAATCTTAATATCAAACCTTATAATGAAACATTCACGTTTGTGTTATATCCATGAGATGTCCATGCAGGATTTTCATAAAATAATAAATAAATGCAACACATTAAGTAATTTGTAGAACTTTTCAACTGATTTTGAATGTACACTGTTGCATGACACATTTCAATACACAATTATATGCCTTCATTATGTACTCCCTCTTACCTTCCAGGGCTTGAGGTTTTTAAGTTTCACTAAATGTGTTACTTGATACTGTTTATGTACTTACCTGCCAGGGCTGGAGATTTTTCACATCTGGACACATCCCCTTTTCAAAGGGGCCATCCCCTGGTTGACAGGACAGCATGTTGTTAATTGCATGCGCAATGGCATACACTGCTTTGTACACACTGTATGTGGCCCTCAACTGGGAGATGTCGGTATAAAGGCTCTCAACATCATCCAAGCTCTCAGACCCTGTGCACTCTTGTTTGGTAGGCAGATACTGGGTTGAATCATTCCCCCAAGTGCAGCTGAACATCACTTCCCAGAATTCTTCCACAAAGGGGTCAGAAGGCAAAGTTTTTGGCTGTAACCTAGTGAGAAAAGACTTGAGCCCAGGAATATTTCCTTTCCGCAAAGCAAATCCTAATGTGCCTCTCAGTGAGGGCGCAATCTGTGGAGTGGATACAATGCTGGCAGTGATCCAGGACTCTGTGGCGATCCACTGTTTGTCAGTGATGTTCTGTCGTACCACCATCATCAGTAGGGCTTGCATATCTGTGGCGATGGCGAAAGTGAGGATGACTTTGGCTGTGGATTTCCTGATCTTTGCTATGATGCGCTGTATACTCCTCACCAAGTTGACCTTGGGAATGACCTCAGTAAAGGCCACACACACCTCAGAGTTCTCCAGCTCCTGCAGCAGAAGCTGGATCCCAAACTTTCCATAGTCATCATCACCCACAATCACACCCACCCAGGTCCAGCCAAAGAGGCGCAACATGTGTGCCATGGCCCGCGCCTGAAAGGCATCATTGGGCACAGTACGGAAAAAGGTGGGGTACTTTTGGTGATCTCCAAGGCACGCGCACGTAGCAAAGTAGCTCACCTGGGGAGCACACATATCACATGCTAGCCCATCATTTAATTATTGCTTCTGTCATATGCAGTTCATGTGTAGACATAAAGCATTATTGTATCAATAAATGCATAGAAGAGGGATATTTGAAAGAGTGCCCATCCTTAACCACTCTAGATTTTGGGATGAGGAGACATTGGGTTCATAACAGTTTCTTAATGATCAGTGATTTGTTGCTGCTCCCATTGCTCACCATGGGAATGCTAAAGACTCCCAGTGTGCTAGCGATCACAGCAGATGCTGATGAGCGGGAATCTCCGACAATGACTGGCACTTTGGGAATGCTGCCACACTCAGAGTTTGTAATGAGGGGGTCCTTTCCAGTTACCAGCCCTAGAGCAGCAGCTAATGTTGTACGCTCTGCAAGACATGTGTCAGCCAAAGCATACCCAAGGGTGAGATTGGGCAGTAGCTGAGAGTTTCTGTTTATCTGTTCCACTGCAAAGATCATGGTTTGCAGCCAACGGTATGGAACTAAATGGAAGCTAATCGAGGGAGACAGAGAAAGAGGCTTGAATTAAAGCAACCTAGGCGGACTCATATTCACCTATTTACGCGCAACATCACATGTATGGTCCTCAAAGACACAGCAGCGCTTGTGCAAACTTAAACAGATACAAACAATCTACAGTATGAATGTTAATATGGTATCAAGAGTTATATACAAGACAGAGTGTGATACAGAAATGGAAAACGATTCTTTCACATATTCATAGATTAAGAGCTATCAACTCACTTCTGACAATGCAAAGGTGCTGTTGGTTGCGTGAATTCCAGGTCTGGTGCTTGTGGCTGTAGATGAATAGGGAATAGTCCCCCAATGATCACATCACCTTCCTTATACATACTCTGTGAGAACAGAGAATCCATCAACTTGCAGGAAGGGCTTACCGACCCACCCATGGCTCCAAAGACTAATGACACCCACAGGCATAACCAGGAGTGAACACCCATCTCCAAAAGCACAGAGGGATCACAGCAGACGTGGCTGAGAGGGGTCTGAGTTCTGCCCCTGAAAAAGAAAGAGGCCATCTTTTAAAGGGCTTAGTCTCCCGACTGTAGAACAAAAACAAAGACTAAAAAAACATGGTGTACAAATACAGGAATTGAGTAGACCCTGGTGGAGCCACTAATAGTAAGAGCTTCTATCCAAAGGAAAAAAACAAAACCAATTTGTTTTTAGCAGGAGATAATTATTTCAGAATGCCCTAGAGTCTGCCCCGATGCTCCCTCTCTAATGTTGTCTGAGCACTATTTATTTCCAACACGTATTTTTCCACGTAAGTTTCCTCATCTGCTCTCTGATTTCCCTTCCAGAATGACCTTCTAAAAGGGTTGAGCCACAGAAAGGATGTTGCAGAGCCATTGCTGGAAGTGTGGTAAAATCAAACATGGAAGACTGAACATGAACTATTCTGTCAAGTTGAACTTAATACGAGCTCGTAAGAACGACAATAGACCACAATAAATAAATGAGTACAACCCAGCAGACAAGTGATGGTAGAGCAGTTGACAGCAAAATAATGCAGCCTATGTCTTTTCAGCTCAAGTATGGTGGGAGGTAATTAATTCAACGTAATGACATAATAAAATGACAGCCGTAATGCATCGAGTACCCTCTGGTTCAGCAGAGTCAAATTGCATTATGGCTCAGTCAACTTGAATGTTACAAGTCTTCACATTTTCATTTTTGCAAATTAATTTAGAAAATTAATCAAAACAAAATGAATGTATATTTTTGATGATGATGATGATGATATGTGTTTTTCTTAACGACATAAAACCAGAAGTACTACTGTAGTGCAATCAATTTCAAGCCATATTCCGCCTGTTCGTTTCAGCAGTGCATGCCACTGCTTTTAACTGCTTGTCCATCCGTCTAAGCTTCAAACTCCACTCATATTTACATAGTATACCACATGACAACAGATAACATTTCAATTAACCTTAATTTACAAAAAATTCAAGACAAACTCTTCGACTAATTGAACATATAAATTTGATATTGGAAGGGGGAATATCTCTACATAAAAACATTGTGAAACACTGAAAAAGTGTAATGCAAGGCGTGGCATGTGCCCCCAATGCTGCATTTGAAGAACTTATACAGACAGTGAGTGCATTAGTTCCCAAATAGGTACTGCAAGACAAATGTACATCATCCGCCTGTACTTGGCTGACAGACACTTTGCTTGATTAAAAATTGCAGAGCATCCACTTTCAAAAGGAACCATCCTCTTCTCACACTCAGAGCAAATTCACATTTGATCGGATAATTTAAATTAACGAAGTACAGAAAAACAATTCAAGATGGCAATCGTGATGACCACATTGAAATTCGGCAAGACCACTTTTGAAATGAACCTTCCTTAACCCACCCCCAAAACACACAGCTGTGGCAGCCATATTGAAAATAAAGTATGCCAAATTTTTCAAAGGAATCTTTCTCTACCCACCGCAACAAACACAGCAAATTTGAGTTTGATCTAGCTAAATGTTCTATACTTTTAGTTTCATGTTTAGCTAAATGTTCAAAACATTTAGCTAGATGTGTGAAACATTTCGCTAAATATTTAGCTAAATGTATGAAACAGTTATCTAAACATTTAGTTAAATGTTTAAAACATTCATCTAAATGTATGAAACATTTAGATAAATATTTGGCTAAATGTATGAAACATTTAGCTAAATATTTAACTAAATGTATGAAACATTTAGCTAAATATTTAACCAAATGTATGAAACATTTAGCTAAATATTTAACTAAATGTATGAAACATTTAGCTGAATATATGGAACATTTAGCTAAATATTTAACTAAATGTATAAAACATTTAGCTAAATGTATGAAACATTTCTTCAAATATTTAGCTAAATGTTTCAAGCATTTAGCTAAATGTATGAAACATTTAGTTAAATATGTAACTACATGTTTATACATTTATAAATGTTTGAAACTCATGTTCATGAGCTCCACCTTCAGGTGGAGTTTTCCTGTGGCTCAGTTGATAATGCTGCACTGTTTGTGAACGCGTCTGTCCTGGATCGTATCCAATCGGTGCTAGTTCTGTGCTAGCTGCATATTACTGGCGTTGCGCTGCTCGGCAATTTCTAGGTTTATGGGACAGGTGCTCTTGTATATCATTTGTGAAACTGTACATTGTTAGTTCGGGCGGGATTATATTAGGCTACACGTAAACTGAGCTGGAGAAAACGAGCACTCAGCTCATTAATAACATTGGCATTTCTTGGTACAAGCAGTTTGGTACTTGTTGTGCATTTACTATGCAGATATGGAGGATTGCCAGCCTTCCAGTCAACAGTGGAAAACAGTTTTACATGGCAAAATAGTGGAGAATCGTCAAATATTTCAGCATGCAGATATGGCAAACAGTTGTTGAAACTAGCCTATGTAAGTTTGAAAACGCAAATTTAATAAACAGTGAACTCCAGTGTTGATACTCGATTCTGCACCCTCGGTTAATATTGAAGGCAGAGGCTATTCGGCAGTTAAGATCAAAGAGCGAGGCAGATTATAATATGAAATCTCTTATTGGCTCAACTGCGGGGCAAATAGCAAAAGTGCTTCCCTTATCCGTTCCACTGCGGTACAAATAGCAGAACTGCTTCTCTTGTCAACCCCGTTGCGTGGCAGATAGCCGATCCCTTTCCCCCAATTCACCCCGCTGCAGGGCGAATAGCCACTTCCAATATGGCAACGTTCAAATCAGAACAAAAGAACAACGGGACTGCAATCGTATTTCAACCTATATTATACTACAGCAAATTATGATCAATACTTCCATGTTGATTTAAAAAAAAATCCTGCTTTATCTACAGCCAGGACAAATGATACGAAATATGAATAAGCCTAGCTTTATATTATTGAACATTAGGCACTATCTAATACATAAATGACCACGGGCAAGTTTATGTCAGTTTAAAAAAAAAAAGTATTTAGCTTGTTGAAACAGGTTTAGTCAGTTTTATTCTTCCCTCTTGTGCTGTCTGGCATCCAGAGTCATCCATCCGGCTTAGCGTAACCATTTCAGAACTACCTGGACAAGGGTGAATTAAATAATTGCCCCCGCCACCATTTGCTCAGTTGGTTGCAAAACAATAAATAAAAATCAATATTTTTTTCAATGCAGTTATGCTGTCTAGGATAGCATCTTTCCAATTACAAATGGCACGGAAAAAAAAAGGACAGGAAAAAGACTGGGAGAATTATTGTAAAGAGCGACCGGTTCTCCATGCCGACCCTGACGGTCAAGCTAAGTAGTATAAGCCCCAGGTTATGAACACTGGGACTCGGCGTGATTGTACGCAGCTGTAACCACAAGACCATCAGAGTCGGTATGGAGAACAGGTCTCGTTTTAGCGCTATACAATGATTCTCGCAATCTTTTTCCAGTCCTTATTTTTCCGTGCCATTTGTACATGGAAAGATGCTGTCCCAGACAGCGTAACAGCATTGAAAAAATACTGATTTTATTTATTTATTTATAAATATTTTTTTCAACTAACTGAGCAAATGGGGGCGGGGGCAATTTCTTAATTCACCCTTGTCTTGGTCGTTCTGAAATGGTCACGCTACGCTCCAAGCCGGATGGATAACTCTGAACGCCAGACAGCACAGGAGCAAAGAATAAAACTGACTAAACTTGTTTCAACGAACTAAATACTTAAAAAAAAAACTGATATAAACTTGCCCGTTGTCATTTACGTATGCATTAGATAGTACCTAATGTTCAATGATATAAAGCTATTTCTTATCATTTGTCCTGGCTGTAGATAAAGCAGGACATTTTTTTTTAAATCAACATGGAAGTATTGATCATAATTTGCTGTTGTATAATAGAGGTTGAAATACGATTGAAGTCAGTTGCTCTTCTGTTCTGATTTGAACATTTCAATATTAACCGAGGGAGCAGAATCGAGTATCAACATCGGAGTTCACTGTTAATTAAATTTATGTTTTCAAACTGATACAGGCTATTTTCAACGACTGTTTGTCATATCTGCATGCTGAAATATTTGAACGATTCTCTGCTATTTTGCCATGTAAAACTGGTAGTCCTCCATATCTGCACTGTAAATGCACAACAAGTAGGCTACCAAACTGCTTGTACCAAGAAATGCTATTAATGAGCTGATTGCTCATTTTCTCTAGCTCAGTATACTTGTAGTCTAATATAATCCTGCCCAAACCAACAATGTACAGTTTTACAAATTATATACAAGAGCACCTGTCCCATAAACCTAGAAATCGCCGAGCAGCGCAAAGCCAGTTATATGCAGCTAGCACGAGAACTAGCAAAGATTGGATTTGATCCAGGACAAAGACGTTCACAATTCACAAACAGTGCAGCATTATCTACTGAGCCACAGGAAAACTCCGCCGGGAGGTGGAGCTCATTAACATTAGTTTCAAACATTTATAAATGTATAAACATTTAGTTAAATATTTAAATAAATGTTTCATACATTGAGCTAAATGTTTTATAAATTTAGTTAAATATTTAGCTAAATATTTCATAAATTTACCTGTTTTATAGATTTATTTAATTATTTCGCTAAATGTTTCATACATTTAGGTAAATATTTAGCTAAATGTTTCATACATTTAGCTAAATGTTTTATACATTTAGTTAAATATTAAGCTAAATGTTTAATACATTTAATTAAATATTAAGCTGAATGTTTCATATATTTAGCTAAATATTTAGGTAAATGTTTCATCCATTTAGTGAAATATTTGGCTAGATGCTTCATACATTTAGGTAAATGTTTCATACATTTAGTTAAATATTTAGCTAAATGTTTCATTCATTTAGTTAAATATTTAGCTAAATGCTTTATACATTAAGGTAAATGTTTCATACATTTAGTTAAATATTTATCTAAATGTTTCATTCATTTAGTTAAATATTTAGCTAAATGTTTTATACATTTAACTAAATGTTTAGAGAAATGTTTCATACATTAAGTTAAATATTTATCCAAATGTTTCACACATTTAGCTAAAAGTTTTGTGCATTTAGCTAACCATATAAGTAAAAGTATAGAACATTTAGCTAAATGTTTCACACATTTAGCTAAACATATCAGTAAAAGTATAGAACATTTAGCTAAATATTAAGCTAATTGCTTTATACCTTTAGTTAAATGTTTTATACTTTTAATTATATATTTAGTTAAATGTTTCATACATTTAGTTAAATGTTTATACATTTTGCTTCATCATAGAAACCACTAAATAATAAAACTTTTAACTTATATAATTTTGGAATAGCACATTTAACGTTTACGCAGCACATTTAACATTTAACCTTGCCATTTCAAAGTTTATAAATGTGGGGAAAATGAACATTTCTTTCGCTAAATGTGAGAAAAAAAGGATAGTTTTTGTTAAATGTGGGGAAAAATGCAGTGAAAATTAACAGCATAAAATGTCCCATTCTGCACCCCATAATGTATTGATGTCATGACACAGGTATGACTTGTTCACTTTTTGATGGCTCACACCTGCAAATCATAAGGATGGTTTGAAATCAATGTTGTCATTCAAACCTGGAAACTGCATGGCCTGATGGGCCCTATCATACGCCAGAGTCCCTAAACCCGTTATTTGGGGATTTTGCATTGCGTAAGAGGCGTTCCCCCGCGAAAGTTGCTATCTTGCACACCTGCCTATATCCCTAAAACACCAGCGCTACCCGTTACATTATGCATAGGCGTGGTTTGGGCGTTACGCCAGTTAAACCAATCAGTGTGCCAGGTGCCAGTGCCTTTCGGAGCAGGCTGCGCTATCCCAAATCCTCAAACCGAAATCCGTGATGGAGAGAGGAAGGTCGCCACGTTTCTCCGTTGACGAAGTTAAATTGCCCATGCATGAGGTCAAATCCAGTCAGGGGAGGATCTGTTTTTGTTAAGTTAATCATGAGTTGTATTATTATTATTATTATAATTTTACATTGACATATTGTTTAATGTTTGGTATGTAGTAAAAAAAAAAAAAATCAAGCCTACCCCTTTTATGATGGAAACTTCAAAAAAAAAAAAAAAAAAAAAAAAAAAAAAATGCGTTTCGCCATGCACTTTCAACTCCCTCTCCCGTCTGAAATGAAGCATAGAACAAAATCCCATTTTAGAAGAATAAAATTAGGTCTATGCACTGGCACTCAGCGACGTAACTTTTTTTTTCCCCCAGCGAGAGCGGCATTTCAGAACTCTTCAGCGAATGAAGGTAATTCTGGTGACAAGTACGTGGTTCGTCCGTTTACATTTTCCAATCGGACAGCTGTCTATTTTTTTACAGCAAGTTGCGTGACCGTGCTGCAAAAACAGGTGTACATACTTGTCGTCGAAATTACCTTCATTCGCAAGAGAGTTCTGAAATGCCGCTCTCGCTGGAAAAAAAAATTCCGTTGCTGAGTGCATAGCGCTCTTGCGAAAGCCCAAATGCGGGTAGCGGGTGGTTTTAGGACCCGCTATACGCTTTCCCTAACGTGTGTGGTCAAGATAGCAATTGTTGGGAAAGCGCATAAACACGCCCACGGGCACACCTCCAGGCGCAAATAAAGGATTCGGCATAATGCATAGCGGGTAGTGTGGCCGCAAGATATCGTTTAGGGATAGTGGAAGCTGCTAAATGCTTAATTCACGGGTTGCGGGTAGTGGCAACGGGTAAGGCAGTGTGAAAGATAGAGCCCTAAATCTCAAAATTCAATTGGTTTAAGCAGTTTCATAGGTTTTTCCAGGTTTTTACCAGGTTTAAGAGATTCTCCAAGTAATGGTATTAAATCTGTCTCCCAACATAATTAGTCCATTGACATAATTTACATGTCCTTAATTTTCAATATATCTGGATTATGTGGAGATTATGTTTCTGAGAAAACCATCTCTCTAGCTACCTATCTAAATTGTTGATTTGAAGACGAAAATGGGAAACACACAGAGACATAATTTTTTTACATCTCACAAAAAAAGGAAAAAGAAAATCATTTATTGTATATTTGTTTATCCAGTTATCAAACAACTCCGTTTTCGATAGAAGGCATACAGAGTCAGAGTGAAAGTGAAGTGAAAGATTATGTTTGTTTTTCTGATATCTGCATCGATCTGAAACTGACAAGGAAACCTGCATTGCATTTGGCACCGCTTTGCACCAGGATCAAAATAGGGCACCAGTTCTTCCACGTTTTGGTCCCAATTCTGTGAAAGCAGTGCCACACCAATATTGCAGTTAATGGTGTGCCAGACAGTGCTCCAGGTGCAGGGCGAAGACAGTCTAGTTTCATGCCAACAGGAGTGTGGCGCACTCATGGCGCACATGTACTGGGTGAGATCAAAAGTTAAACATTATAGGCCCTGAATTGAAAACCTAATTGCAGTGTAAAATGCAACCACTAATAGCATCACAATTCAAAACTGGGTATGCTTGATGACATTTGAGTCATTTCGTGACACAATGAAATGGGGGAACTGTGGAACGTTCTTCAATAGGGTTGGTCTTTGATGAAATAATGACCTCTGGATGTGGTGGGGGATTGGTTCCATTAAGGCCAATCAGATCAGCTGTTATCATTCCCTTTAAAGGCAAAGAAAACACTTCTTTCATGTTCTTCTCGTTCCATAAATATTTTTTGAGAGTTTTTGTGATTTTTATGTACCGAGAAATCAAACCTCAAGCCTCTGAAATACAACTTCTTAGCACAAGTTCATGAATGCCGTCATTCTGTATATTTTAGCCAAACAAAAAAAAAACTTCATGTGGCAATGTCCCTGCTGTTATGATGCGCTTGGACACCAGAAGATCAGCAGATCTATATAAAGTGTGTGCAAATTAGTCTTGATTATCATTAGTGCTGCAGCTTAATTTTGCACTGAATGATCAAAGTTTGAATAACCAATAGTTCTTAGAACCTGAGTGACAAAATCCATCTTAATGCTGCTGTGTGCGGCTGTTGATTATCCCAACAAAACAGGAAACTCGGACCTACCCGTGGGCATAAGCTTGGACAGATTTCTCTAGGTGAAGCCTGACTTGTTACCACAGTGGTTGCACAACACTGGATTCAGCAAAGAGTCACTGGTTATGTTCTGCACACTTTTTACCCAGTTGTTTCGAGGAGCACATTACGCAAAGAATGCAGTAAATATCTGAATTTTGGAATTGCGGAATCATTGGCAGGCCCTGAAATATACAGCTAGGCTAGAGAAATGACAGCTTCAGTAACAGATAGAACAAGTAGGCTTTCCAAATCTTATGTCAGCCTTTAATTTGTCATTGTGCTTAAACCAATTCACAAATAATTCATTGGACATACTCTTGCTTACAGTAGCCATATTTTATTTAATTTATAACCCCAGCACTCTCAAGAATTCCGGTGTGCAGGTGATGCGGCAAGGTACCCCAATTCCAACTAACATGGCGCACCGGCAAAAACATACATATCAGGGCCAGTATTCACAAAGCATCTTATCTTACCGGTAGGAGTACTCCTAAGTCGCGCTAAAACATTTTATGTAGGAGTAAAATCTTAGAAGTTATTCACAAAGCCGCTGAGAGCAACTTTTAGTTAAGAAAACTGGTAACTCCTAGAATAGGAGTAGCCCTGAGATAGGTGGGAGTAAATCTCTGTTGCTATGGATGACGGCAATTCTCATGCACGAGTCTTGGGACAATGAGCACGGTGATTGGTTGTTTGGTGACAAGGGCGGCCCATTGAAAAAAATATCCCACATACAACCCATGGAGGAAAAAAATGTGGAAATAGTCCAAGCGACTGGTTTGTCCTATAAAATAATAACATGTTGAGCACTCCTGAAAATGCACTATGCGCAGTCCCCACATATCACGCTCTAGGCAAATAAACACACATAGGAAAGAGATAGTTGTAAAAACACCAAGAGCATAAAATGAGTCAATAATAAAATGCGTCATTTTCCCCAATAATTGGCAACTTATTACCCAATGAGAATATGTTGCAATCATTTAAATGACAAGCTGTTCAAGTTTGTTTGCCCTAAACTGTCGTGAATGAAAGTTCAAAAAGGACGCAAAAGCCCAACTGGAGCTACGACCAGTTACTGCTGCTGGCCCAGTTGGTGCTGGAGCTAAAGCAAGGGAAATTTGGCTCGGGGGTGAACAGCAAATCCTCGGACGACAGACGACTGCGAGAAGCGGTGGTATGGGCTACAATCGCAGGGAAGGTCCGAGATTGCAGCCTATGAACGGGCTATCGTTTAAACAGGAAAGCATACTAAGCTTGGTTTGTAATTTATAGCCAACAATTTAAATATGTATACAAAATATGACACAGGCTGTTATTATTTTGATGATCTATTAAATATAACCCTCACTCAACAGCCTAATAAAATAATTCATGCATAGCAGGAGGAGGTACAGCACCAAAGCCACTGTCCCCGAGCAAGTGGCATCCCGCAGGCACATAATGCCTGTCAAATAATTGGCATAAGCTGCTTTCCATTAAAATGCGAGTCGTGTGTGGATCCTGGCCATTTCGCAATAATGTCCAAAATATTGTATTCGGCATCAAATATTATCTGGGTGTTGATGGAATGAACTTTTTTTCTATTTACAAATACCTCTTACTCTTGGGTCGGAGAAATGATTCAAATATGGGTCTAGTCAATAGCACCGATAATACCGGGCATACCTGAGATGTGCATGAATTCAAGTTTGATTCTGTGTTGTTGGCGAATGTCCATTGTAAACCGGATAAACTGTCGGATGATATGGGGTTCACTGAGCGCAATGATTGTTTGTGAATTGAGCGACTGACAGATGACTGTGAAATCCATAAATTGTCCGCATTGCAAAGTTGCATTTTTCCGGTGGCCAAGTAACGAAGTGTTGTCAAACATTTTATTTCGGGGCTTATTGGGTTGTTTCTCATGGTTGGAGATGTAATTCTCTCCCTCACCAAGTCAACAACAAATAAAATCCCTTCACGGTCGATCCGATATCTTTTCAACAACTGCGCATCATTCACAATTTCCAATTAATTCCGTCTTTCAACAGCAGCAGCCATTTTCCGATTCTTTGTGAAAAGGTTTTAGCAAGTTAGGAGTCCGCTTGACTACTTCTAAGCTCTCCGAGACTTAGGAGCTACTTTTAGGCTTAAAATGCTTTGTGAATAACACTTAGAAAAAATAATTAGGAGTCCTAAATTGACGACTGACACCCATTTTTTTTAGGAGTTTCTCCTAAATCCGGCAATTAGGACCTACTTTTAGCGCTAAGATGCTTTGTGAATACGAGCCCTGATCTTCTCGAGCTGATTTACTGATTTAAAATATTTTCAAAAATTACCCAAAAATATATGTGAATAGAAAGGGCAGTGTACCACTACGGGGTAAGAGCTGAAAAAAGTGTTTTCTTTGCCTTTAAAA
Source organism: Gymnothorax javanicus (assembly GCA_029692085.1). NCBI lineage: Eukaryota > Metazoa > Chordata > Actinopteri > Anguilliformes > Muraenidae > Gymnothorax > Gymnothorax javanicus. The sequence continues at coordinate 42,123,891 of CM056195.1, forward strand.
TCAGTACATAAGCAAATTGGAAAACTGGCAATTTCAACATGTTGGGTGAAGAAAAAGCTTATAAATTTGACAGGCTCCACTAGGAATGCTTCTCTTAAAAAGAGAGAGATCAATTTGCAAACAACCACTCAGCCATTAAGAAAAAGCAGTGACGCTGGTTAGATCACTGATGACCTTCCCTCGCCTCCCTCTGCACACGCAGTTTGTTAACAGCGCAAGCAAGGTGAGTGATGAAAGTGTTAACTTTGATGATTTGAGCTTTGAGTTGGAATGTGGTGCTAGTGACTGTTGTTACAACCAAGTTCATAATACTTACAAGCGAACAACCTCTTGTTTTTATTTATTCATTTATTTATTCATTTTTATTTTTTCCCCCGGAAACGGCCACCGCATTTTCAAATGAATTAACCAACATGAAGTTGGAATAAAAACTCAATTTTAATGATAAAATCATTGGGCTATATTTAACCTTTCTCCCACAGTAAAATGGCTTCTATGCTGCTAATTAGAAGTGCCACAATCTACTGAAATAAACACCGACTGAAAATAGTTATTAGATTTCATTAACATAACCTTCTGACGAGAATGACTTTAAGTAAAGCCAGATGAATATGAAATGAAAGTTCAAATTGTGATAGCTCATGGACTAAAATCATAATGTTCCGAATAGATTTATTTGTAAAAATAGTCGACAAGTTATGATCAGTAGGCCTAACGTTAATGAATTCTAATCACACGTTTTACAGCATTGATTACCTCAGTGTCAGTGCTTCTTTTTTGCAGCAAAGAAACGTTTTATTGCCAGAGGCCATGACTATACTCTGTCAGAATATCCAAGTCTAATGATTGTATAGGCTAGTTAAAATTGACTTTTAATTAAGACAACGTATGGGCCTCATTCAGTTTAAAATGCAGTGGCCGTTTCCGAATAGAAGGGGAAAATACATGAAAACAAAGGGATGCTTGCTGATAAATCGACTATAATAAGCTTGGTAATAGCCTAACAACAGTCACACTATAAACACTGACCTGAGTTATTCATGGCTAATCTGGGTCGATGTACTGTACTACGAGTTGCGGTAATTTGTCTTACACAATTACGCTGTGTTAAAGGATTACTGGTTTTTCAGAAGGATTGAATGGTAAGACCCTTGAGTCATTTTCTAGTGTTTTCTGAGAAGCCAAATTACTTTTCAGAAAGGGGCCACCGCATTTTCAAATGAATCACATGGAGCTGTAATAGAAGCTTCAGTATAAAATCATAAGGCTGAATCACACCTCTCTGCCTGATTATAGCCTTCTATTTAAAATTGTTTTTATGGTGTAGAAAGAAAGCACAATAATCAACCGAGATTAACAGCCGACAGCAATGTTTGAACAGGCTGCAATTTATTAACATTACTTTTCAAACCTGCCGATCATTTTTAATGTTCTCCAGCTAGGTTAGATAGAAATAATCTGTTCAGAGCATTCATATTTTCGAGAATAAGATGATGCAATATCGGTTAGTTCACTTTATATTCATCAGGTTTTGTTAGGTGTCACCAGCTGCTTAATTAATATTCCAGATTAGTGCAGTATAAAAAGCGGCTAGTTGCGTATTGCTATACTACCGGCTTCGAACATTTTGAACAATCACATTCATAACAATTTATTTACTAGAGGCACTCGTAGAGTGCAAACCTCCGCCAAGGCAGCACAATCCAAATCTTCCTGAGTGGGAGCAAAGTTGAGTTATCGCGTGTCATACGATTTCAAGATGGCTGCCGTGGCGACCATATTGTTTCACTGATTGCGGTGAAAATCAATAGGGTCCATCCTTGATGTAATAGCAATGCACCCACAAAATTTCAGCCAAATCCGTGCATTCCTTTTTGAGTTTTGTTGTTCACAAACAGACAGACAAACAGACAAACAAAAAACATAACCTTTGCCCTAACTTCGTTGGAGGAGGTAATGAAAATGGCAGGCTAGATTAATATAACCCCAATTCTGAAATAGTTGGGACAAAGTGTAACTTGTGGATAAAATCAAAACGCAGTGACTTTCAGATCACACCAGCCAGTATTTAATTCACAATAGAACAGAGGAAACATAGAAAATGTTGAAACTGAGAAATTTTACAATCTTATCCACAGAATGAGCTCATTTCAAATTTGATGGCTGCTACAGGTCTCAAAAAAGTTGGGACAAGGGCCTGTTTACCATGGTGTAGCATCCCCTCTTCTTTTTAACACAGAGTGGAGGCGTCTGGGCATTGAGGAGGCAAGTTTCTTGAGTTTAGCCATTGGAATTTGATCCCACTCTTGTTTAATACAGGCTTCCAGCTGCTGGAGAGTTTTGGGTCTCCTTTGACTGACTTTTCGCTTAATTGTGTGCCAAATTTTCTCAATTGGTGAAAGATCAGAACTGCAGGCAGGCCAGTTCAGCACACGGACTCTTCTACTACGAAGCCATGCTGTTCTAATAGCTGCAGTATGTGGTTTTGCATTGTCCTACTGAAATACACAAGGCCTTCCCTGGAATAGATGTCATCTGGAGGGGAGCATATGTTGCTCTAAAACCTTTATTGTAAGGGTTTTCACCCTGCAGTCCCTCCCCTGCGGCTTGTTCTCACCTCTGCATCTGTTGCTCGTTAAGGTGGAAGTGATTGTGTAGGTATGTAGGGCTGGCAGTTGCCAGTCCTGATTGTCGCTGCATTCTCTTGATTGTATCCTGTGTCTCTGCTCCCCAGTTTCATTTAAGTGTTGGCTTTTCTTTTATTAAATTCTCCAGTTTTTTTACCGGCCTGTGCGTGTGGGTCCTTCCCTGCTTTTAGGCCCATGGTCCTAGCTCCCGCCGGAGTGACAGTGGTATCCGGCGGGAGCGAAACCATGACATTTATATACTTTTCAGCATTCATGGTGGTTTTTAAAACATGCAAGTGTCCCACACCATATGCACTAATGCAGTGGTTCCCAAACTTTCTCTGCTGGGCCCCCCTTTGGTACATAAGAAAATTTTTGCCCCCCCAAAAAAAAAAAAACAGGACATGCATACACATATTTTGTTTTCAGAGTCCATTGCACTTTATTTCACACATTGTAATTAATATAAACCTCAACCTTTTTTGAAAAAATAAAAGTAAACTGCCATAAACTGCAGGTTGTAATAAACTACAACTAATTTTAGAATTAGAAATAAATAACAAAATAACAAACCGCCTTTACGGTGTAATTATTTTAAGTGTAACTGTGTAATTATGCTCAGTGTAACAGGTTTCTTTTTTTAAATATTCAACAACATTGCTATTAATGCATTTTTGAAAAACTGCCTCTATGCAAAAATGGGTTTTAAAACATGACCAACTCCCTGAGAGGAAGAAAAAAACAAAAACCTAAAGGTTTGTTTAAGACAGACAACACGCTGTGGTCTCTCCTCATTACCCACCGTTGTACAGGTGAAGCCAAAGGCAAGATATGTGTCGTCATATTTTCTAGTCATTGCCTTGGAAGGAAATTGCTTAAGAAGCACATTTGGTGGTGCTTCATCCTCTGCTTTGCATTTACGTGGGAGCTCCGTCAAACATTTGTCCATGTTATGGTAGCAGTGTCATTTACTGTATTTATTTATTCATTCATTCTTGCCGTGCGTGAAAGTTTTTTTTCCCACTACAGTTCCGGACACCAACAGAAACTTACTTGCATACAGCCAATCAGCGACCTTGTGCCGGACCTCTGAAGGAGTGTCTCGAGACAGTAAAATTTTTCTCGCTTCACTGGCCTTGCACTTATGAAGTAAAAATAACTGAGATTGCATTAGCTTATTCTAGAAAATATGAATGCTCTGAACAGATGATTTTTGTCTAGCCTAGCTGGAAACATTAAAAATGATTGGCAGGTTTGGAAACGGCCACCGCATTTTCAAATGAAGGACACGAAGATTTAATAATTCAAAACCTCTTTTAAAGTATAAAATCATTAGGCTGTATCACACCCCTCTGCCTGAGTATAGCCGTCTACTTAAAATTAGGTTTCTATGATGCAGAAAGAAAGCACAGTAATCAACCTATATTAACAGCCGACAGCGAAGTGTGAAAAAAAATTCATGAACACCACTTGCCAAACCTGCCGATATGTTTGTTACGTTCAGTAGCTAGGCTAGACGAAAATAATCTGTAGGCCTACAGAGCATTCAAATTTTTGAGAATAAGCTGACGCAATCTTGGTTATTTCTTCTTTATATTCATCGGATTTTGTTTGGTGTCACTAACTAGTTTATTATTAATATGCCAGATCAGTGCAGGATAAAAAAAGCGGCGAGTTGGGTATTGCTAGACTACATTGATTGTAACCATTTTACCAGCTTCGAATATTTGAACAACTACATTCATAACAATTTATTTATGAAAATGGCAGGCTAGATGAATGATTCGGCCAACAGTTATGCTGAGATTTAGGCAGGCATTTACGATGTTATCGCAGTATTCTGGGCAGCGAATGGATTGTGCAGTCAGTGGTTCCGAGACCGTACCTCGACGCAAGGCCAGTAAAGACAGAAAAGATTCAACTGTCTCAAGACACTCCTTCAGTGGTCGGGAACAAGGTTGCTGATTTGCTGTATGCAAATAATTTTCTGTTGGTGTCCGGAACTCCAGTGGGGAAAAAAAAATTCGCTTCCCGTGCCCCGCGCCCCCCCTGCAATTGCTCTGCGCCCCCCACTTTGGGAACCACTGCACTAATGCATCCCCATACCATCAGAGATGCTGGTTTTTGAACTGTATGCTGATAACAGGAGGGGCGGTCTTTCTCCTCTTTAGCCCGGAGGACACGATGCCTATGATTTCCAACAAGAATGTCAAATTTGGACTTGTCTGACCACAAGACACTTTGCCACTTTGCTACAGTCCATTTTAAATGAGCCTTGGCCCACAGAACACGGCAGTGCTTCTGGATGCTCAACAATGGCTTCTTTTTTGCATGATAGAGTTTAAGGTGGCATCTGTGGATGGCACGGCGGACTGTGTTTACAGACAGTGGTTTCTTGAAGTATTCCTGGGCCCATTTAGTAATGTCAATGACAGAATCATGCCAGTGAGTGATGCAGTGGCGTCTGAGGGCCCGAAGATCACGGGCATCCAGTAAAGGTCTTCGGCCTTGTCCCTTACGCACAGAGATTTTTCCAGTTTCTCTGAATCTTTTGATGATGTTATGCATTGTCGATGATGAGACCTTCAAAGCCTTTGCAATTTGACGTTGAGGAACATTGTTTTTAAAGTATTCCAAAATTTTTTTACGCAAGCCTTCACAGGTTGGAGAGCCTCTGGCCATCTTTACTTCTGAGAGACTCAGCCTCTCTTAGACATCCCTTTTATAGCAAATCATGTTACACACCTGATGTTAGTGAACTTAATTACTTGCTAAATGTTCTTTCAGCTGATTCTTTGATATATTAATTGCTTTTTCAGCCCTTTTTGCCTGTGTCCCAACTTTTATGCGACCTGTTGCAGCCAGTAAATTTTAAATAAGCTCATTTTGTAGATAAAAATGTAAAATGTCTCAGTTTCAACATTTGAAATGTTATCTATGTTCTATTGTAAATAACATATTGGCTCATATGATCTGAAAGTCATTGCATTTTGATTTTATTCACACTTTATTTACACTTCGTCCCAACTATTTCAGAATTGGGGTTGTAGTTTGGCCAACAGTTATGCTGAGGGTAAGGCAGGCATTTACGATGTAATTGCAGTATTCTGGGAATGGACTGTACAGTCAGTGGTTCCGAGACCGTACCTCGGTGCAAGGCCAGTAAAGACCGCAAATTTCACTGTCTCGAGACACTCCGGACCAGTGGTCCGGACCAGCCCTCTAGTGGAGCAGGACAGTTACTGCAGTGGTCCGTGCTCCATAGGACAGTGGTCCAGACCAGCCTCCTAGTGGAGCAGGACAGTTACTGCAGAGGTCCATGCTCCACTAGACAGTGGTCCGGACCAGCCCCCTAGTGAAGTAGGACAGTTACTGCAGTGGTCCATGCTCCACAGGTCAATGGTCCGGACCAGCCCCCCAGTGGAGCAGGACAGTTACTGCAGAGGTCCGTGCTCCAGAGGACAGTGGTCCGGACCAGCCCCCAGTGGAGCAGGACAGTTACTGCAGAGGTCCGTGCTCCAGAGGACAGTGGTTCGGACCAGCCCCCTAGTGGAGCGGGACAGTTACTACAGTGGTCCGTGTTACAGGACAGTACAGTAACATGTTACAGCCCCCTCACCAAATATGGGAAGATTTCAAGTACATTAATGATCTGAAAGTGCTAGAAAACAGGGAAATCGGGCATTTTGCACCAGGCATCAAGTTTACCGTATCCAGAAAAAGTTTAGCCACATCTTCATTGGAAATATCTCCAAACCTGGCTTTAAAAGTTTGCCAGCGATCACTTTGGCCTTTTATATTTATCCTGGCCTTCAATCAATCTTCTCCCTGGCCTTTTCTTGCTCTTTGCGGGCCTAATCAGTTTGATATTTCTTTGGCCGCGGCATGTTGCTGTTGGTCAACTTTCTCTTCATTTTTGGCGCGGGGAGCTTTTGCGGGTCGCAAAAACTATTTTCACATTCAAAATTCGGGGGGTTGCAAGCGTTCTCAGAGAAAACATTTATTTATCCCCATTTATCTATTAAATTATATTCAAAAAATGGAAAAGTATCCCCTTGGGAATCACCATTTGCACGATTCTACTGCAAAATTGCTGTTATCTGCCCCACTATCTAGTTAGGGCTGACCAACGCTATTAAGCATGATACATTAATTGGCCTTTACCTATATCAATAACCACTGTCATGTGTCCTTTTCCTAACCTCTCGATGATTTTTTTCTTCTTTTGCGACTCAGGTGGATATTTCTTCCTCAACGAATGGCCAAAACTGCATGGAAATCTACTTCGATAAACTTGCGCGTAGTTACTTTCACCCCTTGAACAGTGGACAAGAGATGGTGCACTGTCAAGCACTCTATTATCTATGGTGTTAAAAAGATCCGCATTAGAGATTTGACTTTGACGCGGACATAATTGATCATCGATCCGGAGCCTCTTAATAGCTTGGATCCCTGATTTGCCTTTCAGATTCAGCTGGACATGCACGCAGAAGCTAAGCTGAAGAAAAATGAAAATTAAATTTTTAATTAAGAAATTCAATTTGTTTGAATAACGGCCACTCTTGTCAATTTATTCATTGAGAGAATATGTTTGTCAAATTTTTTTCATAATATATTTCATCACTCCGATCAAAAATACGGAACAAATGGCGCTCCGTGAAGATTCGCCAAGGAACTCAACAAATTATTTTCAATGAACGATTCCGCTATATATGGAATGGGTGGAAACCCTGCCATATGTGTCTACAAATCTTTAAATCGAAGAATTGTTTGAACCAGTCTTATGATATAACCTAGAGGATGTTACATGAGTCGGTGTGTCATATGAAAGTTACGAAATGAGTTGAGTAAATTTTTTGTTTGCTGCGAGCCTTAGCGAGCATAACTGAATTGCATAATTTAATAGAAAACAAACGTAATTCCCGTTAACACCTTACTGCTAATTCCCATTATGTTAGCACTGAGTGACTCCATCACTGCAATACCCCGTTACTCCCTGTGTCACGGACAATTGCGGTTGAACTAGCAATGGTTTTTGCAGTCACAGTGAACTGAGTAGCAAGCTAGCTTACAAACTAATGTTACATAATAGTTATGGAAAGATACTCTGTGCATGCTGGCTAGCTAGCTCAGTAACAATAAGTTAGTTATGAAAGTGGTACTAAGCTGGCCTGCTACAACGCTAAGACATACTGATTTTACCAATGTTACACTTGGTATTCCGTTTGGCCTGATGGAGCGATTTTTTTCCCCCATGCTGTCAGGCAATGAAATTTTTGCAAAAATAAGTCACGAGTTGGGCCATGGGGAAAGTACTGCTGTTCCGTGGTAAAATGCACTTGTCAACATTCATGTATCATGTACGTATGCAGAGCGAACAGCTGATCCAGTAAATGAACACAGTACTGGATGTTGACATTCTACTTTGAAGTTTGAATCATGGGATTGCACACAGCGCACGGCCAATTTTTGTGATAAACCCTGAAAAAGCGCAAGACTTTTCAAGAATATATGTTTGTGACACTTTTTATACACACACACACACACACACACAAAATCAGAAAATTCAAGGGACCTAAGTATTGCAAAAAGTACAAGTGTATTTCCCCACTTCTCTCTGTAGTATTAAAACACTGAGTTATAAAGCTGAAGATAGAGTACTACATAAATGGGCAGCACTGAACAAATTTGGAATTTTTGAAAGACGTTAATGATGAATTTTTCTTATTTTAACTATTCGAACATATTCTGAAAAGAACGCGGATGAACAACTTCACCAAATAAGACATGAGACATTACATTTGCCACCAAACTCATATTGATGATTTTTTTTTTTTTGATCTATTAAACGTGGCTACAAATGTTGGCTTCCTTCACCTGTGGAACTGTCAAAGTTGTCTGTTTCAGTGACCCAGTATGGCCATGCCTCCAGCCGTCCAGCTCACCGCTCTACTAAGACCCGGACTGCACTTGGCTTCATTATTCAATTATCACCTGCACCTGTTGTTCATTTCCACTGTGGGGTAGCAACATGCTATTTAAGACCAAGCTTAACACTCAGTCATTGCGAAGTCTTGTCTCTACATGCCTGTTCTGTATTCCTAGTCTTGTACAGACATATTTTCCGTGTTTCTCGTGTATTATTCTCAAAATCGAGCTAAGTGCTGTTTGTTTGTTTTATACTAGCACTTTATTTAAAGGAACCTCATTTCCTTTTTGTTTTTTTTTTCTATTTGTAATGCAAGCCCCAAGTCTGTATTACTAATAGTTTTAATTAACCTAGTTTCTATTTTGTTTTGGATTGCAACATTTGTGCCTTCTGCTGTGCAGTAGGCATAATAAATACAACCAAGTCCATCCCTGCACTTGAGTCCAGTCCTTAACTTTCTGTCCTCTGTGCATCTGAACTGTGTACAAAGCGCAACCGTTACAGACCCAAATATTGACAGCACACAAGTGGAGATTATATTCTCTTTATTCACGACTATGATATAATCTAAGTTTTATTATGTTTACTTGGCCATCATCATCTTCTTAATATTCTTCTCTGGTCTCAACAGGATTATATAACACTTAGGAGCAAATATACAGAGGAGGAGTCCATAGCTTGAGGCTAATATGGCGAATATCTCTACTGCAACAGTGTATTTCCCTGGGGAGCTGAAGTAGGCAGGGATGAAGGTGATCCACACTGCACAGAAAATGAGCATGCTGAAGGTGATGAATTTAGCCTCATTGAAGTTGTCTGGAAGCTTCCTGGCTAAAAAGGCCAGCAAGAAACAAATGGCCGCCAGCAGGCCAATGTAGCCGAGGACACAGGAAAAGCCAGTGACTGAGCCCACATCACATTCAAGAACGATCCTCGGACGATGGCCATGTATCTCAGCTGGGATGGGCGGTGACAGAAACAGCCACAGCATACAGATTAACACTTGGATGAAGGTGCACAGGGAGATGGCCATTCTCTGCTGCACTGGGCCAAAGTACCGCATGATGTTGCTGCCTGGGACAGAAGCACGGAAGGCCACCAGTACCACAACTGTCCTGCTGAGGACACAGGAAATGCAGAGCACAAAGCTGATCCCAAACAGCGTGTGCCGCAACATACAGGACCAGGTGTTGGGGCGACCGATGAAGGCCAGTGCACACAGGAAGCAGAGAGAGAGTGACAGCAGCAGCATGAAGCTCAACTCTGCATTATTTGCCCTGACTATGGGTGTTTTCCGATGGAAAAAGAAGGTGGTGATGACGCTGTACGTTAAAACCACCCCAAGGACTGAAAGCACGGCAAGGATCGTCCCCATGGTCTCCTGGAACGAGAGGAATTCAACTTCTTTTGGAATGCAAGTTGTCCTGGCAGCATTTGACCAGAATCGATCAGGACACTGCTGGCATTCTGTTGAACCTTACAAATGAGAAAAAATATATTGAAATATTAGATATGGGAAAAACAGAAACAATGAGTATAGAATGAAAAGATGTTTTTTGGCAAATGTGAGACGAGCCTTTGTGTTCTTTTTGGTCAGCAGTGGTTTTCACCTAGTCTCCCATGGATGTCATTTTTGCCCAGTCTCTTTCTTATTGTTGAATTATGAACACTGACTTTAACTGAGACAAGTGAGGCCAGCAGTTCTTTAGATGTTGTGCTAGGTTCTTTTGTGAACTCCTAGATGAGTTGTCGATAATTTTGGCAGGCCGGCCACTCCTGGGAAGGTTCACCACTGTTCCTAGTTTTCTCCATTTGTGGATAAATGGCTCCCACCGCAGTTCGCTGTAGTCCTAAAGCCTTAGAAATAGCTTTGCAAACCTTTCCAGGCTGATATATGTCAATGACTGTTTCTCATCTGTTCTTGAATCTCTTTAGATTGCAAAATGACATGTTGCTGTTTGAGATCTTTTAGCCTACTTCACTTTGTCAAACAGGTTCTATTTAAGTGATTTCTGGATTCAACAGGTCTGGCAGTAATCAGGCCTGGGTGTGGCTTGTGAAATTGAACTCAAAAAATGTGGTTAATCACAGTTAATTCATGATTTAAGAAGGTGGGGGGCAATTACTTTTTCACATAGGACCAGGTAGGTTTGGATAGCTTTTTTTCCCTTAATAAATGAAATCATCATTTGAAAACTGCATTTTGTACTTACTCGGGTTATCTTTGTCTAATATTAAAATTGTTTGATGATCTGAAACATTTAAGTGTGACAAATATGCAAAAAAATAAGAAATCAGGAGGGGGGCTAATAGTTTTTCACAGCACTGTACTCAGTTTACTAAGCATACTGCCAGTTACCAAATGTGCTCCTGTTCCTTACAACAGCCAATAGAGTGCACTGGAAAGGCTGTAGGTATGTATGTTATAAGGATTTGGCTCATATTTCGGTAGTTCAGATAATAAATTTGACGGCACATTTTTCAAGAAATAAGTCAAACATCGAGATGAAGAAGCTGAGCCATCTTCTTGTTTTATCACAAAGATCCTTGATGAGGAGATCAGTGCTTTTTGTTTGATGGGTGAACATCTTATGGTGCATGGTATGTGCAGAAAAGTTAAGCACGACCAATAAGTTTTCTTTATTTCAATGTTTAGAAATGCATGTAAAGGTATCCTGGAAAAGCTTTATGCTGGAATGTATTTATTTTTACAGCCTGCATTTAAATTGAATCTGGAAAATGTGAATTGTATGATTTCTGGAAGTTGTATTGGCTGATAAGTTTATGTTGATCAATGAGATGATTTTACTGGAACCTGTTGTAATGGAAGGAGTTCATTTGGAGAGGAGATGAAGGAAGATGGAAGATAGCAGGCAGCTATTCCAAATCTTGAGGAGCGTACAGATATGATTTTACAGTAATATAACTCACTCTCAACTACTGGGGAAGAGTTTAAGTCATCGTTGTTCAGCCTGAGCATTTTGGTGCCTTCTAGTGCAACTTAGACAGCTTAATGCAAGTATTTTTCAGGGTAATATTTTAGGATTTTCAAGTCAAATTAATTCTAGTTTTTTTTTTGTAAAGTTGAATTTCAGTTAATGAAGCAACATTCCTCTATTCCAATCACAATACTAACTAGAGGGTGTGTCCAGAAGGCCACATCACCCCGCTTGCGCCCTCAACGCCACGTGAAGCTCAATGGCATGATGCAATTGGTCTCCCAATATATGGTTTCCTATTTGTGACTGAGCATAACATAGGGCCTATCTCTGGCGGTTTCCCAGTAACAGAGCCAAAAAATATGATGTCGGCCATTTTGACCTTTCAAGGTCACTTGAAGGTGAAGGTGATTGGGCCATTAAATTTCCCATAAATTACTTCCTATTAGTCTTCAATAGTAACTATGGGTCTATCTTGCACCGTTTGGCTGCTAGAGCACTCGGAAAAGTGGTGATGCTGAGTTTGACCTTTCAAGGTCACTTGAAGGTGAAGGTCACGGTGCAATTAGATTCCCATATATGACTTCCTATTACTGGTTAATAGTAACCATGTCTGTATCTCCCACCGTTTGGCCCCTAGAGCTGCCTGAGAAAGGGGTGACCTTGAGTTTGACCTTTCAAGGTTGCTGAAGGTCATAGGTCAATGTCATGGTGCAATTGGTCTCCCCATATATGGTTTCCTATTTGTGATTGCATATAACATAGGGCCTATCTCTGCCAGTTTCCCAGTTACAGAGCCTGAAAATATGAAGGTCGGCCATTTTGACCTTTCAAGTTGACTAATAGGTCAAGTTGACAGTGTCATCAGATTCCCCATATATGACTTCCCATTAGTCTTCAATAGTAATTATGGGTCTATTTTGCACCGTTTGGCTGCTAGAGCACTCGGAAAAGTGGTAATGCTGAGTTTGACTTTTCAAGGTCACTTGGAGGGCAAGGTCACGGTGCCATTGGATTCCCATATATGACTTCCTATTACTAGTCAATAGTAACCATGTCTCTATCTCCCACCGTTTGGCCCCTAGAGCAGCCAGAAAAATGGTTGACCCTGAGTTTGACCGTTCAAGGTCGCTGAAAGTCATAACATTTGGTGGTAAAAGAATCTGCATACTCAACTTCCTATTAGTAATTAATAGTAACTACATGCCTATCTCCAACCAATTTCAAATTATAAGCAGTGGAAAGTCTGCCCTATCTCCCACTGTTAAAAAAATCTTCAAACTGATCCAGAATCCAGCATTTGATCCGGATCTTCACCAAAAACTAATCACTTCTTCACTTCCGCCTAAGGATTGTCCCTACCAAATTTGAAGACAATCCGTACAGAATTGTGGCCTGTAGAGTGCAAACAGATACACAAATAAATAAATAAATAAACGCAACAACCACATACACCCTTCCACAACTTTCATTGCGGGCAGGGTGAATAAAAGCGACAACCACATACACCCCTTCCGCAACATTCATTGCAGGCGGGGTGAAAAACGCGACAACCACATTCACCCTTCCGCTGCGGGCGGGGTGAATAAACGCGACAACCACATACACTGTTCAGAACATTTGTTATGGGCGGGTGAACTTCGCGCCACAAACACTGGTACATTTAGTCCTACAAGCAAGCATGAATTAAATTGAAGAGCACAGCAATTATTTCTTTGAAGCAGTTCTTCTATGTTTTTATTATTTATTCTTTATCTCACATCGGTAACCTGTCTTATCCTGTAGTACAACAAGCCGTATAAAATAATTAACATTACCTAGCCTGAGCATTTTGGTGCCTTCTAGTGCAACTTAGACAGCTTAATGCAAGTATTTTTCAGGGTAATATTTTAGGATTTTCAAGTCAAATTAATTCTAGTTTTTTTTTTGTAAAGTTGAATTTCAGTTAATGAAGCAACATTCCTCTATTCCAATCACAATACTAACTAGAGGGTGTGTCCAGAAGGCCACATCACCCCGCTTGCGCCCTCAACGCCACGTGAAGCTCAATGGCATGATGCAATTGGTCTCCCAATATATGGTTTCCTATTTGTGACTGAGCATAACATAGGGCCTATCTCTGGCGGTTTCCCAGTAACAGAGCCAAAAAATATGATGTCGGCCATTTTGACCTTTCAAGGTCACTTGAAGGTGAAGGTGATTGGGCCATTAAATTTCCCATAAATTACTTCCTATTAGTCTTCAATAGTAACTATGGGTCTATCTTGCGCCGTTTGGCTGCTAGAGCACTCGGAAAAGTGGTGATGCTGAGTTTGACCTTTCAAGGTCACTTGAAGGTGAAGGTCACGGTGCAATTAGATTCCCATATATGACTTCCTATTACTGGTTAATAGTAACCATGTCTGTATCTCCCACCGTTTGGCCCCTAGAGCTGCCTGAGAAAGGGGTGACCTTGAGTTTGACCTTTCAAGGTTGCTGAAGGTCATAGGTCAATGTCATGGTGCAATTGGTCTCCCCATGTATGGTTTCCTATTTGTGATTGCATATAACATAGGGCCTATCTCTGCCAGTTTCCCAGTTACAGAGCCTGAAAATATGAAGGTCGGCCATTTTGACCTTTCAAGTTGACTAATAGGTCAAGTTGACAGTGTCATCAGATTCCCCATATATGACTTCCCATTAGTCTTCAATAGTAATTATGGGTCTATTTTGCACCGTTTGGCTGCTAGAGCACTCGGAAAAGTGGTAATGCTGAGTTTGACTTTTCAAGGTCACTTGGAGGGCAAGGTCACGGTGCCATTGGATTCCCATATATGACTTCCTATTACTAGTCAATAGTAACCATGTCTCTATCTCCCACCGTTTGGCCCCTAGAGCAGCCAGAGAAATGGTTGACCCTGAGTTTGACCGTTCAAGGTCGCTGAAAGTCATAACATTTGGTGGTAAAAGAATCTGCATACTCAACTTCCTATTAGTAATTATAGTAACTACATGCCTATCTCCAACCAATTTCAAATTATAAGCAGTGGAAAGTCTGCCCTATCTCCCACTGTTAAAAAAATCTTCAAACTGATCCAGAATCCAGCATTTGATCCGGATCTTCACCAAAAACTAATCACTTCTTTGCTTCCGCCTAAGGATTGTCCCTACCAAATTTGAAGACAATCCGTACAGAATTGTGGCCTGTAGAGTGCAAACAGACACACAAATAAATAAACGCAACAACCACATACACCCTTCCACAACTTTCGTTCTTGGGCGGGGTGAATAAAAGCGACAACCACATACACCCCTTCCGCAACATTCATTGCAGGCGGGGTGAAAAACGCGACAACCACATTCACCCTTCCGCTGCGGGCGGGGTGAATAAACGCGACAACCACATACACTGTTTCGCAACATTTGTTGCGGGCGGGGTGAACTCGCGCCACAAACACTGGTACATTTAGTCCTACAAGCAAGCATGAATTAAATTGAAGAGCACAGCAATTATTTCTTTGAAGCAGTTCTTCTATGTTTTTATTATTTATTCTTTATCTCACATCGGTAACCTGTCTTATCCTGTAGTACAACAAGCCGTATAAAATAATTAACATTACCTAACAAACTTTTTTTCAACATTTCAGTTCTTAATTCATTATCACATCTTCTTTTAAATGTCTGTGGCTTTTTCTTTGGCTCTCATTTATTAGCCATTTGTTATCATGACAACATGGAGAATCAAAACAACAAACCACTTCAATAAGTTCCAAAGAAAACTGGAGCAATATCAATAATAAAAACAGCATTCAACCCCTAGAAAAAATTATGGAATCTCCTCACACGGAGGATGTTCATCTAGCTTTTTACTTCATAGCAAGTAAACAAATCGTAGATATGACACAAAACAATTTTGTTCATTAGCTTATAATTCAGCCATCACGGAACACACCTCAAACAAATTAGATTAAATTATTTTAATTAATGGAATATTTTCTTCTTAATCAAGTAAAAGAAAAAAAATATGTAATCACTCATTTACTTTACAGTTAGTGGGTTGGCAAGTACTGCTGAAAAAGTGAGTTTTTCATATGTCCCATTTAAAATGCAAAAATAAGCTGATAAACTGGTTTTACTAAATTTGAAATATAGGAATTATGTCGCATCATTGTAGACAAAATATATGTGCCATCAGTGAGCATTGATACATGAACTGATTTCAAATTTGGGCTGCACCCCACCCCATATCCGCATATTAAACAAGGGGGAAAAAATGCATTTAATTTAGCAAGACTTAACCTGTTCAACCTGAACACCCCTGTATTTTCAGACAGATCTTCTGCAGCCTACCGTCAGAGGCACTGAAACCTTACATTTTTTTTTTTTGCATAATTGCTCTCAACCCATTTCTGTTCAAGATCGCCTGAGTAACTATCACAGTTTTTTTTTCTTTTTAATTGAATCAAGACCGCTACATAAGCATATAATTAAGAAATCATAAATTAATCTAAAAACGATCACCGACAGACGACACTAACAATGTACATAATTGTTTACACGCGATCTTGTAAGGATGGCATTAATCCAAAGAATTAATCCAAAAATTACCACTAACTACAGTACTCGTTTTAGCATTTTCTGAGCAGTGTAATTCATTTTAAGATAGCACTTCACTAATCAAAATATCTTCAAAGGTAAAAAGCCTTTAAAACATCTTCAGCGTGTCAAACTACAAACATTGGCGCAAACCTGCATATTACAGCCTTAGGCCAGGTAATATGTGCCGTCTCACGATACACAGGATTCAGAATATTCAGCAGACAATTGTTGTTCAATGGTCTGATTAAGAAAAATGCAAGATAACTTTTTTGATGAAATAAACACGAACGCAAGCTAAAAACAAATTTACCAGTCTTTAGGTATTCTGACTAGTCTTTGCAAATGGGTGAATCAATGCTTGGTCACGTAATACGTGTGAAAAACACATTAGCACACTTACAGCCACAATGCGGTAATAATTTATACATTTACCAACATTTTGACTCTGGTCTTCTTCTGGACCCTCCCCCACCCTCCTCCGGTATCGAAGCGGCCAGGCAGCCAATCAGAGCAGCGCCTTGTTAGCATAGCCTCACCGCCCACTCAAAACAGCTGGTGTTTCAGGCCGGCACAGACAGGATGAGAAAAGAGGTCTCACTTGGCCTGGATGTGTGCGGTTTTTTTTTGTAACTCAATTCTTCACATTATTTTTTAAGACCCATTGGACATATTTTAAACGACTAAAATCAGCATGATATGGGACCTTTAACATCGGTATTCACAAATGTTTTGGAGTCAGTTGGGTTCACTGAGAGTGTTGTTGTCCCAACACATTTTCATGGTCATACCTCAGACCTGGTCTTAAGCTTTAGTGTTGAACTTGACAAGGTTGAAATTCATTCACATAATCCCAGCCTGTCTGACCATTTTCTTATCACACTCTGTCAACAATTGGCCCACCCTGTATTGTCATAAACTAGGATGTACACAGGTCGTACTTTTACTGCCACAACTTAAACAAAATTCATTGCAGTATTCCCAACTTATATTGATTGTCCAGTCAGTCCCCTGTGCACGTATGATGGAGCTGAAAAGTTTGCTGATACTCTCCCTAGCACCCAGGGGCGCCTTAAGGGGGGGGGTTACCACGGACGACTCTAGGGGCCCAGCATTCACAGGGGCCCCACAGAGGATACTGCTATTATAAACATTTGTAAATAAAATATATGGACGCTTTAATTTTATATTTTAATTTTTGTAATGACTTTATCGATTTAAAATGAATTTGTTGTTTGTTTCTCAATTTTCAACTTTTTAAGAATAATCTTAGCACATCGGCCCCCCCTCTTACTATTCACCATTTCGTACGGCCCAAGTTACGCTAGTGCCTGAACTGGCCGCAAAATTTTTTTCTGCAGGTCGGTTGGTACCATTACGTACATCAGCCAATCACAGATTGGCTCCGGTACTATTGTATGTGCCATTAGCCAATCACAGCTTGGCTGTACTCACGCATTGATGAGAATGGAAACGCATTCGACATGTCTCTGTCAGCTGAGTTGTGCACATGGCAAATTTGTAAATACTCATCATACAATAACGATGTAAGTGCTCCACAATACGCAAAATTACAAGTACACTAGCTGGTCTGCTGCAGAAGTCCAATAGTCTACTCATTAGGCCTTGGCTTCAGTGACTAATACTGCAGATCAAAGAGCAAATTTCGTGCTATCAGACTGTGTTTACCAGTGTTTTATTTCGCTATGTAGATTTTGCTCATTTCGAATGGTATTAAATGGAAACGCACCTTGAGTGTGAGGACGATGTCTGACGTTATTAGCCCCAAAAACAGTCTGCTTCGTGACCGTAGACTGTTCGTGACACAGACTCCTATTTGAGGCATTGCGCTGATAAGCATATGGTCTTCGCTGGTGTACATTGGGGAGGCGTTACCAGTTAGTTTTTGAATCAGTATTTTTGAACATTTGCTGCAATCGACAAAATACAATTCTACTGATCGCTGGCCAATTATCGGAACCCCGAAGAAAACAGACTATCTTTAAGAACCGCAGCTTTTCTCATCTTTATCGTACTCTAATGAACATAAATCATCTTGCACTCGAACCAACCAGTCACTGATTTCATACATGCTACATGAATAATCATGTACATGCGGGACTTCAGATCAGAGTGAAAGAACGCATCCAATCCAATCAGTCAGCATAGAAGGTTTGCGATTGATGTTGAAACGAGCTAGCTATATAAAACCATTTGCCACTGGACGCATGCATCCATAGCTCGTATCAACATCAATCTCTTACTTTCTGTCCTGATGGATAAAGTTCTTCGGTAGGATTATTTACTTTGATCTCTAGAACACGTTCATGTTTAACAATCAACAAAAACGTATTTTTCCGATATGCACCTTTAATATTAAATGCCGTTATGCACAGATGCAGCAGCTCCAGAAAATCTTCCTCAACCCCCCATACACAAGATACTGTCGAATGGGAGGAAGGTGAGCACTATAGGCTACAAGATGATACATAGCCTACAATAGTCCCTGAATAAAAGGCTTTTTGGTTAGGATTTCTGTAAACTGAATATTTTTGCAAACTTGCTAGGCTACCTTAGTGTACAATTATTGAAATGAACTGAAAAACTGGCGCACTAAAGGCCCATTCACACTGGGGCGGAGTGGAAAAGCGGCACGGATTTGCGGAATATTCGCAGCACGAAAATTCCGCGTTAAACCATTCACACCAAACTCAGTGCGAAATTTCACGTTCTTGTGTTCCAATTCCGCACAGGGGAAAAACAAATTCACGAGTTATAATTTAACCTAAATGAACCATGACAGCAGCAGCAGCGATGATGACATTGTCTGTATGTATCTGAACCATAACGTTATCCTCACAGTCTACTTTTGCACTGACGTAGCCAACGAACGTTTTCCTTATTGATGTCTGGACCTGGGGCTGTTTCAATAAACTTAACTTGTACAACCCAGGCAAAGCTTCATCAAAATTTGCACCTCAGCGACGCACAGCTTCATGATTTAGTGTACAAATATTCAACATATGAAAACGTTAATCAAAAAAAAACCAACTATTAGCTAGATCTCTAACTATTATGAAAAAGTAAACTAACTGCGCACATAGCTATAAGATGTCACGTTAAATTTCAGTGTTAACTGAATACAAGCTATCTAGCTAATCAAAAGGTTCGAATGCTGTGACATCAACAAAAACAAATCATTTCATTGACTAAAAGTACAATTTCGCAGTCGGATTTTCGCAGAAGCTTATGTCCGTGCGGATGTTTTTTCTGCCGCACAGAAATTCCGCCTTGGTGTGCAAGCTTACATTAGAGCCCATGGAATTAGTTCCTATAAAAATCTGCGCAAATAATCCGCACGGAAATCTGCATTAGGTGTGAATGGGCCTTAAGACAGGTTTGTGAGTTAGTTTTATTAAAAATGCAAAGTTGATGTTTTGTTGCAGGTTATCCATGCCCAGCTCATTCAAATCAAATAGTTAGCCTGTATCACAACTATGTGTAGCCAATGGAGCTTACAACCTACTGTTAAGGCCTATGACAGATTCTGAATATATGAGTATTATGGGTGCTTTAGAGTCAGGGCCATCTTGAAGCCACGAGGCAACCACAGAGGCGATGAGTGATCAAATATTATATATATATACACAAAACCCCAATTCCGAAATAGTTGGGACAAAGTGTAAATTGTGAATAAAATATAAACGCAATGACTTTCAAATCACACCAGCCAGTATTTTATTCACAATAGAACAGAGATAACATATCAAATTTTGCAACGGAAAAATCTTACAATTTTATCCACAAAATGAGCTCATTTCAAATTTGGTGGCTGCTACAGGTCTCAAAAAAGTTGGGACAGGGGCCTGTTTACCATGGTGAAGCATCCCCTCTTGTTTTTAACACAGAGTTGAGGCATCTGGGCATTGAGGAGACAAGTTTCTTGAGTTTAGCCATTGGAATTTGATCCCACTCTCGTTTAATACAGGCCTCCAGCTGCTGGACAGTTTTGGGTCTCCTTTCACGGACTTTTCGTTTAATTATGCACCAAATGTTCTCAATTGGTGAAAGATCAGGACTACAGCCGGGCCAGTTCAGTACACGGACTCTTCTACTACAAAACGAGTGAAGGAGCTCCTGCCCATTCTTAGCTGCCCAATTCTACACACAATTAATTCGACACTGATTTCAGGTTCTGTTCCCACTCATTTAAGATGGCAGATATCAAGCCTCAACTTAGAACCAAATTTGGATCCCACAGTCCTAGCCAATTATAGTTTGATCTCAAACCTCCCATTTCTGTCTAAGATCCTTGAGAAATGTTTCGCTCAATAGCTTTCTTCTTTCCTGCAAACTAAGGTATAAGAGAGAAAGAAGGAACAGACTATCACTTGCATCAGTTTATTGAGAGGTTTCAGAGCCTGGAAACGGTAGTCTTGGCAACTCAATAAACTGATGAGTGATTCGAGTGCTCCAGTCCTTCATTTCTTCTGAATGAGCACCCGACCTCTGACAAGAGAGGGGCTGAACAAGGGATTCCTTTATTTTAAGGTATAAGAGAGGTTTCAGTCTGGCTTGAGAAAGCCCTATAGCACTGAAACAGTTCTCACTGCAGTAATGAATGATCACTTTCTCTCCATGGATCATGGCTGCATCTCTGTTCTTTTCAATTTTGATTAAAGTGCTGCATTGATAGCATAGACCACCATATTCGGCAGGGTGGCTTAATCATCATAGAGCCATAATCATCATCAAACTGAAGATAATGATTTTAATGTTCGGAAAAATTGTAGACTTTAGCTTTAACGGCGCCAGACGGGCTAGTTACTGCCTTAGTCACCGGTGAGGGCCATATGGTACAGTGGCGGCTGGTGAACTGGCAATAGGGGAGGCTCAAACCCATCCCTTGAAAATAATGATTGGTCATAACCTGTTTTCAATCATTCATTTAAATTACCACTATAAAAGCTCCGAAAACTCTCAACATTACCAGGTATGGTCAGTTTTCATTAATAGTGCACACCTGTCAACTCTCATGCATTCCGCGCCAGTTTTAGTGGTATATTTACGTTCCCCTTGCTGTAGTCAGCAATTATTCAATCAACGCATGTGTAAGAGCTTCTCACACAGAATTGAAGTCCTTGTGCATGGAGGTTTATCAGTTTCACCTGCGTTTTGACTCCGGACTTCTCACGCATTTCTTTACTCAGGGGTTGGAAGCAATGCGTGTGTTTCATGAATGTTTAAACTGTTTAAATGAAATGGGATAATTGGAAGCAATGGAATTGCATAAAGATGTTTCAAACGATCTTATTTCATTTAAACTATTTCAACGATAATGAAACACATGCATGACCCAAGAGTCAAGTTCAAATCAAGGTCAAATGTCAAAATGCAGCTAAACCCAGAACATTATGTTTAAGTCCATTGAAAGCTACTTATATGCCAACTTTGACTGCAATATCTGCAAAATTTGCTGCAAAATGGCCAAAATGGTACTTTTAAGATGGCGGCCATGGGGGCCATATTTGTAATCAGATTGGAACACTATGAAAAAATGTTATTGTCCTCATGGGTGGGAACATGCATAGAAAGTTTCAGCATCATTGGTTCGGCAGCTTCTGAGAGGAAGATGTTTATAGCTTTGTGGACGTAGCCCAAGCGCAAAGGTCGAATAAAGGTCAAATATCAAAAATCAGCAAAACTCAAAATATATATGTTGAATATAAGTATATGGTATATATAGCCCATGGAAAGCTACTTGTATACCAACTCTGGCTGCAATATCTGCAATATTAGCTGCAAAATGGTATTTTCAAGGTGGCCGCCATGGCAGACATCTGTCCGATGTGTTTTAGGGCTTGCTACTAGCTACATATCAGTCAAATTTCAGTGCAATTGCTGCAAAAAGGGCTGACTAATGGCTCTTTATGGTATTTTCAGTATAGCCACCTGGAGGCCATATTTGAAATCGGATCGGAACGGCTCAAACCAACTTTGGTGTCCTCATAGATTGGAACATTAAAACCAGGTTTCAGCTTCATTGGCCCAGTGGTTTCTGAGAAGAAGATGTTAACAGATGAGCGACGACGACAACGAACAACGGACAAGCAGCCCATGGCATAAGTCCAGGTGAGCTAAAAATGTGCTTTGTAATTAAAAGGTATTAATACAAAAAGATTATCACGATTGTATTGAGTTAATTGTATCATGAATCTAAACTTACAGTGTCATCACTTGCAGGCATACATTTGATCATAATAATAATTTAACTGTAGAGCCTGTGCTCTATTTCTCGCAACCAGTGTTGTGATATAAGGTGAATCTTAAAAAATATTTGTCTTCTGGAATTTATTTGATTCTTTCTTTTTAGTTTGGAATAATAATTTTTGGGAAACAGTATGAGTACCCTCAACAAAATTTGGTTCGACCGACAGAGTAGCTTATGGAACCCATAATAGCCTCGTGACAGAGAAGTATATTCGGTTAAAGAGTCTTATAAGTTTAACTGATGATGAGTGCCAGATTTGGTAGCAAGTGATTGTGGCCACAGTAACAACTCGTAGACTGTACAATATGCGGCGAACATTAAATTTTTCGGTAAATGAAGGATATCTAATTGGATGACATACAGCAATGGCCAAACTGCAAAGCAGATAGCTCAGCCAAAGCTTTACTCATGGTATACTGTATTGCACAACACAGTGCATTCAATAGTGAACTGACGACTAAGTGGAAAACAATGTCGGTGTTTTTCTTAAGATCATACAAGCATCCAATAATTTTCTTTAATTTTTTGAATAACACAAAAAATGTCCAGTAGTCTAAAGTCCATAAAGTCAAGCATCTTCACAAAAACAAACATAAAAGTAAATTGTAAATGTACCACTCCTCCACGTGGATATCAGAGGTGTGACAAGGGTGGCATTATTGGTAATGAAGTTTATCCAACCCCGTAAGATGGATCGTACCTCCGTCAATTTTGCCGACTCACAGCTATAGCATAGACTGTTTATGAATTCACTTGTACGCAGAAGAACAACTCCCTTTGGCGGATCGCAGAAGCAGGTGTAATGGTCCCTAGGCCTCTTGCATATGATCAGGCCCTGTAAGTCTCCTTCATATCACATTGCTTATATTTAGGTAACTATGGTAAAAATAAGGACAATGACTTGCTTACTTTCATACTCAATGGTTTTGAGAGGGAACAGTTGTAAATACCCGTGGTATTGGTGATCTCCCCATCTGGACATGGTAAGCAGTCAAAGCAGCAGATGGGCTTTCCTTTCTGTACGGCCTTTCGAGAGCCTGGGGGACAGGGCATGCTGCAGACAGACACAGGTATCTGTGCGCATCCAGAACAACGAGCAGAACAACACATCATGTCAATTCAACACTTGAAAGCATTTTATTCCCTCAACAGCATTTTTATTTCTGGACTGCTGGTGTTAAAAGCACCATTGATCAAGCGGCCAGTCTGGAAAAATCTGTGCGATTTGTTGAGTTTTTTGTTTTTGCAAAATGTTATTGTGAAATTTCCAAAAATGCCCTGTGGGCCTGAAATGCTAAAACTGAGTTCACCAGATTAACTTGTATCAATGATGAATTAGGCTGTCTAAAAAGTACTCTTCCTCATAAAATGTATGCCATACCAAAATTCATAGATCAATTTACCTCATTCTGGCCACCACCCCAGATGACTTTTTTCGAATTGATGTCAAACTTGCTGTTAGATCCATCCACAGCATCAAATTGCCCAACTTTGACAAACATCACTTTGCCATGTGCCCCCACTTGCCAATTAATGATGTCATAAGAGGCCGGTGGTTCACCATTCTTATCAAAGTGTGTAGCCTCCCCAACTGGCGTAGTGAAGTTTACAGCGCTGAGGAAGTGAAGAATCTTAGGGACAGAAAGATTGACATATACACCAATATATCATGAAATTAAAAAATACAGATATTTTCATTGTTTGAAAATTGTTCTTCTCTCAGTAATTTCTGTTTTAAAACTTGTGTCACTCAAAATAATGTTAACAAATTAACCTGTTTGTTAATTGAACCTTAATATCAAACCTTATAATGACACATTCACATGTTTGTGTTATATCCATGAGATGTTCATGCAGGATTTTTCAAAAATAATAAATAAATGCAACACATGAAGTAATTTGCAGAACTTTTCAACTGATTATGAATATACACTGTTGCATGACACATTTCAATACACGATTATTTGCCTTCATTATGTACTCCCTCTTACCTGCCAGGGCTTGAGGTTTTTAAGTTTCACTAAGGGCCCTATCTTACGCCAGAGTCCCTAAACCCGTTATGTGGGGATTTAGCATTGCGTAAGAGGCGTTCCCCCGCAAAAGTTGCTATCTTGCACACCTGCCTATATCCTTAAAACACCTGCGCTACCCGTTATATTATGCATAGGCGTGGTTTTGGCATTACGCCAGTTAAACCAATCAGTGTGCCAGGTGCCATTGCCTTTGGAGCAGGCTGCGCTATCCCAAATCCTCAAACCGAAACCCGTGATGGAGAGAGGAAGGTCGCCACGTTTCTCCGAAGACGAAGTTAAATTGCTCGTGCATGAGGTCAAATCCAGACAAGGGAGGATCTGTTTTTGTTAAGTTAATCATGAATTGTATTATTTTATTATTATTATTATTACTATTATTATTATTATTATTATTTGACATTGACATATTGTTTCATGTTTGGTATGTAATTAAAAAAAAAAAACATCAAGCCTACCCTTTTGTGATGGAAACTTCAAAAAAAAAAAAAAGAAAAAAAATGCGTTTTGCCATGCACTTCCAACTCCCTCTCCCATCTGAAATGAAGCGTAGAACAAAATCCCATTTTTAGAAAAAATAAAATTAGGTCTATGCACTGGCACTCAGCGGTATTTTTTTTTTCCAGCGATAGCGCATTTCAGAACTCTTCAGCTTAATGAAAGTAATTCTGGTGACAAGTACGTGGTTTAGATCCGTTTACATTTTCCAATCGACAGCTGTCTATTTTTACAGCAAGTTGCGTGACCGTGCTGCAAAAACAGGTGTCGCGATTTGTCGCGAAATTACCTTCATTCGCAAAAGAGTTCTGAAATGCCGCTCTCGCTGGAAAAAAAATTACCGCTGTTGAGTGCCAGTGCATAGACCTATTTATAATTAAATTATTTTTCTGTACTAAATGTAGCCCATTATTTTGTCGCTGTTAGATCGCATGGGGGAGAGAAGCCGTGTCTTCAATTGCCACTTGATTTTTCTTGAATTGGAAAACGTGTTAATAAAGAAAAACCATCTAGAATTAGCCAGGACTGTAGTCAATAAAGGGATGGATATTCTCCAAAATTTTCAGGTCTAGCGCCAGCCCTGATATTATATATAATATATATCATTAATATACATTATTTATAATAATTATATACTATTATAAAAGCGGAAAAAATGATTGATACAAAATACAAACAATATAGACTTTCCTGAAAGGCCCAGGTAGCTGGTGTGCTGGCGGTACATGCGTTCTGGGCGTCTTCTATCATTTAACTGGCGATCAAGGCGATTTAGTACTATCTCTGCCATTTTCTCAGGGGTTCAACTGAGGCTAAAGCAAGGTGGCTTTTTATAGGCGAGTTAATTTGGGAAGTGGAGCCGCATGTGCACGTCCACGTGTCCAAGTGGAAGCCGTCTGGGCGCTCTCTTGTAAAAGCCCAAATGGGTAGCGGGTGGTTTGAGGACCCGCTATACGCTTTCCCTAACGTGTGTGGTCAAGATAGCAATTGTAGGGAAAAGCGCATAAACACGCCCACGGGCACACCTCCAGGCGCAAATAAGGGAGTCGGCATAATGCATAGCGGGTAGTGTGGCCGCAAGATACCGTTTAGGGATAGTGGAAGCTGCTAAATGCGTAATTCACGGGTAGCGGGTAGTGGCAACGGGTAGGGCAGTGTGAAAGATAGAGCCCCATATGTGTTACTTGATACTGTTTTTGTACTTACCTGCCAGGGCTGGAGATTTTTCACATCTGGACACATCCCCTTTTCAAAGGGGCCATCCCCTGGTTGACAGGACAGCATGTTGTTAATTGCATGCGCAATGGCATACACTGCCTTGTACACGCTGTATGTGGCCCTCAACTGGGAGACGTCGGTGTAAAGGCTCTCAACATCATCCAAGCTCTCAGACCCTGTGCACTCTTGTTTGGTAGACAGAAACTGGGTTGAATCATTCCCCCAAGTGCAGCTGAACATCACTTCCCAGAATTCTTCCATGAAGGGGTCAGAAGGCAAAGTTTTTGGCTGTAACCTAGTGAGAAAAGACTTGAGCCCAGGAATATTTCCTTTCCGCAAAGCAAATCCTAATGTGCCTCTCAGTGAGGGCGCAATCTGTGGTGTGGATATAATGCTGTCCGTAATCCAGGACTCTGTGGCAATCCACTGCTTGTCAGTGATATTCTGCTGTACTACCTCCAAAAGCAAGGCGTGCATGTCTGTGGAAATGGCAAAAGTGACGATGACTTTGGCAGTGGAATGCCTGAGTGTTTCTACAATGTGTGGGATACTCCTCACCAAATTGACCTTGGGGATGACCTCTGTAAAGGCCACGCACACCTCAGAGTTCTCCAGCTCCTGCAGCAGAAGCTGGATACCAAACTTTCCATAGTCATCATCACCCACAATCACACCCACCCAGGTCCAGCCAAAGAGGCGCAACATGTGTGCCATGGCCCGCGCCTGAAAGGCATCATTGGGCACAGTACGGAAGAAGGTGGGGTACTTTTGGTGATCTCCAAGGCACGCGCACGTAGCAAAGTAGCTCACCTGGGGAGCACACATATCACATGCCAGCCCATCATTTAATTATTGCTACTCTCATATGCAGTTCATGTGTAGACATGTAGCATTATTGTATCAATAAATGCATAGAAGGGGGATATTTGAAAGAGTGCCCATCCTTAACAACTCTAGATTTTGGGATGAGGAGACCATGGATTCATAACAGTTTCTTAATGATCAGTGATTTGTTGCTGCTCCCATTGCTCACCATGGGAATGCTAAAGACTCCCAGTGTGCTAGCGATCACAGCAGATGCTGATGAGCGGGAATCTCCGACAATGACTGGCACTTTGGGAATGCTGCCACACTCAGAGTTTGTAATGAGGGGGTCCTTTCCAGTTACCAGCCCTAGAGCAGCAGCTAATGTTGCACGCTCTGCAAGACATGTGTCAGCCAAAGCATACCCAAGGGTGAGATTGGGCAGTAGCTGAGAGTTTCTGTTTATCTGTTCCACTGCAAAGATCATGGTTTGCAGCCAACGGTATGGAACTAAATGGAAGCTAATCGAGGGAGACAGAGAAAGAGGCTTGAATTAAAGCAACCTAGGCGGACTCATATTCACCTATTTACACGCAACATCACATGCATGGTCCTCAAAGACACAGCAGCACTCCTGCAAACTTAAAACAGAATGAAACAGTATACAATATGAATGTAAATATGGTATCAAGAGTTATATACAAGACAGAGTGTGATACAGAAAAGGAAAACGATTCTTCTACATATTCATAGATTAAGAGTTATCAACTCACTTCTGACAATGCAAAGGTGCTGTTGGTTGCGTGAATTCCAGGTCTGGTGCTTGTGGCTGTAGATGAATAGGGAATAGTCCCCCAATGATCACATCACCTTCCTTATACACACTCTGTGAGAACAGAGAATCCATTAACTTGCAGGAAGGGCTTACCGACCCACCCATGGCTCCAAAGACTAATGACACCCACAGGCATAACCAGGAGTGAACACCCATCTCCAAAAGCACAGAGGGATCACAGCAGAAGCGTGGGTGAGAGGGGTCTGAGTTCTGCCCCTGAAAAAGAAAGAGGCCATCTTTTAAAGGGTTTAGTCTCCCCACTGCAGAACAAAAA
Source organism: Gymnothorax javanicus (assembly GCA_029692085.1). Lineage (NCBI taxonomy): Eukaryota > Metazoa > Chordata > Actinopteri > Anguilliformes > Muraenidae > Gymnothorax > Gymnothorax javanicus. Next base: position 42,151,891 of record CM056195.1, read on the forward strand.
CAAAGACAAAAAAAACATGGCGTACAAATACAGGAATTGAGTCGACCCTGGTGGAGCCACTAATAGTAAGAGCTTCTATCCAAAGGGAAAAAACAAAACCACCTTGTTTTTAGCAGGAGATAATTATTTCAGAATGCCCTGGAGTCTGCCCCGATGCTCCCACTCTAATGTTGTCTTAGCACTGTTTATTTCCGACACATTTTTTTCTGTGTAAGTTTCCTCATCTGCTATCTGATTTCCCTTCCAGAATGACCTTCTAAAAGGTTTGAGCCACAAGGAGGATGTTGCAGAGCCATTGCTGCAGTGTGGTAAAATCAAACATAGAAGACTGAACATGAACTATTCCGTCAAGTTGAACTTAATATGAGCTCGTAAGAACGACAACAATAGGCCACAGTAAATAAATTTGTAAAACCCAGCAGACAAGTGATGGTAGAGCAGTTGAAAGCAAAAAAATGCAGCCCATGTGTCATGCCTAAAAATTGAGCGATGAACATTTTTAGTTATGTGATGTCAATATTCAGTAATCCATTATCCCCGTTTCATTGCCAATTCGCATGTAACAAGAGCTTAAGTAAACCCAAAATATGTGCATCATACAAGACTTTAAAAATATCCCATGTGAAATATAAAATATGGAAAGTATGGTAGGAGGTAATTAATTCAACGTTATGACATAATAAAATGACAGCCAGAATGCATCTGGTTCAGCAGAGTCAAAATGCATTAAGGCTCAATCAACTTGAATGTTACAAGTCTACACTTTTTTATTTTCGCAAATTAATTTAGAAAATTAATCAAAACAAAATAAACGTATATTTTTGATATGTGTTTTTCTTAACGACAAAAATCCAGAAGTACTACTGTAGTGCAATCAATTTTAAGCCATATTCTGCCTATCTGTTTCCACAGTGTATGCAACTGCTTTTAACTGCTCGTCTGCAAGGAATCCCTCTTTCCATCAAAAAAACTTTCAGCTGGGGGATGGTTGTTTTCTCAAAGTTTTGAGAAGGGCCTTCCTTAGCAATATTTAGGTGATTGATATCATTTCTAGGATAATTTTTGCTGTTGCCGCCAAGAATCGCAGAAGATGCAGATCAGAGCTTCTCAAACCCCCCCCAAGAGGAGATACAATGAGGCCCACAGCAAGACCCGCAACATCATTGAACGCTTCCTAGGTGTCCTGAAGCAAAGATGGGCATGCCTTCACAAAGCTCAACTCTCATTTAGGCATAGGCTATTCTTATATCTGTTCTTAGTGGTGAAAGGTTAATACATGAAAACCTAAATTTCACAGAGCAGTTAATTGTTCATTGTTGATTGATCTTGATAGGCATCACAATGGATCCAGATAGGGCAGCTGTGGTGGCAGGGGCATGTTGTGTCCTCCACAACATGGTCATGCTGTGGAAGGTTCCTTATGGTGAAGATCCAGAGCAGCCAGGGGAGGAGGAAGAGCCTGAGGGCAATGAAGAGGCAGTGAGAGAGGGAGCTACAGTACGAGAGTACATAGAAAATACCTATTTTGCATGAATTACAGTCACAAGGAAAACAAAATTAAGTAAGATTAAAAGAAATGAAATTACATCAGATAAACAATGAAAAATTCCACGCCAAATAAAGGATTTTTTTGTGTTTTTTTTATTCAGCCAGGATCAGTTGCTGTTTAATTTCATAATTTCATAGCCTATGCAAATGCATTTCTTATTGAGATTGGAACGCTTAGAATGTGGGCAAGAGGGAGGATGAGCTGAAGTGTTATATCATTAGCCTCATAGCATAATTGCCTAAGTCATATTTTAAGTTTTTTTGCACGATAATGCACGGTGAATCAGCAGTGTTAGGAGAGTATTAGGCAGATATCACAATTTGGCCGAAATATGACTTAGGCAATTATGCTATGAGGCTAACGATATGGAGGCTGCTGTTTGACTGGTGCATATATACTATTCAAAAAAAGTAGGGGATATTTTATTTTGAGATCAAAATTTTCACATATACAAAGGGATACGAAACCATGTTGTATAGTTCCTTACTGAGGAAGCATTTCCAAAGAAATTCATCACCCAAACACATCAATGACACTCTCACGATCTGCACGGGATGCTATTGATGATCAAGGGGGTTGTGCCACAAATTTGCATGACTCTGAATTGGAAGGTTAGAGCCACTGTAAAGGAAGATTTTGAAGAGAAAGCATCAGATTATCAGTGGTTGAAGTCGTTAATTAAACAGAGACCATGCGCCGTCTAACACAGGAGGAGAGGTTACGTGCCCTTGGCATGCTACAGGTTGGCACAAGACAGGTCGTTGTGGCAAGGGCAATGAATGTTTCCCAGTCTGTCATCAGCAGATTATGGTCCAGACATCGTGCTACAGGGTCTGTTCAGGATAGACCACAATCCGGTCGACCAAGGGCAACAACTCAGGCTCAGGACAGATTCATCCGCACTATTGTCTTGAGAAATCGTATGGTAACAGCAAATCAGATAAGGCCTCAACTTCAAAGGGATACTGGCTTGGTAGTGAGTGGCCAGACCATCAGGAATCGTCTGCACAGATTTCACTTACACGCCCGACGTCCTCGTGTCATTCCCTGTTTGAGGGATCGTCACATTAGGGCCAGACTCCAATGGTGTCGTCATCATCAACGCTGGGATAATCGCCGATGGAACAACGTAATGTTCTCAGATGAGTCGAGGTTCACTGTGGACTTCCTTGACAGACGAGGAGGGTTTGGCGCCGACGTAATCTAACGTTTCCATGACGTTAACGTCATTAGACATGATCCGTATGGGGGTGGATCTGTAATGGTGTGGGGAGGCATCACTGCTGCCGGCAGAACAGACTTGCATGTTGTTGCTGGACGTGTCACAGGGCAGTACTACCGGGACAACATCTTGGCACCCCATGTTGTGCCGTTTGCGCGTCGTTATGGCCGCCGTTTCATTTTCCAAGATGACAATGCCTGATGTCATAGGGCCAGGATCGTTACAGATTACCTCCAGCAGCAGAATATCACCACATTACCATGGCCAGCACTCAGTCCGGACCTTTCCCCCATCGAGCATGTCTGGGACATGCTTGGACAGCGGCCACGCCTAACGCCAACAACCTCCTGCCAATGTCCAAGAACTTGCTGCAGCATTGCAACAGGAATGGAATAACGTTCCCCAAAATGACCTGGGACGCCTCGTTAGGAGTATGCCACGCCCGAATTCGAGCTTGTCTAGCCAACCGAGGGGTTTTACCCGCTACTGACTCTGTTTCACAATGGTGGTAAATTTGCTGTGTGACCCTGTGTTTGTGTTAACCGTTATTCTGGAGAATCTGTCCTTTACTGACTGTACACAGGGTTTCGAATAAATTGACAAATGTTTCCTTAATGTTTTTATGTCATTTGTTTCCTTCCTGACCTCATGATCTGCATTTCATGGTACTTGTAAATCCAATATCCCCTACTTTTTTTGAATAGTATAGTTAGAATAAGCCCTTGTTTTTTTCACGCAGTTATGCTTGGTTAAATGACACAAAACTATTAACTTACCGTATGTAGCCTAAGTAAAAGCCCAGCCAAAATCGCTCTGGCTCACTCAAAACCGAAATCTTGGTGCCATGCCTGCTGTGTTGACTTTGTCTTCTACACTATCACTTTTGATTTTTACATTAAAAAATTTCTTTTTCTTGAGCCCCTTACCAGGTGGCTACACCCTTGTTACTGCGGTGAAATACCCATAAGGTCAACAGATGTCACTGTTCCCATTAATGCAGGAATTTAACCTATAAACACTCAATGAAATTAAACTTATTTACACCCATTACATCGGCTCTTCCGAACAGGCTGCAACAGACAGAAAGACATGCGGCTTGCCTGCTGAACCTAGCTCATGCTTTTTGACTTTTAATCAGAATTCTATTGGCACAATTGTTGACACTGCTTAGATACTTAAATCTGATTAATTTGAAACAAAAAATCTAGTTTTTTTAAACCTTTCCCATGGTGTGGCTTTCGTGGAGGCCACTTGAACCACGTTATAACATATGTAGAGTAAAACAAAAAGACACTTGAGAGTTGTCATTAATTAAAAGTTGAAATGTTTATTTAATTTAAACTTTTTTCACAGGGCTATTAAGTAAGGTAAATACATTAAATTTAAATTATAGGCCAACAGACCAAATTACAGATATAATAAAAATACAAAGAATAAAAATACGATAAAAATGGTTTCACTGGTTCACTCTAATTTTCCTACAATTTAATGAAACTTGACAGTAAATCCCTCTTTGGCCAGCAGATGCTAATGGTGCTCTGTCTCTGAGACAGAAAAGGAGTAGCCTAATGGCTTTAAGTACTCCTGCAGTTTGAATATTTCTGGATTTATTTTTAGTTTTTCAAGTTCAATTTTTTCCTTTTCCGGTATGAATTTTTTTGTTTCTTCTTCAATTTTTATTAACTTGGCTTTGAATACTTTTGCCCTCAATGCGTCGATGTCATCCTCCTTTGAAAAACTGGAGGCTCTCTTGCCCACCCGCTGCAGTGGTCTTGGTGTGCCACGGGCAGGTGTAGAGGTATCTTCCGGAGGGGGGGGAGGGGGTCTGGTCTGCTTTGGCTGCTGCTTCAAGGTTGAGCTGGTCGACTGGTGGCTCTGGGCTTCTGGCTGTCTGGGTTTCAGTCTCAATTTGGGTGGCAGACGGGTGAGATAGAGCAGGATATAAATACATATAGGAAGAGTAGGTGCTGTGAAAGTTCAGCAGTTAATGGGGATCTAATTATCAAACAAGACTCACATACGTGATAGAGCAGTGTCTGGCCTGCTGGTTGTCTGGTTCGCTTGCTGGCAGTTAAGTCCACTTTCGATGCCTCCAACACCTCCACCAACACCTACTACCGCGGGCGAATCCTCTCCTATTATATCCAGGACTAAGTTGGAGTATGGCCCAATGTTGGCCTTTTTTCCTCCACCTGTGGGTAGGGGGCAATATTTTTCAATCAATATTTATGGCAATAAATGTTCATTAACTAAAAATGGCATTATTTGAATTATTTTTTATATTTCAAAAGGTTATACATAATTTACAACCGCAATCACTGACTTGGTGCAGTGCCCTATCATGATGCATGATGACGCTGCAGCCCTATGAAGTATAGATTTTGAGCATAGCATCTAGTAACATAACCTGTGGGAAGTTTTTGGTCCTTGGGTAGTCCTCAATGGCCTGTGTCCGTAGGTCGCTCGACTTTTTTTTTTAACTTCCTTCACTTCCCTGTGTTCCACCCCCTTTGAATTAATCATGTCTGTAATTTCTTGCTATTTATCAGCTTTTTTTCTTATTGTGACTGTATTGTTGATTTTAGATTCTAATACTTTGGTATTGTCTCTCATGCAACTAAGAAGAATAAGAATCTCTTCATGGGTGAAGTTCTTCTTTCTTTGCCTCTTGTCCTATCCTGTCATTTTTAACCTACCAAATAGAAAAACACACGGCTAACATTAGACAAAAGAGACACCAAGCATATGAAGTTTAAGTCTGTAAAGGTTTTTTTCTCAAAAGAGGAGAAGTTGGAGCTTATACTAATTCAAAGTTTAACCAACTTAACACTAATTCAACATTGAATCAATATGTTTTGCTATCTGGGCGAATGTTATGCATCCCAGTGCGACAATGTTACAGGTAGTATGATGTTTATCATTTAAATATAGGCCTACCCTAGAATAAACAATGTAACTTGTGCCGTGTAATAACGCTACAGAGCAGCCAAAAGTTCACGGTTGTTTTCCGTTGTTATACATTACCTAACGTTAGGCTGAATGCTACACATCCCAAAACAACAACGTTACAGCTAACGTTAATGTTACATTACTATGATGTTTATCGTTTACAGTGCTTACCAACCCAAGAGGCTGTAGGACGTGGAGTAGGATCTTGCCCAGCTGTTACTGTTTAATATACCGTGGATTAGCCACAATACCTGAGCCACGTAATAATTTTACAGAGCAGGCAAAAGTTAATGGTTGTTTTGCGTTGTTATACCTAACGGCTCCCAGATAGCAAAATATACTGATTTAACGTTTAACCAATTTGACACTAATTCAGCGTTGAATCAATGTGTTATCTGGGCGAATGTTAACGTTATGCATCCCAAAACGATGTTACAGTTAGTGTGATATATCCTTTGCAGTAGGCTATACTTACCAACTGAAGAGGTGTATGTGGAGTAGGATCTCGCTGAGCGCCCAGCTGTTACTGTTTACATTCTGCTCTGCACGCTGATTGGATAGCTGAGTTGTTGTCGTCACTTCTTGCGACTAGTAACCACTTACACATTTACTTACTACGCGATTGCATAATTTTGTCTGGTGCAACCGAAATTAGGAAACAAACTAGCTAGTAATTCCTAAGGGTTTAGTAGTGGTTTAGTAATTACTAAATCCTGAATTTATTAGAGACTTACGCCAAATTGGTGCAACCCCGCCCCTATCCCTATCCCTGCCCTAACTCTGACCTTAACCCAACTCGGCCGCAAAGAATGGTGTGTTCAGCTCAAATAATTCTACTCAGGGTCAACAGATCAGCCGGCTCACCAGCATAAAATACATCAAAATGCATATTCACATGACGTCTCCTCATCGACAACAATAAATAAATAAAAAGTAATATGAATACATTCTTTATTTATTTATTTTACATACGCATATAATATTATTATATATATAATCAGAACCTTATACCTTTGGTTGTCTTGGTCTAGTGGTTAAGACCACAATGTGTGGTGTGTTTGGAATTGCTTTGCCCACAGGTTCCCCAGTTCGAATCCCGCTGCAGACACTAATGTAATGTGTAACTTAACATGTAAACCTTTGTTCACAGCCTCATCAATGGTGAGAGAGAAAAAAAAAACAAGGACATAAAAAGTTGAAAAGAGAGTAAACAGAGGTGGTGTCACGAGGGAGGAGTCAAGACGCGAAAACAGGAATTACGCAAAATTTTTTTTTTTCCTTGCGCTGCATCTGCCCCTTCCTTTTAAAATCTTTTCCCCATGAATCTAAACCCCCTTCTCACTCATAAAACCCCCCAAAAATATTTGTGCCCCCTTTTAAAATCTTTCTGGCCAAAAAAAAAACCCCAAAAAGTGAAGGTTGTGTGTGGTACTCATGCCAGTAGCTTCCTTGATGTTAGCCAGAAAAGCAGGTTAGAAGATGGATATCAGAACGTGGCTTTTTAAGAAAAAACATAATACCTCAGCCGATGCCAGTATCCCCAGCTGCAGCGAAGATATTGCCCAATCCGAACCGAATCAGCTTGCTCCCCCAGCCGCAGGTGATGTTACACTGGCGAGCCGGGCCACAGAAAGCACAATCGGAATGGACCGACCGCCCGCCCTAGCTCCAACTGCTCCTGTCGATCATGGGACAGTCAGCCCAGGTGCCTCTCTGACACTGTAGGTAGTTATTTTTTTGTTTTTAGCAGTCATCTCTCGGTGGTTAGAATCGTTCATATCGTTAATGAGCTAAAAATAACTCTGGATTCAGTGTGCTGTCTAACGTCACTTGGCCATGAGTCAGGCAATATGCTAGCTAGACTTTGTACTAAATCATATTACGCAATGCTGCTAACCCTTGAATTATTAATCTAACCTTCGTTATATCGCGTTTTCCTCCAAACCAATTTTGAGACAAGCTAACTTTACTCATTTTGGCTAAGCGAATGACATTCCGTATCCGATTGTAGCTCGTTAGCTGGCTAGCTACCTAGCCAGCTTTTCTGACTTCAAGTTTCTTAGCAGATTACATCATGCCATTACAAAATCATTCACGATCTGGCGAAATGCTTTATATAAGGGAAAAAGCTATTTGCCCCGCAGCGCTTTGGCACGGAAGTTCAAAGAGTGGCGCGGATGATGAAATAAAATCTTTTGTCCGCTGCGCCGCGGTGCGAATAGCAGAAGTGCTTCCCTTGTCCGCCCCACTGCGGGACAGATAGCCGATAACTTTCCCCCAACTCACCCCACTGTGGGGCGAATAGCCACTTCCTTTTTAGTATCTAGCCTTACGAATGCCTGTGCTGGGTGGCATGAAGGAATCATGTTCAAAGCAGGATAGCTACTGGTTTGCAGCTACATCTGGTATTGCGTGCAGAAGTCCACAGGGGAAAAATGCTGAGTTACCATATGCATCAGTGATGCCGTTGGTGAAATTCTTTCTTCTCAGCGAAAACATATGCATCGATTGTTAGTAACTCATGGAGGCGAAATGGCAAAAAATGTCACTTGCTTACCTTCCAGTGTTATTCACATTGAATTGCGTGTGAGGCTTTCCACATGCCTTAATCCATTGCAAACACTTTTCCAACTGCGTTTTGGCTTTATTTTGTTGTTTTTAGCAGTAATCTCTGGGTGGTGAGAATCATTCATAAATTCTATTATTTTGCATCTTGTCAGCCTACGTTCCAAGCGCTCTGATTCCCTAAATAGTGCGAGGAGACTCAGGTTTAATACTGGCTTCATCACTGTTGTGAAATAAATGGATAATTTGATTTTGAAACAGTAGCTGTTATTTTTAAGTCTTTCACGTGCTATTCCATGATTAATCAAGTTAATTTAAGCAATCTTATGACCACAACTATTTTAGGTGGTGACTGGACTATATGCCTCAAATATTTCTATTTCATGTTTTTGCCATGACGCACTAACACATGGAAAAGGTGGGGAATCCTTCGCAGAGTCAAAGCGCCACTATATCGCCACCTGCAGGCAGCATGGACACACACAGAAAACTGTGATTTTTTTTTTACCCCATTAAAAAAACAGTGCCAAAATTAGTTACTATTAGAAAATAATGAATAGTGGCCTTATAACCGGTGCATCCGGTTGTTCCGGTGTTTTTTTTTTCGGTTTCCGTGGTCGGTTTTTTTTTTTGCTACCGCAACAGTCTAGTGTGGCAGTCCCAGAAGTGTAAGGAATTTCGGCAAAAAAGCTACATGCAGTTATTTTTTGCGTATTAGCAATAGTGAGAATTGAAGCACTGATTGTTAAAACCCCGTAAGTCACACATTTGGCGAAACTGAGTTAAGACCGTTTCCATATCAAGTTTGACCTGGGCTTTCTTTTGAGCACTAAAACACCACAAGTCACATCCCCATTTCTGCATAATTGGCAGTTAAAGGTATTACCGAGGGATAAATGCCCACTAATCCAGAGCAGGCATGACTCAGTGAGTTCCAGAACCCAGCAAATCAAGGACTTGTGTGGATTTTAGAACTCATTTTCTGAATAGCCATTTGATGTCACTATTTTAAAAATGGCTGAAGCAGGGGCAGAAGGTCAAGAGCTTGACCAAAATGATCAGATTCACCCTCGAAAGAGGAGGAATGAAAGTAATTGGAAGAAAAATCCAAGTGCCCATCATTTTCAGCCTGGTCCTTTACAAAAGGTGCACCTTACTGTATATCAAACACTGCAGGCTCACCTCTTTTGAAGCCTCACTAGACATGCTAGACTCACATTCTGTTCATGATGTAGGCTCTAGATACCTTTGTTTTGTAAAGGGATTGTTTAGAATGGGAAAGCACTTTGAATGTAAGTTTTGGGTTCTGTTAACGTTCTGTTTGTGCAGCTGTGTGGTACATGCACTGGTATGTTCTATGATAGTGCTCCTAATAAACTACTTTTTGTCACAATCCAGTGTTTTTATTCACTTTATTGTAAATGATGACATTTTGTTTTAGGATTGTCACAAAATGTAAGCCCAGTTACCCTGAATATGTGCCTAAAACCCCACAAGTCCAAATTTTGTTTTGTCCATTATTTCTCCAAGAATGAGAATATATAATCAACCTGGGTCCTTTCAATCCAGGGGAGGACCAAGTTAACAATGCATATTACACTGAAGCATTGTCTACCCTTTTTTTTTTTTTAAATTAAAGTGTTTTCCTTGATTATCTCAAAACTAACAAAACGTGACTTGTGGGGTTTTAGTAATCAGTGCTTCAATTGCAAAGAGACACTCAAGGAAATGACATGAGGGTTGTGACAAAGCCACTGTGGTGGTTAAATATTCTTAAAATATTCTAAATTCAAAGTATAACCATAATCACTGTTCATCTAGGCCAGGTTCATATGGCCCTTTATATTGCTGTAAGAGAAAAGACAGCTGTGAAGAGGCAAAAACTCATAAATTTGTTAAAAAATCCAGATGGCAGCTGCCGGATAGCTCACATGGTTAAAGCACCGCATTGCAAAGCAGAAGTGGCTATCACGGCGCGGGTTCGAGCCCCGGTCGTACCAACCGGCAGTGGTCAGCTTTTTCAGAGTAGCGCACAATTGGCCATTGCGCTACAGGGATGCAAATTGGGAAGGGACTGCCAGGAAGGGAAATATAAAATGGTTGCTTTGTACATTGCTCAAGCGCCTCCTGTTGGCCAGCCAGGCGCTCATCAAGAAGATTCTAAGCTTGTTCATGTTCGGGTATCCTCCGCCCTCGTTCTGAACTTGTGAGGATTCAACCAATGAGTGTAAAGAAGCAGTAGTTGACGGGCACTTGCTTTGTAGGAGAGCCATGAACCATCACTCTCTCCTGAATTGGCAACAAGCGGTCGCATATGAGCAAGCCTTGTACATACACTACAGGCCAAAAGTTTGGGGCCACCCTCAGATTTTAAAAAAATCACACATCAACTGTTCTTTCCTTATTTTTTGCACGTGAAATGACTTCAGTGCATAAAATAAAGGAAGCCGATAGGTTTTGGGTGAATTCCAGACCTCAGACCACATTTTAAAGCTCTCTTTACTGATTGATCACTGACCACAATGTTTTATAATTGAGTTCCAGTGCCTTGGTGTTAACATTTTTCACGTCCTAGTGACATGAAATCATGTCATGTAACAAGAAGGCATGCTGTATAAATGCCTTCCCCAAAACCAAGGGGTCACATTGCACTTGGTGCACCTTTAAAAATCTGAGGGTGGCCCCAAACTTTTGGCCTGTAGTATAGTTGCCCAACTGGGCATTCCAGATGCGGGCGGGATTGGAGATGCCAAATTAAAAAAAAAAAAAAACCCCAGATAGCAAAACCTTAACCGACGGCTCGAGGCTGGCAACATGAGCAAATCTTCTGGAACGACCATATCAGTAAGACCAGCTTGATGAGCTAATCTTCCGGAATGACCATATCAGTGGTCAACCAATATGCAGTCCCATATGAGCTGGCGTACTCCAGTTTATTCTGGAAAAATCAAAGAATCAAGCCAACTTGGGCACCCAAACTGACCCTCAGGTGAACCCTAGGTTTGGGAGGAACGGGTGCGGTGCTCAAGCATCCCAGGAGGCTAAAAATGAATTTACACTATTCTATAAAAAGGCAATTCAGGCAAACTTGAAACTAAGGGTGTAGAGTTACAATATACAATGTACCAATCAGAAATTAATAATGTTTGATAAGGTAGAAAGTGTCACGTTTAACCACACCTAAGGAGGAGTCAGAAAACCCAATAAAACGGGGGTTCGGACAATCGTTGGTCAGTCTGTGGTGGGTGATTGTTGAAGAATAAACGCTTTTAGGTTTTTGCAGACCAGCCTGGGTTTTTATATTTCACTTTGAGCAAGATACAATAAACCCAATTGCATCAGACTCTGGAGAATGTCTCCAGTCCTTGAGAATAGATTTACAAGTGTGAGAGGAACACTTTGTCCACTTGCCCGGACTGTTTTTTTTTTTTCTCCACACCACTATTCATTATTTATTTGAAAATGTCCAGGTTACAAGAGGACTTTCTGATTTGTGTGCCATAGGCAAGAAATTGTGAAATTCCTCCAATATCGCCTGACAAGCCTTTTGGGATGTACCAAAGCAATCACGTTAAAGGTATTTTTTTTCCCTTTCATGAGCATTTAATCGCCTACTACTGCCATTGGATATCTCAGTTTAATCAAGTTTACGGGTTAAAATTGATCTATGTGCATTATACGTATTGCAATCAAAGAAAAATTCCCCTGTGGTTTATTTGTACAAAAAAAAAAATAAACCCATGGACTCGATTTTGTTAGTACATCCAAACAGGCAGGTCAGACGGAAATGGTTCAATGTAACTGTACTTCCTGGGTTTGGGACACATATCTGAAAGCCCCCTTATAACTTCAGAATTTTTTAAACAGTAATGAAAAGCAGCATATTGGTCAAATGCTTACAGTTTCAGCCTTTAAAATTTGTGGCTACCCAATGATCCCATTCAGCCAGTTAAATTCAGACGTTGCTCTTTCCATTTATTGTGAGATGCCCTAGTATTGCGTCTAGATATATATCAGAAAAGGCTTTCTGTTTTACCTCCCCTCTGATCGAGTGTATTAGCCTACCTATGGTTAGTTGGTGCATTGATGATCATTACTTCATGTACTGTAGGGGTGGAGCACTAATGGCATATTATTGAAAACAGAGTTACGCAGATAATTCAGTACCTCACTGCGTACCTTACTTATGCCTGTGGATTGTTATGGTCCCACAGGAATTTCAAATGAGTTTGGGTTTATGAGTAGTCATCCCCTCGAGCTTAGCACAAAGGCAGCCCAAGCTTCTACTTGTGTGTGCTTGTGTTAATGTGTTTACACAAACTGTTTACTTGCCTTTAATGAGAAGGAAAATAATTAATTAGCTAAATAATCACATCTTTCCTGAGTAATCTCTGCAGGCCAATGGAGTCTCAGCAGCACAGATATACAGAGCGATCAGACAGCAAACAAAGTATTCCCTCAACAAATCATGTACAAGACAGCTCTTTCTTTTCAACAGTCAGTCACAGATAATGCTCTATCTTTGAGAAATTTCCAACCAGGAACCACATACAAACACAGTTAGGTCATTTACTGTGTTCAGAAGAAACCACAAGAAATACATTTATGATACTACCTTCATTTAGCTTATGAAAAACGTGCAAAATTGTGGGTAAGTTAATTCATGGTTTACATTTATATTAAGTCTAGAAAATTGGTAAAGAATTGCTGACAGTGAGAGTAGACTCAGGGAAACTATGAAATAAAAATACAGGGGCTGAAAAGTGATTTAAAAAAAAAATTCATCCTTTAGTCAAATGGAACATTCTCTTACTCTAATTAACTGTAGAAAATTTTGATCAAAACCGTCTTTGTTGCCCAGTCTTGTAACCATCAGAATAAATATTAACTTTAATATTAATATTAACATTAATATTAAGGCTGGAAGTCCCTCATTTACCCTTATTTGGTACAAATAAAGCAGAATATTGTGGGTTTATGAAGACATTGAGTCATTGCTGGTGCATCCATGTTGTTCAGATTTTGCGCAGATGGTGGGGTGTCCTGTTTCTTTTTCTGACCAAGGGGTAGTGGTCATTTAGCCTGACAGATGGACCTCCAAACAAAGCATTTTCAGACAAAGGCAACAAACGAAAGGGCAGAAAAATTTCCCATAAAACTTTGTGAACCAGCTAATTATGGCTCCCTGCGCAGGGAAAGAAGCCTAGAAATTTTATTGATCTTCATAAATAACCGTTGTAAAATCTGATGGAATATCTTTGATGCAATGAGTATGTAATGAGTTTTATATAACATAATCTTGGGAGAGTGCTTTTGATTTCTGCGTCTTCTCTTTATTAAAGAAGCCATTTCAACTTATCTGTGATCGGTGCCTGGTGACTGAATGTACTGACATGAAAAAGTGCTTAAATGCCTTCCATATTCCAATCTAGAGATAAACGGCTCAAACGACCATCAAAACAAAGGCAGATAAATATTATCTCTAGGACTCATTTGAATTTTTCAAACAATGAATGAAATCAAAGTTAAATTACTTCTACTTGGCCATTATCTTCTTTTTTGTATTCTTGTCTGGTCTCAGTAGGATTACGTAACACTTAGGAGCAAAGATACAGAGGAGGAGTCCATAGCTGGAGGCCAGGATGGCAAATATCTCCACAGCAACAGTGTATTTTCCTGGGGAGCTGACATAGGCAGGTACAAATGTAATCCAAACCGCGCAGAAGATAAGCATGCTGAAGGTGATGAACTTGGCCTCATTGAAGTTATCAGGGAGCTTCCTGGCTAAAACTGCCAGCAGGAAGCAGATGGCCGCTAGCAAGCCAATATAGCCCAGGACGCAGGAAAAGCCAGCCAATGAGCCCACATTGCACTCGAGAATGATCCTAGAACTCCGGCCATGTATCTCACCTGGGATGGGTGGCGACAGAATCAACCACATCACACAAATGACCACCTGGACAGAGGTGCAGAGGGAGATGGCCACTCTCTGCTGCATTGGGCCAAAGTATCGCATGATGTTACTGCCTGGGACAGAGGCACGGAAGGCAACTAGGACCACCACTGTCCTGCTGAGGACACAGGAAATGCAGAGAACAAAGCTGATCCCAAACAGTGTGTGGCGTAACATACAGGACCAAGGGGTGGGGTGACCAATGAAGGCCAGCGCACACAGGAAGCAGAGAGAGAGTGACAACAGCAGCAGGAAGCTCAGCTCTGCATTGTTTGCTCTAACAAGGGGTGTGTCCCGGTGCAAGAAGAAGGTGGCAATGATGCTGAGTGTTAAAACCAGGCCTAAAATTGAAAGAGCAGCAAGGATGATCCCCATGGTCTCCTGAAAGGACAGGAACTCCACCTCTTTTGGAATGCAGAACGTTCGAGCAGCATTTGACCAGAATCGATCTGGGCACCTCTGGCACTCTGTTGAACCTTAAAAATGATGTAACAAACTTCTAAGACAAGACGAATGTGGTTCACAAAGAATATACAGACATGGTCAACAAAAGTCAGAAATTAATTAATAAATACGCTTTTAGGGCAATGGAGGCATGTGTGGGTGTTGAGTGTCTCAGAAACATGAGAAGTCAAGTTCAATTTTAGTTTTTTCTATTCATTCTTGTCCGATGGACAAAAAAAAAAAACTACTACTAAATTAGTTCTCCCTGCAGTCATTGTTAGATCCGGCTCACTATTATTAGTAATTCTATGGTCCTTTCTGCCACTTTCAGGCAAGTCTTATCATTGATGAATCAGATCATTGATATATTTCTTTTTAAGCCAATCATTACTCTTAGTGATTTCCAAACTGTAGCTATTTCTGGCTTAGGTTCACATATTTCTCGTAGGTGCTGGCCATAAAGTCCGAGTGAAGTGAAATACACTTTGTGTTTTGACTTTGGTACACCACAGACAGGCCTACCAAAGAAAACGGCCAAGCTGTAACAAAACTTTGCATCAAAACACTTTAAAGTCGTTACATTTTCACCAGAACCAAACTCATTAAATCGCACGGCCTGTAACAAACCCAGCAATGGTAATTTTTTTTCAGCGAGAGCGGCATTTCAGAACTCCTCAGCAAATGAAGGTAATTTTGGTGACAACTACGTACACCTGTTTTAGCAGGACGGTCACCGCAACTTTCTGTAAAAAGCTGTCCGACTGGAAAACGCAAATGGACGACATCCAGTACTTGTCACCAAAATTAGTAAATTCTCACTTTACCATTATGACCAAACCAATAGTCTGTATCGGCATGGTGTCATCTGTCGACAACTTGACATGGGGTGGGGAAAATGCTCAGAGACAGTGACCACAAATAGTCACAGTTATCAAATAAATGCTAAGCAGTACTAGATATTACATTAAAGGGTAAAGATGATATAGCGGGTTTAATTAAATATATAAATCAATGCAAAGTATATTCGGCAAAATGTTACCAAAAACACAATTAAACTAAATCAATAAGACACGTTTACTGCACTGTTAAGTCATGAAAAGTGGAAGCTTAATCCAAGTCAACTGCCGAAGCCTAACTCAGTAAGAGGAGCTGGTAATCCCATCACCAAGAATACAATAAAAATAGGGAAGTGGCTATTCGCCCAACAGCAGGATGAATTGGGGGAAAGAGATCGGCTATCTGCAATGCAGCGGGCCGGACAAGAGACTTCATTTTATAATCTGCCCCACTCTTTTAACTTTGGCGCCAAAGTGCTGCGGGGTGAATAGCCTCTTCTTAATAATAAACATAGGTGAATAAACTAAAAAAAAAAAGAAAAAATTAAAAATAGGACCAAAGGTCCTGTAGCTTACCAGCAAGCAATCTTATAGTGATGATACAAGTTATGAATATTTCATGTGAAGGTTGACCTTCGAATTATTGAAGGTCAATGTAAAGGTCACCCCAATAAAAGTTCACATTCATTTATAAGACCCCTATAATACCCAGTCCTATGCTCTGAAGCAGTTTTGGTGATACAAGTCACTGAAAATTCAATATTTCAATTTGGAACTTTAACCCCTTACCACTCCGGTAACATTTTCTTAAAATGCCTATAAAGGACGTACTCAAGGTAAATTGAAATCTTTTCTTGTTTTTAACTTCCCTGATGGGCCCGTATTCGGGCCGTCGGAGTGTTAAGGGGTTTTTAAAGGTCACAAAGGGTCAAGTTGAGGTCAGCAAACAGACTCATACATGACTTTCTAAATGTCTCGAAACAAACCTTGGCTCCATCTGCGACCATTTCGGTGATGCAAGTCAGGGTAATTTTACTGTCGAGTTTGACCCTAAAAGGTCACTGGCAGTCAAGTTGAATTCCACCAAATGAAAGTTCATATGTTACTTCCTAGATGTCTGTAACAGAACTAGGCTTCATCTGTGAGTCATTGAATTTTCACTAGGTCACATTTGACCATCGAAGGTCAATACAAAGGTCACCAAATGAAAGTTCATATATGACTTCCTGTATGTCTCTAATACAAACCTAGGCAACATCTGTGACTGTTTTAGCAAAACAAGCCATGGTAATTGTATTAGGTCAACTTTGACCTTCAAAGGTCACCAACAGTCAAGTTGAATGTTAAAATGAAACTTCCTTTAAGTCCGTGATACAAACTTAGGCTTCATCTGTGACCTTTTTAGTGATAGAAATCATTGAATTTTCACTAGGTTAAGTTCGACCTTCGAAGGTCAATATGAAGGTCACCAAATGACAGTTCATATATGACTTCCTATACGTTTCCAATACAAACCTACGCCCTATCTGTAACAATTTTGCTGATATAAGTCATTGAAATTTCACTGTTAAGTTTGGCTGTTGAAGGTTACTGAAGGTCAAGTTCAAGGTCACCAAGTGAAACTTCATACATAACTTCCAATATGTCCACAATACAAACCTAAGCTCTATCTGTAATAGTTTTGGTGATAGAAGTCATTGTAATTTCACTATGTTAAGTTTGACCTTTGAAGATCACTGAAGCTCAAGTTCAAGGCCACCACATGAAAGTTCATATATGACTTCCTATAAGTGTTCAATACATATGTTCCCAATCTTCAATATTTTCAATCCTAGAAGCCTTTGAAAATTGTAACATTTTGCTTGACCTCAGGTTTGACCTTTCAAGGTCATCTGAGGTGAACTTTACACATCCAAAAAGACCCAATGTTAAAGTACAGCACCCCCACTAGACCTACTTCCGTCAATTCAATCAAAATGGCACTCGCACTGTACATAAAGTGTATCATGGTGAGTTGATTGCCAGATTTAGATAAAAAATTTTTCGGACAGTTTTGGAGAAATACCTTTTTGAAATTTCAAGTCCTATCTTTTAACATTGTAAGTATTTTCCTTGACCTCGAGTTTGACCTTTTAAAGTCGTCTGAGGTCAACTTTAACAAAGCCAAAATAAGGTCATTATGACTTGCTATATGTCGATAATACAAAGTTAATCTCTATTTGGCCTCCACAGGCCATCACAGGCCTCCACAGGCATATTCACGAAGTACAGCACCCCCACTAGACCCACTTCTGTCAATTCAATCAAAATGGTGCTCGCATTATACATTGACGGTACCAAGGTAAGTTGATTGCCTGATTTAGAAAAAACATTTATCACGCAGTTTTTGAGAAATTATTTTTAAATTTAAAAATTTAAATTTCTCAGTCCTATCTCTAACACTGGGGCTAAAATTTCAAGGGCTCATAAAACAAACAAAAATGATTCAATCAAAAATCCGAAAAAATAAAGTCTTGAGATATGGTCTAGTAATATGTTATGGCAAATTTATACGAAAATTCATCAGGCCAAAAAAAAGATAAAAAATGTTCTGGACGACGGAGGACAGACGCCACACCATGACAATAGCTAATCAGCCCATAGGGCCGGTAAGATAATAAAAATTGTGGGATTTTTAGCTAAGTGGATCATTTTTTTTACATCAGCAGCTATGACGGATTCCTAAATACCAGCTGAGTACTTCTATACCGTTTTACAACTTTATACCTTTAAACACTTTATTAATTGAAATTCCAACCAACAACGTGAAAGTCATTGCATTTTGATTTTATTC
Source organism: Gymnothorax javanicus (assembly GCA_029692085.1). NCBI lineage: Eukaryota > Metazoa > Chordata > Actinopteri > Anguilliformes > Muraenidae > Gymnothorax > Gymnothorax javanicus. Next base: position 42,170,242 of record CM056195.1, read on the forward strand.
ACAATTTACACTTTGTCCCAACTATTTCAGAATTGGGGTATATACACACACAAGTGTATATATGTATGAATATCAAAATGGTGTGCAATCGTTAAATTTTTTTAATACATTGCAAATCAGGTGTTCACCAAGTTAAGTAATGAATTGCCTGTAAAAATTTTCAGCTGAAAAAGGCCCATTTATTTAACTGTGACACTGTTGTTTTATTGAATTTTGGAGAAATTACTGAATTAGAATAAATTATTTAGAAAACTTTTTCAGTATTTTGTGGCTGCCCCCTCGGCTTGTATGACTGCCTGAAGTCTCCTGGCATCGATTTGACCAGCTTGTCGCAAGTTTAAACAGCTTCCCAGGCAGTGGCGATGTTCTCTTAAAGCAAATAAAAATGGCCCAAAGGTTTTCAATCAAAATCCGCCAAAAAATAAAGCTGTTTTTGAGATATGGTCTATCCTGTTGAAATATGTTCTTGGCAACTGTTCCTTCGGAATCAGGAACGTTCCAGAACATTCATCAGGTCTTCCAAAAAAGACCATAAAAACTTGACGGATCTTTTTTCGTGGTTGTAGGTTTCGCCACCACGACGCCAGGACCTTGGTCACAGCGCGATTCGTCACTGAAGACCACTTTCTGCCAGTCTTCAGCAGTCCACTCGCCGTGTTCTTTGGCCCACTTCAGCCGTTTCTCCATTTGTTTCTTGTTCAGCAAAACTGCTGGGATTTTTAGCTAAGTGGTTGATCAGGCGTTTTTTTTACATCTGAGCGGCGTGGACTTGAACCGGTTGCTGACTGCGATCTTTTCCTAAATACCAGCTGAGTGCAGTCTTTCTAGCTTTAGGCGGAAGACTGGCTGATGCCGAGCTGCTCACAATTTTATCAAGCCTTGTTTTAAACACTATTTTATTAATTGAAATTCAACCTTTAACAACAGTGAACAAAGAAAACAAAAATTGCACTTATTCTAATTCAATGAATTGACTTATGAATTATTCTAATTCAATGAAACAACTTTGTCCCAGTTAAATGGCCTAAATGGGCCTTTTAAACTCAGCTGAGCAAATTTTTTACAAGCGAGTTCTGTGATGTATAGGATATGTGAACATGAATATATGTATGCACCTGTATGTGTGTGTGTGTGTGTGTGTGTGTGTGTGCGTGTGCTATATATATGGGGTGCCCGGGGGTCCCAAATCCATTTCCAGTCATAGGGCCCAAAATTGCCAGCAGCATCCCTGCTCCCGATAAGCCACAGTTGCTCAGAAAGTTGGTAAAAACTAACAACAATCTAATTTACATTTGATAGCATTGTTATGCATTGCACCACAAAATTATGAGGCGTCCTCTTCTGCGCCTAAATGATGACATAAAATATCAATGTCTTTATCATTTCAGCGCTTGTGTTGCTTGTTAAGCAGCACAGATTTGCGTAAATTAGTTTGCGAGGCTGCGGAAACCCGTTCTATATTCTGAATGTTGTCACTACTAAAGGGCGCTGTTAGGCAAGTTGCACAGTAGTGTGACAATCCTAAGGACGGCGAAAACAAATGCTGCAAATTTAGCGAAAGTTTTGGATTTACAATGCCATATCAATTATATAAATGTAGGCAATAGGAATTCACCTTTTCATTATCATTTTTAATTATAGGTCATGTATTGGTCTTGGTCGCTCAGTCGATAAATTGTTTGATTGTTAATTAGGCCAGCTTAAATAAAAACAGCTTGCAGGCAGTTAAGCCGTAAAGGGTGAGCTTAGTGATGGCCCTCTGAACAACTCCATGGCCTGGATGAAAGGAAAGAGAACAACTGATGTCACGAAAGAGAATAACTGACACCACAAGCACTGCGGCACAGGCGTTTGATGTACACTCACCCACTACATAGGGCACTATGTAGTGAATGTTCTACATTGAAAACAATACAAACAGAGTGAGTGAACGAGTGGGCAAGTGTGCATTCCGAACGTAGCCTTAGATTCCCCTAGTTAAAATGTCTGCCCCCTGATATTGACACTGATTTGAAGACTAGCCAGTTTTAAAATCTGTCGCACTGGATCATTACCTAATTAAAATTTAGAAAACTGTTTTAGACACTTCAAGAATTCTACTCTCTGCTGAAATATACTTTGCCAAGGTGCGGTCTCCTCCTTTAAGCACTCAGCCCTATTTTAATGATTAAAAAATCACTAAGTAAATAAAATTACGCGTTAAAAATGCACAAAAGTAAGCCCTACTCTCAGCTCTAAGACGCAGTGGGCGTGTTAGCTAATGCTGCTGAAAGCCACGCCCGATTGCAAGGAGCAGCTTCTCTCAACTGTCTCAAGTGCACCGCGGACAAAGACATGGGTGCTCCAGCGAAAAATTTATTAGAACAGCCGTTTATGTTCGAGCCACCTTAGCCGGAATCCAACTCGAAACAAGACAACGCCAACTTACTCGATAAACAACCTGTTTCCGTATAGTGTTCAATGCAATCGTATTTTTCCTCCATTAACACATGCAAGTCGTATTTAGTTCTAACGACCAAGCCAAATAAATTCAGGAATGAATAAATAAATCAAACAAAACATAATTTGTCTCATCACCAAATGGTTGTATTTGTCAATACAGTGTTTTTCGTAGAATTATTCTATTTGTAATGGTAGCTGACCAGGGAGTTGGATGATTTAGTGAAACCCACAGCTGCTACTGAAGGTCCATCTCTGGAGCTTCGGTGGCAAGGCAGAGCACCCGCAGGATGCGCTAGCTAGCCAGGAGGTGAGCATACTTATAACAATATCAAAGTTAGATTCTAAAAGAAACATGCTGCCACTTTAATTTACCTCATTTGCATACCGATGAACAATAACTGAATCAAATACCGACATAGCGATATTTTAAGCTACTGTAGCCTTAGTAATTATCGTAATTCCTATCAACTGGGGACGAGACTTTTCTTCTGCTCCATGTAGCTAGACCACACACCAGTTGAACTGAATGTGACTAATCCGACATCGAAATCCGTTAAGAACTGTAAACATTTTAGTGGATTTTTTTTTTTTTTTCAAAAAAGGGGATAACAATCAACAGCACCAGTCTACTAGTTCGGAAGCCTTTATTTTTTACAAGTCAGTGTAGCCAAGTGCTGTGTAAGGCAAATAAGTAAATGTACTACAGCAATGGGCCTGGGCTATCAATGTGGCTACATCAACGCAGCACCATAATTTAAAATCATGTAAAGGAGCGGCACATCCTGCACAATTTATTGTGGTTACAGTGGACTACCTAGCTAGCTAGCGAGCAAACTACTACAATTAAAATAACTGCTCATGGTGTGACTTACCGGTATACTCACTGATGAGCATCATGACTAACATTGCTGCCGACGAGAGTGTGTCAGCGGAAAGAGAGAACAAAGCCCGGGTGGGCAGATGGTCGGGTCGGCTGCATTTACCAATATTGGCAGACTAACTGTGAATCTTAATTGTCTCAGATGAAAATCAGTGAAAGTACCTGGTGTAAAATGTTTCCCACTGAGAGGAGTATTGGTAGTCTAAGAGCTAACTGAGATTTATTTGACATGGACCCTACAAAAGCTTTGACTGTTTGGTGGGGTAGGGGTATCCTACCTGACAACAGTAAATTTTTGTCTTAAGTGCAGCTACTGTTGGGCGTGGCCAGGGGGGATTTTAATTGCTGCCCCTGTTTAACTTTTATTTGATGTAGCACTACAAGTCTGGGTACCAAATTGTTTCATGAGGAATGTGTCACCTATTACAAAAGGTCACTTAAGACATTAGTGCTAATTAAGGCTTTTATTTGGCATAGAAGCTACATCACTGTAATCACCTGGAAAATGTTAAGTAAGGTCTAAATATCTATGATGACCAACTTAAGACAAAATTTTCCAGTGGAAAGGTCATTTAAGACAAGGTTAAGGTCCCTGCTAGATGATTATTACTAATAAGGGCTTTTATTTGACATATGAGCTACAACACTGCAACCACTCGGAAAATGTTAAGTGTGGTTTGAACATCAATAATATCTGACTTAAGACAAAATTGTCTGATGGTAAGGTCATTTAAGACAAGGTCAAGCTCATCGCTGGATGGCTTACCAGACTTAACTGTAAAGCTTGAATGTATACTATACTATTCAAAAAAGTAGGGGATATTTTATTTTGAGATCAAAATTTTCACATATACAAAGGGATACGAAACCATGTTGTATAGTTCCTTACTGAGGAAGCATTTCCAAAGAAATTCATCACCCAAACACATCAATGACACTCTCACGATCTGCACGGGATGCTATTGATGATTAAGGGGGTTGTGCCACAAATTTGCATGACTCTGAATTGGAAGGTTAGAGCCACTGTAAAGGAAGATTTTGAAGAGAAAGCATCAGATTATCAGTGGTTGAAGTCGTTAATTAAACAGAGACCATCGCCGTCTAACACAGGAGGAGAGGTTACGTGCCCTTGGCATGCTACAGGTTGGCACAAGACAGGTCGTTGTGGCAAGGGCAATGAATGTTTCCCAGTCTGTCATCAGCAGATTATGGTCCAGACATCGTGCTACAGGGTCTGTTCAGGATAGACCACGATCCCGTCGACCAAGGGCAACAACTCAGGCTCAGGACAGATTCATCTGCACTATTGTCTTGAGAAATCGTATGGTAACAGCAAATCAGATAAGGTCTCAACTTCAAGGGATACTGGCTTGGTAGTGAGTGGCCAGACCATCAGGAATCGTCTGCACAGATTTCACTTACACGCCCGGCGTCCTCGTGTCATTCCCTGTTTGAGGGATCGTCACATTAGGGCCAGACTCAATGGTGTCGTCATCATCAACGCTGGGATAATCGCCCGATGGAACAACGTAATGTTCTCAGATGAGTCGAGGTTCACTGTGGACTTCCTTGACAGACGCAGGAGGGTTTGGCGCCGGCGTAACGAACGTTTCCCATGACGTTAACGTCATTAGACATAATCCGTATGGGGGTGGATCTGTAATGGTGTGGGGAGGCATCACTGCTGCCGGCAGAACAGACTTGCATGTTGTTGCTGGCGTGTCACAGGGCAGTACTACGGGACAACATCTTGGCACCCCATGTTGTGCCGTTTGCACGTCGTTATGGCCGCCGTTTCATTTTCCAAGATGACAATGCCAGATGTCATAGGGCCAGGATCGTTACAGATTACCTCCAGCAGCAGAATATCACCACATTACCATGGCCAGCACTCAGTCCGGACCTTTACCCCCCATCGAGCATGTCTGGGACATGCTTGGACAGCAACTACGCCTAACGTCAACAACCTCCTGCCAATGTCCAAGAACTTGCTGCAGCATTGCAACAGGAATGGAATAACGTTCCCCAAAATGACCTGGGACGTCTCGTTAGGAGTATGCCACGCCGAATTCGAGCTTGTCTAGCCAACCGAGGGGGTTTTACCCGCTACTGACTCTGTTTCACAATGGTGGTAAATTTGCTGTGTGACCCTGTGTTTGTGTTAACCGTTATTCTGGAGAATCTGTCCTTTACTGACTGTACACAGGGTTTCGAATAAATTGACAAATGTTTCCTTAATGTTTTTATGTCATTTGTTTCCTTCCTGACCTCATGATCTGCATTTCATGGTACTTGTAAATCCAATATCCCCTGCTTTTTTTGAATAGTATAATTTATGTACAGAATGTAGCAACAAAACATTCCAAAAATGATACATATTTTGGGTTACACCAGTACCAACAGTAATGATGCAGATATTGTCAAATCCTGTGATAAATTTTCCAAAAAAGGGGCTAAATTGAGCCCTTAACCTTGGAACACATTTTGTTAGTCGCTCCCACAAAATCAGTCGCTTCTTGCAAGTTGCCAACATCGAGTGATACTTTGTTCAACCATTATTTTCGAGTTCACAGCTATCGTATTAGAGCAAAAATGTATATTTCAGCTTCTATGCCGTAACATCTATAACCCTTCTCATTATTGCGACAAGTGGCTGATTTTGTGGGAGCCACTCAAATTTATTTCACATGTATGTGACTTTTACAACGCTCGAACCATTTGGAAAATGCAGTGTTGCATACCACGACTTAGAATGACTAACCTAAGATAAGATGTTATTGCGAAAAGGTCACTTAAGTGGGTTCCTAACTCTTTCATCAGGACTCTGTCTACCGGTATGTTATCAGTGTGCATGATATAAAAACTTGGTAAAGCACGTTACAATGAACAAAATGTTTGTCCTAACGTAGGAAAACATGAAAAACAGGTGCAAATCTGCATATGCTTGTGATACCAGCATAATGTCAACAATCACACAGAAAGTCGTGTTTGATACCATCACCAACGATATCAACTAAAACAATATCATGTGATGAAGAGGTAGAGGGCCATCACTGGATGGCTTTCTTTACTTCATAACAACTGCTGAATCAATGCATGCATTATGTTTCTACAAATCAAACCAGGGTGGATGGTATGACAGCCCTCATACTCCCGTGTAAAACTGTACCAACTGGAGCTGCCAACCTTATTTATTTATAATATAAAACCCATGAGGCTGAAACCATCTGCAAGATATAGTGTTTGATTTCTCCATCAACTATCACCAACAAGGACAGATACTGTGGTGGAAAGGTCGCTCAAGACTTAAACTGCCCCAATGTTGCTAGTTATGAGGGTTGGTTACTGTTGTGTACCAGCACAATTGAACAAATTCATAATGTCTCCATGAAATCATTCATCGTCATCTGAGGATGACAGGGTCTCCTCATCTGAGGAGCTGGGCTAAAAATCAGTGAGGTCATCTTCGTCCTCCATATTTTTCTTGACCTCACCTTCAGTTCGCACAAGGGATTCGAGCATTTGATCCCCCTCGAACCACAAAGCTTCACATGCCTTCCCTTTCAGTTCCCATCCATCCTCTGTCCTTAGTTTTTAATCCATGCATTTTTCATGTGAGTCTGCCCACATTTTAGCAACAAAGGTTGCCCGCCTGATTTGTTGGATGACTTCTGCCTCACTTGGTGGGATCATAGCAGCATCAATCCCTTTTAATTTTTCAAGGGGTTTCTTAGCTCTGGCCTTTGGTGCATCTGCTCTTTCAAACACCTTGTATTGATGACTGTTTAGGGAGTGTGCTTGATTGGCGTTGGCTCCATAGATCCTTGCAGTGAAAGACTTTATTTCATCTATGGAATTTGCTCCTACTTTTCTCTGAGCCATTTCTGCAAAGGCTGTTTTTTTTTTCAAGGATTTTGAAAAGACGTTTCTTTCCTTTTTTTGTAGAAAGCTGAAGTGTAGTCGGAACCAGTGTAAGCATGGAAACCAGGAAGAGCTTGACACATGGTTGTCTCTTGTACCTCACCAATTGCAGTGATATCGATCAACCTTCTGTTGTTCTTGGATGCTGTTCCTGTGTCCAAATATGTACCTTGAGTTTTTCACTGGGGTTCAGTAAAATAATAGCTACATCAGTTTCTGAGGCCCTAACCACGATGTTTGAAGCATTTTTCCTGTCAATGCAACTGACATAGGCGTAAATCAGTGTCGGCCTCCTCATGGTTGGTCACGAGTGCTTCAACTTCTTTTCAGGACCCTCCCCTCTGCCACGGAAAAGCAATAGCATGCCCCAAAGTAGGATAGGTACACCTGACGTCCTTGAATTATCTGTGCATTATGCTGTTTTTCCCATTCCATTGCCTTGTCTTAAATGACTTTACACCAAAAAAATTGTCTTAAGTAGGATATTACTGATGTTCAAACCATACTTAACATTTTCCAGGTGGTGCAATGTTGTAGCTCAAATGTCAAATAAAAGCCCAAATTAGTAATGACCATCTAGCGGGGACCTTAGCCTTGTCTTGTAAATGACCTTTCCACCAGAAAATCTTGTCTTAAGTTGGTCATCATAGATATTTAGACCTTACTTAACATTATCCAGGTGATTACAGTGATGTAACTTCTATATCAAATAAAAGCCTTAATTTGCACTAATACGTGTCTTTCTTAAGTGACCTTCCCACCAAAATATTTTGTCTTAAGTTGCAGTCATAGGTGACACATTCCTTATGAAACAATGTGGTACCCAGCCTTTAGTGCTACATCATATAAAAGTTAATTAGGGGCAGTAATTAAAAGCCACCCTGGCCATGCCCACTAGTAGCTGCACTTAAGACAAAGATTGCTGTTGTTAGGTAGGGTACCCCTACCCCACCAAACAGTCAAAGCTTTTGTAGGGTCCATGTCAAATAAATCTCAGATAGCTCTCAGACTATGGAGATGATCCTCAGCTCTCCATCAACATGGCTGTTTACGAAAGTAATCCACCTGGTTTTTTTTTTTTGGAAATTTAAATAGGATGACAGAGATTTAAAAAAATTTTTGCATTCAGAGATACAGTTTCGGGAAATACCAGGTGGAACAGCTGATTTGCTACCTCGCAAACTAAATGCCGGTGGCTCAACTTGGTAGCTAAACATAGGAGGTGCGGTCATTAATCATGATTGAACTGGTAGCCACTGATGCCATGTGCTAACAACTTTGTATACTGCTGGGGGCGGGTATGTTAAAGTGGGCCTCAGTGTGACATCAGGCCCTGTTTTAACCCCACCTGAAAATCTGTAAAATAAAACTGGTGGAAAAACTATTTAATGGTCTAACGCCACAATTCAGTACTAGTTTAGTCTGCAGTCTTTTCACATTATCAGCATCTATTTAGTAACATGAATGTTGTGTTTAGAAGCAAATGTTGGATTTTACTTTACTCTGACTTTAAGCATTGTTAGCTTGTCACAAAATGATAGCTGTTCTGCTCCTTGAGGACTATTAGCCATTGTCGACTATGTTTTATTTTTTTAGTATTTGAATCACAATGGATGCATTGTTGATTTTTGTTTTTATGTGTAGACCTTAATATTTTAATCTCTAATATTCCTGTTTCCCGGGCTTGGTCAGCGACAGTGCCTGTGTTGCATTCTCAGACAGACAGCCAATTGATTGTTGACCAGTCACAGTGCAGATGACATGCTACCTCTTGGCGGCTAAAACCTGCCCGTAACATGCCAGTGCCTCTTTTTCTCTCTCCTGTGTCATAAGCCGTTCCATTTTCTTGATGCCGTAACATTTTTTTTTTTTTTTTTTTTTTGGCTTTATGTAGGCTATTGACCATACCCAAAAGAACACGTCAAGCATCACTGTACACATCACAAACAACTCAATGACCGTTATTACTGAAGTCCTCGGTGCCTCCATGTGGCACACGTTGAGATTACAATACCACGCACTTTTCTTTGATTCCACTCGTACCTCACTGGAAAAGCAATAAAAAACAATTGACTCTTTAATTTGCGATAAATACAGTACACACTTCACTGGTGCGTTTTTAATGGCGCTAAGTATATTTCTGAACTCCGCCAAGTCAGTCACATTCCGACTGTCTAAGTTATTTGCACAATTGAAATGATTTAATGTTGCCGAAATAAAGAAAGCAAAGTTTAAATTTAATAAACTATGAGCTGGTTTCACAGACATGGATTAATTGTAGTCCAAGACAAAACTGAGTTTTGCATGGTGGCCCTTAATGTTTAATAAATAGAATTAAAACTGGAAAGTTACGAGGGAAATTGAGAAGCTGACGTGAATGCTGGCTGCAGCTGAACAGAAATAAAGGGACACTTTAAGGGGAAGTGTGTCATAATCTATGATGCTAGTGGAGAATTAAAAAAAAACATTTCAGTCTGTGACAATCATTTGTAAAATTACCGAAGTCTTGGCTGAATATATTTTTTTTTTGTCAATTTAATATTTATTGATGAATGAAAACATCTATATCATGCAAATATTAAAACCTCCTTTGATTCCAACCTTTTGAACAAAACTTTTTAGACATTCATGAGACTGATTGTTGTTCTCACTTTGTAATTGCAGTCATTTTTTAGACCTTAACGTTTCTTAGTGTCTTATTTTTCTTTTTCCATATGTTGATAATGAATGTGCGGACTCACTGTCATGGGAAAAATACTGAATAGTTAATAGTACCGGATGTGTTGCTGATCTCCCCTTCTGCACATGGCAAGCAGTCAAAGCAGCAGATTGGCTTTCCTTTCTGTACAGCCTTCCGAGTGCCTGGGGGACAGGGCAGGCTGCAGACAGACACAGGTACCTGTGCGTATTTAACACACCAAACGTCATTTTAATACACAAAACTCAAATGTTATCCTGAATTTTCAACATTAGCACATTGCTACTTGTTGAAACTCATTGTGCTGCTTCAAAATGCTCACACCAAGCTATATTTTGCGGGGATCTTTTTCTTTGCTGCTGAATTTATTATATTTGTATTTTGTTGGTCATATAGGCATAGATTCCTATTTGCGGCCAGGTTCATAAGTAATTGAACTGTAATGCATAATTTTTTTTGCAGTGTGCACTACCACAATGGATTTGAACTGAAACTGTCAAGATGATTGCAGTACAGACCTCCAGCTTTAATTTCAGGATTTTGTAGAAAAAGTTGTGGAAACCGCAAAGGAGGAATTGTCATTTTCTTACAAAGCCCCCCACCTATGTTTGGTCAATGGACAAACTGTCATATTCATAAATTAAATTGCTATTTTAATACTTGGGTGCAAATACTTTGAAAATATCTGCCTGAAGACTAGAACCCGTAAACATGACCAAACGCTCAGTTTCTTCCCTGGTGGTACTCAGTGAAGCCTTCACTGCAGCTATGTGCAGGCCCTACATGTTCTTGGGTAATTTTTCCTTCAGTTTTGTCTTCAGCAAGTGAAATGCATGCTAAGTCATATTCAGGTCAGGTTATTGACTTGGCCTTTGCAGAACATTCCACTTCTTTGCCTTAAAATTTTTTTGACTTGCCTTTGTTTTGGGTCTATATCCATCTGCACTGAATCGCTATACACTGAAATTTCAAGCATTTGCAGGATCAGAACTGATTATTTATTGAACCATTTACAACATGAAATTATGCTAGCTGGTTTAATTCAGTAGTCACACCATCAAAAGATTCAAGGGTACGATTTCTATTGGCAGCCATACACGCCCGCACCATAGCACTTCCTCCACCATGCTTCTCAGCTGGACTGGTATGCTCTGGATCACAAGCAAATTCTTTCCTTCTCTTTAGTCTTCCCTTTAAATCATTCTGATACAGGTTGCTCTATTTAATCTGTCCGTATGGTGTTGTTTCTGATCTGTACAGTCTTATTAAGGTTTTTTTTTTTTTTTTTTTGGTAAACCCTAATCTGGTCCTCTTGCTCTTGAGGTTTACCAAATGTGCACATCTTGTGGTAAATCCTCCGTGTTCACTCCAGTGAAGTCTTGTCTTGATTGTTCAATTTGATGCAGATACACCTACCTCCTGGAGAAAGTCCTGGAACTGGCAAACTGTTGTGTTAGAGGTCCCCAAGGAAAAAAAACCTACTTTCACCCACCACAGGTATAATCCACCGTCAGCTAGGCTTTTTGGTGAATTTCAGCCAGATGGCTTGCTTCAATGGTAGTGACAGCTCTTTGGACTTCATATTGAGAATTAACAGCAAAAGATTCCAAATGTAAATGCTACAATTGAAACCATCTCTTGAACTATCATCTGCTTTTTACTCACAGTATTAATGGGAAGATAACAAAAATCTGGTTATGGAACCACTTAACAGTAATTGATTAAATAATTTTTCATGCCTAGGGGGATAACCATATATAAAAAGTGCTATATTTCCTCAGCGGTTCATCTGATTTCAATTTAAATGCCCTCAAATTCAAGCAGCGGGTCTGCACTTAGTTTATATTCATTAATTTCTACTTCAAAATTCTGTAAACAATAACACATACCAATGTCTGTATTTTTGGACCTGATATTCCACAATGTAATTTAGTGAACCTCAATTCTACTGCAAAAAAGAAAACAAAAATTTCAACAAAATGAACAAGTCTCTTCTAAAATGAAAAAAATGGCTCGAAATGTTATTTTGAATCGAATCTTTTTTGACCGTAATTGAGGTATTGCGTTAAAATACCTCCTGGCAAAAACAATTAAATGTATTCTCTAATTATATGATGTGTACATAGACTATCATCCATGTATCTCACTGGAGTTACGTGAAATAAGTATGCGTGTTGTTGTGTAAAACTCTGACTTTAGTGGCCATAAGATTAAAGTCAACATCACCTGCCAAACAAGTTTTTTAAAAAAAGCTAGATTAAAATTACAGCACAAATAAGCGTAATAATGTTTTCAAAAATGACTGGATTTTCAAATATTAGTGATGTCATAAGTTATGAGCTTCCCAGAATGTTCCCCTCCTAAATGAACTCTTTCCACTGCTGCTGATAGCCCAAGCAGAGGAATGAACAAGCAGGTCTTCACACTGGCAGTAACTTAAGGTTTCATCTCTGAACTGCCTCAAAAAATATTGTTTATTTGGACATTAGTTAGTTGGTATATTTATGGCATGTGAAAATTATGGATCACTTTACCTCTCTCTGACCACCGCCCCAGATGACTCTATTCACGCTGATGTCAATCTCACTATTTGAGCCGTGCACTGTATCAAACTGTCCCACATTAACAAACTCCACGGTTCCATGTGCCCCCATTTGCCAATTAATGATGTCATAAGAGGCTGGTGGTTCACCATTCTCATCAAAGTGCATAGGCTCCCCCTCTGGTGTGGTAAAGTTTACAGTGCCAAGGTAGTGGTGAATCTGCAAAGACAGGATGATTCCTTAAATTTTTCATGACCTCTGAATTTCGGTGATGAAAAGGAAGCAGCTAACCTTTATCAGAAGCCTGAAACTTCTGTGTCCATCTCACTTTGAAAACATCTCAGATTTGTAGCATGTTTCATTAGGTTCCGCCAATTAGAAATATCTTATGTCAGGGACATTTCCAAACACAGTCAATTATGCACCAAAAATACCATTGCAATAAGGTATCGAATACGGTATGTCATTTTTTGGGGGGAATAAAAGATAAATTCATTAAAATATTTTAATACCGTTTGGAATGCTAAAAGCATACAGTCATTATGGTCATATTAATTTTTTTTTTCAAATTTTATTTACATTTATCATACTCGGCCTTGTTAGTGCAGTGACACGGTCTATTCACATTTGCGGGAGGTTGGATGCAAGTTGCAGACTCGCCATAAAATTAAAAATGTCTTTTGTACTTCACTCATGTAGTGTTTCTGTAATGAGCTCTGCTTGTGCATTGGACCTTGCTAAATAATTAGCTCTGTAGCTCCAAAGGTATCAAATAATTTTAATGGAGCATATGAATGTCATTCCTGACACAGTCTATTAAAAGCAGACAATAAAGGAGAATGTTGAACAATAATACGTGCATTAAATCAATATTGAAACAAAAATAAATGTTTGACATTTTTAAGTTTTTATATTTGGAACATCTGTAGTGCTTTCTTTTACCTGCCAGGGCTGAAGTTTTTTTACATCTGGACACGCGCCATTTTCAAATGGACCATCCCCCGGTTGACAGGACAGCATATTATCAATGGCGTGTGCAATGGCATAAACAGCCTTGTACAAAGTGTAAGCTGCTCTTAATTTGGAGATGTCAGAATAAAAGCTGTCAACATCGGCCATGCTCTCAGACCCTGAACACTGTGGCTTGGCTGACAGTGATGGTGTGGAATCATTCCTCAGAGAGCATCCAAATATCACTTCCCAAAATTCCTTAATGAATGGGTCAGAGGGGAAATCCTCCGGATGCAATCTAGTGAGAAAAGACTTTAGACCCGGGATGTTGCCTGCACGCAATGCAAAACCTAAAGTGCCTCTCAGCGAGTAAAGGTTCTGTTGAGCAGAGATGAACATGTTTTCACTCCAGGACTCAGTTGCTATCCACTGCTTGTCAGTTATGTTTTGTCTCACCACTTCCATCAGCAGGATATGCATGTCTATGGATATTGCAAATGTGACAATGACTTTAGCTGTTGAAAGCCTAAGTGTTTCTACAATACGCGGTATTCTATTTCCCAAATCGACCTTGGGGATGACCTCAGTAAAGGCCACGCACACCTCAGAGTTCTGCAACTCCTCCAGCAGAAGCTGGATCCCAGACTTGCCATAGTCATCATCTCCTACTATCACTCCCACCCAGGTCCAGCCAAAGAGGTGCAGCATGTGTGCCATGGCCCGGGCCTGAAAGGCATCGCTGGGCACAGTGCGGAAGAAGGTGGGGTACTTTTGACGATCTCTGAGGCATGCGCATGTGGCCGAGTAGCTCACCTGGGGAACAGATAAGTCACGCATTTGACATGTCTTATTTATCACCATAAAGCATTGAACAGAAAGAAATAAAAGCACTGAACTATGTCAGAGAAAGAAAGGCTAAAACACATCCATTAACTACACTCTCCAAGATGATCATAGATTTGTACAATTACGCACCATTGGGATTTTGAATACACCCAGTGTATGCGCAATCACAACAGATCCTGAGGAGGTAGCATCACCGATGATGACGGGCACCTTGGGGGAGTGACCACACTCGGTGCTCTTAATGAGAGGGTCCTTCCCAGTTAACAGCTCCATCGCAGAACTTAACGTTATTCTCTCTGAAAAGCAGGTGTCAGTCACTGCATACCCCAGTGTGAGATTAGGCAGCAGGTGGGGGTTGCTGTTAATCTCTTCCACTGAAAAGATCATTGCCTGCAGTCCATAGTATGAGAGCAAAAAAAAACTGAGCCAGGGAAAAAGAAACAGAGTTTTAAAGGCTTGTATGAAAGCTGGAGCTTGATATTTTCTTATCGATGATGGTACATCATCACGATTACATTTGTAAATGTTTTACATTCAAACAAGTGCATACAGTTTTGATAAGTCCGATGTTCTTGGACATATGCATCCAGGCATTCACAAGAGACGGCCATATTTAGACATGCATAAACTTGACTTGCTCTTACTCATTACACTGCAAAGGTGCAGCTTGTTGTCTGAAGTCCAGGTTCTGCTCAGCTGGCTGTACATGAAAAGGTAACAGCCCTCCAATGACCACATCACCCTCTTTATACACACTCTGAGAAAACAGAGTCTCTAGAAGCCTGCAGGAGGACCCTGCCACCTGACACACAACTGCAAGGAAAAATAACACCAGCAAATTTGACCAGGTGCAAACATCCATCTCTGCTGGCACAGTTGGAGGAGGCACAGAAAGAAAGGAGACAACTAAGAGCTCCCGCCTGAAAAAGAAAAAGGCCTCCTTATATGGGGTTGTGTGAACTGGTGGAGCGCAGTCAAAAGTCAGCTCCTCGATCCAAAGGGAAAGAGCTAAATTGCTTTGTTTTTTATCAGTTAGTAATTATTTTAAAAGACCCTGGAGTCCTGACCTTATTCTACCTTTTGTATACGCTCTAAGGGCTGATTATCTTCACTCTTATGTATTGTATTTCCACAGCAGACTCTTCACCTTATTACTGCTTTCCCAAAAATTAATTGTTTGAGCCATATATAGGTTGGTGCAGCCTCTTTGCAGGAAGGGCAATGCAACAAATACAAGTCAACAAAAATTACAAATACATAATTTCAGCTATGTAAAACCCCTTTGTGCAGAAGCCAAATATGGCTATTTGAGCGTTAGCGGATTTTAGGCTTTACAATTCAAGACCTGAGCTTCACAGAGAAGGGGCTAATGGCTTTAATGATACAAGACACTTGCTGCATTTAGAATTCCATCGTATTTCAGTTTCTTTTAATAATTTTAGTACAGAGTAAGGCAACAAACTCAAAAAAAAAAAGAAACTTTCATGAAAATTCAGCAATGAAATTATTTAAAAAAAAATTCTGAGAACTGAAAAAAAAATGGCTTAGAGTTAAAACAATACATTTCTGGGATCATAAACTCCTTGACCACAAGTGCACATCATCTGACCATGATTTTCTTTAAATTATCTACCATTTATAAGCCAAATAAGATAGCTATCATAATTACACACTGTCAAATCACAAAATAAACATGTTTTACACAAATCAACTTTTGACTCATCACTTTCAACATGAATTTATGATTTTTTGGTGGAATTTGGCATGAGTTTATCAATATAGGCACGGATGGACATCAATAGTCACCAGTAACCTCTCCAAACCAAAAACAAGCCTTTTCTCCATGATAAAGTCCAGAGTTTTGTCCAGTTTTCTACAAAGCCACATCAGCGAGCACTCGCTCTCATTAAAGGAAAGGCTTATTTTACAGTCAGAACGTTCACCCTGCGACGGAAAGCTTGCCATTTATAATTCCGATCAAGCGAAATGCAAGCTTGGATAAACACTTTTCACACCCTATAAGGAGCACGTATAACTCACTAACACAATAATATCTGAAATATACCTCATTTTCACAACACAAACATTCCACTATCAGGAAAAAAATCAGGCAATATGCTACTCTAGATTCAACAGAATCAGTGCACTGAATATGGCAGGGGTTTTACCGCAGTCCTGGAGCTGTTCTCATTTTACACGAGACCTAGGCATTCAATTTTGAATGCGGTATAAATTCTAAAACATCGCTACATTGACCAAAATTCCACCACATACAGTAAACAGTAATTAGGAAAGGCTAACAGTTACTCATACTAACTAATGTGGCAACCAAGTTCTGTGATCATCATGGCTACGGTAAACCAAAAATATAAACAGCCAGCCATAAGGATGCCTTCTTTCTCCATTCTACTCACTCAAATAGAAGCAAACCTCTCCATTGGTGAAGTCCACCTCCAGATAAATAGAGTAACAGAGCCTTCCGGTACGAGGATCTTTCCAGTACTGTTCCATTCAGAATAACTCCCATTATCCATGTCAGAATCAAACTGCCATCTCGTATATGTAACCTAAGCACTTCAAGGTTGGTTTTGGCAGTCTTTTTTTCCTTTGTACTTACATCCTTCAGATGCGGTTCAGAGACTACAACCTAATTTGCTATTACTCAAGGGTTTAAGAGTCATTGTCTGAGAAAATGGCACTTTTTGGGCACTTTGTGGAAATGACCCCCCTAGATTTGAACGAAACTTTGCGTGTAGGAACTAGAGGGTGACATGGGAGTGGATTTACACTCCCGTCACATCCCACTCCCACAGAAATAATCCCCTCCCAATCCTGAGCCAGAGTTAAAAAAAATCCCATCTCATCCCACTTCCAACTCAACTCAACTTTATTTATAGAGTACTTTAAAAACAACCACAGCCGAAACAAAGTGTTGTACATAAATAGAAATAAGAAGATAAAAAATAAACAATTAAAAACAAAAAAACAGTAAAACAATAAAAACAGAAAATAGTAAAAACAATGAAAACAATGAGAGGCACTAAAAACAAGGGCAGAGACTCATGCTGGGTCGAAGGCTAAGGAATGCAAATGGGTTTTAAGATGAGTTTTAAAAATGGGCAGCGAGGGGGCTTGTCTGATGTGCAATAGTAGATCGTTCCATAATTTGGGAGCAGCGATAGAAAAAGCTCTATCCTCTCTGAGCTTCCGCTTAGACCTTGGTACCTCCAGGAGCATCTGATCAGCTGACCTAAGGCACCGAGCAGGAGCGTAGGGATGGGGCAGCTCAGAGAGGTAAGGTGGGGCGAGACCATTTAAAGATTTAAAAACAAATAAAGGAATCTTAAAATGAACTCTAAAGTGCACAGGCAGCCAGTGGAGGGAGGTCAGAATAGGAGTTATATGCTCCCTCTTACGAGCTCCAGTTAAGAGACGAGCAGCTGCGTTCTGAACCAACTGGAGACATGCGAGGGAGGACTGGCTGACTCCAAAATAAAGTGCATTACAGTAATCCAGCCGAGACATGATAAAGGCATGGATTACAATTTCAAAGTGCTGTTGTGCGAGAAAGGGCTTCACCTTTGCCAGCTGCCTAAGGTAAAAAAAGCTGGACTTAACTACTGCACCAATTTGCCAAACCAATTTAAAATCACTGTCCATCTTAAAACCCAAGTTTGAGATTGTTGGCTTCACATAATATGCCTAGGGACCCAAATCAACAGAGAGGGGTTCACAAGAGCCATTGGCACCAAACGCCATCACTTCTGTTTTCTTTTCATTAAAATTTAAAAAGTTGAAGGCCATCCAGGCTTTAATGTCTTCAAGACACAACAGAAGAGGTTTAAGCGAGAAAGCATCTCTCTTCTACAGCGGCACATATATCTATCGTCAGCATAACAATGGAAAAGAAATACCATGCTTTCTCAGAATGGAACCCAGTGGCAGTAAATACAATGAGAAAAGCAGGGGCCCTAAAATTGAACCCTGTGGAACTCCATATGACAGTGGAGCAAAGCAGGACTCAGAACCACCAAGGCTAACAAACATAGTTCTGACTGCCAGGTAAGACCGAAACCAATCCAGAGCATTACCACAAATACCCACTAGGTGTCATAACCGCTCCACTAAGATGTTGTGGTCCACAGTATCAAAGGCTGCTGTTAGGTCCAGCAGGACAAGACTCACATGGTCACCAGAATCATTTGCCAGGAGAATGTCATTAAAAACTCATTAAGCTGACTTAATTAAGACACTGCTGTGCAGTGTTTTAAAACCAGAGTGAAAGACCTCCAGGACATTATGCTCATCCAGAAACGACTTTAACTGAGCATGGACAACTTTCTCCAAGATTTTTGAGATAAAAGGCAGCTTGGAGATGGGCCTAAAATTGGCCAGCACACCGTGATCGAGGCCAGGTTTCTTAAGCAGGGGTTGCTCCACTGCATGTTTAAAACTTTGGGTAACAACACCAGATGACAGACTGCTGTTAATAATAGCCCGAACCGACTGCCCTATACTAGGGAAAACCTCTTTAAAAAAGTGAGGAGGAAAGTGTCACAGGGAGAACCTGTTGGCTTAGTATGGGCAACTACGTCTTCTAAGAACGACATAGACACAGGCTCAAACTTATCAAACACTGCCGAGCAAGGAGCAGGGTCAGAGGGGTCAGATTCAGGAGCTGAGATGGGAGCCCTTGCATTAGCAACCTTGTCAATGAAAAAGTGCAGGAAGCTATTCCACATTTCAGGGGATGCCTCCGTGCAGGCAGATTGTTGGGCATTAAGAACAGTGTCAATGGTTTTAAATAACACACGTAGGTTGTGACTGTTTGACTCAATAAGGTTTGCCAAGTGTTCTCTTTTGGCCTCTTTAACAGTGTTCTGGTAGCAGCTCCAACGGTCTTTAAGGATTTGAAAGGAAACCTGCAACTTGTCCTTCTTCCACCTGCATTCAGCTTTACGGCACTCCTGTCTAGCAGTGCGAGTTTTCACATTGAACCAGGGCTCAGGTTTAGCTTTAGGCTGCACAGCTTTGAATGAAGCCACAGAGTCAAGTATGGTTCGGCAGGAGGAATGAAACCTGGAACTGAGCTCCTCCGTGTCAACAGATGTTGAGTCAGAGGGGACACAGAGCTGGTCAAAAGCAGCAGAGAACTGACTGGCAATGAAAGGGTTAAGAATCTGAAGGCTCCAAGCAGGAGCGTCAGATTTGACTGCAGCATAGGAGAAAGCAACTTCCAGGTTTTTTCCAACTTCAAGCAACCTCCAGGTTAGACACAGACAAACCGTAAGAGAGGACGAGGTCTAACGTATGCCCATGTTCGTGTGTTGAACCAGACACACACTGCACCAAATTAAAAGAGTCAATTAGGCTTAGAAAGTCCTTCACGAGCGATTTACCAGGACAACAAACGTGAATATTAAAATTCCCAACAAAAAGGGCACGATCATACTTAGGCCTAATTTCAGCCAGAAGATGAGAAAAGTCATTCACAAAGTCCTTATTGTATTTGAGGGGGTCGGTAGATGACAGCGCACAGCACCGGGTCAGAGCGGCCCACCTCAAATAAAGTCATTTAAAGCCATTTTTGAAAACAGTCGCCGTTCCTCCACGACCCGACGTCCGCGGGGAGTTAAAATAAGCACAGCCAGCCGGTAAAAGTTCAACCAAAGCGCTGCACTCACCAGCACCAGTCCAAGTCTCTGTCACACAGAGAAAATCCAGGCCACGGGAGCTGAAGAAATCCCTCAGGATAAAAGTTTTGTTCGCCACTGATCTGGCGTTCACCGGGTCCATCCTAGCAGGAGCTGGGGCTAGTGATTCGGCAGATCGGGGAACCTGGGGCTGCGTCTTCAGGAGCCGGTGGTTCACCCCGCGCTGAGAGAGCCGAGGAGGGCAGGGGCGGCAGGGCTGAAATCCCTCAGCCGAGCCGGTGACAGGTACTAGGCAAGCATCGATGGGATCCAGGGAGCGCCGGGGCGCAACGAAGGGAGAAAATAATCCATGTCCTGTCCGGGAAATGGACGAAAAATTAGCCAGCCAGACTTTCAGCTTCACCAGCCGACCTCTGCGTTTACCGCGGCGATGGAGACGCTTCCGCTGGGAAGGTAGGGCCGAGGCCCAGTACAGGTGAGTCGGAATCCCTGTCAGGAGCGGGGGCAAAGTTTCTGTCCACCATGATCAAACGAGCCTAGATTCCTGACATTATGCTGAAGATCTAGGAGAGACTGGCGTTCATACACTAGCAGGGACTCGATCTGTTTAGTGCCAAGGGTTGGAAACGACAGAAACACTAACGATTGTAGGAGCAACAGACGGCCAGCCACACACACCGGTGCCATCATACCCGGTAGAATAACTCCTGCTCCCATCCCGCTCCCTTTTTTTTTTTTTTTTTACTCCTGTCCCATCCCGCCCAGTTTTTTCCCCCTTCTTGGTGGGGTTAGTCTTTAGAATCTGATTTGACGTTCTCCTCATCCTTTTTAGATCACTTTGTGTGCTTCTGCAGTTTTAATTTAAACCACATGGCACCAGGAACAGGGAGGGATATATTGCCTTAATTCAAACAATAAAAAAACCTTCATTAAAGGGCACAAAACATAAATAACACATGGCCTGAGGTCCCTATAGTTTTTCTAGCTCTTTTGGAGGTCAATTAAATTAAAATGCGAACCACCTCAATGCCATAACAAGTTCTTATTTTTTCTCATCAGTCCAGTTAATATATAAAGTTTCCAAAGGTTTTACTGTAGCACATCCTTGGAGATGCTGTAAAATAAGCCAATGATCTTGCCGATGATTCGGAAGACGCTAAGGCAATCGCAAGAGTGAACAACAGAGCTGTCGGAGGCATACACGGTATTCACCGTTTGGGAACAAACAAGGTTGCAGGAGTGTGACGATCGCCTGTCCCGTGCAGCATGCTGTTAACACTCCTACTGGTGTTCAACAGATCCAGACAATCAGTCAGCCCCTTCGTGGTAGAGGTCAGAGGTACGGAGCAAGTTTTGCATGCAGTGAATTCTCCCACTTTCAGTGAGACTGCCCTTACCTCATCAACGCCGGTGGTCATGGGATATCAGCCGGAGGTGGTACGGCCACGAGGCAGTAATGCAAGGCACGACCTGTCAGTTAAGTATAATTTTGACAAATTGTGTGGTAAAAACCTAGTGGTATAACTCACTAGGTTTTTACATGGCGCTGTTTTGGCGACAGGTGGTTTGGCTGTGGAGAATGCGAGCAGAATGTTTGTGTACTGAGTTGGTATTTAGCCTCAAAACAAGTCGATCTGTCTGAAAAGGGATTGGAGAACTTAACAGACAACTGATAAAACTAAATTGGACAAACATGCAGTTACAGCGCATTTCCCCTGCTGCTACTCTACCTACTGTGGGAATTGTGCTGGGGCACAACTATACCTTAGGCAAAGGCCGCAAATGGAATTGTTCGGTACTCACGGGAGTGCCTGCTATCTTTACAATTTCGGAATCCTCCAACACACCAGACTGGAATTTTTATCTGATCCATGGACCAAAAAACACCGGAGGAAACAAACTAGGAAAACTAGCATGATCCAGAAGCGCCACCGTGTTCTGTGGGCCAAGGCTCATTTAAAATGGACTGTAGCAAAGTGGCAAAGTGTCCTGTGGTCAGACGAGTCCAAATTTGACATTCTTGTTGGAAATCATGGGCAGCGTGTCCTCCGGGCTAAAGAGGAGAAAGACCACCCCCCCTGTTATCAGCGTTCAGTTCAAAAGCCAGCATCTCTGATGGTATGGGGATGCATTAGTGTATATGGTGTAGGACACTTGCATGTTTTAAAAAGCACCATGAATGCTGAAAGGTATATAAAGGTTTTAGAGCAACATAGTGTATGCTGCCCTCCAGACGACATCTATTCCGGGGAAGGCCTTGTGTATTTCAGCAGGACAATGCAAAACCACATACTGCAGCTATTACAACAGCATGGCTTCGTAGTAGAGGAGTCCGTGTGCTGAACTGGCCTACCTGCAATCCTGATCTTTCACCGATTTAGAACATTTGGCACATAATTAAACAAAAAGTCAGTTAAAGGAGACCCAAAACTCTCCAGCGGCTGGAAGCCTGTATTAAACAAGAGTGGGATCAAATTCCAATGGCTAAATTCAAACTTGTCTCCTCAATGCCCAGACACCTCCACTCTGTTAAAAAGAAGAGGGGATGCTACACCGTGGTAAACAGGCCCCTGTCCCAACTTTTTTGAGACCTGTAACAGCCATCAAATTTGAAATGAGCTCATTTTGTGGATAAAATTGTAAAATTTCTCAGTTTCAACATGTGCCATGTTATCTCTGTTCTATTGTGAATAAAATACTGACTGGTGTGATTTGAAAGTCATTGCGTTTTGATTTTATTCACAATTTACACTTTGTCCCAACTATTCAGAATCTGGGTTGTACATCTCATCCCTGCGTATAAAACAGTATTGCAGCTGGAGGGGGTGCACAGGAAAACAGTAAAGAAATGGGACAGCTCTAGTATAGAGACATTGCAGGACTACATTGGGAGCACTGATTGGCATGCCCTCACTGAGGGTGCCACCCTAGGGGAGGCCACAGATGTAGTAACAGAATATATTAAGTTTTGCGAGAGAAACACTGTGCATGAAAGGACTGTTAAAATCTTCTCCAATAATAAACCCTGGATTACGAAAGAACTTAAAGCAATAATTAATGAAAATAAAATTGCTTTTGGAACAGGAAATAAAGCAGATCTACAAAACCCAAAACCAGTGAAGTTGGCACGTTATGTAAATCGTAGATAAAAACAGAATACAATGATTTGCAAATCCTTTTCAACTTATATTCAATTGAATACACTGCAAAGACAAGATGTTTAATGTTCAAACTGAGAAACTTTATTTTTTTTTTTTGCAAATAATCATTAACTTAGAATTTAAAGGCAGCAACACATTGCAAAAAAGTTGGCACAGGGGCCTTTTTACCACTGTGTTACATCACCTTTCCTTTTAACGACACTCAGTAAACGTTTGGGAACTGAGGAGACCAATTTTTGAAGCTTTTCAGGTGGAACTCTTTCCCATTCTTGCTTGATGTACAGCTTAAGTTGTTCAACAGTCCGGGGTCTCCGTTGTCGTATTTTTACGCTTCATAATGCGCCACACATTTTCAATGGGAGACAGGTCTGGACTACAGGCAGGCCAGTCTAGTACCCGCACTCTTTTACTACGGAGCCATGCTGTTGTAACACGTGCAGAATGTGGCTTGGCATTGTCTTGCTGAAATAAGCAGGGGCGTCCATGAAAAAGCGTTGCTTGGATGGCAACATATGTTGCTCCAAAACCTGTATGTACCTTTCAGCATTAATGGTGCCTTCACATATGTGTAAGTTTCCCATGCCTTGGGCACTAATACACCCCATACCATCACAGATGCTGGCTTTTGAACTTTGCGCCTATAACAGTCCGGATGGTTCTTTTCCTCTTTGGTCCGGAGGACACGGCGTCCCACAGTTTCCAAAAACAATTTGAAATGTGGACTCGTCCAGACCACAGAACACTTTTCCACTTTGCATCAGTCCATCTTAGATGAGCTTGGGCCCAGCGGCCGGGCGGCGTTTCTGGGTGCTGTTGATAAATGGCTTTCGCTTTGCATTGTAGAGTTTTAACTTGCACTTGCAGATGTAGCGACGAACTGTAGTTACTGACAGTGGTTTTCTGAAGTGTTCCTCAGCCCATGTGGTGATGTCCTTTACACACTGATGTCGGTTTTTGATGCAGTACCGCCTGAGGGATCGAAGGTCACGGACATTCAATGTTGGTTTTCGGCCTTGTCGCCACGTGCAGTGATTTCTCCAGATTCTCTGAACCTTTTGACGATATTACGGACCGTAGATGATGAAAATCCTAAATTTCTTGCAATAGCTCGTTGAGGAATGTTGTTTTTAAACTGTTCGACAATCAGCTCACGCATTTGTTCACTAAGTGGTGACCCTCGCCCCATCCTTGTTTGTGAATGACTGAGCATTTCAGGGAAGCTGCTTTTATACCCAATCATGGCACCCACCAGTTCCCAATTAGCCCGTTCACCTGTGGGATGTTCCAAATAAGTGTTTGATGAGCATTCCTCAACTCTCTCAGTCTTTTTTGCCACTTGTGCCAGCTTTTTTGAAACATGTTGCAGGCATCAAATTCCAAATGAGCTAATATTTGCAAAAAATTACAAAGTTTACCTGTTCGAACATTAAGTAACTTGTCTTTGCAGTGTATTCAATTGAATATAGGTTGAAAAGGATTTGCAAATCATTGTATTCCGTTTTTATTTACGATTTACACAACGTGCCAACTTCACTGGTTTTGGGTTTTGTAAAACTGATCCAGGCCAAGCTCAACAAACAAATCAAAAACGCGAAAAGGATGTATAAGGACAGGGTAGAGACAAGCTTTCACGAGGGCAGCATCAGAGAGGCATGGAAGGGAGTTAAAACATCAATAAGAGCGATCTGATATACCATACGGCACATCGCCAGGCGGATATGACGGCAGAAAATCACGGGTCAAATGTAAAAATGTCGACAAGTGAACTTCCGCTCATATCCGTGCACGGTCGAATGCTAGCTAATGTAATGGCGATTTTAAGTGTTTCGTTCCAAAACGTGAACTCTGGCTTTGACTCGTTTGTAGCGTTTATTTGAATTTTGCGGTATTTTCATGTTCATATCTGTGTATCCGCGATGGTATTCGACTGCGAAGCTGCGCATTGCATTTTGTCATGCATGCATTGGCTTGGCGAAGCTGGTCTTATTACCAGAAGTGCGACTGTCGACAAAAAAATCCCCTTCCTTCATCTCATCTCCCGATTTACGACAGTTTTGTGTGATATCAGATCGCTCCTATTGGCCTCCCCACTAAGACTGGTGCCCAGTGCTCCATAGCACAAAGCCCGGCTGATTTTGTTGAGGATTTGAATAATTTCTATTGCAGATTTGAGCAAAAGGATTTCTCAGTGGAGAGGGAAGCTCTCATGACTGAGTTGTTGGAGGAGGCATTAACCACATTGGCAGTGGCAATAGAAAGAGAGGATGTGGAGAAAGTCTTTAGAGCCGTAAATCCCAGCAAGGCATCAGGGCCAGATAATGTACCTGGTTTCCTCCTGAAGTCATGCTCCAGGCAGCTTTCAGGTGTCTCCTGCAAGCTTTTTAATTGCTCCCTACAACAGCACATGGTACCTACCTTCTGGAAGTCTTCCATCATATGCCCTGTGCCCAAGAATGGCAAGCCTACCTGCAGCAATGACTTTCGTCCAGTAGCGCTAACATCTGTAGTGATGAAGAGCTTTGAAAAGCTCATCCTCATGAAACCGCAGGCAGAGGTGAGTGTGACTTCTGACCCACTACAGTTTGCCTACAGGAGGGACAGAGGGGTCGATGATGCAGTGCTGACTTTGCTGCACCAGGTGTACATGCACCTGGAGAAGCCAGGGAGCCTAGCCAGGCTTGTGTTCATTGACTTTTCCAGTGCATTTAATACTGGGCAGCCACATCTCATGGGCAGTAAGCTCCAGGAACTGAGGGTCAACCCACATCTGATCCTGTGGGTCCTGTCCTTCCTTTCAGAACGTCAGCAGAAGGTGAGGTTTAATGGCCACTGGAGTTCAGTCCGTACCATCTCTACGGGAAGCCCACAAGGATCTGTAATCTCACCAGTCCTGTTCACCTTATATACCAACGACTGCAGAAGTACAAATCCAGATCTACAGTATCTGAAGTACTCTGATGACACAGTTATAGAAGACACTTCCAATTCTGGACAGAGATTGCAGTCTGCCGTTGACGACTTTGCATTCTGGTGCAAAGTAAATTACTTGAACTTGAACATCTACAAAACAAAGGAGATGGTCATAGACTTCAGACGCACTGCCACTAGCCCCCCTGCCCTTCAAATAGATGGTCAGGCAATAGAGAGAGTGGATGAATATAAGTACCTGGGCACCATCATTGACCGGCAGCTGACATTTAAGAGTAATACCGACGGCATCTTCAGGAAATGCCAACATCTATACGTCCTTTATAAGCTGCAACAGCTGCAGGTCAACAGGTCAATATTACAAGAATTCTACAACTGCTTCATTCGGTCCACTCTCACCTTTAGCATCTTGGCCTGGTATTGCTCCCTGACTGAACTGAACAAAGCTCCCCTCATGAAAACAGTCAGGCTGAGCACCAAGATCATAGGACAGCCTCAGCCACTCTTGCAGCTATATTTGAAGGGCAGCCTTATTGCAGCTGATACGAGCCACAGTCTCAACAACCAGTATCAGCTGATGCCCTCTGGAAAGAGATATCGATCCCTGCCCCTGAAAACCAAGAGAGCCATGTCTACCTTTGTCCCAACATCTGTTAGACTGTTGAGTGAACATTAATGCCCCCCCCCCCCAACTGCCCCAGCTATTCCAGCCATCCCAGTCCAAGCTTTTTAATGTTAATACTTTATAATACTTTTAGCTTAACTATTTATTGTATGGTTTTTTTTTCTTCTTCTTAATGTGTTTTTATGTGTGTAAGGATATGTATGTATGTAAGCTTAACCACAAATGAAGTTCCCAAACGGAAAAATAAAGTGATCTTGATCTTGATATTGATTAAATCTATACTGAAATGCTGACGGAAAACTATTTTCAGTATGAAGAGGGAAGAGCAGAGATTTTAGTGAGGGGTCGTCTAAAAGCTTGTTTAAACTTTTGGAAAGTATTGAAGCTTCACAGTTTGTGCTTAATGTTATCGAAAATGGTTATAAAATTCCTTTTCTTTCAAAGCCTAACAAAATTTTTTCGAGAAACAATCGATCTGCAGAAGAACACAGCAATTTTGTAAGGAAAGCAACTGATGAACTGAAAAAGAAAACTTTAATTTGTGAATGTGATGCACCCCCCTGTGTTCTTAGTCCTCTTTCAGTGTCAGTGCAGTCCTCTGGAAAGAGACATTTGATTCTCTATCTGTCAAAACTTAATGGCTGCGTTGCTAAGTCGAGTGTAAAATACGAAGATTGGAAAACAGCTTTATGGTGCATAGATCAAAATAGTTAGCTTATAAAGTTTGATATACATTCAGCATATCATCATTTAGAAATATTTCCAGCCCATACACAGTTTCTGGGATTTGCACGGTCAGATAGATTGGGCAAGTTAGGTTATTACAAGTTTCTGGTCCTGCTTTTTGGGTTGACGTCCGCACCTAATGTGTTTACTAAAGTGGCTAGGCAGCTTGTAAAGAAGTGGCATTCTGTAGGTCAAAGAATAGTGATGTTCTTAGGTGATGGTATACTGTCTGGAGATTCAAGCCAGGAAACTTTAGCCATTGGTCTAGCAGTGAAAGATGATCTTATTGCCTCTGGTTTTGTGCCTTAAGTAGAGAAGTCGGCATGGTCTCCGTCTCAGTCTTTAGAATGGCTCCGGTTTGGCATAGATACAACTTAAACAATTTTGAGTGTGCCTGACAGCAGGGGCGGAGTGGCCATCGGGATGACCGGGAGATTTCCCGGTCGGCTGGCCAGCCAATAAGCTCAAGTGAATCGGCCCGCAGACTGCCCTGCGTGGCCGTGTGCCGTTCATGGTCGGCCCACCAAGATAAAACTATTATGAACGAAGCATGATCCCATGAAAATTGCCAAGATGTACCTCAACTACCCATCTCTCAACTCAAACCAATATTTATAACACTTGGTGTCTCTCTACATCTCACTCATGGTTGCTCGAGTGTCAGACTCACTCTCATCAATCCATCCTACTGATTTTTGTTTAGCCTCCTATCTTGATCTAATTCTTTTTATTCAGACGTTACATAACTTTCATGACCACAAATATAAAATTTACTGCTATCAAATTTGTTTGTTTGCTCAAAAATTAATGTAGAGTGGTCGGAGCAAAGCCTCATGGGAAATGGAAACTGCGTATCACTCTGCGTTTATCCAGTGAACGTAGGGGGATGAATGAGCGGCCTTCAGACAGAGAGAAAGCGGGCAGGTTGAAGTAGCAGATTTTTTTACACTCGAAGATGGAAGGCAAGAAGAGAAAGGAGAAAGGAGGGGCCGAAAAGGCCAGAATGAAGAAGAAGCGGATGCTGGAGGAGGGTGCATCAAAATGGTCAAAAATCATGGATTTATTCCAAAACAACCAGGCGTCAACTAGTGATGCAGGTGAGTTGACAGGAAAACAGTTAGCTCAAGCCTTGACATTATTACTAGGTGCGAATTAGCATAACATTACAGCTTAGTTCTTCATAGTTCCTCCTCAGCGGGAGCGGTAGGGACTTTAAACAAAGGCGGATTTTGCGACGGCTACGGCGCCCGGAAATAAATCTTTCTGGACGCTGGTGCTGTAGCCTCAAAGCCATAGTAGGGACCTTAAGCAATGGGCTGGCTTTTCACAATGGTACAGGCGACGTCACAACCTTCTAACAGCTGTGGTTACGTATAAGAACAGCAGAGTGGCTGACTGTCTACAGCAAACCAGAGCGCCTTTGGACAGATGAATTACGTACAAGATTTTTTTTAAGGCAGTTTCTATGGGTACGGCAATTTTTCAATGCATTTCAATGTGGAGAGGTATGGCAGTCCCCATTTAAAGCCCTGCCCTAACCTAAACCTAACCCTAACCCTTCCCCTAACCCTAACCCCAACCCCTAACCCTTCCCCAAACCATAATCCTGAATTTTTATCCTAATCCCTTGAAATCGACTGCCATACCAATAAAAACTGCAGTGTCTCTAGACACTGCATCTTTTTAACAAACAGCAGCGCACAGCAATGGCTCAAAATGTCTTCTGATGAAACGTCGTCAGACATTTCCGCGGCATTTTAGATTTTCCGTCAGTATATGCACATCGATCCGTGGGAAATCAGTTGCAGTCAGCTGATTTAAACACATATCTAATCAGAGTGTGAAGGAATGGTAAAGTGCATGGGCGTGTGCATATATATATATATATATATATATATATATATATATATATATATGGGCCAGGCTCACGAAATGTGCACCACCCCTCCCTGGGTACTGAAAAATAATGAAAGTACCCATAGAGCTT
The DNA here is from genome assembly GCA_029692085.1 of Gymnothorax javanicus. NCBI lineage: Eukaryota > Metazoa > Chordata > Actinopteri > Anguilliformes > Muraenidae > Gymnothorax > Gymnothorax javanicus. The sequence continues at coordinate 42,199,604 of CM056195.1, forward strand.
AGCTGTGAGTGGTTTTTTAATCTATAGGTGTTGTGGGATCATATTCCAAAGCCGTGCGACAGCGACATTTCTCATTTTTTCGTGGTACCTGGTCAAAGTTGGGTCCCTACACTCATTTTTTGGGCCGGGTGTCTGCCTTAGTTTCAAGACATGTATATCTTCTAAAGCCTCATACGTGCATAGATATAGCTATATCTTCTCATAATGCCCTGATATGTATAGAAGGATAGTATAGCTGATGGAAAAAGGGTATATTGGTAATATGCTGTGGGGATTGTCAACCCTGCCATGGCCCTTAAGTTGGGATACCTTTTGCGTGTGGCCGCAAAATTGCTGCGCGAGTGCAAACTGCTCTCTAACACAATGTGTAAAATTAATTCAGGCAACCCTATGCACTCAGTGGTAATTGTATGTGATAAAGGTATATGTCTACTCTCTGAATACCAAATATCATGGTCATTGATGGAATATTTGGGGAGTTATACGCATTTCCCTATACCCTTGCTCTTCTAAGTCAGAAACACGAAAACCTACTGTTTGCCTATAATCCATCCAGAGGCCTATACCTAGTGATAATAAAGTTATTTAAGCCTCCAATCAGAGTTATAATTATATGTAAGTGATGTCCAGAGGTATATCACCTGAAATTAGAAACCCTACAGTGATTTTTTTCCCCTTGGGATCCCGTTGCTTCTGAAAAAAAGAAATTCTGGTCTGCAAATACCTGAAAAAATGTTATAAAAACCTTTATCAAAACTCAAAAATCTCCTAGAAACACACCTTATGGCTTAAAAATATGTACCCTAGGCAACACCAAGCTAGAACAGGTGTCTATTAGCTCAAAATATCTGTCAGAAACAGGATCTAAGTCAGAAACCGCGACTAAGTCAGAAACCCGTCAAAGTGTACCAAACTCAACCCGACTGACTTGCTGTCAGAGGTGGACATTCCTGGGGTCAGAAAGTAAAAGGTCCGGCCATGTTTTACCTCCAGCCATGAGCTCAGGCAGCTGATTTTCCTAATCAGTTCAACCTCTGGGCTGAAGAGTTGCTGCAATTCTTAGATCCAGGCAGTTGCAGCAAAATACTGAGATGGACTTTTATTTTCTGGGGCTGGATTGTCCACCTCTGCCTGCTATTGCCATAATACTTCACTAATAGATAGATAGAATAAGAGTCTCAAGTAGGTAATTGATCAGTTACTAATAGAAGATGCCACTTGAAGGCTGGTGGACAGGCTGCTTGACAGTTCTTTTCTTTTTTTAAATTTTGGGTCCTCAGTTCCCTTAGCCCGAGCCCCGGGAGTTTTTTATGATTGAATTGAATTGAAATTTTATTTTGAACATGGTAAAAACAGGAAAAAAATAAATAAATAATAATGATTAATAACAATAATAGTCGTAGTAGTATTAGCAGTAGTAATACTAACACCAATACCACCAATAATAATAATAATAATAATAATAATAAACAACACATTGCTAGCAAATTATCGGTAAACATGTATAAATCAAATGAGTTAGTTCATGTTCAAAAAGGAGTAGGTAGAAGTTAAAAACTTTTCTAGACCTACCCCTTTTTCGTTCATTAACTATGTACAATAATGCTTGTGCAACTCTCGCCTATCAGTGACAGTCTCAATTGATTATATAAATACATATACTGTATACACATACATATATATACACATGTATACACATACACATTTACGTACAAAAAACACAACACATTCAAACATAATAATAGCAAGACAGGGTGAATGCAATCTAAAATACTCAATCCACCCGGGAAAAGAAAAAAAGAAGAGACAGATAAATGACCATATCACAATTCCATTTCATAGCTGTTCAGTATCTTGTTTTTAAAGAGTCTTTTAAATTTGGTTATTGATCCACGTTTTCATTTCATCACTGCATTGGTTCCATAAGTCAATTCCTTTGGTTGTGACACAATGATATTTTGAATTTGTTCTTACTAATTGTTTTTTTAGCATTAGAATTCCCCTTAATTCATATTTGCATTCCCGCAACTGGAACAACCTTTGTATAATGCTTGGTACATTTCGATGCAGTACGTTGTACATGATTTGAGCTGTTCTGAAGTCGACAAGATCTCTAAATTTGAGTGTTTTGAGTTTGATGAAGATTGGGTTAGTTGGTTCTCTATAACTAGATTTGTTTACCAATCGAATGGCTCTTTCTTGGAGGATGAAAATGGGATTTGTGTTGGTTGCATATGTGTTTCCCCACACTTCCACGCAGTAAGTAATGTATGGGAGTATAAAGGAACAGTACAATATGTAACGTGCTGATTGAGCTAGTAGATCCTTGGTTTTGTGTAATATTGCAATTGATTTGGATACTTTGGCCTTGATATAATGTATGTGTGGTTTCCAACATAGTTTACTGTCTAATATTACTCCAAGGAATTTGGTTTCAGTTACTCTTTCTATTTCTACATCACTTATCATGAGTTTTTTGTTTGTGTTTGTTGATCGATGATGATTGCAGTTTTATGTCTTTTAGTTATTGTTATTTTGTTGTTGGTGTTGTCTGGTGTCCCCGACCACCTATGCATGTTATTTGAACAAGTTTTTGACTGATTGGCCACCGATTGCAGCCACAGCGGCCGCCACGCCCTGCATCAGTTTCTGCCTGAGATCCCGGTTTCTGACCGAGAGCTTGGGCCGATCAGTCCGATGTCAGGCCTCCAACCAACGCCCTCGTTATACAACCCCAATTCTGAAATAGTTGGGACGAAGTGTAAATTGTGAATAAAATCAAAATGCAATGACTTTCAGATCACATGAGCCAATATGTTATTTACAATAGAACACAGATAACATTTCAAAAGTTGAAACTGAGACATTTTACATTTTTATGCACAAAATGAGCTCAAATCAAATTTTCTGGCTGCAACAGGTCTCAAAAAAGTTGGGACACAGGCAAAAAAAAAGGGCTGAAAAAGCAATTAATATTTAAGAGAATCAACTGAAAGAACATTTAGCAAGTACAAATTACATTAACTGGCATCGGGTGTGTAACATGATTTGCTATAAAAGGGATGTTTTAGAGAGGCTGAGTCTCTCAGAAGTAAAGATGGCCAGAGGCTGTCCAACCCGTGAAGGCTTGCGTAAAAAAAATTGTGGAATACTTTAAAAACAATGTTCCTCAACGTCAAATTGCAAAGGCTTTGAAGGTCTCATCATCGACAGTGCATAACATCATCAAAAGATTCTGAGAAACTGGAAAAATCTCCGTGCGTAAGGGACAAGGCCGAAGACCTTTACTGGATGCCCGTGATCTTTGGGCCCTCAGACGCCACTGCATCACTCACCGGCATGATTCTGTCATTGACATTACTAAATGGGCCCAGGAATACTTCAAGAAACCACTGTCTGTAAACACAGTCCGCCATGCCATCCACAGATGCCACCTAAAACTCCATCATGCAAAAAGGAGGCCATTGTTGAGCACGATCCAGTGGCGCCGCCGTGTTCTGAGAGGCCAAGGCTCATTTAAAATGGACTGTAGCAAAGTGGCAAAGTGTCCTGTGGTCAGATGAGTCCAAATTTGATATTCTTGTTGGAAATCATGGGCGTCGTATCCCCTGGGCTAAAGAGGAGAAAGACCACCCCTCCTGCTATCAGCGTTCAGTTCAAAAGCCAGCACCTCTGATGGCATGGGGATGCATTAGTGCATATGGTGTGGGACACTTGCATGTTTTAAATAAGAATAAAAATAAAATACTGGCTGGTGTGATTTGAAAGTCATTGCGTTTTGATTTTATTTGCAATTTACACTTTGTCCCAACTATTTTGGAATTGGGGTTGTATTTTCGATCAAATCGGCCTAAAAAACATGTTATCATGTCAAACCAACATGGAATATCATGTCCCTGACCACCTGTGTAACGACTGGGTCCATATTTGGCCGAATACGCCCAGTTTCTGCCTGAGATTCCCGGGTTTCTGAAACCAGAAACCAACCAAAACGCTTCGCGTGCTGTAGCTATGTCGTTATTCAATAAATAATTGATCTAAACAGTGATTTCCACTTTGATTTAGGCCAACAACAACATCTGAATTGCATTTGGCTATATCTTTTACAGTTTTTTATATATACTTCTAAGTCAGAAACACTTCTTAAAAAGGTCGTTTTTTTTTGGGACACAAAAATCCCACTCACTCCCCGTAGGTTGGAGTTTTTTGTTTTTTTTTTGCCCTAATGCACCATATATTTGCTTCATCCTGAAGGATTAGTAGGGTGTAGGGACCTTTTTTTATTTTTCTAGAGTGCTAAATGTATAAACTAAGTCAGAAACCAGTACCTTGTGGACAATTTATTAAATGTCACCACAATACACAAAACGACGATAGGGACGTACGCCGACTGTCAGACATAGCCTACACGTCTATTATGCACAGAAAAAAAAAAATAGAACACACTTAAATACAAAAAACAAAAAGTGCACTATTTAACTTTTTACATGGACATCAAAAAAATGCAATTTTTGGTCACATTTCCAACTTAAGGGCAAAAAAGACAGGGCAATATTTATCGCAGACCTACAAAAGTGGGGTGTTCCAAGTTTCTCTTGGTGAGCTCCATCCATTCATGATGTTTCTGGAATGATCAAAGCAAAATATAAGATTTGCTAGCCTGTGGACACATTGGGGGGGGGGGGCGTGCACATTTCGTGTGCCTGGCGCATTTATATATAGAGCAGGGGTGTCCAATCTTACCCATAAAGGGCCAGTGTGGGTGCAGGTTTTGGTCTTAGCCCAGTGCTAAAACACCTGATTCCACTGATTAACTGATCTGGGGGTTCAATCAAGATCTTGATGAGTAGAATCAGGTTTGTTAGTGTTGAGCTGTAACAAAAACCAGCACCCACACCGGCCCTTTGTGGATTAGATTGGACACCCCTGATATAGAGCATATGTGCGCTATATGCACGGGAGTATAAAGACTCTAATGTACATTGGAGTAAATATAGATATGTATAGGGCATACAGCGAAATTGTATACCATATGCAATGCAAGAATGAGGGGAGAATATAGCCTACAGCAGAAGATAGTTCACCATGGTTTTATACAGTGAAATATACACAGTATAGGTACGTGACAATAGGCGCCAGGCTGGCCGTCTGTTTATGTCAGATACCTAAAATTCCGGGTTGATTGCAGTGCAGTGCTCGCTGAAAATCGCGGTCTTTTTCAGCGTGTTTTGGTGTCCTGGATGCGCGGTTGAAATTGTGCACTTATACTGATGTTATAGTTCACATTCCTCGCATTAGCATCGTCTTTGAATTTTCTCAATCGGCTTCGTGGAAGTGCCGTAATTTTCAGGAATGGTTCGCTGAAACATGTAATGTATAGTGTGTCACTATCAATTGTAGAACACATTACATCTCAGAAATCCAGTGAAAACCTTTTAATGCAATCACCTGAACCATGCGTTGTCGCGACTAAGTGAGATCGGCTCTTCCCCCGTAGTAGATCAGTCTGCTACGGTAAGGCAACGCCGGCACACCGGCTTAAGTCTCGATCAGCGAACCGCAGATGTATTTCCGGGTGCCGTAGCCGTCTCAAAATCCGCCGTTGCTTAAAGTCCCTGGTGTCATCACGGCGGCTACGGCCGCGTTGCCCCTCACTCTCTTTTTTCTCTCCTCTCGTCAGCTCCAAACCCGTCTGCATCTGTACCGCAATTACGGACCAGAGTGGTTTTCCACACACACAGCTGTCATTTAACTTGTGTCAGAATAACAACACTCTCAGTATAGATCAGTGGGCGCAGCAATCTACCAGTTGTTATTTTACCGATACTGAAAACATTTGATTTTGTCTTAAAAAAGTATTTTTCAAAAAAAAAAAAAAATCTAATACGTCTTTTTTCTTGATTGATTAGATTTTGGCAATTTGGCCTATGTTTAATCCCATCTTGAGGAAATACAATTATAGAAATTGCATGGTTTTGGAGGGGATGGGTTGGGCCAGTGGTGGGCCGGTGCGGTCAGAATTTTCCCAGTGGATTTTGGCGTCCTACTCCGCCCCTGCCTGACAGGAAAATTGAGAAACTGTTGAGTACAGTAAGACGTGCAGAGGTTTAGATCAAAGCCAGTTCCGGTGAGATGTGTAGCATTTGTAGTAGGACAGATCATTTCTATGAAGTTAGTGTTAGGTCCTGTCTCACAGCTTATGGCCCAATCGCTAAGTATTGATAAAATGTCCTGTAGGTCATGGTGCAGTAAAATAAGACTGATGAGAAACAGTCAATCACAGTTAAAATTCTGGTCAGAAAACATTTGCAGATACAAGTCTAGATTCTTGATTCAAAAAGCTGGCACAAAGAAGTTGGTGTATTCGGACGCAAGCGATACTGGCTATGCTGGATATTGCGTAATCTGGTGTGAGTTCAACTTAGAGAGAACTGCAGGCAGTGCACATGGTGTTGCAGAGCTTGGCACCAACTCTAAAACGCAACAAAGTTAAGTGGTTTACTGACAAGCAAAATGTATTACAGATTGTTGTCAAAGGCAGTATGAAATCATACCTGCAGTCCGTCGGGTTGCAACTGTTTGATATTTGCTTCAAATACAGCATTGATACACAAATGCAGTGGATACCACGGAATGAGAATAAAGAAGCAGATTTTTTTTAGCTGTTTGGTTGATTATGATGACTGGGGGGTCAGCAGGGGTGTGTTTCAAAATAAAGAGAAAAAGTGGGGCCCACATCAAGTGGACCGTTGTGCCTCTTATTACAATGTTAAACTGGTAAATTACAACTCTCATTACAGCAATCCAGGCTGTTCAGCAGTGGATTGTTTTACAGTGGAGTGGAGAGGTGTGATGAACTGGGTTGTCCCCCCTGGTATGTTTTGCACCCAGAGTCATCAGATACATGGCAGAATGTAAAGCTTCTGGCACATTAGTAGTCCCGGAGTGGAACTAGTCTGCTTTCTGGCCACTAGTTTGCTCAAAGTCTGAATTCATTTCACAAGTGAGAGATATCATATCATATTCGCCAAGATCAAAAGAAGCGTATATTGCTAGTAGAATAAAAGGAGGTTTGTTTGGAGAACATGATTTACACTTCAACATGTTAGCACTGCTAATCGACTTCCGTTCACGTTGAGGTATCTGTTACAGGTATGTTTCGTGATGCTTATGGAGAAGAGATTGATGGTCTTCCTTCTGAAGAGAACAATCTCACTTATGAGCTGCCTGGACTGTTATCCCAATCAAGAGCTGATTCAACAATTAAAAAGTATAATTATGGGTATGTGGCATGGAAAAGGTGGGCAAGGAGTAGCAGTATGCCTGAGGTGTTGCCTATATCACCTCTGCATTGTGCTATATCTCTGCTGTAAGTGGTACAGCAAAGTGATTCAGTAGCCCCAGTTTTGAATGCTTCTTATAGCCTCAATCACGTCCATTGTAGCTTTGGGCTCGATAGCCCTACAGAGAATAGTTAAGTGAAAAATTTTTTAGAGGGAGCAAGACGAAAACTAGCCAGGAAGGCAGAGAAAAAGGAACCAGTTACAGCGGCCATTTTAGAGCGTTTGCATGAGGCAAAAGGTGAAAATGGGTCGTTACTTGATTTGAGGATATTAACAATGTGTTTGCTAGGTTTTGCTGGATTCCTAAGATCTGCAGAATTGCTAACAATTAGAAGGCCTGATATTGTGTTCTATCCATCACATATGATGCTGTTTATTGAAAAATCCAAAACAGAAAACTACGGAGATGGAGCCTGGCTGCTTGTAGGCAGGACATACACAAAGCTGTGTCCTGTAACTTGGTTTGAAAAGTACTTGGCAAAAGCTGAAAGTGATCCACACTCTGATTGCTTTGTGTTTAGAAATCTCGCTAAAATGTGGTAATGGTCATAAATTATGAGAGGATAACGTTCCTATGTCTTATACTAGACTTAGAGAGGCACATATAGAGGCCTTGAGACCTTTTTTTTGATGATGTTAGGAAATTCGGACTTCACAGCTTACGTAGTGGTGGTGCTAGGGCAGCAGCAAACAATGGCATACCGGAGTGGATGTTCAAGCGACATGGACGCTGGAGGGGTGAAAAAGCCCAGGATGGATAAATTAAAGATGACTTAGAAAAAAGGTTACAGATTTCTCTATCTCTGGGACTATGACTTTCTCAGGGCTCCCAACTCTCCCGCATTCCGCGTGAGATTTAGTGGCATATTCACGTTCCTGTGCTGTATGTCAGAAATTATTCAATCAGCGCGTTTGTAAGAGATTCTCAGGTGGAATTGAAGTCCTTGTGCGTGGAGGTTTATCAGTTTCACGTGTCACGGTGGATTTCACCACTAGTACCATGGAAATCAATCCGGACTTCTCACGCTTTTCTTTACTCAGAGGCTGAAAGCAACGGAATTGCATAAAAACGTTTCAAATGGTCTTATTTCATTTAAACAATTTGAACGATCGTGAAACACATGCATTGAATAATTGCTGACAACGGCAAGGGAACATGAATATGCCATTAAATCTCACACGGAATGCAGGAGAGTTGGGAGCCCTGCTTTCTTTGTATCTCTCGCAATGCACCGCATGGCGTGCCCAAAATGTATGTACTGTGTGTTTTGTGTTTCACTGGAGTGGAAGGGGGGCTAGGAGAAAATACATTTCCTCCGGTTGAAGCATGAATTAGAAAGAAATTGTTTTCTCCTAGTGGTATGAAACTCTAGTGGGGACTTTGTCCACTGGGGGGTGTGGCTATATAAGGGTCTTGTAAACCAGAAGGGGCACTCTCGCCTCACGTGCAGCTATGGCCGGTTTACACTTTTGTTTGGTTTACTCAGGATTTTGATAGTCTTCCTGAATGTAGAATATTTACAGTGTATCTCTATGACGACATGTTATTGTGGATGGCACACATCCTGTTGGCTGGAGAGTTGTAATGATACTGGAACATTCAATTGTGGTATGAAGAGTGATTCGGGGAGTAACGCTGACAAATAATTTTTTGCAAACACATCAAATGTTGCATTAGTTGAAGAGCCATTATAATACTGTTTAATAGAGTATGGATATTGCTGAGTATGGGTTGGAAAATTGTACAAATATGCAGAAAATAGTACAGTTTGTTTTGAAAGTAGATGTGTGCTCCCATACCATTTTGATTTATCATTGGTCACTGGACTTTTGTATTACTGCATGTAGATGGGGTACAAATGTTGAGCATGGTACAATAAGTTATTTCTACTTTGTGTTGAGTATGAATGTGTCATGTTTACTATGGGCTGAAGAGCGTATAATGCTGAGGGTTGAGTTTGAACGAAAATGTCATGTATCACAGGCTGAAGAGCCATTATAGTACTAAGTGTTGATTTTGAATGAAAATCTCATGTATCATGGGCTGAAGATCCATTAAAATACTGAGTGCTAGGTTTCAACGAAAATCTCATGTATCACGGGCTGAGGAGCCGTTACAATACTAAGAGTTGAGTTTGAACGAAAATCTCAGGGCTGAAGAGCCGTTAAAATACTGAGTGCTGAGTTTGAACGAAAATCTGATGTACCATGGGCTGAAGAGCCGTTATAATACTAAGTGTTGAGGTTGAACAAAAATCTCATGTATCATTGGCTGAAGAGCCGTTATAATACTCAGTGTGAGTTTGAACGAAAATCTCATGTATCAGTTTTCTGTAAATATTGCATATATGAAGATGTCTTGCAGTCACTGTAAACCCTCCAGTGTTATGCTGCTGCATTGTTGAGGGAACATGGTTCCAGAGTTTTTTCTCAAGTGAGTTTTATGTCTAATTTTACGTGTCGGGCTTCAGCATATTCTGCAAATTAGTGAGTGTCCAGAATTAAAAGATATATATCCAATGAAGTTGAAGTAGACTATTTTATCTTATTAAATAAGTTGTCCTCCATTGGTCTTGGTTACAGAGCGTGCTCATGGATCCAGGACTACCACTCAAATAGAACACAAGCTATTATTTCTGGGGATGCGAAGTCTCAATTTTTAAAGGTGACGAAAGGAGTACCCCAAGGTTCTATTCTTGAGCCAATTTTATTCACAATTTATATAAATGGCATTGCTCGTAATGTAACAAATTGCAAAGTTCATTTTATGCAGATGACACAGTGCTTTATTCCTTTGCTCCAACATGCTTACAGGCTCTCACATATTTACAATCTGTTTTTAACGTTATACAGCATGCTCTAGCTGATCTTAAACTGGTTTTAAATACTGAGAAAACAAAGTTCATGATCTTTTCTGCACATATTGCAATTATTCCAGGTGACTCCATTTTCTCAGTGACTGGTGCTCAAATTGAGAAAGTTCAGTCTTACAAATATCTGGGTATCTGGTTCGATCATGACTTCTCTTTTAAGACGCATGTGTCCAACCTGTCCAAAAACTTAGAATGAAAATAGGGTTTCTTTACAGAAACAGGTCCTGTTTTTCTTTGGACAATAGGGAGAGGATTGTCCAGGCGACAATATTACCCATTTTTGACTATGGAGATGTCCTTTACAGGCATGCCTCTAACAGTACCTTAAGACCCTTGGATGCAATTTATCATAGCGCATTGCGCATCATCACAGGTGATGGTTTCTGAACCCATCACCGTGCTTCATATAATTCTGTGGGGTGGTTTTCCCTTCATTTTAGAAGGAAGCTACATTGTATTTTATTTATCTACAAAGCTTTGCTAGGCAAACTTCCCTCATATCTCACTAAGCTCTTATCCATCAAAATCAGAAGTCAGCATACCAGATCACAAGAGTGGATTTTGTAAGAGGCTCCCAGGACTGGAACAAATTTGGGCGGTACCTCTTTTACTGCATTCGCACCTTGTATGTGGAATAATTTCCAGGATACTTTGCAGCTAGATTGCCTTATCCCCTTCTGTCCTTCAAGAAATTAGTGTTGGATATATTACTTTTAGAGGCCAGATGTACTTGATTTTAGTTTAAGGTAGGATTTGCACATCGTTTTTCTCTGTCCTATGTTTTTATATATATATATATATATATATATATATATATATATATGTATGTAGTTGCAATCAAAATTATTCAACCCCCGTAGCAAATTAGGTTTACTGGCAAAATTTACAAACTTTCAGCTATTTGCAATGAACAAATCAAAAAAGAACAATTTAAATGGCTCAACACAACAGATATTACAAGTGGCTTCTCCAAATTAAACACAAAATGCAACTTTTAATGACTACTGTAGGCTCAAAATTATTCACCCCCTTCATGATAAGCGTCTTTAATACTTAGTAGAGCACCCTTTTGCCGCTATGACCTGTTGGAAATGTGATGCATTGGCAGATGTCAGCTTCTGGCAGCATTCCCAAGGAATCTTAGCCCAGTCCTCATGGACAATGGCCTCCAGTTCACCAATATTCTGGGGTTTGCATGCTGCAACTGCCTTCTTCAAATCCCAACAGAGATTGTTTATGGGGTTCAAGTGAGGCGACTTTAATGGGCACTCTAGAATCTTTCAAGACTTCTTCTGAAACCAAGCCTAGGTGGATGTTTAGGTACGCTTAGGATCATTGACCTTTTGAAAATTCCAATGAAGCTCAAGCTTCCCTACAGACAGCATAACATTTTCTCCTTGGATATCCTGGTACGTACTTAAATGAATCCATCTTGCCCTCCACATGGTGTAGGTTTCTAGTGCCAGAGGAAGCTAGGCAGCCACAGGGCATCAAAAAGCGCCCACAATTCTACATTGTAGGCAGGGTGTACTTTTCAGCATATGCTTCTTTATTCCTCCTGCAGACATACCACTGATTCATAAGCCCGAAATATTCCAGTTTTGTTTCATCACTCCACAGAACAATATCCCCAAACGTCTGTGGCTTATTTATATGGTTTTGAGCATACTGGAGCTTGTGCTTTTGAATCAGTTGTGGTGTATGTCTTGGAGACCTTCAATGTTTGCTATGCGCCCTACTGTGCAAACTGAAACCTTAGTGCCTCCTGCCTCCAAGTCTTGCTGCGGGTCTCCTGCAGTCACTCGAGGGTTTTTGACCACCAACCTCCTCAGGAGTCTGGTGACAGCCATTAATAGCTTCCTCTTTCTGCCACATCCTGGCACTGTAGCCACTCTTCCTTTAACTCTGAACTTGCAAACTATGCTTCCAACTGTATCTCCATGAAAATTCAGTGCCTGTGCTACCTTTTTTAATCCTTTTCCTTGTTTGTGCCAGGCAATCATCTCCGCTATTAGCTTTTTGGACAATCCTTTGGACAGCCATATTTCTAATATGTAATCAAATGTCACTGTCAACAAACCCCTAGCTAGTGTAAGTATTTGATGTGTTCTATCTCAAGCAAACCTGATGCAACTAATTAAGCTCTTGATTAGCTGCATTAGGTGTGCTTGAGATAACACCTGATTTGCAAATATGCTCTTATGAGGGATTCTATTCGGGGGATTGAATAGTTTTGAGACTGCAGTAGTCATTAAAAATGGCATTTTGTGTTGAATTTAGAGAAAACAAAAGTAATATTAGTTGTGTTGAGCCAGTTAAAATTTTCTTGTTTAATCTGTTTATCACAAACAGTTGAAAGTTTGTAAATGTTGCTATTAAATCCAGTTTGCAATGGGGGTTGAATAATTTTGATTGCAACTGTTTATATATGTATGTATTTTTTTTTAACTCATTTTTATTATTTTTTATTCTATTTTTGAATTTGTTATTCCTTTATCCTGGAATTGTTATTTGTTAATTTTTTGTATTTTTATCTGTGCTGTTTGTCTTTAACCTACGATTGTAATTGTTTTATTGCATTCAGGGCTCCCCTGCAAAAGAGAGCCTGGTCTCAGTGGGACTTCCCTGCAATAAAGGTTATAGATTGATTGATTGATTGAAGTAAATGAGATGAATGTACGAGTTTCTGTTGTTTTGACACTTGCATGACCCTACATGATGATGGCAATGATGATGATGATGATGATGGAAATAAACGTGCCATCGTAATGCAGCGCATGGCGTGCCCTAAATGTATGTACTGTGTGTGTTGTGTTTCGCTGGAGTGGATTGGGGGGGTCAGAGAAAAATACTTATCCGAGGGTCCAATCAAAGTCTTTCAATAACCGTGGAAAGTTTATTCTTTCTGGAATTGGATAAAAACGTGTCAGTCAATAGACAATTACTGGGTTATAGTTCAGGTGGGCGTGAACTATAATTCTGCTTCACGCAGATAAGTCTGAGCAAACATTAGAGACAATGGATATCACTGAGGGATTGCATGAGGCTGTAAGGAACCGCTGAATCTGTTGTGAGATGAATCTACGCGTAATTCAATGCAATCACGCATTTTTGATATCTGATGACTACCAATAGTTGTAGAATGATTTTTTGTCAATACAATGTTGAATTTTTGCTTCAGAAAACTGATCATTTTTTTCACTAATCAGTTGAGATACCTTTGGCCCATTATTGCTGAACTAGTTGCCTCAAAGGTCAACGATTTTCTCTGTCACCAGAGAACATTTTTATTAACTGCTGGATAGATACTATGGGCAAGTATATAATGCAATTTGCTCATCAGGCTTGGCTGAGGAGTTTAATTCATGCAATTCCTGGGAAACAGGGATGGAACTTAAATCGTCCATATTCTGAACCGAGTTTGAGCTAAGCTTGCTAGTGAACATCCAATTGATCCAGATGTGCCATCTAGTAATAGAATAGACCCCTCGTTTCATGATCAGTTTGGGTTGTTGTCCAGAATTCGTCACATACAGGCTGTAACCAGATGTGGCGCTCTTGGGCTGCCATAGTCACTCGTGGCTGCCCTAAGCGGGACCGGTCAGTGAAAGTGCCTGTGTTCCATTCTCGGATAGACAGCCGACTGATTATTGAACGGTGACAGTGCAAATGACGCGCCATCTCTCGGCGGTTGAGACCTGCCCGTAACACGCCAATGGCTCTTTTTCTCTCTCCTGTGCCACATTTTTTTTTTTGTTGGCTTTATGTAGGCTATTGACCACACCCAAAAGAACAAGTCAAGTGTCACTGCACACATCACAAACAACTCAATGTTTGTCATTACTGAAGTGCTTGGCGCGTTTACGTGGGGCGCATCAGGATTACAACACCACGCGCTTTTCTTTATTTCCACTTGTGCCTCACTGGAATAGCAATAAAAATCAATCAATTCTTCAATTTGTGGCAAAAACAGTACATACCTCACCGTTGCGTTGCGTTTTTAATGGCGTAAAAATAATAATTTATTTATTTATTTTTAATTTGGCATCTCCAATCCCGCCCGAATCTGGAATGGCCATTTCGAGAACTATGTACAAGACTTGCTCGTATGCGACCCCTTGTTGCCAGCTCAGGAGAGAGAGACAGTTCGCGGCTCTCCTCTGAAGCACGCGCCTGTCAGCCCCTGCATCTTTACACTCATTGGTTGACCCCTAGAAATGCTTACGAACAAGCATTACTGAAGCAATTTTTGTCATGAACCTTGTCTCTTTTATTTTCACTGCATTTCTGGCTGTCCGTTTTAGTTTTGGTTACATTTTGCTGATCGATTTAAATCGATCAATTATTGTCTCCTGACCATCCCAATTCCCATTTCATTCCTCATGCATTTCCTACACCTGTTTCTCATAGTTACTCATTGTCTCACTGTATTTTAGTTTTACTCTGTGTCGTCGCCAGATTGTTTAGTCATGCTTTGTGCTTTTGCTGCATTCTTGTTTTCCCTTATGCTCTAGTCCTTCCCACTTCCTAGCTTTAGTCCCAGACAAAGTGTATTGTCAGTGTCAAGCCAGGTTTCTTTCAGTGCCTCGCCCAGCCCCACCATTCCCATGCTCTGTGTTCCTTCTTCCCCTCAACTCACTGGCTTCGACCATGACCGGACCTCTAACTTTCTCTACTCCCCTCTCCACCAACCATGCACAGCCTATCCTGCATTGCTCTGACTGCTGGCTCAAGACCATGGACTGTCAATTGTACTGTATTAATTAAGCTCTGAATTCTCCTATTTCTGTTTCTCCAGCTGGCTCCTTCAGCTCAGTTATAAATGGCAGGACAACCTGGCCACCAATGGAGCCACAAGACCAGGTCATTAACTCAGAAATATCTAATGAAATACCTTGGGCAGCACATGGCAGAGCTTTGCAGCCTGCAGCAGTCATTACGAACTCGGTCCAACCAGATGGCAACCATGGCTGGGTTAACTTAAAGGAAAAAAACCCTGTTTTCAGCTCTTAACCAATAAAAGTACACTGCCACTACTATTCAAATATATTCTTTAGTAATTTTAGAAATTTTTTTATGGTTATATCAGCTCGAGAAGATCAGATTTATTCATTGTCTGTGGTGTGCCATGTTTGCTGAAATCAGGGTAGCTTGCTGCCTCACCCAGACACCAGAACTCTCAAGTGCATGGAGGTCATAAATGAAATAAAACCAGTGGCGTAGCGAGGACCGAAAATGTGGAGGAGCACAGGACATGCCTTTAAAATGGTTATTAGTCCTGACTTCTTCTCATTCATTTTCATAATTAACAAGAGATTCAATCCGAGAACACTCCAGGGGTTGCGAGTTCTCCATGTTCACATAAGACGCCAATCATTCATTTGGATGCGTATTCGGTGCATTTAAATCAGCGTCATTCAAAATTGCACATCTGTCAACTCTCATGTATATGAGGCGAGTCTCACGCTTTTTATTGGGCTATCACGCCGTTGTCAGAAATTTCACACTTTAAAACAGAAGGGATAATTGAAAATTTTAATTTGGGAAACAAAATTATATTTAATTTCAAAGTCCCACTTTTCAATCAACCCATGCTGTACAGAGAGTGAAAGGCGATATTTCATTGGAATGCGAATCAGTCATTATTCAATCAACGCGCATTTAAGAGATCATCATGCAGAGTTGAAGTCCTCGTGCATGGAAGGTTCTCAGTTTCATGTGCTTCCGGTAGATTTCACTGTTAGCACTCCGGAATTCTCACGTGCCTCTTTTCTCAGGGGTTGGAAGCGTTGAAATTGTATAAAGACTTTTCAAATGGTCTTTAATTTAAGCAGTTTAAACAATCATGAAGCGAAGTTAAAAGAAAACTAAACATATGGTAAACCTATGTACATATGGTACATAATCTCTGCTATCCAAGATGATAAGCCATAATTAAAAAAATTTTTTTTTTCACCGTGTAATCTGCGTGTAAATTTCGGGTATAAGACCACATAAGCAAGCCGCCATGTTCGTTCGGCTAGAAGAGGACGCCTACGTCACTCGAGCTGGTAGCTCACATCAGTCAGGTTTGGATCGCCTGTTTCGTTGAAACACCCAACAGCCGCGCAACCTGTTTCCACGTCCAGAGACCTTTCTACTGTGAGCTGACGTTACTCCTAAGGCGATAACCTTGCCTAGGTATTTTTCACGGTAGGCATTTCTGAAGAGATCCTGCTGGACGTAGGGACAAACTTCACATCACGTTTAAGCATGAAAATATTCAGTTTCATTTTTACACAAAAAAAATTCCAATGCTGATGTATCAGTTTTTACAAGCACAACACAGCGGATAAAATTTAGAAACAACACTATAAATGTCACAAGCATCATATTTGTGGGCCTCATAATTGATGATCAGAACGAAGTGCAAGTGGGAATAATTTATCCACGCTTAAGAGTCTAATTTCAGGTGAAGCCTATAAATGAATTATTACATGACTAATCACAATATAAAGTGACTTTGACAAGACAAAGCTGCAAGAACTACTCAGACGCAAGCTCTTCCCACTTCTTAAGAGTTTTTTTACACACTGGCTTTGACATTGCTTTGTCTAGCCAAAAAGAAAATAGGATCATGTTTGACATATTCTGTAGTCAAGGGAATAGGGAAGCAGAAATGTTGGATGTCTGGAAATAATAAGTTTCCACCACGGGAAAGACGACTGAATAATCACGGAGCTAATAAAATGCAGTTGCTATTTTTTTCTGATCTCTGAAACATGACCGTACACATAGGCTAAAGATTTAATGCTAAACTTTGTTCAAATGAGGTGTTTTTAATGCAGTTTATACACTAGACTAAACCCAATACTGACGTTGATTTAACAGACTCAAGAACAACCTTTGCATAATCATTAGCACTTAGCGATTTTACAGTGAGAAACTACGGGTGTCCCGCTCGGGTAACGTTTAACACACAGCTAAATCACCGACGTTAGCGACCTTTTGCCGACTATTGTGAAGAGAAAGCCTCAGCAAATGATTAAAATATCTGGTTAGAGACGTTAGAAATGAGACTTTCATTCAATTCCCTTGAATTGACCGAAAACATAATGCAATTATTTATTTTTGTAGTTTAAGGGAAATTTCAATAGAAAATTTGAAAAGTCCCCCTTTGGAAACAGTTCTGTTAACTGTTGGTAATCAAAACATTCTACATGATATGAAGGCTTCTTTTAGATATGATAGACATAATGTATATTTACCTTTCTTGTTAAAAAAGTACAGTGTTGTAGTAGTTTTGAGTCTTTTGCTCAGGGGTTCAGCCATGCTTGATTCTTGTTTCCTCAATAATTCTGCCCTCCTGCTGCCATTCATTATATTACAAAACAAGGGATATTAAGGCTGCCAGCATGATAGCCCTTATTAAAATCCTCAAACTGTGAGGTGAGGCGAATCAGCAAGCACACAAGATATAAAGGCTGGCTGTCCCTGCAAGCACCTCTATTAATTAAAAATGTTTACTCAGGAGAACTTCTAAAAGCAGGGCCACATACGGTAACTGCAATGGCTGACCAAAACAAGGAAATTACTTTAAAAAGTTCTCATTTTATTGAAAATATGGCTTAAAACTGGATAAAAAACAAGCAATGTCACTTACAAAATGTCATTATCTCGAAAAACAGAGTTATCGAGTAGCCGGTTGTCGTATCCCAAGTAGGCGGCGATAATCACCGGCCGCCAGCTACTTTTGAAAGCCATGTTCCATCATGGTTTTAAGCACTCTTTCAGACTGTAAGTTGGCGTAACCCTTGCTCTTCGTATGTCAATGCAGTAAAAACTGAAAGAGGCAAGGCATTTCAGAGTAATGATGTAGGAAAGAGGGTCAAGTTTTCGACGCACTTAAACCAATGAACTGCCCATCAACATTACTGTTCCTAAAACAAATCATATCAGGGCTTTACAAAGACTAGATTCTATGCTGATGGAAAATCAAAATATTTTTGGAAATAAATGCCAAAAAGCAAAGAAAACAAATTTCTTATAATCATTGTTTACCGACGATGGTCGCAGAAGAAAATGACCTAGTTTTCAATGCATGTGCTGATTGGTTATAGATATTACCGTAATAGGGCAAAAATAGGCCACCAAAATTATGCGCTTTTCTCCATGAATAAGCTCTTGAGGTATTGCTTCTGGGAATAATTCCTTCAGAAAAATTCATTAAATTGTATTGCTTAACTCAAAATAATACACGCTGACAACATTTAATGATGCAAACTAACCTGCTTTTTTGGCATTTTTTCAATATTTTCAACTTTTACTTGCCCCGGGCAATTGGGCAAGCATTCATGTTGCACGTTGGTTATTTGTATAAGTAGTACTGGTATGTGCATGTCAGTGGGCTACACCCAGTTACAAACCCAATTCCGAAAAAGTTGGGATGCTGTGTAAATTGTCGATAAAGGCAGAATGCAATGATTTGCAAATCTCATGAACCCACATTTTATTCACAATAGAACAATCAGATGTTGAAAGTGAGACATTTTACCATTTCATGAAAAATATTACCTCATTTTGAATTTGATGGCAGCGACACATCTAAAAAAGGTTTGGAGAGGGGCACCAAAAGGCTAAAAAAGTAAGTGGTACTAATAAAAAAGTGGAAGAGCATTTTGCAACTATGTAGTTTAATTAGCAACAGGGCAGTAACATGACGGTATAAATATAGGGCACTGGCGGCCCCAGAAGCTCCCGCCATTAATATAAAGAAAATAGCAAAGTTTTTGTTGACGGACGCACGCATGGACAGACGCACGCACGGATGGAGCCCGATACCATAGCTCCCGTGCCACTCAGGTGGCAGGAGCTAATTAGGAGCCTGTAACTGAAAATGTTGATAAGATAAAGCAAATTGTCGAAGTTTTTGGTGATATTTTTAGGCCAGTGACCTTGAAAAAATAGGCCAAGGTCACCTTTAGGCAAGTCATTTGTAGGACTTTATGAAATCCATGTCCAGTAAAAATTAGGAACCTGTAACTGAAATAGTTGATGAGATAAAGCAAAATGTCAAAGTTTTTGGTGATATTTTGAGGCCAGTGACCTTGAAAAATAGGCCAAGGTCACCTTTAGGCATGCAATTTGTAGGCCTTTATGAGATGCATGTCCTGCAAGAATTAGGAGCCTGTAACTGAAATAGTTGATGAGATAAAGCAAAATGTCGAAGTCTTTGGTGATATTTTTAGGCCAGTGACCTTGAAAAAAAGGCCAAGGTCACCTTTAGGCACGCAATTTGTAGGCCGTTATGGGATCCATGTCCAGCAAGAATTAGGAGCCTGTAACAGAAGTAGTTGATGAAATACAGCAAAATGTCAAAGTTTATGGTAATATTTTTTGGCCAGTGACCTTGAAAAAATAGGCCAAGGTCACCTTTAGGCATGTCATTTGTAGATTTGTATGAGATGCATGTCCAGTAAAAATTAGGAGCCTGTAACTGTTTTAGTTGATGAGATAAAGCAAAATGTCAAAGTTTTTGGTGATATTCTGAGGCCAGAGACCTTGAAAAAATAGGTCAAGGTCACCTGTAGGCACGTCATTTGTAGGCCTTTATGAGATGCATGTCCAGTAAAAATTAGGAGCCTGTAACTGTTTTAGTTGATGAGATAAAGCAAAATGTCTAAGTTTTTGGTGATATTTTGAGGCCAGTGACCTTGAAAAAATAGGTCAAGGTCACGTTTAGGCGCTGCATTTGTAGGCCTTTATGAGCCACATGTCCAGTAAAAATTAGGAGCCTGTAACTGAAATAGTTGATGAGATACAGCAAAATGTCGAAGTTTTTGGTGATATTTTTAGGCCACTGACCTTGAAAAAATAGGCCAAGGTAACCTTTAGGCATGTCATTTGTAGGGCTTAATGAGATGCATGTCCAGTAAAAATTAGGAGCCTGTAACTGAAATCTTTGATGAGATAAAGCGAAATGTGTTGACGGATGCACACACACACGCAAGCATGCACGCATGGAGCCCGATACCATAGCTCCCGCACCGCGAGTGGCGGGAGCTAATAAAAAGTGTATTTTAGAGAGGCAGAGTCTCTCAGAAGTAAAGATAGACAGAGATTCACCAATCAGCAAAAAACTGCATCTAAAAATAGTGGAACAATGTCAATGTTCCTCAATGTAAAATTGCGAAGACTTTCAATCTACAGTACATAATATCATCAAAAGAATCAGAGGATCTGGATGAATCTCTGCGCGCAAGGGACAAGTCCAAAGGTCAATAATGGATGCTCGTGATCTTCTGGCCCTCAGGCAGCACTATATTAAAAACAGGTATGATTCTGCACTGGAATACACTGCGTGGGCTCAGAAACCCTTCCAGGTATTACTGTCTGTGAACACAGTTCGCCGTGCAATCTACAAATGCAAGCTAAAGCTGTATCATACAAAGAAGAAGCCATATGTGAACGGGATCCAGAAACGCCACTGTCTTCTCTGGGCTAAAGTTCCTTTAAAATGGACTGAGGCAGAATGGAAAACTGTTCTGTGGTCAGATGAATCAAAATTTGAAATTCTTTTTGGAAACCACAGACGCCATGTCGTGTGGTCTAAAGACAAGAGGGACCATCCAGCTTGTTATCAGCGCACAGTTCAAAAGCCTACATCTCTGATGGTATCGGGTTGCATTAGTGCCTATGGCATGGGGAGCCAACACATCAGGAAAGGCATTATCAATGCTGACACGTTTATAGAGGTTTACCAACAACCAGACGTTTCTTTCAGAGAAAGTCTTGCTTATTTCAGTAAAACAATGCCAAACCACACACTGCATCCATCACAACAGCATGGCATCACAGTAGAAGAATCTGAGTGCTGAACTAGCCTACCTGCATACCAGACCCGGCACATCATAAAACGAAAAATCCGGCAAAGAAGACCCAGGACTGTTGAGCAGCTAGAATCCTACATCTGACAAGAGTAGGACAACATTCCTCTCCCATAACTTCTGCAATTGGTCACCGCACTTCCCAGACGTTTACAGACTGTTGTTTAAAGAAGACGGGATACTAAACAATGGCAAACATGGCCCTATCCCAACTTTTTTGTGATGTGTTGCTGCCATGAAATTCAAAATGAGTCAATATTTTTCATGAAAAGGTAAAATGTCTCAACATCTGATATGTTGGGCTCTGAATTCGTTGACCAGGCGCAGGCGCGGTGCAGGCACGGCGAATGGGGGGTAGCGCTGCGCCAACAGGGTGTATCCAGGCCAGTGGCGGATCTAGAAAATTTTACATGGGGTGGCAAAGGGGTGGCAAGAGGTCTGGGAGGGGTGGCATGGAATGTCCTCAGTGCGGTATTAGGAAATCCCCAATTCCAATGAAGTTGGGACATTGTGTAAAATGTGCACAAAAACAGAATACAATGATTTGCAAATCTCATAAACCCATATTTTATTCACAACAGAGCATAGACAACATATCAGATGTTGTAAGTAAAGACAGGCAGAGGTTCACCAATCTGCAAAAACACTGTGTCGAAAAATTGGGGAACAATTTCAGAAAAATATTCTTCAATGTATTTATTGTACAGTGTGTCCCAAAAAAGGAAACCAAGAATAAATGGTTAATTCTATAAAAATTACTTAACATTCTTTGATTAAAAATGGCATTTGGTGTTATATAACGATGTCTTGTATCTAGTGATGTCAAGTAAGTGGAGCTTTTGCCACACTCAACTGAACAGCAGTGACACTTTTGGAATAAGTCAGTAACCACTTTGCGCCAGATTGCATAAAATGATGACAGGCCTAAACACGGATGAACCTGGATGATCAGTTTCAACTTTTCATTGTCGGGGCCATTAGTGCTTTAGGTTGTGTAGTGTGTACTGCTTTAAATGTAAACCCTACTAGCTGCATGACATGTGCACAAATCATGCAGCTGACAACAGAACAATGAGTTCTGACAACGATGCCTGACTAATTTTGTGTTCTTTGTATGATGTGAAAAAAAAAAAAAAAAGTACACAGTTGTGTAATTAATAGTCCTAATTAGTTTTATAGATTCTAAGTTTCAACAGAATACTTCTCATTTTATTCCCAGTTTCCTTTTTTTCCGGACGGACTGTATTATTATGCCTTCCAAGATGTAGCAGAGTGAATATTTAGGCCTAATGAAATAAAAGTACCTCAAAATAAATACAGCAAAAGTACTTAAGTCACAGTCCAGGACTGATATTGGCCATCTCTTTTAAGAGAGCTTCAGATGACGATTGTTGTGCTGTGCAGCAAAATGTCTCACCAACATATCCAAATCTAGCTGTTTTGCACGCTGTTTCAATATTGAGAACAGCTAGATTTCTAAGATGATTGTCTGATGATTGTCAGGCTACATAGATCTCTCTAGTCGTGTGGTGGAATTTCCGCCAAGTCGGATATTGCTCCCGCGAGTACTTATGAGCTACGTCAAGAAACATAATTGCTAGATCTATACAAACATATATACGGTAAAATAATAACAATTATATTTCAAGTTTCATTGGAATTTAAGAAATTTTGCCTGGTTCGGCTGACACATGCCAAATTCATTAGGACATACCATCCGTATGTTTGCAAAAAGGGCTAAGCTAACTGTAGTAGGTACGGACCCGCCCGTACCTGTAACTGTGATAGAATGAGACGAGAGGCTAATAATACCGCTGCCTTACCTTTAGCATACAGGCTACAGATACGGGTCCGTGCCCGTAGCCACTGCCCTAACAGTAAGGACCTGGTTTTATTATGCAGCCTCATTGCTGGGATACTGATCACATAACACTGAAACTTAACAGCGACCCTCTGGATTCAAACATGCCTGTTTTTGATATCTAGCTAAATGCATCATAAACTGTTCGTTTTTACAATAATCAAAACTAACCGAAGCGAAAAATGCTCCAACAAATCACAGGGGAGTAAGTGACTTTTGACAAGCGATTAATGAACGCATTGAACCATTGCCTTTAGCGTACATTCCATCTATTACAAATTTAACTTAACTTTATTCACCGGGGGAAACCGACTTCACCTGGAGAAAGTTGCGTGGCTAAGTGGCTCCGCTCTGCTGCGCTGCACGCAGACTCCAACATGTGTCCATGACAACTGACACCAGCCAGGAGCAGGTCAGGAGGCTCAAATCCACGCGGACTCCCGCGTTTGATGCAGGACCTTAGCTGAGTATTTGAGGAGCCGAATATTATATTTACATTTCTATTTTTTTTGTGTGTGAATTCATCTTTTATTTCGATGCTTTGAGGGGCTTTTTTGTAGACATAGTGGTGATTTGTTTTACAAGTATAGTTTTAAGAACTTTAAAGTTAGGGGGGCAGCCAGGGGGGCAAGGCGCGACAGTGGGGGGGCACTTGCCCCCCTCTGCCCCCCTGTAGATCCGCCCCTGATCCAGGCGCATTTTGCAACTTCGTGCTCGGCGCAGCCCGGCGCAAGTACTCCTCTGCCTCGCCTCCGTCCCTCCTGCCGGCGCAAGTGGCAAAGAGGGAGGAGAGAAGGCGTGAGTGGGTTTAACACAGCCGAGTCAAATCTTCAACAATTAAATGAGCTCCTCTCCTCACCTTTAAAAGTGCCGTGGGTGAGGTGCAGTGCAAATTTCGTTCAACATGGATGAAGTAGGACACAGCAGCAACACCAGACAGCCAAACCTCAGCCAGGAGGAAACTGATGTTCTGGTCCGGGAGGTTCAAGCTCGCAGTGGCCGAATATATGGTCGCGCGAACAGACCTCCATGGGCTGACGATGCAAAAGTGGCCGAGGAATTCTAAACCCCCGTAGAACCGCGGCTGCCGCTTTTTTCACGGCAGTGCAAATGTGAGGCCATTTCATAATATTGTGTGATTATAAAGAGGGAATCAACAATTATTGTTTTTGAACGAATGAAATAAAAAATTGCCAATAAATACATGTGAATTTATTACGTACAATAATTAATTATGCTGACAAACACGTTATATGAGAAAACAGCAACTTGAGTCAACATTTGCCCAATTGCATAGCCCTACTGCAAGTAGTCGGACTAACACACCCAGATAATGCGGTTACTAGTCGCATTGTTCCTCCATGTATACGCTTCAATCAAACCGAACTGAACTATGCATAGCCCCCAAGTGACCCACATCTGGCGGGTCAGACCTGCAAATTAATGGCAAAACCCGCGGTCCCGCGAGGGAGTGAAATAACCCCGCAATCAGCCCAAGAGATCAAAAATTTCTAATCTTCCCCCTGACCAACAAATCTAAATCATGATGCTGCATTATGAGGAAATTGAGTTGTACATGCGAGTCTGAAGTATGGAGGGATTAAATTGGGCCTGGGCTGTCCGTGAATCAGCCTGACTCGTAGGTCAACATTTTTTTGTTCAGGGCTCCGCCCCCGCTGACGGGTGTGTACTATGTGTCATCATATCAGATCATCGTACTATGTGTCATCATATCAGATAATCGTCAGTCTATGAGACAGTGCAGGAGGATAGCAAGGCAGGGAGAAATAGGTCAGAAACTTACATGTTTGATAACAGGACGTAAAATTCGTGAATATTCTGTTTAAACGATGCTTCGATTACAAATTGGAGTTAACCATTATCATAATTGGTAAATGAATCTAGCTGCCTAGTGCGGCACATTTTCAAGCATTGTTGACATTGTCAGTACTTTGTGATTTGAGAAGAATATTGAAGCGGCTCGAATTACACTATGACTAGAGGTAATGCAGGCTACTTTTACCACTTCCCAGCTATCAAATTAATTAATTAATAAGGAACGAGATTTTGGTTTTAGTCTGGCCTCTCAAGAACAACACTGCATTCAATGGGTCTCATTCATGAAACGTGAGCAGAACGTATTTGTGTGTTAACTGTTCGCAGACGGAAATTTACATGCATCTCCGCATTCGTCAATATTTTAGTAGCTCCAATCTTTTCGTAGCTACTAACAAAATCTACACATGCTGCTGACCACGCGTAGTGCTTGTGTAAATTTAAGAATGCACATAAATAATGCTTGTCACTTTTGGAAATTACAATTTTAATTCATATTGCGCTCTGTTATGCACACAATACGCAGATGCCTTTGAAACACGTGATATAGCCTAAACATGACAAACGATTAAAAATACAACACATTTAGTTAAATTAGATGGCAATTGGCAGGTTTAAGATCCAGATTAGGTTCATGATTGTGAATTATCTATGTGAATCGACTCAATAGATTACACGTTCTTTCTACATGTTGAATGATGATAATAAAAAAATAAAAATGGAGGCACGTCGCTGTCTCCGTCAGGTATAATTCCTGAGAGAGAGGTCCCCCCAATTATGCCAGCGATGCGCTCGTCTGCAGTTGATAGTTGTGACTGTGAGCCTCCTCCTCCTGTGGCTGATGTTTTTTTTTTTTTTTGTGTGCGCTTATGCGTTTCTTTGCCTCCAGTTTCATGTCAAACCATTTACGCTTCGCCTCGGACATGCCTCTTTGGAATACAGAGCAGTGGCGTAGCCAGCGGGGGTGCTAAGACACGTCCCTTTTTGACTGCAATTAGTAGTTCTCAATCATTTTCCTTTATTGACGCGTTTTCCAATTATCGTAATTGGCAACTGAAGACACGGTTTCTCTCCATATGCGATCGAACATCGATTAAATCATGGGCTAAATTCAGTACAGTTGCGGAACAAGAACAGAGAATTGGGTTGTGCAAAACTTCTGTTTAAAACAAGTATTAGTCCTGACCTGTTCCCAGTCATTTTCATAATTAACAGAAGGTTCACTCTGAGAGCACTCCACAGTTAACAGGTGCTGCTTGTTCTCCCTGATTAGGTAAGATGACAATCATTCATCTGGACGCGTATTTGCTGTATTTAAATCAACGTCATTCAAAATTGCATACCTGTCGACTCTCACGCAAATAGCTTGAGCCGCAGGCTTTTTATTGCCTATTTAACTGCCGAATGCCACTTTTTTTTTCCAACCCAAACAATACCGAGAATGAAAGTCTGCGTTTCATTGGGTGACGTCACATCCGTGACGTCACCCATAGGTTTCTGAATATCCATTTTGAAGTAAATTTGGTCGGCATCTTGGCACTTATTTGCCTCCGCCTACCTCCCGGCTAATCCAAAAATGGGCAAAAAGGTGGTCCGTTGCTGGAGCTGACACGAGCCCAGTGGGTGGGCCGAATGGAGCCGGTTTGCTGAAACACGCCCTGTAAGCTCGCAGCTACCAAGCTAGCTACGGCTTCCATACTCATACTCTACAAAAAAGCCAACTCAGCTCAATGCTTCATGGTTCGCTAAGGCCGAGATGCGGGGTCATATCTGTCCTAGTAAAGGAATGGATCCTGCCAAGTTGCTTGCGGTGGCGGGTCGAACGCTGTCTATATTCGTGAAGCAGTTGCAAGACGAACGTTGTTCATATCCGTGAGGCAGTAGCGCTGTACACCGTTGTGAAGTTGCGGCGGTTGGCTCACTGAATATCAGTATCCCCCCAGAGTGTGAGCGGGTGCTCGGCTTAGCTCTTGTACGCACCTTAGCCAGGTCCCATTAACGGTAGAATGACCAGCCAAACGATAACACTGCATTATGTAAGCTTACGAGCAAACCTGACGGATCTTAATTTTCCTACCTCACACTCGCACATTTTGATATGAAGTACTGTCACCCCATGTTATGACTTCGGTGAATGCTGAATTAATTGGTTACTGTAGCCAGCATACTTGGGCTCATCAATGCTCACACATCTGGGCGTCGGGCTCCTAGGCTCCATGGTTATTTCATCAGCTGCCCAGCTTATCTCTGACCTTTACATTAGCTAACGATACCACTGCGATGCGCAACTTTTTTATTGCATCGTAAAATTGATGTTACTTTCGGAAAAAAAAAACCTTTCCTCTTAGCGACAGCTAATATAGCCAAATGTGGCTAGTTAGTGACACTTCTCAGTTTCCGTCTGGCTAATTAGTTACATTAATGTTGTTAGCTAGCTTGTGGATGATGGACTTAAATGTAGAAACACATTTAGCGACAGCTAGCTAGCTTGCTAGCTAGATAATGTGGGATATGTTAAATTAGCTATATAGCTAGCTAGCTAGCCTGTCTATTTACAGTGATACCGCATCAGTCATCGCACTGAAAATGGAACAAATCCATTGGTGGCAAATGCAGTTCTATAAGATACACTTTATTAAACCCCGTGGGGTCATTTGTCCTCTGCATTTGACCCATCCTATAGTCAGGAGCAGTGGGCAGCCACAGAGCAGCGCCTGGGGACCATCTCCAGTTCTAAAGCCAGTTCCTTGGTCAGGGGTACTGGTAGGAGTGTTCCTGTAATGCATGTTTTTGTGGGTGGGGGAAACCGGAGTACTCGGAGGAAACCCACGCAAACACGGGAAGAACATGCAAACTCCTCACAGAAAGGCCCCAGGCCGGAATCGAACCCACGACCTTCTGGCTCGACGGACTAGAAAAGGCCAAGGGTTAGTGGCTAGGTTAGCCGAGCTGTAGTAACCCCCCTCCTTCAGACAGCCAGGCTAGGCCCGTGCTTAGCGGCAGGGCTTGGCCTTCCTACTCTACAGCCCAGGGCCGTGAAGACCTGTGCTCTAGCCTAGCCACAACATAACCGGATGAGACGACTCCTGCCCAAAGACTGTGTAATTCAAGGTTCTGTCAATCAAAGTGGCCACGCCCTTAATTATGCAGAAATTTAAGCCTTTGTATAATGTAAATAGTTGAGCGACAAAAAAATTCACTCCCCCACAGTTTTCACGGAGGGGAAAATTAGCCATAGAGACCAAAACCGTATTTTGAACCAGGCTGTAAACCTGTTTACTTTTGCTGTAAAATTGGGCTTTTTAACATGGGGGTCAATGGGGATTGACTCCTTTCTGCAGTCAGCCTCAAGTGGCCATTCGAGGAACTGCAGCTTTTGGCACTTCTGTATTTGCTTCACTTTTCAGCCTCGCAGGTTGCCGCTTGAGTAATCCTCGTCTGTGAAAGTATTTGTGCTTGAACAGTCATGCCTTGGGGGCTCATAACTTATTCCATTAATCCGCATGATTTATTGAATGATTTGCACGTCCTCCCTCTCGCCATCGGAAAAACTCTCTCCCACTAGTCTTTACTCCTGGCACGCATCCAACAAGTACGGGAAGCTCAGGAGTGCGTATCGTGAAAGCACAGGTGCTAACTTACATGGAACCACAGACTGTGAATGGAGGAACTATGTTAGTTGCTAATTTAGATTTAGTTAGCAACTACGCTTCTGGGAATCGCACTCGGGATAGTTGAGAGGGCACAAATTAGAGCATAGGGGTATTGCAACCTAGCTTCGGCTAACGCCAGAACCACCAGAGACAGCGTGCGTCTCAATTGCACGAAAAGCATAGCGTACAGCCCGAACGAAATGTACAGAGTCGTAAAGGTGTCCATGTTCTCACCACTTGATATGCTGCCAGCTTGCCACTAGGTAACTTGTTTGTTGATTGTTTGGTCTGTGATGCAGTGGGTCAACCAGAAAAAAGTTCAACACAAACAGGCTGAAAGGGGGCCATATGGCCACCTATCGTAATTGAGATGGACATGCTTCGGTCAATAAATCAAATTTCGACCTGTGCATGTATACACTGGGACAAGGACAGCGGTCTGATTAAATGGCCTAATCGAGCTATTGCCGTAGCTTGACTTAACTGTGCTTATGAACGTACTGAGTCACCACACTTTCCTTCACAGGTGTTAAAAACTGGCCTGCTTCTAGTTAGATTTCACATCCTGGATAAAATACTCTGTCTCCTGCATTAGGCCTGTATCTGGAACAACAGTATTGTCTTTAAGAAATCTTGAAAGCCCTTGTTTTACTGTTTAATTTTTTGTTGAACATATTGAAATAAAGAAAAGTAGTGAACTAGAGTAAAATAACATGAGGCAATGGGTTGGTTTTCCTCCAGTTCTCCCCAATTTTTTGCATCATCAGCCATCATTGATAGTGGAATAACCATAGTTTAAGGGAAGATCACCAATCACCTAGATTGTTAAGTTTGTCAAGTGTGCCAATCCTCAAATGAACACCAAGGAAAAAATTTTGCATCTATGCTGAAATCCATTGAAAATGATATCTTGGCTAAATTAATATCCCAAAAGGCTAAAATATGCAAAGCAGTAATACTCACTGTGGATTCTTTGATGATAAATCACTCAAATAGATAACTATGTTATTTATCATTTGAAAACTTGCTTGCCCACATATACTTTAATTACTGAAGAGAGAATATCTTAAAATACATTCTGCGTTTAGGTAAAATGAACTGTCTTGCAAACATTTATACTGAATAATATCTCAAGAATAACTGAAATGTTGAATGATTCTAAACCTTTGAGTGGTTTTGAAAATCACGTCAGTTCATTTTCTACAGGGAAAAAAATGATGTTTTGTTATTGGTAGGCTATCGTTGAGATTGTTATTATAAGGGAATAGGGCTGACCCCTGATTTCTCAAACATGCTGGATGTGCTTTCATATAATTTAGACTGGACAGTGATGTAAAACTTCTTGAAAATGTGTATTTTATACAATGTATCATGACATTATGTTTTTGCCCTCACAAATTACATTGTTATTGAAGGCTGCTTTATTGGAGATAGCCATGTCTGCCATACCTGCTGGTTAACCCCCCCTTAAGATAAGTACATTAATTATGATGCAACACTACAGCGGAGGTTGCCTCTCCTGCATCCTACACACCCTCCACACAGGAGTAATTAGAAACAGTTATCTTTTTCCTTGTGCCAGACTGGCTCTGCTACACCTGAGCACACTCCCCCAGGTCACAAGTTAATTTGAATTTATGGGACAGCATCCCTCATCACCTCCCCTCTCTTGCATCAGATTTTTACGCTTCACTGGCTTCACAGACAACCGCTAATTAAAATGTCCCTTCAGGTCAATCTACGATAACACTTGTCTCGTTGGAGGTGTCACTGAGGTCACATTTTAAAATACAATGAGACCTTTTTTTTTTTCTTGGCTGATTTGTGACAGTAGAGTTAACCACCCACAACTGCAGTGATGTCATCAAAAAAATGAATTTGGTTCATGTAGCTTTCATCTTTTTTATGTTTTAAGACTTGTTTTCATTCCAAACAAAAGAAAGCCAGACAGAGGAGTAGATTGTGCGTTTCAGAATAAAGTAATGGTGGGCCAGTGTGAACACTTAGGCGACCAGATGACCAGATTCAACAATCTAAATACGAGCAGTCAGTAAGATTATGCAAGGCAGACTGAGAAAGTTAAAATGTCCATTCTTAATAGGTTGGCACTGCAAAAATGTGTAGAACAGTGACATGATGCATATCAGGCTGATATCAACTCATATGCTGGCTGCATTACACTCCATCCCACAAGTCAATTCGCACTGTAGAACATGCCTGAATGCAGGATTAGTAGTTGTTATGAATGGCAAATATATGCATAATGTGTATCTAAGGCTGAAATTATTAAATATACCTTTTATTCTAACAGGGTACCAAGGTGGCACCATGATTTTGCACAACAGAAGAAAATAAATAAATAAATAAATAAATAATCTGTGTTTTCATGTAATGCTTGACTGTTTAGTTTTTATTTCACTCAACTCTTAGCTATAGATGGGCTTCCTTACTGATGACCACAAGCAATTGTCTTTGCAAAATGAGCTGACACTGCGACCCCTTATACTGGATTCTGAAACCTGTCTACTAGGTTGTACACTTTACTCGCACTGCACGACCTGTGTAACAGCTGTGATTCACCACCATTCCAGCAGAGGGAAGCATGGCAAACACAACATGAGGTGTGCTGTGGTTATACAGTTCCTAGTGCCTAGTTCCTACCTTTATTTTCTGTTTCCCATCATTTTCAATACTTTTGCATAATGAGTATCTACTTTAGATTTTTAATGCAGGTGTTATGACTTATGACTAGAAACCTTTCATGAAATTTAAAGGTCATATGCTATCATCCATTTATTTTGGCAAGACATTGAAAAACAGCTCATATTTATTGAAATTAAAACTGTTTTCAGTTCAGTGGCACACCCAGTTTCATTGGGAAATGTTTATTTTTAAAGATAATAAGAGATTTATCCCTGTAATGAAATTTACAACTAATGATACGCAGATGATCAATAAATAAAAAGCAATAAAGACATGGCTACACTGTTGATAGCTTATCAAACATAGAGTTTTAGACTTGTTTCAACTGTAATATGAGGCAAATATGATCATCAACTGTGCATTTCAAAACCATACTTCTTAGCAAGAGGCGTGCCAGGTACACAGAAATTTGGCTTTGGGGCAAAGGTATGCTACAATTTGTGTGTACTCCTTGCACACTACTTGGCTCAAGAAAAAGCTACAGTCCACTAGCATGGGTACCAAATGAAAGCAGGATCCTCATTGCGAGCATCGGTCTGATGTAATTCCAGCCCCAAGACCCTCCTAAAAAAAATCAAAAATCCAAATAGACCATTTACATTTTATCAAGGGGTGTTTTGAGTAGAATGAAGCATTTATATTCATGTTCAAATATCCAAATGTATTAAACTGCACCCTTTTTACGGCCATTAAAAATAAGCAATAATATTATCAAATTGTTCTAAATTTTCAGCCCTTTAAAATTTCAGTTTCCCCTTAATGGGTGGTACTGTTGACATTTATAAATTTGTTCATTAAGAAACCAGAGACAAATCACCCTTATTGTAGTTACAGGTTTTTGAAATGTAAGCAAATAAATCATTATGAATATCTGACTGTTATCCATGTCTAATGCAACCTTACAACTAAAAAGTTGGACAATGATTCAGCATAGTGCACATTAAATTCATGAATAGGGTCAAGGTCAAGGTCACCATTTCCAAGGTTCCATTTTTCAATTTATAAACTATAAACCTATCCATTGTTGTAGTGAAGCGCATGGTTTCAAAGATCGGTGGGGGTCAAAGGTCAGGAGGGTCAAGGTTAATGGTCTCAATTGCCTAATTTACACTATGGGCTCTAATTTCTTGGCGCAGCGCAGGGTGGCGTAGCGTGGCGCAACCCAAGCAGTGTTAATTTCGTCCGGTGCAGCCCGCGCAGTGGTAATTTCGTGCAGTGCAAAACCGTGCGCAGCCAATTTGGCAATTTGGTAGACGGACGTGTGTTGAGATGGGTGTGGCGGCGTAGTAGAGGGAGGTGTCACATATTCATTATGACGCAGTGCCAATTTTGTGGAAATAGGTTCCGCCGAAAGTGCGCAGAGAGCTCGCCAGCTCCAACCTGGTTTACTTTCCGTGCAGTGGTAATTTGGCTGACCGGCGCACAGTGCGCACACGTCACCGAACCTCACAGGCAGATTTTCAGAATGTAAGGCACATTTCAATGCAATAAATAATTACAGCAACCACTATTTCATGTACCTATCTGAATCAGCACATAAATTATAGTATCTATATCGATTGTCCTGATGTCAGATCAAAGAGAGAGAGAGAGAGAGAGAGATGTGTGCATGTGGGCACGTGAGTGCAAGTGTAGGCTATGTGGGTATGTGTCCTTCAGCTGCTTTCACACCGGACGCGAAACAAATTTTTCGCACAACTGATTACATTCAAAGTCAATGCAAAGACGCGAATACAAGAAAGGTCAAACCCAAGGTCACAAGGGGTGCATCTCAATGCGTGGGCTGCATCCCTCGAAGGCTGCATTTTTAGGGGTCATCACTTACTTCCATCCCCCAAACTGACATTTAGGGTAAGGGACAAGGTGAAATTGAGGGTTGGGTTTAGGGATAGGGATTAGATTTAAGGTTAAGGTTAGAAAAACCAGTGACGACTTGCTTAAACCAAAGCTGTTTAACAGAGATGAAATGATGTTACATCAGTTTGGCGGATCAAATTGAACAAAAATCCCTAAAAATGCAGCCTTCGAAGGCTGCAGCCTATGCTTTGAGATGCACCCAAGATTTCAGAAGGCTATATCTCATTAACTAATGTAGATATCCACTTGGTTACTATTAACCACTGACAGGAACTCATATTTGGTAATCTCAATAGTTCCAAGACATTTGAACTTGAAAGGTCAAACCCAAGAGCACATGTACCTGAAAAGTGGATCAACTCTTTGAACAGCCAAAAATATGTTTGAGGGGTGGGGTTTTCTTTGCTTTGCCCCACTTGTTTGTAAATTTGAAGTGCTATGAAAAGGACTGAAAAGTGAAAAACTAAAACATCCTGAGCCTTGCCTCCCGAAAGCATCTTAAGTCTAAGCTCATCGTAGAATCTGTCTTACAGAGTCTTTCATGATTGTGGAGTATTTACAAAGAGCATCGTAACTAAAGACGCCCTCAGAAATGATCTACAATCTAAGAGTCGATCCTTCCACTCCTAGAGAGATGCGCACCTCTTAAGAATAGCCTATAGCACCTGCAGTCATCGCAAAGTATTGGAGTTGATTTTTTAATCCTTTTCTATTGTTTTCTTTTAATCTTACTTCATTTACTTTTTTAGAATTCCAAATGCTAATAAATCTCACCTCATGGGTGAAAATGTATGACGCCAGTGTCACCAACTGCAGAATTTTGACTCCATATCAAATTATACTCAACCTTCCTCCACACTAACAGTGACGCTCAGAGGGTTGCATGTGACTGTGCGACGGCTCTGTACAGGCTTGCTGCTGTGTAGATTTTGACATGCCTCTGGCTGGGTACAGCTTGGTACTATACAATGAAATGTGAACAGACAAGTGACTACAGGGTTTAGATATCCAACAACCTGCTCCTGTGTCAGAAATGAAAATTCCTTGCTGTGCATAAATTAGTTACAACTTAAAGACAAATGCCTGATTGAGATGAATGTAATTTCTTGAATAAAAGTAGGCTATGGATCACAAAGTGCACAGATTGTGGTGAGCAAAATGCCCACAGCCTACACGATTCTCGCGAATAAGGTCATAGTAAGGAGTTCAAGAACTGTTCCACTTTTCCACCTAGATGCAGGTGTATCATGCTTACATGTTTAACACGAGGTTACCCCTTGCCTGACACCATAACTTTCATCATGACCACTGATGTGGTATCTGAATACAGAGGTGATTCATCGATCTAGAAGAGTGATCTTTTAACCATATGTTGAACAACAATTATGGACATAAAAATAATAAAAATCATCATAAATATGCTTACATTAACTACAGTTGTATTAAGGTAAAGAAATACACGAGAAAACAGAAAAGAACAGAATTTTCTGACAAAAAAAATTAATCAATACATTTCGGCTATTGCCTAAACAAATTAAAATATTACACTGGAGGAACAACGCTGGATTTGAAGCTAGTTCAAATTTTGTGCTTAAAGGCAACGTCTGGGTCAAACAAGAGACAAATCAATCAAGCCATACTAAGTTTATGTTTCTTGTGTAAACTGTTTAATTTATTTATGCTTAGGATTTTATGTATTTTCACTACATCGTATGATTTACATAGGCCTACATTGGTGAATGTAGTCTAAAATCAGTTAATCAAACCTCTCAGCACCATTCAAGTGGGCAGAGTCAAAGTGAAAATATTACGTACTTCACAGCCTTGTGCGTACTCCCGCTCGAAGTACTGCTTTGGGAAATGAATGTAAAGAAGGAAAAACTTTCCTCAGAACGCACATAGTGAACCCTCTTACACCTCTATGATCGATTGTTAATGGGAAACGAGGCCCTGGATGCATCAGTTTCCTTACAGATTTTTATTTTAATTTTCCTATTAATTGTTTTTTTTTTTAAGTTAAATATGTTCTGTTTTCCTTTAGATTTCTGTTAGCATTGAAAAAACACTTATTCTGCAAGACTTCCCTAAATATTTTCAGCTCCATTCAAAACCCTCTTGATTGTGAAAATCCTTTAATCCATTATATGACCCACTTATTCCTGAATCACAAGAGGGCTGGAGTTATTTTAGCATCGAGTGGGAAGAAGGCATGAACACATCCTGGCCAGTTCACCAATCCATCACAGGGATCGCACAACATTCACTCACGCATTCGCACTTGAGACCAATTTAGAGCCGATAAAAATCCTACACTTTTGTAACTCAGTTATGATGGGTATGCTTTATATCATTTTGATGGGACAGCAGTGTAGAACATTTTAAAACTTCATATTAAATTAAACATATTATGTCAGAAAAGTTTTGTTTTGTGCATGACATTAGTATTGAGATGGAAGCGAAGGCAGAAAATTGCAATGTTATTTTGTTAGAGAATCCTTGCGCCTACCCGACTTGAAGGCTAACCTCCACCCTCCCCTTTCCAGACATGCAAATTATTATGATGCAACATTGCCGCCAAGATTGGTTTTCTATGCACCCAACCCACCAGAGTAATTAAAAACAATCACTTGCCTCCTCATGTTAAATTGGCTCTACTTCACCTGAGACTACTCCCCAGACCATGAGTAAATTGGGATTTCTGGAGTGGCATTCCACTTTACCACCCCTCCCTTCAGTTCTTTTAACGCTTTACTTCACCTGTGACTGTTAATTAAAATGTCACCTCAGGCAAATATATAACAAGGTGTCCCTCTGGATGTGTAGCTGAAGACAAATTAAAAAAGCACCAGCTGTATCTTAAACCAATTATACTGCCTGACCTAGAAACTGAAGTGTTAACCTCCCAAAACTGCAATGATGTCACCAAGAAGAAGAAAGAAATTAATTAGACTCATGTACCTCTAACATTTTCTTTTTTTTTTTTTTGGTCCAGATCAGTTTTTATTCTAAATCAGTCAAATCCAATGTAGTAGACCGGGCATTTCAAAATGAGATTTTGAAGTGCCTGCATTATGGTGACCAGATGTGAACAGTCAAAATTAGACATGGCTACTTGGATTTTGTCCATTCTTTACATGTTACCATCACAAATATCTTTAGAACTTTGATTTAATTCATATCAGGCTTTATTCATCAAATAATGTGACTATATTTAAACTCTAGCCCACATCCCAGTGCACCCAGTGCAGATGAATGCCGAACAATCTGTGCACAATGTAGGTGTAGGGCAAAATAAAAAAATAATGAGGGGCAAAATTGTGCAATGTAATAGTTTGCTACAACCATAGATTTGACATCTAATGAAGAACCAATAGAATCAGGCTGTAGAACTTAACAATACATACTATACATTACCACCCTATCACCGTTGGTACTGCTACCAGATTCTTCCTAAATTGACAGACGTGTGTATACTCCATCATTACAGTCTAATAGTCTGAATTAAAGGGTGTAAAAAAAGCATGTTCGTTTAGCAACTCTTAAATTTTAAGCATTGTTTAAAAAAAGAAAATATATACAGTATAATGAAATTGCAAACTACATAGTCATCTTCAACAGAATGTATCGCACCAACATACCAAGTTATGCTGAATCCTGCATTTATTATGGATTTATATCAAATATGTTGCTAGAAAGTTTGAAAGACAGCCGATGTTGCACAGTGTATCCCTGGCTTCAGAGGTAGTGTGCAGATAGCCTGGAAACACATCTACTGCAGCAAAGTGTACTCAGTAACGAAAGTTTAGCAACACCTGATATAAATGCATAATAAACAAATTAACAACAGTGAATTGTGTATTTAATTGCCTTGACCATTACAGGGAACAATAAGACATTCATGAGTGCCCGAAACAGTTGCGACTCAAATCGGTGAGATGAATAAACATTGCTCAGAATGCATGCTACTGGATTGACCAGTTTCCCACATGACTCAGTAGCAAGTGTGATGCCCACCAGCCCGTTGAACCACTTTTCATTTGGTTACGTCGTGATGACGTCACGATGAAGCGATCTTCACGTGCCGTCGTTTAACGCGTTTTACCACCGCGAGGTCGGTCTTTGACGGTCCCAGTCGGTACCATACGTGTCTGAAGATGTGAAATGGTGTTAAAGTGCTGCCCAGCTTGTCACACGCTCATTCCTGCCCTTACCATGCCAATGGCTTCATGTCTGGGATTTTCAGGCATTCCTCTATGGAGCCCATAATTTTGATTTTGCACTTTTCGGTGTTTTTTGTTCAACAAAGAGCATCCCCAACATGTCAACCAGGTTTTAAAGGGATTCGAGTGACAGGAATCACGTGGGCCACAAATTGTACAAAATCATGCGCAAAGCACGCGTAAATGATTTTGTGCCCAGCATTCAGCGAAACTTGGTGTGTTGGTGCGATACATTCTGTTTAAGAGCACTATGTAGTTCATGACTTCATATTTTCTTTCTTAAAACACTGCTTAAAATTTGAGCATTGCTAAATTTTCTTTGCTGAGTATATATCATCATTGCACATATAGGTCATTGGAAAACCTCTTCCTTATTTTACCAGTAAGTGCTGACGAACAGAAAAACGTGTCACGTAATTAAATGTATAATCATTAATAATACACGTATCATGATTATATTGTGTATCATAGTATGGTCAATGTAAAATAGCATTATAACTTGCAGGCTTACATTTGGCAGTAATTATTAGCTGAACAGGAAGTGGATGGAGATATAGGAATGAGTCCTCTCGCATTTTCAGTCCATCTGTCCATCCGGGTATGTGTCCAATTTAGCTTCTTTTCCAGGCTACAACTCCCACACTGTTCAATACTTCTGGACTAAATTTAATTCATAGATGCATCTCATTGTGTACATGTGCCTTTTATGACTACAGTCCATCCTCCCTTTTCATCTGACCATCCGTACCCTGTACTTTGCTTCCAGGCCAGCTATCAGTCATCCCATTCTTTTGCGGGCCAGAACTTCTAAAAAGTTCAATAATTTGCAACAAAATTGAAAATATGGCAACATATGGATAAGCCTTCTCATACTTCCATCTGTCCTCCTGCCCATATCGAGGGCCAGATGTTATATATTGGACATAACTGTTTATTGCAGTCAGCCCTCGATATGTCCTTCCCTCCACCACACTTTGTTTCCAGGCCAGAAATCAGCCATCCTGTTCTTTTCTATGCCAGAACTCCAAAACCATTCAATATTGGATACTTTTGTCCTGATAAAGGCCTGTGTGTTAGACCGAAACATGTTTGCAATGTTTTTTAAAAGTTCCATTATGAACTAGCCTTTTATTAAAGCTTTTTATTACCTGCGTCGCCGAAGGCAGCAGGTCTAGGAATGGCTTTTTCACTTCCGGACCCGAACTCTGAAAAATGCTCGGAGGACAAAAATCTCTTGGGAGAGTGCCAAAACTCATCAAATAGAGTGGGTGAAATTTTCTTGTCCATTGTCCGTCCGTCATTCCGTCCAGCCGGCCATCCATCCATCTGAAGTAACGACGTTATCGAGATAACTCAAAAACTATTTGGCCCAGAAAGTTGTAATTTGGTATGCTGATGTATCTTGACCCAAGGCAGGTCACTATTGAAAATGGGCGCGCTGCATCAAAATCCAAGATGGCCGCCGCCGTTTTTGTAAAAACAACGTTATCAAGATAACGCAAAAAAGAAGCTTCCGAGGGAGTTATTATTTAGTATGCTGATTTATCTTCACCTAAGGCAGCTTGCTATGGAAAACAGGGGTGCTTTGTCAAAATCCAAGATGGCCACCGCCGTTTTTTCAAAACGACGTTATCAACATAACGCAAAAAATGAGTGTCGTAGGAAGTTCTAATTTTATATGCTGATGTGTCTTGACCTAAGGCAATTTGCTATTGAAAATGGGCGCGCTGCGTCAAAATCCAAGATGGCCGCCACCATTTTTGTAAAAACAACGTTATCAAGATAACGCGAATACTATGTGTCCGAGGAAGTTCTGCAATGGTATGCTGATGTATCTTGACTTAAGGCAGGTCGCTATTGAAAATGGCTGCGCTGCGTCAAAATCCATGATGGCCGCCGCCGTTTTTGTAAAAACTACATTATCAAGATAACGCGAAAAATAAGAGTCGTAGGAAGTTCTGATTTGGTCTGCTGATGTATCTCGACCTAAGGCAGGTAGCTATTGAAAATGGGCATGCTGCATCAAAATCCAAGATGGCCGCTGCTGTTTTTGTAAAAATTACATTATCGAGGTAACGCAAAAAATAAGTGTCGTAGGTAGTTCTAATTTGGTATCCTGATGTATCTTGACCTAAGGCAGGTCGCTATTGAAAATGGGCACGCTGCGTCAAAATCCAAGATGGCCGCCGCCATTTTTGTAAAATGACATTATCGAGGTAACGCAAAAAATAAGTGTTGTAGGACGTTATAAATTATATGCTGATGTGTCTTGACCTAAGGCAGGTTAATATTGAAAATGGGTGTGCTGAATCAAAATCCTAGATGGCCACCGCCATGGATCTGCCGGAACAGCGTCATCGCAATAACTCCAAAAATAAGTGGCCTAGGAACTTTTAATTTGGGATGGTGGTGCATCTTGACCTATTGCATGTTCTAATTGAAAATGATATCACAACATCAAAATCCAAAATAACTCCCAAAATAAGTGGCTGACCCAAGGCAGGTCATTATTGAGGTGCTACGCCAAAATCCTTTCCAGTTTATCTTTTCCATATGGCTGCATCTATCTAT
The DNA here is from genome assembly GCA_029692085.1 of Gymnothorax javanicus. Taxonomy (NCBI): domain Eukaryota; kingdom Metazoa; phylum Chordata; class Actinopteri; order Anguilliformes; family Muraenidae; genus Gymnothorax; species Gymnothorax javanicus. The sequence continues at coordinate 42,239,386 of CM056195.1, forward strand.
CATCATCGTCGTAGTCATCATCATCATAACAATTCACCATCACTCAATCAATGCAAATTTTATTCATCAAAGCATACTTCTACATAACACCCATGCAGCGAAGCAGGTTCAGTGACTTCGCACTTGTGATAAGAAGAGTGCCTTGGTCTTGCCATTTTCTTGAAGACTTGTTTTTTCTACCGATGAGCACCTTCAAACTATTATCTGCTCTATTAATTGACTATATCTGAACGCCATAGCCCTCCACCCCTTTTCTCTTTAACCGTTCAATAGTGCTCAACAAAATTTAATATATGGATATCCGTCTGTCCTCCTGTCCATCCCTGAAACGTGTTTTAGTTCCAGGCCAGATATCAGCCATCCCGTTCTTTTCCAGGCCAGAACTCCTAAACCGTTCAACATTTCTCTACAAAACATCATACTGCATCTCGATGTGCCTTTTCATTCAGCCATCCATCCTCCTGTCCATTTGTCCATCCCTCCACCCCATTTTGCTTCCAGGCCAGATATCAGCCATCCTGTGGTGGGAGATCTGAGTATTTATGCTTGTCATGTAACTGTGGAGCCTTTGTGCAATTTCTTACAGCCAGCTTCATTGTACTACAGGTGCATGGAAGGACATGGTTTATTAAAACTCAAAACAAATTAGTCTGGGACATTAAGTGACACTCAAGTTAGCTGTTAACTGGATTTTATTTGATTCATCCAACTCAATTTGGAACTTGAATTTTTGATATATGTAATATATACTGTAGCCAATGTTTGAGTTGCATGAAAGAGTATGTGGAACATAATTTTCTGGGGACAGAGACAAACATATGATCTTAGCATTTAGGTGTAAATTTCTAAACAGACAGAAATGTTGGAGACACTTTTCTTCATTGGTTGTGGGACATCTATGATCCAAGAGATCCAAAATCTTTCCCTGTTGCAGTCAAAATAACAATATCCTTGGCCTTATGCATCTATTTCTTCATAAGTTATATAATTTCAAAGTACACCAAACAAAAATATAAATACAACAAATTAATCCTTTCAATATTCCACAAAATTATGTCTGTGGTTGACTTAACAGGGTTTAATTTGATGACTAAGGTTGTGTTCTACTGGTTTGTGTGCATTTCAGTCAACTTTGCCATATCATTGTCAATATACGCCCTTTGTCACAAGTGGCTGTTGCAAGGGCTCTAAATGTCCTTGTCAGTGGCGGTCCTTCCTATAGGCGACCTAGGCACTTGCCTAGGGCGCCACCCAATAGTGCGAGCCAAACATGCGGCCAGCAAAAAAATAATAATAATAATGTCAAACTTTTTTAAAACAATTCTCAGCATCCCTCTTTATCTGCCACAATACCTAGACATGAAAAATAAATTAAACATAAGTAAGGGCCTGTGTCCACAGGAAACGTTTTTTGCACTGGAAGCGCCCATACTCATTTTCAGAGCGCTTCTCTCCAGCGCTCATTGTTGCTAAGTTACATAAACCGTCTCCTTAGCACTTCCGCAATCCATTGTTGCAAATGTCAAATCACTGTAGTTCAATGTTAGGTCAACATGTTACCTTAGGAAGGTTTGCTAATACAATGAAAATAAATCGTGAATAGTTTTAATAACAGAGCTACAGAATGTATGTTTCCCAAAAAGCGCAACTGGAACCGTATACAGTCAATGGTTTGAGCAATGTAACCAAGCAGCTAATGTCGCTCGTAAGTATGCTTTGGGAAATGTAGCTAGCTACCCTGGTTAAAATACAAGCATTAAAGGGAACCTAAGCGATAACAGAGTACCTAGCTACAGCAACTGGGCTGAACAGTTGTAGTTAACATGAATACAAACTAACTAACTTGTCAGCAGACCTTGAGTCCCTAAACAGAATAGCAAGCAAATCTAAACTGTAGCTAATTGATTTGAAGCATGATTGTAGCAGCTGGCTTAATCTTTCCTCCGACATTGCTGTTGATAGGTCCCTCCCTCTTCTTGACTTTGGTCGATGAGAGAGAAGTGAAATTGATGAGTCTGGCGCTGTTCCAAAAAGCACTGTGAGCGTAGCGGGGGAAAAAACTGAAAGTTCTAGATGTTGGGCTACTTTACTGTAGAACTGATAAAAAGTAAACTTTTGTGGGGGTCTTTTGCCTATAATTGATTATTTATCAGGTTTATTTGACAACATTATTATTTAACAATACATAATATTTTTTGGAAAATAAACAAAACAAAACAAAAATCAGAGACCAAAGACAGGCAGGGGTTCAAAAGCCAAAAAGCATGGGTAACAGTACCAAATTGTCAGGCAGTGGGAGAGTAGAGTGCCCGAAATCCGAATTCAAAAGCCAGGGCAGCAATACACAGAAATCGGGGTCAGGCAGAAAAAGGGTCGTGATCAGAAGGCAAAAAAAATCCAGGCAGGCACAGACAGAAATCGGAATCGGGCAAAGGGGTGTCTCAGAATCACAAACAAATCACTGGCATACAAGTACAGTGCCATAAAAAAGTATTGGCCCCCTTCCTGATTTCTTATTTTTTGCATATTTGTCACTCTGAAATGTTTCAGATCATAAAACTAATTTTAATATTAGACAAAGATAACCCAAGTAAATACAAAATACAAAGTTTTTCAATGATGTTTTCATTTATTAAGGGAAAAAAATCTATTCAAACCTACTTGGCCCTATGTGAAAAAGTAATTCCCTCCCTCTTCTAAAATCATGAATTAACTGTGATTAACCACATTTTTTTCAGTCAGTTTCACTAGCCACACCCAGGACTGATTACTGCCAGACCTGCTGAATCAAGAAATCACTTAAATAGAACCTGTCGGACAAAGTGAAGGAGGCTAAAAGATCTCAAAAAGCAACACATCATGCCACAAACTAAAGAAATTCAAGAGCAGATGAGAAACAAAGTCATTGACATCTATCAGTCTGGAAAGGGTTACAAAGCCATTTCTAAGGCTTTGGGACTCCAGTGAATCACGATGAGTGCCATTATCCACAAATGGAGAAAACTTGAGACAGTGGTGAACCTTCCCAGGAGTGGCCAGCCAACCAAAATTACTCCAAGAGCGCATCAACGACTCATCCAGGAGATCACAAAAGAACCCAGAACAACATCTAAAGAACTGCAGGGCTCACTTACCTCAGTTAAAGTCAGTGTTCATGATTCAACAATAACAAAAAGATTGGGCAAAAATGTCATCCATTGGAAAGTTCCAAGGTGTAAACTACTGCAGACCAAAAAGAACACAAAGGCTCATCTAACATTTGCCAAAATACATCTTGAGGATCCCCAAGACTTTTGGGAAAATATTCTGTGGACTGACGTGACAAAAGTTGAAATTTTTGAAAGGTGTGCGTCCCGATACATCTGGCGTAAAACTAACACAGCATTTCATAAAAAGAACATCATACCAAAAGTCAAACATGGTGGTGGTAGTGTGATGGTCTGGGGCTGCTTTGCTGCCACAGGACCTGGATGACTTGCCGTAATTGATGGAACCATGAATTCTGCTCTCTACCGGAAAATCTTGAAGGAGAATGTCCGACCATCAGTTTGTGACCTCAAGCTCAAGCGCACTTGGGTTATGCAGCAGGACATTGATCCGAAACACACCAGCAAGTCAACCTCTGAATGGCTTAAAAAAAAACAAAATGAAGATTTTGGTGTGGCCTCATCAAAGTCCGGACTTAAATACGATTGAGATGCTGTGGCATGACATTAAATAGGCCATTCATGCTCAAAAACCCTCCAATGTGGCTGAATTAAAACAATTCTGCAAAAAAGAGTGGGCCAAAATTCTTCCTCAGCGATGTGAAAGACTCATTGCCAGTTATCACAAACGTTTGATTGCAGTTGTTGTCACTGAGAGTGGCACAACCAGTTATTAGATTTAGGGGCAATTACTTTTTCACAGAGGGCCAGGCAGGCTTGGACAGCTCTTTCCCCTCAATAAATGAAATCATAATTTAAAAACTGCATTTTGTCTTTACTCGGGTTATCTTTGTCTTATATTAAAAATTGATGATCTGAAACATTTAAGTGTGACAAATATGCAAAAAAAAAAAAAAAGAAATCAGGAAGGGGCAAATACTTTTTCATGGCACTGTGGCTCGGCACAGGAAAAGTTGATCAATAGTCTGATAAGAGCTAAGCAGAAGTGAGGGACTATATATACACAAGGGAGGGAATGAGCTAGGTGGGGCAACAGGAGTGAAGAATAATCTAAACATTAACTTAGAGGGGAAAACACAAGAGGTAATTAAACAATACAAAATGGGAAACAATGACAAAGACCAGTTACCACAGGACATCCTGAAACAACAAAGGCTCCATTCAAGGAGTGCGTAAGTGGGGAGAGATGGAAGAAACAGATTAGTATAAGAGATAGTTGCAAAGTCTCTGCAGAAACAAAGGAAAAGCACTGGGAGACCAAAGAAGGCAGAGTCACAGATTTGTGTGGAAAGTGGAGAGAATCACTGAGTAGAGTTAGTAGTCTGTGCAGAATTAGTATTACCCAAATGTGCAGGTTAGTATGTTAGTTATTTGCAGGATTAGTATATTACTAAGGGTTAGTAGAAAAACCAGACAAAACATACAGTGTTAGTGTGATTACTACTTAATTAGTCATTTGTGTTGAAGGAAGTAAACGAGACATGAAGGAACTTGTGAAACACCGGAAACTCCTGAAATCACCCGAAATGTGACAGCTTGCAGGCAGGGGACTGCAGTGGCAAAGAACATAGAGACGCAAGACATAACAGGAGAAAAAATGTGCATAATATGGCAGATAATACGCAATGCATGAACTAAACAAACCAAGGGGAAATAAACATAAGACCAGAACAGGCAGAATATGCAGAATATAACAGTTGTGTGTGTGTGTGTGTGTGTGTGTGTGTGTGCTAAGGCGCCTAATGCACTAGGACCGCCCCTGGTCCTTGTTTCAACACTAAGTTTCCGAAGACATCATTTTAACCCTTTATCAGGCGAGGAAATATATTTGGTAACTTCAGTCGGCATCCGAAGTGGCGCCCCCATGCATCTCCGTGAGGAAGTAGACCAGCTCTCCGTGAGGAAGTAGACCAGCGGCGATTTCTCCCAGCCAATGAGAGAAAATCAGGCTATATCACAGGCAGTGACATCAGGGTGCTCGGCCAATCAGCAGTGGCCTAGAACGTCTCAAACTTCTTTTCTTCTCCAGACCTCTCACAGTGCAGTTGTGTGCCCTTACGCAGTCCCACTCACAAGGACCTAACATCATTACTCACGAAAGAAAACTGATGAAAACTCACGCATTAAAAAGTTGAAAAGGTTTGCTAAAAGTTGAGATTGGTGTTGTTTGTGTAGGATTTCCAGAAATTAGTTAGATTTTGCGTGAAAAACAAAAAATTTGGGGGTGAGGTCATATTTGATCATACGCCCTTTTCACCTAAGTCTACAGCAAGTAATGGTAAGACTATTTATGGACATACGCTTAATGCACGGTACTTTTTCACAATCAGCTTCTTAGGGTATTTTTTAGTGCCCTATAAAGGGTTGAAGAATGAGGCGCAACAGCGAACCGTCCACTCGCACGCCAACCACGTGTGATAACCCCTGCCCAAGACCACCATATCCAGACTCTCCATTAACTCCCACAGCAGATGAGACGGCTGGTCTCCACAAGAATCACATTTCTGCTCAAACTGTGAGGAATCATCTCAGGAAAGCCTATCTGCATGTGTCGTCCTCTTCATGGATTGGACCTCTTTCCTGCTCAACGAAGAAATCAGCTCGATTGGGTGAGCAGACATATGCAATGTCCGTTGGCACAATGTTCTCTTCGCTGACAAGTCACGTTTCCCACTTCACAGAGCCTATAGACAGCAATGTGTCTTGATACCTCACGGGGAAACATTATGCTAACATCATTAAGGTGCGCAGGGAAGTTTGAGTGACTGTTGGTGGACAACTTTTGAAAAACTGACTTCGATCAGCCGCGACATTAAAACCACCAGCCTAGTATTGTGGATGTTACCCTCATGCTGCTGAAACAGCTCTGAGCGGTCAAGGCATGGACTCCACCGGACCGCTGAAGGTGTCCTGTGGTATCTTGCACTATGATGTGGCATTGGTCACAGTCCCCTTGCTGACCCACATCCACCACTGAATGTGCCTTCTATAGGCGCTCAAGCATCAGAACAGGACCAGAAGCAATGGAAAAAGGCAGCTAGGTGTTTTCTTTGATGTCATTTGGAGAGGCAAGTGCGTTCGTGTATGTGTGCTCGCACGTGTGTGTGTGTGTGCGCGCGAGTGTGCGTGTGTGTGTGTGAAGAATCTGCACGCGCCCCTGTGTGAAAGCTAACGATGCAACATCTGGCCTTCATTAATTCTTGGTCCACCGGAACAGCTGTTCAGGTGTTAGTAAAACATAAATCAGTTACATATTTAATCTAATAATTGTCACAACCCTCATGTGAATCTCTTGTGTGTCTCTTTGCAATTCAACTGCTAGCACGTCTATTAACATAACATAAAATAACATGAGTGGCGAGAACTGGCTGCTCAGTCCAACTAGGCTCACCAGTTTCTTATTACTATAGTGAATCTATCACTTCAGATACTCAATGACTCAATGGTATCCAGCGCTAAATCAAGCCTGCTCTTGAAAATTCCCAAGGTTTCTGCTTCAACAATATGGTCAGGCAAGGTATTCCACACTGAGATTACTCTCTGGGTGAAAAAATACTTCCTAATATCAGTGCTAAATTTACTCTTGGCCAACTTCCATTTGAGACCCCGAGTTCTGCAAACAAAACTTGGCCTCAGTAATCCCACATAATTCACTTTGTTAATCCCTTTAAAGGTGCCCTGTGTAAGAATTGAGGTCAAAATATCCAAAAAATGAACTAGACACAACAAAAGAATGAGAAGAAATAAGGGCAATGATGTCATAAAAAAGATGACAAGGTATAGTGCTGCAGCGATATCAGCCTGAATTAGCATGCTAAATCACTAGCTGCGCACCGTCCTGTGTCATATTACCAGTTTCTGCCATGGGTGGCGGTATGCGGGCAACATAACAGCCAGCCAAACTGCAGTGCACGAATAAATCGCAAGGCTTGAGGGTGTACTTGAACCTGATGTCAATCGTGTGGAAGGTACATTAGCTAAGAAGCTTGAAATGGCTTCGATGATAATGAACCCTAAATGAACGCACAAAACGTAACGGAAAACTTTGCATAATGTAGTGAAACATGACAGAATGTTTAGTTGTGACTAATGATACGTGATTGCTAGAAGAGGTCTTGCTAATGAAGACTGCATATCAGGCAAACTGGTTGCATACTGTGAAATTATCATCAGGCGGGCGGCATACATCACGTTCAAAAATGATCTTGTCCCTAGTTTTACTTGTACATGTGCAGCTAAGATTACTTCATAATTTTGAACTCCGCTATAACTGTTTTGACGACGTACGGTAAAGTGATGGTCAACTAACAGTGGCAATCGACTGGCCAGCTGATTTTGGGATCAGAGACTGGTTATGGTAAAGTCCGGCATTAGATAGATTTATTCATGCAAATGTTGGTTCAGCATTAGCGCTTAACATTAGCTAACGTTATGTTGATGCTAGCTTGCTCAACTGCAGCGAATGTTATCAAGCTAATGAATTTATTTCGAATGAACAATGACATGTAATTTGGACATATTTACTGGATCGGGTGAAGGGGAGTAGCTTGAAGATGTCATAGTACAGAATCACTTGACATCAACTGACGTTCGTTCATGTGTTTTTATCTCAGAGTTTTGGAGTCAGAGTGGCCCTGTTTGGATTGTAGATAGTCGGCTCTGGGGTCGTTGAGAAGGTGGGGGCGAATCATGGACAGTAGGCTTGATGCGGCTTGATGGGAGGAGAGACTGTGCCGTTTCTCGATTGTTACGCTAGGGTAGACAAACTCACTTTCTGCAGGTATACTGCCCCCTTTTTCTTTGGAGTGTGTAGAGTATGAATTTAATTTTTGGCTGTCCATTACACAGGGCACCTTTAACATATTTATTTAAAGACCTCAATCAGATCACCCCTAAGTCTCCTTTTCCTAAAACTAAAGAGATTAAGGATCTTCAGTCTCTTCTCATAGCTTTCATCTTTAATACCTGGAATTAACTTTGAGGCTCTTCTCTGAACTTTTTCTTGAGCCTCTATATCTTTCTTAAAGTATGGTCCCCAGAACTGTACACTCTGTAATACTCTAGATGTAGTCTGAGAAATGTGTTGTACAAGAGAAGTATGACCTCCTTGGATTTATACTCAATACTTTCAGCTAGATATCCCAGCATCCTGTTGGCCTTTTTATCTGCTATGGCACAATAGCTAAAACCTGTAAGGGTTTGGTCAATCATCACTCCCAGTATTAGGTGTATGTGTGTTGTGATTGGTTTTGGTCTTATGCATCTCTTCCTGATCAGCTGAATTTTGTTACACAGTTGTCTCCTAGTGACTATTATTTAAACCCACTAGTTCAGTGGTCTCCAACCCTGCTCCTGGAGGGCTACTATCCTGGATTTTTTTCACTCCAATCAAAATGAATCATACCGAATTTCCCAGTTAGAGATCTTGATGAGCTGCTAATTATCCAAATCAGGTGTGCTGAATTAGAATTGGAGCAAAAGCCTGCAGGATGGTTGCCCTCCAGGAACAGGGTTGGAGACCCCTGTTCTAGTTCATGTGCAAGTTGCTGCATTGAAAAGACATATAGGTACTGAAATCCCAGTTGTTTGTATGTCAGTGAGACTTCTTTCTCTTTGTTTAATGCAAATCCTTTTGTACAGTATTTCTGTCAATTAACAACCAGTTGGATTGCACATCTGACTATGCGCTTGATGCCTTATCTGGATGATAAAAATTATAATAGTAGGCTATGCAGTATTTGCACAACATGAAAATCAGATGAACACGATCTGAAGTCCCCTCATTCAAGATTCCCATGAATTACATATGTTATTAAAAAATTAGTGTAACATCGTAAATTGCTTTATCAAAATCTTTTCTTACCTTTTAGTATTAGTTCACAAAACAGGTTTAAGGACAAATGGAGAGTTTGTTTCCAAAACGCAATAAGTGCCGAAATCACAAAAATTGAGAAAATACCATTGAGCGATAGCCCTGCGCTTCTTACACATGGAGCAAAAATCTGTTTTTAGAAATTAACACTATGAGGTGCATTTTTTCATGTTCAAAGTTTGTGTTTTTCTATTAAATGCAATAGGCGCCAACCTATAAAAAGCTGATTTACTCAAAATGAGTAAAATGGATATATTGCTTTTTGGAGACAAGCCCTTCAAATATATGTCTATAAATAAGCACTGCACTACATTTGTTCTTCCATTGGATTGCACTGTCAGTGGTGCTTAATACCTGGTAAGAAAACTGTCATGATCTACACAAGGCACCGAATAGAGATTCTGCGTACGATCCAAAAGGGCAGTATTTATTAAAAGGAATGCAGTAATAGAGGGGGGAAAGGCCAAAACAGTAGAGGGGCAGTCCAGCTGTGTTGGTAGTGACTGGAGTGGGTAATGGCATGTCTGTGCCCAAGCCAGTGGTTGTCTTGGGGCAGAAACCAGACAGTGAATCCTCCTCACAGAACCAGGACTGCTTGACAGTAGAACTGAAGGGTTTAACGGGAGTGCAGTTCCAATCCTGGGGACCAATGAAGACTTGGGAGGTGTTCCTAATAAAGTTACTCAGAGGAACAGGCAGGAACAAAGGATTAAAGAGAATGTGGTCCCAATCCTGGAGACCAACTTTAAGGCTTTAAGGCTTATTCCTATTAATTAGATTCCAAAGAGCAACTACATTTTTCTTTATCATTAATCCTTTGGCAAGCATCGGCTGGAGGGTGGGCCGCTAGGCATAATTGTGTTTCTATATCGTGAAATATAGAGCTACGTTGTAGAACAATATATCATCATATCAGTGTGATCACACACACACTGTTTAGCCTGTTAAAAATGTTTTTTTTTTTTTGAGAAAAAGAATAAGACTTTTATCCTCTTTATTCTAATTTCCCTTATGACAGTGGTTCTCAAACTCAGTCCTGGGGGACCACTGTGTATGCAAGTTTTTATTGCAACCACAACTGCAGTCCCAGAATTCTATTAAGCTGTGAATTTGTCTTAATTAGTGGCATTTAATTTGAAGAGTTTGTTTCCAAAACACAATATATCCATTTTACTCATTTTGAGTAAATCAGCTTTTTCTGTGTTGGCGCCTATGGCATTTTATAGAAAAACACAAAACTTTGACCATGACAAAATACATATTATAGTATGAATTTCTCAAAGCTGATTTTTGGACTATGCGTAAGAAGTGCAGGGCTATTGCTCTACGGTATTTTCTCAATTTTTGTAATTTTGGCACTTATTGTGTTTTTGAAACAAGCTCTTCATTTATTAACCTTCTGACTTCACATTATGCGCGAAATGGCAGTGTCTGCCATGGGAAATGAAAGCCTCATATACCTATTGTGTTGATAATGCAGTATTGCAAGTAATTATACAAGTTTTAACATATTGACAGATCCAAGTACAACCCCAATTCCGAAATAGTTGGGACAAAGTGTTAATTGTGAATAAAATCAAAACGCAATGACTTTCAAATCACACCAGCCAGTATTTTATTCACAATAGAACAGCGATAGCATAGCAAGTGTTGAAACTGAGAAATTTTATGATTTTATCCACAAAATGAGCTCATTTCAAATTTGATGGCTGCTACAGGTCTCAAAAAAGTTGGGACAGGAGCCTATTTACCATGGTGTAGCATCTCCTCTTCTTTTTAACACAGAGTGGAGACGTCTGGGCATTGAGGAGACAAGTTTCTTGAGTTTAGCTATTGGAATTTGATCCCACTCTTGTTTAACCCTCTATTAACCAAACCCATTTCCAATTGTGTTAAAATCATTTCCCTAGGCAAATATGTTGATTATGGGCCAATATTTGGAAAAATAGTTTTAAAAAATTTAAATTTTTTTCAAAAAATTTAAATTTAAATTTAATTTTATTTTTTTTTTATTTTAAAATTTTAACTTGACGGACCATTCAGGTTATTCTCAAATGTTTATTTGGCAATAAGAAACAAAACCAACAGGGTGTCCAGGCTGTTAACCCTTTTACTTCATATAGCAGATATGCTACGCTGGTTAATAGAGGGTTAATACAGGCTTCCAGCTGCTGGAAGTGGATTCTAGCTTTCCCTCAATCCTAGCTATAGAGTGGAAACACCGGTGTACTCACCATGCTGTAGGTAGATAGCAAATTCGAGCTTGAGCTGCCAGACTTTTGCACTGCGTCCTCCACTTTCGCCGCTGCGTTTATGAGAACAAGTTCATTCCATTAGATCTATACACATGTACAGCGTTTGATTGTGGAATTTCCCCTCTGATTCCTTGGCTCAGATGGCAGACGCATATCATGTTTCACAGTAGGGAGGCGGACTCGGAAAACTGTGTTCTGCCGAGTCCCGCCCAGATCCGCCCTCCACAGAGCTGGCCAATCAGGAGAAAGTGGGCACACGGGGAGGAGGGGCCATAGCGGAAGAGCCGCCCAAACAAGGCGTTTCAGGCAGAGACTACAATGGACTACAAATGGGGTTTTTCAAGGATTGCAGTATGAGCTAAACAAGGACCCTTTTTTGGACTTTGAACGATCAAGAGTACTTTAGGGGAGTCCAAGATCAAAATGTAAACTTGGAAATATAGCATAATAGGTCCCCTTTAACTCTGATTGGTACTTTGTCATATACCAACCCTCCACCCTTAGTAACAAGTTTGCCATTACATCATAGTGTAAATTCATTTTAGGCCTCCAGGTACGCTTGAGGACTACATATGAGCCTCCCAAACCTTGGGTTCACCTGAAGTTCAGTAAGTTATCTCGGGACATGGGTGGTTCCAGAACACTCCAGTGTGCATGCTCAGGTAGTGGGCACCAGGTTGACTACCAATATGGTAATTCTGGAAGATTAGCTCATCTAGCTGACCTTGAGCGGCTTGCAGGAGCTTCTTTATCAGGTTTTTTGACAGATTTATGAGTTTTTGCCGCTTCTCAGCTCCACACTGTCTCTCAGTAATTTTAAAGGGCCATATGAACCTGGCTGAGTTCTCTCTGCTGAACTGTGATTACAGTAATACTTTGATTATTAAGATTATTTTCCCACCATACACACCTTAAAAAAGTTGGAATGGGGCCATGGTTACCATTGTTTAGTATCCCCTCTTCTTTCAACAGCAGTCTGGTAATGTCCGGGAAGTGAGGAGACCAATTGCTGGAGTTTTAGAAGAGGGATGTTGTCCCACTCTTGTCTGATGTAGGATTCTAGCTGCTCAAAAGTCCTGGGTCTTCTAAGCCAGATTTTTCATTTTATGATGCGCCAGATGTTTTCTATTATTGAATGGTTTGGACTGCAGGTAGGCCAGTTCAACACTCAGACTCTTCTACTGCGAAGCCATGCTGTTGTGATGGATGGCAGCAGGGGCGTAGCACGGGGGGGAAAAAGGGTACTGATTACCCGGGCCCACAGTGGGAGGGGGGCCCTTGAGAAGCCTGGAATGAAAAGTGTAATTTTTTTTTTTATTAATTTAATTTTTTCTTAGTAATTAATGTCATTATTGAATCAAAAGCAACTAAATGGATTGGTTAAAGGATTAAAGTTGGTCTCAAATAGAGTAAAATAAAATGGTAGGGGCCTCTGGTCCCCCCTTCTAAAATGTACAAATGGTATAGTCCACCCCTTGCGCTGCGCGGGAGAGCAAGCCTAGAGGAGAGGAGAAAGGCGACTAAACAGGAAGTGTGATGCTGCCTAAAGTTTATGGCTTCCAACCTCTTCATGCCTGGAGGTCGCTGGAGCCAACGAGATATTTAAACTAGAGGCGCTACGTTGGTCGTTCCAATGTGTGCAGAGCTGGCCGCCACCTTATGACGGGCGTGCCTGCCGCTTGAACCCATGTAAACAAATAAGCTCTGGTTAATATTTTGGTAAATATCGATGATAATCATTCAGCAGCGTTTTGATTTCCGGCCTTTTTCTGACCGATAACTAGAGAAGAGTTAGCTTGAAGCGCCATTTCTGTCTATTATCGCCCATTGCGTTTACCAAAAGCGTTGTTGCTAATTAAGTTAGCAGCTTGCATAGTAGGTCCATTCATTGTCAATGGTTCCTACGACATAAGTGAGCATCTGTGATTTCGGGAAACGGACCCCTGAGCGATTGATATTTTTCCATAGGGAATGTTTGAAAATGCGGTGGTACACACCCAAGCCATCTTAAAACCCGTTCGGTAGTCGATACGGTAATATTGTGACTGATCTCGTTCTGTCAGGCCGGGTCTATTTCTCAAGCAGTACGATCAAGGACGGACACTTGTCAACTAGTAAGATAAATTAGCATCGCAAATGCCGGGAACCTTGATAACAAGTGTCTTATTGTGACCGCAGCCAAGTCGTGAAACTAGTTTGTTAGTTTAGAGAGAAAAAAAAAAACGCTGGTTTGTAATTGAATCTGACACGTAGGCCTATCTATTAAGGCATGGTGGTATGTTTCCAGAAATCAAATGGTGAACGATTACCTACCATAATAAGGAGATGTCTTTATTATATTTTTTTGTTCAAAATTGTGACTCATTATTGGTTCACCCCTCCTGATATGGAAGCATATAGCTAACAAAACTAAAATAAAAATGCATTTTCAAAAACACTTTTTTTTTCCTTTTCCAAGAAGCAAACACAACATTTGTGTCATAATTAAAATCTAATTCTCCTCTTTTTGATTTTTCAATTTGAAGTCCATGCATACACTTTTACAACACATTGAAAGTGAATTTACATTCCCCATTGGTTATTTAATTTTCAAAAGTGCCCTGCCATATGGCCAAAAATAAAACAAAAACACAATCTTATAATGAAAATGAAGACCACAATGGAAAAATGATCAGTCACATTTTCACGCTGTGGAGAAATGATTAATGAAAAATTCTAAATGATCATAGACACAAAGGCACTGAAAAAATATGCAAAAAATATAAAATATATAAAATATTATAATAATATATGATATATAAACTATACAAAAATGCGAAATTTGGACTCTGATCATTTTTCCTTTTTGGTCTTCAAATGCATTCTTTTTCTTTTTCAAGGAGCAAATGCATTATTTTTATCATTATGAAAATGAAAATGTAATCCTCCAGTTTTTTTTTTCATTTTTTAGTCCATGCATGAATTTTTAAATGCTTGAAAAGTAGAACATATTCCTCATTTGCCATTTAATTTCCAAATTATATAAATAAATCAATAACAATTGAAATAAAATGAAAAGTATAATTGTTAACAATATGGCGGGGCATTTTCTGAAAATGAATTACTTTAAATAAAATGCCGTAGTCGTTGAAAGCTTGTCCATTCTAATTACCACCATTTAAGTTATTTTTCCCATCAAAATGCCACGCATGTGTAAAATTAGCTTCCTCATCTCGCAGCAGTCCCCCTTGCCTTCCCTGCCGAGCGCATAGCTATCAACAATCTGGGTACCCGGCTGCCGGGTGAATAGCTACTTCCTTTTCTCATAGATCCGCCAAAAGATGTGCATTTGTATACACGCCTGCAAGCCTGTAAGAAAGCTGTATGCTATTTGAGAAGAAGAACATGTTTTGAGTTTTGTTGATCTGTATGAGTAAAAATAAAAAGTAATAATTGTGCCTTAAGGAACAGCTTGTTCTGTCTGTCTTTACAGTGCAGTTGTGTAACAAGCTGAATTGAGTGGGCAGGTGGGCTTTTTGCAATAACTTTGACAATGAAATCCAGCACTCTGTGATAATGGGTAGTAATAAGGAGGAGTTGGGCTATGTTGGACAGCTCCCGTAATTATTGCCGTTGCAGGATCAGCACTTTGACGAGTTATGACACTTTGTTTGTTGTCTTTAAAAGCCCCAACCGTTTAAAATTTAAGCGGCATAAAACAATTAACACTATAATCTTTGCCCAGTGTTCTAAAGTTGTCTTTTCGTGCATTTGAAACATTAAAATCCTCAGCTCTGAGCTGCAGCAAGGGGGCCCACTCAGGGTAAGCTGCCGGGGGGCCCCACGTGTTTGCGTTACGGTGCTGGGTCAGATCGGAATCAATGTGGCTTTTTGCCTATTCGCATGCGTTGAGAGCAGCTAAAAACATAAAAAGCCAACCATCTGCTTTTTTCGCCCTCTCAACCTCATCAGGTACAGCTGGCAAACTATTTGTTGGCCTCCAGGACAAAATCCCACCCTTAGATTTCCTTCAAGCATTTCCATTTTTTCAGTTTGCATCAGGTTTCAATACCTGTTCTCACAAATGTGACATTTTTTTGTTGTTGATTATGCAATGACTTCTGCAAAAACATCAATGTACGCATGCCAGCCGTTTAGGAAGGCAGAGCCGTTCACATTACCGATGAATACAAATCACTTGAAAAGTATGAATGTGAACTGTCAAGATAGGCAAATATGATCCAAGCAAAAAATCCAAATTGAAGAACGAGGCTTGTAATGTGAACGTTTCGCAGGTGTGTTTGCCCATAGCTAGCTGGGATAGCCTCCAGCTTCCCCGTGACTCCAGTGAGGAGGAAGCGGTATAGATGATGGATGTACTATACTGAGTCTGATGTCTATGGGACTGAGACAGTCCTGTCCTCGATTTGTCCTCTTTCTGTATTAATTTGTCCCTGACAGAGTCCCTTCTTTGTTCTATCACTTCAGGTCTTGTTTGGACTGTTCTTCCACACTTGTGCTGAATCTGTGGTAATCACAGAACATTAAAACAAACACTTCTATACATTCTGAGGAAGACTGTACACAGAAGATAGCGAGCACAGTTGCCACTTCAGGGAATAATGATGGTCCGTGGGGTCACTTGATTTTACAAGCAATTGTTATCTACCATGTCTCTACCATTAATGCACTGTCTGAGGGAATAATAAGAAAGATTATGCAGCTGCACTCCGACACGCGTGCTAGCTAATAATGCGGGACAAAATCCAAATAGGAGAACAAGGACGGTAGTAGTCTGGGGAAAGGACTTTTTTTTTCAGTGCACTTTTCCACTTATTGGCAAATAATTGCATGTACACACTGGCTTTTCCTGAAAATGCCGAAATCAGATGATAGTGTCGTGTGACATGATGCCTTTAACCCCTTTGCGCAGAAGCCAAATATGGCTTTTTATGCATTACCCTATTTAATGCTTTATAATTCAAGATTTAAGCTTCATAGAGAGGGGAAATATGGCTCAACTGGGAAGAGACACTTCAAGCTTTTAGTATTCCATCATATTTCAGTTTATTTTTCATGAGTTTGGTTGACAAAAGGGGCTGCAAACATAAAAAAAAACTTCAAAAAAATTCTGCATTGAAATTACAAAAAAACATAATACTGAGGACTGAAAAATGGCTGGGAGTTAAAACAATACATTTCTGGGATCATAAACTCCAAGACCAAAAGTATTCTTCATCTGAGCATTAAATCTTATTTGGCTTCGAAAGAGGAAGCCAAATAAGACAGCTCTCCAGGTGGCTTCCCAAACACTCACAGCCCTCACAATGGCGCACTGACAAATCATAAAATAATCATATTTTTAACACAAATCAACTTTTTACTCATGAAATTAAATATGAATTAATGATATCCTGGTTGAATTTACAACCCCAATTCTGAAATAGTTGGGACGAAGTGTAAATTGTGAATAAAATCAAAAGGCGGGGCGCACCAGTGACTCATCAGTCTAAGTGCGCGTTCCATAAAGGCTGTGTCCTTCCCGCAGCAACCTGGGTTCGAATCCGGCTCAGGTCATTTGCTGCATGTCTTCCCCCATTCTTCTCCCCAGCCTTCCTGTCTCTCTACACTGTATAACTGTCGAATAAAGGAAAAATTCCCAAAAAAAAAAATCTTTAAAAAAAAAATCAAAAGGCAATGACTTCCAAATCACACCAGCCAGTATTTTATTCACAATAGAACAGAGATAACATAGCAAATGTTGAAACTGAGGAATTTTACAATTTTATCCACAAAATGAGCTCAATTCAAATTTGATGGCTGTTACAGGTCTCAAAAAAGTTGGGACAGGGGCCTGTTTACCATGGTGTAGCATCCCCTCTTCTTTTTAACACAGAGTGGAGGCGTCCGGGCATTGAGGAGACAAGATTCTTGAGTTTAGCTATTGGAATTTGATCCCTCTCTTGTTTCATACAGGCTTCCAGCTGCTGGAGAGTTTTGGGTCTCCTTTGACGGACTTTTCGTTTAATTATGCACCAAGTGTTCTCAATCGGTGAAAGCTCAGATCAGTCTCAGACCGCTTTCGCACAAGGTACGATTGTTCGGTACCGTGCCACAGTGCGATTGTCCCCTCTCCCCGCTGGTCAGCTTTCTTACTAGTAATATCGTACCATACCCGAGTACATATATGCCACAATTCCAATACAGCGCGTTGAAGTATTATTTATTGGTTTGTTAAATAGCCAAGTTGGGTTGTTGATTTTTTTTTTTTTTAACGTCCTTATCCAACTCATTCAACTGCATATTTCCTCACTTTAGCCAATAATAGTGAATATCAGCCTACTGCATGATTTCGGAAAGTTTACTTACTATTTCACGAAATTTCATCTTCGCTTCACTATTTTGCGCAGGGAAATTTATGATAGCGAAGGTATTATATTTGACTGTGGCTTGCAGCAGTAAATATGTGCTTAAAAGTTAAATATTTAGTGACACAAATAACTATTTCCTTCCACTTCGTAAAGGTGTCAAGGATAATTAGCAACAGCATTAAAACCACCATAGAACGTTACCAGATGAGGGGGACCCTCAACTGATTCCACGGAGCATTTGGAAGGCTTGTCCGAACATTTTTGTAGTTAAACGGTCAATGGATACACACAGCAAGATCCTATAGCGCAACAATTTCCACTGCCTCGCCACAAATGGATCCGTTCAATTTTCAGTGGGCTTACCGATACGGTATCATTGTATTTAGAAAGGCCAGCTGGCTAGCAATATAGCAAATTAAACCTTCCCCACGTTATCTAGCGAGCTAGCTAGATATTTAGCCGTCGCTAAATGTATTTCTTCATTAAGTTCATCATCCACCAGCTAGCTAGCTACATTAACCTAATTAATAAGCCAAACGGAGGCCGATGTCACAACCTTGCCACGTTCTGTAGTGGTTCGAGAGAACGATCTCGGAATGCGTGCAATTCCCAATCTAAAAGAAAGAGGACATAAGAACCTAAACTACTAAATGTTCACGCAGCACATACAACTGCGGAACACAGCCCAAAATGAATGACTGAATACTCCTAGGGAAAAGAGCTCCGACTTTGGAGCAAGCTAGAAGTAAAACAAACTTTCCAAAAGCTAACGAACTAACTGGCAAAAGTAGATCGCAACACTTGTCTAAAAGACCTCTGTTACCAGCGCCGTGAATAGATGACACTAACGCAAAGAGGTGGCGGAATCTTGGGTAATTTATAGGATTCACGCACCTGATATTAATCTGCAATTAACCTGAGAGGCAGCGAGGTAGTCACGAGTGCTGTGGAAGAAGACGAGTAGCCGATTAGCCAAACATACGTCGTTAGCATACCAAGCACCATGGTAAAATGTTCCAAACAACCAAGTGATTAACAAAATCGGAATCTGATGCAGATAGGGTTTTCTCTTGAAAAGGCAAGGGTGTGCCCACCTAAGAGCTGAAAAACAGCTCAGGTGAAGGCAGAAAGAGACCTGATACATGACAGGGCCCCCCCCTCAAGGAACAGCACCAGAAGTTCCCTTAGCCCCCCGTTGGCGGAATGCAGAAATCAATCCGGGGTCCAAAATATCCCTAGAGGGCACCCAGCAACGCTCCTCCGGGCCATAACCCTGCCAGTCTACCAGAAATTGCACCCCCCTGCCCACACGTCTCTCTGCCAGTATGCGTCTAACAGTATAAGCTGGCCCCCCATCAATAATTTGGGGAGGAGGAGGTTTTTTGTCTGGAGGTGCCAACACGCTAGTACTGACTGGCTTAAGACGTGAGACATGGAAGGTAGGGTGAATCTTCATAGACCGTGGAAGTTCCAACCGAACGGTTACTGGATTGATCTTCCTTACAATCTTAAAAGGACCAACAAATCGTGGAGCGAGTTTCCGAGATTCGACCTTCAGTGGGAGATCTCTGGTAGAGAGCCACACTCACTGACCAACGCAATAAGAGGGTGCTTGACGGCGCCTCTTATCCGCCGAATCCTTCTGCCTGATGGAGGACTGCAAAAGTGACGAACGAACTTTCTTCCATACCGCTCTACATCTCTGAATAAAATGGCCAACCGATGGAACCTCAGTGTCTTTCTCCAATTCCGGAAAAAGTGGAGGTTGATAACCCAACTGAGCCTCAAAAGGTGAGCGACCAGTAGAAGCATTACGTAAGGAATTATGGGCATATTCAGCCCAAGGAAGGACCCAGCTCCATGATGCCGGATTGTCAGCCACTAAGCAGCGAAGCGTATTTTCTAAGGACTGATTTGTCCGTTCTGTCTGCCCATTAGTTTCAGGGTGAAACCCTGATGATAGGCTCACCGACGCCCCCAGTTGCCGGCAAAAAGACTGCCAGAACCGTGCCGTAAACTGGGGTCCGCGATCAGAGACAACATCCAGAGGGATACCATGTAGCCTAAAGACATGATTGATCACCAATTGGGCAGTCTCTCGTGCAGAGGGTAGCTTCGGCAATGCCACAAAATGAAAAAACGATCCACCATTACTAATATCACAGAGTTGCCGTCAGAAATAGGCAAACCCGTGATAAAATCTAAAGCCATATGGCTCCATGGACGTTTAGGGATGGGTAATGGCCTTAAGAGGCCAGAGGGTGGGAGATGTGAATTTTTGTTGCGTGAACAAACCGAGCACGCTGCAATGAACTCCCTAACATCCCTGTCCATGCCAGGCCACCAAAAACGTCGGGAAAGGAAATCCCTAGTGCGCTGCACGCCAGGATGACCTGTCAACTTGGACGAATGTGCCCACTGCAGGACACGAGACCGAACCCGAACTGGAACAAACAGGCAGTTCCGCGGGCCCCCTCCTGGGCCCGGATCGGTGGCCAAGGCCTTCAGAACCACTGCTTCAATGTCCCACAGCACTGGAGCAACAATCCAGTTCCCTGGGACAACAGGTTCCGGAACCACATCACTGTCCAAGTGGTCGAACATGCGAGACAAGGCATCTGGTTTAGTGTTCTTAGAATCTGGCCGATACGTCAGGGTGTAATTAAAGCGATTAAAAAACATAGCCCAGCGTGCCTGCCTAGCATTTCGCCTCTTGGTTTGTTGAATGTACAACAGGTTTTTGTGGTCGGTCCAAACCACAAAAGGATGTTCTGCTCCTTCTAACCAGTGGCGCCACTCTTCCAGCGCCAGCTTGATGGCTAACAGCTCACGGTCACCGACATTGTAATTTCTCTCGGCCGGGGATAATGACCGCGAGAAATAAGCACACGGATGCAAGGACTTGTCATATTGAGAACACTGGGAGAGAATAGCACCGACCCCCACCTCAGAAGCATCAACCTCCACCACAAAGGGGAGGGACGGGTCGGGATGAACAAGAACTGGTTTCGAGCTGAATCTTCTCTTGAGCTCTTCAAATGCTCTATTTGCCTGTGGGTCCCAGGCGAAACGAGAATGCCGTTCCTTCTTGGTCAAGGCGATAATAGGAGCTGCAATGGTGCTAAAATTCCGAATAAACCGCCGATAAAAATTGGCAAACCCCAAAAATCGTTGGACCTCCTTGACTGATTGAGGGGCCGGCCAATTAAGGACTGCCAATACCTTGTCAGGGTCCATGTGCACTGAGCCCTCGGAAACGATAAAACCCAAAAATTTTACTGTTTTGGCATGAAAAAGGCATTTCTCCGCCTTAACAAATAGTCGAGCCTCCAATAGAGCTTGTAAAACCTGCCGAACATGGGCCTTATGTTCGCTGAGAGATGAAGAGAAAATTAAAATGTCGTCCAGATACACAAAAACGCATTTTCCCAACATCTCCCGTAACACGTCATTGACAAACGCCTGGAAGACGGATGGGGCATTAGCAAGGCCGAAAAGCATCACCAGATATTCGTAGAGCCCCTCATGGGTGTTGAACGCGGTTTTCCATTCATCCCCTGCCTGTATTCTAATAAGATTATAAGCGTTCCTGAGGTCCAGTTTGGTGAAAAATGACTCCCCTTGAAGGCGTTCGAATGCAGAGTTCATTAGCGGAAGTGGGTATCGATTCTCAATAGTGATGCTGTTAAGACCCCTGTAATTGATACATGGTCGCAATCCGCCATCTTTCTTATTAACAAAGAAGAACCCTGCGCCAGCTGGGGATGTAGAGGGTCTGATAAAGCCATAGCTTAAAGCCTCCTGGATGTATTCTCTCATGGCTTTATTTTCAGGAATGGACAGGGAAAATAAAGCACCTCTAGGGGGCGTAGCACCTGGCTGAAGATCAATGGCGCAATCGTATGTGCGGTGAGGTGGTAAAGTGGTAGCCTTTTGTTTACTTAAATACTTCGGCCAGATCAGAATAGTCTGATGGGACGTTAGACGGTAAAACAAAATCCAACGTTGCTCCCATTTTCCAATCATTAGACTCATCCTCCCCCTCTGAAGTAATTTTGGAGGCAGTGTCCCATTCTAGGCTTTCGCCATCACTGGCCTCACTGATTTCCACGTCCAGGTCACTGCAGAAATCATCTGGACTGACACTCAACCTTGTCTTCTCTTTAGTTGGCCCTTTATTCTCCTTGGGAGAACAGTTAACTGGACTGTCGTCAAAACCCGGCCCCTCTCTATCAAACTGAGGATCCCAGTCCAGACTGTCATTGTCAGAGATTATGGACTGGGAAAATTCCGAATCCTCTCTGTCGTCATTGCAATCATAATTATTATTATCCCCCCTCTCCTGATAAAACGAACTGTGAGATAAAGTCTGGCTGCAATGACTATTACAATTTGGGGCCCACTGCATAATAGGTCTAAACCTGCTGCCCCAATTAATCTTAGGTTTGTGCTTTGTCAACCACGAGTGCCCCAAGACGATGGGAAATGATGGGGAATCAGCTAAAAAAAATGAATCTCTTCTGAGTGGCCGCTTTGTTTAATGAACAGAGATAACCCCTCTGTCACTTCCGAAATTAAGCCACGCCCCAAGGGGCGACCATCCAATGCCAGAACCGAGCGAATATGGGAGCCCGAACGAATGGGTAGCTGGTTATTACGTGCCCATTTAATATCGACTAAACAGTCGACCGCTCCCGAATCTAAAAAGCGTTTACATGTATCCTGCGCTTGTTCCAAGACAAAATTGCGGGGATAAATGTTCGAAAGGAAGCCGTCTCCTGCCTTACTGACCCCTTTCGTTCAATCAGTGGGACTGGTCATTTAACTCACGGCAGTAGGATTTGCTATGACCTGGTTTTTTGCAGTGCGTGCAAAAAAAACGTTTCGGTTTCGGGGGTGGGCGGACCTCAGTCCCATCAACCTGCATCGGTTCAACACCGACTTCCGCATCAGACGATGCGGTAGAAATTGGTGGGTATTGTGGAACTTTAGACCGCATTGGCCCGCTTTTATTCGCTGAACTCTCCTTAGCCCGTTCACGTAATCTATTATCGATACGAATAGCCTTTTCCACGAGTGCATCGAGTGTCGTGGGAGATTCAACCATTGACAGCGCGTCCCTCACTGGGTTGGATAAAGCACGGGTAAATTGTTTCATTAGGGGTTCATCCGGCCACCCCGTAGATGTTGCAATGGACCTAAACGTAATTGCAAAGTCAGCGACACTTCTTCGCCCCTGTGTTAAATTCAGTAAGTGATCTGCTGCTTCATCTGCTTTAACGTTATGATCGAAAACTGAAATCAACTCCTTCTGGAGCCTGTCCAGTGATTTAACGATCACTGAATTTGCTCGGACTAAAGA
Organism: Gymnothorax javanicus; assembly: GCA_029692085.1. NCBI lineage: Eukaryota > Metazoa > Chordata > Actinopteri > Anguilliformes > Muraenidae > Gymnothorax > Gymnothorax javanicus. The sequence continues at coordinate 42,262,392 of CM056195.1, forward strand.
ACCAGCCCACTTGAGAGCTTTACCCGATAGAAGGGACAAAATAAAACAAATCTTTGATTCCTCTGTGCTATAACGAGAAGGTTGTGCTCGGAAGAATATCTCACACTGAACCAGAAAATCCTGGCAGCCACCCGCCTGGCCCTCAAAGCGATTGGGCAGTTGTAACTTTGGCTCACGAGTGGCTTCGTCCAAGGATGGATTATAGGGTAATGGTTGTGATTTCGGGTTTGTGGTGTGTGGAAGAGACGTTTGTGCTTGTGTTAACTGGGACATGATTACGGTCATCATATCCCCCATCTGGGCAGACAGTTTATCGGCATTTTCCTTCGTCTGATTACCCAGTTGCTCTAGTGCAGCCGCATTTTCTTTGGTTTGTTTATCTAGCTGGTTAAGTGCCCCAGCCACCTGCCTCACTTCACCACTCAGCTGATCAACTACACCAGAAATTTGATTAATTCGAACCTCATTGCTGTTTGTTTGGTTAGCCAGCTGATTAATCAGGTTATCTTGGGCAGATAAACGAGCCACCAAGTCTGCCAGAGTACTGCAAATATCTGCTTCCTGCATACTGACGATATGTTTAAATAACGAACTTCCCCAGCTAAATTGATTGAGAAAAGACGCCGAAATCAGGTTGGCGTTAGTGTACTGTAGTGGTTCGAGAGAACGATCTCGGAATGCGTGCAATTCCCAATCTAAAAGAAAGAGGACATAAGAACCTAAACTACTAAATGTTCACGCAGCACATACAACTGCGGAACACAGCCCAAAATGAATGACTGAATACTCCTAGGGAAAAGAGCTCCGACTTTGGAGCAAGCTAGAAGTAAAACAAACTTTCCAAAAGCTAACGAACTAACTGGCAAAAGTAGATCGCAACACTTGTCTAAAAGACCTCTGTTACCAGCGCCGTGAATAGATGACACTAACGCAAAGAGGTGGCGGAATCTTGGGTAATTTATAGGATTCACGCACCTGATATTAATCTGCAATTAACCTGAGAGGCAGCGAGGTAGTCACGAGTGCTGTGGAAGAAGACGAGTAGCCGATTAGCCAAACATACGTCGTTAGCATACCAAGCACCATGGTAAAATGTTCCAAACAACCAAGTGATTAACAAAATCGGAATCTAATGCAGATAGGGTTTTCTCTTGAAAAGGCAAGGGTGTGCCCACCTAAGAGCTGAAAAACAGCTCAGGTGAAGGCAGAAAGAGACCTGATACATGACACGTTCGGCTATATTCAGCGTCCAATGACGCTCCATTTATACGAAAAGAAAAAAAACCGCGTGTGTGAAGTGTAGGTAAAAGCAAAGGTTCTTTGCTGAGGTCCAGCAGTACCTCAAGCTATACGACGCGAAAGAAAGGTTGCACGTCGCAGTTGTATCGCTAGCTAATGTAAAGGCCATAGATTAGCTGTGTAGCTGATGAAATAAACATGGCTTAACCTTGGAGCCAGACTTCCAGCTGTGCTAGCATTGATAACCGTGCATATTCTGCTATCCACAGTGGCCAATTAGTTCAGCGTTCATCGAGGTCAAAATGTAACGTTAGGTTGATAATACTTTTGATCAAAAATGCGAGTGTGAGGTTGGAAAATAAGGGTCCACCAGGTTTGCTAATAGGCTTACGTAATGCAATGTTATCGTTTGACAGGCTAAACTACGTCTATGTGACCTGGCAACGGTGCGTAAAAACGCTAAACCGAGCACCCGCTCGCACTCCCATGAGCATATCGATACACAGTGAGCCAAAAGCTGCAACTTCCCAGCGGTATACAAAGTTCGTCTCGCAACCGCTTCACGAGTATAAGCAGCGCTCGACCCGCCACCGCAAGCAGCTTAGCAGGCTCCATTTGTTTTCTCGGACAGATATGACCCAGCATTTCGTCCATAGTAAAATATTTTGTAGTGTCGAGCCGTGTTAGCTTCTTAGGCCGGTTTGTAAGCCGTAGCAAGCTAGGTGGCTTCGAACTAGGAGGGCGTGTTTCAGTAACCAGGACACATTTGGCCCGCCTCAGCTCCAGCAATGGTCCACCTTTTTGCCTATTTTTGGGTTAGCTGGAAGGCAGGCACAGTCAAGTAAGTGCCAACATAGTGACCAAATGAGCTTCGCAATGGACATTCAGAAACCTATGGGTGACGTCACACAGGCTACGTCCATGTTTTTATATTCAATTCTACGGGTAGGTTCTGTGACGTAAGTGACGTGACAGTAGTAATTCCTTTCTCACATAAAAACTCCGTTCATTGATCGCGCTGCTGTAAGTGGGCGAGAACGGCGGCCACTTTAGCTAAGGTAATAATTACGGCAGGTAATAATTATGGCGAAAAAGATGCTCGAATCAAACAAGGTAAGGCTTCTTGATTTCACAGCCAGTCAGCAGTTTTACGACATTGACTGCGTGAAACAACACCTCAGAGGCCTCCAGCTGACCGACACCTTGAATAAAAGGAATCTGCAGATTGAACACAATCAGCGGCACAAGGAATCTGCTTATGAACAAGTTGCGAAAGAGATGAAGGAGCAACGGGGCTCCCAGATGAGGGCAATTGAGCAGGATTGGCTGAATAAGAAGCAGCTGGCGATGAAAAGGAGGGCTTATGCGGAAGAAGTGAGACAGTGGATGAAAGAGAAGGAGCAGCAGAGGATGCAGAAGATGGAGAGGCTGAAAGAGACTCAGGAATGTGAGCAAATGCAACAGCATGAGATGGTTCAGGAAGAGCTCAGGCAAAACCAGTTGCAGAAGCAGATGGAGGCTGTGAATTCCCATCTTGAGCACCAGGAGCTCAGACCTCTAGATAACACAGCCAGTCAGCAGTTATACCAGAATGACCACATGAAACAACATCCCAGAGGCACCATGCTGACAGACACCATGACGAAAAGGAAATTGCAGATTGAACACAATCAACGGCACAAGGATTCTGCAATTGAACAAGCAAGGAAAGACATGGTGGAGCGACGGGGCTCCCAGATGAAGGCAATTGAGCCGGGTCGGCTGAATGAGGAACAGCGGGCGATGAGAAGGAAGGCTTATACAGAAGAACTGAAACAGGGGATGAGAGAGAACGAGCAGCGGAGGGCACAGAAGAAGATGGAGAGGTTGAGAAACATTCAGGAATCTAAGCAACAGTATGAGCTGGATAAGGAAGAGCTCAGGAAAAAGCCGCTGCAGAAGCATATGGAGGCCATTGATTCCCGCATTGAGAACCAGAAGCTCAAATGCACGAACACGGCCTTGACAGACAAGCAGGAAGAGATGAAGAAGGGTCAACAGAGGAACTCTGTACAGGAGAAGGAGCGGTGGGTGAGAGAATGCAAAGAGAAGCTGGAAGACAGGATCAGGCAGAGAATTAGGCGCAGCGAGGTCCTGGGTGCTAAACTGGAGACCCAGCTGTGCGAACAGGCTAAGAGGCTCGAAGAGTTACACTCCATGTCAATGGCCAAAGCTCTAGCTGAGCAAGAGGCCCAGTACCGCCAGGAGCAGAACTGCATGAAACAGAGGCTTTTGGAAATGAAAAGGTCCATTGTGGAGCACAGAGATAACAAGCGGAAAGAGCACCAGCTCCAGGCTATGGAAGAGCAAAGGAGCTCTTATGCAACACTCCTAGCCAGCCAGGAGGCCGACAGACTCTTCTGGGAAGCACAGAGGTTGGAGGACCAGAGGAAGCGGGTGAACAGGTCCATGATGGACGCCAAGCTTTGCGAGCAAATTGCCAAAAAAAGGGCAGCAGAGCAACTGAGAAAACAGAGGGACACCGAATTTGACCGGAAAATTTTGGAAATGTGCGCTTTAAAAGACCAGCAGTTTGAAAGGTACATTAGACACATCATTGACGCTGCAACGGACGCCAACATGAACGTATCCCCACTCCAAAATGTTTTACAGGGTGGGGCTGGTCAAGGTTTGGGGACCAGTTCAGGAAGAATTAGAGCAAATTGTCCGGTAACGTGTTGTTAAATAGCAGAGGCGTATGTTACCCCTCTGCCCCTGGATTGTTTGGAATTAATATAAATTGATGAAGGCGTTTTCAACTTATGCTGCAGAATACAAAATTTAAGATGGTGGCTGTAGCAGCCATACTGGACATCCGAGTGCAATCAAATTCAATAGGCTTCTGTAAGTGCACTAATGACCGAAAGTTTGAGAATGGCTTTTACGTAGCTGCTGTGGGAAGATGTCAAAAATAAATAAATATATACAGTGCTTGCGAAAAAACATTTTCCCCCTTCCTGATTTCTTTTTTTTTTTTTGCTTATTTTTTCACATTTAAATGTTTCAGATCAAACAAATTTTTAATGCGGGGGGATATAGTCATGGGTGCAGTTGTCCGTCCGTCTGTCCATCTGTCTGCAACAGTTTCCAGAGCATTACTTGAAAATCGTCCAATATTTTTCCACAAAACTTGGTCTGCACATTAAACGTGACCTCAGGTGGTGCCTCTTGCTAATCCGAAGTTGATGACGTGGGACCGGGGGGATATGTTATCTTGTAATATTAGATAAAGATAACCCGAGTAAATACAATGCAGAATTTAAATTATGATTTCATTTATTAAGGCAAAAAAGCTATCCAAACCTACCTGGCCTTATATGAAAAAGTAATTGCGCCCCCCCTTGTTAAAACATGAATTAACTGTGATTAACCACATTTTTTGATTTCACTAGTCATACCCAGGCCTGATTACTACCAGACCTGTTGAATCAAGAAATCACTTAAATAGAACCGGTCTGACAAAGTGAAGAAGGCTGAAAGAAAGAGACGGCAAAAATGGCATCCATGGGAGAGTTCCAAGGCAAAAACCACTGCTGACCAAAAAGAATACAAAGGCTTGTCTCATATTTGCCAAAAAACATCTTGATTTTCCTTTAATTTCGATGCTGAGGACGTCCAGCCCTCAGAGTCTCTCCTCTGCCATGATGCTTTACCACCCATTTTAACTTTTGACACCACGTTGAATGCGTTACTTTCGGTTATCAACTAAGTACATTGCAGGCAAATTTTTTTTTTTTTTTTTTTTTGCAATTGATAGTTTTATAATTAACAACTTCTAAACATAACAGATATCATGAGATACAGAAAAAAGTTAAGTACTTACGTTGTAAAAAAAAAAGTAAGGCAGATAAAGCAGAATGATAAGGCAAAAATAGATTAAGCAAAATAAAAAATGATAACTAAACCAGGATCATCTGTTTCTCATTACTGCTGAGTGGTAGCAGCGTGTATAAATGTCACAGCCTTACATTCTGTCTTTGTAAACTCTTGTAAGCCATACCAGTGTAAACTGTGTCTCTCCCGTTTCACGTCTATATGTGTATATATATATACACACACACACACACACACACACATACACATATATATATATATATATATATATATATATATATACACAACGTATATATATAAAACTAAGCCATTGATCTCAGTGCTGTGTAGTTCCAGCACTTTATTAATAAAGGAACCTCGATTCCTATTTTGTTTACTATTTGTAATGCAACATTGCTCTTAGTTTAGCTTATTGTTTGTATTACCATCGGTTTGCACTTTTAAGGAACCTCGCTTCCTGTTTTGTTTGTATCTTTTTCGTATATGCCCTCTGCTTGCACGGCAGGCATAATAAAACATCCAACCAAATCCATCTCTGCACTTGAGTCCAGTACACATTTTCCTGGCCTCCGTGCCAACCCTTACAGCACCTATCCTTCCATTTGTCTGGGGTCATATTAAAGTCTCCGCTGACTATAATATTAACGGTGGGATTAAGAATTTTCATCTCATTAATCACAGTGCTAATAGCTGAGATCAAATCCTTGTTCTGTGAGCAATTGTTATAACCATAGAGGTTGCAAAGGATAAAAAATGCATTATTTATATTCATAGCTATCACAATCAAATGACCACTTCCGTCAGTTTTGTAGGATATGACATTTCCTGGGAAAATATTGAATAAAATAGCAACTTCACCTGCACGAAAAGAACCATGGCTGCAAATCATTCTATGCCCCCCCCTTCAGCCTTCAGCCTTCAGCCTAGCCATGGAGTTGGAGAAGTTGGGGTGATTGCGCGCGCGCGCGCGTGTGTGTGTATCTGTGCGTGAGAGAGCACCCGCTGTGGTGGTGTTTGGCTTATTGTTAGTAGGCTGTCTTGTCAGCATCCGCCGTGGTGCTTTTTTCAATTTGAGAGATTGCCTGTTTGCACAGTTAGGCGAATGTGCTTTGTGTATGTGTTCAATGATGTATCAGTCTGATCATATTTGTTGTAGATGGATGGTTGACTTATGTCACACGATCGGTCATACTGCAGGCTCTCAGGTGATGGCTCATGTAAGTGCGCCAGATTGGTGCCAGTTATTGTTGCGTCTGCATTGCAATGCACAACTTTGCCTCTCCTTGTTATTAAAAACAACGTGCATCCAAACAACTTTAGCCAATGCAACCTCCTATGTCAGTGTTGCTTTACGAATACTATAGCATTTCGCCGGATTATCAAAAATTGTTAAGTGTGTGCGTGTGTGTTGAATACTTTTTACTTTCACTTGAATAGATTTATAGACCAGTACTTTTAGTTTTGCTTAAGTTAATTTTAACCAGAGTAACTGTACTTCTGCTTGAGTACAATAGTTGTGTTCTTTTTTCACCTATGAATAAAACCCAGCAGTTGGAATCTTGTTCAAACTTGAAAGAACCCGGGGCCTGTTGTTTGAAACCTAGATAAGGGATTAAGCCGAGATATGTTGGTTATCCTGGCTTAATTTAGCCTGCAGTCAGTTGTTCGAAAGCTGGATAACTTCATCCTGGTCAAGTTACCATGGTGATTTATTCTCCAGTTAGCCTGCTCCAGACCAGGCTAAATGCCAGGCTTAGTTGATTCTGTTGTCTTATCTGTGGAGTCAGCGGCTGCGCTGATCAGAAATCAATGTGCTTTATACAGTTATTCCATGTTCTGATGGAGGCTACGTATTGGCCTCGTTTTTAAACAATTCAGCGGTTGGTGGGCCACCCCCCGTGCCAGACCTGTGTGCCTTCTTGACTGCTAAAAATCAGTGCATACATGAAAATCTGAATCAGACACGGTTTATTGAAGTAACTCTACACAAACAAGGAATTTGCTGTGGCAAAAGGCATGCAAAAGGATGAAAATGGCATGGAGCAGAAAAAAAAAAAATAGGATATATATATATATACTATTCAAAAAAAGTAGGGGATATTGGATAAGTACCACGAAATGCAGATCATGAGGTCAGGAAGGAAACAAATGACATAAAAACATTAAGGAAACATTTGTCAATTTATTCGAAACCCTGTGTACAGTCAGTAAAGGACAGATTCTCCAGAATAAGGGTCGACACATACACAGGGTCACACAGCAAATTTACCACCATTGTGAAACAGAGTCAGTAGCGGGTAAAACCCCCTCGGTTGGCTAGACAAATGCTCCAACACAGGCAAAAATCCACAAAAAGCTTCACAGGTCTTGAAAAGAGTGACAGGTCTGGTCAAATATATCCTTCCACTATTTCTCCTTGCAATTTCTCCAACTACTACACTCTCTCAATTTTTCTCCTTATATACTCTTTTCCAGCCCCCTCCTAGGCATGCCCGGGACATGCCCAAACCTAGCTTTAGATTGCTTAACAAAAAAAATGTCAATACTGCCATCTAGTGGCTTTTTACCGCATTACAAGTGCGACTTTTTTTCCTTTTTTCATATAAGTTGATATTTATATGACCTACCACTTTACCACTTTATTATATGTTTTAAGGACTTTTTAGTTTCCATGAGGGAGGGTACAGACTTTTATGACCCAGGACTTCGTCAAGGAAAGTTTAACACCTCTGCTCGTCGCACAGAAAAAAATTGAAAATAAGATATTACAGGGACAAGTGCTCTGCATCATGAACAATGACACTTTTTTACGAGCATAAATCTAATCCACTAGAAATATTACGACAGGCAGACAATGGTTGATGCAATCGACTTCCTTACCCTGTGTCCCGGTTCCCCACAAATTACGTCATCAGAAAGGGGCTAGTTAGGGTCCAAGGCCATAGGCCTGCTGGGCACAGGACCCTATTGTTCTTGTAGTGCTTCTTCTTTATTATTATTCTTTTTTTTACACCTCTTTGGACTTAAATTTGACCCTCTAAACATGCTCAAAAACTCACCAAATTTGGCACACACCTCATGTCATAATAATTATCCCCTAAAGTGCCAAAATGGCTCTCTAGTGCCACCTAGAAACATTAAAGCCGCACCAAGACGGCCACCACGACCGGTAGGAAAATCATAGAGAGATAAACCAAAACGACATTGTTTATCTCATCAAGACCTAAAAATGATCAGTTGACATCCCTGACCTAAGTCTAACAAGGAGTTTGCAATTTGCATATCAAAATTACATTTAGCCCCTAAATTTGGCCTAAATTTGCCCTCGAACAAACGCAAATTCCTTTAAGGGCATTCATCATATTTGCTCCAAACGCTAATAGATGACTAAGAACACACTGCTGATGAAAACTTCTGTATAACTTTGGAATTACTCGAACGGTTTGGATTTTATGAGGCGTCAAAGTTGGAGTCCCCAATCACGTTGACTGCCTTCTCCCATGCGTACGCGATTTCCAACCTAAATGTGACCCTTTAAACATGATCAAAAACTAACCAAATTGGGCAATTATTTCAGTGTCGGATTAAAATTTTTGAAAACGTAAAAAATCTCCACAAAAGTGCTACAATGTGCTCTCTAGCGCCACCTAATTTCACGCAAATGGGCACCACGGCCTGTTGCAATGTCATAAAATTCTGAAAAAATTCAGACATCATTCCTTTACCATCTTGTGAGTTGTCACTTGTATTGGTGAAAATTGATGCAAGACTTTTTGAAATAAAAAATTTTATGTACATTGTTCACCGTAGAGCAATATATACTTTATTGCTGTGGAAACACCGTTTAACGTGTCAAAATGTCCTTTGGTACACTTTATAAACTCCATTTGGAAAAATTCTATGCCGAGCATGGTACCATTTGAATGAATATATGCTGAGATATTGACATGACATGAATTTTCATATTTTGAAAAAATATAGAGTGACGGACTTCTGAATTGACCATAGTTTGCAGTTAATGAAAGTTTTGAAATGTGTAGAATGCTGCATAGGATGTACATGGAAGAACCATTTATTCATTTGTTTTCCTTTGTTTTCTGTTTTTGTTTGTGGTGCTACACATTCTGACCACCGGGTGGCAGTAGGGTCACATGGGTCATCCCTGTAGACACACTGTTTGACCCATCAAAACGCCCTTTGGAAAACTTTATATCCTCCATGTGGAGAATGTCTGCGCCAAGATCGATACCATTTGAAAGAATATTTGCCGAGATATTGACGTTATGAATTTTCATATTTTTAAAAATATAGAGTGACGGACTTCTGAATTGACCATAGGTTGCAGTATACTAAAGTTTTGTCTGTTTTCAGTGGACATCCTTCCAAAATGTAAGTTCTGTAGGTTTTCCGTGTGACTTCTTACGCATTGTTATAGAGCTGAATGTGGATGGTGTGCAAGCCATCAACATTGGTATCCAAAATCTCATCGTCTGCCTTCCACTATGTTCATGAATGGGGAAAGATTCCACAATACACAGCAGTGATAAAATCTGCAAAAAAAACCTTGACCATGTCACATGGGTCATACCTCCAATTTACAAAAGAAAAAACTATTTCAGTAACGGTGTTCGCACTCAACTCAAGATATAACATTCTACTCAGTCTCGCACTGTCCAATGGTTGAGAATGCTCAACAGTGCCCGACCACATCTTGCCCCCACCCCAACATGCACAAAGGGGCGAGGGCCCGTCCAATGCTGCTTGCAGCTTTAATTTCATTTGGTCTTTTTGGGGATGTGCGTGAGTCGAATGGGTGTTCAAAATGCCTCTTTATTTTCTTCCTATTTCAGTGAGTGAATCAGAAAGTGTTTTATTATAAAAAAAACTTTTTTTGCAAAAAAATGTGATCAATACAATAAGTTATAGGAAATAAGAAAATATATTTTTGTGTGTGTATAGAAATTAAATTCAAGGTTTTTCTGGCTGGTCAAAAGTCAGTTTTCAAGCTCAAGGGGTATTCATATTCCAATGACGTCCAGCAATTACTGTAAAACCCTACCATTCATTACGGTAACCCCCCCCCAATCTACAATGGGTACAAAATCAGTGCATAGCAAAATTTAACTTAACAAACTTTATTAATGTAAATTATAAGTCAAATAAAAGTAATTTTGACCTACCTGAAATAAATCTGAAATAAATAAAATCTGATTCACTAATTGGTCTACAACTAACAACAATTTTTTCACCATGTTTTTAGCCTAAATGTCCAAGATAGCCACTTCGCTAGGAGCCTAGGAGCCCTGTTCATCTTCACGGAAGATGTTTAAGATTCAGGACTTACCTATGGTGGCCGAGGAGGGTAAACGCGCTGCAACGGTCCAAAACCTCTGCATTTGGAGAAATGCGATGCAGTTTTTATATGAATTTATTTTTTCATGTTGTTTTGTACGCTTGAAAGAATGGCCACCATTGACGACAGTTGATTTAGAATTGTCTTCAATGCTGTTTTTATATGAATTATATATGAGGTACTGACTTCATTGAAATGGAAATCTATTAATTTTATACGTGAATCTATGTTGGAGCCATGAAAAAATAACAAAGTAAATTTAAATATGAACTAATTTTAGGCACCGATCAGTTCCTGGCAAGCTTAATAATAATCTACTGATTGCCCCATAATAAGAAGTATTAGCAGAATAAAATGCAGGTCTACCAAGCAATAATATGTGAGGAACTCCATACTACACATGCTTTTCCATTGACAACCTATCTGCATTAATCTGGAGTAATTCCTGGATAATGTGTTCATTTTAACAGGGTTAACCACTTTTAAAAAATCATACAGGTCGGTGATGAAATGTCATTGTACAAGTGCAGTATAATAATAATCACAAAATGATGCCATAATTAACTCCAACGATTGCATTTCATTGCTGAGCTTTATGGGCCGAACAATGAATTTTATTATGTCTCTATATCTGATTTTATCAGCCTGCATATCGTGTTTTACTATTATTTCGTGAACCAACTTGCATTTCCTTTCAATCTTAAGACTCAGCTGACTGAGAGTAAAAAGGAAATACAAGACAATGGCAAAAGCCTACAATCAAGACCAGATACTGGAAGGTACCAAACACCAGCACTAGCAAGCATGATTAACTAGAATTAATGCTTATGTTTATGCATACTTAATCAGAATTGTGCCCTATCTGATCTGTTTTTTGCCATTGTTCATGCGGCCTTTGATATGCACATATTGAGTTGTTTCAGATGAAAACATCTGACAAATGCATGTAGTGTTATTTATATCAAATGGCTCCAGAGAGTTTCCATCAGACAGTCTGAAAAAACATGAGATGCACTCAGTTGCAGGGACCCTCAAAAGACTCTCTCCTTTAACCACGGACTATAGTGCCCTCTTCTGGCTAATAATTATAATTTTTCTTGCTAAGAGGATGCAAGCTTTGAACGTTTTGCATTTATTTTGAAGGAAAATGGGATTAAAAAAATGTATTATTATGCCAGAAGATTATGGATTCCGGCTTCATCCAAAACTACTGATGCATACCTCGGTTTCAAAATTTTCATTTCTTTGTTAAAATAAGACTAGTAAGGCTGTCGGGATACCTATTGACAGAAAAGTTGCAAAAGTTACGTCATTCCTGTTTGCAGACCCATATTTGTAATATCACAAGTCATTATATTTACATCACAATCACACAATACTACAATGGATCCAAATTTTAAAATATTTATTATCAAAACAGTCAGAAGGACATATTCAAAGTTTTTATAAATGTCTAAAATGATGCCTTGTAGGACTGAAGCAATCTACTTATACAAGCCACTAATCTTGAAAGTGATGCTTATTTGATAATGACTTGCCTGTTGCGAGCTCAACCGTGTGCTCACCTTGTAAAGTGCCCTTTTGTATGTCAGTTTGCTAAAAGCATGCCCATGACTGTAAAACTGCCATAACAGCATGAATGGTAGTGATTGTAACACTCTCGGTTGAATGTCTCCAGCTCCGATTAGTGCTTACTCCGCTGTAAATGGTGCGTAAAACTTGTCACTATATTTTGAGCTTCATATTATCTCCATTTAATAAACATGGTAGGCATTTTAAGTTAATTTATCAGATGCTTGTGCCTGCCATATAATCAGATAAGCTTTATTTCTGAAGAGGTTCTGAAAGCATGGCTTCAAGGAAAGGGACAAACAGGAGGAATTACAGGATTATCCATCTGCTCCACTGGAGCCATCCTATATTTTGTTATTTTAAATGTGATTAATGTACATTGATGTAATTTAGATTGGACATCATTATTAGAACTGTTATGAGCACATGAAGTGTTTATTTTGGAGATGGAAGCTGATACTGTGAGGTTTCGTAATGTTGTTACGTTGGTGTATATCTCTGAATATTTCTGCCTGCCCTATCTACACAGTCTTGGAAATCAACTATGACGCAACACCACAGCAAAGAATCTCAAGCAACCCGCGGCACATAAGTCTCTTCTTATTAGAGAGCGGGTTACCTGTTTCCACATGCCAAATTGGTTTGAGTACACCTGAGCCCATTCTCCCAAGTTAAAATAATATGATCTCTCACCTCACAAGCCCTGTCTCCCAACAGGTTTCACGCTTTACCAGGTTTTCAGATTGCTGCTAATTAAAATGTCACTTCAGGCATATCCATAATAACATATATCCCATTGGTGATGAAGCTGAAGTCACATTCAGAAACAGGACAGCATGGGAATACTGTGCTAATTAGGCCTATTTTCTTTTCCAGACTTATGGTAATTGTGCTAACCACCCACCGGGAAGATGTAATGGGAAAAATCTTTTGGCTCATGCATCTCCCATTTGTCTTTCACGTTTTTCAGATTACTTTTCATTTGACAACTTCAATTTCACATTGGAGCAGTATGTAAGATTCAGATAAAGACCGAATGAATTGATTTTCAAATTAATTTTACCTATGCTTTGTTGAAAACAAAATAGAACAAAGAAAACAAATTTGATGCTTCAGCTTTTCAAATGTATTAATTTTTTGAAAATATTAATGAATTCCAAATTTGAGACCTGCATGACATTCCAAAACAATCGAGTCCCAGAAACAGAAAGACTGGGAAAGTAGTGGAATCTTCAGAGAAGCAGGCACTTGGAATATTTCGCAGGTAATTAGGTGAATGGGTGGCAGGTGATTCAACTAGTCAGTCGGTTGCCTACTGGTCGATGTGTATCCCTGAGCCCCAACAAAGCAATTGCTCTTAAAATTGATAAGCTTTGTGCCCTTACCACAAACAAGACCCACGCCAAATATGAAACTAATTGTTTGAAATTTGTGGCCTGTAGAGGGCTTGCAAGTAAATCTGTACAGATGCGGGGGACCCGCCATGACGATTGCTGATCCATAGTATCCCCGACTCTTCGTCCTCGGATACAATTATGATTGGTTGCGCAACCTTAATTCCTCTAGAATTGAGACAACATGTAAAATACAATGATTTTCAACTCATTTGGACTTCATATTTATTTGAAGATAGTACAAAGACAATATATCAGATGTAGAAACTGAGATTGTTTTTATTGTTTTTTTAGGAAATATGAGCTCATTTTAAACTTAATGCCAGAAACATGTTTCAAGAAAGTTAGCACAAGGGCATGTTTACCACTTTGTTGCATCACATCCTCTTCAATCAACAAGTCAGCGTTTGGGAACTAAGGAGACCAGCTGCTGTAATTTTGAAAGCAAAATGTTTTCCCATACTTGCTTCATGTAGGATTTCAGCTGCTCAATACTTAGCAGCCTCTTTTGTCATATTTTATGTTTTATAATGCGTCAAATATTGTCAGGCAGATAACTCAAGCACCCACACTCTTTTACTACAGAGCCATGTTGTTGGAAAACGTGCAGAGTGAGGTGTTTGGCATGGTGTTGGTGAAATGATCATGGCCTTCCCTTAAAAAAAGAATCTGGATTGCAGTAAATGTTGCACCAAAACCTATATATATCATTCACCATTAATGGTGTCTTCATGGATGCGCAAGTTACCCATGCCATGTGTACTAATGCACCCCCTTACTATCATGGATGCTGGCTTTTTAATTGTTTGCTGATTACAAGCTCGATGGCCCCTCTCCTGTCTAGCCCAGAGGACGTGGCATCCATGATTTCCAAAAAGAATTTCACATTTTGATTAATCAAACCACAGGGCAGTTTTCCACTGCACCTCAGTACATTTTAAATGAGCTCTGGCCCAGAGAAGAAGGCAGTGTTTCCAGATCTTGTTTATGGGTTGGAAGCAATGGAATTGCATAAAGAGGTCTCAAATGAACTTATTTCATTTAAACATTTAAAACGATAATGAAACATATGCATTGCTTCCAACCTCTGAGTAAAAAGAAAATCGTGAGAAGTCCTGAGTCATAATCACCGTAACGCATGTGAAACTGATACAGCTCCATGCATAAGGTCTTCAATTCCTCGCAAGAATCTCTTACATATGCAATGATTGAATAATTGCTGACTACAGCAGGGGAACATAAATATGCCACTAAAACTCATGCCGAATGTGTGAGCGTTGACAGGTATGCGTAATTAATGAAGGCTGACCACATCTGATAATGTTGAGAGTTTTCGGGGTTTCTGTAATGGTAATTTCAATGAATGATTGAAAGCAGGTCATGACCAATCATTATTTTTAAGGGATGGTTTGAGCTTGCCCTATTGCCAGTTCGCCAGCCGCCACTGGTTCTGATGCGCGGAGGACAGGAAGATAAGGACTGGACTCAAGGGCAAGGATGGCTATTTTGTGGCCACTTAAAGGCGTGGCACGATATTCGTTCCTTGGCTGAATTTATTATGCCTACTGCACAAAAGCAGGCACAAACATTGCAACACAAAACAAAATGGAAATGAGGTTCCTTTAACACTACAAGTACTATAGACTCTGTGCTTTAGCTGCAGTAACAATGCAAAACAAAATGGAAATAGGTTCCTTTAAAACAAAACTCTGGCTTTAGCTGAGGTTCCAAAAGGAAATGAGGTTCCTTAAAAATTAAGTGCTGCAATAAACATAAACAGCGCTAAGATCAAAGAGTTTAGAGTTTAAATACGCGACTACGGATATAAGTCTACACAAGACTAACAACACCGCTCAGGCTGGCAATACAAGACTTCACAGTGATACTGAATGAAGCTCGGACTTATATATGCCACTGTTACCACCCAGTGGGAATGAACAACAGGTGCAAGTGATAATTGAATGATGACAGAAGTGCGGTCGGGGTCTTACTAGACCGGTGAGCTGGGCGGCTGAAGGCGTGGCCTTACACCGCTATATGGCCATCAATTTTCTGACCGTGTTGAGGACTACGTTGAATAGTCCAATGTCAAACAGCATGTATCATAAGCTAGTTACGTACTATCTTTGTTAGCCTTCCAGCATGAGCCAGCATGAATGTGGTTTCATTTCATTATGCAGTGTTTCCCCTGTATGCTTGGATACATACTACACCATTTTTTGGGACAGTATATTGCATTTATTATTGAGGAGTTGCTGTTATTATCCCATGGCTCACCTATTGATGTAGCTCACAACACCACAGGAATTGCAGGAAGTTGGTGAATTAATTATGTAGTATGTAATGTACACTTAACAAAAATATAAACACCCTATTTGACACTTTTAAACTTTAATTAGCATTAAGGGTTTTACAATATTTTAAGTCATCCACAATTTATTTTATTGTTCAATATGCAACAGATTACTGTTCATTAAAGCAAGATAGTGGCGTATGGCAATCAGGGATACTCGTGGACACAGTTGCGAGCACAATGAGGACGACGAGCGTGTAGGTTCGCTTCTCTCAGGCAGTTCCAGAC
Source organism: Gymnothorax javanicus (assembly GCA_029692085.1). Taxonomy (NCBI): domain Eukaryota; kingdom Metazoa; phylum Chordata; class Actinopteri; order Anguilliformes; family Muraenidae; genus Gymnothorax; species Gymnothorax javanicus. Next base: position 42,278,404 of record CM056195.1, read on the forward strand.
AGTTTGAGGTGTGATACGTCTGTTGTGCAGACCAACTGTTTCATCTGCTGTGCGTGTTGCTGGTCTGAGGCGATCATGCAAGTGGAGAAGCCGGATGTGACGCTCTTGTGCATCTTGGATGACGAGGGTGAGGTTGATTTGCTTTACGGCCAGTCTGCCTAAAACGAACTCTTAAACCGCCAATTGTCCGGTAGTGAACAGTCAGCGGTGCAGCAACTGCTCTGGTGGACATTCCTGCATCCAGCATTCCTATGGCGCGTTCCTCGCATGATTTGCGACATTTGTGGCATGGTGACTTTTGATGAAATTTGACATTTTGGGGTGGCCTTTTATTGTCCACAGGTTTAGGGAGTGTCTGAGTTTTGTTCATGCTGTTTGAGCAGCGTCTGCACATGCCACACCTGTGTTGTGGGTGGAATCAATGCATCACTGAGCAGGTGCTCACTGGCAGAGATGAACACAAATGTTGTATACAAATCAAGACAACTATCCATTTTGCACAATTAAGACATTATCAGCTCATTTAGGGTAACACATTTCATTTTACATAAATAATTTACATGGGGCGTTTATATTTTTGTTAAGTGTATTTGAAGTTAAGGGACAGGGCATCACTCAGTCAAGGTGAGCACAGGGAACCAGGTCAGGACACATGACAGGAACCACCAGGGCAGAGTTCAGTCCATGTACCAGCACGGGGATCTTCAAGAACAAGAAATGTCCAGGGTTTGGAAGTTGCTGTTCAAAGGATGCATTTAGATGATGTTTCTAGGAAAGGCTTGTAAATTTTGTGTGTAATGAATGACTCTTGATGGAAGTTTCTTTTTTCAGCTTTTTTTTGTCTTGTCTGTAAAGGATAAAAGGGGGAAAGTATGAACATCGATGTTTCAGCTAGGCACTCTTCAGTTCCTCTAACAGCTGTTTGACAGTTGAGGTCTTGATTTCATTTGAATTTCCTCCACACACTTTCTCTTAGGTGTTTCCTTGAACTATACTCAAAATTTGATAGGGATCATAGGAATTTTTTTGTGAAATGACATGCAAATTTGGTAACTGCCACTGATGAACAATATATTGGATAAATGACATGCAGTCAGACACAAAACACATTTGCAAGTGCATTTAATGACATTAAATGAGCGTGCAGCCTCACGCTTTTGGCTTTCAGGAGCACTTCATGGTTTCACCTCTGACATGTAAAGTGAAAACAGACAGTGTTCGTTAGATGTTTCATTACCACAGTTAATGTCAATAACGGGTATGGCCTCCCCTAGCTTGAATGACAGCTTGACAACGTCGGGTCATACTGTCAATCAGAACCCGGATGCTTGCAATTGGAATGTTGTTCCATTCTTCAACAAGGGCATTTCCGAGCTCTTCTAGAGTTGTGGGTTGTGCCCTACGACCGGAAATGGCGACCTGCAGCATGTTCCACACATGCTTGATAGGGTTTAGGTCCAGCGAACGCGCGGGCCAGTCCATGCGGACAATTGTCTCCTGCTCTAGGAATTGATTCACCACCCTAGCACGATGGGGACGGGCGTTATCATCCATCAAGATGAAATCAGGGCCAACAGCACCAGCGTATGGTCTTATGTACACATTGAGGATCTCATCCCTGTACCGTACCCCTGTCATCGTCCCTCTCCCCATGACATGCAGGTCCGTTCTGCCGTTCCTGCTTATTCCTCCCCAGACCATAATTGATCCGCCACCATAACGGTCGTGTTCGTTGATGTAGGCATGATTAAATCGCTCACGTTGTCTTCGCCACACCCGTTGCCTCCTGTCAGTAAAGTCCAAGCAATATCGGGACTCATCAGTAAAGAGAACTGGAGCCTAATCGTTGTGTGTCCATGTGACATGATCGTGAGGCCGATCCAAACGGTCACGCCTATGACGCACGGTCAGTGGGATTCAAACACATGGCCTTCTTGAGTTGAGGCCGGCAGTATGAAGACGATTCCGTATCGTCTGAGTGGATACCCTGACCCCCGAGGCGTTATGAAGGTCATTTCGTAGGGTGGTGGCTGTCCGGAAAGGATGACGTTGTGCCTGAAGTGTGAGAAAGTGGTCTTGTCGTTGTGTAGTCGATCTCTGGCGACCACCCCCATGACAGTGTGCTGCTGTACCAAACGTTTGATGCCAGTTCCACGCTCTGTTCACAACGCTTTGGCTGACGTTAAGTGCATTAGCAACGTGACGTTGTGAGAAGCCAGAGTCAAGCATTCCGATGCATCTTCTCAATTGCTCTGAAGTCAATCGACGTCTAAGACGTTGAGGAGACATTGTTATTGCTAAATGTAATGCAAAAAATTTGGGAACGTCCAAATTTTCACCAACAAGCAACACACACGTCTGAGTTGAAATGGTGAAGTGTTAGTCAAAGCCAAAATGTGAGGCTGCACGCTCATTTAATGTCATGAAATGCACGTGCAAATGTGTTTTGTGTCTGACTGCATGTCATTTATCCAATATATTGTTCATCAGTGGCAGTTACCAAATTTGCATGTCATTTCACAAAAAAATTCCTATGATCCCTATCAAATTTTTAGTAGTATATTTAAGGACAGGTGGAACTGTAGGCCTCTCTCCCAGTTGTCCAAAAAAGGTCAGGAATCAAAACAGTGCCAGTCCAGTTTTTCCTTCTGTATACTTCCTTAGAGGAAACCCCCATGCCCTCTGAGGAGCTCACACTTTAACAGGCTGGGCTTGGAAGAAGGACCATCAGTATCCCAGAAGATGCCAGCCATAATGTGGTATATGACCTGGTATGGCACTGTTAATGAAGTAAGAAAAGGGGTAAAATTTGAGATTTGGACAAAATATCAGCAACTCATACAAACAGAATATCCAGTAACCGAGTTGGCTCCATCTTTGCCTCCAAAATCATTTAATGCATTTTTGAAATGTATCAACTATGTTTAATAATTAGATCTCTTGCGCTAATTGAATTGATAAATATTCACTAAAATTACTTACATGCCTCTTATCCATAGATTACCAACATTCTTTGTGGGACATATCCAAAGATGTCTGAACTTGAGGGGGTCTGGATGTTCATGAAGCTATTGGTAAAAAGCAAGAGACAGAACTTAAATTGTTTTCAAAGAGAAGAAAATGTTTTGATTTTTTTTATCAAGTTGTTATTTCAAAAAAGTAGGATCCTTCCAAATAAGGGTAGGACAGAAATGTGTGTGTAATATTTAAACCCAAGCGGGAGGATCTGGTCAACGGAAACTCAACCTGTTGTGACTCGAAGCAGAAGTATACAGGGGGGCCAGTCTTGTGAAGTCCTGGGGAGGCAACGGTTATCTATACATTATGCCCATCCAGCACACGCCGGACATTGCTCCCCTGCCTTTCACAGCTCAGCAGTTCCAGGCCATACGAAAAGCACAGTGTGTGTCATGCCATAAATATGTGCCGCTGCCGCTTCTTAGTCTCCATGTTAAGACATGCGCCCAGTCTAAAGACAATGATGAGGTATGGCTAGCCAACAGGAAATTTGAACTTGTTTGTGTTCCTTCTCCCTGTTCCCATGCAAGGGTTGGTGCTATCAATCTGTCATCTTTTAAATTTCACAGTTACTTTTAGGTGATGGGACCATGTTAGCAGTGTCCTGTCAGCTTACTCCAAAATTGCAAATAAGCAAATTTTTTAAGTATTCTTTGAAATTCCTCAGTCTTGATGTTTAATTTTATAGACTCCCTCTGATGATGACAGTATGAACTTGGATGATGATAAAGTGGTAAGCCATCAAAACAAATCTTCCTCTTGAATTGAGAGATCATGCATAAGATTTCATATTCTAGGTCATAGATTTATGATTTTAGTTCTGAAATTTAATGTGAACAACACAGAGACGTTTTACAGGCATCAGCTGATGTGCAGCCATCATATTTGGAGAGTAAGGTAAGCGGACTGCATTGCTTCATCAAAGTGCTTCCCTTTCTTTTTTTTTCATGTACTTAGCGCCATTAAAAATGCACCAGTGAAGTACGTACTGTATATGTTGCAAACTGAAGAGTTAATCGATTTTCAATGGTGTTCTGAACACAAGTTAGTGAACCAAACCACGCCTAAATGCGTCACTCTATTTATCCACATCCTAATCAGCCAGCCTATTTATATCACCTTCTTTCTGCAATCCTCGTCTGTCTTGTTTGACATGATCTGCATTCTCCACGACCAGCATTCAATCGGACCCGCATTCTCCAAGACCAGCCTTCGATGGGACCCGCATTCTCCACGACTAACATTCTATCGGACCCGTATTCTCCACGACCAGGCGTCTATCGGACCCGCATTCTCCCCGACCAGCATTCTACCAGACCCGTATTCTCCAATGCCAGCTTTTCGCTTAGTTAACGTTTTCTCTTGTTATCCAATGTTTCTACTTAACAAGCAACAAGGATTCCAGAATAACGTCACTTCCCTCCAATCATTTTTTACGTTGTCCTCTTGGTCCATCTCCCCTCTTTAATGCACACATAGTTCGTAACGCACTTTCTCAACACATCATCTACCGGATTCGAATGTTTAGTCATTATTGTTAACGTAATGGCTCCTTAAAGAACCACCTCGTTTATTTTTGGGGACTGAAAGCTCTTGTCTCTCTCAGACAAACTGGGCAAATTCAATACAGGAAAAGTCCACTACCCAAAAGTCTTCCACCAGAAAATCATCCTTAAATGTGATAAAATTTAATATTAAGAAATTAATTAGCTTGCCTGTGAAGGATGGGCTCCCCACTATAGCAGGGTTCCTCCTGAGATTTCTTCCCACTCAGGAGTTTTTTCTCACCACTGTTTGAGGTTTATTTTCCTCATTGGGAGTTTTTTGCCTCATTTGCTATCCTGGGGATTAGGCTGGGCACCGCCCATTTTACATTTCCTCAGCTTATACAAATAAAACCGAGTCAAATTAAAATTTCACTCTCGCCAATCGGTTCGCCATTTTCCCTTAAGTTCCTGATCTAGCAGAAGACTTGTACGAAACTCGGTACAGCTTTGCTCTTCAAACCTCGGCAATTATATCAGTCTACTACTTTCCATTCTAGCGGCTCATCCTAGCCTGAAGCACTGAGCCTTCCCGCTTATCGGTATCTTTCATGGCCGGTTAAACACGATGTACAGTAGCGACACTCGCTAGTAAAATAATTTGCAGCCAATTCACACCATTATAAGAACCTCCATGCTTCTTTCATAACAACTTGCGCCAAGCACACGATCTCATTTAATCTCTTCACTCTTTTGGGGACTTCAAGAGCCTTTATGACTCTGAGAAGAGACGCAACCCCCAACCATAGTCTCGTGGCCTGGGGTTTCCCGTTAACCTGCACCTGGTCTCCTATTCCACTCTATTTCGTCCTTCATCAGTACAATTCCCATGCTCATTTGATTCAATAAATATCATTAAATACTATTTTAGGTGTGGTCTGGAATTCATTAATTGCTTTTCCAGTGAGATCCGAGTGAAAATAAAGAAAAGCCTGAAGTATTGTAATCCCGACGCACGCCATGTGGAGGCATGGAGCACTTCAGTAATAACAAACATTGAGTTGTGTGTGATGTGTACAGTGATGCTTGACTTGTTCTTTTGAGTGCGGTCATAAAGCCAACCAAAAAAAAGAAAAATGCTACGGCATCAAGAACATGGAGCGGCTTACAACACAGGAGAGGAAAAAGAGTCATTGGCATGTAACAAGCCAATAACATGCATGTAACAAGCATGTAACAGCAGGTCTCAGCTGCCGAGAGGTGGCACGTCATCCGCACTGCCACCGGTCAACAATCAGGTGGCTGTCTGTCCAAGAATGGAAAACAGGCACTGTCGCTGACTGACCCCCGCTTAGAGCAGCCACAAGTGACTACGATAACTCAAGAGCACTACATCCGGTTACAGCATGTATGTGACAGATTCCAGACAGCTACCCAAACTGGTCAGGAGACGAGGGGTCTGAGACGTCCGAAGGTGAGCGCAAATGCCGTTTAATTTCCTTCTACATGAGCAACACGTGCGTGCAAGTGACCCCTACAGAGAACCCACGTTACCCGAAAACGCACATCACCTGTCTTATGATATCAGTTGTTTAATGAATGTTTTTACAACCTTGGGTGTTTTTTTCCATTTGTGTTTTGGCCTCTGCGGTGGTGTGTTGTTTGTTTCCCTGTAGGACCATGTTTGGCCAGCAGATGGAAGGGCTTAATTGCCAAATTGGGAACCAGCCCTATATAAGGATGGACGGTGGTTGGACGAGAGAGGCCACTTTTTCCTGCTGAGCTGTTTTTAGCTCTCGTTGCCCCTAGGTTTTGTTTCTTCTCCTCTTAGTCTGGTCGGATGGATGACTTTTTTCTATTTTTGGAATAACGCTACTCTATTTTTCCGAATAAATTACTATTTTTGCATTATAATTTGCCTGGACTCCACTTTGTTCGGTCCAGCCGACCATGAACCGTAGCAATGTATACTTAATCCTTTTCACTACCTTGCATGTACAGTTGAATTACACTCTGGTCACTGAAAACATCAGGGAATTTGATATTTTAATACATTAAGAGCCAGTTTTTATAAGATTCACCTGGTTCATGATACATCACAGTCATGGATTTTTTTTATTCTTTGGTATGTAATAGGTACATGTCTCAAATAGCAAAATCCAGATGTTTAGGTCTCAAGACCCGTTACTTTTTTTTCTAGAACCCCATTAAATTTCGGGGTTAATCAGCCCTTGAAAAAAAACTGACTTTTCAGGAGCCTATATCTCAGTGCGCCCGCAGCAGCCCAGACTCGTTTTCATGGATGTGTATCTACAATCAAAGGTCTTTCAGAAAACGTTAAAATTTCCATGGGGAGTTTAGGGCGCAGCTGATAGGGGGCGGTTCAATCAGCTACCAAAGCAAACACAACCCATTTTTCATCAGGAATTTACAGGCTACGCCCTCAGCAGCCCAACATGTTTTACACATCATATGTGTTATGTTCGCAGAAGGGCACCAGTAGCGAGTCTTGAATCCAATGAACAAGATTTATTAAACAGAAGAACAAACAAACATGGCATGTGGGCCAACAAAAATACCACAACTGAACAGAACAAAACTGGGGAAAAGGAGGGCACAAGGCCAACAAAAAACGACACTTAAAGAGCTGAAAAATAACTGAAAAAAGTGCAGGTTTAAGGGGACATGAGGCCAACAAAAAACTACACTCAAAGAGCTGAACTATAGGGTAGTATGAACGGGATACAATGACAGAGCATGAAATACGTGGCATGAATACAGGCAATGAATTAACAAGGAACTGCACAAGAAACAACCAGCATGAAAACACAGCGGACTTACTGCCAACTGGAATGCCTCCACAGAATATAAAGGGACAAAGCTTGATCAGGGAAAGAGGAACACCTGGGCAGAACGGGGAGGAAACAAAGAATAAACATGAGACATTGGACAAAGGCTAAATGACATAACAAGCCCATTAGGAAAATGGCCGTGCTTAGCTAAGTACCAATGAAGTATGCAGATTGAAGGAATGGTGAAAAAGTTATGCAGCAAAGCAAAGCAAGATCTGAAATAATATCAAAGCAGGAAATAATGACAATTAATGCCCTACCTAAATTAGTAATATTAGTAAAGTGCCTGTCTAAGAAAGACACCTCCCATGAATGTTAGTAGCTGTTAGTAACTAAAAACAGTTAATTGACTCTAAGCTTAGAAAGACCCAAAGCCAGGACAGCACTGAAGGAAAGTGGAAGTACTGCAGCCAGCCAATAGCGAAGAAGCAGTGCATGCACTAGAGAAAACAAGACATGGACTGGAATGTAGACATGAGGAGGATTCCATTTGGCAGTGTGGGACATGACCTGGAACATACACAAGGCTGACAGAACATAATTATATGACAGTGTAGTTTCCCCTCTACCTAATTAACATAAATTTGGGTTGGGCTGTTTCAGGCGCATTGATATAGAGGGCACTCTTTCTGGTCACAACACAGTTTTTGCCTAACTGGGGTGAATATCTCCATCTGCCCGCAACAGATTGTCATGTAGTTTTCTTTATTATGTTGTTCATAGTGTGTAATATCTGAATCATCATGATCACTTTGGGGTTCAGCTCCTTTGACCCTTTTCTACTATCTTTGTTGTGAGCATGACAGGGTTTTGTTATGAGCCTATTCGGGCTATAAATCAGCTCCTGTAACAGCTAGAGTCCTGGAAGTTGGTCCCACCCCAATGTTTTATGACCCTGGCTACACGATGAGATCATTAATTGAGATTGCAGATATCGGGGTCATGGTGATATTGATATATCAAATTATGATATTTTTCGGTTTCCAGGGTAGGTACTGGTAGTTTCATTTCAACTGGTCCTAACCCTATAACGATGAGCCTATCATCGACTATCCCAGAGGTCAGAATCACGTGATATTGATGTATCAAATTTAAGATTTTGAGGTATTTTAAGCTAGGATATATTTTACCTCTTTAATTCTGGTTTTATTTCTTTGTTTATGAAGACCGCCACAAAATAAGCCTATTGAACAGCCCAGGGGACAGGATCACGTGAAATTGATATATCAAACTTGAGATTTTGTGATATTTTAAGCTCTGATGTACTTTGGCTCATTTTAGCTGGTCCTATCCCAGTGTTTATGATACTGCCAATCATTGACCATCCCTGAGGTTAGAATCACTTGATATTGAGATATACAAGATTTTGTGATATTTCAAGCTATGATGTACTTTGACTCATTTTAACTGGCCCTACCTACATGTTTATGAATATTGCTTTTTGATAGTCTTATTGCTTTTCTCACATTAAATTTTTTTTGTTTTAATCACAATTCATTGTGCTGTTGCCATGTTATTTGAGTTAATCAATATTGAGATTTTCTGTCTTTTCACAACAACTTTATGCCATAAAAAGATCAGAGTGCCGTCCATCAGTTGGTGAATTTAAGAGTGAGAATTCCGATACAGGTTATTTAACCACAAAAAAAAAAAAAAAAAACAGGGCAGAAAAACTTAATATCACCAATTTATAATTTCTCTCAACCTCATCACAGAATGAGGTTGTAAAAGGATTAAAATGACTGAACCCCAAGTGATCTTAAAAACACATATATTAGACATAGTAAACAATATAATAAAGAAAATTGCATGAAAATCTGTCAAGGGCGCATGGAGATATTTCAACCCAAAGTTAGGCAAAAACTGTCTTGTGACCATAAAGAGCGCCACCTATATCCATGTGCTCGATTTTATGTTTAAAACATATTGCTGAGGGCGCAGCCTGTAAATCCCTGATAAATAATGGGTTGTGTTGGTTTGGGTAGCTGATTGAAGCACCCCCTATCAGCTGCGCCCTTCACTCCCCATGGAAATTTTTATGTTTTCTGAAAGACCTTTAATTGTAAATACACATCCATGAAAACTGAGTCTGGGCTGTCGCGGGCGCACTGGGATACAGGCTCCTAAAAGTCAGTTTTCTTTTACAGGCTTACTAACCCCCAAAGTTTCTGGGGGTCCGAGAAAAAAAGTAATGGGTCCAGAGACCTCAAAATTTGTATTTTGCCATTTGAGACATGTACTTTCAACATTTCTTTCAAATCAAAGAATTAGGTAAATCCATGACTATGATGTATCACCCCCTAATGCATTACTGAGTGCATCTTGGAAAAACTGGCTCTTAATGACCCTTCCTACCATGTGGTGGGGGAGTATTATGGCAATAACTCTGAATAACAAGCTATACAATAAAATTTTCTCCGATGTCAACAGGTAGACACAGAACACATTTCACAACCATATCTGGCTGTCAGACCTCCATAAGCTTTTAAGTGTTTCCTTCGGTCAACCATCTGTATGCAAAATGGTATTAATTCAGTGTAGACATTATAGCAAATTCACTTAGAGAGAATCTCAACACATGAAAACACCCAGCTAGAAAGAAATCTTACCTTCCCGGAGTAGCCGTCCACTGCTCCAAAAGTTGTACAATGTTGTGCCTGATTGGCTCATAAGTCATGTATTAGTTTCAATTTGGATTTTTACTCAAGAAATGTCACGGCAACATACTTATGCTCTGACTGCTATCAATGACTGGATCATAATATTTCAATAAGATTTTTTAACAAACTGGTCAACTGTACTGACCTGGTCAATTTGTTGTTAGTGTCCAAATGCCACAGTGAAAGGGGCCCCCTGACAGAATATGTTCTTTGTACAATGCAGCCCAATCCAGTCAGTCTGGAAAGAATCCCAAGCAAGTCTACTTAATGTACTGATGCGGTCACTCTGCTCCAATTAACATGGACTTCAGTCCCCCTTTCACTATGTGATGGCCTGCTGTGGGCATGTCACTTTTTATGAGTTGGACTGCATCATCAAGCTCCTGGTCAATGGCATTGCTGTAGCCCTGCCTGGCAGAGACACCAAGCTCCATCATCGGTCTGTTGAGTGTACTGGCTGAAATCTGTGATAATTTTGTGATCCAGTCTACAGACAGATTTATCTCCAAAAGTAAAACCAATCTGTCTTCCTCAACATTGTACCTGGGGCGCCTCATATCTCCAGCTACAGTTTCAACAGTGTTGCTGGTAGCTTCAGCATATTCCATGTGGTCCATCACCAGACTGAGAAACTGTTGTAAGGTCTGTAAAATTTCAGGGGGGACATTTACATGCCTTTAAACTGCTTCCCAGAGGTACTACTCTTGCCTACATGTGAATTCTACGAGGTCCAAGTGAAGAGTCGTTTTTGAAAGAATCGACTCCCAAATTTGTGACCAGCCCGGAAATAATTTCACATCTGAGAATGCCCTGTTGACATGGAAAACAACATTAACTTAAGAGTTCATAAGATTATATAGAAGAGATATTCATGATCAATTATATAAAACATGTAGCTTGAATACCGTCTCAAACATAGCCTGAAAATTTCTTCTGTCTGTTTCTTTTCTTACATGTGCTATGTAGCTAAATTGCAGTCAGAGGGTAAGGTGTGAGCGTCTCTTAGCAATATCTGCAGAGTGCGATAGGGTGAGGGCTGGAAAGGGGGGGCGAAGGTGCCATGAAAAATATGGGAACTACCGTCTATATTTTTTTGCTACTATGCAACTTATTGTTTTGCATATGGAGCACAAGCACAAGAAACTTAAATGCAGGTCATAAAAGTGAGGCAGCCCTTTAAACAGTAATATTAAGTCTTGGTGAGAAACTTGTTAGTTTCTGTAAATTCAGTGTTAAGTTAGACCAACTAAAACTCTAGCAAGCCATTGTAGCATCACTATAGTACGCAAACTTCCCATTGGTGGATTTCTCACTAATGACAGTTTATCACAATCTTTAAATACAGTTATACTTGAAAGCAATCTTCCAGTACAACTAAAGTTGATATGGAAAGGCTCACTGAGGGTGCAACGGCTAGGAAACGTTCATGTTACTTAATGTTTGGTTTGTTGCATGCAATTGGCTGAATGATAGGGGAAGCATAGCTAATGTTAATTGGCCAACGTTCACTACTTTAGCAACATCTTTTGACAGTAGCTAAGTAAATTGCTGGGTTTTAAGACAAAGCCATCAATCAGCATCACATAACTTACATGTCCATCTTTAAGTGCTGTCACCATTGTTCCATCCACTGTATCTTCTACCCCAAACTTCATAAGACTTGTTTGAAAAAAAAAAAAAAATGTACTGGCCAAACTGTCAGTGCTTGCCACCTACAGTCCAGCTGTCAATCAAGGTTCAAGAAGGTTGTGTGGGAGTGATCGCGTTGAAAGTGACCAATCTTACGAGGGCCAGTGGTGTTCACCCCCAATTGTTAAAAGTCAGGCCATTTCGCGAGAGCAGACATCAATTTTGAGCAGGGGAGGAAACCCATGCAAGCATGCATGCCCTCCTACATGAGGAGGAGTGAGCTTCACAAAAGAAATATGAATTTGAGAGAGGGTGCATGCCTTCCACCGCGCAAGAGGCAGAAAATCCCTCGCACGTGCTGGCTGCCTTGTGCGTTCGCTGCTTATTTTTATGTGCACAGGTGCCATTCTGCATTCACGGAGTAATACAATTTGCGCTTGTGATTTTTGACACAAATCTGTTGCCATTATTCCATGCAATCATTGGCATGGGAAGCGACTGCAGAACACACAAGGTCATATAGAGTTGTGCACAAATGTTTGCATACCTTAGCTGACTTTGTGAAATGTTGCCATTTATTTTGAAAATATGACTCATCATGCAAAAAACTTTTATTTAAGGATACTGATCATGTGAAGTCATTTATAATCACGTAGGTGTTTGGCTCCTTTTTAAACCATAATGATAACTGAAATCATCCAAACGGCCCTGTATCAAGTTTACAGACCCTTGAATGTTTGACCTTGTTATATGGACACAAGGTGACATACTCAGGTTTAAATGGCTATTAAGGATTCCACACCTGCAGCGTTTTAAATTGTAAATAGTGTCTGTGCATAGTCATTGACTTTTTTTAGCTCCTAAGTGGATGCACTTATCTGGGTAGACATTGAGCCATGGGGAGCAGAAAAGAACTGTCTAAGGGCCTTTATAACAAGGTAGTTCAACTTTTTAAAGCTGGAAAAGGATATAAAAAGATATCGAAAGACTATAAAATGCCAGTCAGCACTGTTCAATCCATGATTAAGAGGTGTAAAATTAGGGGATATGTTGATACCAAGCCAAGGTTAGGTAGGCCACAAAAGATTTAAGCCCAAACTGCGAGGAGAATTGATCTTTGATACACAAAGAAAAATCCACAAGCCACCTCAACAGAAATGCAGGATTCTCTGGAAAAAGATGGTGTGGTTGTTTCAAGGAGCACAATAAGAAGTTACTTAAACAACAATGAGTAGCATAGTTGAGTTGCGAGAAGAAAGCCATTATTCTGCCAATCCGACAAAAAAGCCCACCTAGAATATGCCAGACAACACCTTGACACACCTCACAACTTCTGGAATGCTGTCATTTGGAGTGATGAGACCAGAAAAATACTTTATGGTCGACCATCAACTTTATGTTTGGAGACCAGTCAATAACATTCCCACTTTAAAGCATGGTGGTGGCTCACTAATATTTTGGGGGTGTGTGAGCTCTAAAGGCAGCGGGAATCTCTTGAAAACTGATGGCAAGACACTATCAGAGAGTACTGGCAGATAATTTGCTTTCTTAGCATGAAAGCTGCACATGAGATGCACTTGGACTTTCCAGCATGAGAATGATCCAAAGCACAAGGCCAAGTTGACCCTCCAGTGGTTACAGAAGAGAAAGGTGAAGGTTCTGGAGTGGCTATCACAATCTCCTGACCTCAATATCATTGAGCCGCTTTGGGGAGATCTCAAACATGCAGATCATGCAAGACGAACAAAGAATTTGTAGGAGCTCGAGGCATTTTGCAAGGAAGAATGGGCAGCTATACCACCATAGAGAATTATGGGCCTCATTGAAAACTATTACAAAAGGCTGCACGCTGTAATTGATGCTAAAGGGGGCAATACACAGTATTACGAACTTAGGGTATGCACACTTTTGAACAGGGTTCATTTCATTTTTTCCCCTTATTGCCATGTTTTGTTTGATGATCGTGCCATTCTACATGACCTATAGTTGAATTTAAATCCAAAATAAATAAAGAGCCTGTCCTCCAACAAAATACACCCAGAAAGGTCGTTTGTCGAGCAGCTTATTACAACCTAAAGTTACATTTAGAAGTTAAGTGACCTCTAGCGGTCATTTAAATAACTACAACCTGATTTCCATCAGCAGTGTCGCCATCAGTAAATCCCTAACCAAAACCTAATCCTAACCCTAATACTAACCCTAACCCTAACCCTAACCCTAACCCCAACCCTAATCCTTACCCAAACCGTTATTTTAAGTTTACATACGACTGAAACTGTATCTGGAACTGAAACTGTAACAGTACCTCATTGCTGCCAGTAGGGGCGCGATTTTAGGAAACGCTCCTATGGGTCGTAAATCAGAGTAAATGAGAATAATCAACCTATTTGAGCGTATGGTTGGAGGACAGGTTGGAAATAAAGGAAATTTGTTTTGCCTGGCCATTCATGTTTTCTTTAAAAAATGTTACCTATTTTACAAATTCAGCCAGGGTATGCAAATTATCATATGATTTATTAACCATTTATTATTATTCAAAAATGTACCATTGTATATGCAACCTCTTATCTTCATTTTTTTGAGGGGTTTGTTCTTTCACTCATGCCATATTTTAACTAAATAAAATAGCTATGTGTCGGATGAGTGGGACAGATGTGATCCTCGAGTCAGGTTTGGTTCTCTGCTCGAACCCAAGGCTAACCCAAGCTTGGAATTTCCCATCCATTTCTTGGATCTCAAGGTCAGATATAAAGTCTTTTTTTTTATAATTGGGGTAAGCTATTTAGTTTCATATTCATAAAGTTATATGTGTTATAACATTCTAGCCTTAACACTAAAACTGCCAATGAATCATTTTTACCACCCCTGTGGGACGAGCCTGCGATGGGCTCAGGCAGAACGTGCTCGGGCTCAGGTAGGGACAGGCTTGTTTTTTCGAGCCCCATCAAACTTATAATTTGCCCCCGAAACTGCCAGTAAATGGGGTTTCTGGTTGCTGGTAGGTATTCCTTTAAGATATTTTTCTCTCCTTTTTAGTTGGGAAGTTTGAGGTTTCTTTCTTCCTTCTCTATCATTGGTCAATGAATTGACTCAATATCTTAAGGACTAGTCACTGAGTGGCAATAGCTCACACACACAAACACACACAAACGTTGAAAAAATATGTTGATATTGATTTGAGTACCTATTTGTGTGAAATAAGCGCTAGTCTGCTGACATTTGTGTGTCTTCTTAACCCTCATCCAACCAACCCCCCCCAACAGATTTTTTCCTGTCGCACAAAAACTTTAACAGATATGATCTAATGCTTCTAGGTAATTGTTTATTCATCCTTTGCGCTCATTTTCATGAAAAAACGATGAGGGTACCTCACCCCCCAGGGGTAGGGTAGGCCATCAAAGTCGAAGGGTAGGGGGGGGTGGTTGCCATTAGCGTCAATTTTTGCCTGTTTCTGATACAAAATATGCTTAAAAATTAGTTGCAAATAGTATGCTATTATTATGTTTCATGCTCGATGAACTTTGTAGACCACACTGATTGTCATCCTTATTGATTTATTGATGTAGCTTGTCCTTGTATTAGTAAATCTTGGAATTACAATGACCAGCAGTGACCAGTAACCTTGAAGTGATCTTCACCTAATAATATTAGAAATGTATGACCAACATACTTTTACTTGTGTGTTTGACTGGTTACTGTACTGTAAACTATTTTTATACTGTGCTATAGGCCTACTATTATACAAGTTCATAGAATTGTTCATAAAGTTGTGCTTATAATTCATAGATAAACCTTTTATGCAAGTGTGTAACATTTGGAAGATATTTGTACATCTGTCCAGTGAACTTATTTTCCTTTTGTGTGTGTTTTTCCCAAAGTGAGTTATGTATGACATCATAGTAATGTCAAATTTATGTTACTCATGAGTTTATAACATTTATAATAATACTAAAATATTAATTGTAGTATCAGTAGTTCTACAGGTTACAGAAAGTTACTTATTTTCAGCTAAAACTAATAAAAATATAAAAAAACATGGATTTTTCCTAATATGGTGTTAGTTATGACGTCAATATGACGTCATAATGTTGAAATGTGTTTTATTTGTACTTGATTTGAAGAGGGGACATCTGTAGCTGTACACTGATACCAAACAAGATGATGTTTATCGCTTAATTTCGAAATAATCGGGGGGGTGTAGTAGAAAAACACTTGGTTGGACTAGGGTTAATGTTAGTGAAGGGAAAAGTGGCCACAAGTCTGCTTTTTTATTATTACAGTTAACCAATAGAATGTTCGAAATGGGTATACAGTAGTCTTGGTAAACTAGAAAAATCTGATGCCCTACTCGGTAGTGTGGCATCTTATCAGAGCTTGTACTGATTTGTGCTCCTATTCATTAAGGGACTCTTTGTGATAGTCCCTAAAGTCTCTATAACTTAAAGGACTCGAATTTTCAGAAGGTTAGACATGTTCACAAATGGCAGTCAGCAGCAGCAAATGCATCGATTATTTTAAGAATATGACCTATTATACCACATCACATGCTGAATCAGATGTTTACAGCCGCCCAGAGAAAAAGTAAAACTGCTGAAGAAGACGTGAAAAACAAGCTGTTCAAAGAGAAAAAACTAAAATTCTCCTCCCAAGAAGAAATACATAGAGCAAAGGCAACACGAAAAAATCATGTTGTATCGAACATGGCCTTTTTTTGTTGACAGGAATAAAAAATAAGAGGAAGTGATGGAGAAAATCTAACGGAAGTTAAAGGAACTGTGTCACAATTACTGTGCATGCTTATAATTTTGAACGAAGTAAATGCGCTAAACTGCAAGTCAAAATCTAGAAGGTATTTACTTCTATGAATATTAGCGATCACAACCCGCTTATACTCTTCGCATCCCTTGGCTAGAGCTTAAAATAGCACTCTGAATCCTCAAATTTCCATAGAAAGCTCCTGAATATAAAAAGCATAATACCAGAGTAAATAAAAAAATACAATACAATACAAAGACAGCCTGGCATGGATGGAATCAGTTTATGACTTGCAGTCAAGCAGATTCACTTTCTTGGGATGTAAGTTGTGAGTATGCCCAGTAATCATGACACAGCTCCTTCAAAGTTTATCCGTTGGAGTGGTGAACTGGGTTCCGACTCATGAAGTGACTGTGACTTCTCGCAGCAATAAACTCTGAAGTAGCAATAGCTAAAGGACTCTGACTTTCAGAATGCAAGAGGTATTCACAAGTGGCAGTCAGCAGGGCCAACAGCAAATGCCCCATTTATATTAAGAATATTACCTAGTTTGTCACTGTGCATGCTCCAACGGATGTTGTCAGCCTCCTGGTGAAAATCTTAACTGCTGAAGAAGTTGTGAGAAATATCTCAGATAATAAGAAAGACTAAGATGCTGTTGCCAAGAAGAGGTAAGTGGAGCAATGGTACCAAACTGGCAACTGGCATGTCATGTTGTTATTAGAGGAAATACGCGTCGACCGCGGCCTTTTATTGTTGGCACAAACTAAAAAAACTTGTGAGAGAAAATCTCACAGAAGTTAATGTTCAGCCTTTGGAGTGGCGAACAGAACCGCAGTCAAATGAAGGTAGAAATAGCGAAAATGTGGTTTCTTCTCAAGTTACATCTGTGTCACTTTCGATGAATCAACACCACTGCCGTGTTGAATAGCCACTGTTGTCCCTTTATGAGAGTTGTAGGCTTTCTTTTCAGCCTCTAACTTAGAGGACAGTAAGGAGAACCGATAAAACCAAAACCACACTCAAATTCAGGGAGACACAGGGAATATGTGGTTTCTTCTCAAGTTTCGTCTGTGTCACGTTAGATCAGGGCTATTCAAACATGTCCAGAAAGGCCTGGTGTGGGTGCAGGCTTTCATTCCAACCAAGCAGTTACACACCTGTTACCACTAATCAACCCCAAGAGTCTTTGCTAATGACTTGATTAGTGGTATCAGGTGTGTAAGTGCTTGGTAGGAACGAAAGCCTGCGCCCACACCACCCCTGCAAGATAATGTTGAATAGCCCTGCGTTAGATGAATCAACACCATTGCCATTTTGCATCTCAACTGTTGTCCCTTCATGAGAGTTTTTGGCTCACTTTCCTGCCTCTAACTTACTGGACAGGAAGGAGAGCCAGAGCGACCAAATGTTCCTTTGTGAATGGCCCTATCTGGGAGTTAACGGACAATAGACTTTAGTGGCCCCTCAGCGACAATATCATCCCTTCATGAATGGAGCCCTGGGTCAGATTTTGGTGCTGAAGTTGTTGGATTATCTTGAAAATAAAAAAAAAAGATGATCTTGGAACAGCAACGACGCTCAATTCAGCCCACAAGCCTAATCTTTGAAATCACCTGGAAAAAAGGTGACAGATAGGTGGGTGGATAAGAGGAGTACACAATAAATAGATAATTATTTTTATTATATGACTTAAGGATTGGGTTTCTCCTGATTGGTTAAGATAAGCTCCGCTGGTCACTGTAAACAGTGATATTCACCGCGGGAAAGCGCGCGAGAGATGAATGTAACAATCTAACAACCTGGAGCTAAAAATAGATTAGGCTTCCCCACAGACGCTCCCGACAGTATCAGTATTTTGTGTCGCTTCATCCCTGTGAGGAGCTTTACATTACAGTTGTCGCCCTTCTCTCATTTTATTTTTTTAAGTAGGGTCATATAATAAAACAGTTATTGACTTCAGTTATTGGTGAATTCATGGATTTATCCATCTTGGATAAAGGTGAATATCACTTGTCCAAGGTGGATAAATCATTGTATTCACTTCAACTGCATTAATAATTGTATAATTTACTCACTGCAGCATCAAATATTTTGAGCTGGCTTTGAGTTGGTTCCCCTGATGGTCCTGCTTTATTTTTAATCTACCGTTTCAAAAATTTTAGAAACAGTTGCTCTTTCTTTCTTGGTCACTCACAGAAAATGAAAAAGTAGTGGAACTTTATGATGTGGAACACTTCTACTGTTTAATAGCAAGTTTGGACACGAAAAGGTGAACAGTATCAAATATGGGTGTTTAAAATGACTTCTGGAAGTTGACCAGTTCAAACTGAAGCAGATAACAGTTGTTTCTAGCCATCATTCATTAGTTCCTCACACAAATCCAATGTAATGTATTTGACTTATTTGGCCATTATCCTCCTCTTGGTGTTCTTATCTGGTCTGAGTAAAATTATATAACACTTTGGAGCAAAGATACAGAGGAGAAGTCCATAGCTGGAAGCTAAGATGGCAAATATCTCCACAGCAACAGTGTATTTCCCCGGAGAGCTGACATAGGCAGGGACAAAGGTGATCCAAACTGCACAGAAGATTAGCATGCTGAAGGTGATGAACTTGGCCTCATTGAAGTTGTCTGGGAGGTTTCTGGCTAAAAAGGCTAGCAGGAAGCATATGGCTGCAAGCAAGCCTATATAGCCCAGAACGCTGGCAAAGCCAGCCACTGAGCCCATTTCACACTTCAGGACAATCCTTGAATTCCACCCCTTTGTCTCAGCTGGGATGGGTGGTGAGAGAACCAACCACAGCACACAGATGAGCACCTGGATGGAGGTGCTGAGTGAGATGGCTACTCTCTGCTGCACTGGGCCGAAGTACCGCATGATATTGCTGCCTGGTACAGAGGCACGGAAGGCAACCAGTACCACTATTGTCCTGCTGAGGACACAGGAAATGCAAAGCACAAAACTGATCCCAAACAGAGTGTGGCGTAACATACAGGACCAGTTTGCAGGGCGACCAATGAAGGCCAGTGCACACAGGAAGCAGAGATAGAGTGACAGCAGCAGCAGGAAGCTCAGCTCTGCATTATTTGCCCTAACAAGGGGTGTGTCCTGATGAAAAACAAAGGTGGCGATGACACTGGATGTTAAAAACACCCCAGAGACTGAAAGAACTGTAAGGATGATTCCCATGGTCTCCTGAAAGGACAGGAACTCCCCTTTTTGGAATGCAGGATGTTCGTGCAGCATTTGACCAGAATCGGTCTGGGCACTTCTGGCATTCTGTTGAACCTTAGATATTTTGGAAAGAAATATTAAATGGCAAAGCAGTTCTCTTGGGATTTTAAAATTTATGCAAAAATATATTGACTAAATACAACGGGCACATTTAATATAATGATTTTTGCTCCATGCTGTGACTGGAGCAGCAAAAATTCTAATGAGAATAAAGCAATTGAAATCTCTCAGGCACATTGACATGCATGCATTTTTGAAGAATGCTTAATAAAAGCATACCATGCAGATAACTGGTCATAGACAGATACTTTCTCTGCATGCCAGGGGCAGTAATACGGGGGTTTCAGTGGATGCAGTTGCACCCGGGCATGATAGGGGCTGGTTGACAATTAGCCACGTGACTGTATCAAAACTGTCATTAGCGCAGGTGAATGCATCATTAAGTCATCTTAATAATTTGATAGAGATGTTAATATTATATATGTACAAAATAAAGGAGCATTTCACTCATTGTAAACAGTTCCAAAGTTGAATGGATCTCTATCATGATGACAAATATTTTAAAGTATTTTATTAGTCTAAGTCTCATATTCATGCAAGTATATAAGGGCCAACATCAGACCTGGGTTATGAATTTCATGCATTAAAATTGGTGGTGGTTAGGCAGCATATTTTCTGTCAATATTATGGAAAATATCCTACCTCTTGAAATATGGATACCAATCGTATGTCCACGTAAGCAATTTTGTTTTGCTAGCCCTTTACAGTGACGTGACTGAACTGAAATGCAACATCAAAGATCAAACACAAGAATAGGAGCAAAAAAAAATAGAGGAAGAGGAGGCAGGGGTAAAACTACTTAAATTAGATTTTTATTTTTTGTCTTCTCGTGCGATGTGCAACAGTTGTACAGCTGGCGAACAACAGATGCTGAGCGCCTGCTGGTAAGCTGATGTTCACCTTAGCTAGCCATGGTGGCATTGAGCTGGCAAGCGTAGATAGCAAAATAGCAAACTGATTTCCAAGAGCAACTGCCAGCATCAGACTTCATAATTTGGATGATGCTTTTTTTATTCCTAGCTCGGCCATTATACCTATTCAAGACAGTTGGCAACTTCATGCAATGTTAGCTACCAAGCTAGCACCGAGTTTTTGGATAAAGTTCAAGTGGACACGGAATTATAAATTTTAGTTCCACAAAAATATTTTGTTTGATGCAAAAATATCTGAGTAATGTCGCTAAATTTGCATGTGTCTGAAAACATGGATAGAGTTCATGGCTAGCTATCTAGCAAATAAATTAAAATGATGGTAACATTAGCTAATAATGCAACATACAGTTCTGTAATCAAATAATAAATTGTGAAATCATTTATCAATTGTTTGATATTGTTCAGTATATAATAAATGTTAATTACATAACCAACATTTTGTCGCTGTGGGGCGGAAACCTCGTTTCTCCATTTTTAGTAATATGCACTTTTTTCACAAACCAATGTCATTTGTCTCCCTTTTCATCTGTCTGTGGGTTTTACAACTGATTATCCAATGAAAACGCAATAAAAGATCTTGTGACTAAACCTCATAACTCCATGGATCATTGAACTGTCGTGAAATCCTCATTACTCCACTCCGTCCCCATCTTGAGTGAAGATGCACAGGTGCAGATGACAGCAGATGACAACCGGAACAGGATCAATAGCAACCAACTGAGGTAAATAGGTTTATCCCTCTGCGAATGTGCAGCTCTGAAGATTAAATTTCCCTCTGTCGTCTTGCACGATAGCCCCAATCAGGTCTGCATCCACTGTATATTACATTCGCACGACCTGAGTTCGGCACCCAAACAAACAGGTTTTTCTTCAACAGATGATGGTGGAGCACATGGAGCAGAAACTTAAAGGGCTACGCTTATAAATACCCTTATAATCTGGGGTGACAATACGAAACCAACTGTTGAAGCCCTGCTGGTCTGTTTGTTTGTGTCAAACAGTGATCAGATTAGGCAGATTCGCCTCGCAAAATGCAAATCAAATTTCAACATTTTTGACGAAATGCTAATCATAATAACAATCCCTTCGCAAAAAATGTGATTAAAAAAATCTTAATGATATTTCATTGATCCTGACTCACTGGCCTGCGAACTTACGAGTTCCCGAGCCACAGAGCAATCGGAGAAATTTCAACGACTTTGGCTCGCTGGAAAATGATGTTCTTTCGCATACGTACCAATCAGCTTCTGGGGAGCGCATGCTTGCACAAGGGAGGCTTTCTGAAATAGTAATGATGTCTAGAGTAGACTGCAATGTGAGCCATAGCATATTAAATTACATTGCTCTTTGGATATAGCCACCTAGTTAGCTAGTAAGTTAACTAATGTTAACTATGGAAAATCTTTTAAATGATCATCATATTAAGGCGATATGATTTGTTTCTTGCCCCAACTTTACTAACTTTGCCAGCTGTCATAGGCATGAACTTATCTGAGGTTTCGACCTCCACTTTTTTCGGCTTTAACTCTGAATCGTCTTGACTGGATGTACGCTTTACGTTTTTACACACCCGAATGTTCCTCTAGCTACCCAAGCATCACGGTAAGCTGATCAAAGTCATCAAAACTTCTCTCATCGTAATGTGGTTTAGGGAATCGCAAGTTCACCTCCAGTGTCCCCTGAAAAATGCACAATGATCTCTGATCATTCAAATACATGATGTTGTAATGTCAAAATGTGACTGAGTTGTAGAGTGCCTTGTGTGACTTGATTTTAATGGGTATGGATCCTTTCACATCTCTCATCAGGTGTTAAACAAACATGCAACAGTAAAGTATAGATAATACAGCTGTACTGCAGTTTACAAGTAGGTCACAGAAATTTCACAGGGAAATAGAAGTGTGCTGTATTAAATGAAGAGTGTTCAGGGTAAAATTGATGCCTTTTGGAAATTATTTTTTTTGCTTTCAGAGTGGAGTTGTATTTCTCTTGTAAATGTAAATTGTCATTATGAAAGAATAAAAAAGCCCTTTGTCATTTAAAATCTGATTTACTGTCTTCTAATTTTTGCTAATCATTTTTCAGATGTGCTAAACAATGGATGATCACAAAGGAAAAATGATCAGAGTCCAAATTTTGCATTTTTGTATATTTTATATACACAATTATATTTGTAATAATATATAATAATATTTGTTATTAATTGCTTGTTTCCATATTGCCTTGTTGAGGGTTGCCGTATTGGCCCGAGGCCGCAGGCCGAGGGATAATACTACGACCCAAAGGCCAATACGAAGGCCTTTGGCGAAAATAAGCAATTTATAGTATTTTTATTAATAGGTTAAGTATGTTGTGCTATCATGACAATATTATGACTATGACTTCTGAAGTACGCGACTTCAAGACTAAAGAGCTAAATGCTAGATCCACGACTGTCCTCTGCTTCTTTGAAGAGAGTGAATGCCACAGTTACCGTGACACAAAGGCTAATACCAAAGCAATGCGAAAATAAGCAAATTATAATATTTTTATTAATTACTTAAGTATACTGGACAAAGAAAGTTAGGGATCACTCTGATTTTTAATATTGAAATATGATATGGAACATAATTTGAACTATCAAATATTTCAAATTCGAAAATTGGGGTGATCCCTAATTTTCTTTGTCCAGTATATGTTGTGCCATCATGACAATAGTATGACTATGGCTTCTGAAGTACGTGACTTCAAGACTCATCAGAAAGCTAAATGCTAGGTCAGCGACTGTCGTCTGCTTTTTTGAAGAAAGTGAAAGCCACAGTTGCCAATGGTTACTTGTGCACGTGCTGAACTCGGCTATTACAGATTGGCCAATACTAGTCGGCCAATACAGGTCGGCCAAAAAAAGGTATATTGGCAGGTCGTTTTGACTGTATGCAGGCAATAACATACTTAAAGGAGGAGACAGCACCCCGGCAAAGTATATTTCAGCGGAAAGTAGAATTCTTGAAGTGTATAAAATGCATAGTTTTATACATTTTAATTTGGCAATGATCCAGTGCGACGCATTTTTAAACCGAAAAGTCATCAAATTGGCGTCAATAACAGGGGGCAGACATTTTTACTTGGGGAATCTAAGGCTGTGTTCGGAATGCACACTTGTCCACTCGCTCACTCACTCTCTATATTGTTTTCAATGTAGAACATTCACCACACAGTGCCCTATAAAGTGGGTGAGTGTGCATTTTGAACGCATTATCCAATCAAACACCAGTGCCACGGTGCTTGTGCGTCATTTATTCTCTTACGTGATGTCAGTTGTTCTCTTTCCTTTCATCTGGGCCATGGAGTAGTTCAAAGGGCCTTCAGTAAGCTCTCCCTTGACGGCTTGGCTGCCCGCAAGCTGTTTTTAATTAAGCTGGCCTGATTAACAATCAAACAATTTATCGACTGAGCGACCAAGACCAATACATGACCTATCATAAGAAATGATAATGAAATGTGAATTCCCATTGCCTACATTTATATAATTGATATGGCATTGTAAATCCAAAACTTTCGCTGACTTTGCAGCATTCATTTTCGCCGTCCTTGGGATTGTCATGCAGCAGTGCAACCTTACAGCGCCTTTTAGCCATGACAACATTCAAAATAAAGAACGGATTCCTGCAGCCACGCAAACTAATTTCTGCAAATCTGTGCCACTTAACGAGCGCTGAAATTATGAAGGCAAATTGATATTTTACGGCGTCATTTATGCGCAGAAGACGCCTCATAATTTTGTGGTGCAATGCACAACAACGCTATCAAAAGTAAATTAGACTGTCGTCAGTTTTTACCAATTAGTCTGAGCACTGTGGCTAATTGGCAGATGAAAAAGAGGTTAAAAATTTTTAAAGGTGAGGTTTCAGAAGATCAAATTCAAAATCAGAAGATTCCCCAACTAAAAATGTCTGGCCCCTGGTATTGAAGCCAATTTGAAGACTCGCTGGTTTAAAAAAATGAAATACAGGATCATTACCAAATTAAAATATGCGTTTTAGACACTTCAAGTATTCTACTTTCCGCTGAAATATACTTTCCCGAGGTGCTGTCTCCTCCTTTAACCAATTAATAATATTATGTATTATTATAATATTTCATTTATTTTATATTGTTTTGCATATTTTTTCAATGCTTTGTTTATAAGATAGTTTTGAATTTTTTTTTCTCTTTTTAATTATTTTTTGGGAATTTTTCCTTGATTTGATAGTTATACAGTGTAGAGAGACAGGAAGGTTGGGGAGAAGAATGGGGGTAGACATGCAGCAAATGACCCGAGCCGGAATCGAACCCAGGTCGCTGCAGGAAGGACACAGCCTTGATGGTACGCGCGCTTAGACCGATGAGCCACCGGGGCGCCCCAGTTTTGAATTTTTAATTCTTCATTTCTCAATAATGTGAAAATGTGACTGATCATTTTTCCATTGTCGTCTTCAATTGCTAATCAATTGATGTAATGATTAGCAAAAAATGCAAATCAATGTTTTTCCCCTAAATCTGATCACTGGTCAAAGGTTGGATGGGTGAGCATGTAAAGATCCCCACTTGATAACTGGTATCATATGTATTTATCCAATTAACTCTCATTCTAGGGTGGAGCTGTGAAGAGCCATTTGAAGCTCATTGGCCCCACCTGTGCCAAGTATTATTTAATGAACTGCCTTCTCCCAGTTCAGAAGGATGGGTGGGGGCTGCTTGTTGGTAGCTGGTTGCTGTATTGCTTGCTGGTTTCATGATAGGGGTGGCTTTTAGTTATTCAATGTGCTTTGTTTAAATTACTATTTCCCTGTGTGATCTCCCTTTTCATTATGGGCTATGACTTGAGTTGTAACACCAACGTTCTATTTGGTATGAGATTCACCCTTTAAGACTGTCGCTATTGGGATGAATGGCGAAGCCGGATGTTGTCTATGCCCCACTGTGACAGCAGCGTAAAAGCATTCACACATATCCGACTGACTACACGAGTGCAGGAATCAAATAAATTTTCAACATGACTGCGCTAGATCCATTAAGCAAAAGATATGATGATGTGGTTCCAGCTTGGATGCAAACTGGAGTTCTCACGTTCACGAGACGGTCAATTAATCAACTGGGCTAACCAACTGCGTGGTAATAAATAGATTAGATCCGCGATCTTTCCATTCACATAATGAACCTGCTGCTGTGATTGAGCGGGACGAAAGTTACACATCGTAACTAGTCCCAAAGAGAGTAGAGCATGGATGCGAGGGCACTTTTCCAACTCTCCCTGATGTTGGCAGATACTTAGCTCAACTGTGGAGGAGTACACAGTGGTAGTACGCAGTTGTTTGGAGACAGATCTCTGGTTGCTTGCAATGCAAGGCTAAATAAAGAACTGGTTTGAATAATTAGAATGTTTTCTTTACACAAGAAACAGGAAGTCTATAAGGGCTAATGTTTTATGTGGGCTGTTTTTGAGGCCTAAGACATGGGAGGGGAGAGGAATGCAGGCAAATCATCGTGAGTTAATTTGCTGTCTATACATAGCCAATTCTGTCTTCATTAGCCTGCTCATAGCACTTAATCTTTTATATTGAGATCTTGGCCAAATGTAGCCAATGACAGGAAAAACAGTGTGCATGTTGGTACAATACCTCTAAGTTGATGTCAGTGAAATGCGGAGTGCCACCTGCCTCTGATGCGGTCGTTCCAAAAATGACTCACAAAACGCGTATCTTGACATTCGCTGGTAAAAAACTTTGTATCTCAATTTGAACTTAATTTTAGTAAAAGATGAATAATATACAACTAGACAAATACAAGTATTTGACCGCATCCAGAGACAAAATACCAATTTTGATAGTGCAATATTCAGTTGTTTTTAAAATAATGGGTATTTTTGATCTCCTGAAAAGTAGTCGTTTTGGAGATAGAAGGTCTCCGCCCGACAGCGATAATTTGTTAACTTGTAGATGTGTAAGACCAAGCCTCCAGCCATCCAGCTCACCAGTCTGCTAAGACCCAGACTGCACTCTGCCTATTATTAAATTATCACCTGTACCTGTTGTTTATTTCCACTGTGCGATAGCGGTGTTCTATTTAAGACCACACTTCACACTTAGTAATTGCAAAGGTCTTGTATCTACATACCTGTGCTGTAATCCTTGTCTTGTATGGATGTATTCTCCACGTTTCGCATGTATTATTCTCTAAATCTAACTGAGTGCCGTTCATTGTTTTAAACCAGCACTTTAAGGAACCTCGTTGCCTATTTTATTTCCTATTTGTAATACATTGTTACTGCAGCTTAAGCCCAGAGTTTGTATTACTAATAGTGTATGTTAAGGAACCTCATTTCCTTTTTTTTGTATTGCAACATTTGTGCCTTCTGTCATGCAGTAGGCATAATAAATACAACTAAGTCCATCCTTGCACCTGAGTCCAGTCCTCAACTTCCTGTCCTCTGTGCATCTGAACTGTGCACAAAGCAAAACCGTTACAGAAGACTTTATTAAAGTATGGACTCAGCAAGGATTCCTCTGCCCCCTGATGCAGGAGAGTTTGCTGCCCAAATTCCTGACCTCTATCAATTGTTGGCAGAACAGCAGAGGGAGATCGCCCGTCTAGGGGCCATCCTGGACGAACTGGTACGTGGGGTCCGCAAACTCTCCATCTCCCGAGCTCCACCGCCACCATGCACCTCCTGTCATGGTTTGTGAGGTGTGGAGGTTTTTAGCAAGCAACGGGCCTCAACTTTACCACCTCATTGCACATTCAATTGCGAGATCAATCTCCACCTGGGTACCACTCCCCCCAGGCGTTCATTATACTCGCTGTCAGGGCCTGAGCGAAAGGCCATGCGAGAATATATTCAGGAGGCTCTGGCTAATGGATTTATTCGGCCCTCCACGTCTCCTGCCGGAGCGGGGTTCTTTTTTGTGGGCAAAAAATATGGCGGCCTGAGACCCTGTATTGATTACAGGGGCTTGAATAATATCACTATTAAAAACCGATACCCACTTCCGTTAATGAACTCCGCGTTTGAACAGCTGCAGGAGGCTTCGTTTTTTACTAAGCTAGACCTCTGGAATGCTTATAACTTGGTTCGGATCCGTGAGGGGGACGAGTGGAAAACGGCATTTAATACGCATAATGGGTACTACGAATATTTGGTCATGCCGTTTGGATTGGTTAACGCCCCCTCTGTGTTCCAGGCACTAGTTAATGACATCCTCCGAGAGATGTTGGAGAGATTCGTCTTTGTCTACCTTGACAATATTCTGATTTTGTCTTCAACTCTCTCTGAGCATAAACAACACGTCAGACAAGTGCTTGAGACCCTCTTCAAAGCCAAACTTTTTGTCTAGGCCGAGAAATGCGTTTTTCATGCTTAGACAGTTTCGTTTCTTGGCTTCATTGTTTCGGAAGAGTCGGTCCGCATGGATCCTCACAAAGTGGCAGCGGTCAGGGATTGGCCTGCCCCCCAAAACATTAAGGAGGTGCAACGGTTTTTGGGGTTTTCTAATTTTTATAGGAGGTTTATCCATAATTTTAGCGTGATTGCTGCCCCCATTATCGCGCTTACTAAGAAGAATACCTCCTCGTTGTTTGCTTGGTCCCCAGCAGCTGAGGCTGCTTTTCAGGAGTTAAAGAAACGATTTAGCTCAGAACCCATTCTCGTTTTGCCCGACCCCTCCTTCCCATTTGTTGTGGAGGTGGATGCGTCGGAAGTCGGGGTAGGTGCCATTTTGTCCCAGCGCCCCCTTCGGGACAATAAGTTGCACCCATGCGCCTACTTCTCCCGGTCGTTGTTGGCGGCCGAACGGAATTACAACATTGGTGACCGGGAGTTGTTGACCGTCAAGTTGGCATTAGAAGAGTGGCGCCATTGGTTGGAGGGGGCTGAACAGCCGTTTGTGGTTTGGACGGATCATAAAAATCACCGATATATCCAACTGACTAAACAACGTAATTCTCGGCAGGCGCGGAGGTCGTTGTTTTTCAACCGCTTTAACTTTACGTTAACCTATCGCCCGGGGTCTAAAAACATCAAACCCGCCGCTTTGTCGCAGATTCACAACTGCCCTGGTCGCGACCCCATTCCTGAGCCGGTTATTCCGGCAGCTCAGATTGTGGCTCCCATTCAGTGGGACGTTGAGTCTGGTGTGCGGGAGGCGTTGAAAAATGATCCCGGTCCTGGTGGGGAGCCGCCTGGTTATTTATTTGTTCCTTTGGCAGTGCGGCCCTAAGTTATCCAGTGGGGGCACTCTTCCCATCTGGCTGGTCACCCGGGGGTTCATCAGACCAAGCAGTTCTTGGCCCGACGTTTTTGGTGGCCCAGCATGATGAAGGACATCCGGGAGTTTGTAGCAGCGTGCTGTATTTGCGCTAGGAACAAGACTTCCCACCTCCCCCCCTCTGGTCTGCTGCGGCCATTGCCCATCACTGAGCGCCCGTGGAAACATATCGCTCTTGATTTTGTTACGGGGCTGCCTGTTTTCGGAAGGCAACACGGTCATCCTGGTCGTGGTTGACCGTTTTTCTAAGGCCGCCCAAGAGGCCTTTATCAGGCTGCCCAAACTGCCTTCGGCGTGGGAGATGGCCCTTCTTGGTGTGGACCATTTTTTCTGACTGCACGGTATCCCTCAAGATGTGGTTTCTGACCGGGGCCCTCAATTTACGGGCGCGTGCGTTTTGCAACCAGTTGGGGGCCACCGTGAGCCTTTCCTCTGGTTTCCACCCAGAGACTAACGGGCAGACAGAGCGAACCCACCAGTCTTTGGAGAATACTCTTCGATGTTTGGCGGCTGACAACCCATCTTCGTGGAGTCGATTTTCAGCATGTGGCAAATACTGACACAATTCACTGGGTATCTCCTCCACAGGCCTTTCCCCGTTTGAGGCTCAGTTGGGTTATCAGCCTCCACTGTTTCCTGAGACTGACAGGGATTCAGAGGTTCCTTCGGTTAATCACTTTGTTTGGCGTTGTCGGTCAGTTTGGGCCAGGGTCAGTTCCTCCTTGTTGCGCCCTGGACAGAAACAAAAGACCGCCACAGATAGAAGGCGCCGTTCAGCCCCATCTTATCGGGTTAGCTAAAGGGTCTGGCTTTCCACGCAGGACCTGCCCTTGAGAGTGGAGTCACGGAAATTGGCTCCCCGCTTTATCGGTCCTTTTAAGATTGTGGAAGGATCAATCCTGTCACAGTCTGGTTGAAGCTCCCTAGATCCATATGGATCCACACCTCTTTTCATGTCTCCAGGCTCAAACCGGTTAGCACTTGCGTCCTGGCTTCGGTCAACAAGCCCCTGCCGCGGATGATTGATGGGGAGCCGGTTTACACTGTGCGTTGTATTTTAGCCGAGAGGCATGTGGGTCGTGGAGCTCAGTTTTTAGTAGATTAGGAGGGTTATGGTCCTGCGAAGCGGTGCTGGGTCCCTTCTCGGGATATCCTGGATCCTACCCTTATTTCTTAATTCTGTGTGCGGGGCTCTCTGGGAACTTCTGGGGCTGTTCCTTAGAAGGGGGGGTCCTGTCATGGTTTATGAGGTTTGCGTGTTGTTTGGACTTTTCTTTGCGGCTCTCATCCCGGGACGATATCGAATTCCTGGGACATCGAATTCTTTACCCAGCTGGTTGATTGAGCTGGGGCGGCGCTTTCCCAGAATCTATATAAGCAGGAAGTCCGGCACGCCTCCTTTGCTAGAGTGTCTGTGTTTAGCTTCGCACTATAGCCAAAGATATCTGTAGTCAGGTTTTGTATGACTTTCTATCTTCTAATTTTTGAAGTTTCTTCGCCCTTTTTCTATCTCGCTTTGTTTCCCTGGTTCGGACTATTAGACATCCTTTGGAAGCGCGAGTGCTTGCGTTTAGTCTATATTATTCTCTGTTTATACTGTGTTCATGCTACTCTCTTTCTCTCTGTCATTGCGCTTGGCCTCCGTATATTACCGGCTATTACACCTCCATCTCTCCTGCCTGGATGCAGCCTTTTCTAGCTGTTTCCCTGGGTGATTCACCAGTGCACCTGCCCGAGCGATGCAACGGCAACCCCACTGTGTGCAAAGGCTTCATTCTACAGTGTGCCCTATACTTCATGTACCATCCAGCCCGGCGTGAAGCACAGAAGATTGCTGCAGTTGTCACCCTCCTCTCTGGTAAGGCATTTGACTGGGCGACTACTGTCTGAGGGGAGTCGGTTTTCATCATATATGTCGAATTCCTCCAGCAGGTTCGTAGTCTTTGACCACCCTGGGAAGAAGGCTGGAGACCAGCTGCTGGACCTGAGCCAAGGGAACAAGACTGCAGCGGATTACGCTCTCCAGTTCTGCACCTTAGCTGCCGCCAGTGGCTGGAATGAGCCTGCATTACTGGCCATCTTCTGGAAGGGGCTGTGTCCAGAGCTTCAGGCAGAAATGGCATGCAGGGACTTGGAACTGTCCCTGCCAGCCTACATCAACACAGCCATCAGCTTGGACCAGCTCCTGCAGGAGAGATGGCAGATCCAGCCCAGAGGCCCCACCCAGCTGCCAACAGAGGGGGTGGAGCCTATGGAATTGGGGCTCTCTAAACCATCAGAGCATCGCCCCTGGAAGAAGACTGGCCCCTGCAACCAGTATCAAGAGGGAGAAACAGTGCCCCCAAGGGCTAAGTGATCACCAATGACTATCACTTGTCAACATTTCAAGGTTCCAGTCAAGGTATCCTGTAACGGTGTGACCCTTCACACAGGGACCCTGATTGACTCCAGTGCTGCAGGCAACTTTGTCTCCAACCAGTTGGTGCGGCAGCTAGCAGCTACGGGGCCCAGTTCAACCACTCCGAACAAACTTTAATGTGGCAACCATTGATGGGAAACCTCTGCGCAACGGCAGCGTGACCTACCAGTTGGCACAGATCTCACTCTGCATACTAGAGCGCCATTTGGAGGAACTCCCACTGCTGAAAGTCACCTACTCAAACCACCTAATCATCCTAGGCCTCCCGTGGCTATAAGCACACTATCCCTTAATCTCCGAGCACACCAGATGTCTCCACTTCCGGTCAGCCTCATTTCGGCAGCACCATGGCCCCCTCTCCATTGCCTCCACAACTGTCGAGAGCCGTGACCAAGGAGACCAGCCCGAGATTCCTGAAGAGTACTGGGAACTGAAGATGGTGTTTAGCAAAACGAAGGCGACCCAGTTTCCTCCTCATCGTCCTTGGGATTGCGCTATTGAGCTCCTGTCCAGCACTTCACCCCCCAGGAGCCATGTATACCCCCTATCTGTGGCTGAAACTCAAGCAATGGAACAGTATGTACAAGAAGCTCTACAGCAGGGCATTACTCGTCCTTCCACTTTACCCGTGTCCGCAAGCTCCTTCTTCATCCAGAAGAAGGATGGGGGGCTCCGCCACTGCATAGACTACAGAGGCCTTATTGACGTCATGATGAAGTATCGGTACCCACTTACCCTGGTTCCTGGAGCTGTGGAGCAGCTGTGAGGTGCCAAAATCTTTACGATGCTCAACCTCCGCAGTATACAACCTTATCTGTATCAGGGAAGGAGATGAGTGGAAGATGACTTTAAGCACCACCTCCAGGTACTAAAGTACTCTGTCATGCCATTTGGCCTTGTTAACGCCCCCTCTGTGTTCCAGTACCTCATCAATGACGTGCTATGAGAGATTCTGGGAAGATTCTTCATCGCCTACCTCAACAACATCCTCATCTACTCGTGTACTTATGAGGAATATGTGGAACATGTGAGGAGAGTACTCGAACACCTATTTGAGCATCAACTCTATGTCAAAACGGAAAAAGTACATCTTTCACCAATCCACCGTCTCCTTCCTTAGTTACTGTACATGACTGGACTAGAGGGAGTGGTCATGGAAGCAAAGAAGGTGAAGAAGTAGCCGAATGGCTAATCCCATGGACAATAAAAGAGCTCTGACGCTTCATGGGGTTTGCGAAATTCTATTGATGCTTCATTAAAAACTTCAGCGCAGTTGCCCATCCTCTGACGTGCTTGCTCAAGAGAAAACCTAAAAACCTGGGATGGAATCCAGATGCTCAACAAGCCTTCAACACACTCAAGAATCTGTTCCTCACTGCTCCTATATTTAAACTAATAGACTCGGAAAAGCCCCTTGTCGTGGAAGTCGAGGCCTCCAGTGTGGGGGTGGGAGCAATCCTGTCCCAGCAGCACGGGACTCCAGAGAGGCTGCACCCCTGCGCATGTTTTTCAACCAAACCCACACTCGCAGAGGCTAACTACGACATTGGAAACCGGGAACTACTGGCAATTAAACTTGCACTCGGAGAATGCAGGCACTGGTTGTTCTGTGTACCGACCGATATCCGCAACCTGGAGTATTTGCGAAAGGCTTAATCCACGGCAGGCCAGGTGGGCACTCTTTATTACTTGTTTTAATTTTTTAATAACCTATCGCCCAGGCTCCAAGAAGATCAAAGGAGACACACTATCCTGAAGGTACAAGGCAGAGAAAGACCCGGTGGTGGAAGAGCCTATTCTGCCATCCTCCTGCATCCTCGCTCCGATCAAGTGGCATTTGGACTGGGAAATAGCGAAGAAGAATAGGACGAATCCCTCTACTACCTCGGTGCCAGCGGATAAGATGTTAGTTCCCGCTACCCTATGTGAGTGAGTGATTCTGTGGTAGCATACCTCCCTGTCAGCAGGGCATCCTGGAGCCAAAAGAACTACAAACATCATCACCCGAAAATACTGGTGACCCCACCTGACCTCTGATGTGGAAGCGGCCGTACGCTCTTGGGCAATTTGAGCAATTTCCAAGACACCACGACAGCTGCCTACTGGTAAAGTGGTAAACTCAACATCTCTGGTTGCACGTTGTCGTAGCTTTTGTGACCGATCTCCCCACATCTGAAGGTAACACATGCACCCTGGTGATTATCAACAGATTTTTTAAGTTCTGTGAATTTGTGCCTTCTGCTGCAATTCCATCTACTCTCCAGGTTGTGGACACATTATTCACGCTGGTATTCAGGAACTTTGCCCTTGCAGAGGGCCAAAGTTCACATCCCAAGTGTGGAGAGCCTTCTTCAGGAGGCTGGGAGCCTGAGTCAGCTTCACATGGAGATACCACCCGGAATCCAATGGGCAGGCGGAGAGAGCCATCCAGGACCTGAGGAGGTTCCTCCGAGCATACTGCCACCAGCGCCAATGGGATTGATCCAAATACCTGCCTTGGGCTGAATACGCCCAAAACTCCTTGAACAGCGCATCCACTGGGCTCAGCCCCTTCCAGTGTGTGGTCGGATGGCAACCTCCCTATGCTCGTTGGACCAGAGCCAGACGGAAGTCCCGGCGATGGATGCCTAGTTTAAGGAGGCAGAGAAGGTCTGGGAAGCCACCAATTACCAGATCCAGAGGGCCCTCCTGCATCAAAAAATCCAGGCAAACCGGAGACGTCGGGAAGCCCCCAATTTCCAATTACGAGGGACCTGGGCCTCCGCCTGCCCTCTAGGAAGTCTAGCCCATGGTTCATTGGTTCATTCTGTGCCCTCTGGAAGGTCAGTGAGTCAGCCAACTCAATACAGTTGCTGTCAAACTACCAAATTAATAGCACTTTCCATGTGTCCCTGCTCAGGCCGGTGATTGCTGGACCCCTGGCGGAGGCTACCCCCAATCCCCCCCGAAGACCCTCCCCGTGTCCTGGAGGTAGACGGAGACCCAGCCTCCAGTCCAGACATTGAGCAGGCAAATTGCAGTATCTGGTGGACTGGGAAGACTGTGGTCTGAAGGAGAGGAGCTGGGTGGACCGTGATGACATCTTGGATCTGCAGCTCCTGACTGAATTCCACCAGGCCCATCCGGAACAGACTGCTCTGCGCTCCGAGGTACAGGCACGCCGGGAGTCGTGCCTGGGGGGCTACTGTAAGACCAAGCCTCTAGCCGTCCAGCTCACCGGTCTACTAAGACCCGGACTGCACTGCGCCTATTATTCAATTATCACCTGCACCTGTTGTTCATTTCCACTGAGTGGCGGCAGTGTTCTATTTAAGATCAAGCTTAGCGCTTAGTCATTGCAAAGTCTTGTATTCACATGCTTGTGCTGTAATCCTAGTCTTGTGTAGACATATTCTCCGCGTTTCGCGTGTATTATTCTCTAAATCTAACTGAGTGCTATTTATCGTTTTTAACCAGCACTTTATTTAAAGGAACCTCATTTCATATTTTGTTTTCTATTTGTAATACATTGTTACTGCAGCTTAAGCCCAGAGTTTGTATTACTAATAGTGTTTATTAAGGAACCTCGTTTCCTTTTTGTTTTGTATTGCAACGATTGTGCCTTCCTTCGTGTAGTAGACACAATAAATACCACCAAGTGCATCCTTGCACCTGAGTCCAGTCCTCAACTTCCTGTCCTCCGTGCATTTGAACTGTGCACGAAGCACAACCTTTACAAGTTGGCTGACCTCCAAGTCTGTGCTGCATGATTTTGGGAAGTTGTATTATATTGGGCTATTTATCTTATATAAGAAGGAGACTGCAAATTAAAGACATTATGCACATTGTGCTTCTCCTAATACACAAGCTGATGCAATACCTTTATGTTCTGCCAGTATATTGCTGTCCGTGCAGGGCCGTCTCTAGGACTGAAGATTAGTGGGGCCCAGAGCATCCCTTTAAAACAATATTTAACCCTGACTTGCACTCAATCATTCTCATAATTGGCAAACAATCCTTCCAGGATTTTCCCGCTTTTTTATTGTTTTATAGATTTTTTGCCTGATTTTGCGGTAGCTTTTTCAAAAAGTGGCAATGAAAGTTGCAATGTCTTGGCGATTTATTTTTTTGTCCGCGAAAAATTTGCGTGGATTGGTTGAATTTGCGTTAATAGTTGCAATCGCGACATGCAACTTCCTTGAGGGACTGAGCAATATATTCACTCCGAGAACATGCCGGTACGGTATGGTACATTTCGGTACGGTGACAATCATTAATCTGGACGCGTAATTTCGTGCATTTAAATCAGCGTTATTCAGAATTGCACGCAGACGTTTTAAATGGTCTTTTATTTTATTTAAACAAAACGAACATGAAGCGCAAGTTAAATCACTTGATGTGTGGAAAAGGTAGCGCAGAAGTTTCAGAGCAGTTTGTCTTTCATAAAGCATTGGCCTATTTTTGAGTAGCCTAAATAATTTTTCTGATTTGAATTTATCCCATTATTAAATCGTCAATAGATCCCATGGAGAGAGAAACTGTAACTTTGATTGCCAGAGGATTATTTTCATAATTGGAAAACGCGTTAATAACGGAAAATAAGTGAGTACAAGCCAGAACTAATCATTGACGTAAAGGTATGGTCCGGGCCCCACGTGTTATCAGTTCTAGAGATGCCACTGTGTCCGTGTGAGCATGAATATGTGAAAACGGGATTGGATCAGGTGCGTATTTTGTGAATGAGTGGGCTTGGGGGCCTCAAAAATAATTCTTGCACCCAGGCCCATCATCACAAGCTTCCGCCACTGCTGCATGCCTCTGTCAGGCTACATGTCACAAACTTGTTTTCACATGCAGCCTACATGACATACTGACTGAACATGAATAGATATATTTATAGCTGTTCTTAAGTAAATTTGCTTTTTGACTTTTTGACGATAACTTTTTTTTGTTTTGTTTTGTTTACGTATTATCTCGCTTAAATGGTGGAATAACTAATAGTACCAGTGACGTTGCTGATCTCCCCTTCTGCACACGGTAAGCAGTCAAAGCAGCAGATAGGCTTTCCTTTCTGTACAGCCTTCCGAGTGCCAGGGGGACAAGGCATGCTGCAGACAGACACAGGTACCTGTAGGCGGCCAGAAAAGTATGCAGAACATCACTTTACCTCTATTCAACACTTAATATGTTTCATATCCGCAGCAACATCTCAAAACACTGCATTATCACATGCTCAAAGCTTATTTCTGTTTTAGTGGCTCATGTGTCACATGCCAGGCTATAATGTAACAGAACAGCAGGATGCTGTGCTGTGAAAAACACGCACTCTGACATGAGCAAGACACATACACACACACACACACATAGGTGGACTGCATGGGTATTTTTTAGGCCTCTGAGGAGGCTCATCCACAAAGGTTATGATACAAAATGCAAGATGGAGTCCTCTTCAAGCTTTGCAAAAATGCTAAGCAAGTGCCTGCTTGTGTGTGCATATCTGAATATGATTGCTTACAGTACCCTGTACTTTTCCCTGGTGAGAACTGGAAAATCTTTTTCTCAATGGCTTTGCCTTATGCAATCACCGCCAGAGGCTTGTCGCTTTGCCACCATGTGTTCTGATAGCATGGTAGTGCCGTGTCAATGGCACACCTAGCATTGAATTGATCTCTAATTTAAATAATTTTTTTTAATTTATCAACTCCATACTGCATGGGAGTTGAGGAATTGTGCAGCCAGTCTGGAAAGATCTGCACAATTAATTTGATCTCTTCTTTGTTTTAACAAATGCAGTAATGAAATCTCTCAGAATGCCCACTGCGCAATTCATCTTAAATTCTGAGTCGCTTATTAGATGTAGGCTTACTCCAGATTTAGGATTGTGAATTGTCAATAAACTTCACCTGATTCAAAATGCTGCAGCTAGACTCATAACTAGGTCCAATAAGAGAGAACAAAATTTGCTGGTCATAAAATCACATCATAGGCTCCCAGTATGTTTTAAAATAGATTTTAAAATTCGAATGATTACTTTTAAGGCTCGTAGAGGGTTAACTCCAGAGTTTATAACTGTCTTCCTGAATTTCTACAAGCCCAGTTGTGACTGAAGATCCTCTGATTGGTCTCTCCAGGCCACTCCTTGGTCTAACGGTAAAACCTAAGGAGATTAGGCCTTTTGCATTCAGGCCTCTCAGTTATGAAATGACTTGCGGGAGGAGAACAAGGAAGATGTTATCTTGTTTGGTCATTTGCCTTTTTAATAAAGATAAATAAGTAAATTTATCATTAAAAGTAATTATTATTATTATATCTCAGTCAAAAAAGAAACTTCACACTCGTTTGGAGGTTGATAAGTTGAACATACAAGAAAAGTAGTTTTAAATAATGATTTAATTCCATTCTGTACCCATTAAGGACGGTGTACCATAAAAATCATGTTCATAATGTAACCAGTTCCACCGGAAATGCTACGGAAATGTAAGAGAGTAAAAATGGTAAGTTACAACTTGATGAAAGCATGTCAATAGCGCGTATGCCCTCCATGAACATTCACAACTGCGACGCAACGTCTCCTCATGGATTGAATGATGCGTCTGAACACAGCTTGGGGGATGCGTCGCCATAATTGAACCAACATGGCACCAAGTTCCTGCAAATTCTGCGGAGGGTTCCTTACTTGACGGAGTCTTCTGCCCAACCCATCCCATACATGTCCTATGGGATTAAGGTCGGGAGACCTTGAGGGCCACTCCATGACATTGATGCCAGCATTCCTAAGAAAATTCCGCGTTAAATTGGCCGTATGAGGTCTGGCATTATCGTGTTGGAATGTCAGACCTGGGCCATGAGCTGCCATGAATGGCAAAAGCTCTGTATCCTGCAGCAGTTAGGTTTCCTTGAACGACCATCAGTCGGGAATGGGCAGGACCATTAAAGGCACCCCAAACCATAAAACTACCGCCCCAAAACGGTCCACTTCCTGCACACAACACTGGGCGTTTGCGTTCACCGCGTCTCCTCCAAACTCTAACTCTCCCATCAGCGAAGTGCAAAGTGAATCTGGATTCGTCACTAAAAACGACCCTATTCCAATCACGCTGAGTCCATCTCAGATGTCGTTGTGCCCAGAGAAGCCGTTGACGTCGGTGTAACTGGGTTAAAATTGGTCCACGATATGGCCGACGTGCATGGAGACGAGCAGTGCGCAGGCGATTACGTATGGTTTGGGCAGTCACACGACCTCTAAACAATTCATTCCTAGTGGACGTTGCAGTGAGAAATCGATTACGCAAATGACGTTAGACGATTTGTCGGTCTTCTGCTTGTGTCGTCACCGCGTGGTCTACCCGAACGAGGTCGGTCTGCTGTGGTGCCAGTTTGTTGGAGACGTGTCCGAAGATCATGGATAGTCCGTCGACTGCATCCTATAACCCTGGCAACGTCAGTGACCGACGTTCCCGTATTCAGCATGCCAATGGCACGTTCACGTTGAATGTTTGACAGTCGTGGCATTGCAAATCAACGGATAATTGACTGTAAGAACTTGTTTTTCCGAGATGTCACTCTATCGTGCTAACGTGGGCTCAATTGCACGTGTCTCATAAGGTCACGTGACTAGGAACACGAGGAAACGTGCTTTTACCTTGATGTATGCTCACACGTGCTGCATGCTTGTGCACGTCGGAGTTGCTGTGTGCCATGATGTCTTTGACAACGCATTTACCCCTAATAATAATAATAATAATATCTCTTGTATTAAGTTTCAAGAAAATATTTCGAAATTTTGAGTGTGAAGTTTCTTTTTTGACTGAGTATATTATTATTATTACCTTCAAATGTGTCACTTGAGGATAGTATTCAATGCGTTTCTGTGCTTACCTGCCAGGGCTGGAGATTTTTAACATCCGGACACCTCCCCTTTTCAAAGGGGCCATCCCCTGATTGACAGGACAGCATGTTGTGAATTGCATGTGCGATCGCATAAACAGCTTTATACACACTATATGAGGCCGCCAACTGGGAGATGTCAGTGTAAGCGCTCTCAACGTCATCCAAGCTCTCAGAACCTGTGCACTGGGGGGTGGCCAAAAACTTTGTGGAGACATTTCTCAAAGAGCATCTAAACGTCAACTCCCAGAATTCCTCTATGAAGGGGTCTGAAGGAAAATCCTTGGGCTGTAATCTGGAAAGAAAAGACTTAAGACCCCGGATGTTGCCTTCACGCAAGGAAAATCCCAAGGTGCCACCCAGCGAGATCAGGCTTCGCGAAGTAGTGAAAACAGAGGAGATAATCCAGGACTCCGTGGCGATCCACTGCTTATCAGTGATGTTCTGTCTTACCACTTCCATCAGCAGACTGTGCATGTCTGGTGAGATGGCGAAAGTGACTATGACTTTGGCTGTTGAAAGCCTGAGTGTTTCCACAATACGCTGGATACTCTTCTCCAAGTTGACCTTGGGGATGACCTCAGTGAAGGCCACACACACCTCAGAGTCCTGCAGCTCCTCCAGCAGAAGCTGGATTCCAAACTTGCCATAGTCATCGTCTCCCATTATTACACCCACCCAGGTCCAGCCAAAGAGGCGTAACATGCGTGCCATGGCCCGGGCCTGAAAGGCATCGCTGGGAACAGTACGTAAGAAGGTGGGGTACTTTTGGTGGTCACCGAGGCATGAGCATGTAGCAGAATAGCTCACCTGGGGAGAACACAGATTACACATCAGATTGCACATCAGTCGCTGTTTAATTATGCTGCTGCTCACGCAGCAAAATGCAATTCACAGGACACAGTGATCAGAGAGCAAAAGCATCGATCAATACTTTAGAGCGATGGTGCTGACCATAGGTATGTTGAAGACTCCCAGCGTGATGAGCGATCACAATAGATGCTGAAGATGTAGCATCACCAACAATGACAGGCACTTTGGGAGTGTGGCTACACTTGGAGCTTGTAGTGACTGGGTCTTTCCAGGTTACTATCTTCAGCGCAGCAGCTAATATTGTGCGTTCATTAAGACAGGTGTCAGCCAAGGCGTACCCCAGTGTGAGATTGGGCAGAAGCTGGTGATTACTGTTAATCTCTTCCACAGCAAAGATCATGGTCTGCAGCCAACGGTACGTAGGAAATTGAAAACTGAGAGCAAGACAGAGATAAATAGAAAATGGAGAAAACAAGAGACAAAGCTTCATCAAGTAAAAGAAAGCTCTAGAAAGTTATAGATTGGTATTCACAGTTAGATTAGAGCAAAGTTTCGCTGCTAAATTAATGTGGATAGTCTGTGAATGTTGCACACATGCAAAATATGGCTCACATGCAAAAACACTGGACTCACACTATATGTGTAAGGAATGCATGGGCATACACACTGTGCACAAAGGTATTCACAGAATTTTTATTATAATTATTATTATTTGCATAAATACACATTAACACATAGTTAGGGATGATAAGTTTTGCACTCACTTCTGACACCACAAAGGTGCTGCTCGTCTTGAGAATTCCAGGTCGGGCTCATTTGGATGAACGTGAATAGGGAATAATCCTCCAATAATCACATCGCCCTCCTTGTGCATACTTTGAGAGAACAGAGAATCCAAATGCTTGCAGGAAGAGCCAGCCTTTACATATAAGGCTCCAAAAACTGCTGATAGGCACACCTGGAACCAAACAAAAATACCCATCTTTTATTGGAGAGAGGTAGGAGGGATGGCAAAATGTGAGAGAGGGTATTGAGTTCTCCCCAGAAAAAGATGGAACCTTCCTTTTGAAGGGCTCAGACTCTTCATTGTTAAAAAAGTGGAAAAAAAATAACTGCATAGTGTGAGCGCAATAATTATTTAAACCCAGGTGGAGCCCAGTCGATGGTTTGGGCCTCAACCCAAAGGGAAAGAATTAAACCACCTTGTTTGTTTCTTGAGATAATTATTTCAGATTGCTCTGGAGTCTGGTACTGACTGTTGATCACTAATGTGTTCTGGGTGTTGTTTTTCTTCAACTCAATGTTTTCTGCAAACTCTTCCCCCTTCAATTGCTTTCACGA
Organism: Gymnothorax javanicus; assembly: GCA_029692085.1. Classification (NCBI taxonomy): domain Eukaryota; kingdom Metazoa; phylum Chordata; class Actinopteri; order Anguilliformes; family Muraenidae; genus Gymnothorax; species Gymnothorax javanicus. The sequence goes on from CM056195.1 coordinate 42,319,754, forward strand.
ACAAAATCTTCCCAATGAGTGTTTAAGCCACAGATAGGATGGTTCAGGTGAAGTGTGTCTAAATTTACAGGAATTATGAAAAGAATATTTTAATTAATAGTGTGTTTTAATAGTGTGTCCATGCAGTCAATCTATTACTATCATTTTACTGCTACATGTTGTGGAAAAAATTTTACTTATGTCAGTGTCCAAACAATATAACAGAATCTACTTTTTTCTCTGTTTTAAGGATGAAAACAATTGTTGAAGATTTTCAGAATTCCGATTGAATTCTGCCGTTAAAGTAAACGGGGGTCCAATTTTGAACTGAAAGACTAAATAGCCCATTTTGACATTTTGATTCAAAGCTGGTAGGAATATTCTTTCGCACTCCCGAGGAGTCACTCTGTGTGCTCATTTTTGGCACTGACTGTAAAACTGAATTAGCCAAGTACATACAATAGAGTGGATGTGGCAGCTTGATATTACTTTATTTTAGAGCTCAATGGCTGCAGGAAAATGGCTGAAGGAGGACAACAAGTGGCTGTCCAAAAAGCCAAGAATATTCTGTATGTCCATATCTTCACCCATGTCATAAAGGAGTTACATAATTATGGATTTTGCGCTGAAATAAACAGCGCTGAAAAGGTAATTGTATTTTTTCATTGCTTGACTATCTTGTGGCCAGACATCTGAGGTACTCAGACAACTCATCTTTCAGCTATTTCCTGTCATGCACCCTAATATTTCTTCAACCAAACAAAAAACTCAGCTGTCAGAAGTCAGCTACATCAGCCTAAAAAGCCTAAATCCGTTGGATCCCACTGGTCACATACGTGACCGATATTCAGTATATATATATCAGTGGCGGCTGGGGAACTGGCCAGTTTTCATTAATAATGCATACCTGTGCGCCCCGGTGGCTCATCGGTCTAAGTGCGCGCACCATAAAGGCTGTGTCCTTCTCGCGGCAACCCGGGTTCGATTCCAGCCTGGGTCATTTGCTGCATGTCTTCCCCATTCTTCTCCCCAACTTTCCTGTCTATCTCCACTATATAACTGTCAGATAAAGGAAAAAATCCCCCAAAAAAAAAAAAAAAAATAATGCATACCTGTTAACTCACGCATATAAGAGATTTCGGCGTCAGTTTTTAGTGGCATATTCACGTTCCAATGCTGTTTCACAATTATCATTTAAATTGTTTAAATTCTAAGATCATTTGAAACGTCCTTTTCATTCCAATGATCATGAAACACATGTATTGCTTCCAACTTCCCGAGTAAAAAGAAAAGGTTGAGAAGTCCGGAGTGTAATGCAGGTGAAACTGATAAATTCCATGCACAAGAACTTATATCATGAGAATCTCTTTCTTCCAATGATCTGAGTAATTGCTGACTACAGCGGGGGCACGTGAATATGCCACTAAAACTGACGCCAAATGTGTGAGAGTTAACAGGTATGCGTTATTAATGAAAATTGGCCATACCTGATAATGTTGAGAGTTTTCGGAGTTTCTGTAATAATAATTTAAATGAATGATTGAAAACAGGTCATGACCAATCATTATTTTTAAGGGATGGGTTTCAGCCTCCCCTATCGCCAGTTCAGCAGCCACCACTATATACAACATATATATATATACACACACACATATGTATATATATATATATATATATATATATATATATATATATATTCATTGGTTAAGTATGTTATTTCCTCATACAGTCAAAACGGCTTGCCAATATGTCTGTTTTTGGCCGACCTGTATTGGCCGACTTGTATTGGCCGACCTGTATTGGCCGAGTTCAGCACATGCACAAGTAACCATTGGCAACTGTGGCATTCGCTGTCTTCAAAAAGAAGCATTAAAAATCAGAGTGACAGTCTTTGGACCTAGCATTTAGCTTTTTAATGAATCTTGAAGTCGGTAACTGTGGCATTCACTTCTTCAAAGAAGTCATAGTCATAATATTGTCATGATAGCACAACATACTTAACCAATTAATAAAAATATTATAAATTGCTTATTTTCGCATTGCCTTGGTATTAGCCTTTGGGTCGCGGTAACTGTGGCATTCGCTCTATTCAAAGAAGCATACGACAGTCGCGGACCTAGCATTTAGCTTTTTTAAATGAGTCTTGAAGTCGCGTATTTCAGAAGTCATAGTCATAATATTGTCATGATAGCACAAAATTCTTAACCAATTAATAAAAATATTATAAATTGCTTATTTTCGTATTGCCTTGGTATTAGCCTTTGGGTCGCGGTAACTGTGGCATTCGCTCTCTTCAAAGAAGCAGACGACAGTCGCAGACCTAGCATTTAGCTCTTTAATGAATCTTGAAGTCGCGTACTTCAGAAGTCATAGTCATAATATTGTCATGATAGCACAACATTCTTAACCGATTAATAAAAATATTATAAATTGCTTATTTTCGCATTGCCTTGGTATAAGCCTTTCGGTCGCGGTAACTGTGGTATTCGCTCTCTTCAAAGAAGCAGACGACATTCGCGGACCTAGCATTTAGCTCTTTAATGAGTCTAGAAGTCACGTACTTCAGAAGTCATAGTCATGATATTGTCATGATAGCACAGCATACTTAACCAATTAAAAAAAATATTATAAATTGCTTATTTTCGCATTGCCTTGATATTGGCCTTTGGGTGGCGGTATTAGCCCTCGGCCGCAATACGGCGACCCTCAGGCCAATAACAAGGCAATACAGAAATAAGCAATTAATGACACACATATATATATATATATATATATATATATATATATATATATATAGTTGCAATAAAAATTATTCAACCCCTGCTGCAAATTAGGTTTACTGGCAAAATTTACAAATTTTCATCTGTTTGCAATGAACAAATCTAATGAACAATTTAAATAGCTCAACAAAACAAATATTACAAGTGTCTTCTCCAAATTCAACACAAAATGCCACTTTTAACCCTTTAACACTCCAGTAGAATTTGCCTAAAATGCCTATCCAAGGCGTACCCAAAGTAAATGGAAAGCTGTTCTTGAACCGTTTAGAGAATATGGATGGTTTTGGTCTCTTTTGAAAGGAAACTCTCTGAAGTTTTTCCCCCAACTGAAAGAATGTCAGAACGTTACTGTCATTCAGTAATCTAAGTTGGAACACACTGAAGTAGAAGGTTTTTATTCTGGCCTGAATTTTTTTTTTTGCAAACAGATGCCTGCAGATGAGTGTAGCTGGGACTTATTAGCTGAAAAAACACAATGGGACCACAGCATGAAGCTGTGACACAGGTCGTTGATTAAAGCTGCTGTGATGATTATATTTTGAAATGGTTGGCATCAATTGAATCACAAGAATCTTAGCTTTCCGAAGGTGGCATGAGGTTTAAAAAGTTTTACAGTTTTTGAAAAAAAAACAGCGTGATGGACCTCCTAATTTGCAATAGGTTTAAACGTACAAAAGTTTCTTCAGTATTGGGGCTACATTTTGATGAAAGGTTCAAATCTGTAGCACATATGGTTGATTAGTTGTGAATTTTCAAAATTTTGAACTTTAGAGGCTTGCTGTAGCGCCACCATCAGGACTATTGGCCTGTTTTTGCAGCTGAGGCAATCTGGCATGGGACTGGACCTTTGTGTAAAGTTTGGGAAGTAGGATTTCCTCGGAAGAAGAAGAAGAACATGCAGGATAACTATAGGGTCCTGGCAGCTTAAGCTGCCCGGCCCCTAATGACTTATTGTGTTTCTTCGTGCTCGGTCTTAAAGCAATTTAAAGCAGGACAGAAAATCATTGTATACCAGTGGCAGCTAGTGAACTGGCGATAGGGGAAGCTGAAACCATCCCTTAAAAATAATGATTGGTCATGACCTGTTTTCAATCATTCATTAAAAGTGCCAGGAAGCCGTAAAACTTTGTTTGTCCATTCAAACAACTCACTGTATGCAATTCATGTTGATTCCCAACAAGCAACTACCGTTTTGGAGAATTTCATATTTTATTCCTCGAAAAATTTGCCGGCAGTCCAAATCTTCCAAGAAACGTCCTCGGAAATCTTCGGAAGTCTCAGGGTAATGACATATGTGAAGGGACTCCAGGGATAATGGCTGCCATTGTTTACTTTGGGAACATTGTTGTTTTTTGAGTTTTTGTCGAGCTATAAAGCGGAAGGACTTTATCCCGAATGATCACACTAGAGTCTGCAGAACACATTTTTTTGTCAGCGGCTGGCCTGACCCAAATGATTTTGACTTTGCTCCATCTGTGTTTCCCCTCAAACAAAAAGAGCTCACACCAGCACAAGCTAAAAGGAAAGAGTGATCTGATTGGAGATATATAGTGAAGGTACTGGTTGATATTAAATTACTGAAGTTGGCCCACTAATTGACAAGGAATTATTTCATCAGTTGTTGTTTCAAGCTGTTGTTGTTACAGTGTCCAGTTTTTGTATCCACATTTTGAAAAGGGACTGGCTTTGTTCGATCCTATAGGCTATATACAACGTTAAGTACAACTTTGTAGATGTTAAATTTTACAAAAACAAATATCAAGCCAAAGGGGGCGTGTTAGTGCCATAAGACGTTTACAGTCTAGGTCAGCTCTGAGGGGCTTCCATTATAGAACTTAGCCCCTCAGAGCTAAGTGTCGGTGTGGTTTTCATTCGCTGCTTGCAATAATCATTTGGTTTCCTTCTGATTTCAATTTCATAATTACTTGCGACATATAGCCAACAAATTTGAATTTGCTTGCCTTGCTGACGTGAAAAAATTTCATTAACACCACGATGATTGGGTCCCACGGTATAAGTCATCTAATAGCTACAGTGTTCTTGCGACAAATTCGCATTGTTCAAAACGACCAGCAAGCACACATGATCCTAATCTCCTCTCAACATGAATAAGTGTGCAGGTACACATGTAAAATACAAGGCCATATCATTACTGTTGAACACTACACATTTGATTTTGGATTTTCATTTGTGCTGAAAGTAACCACGTCAAGGACTTCCCTTGATAGTATTTTGCTAATATATTCTTTCAAGTCTACGTTTGCACTGAGGGAGTCAATGCTTTCAGTTTGTAGGAGATTAACTAATGGAGCTTAATCTAGCGTCAGGGGGAAAGAATTTCGTATCCAACCTCCACTTTTTCCGGGTTTTTATTTGCCAGAACGATTTTAAAAGGGGAGTGCCAATATATTTTTGGGGGATTTTATCAGTGAGAAAGGGGTTTAGAATTTAATATGAACATTTAATATTTTTGTTGGTGCAATCAACAGCCGCACACAGCGGCATTTTAACTGATTTTGTCACTCAGGTTCTAATAATGATTGGTAATATCTAACCTTGATCATTCAGCGTGAAATTAAGCTGCAGCACGAGTGATAATCAAGACTAATTTGTACACACTTTAACCTCTTCCACTCGGGACTTACCATCGGAGGGATTATTGGTGGCTCTCACCTTGCCTTAAAGCGCATTACTTCTCCAAACCTGCACCCATTAATGCTTCCTAATTGGCAACTAAGCATTAATTTGTTTAGTTGCGAGGATCAAACAGTGGAATTACTGTCTGATTTCCCCTTGCTCATTGCAAAAGTAATCAAACATTTTCCTATCGACATTAATGGTGACGTCAGTGTCTTTCAAAGGTACTGAATCCCAGTAGTTCATAAAGCGGTGTATATATTTTTTCTTCATCAGTGTCCAGTTATGTTGAGATGCCTAAAAAAATGTTTAAAAAATGCGGGTTTGCTGACTGAGGTCCACTTGTTAAGTTTGCTTTTGTAAAAATAAAACTACAACCAGTGAAAATACCATAGTGCAGGTTAACTCTCAACCTGTTTCCAGTGAAGAATCAGACAATTAACTGAATTAATTTACTGAGCATTAGGCAACCAATAAGCTATGTTGCCACAAATTATTAAGAAATAAGATGTATAAGCCCCAATTCCAATCACGTTGGGACATTGTGTAAAACGTGAATGAAAACAGAATACAATGATTGCAAATCCTTTTCAAACTATATTCAAATGAGTACACTACAAAGACAAGATATTTAATGTTCAAACTGAATCTTTGTTTTTTTTTAATATTCACTCATTTTGAATTTCATGCCTGCAACACGTTCCAAAAAAGCTAAGACAGGGGCATGGTTATCACCGTGTTACATCACCTTTTATCAACACTCAGTAAGCGTTTAAGAACTGAGGACACTAAGGGCTCTAAATTCGTAGACCAGGCGCAATGAGGTGCGCCCGCGCCAACGGGGTGTGTTGTTGCAATTTCATGCCCGGTGCAGCCTAGCGCAAGTATTCCTCTGTCCCGCCTCGTCCCTCCTACCGGCGCAAGTGGCAAAGAGGGTGGAGAGAAGGCCTGAATGGCTTTAACACAGCCGAGTCAAATCTTCACCAATCAAATGAGCTCCTCTCCTCACCTTTTTAAAATTGGAATAAAGAAGCCTCTGTCCTATATCAGCATGATTCCTGAATGTTGCTTTTACATTGCTGCTTCAGGCATGTTTTCTGCCCGCTTACGCCTATATTAAGCATTTTTAATATGAGTTAGCTGGCTAGCTGGGACATTTGCGAATTATTACTATTAGCTTAACTTGAATGGAATTTCAAAACTAAACTTCAGATCGTTCAAACTTCTGAAGTTGGAATGAAATACGACGGTTGCTCATTTATTTCTTCTGCCTGCATCATTGGGAAGAGAAACGATGGATTGCGTGTTCCTATTATTAACCCTGTTGCTGCATAACATTTTGGGATTAACATGCATGGACAACAATGCAAGATACGTTACACATTTATTTTCAATATGTGATCTTAACTCAGTACGAGATCATAGCAATCAGGCTGTATTCCTTTCCCCACTAAAACGATAAAACCTAAGTGACAATAGCCATGTTCCCATCCACACGTTCTTATGCTAATTAAGTCATATCGAATAAAAAATGCCCTATGGAAACGATGAAATTTGACTTGATTTTCAAGATATCGACATTAAGTTTATACGGTTGATCTCATCGGATTTTCTTCTTGATCGGTAAAAGGTTTTGACAACTGCAAATGGAAACGTTATTTGCCGAATAAATCTGCGACTGCAACGGTGTTTTCGATGCGCCGTTGCTTTTTGATAATGGTTTGCATGTTGCTAATAGCTGGCACATAAGCTCTATTACAACTTGTGCAATTATCATCATTTGTTGGGAGACGCGATCCATTAAAAACTAGTTAATTTTGTTGCAAACCACACTACTTCTGTTCACTGAAGGTTCTGCGATTCAGTGCGAAAATGAATTGAAACTGCTTAAAATGTCAGAAATCTATTCGATACACCGATTTCATGCAGCAGCAAGGGACGCCATTACACACCTTTAATGCTGTTAGCTGGAAATGCATTTTTACCGCCTTTATTCGCATGAATATTTTTGGCGAACTTCAGATAATTCGATTGACAAGTGGATGGAAACATAGCTTATAATAGTAAGCTTGCACACTGGACATGAAACGAATTTTGCGACGACAGATTACATTCAAAGTCAATGCAAAAGACGCCAATACACGGTGTATTCACGTCTTTGCATTGACTTTGAATGTAATAAAAAATTGCTTTCCAGGTGTGAAAGCAGCTGAAGGGCACAAACCCACATAGCCTCGCCCACATGCACACATCTCTCTCTCTCTCTCTCTCTCTCTTTGATCTGACATCAGGACAATCGATATGGATACTATAATTTATGTGCTGATTCAGATAGTTACACTAAATAGCGGTTGCAGTAATTATTTATTGCATTGAAATGTGCCTGACACTCTGGAAGCCTGCCTGTGAGGTTTCGGTGACGTGTGCGCACTGTGCGCCGGTCAGCCAAATTACCACTGCGCAGAAAGTAAACCAGGTTGAAGCTGGCGAGCTCTCAGCGCACGGTCAGCGGAGACTTTATTTAAATTGTCACTGCGTCTTGATGAATATGTGACACTACGCCGCCACACCCATCTCGGCGACGTCCGCTTCACCAAATTACCAAAGTCGCTATGCGACGGTGTTGCACCATTGAAATTCCATGCGCGGGCTCACGAATTACCATGAGCGCCACGCCACGCCACGCTGCGCCACCCTGCGGCGCCAAGAAATTAGAGCCCTAAATGTAGAAGCTTCGTAGGTGGAATTCTTTCCCTTTCTTGCTTGATGTGCGACTTCAGTTGCTCAACAGTCCGGAGTCTGCATTGTTGTATTTTGCGCTTCATAGTGCACCACACATTTTCAATGTGAGACAGGTCTTGACTGCAGGCAGGCCAGTCTATTACCCGTCTTTTACTATGATGCCACGCTGTTATGACACGTGCAGAATGTGGCTTGGCATTGTCTTGCTGAAATAAGCAGGGAGGTCCCTGAAAAAGACGTCGCTTGGCAGCATATGTTTCTCCAAAACCTATATGTACCTTTCAGCAGATGTGCCTTCACAGATGTGCAAGTTACTCATGCCATGGGCACTAACACATCCCCATACCATCACAGATGCCAGCTTTTGAACTTTGCGCAAATAACAATCTGGATGGTCCTTTTCCTCTTTAGCCTGGAGGATAAAACATCCATGATTTTCAAAAACAATTTGACTCGTCAGACTACAGCACACTTTTCCACTTTGCGTCAGTCCATATCAGATGAGCTTGGGCCCAGAGAAGCCGGCAGCGTTTCTGCGTGTTGTTGAGATATGGCTTTCGCTTTGGCATGGAGAATTAACTTGCACTTGTAGATGTAGCAACAAACTGTGTTAACTGACAATAGTTTTCCGAAGTGTTCCCAAGCCCGCATGGTAATATCCCTTATATAATGTTGGTTTTTAATGTAGTGCTGCTTGAAGGACCGATGGTCACGGGCATTCAATGTTGGTTTTCAGCCTTGTCGCTTGCATTTAGAGATTTCTCCGGATTCTCTGAAACTTTTGATGATATTATGTAGACTGTAGATCATAAAATTCCTAAATTCCTTGCAATTGCATGTTGAAAAACATTGTTCTTAAACTGTTGGACTAGTTGCTCACGCAGTTGTTCACAAAGTGATGAACCTCGCCCCATCCTTGCTTGTTAACGACTAAGCCATTTGGGGATGCTCCTTTTCTACCTAATCATGACACTCACCTGTTTCCAATTAACCTGTTCACCTGTAGAATGTTCCAAACAGGTGTTTTTTTTGAGCATTCCTCAACTTTTCCAGTCTTTTGTTGCCCCCTGTCCCAGATTTTTTGGAACATGTTGCAGGCATGAAATTCAAAATGAGCGAATATTTCCAAAAAAACAAAAAAGTTTACCAGTGTGAACATTAAATATCTTGTCTTTGTAGTGCACTCAATTGAATATAGGTCGAAAAGGATTTGCAAATCATTGTATTCTGTTTTTATTCCCATTTTACACAACGTCCCAACTTCATTGGAATTGGGGTTTGTAGCTTTGCGTCAAAAACAAAGGCTATAATATGAGATGGCATGGACGGCAATTACTGAAAGGTGGAGTCCCATTCAGGGCGTTTACTGCCCCAAACCACCGATTTCAAAATAATTTTCAGCAGTGATATGGGGTTCATGAATCCACCAGAGAAACCTGCGATATCAATTTGCTTTACAACAAAAAATGATATTTTTCACATTTTTTAGTTTTTTTTTGGGGAGGCACCCATTCTGGGGCCGCACAAAGTGTCACCAATGATTATAATCATGTGTTTATCAAAGCACATCGTAACGGATATATTTTCCCAATGAGTGAAAAAAGAATTTGTTGAAATTGATGTCATACTGCTGAGATAGGAAGATATTTCTTCAAAAAATATGTTCTGAAATGGAGATTTCCAACGGCCACGTGTGTAAACGATGATACATTTGACAAAGTTCCCGGCCATGACACACTAAGGGAATTTGCTGAAATTTTCCCTCGGGTATGGCCAACATTCAATGAAAAAACCAGGATGTGTTAACACTGGTAACATCTTTATCCAAACACTTGCTTCACCCGACCGTTGTAAACCCAAAAATGGGGTAAGTTGATACGAAATGGATTGTGTATCGGATCTCACTAAATTCTTCTAGTTTAAGTTTTTTTCAGTAATATAGTTATTAATTATGAACCTTATTATGATTTTTATGCTTAAAATTATTGCCTAATCTTAGACTTTTAAAACGAAAAATGATAAATGTCTGCACACTGGGTTGTAGCTCCCAATACTTTATTGACTGGAAAAGCAGGCAATGTTTCAACCCCGCAGGGTCTTCATCAGGCAAATGGCGTCCTGTGGAGCTTTTTTTGCCATGTCCATGTGCAAAGTCTGTACAAGAGTAAACCTGTATCCAGGCCTTATGCGTGTGCAAATTTTTGTGAGTTTTCGAGCATTTTTAGGCGCTCAAAAATAAATTCATTTGGGGGGGCACACAGTGTCCCTAATTATAGTAATAATCCATTGGCAAATGAAGACATGGCTCCTCTCCCCATGCAATCTAACAGCTTCGAAATAATGGGCTAAATTTAGTATTGAAAAATAATTTACTTATGAATAGACCTATGCTTTAACAAAAGATAAACTACTCTGGAACTTCCATGCAACCTTTTTGGAACATAAGGCGATCTTACCTGTGCTTCATGATTGTGTAAATAGTTGAAATGAAATAAACAGTGGCGTAACTGTCGACGGTGCAAGCGGTGCATTGCACCGGGGCCCAGCAGATGTAAGGGGCCCGAAAATATGTTATGTAACATAACACTACAGCATTTTATTCTCTATGTTGATCATTCTTAATACTGAAAAATCTAATTTTAATTCATCTCAATACACTGTCTTCTGTATGTTCAGTATATATACTGCTCTTTACTTGATGTAGGCCTCTATCACAGTTTTGACTTGAGTGTTTTTTTTTGCGTGTGTTTGTTTTTTTGCCTTCCTGAAATTTTAATAAAACACACAGTTGCTCTTGAACTAACCAACTGAGGTATTCCTCCACGCGGGCGCATCAGAGTATGCACGCTGTAGCAATCAGCTGTTTGGGTCACAGTAACTGCGGTCACGAAGTCGGACGGTTGTTAAACTTGTGCAAACATTTCGAAAATGGTCCTTGTGTGTTGCTTTCCCGAATGTGAAAGCAAAGCTGTATCTTGGTGCACTTATAGCTTTCACCGCATTCCTTTGCGGGATGTTGGACTTCGGCAGCTGTGGCTAGTTGCGCTCAACATGGATTACAAATACATCTAGAGATGCTTCTCTACGCCACCCGTATCCCTAAAAGAGCTCTGTGTTTGCAGTATTCATTTTTCCAAAAAGGATTTTGTGAGGCCACATTCAAGGAAATATCAACAGTGCATGCTGAAGAGCACTGCTGTACCCATGCATTAAGTAAGAGAGTGAAACACCTGTGAAAAAGTCTAATGGAACATTGCAGCATAAATTGATATCACACAGGGCTTATGCAGCCACATACTGTGCATCTGCCGTGCTGGTTATAATAGGGAATTTTTTTAAATTTGAGATGTATTTCTATGCCATTGAAATGCTGCCTCTGCCACAAGCTGCTAAGAGTCTGACGCAAATAGCTGATCATTACAGCGTGCAGTTTACTCCGATGGAATACGTCAGTTGGTTAGTTCAAGAGCAACTGTGTTTTTTTCCGAGCAGCTGAAGCGCTGTAAATTTTTGTAATATAGCGTACAATTAAAGTGGTGTATTATTTTCAGGTAGGACCTCTTTTAGGCCGCGAAAATACGCTGTTACTTTGGGACCGTTCACAACAGTGTATCGCCTAAATCTCCACCCAGCACTATGCGCTGGTGCGGCTACCTGGGGCAGATCAGAGAGCTTTCTACTGCATCTAATGTACGTAGTAGAAATTTGTAGCTCATACAATCCCACTTCAAAAAAAGTGAACTATCCCTTTAAAGGCCTGCCTGCAGCGACCCGGGTTCGATTTCAACTCAGGTCATTTGCCGCATATCTTCCCCATTCTTCTCCCCAACTTTCCTGTCTCTCTCCACTCTATAACTGTCAAATAAAGGAGAAAATCGCAAAAAAAAAATTTAAAAAGAGAAAAAAAGCATGAAATCCAGCATGATGAAACCAATGATCCCACCAAATTTCTTGAACATCCAAAAATCTTTATGCCGACGTGACCCTGTGTGTAATGCCGCGCCCCCAATGGTCCCAATCACCCGAGGTCTGAGGACCGGCCTGCTCTCACACTCATCAATCAACTATGCATATCTGTCATCAATTACCAATTACCTAATATAGCCTTTAAAAGCCTGAGCTTCGCACCAGAATCATACTAAGTCACGAACAACCTTTGTATCATGTACCACTTGTATCTGTTTACCTGTATATTAAGCAGACTTTGTTAGTCCTGTGTATTTTGTTAAATACATTATCGGGAATTGTTGCTTTCCGCGTTGTGTAATTATCATTCAATTTTGAGGCCTTGCATCAAAAGAAATAAAGATAACATTTACCTCTTTGCACTTGAATCCAAATCGCATTTCCTTTTATTTCAGTGCACTGAATAAACACTGTGTTTGGGGGCGCTATGGGCCACATGGACACGCCCAAGCTCATAGTGGCATGTGCATGTCTTTCAGGATAGGACTCTGATCAAGCCTATGAAGTTTTGGGCAGATTGGACAATGTTTGTTTGAGTTCCAACACCTTCCTTTTCCTGGTGAAACATTAAAATTCGCTGCTCAATGCCTGAAATAGATAAAAAGGTTGCAAATTCAATTCAAAATCACTGACGTCCTGTAGCGTTTAGGTCATGGAACTTCAAGGCTTTTTAAAAGTCTTGGCATGTTACAAGTGCTCTCCAAATTTTGTACATCTTAGGTAAAACAGGCTGTGAGGACTGCTTTGTTGAAATTTTCTAAGGGGTGCAATGGAGCCATTTTTTCACACTCGTGCGCAAAACCTGCACTGTAGTAAATTCATCTTGCTGGAGTTATGTATTTTACTTAATTTTTTTGCCAAACAAGAAGTGCCAGGCCTGATGTGCGTGCAAAATTTTGGGAGTTTAGCCCCTCAGAAATGCAAATGATTTGAAAAAAAATAAATAAATTTTCAGCCGTAGAGGGGCACTTTACTTCATAAAGTCACGCACTCCAGACATGTGCAAATTCTTGTGAGCATTTCAGCATGTTTAGGCCCTCAGAAATGTGATTCATTTGGCAGAATAATAATAATAATGATAATTCCTACTACAGATACACTAGGGCCTTCACACCATTTGGTGCTTGGGCCCTAATTAGTTGTAACAAATATGAAACAACCACTGAAATCAGTTAGGGGACAAATTGTTTTGCAAGACACTGTGCATACAATTTTTTTCTCTTTTTCCATTTGGTAAAGCTGTGTCTGTGTCAGTTGAATTAATCAGATTAAAAAAAACATGCTTATTCAGATTAGTCAGGGATACTCACTGGCATTAAAGAAATTAAATGATATATAACCAAATGAAATACACCTTCAAATTCATTTTTAACTGTGCCATCTGCCCAGTTACTTGCTTGACAATTGTAATGCCCTCATGTGGTGCAAAGCTGGAACAGCATCCGGGGCATGTTTTTGGGAGGAAATCCAGTTTGAGATTCTAGGATTGTTGGTAACTTTATTCAAGGTACAAGGTACAAGGTGCTTTATTTGTCATTCCAACATGTAAACATGAAAGAACAAAATTTGTAACTCCAGGCACGGATAAAACCCAATAAACATAAGATAAATAAAATAAATAGATGCTATAAACAAAATACCAAAAATCTAATATCTAAGGCAGTAATTGCACTTGAAACAAGCAGCAATAATTCCATATTCTGCATTGGCAATAGTGCAGTATATTTATAATTTATGGTTGTGAATCACAAATGTACAATGAGTTAGTGTTTATTCAGGGGACTGGCTGGACTGAATATTACATACAGTTACAAGTTTTTTATTCTTTGAATGTAATCTCTTATGTCAATTCATTTATCATTCCTGATGATGTTAAAAACAAAACATGAGGATGATACCTCCTCAGAACTTACGCAAGAGAGTATAAATGTAAACAAAGAGGCTGGCAAGGGGAGGGATAGTAATATTGTTTTATATTCACGAATAGCTTTCCAATAATATTGATATGTCTATCATGATGGATGTGTTTAAGTCATATTTAAATTTTTAAGAAACTGAAAAAATGATCAATGCACAAAATGTGTCATCACAAATTCACAAATTATACAGTTTGTTTTTGAAATGAGAGGTAAGCGACAGGGGCTGCAACATGTGACTCTGCAATGTTGTTTTTTGAAAGGAAAGTTGTGCCTTTGTTATCCAGGTCCACCCCTACCTGCCTTTTATCCTTCCTATATTAATTACGGTGCAATATCTCCGAGGAAGTTATGTGTCTGGCACACTCATTGCACAGACATCATTAAGAGAGAAACAGTTACCTGTCTGTACATGCCAAACAATTTGATAACTGTGCCCACTCCCTTGGCCACAAGTAATTTGATATTTTGGGATTGGGACTGTCGCTTTCCCACCCCTGCCTCACAACAGGTCATTTTATGCTTCAATAGCTTCACACATTATGTTTAATTAAAATGTCACTCTAGGCAAATGCATAATGACATACATCCCACTGGTGCTGTAGCAGAGTTCACAAATGAAAAAACAGGACTCCGTGGGAATCCAGGGCCAGTTGTTTCTCCCTTCGGCTGTTTTTTTCCTGATTGGGAAAGTTGTGCTAAACAGCCATAGAAATGAAGTCAGCAAAAAATGATTTGATTCTCTTACATGCTGTTTAGTTTTTACAGATCAATTTGTTTTCTGAACAAGAATTGGTCAAAACCTCATAAATGGCTGACCATTTATGGTCTATGTGCAAAATTGTGGGCAATGACCGACAGCAAATAGGGAAAGTAAACTTGGCTGGCTGATCAATGATGCAACTTCATCAGTCATACACTCCCTCACTCAGCCGCGGGCAGAAGGCTGGACCTTGCCAGTCCAGAAAAAAGAGATGCCCTAACAGTATGTTCAATCAGGAAAGTAAAAATCCGGTTCTGGATGGCCTCAGGACCTGCCTGTATTTGAGTACTCTTTCATTTTTTTTTATTAGTTTTTTTTTTTTTTATTTAGTTTTTAGGGTGTTAAGAGCATAGTTTTTGCATTAACGAGTAATCATTAACTTCACCATCACTATCACTGCTGCTACAAAAAACACACAAAACCAGCAAAAACTGTAACACCCACCAACACCCACTGGATTCTGGCATCCATGTATTAGATTGTATTGTGAATGTTTTCATATCATTCACATCTGTATCAATCCAAATTGGGTCATGTGCCAAAGTAAATTTAGATTTTATTTTCTTGGAAAAATACTGCCTTGGAAAACTGTGCTCGCACTGTAGAACGGAGACTTGTACAGATGAAAGCACATTTAAAATATACTTGGCCACCAAAAGAAGAGTAATCAATATAGGATCTGTCAACGTCAGGAAAACATGGCATGCTGCAGTCATACTTAAATTCAAATTAACAAAAAAAAAAGAAAAGAAATTATCAAAGCACAAAAATTATTTTCCACCTTCACAAATATACAATTTGTGTTGGTAATACTGCTTTATATTCAAGAATAGCTTGCCAATAATATTGATATCTAAACCGTGATAGATATTTTGTAGTCATATTTTTTAAAAAATTAACTGAAAAAAAAGATCAATACACAAAATTTATCATCCTCCTCCAAAAAGTATACAGTTCATTTTCAAAATGAAAGGTAAGAGAAAGGTGCTGCAACTAGAGGCTAAGTAATATTTTTCAATGAAAAGCTGTGCCTGTCTTATCCAGGGATACCCTTGTCTTCCTTCAGCAAGCTACCTATTCAGTCATCTGTATTTACAGACTTACCAGTAGCCAGGGGATTTTGACATCGTCACTCTCTGTTGGCACAAGGGGCCAGTGACCCTGTTTGCTGGCCAATCAGAACAGAGCTCATTTCATTGAGAGCACGCCCACTCAGAACACCCTGTTTTTCAGAAGATTTGGAATGACAAAAATCAAATTGCATAGAAATCATGGATTTTTTATGAAAAATGATATAAACCACCTTTTGGACATCCAAAATATTATAACTTGAAAAAAACAGCATAATAGGCTGCTACAAGGTTTAACATTTTCAGGGGACAGGCCTTTTTGAAACACAGGTCATTTGTGGTTTGCTGAGAGAATACAGAAATTCTTAACAATAAATGTGGTGACTGCAGATTCTGGCATGAAAAGCAATAATGACCACAGGCAAAGCCACGTTGGCTAGCTGCAGTGTGTATGTACCTGCTCAAATAAAATGACTATGATAGTGGTATGTTGAATATGAGCTAAGAAAAAGTATTTGTCCCCCTCCTGACTTCTTCAATTTATGCTTATTTGCCGCAATTGATTGTTTCAAATCATCAAATGAATTTTAATATTAGCCAAAGATATCCCACCCAACTAAATACAGAATTCAGTTTTTAAATGATGATTTCACTAATTGAAAGAAAAAAAAAACTATCCAACCCCACCTTGAAATATGAGGAAAAAAGTAATTGCGCCCTTAGTTACTAAAGCATTGGTTCTCAAACTAACCCCATGTATGCTGGTTTTTGTTCCAACCACAACTGCAATCGAAGGCTTTCAACAAGCTGTTAATTTAGTACTCATTTCCCATCTTAAGCCACATTTTGACAGAAATATCCATATGTGCCACGTAGAATAAAAGACCATTTGATATATTTATATTTCCATATGGCAAACAATTTCTCAAAACAACATTTTTAAACAGGTCAAATTAGACACTAAGAAAATCAATAATTGTCAAATTAGTTTGCTGAACACAGGTGTTTAGAGTTCTTTCAAAATAATTTGCATTAAATTAATAACAGATATAAGACCCCCGCAGGCTTGATTGACATTTACTTGCCTAACCAACTGTTAGTTTAATCCCTTTGCACAGAAGCCAAATCTGGGTATTTATGTGCCACCTTTTTTAAGGTTTTATAGTTCAAGATTCTAGCTTCACAGAGAGGAAAAGATGGCTCAACTGAGTCAAGACACTTGAAGCATTTAGAATTCCATCGTATTTTAGTTTATTTTCATGATTTTCATGATTTTTGGAGAAAAAGGGCTGCAAACATAAAAAATCTTCGTAAAAATTCAGCATTGAAGTTGTAAAAAAATAATACTGAGAATTGAAAATTATTATGGTGAAAATGTCCTCTGGTTTTCTCTCTGATGTCCTAGGACTGCTCTGCCTGTCTGCAGCCTTTTATTTTAGTGGAACTATCACTAGCAACAACCCGGTGCTGTAGCTGCTGCTTCAGTTGGCAGGAAGCCGACATGCTGCTTTTAGGAACCTCCGTGAACCCCAGAGTTGAGGCAGAGCAGTTGTAAGACATCAGAGGGAATTCCAGAGGCCATTTTCACCATAATAATGACCCGGATTTGCTAAAATTGCTGTTTCATGCGACAAATATAATCTAGCATAAATGTGCATGTTTAAGTTTTGTTTCTCGAAGCCACAGTTCGTGGTCAGAGTTACATAGTGTTGCTATTCTGTATGCTGGAATTCTTTTTACTTGTAACAAATTAGTCTGGTCGCAAGGTTATAAAAAGGAATGAAGATAACTCAATTACGAATGTGTATCTGATTAGGTAGAAACGTTTCAAAATACAGCAAGCCGTTAAACACAAAAACAAAATGGGGGTTTGTATGTAGAATAGATACGTAGGTGGCTTTTGGACTTGGTAATTATGAAGTTGCCTCAGTGGTTAATATTTATTTTACTTTACTATTTTTACTTTACTTTATTTATTTTACTATTTATTTTTATTTTATAGTCCCCCACTGTTTGTAACTCCCTTTTTAGGGGAAGAGGCCATCAGAGTGCCCTGAGGCTCATCAGTTCTCCAGCTCTCTGGGTCAGGGGCCAAATTGAGTTCATGCAAGGGCTAGAATTGATTGGACACCAGTGCAGCCATCCTGCAGCCATTGCACAGTTTCGGCCACAATTTGACCCTAACCAATTTTCCAATTACTCCCTAAATAGCAATTAAAAAATTCTACTGCCAAGACAGAAGTCAGAGTTGCCATCTTTCATGCATTCGGCCTAAGTTTAAGTGACATATTCACGTTCCCATGCTGTAGTCAGCATTCATAAGAAATTCTCAGGCGGAATTGAAGTCCTTGTGCATGGAGGTTTATCAGTTTCACATGCGTTACGGTAGATTTCACCACTTGTAACATGGAAATGAATTATGACTCCGGACCTCTCACTTTTTTTTGCTTTTCTTTACTCAGGGGTTGGAAGCAGCGGAATTGCATAAAAACATTTCAAATGGTCTGATTTCATTAAAACAATTTGAATGATCGTGAAACACATGCATTGCGTTAATTGAATCCTTCCAGTCCCCCCACTTCCTCGCACTGACTGAGACTTGAATCTCCCCAAACAACACCACAACGCCGGCAGCTCTCTCCACCTCCTTCTCATTCTCTCACACCCCCCTGCCATCTGGGCGAGTTGGTGGGACTGGTTTGCTGCACTGCAAAAAATGGTAGACAAGAAATACTAGGTAAGATAAATTTACTTATTTTAAGACCTAAAACACTTATTTCTATCACCATTTTCTTATTAAGACAAAAAACTTGATTTGAACAACACCTTGCCAATGGGATAAGTAAATTTTCACTTGTCAGCAAATAGTAACTTAAAACAAGGTCTTTTTGCTTGACAAGTGAAAATTTACTTACCCCTGGCAAGTTAGTCAAAATTACCTCAAATCAAGGACAAATTTTTGTCTTCTCAGAAAAATGGTGATAGAAATAAGTGTTTTAGGTCTTAAAATAAGTAAATTTATCTTAGTTAGTATTTCTTATCTTTTTGCAGTGTGATCTCTGTTTCCTGGAAATTCTCTCCTCATCCACTCTCTCACCTCTCTATATCTCTTCCTTTCTATTTCATTCTGTCTCTGTATCTTCTCCAGTTAACCTGTTTATAATTGTTGTTTATCGTCCCCCAGGCCCCGTAGGAAGTTTCTTCGATGAACTGGATGTCCTACTCAGCACCTTCCCCAAGGATGGCACTCCGCTGATCCTCCTGGGAGACTTCAACCTCCACCTTGAAGCCTCTCAGTCTGCTGCCTTTCTTCTGATCCTTCACTCCTTCGACCTCTCCCTCCTGTCCTCACCTCCAACCCACAAAGCTGGCAACCTCCTCAATTTGGTCCTCATTCACAACTGCTCCTCCTCAGATCACACTGTGACCCTTCACCTGTCTGACCACCACTTTGTTTCATTCTCCCTCCCTCTTTCATTCTTCCCCCCTCTCTGTCTCCGGCCTCCTCTACTAGAGTTTGCCGTGACCTCCTCTCTCTCTCTCCCCTCCCTTGCTTCACACGTCACTGCTTCCCTCCCTTTCCTTGAATCCTTCTCCGATGTGCCCACTGAATCTGCAGCTTCTTCTCTGCTGTTCTCCCTTTCCTCTTCACTTAATACCCTCTCTCCTCTTGTTTCCAGGCCAGCTAGATCATCCCCACCCAGCCCCTAGATGTCTGAAACTCTCCGTTCCTGCAGGAAAAGACTACCAGCAGCTGAGAGGAAGTGGAGAAAATCCTGGGCCCCAGCTGACCAGTCCCTCCTATCTGAGTTCACATCCTCTATCACTTCCGCTAATACTAAATTTTACCACTCTAAAATCCACAATTTCATGTCTAACCCTCGGACATTGTTTTCTGTTTTCTCCTCTCTCCTCAGCCCTTTACCTGGTGCAGCTCTGACCTCCATCTCGGCAGAGGACTTTTCGGTCTTCTTCGTGGAAAGGATTGCAACCATCCACAACTCCTTCACCTCCCTCGCTCTCCCCTCCCCTTGTGTCCCTTCCCATCACCTCTCTGCTTTCCCCCCCTCCTCTTCTGATGTCTCTCACCTCTTCCTCTCTCACCGTCCAAACACATGTGCTCTCGACCCCATTCCTTCATCCCTCCTCCGAACTATCACACCCAACATCCTCCCTTTTATCACCTCCCTTATTAACTCTTTTCTGGATGCTTTTCCTCCTCCTTTAAGCAGGCCCTCATCACCCCACTCCTGAAAAACCCTCCCTTGACCCCTCAACCTTACAGAATTATCACCCAGTCTCCCTTCTCCCCTTCCTATGCAAAACTCTTGAATGTGCTGTTGCTAATCAACTCTCCTCTTTTCTTTCAGAGAACAACCTCCAGAACCCTCACCAGTCTGGCTTCCGAACTGCTCACTCAACTGAGACGGCGCTCATCTCCGTCCACGAGGTGCTTCACACTGCATGTGCCACCTCCCTTTCTTCTGTCCTGATATTCTTCGACCTTTCTGCTGCATTTGACACTGTAGACCACCCCATCCTCCTGTCATTCCTTTTCACTTTGGGGATCTGCGGTACAGCCCTCAACTGGATGAAGTCGTACCTCTCCGATCACTCCTTCCAGGTTACCTGGGCTGGTGCAGTATTGACACCTCGCCCCCTAACCACAGGTGTCCCCCAAGGCTCAGTCCTTAGTCCACTCCTCTTCTCCCTCTATATCCAGTCTCTTGGCCCTGTCATTTCTGCTCATGGTGTATCCTGATGAAACACAACTCTTTCTTTCTTTTCCCCCTTCTGATGCACAGGTTTCCAGTTGCATCTCTGCTTGCCTGCGGGACATCCAGAGCTGGATGGACAACCAACACCTGAAACTCAACCCAAGCAAGACAGAGATGATCTACATCCCTGCACCATCCTCCCCCTACCTGGATTTGGTCATCACCCTGGGGGAAGCCACTATATCGCTTTCTTGGCGTCCTGTTCGATGACAGGCTCTCCTCTGCTGCGAACATCGCAGCAGTGACCCGGGCCTGAAGGTTCTTCCCCTACAACATCCAGAAGATCCGTCCCTTCCTCTCCACTTACCGACCCAGCTCCTGGTCCAAGTGCTGATCCTCACCCGCCTGGACTACTGCGACTCCCTCCTCACCGGCCTCCCAGCTTCTGCCATCAGACCCCTGCAGCTCATCCAGAATGCTGCAGCTCGCCTGGTCCACAACCTTCTTCGACACTCCCATGACACCCTCCTGCTGACAAAGCTTCGCTGGCTGCCAATTGCGGCTCACATCAAGTTTAAGACATTGGTGCTGGTTTACCAGGCAGTCAAAGGAACAGCTCCAGCATACATCCAGAAACTGGTTACACTACACACGCCTACTAGATCACTCCACTCTGCCACTTCTGGTCGCTTGGCTCCACCTCCTCTCCACTCCTGCTCATCCCACTCAAGACTGCTGTCTGTCCTAGCACCCTGTTAGTGGAATGATCTACCCATAGAGGTCAGAATGTCAGAGTCCTTGAGCACCTTCAAGCGCAGCCTGAAAACCCACCTCTTCAGGCTCTACCTTTCCCCTACTTCACTGCCCTCAGTTTGACTCTTCGACGTCACTTCCACATTCTTTGACTGTCATTTAGTTCTCTTTTGTTAACTTTACTTGTCTCTTTTGTTGTATACTGTTTGTTCAAGTGTCACTAATTTTATTAAGCGCTTCTTGTCACTTTGGCCATTGGCACTTAACTTGCTTCCTTGGAGCTCAGCACTTTTTGTACTGAACTTTTGCACTTTTGTACATCACTCTGGATAAGGGTGTCAGCTAAGTCCCTATAATGTAATAATGTAATGTACCATAGTTATCCTTATAACTAAACATGAGATCCCAGATCCCAACTCGAAAAGCACCCAGATCCCAACAGTAGCTTTCTAGCCAGCCACGAACAGCTACTAGCTACAATCAAAAGGAACCAAAGAAGGGCAAAATGAAGAAGGGCAAAATGAACCCCTGTTTAACGTTATTCTTTAATTAATACAACCTGGCTGACAGAACAATTTACTGACCCTGTTATCAAAGCAGCCTATCCAAGAACAAGCTATAGCTAAGCACTCATAATGTTAATTGACCTCGATGAGCTGGTGAGGATCCAGCGACCAGAAACAAACCCTTGAAAATATAAAGCTAGTAAAATGCTGAAATGTAAAAATGCTCTGGAAATTATTTGGCTTTGCACCCACATATGAAACTAATCAAAGTTGGAGCCAAATAATCGGATAACACTACTTGACATTGACTTGCTAGCTAGCTAGTTAAATTAGCTTCAAAAATCAGAGAAGAGAAAACTCCCCGTTGCTTTAATTCGAATGGATTTGCGACTTGACTTTTTGCTAATCGAGTTGTTAAAAGGGGGAAATCTGGTGGGAAGTTTTCTCTCTGCCCTAAAACAGCAACAAAGGTTTTACCTTGAGAGTAAATTGTCTTACCTTATGTAACATTTGAGCTTTTACACACGTTTATATCAGCAAAAACCCTTAACCCCTTTGTGTAGATGTGTCCACCAGTGAACATGGAGCTGCAAATTTATGCACGCAGTTGCAATACCAGATAGCACACCCAGACCAGTTACTGAATATTCACAAGCAAGTTAAGCTTGAACACGGTTTAGAATATGGACAAGTTCAGTCCCATCCCTGTTTTTCAGGAGTTACATGAATTTAACTCCTCAGCTAAGCCTGACGTGCAAACTGCTCAATTTACTTGCCCATCCATCAATCCAGCAGTTAAAAAAAAAAAGATCTCTTGCAACAGAAAAGATTTTTGTTCTCTGTAGAAACTACTTCATTTACAGTGAGCCGATGATATTCCAATTAGTAGTTAAGAAAAATAAGTTTTCTGGAAAAATTTGACATGGAATTGATACTATGTCATTCTTCCATGAATTATAGTCATCATATATCAAAAACGCGTAGATGCCGACCAGGAATTTACGCATAGATTCCTCCAACGAAAAATTCAGCGCTCCTTAGTAGGGGAGACTGGGGATAGTTGGAACACATTTCACAAATTCGCGGTATGTATATGTTGCAATAAAAATGATTCAACCCCCATTGCAAATTAGGTTTACTGGCAGAATTTACAAACTTTCAGCTGTTTGCAATGAACAAATCAAACAAGAACAATTTAAATGGCTCACAGCAAAATTTTCTGGACCCTATGAAATCAGCAAGATAATCAGTGCTACATGATGGCTTGGTATTGCACAGCGCCACACATCAAAGTGCTCCGCTGCCAAGTTTGGAAATGATAAATTTGTTACCAACACAGCTAACCCACCTGACCGACGAACAACAACGTGATGTATGAATTCAACAAATTACTTCCCCAGTCTTTTTGGTGATGTACCTACATAACATGATATTATATATATGATATTATAGTTCACGTCCATGAAACTTTCCCGATAACTTCCTATTGATTGACGCATTTTTTATCCAATTCAAGACAGTATAAACCAGGGCTATTCAACATTATCCTGCAAGGGCCCGTGTGGGTGCAGGCTTTCATTCCAATCAAGCAATTACACACCTGATGACTAATCAAGCTCATTAGCAAAGACTCTTGGGGTTGATTAGCGGTGTCAGGTGTGTAAGTGCTTCAAGTATCTTGTATCATTTCAGCTATTTCCCCCCCTCTCTGTGAAGCTCAGATCTTGAATTATAAAGCCTTACAGCTATAGTATGTAACTTTTACATGTCCGTAAATGTCCGTTTCATCCAAGCCACTACTAGAGGAGATGACACAATGCTGATTAAGCCGATCGGCTCCTCTAACATCTTGCTGTATTTTTCAGTATTTTTTGTTTTGTATTGCGTGTTGACCAGCGACATTCCTGTGCTGGCACACAGGAAATGACGCGTTTTATTTCAAAACAAGAAGGGAGGGTGAGGAAGAGCGGAGAGTCTCCTAGCAAGAGAGCTCCGGACCCCACGTGCCTTGTTTTGTTTGGACTGCCATTTTGGCAGTAAAATGGCCAGCGCTGCAGATTTCAAGCCTTCTGAGTTCACAATTCACTTTCATTCAAACGACGTTGGACTTAATGTCGAAAAACTAAATCGGTTAAATATGATGGACTCGGGGATTTATGGAATAATTCAAGAGTACTTGCATTTGCGTAGTTACCACAGAACAGTAGAACAGTGTTGTGACAAACTAAAGAAACTGTGGCTGCGATATTTCAAAGTGGAGGACGCAGTGTGAAAGTCTGGCAGCTCAAGTTATGAGAAAGATAAATTTTCATGGTATAGGCAGTGGACAGCATAATTGGCCAAAAACGCAAGCGCGAAAGTATTCCGTTTTCAACCTCCATCAACTGTTGTGGATACGGCCATGTATCATTATGAAAAACTACCACCATCCATGATACTAACCAAAATAACAAAAGCATTATAACAGTGTGAACACTGTCGAAAGTCGTCCTCGGCCTTCGGCGGTGTGATCCGGTGCTGCATCCTTCTGATTCAAGTTGGTCGAATTTGCTATCTACCTACGTCTACTGTGGTGAGTATAGCGGCGTTTCTACAATATTGGATTCAGGGAAAGCTAGAATCCACCCCATATAGACACATTTGTTGAACGGGTCGAAATACCCAAGTGTAGACCGCAGACCGTAGAAATCCAGTGGGGCTGAGTTTAGAGGGAAACATGGACAGTGAGGAGCAGCAAAAAGTGGACCAACAACTTATGGACTGCTTAAGTGTGTACTATAAGGACCTGCTGGTCCATGTGCAGAACTGTGGCGTGTCATTAGGGTGGAGTAATGAACAGCTTCTGTGCTGGTATATGACAGAGGGGCGAAAGCTCCAGGCTAAACGGCCTTTTCGGAAATAGCCCGTGGTAATGGTTTACTTATTGCACCGGAATGACCAGTGTTTGCTTGCGGAAAATGGGCGCGTTATGGATAGTATGGGACAGCAGCTCCGGTTATGTTATGAACATAATACAGGTTTTACAGACCGTAAGTACCGTTAGCGTGAACAGTTGCTTATGTGGAGCTAGCGAATCGATAACTTCTACAGGAAAGAATTTCGTATCCGGGGTACCCCTGGGCATAGGTCATATGGAAGTGCCGGCTGTATTGTTCTAATAACGCAAAACTCCTCTAGAGGGCGACAGAAGTTACGCACTATAGTTTTAACCCTCCTATTATGTTCAAATTAATAAACCATTTTTGGTTTGAGGTCAGTTTGATCCCACAATGTAAAACCACAAAAGATGTTTGTAACTGACAGTGTTATCCAATCCAATCCAGAACATCCCAAAGGTGTTCAATTGGCGGTATATCGGGTGGATATACTGGCCAATTAAGAACAGGGACATCCTCCTCATCAAGAACCTCTGAGCAGATCTGGGCACTGTGTGGCCGGGCATTATTGTGCTGGAATGTCACGTGATGGAGTCGCACAAACGGTACGACTATGGACCTCAGGATCTTGTTGCGATACCGCTGCCCGTTCAAGTCACCCTCAACGAAATGCAGAGGGGTATGCTGTCCACGGCATATGCCTGCCCATACCATTACACTTGCACCACCATGTGCCACCCAACGCAAGACATTGGTGTCAGCGTAACGCTCGCCCACACATCGCCATACGCGTTGTCTGCCATCAGCGTGGTACAGTTGGAATCGCGATTCATTGCTGAATAACACCGTCCTCCACCGTGCAAGCGTCCAGTGAGGGTTACGGTTGGCCCAGTCGAGTCTGTACCAATGACGGACGGCGGTCAGGTCGAGACCTTGGTGCAGTCGGCGGGCTTGGAGGTCTGCCTCCCTCAGGCGGTTTCGGACAGTCTGAGCTGATATCTGCCTGTTGTGCAGTCCGACGGTCTCGTCAGCTGTCCTGGTGGCTGGTCGGAGCCGATGACGGAGGTGTTGGAGCTGCGTGTGCCGATCCTGTGCGGGCGTGGTCACACGTGGTCGAGGGGCATGTGGACGATTCACTGTGCTGCCATTCTCTCTGAATCGACTTCTCAAGCGGCTGATGGTGGAATGATGCACATTCAAGTGTGTTGACACCGCTGTCACAGATATCCCAGCGTTCAGCATGCCAATGGCACGCTCCTTCATGACTTGTGACATCTATGGCATTGTGACTTGAGACAAAATGCACACTTTGCGGAGGCCTTTTATTGACCCTGGTGCAAGGAATGCCTGTGTACTGGTCACACTGACTGACCAACTCAATGTTATGCAGCTCAGGGGCAGAATAACTCAATGAGGCCCTATTATTTTGTTTAATTATCAGAGACATTTTTATTTATTTTACATACCTGGTCATTATGCCTTAAATGCTGAAGATATATATTCTTAAAAGTATTAAATGATCTCAGAACACAAACATGACAAAAGAATGGTGTAAAGCTTTATTTATTCACATATCTCATAATTGTCTGTTAATTACATGTAGTGCACCAAATATGAATGTTACTAACATTCTAGCAAGCTTTCAGAATAAACTGCTAGCTCATATCAGGACTCTGGTGGAAAAAACTGTCAGGAATCCACCCATCATTGCTGCCAATTTATATATCTGAAATGCGCAGTCTGCAAAGTAATTATATTTGCATGCAAAATTTTTTCCCGCTCGCTTCGCTCACTCGCTGTGCTCCCTTGATGTGCCCAAATTCAGGTAATATAAAGGCCTGGAAGAGGGAAGGTCATCTCTCAAAGTAGAGGAGGGGCAGTCCATTTAAGTTGGTAGTGATGGTGAGGTAGGGGCATGTCTGCGCCCAGGCCAATGGCTGTCCAAGGGCAGAAGCCAGTTGGTCAATCCCCCTTACAGAAGCAGCACTGCTTGCCGACTGGAAGGCTTGGAAGGTGTTCCTATTAAACTGACTCAAAGGAACAGGCAGGGAAAAGACAAATGCGGTTAAGATTAAGGCTTTGGGAGGTTTTTCCTGTAAAAAAAAAAAAAAGACTCAGTTTTTTTTCCCACTAATTTACTAAAACACTTGAAGGAAGACAGCTTAGTTTAATGTGAGAAGACATAAACTGACTAGAATGTTTAGTCAGAAATATATTAACAACAGTACTTCCTAATCACCAAGTGAGGCTGTGTTTCCAGCCTACCTGTAGCCCAGACCTGTCCCCTCTTGAAAAGCAGTGCTTTAAAAAGAAATACAAAGTAAGAAAACACTTAAGCAGCCGGGTTGGCTCACTCGGTTAAGGCGCAGCATTGCGGAGCAGTAGGTGACTACCACAACGCAGTTTCGATCCCCGGTCATACCAGCTGGCAGTGGTCAGTTGCCTTTTCAGAGCAGTGCACAATTTGCTTCACGCTGTAGGGAAATAACTTGGGAAGGGTCTGCGGGATTGGTGTATTAGAATAGTAGCTTTGTTCGTTGCTCAAGTGCTTCCTTTTGGCCAGCCGGGCATTCGTCTTTAAGATTCTTAGCTTGTTCATGTTCAAGTATCCTCCACCCTCGCTCTGAACTAGCGAAGTTTCGAGCTATGAGTGTAAAGAAGCTGCGGCTGACAGGCGCGTGCTTCGGACGAGAGCTGTGAACTGTCTT
This sequence comes from Gymnothorax javanicus, assembly GCA_029692085.1. Taxonomy (NCBI): domain Eukaryota; kingdom Metazoa; phylum Chordata; class Actinopteri; order Anguilliformes; family Muraenidae; genus Gymnothorax; species Gymnothorax javanicus. The sequence goes on from CM056195.1 coordinate 42,347,168, forward strand.
CGCTCTCCTGAGATTGCAACATGGGGTTGCATACAAGCAAGCTTGTGTATGTACATAGTTCTCAAACTGGGCATTCCAGATTCAGGTGGCATTGGAGATGGCAAATTGAAAAAAAAAAGAAAGAAAAACCCTTCACACTTCAGCAGTTGAACATGCATCTGAAGGAAAAATGGAGAAAATCCTTCAAAACTGAAACAACTAGTGTCCTAAGTTCACCAAATGTTACTTTATAGGCAATTAAAAGTAAAGGTGATGTAACCCTGTCATAAATATTGTGTTACAGGCACAGATCACGTAACAGTGTAGTAGGACGGCTGTATGTACACCATCCTCGGAAAATGCTGATGTTGAGTTTCCTGAACTTTCTCTGGAATACTTGCAAACTTTGGCATGTGGATGTTATCAGATCAAACAGGCACCAGGATATAGCTGAACACTGTAATGATGAGGGAGACTATGAAGTTTGGGTGTACAAAAGTCTTGATAACCTTATATGTTGACAGATACATTCACATCAAGTCAAACTAAGTACAACATATGGATTGAGTTTGGTGTTACTCTAGTTAATGACCCCATTACAGACTATTATTGCACATGCTCCGCAGGGAAAAGAACAAATGGCATGTGTGCATGTTGCAAGTGTATTATACTACCTGGGTTATTTCAGGTCTCAAACCAAAGACATTCAGCCTTAGGGAGCTTGTCAATTTACTGAACGCATTCAAATTTGAACAGGCATTCAAAAATGAACAAGTCTCCATTCGTGTTCAGCTAAAAAATGAATGGCAGAGTGTTCAAAAATGAAAAAGCATGCGTTCATTTTGCGTTCAAAAATGAACAAGCATGCATTCATTTTTGACCGGACGGCATCCAAAAATGAACGCAGCTACCCTCTCTCGCGTTACAAAATGAATCTGCTCTCCACTTTGCAAAATTTACACCAACATGCATAAATATTTCCTTCTTATGAGAAAAAAATTCCCTGTCTCCCATCCTGCAGAATTTAGAAGTATAGAGGGATTATCAGTCTATGTCACTACATACGTCACCCCGCTCTACTGCGCATGTTGACTGCAGAAACAGCAGGAAGAGCCGCGATCATGTCTTGTTGTGCTGTTGGGTGTACAAAGAGTTTCGATAAGAATAACAAAAAAGAATAACAAAAAACGCGCAAGTTTTACAGAATACCATCAAATCGTACCCCTTTCAAGGCAAACAGACGTGCCTACAGCGTGACCCCAAGCTGAGAGAAAAAAAGAACATTGGTATTAATTTCGAGCAATATAAGATGTTAGACTCATTGGTTTGAATGGTAATGAAGCTAGATATGCCCGCAGGCACAGCTGTATAATTGCAGTAATTGAGTGGTGAAATGTTTACTACAATAACGACAGTGACCTGAAGACGAGGTTACGTAGCAATGGAAAGATAGGATGAACTTTTATTGATCCCACAGTGGGGAAATTTCATCGTTACAGCAGCTCAAAAAGATAGTGATATGAGAAGGGAAAAAAGCAAATTTATACAAGTACAAAGCAAGCTAAGATTATTTTGTAACTTTATATTATTCTCAATTACATAACCAGCCATGCAGGCGCAGTTTGCGGTCAAGATGCTGTTGTTTTTCTTGTTCACAATGACCCAGACTTTATACATCTCTGCCAGGGCGTAGCTAGTGGGGGGGCACAGATATGTCACTTTATGACAAAAATTAGTCCTGGCTAGTTCTCAATCATTTTCCTTTATTGACGCGTTTTCCAATTATCGTAATTTGCAACTGAAGACACTGTTTCTCTCCATATGCGATCTAACAGCGATGAAATCATGGGCTAAATTCAGTACAGTGGCAGAACAAGAACAGAGAATTGGGTTGCACAAAAAATCCTTTTAAAACAGTTATTAGTCCTGACCTGTTCTCAGTCATTTTCATAATTAACAGGTTCACTCCACACTTATCAGGTACTGCTTGTTCTCCCCGATTAGGTAAGATGACAATCATTCATCCAGATGCGTTTTTGCTGTATTTAAATTAACGTTATTCAAAATTGCATACCTGTCGACTCACGCAAATAGCTGGAGCCGCACGCTTTTTATAGCCTATGAACTGCCGAGATCCACTTTTTTATCAACCCACGCAATACCGAGAGTGAAAGTTTGCGTTTCATCAAGCGAGTTCAATCAAGCGAAGCATTGGCCTTTTAATAAATAAATTATTTTTCTGCAGTGAATTTAGCCCATGATTTCATCTTCAGTTGCCAATTACGATCATTGGAAAACGCGTCAATAAAGGAAAATGATTGGGAACGAGCCAGGACTAAGTCATGAAGGGACGTGTCTTTGCCTCCCCCACTAGCTACCAGGGGCGGATTTAGCAATTTAGGGGCCCTAGGCAAATAGAAGCATGGGGCCCTCCACCTTTTTCAAATCTCATTTAACAAACAAACTAAAAACAAACGAATATCTCGCTCCTAGTTTTTAAATTCTTTTTTGTTAAATACAGACAGCACTAAAACACAGTAAAGTAACTACAGTAAGTCTTATTTACCTTTTCATCAAAGTAATACAAAAAGATGCATAGCAACATAACACATTTTAATTTTTGAACCATTATGACTTGATAAAGCCACCTTTCCCCCTCCCCCTCCCCCACTACCCATCATTAACCCCATTTACCAGATATCGCCCCACAAGAAATGGGTTCTTACAGCGGTGCAGCTGGCATTTGTAACGAGTGATCATACAAACAACAAGTACCAGAGCCGCTGAAAACTGCCTGGAAAAAGAATAATGTCAGTATCGATATGTTTCCAGGGTTCCAACGTTAGCCTCGAACGGTTACAGCAGCCAAGAGAAATCAGAGGAAAGAAGAAGCTCTCTAGTTAACATTATTCTTAAGTAAATAACTGCGGTCAGGCCAGCCTCCACGCCGAAAACACAGTCAAACTAGCCTCCACAACCTTTTAGCTCAGTTAAATGTTACCCTATTAACTCAACACAAGATCCAATGTCCCTATTCAAAAGTGGTAGCTGTGGTTATCTAGGTTACTAACAACGAACAGCTACAACAACCAAGAGAAACAGAAGAAAGATAAAAGCCCCTTGGTTATTAACATTGGTATTTAATGAACGACTCACTTCCCCTGATTTATAATCACATTATCCCAGAACTCTGGTGGAAGCTAGCTAGGTACCCAGCCAAGGCAGCCATTACAGCCAAGAGAAACCGGCAAAGCATAAAAGCCTTCTAATACGGGATTGTGAAGTCGGGGAAGTGAGTCGTTCATTCGGTTTAAATGTAATAATTAAAGACCAGTGTTCACCAGGGTGCCCTTACTCTTCTCCGGTTTCTCTACATGATAATCACAGCTGTTCGTTGTTAGTTACCTGACGTAAGATAGCCACCGCTACCATTTTTGAGTAGTTTATTTATTGGGGAAACAATTGAGTGGCGAAATCGGGCAGGTTGTATTTATTAAAGGGCAATGCTAACTGGAGAGCTTCTTCGCTTCATTTCCCTTGGCTGGCGTAGCTGTTCGAAGCTAACGTTAGAACCCTGGTTGCATATCGATTCTGGCAGGGTCTTTTTCCAGGCTGTTTTCAGCGGCTCTAGTACATGTTTCATGAGGTAAAACTTCACTCCCTCAGAATGTTTGTATGATCTCTCTTTACAAATGCCAATTTCACAGATGTCACAACCCATCTCTTCGTAAATAACATCGCTTTTGATCAGCGTCAGATTTGCCACTGAATGTGAACAAACTTGGTCGGTCATTAAACAACCTTCGGTTTTCACCGTGTAATTCCCCAGACGCGCTCTTGGAATAGTCCATTGTAATAAGACGGGGGGAGCTTAGCCCAGCAATTCGTAAATAATTGAAATTCTGACGCAATTTTAGCGTATAGATTGTAGAATGACATGATAGTAAAGAAAGAGTCAAAAATAAACAAAACCATATATTTATTTAATTTTTTTTAGGTCTACAGGGGGCCCCTTGGATGCTGGGGGCCCCAGGCAATTGTCTACCTTGCCTAATGGCAAAGTCCGCCTCTGCTAGCTACGCTTCTGCATCTCCGTCCTCTTCCCTTGTCTTTGACTCGGCAGCACCTCAGTCTTCAGAGCCACAAAGTTTTCAATGTTGTAATCCAGTGGCGGATCCAGGGGGGGCACACAGGGGCGCGCACCCCCCCTTTTTTTCGCAAAGAAGTGAAAATATTCAGCGCATAGCATGTTTTGAACAAGCCCAAAGCTATTATGTACATGCTCATGTTTGCAATTATCAACATTGCTGATGAACTCTTAGATTACAATTAAATGGGTCCTCACGGTTTATATACCACTTTTAATGGTTCAGCTTCACTATTCCGGTTGTCTTGCATCATGGCAAATTTATTTGGATCCAATTGTATATATTTGCTTTATGCGATAGGAATAACCGAGAAACTCTTTTCTTGCAAATAAAAAACGATACATGGACTTAGGCTATGTACAATTTATTTAATTTTGTTGTTTTCGTCCTAAAGTTTAAGAAGGCAGGCTTGCTGGGATATTTGTTCGACTAATGGCCTTGCTTGTCCCCTGTTGCGGTAACAGTGTAAAAACGCGTTTCAACGACTACTTCAGACGAAAATGTCAGAAAGCAATGGAAAGGCGGAAAAGCTTAGAGAATAAAGTAAACCGACATTTGAGGCTCAGCCTTTCAAATGCAAAAAAAAAAAAATGACCTGCTGTTTGGCCATGATAATCCTCGTAGCACGGAGTTTTCATTTGCAGGGGGACATGGAAGCGGTAAGACTGACGTTAAATTAATAGGCTATCGCAAGTATGTGTTCGGTTAAAATTTGCTTGAGTTTACAAAAGGCCCCCGCTGATGGACCAGTTGTTCATAGCCTACTATTTGATGCATATTGATTCATTGTTTTACGGTGCCAAATAAAATTTGTCCTGGAATACCGGAAGACTTTCCAAATGTTCCGTTCCAAAACCCCATCTTGACATTCAGAATCACCCGTCATTAAACTTGTAACCAGCGAGTACTGCGGTTCTGAAGCTAGCAGTGACGTGCGGTCGGAGGTTAGTTTGGTGAGGCACAATCCTTCCCTTTGCTTGATAAGCAATCAGACGAGTAACTAATTTAGTAAAACTATTCGGTAGAATGACGGGCCAGTTTTAAGTTTCCGTGGCGTTATTACTCAGTACATTGAACCTGAAATGCTCACTAGACAGCAGATTTGCGTGTACTTGCTTCTTGGAAGCCGAAGCGATGTCATCAACAAACATTAAAACAGTTCGACTTATGCAGAGTTCAATGCTTAATCAATATACAATTTATTCTACTTTAAATACACGCTTCTACACCCAAACAAAAAAAAAAAAAAAAAAAAAGCGGGCATTTATTTTCAGTCTTCTTTCATAATCCGATTAACAAAATGTTTAAACAATATACCGAGAGCCGAGAATTTTTCCTAATTGATTATTCAGATTTCCATCCTTGCAGTCTCGAATTGAGGCGTATACATGAATTAATCTTTTCATCATTATCTCTTCTATCAGTATACGGGCTTCCTATAGGCTTGGTCTCAATTGTTTTGATTGTCAATCAGGAATAGTACGTGGGAACAGGTTAACAAAATCCTGTGATAAAAGTTTGGGTCACTGCCTCACCTCACCACACGTCTTTGGCTTTCTGTAAGCTAGTACTCGCAAATCTGCAGTTTCGTGAGCAGGTTCGATGTACGTCACTGGAAGCTAGTGAGCTATTCTATGCCCTTTATAGTCTGTAAGTAAGATATGTAATATTATTTTAAGAAGGTTATGTATGAGTATCCAAATAGTTTAATGGTCTCATTGAAAAATTCTAAATGGCCCTAAAGCCACATTTCTTTTTTCACATTCATTCATGTAAGTATAATAATAATATTTCCGTTAAAAAAAGTTTACATGTAGACTATGTTATATTTTAATATAGGACAGCATCATTGTATTAAATTTATATGAGGACATCTTTAGGCTAAATAGGATCTTTAGTATAAATAAGATAGTTTGTTTTTGGACATTACTGACCCAACCACTGCCTCCAGATTAGTAAATTCACTCATATGTGCAGAAATTCAATTTAATGGTGACTTGGATTATTTGGATGTTAATACTTCCTACTCTCACAACACTTGGGAGTATTTTGGAAGCATTAAAGCCTCATCTTTTAGAACCATTTTGAAAAAAGGCAATTACAGCATTGTAATAACTTTTTACAAGTGTTGAGAGTGGTCTCTTTTACTAAATTTGGTTTAGGGGCTTGGAGGGGGGGATTGGTGATCTGTTAACATCTGCTAAAATCACAGATGCATATAGCCACTGGGTTTGCATGTTAGATACACACTACAATTATTTTGTTGGAGGCTATTTGGTTTTATATAAACTCAAAAACTAATAATATCAATGTTTTGTGGGAAATATGGTCAAACTCTTTCACTGCTAGTGGTGATTTTGTCAAAATTTCTGAAACATCAAAGCCTTTGAAAATCGCTTGAACCATAGCACACTGGTATTCAGGGGAAAGCTCTCATCAGGCACTTTCCAATGAATGCCAACAATGTAGGGTTTGGACGATTTCCAAAGATTTTCTCCTCTTTGTAATTTTGACCAAGTCACCAACAGCAGTGAAAGGGTTAAGGTCACGAACTTTGACAGTAAAGTGAAAGTCTTAGGTAAAGGTTCAAGTTGTCAGTTAATGTAAAACTGCGTTATAACGGCGCTTTGAAAGTTTTTTTAGCTTAATTTTTGAAACCTTGGGAGGAAAATCATTGAACAGATAGGCCAGATTTTTCTCCCAAGATAGCAGGAAAACGTGTTTTCAGCACATGAATTTTTCAAATTTTTCTGGGGGAGGGTCCCCAGATCCCCTCCTTGCTGCACCCCCCCTTTCAGCAATTCCTGGATCAGCAGCATAACTTGTTTTATCACTCCTTGATAAACTGTTGTAGTTCGCGAACAACATCGCTAGCTAGCTCAAAGATAACCATGACAACCTGTCAAACAGTTTAAAGGGGCCGCTCTTTCTGCAGTCAAGTTGCGCGCGCATCCGCCGTGTTGATAAACATATAATCCCTCTATATTGTAAGGTATATGCCTATTAAATGACAGTTTTCACGTCGGCTAAAAAATCCTAACAAATCTCGAGTTTCGAGATTATATCTTTACCGATCGTCAATCTTCTGCTATATGCTTACACTTTTCATCGAGTTTGACAAGATGCTATAACACATTCCACACTCAAGACCGGAGATGAATTGAGATTCAATGGTACCAGGGTACGTTCAGTCAGCCAAAACATTCAAATGTTGCTGTGTGAATACTTTACTGGAATGAACATCGCTTCCGTGTGGTGTCAGTATTTTCCTTCTTATATAAAAAAGCATTTTAGAATTCCAGATCATGATGTGACCGCTAGACAATTTGTATGCAAAAAATTGTAAATAAATTAAATTAATTACATAAAAATTATAGTTTATGCATTTTATCACATCATCTGCGCGACAACCCAAGTTTAATTCTACTATTCTGTGAGTATAAGAACTAGGATAACTTAGTCCCGCTCATATCAAAATGCAAAATTTACAGTTAGAATTTTTTCTATTGCGCAAAACTTCAAGTAATTGCGGTACAAAATTACGCGCATATCTGTCGGCGACAACACGTTAGGCGTAAAAGGGTTAAGCGAATGAATAATAAATTCTATGTTTAATGTTTAATTCACATGCCTTAATAGGCAACTCTTCACGAAAAAACCACTGTGGATTTTCCGCGTTAAATTTGATCACATCCTAAGCAAGCCGTCAAACCTGTGCGTAATGATTGTTTAATTGAAAAAGACTGAAATGCACTCTTTTTTGCGTTCAACTGGTGCTTTTGATTTCTCGTCTTAACGAAGACAATTAGCTACACCTGAGAGGGGAGAGTTCAAGTGTCTTTTACCAGGGAAATTGACTGTGAACAGAACAAGACTAATAAGCAGTTTAAAGACATGTTTATCGCCCTCCTTGTTCTCTGTCCACCGCCTGCCACTGATATAATCCCATTCCTGAAGCGTCACCTAAATTGGCAAATGATTTTTAGCAGGCGGATTATACCCAGTATATGAAAAAAAAACTAACAATGAGAACAATTTCACTTTATATGAGAAAAAAAAGTAACAATTACAATGAGAGCAAGTTCACTTTAAATGAAAAAAAAACCTAACAATGACAATGAGAACTATTTCACTTTAAGGAACTGAGAATTTAAAATAGGCCTGTACAAGCATTTATATAATCCATCACCCATATTCAGTCGTCGTTCACAAAAGAGTATTTGCGCCCAATATCTAAAAGCTCACTTCAAACATAGATGAATGCATCAGGCCTTGGGCAGGCATCGGAGAATGAACCCATCGGGAAATGAACGCATCAGAAAATGAACGGAAGGGTGTTCACCACTGAACGCAGTGACCAGGTTTGCAGCCTCGAAAGCATCCAAAAATGAACAGGCGTCCATTCAAAAATGAACGCGTTCACTGTTCAGAATATTGACAAGCTCCCTTATACATATACATTTCCACAAGCTCTCAACAAATGAAAAGAAACATATAATTAGTGGCTTAGATGTCAACTTAAGATTAGTTATTCAACTAATTAAACCACAACATATTGCTGATCATAAATCTTTCATCTTTATAATACACAATACACATGATACATGCTGGATCTTTTCAAGGGATATCTGATCCAGAAGAGATCCAGATATAATCTCTGCTTTTTAAAATTATTCCTATGATGGCAAAGGCCTTAAATGACGATTACTGGATCCACTGTGACCTATTTATTCACTGTTTTCATGATCTAGTTTGCCTTTGCTGCAAAATAGCTTTTTAGATTTTCTTCTATTTTCCAAGGATGGTGTACATACAGCAGTCCTACTACATTGTTATCGGTGAAAGAATTTCTTGAAACTTTGCGCAAACGAACTTGGCATACTGCACCTACTTTTTACCAAATATTTAGGGTGGATCACTTTGGGAACTTTATTAAAGTTAATGTTAAACTTTCAATTTGTGATGAAAAATGTAGCCAAATTATGCTTTATTATGGCTTCAATTCCTCCTGGGTCTCATATTTTCAAAGCAATTAAGCCATGTTTGGTGTCAAATTGTTCCTTGGGATGGCAGCAACAATAATAGTTGTAAATTTTAGAACGAGCGCTGTGATAATTGGGAGTGATTCATTGATTTATCCCCATATGTTGGTTTTAGGGGGGTGCTCATTTAAATTTGGCCCACATCTGTCCGAGCACATATGATACAAAAAACAAATGCATTTTCTAGGCCCACATACATCTCTCCACACAGTTAATATGGTAAGGAATCAAAAGCTTCCATGGGAAATTTTCCCATACTGACGCAACACCACCTTTGACAGCTATTTATTTAATAATTCCGCCATGGAATCTCTTTATATTCAGTGGGCTTGTGCTAGAATACATCTATTATGGTAGTTAAGTGTTATGCTTTGCAAATTTGTTGAATTTCAAAAATTACAGGCCCTAAAACATGGCCCTCCATTCTATTGTCTCCAATCGCACATTTAGAAGATAAACCTACAGTTTTTTTCGAACATGAGGTAAGCGCTCGGTGTCAAATGAAATTTCCAGGTATCTAGCCTACGATAAATACCGAGTGCTCGAAAAAAACTGTTGGTTTTTCTCCATTCTACCATGACGCTTGTCAACACCCCAATGAAAATACTGCCGTGCTAGCTATGACACACAGTTCGATATCACTTTGGCTTGCTAGCTAGGAAGTCAACTAGCTCACTAACGAGTATGATGGTGTACGCATTGAAAGCGAACTGCAGCCTTTTTAGCTCGCTAGCCAGTCGGCTATGTAGCTAAATACATTGGCGCGCTAGCTATACTATTGCTAGCTAGGTAGCCAACTAGCTCGCTAGCGAGTAAGACTGTACGCAAACTGTAGCCTTATTTTGTTGGCGTAATCATGACGAGGTCTTCTTGACTCAGAGCGAGGTAGTTTATTGGTGAATAGATACCTGGTGTTAACCAATCAAAATGCAGAATTCGCTGGAATGAATGGTAGAATGCAAAGTACCAACTTTGAGGGCCATTTATAAACTAATTTTCCCATTGAAGCGCTCCTTATTTAATACACTTGCACTACAGCACACACAGTATGGCAGTGTATTTTTCCACAAATATTTTGAATTACACAAGTGTTATGATCCCCTCTTCAGTTTTCTCCTTTTCACCAGATACCAATTTTGATGGCAATTTGTGTATTAATTCCAGAGTGTTTTCTGCTCATATTGATTTATTTATTTGCTTTATGTAAAAACACTTGTACTGTAACAAGCAACCGTTTTTGATCTGGAGTAATAGCACCTCACCAAAATCGCACCCGTCACCTTGGCCAAACCACCAACTTTGTATCCTGCTTAGTGAAAAAAAAAAAGAAATAAATAATAATCAATCGAAAAACCAAATTACGGTATGCAAGTTTGTTTGCGTATTTTTTCTGAACAAAAGTACACATTTTTGTTGAACAAGCCTCATTATTTCTTTCCACAAGACGGTTATTTGACAGCAATTACATCAAGTGACGTTACTACCATGATGTCTGCACTATTTGCACATTCCTATTTTTAGCTGTGATAGTGCATCTGTCATTTTCCGAGCTAGTGATAGCTTGACCGGTGTTCAGAAACGTCGCTACATCCAGGGGATCAGGCTCTTTCGGTCTTCTGTACAGCCCCAAGCATTTTAAAATCCCTCTCAGTGTACGCATGGTAATCACAATATCATCCACCATGCTGAATAATATTAGAGTCTCACCACGTTTCAACCCAAGCATGAAGTAGAACTTACAAAGTATGTAAATGAGCCAAAAGTTTCTTATTATAATGTGATAAGTATTTATGTTGAAATAAAGTAAAGATATCTTGTTAAAACATGAAAATATGTTGTATTAACATGAAAAACATCCTGTAATGACAGAGACTTTTCACTCATAACGTGATACAGACCAGTTTTTTAAATCAAGAATGGCAGCAACACGCTTCCGTGAGTCAGGGGCTCTACCACATGACCACACACACATTCAGAAGTTTCAATATCTCCTTGGAAACGACTGACCAATCAGAGGACGAATAAAAGGTGCAATGTTTCAGGACGTGGGTAGGTGCACACGAGTTTGTGTATCTCTCTCAGTGCCTACCTGGCTGTAGGTGGCCTACAGAGACCGAAGTCTTTCACTGCTGACTCATGAGACGAGCTGCCAACAGTTTGTGAGGAAAGATCTCCTGTCCGTGACAAATCATGTTATGCCGCAGAATCGCTGATACATACTTTGAGAGAACAAGATGAAAAAAAATCAACCATGCTGTGCCTGGCAGATTCAGCACTATTTTATTAAATTTTTTCTTTAGTTACAAGATTCTAAAATTGAATATCATGCAATATATCATCCCTCGTTCTATCTCTATTTTTTCTTTTCCTCAGGGCCATTGAGTGGCGCACGTCTCAAATGTTTGTCTGGGAGCCCTGTGGTCAGACGTATGAATCCCAGTCACGCCATTAGTGACTATGGCCAGAGGTCTGCATGAGGAGAGGCAAAAATCGGCTTAAAATTAAAAAGGTAGAGCATGCACATCCACTCGAATACAGGTGCAGGACAATCCAAAAATCCGCGAATTAAATAATAAAAGTCCGCACACTGAAGGCCAATGCTCCCCAAGAAATTTATTCAACTTGTCGACGTTTATCGGCTCAGCCTTACTGGGGACAGTATGGTTTAACCTCTTAGGCCCTGAACCTCTTGCTCGAAAATCACATGCCCAAAATGAAATGAGTATATCTCTGCAACTACTCAGTCTATTTGAATAATCTTGGTATCATAATAAAGGTAACTCCTTTGGCATTTTTGTCATAGTGTAAAAATCAGTACAGTATATATGTCATTGAGTCAGAGTAAATGAAGATGGAACACAGCATGAATGGAAGATCTCATTAGTGCCTAACAAAGTTTTACTTTTATCCTTGTGAAATTATTTAGTTGCAGTGCGAAACATCTAAAAAATTACAGCACAGAATCTCACCATTATCTGTGCCCAAGTTTATTCTAAACAAGTAAATCAGAGCAAAATTAGAGAGGTTTTAGTTTGGGAAAGTCTCAGTGGCATCTCCAAATTGGCATGGTGTGCCATTTCAGATTACACAGGTACATAATTGTAAAACTCATTTAATTTCACTTTTATGTCACAACAGGCATACATTCCATCAATTTTATTTATTTACTTTTATTGCACCCCGATCAAGTGCTTGTATTTCAGCGTTCTCTCAGTAATTGCGTGAAACTGGGCATGGATTCTTTTGAAAGACGACTTCAAAAATGACTGTTGAATATTTAGTAGACAATCATAGCTAAAATATCAAAAAAAAAACAAAAAACGGTTTGGCGAATGTATATCTGCGCTCATTGAGTTTTTGTGTGTAATGTTGCCTGGCAGCTGGAATGCAGAAAAAGAAAAAAACACCAATCACAACAAACACCCCAGCAACATGAACACTGACTTTAACTGAGGCAAGTGAGGCCTGTAGTTCTTTAGATGTTGTTCTTGGTCTGTTTGCGACCTCCTGTATGAGTCGTCGATGCGCTTGTGGAGTAATTTTGGTAGGCCGGCCGCTGCTGGGAAGGTTCACCACTGTTCCAAGTTTTCTCTATTAGTGGAAAATGGCTCTCACCGTGGTTCGCTGGTGTCTCAAAGCCTTAGAAATGGCTTTGTAACCCTTTCCAGACAGATAGATGTCAATGACTTCACATCTGTTCTTGAATTTCTTTAGATCCCGCCATGATATGTTGCTTTTTGAGATGTTTTAGTCTGCATCACTTTGTCAGACAGGTTCTAGCTAAGTGATTTCTTGATTTAACAGGTCTGGTAGTAATCAGGCCTGGGTGTGGCTACTGAAATTGCGCTAAATAATGAGGTTAATCACGGTTAATACATAATTTAACAAGGGGGGGATTCCTTTTTCATGGAGGGCCAAGTAGGTTTGGATAGCTTTTTTCCCTTAATAAATGAAATTATCATTTAAAAAACTTCATTTCGTACTTACAGTGGTTATCTTTGTCTAATATTAAAATTTGTTTGATCATCTGAAACATTTAAGTGTGACAAATATGCAAAAAAAAAGAAATCAGGAAGGGGGCAAATACTTTTTCACAGCACTTTATATCATTGGATTCTGTAGACTTTCCTCTTTCATTTGATGTACCATTTGTAAGCATAGCACAAATTCAGTAGAAATGCTTGCGATGGAGCACTGATATTATTATCCTATGTTTTGCTACATGGTTATTTACTTGCTTGGTGCTTAGATTGCGTTCGGTTGAGGTAAAAATGGTCATTATAGACCTTTCGTCAAGTTTCTTCCCTTTAAGAGGATATTCGGCATGACGATACTATTAGGAAACATGCTGTATTTATTTTGCATAATGATTGCCCCCGGTACCGGGGACATTCGAATTTAAGAGGTTAAGTTAAAATTAGTTGGTCTCATTGCTCTTTGACAGGCGCATGTAGCTTGACAAACAGACTATATGCTGACTTCATTATCTTCTGACTGCAAAGGCAGTGTGTGATAGGTGGTTTGACAACCCAATGTAAAATAAGTAAGGTTTAGTCATCGTATGAGTCAGAGGAATCACAAACCGCGTTATCCTCCTCCTGTGTGGATGGGACCAAGTTGCTTCAATGGAATAAACAGTTCGGCTGCGTTGAGGGTGGGACAAAATGGCAGAAACCCACCCACCAAAAAAAAAAAAAAAAAAATAGCAGAAATCATGAATTATTATATTTCAAATTCATAATGAGTAATGAGTGCTACAAATTTTGATTTAAGTATATTTTTAATATTGACCCTTGACTTGTTAAAACTGAAGGAGTGGAGTTGCTGGTAAGTGTATGCCATTAACTGTCATCTGAGCTCTCTGTGGAATTGCAGGTGTAGCCTCATGGAAGCATTAGGGGACACGAGCCTCCTGGCTGCCTCTTCAGTACCCACATACTGCCTGCAGCACTGTTGTACTGATTTGTTCCTACACACAAGCATCATTTCAAATCACACAGCAGCCCTTAATTACTCATTAATGCACAGTTTTATTTGTACAACTGAGAGCCTTTTTATTCTTGTGGCAGGGAGATAAGGAGCTCTGAACTTCATTGTAATGTGCTGCCATTGGTGCGCTGTCTGTATTTTAAAGAAAATGTCTTTAACCTCCTTGTTCTTTTGAGAGTTCACAAAACATTCAGAAGAAACAGTGATTATTCTTTTGCTCTGTGTACTCTCTGGTAGTGACAAACCTTGTTTCTGTTACTTTGCAAGGTCTTCCCCTTGACACAGCCAGGTAGGAGCCTTAATTACTGCAAGTCTACTCCTATTAGCGTCTTGTGTGCAGAGGTGACTTATTTTGCTATTAATATTTGCAGTTATATCTCCACAACACCCCCACATCATCCCACCTGAGGGAGCGAGGCTGAGATAAGCTAATGTGGTCATCACTATAAAGAGGAGCTCATGCACAGTCAGCTGGGTGAGCAGGGTGCCGGTGATGAATGCTCAGTGAGAATACTAATGTGGGGCATCCTATTTATTCTTTACTCAGCCCTCCTTCCTGCTTTCCAGCAACAGCGGCAGGCCTGCCATCCCCTCTTTGGACAGCAATCCCTCCCAAGCTTGGTGAAGGAGGGTGACATCACTCTTGGAGGGCTCTTTTCCCTCCATGACTCTGTTCTGGAGCCTGACCTGTCCTTTACCTCAAAGCCAGAGCCCACGATATGTACAGAGTGAGTGAGGGAGATCATTGACAAGGGACTCCATTTCTGGCTTGGTTCACTTGGTGTTGTGTGATGTGTTCTGAGTGAAGGCAGAAAGATGTGGATGCAGTTAGTGCAAATGGAATTGCATTGGCTGCATTCAAGGAATTTTCAATGTCTCTGGGATGATATATATATAAATATATATACGTGGTACACATCACTGTACCTTAGAATCTCTCCTGTCTTCAGGTTTAATTTCAGAACCTTCAGGTGGATGCACACCATGATTTTTGCCATAGAAGAAATCAACAGAGATGTTCATCTGCTCCCAAATGTGACCCTGGGGTACAAGATCTATGACTCTTGCAGTACACCCTTTCATGCCCTCCGTGCGGCTATGACCCTCTTGGGCCAGCAAGCTGAGGGCAGTGAGGACACAAACTGCAACCCACTGGTGCCCATTATCATTGGAGATGGTGGTTCCACTCTTACCCTAGCTGTGGCACACTTTTTGGGCATCTTTAATGTTCCACAGGTAAGCAACAATCAGTGCCTCTGTAAAGCTAGTGTTAGTTCACTATTCAATTTCCTAACTTGTGCCATTTTATGAATCTGTGGTGGTTCAGCTTTGGCACATGATATCTATAATTGGCTGTTGGCACTAATAATATAACTGCCATTTTGGAGCAAGGCTGCTGCTAGATTATCAGCTCTTCCTATTTTCAAGGTGAGCTACTTCTCCAGCTGTGCGTGTCTGAGCAACAAAGATGAGTTCCCTGCCTTTCTGAGGACTATGCCTAGTGACTTCTTCCAAATCAATGCCCTAGCTCTACTGGTGCATCACTTTGGCTGGACCTGGGTGGGATTGGTGGCTGGAGATGATGCCTACGGCCATCAAGGGGTCCAGATCTTTAACACAGAGGTGAGAAAGCTTGGAGCTTGTGTGGCATTCCATGAGATCATCCCCAAAAATCATGAAGTGGTTCAGATGTCCCGCATCGTAGAGAGGATCCGGCTCTCAGGAGTCCGGGTTGTGCTGGTTTTCGCCTTGGAGCAGGACACGGGGGCTCTCTTTAGAGAGGTGCTGAGACAAAATCTGACTGGGATCCAGTGGCTGGCCGGTGAGGCCTGGATCACTGCTACTGTGCTCTCTGGCCCACAATTCCATTCCATCTTGCAGGGTTCTGTGGGGTTTGCCATCAGCAAGGCTGACATATTTGGCCTGCAGCCTTTCCTCCTGCGCCTACACCCCTCCACAACAAAGAACGACCCCTTCTTTCCTGAGTTCTGGGAGAAAACGTTTGGTTGCTCCTTAAAAGCAGGAAGGCTTGACAAACCTCTTTGTACAGGCTCTGAGCAGCTTGCTAGTACACGGAACATCTACTCCGATGTCACACAACTCAGAATTTCTTACAATGTTTACAAGGCAGTGTATGCCACAGCTCATGCTCTGGACTCCATGCTTCAGTGTAAACCTAGCAAAGGCCCTTTCCCTGGTAGGACCTGTCCTGATATGGCTAGAATACAACCATGGCAGGTAAAGCCACATTTCATCTTTATTCCAGTTGACACCGACTCACCCTAAGGATTTCCCAGCTATATCCAATGTCATTCTCAGAAAGAATTCAATCTTTTTTTTCACAGCTTCTACACTACTTAAAGCAGGTGGAGTTTACCAGCAAGTTTGGGGAGGAGATTAAGTTTGATGAGAATGGTGACCCTGTGGCAACGTACGATTTGATAAACTGGCAGATTACAGAAAATGGAACAATGGAATTTGTCACTGTTGGTAGATTTGATGGCACATTGTCCTTCAGCAAGAAGCTTGAAATTTATGATGGAATCATTGTCTGGAATGGACAACAGAAGCAGGTAAATCTCCAAAATGCCTAATTAACACCAATTCTTGCTTTGATTTGATAACAAAAATTGAAGCTCATAGATACAAAAGAAATTTTTTACCAGTGCAAAAAACTGAAGTTGATACTATTGCAACTTTATCAAAGTTATACAAAACTCTTAGTGGAGATAAGACAACTACTATACACTCCCATAGTTTAGCTAATAATTAAAATCAATTGCTTCTCACAGCAACTAATGCTTTGAGTTGTTTTTTTTTTTTAATCCAAAAATGCTTTTAAAGCTCTGTGTTGCCTCAAATATATTTTTGGCCTTTTGATGGTGTCATTACATTTTGACATCATTGAAATTCTCATGAAGAGAACTGTTGATGAATTACAGCCCTTTTACTTTGTGCCAATACCAGAAGAGCAACTGTATTTATGGCTGTTAAAGTTTTCTGCTGTTCACTTTTGATGGTGAAAGGAGTGTTGTGCTGGGAATCCTAGAATTCATCTCAGTGATTGTCTTCCCTGACTAGCTCAACTCCTATGTCCTGCAGGTCCCTCTGTCTGTCTGCAGCAATAGCTGTCCTCCAGGAACACGTAAAGCAATCAAGCCACAATTCCCTGCATGCTGCTTTGACTGTATTGTTTGTTCAGCTGGGGAAATCAGTAATCAGACAGGTCTGAGCTTTATTGTCCCCTGAGATGTTTTTTTTTTTTTTTTTGCATTGAATGTTAATCACTGTGGCCACAGAATACCTAAGCTTGTCATGCAAATTGTCTTCTCTTTTGCAGATGCCATAGAGTGTCGGAAATGCCTGCCAGAGTTCTGGTCAAACAAAAAAAGGGACAAGTGTGTCCCTAAGCAAGTAGACTATCTGTCATACAGGGATACGATGGGCATCACTCTCCTAGCAGTGGCCCTGTTAGGTGTATGCTGCACAGCTGTTGTGGCCTTCATATTTGTCTACCACAGGACCTCACCCATCGTCAAAGCCAACAACTTGGAGCTAAGCTTCCTGATCCTGTGCTCACTGGCATTGTGCTTTCTGTGTGCTCTCACCTTTATTGGCCAGCCCACAAACTGGTCGTGCATGCTACGACATAGCATCTTTGGCATTGCCTTTGTCCTCTGCATCTCCTGCATCCTGGGAAAGACCATTGTGGTGCTGATGGCCTTCCGGGCCACCCATCCCAAGGGGAAGGTTATAAAGTTGCTCAGCCCAAAGCGGCAAAGAGCCATTATCTTCTCATGCACCCTGATGCAGGTACTCATTTGCATCCTGTGGTGTGCTCTATCCCCTCCCTCCCCACAGCGGCTACTGATGCGTGAAAGTGCCCGGATCACCCTGCTCTGTAATGTGGGCTCAGCGCTGGCATTCTCCCTGGTGTTGGGCTACATTGGCATGCTCTCCTGTCTCTGTTTCCTGCTGGCATTTTTAGCACGGAAGCTCCCAGGAAACTTTAATGAGGCTAAGCTCATTACCTTTAGCATGCTCATCTTCTTTGCCGTCTGGATTGCCTTCATTCCAGCCTATGTTAGCTCCCCAGGGAAATACACCACAGCAACAGAGATCTTTGCAATCTTAGCATCCAGCTTTGGACTCCTTTCCTGTCTGTTTTTCCCCAAATGCTATATAATCCTGCTCAAACCAGAGAAAAACACCCGGAGGAATCTTATGCCCAGTCGAAAATGATATTAAATATTTCATTCAAGTATTAAATGAATATTTTTCTATATTGAACAAGACTGATTATCCCTTAAATTACTCTGCAATGTTACTCTCATACTCAACATGCAAAACAAAAACATGCATTATAGGAACACTCCTACCAGTACCCCTGACCAAGGTACTGGCTTTAGAACTGGAGTTGGTCCTCGGGCGCTGCTCTGTGGCTGCCCACTGCTCCTAACAATAGGATGGGTGAAATGCAGAGGACAAATTACCCCACGGGGTTCAATAAAGTGCATCTTATCTCATCTAATATTAATAGTTTTAAGATTTATTATAAAACTTTTTACCTGTATGTAAGTTTTGGTAAATGAGTTGCTGCAATGCAAAAGAGAAAATATAAAAATACTCCCACAAATAGTTGAAAATGGTGGAGACAAATAGTTGATTAGTGGGAAGTGATTACGATAATTGACTGCAATAACAGAATATATGTAAAATATAGTAATATTTACTGTTGAAAGGGTAGAGCAGATTAAATTATGATGTCAGGATTAACAGAATGTGTACATTCTACATCAGACATTATAAATAAAATTGTTAGCCTCATAGCATTAATGCCTATCTTATTTAAGGTTTTGAGAAAAAAGGGAAAAATGCATTTTTTAGCAAACATGAATGAACTTTTTAATGATACAGACATATTGAAAAATTTGCAAAAACAACTTAATGTAATAAGGATTGCACAACAGATATCAGTGACTAAGGCAAATCTTGCAGACAACATGTCAAACAGATGACTTCGGCCAATATTTATTTTGGAATGTAACAAGCATTTTGATTGGCTGATTACATAGGCAGTAATGCAGCGTGATTCTCCAGTGTTAGGAGAACAGAGTCAGGCTGATATCTCGATTTGGCAAATACAGTGGTGCTTGAAAGTTTGTGAATCCTTTAGAATTTTCTGTATTTCAGCATAAATATGACTTAAAACATCAGATTTTCACACAAGTCCTGAAAGTAGATAAAGAGAACCCAGTTAAACAAGTGAGACAAAAATATTATATTTGGTCATTTATTTATTGAGGAAAATGATCCAATATTACATATCTGTGAGTGGCAAAAGTATGTGAACCTTTGCTTTCAGTATCTGGTGTGACCCCCTTGTGCAGCAATAACTGCAACTAAACGTTTCCGGTAACTGTTGATCAGTCCTGCACATCGGCTTGGAAGAATTTTATCCCATTCCTCCGTACAGAACAGCTTCAACTCGGATGTTGGTGGGTTTCCTCACATGAACTGCTCGCTTCAGGTCCTTCCACAACATTTCGATTGGATTAAGGTCAGGACTTTGACTTGGCCATTCCAAAACATTAACTTTATTCTTCTTTAACCATTCTCTGGTAGAACGACTTGTGTACTTAGGGTCGTTGTCTTGCTGCATGACTCACCCTCTCTTGAGATTCAGTTCATGGACAGATGTCCTGACCTTTTCCTTTAGAATTCGCTGGGATAATTCAGAATTCATTGTTCCATCAATGATGGCAAGCCGTCCTGGCCCAGACGCAGCAAAACAGGCCCAAACCATGATACTACCACCACCATGTTTCACAGATGGGATAAGGTTCTTATGCTGGAATGCAGTGTTTTCCTTTCACCAAACATAATGCTTCTCATTTAAACCAAAAGTTCTATTTTGGTCTCATCCGTCCACAAAACATTTTTCCAATAGCTTTCTGGCTTGTCCATGTGATCTTTAGCAAACTGTAGACGAGCAGCAATGTTCTTTTTGGAGAGCAGTGGCTTTCTCCTTGCAACCCTGCCATACACACCAATGTTGTTCAGTGTTCTCCTGTTGGTGGACTCATGAACATTAACATTAGCCAATGTGAGAGAGACCTTCAGTTGCTTAGAAGTTACCCTGGGGTCCTTTGTGACCTCACCGACTATTACACGCCTTGCTCTTGGAGTGATCTTTGTTGGTCGACCACTCCTGGGGAGGGTAACAATAGTCTTGAATTTTCTCCATTTGTACACAATCTGTCTGACTGTGGATTAGTAGAGTCCAAACTCTTTATGAGCCTGATGAGCATCAACAACCCTTTTTCTGAGGTCCTCAGAAATCTCCTTTGTTCATGCCATGATACACTTCCACAAACATGTGTTATGAAGATCAGACTTCGATAGATCCCTGTTCTTTAAATAAAACAAGGTGCCCACTCACACCTGATTGTCATCCCATTGATGGAAAACGCCTGACTGTAGTTTCACCTTCAAATTAACTGCTAATCCTAGAGGTTCACATACTTTTGCCATTCACAGATATGTAATATTGGATAATTTTTCTCAATAAATAAATGACCAAGTATAATATTTTTGTCTCATTTGTTTAACTGGGTTCTCTATATCTACTTTTAGGACGTGTGAAAATCTGATGATGTTTTAGGTCATATTTATGCAGAAATATAGAAAATTGTAAAGGGTTCACAAACTTTCAAGCACCACTGTATATGATTTAGGCTCAAAATCGATGAGAAATACAAGCCACAGCTGGCAAACTAGAGCCAAAAATTGGTGCCTCTCAGAAAGAGGGGGATGAATATCAAAGGAAGGAGTCCTGGAGCACACAGTTATATTAGGCGATTTATTATTGTGCTGGTGACTGACGTTTCGACACAATGTCTGCTTCAGAGTCAAACAGGACTGTTCGACTCTGAAGAAGACCTTGTGTCGAAACGTCAGTCACCAGCACCAGAATAAATTGCCAATTATAACTGTGTGCTCCAGGACTCCTTTTTTTGATATTTGCATGATTTAGGCTATTATGCTTCACTGTAAACCCATATAGTGTGGTGAACTCAAATGTTTTGTGCAAACCGATTACCCCAAATACATTGTAAGCCAACTTAATTGCATTGTATGGATGGTGCTTGAAGAAAATGTAAAAAATTTGAAAAGTGCCGTGAAAATAAGATCATTAAGTTGGTGAACACAATTTTTTGAACTAATCAGTTTCCCCAAAACAACTGAGTGTACCACACTGACCAGGGTTTACAGTGTATGAGGCTAACAAAATTTTGATTGAACTGGATTCTGTGAAACAGAATGTGAGAACTGACCCAGAGACCAATAAGAAATTCTGAGCAGTTTTCTCATTGTTACATAAACCTCACAGAAGTACAGATGCAGATGCACTACAATAAAATGGTACAAATAAGCTACATTGCAATGCCATTTATGCACATCAAATATTACAGGTCCCTGTATTGTACCCTTACACTTTACATCAACTCACCCCTCACCCTTTACCCCATGACTGAAAGCACTCTGACTGCGCCTTATGTCGATCTTATATTAAATATGTGCAGTAGTTATAGACCATTGATGGCACTGAACAAAGAAGTAATTTGCCAGGATTCAATGAAAGCCTGGAGATGTTTTCAGCAATATTCCCTGCCACCATAGTTTCCCGTTTTCAAACCCAATCAAGGTCATGACAAGTAACATGCACACAAAATGTCTTTCATAATTGTTACAAATAAAGGTGGCAAAACCAGTTAATAAAGAGTCTGTTCTTCACTAGGGTGATATACTGTAGGTGTTTGATAACTTTTTTCTTTCAGTGAATGAAATGATAACTGAAAAACTGAGAGCCGTTCATTTGAGAGCCCTGCAGTTGGATTTTGTGATCCCAGGCATGCCATCCTTTTTGGAAGTGAGGTTGTATTTTTATCATTATTATTATTATTATTATTATTATTATTATTTATCAAATAATCAACCATCTATATAACTTTTCAAAATCTATTTTTTCATTTAACTTATAACACCACAGTGAGAGGTCATGTTTCGCTATAAATGAACAAATGCTAACTTTTTGGTTGCCCACACAGTCAGCCACAAATTGTTGAACCTCCGTTGCGGTGGTTGATGCACTCGTTAGCGCGGTGGCGTCTGAAGAGCACAAAGAGTGGCCTTCTGACACGCTTCGGACTGATGGCGAGCTAGCACTTTTTTCCATTACTGCCATTCTGTATTCTTTTGTGACAAACCATAGCTACAGAAACACACATCAGGCAGTTTCATTTTCCTGCAGCGCAAAGTAAAAGGCTAAAATGTTGCGTTTAACAAACACTAGTTTTGTTAAGCAGAAAATTCATTTAAAGTAGACTGCAGAGTGGTATATTGAATTCATTAACATCATGTTTCTATTTTTAACGTTTTTCCGGCAAATGTTTTCCTTGCATTGTTTGACACAGAAAACAACTTTTTTCAAAGTTTACCTTTATTAGGTTAGAAGACAGAATGCAGAGGAAATAATCAAACTGCTAAATCTGCAACTGTGGATAATTGTTCAAATAAATGCTTATCAAAAATGCTAATGCTAATCAAAAATGTGAGGTAGTCAGTTGTTTTGAAGATTAACATAGGCATATGACCTTTATACTGGACAGGAAACATCAAACCTGTACTTCAGAACAAACAAGCAACAGTAGCACTGTAGACTTATCCACTGCCAAGATAATGCATTTGATAATTGTTGTTTAATTACTTACGTTTTATGATCACTTGGACATTTTACATCACCAGATGCCAGTGTAAGTCATGAATCCTGCTATGGCATATTGATAAGGCATCCATGCTCTGTAAGCTTTCCGGCTATCTCTGGTGTACGGGAATGAATTACATAGCTACAAGATGGATAACGTTTTAAATGTCAGGAAAAATAAATTTTGACTGATGTTTCACAGATGTTCAGGGATAAAATAGGCAGTAATAGATATGAATCACAACCACTAATAGATGTTTTTCTTAAAAAAAAAAAATCCATTAGTAGACCTTCCCATTTAGCAAAATTTGCTCCGTTTGCTGTCATTATGATCAAGGCAGAAAACTCTGATCGGACACAATTATCGTGCAGGCATTTTAAACGTGTAATTGGTACCAGTGGATGCCAACCTTGCAGACTAGCATCCCACTCCCCCCTTTTATCTTTTTTCTTCGGAACCATACAGTAAATGGCCGATATAGACTCAAAATGACGGAAATCTGTCTCACGATGGAGAACTTTAATCTCTGTGTTCAATAGAACTTTGTGTTCCTGCAGAAGCAAACTTAAAGGTCCCCTATTATGCTAATCCTTCTTTTAATACATACAAGTAATGTTATAATGTTGGATGTCCTAACCTAAGTTTCTAAACATAAGATACAGGGATTTTGCCGTAATCCAAGAACGTGATTTCCTGAACGTGATTTCCTCTCTGAACAGCTCGTCCTGAGATCTTCACGAGATCTGGGCAAAACCTGACGTCAGGTTGTTACGTCCAATCAGGACAGACCTGGCCAGAGCCAATCACGGTGCTGGACCTGCCCACCCCGGAATTTATTCCATCAGACACAAACGAGTCCACATCATTTAACGTGTAGATTTATCAGTATGTCTATCAAAGCTGTTCGTACATTTTTTTTTGGATGCGAAAAAAGCACAACTATTTTCTCTTCCAAAAGACCAGAAATCAGCGGGTAGCTTTTTTTTGTTTGCTGGCGGCAAACAGCCACATTCAAAGGGAACGTTAGCTGTTTGTGCTCGGCATTTCACCAAAGACAGCTTTGTCAATAAAGGAAAATTCGATGCTGGCTATGCGTCTCAGCTGGTTCTCAAACCTGGAGCAGTTGCATCGATCAAGCGCTCGGAGCCACAAGCTGTAAGTAACAATATAACAGCAAATAATGTAAGTGAAGCTAACGTGTTACGGGTGGCTAGGAGGACCGCAAACAGCAGTTAGCACTAACAACTGGCCTCAAACGCAGGCTTTGTAAAATATCTGAAGATAAAGCCTGGATCGGTACCAACTGTCTGTGATTCACAGACGTGGAAGCAGTAAGTTTTACAATTTTTTGTTGCATTACTGCATAAGCCTACCCAACGTGATAGCCTGTTGAATGTGGCTGTAGCACTGCGGCTAAAGTAGCTAAGTTACTGTTGCTAATGTTTGTGTCCTAAATATGTAAGAGCAAATAATATCAAGGAGACATTCAACAGAAGGTGTGTAAACATAAACCTTATTTGAAGCTAACATTTTATACTTGTTTGTAATTTGGATGCTTAGTACAACTGTTCATGGTAACGGAACTTACTACCTGTAAAACCTGTATTGCAGGGTAACGTTTGTCTCTGTCGTTGTTATGACCGCTCGGTTACTACCGCATGTTAGTTTGCGTTCTGTGCTACTTAAAAAAATGCTCTTGGTTAACTTATCTATATTATAATAGCCGAGTGACCTCTGTGTGCGTGTGTGCGTGTGTCCGGCCACTCAGTGCTAGGTTCCACCGAGCACGTATCTGCAGCATAGCGGGAGCGACGCTATTTGGCTCCGTCCTGCAGGCGACTGTGTCCGTGCAATCAGTGCTAGACTCCGCCGGGTGCGAATCGGTGCTAGATTCCACCGGGCGCGTATCTGCAGCATAGCGGGAGCAACGCTGTTTGGCTTCGTCTTGCAGGCGACTGTGTAAGGCCAATCAGTGCTAGACTCCGCCAGGCGCGTATCTACAGCATAACGTGAGCGACGCTATTATAATATAGATATACAGGGGGAATCTCCCGGTATCCCCCTCTCCCCAGGCGTTGCTGTTTGGCTCCGTCTTGCAGGCGACTGTGTCCGGCCAATCAGTGCTAGAGCGACGCTATTATAATATAGACATACAGGGGGGATTCCCCCTTTGTCCTCTCCTGGGGATTCCCCCTTTTGAACCCAAGCCAATTCGTCCCCAGGAGTCCCGAATCCCAAAAAACAGATGCCAGAACGCAAGAGAAAGTAGCGCGTAATCTGCAGCATAACGTGAGCGACGCTATTTTGCTCCGTCTGGCAGGCGACTTCGTGTTCCACTGAGCACGGAATGTCAGCGCAGCGTATTCCCCTCGATAGTTACTTAGTTTTAGTTACTATAAAAACATCGGTCGCGTGACAGCCACCTTGGTGTTTATGGAAATACCATAGCAACGTGATGACATCATAGAGGTGCATGTGATGACATCATAATGCTGCACGAAATTACATAAAGTAGAACCCGTGGATCCCCGCGGGCAGAGTGCTAGTATGCAGTAATTCAAATTGGTATGCTTGTGTTGCTTTGGTTGGCAGGAAGGCGGTAGTTTCATCAAAACGTTTCCTGACCGTAACCGCTGTAGTTGAAGCTAACCGAAGAGGTGCTGTGCGTGTCTGCAAAGTTGGGCTGATTAGGCTGCAGTTAGAACAGACATAGGCTTTGCAGAGCTTAGGGTACATGTTTGGGTTTGTTTACTGCTGCTCTGAAATGATCATTTTACGGTCACACTTTAGATGAAGTGTTGCTCATAAAAGCTTTATACAGCATGTATGACACCTTCAGAAATGAGACATAATGTCTTCATAAATCATACATAAGCAAATGTCATGATTTATGAAGGGTGAAATAACACATCCTTATTCAGCATGTGATGCCAGATGTGACAATGACAATGTCACTTAGCTGACTGTGTCACCCTTTATCACATTTAGTCACCAGCTAAGTGACATTGTCAGTTATATCACACCTGGCATCACGTGGTGAATAAGGATGTGTTATTTCACCCTTTACAAAGCATGACATTTGCTTATGTATAATTTATGAAGTCATTATGTCTCATTTATGAAGGCATTATACATGCCGTATAAAGCCTTTATGAGCAACACTTCATCTAAAGTGTGACCCATTTTACTTATCCATGACCGGGGTCAGCCGAGCACTTTGCTGTGGTGTGGGCTTGCTCTCTGATCCTACCATGGTGAAAGCAATCGCGAAACGCACTATAACGCGTCTGGTATAACAAACGATTTCTCTGCATTGCCCTGGCAGAATTTCATCCACCTTTGAAAATTGTTCTGGCTTCTAAAAAGCCAAAAACAAGTGGAGGTCGGATACGGATTTCCGGTAGAGGTTATCGATTCGCTAGCTCCACATAAGCAACAGTTACACCATTTGTGTGTTTTTGCTACGCACTGCTTTAGTAGTTTGTGTCAGAATTGTGTTTCGTTTCAATAAAAATGGTTAACAGGAGCTTTTAGCATAGTTTCCTCTGGATTGCTAAATCGGTTTATAACATGACTAAATACAGTACAGCAATCACATGCATGCAAGGCGAGACAGTATGAACAAAACACAAAAATTTCAACTTGCCACTTATTGACATCCTGCTGTAAACGTTGCTGCAATACTTCAATTGCTTCCTCCTCCCGTTCGGGGTTGGATTCGGGATCAAACAATTATGGTGATACAGCAGTAGATACCACAGAGAGCTGTCCTGAAATACCTGCCATCTTGGTTTCCTGGTTTTTCGGGTCTGCACCCTCCCCCGGAATTGAAGCGGCCAGGCAGCCAATCAGGGCAGCGCCTCATTAGCATAGCCTCCCCGCCCATTCAAAACAGCTCATGTTTCAGATCGGCGCAGACGTGGTGAGAGATGAGGTCTCACTAGGCCTGGATGTGTGTGAGTTTTTTTGTTACTGAATTCTTCACATTATTTTAAAGACCAACTGGACATATTTTAAATGACTAAATACAGCATAATATGGGACCTTTAACAAAATCAAGCCGTTTCCCGCCCAACTCTTCCGTCTCAAACGGCACTGATTCCTTCTCGGACATTTTGTCTGATGCAAAATTATACACTGACCGAATAAAGACTCACTCAACGTCTTGATTTTATATCCCCCGCCAGCATAATAGATTATATATTTTTTTTTGGGTCAGCTCATATAACAGGCAACAAGGTAGAAAACCGCACTTACATCATTAATTTGTCGTGTGGAATGTGAAATTGGGGGTTTCACGCAGTGCAGGGCTGAAGTTAATGATCCGGAAATTTAAGCAAAGCATTTTGAGTGAAAGCTATGGTTTATTCATACGAAACCAAGCATTTCCTTTTGCTTGTAGCAAGAACTGCTTTAACTTCTCATAAATACTTGGAAGTAAATACTTTGATTTATTCATACCAGTCATTATCTGCTGATAATACAATGAACAACAACTACCACTTTCTTTGAATTATCCATCATGTAAAACTTTCTGGGAATTGGGTTTGCTATTTGGCAAAGAAAATGACTCACATTGTAAGCTCCAAAGGCAAGATTTTGGCATTTTCAAAATAGGCAGAGGTGGAACAGAAATACTTTTCTCATGCTAAACAATAAATACCATGTCTTGCTGGAAATTATGAAATACATGGATGTTCTTGGGGGAAAGAGAAGGGAGAATTCTGATTGGCTGAATTGTTTCCAAATTAAACTGTCTTCATATTTTGAGTGATGTTGTATCTAATGCTGAGAGAGCACAACAAGGCCCAAACTAAGGAAAAAACCTATCAGCACCAGAGTAGGTATGTTGCATGAGGGTAAATTGAATACAAGTAGTTAATATTAATGCAAGTTAAGGTATAGACCATGCCGTTTGCGCACCAGTTACCCAACATTCCTATTTATACCTTCCAAATTTGACAACCACAAGTGTTGGCACTATACGTGGCCATGTCCCCTGCCAGGTCACGGAAATCGACTCGGGTCGGCGTATCACACTAATACACACTGAAGCCAAAGATGAATGAAATCGGTCAAACCGTTCTTGAGATAAAGCGTTCACAACAAACGGGACGTGACGGACGGACGGAGCCGAATACTATGTCCCCCACTCCGCTTGCTACCGCGGCAGCGGGGGACAATAACTTCAAAAAGGTTGCGACAGTATGGAAAATGCACATAAAGAAATGGGGTAATTTAGATCTACAGATGAGTTAAAAAATCAAATGATAACAACAAACCAAGAAAGGTCAGGAGGAAAAGAATGGTGTCGAGCAGACTGGCAGTGGGTAATCTCAGGCAGCCCTATTATGAGGTCAGATTCAATTTTACACCCCGTCTAAATTTAGAACCTGATTTAACTAAACCCCACTTAGACCGATGCTCTGGTTTAAGTCAGTTTTAGATTCTGAAGGTGAGGTTTAGTTAAACCTCAGTCTAAGTGTAATCTTTGAGTGGTTTAACTTTTAACCTGGGGCCAGTTGTTCAAAAGATTTAATCCAGATAAAAGTAATCTGGACTGGATCAAATCTTGAAAACAGGTTGTTCAAAAGAAAAAAAAAGGATTCTGTAATCAGATTAGATCACATAATCCAATCTTGGTGTTTATCTGGATCAAACCTTGGGTTTGTGCAGTTCAAAACTTTTAGGTAGGATTGGGATACATTTGATCCAAAAAGGATGGACTATTCTGATCCCAGGAGAAGGTTGGATTCAGTGTGGATTTCAGGAGCAAAATATAATAAAACTAACTTAAAACTGGTCAAGTAATACAACATTTGTATCATGTAGTGTGTATATATACACATTCTTTTTTAATTTGTTTAATTTGCACTTGATTTGTTCAGCCATTACAATGATAAATTAGATAAAGCAGTCTCCCTATTAAAGTTGTTAGTACAGTCAATAAAAAAATAGAATTTATGAAATAATTAATAAAATAATAAAATATAAATAATAAAATCCCCAAATAATTTTCAATTTCAAGCAAAAATTATTTAAATTTAACTTTAATCTCTCACCAATAATTACATTGACACGGTCAAAAATAATTTTGAACAATCCCTTATTGCACCCCCGGTCAGTACCTCATTCTGAGGCCATGCGGGAGGATTTTCTGGGTCCTCAATAGGCTCAGGTGCATCATAAACATCATCACAGAGAGGGACATTGCGTCTGGTGGCAATGTTATGAAATACAATAGAGGCAAGATTTATGTTGCACGCTTCCGGTGGCTTTACTCACAAGTAGTTGAGGCATGCAAAGCGCCTCCTCAGAACTCCACTTAAATGCTCAATAGCACATCTTGTTTTGCAGTGAGCAGTGTTGCATGCGTGCCTGCGCCAGAGTGTTTGCCCCAAGAAAATCATCAGCCATGGTAGGAGTGGATTGGCACTGTCTCCTAATATTATGCCATCAGGTTGGTTGGTTTGGAGCTCTCAGAATAACGACTCTCCCTCAGGATACGTATATCATGGACAGACGAGGCCACTTCACAACACAGTTTATGATGATGAGGTCACCATCGGCCACAAGTTAGATGTTGATGCCGTGCCTCCCCTTTCGGTTCATGTACTCTCACTCCTGCTCATGAGGTGCTTGTATATGCACGAGTGTTGATATTGTTTTATTTTCTCTGTCTTTTCAAATAAAAACTTGAAGTGACCCCATGCTATTCCACCTGTTATTCTTCGTATAGCTTATATTTAGTCCAATTTAGAGCCCTCTTTATCTGGATTTGGTAATCCTGAAAAGTCTCTATCTGGATCAGAGTAATCCAATCCAACGTTGCTTTGAAAAACTGGGATAAAAGTGAGACGGATTACGTGATCCTGGATAGCAAAAAATTGGATTCCCAAATCCAGATCACTTTTATCCAGATAAAATCTTTTGAACAACTGGCCCCTGTTGTCTACATTTAAACCGGAGTCTAATTGCCCTAAAGACTTAGTCTGCTTCTACTGCGCATGCGCAGTAGGGTGCAACCAAGTTTCTGCAACGATTTCTGCATGTGATATATGAGACCAATGTTTGATGGTGTTTTCACACTTGGTCCTTTTCAGCCCTCAAAACAAACTCAGATTGATGACTCAGCATTTTTTGTGCATATGTGAACACAACAACTGCACTCAGACCCCTTTAAAACAAACCGTACTGTCTCAGTAGAGTTTGCTAAAAAGCCACAGTACGGTTCGCGTAAGCTAGGTATTGTGAACACAAAGCACGCCGGGTTCACTTCGCCTTTTTGCACTGTAATGTTACCTTCTTCGCTTGCCGTAGACTACCTCCTGCCCGATCGGTTCTCTACATGCGCAATACTAGTACTGCGCGAGTGCATAGAATTCCTGCTCGATTTGGACCACACATGGGTAAACATTTTACTTGACGGCAGCCTGCGACTTTTTTTAAACTTTAACAACGAAATAGTATACAAATTCACTGCAACACCAGGATATTTTGGAAAGGTTATATTTTATTTCATGATCCTTCATGTAGCCAGCGACTTCATTTTTACTTTATTAACATAATAGTATACAAATTCAGTGCAACACAAGGACATTTTAGAAAGATCATATTTTATTTCATGGTCCTTCATGTATAGATTTTTTTATTTGAATAGGCATATTGCCACATTTTGCACAAAATCGTCTATGTTCATCACTTCCAGCACAAGTCATAGGAAAATATGGAAACTATCGCGTGAAATCTTATGGAAGTGTTTGACAGTATGAGTACCTTGACAGGAATTTGCATATTAATACATAATTCATTTTTCCGATCCCTTATGTAAACCCTGTGGGCCAAAATATTTACGAAACCCCTCCTTTATCAATATGAGTATGTGATAATATGTGTCCCTCAACAGATACTCAGCACATTGACAGTGCATTTTCCACATACCGCTCTCTTGCTTTTTAGGCACCCGGTGGAGATTTTATTTTTCCCCACTGAGATCTTCAAAACAACGTCAAGTTATCCCTTTCAGCTTACAATGGATAAGAAACGGAGATTCGTGGATGCTACGAAAATAAATGGTTTTTATATAGGGGGAGGTTGATTTTTTTTTTTTCTGATGAGGGTACAGATATTCTGAATGCCTGAGTTTAAAGTAGGCTATTAATGTATCTATGTCTATATTATGAATAGGGTCGCGCACAACGCAACAAAATTTTAGGGGGAGTCAATAACTGGAGAACTTAAATATTTTATGAAAACATTTTAAAGCAACACTAAGTAACTTTTCAACCTTTATATAATATTTTCAGAACTTTTGTGATGGCACATCGACTTACAACAGGTTGAATAACACCTCTGTTATGGCCTGAGGACATCTGTATCACTTTCACTGGCACTATGCAGTTTCGAGGTGGATGGTAGGAACCCCTCCACACAAAAAACTACAAATGTGCTGACTGCTTTACAGAATACATCACTTCCCCCTTTCACTCGTTATAAAGACGGAAGTCTATGCTAACGCCTATGTGGGATTACCGCTATCATGGCAGAAGCAGCAAGAAAACCAAAGAAATTAAAAGTTTTGTCTGAGGAGACTAAAAAACGAAAAGAGAGTAACAGAATCAAAGCCCAGACAAGGATCAATATTGCCCAGGCTTTCACTCGCTGGCGTGAGCTCAGCTCAAAGACGAGGAGGGATGTCCAACCGATACTGTCTTGGCCCTGTTACTGCTGGACTAGTAAGTAACGTTACACATTGTTTTCTCTTTATAATGTTACAGTACTTTTGAGTTTGTTGTGTGGCTGGTCGTGTCACTGTGGAGCTGCGAACTATCAAGCTGGTGGCTATTTATTGCTACCACGCAAATTTCCGATAGCTAACATTAGCGTTATCATTGTGATTTGAGCATCGAAAGCGATGACTGCAAACCGCAAATATAAATGTTTGAATAAAATATGTAGCTTCCTCCTGTGGAAAGCACCAAAGATGGAAGATCAGTCATACTGAAAAATTGTGGGATTATCGTCTCAGTTTGTATGTACTTGACCAAGTAGTTTCTGTTTATTGTTAGGTAATAGTTTCAGAGACATACGGGATTCTTGTCGTGTTTTTTGTTGAGTACAGTGATTGCAAAAGAAGTTTATCAAATGCGTCAGCGCGTCTAACCACGTTGCTTGCTCTCAATAATCAGTAAAACAAAACCCGTGTGCTTTGAGTTATGACTATTCATAGTCCTGCTTATCACTAGCACCTTGCGCTGATTCGGGGGTGGGATGATACTGTTCTAAAACAAAGTTAAACATTAATTTTCAACTTTGTCATATGATATTGTGTAGCCATTATTAGATGCATTACCTCATCGCTATTCATCCCTCAAACAGCTGCTGGAAACAGAAACGTAGTTTGGACCCGTCTTGTGTTAATTTCTAAAACAACTGCACGTGACCAGGAGATCAGGATGTTTATGACGCTACGCGCTGGTGCTCATGGGAAATGGGGTCTTCCTTCAGGCAAAACAATACTGCTTTGGTCCACAGGTGCCACCAAACTCAACCAAAATGAAAGTTCCTTAGTGTTGCTTTAATCACAAAACTACCACAGTTAAAATTTAGGCTATCCTGTGCCGTTTTTAGCTTACCGGCCCTATGGGCCGATAAGCTATTGTCGTGGTGTGGCGTCCGTCGTCTGTCATCCAGAACATTTTTTATCTTTTTTTTGGCCTGATGAATTTTCGTGTAAATTTGCATTAACATACTACTACAGTGCCTGACAGAAGTCTTGTCACTTATCCAAGTTGCAGGAACAACAAATAATAACCTGACTTGTAGTTGATCAATTGGAATCAAAAATGGCTTATATGAAAGGCAAATCCCTCTAGATTATGCGAAATATACCAAAATAGAGTTTTGTGTCATTGATTGAGTTTTATAATTTAATTTGTACAGAAAGGTCAGATTTTGCTTGGACAAAAGTCATGTCGCATTGAAAAAAAATGTGGAAATTATACATACACTTTATTTTGAATACACAAATATGCCACTATAATATCAGAACATAAAGCCATGGTGCCTTGAAAAAAGAATTAATATTGCGTATGACTCCCATGAGCTTGGAGGACTGCATCCATACGTCTTGGCAATGACTGAGATAACTTGATGATGAAATCATCTGGAATGGCATAGAAAGCAGTCTTGCAGGACTCCCAGAGTTCATCAAGATTCTATGGTTTCATCTTCCAAGCCTCCTCCTTCATCTTACCCCTGAAATGCTCAATAATGTTCATGTCAGGTGACTGGGTTGGCCAATCCTGGAGTACCTTCACCTTCTTCGCTTTCAGGAACTGTGACATGGAGGCAGAAGAATGAGATGGAGCAGCAGTATAAGTAGGGCAGCAAGAACTTCTTGATATTTCAGGCTGTTGATGTTGCCATCCACTCTGCAGATCTTTCTCACACCCCCATGCTGGATGTAACAACAAACCATGATTTTTCCTCCACCAAACATGATTGTTTTCTGGGAGAACCTTGGGTCCATGAGGGTTCCAACAGGTCTTGTACGGCGACTGGCATGCAGTTCAACGGATGATTCACCAGAAAAATAAACTTTCAGCCACTTTTCCAGTATCAATCCTTACTGCGAGCTGTGGGCCTTGGCAAATGCAATGCAGGTTTTTTGTTTTCTGTTTAATGCAGACTTCTGTGTACTAATTTGGCTATGAAAACCACTTTGAGAGAGAATTTGACAAACTCTTCTTGTAGATACCGGGATTTTTGGTGACATTTTCTCATGTAGCTTCGCTGTAGTTGAAGAAGGGCTAGCCTTGTACAGTTGAAGCAACAAACGGTCCTTTCAAACAGTTGTCATACCGGGGTCTGTCTGACCTGCACTTGCCATGAACGTCACCAGTTTCTTCAAATCTTTTTCTCATCCCCTCCACTTGACATTTGGATACATTAAAGATGTCTGCCACCTCAGCAGCAGACTCAGTCTTCAGGCTCTTGATAATCAGCACTTTGGTCTGTGGTTGAATCTTTGGTATGTTGTCAGAGGTCTAGTCGCACCTCATATGAAAGTCTGGTGTGCTGGGGTTATTTCTATACACATCTGGGAATGTGTTAATTACAGTATTTGCCTTAGGTTAAACTCTAATAAGCGATTTGTTGCATCATCTGAAGAGACGACAAGACTTTTGTCCTAGCAAAAACAGATGTTATGGGCTTAGCCAAGCTGTGAACATCAGAACACTTTTTGACGGTTTCATTTTGCACCAAATTATTAATGTGAAAGCCCTTGACATTAACATGGACCATTTATTGTAACAATTGATTGGTTAGAAATAAAGTTATATGCTATTTTTAGTTACTATGTCCTTATGCGACAAGACTTTTGTCAGGCACTGTAGATCATATCTCCAGAAATTTTTTCTCAGATTTTTAATTGAATCATTTTTGTCTGTTTTATGGGCCCTTGAAATTTTGGCTCCAATGTTAAAGATAGGAATGAGAAATTTCAAAAAATTATTTCTCAAAAACTGCGCGATAAATTTTTTTCTCAATCAGGCAATCAACTAACCTTGGTACCATCAATGTACAGTGCGAGCGCCATTTTGATTGAATCGACGGAAGTGGGTCTATTGGGGGCGCTGTGCTTTATAAATATGCAAGATGACCTGTGGAGGCTAAATGGTGCAGATAGAGATTAAGTTTGTATTATCGACATATAGGAAGTCATACATGACCTATACATTGGCTATGTTAAAGTTGACCTCAGATGACTTTGAAAGGTCAAACTCAAGGTCAGGGAATATATTAACAATATATATATATTGTTCAGCTGTATTTACCTTCCATTTGCCTGTATATATTTTCCATTCCAGAATTGGGTCTAAGTACCTTCAAGTACTTTTGAGAATTGTATTCAAGCATTTTTTTTTTTACATACCATAGTGCTTGTATTTGTATCTGAGTACTACCTAATAATGCCTAATATTAGGCATCAGGCCTAATAATATTATTAGAAATATTAAAAAGTACATGTACTTGTATCCAAGTACTTTTCAAAGTACTTGACCAATCTCTGTCAGCACTTAGGAGACGGATTGGTCAAGAACTTGAATACAAGTACAAGGACTTTCGGAATTAATAGGAAGTACTCCGATAAAAGTGCAAGCACTTTTGGTATGAAAAAAAAAAAACTTGCATCCAATTCTTGAAAGTATTTGAAAGTACTTGAACCTAACTCTGTTCTATTCATTTTGTTCAAGAAACTTTTTGACATCCCTGACTATAGTATACTGTTATGACTATATTTGCTGTTCATTTTCATCAAAGTGGTATGTTTTATTTTCAACAAGATGCTCTCTTTTAGTACTCAGCAATAACAAAATTTAATGGTGTGAATTCTTTAAATCGAGTTCAATTTTTGTTATTTTGTGGCATTTGCTTCTAAAAGTACTCACGTACGCAGACTGGTGTTTGAAATATCGGAGCAAAGAATCAGTATGGGGCTAGAAGGTCTCCTTATATGTTTTAAGACATCTTTTCTGATATTTTATTATGTTTACATCAGCTAACACATGAAACATGATCCCCACAAGTTGTCAAATTCTTAAAATCTTGTTTCTTTAAAAAGATGAAAACGGACTTGTGCACTTCTGGAAATCAACCCTTCAATTGGTGACATCACCAATTGATGAGAAAAAAATGGCTAGAAGCTATCAGGACATTTCAGTCAGCTCTGGATCAGTGTGTTTTGTGGCAGAGATCTCTTTTTCTTGAGGTGACTTTGAGTTGTTTTCCAACACAGATCTTTTAAATGCGCATAAAAACTATATGATTCAAACAACAACATTAAAAGAATGACGTAAGTAAGGAAAAATTTATTTGTCTAGCGCTCTTCCCAGCACGAATGCACAGAGTGCTTCACAGAGGTAAAATAAATAAAAAATTAAA
Source organism: Gymnothorax javanicus (assembly GCA_029692085.1). NCBI lineage: Eukaryota > Metazoa > Chordata > Actinopteri > Anguilliformes > Muraenidae > Gymnothorax > Gymnothorax javanicus. Next base: position 42,383,042 of record CM056195.1, read on the forward strand.
AACATACAAAAAGTACACAGTCAGTCACAATAAAAACAAGGAGAAAACACAAAAGGCAGGGAAATACCGTGAAATTGGCTTTATATGGCTGAAAGCTTGTCTGAACAGGAGTGTTTTTAACAGTTTTTTGAAAATGAGTTCAGAGAACAAGGCTCTCAGGTACAACCGGGGCTCGAACCCGCGACGTGAGAGTCACTTCTGAACTGCAATGCAGTGCCTTAACCAAGTGAGCTATCTGGCTGCAGTAAAAGGGATTTATGTGTCCGATTTTAATCATAAGGATTTCAAAAGATTAGTACATTCCAGAGCTCACCGTCCGCGAGGAGAAACAGTCTCAGCAGACCATGGCAGAGTTTTCCAGCGGTTCTAATTTGTTTGACGTTTAGGTTTATCCCCGCTTCTCTGAGTTTTTTGTGGACTTTTTTTTTAAACAGCTCACTTAGCTATTACTTGGTTTCCTTCAGTCTTAGCTTGTGATAATTTTCAGTTCTTTGAGAGTTTGTTTCAAAAACAAACACTATGCCGTTGACGACAGTTCAGCGTGCTGTGCTAGGAAGCCACCAACACCATATTTGCTTGCGAAGAAATGTCACTGCACATTTACGTTAAGACAGAGTATGCGCAGACAGAACGCAACCAGACAACTTTCCGTTTCAACATTTACATGATAAAATTTTGCTTTTAATCGGTTTGGAAAAAGGAATATTCTACCCCTCTGCAATCGGATGAAATTGCATTCGGTTTCGGCCTGTTTATTCTGATTGAGGTGTTTATATGGAGCATTTTTATTCGGGTTGAGCTTCTAAACCGATTCTAATCAGGATATTAGGCTCCATGTAAACCCAGCTAATGAGTTAAATGAAAAGTTGTTCGAAGAAAGATGAGTTGCCAAAATTCTGACACTAAACAGATGCCATTTATGTCATAGGCAGGGGCAGAGCTAGGCTCTCAGCCCAGAGGGGGCGGAGCATTATCGAGGGGCCCCTCAGATAGTCATTGCAGTCAACTGTAAAACAATGGATAGGCCAATATCTTATTCTATCTGACCCAACACATTCACTGACACACGTAAATGGGCAATTTGGGGACGCATTTTCCAACATAGCCACTAGGTGGCAGCAAAATCATACAGGGTATGGCTGCTAGGCGTCTGCTAAACAAGAATATTTCCATTTATTCCGAGCCTTTGGCGAGGTATACATGAGAATTACTACTCATGTTTTATAAATTTGATATCTTAATAGGACTTGATTTTCCCATTTTTTTTGCCACTAGTCAGTCGGGCTCCTTGCAGAAAAATGTCACTAACCCTCCAGATTTTACAAGCCTGACTGAAAAAGACTGTGAAATTTAATTACACAGGTACAAACTTTATTAAAAAACTATAAAAATCAAAAAGAAATTTAAATGAATAAAAAACATCAACAGTTTAAATGAAACAGATAATTTCAGACATTAAGTAAGCAAAAAGGCAAGAGCCTTCCATTAGATGTAATCTGTGTGTACATCCATTAGATGTAATGGTGTAAAACCCACTGCAAAATCTGGAATACCTATATTAGCGAGCCCACTTTACAAACCCTAAAGGAATATGCTGCAAGAAAAAATGCTGACCGTGGATCTTGCTCTCTCACTGTAAAGACACTGTGCCAGAGACTGAACAAGTGATAGTGCCAATGACCAGGAGAAAGCTGAGAACCACCTAACTTTTATTGCATTTCATGTGTCAGAAACAGTATATGACTCGTCGGATATGGCCAGCTAGCAAGCTACGAAACGCAAGCGTTTACGCAGCTGCAGAGCCAAGTGCACGCTATGAGTATATCTGTTCTGGCACTGTATTTCAGCAGAGAGCATACTGGATATTTGTTGAGTCCCTGCACTTTTAACTGCACAGTTTTGCGTACAAGTTAATTTGCTTGTGCGTGAAGCAGCACTCCCAAAACACAATCTTTCTTTTGTAGAATCTGGAAATATAAGTGACAAATGGCTGATAAGCTCGGTCCAGAGCCAGGCCAAATAGCAATAGAACTTTTATGGCCTTCTCCCTAGGATGTTCCTGCAGCCTGCATGTGAAAGGTGTCGGTGATCTTTCTGTTACTTTGTACGGGGGGGTAGTTGCAAAGCCCTGGCTGAGACAATGCCCCATGTATTACTGTCCTCCATCTTAAGTCCAGTTATATTAATCTGTTTAAGATAATCTAAATCTCTGGGACTTTCATAACATGTTTATATGCTCAATATCCTGTTAAGAAATCACTTATATACTTATAACCCAATTAAACTATGTATTAATTCATTTTAAGACTTTTACATGACCACTGCATCATATTAGTACATATTCATATCATGTTTGGTCTTGTTATTCTCAGGAGAATCCAAGGAGTTGAATGGAGTATGTTTCATTCCCATGGAAATTATGGTTCATTCCCTTTTGGAAACTCCTGAGAATTTGGTCAGAATCCTCTCTGGTAATCACCCTATTCTTCTCTCTCTGCTGAAGTGTTTTATTACATCCTCCCAATGGTGGAAACCCAAAAACCAGATTCGACCCCTCTTCCAGGTGTTTATGGCCATGCCGCCTGGATCAAAGGCGTGATTTGGCTTAAAGCAAAGAGAAACAATCCATTCTGGGAAGATCGTATCCGATCTGTCCCGGCGTACGTAAGTGCGTGAATAGCCATTCCCTATGCCGTATGTAGCCAATCTATAGAGTCAGGGAAGATCGTATCCGATCTGTCCCTGCGTACGTAAGTGCACGAGTAGTCCTTTTCAATTATGTAATATCGTAATTCGAACTTCCCGCGCACATTAGTGCGTGTATCCTTTTCCTCCAGGTATGACTTTATTCTCCTTTTCTAAATTGTGTGTAACTTGTAATTGGCTTAGTGTTGATTTGTTTGATTTAAGCTTTAGCCTACCTGGTGAATAAATTATTGTTATTCTTGTTAAGCTTGCGTGGTCTCCGTGACTCTTAATCCTTTTATTCTTTCTAGCCACGTTACGACCGGTACTTAGGGGGCGAGTCCTTATCATTCCAGACTAGCTAGCTGATGTTTTAAAGGTAGTGATGGGTTTTAAGTTGGATTGCAAGTTACGGTCTACTTATATAAAGGGTTTATGTAGTATCGGTCCTGGGGATTTGGCCTTAAGGGCACCCTTGGGCTTATAAGCCGGTGCCTGGTCGATCCCCTTAAGGGGCCCTGTGGTGCACATAAATCTGGGTTCGTGATATGTTTATGCCAAAGTTGCTACTATCATGGTAATTTCTTCCATCCTCTAGAACTCTCACCGAACTGAGATCCGGCAACTGCGTTATTACCCGGGGGCGTCGGTTGAGTAACTGGTTTTCACGGAAGAGTCTGGCGGCGTAGCTGCCCTGAGATTCACGCACGTGTCCCTAAACTATAAATTCTAATTCTAAGTTGGAGTCAGATATTTAACGAGGGTATAACTAAATTCATCATTATAAATTTATTATGGAGTCAGATTAATTGTAACCGTTGTGCTTTTGTGCCCCGTTGTTCGAACGGAGAAAATATATCCATTTTATTGTGATTCGCATCAGCCAGGACGTCGCGCGTGCTAATACCAGGAATCCACACGCATAAACCTTCAACCCCGGTTCTTCCGTCTTTGGTCGAGCTGCGTGGGTCTTACACTTTGCTCGCAACTCAAATAGGGGGCAAGTTAATTTGCAAGTTCGCTTTTAATTGCTGTTTCTTCCCCCTGAAGGTGTGTTTTCATTTAGTAACTCCCGGTATTCTGCACCATTAGGCCATATGAGGTTAAAAAATGAACTTCTTAACAGTTGTACACTACCGGTCAAAAGTTTTAGGACTCTCCAATTTTTCCAATTTTTTTAATAGAAATTATACAGTTTAATGTCTCATTGTACACTGGAATGAAAGCATAGACATAATAAAACAAATTAACAATCGAAGTTAAAAGAGAAATCATGGAATCAATTTATAAACCAAAATGTCATTTAAACTTTTGACTCAAAGTAGCCACCTTTGGCAGATATAATGGCTGAACACACTTGTGGCACTCTTTCTACAATGGAAATCAAATATTCTTCAGAAAGTTCTTCCCAACTCTGTTGCAGAAGTTCCCATAAATTTGTGGCACTTGTAGGTTGCTTTGCTTTCACTGTTCTGTCCAGTTCATCCCAAACCATCTCGATGGGGTTTAAATTTAAGGGGACTGTGCTTGACCACTCCATGTTTTCAAGCTTACCGTCTTGTTCTCTTTTCCTAAGGTTGTTTTGGTTGAGCTTGGGCTTAGGTTTTGGGTCATTATCTTGCTGTAAGATGAACCCCTGACCAACTAGGTGCATACCAGAGGGTACTGCATGGCGCTGCAGAATGCTGTGGTAGCTGTTTTGGTTCAGAGTGCCTTTCACGCTATAAGTCACTGACCCTGGATTCAGCTAAACAGCCCCAGACCATCACGCTTCTTCCTCCATGTTTGACAGTTGATGTCACACACTGAGGAACCATCCTTTCACCCACTCGACAGCGTACAAAAAACCTGGGTAACCTTCCCTTTTATTTAAAACTTCTGGCAGTTCACCACTTACCTTTGTACCATTTCAAGCTATTAGTTGGACTGGAACTGCATAATTTTCAATAAAAAAACTGGAAAAATTTGGGTGTCCAAAAACTCTTGACCAATAGTGTATCTACAGTTATGCCCAAAATTATTCATACCCCTTTCAAATTTTGGGTTTTTCGAGATATTTTTTGACAAATCAAATTTATTCTTGCACAAATGGCACAGGAAGTTGACATAAGGCTGTAAGAAGTAATTTTTATAAGAAACACAATACTTTTTGGAATTTTGACAGATTTAGAAAAAAATGCCATGTCCAGAATTATTCATACCCCTTTCTCAGTAATCGATGGAAAAGCCTTTATTTGCGATGACAGCCTCCAAACACTTCCTGTGGTAGATCACAAGGTTTCTACAGCTCTTCATGGGGATTTTGGCCCACTCCTCTTAGGCAAACTTCTCCAGATCCTTAAGGTTTGAGGGTTTCCTTGCCATGACCTTTGACTTCAGTTCTCTCTACAGATTCTCAATAGGATTGAGATCGGTGCTCTGGCTTGGCCACTGCAAAACGTTTACTTTGTTGTCCACTAACCATTGACTTGACTGATTTGACCGTGTGGTTAGGATCATTATCCTGTTGGAAGATCCATTCCTGCCCAAGACTATTTGCTGAAAAGCAGCCCCAGAGCATGATACTCCCGCCACTGAGTTTGATCGTTGGGACCGTGTTTTTTGGGTTGAACACTTCACCTTTCTTACGCCACTTACACTTCTCCAACCCAGACACACAAAAATTGTCAAGCCTTCACAAAAGCTCACCTGGATGAAGATATAAGCTTCTGGCTGTTAATGTTATGGACGGATGAAAAAACGATGGAGCTGTTTGGGTACAGATATGTCTTTCGTTTGGCATAAGAAAGGTGATAATACAGTTTAAGGTGGACTGAAAACAGTGCAGTCCAGTTTGTATTTCGGATCAGCATATTTCCCAATGCTGTAGTGTTCCACCAGTTTTTCTGTCAAATCTGTGATGAACAGTCTACCACATCTTCCCTGCTTCAGTACATGTTCTTCCAACAGTCCTTGAATTACCCTTTCTCTGAGGGCTCTCGGAGAAAGTTTTTCACTCTGTCTATTTACAGCATCATCTGCATACAGTATATACATTGACGAGAGTGATGTCCCGTATACGATGATGAAACGGTGAAAAAAAATGTTAAACTTTTTGTACGAGTACGCAAAGGTTCCCAACTTCTGGTCCAAGACATCCACGGCACCCGTGTGTTAGTTATATGTCTCAATAATAACAGATTTCTCAACAGTTCGGTGTCCATCTGGTTGACCTCTAGCCTGAATATGCTTGTGCAGTGTATTATTCATGCTTATCGTTGAAATAAAATGGACTTGTTTTGTGTTATGCCAAGCACAGGCCACCATATTTCCTGACCGCATGAACACAGGTACGCTTTTATCAATATGCAAGTTCTTTAGACAGAGACCACCTGGAATGTGAATTCGGCCCAATTTTACAGTGCCACATGCTCCAATTCCAGGATGCTCCAGTTGCCTGTACAATTGTCAGAGAAGTTGGTGAAGTCATTGAGATGTGGCAAAAATATTGTTTCAGTTATTGAAAAACCAGGGAGTTTTTCCATTTTATCCTGGCCGCAGTAGCTGAGAAATTTTAGGGCTGATCCAGTTTTGCTTTCACACAAAATGAACTTTTTTCCCAGCATGTTGGTTTCGAAGGTAAGTATTGTTGGAAATGCACTCTCCCTTTGAACTTTATGTTTTCATCTATTGCCAATTAACTATGCGGTGCGTAGTATACATGGGATCTCATAAGTTCATCAGCGATTTTATTTTCCACGGAGGATAAATCTGTCAACTGAACTGTCAGCAAAATGTAGAAACAATGTCAGTTCTCATAACGGTCTTGGGATATGACTTCAAAGAATGGCAAATTTGTATTCTCCAATAATCTATTTGATGTTTTTGATACAATCCCAAAGCAATCTGCAAAGCAATAAAAGCTCTCATCTCTGCAGCATTGGTTTTGTTCCCATTTGTGGAAACGAGAATTCAAAGGCAATGGTGGTGGGTTAAACAATAATTCCAGTGCATATCGATTTTTCTCATCGGCCATAATCTTAAATGCCTCATCTGGGAAGAAAAGTATGAAGTAATCCACAGGAGAGTTATCATCGGTACCAACTACGAGAGCACGTCTCCTTGTGAAATGTGGCAGCCAGTCACTTTCAAAAGGGTCATTGTCATTGTAAACCTCCCACTGAAAGTCTGGTTGCTGTTGTTAAGCAGAAGTCCTGTTGGATTTAGGTCATAGCATCACAATACTTTGAGACTAGTCATAGTGCACCAGCTCACCAAATTTCTTACATCTTGGTGAAATGGGCCACGAAGGCTGCTTTGTTGAAATTTTCAGGGGGCGCTATGGAGCCTTTTGCCATACCCATATGAAAAACCTAAACACTTGAAAAGTTTATGCCAGACCTGATGCATGTCCATAATTTCATAAGTTTTCAAGCATGTTTGAAAGAATGATTTGTGGTCGCTATCTTGCCAATGGGCCACGCCTATGCCTAAATACAATCAAATCAAAGTACGTTACACTTAAGACCTAGGGCTCTAAATTCGTAGACCAGGTGCAGGCGCGGCGCAGGCGCGGCGAATGGGGGGTGCGCCGCGCCAACGGGGTGTGTCCAGGCGTATGTTACAATTTCGTGCCCGGGGTAGCCTGGCGCAAGTACTCCTCTGTCCCGCCTCGGTCCTTCCTGGCGGCGCAAGTGGCAAAGAGGGAGGAGAGAAGGCGTGTTTGGGTATAACACAGCCAAGTCAAATCTTCACCAATCAAATGAGCTCCTCTCCTCACCTTTAATGTGTTGGAATATAGAAGCCTCTGTCCTATATCTGCATGATGCGTTAATATTGCATTTTACTTTCCTGCTTCAGGCATGTTTTCTGCACCGCTTACGTCTATATTAAGCATTACGAATATGAGTTAGCTGGTTAGCTAGGGCATTCGCAAATTATCACCATTAGCGAACTTGAATGGAATTTCAAAACGAAACTACGTCAGATCATTCAAACTTATGAAGTTGGAATGAAATACGACGGTTGCTCATTTATTTCTTCTGCCTGCATCATTGGGAAGAGAAACGATGGATAGCGTGTTCCTATTATTACACCCTGTTGCCGCTTAAAATTTTGGGATTAACATGCATGGACAACAATGCAAGATACGTTACACATTTATTTTCAATTTGTTATCTTAACTCAGTACGAGATCATAGCAATCAGGCTGTATTCCTTTCCCCCACTAAAAACGATAAAACCTAAGTGACAATAATTGTAGCCTAGTATTAAGCCGTTCGCACACTGGACGCGAAACGAATTTTTCACACGACAGATTGCGTTGAACGCAGTGTCTACGTGTCCGAAAGTCTGCAGTAGACAGGGTTTTAATATATTTCCGTGTCCGACAGTCGGATGGTTTCAATATAACTCTGTGTCCGACAGTCGATTATTGTTTTTAATTTCTTCAAATCTACTTTATTTTTTAGATATTAAACGTGAATGTTTTGATAAGAGGGCTCAGTTCTTCAAGACGAGTACCGAGAATTTCAATCAATGTTTCTGTTTAAGCTCTGCTCAATAAAGTGAGTCGACATTGGCGCGGGACAATGTACAATGCCTGTCGGACACTAAATGCAAAATACTCCGTGTCTGACAGGCAAAAAAAAGAGGACGATTAGAACAGATTGATAACGAAATAAAGAATAAAAAGAAACATTTTAACAACAAACAGAACATCCAATGAGCACAGCGACTTATTTATTTGCGGGCCATCTTTTTTGGATGCTCTGTTTGTTGGTGATATATTTTTATTCTTTATTTCGTTATAAATCTGTTCTCACATCAATACTTTTACTTTTTGCTGGCTGCCGGACATGGAGTATTTTGCATTTCGCCTCGGACTGTCTTGATCGTGCATGCGATAATTTATTCACACTGTCAATGGTCATGGAATTGATTTGCTCACTGACTACAAGCACTATTTTATCTCTGGTGTGGAAATAAAGCGTGAATCTGTTCGATCCATCTGACTAATTTTCAAAAGAGAGACCGAATTAAGACTGTTGTCTATCTTCAACGGAAGAAAACACACAAATAAAAAGACCAAGAAAAGTCGATAGCTATCAATTTGCATTTTGTGAAGGTCGAACACAAACATGGCCAAGTTTGCACGTCTAATAATTCCTGGAATACTCGAAAAATTAGAACTTTTATGACTTTCGGACACGGAGATATATTGAAACCCTGTCCGACTTTCGCGTCTTTGCATTGACTTTGACTGTAATCGGTCGCGCGAAAAATTCGTTTCGCGTCCAGTGTGCAAGCAGGCTTTACTGATCATAGAACGCAAGCATTATATATAGGCAGTTTGTGGTTGGCTGAGAAAGATGTGAAGTCGTTAGTTTGCATCAATGATTCAGCTGCGTTGATTAAGCCAGGCGGAGTTTCCATTACGCGTGCCAACCGCCTTTAATCTGACATCAGGACAATCGATATAGATACTATAATTTATGTCCTGATTCAGATAGTTACATTAAATAGTGGTTGCTGTAATTATTTATTGCATTGAAATGTGCCTGACATTCTGGAAACCTGCCTGTGAGGTTTCGGTGACGTGTGCGCACTGTGCGCCGGTCAGCCAAATTACCACTGCACAGAAAGTAAACCAGGTTGGAGCTGGCGAGCTTTCTGCGCAACTTCAGCGAAGACTTTTTCTACGAAATTTTCACTGCGTCTTGATGAATATGTGGTACCTCCCCCTACTACGCCGCCACACCCATCTCGGCGCGCATCCGTCTACCAAATTGCCAAAGTGGCTGCGCACGGTGTTGCACCGCACGAAATTACCACTGCGCGGGCTGCACCGGACGAAATTACCACTGCGTGGGCTGCGCCACGCTACGCCACGCTGCGCCACCCTGCGCTGCGCCAAGAAATTAGAGCCCCTAGGTGCAAAGTTTATTGAGTTTTTGCACATCTTAAAGGCCTAAAAAATGTGTTCATAAAATGAAGATGGACGTAGGAAATGCACTTTTTTTTTGGCTTCCTGTTGGGTGAAAAAAAAGAGAGAAAAAAGCATAAAATCCAGCATGATGAAACTAATGATGCCATCAAATTTCATGAACATCCAAGCACCTTTATCCTGATGTAACTCAGTGTCTGGGGATGCTATGGACCACCTAGGCACTCCCAAGCTCATTTCGGCATGTGGATTTCTTCAGGATAGGACCGTTATCAAGCCTGCGAAGTATGAAGTGGATGGAACAATGTATGTTTGAGTTCCAAAAACTTCCTGTTTCATGGCAAAATATGGAAATTTGCCATATGATACCTCTGATTGGCAAAAAAAGTCACAAAGTCCATTCAAAATAGAATTCTCGTTCGGTTTTGATCATGGCATCTAGAGACTTACAACCCCAATTCCGAAATAGTTGGACAAAGTGTAAATTGTGAATAAAATCAAAACGCAATGACTTTCAAATCACACCAGCCAGTATTTTGTTCACAATAGAACAGAGATAACACAGCAAATGTTGAAATTGAGAAAGTTTACAATTTTATCCACAGAATGAGCTCATTACAAATTTGATGGCTGCTAAAGGTCTCAAAAAAGTTGGGACAGGGGCCTGTTTACCATGGTGTAGCATCGCATCTTCTTTTTAACACTGAGTGGAGGCATCTGGACATTGAGGAGATAAGTTTCTTGAGTTAAGCCGTTGGAATTTGATCCCACTCTTTTTTTCTTTTTCTTTTAAATTAATTTGGCATCTCCAATTCCACCCGAATCTGGAATGCCCAATTGGTGAACTATGTACAAGGCACAAGGCTTGCTCGTATGCGACCCCTTGCTGCTAGTTCAGAAGAGTGCAGACAGTTTGTGGCTCTCCTCCGAAGCATGCGCCCGTCAATCACCACTTCTTATACGTACACTCATTGGTTGAATCGTCGCAAGTTCAGAACGAGGGCGGAGGATACCTGGACATGAACAGGCTTAGAATTTTCCTGATGAGCGCCCGACTGGCCAACATGAGGCGCTTGAGCAACGAACAAGGCAACTATTATTTTCCCTCCGCGGCAGTCCCTTCCCAATTTGCAACCCTGTAGCGCAATGGTCAATTGTGCGCTACTCTGAAAAAGCTGTCGACCACTGCCGGTTGGTTCAAGGCAGGGAGCGTACCCGCGGCATGACAGTCACTTCTGCTTCGCAACGCGATGCTTTACCGAGTGAGCTATCCGGCAGCCCTATCCCACTCTTATTTAATACAGGCTTCCAGCTGCCGGAGAGTTTTAGGTCTCCTTTGACGGACTTTTCATTTAATTATTCCCCAAATGTTCTCCATTGGTGAAAGATCAGGACTGCAGGCAGGCCAGTTCAGCACACGAACTCTTCTACTACGAAGACATGCTGCTGTAATAGCTACAGTATGTGGTACAAGGCCTTTTCTGGAATAGATGTCGTCTGGAGGGGAGCATATGTTGCTCTAAAACCTTTATATACCTCTCAGCATTCATGGTGCTTTTTAAAACATGGAAGTGTCCCACACCATATGCACTAATGCATCCCCATACCATCAGAGATGGTGGCTTTTGAACTGAACGCTGATAACAGGAGGGCTGGTCTTTCTCCTCTTTAGCCCGGAGGACATGACACCCATGATTTCCAACAAGAACGTCAAATTTGGACTCGTCTGATCATAGGACACTTTGCCACTTTGCTACAGTCCATTTTAAATGAGCCTTGGCCCACAGAACACGGCGGCACTTCTGGATCATGCTCAACAATGGCTTCCTTTTTGCATGATAGAGTTTCAGGTGGCATCTGTGGATGGCACGGCGGACTGTGTTTACAGACAGTGGTTTCTTGAGGTATTCCTGGGCCCATTTAGTAATGTTAATGACAGAATCATGCCGGTGAGTGATGCAGTGGCGTCTGAGGGGGGAAGATCACAGGCATCCAGTAAAGGTTTTCGGCCTTGTCCCTTACGCAAGAGATTTTTCCAGTTTCTCTGAATTTTTTGATGATGTTATGCACTGTCGATGATGAGACCTTCAAAGCTTTTGCAATTTGACGTTGAGGAACATTGTTTTGAAAGTATTCCACAATTTTTTTACGCAAGCCTTCACAGGTTGGAGAGCCTGTGGCCATCTTTACTTCTGAGAGACTCAGCCTCTCAAAGACATCCCTTTTATAGCCAATCATGTTACTCACCTGATGCCAGTTAACTTAATTACTTGCTAAATGTTCTTTCAGCTGATTCTCTTATTGTCCCCTGCCGCCGCAGTAGCGAGCGGAGCGGGGACATAATATTCAGCTCCATCCGTCCGTCACGTCCGTCCAGCCGTCCGTCACGTCCCGTTTGTTCTAAACGCGATATCTCAAGAACGGTTTGACCGATTCCATTCATCTTTGATGTCAAGGTGTTTTGGTGTGATACGCCAACCCCAGTCAATTTCCGTCACCTGGCGGGGGACATGGCCACATTTCATGGCAACACTTGTATATTAATTGCTTTTTCAGCCCTTTTTTTGCCTGTGTCCCAACTTTTTTGAGACCTGTTATAGCCAGAAAAATTGAAATAAGCTCATTTTATGGATAAAATTGTAAACTGTCTCAGTTTCAACATTTGAAATGTTATCTATGTTCTATTGCATATAACATATTCACTCGTGATTTGAAGTCATTGCATTTTTATTTTATTCACAATTTACACTTTGTCCCAACTAATTTGGAATTGAGGTTGTATTTTCAAGTCTTGGCAAGTTTCTTGTGCCCTTCAGTTTTGTGTGTCTATGTAAAACAGGCCGCGAGAGCTGCTTCTTTCAAGTTTTATGAGCAGAACCTGTGCAGTAGTGAATTCACCATGCAGGATTTTATGTATTGTCATGAAATTTTTTCATCAAACTAGAAGTGACAAGCCTGATGCATGTGCAAAAATTATGTAAAAAAAAATTATTATATGCATGTATAAAAAATGATAAGGGGCTTTACAGAGCCAGCGTGCCACTCCTAGGCCCAATGGCAATATCAAATCAAGGAACATTATACTAACAACCTGGGCGCAAAGTTTTGCAAGTTTTCTGCATCCTTAGGGTCTAAACTTGTTCATAAAATGGAGACTGAAGCAGGAATTCCAAAATTGCTAACTTCCTGTCTAGCAAAATTTTTTTTCAAAAAACAAAAATAAAATCCATTAAGATGAATCCAATAATCATGCCAAATTTCATGAAAATCCAAGCTACTTTATCCCTACATGATCGCATAAGCCATCTGGGTAGACCAAACTCAGTGACTACTAAACTCCATAATTTCACGCCATCCTGATTAATGTGCCAATTTTTGAGAATTTTCAAGTGTGTTCAGGCCTTCAACAATGCAATTCATTTGACAGAATACTGCCACCACTACTATTACTAGTAATAATAATAATAATAATAGTAATAATAATAATAATAATAACCAGAAGAAGAAGAACAGATCTTAAAGGGCCTTCACACCACTCGGTGACCCTAATGATAGCTAGAGGGCACTAAGGGAGCACATACCTCTTGCCAGCTGGGTTTGATTCACCAGTGCTAGCTTCAGAATCCAGACCTGTATCTGGATTGGTCTGGGAATTTAATCACCTTTTCTCATTCATACAATCCAACTTCCCATGAAATTTTATGGTATTCCGTGGAATAGTTTTTGAGTAATCCTGCTGTCAAACTCACAGATAAACACATACGCAAGTGATCACAGTACCTCTTGGCGGAGGTAATATGAACTCCAGCAGATACAATAGGGCCTTTGCACCATTTGATGCTAAGGCCCTAATTACTTGTAACAAATAAACAAAAACAGAAGATATCGGTTAGGGGACAAATAGTTTTTTAAGGCACTGTACATATATGTGGTTTTTTTTTTTTCAGAATTATAGACTGACTGAATACTAGAGTAGAATTATAGTTTTTCCATTTGGCAAAGCTATGCCTGTGTCTGTTCAGAAATTAATCAGATAAAATTGAAAACATGTATACTTAAATTAGTCTGGGAGATTGACTGGCCTTTTTCCACAAATGTCTGAAACCCGCCATTACATAGTTACCCTCTGCATTTATATTGTAAAAGAAGATATACCACCAAGTGGAGTACACTTCTAAATTCACTTTTAACTATCCGATCTTCCCAATGGCTCCTGTGAAACTTGTTATGCCCTCATGTGGTGCAAAGCTGTAACAGCACCAGGGGCATGTTTTTGTGAGGAAATCCAGTTTGTTACGCTGTGCTTAGATGGTTGCTAATTCAATTCAATACTGTGCACTGGCAAAAAGTCAGTATATATATTTTGCATGTGGCATCAAAGTACTTCATAGACAATTTGTTTTTTACATCAAATTCACATCACTTACTTTTGACTACCCATAATCTAATCAGAAATAGCATCAGTCCCATAGAATAATTTTGAATTAACTAGTGGACGAAACAATTATCCCTTCAGAGAAATTAATACAAATTTACGGGAATGGATCACATAAATAGAGCGAGTTAGCATTTATCTGGGGGGTGAGATTCTTGGACTGAAGAGAACTTACAATTAAAAGTTTTTTTCAATTGATTAAAAGTAATTTCTCAAGTCAAGTCTATTGTCACTGCTGATTAGGTGAAAAAAAAAATTATGGAGATAATACCAACTCAGAATTTTTTTCTAGAAGACATTAATGCTAGCAAAGAGGCTGGCAAGGGGAGGGATAGTAATGCTTCACATTCAAGAATACAGTCGTATTAAGATCAAAAACCTACAGAAAAATTACACAGAAAATAAACAAAATTTATTAATCTCCTACACAAATTTAACAGTTTGTTTTTTTTTTAATAATAGGGAGGAGACAGGTGACAGGCATAGCCTCCCCACTTCCCCCCTTTCTAAATTTAATTATGATGCAACCTCACCGAGGAAGTTGCATCTCATTGCACAGATGTCATTAAGAGAGGAAATGGTTAACCTGTCTGCACATGCCAAACTGGCTCAATGACACCTGAGACCACTTCCTAGGCGACCAGTAATTTGGGATTTTGGGACGGGGACTCCCGCTTCCCCACCCCTGCCTCCCCTCAGGTCTTTTTATGCTTCAGTAGCTTTGCAGATTATGTTTAATTAAAATGTCACTCTAGGCAAATGTATAATGACATACATCCCATTGGTGCTGTACCTGAGTTCACAAATGAAAAAAAACAGGACTCTATGGGAATCCAGAGCCAGTTGTTTTTCCTTTTGGTTGTCTTTATTTTTTCTTTCCTGATTGGGAAAGTTGCACTACACACCCACAGACATGATGTCAGAAAAAAATATAATTCAGTTTTGTTTTGTACCAGTCAGTTTGATTTTTTTACAAGACTTGATCAAAACCTTGTAGATGACTTGACCGTTTATGGTCCAAATGGAAAATTGTGGGCAATGAGCAATGTCCAATGGGGAAAATACATGTACTCTCGCCGGCCGACAAATGATATAACTTCATCTGTCACTAAGCCACGGCCATCCGTGGATGTTGGGCTGGACGTTGCCCAAGAGAAGCACTAAAAATTCAATCAAGAATGTGAAAATCTGGCTCTGAATGGCCCCAGTATCTGCCTTTTTTAGAGTACCCTTGTAATCAGCAGTTTTTTAAATTATTGCAAAATCACTAACTTCACCATACTATCGCTGGTGCTACAAAAAAAAGCTGAAAATCAGCAAACACGGCAAAACCCTCCTTCACCAGCTGGATTCAGGCATCCATGCATCAGATTGTATTGTGAATGTTTTCACATCATGCACATAGGGTCAAATGCAAAAGTAAAAGAAAAACATAAGGTTTTTTAACCTATGAAAAGAATTGCCTTAGCATTTGTGCTCTAGCTTTAGTACAGAGATTTTGATAGATCAATACACATTTAAAATATACTTAGCTATCACAAAAAAGTTATTAACATAGGATTTTCAGTGTAAGGAAAACATGGTGTGAATAATTTTTAAAAGTTGATAAAGTGGGTCGGAAGTCCCTGGGAACTTGAAATAATCAATTTTCTTGTATCTATGAGTTTTGGATCCCAGATGTGTGCGGTATACATCCACAAAGTATGAGAGGATGACTACTTTTCCCTAAACAAATTTAGAAATCCTATGATTTTCCTTTCTCAGTGGCTGGACTCAAATTGGGCAAAAGGCCATCATTGATCATTTCATATATGTTATTCTACCAATTTATTTATTATTCCTCCTCATCTTCCTCTTCTGCCGTTTTACGGACCTTAACTACTTCCACATACTTCAACATATTCAAACTGTTCAAACTTCAAATTATTCAGCCCGATTCAGACATTATCGGGTTTATGCAGAATTTTCCAAAAATTCATAATTTCTGAGATATTCCACGTTTTCCAAAAAATTTTTCCCATTAGAAATGAATGCGGAACTCTAGCCACACTCTAGCCTGCTCTGATCAGAGCCAAGCAACCACCCAGACCATCATAGGAACTGCCTAGCAAAGCCTTAGCAACCATCAGGAGTGCCTTGCCAACCGCCTAGCAACGCCTTAGCAACCACCCAGAACACCTTTGCAACCACCTAGCAACGCCCTAGCAACCTCCCAGAACACCTTTGCAACCACCAAAACCACCTGGAACACCATAGCAACCGCATAGGAACGCCATAGCAACCAAACACAACACAATAGCAACTGCAAAGCAACGCTCTAGCAACCACACAGAACACCTAAGCAACTGCCTAGCAACGCCTTAGCAACCACCCTGAACACCATAGCAACTGCCTAGCAACCACCCGGTACACCTTAGCAACCACCTAGCAATGCCCTAGCAACCAGACAAAACACCAAAGCAACCACCTAGCAACGCCCTTGCAACCACCCAGAACACCTTAGCAACCGCCTTACAATGCCTTAGCAACCACCTGAACACCATAACAACCGCCTAACAACCACCCGGTACACCTTGGCAACCACCTAGTAACGCCCCAGCAACCACCCAGAACACCAAAGCAACTGCCTAGCAATGCCTAAGCAACCACCCTGAACACCATAGCAACCACCTAGCAACCACCCGGTACACCTTAGCAACCACCTAACAACGCCCTAGCAACCACACACAACACCATAGCAACTGCCTGGCAATGCCCTAGCAACCACCCAGAACACCTTAGCAACCGCCTTACAATGCCTTAGCAACCATCTGAACACCATAACAACCGCCTAACAACCACCCGGTACACCTTGGCAACCACCTAGTAACGCCCTAGCAACCACCCAGAACACCTTAGCAACTGCCTAGCAACGCCTGAGAAACCACACAAGACACCATAGCAACTGCCTAGCAACCACCTGTTACACCTTAGCAACCGCCTAGCAACACCCTAGCAACCACAAAAAACACCATAGCAACTGCCTAGCAATGCCTTAGCAACCACCCAGAACACCTAAGCAACTGCCTAGCAACCACCCGGTACACCTTAGCAACCACCTAGCAATGCCCCAGCAACCACCAGAACACCTTAGCAACCACCTAGCAACCACCCAGAACACCAAAGCAACCAAGCTGCCCTAGCAACCACCCAGCTTAGCAACCCCTTAGCAACCACCCTGAACACCATAACAAACCACAACCAGCAAACCACCTAGTAACGCCCAGCAACCACCTTAACAACCACCTAGAACAATGCGTTAGAAACCATCCTAGAACCACCATACTGCCTAGCAACACCATAGCAACCTGCCTTGCCCTAGCAACCTGAACACCTTAGCAACTGCCTAGCAACCTTAGCTGAAACCACCTAGCAACGCAACCACCTTAGCAACCACCCAGCAACCAGCAACTGCCTGAACACCATAGCAACCGCCTAGCAACACCCTTGCAACCGCACAGAACACCATAGCAATTGCCTAGCAATGCCCTAGCAACCACCCAGAACACCTTAGCAACCACCTAGCAACGCCTTAGCAACCACCCAGAACACCATAGCAACTGCCTAGCAATGCCCTAGCAACCACCCTGAACACCATAGCAACCACCCAGAACACCTTAGCAACCGCCTAGCAATGCAACCACCCAGAACACCATACAACCTAGCAAGCAACCACCTAGCAACCACTGCTGAACAACCATAGCAACTGCACAGCAAATGCCTAGCAACACCATAGCAACCTTAGCACCACAGAACACACCAACACCATAGCAACTGCCTAGCAATGCCGTAGCAACCACCCAGAACACCTAAGCAACCACCTTACAATGCCTTAGCAACCACCTGAACACCATAACAACTGTCTAACAACCACCCGTTACACCTTGGCAACCACCTAGTAACGCCCCAGCAACCACCCAGAACACCTTAGCAACTGCCTAGCAATGCCTAAGCAACCACCCTGAACACCATAGCAACCACCTAGCAACCACCCGGTACACCTTAGCAACCACCTAACAACGCCCTAGCAACCACACACAACACCATAGCAACTGCCTAGCAATGCCCTAGCAACCACCCAGAACACCTTAGCAACCACCTTACAATGCCTTAGCAACCATCTGAACACCATAACAACCACCTAACAACCACCCGGTACACCTTGGCAACCACCTAGTAACGCCCTAGCAACCACCCAGAACACCTTAGCAACTGCCTAGCACCACCGCCTGAACACCATAGCAACCACCCAGAACACCATAGCAAGCAACGCACCATAGCAACACCTTAGCAACCACCCAACCACCTAGCAACGCATCCTGAACACCATTAGCAACCGAACACCTAGCAACACCCTAGCAACCACACAGAACACCATAGCAACTGCCTAGCAATGCCCTAGCAACCACACAGAACACCATAGCAACTGCCTAGCAATGCCTTAGCAACCACCCAGAACACCATAGCAACCACCTGCCTAGCAATGCCTTAGCAACCACCCTGAACACCATAACAACTGTCTAACAACCACCTTGGTACACCTCAGCAAACCACCTAAACCAACTAGCAACCACCCAGAACACCATAGCAACCACCTAGAACACCCTAGCAACCAACACCCAAAACACAATGCCTAAGCAACCTGCCTAGCAACACCATAGCAACCACCCAGAACACCTAAGCAACCACCTTACAATGCCTTAGCAACCACCTGAACACCATAACAACCACCTAACAACCACCACAACACCTTAGCAACCACCTAGTAATGCCCTAGCAACCACCCAGAACACCTTAGCAACCACCTAGCAACGCCTTAGCAAACCATCTGAACACCATAACAACCACCTAACAACCACCCAGAAGCAACACCTTGGCAACCACCTAGTAACGCCCCTTAGCAACCACCCAGAACACCTTAGCAACTGCCTAGCAATGCCAGCAAAGCAACCACCCAGAACACCATAGCAACCACCTAGCAAACCCACCCGGTACAACCTTAGCAACCACCTAGCAACTGCCCCTAGCAACCTTACACAGAACACCATAGCAACTGCCTAGCAATGCCCTAGCAACCACCCAGAACAGAACCTTAGCAACTGCCTTACAATGCCTTAGCAACCAACCTGAACACCATAACAACCACCTAACAACCACCCAAACCATACACCTTAGCAACCACCTAGCAATGGCCTAGCAACCACCCAGAACACCTTAGCAACTGCCTAGCAAACCCTGGAACAGCAAACCACCCAGAACACCATAGCAACCTGCCTTAGCAACCCCTTAGCAAACCTTTAGCAACCATCCAGAACACCATAGCAACTGCCCAGCAACCACCTGGAACACCATAACAACCACCTAGCAATGCATTAGCAACCACCCAGAACACCATAAGCAACTGCCAAGCAACGCCCTAGCAAACCTGAACACCTTAGCAACACCTTAGCAACTGCCCAATGCCCTAGCAACCACACAGAACACCTTAGCAAGCCACCCTGGCAACCACCCAGAACACCTGGCAACGCCCTAGCAACCAACCTAGAACACCATAGCAACCATTTTAGCAAACCACCTTAGCAAACGCCTTAGCAACCACCCAGAACACCATAGCAACCCCCTAGCAACTAGCAACCACCCAGCATAGCAACACCTAGCTTAGCAACCACCCTGAACACCAATAGCAAGCAGCAACCAACCACCTGAAACACCCTAGCAACCATCCCAGTAGCAACCTTTAACCAACCACCTAGCAACGCCTTAGCAACCACCCTGCCTTAGCAACCACCTTAACCAACCAGCCCTGAACACACCATAGCAACTGCCTGGCAATGCCTTAGCAACCACCCAGAACACCTTAGCAACTGCCTAGCAACTTAGCAACCACCCAGAACACCTTAGCAACACTGCCCCAGCAACCCCAGAACCTAAACCAACCTGAAACTGAACCATAGCAACCTTAGCAACTAGCAACGCCTTTAGCAACCAACACCAACATCATAGCAACTGCCCAGCAATGCAACCACCTGGAACACCTTAGCAACCACCTAGCAATGACTAGAAACCACCCAGAAACCACCCTGCTAGCAACCCACCCCTAGAACACCATAGCAACTGCCTTAGCAACCACCCAGAACACATAGCCTTAGCAACCACCCTGAACACCATAGCAACCACCAGGCAACCACCCAGCAACGCCTAGCAACCACCCGGAACATCATAGCAACTGCCCAACGCCCCTAGCAACACCTTAGCAACCACCTAGCAATGCCCAAGAAACACCATCCAGAACACCTTAGCAACTGCCTTTACCACCTGGAACACCATAGCAACCAACCCATAGCAAAGCAATGCCCTTAGCAACCACCCAGAACACCTAGCAAGCAACCCTGAACACCCTAGCAATGCCTTAGCAAACCACCTAAACACCATTTAGCAACCGCCTAGCAACCACCTTTAGAAACCACCTGAACACCATAGCAAGTAACACTGAACCATAGCAACCACCCAGCAACCACCCAGAACACCTTAGCAACTGCCCTTGTAGCAATGCCCTCAGCAAAGCAACCACATAGAACAACATAGCAACCAACAACACCATAGCAATACAATTAGCAACCACCCCTGCTTTTACAACACCACCTGAACATAACAAGCAACAACGCCTTGCAACACCCTAGCAAACCACCTAGAACACCTAAGCAACTGCCCGGACCACCTTAGCAACCACCTAGCAATGCCTTAGCAACCACCCTGAACACCATAGCAACTGCAAATTTTGGAGATATTTCACGTTTTCTGACAAATTTTTTCCATTTGAAATGAATGCAGTTTTCAAAACTTCAGTTTTTTCCACTCATCTTCAAAACCCTTCAACTCCCTCATACTTTGACATAGAAACTTCATTCAAACTTCAAAATATTCAGCAACTTTTCAACATTTTTCATCTCATTCAACATTTCAATACAATTCATACTCATAAAAATATTCAACTTTTTCTCAACCTTTGTTATAATGGGAGTGTATGAGAAACAGCTTCAAACACACTAAATTAAACCACTTCCAACTCATTCATACTTTCACCTAGAAACTTAACTCAACCTTTAAAACATTCACAAGAATTCAGACTTTCTCACATTACTCACACAGACCCGAGATGAATCATTTTAAAACTTTTCTCCCATTTAATATCATCTATAACCTGTATAATCCAAAATACAATAGAAAAACAAAGTGTCTGTGATGGTAAATGGACTGCGCCTACATTGCTTTTAACTAGTCAAGGATTCAAGGGAAAAAGTTGAAAAAACTAAAGTCTGAGTTGCAGGGCTCTGTAACGTTGCACCCAGGTGAGAGCCATCTTATTGACCACTGAAAGCACTGTATATATGAGCATGATGAACACACCGTGGAACAGCCATTGCAGGCAATATGTAGTTCAGTGGAATTGGAGTCAGGAAATTGGAGGTTGGAGGACAACTTGGGCCTGATCGTGTTCGCACACACAATAAACAGCTATAGTAGTTTGGCTTCAGCTTTCACAGACAGCAGCCATAGCAGTTTGGCTTCAGCTTTTAATTTTCTCCACATTTTAAAATTTCTGTACATTACTAACATTTCCAGTTTCACTCATATTAAATGTTTTTTCCAAGTTTGATGACTATTCACACTAATTTCAAGAGTCTCTCTACTCTTTCATATTTTCAGCAATTCATGGTAACATTACAATCATTCACACTTTAAAAAATTTGACTTTTATTCAAACAATTTTTGTCTTAATTCTGCAATAGCAGTTCAGCATCAGCAGCTTCAGCAGACAGCAATCCCACTCGCAGGTTCTTCAGAAACTGCCTTTTCTAGTTGATCATGAGCTCAAACAATCAGACAGTGAATATAAATAACCCCCTGAAACAAGGGATCTGGGACTCTAGGAAGAATCTGAAAAATAGTGTCGCAAAAGTATATTCTGAATGACAGCTTGTAACACTCCAGTAATGTGATAATAATAAATAGTTGAGCAATACATTACAAAAAGCACTCTTCAGCTCGTAATTACTTATGTTATGTAGCAGTGTCTCGTTTGTGAACTGTAAATTATCGGCACGTAGCCTAGAGAGCATATTCTATGTCCTCAATCCATCCCTAATGGTTAAAAATCTATGGGATATTCAAATCGAAAAGTTTTGTGTCAAGAAAATGAAGTCAAGATAAAGGTATATCAGAATTAGATTCATGCCTGCGGTATTATAATGCAGTTATATTCATACCTGCTGTATTACTGTATAATGCAGCTTACGTATCAACCAAAGATGCTTCATATACTACAACTCAACTGGAGTATTTTTCGGGGGTAAAAATCACCTCAAGGCACAACATGCAAAAATTTCTAATGTTAATCTATATGAAACTATGACTTTGTTAAAATTTAGCTAGCTGATGCAAGCCGTCCCACCCTAGACAAACTGAGTTCAGGTATTTCAGCAGCATTGCACACATGCATGTTATGGGTATAAGATGTCAGTATGGTATGGTATAGTCCGCAGCGAAACATGGCATACTTTATTTGGGCTCTGACTTTTCTGCACAATTGATTTGTGGTGTCACAGGCTTAAATGTTGACAGGGAGAAGAATACAAGTGTCTGAAAGTGTAGAGCCCACCCGCAAAGGCAATTGATTGATCTGGTTAGAATACTGACAAGGATCAGAAAAATCAGGATGACACACACACACATACGCGCACACACTTTCTCTATCTCTTTCTCTCTTTCCATATCACTCGTTCAGAAAAAACTAACTCTCTTTCTATGCAGTAACTGTAGGTAAATTTGAATCTCAGTTCGCAAGATATTTGATATCATTCACTTGATTCCAGGAGTCACTAGTAATTTGCGGAAGACTGCCAGAACTTCCAGGAGAGGTGGGATGTCCGCTAACATTAGAGGCTACCTGATAAATAACTAGCTAATGGAGTTGTGCCAACTTCATGAATTCTGCATGAAACATTGACCATAACAAATGCCAGAGAAGATGAACAATCCCATCAGTTGTTTTTTGTAAATTAGGTCAGTGTTGCAATTGAAATATTACTTGAGTGAATTTCACACATTGTTTCTTTTTGGAAAACATCACCATTGCTTTGTGTATGCTAGCAGCCTGCTTCGTGTCAGGCTGTGAACAAATTCTTGCTAATGTGTGAGCATATATTTGCCATTTCAGTCTACTGAGGTAGATAACACACTGTAAACCCTGACAAGTGTGGTGAACTCAAATGTTTTGTGGAAACCAATTACCTCAAAAAAATTGAGTATGCCAACTTGATGATCTTGTGTTCACAGCACTTTACCTAATTTTCTTTAAGTTCTTTCCACATGATGCAATAAAGTTGGCCCACACAAATTTTTTGAGTTAGTCAATTTCCACAAAACATTTCATTTCATCACGCTATCAGGGTTTATAGTGTGGCGAAACGGTCTCCAGCAAAACGTCTCATTATGTAATGATGAGGGTGGGGAAAAAGGTTGGTTGCTCAAGACGTTTTAAAATGCTTTTGGCTACTCGTTCAGAGAAACTTGTTGCCCACAAGAATTCAATCGTCGCCCTAGACAATTCCTTTCAAATTTACCCTTTAGCAGGACACTTTATTGGGATAGGAGACTTTATAAGACTCATCATTAATGTATTGATTTTGAAGTGTCGTCTGTGAAAATTGAGGAGTTAAAATTTAGGGGGACTTACCTTTTTGAGACGGAGGCAATTTGCAGTTTGTTTAGCCCCTTAACACTCCAACGGCCCGCATACGGGCCCATCAGGGAAGTTAAAAACAAGAACAGATTTCATTTTACCTTGAGTACGTCCTTTATAGGCATTTTAAAAAAATGTTACCGGAGTGGCAAGGGGTTAGAGGATTCAAGTGATATTTTGCTAAAATCCACTCGATGCAGTGGAGAAGACCATTGTACTAGAGAGTTTTCGTGCAATATTGTCCAGTATGGGTAGAATAACCTCTCCCATTTCACAGCTTTGTTGAACTTTGCGAGGTCCGCAAAAATCCTTGGTTTCTTGATCTTCATAATCACAGGCACTATTGGAGCACAAGAGTCTGTGGCTTCTTTCACCACCTCAATTATGCCTAAAGACTGCATCTGTTTCAGTTCTGCTTCTACCTGAGGCAGGATGGGGAAAGGGATGCATAGCAGTGTGGCAACATTGTAGGGCTGAGCATCCGGCCGAAGCTCTGTTTTCACTGGATCACAGTTTAACAGTTCAGTGTCTCCAAAGACATCCCTCATTGACTCAAGTCCGTCCACTCTGCGTACAAGCCCAATTTTGATTGCTGTTTTGTCCACCAAGTAGGTTTGTGGTAAATGGACCTCTCATCACATATATCCAATATGTGTTTTTATGTCTCACACAGTCAGCCATGAATTTGCCTTTGCAAAAAAGCTTTCCACCTGAACTTGTGAAAACTGCCTTTGTATTTTTCAAAAGAGGGCATTGGAGCAAGCTTAGATATGTCTGTTCTGACATCACTGTAATATCAGCGTCTGTGTCACTTCTAAATTGCACAATTGTACCATTAATTTGCAGATTTTCAAACAATTTACCCTCTCCAGGATCACTGACCTCTGAAATGGTTCTTGGGAACCATGCACTGCCCTCTTCACTGTCAGTATCATTAGCTTTCACTGCCCCAACAAGCTTAGTTTGACACATTATTTTTAAATTATTTCAAATCCTTTAATAAGCACTTTACAGATGCTGCAGATTTATTTGAAAAAGAATATCCTGGCCTTCCGTCAGTTGATGTTAGTTGTTTGAATGCTGGGAGCCACACTTCTTGTTTTTTCCTTCCGCCCCTTCTATTATGCTGATGTTCTGAATGCGCTGCAAGCCTTAGACCCCAGGAGTTCCACTGGGGAAGACCAATTGGATTCATTCTTTCTAAAATTGGCTGCTCCAATTATTGCTGAGCCATTAAGGCATATATTTAATTTATCCCTGACCACAGGAAGTTTTCCAATGTTATGGAAGTCTGCACATGTAATCCCCCAGCATAATGGAGGTTCAAGAGATGACATGAACAATTATCGCCCCATCTCCAAATTGCCATGTTTAGCAAAAGTGATGGAATCCCTGGTAAACAATCAACTAAAGTCATTTCTTTCAACCTACTCTGTACTTAGCCCACACCAGTCTGGTTTCAGAACAAATCATAGTACAATTTCAGCCATTACATTAGTCACAAATCTCATCATATCAGCATTGGACAAGAAGCAACACTGTGCAGCAGTTTTTGTAGATCTGTCCAAAGCCTTCGATACAGTTGATCATGACATACTGTTAAGTAAACTGTTCAACATAGGACTGAGTGAAAGTACATGTGCCTGGTTTCATGACTATTTTTCTGAGAGGCGTCAGTGTATTAAATCAGGTGACACCAAATCAGATTTCTTGTTTATTAATAGGGGTGTGCCGCAAGGTTCCATTTTGGGCCCTGTACTCTTTTCTATTTACATTAATGATATTGTGTCCTCTTTAAGTGGTTGCCATGTCCATTTGTATGCGGATGACACCATTGTTTATTGTATTGCAGACTCTGTACAGCTTGCCATCAACAATTTGCAACTTGCTTTTAATGAGCTTCAAAAATCTCTTTTAAATCATAAACTTCTTTTAAACGTAATAAAAACAAAGTACATGCTGTTTTCCAGAGCCAGAAACATTGATCTTGAAACTTTGAATTTGTTCACTTTAGAAGGCTCTAGAATTGAAAGAGTCACTGAATATAAATATCTTGGCGTATGGATTGACGAGGATTTAACGTTCAAACACCACGTAAACCACCTTGTCACTAAAATGCGACAAAAGATTGGTTTTTTGTACAGAAACAAATCCAGCTTTCCTTTATTCTGTAGAAAAAGAGTTGTTGAAGCTGTGTTAGTATCAGTCATTGATTATGGTGATGTGATTTACAGACATGCTGCAGCTTCAGTTCTAAAGCCTTTGGACAGTGTATATCACTCTGCTCTTAGATTTATTACTGGTGATGGGTACAGAACTCATCATTGTGTTCTGTATGAGAAGGTTG
Organism: Gymnothorax javanicus; assembly: GCA_029692085.1. Classification (NCBI taxonomy): domain Eukaryota; kingdom Metazoa; phylum Chordata; class Actinopteri; order Anguilliformes; family Muraenidae; genus Gymnothorax; species Gymnothorax javanicus. Next base: position 42,409,215 of record CM056195.1, read on the forward strand.
GTTGTCCTTCCCTGGAAGAGAGGCGCAACAAACATTGGTTTTTATATATCTTTAAGGCCCTCGTTGGAAAATTACCACCTTATATCTCAACCTTGTTAGAGTGGAAGGCTGGTAGCTATACAACTCGCTCTACTGATCTGTTACTTTTGAAAGTTCCTCGAGCACGTACTGAACTTGGTAAAACAGCCTTTTCCTTTGATGCTCCAAGCTCATGGAACATCCTCCAACACTCTCTAAAAATTGATGTTCTTCCTTCTCTTTCAGAGTTCAGGACTTCAATTTCTAGCTATTGTGTTTCACATTGCAACTGTTTTACTTGATTTTATTGCATTTTACCTTGTCACTGACGAAATTGTTGCTCACAATGATTGTTCTATATTATATTTGTTTTATTGTGCTGTGGTTTTAATGTGTCTGTAATCTCGACGGCATTGGAAATGAGGGAAACCTCAATGTCCTTTCGAGAATAAATAAAGGTTTGAATAAATAAAGGTTTGAATGAATGAATGAAAAATTGGCCAGTTTTATTGCACTTACGGCAACGTTTTCCTTTTTTTGGGCATGTTCCAAGCTCATGCATCTCACCACACTGGGAACAGCTGTTTTCATATGTTGTTTTAGATCCACTTTAAACTGTTGCTTTCCTTTGCTTTTAGCATTGCTCTCCTCAAATGGCCTGGATTGCTGAAACTTGCATATAACTGCACCAGCTTCACTTTCCGTTGATCTGGCACTGGCATTATGCAAATTATTTCTGACTGATGAGGTATGTGGATGGCTTTTACCAGTGTCACGTCTGGTTCCAGTCATAGTTTCTGAGACAAGTCGCTGTCCACAAGTCCAATAACAATGCGATTTCTTATCTGTTCATCCTTCATAGCTCAGAAGTCACAATGTTTTGCCAGTTCATAAAGGTGGCTCACAAATGCTTCCACACTCGCTCCCTGTCTGTGGGAGCATCTGTGGAACCACGGACGCACGCGTATCGTGTTCCACTTAGGCATAGAATGTTCATCAACCTTCGTTACTGTAGATGCAGCAGCTTAAAAGGGCATCAAATGGCTATCCAATGTAATTAATAAATAATAAAATTAATTATTAATTATTTATTAAAACTTTAATAAAAATATTAAAGTTCTTCCCATGAGGCATCAAGATGTGTCGGGGAATATGCCTTTACAATATGTAAAATAGCGAGAATGGATAATTCAGACGTTTCGTCCTAATAATCCTTCCCGCAAGATAACCACATGATTCAACAGGAAACCTGCAAATTTAATAACCAGCCTCATAAAATTACTAATATAACCAAAAATATGGAATTTTAGTCTAATATAACCAAAAATATGGAATTTTAGTGAATAAATAAAATAACCAATATTAATGATTAAAGCAAACAATAATTAAATCAAAGATTTAATTCATGATCTGAAGGATTTTTGGAGTTCTTTATAGGCTATTTTGACTCCCACTGTCATGGTTTGGAGGCTTTGAGAGCTTTCTTTGTTGCTCTCGTCCGGGACAATATCGTTTTGCTCTCAATCGGATTCCTGGGCCAGCTGGCATTAATTGGGGGCGTCGCCCGGATTCTATTTAAGCCCTAGTTCCGCCTCACTTCCCTTGCTAGAGTGTCAGTGTTATGTTTGCACTTTAGCCGGTAAGGTCTCTAGTAAGAGAGTTGTTGAGGGTTTAGCTGCATATTTGAGGACAAGTTCTAGACAGCAAGGGAATCTTTCTGTTTTTTCCCTTTCTTTTCGTCCTGTCGAGCTCGCCTTGCTTCCTTTCCTCGGACGACATCTAGGTCCGTTGGAAGCGCGAGTCTCGCTCTCTTATTTTATTTGTGTCTCTTTCTCATCTGCAGTTTCCCCTTTTATTCTGGCCGCTGCGTTTGGCGTCTCAAACTCACCAGCCATCACAGTTCGCTCTAGCCAAACATGGAGACATCAGCGGTGGCCGAGATTAAAAGGGCTGTTACCAGCCAGCAAGATATGCTGTCTGGTTTCACTAAAGGGCTTTCAGGTTTGAGTAATCAGCAGTCTGAGTTAGCTGAGAGACTCCGCCTTCAAGAGAATTCCCTTCAGAATCAGGAGAGTGTTCTGTTAAGCTTGACGGAGAGTGTTAGGTCTCTGTCTACACAAGTTTCACAAAATGTGGCACAAGCATCATCTATACACCTTCCCCGAGAACCTAAGTTACAATTGCCTCAAAGATATAGTGGCGAGGCCGGAAAATGTAAGGATTTCATCGCCCAACGTGAAATATTATTTAGGGCTCAGCCATCACGATTTGTTAATGAGGATTCTCGGGTGGCATTTTTATTATCCCTGCTGGCTGGCACAGCACTCACTTGGGTCGGCCCACTAATCAGATCTAATTCACCGGTCGTAAAATCTGTGGAGGCTCTTGTTAGGGAGATGGTGTCAGTATTTGATCAAGATATTTGTGGTCAGGACGCGGCTACGTGTTTGATGCACCTTAAACAGGGCAAAGAAAGTGCGGCTGAGTTCTCTATCGCATTTCGCTCTCTGGCTGCAGAGACAGGCTGTGTTCAGTCATGCTCTTATTGAGGAGATAAAGGACGCGTTGGCTACATTGAAACCCTGTTCGACTTTAGACTCTTTAGTTCGTACAGCTGTGCGAATTGACAACCGCATACGTGAACGCAACAGGGAGAAGCTAAACAGATCACCGCTTGCTGACAATGCTGACACCGAGTGCGTCCAGCGCTTTCGTCTGGACCGTGAGGCAATCATCTATGTTTGCCGACTTCTGGATGAACAGCTATCTAGCAGCAGCAATCATCCACAAAACATACTGGTGGTCATCAAGGTCACAACTGCACTGTCGGTCCTGGCATCTGGGTCATTCCAGAGAGTGGCTGGTGACGTCATGCACATATCACAGGTGTCTGTGTCAAGGTGTCTGACACAGTTGGTTGACGCTATGCTGCACCACATCAGCCACTTCATAAAGTTCCCCGAAATACCCGCTGAAAGACTGAGAGTTAAGGGGCGGTTCTACCAGGTCACCGGGTTCCCCAGTGTTGTGGGAGCCATTGATTGTACTCACGTTGCAATCAGAACCCCTTCCGCTAATGAGAATATGTACAGAGACCGCAGACGTCGGCACAGCATTAATGTTCAGGTTGTGTGCGATCATGATACGCACATAAGCATCTGCGCCAAATTCCCTGGCTTGGCCCATGACGCCTATGTACTGCACAACTGCTTGAAATGCCAAAAAATACAATAAATATTTGAAACCATATTAAGCTTGTTTCCAGTATCTATCACAGTGATACTTTGAGTATAGGCAAATAAAAATGACCATTTTACGTTACCCTCCTTCATCCGTATCCACTCCAAGTTCTTCACCATGCAGTTCCACTGCAGAAAGAGTGGATGCCACCTCCTCCTCCAGTGCAGTGAAATGCACAGGGGATGATGGTTGCCCACCACCTGTTGTGTGCACACTTCTCCGGTGTGCAGAGAGCCTGGCTTTTACAGCACCCCACAGATCTCTCCATTTATGCTTTAAATCGGGGCTACTGCGCTTACATCTCCCTACCGAAGCCACATCCAGAACGATTCGCAGCTTTCTTCCTCGGATCAGCCTTCAGTACCCTCTTGCCATACCACACCTCGTGGTGCCTCCTCACTGATTTCACCAATACCTCTAACTGATCATCTGTGAAATTTGGTTTTTGGCTTTGGCTCGACGTCGCCATCGTTGTCTTCATGTTCTATCAACAAATCTGACTGCCCTATATGTTCATGATAATCTAAAAAGTTGTGATATTCTCACTAGGGAGGAGATTGATTTTCTAATTGAGGATATCTGTATTAACTAACCCCTGTCTATGTAAATATGTTTTTTTTATTTTTATTTTTTTAACTATTGATAATACTGTGAATTTTAATGTGTGAATAAAGATATTATTGAATACTCTAGATTGAGCCCTACCCTGGCCAATACCAAAGCACTACCCATTTGTTAATCAATTTTAGCCAATAAAGAATAGCCGACATGGGAAGAGTCATTATCAGTAAATGGGATAATTGATTATAATAAAGTACTATAGGCACAAGTTCAAGTGAATGTGTTGCTTGAATCAAATGGGACATAATAGGCTATGGATATGGACTTGTGTGATTGTTGAGGCGGTTTCGGGACGGGGGGGTTGACCGCGTGCGGGGTAAGAATCCTTTGTTTGTTAAAGCGTTGCCATGTAGTTTAGGTGCAAACCAGACATTGGAGTAGTTTGAGATTTCAAGTGCGCAATTTCTAAATGAGATCATATAAACTTTCTTTGATTGTTATTTTTGTGTGACTAGAATGTTCTCTTTATTTGTCTTCTTCCCTGTCTTCCACAGAACAAACAGGCTATTGTAGGTGGGGCACATTTTCAATGCTCTGGTTGCGCTGGTTGAGAAGTGCTAAATTCTTTATTATTTCATTATCGCGGCAATTTGTTTGCATAGCTTTAATATCATGGTGGCTAGAATAAGAAATAAAGAAGAGATGTCTGCATTACTTCTTGTAACTGGCACAGACATACATAGGCCTACTATTACAGCATCGTCGGCCTGCTGATAAAACTTTGTGTCTTCAAAATGATAAACTTCACAGGAAAATAAAAAATAAATATAATATAACATAAAAAAATATATATAAATTGATAAATATAATTTAAAATATAAATAAAATAAAACGTGTTTAATTTTGCATGTAAGAATAGTGGACATGCGAGTTTTTGTTTCTTATCAATTTGGAGATACGAGGGTTTATCAGCAGGCTGACGATATTTAAATTTAAAGTCTGGTTTGCGTTTTCCATGGACTACAACTGCATTTTTATGCTTAATCAGAAAATCCTTGTTCCATGTTTTCCTGATAGCCATAATCAATGAGCTTGGTACAGAGTCTGCCTCTCTTTTGGATTAGTCACACCTCTTTCATAAGGCCGCCTACATTCTGAAGTTAAGGGCTGTGGGCGTGATCGAAGCGCGCAGGGGAGAATACGTGTAACTCAAATGTGCTTAACTCGAATCGCGTAAATAAGGACTTACGTGCAAATGGGAGAATAGACCCCTAAGTGACCATTGAATTTCACAAGACGAATCAACATGTAAATCAATGGTAGGGTACTATGTGTTTTTAATATCTGATGGCTATAATGGACAGTACAATGACGTAGCATTAATACCATGCTTCAGAAAACTGATTTTTACTACCTTTGGGCTGTTGAGGATTTTGCTTGCTGCTACAATGGAAACTGATTTTTTTTTTTTTTTTTTTTTTTTACTGGATGGATGCTATTGGCAAAAATTTGTCAGGCTGTTTGTACAACAGATCAGGCTTGTATGAGGAGGTTTATTCATACAATTCCTGGGCAACTGTGGTGGGACTTTTTAAATCCATATTTCAAATAGTTTTCGGGAACTGCTTCCTTGTGAATGCTAAATACACATTTTGCATCTCACCAACGTCTAGCCAATATTAGCGCAACAGAGCGCATCAGTTGAGCAGTTCCATAGACACTTGCATCTACATCTGTAGACATGGATTTAGGGAAATAGCACTTCAAACTGGCACAGATAGCTGGACTGTGGGGAAAGACAAAAAAAAAAACATTCAGGATGTGACACACCCTACCCCTCATACTTAAGCCCTGCTCTCTTTCAAAACTCATGAACTATTTCTTGTAGACACTCGCAGGTGGCAAGATAGGTTTTAGCACAGAGTTCCTATTTCAATGGTCTGAGTTAGCTCCACCCCCTATCCTTTAGCCCTGCCCATTTTTCATAATTCATTTTCTCTTTGTTTTAGGCACTGACAGGAGTCATCATTGGACTTAGCGGGGTTCATCTTTTACTAGTGATGGCTTGAACCAGATCATTTGAAACGTCTTCATACAATTCCATTGCTTCCAATGATCTCATTTCATTTCAATAAGGATTTATATTATACCAAATATAACTGTTAGGTAGCTATGAGCAAGTGAATTAACGTTAGCTAGCCAACTGGTTACAAAGCCTTTTTGCTGACTTAATATACTTTGTAAATCCTCATGGTTGAACTCTAGGTAAGTGAGATAGAGAAATAATGGATGATTTCTATTCACTTATTTTCTATTGACTTCCGTGTACCAAATGTAACTGTAAGATAGCCAGGCTAGAGAACTAGCATTAGCTAGCTGGCTTGAAAGCCTTTTTACTGTCATAATATAAATCCTTGCGGTTCAACTAACTGTTAGCTAGCAAGGCTAACAAGCTAGCTAGCTAAGCAAGCTAACTAACGTTAGCTAACTTGCCAGCTCGAAAGCCTTTTTTGCGGACTTTGCTAACTTAGCCAGTCTCGCTCAGGTCAAAAGTAAAAACTGTTCTAGTTGGTGCTCTTCATAGCGGCTGAGAGCACTTCCATTGTGTTGATGTGGGGATGTTTTTCTTTTGCATTTGCTTTTGTGGTTTGCGTGTTTTTGAGTTTGCTTTGTTTGTTTTTGCAGTGTGTTCCTCCGTTTGGAGATGTTTTGGGCTGCTGCAGCGTATTTGTGTTGACGTGGATATGCAGCGTTTTTCTCTTGCATTTGCTTTTGTGGTTTGCATGTTTTAGAGTTTGCATCATTTCTGTTTTTGCAGCTCACTTTTCCTATTGGACATGTTTTGGTTTGTCGCAGCGTGCTGTCGGCCACCATAGAAACAGACTCCATTTGGGCAGCATGAGGGCCCAATGTCCTCTAGTAGGACCTGTGCTCCTAGCCCGGCACCGAGCAGCTCGATTGGCATTTTCCAGAGAACACCAGAATTGGTGGGTCTGCCATTGGCACCCCGTTCTCTTCACAGGTGAGAGCAGGTTCATATTGAACACATGTGACCGGCTTGAAAGAGTCTGGAGACGCCGAGGTGAACATTATGCTGCCTGTTACATGATCTAGCATGACTGATTTGGCAGTGGGTCAGTGATGGTCTGGGGAGGCATATCTTTTGATGGTCGGACAGACCTTCATGTCATACCCCACAGTACTCTGGCAGCTCTTAGGTACCAGGATGAAATCCTTAGAGCGATTGTCAGACCTCATGCTGGAGCAGTGGGTCCTGGGTTCCTCTTGGTGCAGGACAATGCCCAACCTAATGTGGCAAGAGAGTGTAGGCAGTTCCTGGATAACGAATATATTTATGCCATTGACTGGCCCTCTTGTTCCCCAGACCTAAATCCCATTGACCACTTATGGGACTTTGTGTATTGGTGCAGCCAATACCACCAAGTACCGCCGCAAACTGTGCAGAAGCTCACTGATGCCCTGACCCAGGTCTGGGAGAAGATCCCCCAGAAAACCATCCCCTGACTCATCAGAAGTATGCCCAGACGTTGTTGGGAGTGCATACAGGCACGCGGGGGCCGTACACACTACTGCGACATTTTATAAGTGGCTGTGATGAAATTGAAGACCTGTGTGCAAGAAGTACATTAGTCACATTTTGCTAAAAATGAGCTGACACCTGTATTAAAAGCCACAATGGGCAGAGCATCATCTGATACCAACGATTTCTGCAAAGAAGCACTCAAGTCTTGTATGCTGGTGCGATTCCATTGTCCATTATCATGACCTGCAACATGTATTGAAAACTTTGACCCCTAAAATCTCAAAAGTATTATTTTGTGACTTGGGTACTTCTTGCACACAGATCTTTTAATTTACAGAGGTTGAATAAGCCTGTGATTTCAGTTTTTTACTTTCATTTTTAGGGTGATTTTGAATCCAGTCCTCAGTGGGTTGATGACTTTGGTTTCAATTGACCGTTGTTGCGTCATTTTGTACTTAATAAATAATACAATATCCATCAGTAGAGATTTTCAACTTTATTTGTTCACGAAGATCTGATATATGATTTGGGAGTTCCCTTAATTTTTATGGGCAGTTAATTTTCAAAAACAATTGATATCACGTTAAAACATCAAATCGTGTGGTTGTATTTTCAATACAGCAGATGGCGAGTTGACTTTTAAAGTACTTTTTTTTGATTTTCATTCCATTTTCCATCATTACCAAACTTTTCAGAATTTGGGTCGTATTAAACCAGTCTAAGAGGCACATACTGTATTTACATGGGGACCCATTTCAGAGACGGACGCAACATGCAGAATGCCACCAAGAAACACCAAACAGAGCAACGTGATAACGGAGGAGGAGTTTGAGGAGATAAAGAAATCCCTGGACTTTATGTGCGGAGTGATTGCTAATATCTCAATTCAGCAAAGACTAATAATGGACTTAATGGGAGACATTAAGGAGCTGAGGAGACAGCATGCCGAAAAGGATAAGAGGATTGCCCTTTTGGAGTGCCGAGTGGCTGACTTGGAGCAATACTCCTGCATCAACAATATTATTATCAGCAGGTTGGAGACGAGGCCACGGTCATACACCAGGGCGGTGAAACTGGCGGTCCCTGAGGACCAGAGCGAGCCCGACCAGGAGTCCCTCGAACAACAGGTGACGGCCTTCTTCAACAGCCAAGGTATATTCATCAGCAACAACAACATCAAGGTATGCCATCCTCTACCGCGGAGAAACAAGAGGGAGAAACCAGCCATAATAATCCGGTTCACCAACAGAAAACACAAGCACGCAATCCTCAAACAAGGGAAGAAGCTGAAGGGAATCAACGTGAACGAGCACCTCACAAAGAAAAACTCACAAAGATAGGCAGGAAGGCACAACTTCTGAGGAAACAGCAGAAGATACAGTCGATGTGGACCACAAACTGTAGGGTATTCATCAAACTGAATGGCTCACCCGAGGAAACCAGAGTGCTGGACATCAGAGAGATTGGAGAGCTAGATAAATACCTATGATACTTGATTTACAAAGGTAAATAACTACTGCTGGTCTTTTGAACAATTCCGGACATGAACTAAATCCTACTTATATAGATTCTGGGGAAGTGCCGCCCCAGCTCAATCAACCAGCTGGGTAAAGAATTCGATGCCCCAGGAATTCGATATCCTCCCAGGACGAGAGCTGCAAAGAAAGGTCCAAACAACACGCACACCTAACAAACCATGACAGGACCTCCCCCCCCCCAAGGAACAGCCCCAGAAGTTCCCAGAGAGCCCCGCGCATGGAATTCAGAAATAAAGGTAGGATCCAGGATATCCCGAGAAGGGACTCAGCACCGCTCCTCCGGACCATAACCCTCCCAATCTACTAAAAATAGTGGCAAAGCCACTGCGCTCGCTTGGCCAAACGTGGCCAAAATAGAACGCCCCCTATTAGCCATAGTATCGGTCCGATTGGGCTGAAAATCGAACTTGGTCAGGACCTTAAGACGCTATATACACATATGAAATATGAAAAGGATCGGTGAAAAACTGAAGATGCTAGAGCGCAGACAAGCCAAAAGTTTACGCACGGATGCACGACATACCACCACTAAAGACCCCAAGCATAGCATAAGCCCATTGGGCCTTTTGGCCAAGCGGGCAAAAAATTGGAGCATCTTAGCTCGTAGAATAAGGGAGCTAGAGCTGTTTAATTCAAATTTTCTTTATTGGTTTTTGCATAGAACCAAACACAGTAACAGGCAATATCATTGACAATCACAATAAACAGCAGTTCTGTCATGAAACAATATTTCAAATCTCTCAAATCCACCCTATACTATCCCCACCCTCCCTGAGTTACCACACACACACTCCGTCCATTCATACCAACACACACCTTAGACAGTCGGACAGGCACAAATAGAGTACTGATAAAGGACATGGTCATATAGCACCGATGAAAAGGAAAATATATACATATATAGATTAAAAAAAAAAAAAAAAATTATAATAATACTAGTAATAATAAAATAAATAATAAATTAACAAAAGTAAACAAATGAATGGGGAGGGGCTCAGTTACTTTCTGCAACGATAGTGAGTGAGTCAATGTACGTTAAAAAGTGTTGCCATATCTTGCGAAAGGTGTCTAACGAACCTTTCAAGGAGAACCTAATCTTTTCTAGAGTAACACATCGCAATACCTCTTGAATCCATTTATTATTAGTAGGTGGGGCAGCGTGAGACCATTTTAGAATAATTAGTCTTGAGCGAGTAGGGTGGTGAATGCAATGATATTCGGGCGGACTTAGGGATTCAGTGAGGTTGTGATTCCAAAGAAGGCAGTGAGGGGCTCAAGCGCTATGGTTTGACCCACTACCTTGCTAATTGTTTCAAAGATAGCAGTCCAGAATCCGGACAGTTGCGGGCATGTCAAGAACATGTGGCCAAAGTCAGCAGGTGATTGTCTGCATCTATTGCAAGTATCCTTCCTATCAGGATAGATTCTGGCCAGTTTGGCATTAGTAAAGTACACTCTGTGCAAAAATTTTGCACTGTAGGAGGTTATGTCTCGCACAAATAGAAGGCGTGTGGACACTATTTAATATCTTCTGCCATTGCTCATCAGGTAAAGGAGTCCGAGATCCTGACCCCAGGCGGTCCTCAGGGAGTTCAAGCGGTTAGAGACAGACTGTGAATATAGTTGCATATGGTTCCTATAAGGCCTTTCCGTTTAGTATCAACGATCAAGAACTGGTCTAACAGCGATTCCGGTGGTCTATTGGGGAAATGGGGGAAGCAAGATTTCACATAATGTCTTATCTGAAAAAAACGGAATAGGTGAGCGTTTGGCAAACTGAATTTTGATACCAAGTCAGTAAAAGAGGAAAAAATGTCATCACTGAAGAGGTCGTCAATAGTCACCAAGCCTCTATCAAACCAAATACGGAAGGCTGGGTCAGAACATGAGGGGGGAAATAGGTGGTTGCGATAAACTGGTGATTGACAAGATTGTGTATGGAGGCCAAATACTTTCCTGAATTGGTTCCAGATCATTAGTGTATTTGTTACAATTGGATTGGGACTAACCTGTTTAATTGTTATTGGCAGTGGAGAACACACCACCGACCAGAGAGAAAGGCGTGAGGAGGAGATTTCAAGCAGAGCCCACCGCGGTCGTTCATCTATTGCTTTACACGTGTTCCAATAAAGGAGCTTGTTAATATTGCAGGCCCAGTAATAGTAGCGGAAGTTTGGGAGCGCCAATCCACCCTGGGACCTAGGAAGTTGGAGGGCCGCTCGACTGATTCGTGCTCGTTTATTACCCCAAAGAAAGGAGCTTATCAGCTGGTAAAGTTTTGAAAAATAAGACTTTGTTATGGAAATTGGTATATGTTGAAAAAGGTAAAGATATTGTGGTAATAATGACATTTTTATCAGGTTCACCCGCCCAATTAATGAGAGCGGAAGTGAGGACCACCTATTAAGATCTGACTTGCAGCGGTCGAGCAATGGGTTGAAGTTTTTGGAGAACAGTTCAGTAAATGATTTTGTCACCTGAACCCCGAGATATTTGAGACCATCTGTAACCTTTCTAAAAGGAAAGGAACCTTGGAGAAGACAATTGGTGGCAGGGTTAACCGGGATGTATTCACTCTTTGTCAGATTCAGCTTATAACCGGAGTACTTTCCAAACTTCTTAAATATATCCAAAATTATAGGAACACTAGAAGCAGGATTCGAGATATATAACAAGAGGTCATCTGCGTAAAAGGAAAGCTTATGGACTTGGCTGTGGCGGGTGATGCCCTCAAACCTATTCTCGCTATGCAGCCAGATGGCCAGGGGTTCGACCGCCAGGGCAAATAACAAGGGGGAAAGGGGGCAACCTTGGCGTGTGCCCCGATGCAGACGGAACGGAGCTAGAGCTGTTTGAAGTTTTGCAGAAAAGGCCCCCTGGTGGCCAAACCCAGAATCGCAGCATGCCCAAAATCCAAATGGGGCTAGATGTAGGGCCCATATACATGCATATGAAATATGAAGAGGATCCTTTGAAAAGTGAAGGCACTATTGCAGTGAAAAAAAATCTGTTCATTTTACGACCTTTGACCTACATAACCTTTAAATTTAGGTCAAATCAAAAGCCCATTATATAGATGATGAACCCTTGGCAGAACACACTACAGTAAAAATTTGAGCATCTTAGCTTGTAGATTAAGGGAGCTAGAGCTGTTTGAAGTTTTGCTGAAAAAGCCGCCTGGTGGCCAAACCAAGAATCGCAGCATGACCAAAATCGAAATTGGCCTAGATCTTGGGCCCATATACATGCATATAAAATAAGAAAAGGATCTGTTCAGAACTGAGGGTGCTATGGCGCTGAAACGAAATTGGCACATTTTATGACCTTTGACCTATATAACCTTCAAAATTAGGTCAAATCAAAAACCCATTAAATATATGATGAACCCTTAGCAGAACACACTACAGTAAAAATTTGAGCATCTTAGCTTGTAGAATAAGGGAGCTAGAGCTGTTTGAAATTTTGCAGAAAAAGCCGCCTGGTGGCCAAAACAAGTATCGCAGCATAACCAAAATCAAACTTGGCCTACATCTTGGGCCCATATGCATGCACATAAAATAAGAAGAAGATCCGTTGAGAACTGAGGGCACTATGGCGCTGAAACAAAACCGGCACATTTTATGACCTTTGACCTATGTAACCTTTAAAATTAAGTCAAATCAAAAACCCATGACAGGTATGATGTATCCTTGGCAGAACACCCTACAGTAAAAATTTGAGCACCTTATCTTGTAGAATAAGGGAGCTAGAGCTGTTTGAAGTTTTGCAGCAAAAGCCACCTGGTGGCCAAACCAAGAATTGCAGCATGACCAAAATCGAACTTGCCCTAGATCTTGGGCCCATATACATGCATATAAAATATGAAGAGGATCTGTCGAGGACTGAGGACGCAATGGCGCTGAAACAAAATCAGCACATGTTATGACCTTTGACCTATATAACCTTCAAAATTTGGTCAAATCAAAAACCCATTACATATATGATGAAACCTCAACAGAACACCCTACAGTAAAAATTTGAGCATCTTAGCTTGTAGAGTAAGGGACCTAGAGCTGTTTGAAATTTTGCAGAAAAAGCCACCTGTTGGCCAAACCAAGTATGGCAGCAGGCCGAAAATCAAACTCGGGCTAGATCTTGGGCCCATATATTTGCATATAAAATATGAAAAGGATCCGTGGAAAACTGAAAGCTGTATCGCGCTAAAACGACGTAACACACGAACACGCATGCACGCACGGACGCACAACAGACCACCACTAACGACCCTAAATACAGCATAAGCCCCTTGGGCCTGTCGGCCAAGCGGGCTAAAAACTGAGCTCCATGACCCACACGCCTCTCGGCTAAAATATGACGCACAGTGTAAACCGGCCCCCCCTCAATCATTCGCGGCAGCGGCGGGGGTTTGTGGACAGGAGCCAGGACGCAAGTGCTAACTGGTTTGAGCCTGGAGACATGAAAAGAGGGGTGGATCCGTAAGGATCTAGGGAGCTTCAACCAGACTGTGACAGGATTGATCCTTCGCGCAATCTTACAAGGACTAATAAAGCGGGGAGCCAACTTCCGTGACTCCACTCTCAAGGGCAGGTCCCACGTGGAAAGCCAGACCCTTTGGCTAACCCGATAAGATGGGGCTGAACGGCGCCTTCTATCTGCGGCGGTCTTTTGTTTCCGTCCAGAGCGCAACAAGAAGGAACGGACCCTGGCCCAAACAGACCGACAACGCCGAACAAAGTAATTAACCGAAGGAACCTCTGAATCCCTGACAGTCTCAGGAAACTGGAGGCTGATAACCCAACTGAGCCTCAAACGGGGAAAGACCTGTGGAGGAGTTACCCAGTGAATTGTGGGAGTATTCGGCCCATGCTAAAAATCAACTCCACGAGGATGGGTTGTCAGCCGCCAAAAATCGAAGAGTATTCTCCAAAGACTGGTTGGTTCACTCAGTCTGCCTATTAGTCTCTGGGTGGAAACCCGAGGAAAGGCTCACGGTGGCCCCCAACTGCTTGCAAAACGCACACCAGAATTTGGCTGTAAATTTAGGGCCTCGGTCAGAAACCACATCTTGAGGGATGCCATGCAGCCAGAAAACATGGTCCACAACAAGAAGGGCAGTCTCCTGCGCCGAAGGCAGCTTGGGCAGCGCAATAAAGTGGGTGGCCTTAGAAAAACGGTCAACCAAGACCAGGATGACCGTGTTGCCTTCCGAAACAGGCAGCTCCGTAACAAAATCAAGAGCGATATGGCTCCACGGGCGCTTAGGGACGGGCAACGGCTGAAGCAGACCAGAGGGGGGGGGGAGGTGGGAAGTCTTGTTCCTTTGAAAGAAAGAAAAAGAGAAGAGCGCACACCAAAAATTGGAGAGGTGCTGACTACGGAAAAAACAATAACTATATAAAAAGAAGCAGTCGCACACTCATGGCCACGATGCAATAAGTTTAATATATAGCCAACGTTTCGACCACAGTCTTCCTCAGGGTTTAAGGAAAAAGTGATACAACCACCAATATACATACTTTTCTGTAATGAGGCAACAGGTTTGCTCAATTAAAATGAGAATAGACACTTGAGCAATAATGACTGACTGGAACATTCAATCAGGTTTCCCCAATTACTTTTGAAATTGGAGTGTAGCAAAGGCTGATTGGGTACGTGCAGCATATCAAAAGACAAAGGAAGATAGATTATTTTTATAAAAAAACATCATGAACAATAAACAAATACACTTGAGATCTGTCATTTCAGTGACTTAGAGAAATTCTAAACCAGAGTCCCTTGTCCGGGAATTAATCTAAATTACATACAGCCAAAAAAAATATTTGGATAAACACACCTGAAGACAAATCAGAAAAAAATAAAGAGGTTTTGATAGGTGCAACACACAAGCCATTCAGACACAAAATACATACCAAAACCATCAAATTCTGGAGAAATAAAATGCTAAATCAGTGTACATAAATGAAAAATCAAATATGAAGGAACCTCCAAGCAAAATCATAAAAAAGGTTATAAATCAAACTCAACATTTAGACCATTTGGAACAAGGGTGTTTCAAGAAAAAATCCAAAAAACTTCTCTCTTTAATAATAAGTTGTCGATATCCCCCCCTCTTCTAGGACACACCACCTTCTCAATATCTATGTATCGTAGAGCCTCAATAAAATGAGTGGCGACAGGAGAAGTTCAATTTTAACGCCTAATTGAACTGCGATGTTCCGCAATGCGTACTTTGAGACAACGTTTGGTTTTGCCCGCATAATATTTCCCACAAGGGCAAGACAAGATCACACCCTTTGGGGTACAAGAAATAACACCTTTAATAGGGATTATTTTTCCTGAATGAGGGTGGTTAAAACCAGGACACCTACGGGTACTGTTGCACTGCGCACACGCTCCACACTTAGAGTTACCGTCCGGAATAGGGGTTAAAAGACACGGTTTATCAATTTGAGGCAGCAGGTCTGAATGGACAATAGACTCAACCTCCCACTGAATGGGAGCCACAATCTGAGCTGCCGGGATAACCAGGTCAGGAATAGGGCCGCGACCGGAACGGTCGTGAATCCGCGACAAAGCGTCGGGCTTGATGTTTTTCGACCCTGGGCGATAGGTTAACGTAAAGTTAAAGTGGTTGAAAAACAACGACCATCGCCAAGAATTACGTCGTTTAGTCTGTTGGATGTGTTGGAGATTTTTATGATCCGTCCAAACCACAAACGGCTGTTCAGCCCCCTCCAACCAATGGCGCCACTCTTCTAACGCCAACTTGACGGCCAACAACTCCCGGTCACCAATGCTGTAATTCCGTTCGGCCGCCGACAACGACCGGGAGAAGTAGGCGCATGGGTGCAACTTATTGTCCCGAAGGGGGCGCCGAGACAAAATGGCACCTACCCCGACTTCCGACGCATCCACCTCCACAACAAATGGAAAGGAGGGGTCGGGCAAAACGAGAATGGGTTCTGAGCTAAATCGTTTCTTTAACTCCTGAAAAGCAGCCTCAGCTGCCGGTGACCAAGCAAACGACGAGGAGGTATTCTTCTTAGTGAGCGCGATAATGGGGGCAGCTACTGCACTAAAATTATGGACAAACCTCCTATAAAAATTAGCAAACCCCAAAAATCATTGCACTTCCTTTACGTTTTGAGGGGCAGGCCAATCCCTGACCGCTGACACTTTGTCAGGATCCATGCGGACTGACCCTTCTGAAATAATGAAGCCAAGAAACGAAACTGTCTTGGCATGAAAAACGCATTTCTCAGCCTTGACAAAAAGCTTGGCTTTGAGGAGGGCCTCAAGCACTTGTCTGACATGTTGTTTATGCTTCGAGAGAGTTGACGAGAAAATCAGAATGTCGTCAAGGTAGATAAAGACGAATCTCTCCAACATCTCTCGAAGGACGTCATTAACGAGTGCCTGGAACACAGAGGGGGCGTTAACCAATCCAAACGGCATGACCAAATATTCATAGTACCCGTCATGCGTATTAAACGCCATTTTCCACTCGTCCCCCTCATGGATCCGAACCAAGTTATAAGCATTCCGGAGGTCTAGCTTGGTAAAAAACGATGCCTCCTGCAGCCGTTCAAATGCAGAGTTCATCAACGGAAGCGGGTATTGATTTTTAATAGTGATATTATTCAAGCCCCTGTAATCAATACAAGGTCTCAGGCCGCCATCTATTTTGCCCACAAAAAAGAACCCCGCTCCGGCAGGAGACGTGGAGGGCCGAATAAATCCATTAGCCAGAGCCTTTTGAATATATTCTCGCATAGCCTTCTGTTCAGGCCCTGACAGCGAGTATAATGAACCCCTGGGGGGAGTGGTACTCGGGTGGAGATTGATCTCGCAATCGAACGTGTGATGAGGAGGTAAAGTCGAGGCCTGTTGCTTGCTGAAAACCTCCGCGAGATCAGCATAATCGTCAGGAACATTAGGAGGCAAACAAAAGTTCAGAGCAGCCTCCAAATTCTCACCCTGTTCAGAACCTGCCCCCTCTAAGTCAGATTCCGAATCAGAGAAATCCTCCAAATAGCAATCCTCCTCTGGCTGCCGCCAGTCAAGTTGAGGATCCCACTCCAACCCCTCCTCCGCCCCTTTCTGTAGATTAGGAGGGTTGTGTGAGGCAAACTCCTCAGAATCACTCCAGGCGTCGGCCTCCCCCATAGGTCGATGCCCGGGATGACACGCCAAACTATCTCTACAGTGGGACCTACAATCAGTCCCCCACTGGACGATCAGGTTATCATGACTTCCCCAAATGATATGAGGCCTATGTTCCCGTAGCCATGAGTGTCCTAAAATGACAGGGAAAACAGGAGAACTGACAATAAAACCGGACCTCCTCAGAATGGCTACCAAATGAGATGAACATAGTCAATGATTCAGAAACTTCGGATATAAATCCAGTTCCCAGCAGGCGACCGTCCAAAGATCTAACAGCATGAATGTAAAAGAGGGCGGATAGGATATGGAATGTCTCCTAGCCCACTCTGCATCCATAAAACAATCCATGGCGCCAGAGTCCACAAAAGCTTCGACAAATATTCTCTGTCTCCCCACAGTCAATTCTACAGGGATTAAAGTTCGGAAGGGAAATTGGATCTGTCCCTCTAGTGCCCCCCATACAGCTAGAGGGACTTCCCGTTTCCCTAAAGCTCAAGGCAGCGTGGACGGATATGTCCTGGTTTGTTACAATTAAAGCAGATTATACGTTTCCGAACGGGCTTACGAGCCTGGCTCTCATATGAGCCATCAACCTGCATAGGCTCACCAGGAGTGGAGTTTTCAGCGTGCGGAATGGGAGCTTTATGCATGCTGCTAGTAGGATTAGCCCCGTTGCCAGAAACAGCCAATGCAGTACATTTCTCCCTGTTACGTTCGCGGATGCAATTATCAATTCGCGCCGCGTGCGAACCAACGAATCCAGAGACAAACAAGGCTCCAATGTAGCCAGAGTGTCCTTAACCTCCTCTGTCAAAGCGTGAACGAACACTGTCATAAGAGGCGCTTCTGGCCAGCCTGTCTCTGTAGCCAAGGAGCGAAATGTGATTAAAAACGCAGCGACACTCTCAGAGCCCTGCCTTAGATGCATTAAACGTGTAGCCACATCCTGGCCACAAACATCCTGATCAAACACCGATACCATTTCTCTAAAGAAAGTCTCCACAGTATTCACTACCGGTGAACTAGATCGAATAAGTGGGCCAACCCAAGTGAGTGTTATGTCGGTTAACGGGGATTAAATAAATGAAACCTGAGACTCTTCATTCACGAACCGTGAAGGCTGTGCTTTAAAAAATATCTCACATTGGGCAATGAAATCTTTACATCTTCCTGCCTCGCCTCCATATCTTGGGGGTAATTGAAGCTTTGGCTTTCGGGGAAGATATACGGACTGTGCTTGTGCAACATTTTGTGTGATTTGTGTGGACAGGGATCTAATACTCTCAGTGAGTGTTAACAGAACGCTCTCCTGTCTCTCCATGGCATTCGCCAGAAGGAGGACTCTTTCCGCCAGCTCTGGCTATTGATTTTTCAGGCTAACAAGACCCTTGCCATAACCGGATAGAGCAGCTTGTTGGTTAGCCACAACTTTCTCTCACGCAGCCGTTGCTGACGACTCCATGCAGGCTAGAGTGTTCTGTAATGGCCGGTAGTATACAGAGGCCAAGCGCAACAACAGAGGGAAAGAGAGTAGCACGAACACAGTACAAACACAGAGAATAATACAGACTAAACGAAAATACTCGCGCTTTCCAAAGGCGTATAATAGTCCAAACCACGGAAGCAAAGCGAAATAGAAAAGGGAGAAGAAGCTCCAACAATAAGGAGATAGAAAGTCATACAAAACCTGACTACAGATACCTTCGGCTATGGAGTGAAGCTAAATTCAGGCACTCCAGCGAAGGGGGCGTGCTGGACATCCTGCTTATATAGATTCTGGGTAAGCCCCGCCCCAGCTCAATCAACCAGCCGGGTAAAGAATTCGATACCCCAGGAATTTGATATCGTCCCAGGACGAGAGCTGCAAAGAAAGGTCCAAACAACACGCACACCTGACAAACCATGACAAAATCATGGAATAACTATGATCTTGGACACAGATATTGACCCAGACTGTAATTTCTTTGACTATTTGAATCACAGTTGTTGCTACTATACAGATGAACAATATAACAACAATGTTAATCCAGGTCAGGAAATGTCAATCATTAATTTCATTATAGAAGTTTGTATACACATTACCAGGACATTAAAGAATACTTAAATCAATTCAAAAAACCATTCAGTGTTATAGCGATATCTGAAACTTGGCTCAATTCTGAGAAGGGAATGGATTTCCTGTTAAAAGGATATGAATTTACCTATTTGAACAGGAAGAATAAGAAAGGAGGGGGCTGGCTCTGTACATACACAAAAGTCTCAAATATAAGGTTGTGGAAAGCATGTCAACTTGTATTGATGATGTTATGGAATGTATAACTGTCAAGATTTGCATGGAAAAACAGAAAAATGTAATTATCAGTTGTGTGTACAGAGCCCCAGCATCCAACATTAACACATTTAAAGTCACTATGGAAACAATATTCACAAGTATTAATCAGAAGGTTATGTTCATCTGCAGGGATTTTAATATAGATGTGCTAAATCCTAATAAACATAGAATGACAGAAGATTTCATTAACACAATGTACAGTTTGGGCCTTTGTCCACTGATTACCAAACCTAGCAGAATAACAACACATTCAGCCACACTTATTGACAATGTATTCAAGTTGTATTTGGAAAGCAGTTTAATGAGTGGGCTGCTGATTAATAACATCACCGACCTGTATTTGCCTGTTTTTGTGATCCATGACTATATCTGTAGAAAGGAGGAGGAGTAGCATAAAGTCAAATACAGAAGAAGAATAAAAGTATTTACTGCTGATCTATTATCATTAAATTGGAAAACATTGTGTGAAGAAAAAAATATTGACAGAGCATATGAAATGTTTCTTAACATATTTACGTCATTATATGACAAACATTGTCCAATATCCCAATTCAGCAGCAGACAAAAGTATGTAGACAAGCCATGGAACACAAAAGGACTGCAAAATGCTTGTAAGAAAAAGAATAATCTGTATAGTCAATTTATAAAAAATAAAACCAAAGAAGCAGAATGGAAATATAAAAGATATGAGAACAAATTTACTAATATAATGACGGTATGTAAGAAGGATTATTACACTAAAATATTACAGAACAACAAATGCAAAATCAAGGGTATATGGAAAACATTAAATAGCATAATTAGGAACAGTTCAACTAAAACAGAGTACCCTGAATATTTTGTCGACAACGATGTGACATTGAATGATATGCATGTTGTGGTTAATGATTTTAATGAATTTTTTTTAGGGGTGGACCAAAATTAGCAGACAAAATAAATGACGTGTATCAAATTGTGGGTGAACTTGTCGATGAGATCACATCGAGAAATCAAAACTCAATCGATCTGAAACCTGTAGATACAAAAGAAATCAAGGACATACCTGTAGTTAACAAATATGAAAACAGAACATCTACTGACTGCAATGGAATCGACATCACAATAGTCAAGAACGTCATTGATGCTATCGCAAAACCATTGACCTACATCTATAATCTGTCATTCACAAACAGATCATTTCCACACAAAATGAAAACAGCTAAAGTTATACCACTGTACAAAGCCAGAGACAAACACCACTAATTACAGGCCTGTATCATTACTCTGCCAATTCTCAAAAATACTAGAAAACTCTTCATTAAAAGGCTAGATGACTGCAATGAACAACACAATTTACTGACAGACATTCAATACAGGTTCAGAGAGAACAGATCTACATCACTGGCAATCATGGAACTAACAGAAGAAATCATAAATAGCACTGACAACAAACACTATTCAGTTGGAGTATGCATCGACTTAAAAAAAGCTTTTGACAGCGTCAATCATAACATATTACCTAATAAAATGGAAAGGCATGGAATTAAGGAATGGTGTTGCAATGGCTGAAGAGTTACATTGAAAACAGACAACAGTGTGTACAAATAGGGAATTATGAATCTACAGTATTGAACATAACTTGTGGGGTCCCACAAGGGTCAGTACTGGGCAAAATACAGTTCATTTTTTATATAAACAATCTTAGCACAGTATCAAAAATTTCGAAATATGTCCTATTTGCAGATGACACAAATATTTTCTGTTCAGGGGAGAATCTTCAGCAGCTTTTGGAGACGGTCACTACTGAAATGAAAAAATGAAAACACTGGTTTGACATAAACAAATTGTCATTAAATTTAACCAAAACCAAATTCATGGTTTTTGGGAATGGCAAAATACCCATAGAAACACAAATAAAAATAATGATTGATAATGTTGAGGTGGAAAGAGTTTTCGACATCAAATTTCTGGGTGTGACACTTGACTCCAAAATCTGCTGGAAACCCCAAATTGTACTGCCATATCTGACGTACTGTGTGGAAATTTGGGGTAACACTAATAAAAGCAACCTGCAACCGGTATTCAGACTACAAAAGAGAGCAATCAGAATAGTTCACAATGTGGGCTATAGGGAGCAAACAAACACACCGTTTTTAAAGTCACAAACATTGAAATTCTGGGATGTGGTTGAATTTAAGACTGCACAAATTATGTTTAAAGCAAGGAACAAATTACTGCCAAGCAGAATTTAAAAAATGTTTTGTGATAGGGAGGGGGGCTACAATTTGAGAAGAGAACTTAACTTAAAAAAACATTGTGTTCGTACCACAAAGAAGATTTTTTTTGTATCAGTGTGTGGGGTGGATCTGTGGAATGGCTTGAATGATGAGATTAAACAAAGCACAAAAATAAGTCAATTTAAAAACAGATGCAAAAAAAAATCTTTGGAAGGTATATGGTGGAGGAGGAGTTGAGTTACAGGTGGTTGATCTTTAAATTTATTATTTGATACACTGGTGGGATATAATTTATTGTATATAATCTGGGGTGGCTGGTATTGTCCGGATCCATTTTTTTGTTGCCCTTTTTTGTGGGATAATGGTTATTTGGATTAATCTGGACTGTTGGATATAGAAATGATGCAAAAGTGAGAAAAGAGTAGGAACAAGTAAGTTTTACTTTTACCTTTTCCTTACTTACCTTACTCCTTTTCGGACACCTTGTTTTGAATGTTTTTGAATATGTTTTTTTTTCTTTTATCTGTATTTATGTTCGAAATAAAATGATCGAACCGACTAACATAAGTATCTCACCTTCACCTTTACACCATGACAGATACTCTCATGGATGCCTACTGTTGCCCTCCTTCTTATGCCATTTAAGTTTAATTCAAGTTGAACTCCTTAATGCTGATTCTTCTGGTTTATTTGATGCTATGACACTTACAGCAACTGGCCTGCATAATATTTTCTGGGCATAAACACTGAAGCAGGAAATTCTGTGAGGGAAAGCAGTGTAGAGATGAAGGATCTTGAGTGGGGTAAAAAAAAGTAAGCAGCATTAAGTGCACATTAGGGAGGGACCGAGAATACCAGACTTCAGGGCCATCTGAAACAATTATCTCCGCTAAAAACAAGTCAATTTAGTTCTTTTCCTTTGGGTTGGGGCCCCAGCCTTTATGTGGGCGTCACAAACCTTATGCAACATGTTTTTGTCTTTGTTTTTGTTTTACAGTGAGGAGACTGGACCCTATATAAGAAAGCATTTCTTTTTTTCAGAGGGAATAATCATACCCCTCTCCCCTACCTCTTTGCTCTTCTCCTATTCTACTATTTCCTTTAGAAGATGAGTGTTTGCTCCTGGTTGTGGCTGTGGGTGGCATTAGTGTTTGGAGCCATATTTGGGTTAGCAGGGTCCAATTGCAAGTTTATGGATACTCTGTTCACACAGAGTGTGTTTAAGGATGGCGATGTGGTCATCGGAGGACTGTTTCCGATTCATTCACTACCACCTGAGCCTGACCAGGACTTCACACAACGAGCAACACAACTGCAATGTCAGAAGTGAGTTTGTCATTTTCCTTTATAAATATCTCACTGCATCCATACCTTTCACTCTCTGCACCGATATACAGTATGTGTATTTGAAGAGTTGAGATGCAAAACCCACAAAGTCCACTCAACCTCTTTTGTTTTAAACTGAGTTCTTTTTTACTCAGCATATTATGAGCTCATTTCCAATTTGATGGCTGCTACAGGTCTCAAAAAAGTTGGGACAGGGGCCTATTTACCATGGTGTAGCATCCCCTCTTCTTTTTAACACAGAGTGGAGGCGTCTGGCATTGAGGAGACAAGTTTCTTGAGTTCAGCCATTGGAATTTGATCCCACTCTTGTTTAATACAGGCTTCCAGCTGCTGGAGAGTTTTGGGTCTCCTTTGACGAACTTTTCGTATAATTATGCGCCAAATGTTCTCAATCAGTAAAAGATCAGCACTGCAGGCAGGCCAGTTCAGCACACGGACTCTTCTATTATGAAGCCATGCTGTTGTAATAGCTGCAGTATGTGGTTTTGCATTGTCCTGCTGAAATACACAAGGCCTTCTCTGGAATAGATGTCATCTGGAGGGGAACATATGTTGCTCCAATACCTTAATATATCTTACAGCATTCGTGGTGCTTTTTAAAACATGCAAATGTCCCACACTATATGCACTAATGCATCCCCATACCATCAGAGATGCTGGCTTTTGACCTGAACGCTGATAACAGGAGGGATGACCTTTCTCCTCTTTAGCCCGGAGGACACAACGCCCATGATTTCCAACAAGAATTTCAAATTTGGACTCGTCTGACTACAGGACACTTTGCCACTTTGCTACAGTCCATTTCAAATGAGCCTTGGCCCACAGAACACAGCGGTGCTTCTGGATCATGCTCAACAATGGCTTCCTTTTTGCATGATAGAGTTTTAGGTGGCATTTGTGGATGGCACAGCGGACTGTGTTTACAGACAGTGGTTTCTTGAAGTATTCCTGGGCCCATTTAGTAAAGTCAATGACAGAATCATGCCGGTGAGTGATGCAGTGGCGTCTGAGGGCCTGAAGATCACGGGCATCCAGTAAATGTCTTCTGCCTTGTCCCTTACGCACAGAGATTTTTCCAGTCACTCTGAATCTTTTGATGATGTTATGTACTTTCGATGATGAGACCTTCAAAGATTTTGCAATTTGACCTTGAGGAACATTGTTTTTAAAGTATTCCACAATTTTTTTTATGCAAGCCTTCACAGGTTGGAGAGCCTCTAGCCATTTTTACTTCTGAGAGACTCAGCCTCTCTAAGACATTACTTTTATAGCCAACCATGTTATACACCTGATGCCAGTTAACTTAATTACTTGCTAAATGTTCTTTCAGCTGATTCTCTTATGTATTAATTGCTATTAAGCCCTTTTTTGCTTGTGTCCCACCTTTTTTTTGGACCTGTTGCAGCCAGAAAATGTGAAACAAGCTCATTTTGTGGATAAAAATGTAAAATGCCTCAGTTCCTGTCATGGTTATGGTTTCGGTCATGTTTATGTTCATGTTCAGTGTTCATGATTTTGTCTTTTATTTATTCTTTTTGGTTATTGTAATACTCAGGCTTTTAGTTCATTCCATTTCTCAGTTCCATTGCACTTGTCTCCCCTGTCTTGTGATCTAGTTGGTTCAGTCCGTCTTCCCTGTGTGCTCACTTACTTCGGGTGATTTAAATGAATTCCGGTGTTTAATACATTCCTTCGATTCTCGTTTACTTCCTTCGTCTTACTGTTCTGATTACTAACAAAACTAACATTTCTATTTTGTATCATAGTCTACTAACACAACTAATCCATGTATATAGATTACTAACTTACTAATGAGCACTCTAGCTAAATCTGTAAAGTTGCACCGCCACTAATTTATACTAATTCCCTCTCAGCAATCGCCCTGTTCTAGTCTCCGCCTCTTGCTCAGCTTTACCTGTCTCCCCCTGCGTTTCTGCGAGATCTCTCGCACGTGCTTAATTACTTTCCTGCACTCGTTATCTGTGCACTTAGAACTCCTTGACCGGAGCTGTTTAAATATCATAGGCTGTCTGTGTGATTCCCGTCCGTGTCTTGGCTTTCACCAATTTTCGTGGTTAGGGTTTCCCTCATGTTATTCTCCCGTTGTAATTAGTCTGATCCAGCTCACCTGCTCCCTGCATAGCATGTGACTTTCCTCCCGTCTATTTAAGCAGTCTTTTCACAGCTAGCTCCTTGTCAGAACGTTGATCAATATTTCTTTGTGCAGAGCGCCTGGTATGCCATTGAGTATTGTTTTTATTCGACTGGTTTGCCCGACTTCGATTCTTGCTACAGCCCTTCTTGTATTGTTTTGTCTTTTTGGATTTCGACCTATTTTTTTTGTATGACCACGATTTCTGTGTTTGGATGCCCTGTGTATGACCCTTGGCTTTGCTCATCGACTACGACTTTTTGCCTACCGTCTATGTACCTTTGCTCATCTGTCTTCCTGGTTCTGACCCCTGCCTGTCTAGTCAACACTGTTTTTGGATTTCGTATTGTGGCTTGGCAATTCTTGTGTTTTTTGGCTTTGACTCGGATTTCATTAAAGGCATACGTTTTTTGGATTTCCCTCTCTTGCGTGTGGTTCCTGAACGCTACATCAGTTCCAAAATTTCAAATTTTATCTATGTTCTATTGTAAATAGCATATTGGCTCGTGACCAGAAAGTCATTGCATTTTGATTTTATTCACAATTTACACTTTGTCCCAACTATTTCGGAATTGGGGTTGTATATTTATGCATTAATGTGGGCCCATGTGCCAATATGTTCATCACCTGACCATCTACCTGAGGTTAAATGTGAATATCAGTCTGCCAATTCTTTTACTCAAGCTTCATTTTCTCATTTTCTGTCTCATAGCTTTCATTTGCGCTCATTCCGTTGGCTGCGGACCATGATCTTTGCAGTTGAGGAGATAAACAGAAACCCTCAGCTACTTCCTAATCTGACCTTGGGGTATGCCCTGGCTGACACCTGTCTTGCAGAGGGAACTACTTTAGCTGCTGCGTTGGGGTTGATAACTGGCAAGGACCCTGTGATTACAAGCTCTAAGTGTGGCAGCTCTCCCCAGGTGCCTGTTATTGTTGGTGATGCCCGCTCCTCAGCATCTGCTGTGATTGCTAGAGCACTCGCAGTCTTCAACATTCCCGTGGTGAGCAACATAACTGTACAGCCAACAGTAAATCAGTTTGAAAGTTTTAACAGATAGCCCCTTGATATGAACCATCTCATTTTCAAGGGGGTCCAACAAAAAACATACAATATGAACAAATGACTCGATCACATAGCACATACACAACGTTCTCATTTACCAACCCGCCCACACATCATTCCCATAAACCCACAATACCCACTCAAGTAAATGTAGATACTGCAATACATATTGTACAGCAATAGTAACAGCAACACTAAAATCAATAAACCTTTATATAATTACTATAATACAATTTATTATTGCTCCAGTTTAATAAGAGCAATAATATTTACATTAGCATGTTATCTAGCAATAAACATTAGATATACACAAAAAGAATAGCAAAAGCACACAAATTCCACACAATATTAAATAAGTGAAAAGACATCACCATTAGAAGCAGCAGCATGTTGTTTTAAGAAAAGATAATGAGCTCTTAAAAAGGTGAAATGGGGTAATTGTTCTTCTCTTAATGGGCAGATTGTTCTAGTCTGAAGGAGCTTTGAATTTAAAGACATTTCTGCCAATTTCTTTATTTGTTATGGGGACAGAAAAGAAAGGTTGCTGAATATGTTGAAGGATTTGTATGGTATTAGATACTGTTTTATGTAAGAAGGACAATTAAAGTGGACACATTTGAAAATGCATTGGAGCCAATGGTAATGTCTTCTTGGACTGAGCGGTAGCCAATTTAAGGTAGTAAGTGCCTTTAAAATGACCAATTACCTCCAAGCCATGCTTCAAACACCATATCTTTTTTGCTTTTCAAGGTAAGTGGATGAAATTTTCAGTGAAGCAACATCAGGTTATTATCTAAGAAATGATGGCAGGGATTTTCTGTAACACATCTATAAGGTGTTCATTTCATGTAATTAAGATCGAAAAAAGGTGAAAAATGGAAAAATGAAGAAAAATTTTTTGTTAATGTCTATAAAAAATTTCTTCTCCTCAGGACATGGATTTACATATCATGGAAAGTTTGTGCAAGTTACATGTCCCTGCTATGTTGGATAACAGAGTTATCTTGCTTGACAATTCTTTTGACATGAGCATTCAGTGGCCATTTTGAATCCTAATTTGCATAATTTTTGTGAAAATACATTTTTAAAATGAAGTTTAATTCTTTTCTTTTATTTTGGTACTTGTTTTGTATTTTGCTAACTTATAGGGCTCTAAATTCGTTGACCAGGCGCAGGCGGGGCGAATGGGGGGAGCGCCACGCCAACAGGGTGTATCCAGGCGTATTTTGCAATTTCGTGCCCGGTGCAGCCCGGCGCAAGTACTCCTCTATCCCGCCTCTGTCCATCCTGCCGGCGCAAGTGGCAAAGAGGGAGGAGAGAAGCCACAAGTGGGTTTAACACAGCCGAGTCATATCTTCACCAATCAAATGAGCTCCTCTCCTTGCTCTTAAAATTGGAATAAAGAAGCCTCTTACCTATATCTGTATGACGCGTGAATGTTGCATTTTACTTCGCTCCTTCAGGCATGTTTTCTGCACCGCTTACGTCTATATTAAGCATTACGAATATGAGTTAGCTGGCCAGCTAGGGCATTCGCAAATTATTACCATTAGTGAACTTGAATGGAATTTCAAAACGAAACTACGTCAGATCATTCAAACTTATGAAGTTGGAATGAAATACAACGGTTGCTCATTTATTTCTTCTGCCTGCATCATAAGGCAGAGAAATGATGGATAGCGTGTTTCAATTATTACACCCTGTTGCTGCTTAAAATTTTGGGATTAACATGCATGGACAACAATTCAAGATACGTTACACATTTATTTTCAATATGTGATCTTAACTCGGTACGAAATCATAGCAATCAGGCTGCATTCCTTTCCCCCACTAAAAACGATAAAACCTAAGTGACAATAATGGTATTAAGTCGCTTGCACACAGATTACATTTTCAGTCAAAGCAAAGACGCGAATACACGCGTGTATTTGCGTCTTTACAATGACTTTGAATGTAATCAGTCGTGTGAAAAATTTGTTTCGCGTCTGGCGTGAAAGCAGCTGAAGGACACATACCCACATAGCCTACTCATGCGCCCACATGCACACATATCTCTCTCTCTCTCTCTCTCTCTCTCTCTCTCTCTCTCTCTCTCTGAGATCTGAGATCTGACATCAGGACAATCAATATAGATACTATAATTTATGTGCCGATTCAGATGGTTACATTAAATAGTGGTTGCTGTAATTATTTATTGCATTGAAATGTGCCTGACATTCTGGAAACCTGCCTGTGAGGTTTCGGTGACGTGTGCGCACTGTGCGCCGGTCAGCCAAATTACCACTGCACAGAAAGTAAACCAGGTTGGAGCTGGCAAGCTCTCTGCGCACTTTCGGCAGAGCCTTTGTCCACGAAATTGTCACTGCGTCATGAAGAATGTGTGACACCTCCCCCTACTACGCCGCCACACCCATCTTGGCGCACGTCCGTCTACCAAATTGCCAAAGTGGCTGCGCACGGTGTTGCACCGCATGAAATTACCACTGCGCGGGCTGCACCGCACGAAATTATCACTGCGTGGGCTACGCCACGCTGCGCCACCCTGTGCTGCTGCGCCAAGAAATTAGAGCCCATAGAGTGTCTAAAATTACTTAAT
Source organism: Gymnothorax javanicus (assembly GCA_029692085.1). Lineage (NCBI taxonomy): Eukaryota > Metazoa > Chordata > Actinopteri > Anguilliformes > Muraenidae > Gymnothorax > Gymnothorax javanicus. The sequence goes on from CM056195.1 coordinate 42,437,991, forward strand.
AAGGTACTTGCTACCTTAAGGATTCATACATAAGACAGTGGTGGGTACGATATGGACACCTCAATATAAATCTGCAGAGTCTGTTGGAGATAACGTTGAGGGGTTGAAGATATGTTTTATTAGTGTTCTGATAGATAGTATCAGCATAATCCAAAATGGGTAATAGTAACTGTGTGACAATTCTTTTCCTTATCTGCAGGGTAAAACAGTTTATGGAACGATAAAGAATACCTATATTGCGACTTAATTTAAGTTTGATGGATTCAATGTGACATTTGAAAGAGAGCAAGGGCTGGCAGGGCTGTGGGTGGCGTCCAGGATGGGGTGGGGGGTTGGCTGGCGGGGCCGGGGGTGGTGAGGGTCACGGGCCCTGTGCCTTCTTAAAATGTAATACTTACTATTGCTATTTATGTTATTATTGTAATTGTTCTTATTATTCTTATTTTTCTATTATTATTGTTATGGTTGTAATAATGATATCGCAATTATTGTTATTCTTCTTCTTCTTCTTCTTCTTATTATTATTCTTATTATTATTATTATTATAATAATTATTGATTTTTGTTGTCGTCATTTCTGAGCCATCGTCATTAGCATCACTAAAAAATAAGTGTTGATATCTTAACAATTTCTACCACAATAAATATTTTTGATTATAATTATTATATCTATTAATAACAATATAAATTAATATATTGCGACTATTATGAAGATATATACTCGTGTACATGTACACACACACACACACACACATAACATTTACACTTAGTTATCAACTTCTCTCTGTTGGTTTATCTGTCTGTCTGTCTGTTTACTTGTCCATTAATGTATATGTAAAAGCCCGCGCCTCCCACAATAAACACCTACACATCTGCCATTGATACACGAACTTACCCCCCACGTTCCCCATCTGTTACATACTTCATTCACCAATGTTAAATATTTAATTTACATTAAATTTTGCGTTTATTTACTGGTATTTAAGTTATCTCTTTTGTTGTAATTTTTTTTTCCTTAATGTACTATTTATCCATATACTTTTTCCTTTTTCTTTACAACCTAATTCTGCTGTTTAATTTGCATTTTTTCATTTGAAAATAAAAACAAAGTTGACCTCCAAAGAGGGGGGTGGTGGTGGGCTATAAAAAAAAGAGAGCAATGGATGAATCCAGAGGCCAAGATATTTAAAGGAAGTCACCTGTTCAAGGGGTGAGCCATCATTAAAAGAGATAGTTTGGTCGGAGTGGTCACCAAGACCTAGTCTAGTTCCAAAGAGCATACTGCATAATTTATTTTTGTTCAGGAGCAATTTATTTGATGTGAACCATTTCTGAACCAAGGAAAACTCGTTTTTTAGGGATTGCTCAATATCAGATTAGTTGACAGCAGAAGTATATATTACGGTGTTGTCGGCATATAAATATACTTGACAGTCAGCAGAGCTTAGGGAGATCATTGATAAAAATGGGAAAAAGAAGTGGTCCTAGAGATGAGCCTTGTGGTACTCCATTCTCAACAGTTAAATAATCAGATTGGCCACCACTGAGTCGGACGCACTGATGTCTGTTATGAAGGTAAGAGTTGAACCAAAGTAAGGCATTTCGGGAGACACCAATTGAATAAAGTTTATCAAGGAGTAAATAGTGATCAACAATGTCAAAGGCCTTAGATAAATCCAGAAAAATTGCACCAGCGAGTTTTCCATTTTCAGAAGCAGTAAATATATCATTAGTAAACTTTAAGAGAGCTGTAGTGGTTGAGACGTTGGGTCTAAAGCCAGACTGGCATGGAGATAGGATATTTGATTCAGTAATATAGCAAGATAGTTGATTGAATATGAAATTTTCAAAGATTTTGGCTATGGAATTGATAATAGAGATTGGGCGAAAATTATTGATGTCATGTGGGTCTCCTCCCTTATGAAGTGGAGTAACTATGGCAGTTTTCCAAGCAGAGGGAAGGGCATAGGTTGATAAGGAAAGATTAAAAAGATCACAGAGAGGATACATTAGAATTTGAGCAGTTAACTTAATAAATTTAGTTTCAATGCCATCTGGTCCAGGTCCACAGTCATCCTTAAGTTCATTAATTGCATGTCGAACTTCAAGAGGTGATAAATTTTGAAATGAAAAAGAACTTCTACATAAGGGGTTACCAGAGAAGTTGCATACCCCAGGAGAGTCAAACGCATGATAGCTACCTACAGAGGTTAAATGCTGATTTAATATGTTAGAAATAGCTGAGGGGTCTTTCATGATGTTATTATTGAAACAAATCTGAAAACTAGTATTTTTGTTTGATTTGTTGAGGATATTATTCATATTTTTCCAGAACTGTTTTGGGTTATGCATATTTTCAGTGAGTTGATTTTTATAGAAGTCTGATTTTGCATTTCACGGTTTTGTCTTGAATAAATTCCTTAATGTTCTATATATTTCCCAGTCAGCTGCATCCTTAGTTTCCTGATACCTCTTCCAGACTTAATTCCCTTCTTTAGAAAGGCTTATCAAGTCAGAGCTGATCCAAGGCAAATACTTAGCTTTAACTTTAATTTCCCTCCAGGGTGCGTGTTTGTCAATATCTCTTGTGAGTTCAGAATAAAAATAATTCCAGGCATCTTAAACATGGGGTACAATTTGAAATCTGTCCCAGTTTATTGAGATCAAATCATGTATGAAATGATCAAGATTTATATTTTTACTTTGTCTAACACTGATGTATTTTGGAGGAAGTTAAGGAGATTTTATTTTCCAAACACAGAAGATAATTGAATGATCACTAAAACAGTCAGAGAGAACGCCAGATTTAATCATTCTGTCAGGGTGTGTAACAAGAATCCAATCTAATAATGATTTAGATCTGACGTCAACTCTGGTGGGTTGATTGATCAACTGTATTAAATTAACATTTTTGAGCAGGTTTTTATCATTAGATGATGAACGATCAAGCCAGTATGTGTTGAAGTCGCCAAGGATGATCATTTCGCTTGGGAGTTCAAGTGAGGAGAGGGTGGATAGTATGCTGTGAGTTGAATCAGGATGGACAGGTGGAGGTCTATAAATACTGCCAATCATGAGATGTTTGTTATCGTGAAGTTTAAACTAAACAAAGAGAAATTCAATGGAAGATGGGGGTACTTTAGGAATAGAAAGTTCAGAGACAAAGAGTGAGGAGACATAAAGAGCCACACCTCCTCCTTCGGTAGCCCTGTCTGCTCTATATAACACAATTATCAAGCTTGATCTCATTATCACTAATTTTGATATTCAACCATGTTTCTGAAAAGGTTATTACATCAGGTTTGTACTGAGAAACCCAGACTCTGATTAAGACAATTTTGGAGAGATGGCTCCTCATATTAAGGTGTATGATTTTTAGACCTTTCACTGTATCAATTAGTAATCAAGGGAAGTGAGTGAAACAGGGTAAGGTGAGGCAACAGTAGTGTCTGAGAGAGGAAGGCAGGAGAGCCATAACACGAACCACACACACACACACACACACACACACACGCATACATCAAAACAGAAAGAAAAGAGGAAAAAAAAGAACAAAAATCTGTCCGTGTCATAAAACAAGTGCACAGCTCGGTCTGCAAAGCTTATAAATATAAAAGTATAAAATAAAGTATAAAAATCAGTTTTCATTAAACAAACCCATCATGGTTTTAATCCCCTCCAAACACAAACTTTGCTTGCGCAGAGGGGTTCAGGATAAATGGAAATGTAAATATGCCTCTGTTTTTAATTATATTACATGGAGCTGTATTTGATTTCTTGTTTGCTTTCTGTAGATAAAGTGCACAAGACAAAAACAGAGTCAAACTAATTGGCCATTATCTGATATTTGTCCTCCTCAGGTGAGCTATTCTGCCTCTTGCGCATGCCTTGGAGACCGTCGAAAGTACCCCACCTTCTTCCGCACTCTGCCCAGTGATACCTTTCAGGCCCAGGCCATGGCACGCATACTACACCTCTTTGGCTGGACATGGGTGGGAGTGATAATGGGAGATGATGACTATGGTAAATTTGGTGTCCAGCTTTTGCTGGAGGAGTTGCAAGACTCTGAGGTGTGTGTGGCCTTTTCTGAGGTCATCCCAAAGGTCAACTTGGAGAAAAATCTCCCTCGCATCGTAAACACAGTGAGGCAGTCCACTGCTAAAGTCATCATTACTTTTGCCTTTTCCTTAGATGTACAAATCCTACTGATGGAGGTTGCAAGACAAAACATTACTGACAGACAGTGGATTGCCTCAGATTCTTGGATGACTGCCAGTCTGGACTCCTTTCCTGAAATCGTGCCATTTCTGCATGGCACGATTGGATTTGCCTTGGGTACAGGACACATGTTGGGTCTTAAGTCTTTTCTCACTGGCTTTCAGCCCAGAGATAAGCCCTCTGACCCTTTTGTGCGGGAATTCTGGGAGATAGTGTTTGGATGCTCCTTCAATAATGACACTACTCTGACACCATCAGCCAAGCCTCAGTGCACAGGCTCTGAGAGCTTTGATAATATTGAGAACCTTTATACTGATGTCTCTGAGCCTAGGCACACTTATAATGTGTACAAGGCTGTGTATGCCATTGCACATGCAATCCACAACATGCTATCCTGCCAACCAGGAGATGGTCCTTTTGAAAATGGGGGGTGTCCAGATGTCAAAAACGTCCACCCATGGCAGGTAAGAGCAAGCAAACGAACTCACTGCGTATCAGCATCCAAAAACATGTTGCCTGAGAAATGACATGTAGGCCAATGATATCTCATGAATGTGGATTTTTTTTGGAAAGCATACTGTGCGTGTGTGTATGTCCCTGCATGTGTGTGCACGCGTATGCGCAGTTGAGAATAAATACCTCAATTATTTTAAGACGAGTCGATATTCGAATTCAATTTGACTTATACTGTATACCGTGTACTTATAAATCATTTCTCGGGGCGGTAGGCACTTTTCTGAACATCAGTTCAAGAATACTATCAAACAGTATACAATAATTTGTTTGGTAGTTTCCATAGCCAATAGTTAAAACTATGGAATTTTACAGATTTGGTAAATTGATAGTCAATTGTTATATCCTCAAACTTTGGAATTCATTTTTTATCATTTATCTGTCACTTGGTTATCAATATCCTTCATGCTCATCTTGAAGTGATATTTGCTTGTCAGAGAGTCTCCTCCATAATCTATTAAATATTTTCATCAAATGTAGAGTGAAGTCAGGTCATTTGGGACATCAGGCTAAATGGGACTGGTAACACTCAGGCCCAGCTTACACCTGGCATTAACATGCGTTTTTTGCGATCGGATTGCAATCAGATAGCAGTTGACCACATACATTTACACCTGGTATTCAGCATTGGTGGTTGGGTTTGGTTACTTTTGCAACCACTGCGCAACAAAGTGTTAATTTGTATTCACCTTTTTCCTTTTGAGGACCTCAACCTTTAAGCATTGTGATGATTCATGCATGAATATAGTCTACCATAGTCCAGCACAGGCATAAAGGTGCCGGCAACAAGTCTCCGTTTAGCTTCATCGGAAAGGGAGGACTTATTTCTAAAATAAAAATCTAATTTCAATTTCAGCTTTTTCACCATTTGCTGAATGTGAGGCTTAAAAGAAAAAGATTCATCAATTTATATTCCTAAATATTTGTATTCAGATACAGACTCAATCACGGAGCCTTGAAAGGTGGTTATAGTTTCAACATCCAATAGCTTTGCTTTTGAATTTAAGAACAAGAGTTTTGTTTTGTCCCCATTTAAAACAAGTCTTAAATCATGTAAGGTGTGTTGGACAGTATTAAAAGCAAATTGTAACTGACTAAGAGCTTGATTTGGTGTGGACGCAGAGCAATATATCACAGTGTCATCAGCATAAGAGTGGAAATTTACTTTTGAAACATTTTGATCGAGACTGCTGCTATATATATCATGAAAAGGAGTGGTCCCAGGACCGATCCTTGGGGCACGCCACTGAAAACTCTAAGGGAACTAGAAGTAATACCTCCCACCTTCTCGCACAGATCTTTCAGATAGATAATTCTCAAGCCAACTGACAGTTTGTACAGATAGTCCAGTACTAATGAGTCTTTGCTTTAGTATTCTATGATCCACACAGTCAAAAGCTTTAGATAGGTCTATAAAGAGAGCTGCACAGTGATGTTTGTTGTCTAAAGATTCAATAAAAGTATTAACTACTTTTAAGGCAACTGTAGTTGTGCTATTTTTCTTCCGAAAGCCTGACTGAAAATTAGATAGGACATTGTTTGCGCATAAGAACTCCTTTAGTTGTTCAATCACAATGGTCTCCAGAACCTTAACCAGAACAGAAAGTTTTGAGATGGGCCTATAATTATTTAAGATAGTTGGGTCTTCCCCTTTCAACAGGGGAAGATCAAAGGCAGATTTCCATATAAGAGGAATCTCACTGATGACCAATGAGAGATTTAAAAGATATGCTAAAGGTGCAGCAATAAAATCAGCTGCGAATTTAGGAAAGGCTCCAGGTTATCAGGACCTGCAGATTTTCTAGTGTCTAAAAGTTTGAGGGCTTTATGAACCTCTGATACTGTGATAGTGTTCGAGCTGAAGGGCTGACTAACCTTAGCATGAGCTTCCAAATAAACAGAAGGGGAAGTCTCGTGTAATATTGAGAAAGTCTAAGAATGAGCCAGAGGTGTAAAAATGCTCATTAAAACAATTGAGCATTTCAGGTCATAAATTATCATAAATTTTACCTGATTCCTTCACGATACAAGGAGGAAGCTTGATGCCATTGTTGGTTCGAGCTAAGGATTTGATAGTCTTCCAGAATGTTGGGGGATTGTTTCGATTATTTGAAGTTTCTGTGAGGAAATGATAAGCTTTGGCTTTTCTAATTGCATCTATGAATGCGTTACGCAGTCGCCTAAAAAGCATCCAGTCAGAATCGACACCTGATCTGCTGGCTGTTGCCTATGCTTCATTGCACTTATGAACTAAAGTGGATGAATCTGGGATGAACCATGCATTATTTCGACCTTTTACTCTATATTTCTGAAGGGGAGCATGTTTGTTGACAATTTCGGTAAAGCCATCATCAAAGAATTTCCAGGCATTTTCAACATTGGCTATGAGGTTAATTTTTCCCAGTGAAAGTAAAACAGGTTGTGAAAAAACCCTTGTTCATAAAAATGTTTCAGGACACACTTTAGAACGATGCATGGTTTGGTTTTGGGGATTTTTGTGTTTCTAACTGTGGCAACAACAAAATGGTCACTGATGTCATTCGCAAATACAGATGCGCCGGTGTATTTATGAGGCACTTGGTTAGAATTAGATCAATAAGAGTTACTTTTTCAGGACATATAGGATTAGGTCTAGTGGGGCTGTCTACGATCTGAAATAAATTTAGTAAGTCACAAGAAGATTTAAAATCATCAGATACTGGCTGTAGCTAGTTCCAGTTTAAATCTCCAATAACGGCAATTTCGTTGAAATTTAACCCTGATAGAAGCTGTATTAGATAGGGTAAAGCAGCACTGACTGCTGAGGGAGCCCTAAAACAACCAACGACTGTTAAATGGAGAGCTTTTGAGATCTCAATAACAAGAGCTAAAAATTCAAATTGTTTACTCACTGATTCAGAAAGAAGCACATTCCCATGAAACTTACTTTTGATATAGATTGCAACGCCCCCTCCCTTTTTGGGTTGGTGAGTCCTATATACATTATAACCATCAATACCAATATTCTTATTCATAACTTAACCATGTTTCAGATATACTGTAACAATTACATCAGCATTAGTTGTGTGTGCCCATAAGCGAACCATATCCATTTTGGAGATCAAACGACGCACGTTCAAATGGATGAAACCAAGACCCGTCGCGACTTAAAATCAGCGGGAGTATTAAAACCATTAGACCATATCTCAGAATCAGGGCCTGGATTGGGTTGCACATTCCCAGATATCAGCAGCAACAGAACAATAACAAACCTCAATTTAGAGCAGGGGTCTCCAACCCTGTTCTTGGAGAGCTACCATCCTGTAGGTTTCTACTCCAACCCTAATTCAACACACCTGATTCAGCTCATTAGCAGCTCGTCAAGATCTCTAACTGGGAAAGCAGGTGTGGTTTGCTTTGGTTGGAGTGATAACCTTCAGGATGGTAGTTCTCCAGGAACAGGGTTGGAGACCCCTGATTTAGAGGGTTTACAAACAGTGTTGTTTTTACAATTCATCTTTATTATAAAATAACAAAGAAATCTTAAAGAAGAGGTAAAATTGTCTAGTAGAGCCATAACACTGATAAGACGGGACAAATCCACGAAGTTAGATAAGAATAACAGAGGCGCATGTGACTATAACGCCCGGCGCATGGCCAGGTGTAAATGTTCCACTAAACGTTGGGTCCAGATTTGAGAGCTCAAAACAGGAGTTTACAGTCCCGCAGAGGCTTCCATCACTGCCTCACAAAATTAACAAATACAGTACGACAGAGAACATTGAACATTAAAGACATCATTAATGATTTTGCTACCAAGAAAAATTTATTTGATGATCTGAAACATTTCATGCTGACAAATATGCAAAAATAGGAGAAATTGGGAGGGAGGAAAACACTTTTTTCACAGCACTGAATAAACCTAGTTTGGCACAAATTGGACTGTGAAATCAGGAAGCAACCCACAAGTGCAGAGCATCCTTGGGAACTTCTGTAGTATTGTTAGGTGTAAAACTTCTGAACCATAAGTCTGTCCTATTATTTTTAAAAACTCCATGAGTCTGCTGAGCAGTTATTTCAGAAAAAGGCAGGTACTTTTTCCAATCTAAAGTTCCTGTAGTTTTTGCGGAAAAAAGACTATTTAAAATTTTTCCATCTCTGACTGCATGAACATTGTTGGTGTTCTTAAACTTCTGAGAAGTAGTGTATATAGTGGTTAAAAATTCATGCCTTAATTGTTTTTCCTCTTCATATATAATTCAAAATATGAACAAAATAAAATATTTAATTGAAATGTAGTTAATGAGATATCAACAAAAAAAAATCAAATTTTTTTTTTGAACAAAAACGTGCACCACAATTATTGCCAAGATATTTGCCAAGATAAGAGGTCTGAGCCTTCTCTCATGGTGTGATCCTGACAAGAAGCCAAGCACAGATCTGAGTTCAAGCCACTTGGGGGTACTTATTGATCGGAATAACAACAGATAAGGTTCGAAAGCCGCAGCCAAACCTTGGAAGGTACAGTCCAACAGTAGAGGTGGTGAAAGGAGTAGGTGCGGATATGTCTGCACCTTGACCTGAAACTGTCCTGGTACAGAGGGCAGATGGAGAATCCAACTCGCAGGTGCTGGACTGCTTACAGACAGGAATGGTAGGTTTAACAGGGATGCAGGCCCGATCCTTGAGCCTGTAGAAGGCTTGGGAGGTAGTTCCTATTGTATAAACTGAGTAACATAGGTTTTCTTTCGTAAATACGGAACACGGGGAAGAGTGACAGCCCATTGCTCAGTACTAGAGGGCTACCTGACTGGAAGGTTACGTGAGGCATGAACCATGATAATCCAGCACTGACAGGAAACCAAAGCAACCTATTTAAATTAAACAATTTCACAGAAGGTGCAAGGTTGACAACAGAGCAAGAGGAGGGCGAGGGAACTGACAAGTCCAATAAATCTTTTTAAAAGGACAGATCACAAAACTCAAAGGGAGGCTGGTACAGGAGAAGATTATCAATGGTGGCATCAATGTAATTAGGTTATAGGGCAGTTATCAATGCAATGACGTTCACAAAGACATGGCAAGGGATCTGAGGCCATTCCTCCATGCAGAATCTATCCTGATCCTTCAAATCCCGAGGTCCATGGTCATGGACTCATCTCTTCAGCTTGTTCCACAGATTTTCCATTAAGTTTAGATCAGATGAATGGGAAGGCCATGGCAAAACCTGAATTCTGTGGTTGGTGAAAAATTTTTGTCTTGCTTTTGCTTTGGATCACTGTGCATGGAACATCCCCACGGCCCTTTTTCAGCTTTCTGGCAAAGGCAGTCAGGTTTTTATGCAATATCTGCAGGAATTTAATGAAATCCTGGGCCTTTGGAAGTTTTCTCGGGCCTTTGGAAGAAAACCAGCCCCAGAACATCAAAGATCCACCACCATACTTCAAAGTGGGGTTGGGGTTCTCTAGAGAATGGCTTTCTTTGTTTAATCGCCAAACCCACGTCTGGTATTTATTGCCAAAGGGCTCTGTTGTGGTCTCATTTGACCATAGAATCTGGTCTCATTGGAAGTTCCAGTGCCATTCGGAAAACTGTCAGCGTATGAGTTTGTTTAAAAAGATAGAGGCCTTTTTTTCTGGAAATCCGCGCAAAGATTTTATATCCGTGCAGATTAGTAGTTCTCAGCGTCAGTCCTGTGGACCGACTGTGTGTACTGGTTTTCATTCCAACCATGACTGCAATCACAATTTTAAAGAGCTGCTAATTTACCATAATTTAGTCATTTTTATTTTTCATGGGATTATTAACCCTCTAACCACATTGTCAGAAATAACTATAGCAAAATGTCATGTATGAAAAAAATAGTGCTTTTCTGCAAGCATTAGCAGGAAGGGAAAAACTGACCAAAAATAAAGACTATACTCAATGAAAACAGATTTTAAAAATTGCCAAACATAATTTTTTCCTTTTTGCCTGATACAGTTTTTTCTCTATTCATTCACTTCCTGAACATTTTTCATGAAGATCTTGATTGCTAAATATTTTGGCTTAAGATAATAAATAATCCCCCACAGTATTAAATGCACCTAATTGTAGCCCCTGGACAAAGTCGGGCGGCTACTGTGGATTCATGCTTGTCGTCTCTGTGTCCGAAGACACTTCTTTGTGGACGCTGTACAGGCTGTAATTTTTGACCGATTACTTTCATATTTGGTGTGGACATGTGTAATAATTAAGTCATGACACCTATTGATTTTGGTTGCCATGGCGGCAGTATTGGCCGAATAATATGCAAATTTGTGCTGAAACTTAAGAGATTTCCTTGCGGACACAGTGCAGGCTGGGGAAGCGAGCTTTTGGGGGCTACACGCATGCGGTTGCGGGCGACCGGACTGTCTAGTTAAAGGGGACCTATTTTGCTATATTTCCAAGGTTATAATTTGATCTTGGACTCCCCTAGAGTACTCCTGATTGTTCAAAGTCCAAAACCGGGTCCTTATTTAGCTCATACTGCCATCCTCAAATAACCCCATTTGTAGTCCATTGTACTCTCTGCCTGAAACGCCTCATTGGGGTGGCTCTTCCACTATGGCCCCCACTCCCCGTGTGCCCACTTTCTTCTGACTGGCCAGCCCTGTGGAAGGCGGAGTTGGGCGGGACGAGTCTGCAGAATGCAGTTTTCCGGGTCTGCCTCCCCAGAGTGAAACATGAGACACGCCTGCCATCTGATAAAGAAGCGGCGGGCAAATTCCGAAATCTAACGCTATACTTGAATATAGATCTACTGAAATGAACTTGTTCTAATAAACGCAGCTGCGAAAGTGGAGGATGCAGAGCAAAAATCTGGTATCTCAAGCTCAAATTTGCTATCGGCTACAGTTTGCTACGGCAACAGTGGTGAGTGCAGCGGTTTTTCTACTCATTAGCTAGGATGCAGGGAAAGCTAGAATCCACCCCATATAGACACATTTGTAGAACGGGTCGACATACCCACGTGTAGACCGGAGACCGTAGAAATCCGGTGGGTCTGAGTTTAGAGGGGAACATGGACAGCGAGGAGCAGCTAAAAGTGGACCAACAGCTTATGGACTGCTTCGGTGTGTATTATAAGGACCTGCTGGTTTGTGTGCATAACTGTGGTGTGTCGTTAGCGTGGAGAAACGAACAGCTTCTGTGCTGGTATATGACGGAGGGGCGAAAGCTCCAGGCTAAACAGCCTTTTCGGAAATTGCCTGTGGTAATGGTTTACTCATTGCGTCGGAATGACTAGCGTTTCCTCGCGGAGAATGGGCGCGTTATGGATAGTGCGCCAGAGGTACATAGAGCTCCGGTTATGTTATGAGCATAATATAGGTTTTACAGACCGTAAATTCCGTTTGCGTGAACCATTGCTTATGTGGAGCTAGCGAATTGATAATTTTTCCAGGAAAGAAATTAATATTCAATTGCCGATTTAATATTCAATCGACGGCAATGCAGAGAAATCGTTTGTGATACCAGACACGTTATAGCCTGTGCGCTTCCCTATTGCTTTCACCGGTAGCATCAGAGAGCTTGCCCAGGTATTGGAGAAGTATCAGGCAGAGTATTGGTCATGGATAAGCAAACCGATCGTTTCACAAGCACCCAAAACCGCACCCCAAGCTTTGCAAAACCTACGTCTGGTCTAACTGCACCTCTCCGGTTAGCTTCAACTGTAGTGGCTACAATCAGACAACATTATGATGAAACTGTCACATTGATGCTTACCGAAGTAACACAAGCATACCGATCAAAAATTGCTGCATATAAGTTAACCAGGAGCATTTTTAATTAGCAGAGCACGCGAACTAACATGCAGTAGCTGATAAGCGGTCATGACTTTGAATGTAATCTGTCGCACGAAAAATTTGTTTCGCGTCCGGTGTGAAAGCGGCTTGACGTGCCCATAACGCGTGTATTCGCGTCTTTGCATTGACTTTGAATGTAATCTGTTGTGCGAAAAATTAGTTTCGCATCCGGTGTGAAAGCTGCTTAACGCGCCCATAATGCGTGTATTCTATTTGCGTCTTTGCATTGACTTTGAATGTACCTGTCGTGCGAAAAATTAGTTTCGCGTCCGGTGTGAAAGCTGCTTAACGCGCCCATAACGCATGTATTCGCGTCTTTGCATTGACTTTGAATGTAGGCTTATCTGTCCCGCGAAAAATTCGTTTTGCGTCCGATGTGAAAGCAGCTTTATGGATAGCCTAGTACGCGACAGCTAGAGAGAGCTCTGGTTATGTTATGAACATAATACAGGTTTCACAGACCGTAAGTTCCGTTAGCGCGGACAAGTTGCTTATGTGAAGCTAGCAAATCGATCACTTCTACAGAAAATAATTTCCTATTTAATCCCCGCCTTTTTCAGCTTTTTATTAGCCACAACAACTTCTAAAGGGGATGAAATTATGTCATGGTAGTTCAGAGAAATCATTTGTTATACCAGACACAGTAGAGCTTCTGCGTTTCGCATTGCTTTCACGGTAGCACCAGAGAGCTTGCACAGACATTTGTGAAGTATCCGGCTGATCCCGGCTCATGGATAAGTGAAGCGATCACAAGCAGCCGTAAACAAACCCAAACACCTGTCCCAAGCTCTGCAAAACCTACGTCTAGTCTAACTGTGCTTTTCAGCCTAACTTTGCGGACACATACAGCACCTCTTCAGTTAGCTTCAATTGTAGTGGCTACAATCGGGCAACGTTATGATGAAACTGCCACATTGATGCTTACCAAAGTAACACAAGCATACCGATCAGAATTATTGCATATAAGTTAACCAGGAGCATTTTTAATTAGCACGGCTAATTAAACTAACATGCAGTACCTTGTAACTGAACAGTCATAACAACCACAGAGACAAACCCTTGCAATACAGGTTTTACAGACAGCAAGTTCCGTTACCGTGGACAGTTGTACCAAGCATCCAAATTACAAACAAGTATTAAAAGTTAGCTTCAAATGAGGTTTATGTTCACACACCTCCTGTAGAATTTCCCCTGATATTACTTTTGCATATTTAGGACACAAGCATGAGCAACAGTAACTTGGCTACGTTAGCCGCAGTGCTACAGCCACAATCAACTGGCTATCACGTCAGGTTGGCTTATGCAGTAAAAGCAACTTACAGCCTCTGTGTCTGTGAGTCAAGGACAGTCACGACGAATCCAGGATTTATCTTCAGATATTTTAGAAAGCCTGCGCTTGAGGCCAGTTGTTAGTGCTAACTATCGTTAGCGGTCCTGCTAGCCAGTAGCCACCCATAACACGTTAGCTTCACTTACATTATTTGCTGTTATATCGTTACTTACAGCTTTTGGCTCCGAGCGCTTGATCGATGCAACTGCTTCAGGTTTGAGAAGCAGCAGAAACGCTTATCCAGTGTCGAATTATCCTTTATTAACAAAGTCTTTGGTGAAACGCTGAGCACAAACAGCTAACGTTTCCTTTGGCCGCAGCTATTTGCTGCCAGCAAACAAAAAAAGCAACCCACTGATTTCTGGTGGCATCGTCTTTTGGAAGAGAAATAGGTGTTTTTCTTCGCATCCAAAAGTAAACGGACAAGCAGCTTTGGGAGAGATACTGACAAAACTGCACCTCAAATGATCTGCGATTCTTCTTTTGTATTTCCAAAAGTCTAGATGCTACTAAGGCATAGTATGATCTGCCTTTGTTAGTGCCTGCTAGAATAGTTTCCAGTGTGGGCAGGTCCAGCCCCGTGATTGGCTCTGGCTAGGTCTGTATTAATTGGACGGCACAACCTGACGTCAGGTTTTGCCTAGATCTCGTGAAGATCTCCGGAGGAGCTGTTCAGAGAGGAAATCACGTTCACGAAATCACGTTCTTGGATTACGGCAAAACCCCAGTATCTTATGTTTAGAAACTTTTCAGAGGTTGAGTATGGACAACCAACATTATAACATTACTAACATGTATTAAAAGAAGGATCAGCATAATAGGTCCCCTTTAAGAATAATTACCAGCCACGATACCAATGTTGGCTACCTGCCATTTTATTGATGCTGTTATTGTTTTAAGTTTATCTGTGTGTGGGTGTGCGCGTGTGTGTGTTTGTATCATTAGGGCAAAATACAGCGAAAATACAACTCTAAAACTACCATAAAACTTCTATGAAAGTTGTTTTTTTTATATTTTTGCAGGTGTTTTTTTGCAAGTGGGTGTGCCTCTTTGTGTACAATTCTTGTGTACACAATAGCATTGCGACCTTTTAAGATGTAGTCATGAAACATTACAGGTGAGTTGGGAAAAAAATGAAGGCTGAGTGTGAGGATGGGTGTGATCTGAGTATGTACTCACTGAATGTATAATAATGAAGACTGCTATACTGAAAACAATACCAAGATTACTGTCGTGGATGATGCGATCCCAGATGGTCTCTAGTTAACATCTTGTCAAAGTTCTGGGATTGCAACAGTGATTGGAACAAAGCCAGAATATGCTGGGGTTCCCCAGGACTGATATTGAGAACCACTGGCATAAGATGATACTTAATATTAGTTTTGAAGTTTTTCTGACCCATGGACATAATATCGGCAATTGGCAAATTTGATCTTTGTGGTTTCTTTTGAAACTTGAACGATCCTCATCAAAATGCTGACTTTCAAAAGATTACATTCTCCTCCAGGCTGATTTTTTAACATTGCCATATGCCAGAAACTTCTTAATTATTTTCCTGATAAATTAAATGGGTATTTTCAACTTTTTTATTTTTTTTACATCCATTTCCACATTTGTGACCCTCAGTTACTTTCTGTAGCACATTATTGCAGTATTGTTTTGCCTTAACGATGGTGATGGATGCCGGAAGGAACATGGTAGGCATGGCTGCACAGCGGTCAGCACTGCCGGATTCGAACACGGCGTGGGCCTTTCCTTTGGAGTTTGCATGTTCTGCTTGTGTTCAAGAGGGTTTCCTCCAGGCATTCCAGTTTCCTCCCACAGTCCAAAGACATACATGTCTAAATTGCCCATGGGCATAAGTATGTAAGTGAATGGTGCGTAAATGGTGAGTGTACCCCTGCAATGGACTGGCGAGCTGTCCTGGGCGCGCCCGCGCCTTTCACCCATAGTGAGCTGGGATAGGCTCCAGCTCCTCTTGCGACCCTACATAGGGAGAAGCAGCATAGATAATGAAATGACTTTGGTGAATTACAAAGTAAAATATGATTTGGAATAGGCGTCAATTGGATTTTTCTTGTGAGGTTTTCAAGGGGTGCAAATGATTGTGGCATGCATTTATAATAAGATAAGCATAATTTTTTTGCTATAATTTCTTCAAATTCAACGTCGGAATTTTGTTAATACTTTGAATAATAGACTGGTTGGATTAACAGCAAGCAAATTTTTCAAAGCATTTTTAAGTGATATTTAACACGTGTGCCAATAAGGAAGGCACTGCAGGTCTTCATTTTCATTTCATTCTGCTGTTGTAATGTTTCGAAGTCTAGAGCATTCACATGAAAATGAACTTTTTAAATTTTTCATAAACCCACGTCAGTTCAACATTGCTCAAAATCCTAATTTTTCCTTTCCCTGAAGATTCTCCACTATCTTGGTTCTGTGAACTTTACTACACCAGTGGGGGAGTCGATACACTTTGACGAGTACGGTGAACCACCAGCCTCTTATGACATCATTAACTGGCAAGTGGGGGCAAAGGGCATGGTGGCATTTGTCAAAGTGGGAAAGTTTCATGCTGTGGACAGATCTCACAGCACGTTTGACATCAACGTTAAAAGGATCGTGTGGGGCAGTGGCCAGACTAAGGTAACACAAAACTTTAATTTTGCATGCCATAAATTTAGACCGGGGCCATCCACATCATGTTTACCCTTGTATAAACATCATTTATGTGGTCTAAATTCATGGTTATTTAATCTCAGATTCTCTTTGCATTCCCCCTCTCTGAAGGCCAGAGAGTTGTGCAACTTAGTGCAGTGTCGAGCCCCATTATCTAGTATCACCCACAAAGATGCCACTGTCTGCGATATGTCTGACCGTCAATCTTGAGCTCCTCTTCCCAGAGTGAGGGTCAGCTTATTCATTACACGGCTAGGAGTCAAGGTTATCAGCAGCTCTGCATACAGTTCCACTGGATGGGTTGCAGAAATTCACCATTGCATTTGCAAAGAAAAAAGATAAATCAAAAAGATAAAGATAAAACACACAAACCGTATGATCCTGTCTGCACAAGTCCTCAATTGGATGGAAGTTGTTAAAAGCAACAATATCCTGAAATGACAAAATAAACCACAAAGAATCTCCTGCTAAGTGCACAAATGGCCTTGAAATGAGGAGTTCCTTGTACACGCTGAATTCGGGACAAACATTACATTTCTATTTTTAGTGCATGTGTCATTCAGCACATAACTTGTGAAAAGGTCAATTTGAGTCAAAGAAGAATGCAACATGTTGAAATATGCTTTTGAGGCCAAAAGTTGTTTAAAAGAAGTGTAGCAAAAGTGATATTCTGCATCTTGTGCTGGCTGCATACAGGTACCTACGTCTGTCTGCAGCATGCCATGTCCCCCAGGCACTCGGAAGGCTGTACAGAAAGGCCAGCCCATCTGCTGCTTTGACTGCTTGCCATGTGCAGAAGGAGAGATCAGCAATGCCTCTGGTATTATTGACTATTCCCTTTTAACCCTGATGAAGCAAGGACCCAAATTTTCAAAACATGAAAGACAGATTACAGTACCACTCTGCTGAAAAGGCAAATCAGCCTCCTATGTCCTCCAGTTGTTTTCCAGCTGTTATGGCTATCCTGTCTCCCTTAGACTAACCACAGCCCTCCTCTTGCTCACTTCTGCCTTCACTGCAGTCGCACTTTAGTTCCACTTCAATTGAGGCAGTGAAGCGTGTCTGGCGCCTGCCAGCTTAGCCTTGATTATCAAACGGCATATGTCTGATGATGAGCTACAATATTCTGGGTTCTCCACTGTCGTTAATGACCAGGCAGGCTGCCCGATCATTATTAGTCATTGCCCCAGCGCCGCCTGTTCATAATGGATGCGCCTGGTCATAAGCATTGGCCGCCCGGTCAAAAAAAAAAAAAAAAAAAGAACTACTCTAAAAACACTCCATAAACAAAGGCAGAATAAGCCGAGCTTCGCAATAGTCACTCTTTAGCCTCTCTTAACTATGTTACAGTTCCACTGTCCGGCCGGCGTCATTAACTAACCGATGAATCGGATGACAATGGACTTTTCCGACCAGCTCTGCCCCCCTTAGTTACAGTTGCTATCGGCCCCATGCAACGCAGCTAAGTTCTGCGTTGAAAACAGCGCAGCAGAAGTTTGAGTATCTCTCTCTCTCGCTCATATTATGAAAATATTGCGGTCTTTATACTGCCGAATACCTCCAACTTGTCTGGGAAAGTTGTCCAGAGAGGCTTTAACTATTTTATACAAGGATATGTCCATGAAATCAAAATTTTTAACGAAACAGGTGGAGGTACAAGATTTACAGCGTAGTGCTGGCAATCGAGGCAGAAAAGCTGAACACCCCATAAACGACACATTGAGATCAAACCAGACAAAATAGGAGGAATCGTACTGCATGTCTAAAGTGGGGTAATAGGTTTTTATACGTTTGTTGCCATCACTGAGTTATAAATAACACTGGATCCAGTATGCTGTCTAAAGTCATTTGGCCATGAGTCAGGCTTTGTCATAAATCATATTACGCAATGCAGCTATTAGATATAATTGAGTTATTAATCTAACGTTTGTTATATCGGCGTTTTCCTCCAAACCAATTTTGATGACAAACTAACTTTACTCATTTCGGCAAAGCAACTGACATTCTGTATCCAATTGTAGCTAGTTTGCTGGCTAGCTACCTAGCTACCGAAAGTTCCTAAGCAGATTACGTCATGTCATTACAAAATCCGTCACCATCTGGCGAAATGTTTTATATTATCTAGCGCTGCGAATGCCTGTGCTGGGTGGCATGAAGGAATCACTTTCTCAGCAGAATAGCTCCTGGTTTGTAACTACATCTAGTATTGCGTGCAGAAATCCACTAGGGAAAAACAGTCCTATGTTAACGTATGCATCAATGATGCCATTGGTGTAATTCTGTCTTCTCAGCAAAACATATAGATTGTTGGTAGCTAACTAACTAGTGAGAGCAAACAATTTGGCAGCCTGGACCGTCCATGCGCCACGTACGACCCTATTCATCTTTTGTTCTTTGCTGTTGTTGACAGAGGTAAGTTTAACCAAATTTTTCATTTTTGGTTCGTTTTGAATCAACTGTTTACTTATCAGACCCAATCATGCTCTCCGTCTCGTGATTTAGGTGCGTTGGAGGGCTGACATTGGTGATTTACATTTAAGATAATCCAAAAATATGAACACATTTTCATGATTAACATGAAGGTGAATTTGGCTCTCAGGTGCCAGGAAATCACATTTACGGGCTTCTAAAATTCAAATCTTCGCCCAACCTACCGCCCGGTCATTCAAAAACTATGTGTAGAACACTGAATATGTACTTCATACTTTGTCACAAAGGTGATAAGTGTATAATGTTGATTTGTATTTTTTTTTTTTCAAAAATCATTGATAGATTTGTTCTCTCCAGTGTGAATGGACTGAAGTGTATGTTCGTTAATTCAGAGTTCAGTTTGTTAATTCAAAATTCTGTCTCTAGTTGTGATGAAAATCTCACTGACGGCCAGCAAACGTTATCTGCAGTGGAGTTGTGTTGGTTTTGGGTAGCCGGTCTAATTTTTACTGGAAGAATTCTGAAATACGTTAGACTTTAACAACTGTCTCGACAAATTTGTTTGAATTATGTTGCAGGCCCCTCAGAAGTAATTCTAAGGCTTTTCCATACACCAAGTGTTGAGCTGCTGGAACAGACCAATAATCAGTACTACAGTGATGAATTAATAGAAGGCCAGTGACACTAAAGTTATTTCTGTGGCATTAATTAGTAATACTGAACAATCCCTAAAGCAGCTGTGTCAAACATAATCCTCTTGGCCCAACTAATTCAAAACTCACCATATCCAAGGGGTGACAAATTATTAGCCTATACAAATAAATATTGACAGTCAACTGAACTCACTGTGCTTGACAGAAGTAGGGGATTTCCTCACATGATGCCTTCATTAGAAATCTTGTTTCACCTATATTTCAAATTAAAACATCACTTTCTCATTATTTTACAAATTAAACTTGTACTTTTCCTATTGTTTTCGTTTAATGTGGATGTCAACTGTAAGGGAGTCTTTAGGTTGTTGAGATACTCTAGACAAACAAGCACTACACCAACGAACAGATTGATATAATAAAATATCATTTCATAACGCTGAAATTATGGGTTTTATGTTGAAATTTATTTTTGAAAGGATGGACATTTAAAAACGCATGCTCACTTTTGAGAGATTACAGGTTAAAAAATAAAGAGATGATGAAGTTTACATGCTCTGCTTGGCAGGAAGTCATGCGTGATCCATCCATCTATTCTCTGTACTGCTTCCTCATTAGGGTTGCAGGAAAGCCGGAGCTTATCCCAGCTAACTGTGGGCGAAAGGCATAGATTTGGGTAAGAACATGTCCCAACCAACTTGCGAACAATGGCAAGAGTATCCCGATCACCTTTCAATCAATCGGGAAAACAAAAGAAACGCCACATTGTAAATGTTACATTCCCCAGCCCAATGTAATGTTAGTGCACTCGCGATTAGCTGCTTTGTCCAATTCATAGACAGTCAGTGGTTTAATATAAGGTGTTTATCGCAGCTGTAGACACGTAACTAACATTGTTTCAAGAAAACAGTTCAGTGCACAGAATAGACAAGATCGCTAACTGGCTACCTAGCTAACGTGGCTATATCCATGCAAGTAGTTACACTGTCCACTCTACAAGAAATGAGTGGGTTCTGTGAGTGCATGGAGGTTATTTGCAGCGATAAGTGAAGGCTGTGGAAAGAGAACTATTTCCAAACATTACCAGATATAGAAACACTTGTCCACTAGTGGTGGAAACACTGAGCGTGCAGTTGCATCAGAGTCCACGTGTGCTGAGTATTCCTGGGCAAGTTGCATCTGAAGCTGTGGTGAAATGATTGGTGCGGTTGTCTAAGTCTAAAGAAAGAAAGACAATTATAATCGGGTAGGGGTGATAATTTTCTCTAATGTTGTACTTCACATGGTTGAGTGGGAAGTTTTTTCGTAATATAAACGCCAGCAACGTTAAAGAAATCTCAGTTGTGAAAGTAACATTCTTGACATCTTGATCGATCAATGTTTAATAATCATGTAAATATATTGGGCCTCTGTTAGACCTATGTTAGATAATTGAATTTTTTATTGTAATTGGTGATTAGGCTGCATACTTTCTCTTGATGTGATGGAAAATATCTTGCTTTCTTCTTGCAGAAATTTGTGGGAAATATTATGAGCAATAAAATGTCCAAGGAGGCTAATTTGATTAGCTGTTGCAGCCTTTCTCAGCAACTTAACATCACTGAAAATTCAGTCAAAGAAAAAGCACATAAATGGGTGAAAACGTAGAGAGGAAGATGAGACAAGGGCAAAACTGTCAAAAGTTGAGGAACATATTTGTCTCATCGTGCGATGTGCAGCACGATGACTTTTCTCATGCTGCATGCCTCTGGTTAAGCTGGAAACAATAAATCAATTAGCTAAAGCAAGACAGTCGGCAACTGGATGTGAGTTCCTAGCTGGCACCCAGTTTTTGTTTGAAGGTAGAGTGGACACTAACTTGGAGATTTTACATCTACAAGATAGTGTTTAATAATGGAAAAATCTGAGTTTTTCAGTGCTGTAAATTTGGGAGGGGTCAGAAAACAGTTCTTCAAAAAGTATTTTGATACAAAATAGACAAGCAAGTTTATGAATAAGGCATTTATCTATGAAAATCGCAGAGGCATCTCGCTAAGCATCAAAGAAACACACAGTAATCTCTGTTAACAGAGAAAGCAATAGTTGCATTCAAATCACTGCAAAAAATTTTTCCTGCTTGCGGACTCGCATTACATATGTTCCCACCAGTGGCAGCTGGTGAAGTGGCGATTAGGGAGGGTCAAACTCATCCCTTGAAAATAATGATTGGTCATTACCTGTTTTCAATCATTCATTTAAATTACCATTACAAAAGCTCCGAAAACTCTCAACATTACCAGGTGTGGTCAGTTTTCATTAATAACGCACGCTTGTCAACTCTCACACATTCCGCGTGAGTTTTAGTGGTATATTTACGTTCCCCTGCTGTAGTCAGCTATAATTCAATCAACACATGTGTAAGAGATTCTCGTCTTGTCCTTGTGCATGGAGGTTTATCAGTTTCACTTGCGTTATGACTCTGGACTTCTCACGCTTTTCTTTACTCAGGAGTTGGAAGCAATGCATGTGTTTCATTATCGTTTAAATAGTTTAAATGAAAAAAGATCATTTAAAATGTCTTTATGCAATTCCATTGCTTCCAATGATATTATTTCATTTAAACAGTTTAAACAATCATGAAACACATGCATTTCTTCCAACCCCCCAGTAAAGAAAAGCGTGAGAAGTCCGGAATCTTAATCAGTCTGCGTTATAAATGAAAACTGGCCACACCTGATAATGTTGAGAGTTTCGGAGTTTCTGTAATGGTAATTTTAATGAATGACTGAAAACAGTTCGTGACCAATCATTCTTTTTAAGGGATTGTTTGAGCCTCCCCTGTTGCCAGTTCACAAGCCACCACTGGTTCCCACTATCTCACAAATTAAACCCACACCCTTGGGCAGGCACCCACCTGGGACAGCTCACCATGCGAACATTGGGAGAACATACAAACTCCATACAGAAAGGCCTTAGGCTGGATTCAAACCCATTACCTTCTTGCTGTCAGGCAACAGTGTTAACCACTGTGCCACCATGCTGCCTGTATGGTCATAACTCCACATAACAGTAAACAGCCGGCTGTCTGGGACGGGTCTACTTTCAGTATGATCACATAGACCAGTACTCTGTCATCTGAGGCAGTGACCGCAATAATTGCCCAGCTGTTATAGAGCTGTTATCCAGCTGGTAATGGGAGACCTTTTTATGTTTTTATGTTTGTCTGACATTAGATGAACAGGCTTTCTAAATTCTGTGAAAGGCTGTCGCATACTTTAGACTAATCATACAAATATATATGACACTTATCCGTGCTGTGACATATCTGCCAGATTCAGGTGTCTGCATGCTTTGGAGTTAGTGAGTGGAAACCTGCTTGAAAAGCATGTGTATTTGCGTGCTAGGTACTGGCATTGTTTCATTGCTTACGTTAAATCCCACTGAATACTTTTTTCATTTTTCTGTTGTACTCCCTCTGAATATATGCATGTGGCCTGTTTGTATTATTTTTAAGGTTCAACAGAATGCCAAAAATGCAGTGATCAGTTCTGGTCGAATGCTGCTCGAACAACCTGCATTCCAAAAGAGGTGGAGTTCCTGTCATTCCAGGAGACCATGGGGATCATCCTTGCTGCTCTTTCAGTCTCTGGGGTGGTTCTAACTTCCAGTGTCATCACCACCTTCTTTTTCCATCGGAACACGCCCATTGTTAGGGCAAACAATATAGAACTGAGCTTCCTGCTGCTGTTGTCACTCTCTCTCTGCTTCCTGTGTGCCCTGGCCTTCATTGGACGCCCCACCCCCTGGTCCTGTATGTTGCGCCACTCACTGTTTGGCATCAGTTTTGTGCTCTGCATTTCCTGTGTCCTCAGCAGGACGGTGGTGGTACTGGTGGCCTTTCGTGCCTCTGTCCCAGGCAGCAACATCATGCGGTACTTTGGCGCAGTGCAACAGAGAGTGGCCATCTCCCTCAGCACGTCCATTCAGGTGGTCATATGTGTGCTGTGGTTGGTTCTGTCACCACCCATCCCAGCTGAGATACATGGCCATGGCTCTAGAATCATCCTTGAGTGTGATTTGGGTTCAGTCACTGGCTTTTCCTGCATCCTCGGCTACATCGGCATGTTGGCATCCGTTTGCTTCCTGTTGGCATTTTTAGCCAGGAAACTCCCAGACAACTTCAATGAGGCCAAATTCATCACCTTCAGCATGCTTATCTTCTGTGCAGTCTGGATCACCTTTGTCCCTGCTTATGTCAGCTCACCAGGAAAGTACACAGTTGCAGTGGAGATATTTGCCATCCTGGCCTCCAGCTATGGACTCCTCCTCTGCATCTTTGCTCCCAAGTGCTATATTATCCTTTTGAAACCCGACAAGAATACCAAGAAGAGGATGATGGCAAAATAAAAGTCATGAACCTTAGATGATGTCCATGTTTGATAAAAACTGAAATCATAGCCAGAGGGTATACAGTCATTCCATATGAAATCACCAAAAATGGAGGGGTGCTCCCAGTATGATGGTCTCAGAATGGCTTTATTTGGTGATATTTTGTTGCCTGTAATGTCCAAAGAAAATCGCAGGTGGACCCAGTTCAATACCTCTCTCCGCTCTCATGTTATGGGCATCCAAAAAAGTGGGCATGGCCCACATTAACCCTCTGTTTGCGGTTTGCGGGCATTTTCAATGGGTTATAAATATAGACTTATTGAAAGATATAGACTTGATTCTTACAGGATATGTTTATTATGTCACAAAGTCTGTGCTGAACCTTTGCCAACCGTGATTAACCCTTTTTGTGCTTTGCTGCTAACCCCTAAACATTGTACATTTTACTTGTGGGTGTGCCGGACGTGCCAATCTCAGGTGAAACTTAGAATGTGTCCTTAGAATGTACCTTCTGCCATTTGTTTTTTTGATTGTTCACCCAAAGGACTTTCAAATGCTGGCAAAAGTATCCTCCTATCTTCATCCAATATGGAGTAAAATTTACCCATTTTCAGCTAATTGCTGAGGTGGCGCCCTCTTTACCCACCGATTTGACCGTGTGGGCCTGTTTTGATTTTCAAATGTTGGTCTCAAATGAAAGCCAATGCCAATTACTTCAAAACAAAATACAATCAAATATGGAACAAATACTCCTGCATGGAAAAATGAGACCCCCTTTTGGGGGTATTGTCTCAGACAATAAAGTCTGTCTCTTTCTTAGTTTATGATTTATAACCCGTTGAAAATGCCCACAAACTGCAAACAGAGGGTTAACGTGGGCCACGCCCACTTTTTTGGATGCCCATAAAATGAGAACGGAGAGAGATATTGAACTGGAACCACCTGCGATTTTCTTTTGACATGACAGGCAACAAAATATCACCAAATGAAGCCATACTGAGACCATCATACTGGGAGCTTGGGTGATTTCATATGGAAAGACCCTGTAGTTATGTTATTTGCTTTCAGTGTTGGGGACATTTATAATTAAGAGCGGAGGCTGGAAGGCAGGTCAAAGCCCTGTATGAAGTCAATTCTGAAAATTCAATTTTAAGATGTCAGTTAAACATCTGAAGATGTTCATTTTTTTTTATTGTATTGTCTTGTCATCCTGTAGTCAGTTGTCTTATAAATATGAAATCATGACAGCAAAAGCTAATGACTTATTAATACACTTAATGTAAACATTCTATGAGAAATCCTTAATGGTCACATTTTTTACTATTTTAAACAATTTAAGACAAATCTCTGGTTTCTGTAAAGCAAGGTTTTGAAGCTTTTGGCAAAAAAAAGGAGATATTCAGTGTTTGCAGCCTGTCTCCAGTTTCTTGTTTTCCCTCCCAAGTAAACTTTTAGCTGTTCTGAGTTGGACAATAAAAAAAATAGGGATCTGCATTGATCAGCAGTTTTATAGTGGTGCAAAGTAAACCATGGATGGCGAAATTGAAAACACTGGTATATTGTATTTGTGCACT
The DNA here is from genome assembly GCA_029692085.1 of Gymnothorax javanicus. Classification (NCBI taxonomy): domain Eukaryota; kingdom Metazoa; phylum Chordata; class Actinopteri; order Anguilliformes; family Muraenidae; genus Gymnothorax; species Gymnothorax javanicus. The sequence goes on from CM056195.1 coordinate 42,463,563, forward strand.
GGTATATTGGTGATGGACTTTGTTCTGCTTACATTCAGTTCCTTATTTAGAGTATAGATGGCGACACTGGCGCAATTTTGGCGCTGAGCCAGGAAATAAAAACAGTAACACGTGGTCTATTCTGTTAACACAATAGCACTGAATAGGGTAAACGTTCATTGCTTTTGTTGGGTTTTTCTGAGCAAATGAGGACAAGGCCGAGGTTTGGGGTCAATGAGGCCCTTGCACAGATTGATTAGTGATTCTTAATAAACAAATAAAAGTAATACTTGACAAATAATATCTTCATTTGTTGGATTACAGGGTGAAAATCACAAAAAATCGCAAAATCAATCAATCGATATTGGATATTGATCACCAATATACAGATATACACTTGAAACCAATACTGATAGATAGCCTGGACAATACCCTTTCCAAAAATGTATAGTTTATGGGGTCTATCATCAGAAATAAAATGATTACAAATTTATCTGTGAAACATACGAAATCTCAAGAAAAGCTCTGGTACAGAGCATATCAAAAGCTTTGGGAGCAAAGAGGTTAACATGAGATTGACATAAGGCACAGTCTGTGTGCTTTCAGTCAAAGCAGAAAAGGTGAAGAGTGAGTTTATGTGAATTGTAAAGGGTGTCCTAGATGGACTTTTAACATTTGTTATGCATAAATTAGATTGCAATGAGGCTAATTTGTACTATTATATTGTTGTGTTTCAGAAACTGCACTTCTGTAAGGTTTATGCATCAATTAGAAAGTTGCAGTCAGAATTTATTATTGGACTCTAAGTCACTTTTATTTTGTCAACTCAACTGTCACCTCTTGAGTGTTCATGGCAGTGTTGCAGGTCAGGGATGTGATTCGCAATCTGCTCCATAGAATGCAGTTCAATTGAAATTTGACTAATAATGTCTGAAGGGTGCAAATTCTGTTTATCCTTACATCATAATTTAATCTGCTCTAACCTTTCAACAAGAAATATTATTGTATTTTACATTTTATAAATGAGTGGGAGATAGCCAGAGGCTACAATCTATCCACCATTTTGTAAAAGATGATTTAAGTGTATGTAGCGCCCTCTGACTATGCTTAAATCAGTGGCAGAAGAGTGTGATGATTGGCCTGAGTGCAATAATTATCCCCCTGGATGCTAATGAGCCCACTAACAGTAATATACAGGCAAAATATCAAAGTACCACGTCAGTTTATGTGTTAGGAAAGAGACTGTACATGTCCTTGGTTTGGTGTCTCTGCCTTATATAAGTTAAATAGCCCAATGTAGAATAGCTTCCCAAAATCTCACATTAAAGATTAGAAGGACAGCCATCTAAAAAGAAAGAATATATGTTGGCAACAGCTGCAAATGCTATTCACAACATTACGATGAACCCTGACTTAATTATTTTACACTTTATAATTTGACCAGACGATAGTATGTTGTATAATTAATTAGCTAATATTGCTATCATTTTAAATTCATTGCAAGTTACATAACTAATGTTGGCTACCTATGATCTAGCAATGGTTTGATGCCTGCAACACAGTTACACCTGCACTTGTCAAACCAAGAATGGCCTGTTTTCTAAGTTAGCTAGCTAGGTTGCGAGTCAGTTTCTGTGTTGCCTGATATCCCACATAGCCAATGGTGTAGAATTGTGTATGGACCGTATGGATGTGTCCATACCAATCTCAAACGATGGCTAAAATGTCCACACCAATATTTAGGTTGAAGGAAAAAAAATGTACCTCATGCGGCACAAAAAGGGTTAAATCCTTTCCCACTTGGGCACCACCTACCAAATACGTCTTTGAGACCGGTCTGTTTTTGATTGGCTTAGCTCCCTGTAGGCTGTTTTGCTTTCAGGTTTTGCCAGTGTTGATGGTGCACTCTGAAAACTTGCTAGCTACCTTAGTTAGTTTTTACTGGAAAATAATGCCAACGAATGTTAATTAAACATGTTCGCGAGTTTCAACTTGCGAACTTAACCTGGTTTCTGTTACATGTTGGCTAGTAATCGGGTTGTTAGCAGTAGTAAATATAAACCAGATGGATATGTCAAATTCTGATCTGAATTTAAGTGGAGAAATCCTCGCGAAGGTGCCATTATTATGAATTATTTGCAGGAACCATAGCAGCAAGCTAGAGAAACAGAGCAGGCTCTTGAGGATACAGGTGTATCAGGGCTTCAGGTGAGGTCATAATTATGCCTTGTTCTGTGGAATTATAGGGAAAGCATTAAAGTTAGTCTCATGGGGCAGGTTGCACCAACTGGTCTTAAGCCTTGGTGTTCTAAGTCCAGTCGCATAGTTATGCCAGTTGCACCAGCTGGTTTTAGCCTTCTTCTCACTAAGACCAGGCGTAAATATAACGCGCATTGCTAAGACCAGGCGTAAGTCTGGTTGGTGCAACTGGCCTTAAGTCCGTTCTAAAGGCTGGTCTTAGTTAAGACCAACTTAGCAGTTACGACCAGTCTTCGTTAAGACCAGTTAGTGAAACCAACCCCTGATGTTCAGCAAATATTACCTTTGACAGACAAAATGTCCCAACCAACTTTGGCTCAGTGGGGGAAATGAAAGAAACACGTAATTGTAAATCTAACATGATCAAGTCTGATTAATGCTCGGTTTGCGCCTGGTCCAATTCATAGTCGGTGGTCCATATTGAAGTATTTATCACGGCTGCAGTCGCGTTACCACACATTAAGATGCTTAATAGAAAGGATTGCGAGCTGGCTTGCTAATGTAATTACATATCCACTCAATTGGTATCAATGTCCAGACTATATCTGAGCGGGTTTCATGAGTGCGCTGAGATGGTTTGCAGCTGTCAATGAAGGTTGTGGCAAGTTTATTTATGTGGCATCTTTGTATGAAAATTATGGAGGTAGGTTGGGCAGCATAAAAAAAAAAAACTGGAGAAACACTCATTCGGATAGTCTCTGTATACAGTAAAGGCAGTATCTGCACTCAGATTTACAAAAAATTTTGTAAACTGGGTTTTCTGCAGGGCCCGTGTGCACGCATGTGTTGCTCACATAGACGGCGCCAAACGGTACTTGTGCTCACCCTCAATCGTCTCGGACCCCTCATCTAATGATCAGTTTTGGTTGCTAACCGGAATCTGTCACGTACAGGCTGTAACCAGATGTGGCGCTCTTGAGCTGCTTTCGTCACTCGTGGCTGCCCTAAGAGGGGTCGGTCAGTGACAGTGCCTGTGTTCCATTCTCGGATAGACAGCCGACTGATTGTTGAACGGTGACAGTGCAAATGACGTACCACCTCTCGGTGGCTTAGATCTGCCCATAACATGCCAAAGGCTCTTTTTCTCTCTCCTGTGTCACAAGCCATTCCATTTTCTTGATGCAGTAGCATTTTTTTGTTGGCTTTATGTAGGCTATTGACCACACCAAAAAGAACAAGTCAAGTGTCACTGTATACATCACCAACAGCTCAATGTTTGTTATTACTGAAGTGCTTGGCACATGCACGTGGTGCGCGTCAGGATTACATTACCACGCGCTTTTCTTTATTTCCTCTCGTGCCTCACTGGAAAAGCAATAAAAATCAATTGATTCTTCAATTTGTCGCAAATACAGTACACACCTCACCTGTGCGTTTTTAATGGCGCTGAGTATACTTAAAGTACTAAAAGTAAAAGTACTTGCACGATAGGTTGTCTCATGATTTCTAGGCCTATATTTAAACAAAAAAAATTGTTTGGGGCTGTGCCTTTTAATTCTTTAGGTCATCCCTGTCAGGTAAAATATAATCTGCAGAATTAAAGTGTGAACTGTATCACAGAGGGTAAGCCAAGTAAGTATGGTGACCTTAATAAACAAAAGTTGTTGCTGGTAAAATGACTAATAATGGCATCTGTAGAGGCATAAGTATTACTAGTAGCAACATCTGCATTATTTAATATCATTAAGCAAAACCAGTAAAGAAGACTGGTTATAGTATATTCAAATAATTTATTTTATTATTGATCTATTCAATGTAGACCATTAGACTCTGTTGGCTTCATTATAGGGAAAAAACACAATGTATCCGGAGTTTGCAGTCCAGGCAAAAACTAGGCCAGTTAAAATAAGGCAGGTCTTGAGAAACTGAGAATGAAGGAGTTTGAAATAAGAATCCCGCCATTTGCCAAACAGCCAAACCTTTTCGGGGGGGGGAACAGTAACAGTACTTTAAAATTAGGGCTGCAATGAATGATAGGATGATGATCCGTGTTGCAAATGGGGAACGATTTTAAAAGGAGACGCCAATATATTTCGCGGTGTTTTATTATTGATAAAGGGGTTTATAATATTAGTATCGAATATTAATATCGCGCATGCATGTGCTGCATGTGCCATAGCAACCTGGTGTGTCATCTGTAACATGGATTACCACGTATAGCAGCACGAGAAATTAAACTCGAAATTTTCTTGACTGAATGCTTTTGTTTTTACACATCCGAATCTTTCTCTGGGTACCCAAACATCAGGGTAAGCCGAAAATGTACTGATTAGCCTAATTTAGACATTGGTGACTGTTGCATCCAGAATTCTTTCGCCCTTGCGTTTTTGGCCGATTATGCTGTCCACTGCCTTATACCACGAAAATGTAGGCGTATCTATCATTACTTGAGCTGCCAGACTTTCGCAAGGCGTCCCGCACTCCGAAATATCGCAGCCGCATTTTTAGTTTGTCATGGCACGGATCTATTATTCTGTGATAACCACTGAATCTAACTACTCACAAATTATTCCATAAATCTCCGAGTTTTTGTGTGTAGTATCCAGTTGTGATTGTATGTTTTCGTCCGCCTACATTTCGAGCAACCATTGAATTTCTTCGTTTGAAGGGAGATATCTTTTCACCGCTGCATTTGTTAGAACAAGAAAGGCGTAACACATGACTGTGATCTTCCCTTTTTGTCAGGTCTGTCCGTTTTATGGCGCTAGTAGACTGAAAACACGTCCAATGAAAGGGTGATCGGAATAATTCAACACATTGACGATTTTTTTTTTTAATGATTTTCTTGCTATAAATCTGCCATAAAAAATGGGAGTGTCGCCCAGTACACTAATACCGTGAATGGGTGATACAGGAACTCATTAAATTTTATTTGATATCTTATGCTTTATTCTACCCCGATAAAATATGAGTCAGAGAAAAAACATTGTGTGAGTCCAAAGCACAATTTAAATGAGCAAAATATCTGACTCTGTGTACACACAGACAGCATAGTTGTTTCTTACACTCCTGGGGCCTCATTTATCAAAAAGGGTGTAAAAGTGCTACTAAATTTTCACGTACGGCGAAAAGCCAAAAATGGCGTACACCCAAAATATTTACACCCTTTTCAGATCTATCAAACTGTGCGTACGCACAGCTCTCCGCAATTTCCATTGATAAATCATACCAGACCCAAGAAAAGTGCAGACGTGAACGCACCTCATATCCCGCCCTCTACATGCCCAGACACAACCATATATGGTCAATGCAAATGAGCACCTGCATATAGAGTAGCCATGTGCACTGTGGGGATTTGTGGAGTGACGTCAGTGGAAGACGGTGAAACATAGATGGGAAACGCGGAAAAAAGCGAAACTTCTCAGACTGAGATACACGTGCTTTTTAGTGAGGTGCAGGCGAGGAAAAAAGTCCTCTTCGGCAGGTATTCGCACTAATTCTGTATGATCACTTTGTCTAGTGGCTTATTTAGGAACAAGAACATATAACTAAGAACACGTAGAGAATCAAAACAGAAATGAACACATAATGTTGGACCAAACAATTTCTCCTCCGGAAATTAAAACAATCTCATCTAATCAGCCACAGCCCCGGCTTCACCAACAAGCTTTAAACCGCCGAGTGCTGCGGTCACAAGTCTTACAGAGGCAATTTAAAAAAAAAAAAAAAAACCTTGTCGAATCTTTTGTCAAATGCAGTAGGTGTGTGTTTTGTTTCAGTGGCATAGAGGGACAAAAATTACAATGTCGTGTTTGATATACATGAATTTATTTCTGTCTCAACTTGTGGACATCAAATGTACGAGGAATGAAATATGAGGTTCTTGCAATACTGAAAACTAAACACAACTTTGCAAGACTGAAACTGAGAAACTCGTAGACTATATACACACATTCTTTAGCTCAACATGACAGGTGAGAGTTGCGGGGCGGCTTTACAACCGCTGCATCACCGTAGCTCGTGTCCTTAGTCCCTGTTGAAAACCCTCATGACGGGGAGGGGGCTGTGGGTCCGGGTCCACATGCTGGGGTGGAGGGAGACCCAGCGGCAGCGCAACCCCACGCCTCACTGCCATATTGTGCAGGATGGCACATGCCCAGATGATCCTGCAGACCTTTTTCGGTTGGTAGAGGAGCCTACCACCCGACACATCCAGGCAGCGCCCACGGCCTTCCAGGAGCCCGATGGCGCGCTCCACGACGCAGCGCGCACGGGCATGGACCTCATTATACTGGGTTTCCTGGCCACCCTGTGGGTCCGGGATGGGAACTAATAGCCACTCCCTCAGGAAGTAGACACTATCACCTGTAAGTCACAACGATGGGGTGAGTATCAGCCTTGAATTGATGATTATAAGCAGCAGCTTTCAATGAATGAGTACACTGTGTACATGCACTCACCAAGAAGCCAGCCGTCACGCGCAGCGCCTGACCCCAGTCTCGCCCACTCTGCTGTGCGTCAGGGTGAATGAATCATGTGTAGAGCCAGGCCACCGTGCCACTACAGTCGTTATGAGCATGTCGACGTCACATATGATTTGGGTATAGATCGTATGTACATTTTTGCGATTCACATATACGAATTCATTCACTGATGGTGCCCTAATCATGATGTGAGTGCAGTCAATGGCTCCAACTACATTAGGAAAATCGGACATTGCTGCGGCTTTGATTGTTCTTTTAAATAAGCTATAATCCGCGCTCCTCTCTCCCTCGCACACTGCTATTCTCCTACTCAGCAGCTGCGTCGCCATTTCCTCCCTTTCTTCAAAAAGGGTGTAAATCACAGTACGCCATGGTCAAAAAGGGTGTAAATGACCGCACTTTTTCCCGTCAGGTTTGGGTTTGATAGATCCCAAATTTGGCGGAGAAAAGTGCATACGTCCAAAACGGGGGGGAAAAGGGTGTAAAAAAAGGTGTATCCACAATGATAAATGAGGCCCCTGGTCTGATAATATTTGATGGGTAAAGTCCAGTATTTTAACTCCAAAAACGTGATGTTTTCTGTGTTTCTCACTGTTTCCCGCTATATGTGTGGACCCACGCTATTGAATGTTCGGCAGAGGTACCGAGGTTGTCAGAGGCAACGCGGTTCTCGCAAATACCCTATTCAGGGGGCTCAGTCTCGGGATCCATGTTTGGTGAATCTGGTTTCGTTTGAATGTGACTGCTGCTTCCAAAGGCCCTCATTGGAGGCCGGAATAGCACTACCTGGTTGGTTTAAACTTTGAGGCAGCAAGCATAGCATAATTTGTTTTAATGAAGGAAAAATTTTACAGAGTGATCTTAAAATGTAATGAGATGCATTTTAGAAATGTAGTGGAGTAGAAAGTACAGATAATAGCTGCAAAATGTAATGGAGTAAAAAGTCAAAAAATACGCTCTTTTAATTTTTACTTAAGTAAAGTACAGATCGTGAAAAACGTGCTTAAGAACAGCAACGAAGTATTTGTACTTCGTTACATTCCGCCACTGCTGCAGAGTGAGTGTTAACATCCTGAACCCTGGGGCGGCGTTAAAAGGCGTAGATATCTAGGCTTTTCAGACAGTTGACGTGACATGTTCTCCCTCTCTCTCTCTGTCCGCTGCTGGGAGTGGACAATGGTTAGACCATGTGTCTGTGTGTGTCTTGGCGTGTATGTGCGATCAGAAACAGAAATGAACGTCGTATAAAATGAATAACATAAAGGCTATTTAGTTTGTTTAATAAAAGGACAAGGTCTAGACCTGTTCTACAGGACTAATAAATGACTTCTGTTGTGATCTGGCGCTATATAGAAAATAAAATTAAATTTAATTAACTCGACCATCAAAGGGGGGGCGGGGCGCCTCCCTAATATAATGGTAGGGGAAACACTGTAACATGTAATGTTAGAATTTTTCAAAGAAAGAACTCAAATTTGACATTTTCAGACTGATGCCAATTGACTCAGATTTTTTTTTTTTTTTCATCAGATTTTAGATTTTTTTTTGTAAATCTATAATCTCCAAATCAGAGTCCACATAAACTTCATACAAAAACTGGGCACCACCAAGGTATCTACATACATTTTCCGACTGCCTATTTAGTAGGCTAAATAATATAGTTACCAGCGGGATCCGACACAAGGGTGAGAACACGGCAGGAGTCTGTTTAATAAGCTAGCTAACTCGTTAGATAGCACCATGGCTAGGTGACAGTGAGTTAAACTTCAGCTTACCTGCAGGAGCTTGCTGTCTGTTGTTCCTCAACTGTTTTACTGCAGCACAAGTCAAAAATAACATATAAGCAGTTTTACCCTTGTCTCTTCTTCCTCAACACTTTTTTTCTCCCATTCTTGTGTTTGAAAGCCTAACTCACTAAAATAACTTACTTTCATTGGTCATCATATTTTCCATAAATTTCACATCAAGAAAGCAAGAGGAAAGTACAGTGGCCCTGAAGGGCAATAGTAATAAATATTTCAAAAGTGCAAAATACATTTCACAAAAAGACAAAAACATTTCACAGAACAAAAGTAAATTTCACAAAACAAAAATAAATTACACAGAACACAAATACATTTCACAGAACAAAAGTAAATTTCACAGAACCCAAATAAATTTCACAGAACAAAAATAAATTTCAGAGAACACAAATACATTTCACAAAACAAAAAAAAATTTCACAGATCACAAAATACATTTCACGAAACCGGAAAGGGTAGGACCATGGTACTCATTTGTGATTGGCTAAACTCTAGTCTGTCTGGCATCAATCATTTATTATTTCCTGTTTACACTGGATACCGCAACAGCAGAGCCAGCGCGAAATTTCAAGTGTTTACTAGGATGGAAGAGGAGCTTGAGTCGATAGCGCAATACTTCAACAAGGGACATACATATAGTGTGATTCTTGAAATGCTCTCCTCGTATGATGAAATACACATTTCAATTGGAACCCTTAAATCACGCTTAAAAGACCTCGCACTACAGAGAAGGGGCGGATATTCTTCATTGAATGTCGTTAGGAGGGCAATATCATCAGAGCTGCTGGGACCTGGACAACTGTTTGGATACCGAACAATGTGGATAACTTTAAGCAGAAACATGGTCTGCGTGTCAAAAGGGAGGCCATCATGAGAATGCTCCGGCAGCTGAATCCACGTGGGACCCTGTTGCGGGCACGTCCCAGGTTTATCGGTCGCACTTACTATTCAATGGGTCCGAAGCTGCCGGAGCATTCTCATGACGGTCTCCCTTTTGACACACAGACCATGTTTCTGCTTAAAGCCCAACGCCCACCAGAAGCGTGAGACGCGCGTCAAAAAATAGGTTACATTCATTTGAATGGAGCAATGCCCACTGGCAACGTGTTTTTCGCCACTGCTCAATTTCTGAAGCGTCAACACAATAAAAACGCATTTGTCTTTTAGATTTTTTAATTATTTCCCCTTGTCAAGGTTAGTGGCACACATTTAGCGGCAACCTCACATGTAGTTGTCAACCTGCTTTTTAACCAAGTTGCAGTTTTGAAAGGAAATCCGTTATTTTGTGGGCATTTATCAAGCGATCTACAGTTAGACAGCACCTAATTCAAGGTACACTGATAAAAACTTAACACTGCTAAGTTAGCCAGCTAATTTGCCGCTGGGTAAAGTGATCATAATCTTAATTTACTAGAGATTTAGGAAGAAAATTATGCCTGTATATAATGAAGGCCTATTAGTGCGTAGTAACCTGAACGTTGCACGTTGCCATCACTTAAAATAAGCTTTATCGGTAGGTGTTTTCAAAATTAAACGTTGTCTTGTTGAATATTTTGAGAGTGACACCCATGGCTTGCTTCTCGGTCCTGTTGTCATCCATTAATATTGATGCAACTGACGCTTCCAGTGGGCGTTTAAAAGTGTTTGGAGTTTGACGCGACGCTTCGCGGCCAGTGGGTGTTGGGCTTCAGAGTTCTAAACATTGTTCGGGATCCAAACAGTTATCGGGGGGTATACTACGAAGCTGGCCTTGTGATTAAGCCCAACTTTAAGCTTAACTAAAACCTGGAAAAGCACTTTTTACATTAGTCCATGTTCTAGATTTGAAGAGTTTCCTGGTTTTACTAAGTGCTGAAGTCAGGCTTAATCACAAAGCCAGCTTCGTAGTATATCCCCCAGGTCCCAGCAGCTCTGATGATATTACCCTCCTAACGACATTCAATGAAGAATATCCGACCCTTCTCTGTTGTGCGAGGTCTTTTAAGCATTTAAGGGTTCCAATTGATATGTGTATTTCATGATACAAGGAGAGAATTTCCAGAATGACACTATATGTATGTCCTTCGTTGAAGTATTGCGCTATCAACTCAAGCTCCTCTTACATCCTGGTAACCACTTGAAATTTTGCGCTGGCTCTGCGGTATCCAGTGTAAACAGGAAATGATAAATGACTGATGCCGGACAGACTTGGGCTTAGCCAATCACAAACAAGTACCATGGTCCTACCCTTTCCGGTTTCGTGAAATGTATTTTGTGATCTGTGAAATGTTTTTGTGTTTTGTGAAATGTCTTTTGTGTTCTCTGAAATGTATTTTTGTTCTGTGAAATGTATTTGTGTTCTGTGAAATTTATTTTTGTCCTGTTAAATTTATTTGTGTTTTGGGAAATTTATTTTTGTTCTGTGAAATGTATTTGTGTTCTGTGAAATTTATTTTTGTTCTGTGAAATTTATTTGTGTTTTGTGAAATGTATTTGTGTTCTGTGAAATTTATTTTTGTTCTGTGAAATGTATTTGTGTTCTGTGAAATGTATTTGTGTTTTGTGAAATATATTTTGCGCTTTTGAAATATTTATTACTATTGCCCTTCAGGGCCACCGTAGGAAAGAGATATTTATCATAATATTAACAGAAAACATGCAGTTTAACCACTGTCTGTTTCAATAAAAATTTTCTTATCCAGGTAAAACGTAGTCGACAACATATTAGTATTAAACATACATTGATTAAAAGCATACAAACATTTGTATATTTATAGTATAAATCGTAAATCTATTATATCAATGTTGAGTAAAAACAGTTTAGATGCCCAGAAAGTGACAGAGTGGAACCACCATCTTAAATGACAATTGGCACCAGTGGACCGCAATTTGTCCCAGCAGTGCACTCAACTTGCTGATTCAAGAGGTCATAGCAGGATGGAAGGCATGAAAGGGTTTGCTACAAGAGTTGTAGATCTTGTACCGCTTAGTCACATTTGGTAGAAGGTATACATACATCTCTGTTGATTCCCTCTATGGCAAAAAACATGGTCTGCATCCCCTTATGGTCCTGACATCAAATCTAAAGACAGGAGAAATCCTGAGGTATTGTGATTATACGTATACCATCCCCGAGCACCCTAAATGCAGCCAATACAATTCCATTTGCACCAACCGCATCCATTTCTTTCTGCCTTCACTCAGTCCACACCACGACACCAAGCAAACAAAGCCAGAAAAGGAGTGAACGTCCTTTTCCCTGATCTATCTCGCATACTTAAGAGAAAGGATAGGTCAGGCTCCAGAACAGAGTCCTGGAGGGAGCAGAGACCCCGAGAGTGATGTCACCCTCCTTCACAAGGCATTGGGAGGGGATGATGTCCAGATAGGGCAGGCTTGTGACTGTTACTGGAAGGCGGGGAAGAGAGCTGAGTAAAGAATATTTAGGATGCCCCACACTAGTATTCTCAATGAGCATTCATCACTCACAGCCCACTCACTCTGCTGACTCTGCATGAGCTCCTCTTGATAGTGAAGGCCGCATCAGCCAAGCCCAGCCTTGCTTTCTCCGGTGGGATGATATGGGAATGCCGTTGAGACATAACTACAAATACTCACAGTCAAATAAGTCACTTAAGCACTCAAGATGCTAACAGGAGTGGAGATGCAGTAATGGAGGCTTCTACCAGGCTGTGTAAAGGGGAAGACCTTGCAAAGCAACAGAAGCAAGGTTTGTCATTAGCACAGAGTACACAAAGCAGAAGAATACTATCCTTTTTTTATTTCACGTCTTGTGAACATTCTCAAGAACAGGGAGGAGAAAGAGATTTTCTTTCATAAGAAAGACTGTATACCAACGGCAGTGCATTACAGTGAAGTTCAGGGCTCCTTATCTCCCTGCCTCGAGAATAAAAAAGCTCTCAGTTATTTAAATAAACCTGTCTATTAATGAGTCATTAAGGGCTGATTTCTGATGTAGGTGATGCTTGTGTTTAGGAACAGATCATTACAACAGTGCTGCAGGCAAAGTGTGGGTAATGAAGAGGCAGCCAGGTGAGCGCTGCTGCTTCAGGCAGCTGAGTGACACATCATGACTCCCCTAATGCATCCCTGAGACTCCACCTGCAACTCCTGGACACTCCGCAGACAGCCCAGATGAAAGATAATTGTATAGCCTGGCCAGAAGCTTCACTCTCCAGTTTTGAAAATTCAGGGCAGAATATTGCCGGTATACTTCACAGTGCAATGTGTGTCATCAATCATCAACCTTAAAAATCAGATATTATTAAAGTAATTACATTACTACTATTTGTCATTTAACATTCTATAAGGTTATCTCTTGTATTATAATATTCAATACTTTTATTATAAATGTTAATTCAATATATTCAATAAAGTAGCTATATTGAATACATTACATTATAATATAAAATAATAAGTTTTTAATATTATAATTTAATATATACAAAATATATAAATGTTATATATATATATATATATATATATATATATATATATGGGCCAGGCTCACGAAATGTGCGCCACCCCCCCGGGTACTGAAAAATAATGAAAGTACCCATAGAGCTTAACTGAGTGGTTTTTTTAATCTATAGGTGTTGTGGGATCATATTCCAAAGCTGTGCAACAGCGACGTTTTTCATTTTTTCGTGGTACCTGGTCAAAGTTGGGTCCCTCAACTCATTTTTTGGGCCGGGTTTCTGCCTTAGTTTCAAGACATGCATATCTTCTAAAGCCTCATACATGCATAGATATAGCTATATCTTCTCAAAATGCCCTGATATGTATAGAAGGATAGTATAGCTGATGGAAAAATGGTATATGGGTAATATGCTGTTGGGATTGTCAACCCTGCCATGGCCCTGAAGTCGGGGTACGTTTTGCATGCGGCTGCAAAATTGCTGCGTGAGTGCAAACTGCTCTCTAACACAATGTTTAAAAGGAATTCAGGCAATCCTATGCTCTCAGTGGTAATTATATGTGATAAAGGTATATGTCTACTCTCTGTGTACCAAATATCATGGTTATTGGTGGAATATTTGGTGAGTTATACGCATTTCCCTATCCCCTTGCTCGTCAGAAACACAAAAACCTACTGTTTGCCTATAATCCATCCAGAAGCCTATAACTAGTGATAAAGTTATTTAAGCCTCCAATCAGTGTTATAATTGTATGTACGTGATGCCCAGAGGTATATCACCTGAAATTAGAAACCCTACAGTGATTTTTTTCCCTCGGGATCCCGTCGCTGCTGAAAAAAAAGAAATTCTGGTCTGCAAATACCTGAAAAATGTTATAAAAACCTACATCAAAACTCAAAAATCTCCTAGAAACACTCCTTATGGCTTAAAAGTATGTAGCCTAGGCAATACCAAGCCAGAACAGGTGTCTATTAGCTCAAAATATCGGAATATCGGTCAGAAACCAAATCTAAGTCAGAAACAGCGACTAAGTCAGAAACCCGTCAAAGTGTACCAAACTCAACCCGACTGACTTACTATGGCCATAATACTTAACTAATAGATAGAATAAGAGTCTCAAGTAGGTAATTGATCACTTACCAATGGAAGATGCCACTTGTAGGCTGGTGAACAGGCTGCTTGACAGTTCTTTTTTTAAATTTTGGGTCCTAGGTTCCCCTAGCCTGAGCCCCAGGAGTTTTTTATGATGATTGCATGTTTCTGTCTTTTAGTTATTTTTATTTTGTTGTAGGTGTTGTCTGGTGTCCCCGACCACCCATGCATGTTATTTGAACAAGTTTACACAACGGCCACCTCGCCCCGCGTCAGTTTCTGCCTGAGATACCGGTTTCTGACTGAGAGCGTGGGCCGACGCCACCGATATTTTTCGATTAAATCTTCAAAAATACAAGTCGACACGTTTAGAAAACACAATATATCATGTCCCCGACCACCCATGCATGTTATTTGACCAAGTTTATGACTGATTGGCCACCGATTGCGCCACAGCGGCCGCCCACGCCCCGCGTCAGTTTCTGCCTGAGATCCCGGTTTCTGACTGAGAGCGTGGGCTGATCGGTCCAATGTCGGGCCTCCGACCAACGCCATAAAATCATACAACCCCAATTCGAAATAGTTGGGGACGAAGTGTAAATTGTGAATAAAATCAAAATGCAATGACTTTTAGATCACAAGCCAATATGTTATTTACAATAGAACATAGATAACATTTCAAAAGTTGAAACTGAGACATTTAACATTTTTATGCACAAAATGAGCTCATTTTGTGGATAAAAGTGTAAAATTTATCAGTTTCAACATTTGCTACATTATCTCTGTTCTATTGTGAATAAAATACTGGCTGGTGTGATTTGAAAGTCATTGCGTTTTGATTTTATTCACAAGTTACACTTTGTCCCAACTATTTTGGAATTGGGGTTGTCTTTCGATCAAATCCGCTAAAATACATGTTAACATGTCAAACCATCATGGAATATCATGTCCCTGACCAACTGTGTAACGACTGGGGCCACATTTGGCCGAATACGCCCGGTTTCTGCCTGAGATGCCCGGGTTTCTGACTTAGAAATTAAAGGCAGAAACCCTAAGTCAGAAACTGACCAAAATGCTTTGCGCACTGTAGCTATGTCGTTATTCAGTAAATAATTGATCTAAACAGTGATTTCCACTTTGATTTAGGCCATCAACAATACCTGAATTGCATTTGGCTATATCTTTTACAGTTTTTTAAAAATTCATCTAAGTCAGAAACTTTTCTTAAAAAGGTCATTTTTTTTGGGGACACAAAAATTCCTCTCAATCCCTGTAGGTTGGAGTTTTTTTGTTTTTTTTTTGCCGTAATGCACCATATATTTGCTTCATCCTGAAGGATTATGAGGGTGTAGGGACCTTTTTTTTTATTTTTCTAGAGTGCTAAATGTAAAATCTAAGTCAGAAACCAGTACCTTGTGGACAATTTATTAAATGTCACCGCAATACACAAAATGACGATAGGGATGTATGCCGACTGTTAGACATAGCCTGCACATGTCTATTATGCACAAAAAAAAAAAAAAACATAGAACACACTTAAATATAAAAAAACAAAAAGTGAACTATTTCACTTTTTACATGGACATCAAAAAAGTGCCATTTTTGGCCACTTTTCCAACTTTAAGGGCAAAAAAGACAGGGAAATATTTATTGCATACTGACAAAAGTGGGGTGTTCCAAGTTGCTCTTGGTGAGCTCCATCCATTCATGGTGGTTCTGGAATGATCTAAGCAAAATATACGATTTGCTATCCTGTGGACACATTTGGGTGGGGAGAGGCGGGCTGCACATGAGCCTGGCCCATATACACACATATATATATATATATATATATATATAATAAAATATAATAAAAATGGAACCGGCAAATCAATTTTGTTTTATTTTTTTTGATGACACTGCTTACATTTTATTTTGCCTTTATCACTAATAAAATTGTCACATATTATATTATTATGGATGTATGATGTTGATATATTCATTGGTGTGTTGAGTACTGAATGATATGTTACTGGAAATTGTACTTTATAGTTGGGCATCTGCATTACATTTATCATTTATATTTACATTTGATAGATTGTTCTTAAAAAATTGTGCTATGCGTTATTCTGTTTAGACCAAGTATGAACGCACTTTTTGAATTACAAAATACAGACTGTATAGAACATTTCAGTCGCACAGCAATAACATTGTGCATTTTTATTAGGAGTCCAAGTGCAACACTTCCGATGATGATGGATTCATCCGGATCCCAATACCCACTGAAAAATCATATTTCTTTATCAATCGGAAAGATTGGGCTCAGTTAAAAAAAAACAGAAAAGGACAAGGATTCAAAGGACTGCAATGGACAAACGTAATATCAAAAGGAGTGAGGACCATCCACCCATATTGCTCCATTGCATTCAAGAGGCACAGACTGAGACAGGAAGGGTCCTAAAGAAAAAGCCCTGAATTCTTCTGTTTGGCTTACTGCTGATTTGAAGACTGCCCTGTGACTTTAACGGTCACCATAGAGAATGAGAAAGAACTGAAGGCAGTAGTGAACTTCAAAGGAGGGGAAAGCATTCATAACAAAACAGAACTGCAAAGACGACCAGTAAGGGGAGAAGAAAGAGACGCTCTTGGCCAAAGCCTGCAGGGACCTTTACCTCGAGCAGTGTATTTGGAAAATTTATCCAAAATAAAAGAGGACGTTATAGAGTCTGGCTGCAGGGACGAGGCTCCAAGTCCTAAGGTCCTGAGGAATATTGCTTGGAAAGTTGAAAGGAAAAGCCGCCAGCATTCCAACGATGTCCTCAGCCTGCAATTAATGCCTGATGAGGTGCTGCAAAAGGTATTCTTGCACCCAAAAGGCCTTCTTTCATGGTCTCAGAGCAGCACTGAAATATACCAGGAGTGATGCTGGGAGGACACTGTGTATTTGGATGCAACAGGCAGCATTATTAAAAAGGAGCAGGGCTCACCCCACTTCTATGTTTATAAACTTGTCATTAGACACCCGACAAAACAATGTTCTCTGATTTTACCAGTTGCAACCTACCTTACCTGTTGACCACATGACCACAGCATCAGTCCTATACTTCATGGAGGCATTTCAGACTGATGTGCTTTCATTAAAAAGGAGCAGGGACATTTTGTTTATAAACTTGTCATTAGAAGACAAAGGAATGCGTCATGGTGATGTGTGATGGGTCAATGGTGTTAATGCAGGCAATATGTCTGTCATTTGCTAGAAATAACTTACATGACACCATTGACCATTAGTACAACATTGCCAGTGGGACCGCAACATCAACGGATTTTGAGGTGCCAATTCTACATCGTTGTCTGAGCTGCATAATGAAGAATGCAAAGGAAATGTGCAGAAAATAGTAAGCACAACCTAATGTTACTACAACTTTTGTGGCCTACATATAGTAAGCAAGTTGCAAAATACTGTTGGTGAAAATACACTAATCGCAGATTTGATGAATACTTCTTAATTACAGCACGTCAATAGCCGTTCTCAAACTGTCCTATCACAATCACTTGAGGTTATAACCAAATGTGACCAACCAATGTAACCAAGAGTGGTAACAAAAACATCATTGTACTATTGATAATGACAGTGGTGGGAACTGGTTTTTTGGGATTCCTTCTAGATTCCCTTACCTTTACTCTCCTGATGGAAGTGCATACAACGATAGTTTATTAGAATTCCACTTGACATATATGTATTAAATGAAGGACACAGTGTTATGACAGAAATAGTATAACATAGTTTAATGTTGTATGGTTACACATACATATTTCCTTGCATTTTTAAAAATATTGAAACTAATTGAATTTTTACATTCCATAGTGCACCGAAACACTACCATTTGGCCATGCACATTTTTGGTCACGTAACGACTGCTGGTACTTTGGAAGACCCGGATGGCATGGTTCACAGTGCTACAGTCGTGTTCTCAAGTCCATCCAGTGGGGCCAATGTGGAAAAACATTTCAACAATCTGCAGTCATGGCTCCAGAAAAATGCAACTGAGTTGGATGACAGAACTGAGTCCAAACTAAGCACTGAGGACTTAAAGGTACATATTTAATTTTTAGAATATTATAGGCAAGTTGAAGCACTGTGATAAAGATATTTTGAATTTTTACAGAGTTAGATGTACTTCTGTGGGCTGCACAGTTCAAGGAAAAGTGGAAAATGAATCAATTATAAAAATAAAAGTGCTGTCGTAAATTTTCTGACATATCAGTTAAATATAAGTCATTCAAACTTTGACATGTAGGAATTTTGCTGGTGTATGTGTGTGTGTGTGTGTGTGTGTGTGTGGGGGGGGATGGGGATGTCATGGTATATGATGGTACTGTTACATAAAAGAACACCTTAAGGCTTTTGGCATCAGTGGAACAACATCATGCCTCGAAGCCCTGATGTCTAAACCCTTCAAGAAATACCACATTTTCATTTTTATGGACAGATTTTGCATACTGGCCATAACACAGATGACTAATTATATTGTCCTGTAATTAACAGGATTAACTGACACTTTGGGCTCTAATTTCTTGGCGCAGCGCAGGGTGGCATAGCGTGGCGTAGCGTGGCGCAGCCCACGCAGTGGTAATTTCGTCCGGTGCAGCCTGCGCAGTGGTAATTTCGTGCTGTGCAACACCGTGTGCAGCCACTTTGGCAATTTGGTAGACGGACGTGCGCCTAGATGGGTGTGGCTGCGTAGTAGGGGGAGGTGTCACATATTCATCAAGACGCAGTGACAATTTCGTAGAAAAAGTCTTCGCTGAAGTTGCGCAGAAAGCTCGCCAGCTCCAACCTGGTTTACTTTCTGTGCAGTGGTAATTTGGCTGACCGGCGCACAGTGCTTGGACCGTCACCGAAACCTCACAGGCAGGTTTCAGAATGTCAGGCACATTTCAATGCAATAAATAATTACAGCAACCACTATTTAATGTAACTATCTGAATCAGGACATAAATTATAGTATCTATATCGATTGTCCTGATGTCAGATTAAAGGCGGTTGGGACGCGTAATGGAAACTCCACCTGGCTTAATCAACGCAGCTGAATCTGTGATGCAAACTAACGACTTCACATCTTTCTCAGCCATCCACAAACTGCCTATATATATATATAATGCTTGCGTTCTATGCTCAGTAAAGCCGCTTGCACACTGGATGCGAAACGAATTTCTCGCACGACTGATTACAGTCAAAATCAATGCAAAGACGCGAAAGTCGGACAGGGTTTTAAAATATCTCCGTGTCCGAAAGTCATAAAAGTTCTAATCCTATTTCAGGAATTATTAGATATGCAAACTTGGCCATGTTTGTGTTCGACCTTCACAAAATGCAAATTGATAGCTATCAACTTTTCTTGGTCTTTTTATTCGTGTGTTTTCTTTCGTTGAAGATAGACAACAGTCTTTATTCGGTCTCTCTTTTGAAAATTAGTCAGATGGATCGAACAGATTCGCACTTTATTTCCACACCAGAGATAAAATAGTGCTTGTAGTCAGTGAACAAATCAATTCCATGACCATTGACAGTGCGAATAAATTATCGCATGCACGATCAAGACTGTCCGAGGCGAAATGCAAAATACTCCATGTCCGGCAGCCAGCAAAAAGTAAAAGTATTGGTATGAGAACAGATTAATAACGAAATAAAGAATAAAAATATATCACCAACAAACAGAACATCCAAAAAAGATGGCCCGCAAATAAATAAATCGCAGTGTTCATTGGATGTTCTGTTTGTAGTTAAAATGTTTCTTTTTATTCTTTATTTCGTTATTAATCTGTTCTAATCGTCCTCTTTTTTTTTTTTTTTTTTAGACATGGAGTATTTTGCATTTAATGTCCGACAGGCATTGTACATTGTCCCGCGCCAATGTTGACTCACTTTATTGAGCAGAGCTTAAACAGAAACATTGATTGAAATTCTCGGTACTCATCTTGAAGAACTGAGCCCTCTTATCAAAACATTCACGTTTAATATCTAAAACATTCAATAGATTTGAAGAAATTAAAAACAATAATCGATTGTCGGACACAGAGTTATATTGAAACCATCCAACTGTTGGACACGGAGATATATTAAAACTCTGTCAGACTTTTGGACACGTAGACACTGCATTCAACGCAATCTGTCGTGCGAAAAATTCGTTTCGCGTCCAGTGTGCAAGCGGCTTAATATTAGGCTACTATTATTGTCACTTAGGTTTTATCGTTTTTAGTGGGGGAAAGGAATACAGCCTGATTGCTATGATCTCATACTAAGTTAAGATAACAAATTAAAAATAAATGTGTAACGTATCTTGCATTGTTGTCCATGCATGTTAATCCCAAAATTTTAAGCAGCAACAGGGTGTAATAATAGGAACACGCTATCCATCGTTTCTCTTCCCAGTGATGCAGGCAGAAGCAATAAATGAGCAACCGTCGTATTTCATTCCAACTTCATAAGTTTGAATGATCTGACATAGTTTCGTTTTGAAATTCCATTCAAGTTCGCTAATGGTGATAATTCGCGAATGCCCTAGCTAGCCAGCTAACTCATATTCGTAATGCTTAATATAGACGTAAGCAGTGTAGAAACATGCCTGAAGCAGCAAAGTAAAATGCAACATTAACGCATCATGCAGATATAGGACAGAGGCTTCTATATTCCAACACATTAAAGGTGAGGAGAGGAGCTCATTTGATTGGTGAAGATTTGACTTGGCTGTGTTATACCCAAACACGCCTTTTCTCCTCCCTCTTTGCCACTTGCGCCGGCAGGAGGGATCGAGGCGGGATAGAGGAGTACTTGCGCCGGGCTACGCCGGGCACGAAATTGCCTGGACACACCCCGTTGGCGCGGCGCACCCCCCATTCGCCGCGCCTGCACCGCGCCTGCGCCTGGTCTACGAATTTAGAGCCCTTTAACAGCATTATAAAAACATGATTAAAACAACACCACAGATCTCTGTCAATAATAAAAAATCCACAGCTGCTGCAGCCATAAACGTATAGACTATGGCAAAGAGAACTCTCAAGCCAATATGACTTGCCAACTTAGCCTCTGTGTCCCACTGCACTCATACTGATCTCAAAGAGGATGTGCAGTCACAACTGTGACCAAAATAGTCTGAAGCAGCAAGGCCACACACACACCTCATCAATGAGTTACATGTACGGGAGTAAATGCACTAAAAAACTATGCACTGGTCTGACAACATATTGATGCTGAAAGACTTATACACTGATGTTTTTGAGGGTATGGGACAGGTTTATATTGTCAAAAAGTCAGAGTAGAGAAGTCTAACAAAATAGTCTTTCCCCCCTTTTTTATTCTGGAGGTGACACTGCAACTCGCTGAGGGCATAATAACATAATATTTATGTTCAATTTTGTCCCCCATGTTCAAATCCCTAATCTAGATAATCGAGGCGCAGTTCCACATTGCTGCAAATCAACTGCAGATTGGGAACACGCTGTACCTATTGAACTATGACACAGCAGGTGTGATGCTTTTCGGTAAAAGGCAGCAGGTTGCCCAGCAGAGATTTTCTAAGGTATAAATATCTTATTTACTAAATGAAATTAAGAATAGATTGATTATAGTAATTACCTAGATTTAACTCCATTTCTATGAGTATGTGCATATCCCACTGTGGAAGAAAAATAATCCAACAGGTCCCAGTTCTGTGGCTGGTTCAGATGAGATTTATTCACACTGCAGTAGAGAAAGAAGTTCACAAAAAGGTTGTAGAATTCTCTGTGACCACAGTTAGTTTCTGGTCTGTGCTAAATACTGGTAATAACAAACAATAGGTTTGGCCCCTCAACAGAGGGCAGGGTGTCTAGAGACACAAATCTGAGTAGATTTGAATTATGTAAAACAGATCACACTTCAGTGTTGATTAGATTTTTATGGTACTGTGGAATGACAACAGGATGAGGTGTGAGAGTTCTTGCAAGGCTGGCCTGGACAAAGGTTTTCCTATGTCAAAGTATTCACAATATGCAAAATTCTGCGCTCACAGAGGTCTGTTTAGTACAATGGAGGTTTGTCTGAACGAACAGTTGAATTCACCGTTTGTTGGAAAGGCAGACATTCAGTCAGGATACAATAATAGAAAGACAGCATAAAAAAAGACACAAAGACAATATAAAATACATTTTCTTCTATACCTCTAACTGGCTTCACTAATGGTACCCCAGTGACTGTAAATCAAAGTTGAGGCTACATCTGCATTTCCCCACTGTACAGAAATGAAGCCAAAATATCCCAGATGCAAGTGCACCTATCTTGCGCTGGTGAACTAAATCTTTTAAAAATGAAGTGACTGAATAGAAAAGGGAGATTAGCTATGCAATGATGACATGGTGCATTGCCAATATGGTAAGAGGAGGGCATTGTTGGCATGCAACCCCCTGATTTGGTGGTGAGTGAAAAGATGTTTTTTCAGGGTGACTCTGTGTTGCTTTTGCAGTGTAAACAAATAACAAAGCCCTTGAAAGGATGTAGCACAAACAAAAAAGAACTTTTATTTCTTATGCTTCATGCGTGAAATGTAAAAAAAAAAAATATTAAAAGATATTTAAAAATATGTCAAAACAGTAATTATAATAAATATTGTGTTCTTTCACAAGTTTGACAAATACCAGGATATTGTGTCTTTTGTGAATACCAACAATGTACACTGGAAGTTGCTGGTTAGTATGTTACTTCAGACTGTACATTCAGACTGCAAGGTATGTTTACCAAGATCAAATCAATATTTGTTTCATTATTCTCTTATAATTATCAGTACATAAATGCATTTAACAACACGATGTACCTGGTGGATCCTGCTAGAAGTTACAGCGAGGAAGAGGATTCCAACTGGGCAGCACAAAAATTCAGGTATTCATTCATTTAAATAGTCAACATTTATTCAGGAGAGCTGGAGGAGGTGGCTAGGGAGAGGAGTGTCTGGGCCTCGCTGCTGAGGTTGCTGCCCTTGTGACCCAGAGCTGGATGAAGAGGTTGAAGACGGACATACGCATTCATTAGGGCTGTGACTATTTGGTGTATGTGCATTTACAGACAACTGAAGAATTTTCTTCAATCCTACCAATTTCAGAGGGTCCCAACTATTTTCTTACACCACATAAATGTGATGATTTGTTTCATGAGTACTTTGAGTGGTAATGCAATTGCAAAAGTGCACAGATGTACAGCATGTGACATGGCTTGGACATTCCAACAGGGATTTGTTGCTTGCAAAAGGCATCTAGAGAGGGTTGTCAGTGGAGGATATCAAAGTGAGTGCGAGTGCTATTGAACTGAATATCAGCAGCAGACACAAGACTGCGGGCCAAGTACCAAAGATAATCACAGCCATCCTGATATTCAACAGCACGACAAGGAGCCCCCCTCATTCTGAGTGTGGTAAATGAAAGTTTTGTGATGCACATACACATGAGTGATGGGCCCAAAATCAACTCAAAATCTATGCCAAGACTTGCACTTATGCACATTCTCAAAGGAAAAATTAACTACATGTGTGATTGATTATAGCCTCAGTAAATTTCCTCTTTCTTATTAAAAATAATAAGTGTGCACAAGAACAAAATGCATTTGTTCATGGTCAGAGTTTATATATTAGATCTTTTATATTAGATATTTTTGGATATTATAATGGTGAAAGAGAGCGAACAACTTGCTTTTGCGTGGACTTAAGATAGAATTTAAGAATTTGAAAATAGTGTTTGTGTGTATTAAATGTATTAATTCCAATGTAATATTTGTAGGAGTATGTTTTGGATGAAGTGTCAATTTGGACCATATCTAACAAACTTTTTATATCTAAAACTTTTTGTCCAAGTTTAAAAAACTCCATCATTTATCATATTCAGTGAGTACCTAAAAATGAGAAGAGCAAGCCTTGGCTGAACAGAGTGGGTGGACCGAAAATGGAAAGGGAGCATTTTGACACGCCCATTTCAGCAGGATGGCAGTAGCTGTGGGGTTATTGTCACAATGGTAATTACTTTCAGATGTAATTAAATAGGTAGAAATGTCTTGTTGTTCCCAATTGCCTTGTAGCTCAGAGGTGTCTTTTCTAATTCAAGTCCATATCTTTGTTCAATTACCTATGCAATTACTGCATGTTCTGCGATATATTAATCAGATACAATTGCAGCTTTGAATTATTTAATATCACAAAATTTGGTTATTTGTTATGGTTTACAGCAGCAGCACTATTGGAGACACATTTGATGTTTGGAATATTTTTGCTTTAGATTATAATGGCAATAATTAGGGACGAACAGTATTCCAGTCATCTCATTTGGAACATTAAAAAAGGAAAATGGCAAATTTGCAGAACAATGGTTTCTCCAGATAAAAGCATCAGGTTCCAATGAAATATTTTGTTTCTGTGGATGAAGTGTCAATTTCTCATCTAACGTCGGTCCTGGGGACCCCAAGTGTAAATAACTGGCTTTTGTTCCTACCACAATTGCAATTGTAGAACTTTAACAAGCTGTGACTGTCTTAATTAGGTGCTTTTCATGTTCAGAGTTGTTTATATATCCAAAAAGTCAAATGTTACATAGGAACATCCATTTCAATGAAGAATAAAACACCCTTGAAGATAGTGTGTTTATTGCAATACTGCAAGATGTAATTAACATAACATGTCAAACAGATCAAATTATACACTGAGGAAATCAATAAACCCCAGATTAGGCTGCTGGACACAAATGTTTCAAGTTCTTTCAAAAATCTTTGTTGAACTTAATCAGATCAACATAACACAAAACTGGTTTGTTTTGTGACTACATTTGTCATGATGAGCCAAGTAGTTTTCACTAATTAGGAGCCATCTACATCATTAATTTGATTTGTTACATTGTTTTATCTCCTTTTATGCTGTTAGCACTATACAGCAATGTCAGACACTATTTTTGAAATTTTGAAAATAGATATTTCTGTTAAGATGGGTTAAGAGGCAAATAACTGCTTAAACATTAAATGCCCATAATTAAGACAAATTCTCATTTGTTAAAATCCAAAAAGGAAATTGCAGTTGTGGTTGGAACAAAAGCTCTCCACACACATGGGTTCCCCAGGACTGACGTTGAGAATCACTGGTCTAGAGGAATACTAACAAGTAGAAAAACAGGCCAAAAGGTTTACACACAGGGATCTAATGATAATGAATGTAAATTAGTTATTTTTAGTACTGGTTCATTTCACACATAAATCTGTGAATTTGTTCATGAAACAGTAAAAAACAATATGAGGACTTAAAAAAAACTAAAAAATTGTGTCCTCATATTTTAGTGTTCGATTTGGCAAATCATTGTGCCATGTGTTTGGCATCAAAACCTCCTGGATCTGGACCTCCAATAACTAATTGGGTGAGTTTCTTTCCATTTGTTTCTATGTTGGGGGGTTAGATATATAATGGTTGGATATAATATTATTTAGATTGCCTTTAAACTACAACATAACTACAGCATTTGTATTTTCAGATGTTGGTGTTCATTAAGACAAAATGATTAAGGAATTGAGAAGCTGTAGATATTCTAAACTCTGAAGCTGAGTATTTAGAATCAAAAACATATTGTCAATGAGGTAATTTTATCAAATGTTTAATGTAAAAACATATTGTATGACTTTAAATATTTGGGGTGTTTTTATTGTACTGCTGCATAGCAGACCAACAGAAAGAATAAAGACAATTTAGTTACATATTTTGCAAAATTTGTTATTGTGGCTGATCTATATTTGTGAGAGTAACATTAGAACAATAACATGTTTTGGATAACCACTTTTTCATTTTGTAGATCCAATGTGACAAATGTGAAAAGTGGTACCATGAACAGTGCCTTGGAATGGACACTGCAGCCCTGGAGGAGAGCTGTGCAACAAGCTGGAATTGCTGCTTGTGCTCCTGAATTGCTTACTAGCATAAGCCAATGTACATACACTGCCTGGTCAAAAAAAAAGTCAAAAAGACAAATTTGCCAAAATGAATGAACAAATTTGGGGGTTTACAAATTTTATTATTGGATCATGATTGCGGTTATTAATATGTTTCAGCTG
This sequence comes from Gymnothorax javanicus, assembly GCA_029692085.1. Taxonomy (NCBI): domain Eukaryota; kingdom Metazoa; phylum Chordata; class Actinopteri; order Anguilliformes; family Muraenidae; genus Gymnothorax; species Gymnothorax javanicus. The sequence goes on from CM056195.1 coordinate 42,489,622, forward strand.
GCAATAATCATTTTAACCCTGAGTGATGAAGAGCATTGCAACTCATTTCTTAAAAAATCAAATGAAGACACATCCCTTGATGGTGGAAATGATGTTACAGTATTATAGAATGGGCAAGTTATTGGCCTGTATCTAACAAAGAAAACCATGAATGACAAAAACAAGTATGAGGAATCATTTTCACAGACAAATTTTGCCACCACAAAGTCCTGAGCTTAAACACATTAAAAAGTTATTGAAAAGTTGCTCAAGGAAGACCACCAAGTTCAACCATTTTGTCGATAAGACAAGATCTCAGCCAAAAATGATGCCATTTCTGATCAAAAATAAATGTTCTGGCATTGCATATGGTTGTCAAAATTGATGAAAAGTTGATTTGAACTGTAATCAAAGCTACAGGGTTCCAACTAAATATTTGAGAATTTTTTTTTTTTTTTGGGCAGTGTAGTTCAACGTTGTTATAGAATATTTGTGGCCTGCTCATTTTTGCTTATAGAATTTAATTTTTCCTCTTATTTATTATTACTTTTAAAAGTGCTTTTATTTATTTACTTCTTGGAAACAAGTCTATTTTTCCTTAAAATGTTAACAATATTATTTTTACATTTTTATTATTTTTGATATAATCTTTTTAAAAAAATATTAAAAAAGTGATTTATTCAGAAATAGTTCATAAGAACAGTTCTATTGATATAATTATTTGAAATTGATAAGGTGACATAAGGTGACATCGTGAGGTGGTCTACTGCCACACTGAAGTGGAGTGAGTGAGTGGAAACAAGGGGTTTCCACGTAATCCCAATCTGAAATAAGAGGGACTGTATTTAAAAAATTAGGATTTTTGAGGGCCTTTATTTTGAAATTCTACATCAGAACTTGATGAAATTGATAAGGTGACATCACGAGGAGGTATACTACCATGCTGAAGTGGAATGAGTGAGTGGAAACAGGGGGTTTCCACGTAATCCCAATCTGAAATAAGGGGGATTGTATTTAAAATGTTAGGATTTTAGAGGGCCTTTATTTTGAAATGCTATGTCAGAACTTGATGAAATTGATACGGTGACATAATGAGATGGTCAACCACCAGGCTGAAGTGATATTAGTGAGTGGAAACATGCTGTTTTCTCTTAATATTGATCTGAATTTAAGTGGAAATAATGCAATTAATTGACATTTTAGATTACTTTAATTTTGAAGTCAACATTAGGTTTTCCTGACATTGAGTGACACTCTCAGGTGGAGCACTGTCAGACTGAAATGAAATGAAATTTTGAAATAAATTAATTTAATAACTAATTGATTATTTTATGTATTAATTCCAAGACTTTCTGACTGATGAAATCTGAAGTCCCATCCCCAGGATGGTTACTTTTATTTTGGAATCAGTTCTTATATAGCATTATTATAACACCCCATGTATATCACGGACCACAAAATTAAAGGAGGGCTGGCCTGACAGCTGATTTCTAAAGGAGGGCTGGCTTGACTGCAGTAAATAACTGTGGGCTCATTTATTAAATGCAATATTACACAAAAGTGAGTATTGATGAGTGAATGTATTAGATTTGCTGTATTTATAAATTATTATATATTAGGATAATTAGAATATATATTATATATAAATTATATATACTATATATATTTGTATAATTATCTACTATTGCTGCTTATTCAAATTGGAAAACTTCCTAAATATCACACATGTAGTTATTACAAACGAGAAATAACAGCAGAAATACGTTTTTCTTTTGTATTAGGCCTATTCTATTCAACATATACTAAAGAATAATGCTACTCCGAAAACTTGGAAAACTTTGTTCAAACAAAAAGGCAGACAGCGCTTAAAAGTTTCCGTGGCCATGGTCACTTCACTCAATCCTTTTCCAAAGCACAGCCAAGCGTGATGGTAATATAGCCTACTATTTTGTTTAGATTTATTTTGCTCCGTTGTTCTTCCATGTGGTTCTTCCATGTGGTATACTGGTGATACTTGCATTGCTGTCTTTGATTCTTCAGATAACATTGTGGTGAAGGTGAGCTGCTGAAGGGAGAGGAAGTCTCTTCAAACTGCCGTTTGTTCTTATGATCAAAGCATTACCACGGCACACTGGTAAACTTTTATGGTTGGATGTTGGTTATATGTGCTGCTCTCTCACTTTGCCTGCTGTAAGAGGACACTTTTTCACATCTTCTGCTATTAAGGTGAAAAAATTGCAGTAAAAAAGTAGAATGTGTTTTCTGCTGTTATTTCTCGTTTGTAATACATCTGATATTTGTATAAAGTTTTCCAGTTTGAATAAGCAGATGCAGTGCGATTGCAGTGCACAGACTGCAGTTGGACCAGTCACCATGTGTCTTTCTTTGCAAAATTCCTCTTCTTGATGAATGTTTCTCTGCGCGCAAAGTCGCAGGACTCCCCTGCATCTGAAACGATGTGGCAAGTCTGCGCTTTTGTCAGTGGGGCTGATGACAGCAGGGGCAGTGCTCTCGGCGCTAGCTCCACGAGAGGCTAAAAATGGCTTTTATTCAAGAGCGGGCTGGGTCGGGCAGGGGTCGTTAATTAATGGAAGTTGCGGGCTTGTGGTCAGGGCGGGCCAGTTTTCATATCGGGCTGGGTGGGTGTGGGTTAAAAAAAACCCTGACCCACGCATCACTAATAGGCACTAATACGACCCCATACCATCAGAGGTGCAAGCTTTTGAACTGAGTGCTGACAACATGCTGGATGGTCTCTCTCATCTTTGGTCCGCACAACACGGTGTCAATGGTTTCCAAAAAAGAATTCAAATTTTGATTAATCTGACCACAGAACAGTCTTCCATTTTGCCTCAGTCCATTTTAAATTAGCTTTGGCCCAGAGAAGACGGCAGCATTTCTGGATTGTGTTCACATATTGCTTCTCCTTTGCATGAAATAGCTTTAGCTTGCATTAGTACATTGCACGGCGAACTGTGTTCACAGACAATGATTTCTGGAAGTGTTTCTGAGCCCTGGCAGTGAATTCCAGTGCAGAATTATGCCTGTTTTTAATGCAGTGGGCCCGAAGATCACGAGCATCTAATATTGACCTTCAGCCTTGTCCCTTGCGCACAGAGATTTCTCCAGATTCTCTGAATCTTTTCATGATATTATGCACTGTAGATGGTGGGATATTCAAAATCTTAACAATTTTACATTGAGGAACATTTTTCTGAAATTGTTCCACAATTTTTAGACTCAGTTTTTCGCAGATTGGTGAACTTCTGCCCATCTTTACTTCTGAGAGACTCTGCCTCTCTAAAATGCTCTTTTTATACCCAGTCACGTTACTGACCTGTTGCCAATTAACCTAATTAGTTGTAAAATGCTCCTCCAGCTGTTTTTTATTAGTACCTTTTACTTTTCCAGCCTTTTGTTGCCCCTGTCCCAACTTTTTGAGATGTGTTGCTGCCATCAAATCCAAAATGAGCTAATATTTTTCATGAAATGGTAAAATGTCTCTTTTTCAACATCAGATATGTTGTCTATGTTATTTTGTGAATAAAATTTGGGTTTATGAGATTTGCAAATCATTGCATTCTGTTTTTATTCACATTTTACACAATGTCCCAACTTCATTGGAAGTGGGATGTGAAACAGTGCACTTACAGTTTATTTTAACACAAAAATCGAGGTTTTTTTTGGAGTTTAATTAAAGTTTTACACCAAAGACAAACTGATATTTTATTTTGAATTTGTGTTGTGATTCTCACACACTAAAAAAAATTATGCGTTGATCTTTTAACTCAACCATATGGTTCCTTGAGTTGGGTCAATTTTATGGGTTGTTTTCCGAAATACTGGGTAATTTTATCTAACCCTGCTGTTGGGTTGTCATATATACATTCACGTGCCTGTTCTTCGTGCGCTTGGCGATTCCTGCTCAGAGAATGAAGAAAAATCAGTAATGGAAAGCTATCAAACAAATATGTATGTATTTTATATTTCACTTGTTTTCTTTTCATCAGTTTTTGTGAAAATAAATCCAAGGGTTAACTTAGGTGGAATTATGTATATGTCAGATTGATCTTGATACTAATTTACATTGACAAAACCATAGTTTACTGTCATTTTTTTCCGTTACTTTTCATGGCGTCAGCTAAATGACAGCTGAAATAACGGTTAGTGCTTACTGAAACTTCAAGTTAAGAACTGAGAAAAGAGTTCGATAAGGGTATGCCAGCTGCTTAACTGTGTATTATTTAATGTGGGTTTATTTTTGCTGCGTAATGGAGTAGCTGAATTAAAGGTTTTTAACAAGGTAAGCTAGTAAGCTATTTGCTTCAGTATGCTCCTTCCCATTGATTAAAATTATTATTGCTTGCCACAGTTGGCTCACTCATGCTCAAGAGTAGGTCACAGTAACCATAGCTTTTCTTTGTCTTACTTTTGAAAAAAGGTGACTTGTTTGAAAAAGAAAGATAAAATGGACCAACTGCATTTAGCATTTGTCAGACTAGTTAGCAAAAACTTTATGTTATTGCCATTGGTTTTTTCGAAGTGGGGGATTTTAACGGGGCTGGCCAGCTAAATTTGGTGTTTATATTGAGCAAACAATGCGTTATTGTGGGATTGTGTTAAGGCGGCAATTTTCTGAGTGGCTAAGTAGCTTGCTAAGTTAGCTAACTAGCAAAGTTGCTCCAGTGCATGAAAGTCTTCAGTCAGCTATGTGTTTGTAGGACCTGAATGTTAGCTAACTTGGTAACGTCAGTTTTTCAAACTGTTAGTTAGCACTTAATGATGAATGACGTCAACACTTTTGGCTGAGGGAACGAAGTTGAGATGGAGGAAAGAATTAAGCACTGGCACTTTGGTAAGCTTATTTAACCAATGTTGATGTACTGCTGAAAGAAAGCTATGACTGTTAACCCCTTAACTGTCACCTGTATTTTCTCACATTTAGCCCAGCCCTAATTAGGGCCCAGTGACAGTTAAGGGGTTAAAAAGAAATTAAGATTTATGAACAGAAAGTGGATTAATTGAAGAGAATTGAGAAGCTGTTAAAGTATTTTTTAAAGTCTTGTCAACTGAATTTGGTTGAATGGCGATGGATTGAGAAGTCATAATTTTTTAAAGATTTGTGAACAGAAATTTGGTGAATTGCTAGTTTGTATTATGCCATTTTATTGTTCATTGAGAATAAAAATATAGTTAAATGCTTTCTCGATGAAATATGCTCTCTCGTCTGTTGTTTGTATATATAGCAATAATGGAAAGTAAACATTTTCAGGGGGTGCTCATCATCAATTTGGGCATAAATGGACTTTCAAAGTGTTTTTTCCAGTTTTCTCAAGTCAGAAAAGGCTGGGCAAGGAGCCTTTGTTGAACATGGTAAGAAATTGCCTGATGGAATGGTTTGGAATCACAATGCTGGTTTTGTTTTCAAAATAAAAGTTAATATATCATTAAATGATACAAAAATTCATCCATTCAGATGTTGAAGGTCCCTCCCCTGAAGACTCCTGACTGTGATGCTGTCCCTTGACAACAGAAATTGGAAGACATATGTGACCCAAGCTTTGAAGAAAGCAGGTCTTTCACTGACTTAAAGCATGCAAGTACAGCCTGCAATGCTGCACACCAGTTTCCTCACCATTAAATGACCCAAGATATCTAAATTCACAACTGCTGTCTCAGTCATCATGCATGATGTCAGACTGTTATTACCAAGTAATTACATTTAAACTCACATTACAGTTTCATTCAGTTCACTTTACCTTCACTAAATGCATAGCCATGAAATTACTTCAAAGCTTGCTAATGAGCGAGTCAGGATAGAGTGGTTGTTACAAATTGCACTCAAGGAACCAAGCGCAGGTCAGCAGAAGATGCCTCCAGGAATTTTTTTTTTTTTTTTTTTTTTTTTAAGATTTTTCCTTTTTATTAGTTATACAGTGTAGAGAGACAGGAAGGTGGGGAGAAGAATGGGGGATGACATGCAGCACAGGACCCGAGCCGGATTCGAACCCAGGACGCTGCGGGAAGGACACAGCCTTTATGGTACGCGCACTTAGACCGATGAGCCACCGGGGCGCACCTCCAGGAATTTTAATGAGTTGAAAACACCAAAGACAACTTGGCGTGAGGCTGAATACTAAAATCAATGTGTACAAGGCAGTGGTTCTCACTGCTCTTGTATGGCTGTGAGACATGGACAACCTATCATTGGCATATTAAGATTCTCGAGCAGTTACAGCAACGCTGCCTGCAATCCATCTACAGAATTTAATGGCAGGATTAGGTCTCCAATGTCAAGGTCCTAGAGCGCTGTGGTGTACCTACTGTAGAAAGCCAGATAATCAAGGAACAGCTTTGTTGGGTGGGGCATGCATACCGGATGGAGGACTCAAGAATTCCCAAAGCAGTCAATTAGACCGTAGTAACAGACCACTAGGCAGACCGAAACTGAGGTACAAGGAAACTCTCAAACACAACCTTAAGAGATGTGGCATAGGCTTTGATAGCTGGGAGAGTACTACTCAAGCCCAAGCAACCTGGAGGAGTACATGCCGTGAGGGCATTGACATCTTTGAGAAGAGGCGCACTAGCCTACTCATTGAGAAGCATGCCAAGAGGAAGACCAGCAGTACCATCCCAAACCCCATTTATCAATGCAGCATCTGCAACAGGAGGTGTGGCTCAGGAATCGGTCTTCACTTCCACGAAAGGATGCATCACTAATGTTTCGAGAGGATACTCATGTGTTGGCTCATGACGCGAGAATCCATGCATGCAGAACGGGCTTCCTGGGGCCGGAGGGAGGCTTTTTACGCCCCCCACCCCCAGTAACTCATAAACGACATGGCGTATGACCAAATTTGAGGGGATGATGTACATGTAAAACTAAATCACTGCAATCATTTTCGTATTATTATGCCTATTACGACGTCATTATGACATCATGTTTTGATTTTATTGCCCAAAACTCATAATAGGGCAATCTCTTACAAATTTAAATTACGTAAAATATTGTAAATATAATGGAATAAGTATATGTAAAAAAAGAAAATCTGGAAACTACGTTGATAAAACTGAAATTGGCGATTTTTTGTCGGACATACCTGTAAGAAAACCGCTGCCATGGAAACGGCGAAGATGTTGGACTTGACTTATTAGTATAAATTTGTTCCCAGACAAGTTTAAGGAAAAGTCACCAAGTTTGGTGGTCCTAGCCCAATCCGTTCAGAAATTATACAACCTGAAAATTGGTGCGGGCATAAAAAACAGAAAAAATGGAGCGAGGGCAAGTGTGCTTCAAGAGTTGGCGATTTTCCCATTATTTTCAGTTTATTTCTCGAAAGGACATGAACGTAGTGGTTAAATGCACTCTATGCCCGGGTGAAAAGCCCTTGTCAACTGCAGCTCACTCAATCAGCAATTTATCAAAGCACTTAGCTAACCAGCATCACACTACTAAGCTTGTCGCGAAAGATCCCTCGGCAGCGGTTCTCCGTGCAGTTGATGGGCAGGCGAGTGAGAGTCCAACTCCCCCAAAACAAGCTTAGCTTCCCTCATGTCTTGCCGGGATGGTACAGGTAACACAGAATGAATCAAACAAACTAGTTGTGGGCTACATCGTGGAAGATATGCTTCCTCTGTCCATGATTGAATCCCCGAGATTCAGAAAAATGCTAAGTAAAATACCCACACAGAGAATGCCTCCATCTGACAGAAAAACGTTCTGCAGCTACCTTGATAAATGTTATAAGGACATGGAGTCTCGTTTGAAGAAAACATTCAAACCATTTGAGTATGTCTCAACTACTGCGGATATCTGGAGTGCAAATAACAAAAGCTACCTTAGTATGACTGGCCATTGGATTGAGAAAGGTAGTTTTAAACGTGGGAAGGCAGCTATAGCCTGCAAAAAGGACGACACACGTACGATGTCATAGCTAATGCTATAGAGCAGGTTAATTCCACCTATGGACTAACCCATAGAGTGACTGCATGCGTTACTGACAACGGCCGTAATTTTGTGAAAGCCTTCAGAATGTTTGAGCAGCCCGCCGCTGTTCAGGCTGATGGGTCTGACTCTGAGGAGAACCAGTCTGATGACGAAGAAGTGACTTTCACTGATTTGTCTGAAGCCCTTTCCACAGAAACAGACGAGCATTTTTCACTGCCCCCTCATCTTAGTTGCGCATCGCACACCTTAAACCTGATCACAAAAAACGATTTAGATAAATGGCTTAGTAGTAGTGAATGCAGAGCAGTGTACAGAAGTGCCCTCGCAAAGTTCACAGCTTTGAGGACAAAAAGTGCTTGCTCTACTGTGGCCTCCGACCAGATTGAGGATGTAATCAAAAGGAAGCTTATCATACCTACTGCCACACGCTGGAACTCGTGTTATGATGCTCTGTCTCTCATCACAGAAATTCCCATCTCAGATTTAAATACTATTTGTTCCAGACTGGGCCTTAGCGGTGTCACAAGAGTTTCTTAGCAAGAGTTTCAGTTCCTTAAGGATATTGCAAAGTGTCAAAGCCACTTGCTGTTGCATGAGACATATTGCAGGGAGAAGATAAGTGCTATTACGGCACCCTCCTGCCAACCTTGGAGATTCTCATGTGCAAGTTGCTTGCACTGAAGGATGACCTTTCCCAGATGACAGCTGGCATGCCTGATGTTATTGTGCAGGTAAGCACTGAGCATGTATTGAGGACTAAAATTCATAGTAGCCTAATAGTCATAATGCAATTTAGGAGAGAAAAAGAGCCCAGTGCATATAAATTGTCACCCATTTCCTCCAGTCACTCAATTGATTTAACATGACTCAAAAAGCTGGTCATTCTGACCTCACCCTAGTATTTTTTACCCTTTTACCTAGCTTAACATACTTTAATTGACCTATTATAGCCTATTATTTCATATTACAGGCAATTAGAGACGGATTTCTTTTTTTTTTTTTTTTTTTAAATTTGGCATCTCCAATCCCACCCGAATCTGGAATGCCCAATTGATGAACTATGTACAAGGCTTGCTCATTTGCGACCCCTTGTTGCCAATTTAGGAGAGTGAAGACAGTTCACGGCTCTCCTCCGAAGCACGTGCCTGTCAGCCACTGCTTCTTATACACTCTGGTTGAATATTCGGAAGTTCAGAACGAGGGCGGAGGATACCCGGACATGAACAGGCTTAGAATCTTCCTGACGAGCGCCCCTCTGGCCAACAGGAGGCGCTTGAGCAACAAACAAAGCTATTTATTTTATTCCCCTTTCCCAGCAGTCCCTTCTGAGTTTGAAACCCTGTAGCGCAGTAGCTAATTGCCGGTTGGTACGACCGGGGCTCGAACCTGCAACGTGATAGTCACCTCCACTTAACCAAGTGAGCTATCCGGCAGCCTTTCAGACGGATTTTCATCCATCCTGGACAGCAAGGATGCTGTCATGGCTGCAGCCACAATGCCCAAATTCAAGCTCCGCTGGCTCAAAGATGAGAAGAGAGAGATGCTGTGAAAGCTCTTCTACTTGCAGAGTGTCGTGCCCGAAAACCTGAACAGCAACAGATGAGACCAGGACCAGCAGTCCAGAGCCCTTTCCCTCCAAACCACAATGATTTTTTTGAATTTGAAAAGGAGTTTTCCTACACAGCAGAAACAGAAGTCATGGAAAACCTAAAATCCCCTGGATTTGACTTTGATGTTCTGCAACAGTTCCCCAGGATAGAGGACATTGCAAGGCAACACAACACTCCAACTCCGTCAAGTGCACCGGTTGAAAGGCTTTTCAGCCTGGGCAGAGTTGTTCTGACTCCAAGGAGGAACAGGTTGTCAGACAAAAGATTCGAAAAGCTCTTACTCTTGCGCTACAATCACTATTTTGAAGGATAGAAAAAAAAAGGACTGAAATGGCTTGTTGGGATTGGGTTTATTTTTTGTGTATTTATTGGATAAAGGCAAGCGTATTTTCTGTTTATGAGATGAAGGGAATTTTCTATTTATGTGAATTATTTAGTTTCTATTTTCTTAAATCACAATTTATAGTCATCCTATGACAAGCTGGTTTTATTGTTAAGAGTAGGCCGAGGAGTTGCTCAATGAGCCTGTGTTAAAAAATGAAACTTTTGCTGCGGGTTGACCCATCTGATTGCATATACTTGGCCTCTTTCATCCCGGGTTCTGGTTGGATTTGTCAGTGAGGCATGGCCTTTTCCTTAAAAATTGTATTTATTATTTATTTTATTTGCTGTTCCTATATGGCTTAGCATTAAACAACTTTATACAACATACACTATGTTGAAAGATTAAGTTCTGATTGAAAATTGAAAATAGAATGACTCAAGCGTCATTGTGTCAGTTATGTATACATGGTAAATTTGAGCATCTATCAATTACGAAACTGAAAAGCAAAGTAATGAGTAGCGAAGTTACTTTTCAAATGCAGGAACTAGTGATCTCATTACAATTTAAAGAAGTAACTTGTAACTAGTTACTTTTTTTCGAGTAACTACCCCAACACTAGCTATGCCTTGATAATTTTTCCACTTTTTCTACAGCTTTCTGGAAGAAACACAAAGGGCTGTGGAAACACATCAGGTAACTGAATACCAGACCATACCCAACCACTCCATCCACTGGAAAGTGGTCAAAGATCATCAACCATTTCATGGACAGTCAGAGAAAGTTCAAAGAGGATCTTAAGGCTGTTCATTTGTCTGCCTGAGCTATTTTTTAACCATGTGAAACTATGTGGCTGTCTTGACTTAAATGTTACATTAACTGCCACCTGTACTTTTTAAAATGTTAATTGTGTAAGGTTTAAGACTTCTGATCAGGAAATTGAATAGATATTGCTTACATGGATAATGCTGTACTGTTTTATTTGAAAAAGAAAATTCACTGATCATTTGAAAAGATGCTACTTCTTGCCTACTGTAATGATTGCGTACAACCCCAATTCCGAAATAGTTGGGACGAAGTGTAAATTGTGAATAAAATCAAAATGCAATGACTTTCAGATCACATGAGCCAATATGTTATTTACAATAGAACATAGATATATTACAAAACTGAGACATTTTACATTTTTATCCACAAAATGAGCTTATTTCAAATTTTCTGGCTGCAACAGGTCTCAAAGAAGTTGGGATACCAGCAAAAAAAAGGCTGAAAAAGCAATTAATATATAAGAGAATCAGCTGAAAGAGCATTTAGCAATTAATTAAGTTAACTGGCATCAGGTGTGTAACATAATTGGCTATAAAAGGGATGTCTTAGAGAGGCTGAGTCTCTCAGAAGTAAAGATGGCCAGAGGCTCTCCAACCTGTGAAGGCTTGCGTAAAAAAATTTTGGAATACTTTAAAAACAACGTTCCTCAACATCAAATTGCAAAGGCTTTGAAGGTCTCATTATCGACAGTGCATAACATCATCAAAAGATTCTGAGAAACTGGAAAAATCTCTGTGCATAAGAGACAAGGCTGAAGACCTTTACTGGATGCCCGTGATCTTTGGGCCCTCAGACGCCACTGCATGCCTCACCGGCAAGATTCTGTAATTGACATTACTAAATGGGCTCGGGAAGACTTCAAGAAACCACTGTCTGTAAACACAGTCTGCCGTGCCATCCACAGATGCCACCTAAAACTCTATCATGCAAAAAGGAAGCCATTGTTGAGCATGATCCAGAAGCTCCACTGTGTTCTGTGGGCCAAGGCTCATTTAAAATGGACTGTAGCAAAGCGGCAAAGTGTCCTGTGGTCAGACGAGTCCAAATTTGACATTCTTGTCGGAAATCATGGGCATCATGTCCTCCGGGCTAAAGAGGAGAAAGACCACCCCTTATCAGCGTTCAGTTCAAAAGCCAGCATCTCTGATGGTATGGGGATCCATTAATGCACATGGTGTGGGACACTTGCATGTTTTAAAAGGCACCATGAATGCTGAAAGGTATATAAAGGTTTAAGAGCAACATATCCTCCTCTCCAGATGACATCTATTCCAGGAAAGGCCTTGTGTATTTCAGCAAGACAATGCAAAACCACATACTGCAGCTATTACAACAGCATGGCTTCGTAGTAGAAGAGTCCATGTGCTGAACTGGCCTGCCTGCAGTCCTGATCTTTCACCAATTGAGAACATTTGGCGCATAATTAAACGAAAAGTCCGTCAAAGGAGACCCAAAACTCTCCAGCAGCTGGAAGCCTGTATTAAACAAGAGTGGGATCAAATTCCAATGGCTAAACTCAAGAAACTTGTCTCCTCAAACCCCAGACGCCTCCACTCTGTGTTAAAAAGAAGAGGGGCTGCTACACCATGGTAAACAGGCCCCTGTTCCAACTTTTTTGAGTCCTGCAGCAGCCATCAAATTTGAAATGAGCCCATTTTGTGGATAAAATTGTAAAGTTTCTCAGTTTCAACATTTGCTATGTTATCTCTGTTCTATTGTGAATAAAATACTGGCTGGTGTGATTTGAAAGTCATTGCGTTTTGATTTTATTCACAATTTACACTTTACACTTTACCCAACTATTTCAGAATTGGGGTTGCATAACTCAAGCATGTTGGCTATTATCCTGCATGAATGGTAAGCAACTGTTGCCTATGAAGGAGGAAAAAAGGTCAGAATATGCAAGACACTGTGTTACTTGGTCAGTAGAAATGTATATGAGTCGTAATAGAGGAGCAAAAATTCAGAAACACCAGTATAGTATTTTAAAACACAAAACTTAACATATGGGTTATCCTGACCCAGTGTAGAATTATAACTTCCCATAAGTTGGGTTGCACAATCAACCCATGCAGTTAGGTTGATTTTGCAACACATAGTGCTGGGTCAAAGTAACCAAGCACTGGGTTTGTTCATATTTGACCCAGTGCTAGGTAGCAGAAACAACCCAATTTGGGTTATATTCAACCCAAAATTTTTTTAGTGTGAAAAGAAAAGTAAACTGAAAGAGGCTGAACTAAAGTAAAGGAAAAATAGACTTTAAGTACACTTCAATCATGTGCACATGGAAGCATACAATGTAAAGTGAACTTAAGTATATTCAAGTGTAGCTTAATGGTGTCTCAAAATAGTACACTCAAGTACTCTTAAAAGTAATTCAGTATATATTTAATAGCCTTAATGATATATCATTAACATAATGCATTATTAGTACATCAAGAATAGGACACTTTCATTATAATAATCATGTACTCAAGGACGTACACTAATTATACAGTAAATTAAGTGTGCTTCAGTACAATTTTTTTTTTTACCTGGGCAAAGCATACAATGTAAAGTGTATTTAAGTATATTCAAGTGTAGCTTAAAGGTGCTTCAAAATAGTAAGTACACTTAATAGTAATTAAATGTATATATTTAATAGCCTTAATGACATATCATTAACATACTTAGTGCATTATTAGTACACTTAGCAAAAATATAAACGCCCCATTTGACACTTTTAAACTTTAATTAGCATTAAGGGTTTTAAAATATACTAAGTCATGCACAATTCATTTTATTTTTCAATATGCAACAGACTACTGTGCATTAAAGCAAGATAGTGGCGTATGGCAATCAGGGATACTTGTAGACATGGTTGGGATCACGATGAGGATGACGAGCGTGTAGGTTTGCTTCTCCCAGGCGGTTCTGGACAGTTTGAGGTGTGATACGTCTGTTGTGCAGACCAACTGTTTCATCTGCTGTGTGTGTTGCAGGTCCGAGGCGATCACGCAAGTGGAAAAGTCGGATGTGACGATCTTGTGCTCGTGTGGTCACACGTGGACGGCGAGGGTGAGGTCGATTTACTGTACTGCCAGTCTGTCTAAAACACACTCTTAAGCACCCAATTGTCCGATAGTGAACATTCATCTGTGCAGCAACCGCTCTGGTGGTCGTTCCATAAATGTAAATTAACTCTTCATAAGTCACTAATTTACCTTCAGTATTTACAATATCATTTATAAAGATAATGCCAGAATCAAACATGGTTTCCCAAAAAATCAATCTCTTACCAATCAAGATATTAGAATTGAACCATATTTGTTGCAAAATTTCCTCTGTATTTTCTGGAGGATAGAACTGGAATTGCAGCCAACTTTGTTTGGCTTCCTTTAAAAACGGGCATACATTAATGAGCAGTTCCTCATTGAATTGTGAGACCTGGGTGTGTTTAATCTGTAGAAAGGGAAACTCCCTTCTTAAAAATCGGGTGTACATTGTCCAATAGTCTCCTGGAAAACCATCTTGGGTTTTTAAAAAATTTTGGAATCAGGGAGGCTTTAAGGGAGAGATTCAGCTCTTAAATTTAACAATTTTAGGCCATCTGATTCATATTCATTGTAAAGATACACACGCTTAACTTTATCTGGTTTACCATTCCATATAAATTTGAAGGTTTTCTTCTCATATTGTTTGAAAAATGATTCACTTGGTGAAGGTAATGTCATAAACAAATATGGAAATTGAGACACAACTAAGGAATTAACTAAGGTGATCTTGCCATAAATTGTCAAATATTTCCCCCTCCATGGCTGCAAAATTTTGTCAATTTTATCAAGTTTTTTATTGAAATTAACTTTTGAGAGATTATCCATGTTTTCAGGAACATGAATGCCAAGCATATCAACTGATCCATTCTTCCACTTTATGGGTAAATTACACGGTAAGGTAAATGTAGTGTTTTTAAGAGACCCGATCCTAAGTATTGTGCATTTGTCATAATTTGGCTTCAAGCCTGACAAGCAAGAAAAACAATCCAGTTCCTGTGTGAGACTTTGCAAGGATAAGGACTGAGATGTCAACATCTAGGACACCCTTTACACTTTACGTAAACTCACTCTTCACCCTTTCCGCTTTGACTGAAAGCACTCAGACTGTGCCTTATGTCAATCTCATGTTAACCTCTTGGCTCCCAAAGCTTTCGATATGCTCTGTACTAGAGCTTTTCTTGAGATTTTGTAGGTTTCACAGATAAATTTGTAATAATTTAATTTCTGGTGAAAGACCCCATAAACTATACATTTTTGGAAAGAGTATTGTCTAGGCTATCTATCAGTATTGGTTTCAAGGGTATATCTATAAATTGGTGATCAATATCCAATATCGATCGATTGATTTTGCGATTTTTTGTGATTTTCACCCTGTAATTCAACAAATAAAGATATTATTTGTCAAGTATTACTTTTATTTGTTTATTAAGAATCACTAATCAATCTATGCAAGGGCCTCATCGACCCCAAACCTCGGCCTTGTGCTCATTTGCTCAAAAAAACCCAACAAAAGCAACAAACTTTTACCCTATTCAGTGCTATTGTGTTAACAGAATAGACCACGTGTTACCGTTTTCATTTCCTGGCTCAGCGCCAAAATTGCACCAGTGTCACCATCTATACACTAAATGAGGAACTGAATGTAAGCAGAACAAAGTCCGGCACCAATATACCAGTACACAAATACGATATACCAGTGTTTTCAATTTCGCCATCCATGGTTTACTTTGCACCACTATAAAACTGCTGATCAATGCAGATCCTTATTTTCACTGTCCAACTCAGAACAGCTAAAAGTTTACTTGGGAGGGAAAACAAGAAACTGCAGACAGGCTGCAAACACTGAATGTCTCCTTTTTTTGCCAAAAGCTTCAAAACCTTGCTTTACAGAAACCAGAGATTCATCTTAAATTGTTTAAAATAGTAAAAAATGTGTCCTTTAAGGATTTCTCATAGGACTTTTACATTAAATGTATTCATAAGTCATTAGCTTTTGCTGTCATGATTTCATACTTTTAGTAACAGGACAACTGACTACAGGAAGACAAGACAATATAATTTAAAAAATCTTCAGATGTTTAACTGATATCTTAAAATTTAATTTTCAGAATTGCCTTCATACAGGGCTTTGACCTGCCTTCCAGCCTCTGCTCTTGATTATAAATGTCCCCAACATTGAAAGCAAATAACATAACTACAGGGTCTTTCCATATGAAATCACCCAAGCTCCCAGTATGATGGTCTCAGTATGGCTTCATTTGGTGATATTTTGTTTCCTGTAATGTCGAAAGAAAATCGCAGGTGGTTCCAGTTCAATATCTCTCTCCGTTCTCATTTTATGTGCATCCAAAAAAGTGGGCGTGGCCAATGTTAACCCTCTGTTTGCGGTTTGTGGGCATTTTCAACGGGTTATAAATCATAAACTAAGAAAGAGACAGACTTTATTGTCTGGAGACAATACCCCCCAAAAGGAGTCTCATTTTTCCATGCAGGAGTATTTGTTCCATATTTGATTGTATTTTTTGTTTTGAAGTAGTTTGCATTGGCTTTCATTTGAGACCAACATTTTGAAAATCAAAAAAGGCCCACATGGTAAAATCGGTGGGTAAAGAGGGCGCTACCTCAGCAATTAGCTGAAAAAGGGTTAATCTTACTCCATATTGGATGGAGATAGGAGGATACTTTTGCCAGTATTTGAAAGTCCTTTGGGTGAACTATCAACAAAACAAATAGCAGAAGGTACATTCTAAGGACACTTTGGTAAAAATTTCACCTGAGATTGGCATGTCCGGCACACCCACAAGTAAAATGTACAAAGTTTAGGGGTTAATAGCAAAGCACAAAAAGGGTTAATCACTGTTGTCAAAGGTTCAGCACAGACTTTGAGACATAATAAACATATCCTGTAAGAATCAAGTCTATATCTTTCTTAGTTTATGATTTATAACCAAATGAAGCCATTCTGAGACCGTTATACTGAGAGCACCCCCCCATTTTTGGTGATTTCATATGGAATGACCGTATACCCTCTGGCTATGATTTCAGTTTTTATCACACATGGACATCATCTAAGGTTTATGACTTTTATTTTGCCATCATCCTCTTCTTGGTATTCTTGTCAGGTTTCAAAAGGATAATATAGCACTTAGGAGCAAAGATACAGAGGAGGAGTCCATAGCTGGAGGCCAGGATGGCAAATATCTCCACTGCAACTGTGTACTTCCCTGGTGAGCTGACATAGGCAGGGACAAAGGTGATCCAGACTGCACAGAAGATAAGCATGCTGAAGGTGATGAATTTGGCCTCATTGAAGTTGTCTGGGAGCTTCCTGGCTAAAAATGCCAACAGGAAGCAAATGGATGCCAACAGGCCGATGTAGCCAAGGATGCAGGAAAAGCCAGTGACTGAACCCAAATCACACTCAAGGATGATTCTAGAGCCATGGCCATGTATCTCAGCTGGGATTGGTGGTGACAGAACCAACCACAGCACACATATGAGCACCTGAATGGACGTGCTGAGGGAGATGGCCACTCTCTGTTGCACTGTGCCAAAGTACCGCATGATGTTGCTGCCTGGGACAGAGGCACGAAAGGCCACTAGTACCACCACCGTCCTGCTGAGGACACAGGAAATGCAGAGAACAAAGCTGATGCCAAACAATGTGTGGCGCAACATACAGGACCAGGGGGTGGGGCGGCCAATGAAGGCCAGGGCACACAGGAAGCAGAGAGAGAGTGACAACAGCAGCAGGAAGCTCAGCTCTATATTGTTTGCCCTAACAATGGGCGTGTTCCGATGGAAAAAGAAGGTGGTGATGACACTGGAAGTTAGAACCACCCCAGAGACTGAAAGAGCAGCAAGGATGATCCCCATGGTCTCCTGGAATGACAGGAACTCCACCTCTTTTGGAATGCAGATTGTTCGAGCAGCATTCGACCAGAACTGATCACTGCATTTTTGGCATTCTGTTGAACCTTAAAAATAATAGAAACAGGCCTCTAAGGCAAATTTGACAAGTTTACTACCACATGCGTATATTCAGAGGGAGTACAAATGAAAAATGAAAAAAAATATTCAGTTCGATTTAAAGTAAGCAATGAAACAATACCAGTGCCTAGCACGCAAAGACACATGCTATCAAGCAGGTTTCCACTCACTAACTCCAAAGCATGAAGATACCTGAATCTGGTAGATTCGTCACCGCACGGATACGTGCCATAAATATTTCTTTGATTAGTCTTAAGCATTTCAGAGAATTTCAGAGAATTTAGAAAGCCTGTTCATCTAATGTCAGACAAACATAAAACACATAAAAAGGTATCCCATTAACAGCTGGATAACAGCTCTATAACAGCTGGGCAATTATTGCGGTCACTGCCTCAGATGACAGAGTACTGGTCTATGTGATCATTCTGAAAGTAGACCCATCCCAGACAGCTGGCTGCTTACTGTTATGTGGAGTTATAACAATACAGGCAGCATGGTGGCACAGTGGTTAGCACTGTTGCCTGACAGCAAGAAGGTTGTAGGTTTGAATCCAGCCTAAGGCCTTTCTGTATGGAGTTTGTACGTTCTCCCAATGTTCGCATGGTGAGCTGTCCCGGGTGGGTGCCTGCCTAAGGGTGTGGGTTTAATCTGTGAGTTAGTGGGAACCAGTGGCGGCTCTTGAACTGGCAACAGGGGAGGCTCAAACAATCCCTTAAAAAGAATGATTGGTCACAACCTGTTTTCAATCATTAATTTAAATTACCATTACAGAAACTCAGAAAACTCTCAACATTATCAGGTGCCGCCAGTTTTCATTCATAACGCAGACCGATTACGACTCCGGACTTCTCACGCTTTTCTTTACTCGGGGGTTGGAAGAAATGCGTGTGTTTCATGATCGTTTAAACTGTTTAAATGAAATAAGATCACTGGAAGCAATGGAATTGCATAAAGACATTTCAAATGATCTTATTTCATTTAAAAAATAATGAAACGCATGCATTGCTTCCAACCCCTGAGTAAAGAAAAGCGTGAGAAGTCCTAAGTCATAACGCAGGTGAAACTGATAAACCTCCATGCACAAGGACTTCAGTTCCGTGCGAGAATCTCTGACACATGCGTTGATTGAATAATTGCTGACTACAGCAGGGGAACGTAAATATACCACTAAAACTCACGCGGAATGCGTGAGAGTTGACAGGTGTGCGTTATTAATGAAAACTGATCATACCTGGTAATGTTGAGAGTTTTCTGAGCTTTTGTTATGGTAATTTAAATGAATAATTGAAAACAGGTCATGACCAATCATTATTTTCAAAGGATGAGTTTGAGCCTCATTTCACCAGCCGCCACTGGTGGGAACATATGTAATGCGAGTCCGCATGCAGGAAAAGTTTTTTGCAATGATTTGAATGTAACTATTACTTTCTCTGTTAACAGAGATTACTGTATGTTTCTTTGATGCTTAGCGAGATGCCTCTGCAATTTCCATATTTTTTCCCTTATTCATATAATTTTTTTCCTTATTCATATAATTTCCTTATTCATAAACTTCTTTGTCTATTTTGTGTCCAAATACTTTTTGAAGAACTGTTTTCTGACCCTCCAAAATTTACAGCGCAGAAAAACTCAGATTTTTCCATTATTAAACACTATCTTGTAGATGTAAAATCTCCAAGTCAGTGTCCACTCCACCTTCAAACAAAAAACTGGGTGCTAGCTAGGAACTCACATCCAGTTGCCGACTGTCTTGCTTGAGCTAATTGGTCGAGCTGGAAACAATAAATTGGAGGCATATAGCACTCGAAAAGTCATCGTGCTGCACATCACAGGATGAGACAAAAATATTCCTCAACTTTTGACAGTTTTGCCCTCGTCTCATCTTCCTCTCTACTTTTTCACCCATTTATGTGCTTTTTCTTTGACTGAATTTTCAGTGATGTTAAGTTGCTGAGAAAGGCTGCAACAGCTAATCAAATTAGCCTCCTTGGACATTTTATTGGTCATAATATTTCCCATAAATTTCAGCAAAAAGAAAGCAAGATATTTTCCATCACATCAAGAGAAAGTATGCAGCCTAATCACCAATTACAATAAAAAATTCAATTATCTCACATTGGTCTAACAGAGGCCCAATATATTTACATGATTATTAAATATTGATGGATTAAGATGTCAAGAATGTGACTTTCCACAACTGAGATTTCTTTAACGGTGCTGGCGTTTATATTACGAAAAAACTTCCCACTCAACCATGCAAAGTACAAAATTATAGAAAATTATCACCCCTACCCAATTATAATTGTCTTTCTTTCTTTAGACTTAGACAACCGCACCAATTTCTATATTTCTATATCAGGTAATGTTTGGAAATAGTTCTCTTTCCACAGCCTTCACTTATCGCAGCAAATAACCTCCATGCACTCACAGAACCCACTCATTTCTCGTAGAATGGACAGTGTAACTACTTGCATGGATATACAGTACAGTCGCCGTTAAAACCAAAGAAAAGGTCATTATTCCCGGAGTAGGGGGGCGTTAGGCTGTCGGTAGGACCGGGAAATCTCGTCGTTAGCTGTGCGGTAGGACAGGTGTCTTGATGCACATGAAGACAAAAGAAGACCTCTCACCGCCTACCAAGCACGCGGTAGCTGGGCGATAGCCTGTTAGCCGGGTGTTTGTTTAATCATAACTGAGCCACAAGGGCAGTTGGGGCGGTCTTGTTGACAGTAGTCCGTACATGTAGATAATGGCACAGCTTTTTGGCGATTTATTTCCATATATGAATGCAAGAGTAACGTTAGCCTACATAAAATATTGATTTGCTTTGGCTGGGGGTGATGTTGCCAGTAATAATTTCTGCAAACCTTTTTATATTAGACAATACAGTTTGCTCAACCTGTGCTATTATTTAAAACTTTAGTGTGGTATAATACGTAATTGGATTATTAAATATCATGCTATTTTTGGTGAGGATTTTGGTTGTCAGGTATCATTTCTGCAATATTTTATGTTTGGAGATAATGTGTGCTTTTATGTAGGCTAATACCTATTATTTTACACTCAAGTGCCGAAATGTATTATTTTTCTGTTACAAACCTGTAATTTAGTAGCTTATATCCATTCCTATATCGAAGATTACTCACACCCCGTCTCAGTAAAATTCATTTACGGAACGAACTTGAATGTTTTTCGATTTATAAACTGTTTCATTTTAAAATGCTAATAGGCAATTTTTAACCAATTTTTCATGACAAAACGTTTTGCATCGTCTGTACTTGTTTTAATGATTTGTTATAACCATTCAGATGTTCAAATATAATGTTCGCAAAGCTTGTAACTAGAAAAAAATTGTGTAAAATATAAATTTAGTTCGACCATAACGACTCTTGAATGCACTAAAAAAACCAAGCAAAATAAACTTTTTGCGGAACCTTACACAGGTTATTTTTAGTAAGTTTATTATATATCAATCAATAAGGAAAACGCAATTTAAAAAAAAGATCTGCTCAATATCTTATCTCTAAAGGAAAATAACTAAATGTCACTTAAAACTGAATGGCTCTTTCGTAAACTGAATTCAGGGAATTAAAAGCGGATACACCTGGCACTGATTCAATACTGCTCAGTTCGTGTCATCTCTATTTATTACTCATTGTCATCCTAATAGTCCCTTTCAGCTCATTGTAGCCTATTAAAGAATTAATGACCTGCTCAGCTTGTGGCAGAAATTTTCTATCAAATGCCCAACCATAAACTGACATATCACATTCACAACTATGGAACCTATCACGATGCGACGCATTTCCCAACAGTTTAGGACGAAGATTGACTCCTTGGCAAGAGACAACCTCACATCTCTGCAGATCCGAAAACATATAATTTCAGAGGATAACGTGAGTATAAGCTCACAGGCTATTAAGTTGTTTCTTGCCAATTTGTTTATTTATATTGCGGTTGGCTTTTCAAAACCAATAAATCAATTGCGGCACACTTCGCTGAAGGTCTACCCACAAACTCTCAGAATCACAGTTTCTGCAATAAAGACATATATTTGAAATACCAAAAGAATTTCCTTCAAGAATACAATTGCTTATATTAAACTGTCGAATTTATCATAATATTTTTTTTCTTGTTCATGCTAGGCTTTTTAAACAGAGAAAATGATCAGCCACACGCTTTCCAGAGGTCGCATAAGCTCTCACTTTCACTTTCACTGCAAGAGAAAATAAAAAGATGTTAAAATACATAACGGCAAACACAAACGTAATTCTAACATTCAAAATGCCCTCTATTCTATAACTTATAAGCGGTACTACATTCAGTTCCGCGGAGCCACATATGGTTATTCCTGGCGGTAAATTGTCCTGTGATACGGCTCACTGGTCAGCAGTGTGAAGTATCGCGTTATCGCGCATTAGATCGTGGTTAGAAATGGGTTGGAAGGGCGAAATGTCCGAGGTAACCGGGCATTAACTAATGCCGTTTCTTCGGTTTTAACGGCAACTGTACTGTAGCCACATTAGCTAGGTAGCCAGTTAGTAATCTCGTCTATTCTGTGCGCTGAACTGTTTTCTTGAAACAATGTTAGTAACGTGTCTACAGCTGCGATAAACACCTTATATTAAACCACTGACTGTCTATGAATTGGACAAAGCAGCTAATTGCGAGTGCTCTAACATTACATTGGGCTGGAGAATGTAACATTTACAATGTGGCGTTTCTTTTGTTTTCCCCATTGATTGAAAGGTGATCGGGATACTCTTGCCATGTTCGCAAGTTGGTTGGGACATGTTCTTACCCAAATCTATGCCTTTTGTCCACAGTTAGCTGGGATAAGCTCCAGCTTTCCCGCGACCCTAGTGAGGAAGCAGTACAGAGAATGGATGGATGGATCATGCATGACTTCCTGCCAAGCAGAGCAAGTAAACTTGATCATCTCTTTATTTTTTTAACCTGTAATCGATCAAAAGCGAGCATGCGTTTTTAAATGTCCATCCTTTCAAAACTAAATTTCAACATAAAACCCATAATTTCAGCATAATGAAATGATTTTTTTTTAATATTAATCTGTTCGTTGGTGTGGTGCATGTTTGTTGAGAGTTTTTGACAACCTAAAGACTCCCTTAAAGTCAACATCCATCTTAAATGAAAACAATAGGAAAGTACAAATTTAATTTGTAAAATAATGAGAAAGCGATGTTTAAATTTGAAATATATGTGAAACAAGATTTCGGTAACACTTTACTTGACGCCCATCTCTATAACGCATTATAACCATACTTATAATGAGTTATAATGCAGTTATAGCACTGTATAACTGTAGTTATAAACACTCATAAATGATCATAATGCTTTATAACAGTAATCATAACACAGTGTAAAGCATTTTATCATGACTTATAAGGTCAGGTATTATAATACCTTATAATTGTTAGTAACTCGCTGACAATGCCCACATCGATAATGCATTATAAATATAGTTATAATGTGTTATAATTGGCTTATAGACGTGTATAACTATCATTATAAACACTCATAAATTATCATAAGGCTTTATGACAATAAGCATAACACATCAAAGAGCATTTTATAATGGCTTATAAGGTCGAGTATTGTAATACTTCATGATTGCTAGTCCCTTGCTTATCGTTTTTTGTTGCAAGGATCAAAGTTTATTATAATTATCATTGTTGTAATACATTAAAACTCTTTATAATGCACCATAATCACTGGTATAATGCATTATAATGTGATTGTAACTTACTCTAAGTAGTCATTGGGTGCTTTAAGTAAAGTGATGAAATTGCTCAGGTATAGGCTGATATAATACATTACAAGCTGGTCATAAGTCACTATAAGTGGTTTGCTTTAAGAAAAGTGAAAAAATACACATCATTTAATCTACGCAAGAATGACACAAACAGTGCAAAACCTATTTTTAATAACAAATGTGACTCCTTCAAAAAAACTGAAGTTTCAATTATCACATTCACAGTGGAGTGGCATAGGTTGATAAACAAAAGTGACTGCTTCAAAAAATTAAAAAAAATTAAAAACTTGTACATCTCAACACTCATGTATGTTGTACTTTCTTATGTCATGAATAAGGCGGCCAAGAATGCCTTCTCTGTGGTTTCTTCCCAGCCAGTACTCCCACTCGATCACTCTCAGGTGTTCTCGCAACAAAAAAGACAGTAAGCAAGGGACCAGCGATCATGAAGTATTATAATACTTGACCTTATAAGCCATTATAAAATGCTCTATGATGTGTTATGCTTATTGTCATAAAGCCTTATGATAATTTATTAGTGTTTATAATGATGGTTACACACATTTATAAGCCAATTATAACACATTATAACTATATTTATAATTAATTATCGATGTGGGCATTGTAAGCTAGTCACTAACAATTATAATGTATTATAATACCTGACCTTATAAGTCATGATAAAATGCTTTATAGTGTGTTATGATTATTGTTATAAAGCATTATGATCATTTATGAGTGTTTATAACTATAGTTATACAGTGCTATTACTGCATTATAACTCATTATTAGTATGGTTATAATGCGTTATAGAGATGGGCGTCAAGT
The DNA here is from genome assembly GCA_029692085.1 of Gymnothorax javanicus. Lineage (NCBI taxonomy): Eukaryota > Metazoa > Chordata > Actinopteri > Anguilliformes > Muraenidae > Gymnothorax > Gymnothorax javanicus. Next base: position 42,513,938 of record CM056195.1, read on the forward strand.
AAAGCGTTACCAAGATTTCTAATGAAGGCATCATGTGAGGCAATCCCCTAATACTGTCAAGCACAGTGAGTTCAGTTGACTGTCAATATTTATTTGAAAGGCTAATAGTCACCCCCTGGATATGGTGATGCTTATGACCGGGCGCATCCATTATGAACGGGCGGTGCTGGGGCAATGAGTAATAATGATCGGGCAGCCTGCCTGGTCATTAATGTCAGTGGAGAACCCAGAATATTGTAGCTCGTCATCAAACATATGCCGTTTGATAATCAAGGCTAAACTGGCAGGCGCCGGACACGCTTCACTACCTCAGTTGAAGTGGAACTAAAGTGCGACTGCAGTGAAGGCAGAAGTGAGCAAGAGGAGGGCTGTGGTTAGTCTAAGGGAGACAGGATAGCCATAACAGCTGGAAAACAACTGGAGGACATAGGTGGCTGATTTGGCTTTTCAGCTGAGTGGTACTGTAATCTGTCTTTCATGTTTTGAACATTTGGGTCCTCGCTTCATCAGGGTAAAAAAAAGGGAATAGTCAATAATACCAGAGGCATTGCTGATCTCTCCTTCTGCACATGGCAAGCAGTCAAAGCAGCAGATGGGCTGGCCTTTCTGTGCAGCCTTCCGAGTGCCTGGGGGACATGGCATGCTGCAGACAGACGTAGGTACCTGTATGCAGCCAGCACAAGATGCAGAATATCACTTTTGCTACAATTCTTTTAAACAACTTTTGGCCTCAAAAGCATATTTTAACATGTTGCATTCTTCTTTGACTCAAATTGATCTTTTCACAAGTTATGTGCTGAATGACACATGCACTAAAAATTGAAATGTAATGTTTGTCTCGATATCAGCGTGTACAAGAAACTCCTCATTTCAAGGCCATTTGTGCACTTAGCAGGAAATTCTTTGTGGCTCATTTTGTCATTTCAGGATATTGTTGCTTTTAAAAACTTCCATCCAATTGAGGACTTGTGCAGACAGGATCGTACGGTTTGTGTGTTTTATCTTTATCTTTTTGATTTATCTTTTCTCTTTGCAAATGCAATGGTGAATTTCTGCAGCCCACCCAGTGGAACTGTATGCAGAGCTGCTGATAACCTTGACTCCTAGCCGTGTAATGAATAAGCTGGGAAGAGCAGCTCAAGATTGACGGTCAGACATGCCGCAGACAGTGGCATCTTTGTGGGTGATACTAGATAATGGGGCTCCACACTGCACTAAGTTGCACAACTCTCTGGCCTTCAGAGAGGGGAATGCAAAGAGAATCTGAGAATAAATAACCATGAATTTAGACCACATAAATGGTGTTTATACAAGGGTAAACATGATGTGGATGGCCCCGGTCTAAATTTATGGCATGCAGAATTAAAGTTTTGTGTTACCTTAGTCTGGCCACTGCCCCACACGATTCTTTTAACGTTGATGTCAAACGTGCTGTGAGATCTGTCCACAGCATGAAACTTTCCCACTTTGACAAATGCCACCATGCCCTTTGCCCCCACTTGCCAGTTAATGATGTCATAGGAGGCTGGTGGTTCACCGTACTCGTCAAAGTGTATCGACTCCCCCACTGGTGTAGTAAAGTTCACAGAACCAAGATAGTGGAGAATCTTCAGGGAAAGGAAAAATTAGGATTTTGAGCAATGTTGAACTGGACGTGGGTTTATGAAAAAATTTTAAAAGTTCATTTTCATGTGAATTCTCTGGACTTCGAAACATTACAACAGCAGAATGAAATGAAAATGAAGACCTGCAGTGCCTTCCTTATTGGCACATGTGTTAAATATCACTTAAAAATGCTTTGAAAAATTTGCTTGCTGTCAATCCAACCAGTCTTTTATTCAAAATATTAACAAAATTCCGAAGTTGAATTTGAAGAAATTATTGTAGCAAAAAAATTATTCTTATCTTATACAACTAATAAATGCGTGCCACAATCATTTGCACCCCTTGAAAACCTCATAAGAAAAATCCAATTGACGCCTATCCCAGTTCATATTTTACTTTTTAAGTTCACCAAAGTCATTTCATTATCTATACTGCTTCTCCCTATGTAGGGTTGCAGGAGGAACTGGAGCCTATCCCAGCTGACTATGGATGAAAGGTGTGGGCGCACTCAGGACAGCTCGCCGGTCCATTGCAGGGGCACACTCACCATTACGCACCATTCCTTACATACTTATGCCCATGGGCAATTTAGCCATGTATGTCTTTGGACTGTGGGAGGAAACTGGAATGCCTGGAGGAAACCCTCTTGAACACAAGGAGAATATGCAAACTCCACAAGGAAGAGCCCACGCCGTGTTCGAATCCAGCTGTGCTAACTGCTGTGCAGCCATGCTTACCATGTTCTTTCCGGCATCCATCACCATGGATAAGGCAAAACAATACTGCAATGATGTGCTACAGAAGTAACTGAGTGTCACAAATGTGGAAATGGATAAAAAAAAAAAAGTAAAAAAGTTGAAAATACCCATTTAATTTATCAGGAAAATAATTAAGAAGTTTGAGGCAAACGGCAATGTTAAAAAATCAGCCTGGAAGAGAATGTGATCTTTTGAATGTCAGCACTTTGACGAGGATCATTAAAGTTTCAAAAGAAACTACAAAGATCACATTTGGGAGGTTGCCGATATTAATTATGTCCTGGGGTCAGAAAGTCTTCAAAACTAATATTAGGTATCATCTTATGCCAGTTGTTCTCAATGTCAGTCCTGGGGAACCCCATCATATTCTGGTTTTGTTCCAATCACAGTTGCAATCCCAGAACTTTGACAAGATGTTAACTAGAGACCATCTGGGATCGCACCATCCACGACAGTAATCTTGGTATTGTTTTCAGTATAGCAGTCTTCATTATCATACATTCAGTGAGTACATACTCAGATCACACCCATCCTCAAACTCAGCCTTCATTTTTTTCCCTAACTCACCTGTAATGTTTCATCTTAAAAGGTCGCAATGCTATTGTGTACACAAGAGTTGTACACAAAGCGACACACCCACTTACATATAAACACCTGCAAAAATATTAGAAACAACTTTCATAGAAGTTTTATGGTGGGTTTTCCACTATTTTCGCTGTATTCTGCCCCAATGATACAAACACACACACACACACCCACGCACAGATAAACAATATCAGCATCGAGAAAATGGTAGGTAGCCAACAACGCTATTGTGGCTGGTAATTATTATTAACTAGACAGTCCGGTCGCCCGCAACGGCATGGGTGTAGCCCCCAAAAGCTTGCTTCCCCAACCTGTACTGCATCCGCAAGGAAATCTCTTAAGTTTCAGCACAAATTTGCACATTATTTGGCTGATACTGTCACCATGGCAACCAAAATCGATATACGTCATAAGAGAAGCATAGCACGTCCCTACCAAATATGAAAGTAATTGGTCAAAAATTACAGCCTATGCAGCGTCCACAAGGAAGTTTGTATGTTTCAGCACAAATTTGCATATTATTCAGGCAATGCTGTCGCTATGGCAACCAAAATCGATAGGTGTCACTAGTGAAGTATAGAGGGATTAATTGTTTAGCAACTTGACTGCAAAAAGAGCGGCCCCTTTAAACTGTTTGACAGGTTGTCATGGTTATGTTGCAGTTGCGGTGTTGGCTAGCTAGCGATGTTGTCAGCGTAGCCTACTACAACGGTTTATCGCCGTGTGATAAAACAAGTTATGCTGCTAAATTAACATTCGTGAATGGGATACGTCTTAACACGTTGACTTCCACCTATGAGATAACTCGTAATGGCGGGTCAGGGCCAGCGCTAGACTTGAAAATTCGGGGGAAATTATCCATCCCTTTATTGACAACAATTAGTCCTGGCTAATCCTAGATGGTTTTCCTATATTAACACGTTTTCCAATTCAAGAATAATCAAGTGGCAATTGAAGACATGGCTTCTCTCCCCCATGCGATCTAACAGCGACAAAATAATGGGCTACATTCAGTACAGAAAAATAATTTAATTATAAATAGGTCTATGCACTGGCACTCAGCAACGGTAAATTTTTTTCCAGCGAGAGCGACATTTCAGAACTCTTCAGCGAATGAAGGTAATTCTGGTGACAAGCATACGCGGTTTCCTCCATTTACATTTGCCAGTCTGACGGCTGTCTATTTTTTTACACCAAGTTGCTTGACCGTGCTGCAAAAACAGGTGTAGGTAGGCTACTTGCCGAAATTACCTTCATTCGCAAATGAGTTCTGAAATGCCGCTCTCGCTGGAAAAAAAAAATAACGTTGCTGAGTGCCAGTGCATAGACCTAATTATAATAAAATAATTTTCTCTACTGAATGTAGCCCGTTATTTGCTGTTAGATTGCATGGGGGAGAGAAGCCGTGTCTTCAATTGCCACTTGATTATTCTTGAATTGGAAATCGTGTTTATAAAGGAAAACCATCTAGAATTAGCCAGGACTAATTGTTGTCAATAAAGGAATGGATAATTTCCCCCGAATTTTCAAGTCTAGCGCTGGCCCTGACCCGCCATTACGAGTTATCTAGGAGGCCTAGTTGGCAGTCAATGTGTTTATGACCCATACGCTTTAGGTGCAGGTGAGTGGATAAATGACGAGAAAGATGTATAAAGTCTGGGTCATTGTGAACAAGAAAAACAACTGCATCCTGACCGCGAACTGCACCTGCATGTAATTTGGAATAATATAACGTTACAAATTAATTTTAGCTTCCTTTGTACTTGTTGTAGACATTTGTTTTTCCCCCCTCTCATATCACTATCTTTTTGTGCTGCTGTAACAATTAAATTTCCCCACTGTGGGATCAATAAAAGTTTATCTTATCTTATCTTTCCATTGCTATGTAACCTCGTCTTCAGTCACGGTCGTTATTGTAGTAAACATTTCACAACTCATTTGCTGCAATAATACAGCTGTGCCTGCGGGCATATCTAGCTTTATCACCATTCAAACCAATGAGTCTAACATATTATATTGCTCGAAATTAATACCAATGTTCTTTTTTCTCTCAGCTTGGGGTCATGCTGTAGGCATGCTGCAGCACTAACGCTCAAAGTCTGTAAAACTTGTGTGTTTTGTTATTCTTATCAAAACGGTTTTTGCAACCAACAGCACAACAAGACATGGTCGCGGCTCTTCCTGCTCACTTTCTGCAGTCGACATGCGCTGTAGAGCGGGGTGATGTATGTAGTGACGTAGACTGATAATCCCTCTATAACACGTCCATACCAAATATGACAGTAATCGGTCAAAAATTGCAGCCTGCACTGCGTCCACAGGGAAATCTCTGTTTTAGCACAAATTTGTGCATTATTCGACCAATACTATCGCCATGGCAACCAAAATCAATAGGTGTCATAACTTAAGTATAACACATGTCCATACCAAATATGAAAGTAATCGGTCAAAAATTACAGCCTGTACAGTGTCCACAAAGAAGTGTCTTCGGACGCGGAGACGACAAGCATGAATCCACAGTAGCCGCCCGACTTTGTCCAGGGGCTACAATTAGGTGCATTTAATACTGTGGGGGATTATTTATCTTCTTAAGCCAAAATATTTAGCAATCAAGATCTTCATGAACAATTTTCAGGAAGTGACTGAATAGAGAAAAAAACTGTATTGGGCAAAAAGGAAAAAATTATGTTTGGCAATTTTTTAAATCCATTTTCATTGAGCATAGTCTTTATTTTTGGTCAGTTTTTTCCTTCCTGCTAATGCTTGCAGAAAAGCACTATTTTTTTCATACATTACATTTTGCTATAGTTATTTCTGACAATGTGGTTAGAGGGTTAATAATCCCATGAAAAATAAAAATGACCAAATTATGGTAAATTAGCAGCTCTTTAAAATTGTGATTGCAGTTATGGTTGGAATAAAAACCAGTACACACAGTCGGTCCACAGGACTGACGCTGAGAACTACTAATCTGCACTGATAAAATCTTTGCGCGGATTTCCAGAAAAAAAGGCCTCTATCTTCCTTAACAAACTCATACACTGACAGTTTTCCGAATGGCACTGGAACTTCCAATAGAACCAGATTCTATGGTCAAATGAGACCACAACAGAGCCCATTGGCAATAAATACCAGATGTGGGTTTGGCAATTAAACAAAGAAAGCTATTCTCTAGAGAACCCCAACCCCACTTTGAAGTATGGTGGTGGATCTTTGATGTTCTGGGGCTGGTTTTCTTCCAAAGGCCCGAGACAACTTCCAAAGGCCCAGGATTTCATTAAATTCCTGCAGATATTGCATAAAAACCTGACTGCCTTTGCCAGAAAGCTGAAAAAGGGCTGTGGGGATGTTCCATGCACACAGTGATCCAAAGCAAAAGCAAGACAAAAATTTTTTACCAACCACAGAATTCAGGTTTTGCCATGGTCTCCCCATTCATCTGATCTAAACTTAATGGAAAATCTGGGGAACAAGCTGAAGAGATGAGTCCATGACCATGGACCTCAGGATTTGAAGGATCAGGATAGATTCTGCATGGAGGAATGGCCTCAGATCCCTTGCCATGTCTTTGTGAACATCATTGCATTTATAACTGCCCTATAACCTAATTACATTGATGCCACCATTGATAATCTTCTCCTGTACCAGCCTCCCTTTGAGTTTTGTGATCTGTCCTTTTAAAAAGATTTATTGGACTTGTCAGTTCCCTCGCCCTCCTCTTGCTCTGTTTGTCAACCTTGCACCTTCCGTGAAATTTTTTCATCTAAATAGGTTGCTTTGGCATTCCTGTCAGTGCTGGATTATCATGGTTCATGCCTCACGTAACCTTCCAGTCAGGTAGCCCTCTAGTACTGAGCAATGGGCTTTCACTCTTCCCCGTGTTCCAAATATTTACGAAAGAAAACCTATGTTACTCAGTTTATACAATAGGAACTACCTCCCAAGCCTTCTACAGGCTCAAGGATCGGGCCTGCATCCCTGTTAAACCTACCATTCCTGTCTGTAAGCAGTCCAGCACCTGCGAGTTGGATTCTCCATCTGCCCTCTGTACTAGGATAGTTTCAGGTCAAGGTGCAGACATATCTGCACCTACTCCTTTCACCACCTCTACTGTTGGACTGTACCTTCCAAGGTTTGGCTTCGGCTTTCGTACCTTATCTGTTGTTATTCCGATCAATAAGTACCCCCAAGTGGCTTGAACTCAGATCTGTGCTTGGCTTCTTGTCTGGATCATAACAAGTGCACTCCATGGGAGAAGGCTCAGACCTCTTATCTTGGCAAATATCTTGGCAATAATTGTGGTATACGTGTTTTTGTTAGAAAAAAAAATGATTTTTTTTTGTTTATATCTCATTAACAACAATTCAATTAAATATTTGATTTTGTTCATATTTAGAATTATATATAAAGAGGAAAACAATTAAGGCATGAATTCTTAACCACTGTATACACTACTCCTCAGAATTTTAAGAACACCAACAATGTTCATGCAGTCAGAGATGGAAAAATGAAATTTAAATATTCTTTTTTCCATAAAAACTACAGAAACTTTAGATTGGAAAAAGTATGCCTTTTGCTGTAATAACTGCTCAGCAGACTCATGGAGTTTTTTTTTAAATAAAAGGACAGACTTATGGTTCAGAAGTTTTACACCTAACAATACTCCAGAAGTTCCCAAGGATGCTCTGCACTTGTTGGTTGCTTCCTCCTGATTTTGCAGTCCAGTTTGTGCCAAACTTGGTTAATTATATATCTTTATTCAGTGCCGTGAAAAAAGTTTTCCCCCTTCCCAATTTCTCCTATTTTTGCATATTTGTCCCATGAAATGTTTCAGATCATCAAATAAATTTTTCATGGTAGCAAAATCATTAATGAGATCTTTAATGTTCAATGTTTAATGTTCTCTGTCGCACTGTATTTGTTAATTTTGTGCAGCAGTGATGGAAGCCTCTGCGGGACTGTAAACTCCTTTTTTGAGCTCTCAAATCTGGACCCAACATTCAGTGGAACATTTACACCTGGCCATGCGCCGAACGTTAAAGTTACATGTGCCTCTGTTATTCTTATCTAACTCCGTGGATTTGTCCCGTCTTATCAGTGTTATGGCTCTACTGAGACAATTTTACCTTTTCTTCAAGATTTCTTTGTGATTTTATAATAAAGATGAATTGTAAAAATGACACCACTTGTAAACCATCTAAATCAGGGGTTACCAACCCTGTTCCTACCATCCTGAAGGTTATCATTCCAACCAAAGCAAACCACACCTGCATTCCCAGTTAGAGATCTTGATGAGCTGCAAATGAGCTGAATCAGGTGTGTTGAATTAGGGTTGGAGTAGAAACCTACAGGATGGTAGCTCTCCAGGAACAGGGTTGGAGACCCCTGCTCTAAATTGAGGTTTGCCATTGTTCTGTTGCTGCTGATATCTGGGAATGTGCAACCCAATCCAGGCCCTGATTCTGAGATGGTCTAATGGTTTTAACTCCCGCTGATTTTAAGTCGCAAACGGGTCTTGGTTTCATCCATTTGAACGTGCGTAGTTTGATCTTTAAAATGGATATGGTTTGCTTATGGGCACACACAACTAAAGCTGATGTAATTGTTACAGTATATCTGAAACATGGTTAAGTAAATCAGTTATAACCGTCAATACCAATATTCTTATTCATAACGTATATAGGACTGACCGACCCAAAAAGGGAGGTTGCGTTACAATCTAAATCAAAAGTAAGTTTCATGGGAATGTGCTTCTTTCTGAATCAGTGAGTAAACAATTTGAATTTTTAGCTCTTGATATTGAGATCTCAAAAGCTCTCCATTTAATGGTTGTTGGTTGTTTTAGGGCTCCCTCAGCAGTCAGTGCTGCTTTACCCTCTCTAATGCAGCTTCTATCAGGGTTAAATTTCAACAAAATTGTGGTTATTGGAGATTTAAACTGGAACTAGCTACAGCCAGTATCTGATGACTTTAAAGCTTCTTATGACTTACTAAATTTATTTCAGATCGTCGACAGGCCCACTAGACCTAATCCTATATGTCCTGAAAAAGCAACTCTTATTGATCTAATTTTCAGCAATGTTCCTCATAAATACACTGGTGCATCTGTATTTGCAAATGATATCAGTGACCACTGTGTTGTTGCCAAAGTCAGAAACACAAAAATCCCCAAAACCAAACCATGCATCGTTATAAAGCGTGACATGAAACATTTTAATGAACAAGGGTTTTTTTCACAACCTGTTTTACTTTCACTGGGAAAAATTAACCTCATAGCCAATGTTGAAAATGCCTGGAAATTCTTTGATGATGGCTTTACCGAAATTGTCAACAAACATGCTCCCCTTGGGAAATATAGAGTAAAAGGTCGAACTAATGCATGATTTATCCCAGATTTATCCACTGTAGTTCATAAGTGCAATGAGGCATGGGCAACAGCCAGGAGATCAGGTGTCAATTCTGACTGGATGCTTCTTAGGCAACTGCGTAATGCATTCACAGATGCAATTAGAAAAGCCAAAGCTAATCATTTCCTCACTGAAACTTCAAATAATCGAAACAATCCCCTAACATTCCGGAAGACTATCAAATCCTTAGCTTGAACCAACAATGGCATCAAGCTTCCTCCTTGTATCGTGAAGGAATCAGGTAAAATTTATGATAATTTATGATTTGAAATACTCAATTGTTTAATGAACATTTTATAGCCTCTGGCTCATTGTTAAACTCTCTCAATATTACACGAGACTTCCCCTTCTGTTTATTTGGAAGGTCATGCTGAGGTTAGTCAGCCCTTCAGCTCGAGCACTATCACAGTGTCAGAGGTACATAAAGCCCTCAAACTTCTAAACACTAGAAAATCTGCAGGTCCTGATAACCTAGAGCCTTTCTTAAACTCACAGATTTTATTGCTGCACCTTTGGCATATCTTTTAAATCTCATTGGTCACCAGCGAGATTCCTCTAAGTAGTTAATAATTTTATTGAATCTTTAGACAACAAACATCACTGTGCAGCTCTTTTCATAGACCTATCTAAAGCTTTTGATACTGTGGATCATATAATACTAAAGCAAAGACTCATTAGTACTGGACTATCTGAACAAACTGTCAGTTGGTTTGAGAATTATCGATCTGAAAGATCTCAGTGCGAGAAGGTGGGAGGTATTACTTCTAGTTCTCTGAGAGTTTTCAGTGGTGTGCCCAAGGATCGGTCCTGGGACCACTCCTTTTCATTATATATAGCAACGGTCTCAATCAAAATGTTTCAAAAGTAAACTTCCACTCTTATGCTGATGGCACTGTGATATATTGCTCAGCATCCACACCAAATCAAGCTCTTAGTCAGCTACAATTTGCTTTTAATACTGTCCAACACACCTTACATGATTTAAGACTTGTTTTAAATGAGGACAAAACAAAACTCATGTTGTTCTTAAATTCAAAAGCAAAGCTATTTACATTGGCCCTGAAGTGCAAACCACAACAGCAAATAACTAGACATAACAGCAAATTAAGAAACACAACGGCAAATAACTAAACACAACCACAAATTAAAAAAACAACCGCAAATTACTAAACACAACAGCAAATTAAAAAACACAACCACAAATAACTAAACACAACAGCAAATAACTAAACACAGCCGCAAATTAAAAAACACAACCGCAAATAACTAAACACAATTGCAAATTAAAAAGCACAACAGCAAAAAACTAAACAAAACCGCAAATTAAAAAACACAACCGCAAATAACTAAACACCACAGCAAATAACTAAACACAATGACATTAAGCTACCGGAAGAGGTAGGTGTTGGTGGGCGACATGAGTCATCGCTGATTGGACGAATGTGCACCCTTGTGTGTGAAGAGAGAGAGAGAGAGAGAGAGAGAGGGAGGACTTGATTGGACAAAGGCACCGTTCATCCTTTGACCAGGAAGTTATTCTGCCTTTGGCGTGGTTTTTAAACATGAGCGTTACCGGTGACCCAAACGTAGCTGCCACTATCAAAGAATATTTTGATTCAGGACATACAAATTAGGTGATACTGGATATTCTCAGGACTAATCACGACATTTCAATTAGTTTGCGCACGCTGAAGACGCATTTAAAAGAGACTGGGCTGCACAGACGGCGTAACTCCGACATTAGACGTTTCTTGAAGCTTCTTGCCACAGCTGCTGCAAAAGTTTGGTGACTGCTCAACCAGCTCTTTTCCACAGTTTGGGCAATACATCGCGCTGAAATGCTTCTTTCCTCCTTTCTCTTGGAGTTTTTTGGCTGTGTCAGTGCCCTATGTGTAGCTCCTGCCTGATCGGTTCTGTGCATGTGCAATACCAGTACTGCGCAAGTGCAGAGAATTCCTGCCCGATTTGTACCACACACGCGTGAACATTTTACTTGATGGCAGCCAGCGACTTTTTTAATCTTTAACAACATAATAGTTTACAAATTCACTACAATACAAGGATATTTTAGAAAGATTATATTTTATTTCATGGTCCTTCAAGTAATCAGCGACTTCTTTTTACTTGAACAACATAGTAGTATTCAAACTCTCTACAACACAAGGACATTTTAGAGAGATTATCGCATGGTCTTTCATGCATAGATTTTTATTTGAATAGGCGTATTTTGCCACATTTTGCACAAAATTGCCTATGTTCATTACTTCCAGCGCAAGTCATGGCAAAATAAGGAAACCGCGCAAAATCCTATGGAAGTCTTTACAGTATGGGTTGCTTGACAGGAATGTGGGTATTTATACATAATTCATTTTTCCTATCCATAATGTAAACCATGTGGGCCAAAATCGCATATTAACTTAAACCCTTCTTTGTCAATATGATTATGTGATCATACGTGTCCCTCAACAGACATTCAGCGCATCGACGGTGCATTTTCCACATAGCCTACCGCTCTCTTGCTCTTTAGGCATCCAGCGGAGGTTTTATTTTTTTCCCATTGCGATCTGAAAAACAACGTCAAGTTATCCCTTACAGCTTACAATGGAAAAGAAACGGAGATTCGTGGTTGCGTAGCCTACGAAAATAAATTGATTTTTTATATCTAGGGAGTGTGATTTTTTTATTTATTTTTTTCTGATGAGGGTACAGATATTTGGAATGCCTGAGTTTAAAATTGGCCATTAATTTATGTACGTCATATAGGGTCGCCAACAACGCAACAAAATTTTAGAGGGAGTCATTAACTGGAGAACTTAAATATTTTATGAAAAAAATTTAATCACACTTTTAAAAGCTACCAAAGTTCAAATTTAGGCTCCCCTATGCCGTTTTTTTGAGGTCTATTGCATGCGGCAGCTGAACTGATCGCCGAGTCCGTCATCAGAAACGAGCTTCGCTTCATATAACACAACTGAGGAAAGGACATCTCAAGTCGGTTAAAAGTCCTCGTTTCATCTGTTCTCTCTCCTGTTTCCTCCATGCATCCTCAGGGAACTAGGATGCAATTTAAGAGACTTGAGACGCAGACTATAGGCCCGTTTCCACCGCAGGAACTTCGGGGTAATTTTACGGGGCCGAGGCCGTTGTTGCGTGTCTCCACCGCCGGAACCACCCCCGAAGGACAGAGTTCTGGAACTTTTACAGGGGCTAAAAAAGTCCCTGCCTCTGAGTAGGTACTCTGAACGGCCCGAAAAACTCCTGGGTGGGGCTTGGGGTTTACTTTGCACTGATTGGATTTACTTAGGGCGGGATGTGACATCAACAGAAAGCAACAAAATAGCCGGCGTTTTTAAAACTCAGCAGACGACGAGGGGTCGCATTTTTAAAAGGACGTCACACAACTTTACAGGAACCTTCCTCCTACTTCTCCCTCTCGGTGGAGACACGGCAGCTGAGAGAGCCGAGTGAGAGGACGTTCCTGTAGTAGTTCCTGCCCCCCAAATACTACCAGGAACTTCTTTGGTGGAAAGAGGCCTTATTTCGATCGCTTAACCAGCACTTGAATCGCCAATCCAACCGGTTACTTTTGCGCATGCGTAGAACACATCGGGCAGTGTCGTAAATATGAGTTGAACAATGCACATGCGCAGAACGTTTGAGCATGCGCAGAACCGATCGGGCAGGAGGTACAGATAGAGCACCCACAGGTCGTTATGTTTCTTTCCCGAGCCGAACATGCTAAAGGCAGAATAACCTCCTGATCAAAGGATGAACGGTGCCTTCATCCAATCAAGTCCTCCCTCTCTCTCTCTCTCTCCCTCTCCCTCTTCACACACAAGGGAGCACACTCGTCCAATCAGCGATGACTCATGTCGCCCACCAGTACCTACCTCTTCCGGTAGGTTAATATCATTTTGTTTAGTTATTTGCGGTTGTGTTTTATAATTTGCTGTTGTGTTTAGTTATTTGCAGTTGTGTTTTTTAATTTCGGTTGTGTTTGTTATTAGTTGTTTTTTAATTTGCTGTTGTGTTTAGTTATTTGCTTTAGTTTTTTAATTTGCTGTTGTGTTTAGTTATTTGCTGTTGTGTTTTTTAATTTGCTGTTGTGTTTAGTTATTTGGGGTTGTGTTTTTTAATTTGCTGTTGTTTGTTACTTGCTGTTGTGTTTTTTAGTTTGCTGTTGTGTTTAGTTATTTGCCGTTGTATTTAGTTATTTGCTGTTGTGTTTTTTAATTTGCTGTTGTTGTTTGCACTTCAGGGCCACCGTAGGCTATTGGATGTTGAAACTATAACCACCTTTCAAGGCTCCGTGATTGAGTCTGTATCTGAATACAGATATTTAGGAATATAAATTGATGAATCTTTTTCTTTTAAGCCTCACATTCAGCAAATGGTGAAAATGCTGAAATTGAAATTAGATTTTTATTTTAGAAATAAGTCCTCCCTTTCCGATGAAGCTAAACGGAGACTTGTTGCCGGCACCTTTATGCCTGTGCTGGACTATGGTGAGATTATATTCATGCATGAATCATTACAATGCTTAAAGGTTGAGGTCCTCAAAAGGAAAAAGGAGAATACAAATTAACACTTTGTTGCACAGTGGTTGCAAAAGTAACCAAACCCAACCACCAACGCTTAATACCAGGTGTAAATGTATGTGGTCAACCACTATCCGATTGCAATCCAATCGCAAAAAAACGCATGTTAATGCCAGGTGTAAACGGAGCCTGAGTGCATGCGTGCGGGAAGATGTTTGAATTAGGGGGGGCTGCCAACCGAAAGCAGAAGAGTGACGTCATTTTTTTTTTTTTTTTTTTTAGCGCTGCATGAGGGCGTTATGACAAGTTGGTCTTTGCAACAGCGGTCATAGCAACTAAGGGTGCAAACGAGTACTGGAATAAAAGAATGCTCGCCATATAAATCATAACTGATTACAAAAAATGATAATTTATAATTGTTTTGTTGTCCTGGGGCCTGTATTTTTTTCGATGTTTTATCCCAATAAGTTCCTTTGTTTAGTATGCATGTGTCATTTAAAAAGCTATCATGCTTGTTGCCTTATTTGTTTCAACCTCTTCAACCCCAACTCCTGGTAATGCTGCCGTTAAGGGATTTGCCTGTCTCACACATGACAGCTCACAACGCTTCCCAGTTTGATATCGCCTGATTCACAATCAAACCATTTATAATTTGAATTAACAACACCAATACATAATCGTATAATGATTGAGAAATTATTAATGAGGAAATGACCAAGAAACCAACGACAGGCTACATTGAAAACGCGCACGTAATTACAGGGATGACAAGTACCCCCATCTCAGAAATAAAACCCTCCAAAATATAATGGCGAGCCCCCTTTTAAAATTGTTCTGGAAAATAAAAAGCCTAAAAAAGTATAGGTTATATATGGAATTATTTCCCCATCTCTGAATTCCATCTCCCGCTTCAGCATTTTTTACATTTAAAACAGAAACATCTTCCTGTCGCGCCCTAGAAAACATTAGCGCAGAAGGACGTGACTTTGTAAGCCTAGCTATTATACGCCGTTTTATGTGCTACAGGAGGTCGTCAGCCCCAAAAATAAACAAATAATCCTCGGACAAAATCCCCCATTTGAATAAAGTGATTAATCGCATTACATTATGTAATTTTTATTTCAATCAACTATCCTTAATGAATGTTGCTTGTCAGTTCCGCCAACCTAAATGCATCCAGGCAGCAGACTAATCCCATAATAGGCGAAAATAATCGTTCTCTTTTGGATCATAATCAGCATTCTTAAAATTCTCACAAACCGGCGATTTTTTTTCTGTTTGTTTTTTTCAGCGGGTACGTGAAAGCCATTCTCAAGTTTTTGGTAATAAGTGCATTCTCTCACACAAGCTGCCGCGGTACGTGTCGGGATGACTGTGCCCTCTGAGCGGTATTCCTTCATGGCCCAGGAATTTAACGGTTCTTAAATGTTATAAACATTTATAACTGAATAAACAACACTGTCCTTGCAGCATATTGATTCCTAGCTGCAATCTCCCCAAAAATAGCACTGACTGGAGTTACTTAAAGCATCGCTAACACACGTAATGAATCAGAGCGCAGGTCTGACAACTCATGCTGACCAAGTTCTTTCTTTTGCCTTTTCCCAGTTGCTAAATCCCCCTTTAGCAAACGAATTGACACAGAGGTTGTGCAGATAAAGCAAAGAATGAGGTAGGTTTCTTTAACACAATGCAACCATCGCCATTTTCAAACAAACCTCATTGAAACGATCTGTCAAATCACACCGTGCCGAATTTGCTTCCAGGAAAAACAATGTTCTGTTGAAAGGATCCGGAGTGCATGCAGGTGAATGACCCGCTGCTGATCCTCTCTACCGGAGCAACAAGCTAGCTAGTCTTGGGAAAAAGTCGTACATCATTTTCTGCACCATTTTCAGCAGCAATGATCTCTTGCGTAGCTGCTAGGCTATCTCCCACAGTAACACGTTTTTACCTTTGACCTTGGAACGTAGCCTACATAAACACGAATTTTAAATACAGCAGTCATTTTTATGCATTATTATTTTTATATTCTGGTATGAATTTCATTGTGTGATATTTTTAAATTGCTCAGATGACGAAATTAGTAATGATAAAAACTTTTATTCTGCTCAGTCAGGGGGTGCTCAGCACCCTCCGTACCCCAGTAGGGGGTGCTGCAGCACCCTCAGCACCCCACTTCCCGCGCCCTTGCCTGAGTGTTACCAGTCCCATTTAGCCTGATGTCCCAAATTACCTGACTTCACTTTACATATAATGAAAATATTTAATAGATTATGGAGGAGACTTTCTGACAAGCAAATATCACTTCAAGATGAGCATGAAGGATATTGATAACCAAGTGACAGATAAATGATAAAAAATGAATTTGAAAGTTTGAGGATATAACAATTGACTGTCAATTTACCAAATCTGTAAAATTCCATAGTTTTAACTATTGGCTATGGAAACTACCAAACAAATTATTGTATACTGTTTGATAGTATTCTTGAACTGATGTTCAGAAAAGTGCCTACCGCCCCGAGAAATGATTTAAAGTACACGGTATACAGTATAAGTCATATTGAATTAGAATTTCGACTCATCTTAAAATAATTGAGGTATTTATTCTCAACTGCGCACGCGTGCACACACATGCAGGGACATACACACACGCACAGTATGCTTTCCAAAAAAAATCCACATTCATGAGATTTCACTGGCCTACATGTCATTTCTCAGGCAACGTGTTTTTGGATGCTGATACGCAGTGAGTTTGTTTGCTTGCTCTTACCTGCCATGGCTGGACATTTTTGACATCTGGACACCCCCCATTTTCAAAAGGACCATCTCCTGGTTGGCAGGACAGCATGTCGTGGATTGCATGTGCAATGGCATACACAGCCTTGTACACATTATAAGTGTGTCTAGGCTCAGAGACATCAGTATAAAGGTTCTCAATATTATCAAAGCTCTCAGAGCCTGTGCACTGAGGCTTGGCTGATGGTGTCAGGGTAGTGTCATTATTGAAGGAGCATCCAAACACTATCTCCCAGAATTCCCGCACAAAAGGGTCAGAGGGCTTATCTCTGGGCTGAAAGCCAGTGAGAAAAGACTTAAGACCCAACATGTGTCCTGTACCCAAGGCAAATCCAATTGTGCCATGCAGAAATGGCACGATTTCAGGAAAGGAGTCCAGGCTGGCAGTCATCCAAGAATCTGAGGCAATCCATTGTTTGTCAGTAATGTTTTGTCTTGCAACCTCCATCAGTAGGATTTGTACATCTAAGGAAAAGGCAAAAGTAATGATGACTTTAGCAGTGGACTGCCTCACTGTGTTTATGATGCGAGGGAGATTTTTCTCCAAGTTGACCTTTGGGATGACCTCAGAAAAGGCCACACACACCTCAGAGTCTTGCAACTCCTCCAGCAAAAGCTGGATACCAAATTTACCATAGTCATCATCTCCCATTATCACTCCCACCCATGTCCAGCCAAAGAGGCGTAGTATGCGTGCCATGGCCTGGGCCTGAAAGGTATCACTGGGCAGAGTGCGGAAGAAGGTGGGGTACTTTCGACGGTCTCCAAGGCATGCGCAAGAGGCAGAATAGCTCACCTGAGGAGGACAAATATCAGATAATGGCCAATTAGTTTAACTCTGTTTTTGTCTTGTGCACTTTATCTACAGAAAGCAAACAAGAAATCAAATACAGCTCCATGTAATATAATTAAAAACAGAGGCATATATACATTTCCATTTATCCTGAACTCCTCTTCGCAAGCAAAGTTTGTATTTGGAGGGGATAAAAACCATTATGGGTTTGTTTAATGAAAACTGATTTTTATACTTTATTTTATACTTTTATATTTATAAGCTTTGCAGACCGAGCTGTGCGCTTGTTTTATGACACAGCCAGATTTTTGTTCTTTTTTATTCTTTTTTTTCTCTTTGTCTTTCTGTTTTGTTGTATGCGTGTATACGTGTGTGTGGTTCGTGTTATGGCTCTCCTGCCTTCCTCTCTCAGACACTAGCTTTACCTCACCTTACCCTGTTTCACTCACTTCCCTTGATTACTGATTGATACAGTGAAAGGTCTAAAAATCATACACCTTAATATGAGGAGCCATCTCCCCAAAGTTGACTTAATCAGAGTCTGGGTTTCTCAGTACAAACCTGATGTAATAACTTTTTCAGAAACATGGTTGCATAACAAAATTAGTGATAATGAGATTAAGCTCGATAATTATGTTATATAGAGCAGACAGGGCTACCAGAAGAGGAGCTGTGGCTTTTTATGTCTCCTCACACTGTCTCTGAACTTCTTATTCCTAAAGTACCCCCATCTTCTTTTGAATGTCTATTTGTTTAGTTAAAACATCTCATGATTGGTATTATTTATAGACCTCCACCTGTCCATCCTGATTCAACTCTTAGCATACTATCCACCCTCTCCTCACTTGAACACCTGTGCGAAATGATCATCCTTGGCGACCTCAACACAAACTGGCTTGATCGCTCATCATCTAATGAAAAAAACCTGCTTAAAAGTATTAATTTAATTTAGTTGATCAATGAACCCAACAGAGTTGACGTCAGATCTATATCATTATTAGATTGGATTCTTGTTATTCTTGGACCCTGACAGAATTATTAAATCTGGCATTCTCTCTGACTGTTTTAGTGATCACTCAATTATCTTCTGTGTATGGAAAATAAAATCTCCCAAACTTCCTCCAAACTACATCAGAGTTAGACAAAGTAAAAACATTCATCTTGATCATTTCATTTATGATTTGATCTCAATAAACTGGGACAGATTTCAAATTATTCCCCATGTTGAAGATGCCTGGAATTATTATTTATTTTTTATTTTATTTTAAATTTGGCATCTCCAATTCCACCCGAATCTGGAATACCCAATTGGAGAACTATGTACAAGGCTTGCTCGTATGCGACCCTTTGCTGCCAATTCAGGAGAGTGTAGACAGTTCGCGGCTCTCCTCCGAAGTACGCGCCTGTCAACCACCGCTTCTTATACACTCATTGGTTGAATCTTTGCAAGTTCAGAACAAGGGCGGAGGATACCCGGACATGACCAGGCTTAGAATCTTCCTGACCAGCGCCCGTCTGGCCAACAGGAGGCGCTTGAGCAACGAACAAGGCAACTATTATCTTCCCTTCCCAGTAGTCCCTTCCCAATTTGCAACCCTGTAGCGCAATAGCCAATTGTGCGCTACTCTGAAAAAGCTGCGGACCACTGCCGGCTGGTACGAAGCGGGGCTTGAACCCGCGACGTGATAGTCACTTCTGCTTCGCAACGCGATGCTTTACCGAGTGAGCTATCCGGCAGCCCGCCTGGAATTATTTTATTCTGAACTCACAAGAGTTTGTAAAGTATTTCTACCAATGCTACCAATATACCTTACATAGCACAAAGACTCGATATTAATTGGGCGGGTCATTCTTTTACTGACATAACCAAATCACAGTTTACCGTTCCAGTTACAATCTGCATATGTAGTCACCAGTTTGTTGGCTCAATTGTCCGCTGTCTTGACGCTCCGGAGCATTTCTGGTTTAGGAAAGAAACAGCAAAGGGTGCAGCTGATGGCCTCAATGTTCAGGGAAGGCGTGTTCCTTGCAAGCCAGCAGGAACACAGCAGTGGTCCTGAAAATCCGCAGCCCGGTGCGATGTAAGATGCCAATTGTCCTCCACTAACACGACTGGCAGCTCCCCATAACTTAACAGGTAGCATTGCTAAGTGGTTGAGGCAGCTACACGGTCGTTCCTGAGGACAGTCTTCGCAACTTCCAAAAGTACCGTATATTATTCTTCTCTTTTACAATTCGCGAGCACTTCGGGAAAATACTAATCCCATTAATTTCAACTTAATCGTTAACGACTCACTTTGTTGCTGGCTACTTCTGTCTTTTTTTTGTTTTCGAGAGCAAAACCCCTTTTTTTTCTTTTATCCCATAATACCCATCTACACCCCCATTGGCCAGTTATGCCCATTCCTGGTTCCACATTTCCAAAATAAAAGTACAACTGAAAATGACTCACTGCCCATCAACATTAACTATATAGAATGCTCTGAGCACCACTACCGACAAAATCGTGAACCGTTACACTCCCCCTCCCTACGAAACACATAGGGTTCCTAATCCAATTAACTAACATTTGCAATTCCTCCTTGACAGTAACTTCACACTTTCACCATCAAACTTATATTTGAAAGCACACACAAGAGAAAAAAAAAACAATACAACAGCAAAACACCATTTAATCTCGGTAATCCAGACCCTTCCCCTGGGACAGACCCTTATAGTCTACCTTACGTCCGTTTCTTAAACTCCGTCCTCCAAAATGAAGGCAATTGTCAGTATCTGCCTGGTCAGCTGTATCACTATGTGTAGTCATGTCAATGTAACATATGTTGTTAGTAGGAATGGCTAGCGTCTGCGTGGGGTTTATGTCTGCTTCAGTCCCCTCACACATTTCCTGACCACTTATATTGGGCCCACTGTGGTCTGTCAGGCTCTGTCTCTCCTTGTGTATGTTTGGGCTTGGTGCCGTTTTAGGCTGATATTCTGGTTCTTCTTCCTTATCCTTATCCCTGGACCAGAACACTCAAAGAGTGACCACATGATGAATTCCCACTGTCTTGTTAGTGATTGGGTCTGCCAGCTGGTAATTTACAGGTGAAACCTGACTCCGCACTCCGTAAGGACCTTCCCAGGCCTTAGCTAACTTTTTTTTTTTTTTTTTTTAATAAATTTGGCATCTCCAATCCCACCTGAATCTGGAATGCCCAATTGGTGAACTATGTACAAGGCTTGCTCGTATGCGACCCCTTGCTGCCAACTCAGGAGAGTGAGGACAGTTCGCGGCTCTCCTCCGAAACACGTGCCTGTCAGCCACCGCTTCTTATACACTCATTGGTTGAAATTTCGCAAGTTCAGAACGAGGGCGGAGGATACCCGGACATGACCAGGCTTAGAATCTTCCTGACCAGCGCCCGTCTGGCCAACAGGAGGCACTTGAGCAACGAACAAGTCAACTATTATATTCCCTTTCCGGCAGTCCCTTCCCAATTTGCAACCCTGTAGCGCAGTAGCCAATTGAGTGCTACTCTGAAAAAGCTGCCGACCACTACCGGCTGGTACAAAGCGGGGCTCGAACCCGCGACGTGATAGTCACTTCTGCTTCGAACGCGATGCTTTTCCGAGTGAGCTATCCGGCAGCCCCGGCCTTAGCTAACTTGGCTGAAAAATTTTTCTCCTTTGAAGACAGAGCATGTGTCCGTAGGAGGACAAGGGTCCCTGCAGCTAGGGTCACATGTCTTCTGCGCTTGTCATATTCCCTTTTTTGTGCAGCTTGCTGTCTTTGAATTTTTTCTTTTGCTTGTTCATGCCAAGACTGAAGTCTTCTTCTTATCTTGTTGTCCCGCTGACTCGGGCTTCCCTGCTCCCCATATGCTCCCATCTAGATCTCGGTCCAGGGGCCATTTTGGTTCTCGGCCCAGATTGAGTGCAGCAGGACTGTACCCAGTCGTATCATGCACAGCAGTTCGCAAAGCAAAAGCAAACTTTGGTAAGTGCTGGTCCCAGTAAGTATGATCCTCTTCCACATAAGCTCTGAGGACAAACTTCAGGTTTCTATTTGTCCTTTCAGTGTAGTTAGATTGTGGATGATAGGGGGTGGTATATTTGGCTGTGATTCCCCAGGTCTTGCAGAACTGTTGCCACTGCTTCCCCCGAAACTGAGGCCCATTATCAGTGAGTAAGAACTTTGGAGTTCCCCATCTACAGAACACTTCTTTTTCCAGTTTTGTAATGATTTCCTTTGTTGTGCCTCTTCATAAAGCAAAAGGTTCCACCCAACAGGCAAACTTTTCCACCACCACCAGCATTGTAGTGTTACCCCTTTTGCTTTTGGGGAATGGTCATACGAGATCCAGAGCCACCATGGACCAGGGTTCATGCACAGGACTTAGGTTCAGCAGACCAGCAGGTTTCACATTACTGGGCTTTGTTGTCTGGCACACAAGGTATGCTTTGACATGTGTGGCAATGTCCCTGGACAGCCTTGACCAGAAATATCTCTCTCCAATCCGCTTCCTTGTCTTTCTCCGTCCCAGGTGTCCTGCATACAAGGAGTCATGGAAGTAAGCTCGCACATCTTTCTGTAAACTCTCTGGAATAACAATTCTGAGTGGGGGTTTTCCTCCTCTTTTTCGTCCACCTTGCAAAGAAGATCCTGATAAACACTGAACTTCTTCTGGAGATCAGTCTTACCGCTATGTGGGCTTTCATCCCCCTGGAGAGCATTTATTATCTGCTCACACACTCTGTCTTGATGCTGTGCCTGCACCAGCTACTCTCTCGAGAATGGCAGTTCGTCTTGCCCTCCCTGGATCATCATTGCCAAACTACTCTCCTGTTGGGTTTCCATTGACCATGCCATGTGGGGGTGGTCTTCATCCAGAACATTTTCATCCTGAAGTAGATGTCTGGATAGGGCATCAGCTGCTTGGTTCATGATCCCTGCCCGGTGAATGACCTGGAATTGGAACCCCTGGAGCTGCAGATACCACCTGGTGTGCTTGCTGTTACTGTCTTTCATTCTATTCAACCAACAGTGGGCACTATTGTCTGTTATAAGTATAAATGGCTCTCCCTCAAGGTAGGGAAGAAAGCACTTTGTTGCCCATACCACAGCCAAAGACTCTCTTTCGGTTGCATGATATCTTCATTGGGCATCACTGAGAGTTGAGCTGGTGAAGCTGACCACAGCCCTGGTTCCATTCCGCTCCTGAAAAAGCACTGCTCCTACTCCCACTTCGCTTGCATCTGTTTGAAGCTGAAAAGGGCTCGTGAAATCTGGGTGTGTGAGATGACTTGCCTCCCACATAGCTTCCTTCAGTGCTTGGAAGGCATTTTCCGCTTCTGTGGACCATTTCCACCTACTGTTCTTCCTCTTCAACTTGTTGAGAGGTTCAGCCAGATCAGCCATATTCTCAATGAACTTGCCATACCATGAGCAAATACCGAGAAACTCTCACGTCAGTTACATTTTTTGGCTGGGGGTAGCTTTTGATAGCCTCCAGATTACTGGGGACTGGACTGATGCCCTCTACAGACACGATGTGGCCTAGATACTGCAGCCTTTTTTTGTGCAAAGCGGCATTTGTCTAGCCTACATGTGAGACCATAGTCCGCAAGCCTTTGAAGAACCATCTCCAGATCATTGGGATGTTGTTCAAAGCTAGATGAATAGATAATCATATCATCTAGATTAACAAATCTTCTGCACCAGCCCTCTCATGACTTCATTCATACGCCTTTGAAAGGTAGCTGGCGCCCCTTCAAACCAAAGGGCATTACCAAGAACTGGTATAGCCCATCTGTTGTGATGAACGTGGTCTTGGCTCGATTGGCTGACTCCATTTCAATCTGCCAATAGCCTGACCTCAAATCAAGGGAAGTGAAAAACTGTGCCCCATGGAACCCATCTAGAATGTCCCTAATTCTTTGGTAAAGGATAGGCGTCATCCTGTGTCACAGAATCTAGACGCCTATAATCCACACAGAACCTTTTCTCACCTCCTTTCTTATCGACAACGACCTATCGGGGCAGCCCATGGGGAGGTGGATCTTTCAATTAGTCCTAATTGTAGCATTTCATCTATCTGGTCTTTGATGAAGGCTCTCTTTGAAGGGGCACATGAATATGGTCCTTGCCGACATGGTGCTGTGTCACCTGTCAGATGTGATGGGTTATGGTTCTCGTTCTGCCAGCTTTCTTGGCAAAGATATCACTGAACCTTGTTAGGAGCTGCTGAAGCTGAGGGTAGCTTTGCTAAGTTACTTCGTTATCTGCCTTACAGGGAGTTAACTCGCTAGCTGCAACAGTTGCGTGGTCATTCACTGGTTTTCCCACAACTGCCCTGTCCGTTGGCAGGAAATGCACGATTTCCCCATCTCTGTACTTCATTGTGTTCCTCTGGGGTTCCATCACCACATCCAAGGCTCTCTGAAAATCCAACCCTAAAACAACTTCAGCTATAAGCCCAGGAATGATAAGCAGTTCACCATGCCAAATGAGGGTGCCTAACTGAACTGAGGCTTTCATCATCCCACTAGCTTTGACTCTGCCTCCTGAAGCGACTGCAATGCTCCCCTCATCTGTCAGTGACACCTGCCCTGTCTCATAACATGGTAGCTGGGTAGCCATAACTTCTGCTACCAATGACTGGCTTGCTCCAGTATCTAGTATAGCCACCCTTAGCACCCCATCCAGTTTTACTTTCACCCTTGGAAGGTTGTGGAGGACAAGGAAACTGGAAGGGGAATCAGGTTTTTCCAGAGTCGCCTGAACCTGACATTTTTTCTCCATGAATAATGTCGGCATTGCCGCATTCTTACTTTGGAGTTTAGGGCAGTTGGGCTTAATATGTCCATCTTCTTGACAGAAATAGCATTTCACATTGGGGGGGCCTTTTAGTTTTTAACGGGTAATCTTGCCGTCGCCTGGTTGTTCTCTACTTTCTGATCTGCCCTTTCTTAGAGGGAAGTAGCCCAAGGTGGTCGGTTAGACTGATCTAAGTCAGCCAGCGCCTCCCATCCCCTTTGAACAAGTTGCTCCATAGTCTCTGGAGCTGGATGGTGAAGGAAGCACCTATATTCAGGCAAAAGTGTGCCAATTATGTATTTAATCTGCTCTTGTTCTTGAGCATCAGGGTACAGCCTGACGTAAAGGGATCGCGTATTCCACATAAATTGTTCAACACATTCCTCCTGCCCTTGGGGTACATCAAGCTTACGCCTCAGCACATCTCAGGTCACTTTTTATTCTGAACTCACAAGAGTTTGTATAGTATTTACAAACAGTTTACCGTTCCAGTTACAATCTGCATATGTAATCACCAGTTCGTTAGCTCAATTGTCCACTGTATTGACACTCCAGCGCATTCCTTGTTTAGTAAAGAAACAGGTGGCGGCCTCGATGTGCAGGGAAGGCGACCAAGCCAGCAGCAAGTGGTCCTGAAAATCCTACCGATGTAAGATGCCATTTGTCCTCCACTAACAGGCAGCTCCCCCATAACTTAACCACTTAGCAATGCTACCTGTTGAGGCAGCTACACGGTCGTTCCTGAGGACAGTCTTCGCCACTTCCAAAAGTACCGTATATTATTCTTCTCTTTTACAATTCGCGAGCACTTCGGGAAAATACTAACCCCATTAATTTCAACTTAATCGTTAACGACTCACTTTGTTGCTGGCTACTTCTGTCTTTTTTTGTTTTCGAGAGCAAAACCCCTTTTTTTCTTTCATCCCATAATACCCGTCTACACCCCCATTGGCCAGTTATGCCCATTCCTGGTTCCACATTTCCAAAATAAAAGTACAATCGAAAATGACTCACTGCCCATCAACATTAACTATACTCAGTCAAAAAATAAACTTCATACTCATAAATTTCTAAATATTTTCTTGAAACTTACTGACAAAATCATGAACTGTTAAAAGTTTAAAGACATCAACACACACCCTCCGGAGTGCACAAGCATTAGCATACATCAAGGTAAAAGTATTTTCCTTGGTTCTAGTCCGTGACCTTATGACACACGTGCCTTTTTTTAAAGAACGGGAAAAAAAGTTCTGTCAATTATCCGTTGATTTGCAATCGACTGAAACTGAGCGTGCCATTGGCATGCTGAATACAGGAGCTCGGACTGCGTAAAAAATATACGGACTATCCATGATCTTTGGAACGTCTCCAACAAACTGGCACCACGCAGAAACCTCGCGGGTAAATGCGACAAAATCAGAAGACCGACAAATCAACTCGCCACTGAAAATTTCTCATAATCCAAAACAGTTCTGGACTGCCCAAAATATGAATAATATCCTCCAACAAATCAAACAAACCAATTTTAGCCCAGTTTTCAGATTTGCACAACGACATCTGAGATGGACTCAGCGTGATTGGAACATCATTCAAGACCCAGATTCAGCTGATAGTTTTTGGAACATTCTAGCGTTCAGTGTTGTGTTGGACCATTTTCCGGTAGTGTTATGGTTTGGGGTGCCTTTAATGGTCCTGCCCGTTCCCGACTGATGGTCGTTCAAGGAAAACCTAACTGCTGCAGGATACAGAGATCAAGTGCTCATTCCAGAGCTTTTGCCATTCATGGCAGCTCATGGCCCAGGTCTGACATTCCAACACGATAATGCCAGACCTCATAAGGCCAATTTGAATTTTCTTAGGAATGCTGGCATCAATGTCATGGAGTGGCCCTCAAGGTCACTGACCTTAATCCCATAGAACATGTATGGGATGTGTTGGGTTCCATCTTTTTCCACAGAATTTGCAGGAAATGTTGTTCAATTCTTGCACGCATCATTCAATCCATGAGGGACATTAAGTTGAGCTTCATGGATGACTATTGGACCTTTGGATCAAGATGTAACTTACCATTTTTAAACTAAAATTTATTAATTTGGAACTGGCATTATGAACATATTTTTTAACCGTCCTTAATGGGTACAGAATGGAATTAAATCATTATTTAAAATCACTTTTCTTGTATGTTCAACTTATCGACCTCCAAACGAGTGTGAAGTTTCTTTTTTGACTGAGTATATATACAATGCTCTGAGCACCACTACCGACAAAATCATGAACCGTTGCAAGTTATAGACAAATACACACCCTGGAGGGAAATTAAAGTTGATTTGCCTTGGATCAATAAGCCTTTTTCGGGATAAAGTCTGGAAGAGGTATCAGGAAACTAAGGATGCAGCTGACTGGGAAAAATATAGAACATTAAGGAATTTATGCAAGACAAAACTGCGAAATGCAAAATCAGACTTCTATAGAAATCAACTCACTGAAAATATGCATAATCCAAAACAGTTCTGGAAAAATATGAATAATATCCTCAACAAATCGAACAAATATACCAGTTTTCAGATTTGTTTCAATAATAACATCATTCAAGACCCCTCAGCTATTTCTAACATTCTAAATCAGCATTTTACCTCCGTATGTAGCTCTCATGTGTTTGACTCTCCTGGAGCATGCAACTTCACTGGTAATCCCTTATGTAGAAGTTCTTTTTAATTTCAAAATGTGTCACCTCTTGCAGTTCGACATGGAATTAATGAGCTTAAGGATGACTGTGGACCTGGACCAGATGGCATTGAAACTAAATTTATTAAGTTAACTGCTCATATTCTAATGTAACCTCTCTGTGATCTTTTTAACCTTTCCTTATCAACCTATGCCCTTCTCTCTGCTTCGAAAAGTGCCATAGTTACTCCACTTCATAAGTGAGGAGACCCACATGACATCAATAATTTTCGCCCAATCCCTATTATCAATTCCATAGCCAGAATCTTTGAAAAATGAATATTCAATCAACTATGTTGCTATATTACTGAATCAAATATCCTATCTCCATGACAGTCTGGCTTTAGACCTAACTTCTCAACCACTACAGCTCTCCTAAAGTTTACCGATGATATATTTACTGCCTCTGAGAATGGAAAACTCACTGGTCCAATTTTTCTGGATTTATCTAAGGCCTTTGACATTTTTGATCACTGTTCACTCCTTGATAAGCTTTATTTAATTGGTGCCACCCGAAATGCCTTACTTTGGTTCAAATCTTACCTTCATAATAGACGTCAGTATGTCCTACTCAGTGGTAGTCAATCTGATTATTTAACTGTTGAGAAGGGAGTACCACAAGGCTCATTTCTAGGACTATTTCTTTTTTCCATTTTTATCAATGAGTGATCCCTACAAAACAAGTTTTTCTTGGTTCAGAAATGGTTCACATCAAATTAATTGCTTCTGAACAAAAATAAATCATGCAGTATGCTGTTTGGAACCAGACTTGGTGACAACTCCAACCTCACTATCTCTTTTAATGATGGCTCACCCCTTGAACAGGTGACTTCCTTTAAATATCTTGGCCTCTGAATTGATCCATTGCCCTCTTTCAAATATCACATTGAATCCATCATAAATAAATTAAGTTGCAATTTAGGTATTCTTTATCGTTCCATAAACTGTTTTACCCTGCAGATAAGAAAAAGAATTGTCACACAGTTACTATTACCCATTTTGGATTATGCTGATATGATCTATCAGAACACTTATGAAACAAATCTTCAACCCCTCAACGTTATCTTCAACAGACTCTGCAGATTTATATTAAGGTGTCAATATCGTACCCACCACTGTCTTATGTATGAATCCTTAAGGTAGCAAGTGCCTTCTTAAGTTATTTTGTACACTTTATAAGGTAGCAAAGAACCTTAAGTACCAAAATAAAAGTTAAGAATTGGACTTCATTTTAAAAATTTCTTTTCAGTGCCCCGGTGGCTCATTGGTCTAAGTGCGCGTACCATAAAGGCTGTGTCCTTCCAGCAGCGACCTGGGTTCGAATCCAGCTCGGGTCATTTGCTGCATGTCTTCCCCATTCTTCTCCCCAACTTTCCTGTCTCTCTACACTGTATAACTATCAAATAAAGGAAAAATTCCAAAAAAAAAATCTTTCGAAAAAATTTTTTATTTTCGCACAAATTATGCAAATTAGGATTCAAAACGGCCGCCAAATGCTCATTTCAAAAGAATTGTCAAGCAAGATAACTCTGTTATCCTAAATAGCAGAGACATATAACTTGCACAAATTTTCCATGATATGTAAATTCATGTCCTGAGGAGAAACATTTTTATAGAGAGCTTAGCAAAAAATTTTTCTTTATTTTTCCATTTTTCACCATTTTTCAATACTAATTACATAAAATGAACACCTTATAGATATGTTACAGAAAATCCCTGCCATCATTCCTTAGATAATGACCTCATGTTGCTTCACTGAAAATTTCATCCACTTATCTCAAAAAATAAAAAAGATATGGTGTTTGAAGCATGGCTTGGAGGTAATTGATCATTTAAAAGGCACTTGCTACCTTAAACTGGCTATCCCTCAGTGCAAGAAGACATTACCATTGGCTCCAATGCATATTCAAATGTGTCCACTTTAATTGTCCTTCTTACTTAAAACATTATCTAATACCATACACATCTTCATGTCCTCTTAAACATATTCAGCAACCTTTCTTTTCTGTCCCCGTATCAAATAAAGAAATTGGCAGACATGCCTTTAAATTCAAAGCTCCTTCAGACTGGAACAATCTGCCCATTCAGATAAGAACAATTACCTCATTTCACCTTTTTAAGAGCTCATAATATTGTTGTATTATTATAGTAATTATTATTATTATATAAAGGTTTATTGATGTTAGTGTTGCTGTTACTATTGCTGTACAATATGTATTGCAGTATCTACATTTACTTAAGTGGGTATTGCGGGTTTACGGGAATGATGTGTGGGTGGGTCGGTAAAAGAGAGCCTTCTGTATGTGATATGTGATCATGTCAGTTGTTCATATTGTATGTTTTTTGTTGGACCCCCTTGAAAATGAGATGGTTCATCTCAAGGGGCTAGCCATTAATAAACTTTCAAACTGATTTACTGTTGGCTCTATAGTTATGTTGCTCACCACGGGAATGTTGAAGACTGCGAGTGCTCTAGCAATCACAGCAGATGCTGAGGAGCGGGCATCACCAACAATAACAGGCACCTGGGGAGAGCTGCCACACTTAGAGCTTGTAATCACAGGGTCCTTGCCAGTTATCAACCCCAATGCAGCAGCTAAAGTAGTCCGCTCTGTCAGACAGGTGTCAGCCAGGGCATACCCTAGGGTGAGATTGGGCAGAAGCTGGGGATTTCTGTTTATCTCCTCAACTGCAAAGATCATAGTCTGCAGCCAACGGTATGTGCGCAAATGAAAGCTATGAGACAGAGATTGAGAGAAAATGAAGCTTGAGTAAAAGAATTGGCAGACTGATATTCACAGATTCACATTTAACCTCAGGTAGATGGTCAGGTGATGAATAACATATTGGCACATGGGCCCACATCAATGCATACATATAATATACAGTACTTTAAGTAAATATTATTTTCAGAGTAATGAGTAATATGAAAAGTTGGAATGCAAAACCCACTAAGTCCACTCAACCTCTTTTGTTTTAAATTGAGTTTTTTTTTTTCCTTTTTATTCAGCATAATATGCTGAGTAAAAAAAACTCAATTTAAAACAAAAGAGGTTGAGTGGACTTTGTGGGATTTGCATCTCAACTCTTCATATACACATACTGTATATCGGTGCAGATAGTGAAAGGTATGGATGCAGTGAGATATTTATAAATGAAAATTACAAACTTACTTCTGACATTGCAGTTGTGTTGCTCGTTGTGTGAAGTCCTGGTCAGGCTCAGGTGGTAGTAAATGAATTGGTAACAGTCCTCCGATGACCACATCGCCATCCTTAAACACACTCTGTGTGAACAGAGTATCCATAAACTTGCAATTGGACCTGGCTAACCCACACATGGCTCCAAAGACTAATGCCACCCACAGCCACAACCAGGAGCGAACACCCATCTTCTAAAGGAAATAGAAAGAGGAGAGCAAAGAGATAGGGGAGAGGCATATGATTTCTCCCTCTGAAAAACAGAGATGCTTTCTTATATAGCATCCAGTCTCCTCACTGTAAAACAAAAACAAAGACAAAAACATGTTGCATAAGTTTTGTGAAGCCCACATAAAGGCTGGGGCCCCAACCCAAAGGAAAAGAACTAAATTGACTTGTTTTTAGCGGAGATAATTGTTTCAGATGGCCCTGAAGTCTGGTATTCTCGGTCCCTCCCTAATGTGCACAGTATGCTGCTTTTTTTTTTACCCCACTCAAGATCCTTCATCTTTACACTGCTTTCCCTAACAGAATTTCCTGCTTCAGTGTTTATGCCCAGAAAATATTATGCAGGCCAGTTGCTGTAAGTGTCATAGCATCAAATAAACCAGAAGAATCAGCATTAAGGAGTTCAACTTGAATTAAACTTAAATGGCATAAGAAGGAGGACAACAGTAGGCATCCATAAGAGTATCTGTCCTGGTGTAAAGGTGAAGGTAAGATACATATGTTTGTTAGTTAGATCATTTTATTTCGAACATAAATACAGATAAAAGAAAAAAAAAAAAAACACACAAAACAAGGTGTCCGAAAAGGAGTAAGGTAAGGAAGGAAAAGGTAAAAGTAAAACGTATTTGTTCCTACTCTTTTCTAACTTTTGCATCATTTTTTGAGTCAACAGTCCAGATTAATCCAAATAACCATTATCCTGCAAAAAAGGGCAACAAGAAAATGGATCCGGACAATACCAGCCACCCCAGACTATATACAATAAATTATATTCCACCAGTGTATCAAATAAGATCAACCACCTGTAACTCAACTCAACTCCTCCTCCACCATATGCCTTCCAAAGATGTTTTTTTGTATCTTTTTTTAAATTGACTTATATTTCTGCTTTGTTTAATCACATCATTCAAGCCATTCCACAGATCCACCCCACACACTGATACAAAAAAAATCTTCTTTGTGGTACGAACACTATATTTTTTTAAGTTAAGTTCTCTTCTCAAATTATAGCCCCCCTCCCTATCACAAAACATTTTTTGAATTCTGCCCGGCAGTAATTTGTTCCTTGCTTTAAACATAATTTGTGCAGTCTTAAATTCAACCAAATCCTAGAATTTCAATGTTTGTGACTTTAAAAACGGTGTGTTTGTTTGCTCCCTATACCCCACATTGTGAACTATTCTGATTGCTCTCTTTTGTAGTCTAACTACCGGTTGCAGGTTGCTTTTATTAGTGTTACCCCAAATTTCCACACAGTACGTCAGATATGGCAGTACAAGTGATGAATACAGAATAAACAGTGATTTCCGATCCAGTATGTCTCGTGCTTTCCTCAGAACGCGGGGTTCTGCCGATGCTGGTCGGCGGTGGTCGGGACGACCAGCACTCGGAATGTACCAACCTGCACTCAGAATCCACCGACCACCACTCAGCCCAGAAAATGCTTTTTCCGCACGGCACTATTTTTTTCAAAGATCAGTTAAAACGAATGCATCCAGTGTCCAATAAATGTCATGGTTATGGTTTTTGGTCATGTTTATGTTCATGTTCAGTGTTCATGATTTTGTCTTTTATTTATTCTTTTTGGTTATTTTAATACTTTGAGTTTTAGTTCATTCCATTTCTCAGCTCCATTGCACTTGTCTCCCCTGTCCTGTGATCTAGTTGGTTCAGTCCGTCTTCCTGTGTGCGTGCTCACTTACTTCGGGGATTTAAATGTATTTAAATGTTTATTCTTTGATGTTTAATGCATTCCTTACTGTTCTGATTACTTCCTTTGCCTTACACAACTAATGTTCTGATTACTAACAAAATCTGTAAAGTTGCACCGCTACTAATTAATACTAATTCCCTCTCAGCAATCGCCCTGTTCAAAAAACCACTATTGGAATAC
This sequence comes from Gymnothorax javanicus, assembly GCA_029692085.1. Taxonomy (NCBI): domain Eukaryota; kingdom Metazoa; phylum Chordata; class Actinopteri; order Anguilliformes; family Muraenidae; genus Gymnothorax; species Gymnothorax javanicus. The sequence goes on from CM056195.1 coordinate 42,546,271, forward strand.
CATAAAATTTACCATAAATTTACCATCAAAAACTATAGTATTACTGTAGTAATTGTATGGTTTTTTGGAACGCACTATAGAGATTTTAGTGTTAATATTGAAATATTGTACAGTGAAGTTGGCACGTTGTGTAAATCGTAAATAAAAACAGAATACAATGATTTGCAAATCCTTTTCAACCTATATTCAATTGAATACACTGCAAAGACAAGTTACTTAATGTTCGAACAGGTAAACTTTGTAATTTTTTGCAAATATTAGCTCATTTGGAATTTGATGCCTGCAACATGTTTCAAAAAGCTGGCACAAGTGGCAAAAAAGACTGAGAGAGTTGAGGAATGCTCATCAAACACTTATTTGGAACATCCCACAGGTGAACGGGCTAATTGGGAACAGGTGGGTGCCATGATTGGGTATAAAAGCAGCTTCCCTGAAATGCTCAGTCATTCACAAACAAGGATGGGGCGAGGGTCACCACTTAGTGAACAAATGCGTGAGCTGATTGTCGAACAGTTTAAAAACAACATTCCTCAACGAGCTATTGCAAGAAATTTAGGGATTTCATCATCTACGGTCCGTAATATCGTCAGAAGGTTCAGAGAATCTGGAGAAATCACTGCACGTAGCGACAAGGCCGAAAAAACCAACATTGAATGCCCGTGACCTTCGATCCCTCAGGCGAAAAAAAAAAAAAAACCGACATCAGTGTGTAAAGGACATCACCACATGGGCTCAGGAACACTTCAGAAAACCACTGTCAGTAACTACAGTTCGTCGCTACATCTGCAAGTGCAAGTTAAAACTCTACAATGCAAAGCGAAGCCATTTATCAACAGCACCCAGAAACGCATACGCCCGGCATCGCTGGGCCCAAGCTCATCTAAGATGGACTGATGCAAAGTGGAAAAGTGTTCTGTGGTCTGACGAGTCCACATTTCAAATTGTTTTTTGGAAACTGTGGGCGTCGTGTCCCCGGACCAAAGAGGAAAAAGAACCATCCGGACTGTTATAGGCGCAAAGTTCAAAAGCCAGCATCTGTGATGGTATGGGGTGTATTAGTGCCCAAGGCATGGGCAACACACATATGTGAAGGCACCATTAATGCTGAAAGGTACATACAGGTTTTGGAGCAACATATGTTGCCATCCAAGCAACGTCTTTTCATGGACGCCCTGCTTATTTCAGCAAGACAATGCCAAGCCACATTCTGCACGTGTTACAACAGCATGGCTCCGTAGTAAAAGAGTGCGGGTACTAGACTGGCCTGCCTGTAGTCCAGACCTGTCTCCCCATTGAAAATGTGTGGCGCATTATGAAGCGTAAAATACGACAACGAAGACCCCGGACTGTTGAACAACTTAAGCTGTACATCAAGCAAGAATGGGAAAGAGTTCCACCTGAAAAGCTTCAAAAATTGGTCTCCTCAGTTCCCAAACGTTTACTGAGTGTCGTTAAAAGGAAAGGTGATGTAACACAGTGGTAAAAGGCCCCTGTGCCAACTTTTTTGCAATGTGTTGCTGCCTTTTAAATTCTAAGTTAATGATTATTTGCAAAAAAAAAAAATAAAGTTTCTCAGTTTGAACATTAAACATCTTGTCTTTGCAGTGTATTCAATTGAATATAAGTTGAAAAGGATTTGCAAATCATTGTATTCTGTTTTTATCTACGATTTACATAACGTGCCAACTTCACTGGTTTTGGGTTTTGTAGAAAAAACTATTGTAATACTATAGCTGGTGAAACGTACTATAGAACACTACAACCACACTTTAGAACACTGTACAATTCTTATAGTATACTATAGTAACTCTTTAGTTCATTTTCATAAGTCTCCGCCTCTTGCTCAGCTTTTTTAACTATCTCCCCCCTGCGTTTCTGCGAGATTTCTCGCACGTACTTAATTACTTTCCTGCACTCGTTATCTGTGCACTTAGAACTCCTTGACCGGAGCTGTTTAAATGTCATAGGCTGTCTGTGTGATTCCCGTCCGTGTCTTGGCGTTCGCCAATTTTCGTGGTTAGGGTTTCCCTCATGTGATTCTCCCGTTGTAATTAGTCTGATCCCTGCTCCCTGCATAGCATGTGACTTTCCTCCCGTCTATTTAAGCAGTCTTTTCACAGCCAGCTCCTTGTCACTCCTAATATTGCACAGTATGCCCTTGCTTTTTTTACTCAGATCCTTCATCTTTACACTGCTTTCCCTTACAGAATTTCCTGCTTCAGTGTTTATGCCCAGAAAATATTGCATGCAGGCCAGTTACTGTGAGGAGTGTCCTTATAAATAAACCAGAAGTCGGCATTAAGGAGTTCAGCAGATTAAACTTCGTGGCATAAGAGAGGACAACAGTAGGCATCCGTAAGAGTATCTGTCCTGGTGTAAAAGGTGAGTAAAGATACATATATTTGTTAGTTAGATCATTTAACCGAACATAAATACAGATAAAAAGAAAAAAAACACACAAAACAAGGTGTCGAAAAGGTAAAATGAAGGAAAGGTAAAAGTAAAAGCGTGTTGTTCCTACTCTTTTCCTTTTGCATCATTTTTTTAGTCAACAGTCCAGATTAATCCAAATAACCATTATCCTGCAAAAAAGGGCAACAGAAAATGGATCCGGACAATACCAGCCACCCCAGACTATATACAATAAATTATATTCACCAGTGTATCAAATAAGATCAACCACCTGTAACTCAACTCAACTCCTCCTCCTACGTATACCCCTTCCAAAGATGTTTTTCTGTTTTTTTTGGTGACTTATATTTCTTAGCACATAATCTCACATCATTCAAAGCCATTCCACAGATCCCCACACACTGATACAAAAAAAAATCTTCTTTGTGAATGCGAACACTATATTTTTTTAAGTTAAGTTCTCTTCTCCAAATTATAGCCCCCCCCTATCAAACATTTTTTTGAATTTCTGCCGACAGTAATTTGTTCCTTGCTTTAAACATAATTTGTGCAGTCTTAAATTCAACCAAATCCCAGAATTTCAATGTTTGTGACTTTAAAAACGGTGTGTTTGTTTTTGCTTCTAGCCCACATTGTGAACTATTCCTGATTGCTCTCTTTTGTAGTCTAAATACCGGTTTGCAGGTTGCTTTTATTAGTGTTACCCCAAACTTCCACACAGTACGTCAGATATGGCAGTACAAGTGATGAATACAGAATAAACAGTGATTTCGATCATTATCCAGTATGTCTCGGCTTTCCTCAGAACGTCGCAACCCTGGGTTCTGCCGAAAATGCTGGTCGGCGGTGGTCATGGTTGGGTTTTTGGTCAATGTTCATGTTCAGTGTTCAGCACTTTTGGAATGTTACCAACCTGCACTCAGAATCCACCTGGTGTTTTAACCACCACTCAGCCCAGAAAATGTATTTTTTCCGCCGCGGCACTATTTTTTCTAAAGATCAGTTAAACGTAAAATGCATCAGTATCCAATAAATGTCATGGTTATGGTTTTTGGTCATGTTTATGTTCATGTTCAGTGTTCATGATACAATTTTTGTCTTTTTATTTATTCTTTTTGGTTATTTTTAATACTTTGAGTTTTAGTTCATTCCATGTTTCTCAGCTCCATTGCACTTGTCTCATCCCTGTCCTGAACGGGCTAATTGATCTAGTTGGTTCAGTCCGTCTTCCCTGTGTGCGTGCTCACTTACTCAACGAGGGAAATTTGATTTAAATGTCAGAAGGTTCTGGTGTTTAATGCATTCCTTCGATTCTCAGTTTTACTTCCTTTTGCCTTACTGTTCTGATTACTAACAAAACTAACGTTTGTATTTTGTATCTGGGCCCAAGTCTACTAACACAACTAATCCATGTCTGATATAGATTTCAAGTGTTTTTTAACTTGGACTAATGAGCACTGTTCTAGTTAAATCTGTGAAGTTGCACACGCTGCTAATTTTACATACATTCCATATGTTGCCTCAGCACGTCTTTCATCGCCCCTGTTCAGCAGACTAGTCTCCGCTCCTCTTGCTCAGCCTTTAACTATCTCCCCCTGCGTTTCTCGGACTAGATCTCATCAAGCGAATGTGAAAAATACTTTCCTGCACTCGTTATCTGTGCACTTAGAACTCCTTGACCGGAGCTGTTTAAATGTCATAGGCTGTCTGTGTGATTCCCGTCCGTGTCTCCATTGTTCGCCAATTTTCGTGGTTAGCTGGGGTTTCCCTCATGTGATTCTCCCGTTGTAATTAGTCTGATCCCTGCTCCCTGCATAGCATGTGACTTTCCTCCGTCTATTTAAGCAGTCTTTTCACAGCCAGCTCCTTGTCAGAACGTTGATCAATATTTCTTTGTGCAGAGCGCCTTGTATTCCATTGAGTAGTGTTTTTCTTCGACTGGTTTGTCCGACTACAATTCTTGCCATAGCCCTTCTTGTATTGTTTTGTCTTTTTGGATTCGACCTATTTTTGTATGACCACGATTTCTGTGTTTGGATGCCCTGTGTATGACCCTTGGCTTTGTTCATCGACTACGACTTTTTGCCTACCGTCTATGTACCTTTGCTCATCTGCCTTCCTGGTTCTGACCCCTGCCTGTCTAGTCGACACTGTTTTTGGATTTCGTTTTGTGGCTTGGCAATTCTTGTGTTTTTTGGCTTTGACTCGGACTTCATTAAAGGCATACGTTTTTTGGATTTCCCTCTCTTGCGTGTGGTTCCTGAACGCTTCGCCACAATAAAACCACAAGAAACAAGACATAAATAACCCTAAATATGTCCCCTCCCCCCCATGTTACTGTCAGAATAGCGAACTTTCGTTTACGACCCGCTCTCTGACATAGCCAATTCGTGGGAATCGTCTGCGGTGGTCGTCATAGCAATCCCCCTATTGTACATGTATTATGCTTTGACACAAGTGTAGCTGAAGTGCAGACGGCTAGCGGAGAGATGGCCAAACGGAAGAATCAGGGCCCAACTGACAGATTTTTAAGGTAAGATTCAGTGTTGCACTTACAAGATAATAACAGGGTTCAAAATTCGGGGTAGTCCGCTAGTGCACACAAAAGTAAAAATTAAGGCGGTCTCGTAAACTTTTCTTCAAACTAGTCCCAGTGTCTAATAAAATATTGTCAACATGGAAAGAATTCCGTGGCCAACCTCTTTATCTGCTTTTTATTTCCCAGAACGATTTCAAAAGGAGGCCCCAATAGTGTTCACTGCCCTGGGGCATATCGCAAGACATGTCCTCCCACCCATTTGCGAACACATTTAATCGGAACAAATAAATTAAATGCCCATTTAAAATTTAAATGGTCCGTTTTGAAGCTCCTTGACTTCAAAAAGGTAAATCGCCAACGTAACTGTTATATTTATTCGAGATGAATGAATGTCTTTAACCTTATGAATTGAATAGGCTACCTGTTCTGTGAAATTATGCATAATAAACAGCTCAACTGAAAAAGTAAGCTTCCTACGTGCAGAGATATGTTAAATGATATCGTATCAGTGTCGGCTATATATTCCCCACTTCGGTATACATGAACGGTATTCTTTAAGCGCGAAGTTTCATGAATTAGAATGAACAAAATGATCAAGTTTAATGTTATCCAGTCTGACCTTAATAACGCCAGCGTTCTTCCTAACCCAAGAAAGAGCACACTTGGCGATGTCTTAATAAACAAAGCATATTTTGACTTTGATAATAGATGTGTAATCAATGAGATTAAAAAAATACAAACCATTTTCCTCTGCTTAACGTCAATGAAGAAATTATTTATTTTCCTCATGGCTTTTGAACACCATTATCTCAATTTATGTTAAAGCAAGTCACAGTAGCCTGCATAATGATCGTGATCGAGGCCTTTGGATGTTTACTTTGTACCCGAGATGTATAGTAAGTATATCATACTGTAAACCCAAGATAATCAAACCACTGCGCTCTCCAGCCGTAGGTTTGACTAGTGCATAAACTTTTTATTTTTTTATTTTTTTTCCTCACATTCGGTAAAATAATTTATGGCTTTGGGGAAATTCGGAAGTACTGGCAGTCATATGCTTGAGTGCGTAATATTACTGCCATGCCCCCTGCTGAACAAAAGAAAACACATCTCAGCACCCAACCCCCCCCCACTCAACAGAACCAGCTTGGATCTTAATTGACTAATTTGGGATTTCCAGCAGATTTTAGAGTCTAGTGTCACACCCAGAAATTTTTTTTTCCACCTCAATATCATCAATCATTATTTTTATTTGTGTTTCTGTGGGTATTTTGCGATTCCCAAAAACTATGAATTGGTTTTGGTTAAATTTAATGACAATTTGTTTATGTCAAACCAGTGTTTTCATTTTTTCATTTCAGTGGTGACTGTCTCCAAAAACTTCTGAAGATTCTACCCTGAACAGAAAATATTTGTTTCATCTGCAAATAGGACATATTTCAAAATTTTTGATACTGTGCAGAGATTGTTTATATAAAAAATGAACAGTTTTGGGCCCAGTACTGACCCTTGTGGGACCCCAAAAGTTATGTTCAACACTGAAGATTCATAATTCTCTATTTGTACACACTGGTGTCTGTTTTCAATGTAACTCTTCAACCATTGCAACACCACTCCCCTAATTCCATACCTTTCCATTTTATTAAGTAATATGTTATGATTGATGGTGTCAAAAGCTTTTTTTAAGTCGATGAATATTCCAACTGAATACTGTTTGTAGTCAGTGCTATTTATGATTTCTTCTGTTAGTTCCATGATTGCCAGTGATGTAGATCTGTTCTCTCTGAACCTGTATTGAAAGTCTGTCAGTAAATTGTGTTTTTCAATGAAGTCATCTAGCCTTTTAATGAACAGTTTTCTAGTATTTTTGAGAATTGGCAGAGTAATACAGGCCTGTAATTAGCGAAGTGGTGTTTGTCTCCAGTGTTATAACTTTAGCTGTTTTCATTTTGTGTGGAAATTATCTGTTTGTGAATGATAGATTGTACATGTAGGTCAATGGTTTTGCAATAGCATCAATGATGTTCTTGACTATTGTGATGTTGATTCCATTGCAGTCAGTAAATGTTTTGTTTTTACATTTGTTAACTATGTCCTTGATTTCTTTTGTATCTACAGGTTTCAGATAGATTGTGTTCGGATTTCTCTATGTTATCTCACCAACAAGTTCACCCTCAATATGATACACGTCATTTATTTTGTTTGCTAATTTTGGTCCCACCCCTAAAAAAATTCATTAAAATCATTGACCATATCATGCATATCATTCAATGTCACATTGTTATCGACAAAATATTCAGGGTACTCTGTTTTAGTTGAACTGTTCCTAATTATGCTATTTAATGTTTTCCATATACCCTTGATTTTGCATTTGTTGTTCTGTAATATTTTAGTATAATAATCCTTCTTACATACCCTCATTATATTAGTTAAATTATTCTTATATCTTTTATATTTCTGTTCTGCTTCTTTGGTTCTATATTTTATAAATTGTCTATACAGATTATTCTTTTTTTACAAGCATTTTGCAGTCCTTTTGTGTACCATAGCTTGTCTACATACTTTTGTCTGCTGCTGAATTGGGTTATGGGACATTGGGCCTCATGCAGCAACATTCTCTTAAATTTCTCTTATATTTGCTAAGAGAAAAAATAAATGAAATAAACTCCGGATGCACCAAACGCTCTTACCGTCCAAATCTGCTGTTACTCGTGTGCTGAATGTTGAATCCCACTTGATCTTAGATTGGAAGCGCGTGGCCGGTTGTTTTAAATTAGCATATATGACACCCACTAAACACCATATTAGGGCAGGTGACGTGCAGTGTGCAAAGAGCCGACTGCTCGTGGCAAACTACAGCACTTTCACACTAGGTACGATTTTAAAAGGAGGCTGAATGCTTGATGTTTTTACACATCCGAATCTTTCTCTGGGTACCCAAACATCAAGGTAAGCCGAAAATGTACTGATTACATTGATATAGGTGGATGTTGCAAATGGAATTCTTTCGCCCTTGCATTTTTTGGCCGATTATGCTGTCCACTTCCTCATACAACGAAAATTTATCTTTCTCATAACTTCAGCTGCCAGACTTTCACACCGCGTCCTGCACTTTGAAATATCGCAGCTGCATTTTCTTTAATTTGTCATGGCACTGATCCATTATTCTGTGATAACCACGCGAATGTAACTACTCACGAATTCTTCTATAAATCTCCAGATTTTTGCGTGTAGTATCCAGTTGTGATTGTATGTTTTCGTCCACCTAAATTTTGAGCAAGCATTGAATTTCTTCGTATGAATGGAGATATTTTTTCGCCGCTGCATTTGTTAGAACAAGAGAGCTGTGACAGTAATCTTCCGTGCTCAAGTACGGTTGCTTTCACATTTGGTACGAGTAGCCATTCATCTGTCTCAGCAAACAGATCCGCGCGTTCTCTATAAACGCGCTCTCTGCGCAAGGCCTGGATGGCCAAAGCGTCCAACAGCAATAGGTAAGCCATTCAGAAGCAGAACGCACGCAAGTATCCAAGGGCTTGTATAACTTAGTCCTAATTAGGATCAACTGGCCAAACTCTTTAGCCCAAGAATTAAATAATAAAAACATTCTAATTTCTCAAAAACGTAAAACAATCAAAATTTGATTATATGATGAATTTTTAATGTTTAGGTTTTAAAACTTGTGTTTCAGTGCATTGGACAAGCAATTTGTGGACAGAGATAACACTTTCTGTTTTCTCTTATCTCGGTAAGAGTGCTCTCAACCACTCGTAAAATTTTCTCTTACCTAAGAAAAGAGCAAAAATAAGAAAACATTGGTGCATCCCAGAAATCAATGTGTAAGAACAAAATAAGAAAAAATCAGGGATACGAACAAAAATAAGGGAAAATTTGTTCTTATATCGCTTCTTGCATGAGGCCCAATGTTTGTCATATAATGATGTAAATATGTTAAGAAATATTCATAAGCTCTGTCAATATTTTTTCTTCACACACTGTTTTCCAATGTAATGATAATAGATCACCTTTAAATACTTTTATTCTTCTTCTGTATTTGACTTTATGCTACTCCTCCTCCTTTCTACAGACTTAGTCATGGATCACAAACACAGGCAAATATATGTCGGTGATGTCGTTCATCAGCAGCCCACTCATTAAACTGCTTTCCAAATACGTAGTTAGTGAATATATTGTCAATAAGTGTGGCTGAATGTGTTGTTATTCTGCTAGGTTTGGTAATCAGTGGATAAAGGCCCAAACCGTACATTGTGTTAATGAAATCTTCTGTCATTCTATGTTTATTAGGATTAAGCACATCTATATTAAAATCCCTGCAGATGAACATAACCTTCTGATTAATACTTGCGAATATCCTTTCCATATTGTCTTTAAATGTGTTAATGTTGGATGCTGGAGCTCTGTACACACAACTGATAATTACATTTTTCTGTTTTTCCATGCAAATCTTGACAGTTATACATTCCATAACATCATCAATACAAGTTGACATGCTTTCAACAACCTTATATTTGAGACTTTTGTGTATGTACAGAGCCAGCCCCCTCCTTTCTTATTCTTCCTGTTCATATAGGTAAATTCAAATCCTTTTAACTGGAAATCCATTCCCTTCTCAGAATTGAGCCAAGTTTCAGATATTGCAATAACACTGAATGGTTTTCTGAATTGATTTAAGTATTCTTTAATGTTCTGGTAATGTGCATACAAACTTCTATATTGAAATGAATGATTGACATTTCCTGACCTGGATTAACATTGTTGTTATATTGTTCATCTGTATAGTAGCAACAACAGTGATTCAAATAGCCAAAGAAATTACAGTCTGGGTCAATATCTGTGTCCAAGATCATAGTTATTCAATGATTTAGTTCATGTCTGGAATTGTTCAAAAGACCAGCAGTAGTTATTTACCTTTGTAAATCAGGTATCATAGGTATTTATCTAGCTCTCCAATCTCTCAGACGTCCAGCACTCTGGCTTCCTCAGGTGAGCCATTCAGTTTGATGAATACCCTACAGTTTGTGGTCCACGTTGACTGTATCTTCTGCTGTTTCCTCAGAAGTTGTGCCTTCCTTGCTATATCTTTGTGAGTTTTTCTTTGTGAGGTGCTCATTCACGTAGAAGTAGGTTCCCTTCAGCTTCTTCCCTTGTTTGAGGATTGCGTGCTTGTGTTTTCTGTTGGTGAACCGGATTATTACTCGGGCCGGTAGGCCACGAGTCTAAGTTTCGGCTCCGTTTTTTTTTTTTTTTTCGGGGTCGCGACTGTCCTCTCATATGTCGTCCTTGGGTTTTCGCATGATTGGCCCAGGCCTAGACCCGGCCCGAGTACAGGCTCTGAGGAGCCTCTTGTTATGGCTTGTTTCTCCTCCTTGTTTCTCCGAGGTAGAGGACGGCATGCCTCAATGTTGTTGTTGCTGATGAAGATGCTTTGGCTGTTGAAGAAGGCCATCACCTGTTGTTCAAGGGACTCCTGGTTGGGCTCGCTCTGGTCCTCAGGGACCGCCAGTTTCACCGCCCTGGCGTATGACCGTGGGCTCGTCTCCAACCTGCTGATGATAATATCGTTGATGCGGCAGTATTGCTCCAAGTTGGCACTTCAAAAGAGATATCCTCTTATCCTTTTCGGCATGCTGTCTCCTCAGCTCCTTAATGTCTCCCATTAAGTCCATTATTAGTCTTTGCTGAATTGAGATATTAGCGATCTCTCCGGACATAAAGTCCAGGGATTTCTTTATCTCCTCAAACTCCTCCTCCGTTATCACGTTGCTCTGTTTGGTGTTTCTTGGTGGCATTCTGTATGTTGCGTCCATCTCCGAAATGGGTCCCCATGTAAATGCAGTATGTGCCTCTTAGACTGGTTAATACGACCCAAATTCTGAAAAGTTTGATAATGATGGAAAATGGAATGAAAATCAAAAAAGAGTACTTTAAAAAGTCAACCCGCCATCTGCTGTATTTAAAACACAACCACACGATTTGATGTTTTAACGTGCTATCAATTCTTTTTGAAAATTAACTGCACATAAAAATTACGGAACGCCTAAATCATACATCAGATCTTCATGAACAAATAAAGTTGAAAATCTCTACTGATGGACATTGTATTATTCGTTAAGTACAAAATGACGCAACAACGGTCAATTGAAACCAAAGTCATCAACCCACTGAGGACTGGATTCAAAATCACCCCAAAAATTAAAGTAAAAAACTAAAATCACAGGCTTATTCAACCTCTGTAAATTGAAGACCTGTGTGCAAGAAGTACCTAAATCACAAAATAATACTTTTGAGATTTTAGGGGTCAAGGTTTTCAATACATGTTGCAGGTCATGACAATGGACAATGGAATCGCACCAGCACACAAGACTTGAGTGCTTCTTTGCAGAAATCGTTGGTATCAGATGATGCTCTGTCCATTGTGGCTTTTAATACTGGTGTCAGCTCATTTTTTGCAAAATGTGACTAATGTACTTCTAGCACACAGGTCTTCAATTTTATCACAGCCACTTATAATATGACTCAGTAGTGTGTACGACCCCCGCGTGCCTGTATGCACTCCCGACAACGTGTGGGCATACTCCTGATGAGTCGGGGGATGGTTTTCTGGGGGATCTTCTCCCAGACCTGGGTCAGGGCATCGGTGAGCTTCTGCACAGTTTTCGGCGGTACTTGGTGGTATTGGCTGCACCAGTATATAAGGTCCGATAAGTGGTCAATGGGATTTGTGGTCAGGGGAACAAGAGGGCCAGTCACTGGCATAAATATCTTCGTCATCCAGGAACTGCCTACTCACTCTTGCCACATTAGGTTGCCACATAGTAGTTAAACGGATCAGTTCGGCATTTCTCAGCCCATATTCTTATTCCGCCTAGACTCTGCCCTCAGTCCGTTCAAGCCATATCAAACTACGTAACCCCAAGATACAATAACCACGCTTGTCCCCAAGACCCATTACTCACGACCGCCATGCCATGTTCAAATTAGATTTGCACCATCTTTGACATGCCACTTCCTGGAGCTACAGACATCACTGTTTAAATGGGCTATAACTGAACCCTGTTGCCATTTATTCTATTATTACTTTATTTTACTATGAATTAGCTAGCCCGTGGAGGATGGGCTTCCCCACCATAGCCGGGTTCCTCCTGAGATTTCTTCTTACTGGAGAGTTTTCCTCACCACCGTTCAAGGATTTTTCTCCCTACTGGGAGTTTTGCCTCATTTGCTTTAGTGGGAATTAGGCTGGGCACTGCCTTTCATTTATTTAATCTCTGAACGTAAAGCGTCTTTGTGACAGTCTATCCATGAAAAGCGCTATACAAATAAATGTAATTGAGTTGAATTAAATTATATACAATATTTCACCTAAATACTTCCCCAGGCATTCTTTTGCATCGGTGTCGCCGCCACAGCATCCAAGCGAGGAGTGCCGGACCACCTGATAAAAATCCTCGGCCGCTGGAAGTCAAACTCTAACGCAAGCTATATTCGCAATAATATCAATGACGTACGTAGAGCTCATCTATTGTCGATTCATTAACACCTTTTGGGGGCTTAGGAGGCTACATGGACTCCAACGAGAGACCCGAGCCCACCCTGAGTCTCGCCACCTGGAGCTCCCAATGTTTGCACAATCACAGACCAAGTCCATACAACATCGCCCTCGCCCTGATCCCCTATCCATCGTTCCACCGAATACTCTCCTCCACTTTGGGAGTGGTCCAGAGTTCATTGAAGGGTGTTCCCGGTAACAAAGGTTAATGAAAAGACCACTCCCAATGCGCCTTCCTATTCGTCTGCACGCCTAGATATACCGCCTTCATTCCCACAATCCCCGCTCATCTCATTTCTACGTCCCTCCCTCCCTTCCCCTCTCCAAGAAGGAAGCAAGAAACAGCCACCACCTGGGACCCCGGGGGGCTTAGGAGCCTACCTGGACTCCGAAGAGAGACGCGAGCCCCCCCTTGAGTCTCGCCACTCGGGGCTCCTAATGTTCGCACAATCACAGACTAAGTCCATACAACATCGCCTTCGCCCCGATCCCCCATCCATCATTCCACCGAATACTCTCCTCCACTTTGGGAGTGGTCCAGAGTTCATTAACAGTAAAATAAGCTGTTTTCAAATGAGTGTGTGTGCTGGCTGACGGAGCGCTGATGAGAAAAGGGCAAATTTCTAAATTTTATAATGGAAAAAATGCATTTTTAGGTTTGGGGAGGTTATTGGTCACCATTGCTATCCATTCTCGCCAATATTGATGAACTCATGCAAAATCCACGCGAAAATCATTAATTCATATTGAGCTTCATGTATCAAAGGTAGATTTTTGTTCAAAAATATAACTATTTCATCATTTGAAAGTGCACAATTTTGAGAGATCAGAGAGCATGGAGAGCTACTTGGAAAGCCGTAGAGGATTAGACCAGACGCGCTCAAAGCCCGCTATGGAAAAGGACTATAGAGGTGCTCAACAGCATGGACAGTCAATGCAGAGGCATCATCTGACTCTGAGGAAGACGTCAGTGGACGTCGAAACGTCAGTCCTTTCAATAAAGAGATTTTGTCCTGAGCTCTGTGTGCTCCAGCTTTTGCTTTTTACCGAAATAGTCCTTAGTGGTTTTTTTCGGTAAGGTGCGCTTTTCCCTACTTGGAAAGCCCTTTGGGGAGCCATTTATAGCTATTTTATTCGGCTCATAGATAGCAGATAATATTGAATACTACACCCAGACATAGCATGCTGATGGTCAAGGACTTTATGATCCTGGCAATGTATTGGTCTAACTCCCAGACATTTTTATATTCTCAGTATTTTTTTGTTTGTTTGTTTACAATTTCAATGCTGAATTTTCATGAAGTTTTCTTGTGTTTGCAGCCCTTATTCTGTACTTAAATTGTGAAAAAACTGAAAGATGTTATTCTAAATGCCAAAAGTATCTAAAAATGTAATGTTTGAGCTATTTCCCCCTCACAGTAGGGCCCACATTTTGAATCATAAAGCAATAAATAGGGTATCTCAAAAACTGCCAAATGACCTTCTTCAAAAAAGGGTTAATGATCAATTATTGTCTCATTTTACTACCTCCCTTAGCGTGACTGCATGCTCACACATTCCCTTTTCCCTTATTATTCATTGGGGTGGTGTGTAAGTTCTTATATTCCCATCTGTCCCTCACTGGATAGCGTTGTTCTCTCCACTGTGCCCTGAGACAGTTCTAGTCTTATACGGCTTTTCCACTAGCAGCTACTCGGCTCTACTTGACTTGACTCTACTTGGTTTTTAGGCTTTTCCATTAGGTGATAGTACCTGGTACTAGGTACTTTTTTTATTACCTACTCGGCTGGGGTTCCAAGCGAGCTGAGTCGAGCTGAAAATTGACGTCAATAGACAGCAGGCCACTGATTGGCCAAGGAGTGATGCTTGCTGTGATGACACCACCCACGTTGAGGTGGTACTCAATTGAAATGGAAAACGAAAGAAACCGAGTAGAGCCGAGTCGATTAGAGGCGAGTAGTGCTAAACCTGTGCAATGGAAAAGCAGCATAAGAGCTCAGCTCTCTCGTCTTTAGTATTGAAATTGGATATAAGACAGAACAGTGATCAGATTAGGCCGATTCGCATCGCAAAATGTGAATCAAATTTCAGCAGTTTTGACAAAATGCTAATCATCATAACAATCCCTTCGCTAAAAATGCGATTCAAAAAATCCTAATGATATTTCATTGATCCCGACTCACTGGCCTGCGAACTTCCGAGTTCCCGAGCCACATAGCAACAGGAGAATTTTTCGCGACTTTGCTTGGCTGGAAAATGATGTTTATTTGTATACCAATCAATCAGCTTCTGGGGAGCGCATGCATGCGCTAGGGAGGTTTTCTGGTATCGTCATAATGGGTCATTCCATGTCAATTTAACAAATTTCAGAAAATTTCCCCACCTGACCATCTCAGATTTATTTTAAAAAATTCTCACACCAAGGCCATGTACTTAATAGGTTATGTGCAACGTTTCAGTTAAATATCTTCTTTAGTTTTGACAAAAAAAAATTATACAGACTTATAGATGGCAACGTTTTGCTGATTTTCGCACTCCTTTTTGCAACGTCAAATAAAAGTGGATTTTTAGGAGGCAATATCTCTAGTTATATCAATGCCATGGGTTCAAAAATTTCCACAGTGTAGCATCTATTCCCAGTACACAAATATGTAAAATATGGCAAATATGTTTTTATTAGGGAGCTGTGGCTGTTTAAAATTGCTAATTTATTTGACGAAGTTGTCTGTGACACCAACTTTGAAGGCCAATTATGACCAAAGTTATGCAGGTAGAGAGCTGATTTGGGCAAGCTCTCCTCACATAGTGCTATTGGTACAATAAACAGCAAGCATGTCAATTTTATGGTTGTCCAGAAAATACACAGCAAAATCCTAAAAAAGCCAAAATTTCATGAAATTTGACATCAAAATGCCGAAGTGTGACGACCTGTAAATTCTTGAAATCTTCACCATCTTAAAACTTACATTCTTGGCTATCTTTGTTTCAAAGGTGGTTGTGGTGCAACTCTTCATTAAATAGTTATGAATTTTTTAGTAACGCCTTGTAAACGCTCGTTTTTCATTGTTTCTATGTGATTCCTTGCATATTGCAGGAGTTTCTGAGGCTGTAATCATAACATCAGATAACAGAAAGTCACTTAAAGATCTGCAATATTTCGATACATTGGTTATAGTACCATATATAGGTCAGGAAATGCCATATCAAACTTGTATGTATGAAATGTATTTAGCAAAATACATTATAGCCACATCATTACTTTTTCCAAACATTCAAATGTATCATGGTCAATACAGTGTACATTAGATTACTGATTTCAAGTTCATCATAGACAGTTTTGCTGCATTAACAGATTCCTCATTTAGGTTATGTCTGCGTCCAGTGGCAGTTGTGGGTGCTGGCATCTTAGAGATGACATGTTGTACAGGTACCCAGCAAACATCCTCTCTGTGTGGCCAGTAAAAACTTCTTGCTGGTCCACGTGGGTGCATGAAAATTAATCTGATGTCATCGGTGGCAAGACTGCTCAGATTAGGACTTGCCTCTCACTGAGACATGTTGAAACATGTTAACAAAACTGATGAATGATGACATAATCTCAACCACTGGATGGCATTGGAGGACTTACAAATTGTTTATTTCCCCAAATTGACATTTATAATTGTGCATACAATAGCAGTTTAATTAACCCTCTGTTAACCAAGTACCTTTCCAACTGTGTAAAAATCATTTCCCTAGGCAAATATGTTGATTATGGGCCAATATTTGGAAAAAAAATTGTAAAAAAAAAAAAAATTCGACCCTTTGGCCCATTTTTTTCCAAAATGTAGCAGATCTGCTACATTGGGTAATATCACGAATGGAAAAATTAAAGTGACGGACCATTCAAGTTATTCTCAAATGTTTATTTGGCAATAAGAAACAAAACTAGCAGGGTTTCCAGGCTGTTAACCCTTTCACTTTATATAGCAGATATGCTACGGTGGTTAATAGAGGGTTAAAGTGTTCCTAATTTTGATAAATGACCTGCTATATAATAGAAATAGCCCAGGATGTAGAAAGGTTGATACTTGTAGGTACCCATTTCTCTGCCAGATTCACATAATTATTATATAGGAAAATTCATGTTTGTGCTCAATATATCTTTTGACAGAAAAATACATATGCAGGTTTGAATCCCCTCTGCGGTTTTTGTTATCCCGTGGGACATGAAATTGAGGCACATTGTATCCAGTGTTCTACACTGGAAAAAGAGAGAGAAACCCCAAAGGAACAGGGAACACCTTGGTGTGGACTTTCAGACACCAATGGTTGTTAGGATCAGATCTTAAATTTGTATTAACATTAAAAAACAGTTAAAAAACGAGCATTTATAAGGTGTTACTAAAAAATTCATAACAATTTAATGAAGAGCTGCACCACAACCACCTTTGAACCAAAGATAGCCAAGAATGAAAGCTTTAAGATGGTGAAGATTTCAAGAATTTACAGGTTGTTACACCTTGGCAATTTGATGTCAAATTTCATGAAATTTTGGCTTTTTTAGGATTTTGCTGTGTATTTTCTGGACAACCATGAAATTGACATGCTTGCTGTTTATTGTACCAATAGCACTATGTGAGGAGAGCTTACCCAGAAAAAAATCACCTCTCTACCTGCATAACTTTGGTCATAAATGGCCTTCAAAGTTGGTGTCACAGACAACTTCGTCAAATAAATTAGCATTTTCAAACTGCCATAGCTCCCTAAGAAAAAGAGAAAAGCCATTGAAAATGTGCTTGCCTAGTTTACTGGGCCTAGATGCTACACTGTGGACGATTTTGAGGCAATGGCATAAGTATAACAGGAGATATTGCCTCCTAAAAACTCTGTTTTATTTGATGTTGCAAAAACGAGTGTGAAAATTCGCACAACACTACCATCTTTATTATTTTTTTCTGCCAAAACTAATTGACATATTTAACTGAAATTTGGCACACATCCTATGAAGTATATTACCTTTCTGAGATAATTTTTTTAGACAAATCTGAGATGGTCAGGTGGGAGGCATTTGTTGAATTGACACGGAATGACCCTAATGTCTTGACTGCTGTGTGAGCCATAGCGTATAAAATTAAGTTGCTCTTTGGATATACCCACCTATTTCGCTAGTAAGCTAACTAACGTTAACTAAAGAAAACCTTTGTAAATGATCATCATATTAAGGCGATATGATTTGTTTCTTGCCCCAACTTGACTAACTTTACCAGCTGTCATAGGCATGAGCTTATCTGAGGTTTCGCGGCAGTTTTGTCCGACCGAACTGAACTTTTACATTTTTGGTACGTTAGCTAATTTGGTAGCAAGTTCAAAAGCAATGGCTTAAGTACAGCTTGCTGGCTAGTGAACCTATGGTACCTATGATGCCTATTGGAGAAGTTTTTATAGCTCTGATGTGTCACTTTCAATGCCTTCGCATGCAGAGGATCTGTTTCAACATTGATGACCCGCTTATTTTACCTAAAGAGCAAACAGACAGTTCGGGTCTGAGACGTGTTATTTCATGGCTAGTTTTAGCTGCATTATCTTGTTATGTGTGCAATCGCGTATAACGTTACTTTTCAGATTATAAAGCAAGCCATCTTCCTACCTAGCTGATGCTAGTTAAGGGGAATCTTTGTAATCATTGCAATACTAAAGTGATGTGATTTGGTTTTTGCCATTATGGAAAAAAATTGCATGTCTGACCTCCCAATTTTTTCGGCATTAACTCTGAATCACCTTGACTGGATGTACGCTTTACATTTTTAGACACCCGAATGTTCCTCCAGCCACCCAGACATCACGGTAAGCCGATCAAAGTCATCAAAACTTCTCTCATTGCCATGTGGGTTTAGGGAATTGCAAGTTCGCCGGCCTCTCCCGAAACATGCACACTGATCTCTAATCATTCAAATACATTATGTTGTGATGTCAAAACGTGACTGAGTTGGAGAGTGCCTTGTGCAAAAGGATTTGAATGGGTATGAATCATTTCACATCTCTGATTAGGTACTAAACAACATCATATTGCTACAGTAAGGTATAGATATGGCAGCTGTACTGCAGGTTACAAGTAGTTTTCAGAAATTTCACAGGGAAGCTGCATTAAATGAAGATATGGTAGTTCAGGGTAAAATTGATGCCTTTTGGAAATAATTTGTTTTGCTTTCAGTGGAGTTGTATTTCTCTTTGTAATCTGACATTAGGAAAGAATAGAAAAGCCCTTTAATCATTTAAAATCTGATATACTGGTTTTTTTTTATTTTTGCTAATCATTATTCAAATGTGCCAAACAATTGCTAATCAATCAATTGCTAATCAAAGGGCCATTTTGCCCCACGTATGGGGTAATAGGGCCCACCTCCATGGGGTAAAATGGACCCACCTGGTCCATTTCGCCCCAACTCAGATTTTTGATATGAAAAGCACATGGTAGTAACAAAATCAAGAAACCAGGGTTTTAAACAGCAGGTACAACAGATTTATCAAAATTTGAGCTTCAAAACTTAATGATTCACATGCATCTGCATCGGCAGGAAGACTGTTCAGCAGCAGTTACAAGATTTCTAAAAATAAACTTAAATTAAAACTTAATGATTAACATGCAACTTGCATGGGCAGGAAGATTGTTCATATTCATGATGAAGATGAAAGAAAAAAGCATGCCTGTAAATATCAATTAGGAAAGAATTTTAACTATTAAAAAATACCACTTTGAGCCATAACCTCTGCCTACGCCTATTATGTACTATATTTTTATTGTTGCAAACAACCCTCCTGTATAAATCTAAAAATTTGAGGTTTCAACATTTGAATATGAATTGCAAGTGTACATAAAGCCCGAGGAGCATTATGGTCCAAACCGATGGGGCAAAATGGAGCACCGGTTCATGTCAATGAAAAATATGCTATTTTTCATTGACACCCTATGCTCCCAAATCTCTTGCGGGACTGGCGACTTCAAAGTCACTTGATATGTAGCCTGGGCTATTATCTTTAAATGCATATATCAGATATTTGAAAACTACCATCACTGTGGGAACCCCTTGACTAGAAATATGATCCTACCTTAGATCAGCAGGGTTAAAAAAACCTCCTCTCACTGTCGGTCTGCATGCATTGTAGATACAGCTGTGCAACTTTGCGTAGTTATCACCGCAGCTGTACTCTGTAATGCTACAGAAGCCCAACAGATGGCAGCACCTCCTTCCCTGTTTTTTCTGCTGTTCCATTATGCCTCGTGGTGTCATTGTGCCCCACGTTCCCCTACTTTCCAAATCTTTGGTGAGGTTCGCTGATATTTCGCCGCTATTTTCTTGCAACAAAACATCGCGACCAATTTTCAATGCAAGCATTGAAATTTCTTGTGTTCTTTCAAAGCTTTTGTGATGCATTGCAAACGCTTGAGATACCTTGTGATGGTCGGCGAACTTCGTTGATTTTTCTTGCAATACTCCATAATTTCCATTGCAAATACTTCGCAAGTGATCGCTATTGGCAGTGGGACTGGGGCTTTACGTGGAACCAGGAAAACGAGATGTGCAAATGTTTATATGAGTCCAAAGTTACTTGAAAGTGATATGAGCAGTGCAAAGTTATACAGCTAATGTTCCGTGTGCCTTCCCTTGGCTACTGACTCCAATCGATTCGTCTCACATTAAATGTAGAATTTATTAACGAAACCCGTTTTCTATATAGCACTGGTTCCAAAAAGACCCATATCTAGTAGACATAATCACGACACAGGCTTCGGCGCCTCATTTCCCTTCAAGTAGCTAAATAACCTGTGCTGTCGCTTGAAATAGTTGCCCACAGGGACTCCGAAAAGCCTAAAGGGCAAAAGTAGGCAAGCAAAATGAATTCAGAGCGCTCGTATTATTTCTGTGCAACGTCATCTTAGTAAAAGTAAACTCACGTTAAGTGATTGGGATCAATTACTTGGTAATGTTGCCTTTCAATCGTCTGTCCTGTTCGTTTTTCAGTGGGTGGGTGGTCCGACTTCAATGACCACATATCCGCCCAAAGCGCATCGTTATTAAGTCGTCAGAATCCTCAACTGTTTTTCTGTTGTTGTTTTGGACATTCTTTATTACTAATTCGAAAAGTCAGTGTCTATGAGAATGGTGAATGAACTTGTCACCCGAAATGAAAGGATTTGGTTTTTCGTAGACCTATGTTTTTATTCAGGCTGTCGCTCAGCGTTCTACGTGGGCTATAGTAGCCTAATATGTTAGTTTCCAGATGTGTGGAATATGGGCATCGGTGGTATAGAACAGTCACTATCTAATTTCATAGTTGCAAGCGCATTTTCTGTTGAGACTGGTAGAACCTAAAATCAATGTTGGCAAGACGGGAGGTAGAGCTGAAAATTCCTGTTTGACTTAATTGTCTCGATGTCGCCTTAAAAACGTAGTCTTTGTTGGCAGTAGCTACTGTGAATTGACATCGCAGTGTGTCAATCTCTCTCCTGTTTAAAATCAATCTAGCTCACGGAACAGTTGATGTCGCTCTGGTTGCAACAAACTTAAATTAATAATAATCCAGCCGGGTCATCCAAATAAGACGACTGTTCTTTATGCAGAATTAAAATACCAGAGGTCTAATTGAACGGATGTATTGGTTTAACCTCCGCAAAAAGTTAGCATAGTAAGTAGGAGACGGTTTAATTTTCTCAAGATTTGAGCAATGGCCGCGTATGTTTCTTTTAATAAATACGAACTGTCGCGGGTAAATGAGAAGTTATCTCAGCATTAAAAATGTTTTATTGAAAGATTTAGAAAGTGCCACAGTCATCAACCTGACGTGCACGTCACCTTCCTTAGCTTGATGTAATTCATTTATGTTTTAACAAAACAAGCACCGGAAACCATCTGAGGAAGGCTAACAGTATTAAAATCTGTAAGTAGAAGGCCCAGCCAAAGTTCGGTAGGCCCACCCAAAATGGAAATCCTGGCGCCATGCCTGTAAGAAAGGGCTCATAAGTTATGATCGGGGATCAGGCCTAAGTGCACGACGTCGATCAAACTGACAACAACGAGAAAGGAACTCTGCTGAGTGCAATGATGCCTCCCACAAGAGTCTATGAGAAATGGTTCAGGAATTACATAAAGGGTCATGGCTAAAGAGTAGGGGTGGGTCAAAATGTAACCAATAAAAAAGGAATACCTTACACAAGAGTCCATGCTAAACAGTTTATGGGTGATGAAAGGCAGGCAAGGCTAAAGTGGAGAGGTAAGGGGTCATTCCGCATGAAGTCAACCAGGGTTCCCATGGTCATAGTTATAGATTTTCTTCAAACTTTGATAGAATGTTGCTTTGGGTGCCAAATGAAGACATACAAAGTTTTAGCCCAGTCGGCCCTCTAGTTTTGATTTTCTGATAGGGTCAAAAAAGTGGGTGTGGCACCCTAGTTGGCAAAATTTGCATTTTTTCCATTTTTAACAGGCTGCAACTCTGAAAGTAATAAAGCTAACCCCATGATTTTTTCAGGAATTATTCTCTAGGCACTGTACTACGCTTTATTTCCAATCAGAGTAGTTTTAACTCTTTTATTGTAGTTTTATAAGCTTTCAAAAATGCTACTTTTACAGACCAGTATGAAAACATTCAGGTTGGGGTACCATTTTCACACCCATCTGATGACATTTGTTGATTAGTGGTAACATCAGCTATTTGTAATTGTCAAGAGCTTTCTATCGCTACCAATCAATATTCTGTAGCATTTATAGTTCTTTGGTAATATTGAACCTTATTTTACCCCGGTGACTCTTTTTCGGCCCCTTTTTTCAGGATGTGGGTATCCTTAAATTTTAATGAAATCTATATTTTTGGAAAGCTCTTGATATGCACTGTCACCAAAATAAATTTCATTATGGAACTAGCATACCTTCATTAAAAAAAAATGTTGAATCATTTTCTTCAATTTTCATCCTAAAATTAACCCTCTTTTAAGTCATCATTCACAATTCTCAACATTTTCAGATATTCCTGCCCCAAAAAATGTAATGTAAAATTTTCAGTTTTACCTCAATATTTCCTCTTTTTTAAATGTAAGAAGTATACAAAAAAGACCCCACCCCATCACCGTGATGTTGAAAATTGTGAATGGCCCCTTAAACTGCTTTATTTCTTACCAGTACCATTGCAATCAGAACAGACTAATGAATTGGTAAAGGTAAACATTTATTACACATTACGGAATGAACAGCTGTGATGATAGCCTTTAAGTCTTTGGCACTCAAACTCGACAGGGAGATTTTTCAATTGTGGAGCCTCTGGCCTGAGGCGGAGCTGGATCAATCCCCCCATGGAGTCCAGACACTGGTGGTGGTGGCGGCTGATGAAGATGAAGCAGATGAACCTGCAGAGGCTGGGCGGTGATGGGGTGGAGAAGGGAGTGCGAGATGGCAGCCTGCATGTGTTAGAAGCAGAGAGACATATTTAAAAAGACGGCCCCGCCAGGATAGGCCAACATTTTAGGTGTATCGTGGTGTTATTGAATGGATGAGATCAGGTGATGATTCAATAAACGGCCCCGCATCATCAGAGCTAGAAAGAAAGCATGTATTTGGAGTGAAAGCAGATTGAATTAAAATAAACTGGCGAGAGCATGCAAAGGAGATTCTTTCTGAATGAACATGTCCTAAGCTTCATTACAAGTGTCGCTTTTTTCTAAATTACTTGGCGAGTCTATGAAACTCATAATCAGAAAGAGTGTACCTTCCAGGTCCAGTAGTATTTGGTGCAGAGATGATTAAGAAATGGTTCAGGGGTCATCTTTATTCTGGGGCCGCTGAAATAAAGATGGGTTTCAGACTGGGCAGATGATGGATGCTGATCACAAAGATCAGTCAACCTCTCGAACAGTTTACTACAGGACTTTATGAAGCCTGCCTGTATGATGGCTACTGGTGGCTGGCAGTTGTCTTGGATACATCTGGGAAATATCAGGACGTCAATGCAAAATTCACGCATCCTCACGCACTAACACGGAGGTTTCAGTGGCCCCAGTGTATAAATAGCATTTGTCATGTTCCCCTGAACCATTTCTTAATCATCTCTGCACCAAGTGCTGCAGGATCTGGAAGGTAGTACACTCTTTATGATTATGAGTTAGACAGAATCACCAAGTGGTTTAGAAACCAGTGACTCTTGTAAGTTACTGGTAAGAACTACAGCAGCTTAAGGGGCCATTCACGATTTTCAACATCACGGGTGGGGTTATCTGTGTAAACTTCTTGCATTAAAAAAATAAAAAAAAGGAAATATAGAGGTAAAACTGATTTTTACAGTACATTTTTTGGGGGGAGGAGGATCTCAAAATGTACTGTTTCTATACTTGTCAAAATGTTGAGACTTGTGAACGACCCCTAAAAGGGGAATGATTTCAGGACAAAAATTTAATAAAATAACTCAATACTTTCTAAATGAAGGTATGCTAAAGGGAATTTAATTTATTTTGGTCGCAGTGCATATCAAGAGCTTTCCAAAAATATAGATTTTATTCAAATTGAAGGATACCCACATTCTGAGAAAAGGAGTTGAAAAAGGGTCACCCTCCACAAGGGGGTAAAACAAGGGTCAATATTACCAGAGTTATAAATGCTACAAAATAATAATTGGTGGCTATAGAAAGCTTTTGACCATTACAAATAGCTCATATTACCACAAATCCACATATGTCAGCAGATGGGTGTGAAAATGGCACCAAAAAATGTGCATGTTTTGAGACCGGTTTGTAAAAGTAGCATTTTTGAGAGCCTATAAAACCACAATAAAAGGGTTAAAACTACTTTTATTTGTAATGAAGGGTTGTACAGTGCCTAGAAAACAAGTCCTGAAAAATCATGGTGTTAGCTTTATTACTTCCTCAGTTACAGCCTGTTAAAATGTAAAGAATAAAATTTCGCCAACCGGGGTGCCACACCCACTTTTATGACCCCCCAGAAAATCTAAACTAGTAGGCCGATTGAGCCAAAACTTGGTATTTTCTTCATTTGCCACCCAAAGCAACATCCTATTAAAGTTTGAAGAAAATCCATGACTATGCCCATGGAATTTGTCTGAAAATTGGTTGATTTCATATGGAATGACCCTAAAGCAAACCATCAGCAATGAACAAAGAATCTGCTGAGTGCAATGATGTCCCCCAGAAGCGTCATTGACAACTGGTTTATGAGTTACAAAAGGGATAGTGGCAAAATTTCTGCCCACTTATGAAATGGATTCAAGATGATGTACGTAGAATTCAGAAATTGGAAGAAACATGGCAAACGAAATTCAGCATAATTAATTGTAAAGCTCTACATGTTGGAAATAGTTATATTAGACAGGATTACTTCATGAGAGGTTTAAAGCTGGAATGTACCCTACTTGAAAAAAATCCGGGAGACGCTGACCAAACCCTTACAGGCTCTAGCCACTGTGCTATACCTGTTAAAAAGGTCAATTGGATGCTGCAATATATGGCTTAAAGTATTGAATAAAAATCTAAGGCAGTTATTCTTATCTTGCACAATACTTTGGTCATACCGTACTTATTGTGTGCAGTTTTAAAGTAATAGTTCACCCAAAAATTAAATTCAGTCATCATTGACTTACCGTTATGCTGATGAGAAGTCCAGTGTAGTTTTTTATTCCTCAAAGTGCAGCTGGAGTCTCGGAGTTTTCCTCCTGCACCACAAATCCATATAACGAGTGTCTATGGTTACTGAAAAGAAAAGGTCCATAAAACTACACAAAAACTTTTTAATATTCCTCCATACTGCTCGTCCGCTGCAATCCAAGTGTCCTGAAGGGGTAACATCCAAAGTTTACCCGAAACGACGTCATTTAGTACAGTTTTATAGCCTATTATTCACTCTAGTATGTTTGCCTGGAGGCGCGCTCGCGCGTTCATGTGGTTCTCCCGAGCAGCGGCGTTCACTACGGTAGCCGTGCCAGACAACGTTCAACGAGAATCGCGGAAGACGCAACCCTGTGTTTACATCCTGCTGAGAGCGACACGAGCAGGGATCTGCCTGCATGTGATTTGAAACTTTGGAAGGAAAAAAGAAAAATGTCCGAGGACTTCAATGTTGAGGAAGAGCACGAGTTCTTTGCTGAGCCTTTTCTCTTTGAGCCGGAGCACACGGACGAGGAACTCAGACAGATGAATGAAGCAGCCGCAGCTTGACCAGAGCCACAATCAGCAGCGGATTACAGACCTAGGGCATCGGAAACAAGGTGGTGTAAATGTTGAAAACGTAAAGCTATGCTAACCGAAGAGGAGAGCCTTTGCTGTTTAGATTGGGATTTGTTGATGCCACTGCTGGAGGATCTCAATATCTCCGTTGATGAGACTGAGAGCACTGCCCAAAGTCAATGTATTACCGAAAACCCGGATTATCCACCATTACTGACCCGTGGGGTTCTCGAGATGTTTTTCCACGTAACTAAAATCAACTGGAAAAAGAGGCCAAGACCGCAGGGACCAAATGGCACGCTCTCTGTAGAGTAAGTTCCATTGTACAGTATGTGTTAAACGTCTTTTGTTTTGATGCCACCCGATTTACAATATTTTTGTATTTTGTGCTGTGCCCAGTGCTAAACTATTTCTTTATTTACTTTTTTCACAGTCAGTGCAGGTTGGTGGCATACCGGGTGGTATTGGAGTGAATCCTGAAAGGCGAGAGACTCGGCAAGGACAATAGAAAAGTTTTACCAGCCTGTGTTGTTACAAGTATCCGTGACTGCTACCATTCTCCAGATGGATTGTATACTGGATTCAACGAGGCAGAAGAGGCTTTTGAACGGATCTGAAGACAATCAATCTAGAGACATTCTCACTGACTCATTTTTATATTACCTCATAGTATTTCATCTGGGACTTTTTCCAATTACATCACAAAAAAGTACTGCCAAATTATGAATAATAACAGGCATGGAAACTATGCTGCTGAACATCTATATTTTTATTAGAAACGATATTGCTAAAGAATAAAGAAAATGTGTAAAATGGAAGATATTTTACAATGTTTATTGTAATTGTTAACGTTTGTTAGTATTGTGTGGTTTGTAATATAAAACAACAGTAACCAACCACAAAACTAAGTTGCATTCACTACTCACTCCAAGGGATAGCATATTGCAGGTGTTACAAAATTGGATCAATAGTAAAGTAAGTACTGTAAATAAGTCAATATTTGGCTCAGAATCACAAGCACACATTTTGCATATGACTTGCAAAGCTGCTCCTTTGACTGGAGATTTATCTTAGACCTGGGCACCAACTGCAATACAGACATGCCACCCACACATAAATGCAGTGTTCTATTTATGTACAGATATAAGGGCCTCATTTTCGAATGGTAGCTGACTAGTAGGGTCCATAAGCATATATGCCATAAGCAGGACTTTTCTGGTGGCTTAGTAATGGACAATGAGGACCTTTACAGTTTTTTTCACTCAAACTTTATTTTTTAACAGAAATTTAAACCAACGTCACCTCATTTGGAAAACAACTAAAAACAAGATAATTGCAAAAATAAAAAAGGCAAAAATAAGCATGGCATGTTTGTGTTTGTCTGACTTGACATTTCACATGTTGATGCAGAAACCAATTTGTGCATCCCATACTAACTGCTAAACTGTGAAGCATGTTTTAGTATGGCTTCCTCTTTTGCAGATTTTGGTTTTTGAGCTATGTTTGTTGGTAGTGGGGGAATAGAAAAATGTGACTGTGGGTCTTTCAACTTGATCTTGGGGTCCAGGCGTCTCTGCAGAACTTGCACCACCATATTTTGCTGGAATGTTTGTGTAGTTGGCACATAGATCTTTTTGGCGACCCACTCTTTGGTTTGTTTTGGGTAAACCACATTAAATTGCAGTTTTCCTGAAAAACAAAAGAAAAAAATTGGACACATAGAAAACGTTGGTGATACAACATATACATAATATCGACCATTCAAAATATTTACCAATTTTACTTTGCAAGGAAGGAACAAAGAAATTATATCTACATAATTATAAACCATGCACTTGTAATTTGGAAAAAAACAATGTTAAATTACTTGTGTGGGTAATGTCTCTTCAATTGTGTAATACTCGAATTTAGACCACAAATTACTATATTAATCATGCAGACTGACGTCTTAGTGCAACGGGCCTGATTTGTTTCAGCTCACATAAAACAGGTGTGCCTCTCATCAAAGGTTACACGTAATGTGTTGTTTTTGCCATCAGAAGTCAGTAAGAGGACATGAATCAATACATGACAGTGAGCAATTAACTAAAGCCCACTGGGTTTGTAAAGAAGGACACAAAAAAAAAAATGCAGATGGAAACATTATTTTCTGAATAAATCTGCTACTGTATCGTGACGGTGTTTTGATGCCGTCGTTGCCTTCTGATAATGGTTTGCTGTGTTGCTAATAGCTGGCACATAAGCATGTGCAACTTTTGCAATAATCATCATTTGTTGGTACACGCGATCCATTTTGGCTGACTAGCTAAATTAGTCGGTTAACACATTACTTTTGGTCACTTGAAGGTTCTGTGACTCAGTGCGAAAATGAATGGAAACAGCTTAAAATGTCAGAGATCTATTCGATACACCAATTTGATCGCATAACAGCATGTGACGTCTCTACGCAATACTTTTTATTCGCTTTAATGCCGTTAGATGGAAACGCATTTTCACCTGCTTTTTGCGCATGAATATTTTTGGCGAACTTCAGATAGTTTGATTGACAAGTGGATGGAAACATAGCTAGTGATGTTCTCTTTCCCCAATCATTATAACACTTATATGCAACCTCCAGGTGTTATTTCACAGTCCCTAAGCAAAATGAACAGAACTAAAAGACTCGTGATAATAGTCCAAAATTATGTGAAAATGCACATATTCACTGTCAGAAACAAGGACAAAACTCCATAATAGTCCAAAATGATGTGGAAATGCATAGTTTTTGGTGAAGTAACATCAAACATCCTGTAACATTACCACGTTTGTGAAAAGGGTATATAAATATACAAACATATAAGTTTTATAAAAGGTCTGTAAAGTACATACCTCTGTCCTTAGTTGTAACACGGTTGGCACAGCTGTAGTCTTCAACAAAGGTCTTCGTTTAGAAACTTTAAAATCCTCCGGTGAAAAGTGGTCGCTACAGACCCGGAGACTATGGACATTGACGGTTTTGATATCGCAACGAAGAGCTATCAGCCATAGCTGTAGTCTTTCAGGGTCCTGAACTGGTAGTTTGTGGAAAGTCACGGATCTCCTGAACGCACGCTTCATTTGGTTGAAGCATCCAGGAAAGGAACACACTACAACCATCTTTTCATATTAATTTACCGGTGCAGTTGAAAAAAAGAATAAATTTCTGAGTGACAAAAACCAAAAATGTCTTATTACTTCCAACTCGGGGAGCAGCTAACTTTGCTCTCGTTGACTTCACTCTGCTTTATTGGTTCTCGTGTCGCTCTCAGCAGAGTGTAAACACAGGGTTTTGTCTTCCGCGATTCTCGTTGAATGTTGCCTGGCGCGGCTACCAGAGTGAACGCTGCTGCTCAGGAGAACCGCGTGAACGCGCGAGCGCGCCTCCAGGCAAACATACTAGAGTGAAAAATAGGCTATAAAACTGTACTAAATGACGTCATTTCGGGTAAACTCTGGATGTTACCCCTTCAGGACACTTGGATTGCAGCGGACGAGCAGTATGGAGGAATTTTAAAAAGTTTTTGTGTAGTTTTATGGACCTTTTCTTTTCGGTAACCATAGACGCTCGTTATATGGATTTGCGGTGCAGGAGGAAAACCCCCCGAGACTCCGGCTGCACTTTGAGGAATAAAAAACTACACCAGACTTCTCATCAGCATGAGGGTAAGTCAGTAATGACTGAATTTCATTTTTGGGTGAACCATTCCTTTAAGGACCGTACTACGAGACAGAGAAGGTTCAAAGAAGACCCACAAAGTTAATTCCTAGTATAAAAGATAAAAGCTATTTGATTCAATTTTATTTGTATAGCATTTTTAACAGAGAGACTGTCACAAACATGCTTTACAGTGCGGAAACAATGAATAAATAAATGAATGAATAAAAGGGGCAGTGCCCAGCCTAATCCCCACTATAGCAAATGAGCCAAAAACTCTCAGTAGAGAGAAAAACTCCCCAGTGGGAAGAAATCTCAGGAGGAACCCAGCTATATTGGGGAAGCCCATCCTCCGCTGGCTAGCTAATTAATAATAAAATAAAGTTATAATAAAATAAAATAATAAATGAGTTCAATTAAAGTCCATTAAAACAGCCATGCAGTGGCATTTGTAGCTCCAGGATGCAAGGCAAGGATGGAGCAGAACTGGATCAGGACTGGATAAGTACAGCAGGACAGCAGCAGCTAGCGCTCATGGTGAGGGACAGAGCTTGGATGGTCCATGGAGTTATGTAGGGAAAAGATCCCCAGAAAAAGACACATAAAAAAGTTGGTTAAGGCACTGGATGAAACTACTGCAAATTAATAAAAAAATTCTGTCCTGTGTCAGGTAGCAAATAACAATTCAGGAGCAACTAGTCGAGAAACAGTCAATACTCCTCCATCCACTTACTGTAGCACAGAGGCCCTACAATAATACCAGGGTGTAAGATCAAGTGGATTTTCTTAACACTAGCCACCATAAGTATCATGCGGACTTTCCCAGTGACTAAGTCTGTGGCTTGCCCCACTGGCACCGTTAATGCATCCTCAGTGCCACTGGTTCCACATGGATTTGCTTCACACTACCACCAGTACCTTATCGGCCTCCCCAGTGGCTAAACGTGTGTTTACTGGCGCTCAACTACACGGTTACAACTATGCAACTACAACAATTTTTTTATTGCTATATAAGTTTTCCTATTGGGCTATTTACTAGCGCGCAACAAAAACAGGGGGTTCCCAGAATTTAATGTCTCTTTTAGTGAGACAACACGTGCTTTCTGGGCAATTTACCCAAGAAAATGCCCCGAATAGGAGTTCTCAGCATTGAGGATGTGGAACGCCTGGTCGAATTCGTACGTAAAAATACCTTCATCTACGACTGCACTCGATCTGATCATATGGACGCCGTAAAATTGCATTGCAAGCAATGCCGCAATTCCAGTCGCAATAATGTCCTCAGCCAACCAACGTACTAGTGTTGAATGGACTGGTGCCATGATGGAAATGCCCGAGGACACCAGGCCCAAACTAGAAATTTGTTGTCGTGTGTCGTCAATAAACACCCCTAGCGAAAAAAATATTTTTTGTTGTTGTCGCATAGTTGTTGTCGCATAGTCGCAGCCGCGTAGTCAAAGCGCCAGTAAATGCAGCTTAAGGCTGCAGCGAGCCCCAGTAGCACCATTCAGGCATGCTCAGTGTCACTGGTTCCACATGGATTCATTCAACACTGGCTTCCAATACCATCTGAACCTACCATGAAACTAGGCTGTAGTCAGTCTCATCAGAACCAAATAAATATAATTAACTAATGACAAATTAATTAAGCATAGGCTTCACTAAAGAGGTAGGTTTTCAGCTTGCTCTTGAAGACAGAGAGTGTGTCTAAAGCTTGAATTTGTCTCGGGAGAAAATTGGCGCTTTGTACGAGAATGCTCTGCTCCAGATGTTAAAGGCCCAATATGTAATTCTCTGCCGCTAGAGGGCGCTTAACCAAACAATAACAAGAGGCCGAGTTTGATGACGCAATGGGATCGCCTGGAATCATGGGAGTTAGTGTCTTCATCAATTTACACGCACCGCTGACAGCTAAATTCTCCGACGTGACTCAAACAGGAGCGGCGAAACCATGTACATGGACGAGGTAAGATTATATTTCTTTACTTTTATAAAACTTCATCTTATTTCATTCAAATAAAAAAAATAATGTAAGGGATAATGATAAGTCGGTCGTTTACAGCGCTTATGATGTGCTGCAGGTCAGAGGCTGAGATAAGGGGCTGGGGCCAGCTCATGTTGCCCATCTTTGTAGAGAATAATAACAGATGTGAACACTATGTTGCTGAATGCAAATGCTAAAGGTAACAGATATCGAGGAAATGCCTCTATCAGCTGGCAATGTACGCTTCCAGTTGCTCCTGAAGCTTCCTTAGCAACGATGTGCTCAACAGACCAGGTGGCCAGCGGTTATCTGTCGAGACACGCTGATAGACCAAACTGAATCGAGCATTCAAGGGAGCCATGTTCTAACTGCAAGTAATGTAGCTAACGTAGCAGTGACTTCTCATAACGCACAAACGATGTGCCGTACACATCAGCTTTCTGTTTGTCATGCGGCATCACAAGAAAAATGTTTTGAAGTGGAGTAACGTTACGTTGATGTTACCATCTTGGCTTGAAACTCTTTGGCAATGGCGAAGCATGCGTGCGTGGAGGGTGATTTTCTCAGTCTCCTGCACTCTTTGTGTTGGGAGTGACGTCAAATATGCGACGAAAAGAAACGGCCTGGGTCCCTACATTGATAATACAGATATCTCTGTCTTTGATAATCATTGAATACTTCACGGATAATGTAAGTACACAACACCAAAACATATATAACATATCTATATATTTTATAGATCTTTTAATTGGGAAATTTTACGTATTGGGCCTTTAACTCCGGATGTATTCGGAATTTTCAAATATTCAACACCTTGTGAACAAAGTAGTCTTGGCAGGAAGTCTTGGAAGGAATGAGAAGACAGTGAAGATATTCTGGGGCCAAGTCATTTAGAGCTTTGTAAGTTAGCAGTATCATTTTAAACACAATTCTAAATTTTACAGGCAGCCATTGAAGATTTTTGAGCTCTGGGCAAATGTGATCATATTTCTTTGTCCTTCTCAGAACCCTAGCGGCAGCATTCTGCTCTAATTGAAGACGTTTCAGGGTAGAGCAAGTTCAACCAGACAGTAAGACGTAACAATAGTCCAGCCGAGAGGACACAAATGTGTGAATAATTTTTTCAGCATCCTGAAGGGACATTATATTGCTTAGATATGTTTCTGAGATGTAAAAAAGCCACTTGAATAATGTTGTTGATATGAGCCTGGAGAAAGAGGTCTGAATCAAGAGCGATGCCAAGGTTTATAACAACAGCTTTGGCAGAAAGAGAGAGGCCATCTAAGTTGAGAGAAAACTTAATGAATGAGTCTCAGAGATTTGGGACCTAAAACCAATATTTCAGTCTTTTCTGGATTTTGTGAGAGAAAATTGTGTTATTCATGCTTTAGCAGGTGAAAGGCAAATCTCTAATCTATACTTAACTCCTACTGTAGGTGCCGTGTGCATGCATGTTTTGCTCACGTAGATGGTGTCAAACGGTACTTGCACTCACCCTCAGTCGTCTCGGACCCCTCATCTCATGATCAGTTTGGGTTGCTGTCCGGAATCTGTCACGTACTGGCTGTAACCAGATGTGGTGCTCTTGAGCTGCCATAGTCGCTTGTGGCTGCCTTAAGCGGGGTCGGTCAGTGACAGTGCCTGTGTTCCATTCTCGGATAGACAGCCGACTGATTGTTGAACAGTGACAATGCAAATGACGCACTACCTCTCGGCGGCTGAGACCTGTTCGTAACATTCTAATGGCTCTTTTTCTCACTTCTGTGCCACAAGCTGTGCCATTTTCTTGATGCAGTAGCATTTTTCATTTTTTTTTGTTGGCTTTATGTAGACTATCGACCACATCCAAAAGAACAAGTCAAATGTCACTGTACACATCTCAAACAGCTCAATGTTTGTTATTACCATGGACTGTATAAAAATATGGACGAAGCTACTGTGACGTCACCCATTGGTTTCAGAATACCATAAAGCAATTTGAATTGCGCTATGTTGTCATTTTGAAACCGGATGTGATTTATATTGGACGAGAGCGTGTATTGAAGATCCGGGGAGGACCGTGGTTCTGGATCTGACTGTATCAGAGGAGGAACAGAGGATTGCCACGCCCCTAAAGCATATTCTGGCTTTATCCTTTATTCTAATCTATATGAGACCATACTTTACAAAAATGAACATCATGATATATCGAAGGAGACTTGAAACTTGCTACAGCTACCATAAAATAAAGTGAAAAATCATTATTTAAATGAAAAATCAGGTGGGAAAGTAGGGTCATTTTCTCATGGACTTCTATAGCATTGAACTTCTTTCTGCAACCACCAACATTGCCATATGCTGGCCATTAAATAGAATGCCATTCTACGGTAATTCCGCATGGACTTCATTTTTCAGACCAGGGTGCTGCGTCCATCTTTTTATACAGTCTATGGTTATTACTGAAGTGCTTGGCGCTTTCACGTGGCGCGCGTCAGAATTACAATACCACAAGCTTTTCTTTATTTCCACTCGTGCCTCACTGGAAAAGCAATCCATTCTTCAATTCAGTCAATTCTTCAATTTGCCGCAACTACAGTATATACCTCACCCTAGCGTTTCTTTTGGAGTTAAGTATAGTTACCTGATCGTTTTCACTTGGCTTAAAAGATGTATAGAGCTGCATGTTGACTGTGTAGCAGTGGTATTTCACATCATGTCTACTTATGATATTTCCAAGGGGAAGCATGTACAGAGAAAAAAGAAAAGGGCACAGAACAGATCCTTGAGGTAGTCCAAAGTTTACCTTGGAATACTCTGAAGATTTGTTATTTATCTGGATGAACTGCGATCTACCAGACAGATAAGACTTAAACCATGAAAGGGCAAGTCCAGAAATACCAACTGATTTTTTTAGTCTACAAAGAAGAATATGGTGATCTATGGTAAAGGCAGCTCTTAAATGAAGATATACAAAAACAGAGATGCAGCCACTATCCGTGAAGAAACATAGATCATTCATTTCAATGGTGAGAGCTGTTTCAGTGCCATGATGCTTTCTATCGGCAGGCTCACCGAGTGGTCATTGGTGTTCATTGATGTTATAAAAAAAACCATCATAGAAAAGTATGCTTTCCAGGGGGTTTTATAAGTCACTTTGATGTAGCCATTGATTTGAATAGGATGCCTCAATTTTTCGGTATTAATCCACCGCCGGAAATGGAAAAGGGATTGTTTTCGCCATGTTTTAGTCTTTTTTTTTTAAGATTATTTTTTTGGGAATTTTTCCTTTATTTGATAGTTATACAGTGTAGAGAGACAGGAAAATTGGGGAGAAGAATGGGGGAAGACATGCAGCAAATGACCCGAGCTGGATTCAAACCCAGGTCGCTGTGGAAAGGACATAGCCTTTATGGTACGCGCACTTAGACCGATGAGCCACCGGGACGCCCCATGTTTGTAGTCTTTTATTGCATTGTTATTGCATCAACTGGCCGGGAGGCTTTAAAACTGTCAAGTGGAAGTTTACACATGGATGTGGTTCAGCTGAAAAAAAAAAAATTTCCACGATGACTAAATGATAATAAAACCTGCTGGAAAGCATACTTTTCTATGATTTTTTTTTTTTTTTAATAACATTAACGAATACCAATGACTACTCGGTGAGTGTTACGTCTTTTCAAATGAACGTTTAATGTTGTTTTAGGACTGATTTCAGCCTGCCCATTGACGTTACATTGGCAGCTGACGGGGGCTAACAAAATGACCCAAACTTCTCCAAACAGAGCTTTTCGTCGAAATTTGCGCCTGAACCATTCTATTTCATGGTAAACCAGCGATAAATGAGGCTTAAAGTGCAAAATGGCCGGAGTATTCCTTTAACCAATGGTGGTCACGTGGCTCACCGCTGATTGTAGGCTCATCACTGGGTATTGATGAACCGAAATGGACCTAACCAAAGTCTGTTAACCAATGTCAACTCAATGGTGGACCCCTCCTTCCCCTAACTCACCCGACCCATGGTTAAAAATGGCGGCGCTAGTGAAAGGCAGCAACGTGCATTGAGGAAAGAGAGTTTTTAGGAACTGCATCAATTCCATTGATAAATTTGATGATGTAGAACTTTTTCGGGTGTCCGAGTGACGGCCCCAATTGCCGACACATTCTCCGCGATTGCTTTCCAAGCTTTTGCTTTATCTTTATTTGACGAGTCTAAAGTGAAGCTGGACAATATTATTGACTTCCTCTACAAAATGCCTTCAAACAGGGCTAATATTTCTGCATGAGAAAAGTCTCTCTTCCTTTGTTTTTTTTCTGCGTTCGCCATTGCTGCTGCCTGCCTATGATTGTGCAACGTAGTTACTGTATGCAGTATATTTTCTTTGGAGTATCTTATAATTTTAGTTGCTGTACTGATTTTGTGATACACAAGTTGAATACAGTAACCAGAGGATACAATAAGCATAAATCATTTAACTTATTTAATTTATGTAATTATTTTGTGTACTGATTTAAGTAAAATTTTATGTTTTTTTGCTTTGAGAGAATATTAGTTCCACATATAATTGTTTTACTCAGAAAGGAGTGTTACAACTTTCTGCCAGGGGGATAATATGGGCACCTTTTTACACATGTTCTGGGAATGTCCTGGAGTTTCGACGTTTTGGAAATGGGTTTCCCAAACTTTATTGTGTTAAAGATGAATATTCCTCTCTCATGTAAGATATTATTATTGAATGACAACTCTGATTTGGTTTTATCCCTGCAACAGAAACGGATATGATTAGCTGGTATAACTGCAGCTAAAAAGTTACTGGTTCGGAGGTGGGAACCTCCTCACTCTATATCTTGGCACCACTGGGTCCTGAGTCATCTTGATATTATTTACATGGAGCTTTCAGTGGCCAGGATCCATGAGGCCCAGGGAAAAAACGATGAAGGCCTGGAACGAGCAGTTATTTTGGTTACTGCTCTGTTGCATGGGGGTTCTCCATGCAAGCTAACATATGTAGACTGTCTCAGTAATAACTGATTATTTATTCAATGGTTTATCAAGGAATAGTTGATGTTTCATAATACAAACGCCAATTCCAATGAAGTTTGGATGTTGTGTAACACATGAATAAAAACTGAAAAAATTTGCAAATCCTTTTCGACCTTGATTCAACTGAGTACACAACAAAGACAAGATATTTAATGTTCAAATTGATAAACTTTATTGTTTTTTTTTAATATTGTTCACTCATTTTGAATTTGATGACTGCAACATGTTCCAAAAAAGCTGGGACAGGGACAAGAAAAGACTGGGAAAGTTAAGGAATGCTCAACAAACACCTGTTTACAGATTAATTAGAAACAGGTGAGTGTCATGATTAGGTATAAAAGGGACATCCCCGAAAGGCTCAGTCGTTCACAAGCAAGGTTCACCACTTTGTGAACAACTGGGTGAGCAAATTGCCCAACATTTTAAGAACAATGTTTCTCCACGTGCAATTGCAAGGAATTTGGGGATTTCATCATCTACAGTCCATAATATCATCAAAAGATTCAGAGAATCCTAAGAAATCTCTACACGTAAGCGGCAAGCCTGAAAACCAACATTGAATACCCGTGATTATCGGTCCCTCAGGCGGCACTGCATTAAAAACCGACATCACTCTGTAAAGGATATTATCATGTGGGCTCAGGAACACTTCTGAAAACCATTTTCAGTTAACACAGTTTGTCGCTACGTCTACAAGTGCAAGTTAAAACTCTACCATGCAAAGCGAAAGCCATATATCAACAACACCCAGAAACACCGCTGGCTTCTCTGGGCCAAACTCATCTGAGATGGACTGACGCAAAGTGGAAAAGTGTGCTGTGGTCTGACGAGTCTACATTTCAAATTGTTTTTGGACATTGTGTCTTCTGGGCTAAAGAGGAAAAGGACCATCCAGATTGTTATCAGCGGAAAGTTCAAAAGCCAGCATCTGTGATGGTATGGGGATGTGTTAGTGCCCATGGTATGGGTAACTTGCACATCTGTGAAGGCACCATTAATGCTGAAAGGTACATACAGGTTTTGGAGCAAGATATGCTGCCATCCAAGCCACGTCTTTTTCTGCGACGTCCCTGCTTATTGCCGCAAGACAATGCCAAGCCACATTCTGCACCTGTTACAACAGCGTGGCTTCATAGTAAAAGAAAGCGGGTAATAAACTGACCTGCCTGCATTCCAGACCTGTCTCCCATTGAAAATGTGCGGCGCTTTATGAAGCACAAAATACGAAAACAGAGACCCCGGACTGTTGAGCAACTGAAGTCATACATCAAGCAAGAATGGGAAATAATTCAACCAACAAAGCAGTTTTAGTGATGAAAAAAATCAATTTCCATGGCTTCTTCTTCTTTGTGTTTATTTTTCAAATTAAAAGCCACCAAGGTGCATACTGCTACCTTCTGTATTGGAATTTTGATGAAATAATCCGTACTTGGGCACGGTACGACGTTGCTAGTGTGAAAGCTGTGGCTGTACTGTAGCACAGAACGGAACAAACATTCCTAGTGTGAAAGCGCCCTTAGGCTCTGGGCGTTTAGAGTTTTCAGGGGCAAAAATGTCCTCGCCCAAGTGTTGACAAAGTATTATGCTCTTTTCTCATTCAAAGGTTCATTACATGTACTTTATTTTATACATTTTTATTCAGCCAGTCGGACAGTGCATGAGACAGGCCTTTTCTGTCTTTCTAATGCAAAAAAAAAAAAAAAAAGACTGATGAAATACTCAAACATGGCAGATGTTACTTTCATAAATAGTTAATAATAAATATTTAACAATTCCTTTCATTTCAAAACATTTTCAATGTTTTACTTACCTCTGACTGATCCCATAAGAAAACTCTGAACAGCTACTCGCATACCTTTGGAACAGTCACTTGCCTTCCCTCAGTGGAATTTTCCATTCACTAATGCCGCCTATTGGCTCAGAGTAGAGGAATTAAAGAAACAACTAATTTTTTTCAGGCAGAACTAACCCACCTGAGAAGTAACTGTCTTGAGATTTGATTTAAGCAGTTCTGTAAAGGACTGTACTTATGATCTGTTGTACAGGACAATGAGGCAATATTTTTAATGAACTGGTAAAATGCCTCATAACATCTGATGTGTTGTCTATGTTCTATTGTGAATAGAATACGGGTTTATGAGATTTGCAAATCATTGCGTTCTCTTTTTATTTACATTTTACAAAGCTTCCCAACTTTTTTGTAATTGGGGTTGTACAAAGGCAAAATGACTAGTATTTTAACTCATCAACTTTATTGTTTTTTTAACAAGAGGTGTTTCAAAATGTTGCCAGAAAAACATTCCAGTGAAGTTAGGGCAGGTGCATTTTGTCACTGTGTAACAGCACCTCTCCTTTTCACTACAGTTGTTTTGGCACAGACACTAATTTTTGGACTTTAGAAAGTAAAATGTATTCCCATTCTTGTCTGATAAAGCACTTCAATTGGTCAAAAGTCTGGAGTCTCAATTGCCCTGTTTTGCACTTCATAATCTACAGCACACTTTCAATGGGAGACACGTCTGGGCTGTAGGCAGCACCTGCTCTCTTTGACTACAAAACCATGCTGTTGTAGTACGTGCAGAGTCTGGCTTGCTGTTATCCTGCTGGAACAAGCAGGAGCCTCCCTGAAAGCTGCAATAGCTGGAAGCCATATATGTTGTTCCATAATGTGTGTGTACCCCCCTGCATCAATTTTTCTTGATGTGCACGTGGCCGATTTTGAGCATAATAATGCAGCCCCTGACCATGTCAGATACTGGCTACTGGGCATGTGACTGATAACATTCAGCATAGTCCTTCTCCTCTTTGGCCCTTACAACATGAAGTCCATTATTTCCAAAAACAATTCAAAAGATGGACCCATCAGACCACATCATTCTATGCCTGATCATAATTTATTCACCGTCTCGCATTTACCTGTGGAATGTTCTAAATGAGAGCTTTCTGGAAATTCCACAACTTTTGCAGTCTTTTCTTTCCCCTGCCTGATTTTTTTTTGGAAGGCAACAAATTATGAATCAGTGACTATTTACAAAAATAGAAGCAATTGAAGAGGCGGATTTTGAAAAAAGCACAAATAGAAGTATTTGAAATAAATGCTGATGAAGCAAATTTACCAATTGCTTAATTCTGTCTTTATTTGCATTTTGTATTTTGTCCCAACTCTTGTGGAATTGATATTGTACATTTTTCTCACACATCGTCGGCCTGCTGATAAAACCTCTTTTCTGCAATTTGATAAAAACAAAAACTTGTATGTCCACGACATTGCAAAATACAAAATTTTATTGATTGGATACATTCTTGGAAGAAAAATAGTCATCCTACCCGAACACAGCTCGACTGCATTCTTACATGCAAAATTAAACTTTTTTTTTGCTCTCCTGTAAAGTTTATCAAATTGCAGATACGAGGTTTTATCAGCAGGCTGACGACTTAGTATTAAATCTAAGATTTATGACTACTATTTAGCCATCATCTTCTTCTTGGTATTCTTTTCTGGTTTCAGGAGGATTATATAACATTTGGGAGCAAAGATACAGAGGAGGAGTCCATAGCTGGAGGCCAAGATGGCAAATATCTCCACAGCAACTGTATACTTCCCTGGTGAGCTGACATAGGCAGGGACAAAGGTGATCCAGACTGCACAGAAGATGAACATGCTGAAAGTGATAAATTTGGCCTCATTGAAGTTATCTGGGAGCTTCCTGGCCAAAAAGGCCAGCAAGAAGCACAGTGTTGCCAGCAGGCCAATGTAACCCAGGACACAGGAAAAGCCAGCCACTGAGCCCAAACCACACTCAAGGATGATCCTGGAACTATGGCCATGTATCTCAGCTGGGATGGGTGGTGACAGAACCAACCACAGCACACATATGAGCACCTGAATGGAGGTGCAGAGGGAGATGGCCACCCTTTGCTGCACTGGGCCAAAGTACCGCATGATGTTACTGCCTGGGACAGAGGCACGGAAGGCTACTAGTACCACCACTGTCCTACTGAGGACACAGGAAATGCAGAGCACAAAACTGATGCCAAACAGCGTGTGGCGTAACATACAGGACCAGGGTGCAGGGCGACCAATGAAGGCCAGTGCACACAGGAAGCAGAGGGAGAGTGACAACAGCAGCAGGAAGCTCAGCTCTGCATTATTTGCCCTAACCAGAGGTGTATTTCGATGGTGAAAAATGGTAGCGATAACACTGGATGTCAGAAGCACCCCAGAGATGGAAAGTGCTGCAAGGATGATTCCCATGGTCTCCTGGAAGGACAAGAACTCCACCACTTTTGGAATGCAGGTTGTTCGAGCAGCATTGGACCAAAACTGATCACCGCACTTCAGGCACTCTATTGAACCTTAAAAATTAGGTTAAAAAAATTGAAACCATAAAAGCAGGTTCACCAACCTGTATTCACAAGGAATTAAATATGAGACATATTTAGAAGCAATACAACCAAGAAAACAAAAATAGAGATTTCTGTCAGACTTAAACAATGAAGTGAAAAAATACAAATTTGTTGCAAACAATGAAACACAATTTTCAAGCATCTTTCCACTCTCAAAGATTAAAGCATCCTGCTGGCTCTGGTGAACAGGTCACAAACACAAACAATTTCTCTTGTCTCACCTGGCTGGAAGCATGTCACAAATATTTGTCTTAACAGCCTAACGCATGTAACAGCCTTTGTGAAATAGTGGAATCCCTTTTCACCAAATATGAAAGTGATATATACGGTAGGGTGAGATTTATACGTGAAACAACATTGTCCTTGTTTTGAAGGTCATAGATTGTAGCCACATATATCTCTTCAGACCTGAAAGATTCTTGATGTCTGAGCATATTTCCCATCCTCATAATGTGAAAATTGGTGCTTGCTCTCCATGATTAAAAAAAAAAATAAAATTATTTTAATAGTACCAGTGGTGTTGCTGATCTCCCCTTCTGCAC
Source organism: Gymnothorax javanicus (assembly GCA_029692085.1). Classification (NCBI taxonomy): domain Eukaryota; kingdom Metazoa; phylum Chordata; class Actinopteri; order Anguilliformes; family Muraenidae; genus Gymnothorax; species Gymnothorax javanicus. The sequence goes on from CM056195.1 coordinate 42,587,622, forward strand.
ATGGTAAGCAGTCGAAGCAGCAGATGGGCTTTCCTTCCTGCACTGCCTTCCGAGTGCCTGGGGGACAGGGCATGCTGCAGACAGACACTGGTACCTGTATGCAGCCAGAAAAATATGCAGAACATCACTTTGCCTCCATGCAACTCAAAAGGACATTGCAAAATTCTACACTCTTCTCACAGACTCAAATTGAACTTTTAAGAAGTTTAGTGCTGAATGTTGGATCGACTAGAATTATAAATAAATTTGGGGGAAATACAAACCCCAATGAATGAAATTGGGACATTGTGTAAAACGTGAATAAAAACAGAATACAATGGTTTGCAAATCCTTTTTGACCTATATTCAATTGAGCACACCACAAAGAAAAGATATTTCATGTTCAAACTGATAAAATTTATTGTTTTTTTGGAAACATTCACTCATTTTGATTTGATTCTTGCAACATGTTCCAAAAAGCTGGGACAAGGGCATTTTTACCACTGTGTTACATCACCTTTCCTTTTAACAACTCTCAATAAGTGTTTGGGAACTGAGGACACTAATTGTTGAAGCTTTGTAGGTGGAATTCTTTCCCATTCTTGCTTGATATACGACTTCATTTGCTCAACAGTCCGGGGTCTCTGTTATCGTATTTTGCGCTTCATAATGCGCAGCACATTTTCAATGAGAGACAGGTCTGGACTGCAAGCAGACCAGTCTATTACCCGCACTTTTTACTACGAAGCCATGTGCAGAATGTGGCCAAGCATTGTCTTGCAGAAATAAGCAAATAATACATCCCTGAAAAAGACGTCACTTGGATGGCAGCATATGTTGCTCCAAAACCTGTATGTACCTTTCAGCATTAATGGTGCCTTCACAGATGTGCAAGTTTCCCACTAACACATCCCCATACCATCACAGTGCTGGCTATTGAATTTTGCGCTGATAACAATCTGGATGGTCTTTTTTCTCTTTAGCCCGGAGGACACGACGTCCATGATTTCAATAAAAGAAAATTTGAACTGCGGACTCGGCAGACCACAGCACACTTTTCCACTTTGCATCAGTCCATCTCAGATGAGCTTGGGCCCAGATAAGCCAACGGCATTTCTGAGTGTTGTTGAGATATGGCTTTCGCTTTGCATGGTAGTTTCAACTTGCACTTGAAGATGTAGCAACGAACTCTGTTAACCTCTTGAACCTGAATGCCTTCGGAACCGGCTGTGATCATTACGCATCATCAATACAACATGTTTCCTAAAAGCAACATTGTCATGCGGTATATCCACTTAATGGAAAAAAAACTCAGCAAAAAGCTTGCGTTGACCATTTTTACTTCAACTGAACACAATTCAAGCGCCAAGCAAGTGAATAAGGGAGCTTGTCAATATTCTGAAAGCATTCAAATTTGAACAGGCATTCAAAAATGAACAAGTCTCCGTTCGCGTTCAGCTAAAAAATGAACGGCAGAGTGTTCAAAAATGAACGCGCATGCGTTCATTTTGCTTTCAAAAATGAGCAAGCATGCGTTCATTATTGACCGGACAGCATCCAAAAATTAACGCAGCTACCCTCTCTCGCGTTACAAAATTAATCTGCTCTCCACTTCGCAAAATTTACACCAACATGCGTAGATATTTCCTTCTTTCGAGAAAAAAATTCCCCGTATCCCATCCTGCAGAATTTAGAAGTATATTGTAAGGTACATGCCTATTAAACAACAGTTTTTACGTCGACTAAAAAATCCTACCAAATCTCCAGTTTCGAGATTACATCTTTACCGATCGTCAATCTTCCGCTATACGCTTACACTTCTAATCGAGTTCGATAAGATGCTTTAACACATTCCACACACAAGACCGGAGATAAATTGTGATTCAATGGTACCGGGGTACGTTCAGCCAGCCAAAGCATTCAAATGTTGCTGTGTGAATACTTTGCTGGAATGAAAATCGCTTCCGTGTGGTGTCAGTATGCCACTTTTTCCTTGTTATGTAAAAAATCATTTTAGAATTCCAAATTTGTATGCAAAAGATTGGAAATAAATTAAATTATATACATTGAAATTATAGCTTATGCATAGTATCACATCATCTGCGCAACAGCCCAAGTTTAAGTCTTCTATTCTGTGAGTATAAGAGCTAGGATAACTTAGTCCCGCTCATATCAAATTGCAAAATTATCCGCGATATTAATCCTTTCTTTTTAAACCTGTGAATGCGCAAGACAAAAAAAAAAAAAAGCCACACTTTACAGCCCACTACGTACACGATGAATTCGGCAGTGATATTAAGATTTTGTTCCATTGACTGTCGCAGATTTTGTAGGCTACCATTTCTCATATTATATATTGTTCTAATTTATTGTACAGTATTTTTTTCAGATTTGATTTGATTTATTTCATTCATACACCAAGAAAACAACAGGGATCCAACATAACATCCAAGGAATAATTAGTACATGAAAAGGACATCCCAAGTAAGCTTCCCAAAGCTTTTAAGAGGGTGTCCTGACATAAAACAATACCAAATACGCACAATACATAAAACATAAAACAAATAATGCAGACAAACAACACAATAGCCCATATCAGTTCATTAGTCCATCACAAATCAAAGAATATCAAGTCCTTTCTTCAATAGCATAGCATTTCAAAAACTCTGGAGAGAGATGGTGAACCATGATCAAGAAAATGATTTCAGTCCACACCCCACCACATTAGGCAGTCTGAACAGCATTAGCAGCAACAATCAGGCAACAGCCAACAGTAGACCAGTGTCAGTGGATTTAAAATGCAGTTTTAGTTAACGAACACAATAAAACGAAATAAATCAGAATACCAATCAGGAATAGCAGCATCAGTTAATCATAGATTGACAACAGCAGCTTCTTTAAATTTCTCTTGAAAATAGAGAAAGAATGTGACACTTTAATGCTGTCATTGAGCTCATTCCATGTCTGCGGCCCCCTGCCCACAACACTCAGACTGGTAGATTTAAGCCTTCGTTTTTTCCCCATAACAAAGTGTTTCTTCCGAGTGCTGTATGGATTCAGAGGACGGCAGACTGGAACGAGATCACACAGCTTAGAATTCATACCATGAACAACCTGATACATAGTACATGCATTGTGATAAGTACTGGTCTCAGTGAGCCGAAGTAGACCATATCTGGGAAAAAGAGGGGCGGTAGGAGAATTACTTTCGGCCCATGATAAGGCACGTATAACCTTCTTTCGCAATGTTTCTAATTTTATTAAATGGCTCGGAAAAGTATTACACCATATAATATTACAGTTGTTTAAATGAGGCTCAACTAAAGATCTGTATAATATTAGGAGGGCTGGGAGCGGGAGGAAATGTTTAAGTTTGAAAAACAATCCAACATATTTTGACAACTTTAATGTTAACTCATTAATATGAAACTTGAAGTTTAAGAGTTCATCAATTTGAACTCCCAAGAATTTTGTAAATTTTACTCTATTAATATGTTGTCCATTTATTTTGAGACAGATGTGCTCAGCATTACTTTGCTTCGTATAAGACTGGAACAGAACAAAATTTGTCTTCCTAATATTGAGGGAAAGTTTATTACATTTAAACCAAGTATCTACTTTTGTAAGTTCATGGTTTAGTGTGTCCTGAAGTTCAGATAAGCTCTCATGTGACAGAAGCAGGTTGGTATCGTCAGCAAACAACACTTTATGTAGAACACTGGAACGGTTTACAAAGTCATTTATATAGAGAAGAAAGAGGAGTGGTCCCAGGATAGAACCCTGGGGTACTCCATATTTAAGGGGTTTATTTATAGATTTGTAGCCGTTTATATAAACAAATTGTTCTCTTCCGTACATGTAACCTCTGAACCAACTGAGGGCAATGCCTCTTATACCATAATGCTGAAGTTTACATAGAAGGATCTCAAAATCATTCGTGTCAAATGCCTTAGATAGATCCAGGAAAACACCAATACCATAATAGCCTTTCTCAATAGCTTCATTAATATTTTCCACAAGATCTAGTACTGCCATGCATGTCGTCCTTTGTTTCCTGAAGCCATATTGTGAGGGGCAAGAATATAAAAGTCATTCAGATAATCAAAAGTCTCCTGTACACAACTCTCTCCAATACTTTGGAGACAGCAGGTAGTATGGATATTAGCCAATAATTACCCAGATCATTTATATTGCCGGACTTAAAGATTGGTACAATTCTCGCTGTCTTAGTCATATTTGGCACAATTCCAGAAGTTAGTAAGAGATTTATAATATAGGCAAGCGGCTCAGCAATTTAATTTACAATGGACTTCAAAATTACACTACAGATTTCATCTTTACCAGCTGTATATAAACTTTTCATGTTGTTAATAGTTTGGATAACTTCATTTTTATCAGTGGGCTTCAAGAAACAAGATTTGGGGTAACTACCATAAAGATATTGTTGAAAAGATGCAGCCAGTGGTTGGCTGATTTTGTTAGAAAGATTTTTACCAATGCAGATGAAATGATCATTGAAGATATTTGCAAGCTCAGCAATGCCAGCACTCTGACAAGTTTCCCGACCCTTCATTGCGTTCCTTCTATCAGGAAGTACAGTTTCTTTGCAGCCTCTATTTAGAACTATGTTGAGGACATTCCATGTTTTTTTGGAGTCGCCCTGTGCAGATGTTCTGAGATCTGTGAAGTAACCTTTTTTGCTTTTGCGTATTATATGCTTGAGCTTATTCCTACATTTTGTATATTCCTCCTTGTTTTTATCATTTGGATTTTTGATATAGCGTTTATATAATTTATTCGTATGATTGATAGATTTCAGTATTCCCCTAGTAAGCCAAATATGTTGGTCAGCATCTTTGTGTCTAATGGTCTTCTCAGGAATGGTCGAGTAAATTAATCTCTTAATCACAGATATTAAATTATTACAAGCCATATCAGCATCAGTGCAGCCAAAGACTGAGTCCCATGTTTCCATTTTTAAGCATTCACGCAATTTCTGCAGGGTTCTCTCATTAAGAACTTTAGTATTTGTTTTATGATGTGGGACTGTCGACTTATTCACTTGATTAATGAACAGAAAAATAGAAAGAAATGTCAAGTAACACCACACCTGATTTAGGGCAGACATTCTGAATGTTGGTTATGATATTATCAATAATCGATTTACTATGCTGTGTAACTCTAGTAAAAGTGTTAACAGTGGGGAAAAACAAATAAGAATATGATGTATTGATGAGATCATTTTTTGTGGTATCATTCTTAGAGATATCAATGTTGAAGTCACCCAGGATGACATTACATTTGCTTATAGAAAAGAGAAGGTCGTCAAGTTTGAGTATAAAGGTGGCTATATCACAGTCTGAAGTCACAACACATGAAACCACCGCTTTGTGGGAGCTGCCGACGACAAGTCCAGATCTAGACAAGCAGATGAGCGAAGTAAAACCTCTGCATGTGCACAGTATTATAAAATCACCATGTCTGAATGTAAATAAATATTTATCCCCCCTTATGAATATAACCCTTTTTATAAGGGTGTAGTCAGTTCAATTAATGAATAAGTTTGATTGCAAGATAAATGACTAAGTAGCCTAGTCTTGTGATGCCATGGGGAGTAGCTGGTTCAGGGATACGAGATCACGGAGTGAGACCTGAATTCGTGCGACACGCTGGAATACCGGTGACAAGACTTTTGGATGATGTGCACGATTAATACTTAATTTGTTCAGTCGACTAAGTTTAATATGTTTTTATTTAGATAACCGGAATATGTTTTTGTTCAGAGAACAGGAGTAGGTCGCATATAATCCCATTCCTGAAGCTTCACCTAAATTGGCAAATCATCTTTAGCAGGCGGATTATACCCAGTATATGAAAATTAAAAAAAGAACTACCCTAACAATGACAATGAGAACTATTTCACTTTACGCAGTGTCAAGAAATACGGCAGTTTTATAGGTACAAATGTCGATTTGAAGGGATTAGGATAAGGATTGGGGATTATGGTTATTGTTATTATTATTATTATTATAGGAACTTAGAATTTAAAATAGGCCTGTACAAGCATTTATATAAACCGTCATCCATATTCAGTCGTCGTTCACAAAAGAATATCCGCGCCCCTGATCTAAAAGCTCACTTAACACACGTCGCGCCAAATCGCAGAAATCAGCGTAGTCTATACAAAAGATAAGATAGTTTCATATAAAACAGAAGGAGTCAGCAGTGCCGGGAAGACCTGGGATCAAATTACCTCACTGAATGACTTTCTGCCTTTTTTTATTTCAGAAAGATGCCTCGAAATTACAAACGAACAGTGGCGGGTGGTGGACAGGGAACAAGGAGGGCGATAAACATGTCTTTAAACTGCTTATTAGTCTTGATCTGTTTTCAGTCAATTTCCCTGGTAAAAGACACTGTAACTCTCCCCTCTCAGTTGTAGCTAATTGTCTTCGTTAAGACGAGAAATCAAACGCATCAGCTGAATATGCCAAAAAGAGCGCATTTCAATCTTTTTCAATTAAACAATCATTACGGACATTTTTGACGACTTGCTTAGGATGTGACAAAATTTAACGAGGAAAATCCACAGTGGTTTTTTCGTGAAGTGTTGCCTATTTAGGCATGTGAATTAAACATTTTTATAGAATTAATTATTCACTCACCTAAACATTTCCTTATAAGGGAACGAACATGTTGCCCAAGAACAATGATTGAAATTGGGTCACTAATCTCATCCATTTCAAGGGATGTTTTCCGCCCCCCCCAGTTTTCCGTCCACCACCTGCCACTGCAAACGAATAATGAAACGTGGCAATGCCATTAGAGAATGACTCAGGAGGTTCCTTAACAGTAGCTTCGTGGGATAATAGTAGTAAGGCATCCCCCTTAACTTGCCTACTTAAGTGGGAAACACGTCTCACTTAATAAGCAAATTCTTAGTGTAACAAAATGCCCCACAACCTGTAGAAAACTACCCCTCCTGTACCAAACTACCCATATGGGGTAGTTTGTTACAGGAGACGGGGGTCTATTTTTTCCTCACCAGCATCACGCATGCGCAGAATATAGGGGTTGCTGCAGATCAGTCATGTAGTCTAATAAACTTTCTATCTGTACAGTGCATATTGGTAACAAAAACCTGATAATGTCAATTCTACAGCCGTTCAAAGAAAAAGTGTAACATCTAGACCCGGTCTCCCCTATAGCTGATTATTTCAGTCATAATGGCAAATTTATTGTTCTCGACACCCTTAAAATCTTGCTATAAATCTTTATCGTTGGGTGATATTTTTTATTACATTATGTAACTTTAACTGACATAGAAAAAATCAGATAGGCATACAGAAAAACACAACTGCGAGACCACGAAGACGACGGCGGGCAAAGGGTAACATACATGCACATTTTTCGTTTTCCAAATTCTGGTTCCACGTCGCCAGTCAAATGTAGGCCTATATTTCAGAAAAAAAAAATGAGTGAAGACAATATTTTATATAACTGATGCATAAAACAGAGAGAAGACTCCAGCTGTAACACCGATAATTTCAATCTATAAAATCTATATATAGTAAATGACGGAAACTGGGGAGATGGCATTAACCGCATACAAACTGTCACATACATCGATAAAAATCTGCAATGAAAAACTCAGAACAGTTGACTACAAACAGAAATTCTTGGATTGCATAAATTTTATAATGAACGGAGTTAAGTTTTATCTGAATGGCGTTCAGTTTTAGATGAATGCATCAGGCCTTGGGCAGGCATCGGGAAATGAATGCATCAGAAAATGAACAGAAGGGTGTTCATTATCGAACACAGTGACCAGGTTTGCAGCCTCGAACGCATCCAAAAATGAACAGGCGTCCGTTCAAAAATGAATGCGTTCACTGTTCAGAATATTGACAAGCTCCCTAAGCATGTAGCAAAACATTGGATAAAATAATATCAGTGCTCAATTGCTAGTATTTTTACTGAATCTGTGCTAGACATACAAACGATGAAAGAGGAAAGTCCACAGAATCCAACAATATTATCATTGTCATTTTAAATCAACATCACACTCAAAGAACAGCAGACATACACTTTACATTCTACAGTGATGAGCAAAAAATATTTCTTACCTTTGATATTTTGGAATGAAAAATTGTTTGAGAGTAAATCTGCGCTTGCTATTGTTAGCCTCAATGTGTACGTGTTATATCGAAACTAGATCTTCCAGTCTCCATGCATGTTTTTTTTTCTCTGGGGCACTGTGTCAAAGGATTTCAGCTCCTGAGCATTCCGCTTGCTTGCAATATATTTTCCTCTCTATGATCGGCTTGTGATGCTGTCAGTAAGACTTTGTGGGTGAGTATTTGATTTTACGGGCTCTGATGTTTCTAACGAGCCCTAAACCACCTTAATCGCACAAACCTAGCCCGAGATAGAGCCTTGGATTCCCGGTGAGTCAAGCTGAGTCCATGGGACATTCACATGTACTTAAAGAGCGCAACAATATAAACGCTTAACTGGTTTATTTGTAGTATTTTCCGTATGATTATCAGCTAAATATTCAACAGTCGTTTTCAAAGTCTTTTCTGACGGTGAATCCTTGTGCCATTAAGCACAAGCACAAAGACAGGCAGCAGTACAAACACTAAACTGGGGTGCATGACGTGTTTTCTTGACTCACTCTTTATATCGGCAATTTGACCACTGAAAATTACTTTGCTGATGTAGCCTAGTGGTAAAATCAAGGCTCTGTGCCCTGGAAAACCAGGAATCCAATCCCCCGATGGCATGCTTTTTTTTTTTTTTGACAGTAAAAGCATTATTCTTGTATAAATAATTGCTGGGGTTTTTGTTCTTTGTATACAGAATTTTGTTTATTTGCTTGTTTTTTATAAAAGATAAATCTGCTCGAGTGGAGTCAAACTTCTTTTTCTTTGTATGTATTTTCTTTGAATGGGAAAATGTATTCTGGACTGGCAGAGATAATAATTTTAAAAATATTTAAAATTTTAAAAATTAAAAAAGTGGTTGTATTTGGATGGAATGTATGCCTGTAGTGACATATATGTGAAATTAAATGAGTTTTACAGTCTGGTATCAAAATATCTTAAACGGCACACAAAGTACCCGAACTGCCAATTTGGAGAAGTCACCTAGACATTCCTCTCAAATTTTGCTCTGATTTACTTGATTAGAATAAACTTTGGCACAGATTATGATGAGGTTCTGTGCTGTATTTTTTTAGATGTTTCAGACTGCAACAATATAAGTTCACAGGGGATTGAAGTAAAACTTAGTAAGGTGCAAAATGAGATCTTTCATTTATGCTGTAATCCATCTTCATTTACTCTGACTCAGTGACATATATACTGATTTTTACACTAAGACAGAAATCCCAAATGGTGTTACCTTACCAAGATTATTCAAATGGACCAACTGGTTGCAGAGATACACTCAATTCATTTTGGGAATGCCATTTTCAAACCAAAGGCTCAGGGCTTAAGAGGTTAATTAACTGACAATGGTTTTCTAAAGTGTTCCTGAACCCAACTGTTAATATCCTTAACAGAATGATGTCAGTTTTTAATGCAGTTCCACCTGAGGGACTGATGGTCACGGGCATTCAATGTTGGTTTTCGGCCTTGCCGCTTACCTGTAGAGATATTTCCGGATTCTCTGAATCTTTTGATGATATTATGGACTGTAGATGATGAAATTTCAAAATTTCTTGCAATTGCATGTTGAGAAACGCTGTTCTTAAACTGCTGGACTTTTTGCTCACGCAGTTGTTCACAAAGTGGTGAACCTCGTCCCATCTTTGCCTGTGAACAACTGAACCTTTCGGGGATGCTCCTTTTATACCTAATCATGACACTCTTCTGTTTCTAATTAATCTGTTCACCTGTGTAATGTTCCAAACAGGTGTTTTTTGAGCATTTCTCAACTTTCCCAGTCTTTTGTTGCTCCAGTCCCAGCTTTTTTGGAACACGTTGCAGGAATCAAATTCAAAATGAGAGAATATTTACAAAAAAACAATAAAGTTTATTAGTTTGAACATTAAATATCTTGTCTTTGTAGTGTACTCAATTGAATATAGGTCAAAAAGGATTTGCTAATATTGTATTCTGTTTTTATTCACGTTTAACACAATGTCCCAACTTCATTGGAATTGGGGTTTGTAGATTGCAAAATATCCCTGATAAAGTTTGTCATGACGTCAATGTGTCCTGGCAACAACTGATCAGGTTACATGTGAGCAAAGCAGGAAACTGTTCTTTGCTGGTCATTTTGTGATGTCTTGACATCACTGATGCCAATCACTTATGGAGGGGATTTGCGTCTGTGTAGTTCTTATAGTCTGAATTTAATTTATTTAATTTTTCTGTCCACTCAATGGGGCTGTCGACAGTGTTGCCTATAACTCTGACTGATAGCACTGTAATGAACAATTTGGCCTTCACACTCGGAACAGCAGCTAAATGCAGACGCTCAGGGGGCTGTTTCAATAAACTTTACTTGTCTAACCGAGTCAGACCATCCGTCAAGTGAAAAGTCGGACCTTCGACAGACCATGTGCGTCAGGTGTTTCAATAAAGCAAAAGTAGGGTGTTCGACCATGGTCTGACGTGGAGAGACGGTTCGTCACTGTCCTTTCTAAGTTGTGTGAGAATTTACACCTCAGTGATGCACTGCTTCGCTATTTGGCATTCGAATATTCGAAATAAATTAAAGTTAAATGAAAAAGAAAAAAAAAAGGTAGATCATTAAATACTATTCAGACATAAATTAATGGCGCACATTGCTGTAGGATGTCACGTTCAATTTCAGTAGGCTATTAATTGAATACAGTCTAGCTAATTAAAAGCAGTCTTTGCCCACTGTGCACTCCGTGCTAAAACTATGATTGGCAACATAACACAACTATTCATCACACAAGACATTAAAACATTCATATGGTCATGATCACTCATTTTTCAGAATTGATTTAAGCAGACAGGCGAAAAGCAGAGTTCCACTCTCGGTCACACATGAGCACCACGAATACGATGTTTTATAACCAGTGAGAACCATGCCGAGACCGCGATTGTCCCATTAGTGTTCGCATCACATGCATAAAAACACAACTTTTTGTCGCACTTGAGGATAATGGTACCAATGATTTAAAAGTGAAATCTTCACGCGTTGTTAATAAATTATGTGTAGTTGTTCGAAAAATTCATTCACGGATTTAACTGAGCCTCATTTCTGAGTGTAGGCTATATTGGTTTCCCAGGCATTGGTTATACTGTCTTTCCATTCTCAAAATATTTTGGGCTGTCTGCGCTTCCAGACAACATCAAATAATAACGCCATATTTTGGCATTATATTTTTTGTCCGACCGAGTTTTAGGAAAACTCTCGAGTGGTCCCAAAAAGTCGGACAGTCCCACCAGAACGGAGGATGACGGGCCATTTATTGAAACACCCAGAAAAAGACAGACTGTCCTATCCAAGCGGGGATAGTCCGTCGCTGCGTCTGACATTCTGTCATGTTTATTGAAACAGCCTCCAGAACTGCGTCAGAAAAGACATGATATCGGTTTGTGGGCTCTTCTCTCTACTTACATAACATTACTCTGGGGGTTTTATTAAGGGAAATCAGAAAAGAATTTGAATGTATATATCCTCAATTTAGGACGTGTGAACATAACTAAACCAGGCAAAAAATTATACTGGAGGTTCCCTGCCTTAACTCATGGCATGCAAAATTCATGCTCTGCATCACCTCATTCTGTCCTCCGCCCCATACGATTCTTTGCACATCAATGTCAAATTCGCTGGGAGATCTGTCCACAGAATGAAAATTTCCCACTTTGACAAAAGCCACCATGCCCTTGTGCTCCCTCTTGCCAGTTAATGATATCATAAGAAGCTGGTGGTTCACCATTCTCATCAAAATGTGTTGCCTCCCCCACTGGTGTGGAGAAGTTGACGGTACTAATGTAGTGGAGAATCTTCAGGGAAGAGAAAGGAAAACATTTTAAATAATGTAAAACTGAACATGATGAAAGGTTAACTTTAAAGTGAATGCTTTGAAGTTTGAAAAAATACAGCTGCAGACTGTAAATTCAGTGTGCACTTAATACCAGTTACATTACAGAAGATGTTAAGCACGAAATACTTTCATAAAATAAACTCTTCAAAAAAGTTGGGAATATTGAAATGGCAAGGTCAATAACAAACTAATGATATAGAATGATTCGTTCCAAACTAATTGAATCTTAACAAAGAAGGAATTGAGTAAACAATTCACCCAAGATTTCATTACATAAACAGTTTATCATACTGTCATGGTCCGTGAAAGACGGAATGGATAAGAAACAGAAATTGAAAGTTTACATTTTTGCGTCCATAGTGAGTAATGCTTCCGTTATTGGCCAAACGCTCATTCATTCGTCGGGGCATTGTGCGTATGAGTCTACCAATGGTGATTTGACGCAGTCTGTTCCATTCTTCCACCAACGCCTGGCTAAGTTCATCTCGCGTGGCTCGTGGCCATTCAAGTTACCAAGATGTCACAGACATTTTCAATGGGGGAAAGGTCAGGCTCATTGCTGGTCAAGGTAGCCTTTGGATATTATGCCATTGAAGGTGGTTATTGACTATTCTTGCATGGTGAGCATGAGCATTGTCGTCCTGAAAGACAAATCGCCGCCCCTCACGTCATGCAGACGGGACATCATGAGGTGTCAGTATGTTGTCCTGATAGTAATGGCCAGTGACTCTTCCCTGCATGATATGGGTGGGGTTCAGTTAGTAATAGTGATCCCACCCCACACCATAACAGACCCACCATCAAATCTGTCATGCTGTCCCAGGTTAACATTGGCATGGCATTCGTTATGACGTCGCCAGATGTGACCGAACTTATCAAGGAAGTCTACTGGGTACCAAGACTCATCTGAGAACATTACACGTGACCATCGATGATTTCCCAAGTGCCTGTATTGTGTAAACCATTCAGGTCTATTGGCAATGTGGCAGTTGGTCAGTGGCAGCACTAGCCGTCTAGCATGAAAATGACATTGTGTAGACGATTTCCAATCGTCTGACCTATCACTCGGACACCAGTAGCCTGGTGTAGGTTTGCAGCAATCTGATTTGCTGTTTGAGTGTGATTTCTCAGAGCCTGGGCTCTTGTTGTTGACTGAGGAGGCCCTGAAGGGCGTCGATCGTCAACATTATGGGTTTTCTGATACCTGCTCCATAATCTACTAATCACAGTCTGGGAAACATTGAAGAAATTGGGAACCTCAGACTGACGGCTTCCAGTTTCAAGCATAGCAATTGCTCTTAGGCGCTCAAGACGTTGGAGATGTCACATTGCGAAAAAAAAAGCAATCATAGGATGTCTCAGATAAACAAAATCAACAAAGAATTACAGTCAGAAGCTATCAGAATGAAAGAAGTCTCGATCAAAAGGGAGTAGGTGACCTTAAGTGTCAAATTCAAATATGCACCCTGTCCACGTGTTCGGGATTTCCACATGCTGCACGTGCGCGCCATTAACTGCATTTATTTTCATGCTCTGTTTCTGAGCAGTTCATGTTATCTACACTGCAGTCAGTTATTGTGTCCAAAACACAATCATTATTTTGTTATTGACCTTGAAATTCCAATATCCCTTTCTTTATTTTGAAGAGTGAATATGAACAACTTCATTAATAATACCTATTTTTAGATTATCAAAACTTGATTTTTTTGTACCATGAGCAAAAGAGCTAAGAAATAATATTATTCTTTGAGTACATTTACTTAAGAACAACAGTGAAGATATAGAGGATCTTACACAAGGCCTCATCTCATATGAAAGTTAAGAAATAAGTTCCATAAATTTTTTGTTTGTTGCGAGCTTTAGCGATTCAGTTAGGCTCAATATTAACAGAAGCCATATGCTTCATCATCGAAGAAAGTTTGTATTTACCCATGGGCTGCAATTTTCTTCCCGTGCTCTTAGCCAATTTAATTTTCCCAAAATTGTTATTGGTAATATTAAAATCATAAAATGAGCTATGATGACTTAAAACTACTACAGTTATGCAATAAAAAGGAAATATTTCAGCAATTATTGAAGAGACTCAATGAATAGCAGAGTTTCCGTCATTTATGCAATATTAATAACCATGTGACGCACAAATGATAAATTAATATCAGAATTTCAGACAAGAACAATTAACAATAGTGAGGTACTAACATGGTAACTATCCAAAGAATGACAATTTCCATGGCAGTAAAAGTGAAAAGTTTTCCATGTCAGCATGAATTGTTATTTACATATTAATAAAAGGTTATTTAATATTTGGTGTTCCGCATAAAGTGATATTAAGTCCTTACCCTCTCATCAATGTATGTATAAATACTAACATAGTATCTTCATAAATAGGTTACTATTGTTACTGCACAAGATTGTTTGATGTAATGTATAATTTACAGACTGTGTACTTTCCACAGATTTATTCAGCCAAATTATTATATCTCAGGCAAATTGTTTTGGGATGCTTAAAGTGAGTTTATTTACTTTTCTTACCTGCCAGGGCTGGAGGTTTTTGATATCTGGACACCCCCCATTTTCAAAAGGACCATCTCCTGGTTGGCAGGAAAGCATGTTGTGAATAGCATGTGCTATAACATACACAGCCTTGTACACACTGTAAGTGAGTCTTGGTTCGGAGACATCAGTATAAAGGTTCTCAACATTATCCAAGCTCTCAGACCCTGTGCACTGAGGCCTGACTGATGCAGTGGAGGACTCATTCCTGAAAGAGCACCCAAACATCATCTCCCAGAATTCCCAAACAAAGGGGTCAGAAGGCATATCTTTTGGCTGGAATCTGGTGAGAAAAGATCTGAGACCCTCAATGTTTCTCCTGCGCAAAGCAAAACCTAAAGTGCCTCTCAATGAGGGCAGGTTCTGTGGAGTTGAGACAATGCTGGCAGTAATCCAGCTCTCTGAAGCAATCCACTGCTTGTCAGTGATATTTTGTCTTGCCACCTCTGACAATAGGGCCTGCATGTCTGGGGAAATGGCAAAGGTGATGATAACTTTGGCTGTGGAATGTCTGACCGTGTTTACGATGCGTGGTATACTCTCCTCCAAGTTGATCTTGGGAATGACCTCAGTAAAGGCCACACACACCTCAGAGTTCTGCAGCTCCTCCAGCAGACGCTGAATCCCTGACTTGCCGTAGTCATCATCTCCCATTATAACACCCACCCAAGTCCAGCCAAAGAGGCGCAGCATGTGTGCCATGGCCTGGGCCTGAAAAGCATCACTGGGGACAGTACGGAAGAAGGTGGGGTACTTTTGGTGGTCTCCTAGGCATGCGCACGTGGCAGAGTAGCTCACCTCGGGAGTACACAAATCACATGATAGCATGACAGTTTAATTAAGCATTCAATATATGCAACTGTCCGGAGGTACATACTCCGATAAAGCGTACTGAAAAGTTTGTCTATTCTCTTAGCATATTTGGCCATTAGAAAGAATAGGCGACATTTTGTTTTTTGCTTAATGCTTGCTAATGCTAATGCTAATGCAAAAAAAAAAAACATTAATTACGGTTCCGCGTGTTTAGATGCAAAGTGAACATCGTGATAAGACGGATCCGGGACTCAAGCCGGTCAGCGTTAATTCGAGTACACACGTTTCGGTGCAAGAGCGATGAGCGTACTGATAAAGAGACCGTGAAGGCATGATTGCCGCAATGTAAATATACGGGAAATAAGGGGTTAAAGCTTGCTTATTTGCTACTGTACTGTTATAATACTCACCACAGGGATGCTGAAGACTCCCAGAGTGCGAGCAATCACAATAGTTGTTGAGGAGCTGGCCGGACCAATGATGACAGGCACCTTGGGAGTACGGCCACACCCGGAGCTTGTAACAACAGGGTTCTTCCCAGTTAATAGACCCAGTGCAGCAGCTAATGCTGTGTCTTCACTGAGACATGAGTCAGCCAGGGCATACCCCAGGGTCAGATTTGGCAGTAGCAGAGAGTTTCTGTTTATCTCATCCACTGCGAAAATCACGGTTTGCAGCCAACGGTATCCACGAAATTGAAACCTATTAAATGAAGGACAGAACTTGAAGGCTAGAAATTGATATGCACAGATGCTGGCATATATTCACAAATAAATTTATGCACAGGCCAGTGCAATACTGTGACTGGGGCAGTATAGACCTTTCCTTATAAATTTTAGATTCAATGTTTCTTCAGCATTAGTTAGTTTAGAAACAGCACTAGTCACTAAAAAAGAGACCCGCGAATGGATCTTTGCCCCTACAAGCAAACACTGGAAACGTTTCTAAAAAGGACAAAGTAACAATGATTCATAAGGTTCTGAATATATTAAAAACACCTTAATGATAGAATATATGTATTACTCATGTTTTTAATTGTTTTTTGTGCATAGTCTGCATACAACCACTGCTAAATGTAATAACAATTTCTACCATTTCTGCTTGCATTACTGTGTTCTTTTTTCTTTTAGCTTCTTTGTAGCATTGAATCTCAAAACATAGTTTGGAATGAGCTCTAGTAAATCCTGCAGACAAAGCATACATTGAGTTCAGTCGGAATTCATATAAACTCTGGCAGCCATTTTTAACCCTTTCACTTCCGCTTACTGGGAATAAGACAACCCTTGCTTACCGTAAATTTTTGTGCTATCGCAGCATGATATTGCATGTGGATTTTCACCCCCTTTTTCAAACTAAAAACGCCAGAAATGGACAATTTTATGTTCAGAAAACATGTTTAAAATACATTTACCTTTCTATTGACACATATCTTTGCTTAGTTTTTCCAAAAGTAAAAACAGAAAATGAGGATAAAAACCGTATTTTGGTTTGTCAAGACAAGATGATTTCTCCTCTATGGGATTTATGTACAAATGGAGATACACACGCATTTCTGTACAAACGGAGATACACGTGCATTTGTGTACAAACGGAGATGCACGTGCTGCAGCACGCACTGCCTGCAATAACCTGTATAAAATAAAATAAAACTGTGTATAACCGGAGGATTGGGAACTACGGGAAGCCTGATGACATCACTGACGTGTTGTGCGATGCCAGACTCGTCCAAAGGGGTGTTTTGTTGTGGAGCTTTGACAGTTTTTGCGAGGGACTTTCTCTCGGCACAAAATAACGACAATGGTAAGTGATGCGGGATCAGCGCTGTTGCGGAAATGCAACAATGGTAATGAAAGGGTTAATGTGTAAATGAAGTTAAAAATCACACAGTGCAAAACTGCACCCTTGAAGGAACCTGGGAGTAATCCAGGCGAAAGATTCCTTGAGCAAGTTCCCCAGGCTGGAAGAATAGTAGTGAAAAATCTAATCGTCGTAATTCAAGATGGAAGCATGGTGCCCATTTTGTATATGGAATTGTTGCAAAAATATAGGTGGCAAAAATACAGCCTAGATGGCACAAGAATAGGGCTGACAAATTCAACAAACATGGTGACCTGGCAGCCATTTTAAAATGCATATAAGGTTGAAACGCCCACAGTGCACAGCAACACCTTAGGGGGGACCTGTATTCAAATTGCTAAAAAGATATAACTATTCCAGTGATATTGCTCGATATAACAAACTTCAGTGTCAGTTTTCAAGATGGAGGTCTGGGGACCATTTGAATTTTGAACATCGGCAAAAGTTGCATGGTGTACAACTAGACCATTAAGGGGACCTGTGCGCAGAATTTTTTATATGATCCGCTGAAAAATTTTTTTGGAATTACCATAGCAAACTCATCCAGCACAGCGACCTGGCAGCCATTTTGAATGTGCAGATGAGGTTAAAAACCATATTGAGCAGAATTACTCCTTTGGCGGGACCGGTATAAAAAATTGAAAAGTGATCCATAAAACAGTTTCAGTGAAATTGTCATAAACATTTCACTGTTAAACATTTTATAGTTAAGATTAAAGATATATGAATAATGATAAAGACATATGGGGTCAATTTTGAATGTAAATATGTGGCAAAAAATGTCATGGCAATCATATAAACCACAGGAGGGACCAAAATGTGGAATTTGTTGAAGATCCACGCTGTAGATTTTGTGGAATAGTGATAACAAGAATTGTTAATGGGTGGACAGCAGACAACGGACCATGGAGTACGGATGAGAAGCGATGTAATGATGTCACAATCTTTGACAGTTGTGGGTTAAAATGGGCAAATCTGAGATTTATGCACAATATATTCACTTTCCAAAAATGTCACAAAGGAATTTCTGTATTTTACAAAAGAACATGACCAATAGCATGGCATACACAGATCCATCCATACACTGAATCATTGAAGCTAGCTGGGATTAACAGGAGAATAAAATGCACCAAACAAGTCAACCTGTCACGCTGTGGCAAGTTGTCTAATACCTTTACAATATCATCCTGGACAAATATCTTCTAAACTGGAGGTTGGTGTACTTACTAAAGGGAACTGGTTCATTTTTAATGGCATAGAATGGTCACTCCAAGTATTAATTTGATTATGTTTCTAAATGTTAACTACCCTTTTTATATTTATGAACAGTTTGTTTCATTATGTTCAAACTGCTTGGCTTAATTTTTTTTTTCAGACTTTTGCACAGAAGTGCATATGGGCTGGAAATCTATAGAGGAAACGCATGCATTTAAAAAATAAAATACATTAAGCCTTCTGTTCACATGGATATAACCAATACACACAGATATTCAGAAGTACAACACTATAATAGTATTGTGTTTTATTATAACTACTAAAATAGACGTAATGTCATAGCTATGTTTTTCACTCACTTCTGACATTTTAAAGGTGCTCGTTCTTGTCTGAAGTCCATGTCTTGTTCAAGTGGCTGTAAATGAATCGGAAACAGGCCTCCGATGATCACATTACCATCCTTATACACAGTCCGAGAGAACAGATTATCCAGAAGCTTGCAGGAGAATCCTGCTAACCCAAATTTGGTTCCTGAGACAACCAATACCAACAACTGGAGCCAGGAGCAAAGTCCCATCTCTCACAGTAGAGAAAAGGAGGAATAATAAAAAGATGTGGTGAGACAAGTCTGTGTTCTTCCACTGAAAAAGATGTCACTTCTTTTATAGAAATGTGAAAGTGCAGGAATTGTGTGAACCCTGGTGGAGTGCAGGTCACGTTCAGAGCTCAACCCAAAGGGAGATAAGTAAACCACCTTGTTTTTTATGTGGAAGTAATTGTTTCAGAAGGCCCTTGAGTCTGTTACTGATCGTCCATCTCAAATCTGCCCTTTGTCTTCAACACATACATTTCCACATAAAACCCCTAGGTTTTCCAAGTGATTGAGCTATAGACAGGTGCTGTTGACGGGTATGTTTGTGTATGTATGATAGTATGTGTGTATTCCCTGATACGTAATAATTAGACACATGAACATAGAATGCTGATTGCAAGCAACACTCCAGTCCCACCTGAGACAAGCACTGTTAAAATCTTGCATAAACTCATGCCTGTACTGTCACAACCCTTGTGTGAGTCCAAATTGATTCCTCCTCCTATCCAGCAATCTGCGTGTCTTTCAGAAATATTGTCTCCTTGAATTGTTTCAGCATCTTGTATGCCTCCCCCTCCAGATGTAATGGATCAGTGTGCCGTGTTCCCATTCTGTACATAAGAGGAATGCTTGATTTAGCCAAAACGCGTGATAGTTTTTTTTTTAGTGTTTGCCTGTTTATAAATGGCAAATCTGCATTCCGCTATACTAATTATCAATATTAATCTGTGGTTTTATGTACATTAATTTGTATTTATTTGTATCTAATTGCTATTTTGCATTACAATTTTCTGGATTTGGGCTTGCAAACTGCTCAAAATACCACTATGCATATTCGATGTCCAAGTCAAGCAGGGGTTGAAAAATTTCCAACATTTTTAGTGGATTTCAACATCTTGCTTGCAATGTAAAATACAGAAACAATGGCCTATGTGTCACAATTGCTCCTATGAGTGACGTCACAGCTCTTGGCCCAATTCACAGTGCTATTCAAGGACAATATTGGAGGTTGCTCAAAAGCCTGTTTTACATCCATGATTACTCTATTCCATTGTCATCTCCAGATGGAAAATGTTGATAGTTAGAGAGTATTGCATGCCCTTTCAGATGATACCAAATATGACAATTTTTTATAAAGTCTCAAATCAATACATGTCTATTTTAAGCAACCAGTCAGTTTGTTTCTGACGTTTAAGAATATATTGTCTTCTTAAATTATTGTAACCATTAATGATCATAAAATATGCAAGTACTCTTCAAAGCCTTTTTAACCCCTTAAGCCCTGAGCCTCTTTTTCAAAAATGGCAAGCCCAAAATGGAATGAGTATATCTCTGCAACTATTTGGTCTATTTGAATGATCTTGGTATCGTAATAAAGGGAAAACCATTTGGGGTTTCTGCCATGGTGTAAAAAATCAGTGTACAATATGTCACTGAGTCAGAGTAAATAAAGATGGAACACAGTATAAATCAAAGACCTCATTTTGCCCCAAACAAAGTTTTACTTCTATGCCTTGTAAACTTAATTAGTTGCAGTCTGAAACCTCTAAAAATCTACAGCACAGAATCTCACTATTATCTGTGCCAAAGTTTATTCTAATCAAGTAAATCAGAACAAAATTAGAGAGGAATGTCTAGGTGGCCTCCCCAAATTGGCAATTCATGTACTTTGTGTGCCAAATCAAATTTCTCAGATATTAAACTGTAAAACTCATCTAATTTCACTTATATGTCACTACAGGCATACATTCCACCCAAATACAACCAGTTTTTAATTTTTTTAATTTATAGTTTTTTTTTATTATTATTTCTGCCAGTCCTATAGCCTATACAATTTCCCATTCAAAGATAATAAATACAAAGAAAAAGAAGTTTGGCTCCACTGGAGGAGATTTATTTAAAAAAAGGGAAATTTATAAGATTATGAATACAAAAAGGGTTAAAAAATGGGAAAAGGTCAAAAGAATGAAAACCCCAGCAATTATTATACAAGCAAAATGGTATTATTCCTTACTAAAGCACATCTAACCGGGGCTCAAACACTGGTCGTCTGCGTTGCAGCCCTTCACCCTACCCACTAGGCTGTATCATTTGACAGTAAAGTTGTTTGTACTGTTGTGCCCTCAGTATTCACGTGTTTCTGTCAGAAAACGACTTTGAAAACGACGGTTGAATATTTAACGTATAATTATACCGAAAATACACAAACAAACCTGTTAAGCGTTTATATTGCCGCGCTATTTAAGTACATTTGAATGGCCCGTGGACTCGGTTTGTCGCACTGGGAACGCAAGGCTGTAGCTCAGGCTAGCTTTGTGCGATAAAGATGCTTTGGGACTCATTGGAAACGTCAGAAGCCATAGAATCAAATGGCTACTGGCAAAGTCTTACTGACAGCATCACAAGCCAATCACAGAGAGGAAAATATATTGCAAGCAAGCTGAATGCTGAGGAACTGAGAATTTTGAAGCAATGCTCGAGAAGAAAACATGCTTTGAGACTCGCAGATCTAGTTTCATTATAACACGGACACATTGAGCTAACAATAGCAAGCGTGGATTTATCCTCAAACAGTTTTTTTTATTACAAAATATCAAAGGTAAGAAATTTCTTTGCTCATCTCTGTAGACTGTAAAGTGTATGCCTGCTTTTCTTTGAGTGTGGTGTCGGTTTAAAATGACAGGCATGGGCGTAGGAACCGGGGGGGACGTCTCCCCTCCAATATCGGAGACAGGCGCATTTGTCCCACCCAAAAATTATACCGCGGCAGAGAAAAATTATTTGATTTTGAAATTTTTTACTTACGTGCTTTTATTTTGAAAGCGGAACACAGCGTTATGTCACTGGCCTGCCCCCTCCCTCACCGGCTCTGAGAGTATTTGTGAGGCAGGAGACAGCAGCAGTCGACAGCAGGCGGTCTGATGATAGAAACTCTTTTCATTATTTCCACAGTACTAATAGGGTCAACGAATGTTAATTAAAAATGTTCGCTAGTTTCAACTAGCAAACTAAACCTGGTTTCTGTCACATGTTGGTTAGTAATCGGTTGCTAGCAGTAGTAGCTAAATATAAGCCAGGTGGATATTTCAAATTATGAGGCGAATTTCAGTGGAGAAATCCCAAAAAGGTTCCATTATTAATTATTCTATATGCAGGAACCACAGCAGCAAGCTAGAGAAACAGAGCAAGCTGTTGGGGATACAGGTGTATCAGGGCTTCAGGTGAGGTCATAATTATGACTTGTTCTGTGGAATTATAGGGAAAGCATTTAAGTTAGTCTCATGATGTTCAGCAAATATAACCTTTGAAAGTCAAAATGTCCGAACCAACTTTGGCTCAGTGGGGGAAATCCAGTCCGATTAACGCTCGGTTTGCGGCTTGTCCAATTCATAGTCGGTGGTCCATTTTGAGGTGTTTATCATTGCTGCAATTGCGTTACCGCATATTAAGATGCTTAATAGAGAGGATTGCGAGCTGGCTTGCTAACATAGTTATATATCCACTCACTCGGTATCAATGTCCAGGTTACTAGATCTGAGCGGGTTTCATGAGTGCGCTGATATGGTTTGCAGCTGTCAGTTAAGGTTGTGGCAAGTTTATGTGGCATCTTTGTATGAAAATTTTGGAGGCACCTTGCGTAGCCTAATTAAAAAAACAGAGAAACACTCATTCGGATAATCTCTGTATACAGTAAAGGTAGTTCCTGCGCTCACTTTACAAAAATTTTCCAGCTCGCGCGCTATGCATGCTCACATGACATACGTGTCCTATCAATTCTCACATTAAACCTACGCCCTTGGTCCCCCCCAATGTTAAACTCATTCCTACGCCCTTGATGACAGGGCTCATATCGTTGGATTCTGTGGACTTTCCTCTTTCATTTGAGGTATCGTTTTTATGCACAGCACAAATTCAGGAGAAATTCTAGCGATTCAGCGATGATATGATTTTATTCTTTGTTTTGCTACATGCTTATTTACTTGCTTGGTGCTTGAATTGTGTTCAGTTGAGGTAAAAATGGTGTACATGAGCTTTTTGCCTAGTTTCTTCGCGAAATGTGGATATGCCGCATGACAATGTTGCGATTTGGAAACATGCTGTATTTATTATGCCTACCCACCGCCCCCGGAACCGGGGCATAGGGCTTATAAGGGTTAATAAGAACAAGCTCCCAAGCTCCAAATCTTCAGGATTGGAACTGCGTTTCTGTTAACCTCAAAAGCGCTGAGCCTCTGGCTCAAAAATGATAAGGCCAAAATGAAATGAGTATATCACTGCAACTACTTGGTCCATTTGAATAATCTTGGTATCATAATAAAGGTATCACCTTGGGGCTTTTTGTCTTAGTGTGAAAATCAGTATATATGTTACTGAGTCAGAGTAAATGAAGATGGAACACTGCATCAATGAGCAGATTGCATTTGCGCTGAAATTTTTTATACTTTTTTACTTTTGAAATTATTTTGTTGCAGTCTAAAACCTTTAAAAATTACATCACAGAATCTCACCATTGTCTGTGCCACCATTATCAGGTTTTAGTTTTGGAATGTCTTGTTGGCATCTCCAAACTGACACTGTGTGCCATTTGACATTTCACAGGTACCAAACTGTAAAATTCATTTAATTTTGCTTATTTGTCACTACAGGCATACATTCCATCTCATTACAACAATTTAATTAATTAATTAATTTTCATTGCAACCAGTCCTGCATAAATTTTCCATTCAAATACATACAAAGTTTGTAATTAAGTTTGACTCCACTCAGATCCCAAGTCAAAAATGCAAACAGTATCTATCTAGCTAGCTAGCCATAAATACAACCAAAGGTAGCCGAAAAAGAGTAATGCCCCGGTACCGTTTAACTCAAACGGAACAAATAAACAAGTCGTTCACTATGTGAGCCAACTAAACACGGTATCTCCCCCAACAAGCTGTCACTAAGCACTGAAACAAGCAACTAAACTTTAACCAGCTGATCAGGAAACTGCAACCGGAGGAAAATACAAAAATAATGTAATTTGCAATGTGTTTAATCAGAAGAGCCCTTCAGTAAAAATGAGACGCGAAAAAGACTAAAACCCCGGTTAGCGTTAATATTTAATTCAAGCTTGGCAATGTGTTTATGCGGTAAAAGAAACACCTAAGAGGACTAAAAAACCCCAGTGAACATCAATATTTATTGGCTAGAAGACTGTATGAAAGACAAGCAACCAAGTATGAAACCAACCCAGGTTATAGTTGGATAGCCAGGAAATTCGATAATATTCTTAGCGTTGAGAAGCTTGCTGCAATGATAGCGAACAGTTGCATAAGCATGGCAAATGTAGGGATGCCAGTGCTGAACTGTGTTTTCTCATTGTTCCCCTCAAAACCACTTTCAGACAGATCAGAAACATACAGCTCAGTTTTTACTTCATTCAGATCTGTAAATAGGTTTCAGTTGCATTCCTCTTGCTGGTAAATTTGATCCATGCTTAGGTAGGTTTGACACTGTCAGCAAGACGCCTCACATATGAAAATATGATAAGTTTAGACTTAAATGTATCAGATGTAAAGTGAATGCTTCATACACGAGAGTATGAGTTTCTTCTCTGGTAGATCTTTGCGGGAAATGTTTGCAATCCTCTTATTTTGTCGCATGTGGTGCAATTTCTTTGCTTCTTCCCCTTGATATAGGATTAATGATGAGAAACGGAAAAAAAAAGAATTGTTTGTGCCTTTGTTTGTTGTGACTGCAACCAACAACAGCGCAAAAGATGCCCATGGTATTGAAATTATTTAATGCAGTTGTCTCTGGTCACCGTCTGGGTCGTCTGGGTCAAGATGTCATCCAACATTGCAACTGGATCCCTAATTTATGCACAATGACAGTTGCAAAAAAAGAATAATGAACAAAATTCCAGCTATTTTTCATTAAATGAAGGGGGTACAATCATAACCAAAATAAGTAAGTCTTCCAGGCACTCAGAAAAAATAGTAGGGTCCAAACGAAGCCTAAGATAAAAAGCCTTTATTAAAGCATGGCTGAAAACAAATTTAAAAAGCCGACATGTTTCGACCTACACGGTCTTCATCAGGGCGTAAAAAGTCACATGAGTAAAGACTGACATATGTAGATGGTACCAACCAATAAACAATCAGACTAGTGTCACCTGGTAAACTGCTAAAAGCAAAAGTACAAAAATGACACTTAAGTTAACAAAAATAATTAAACAATAAAATAGAGAGGTGACAGAGGTAATACAATTAAATAAAGAAGTGACAGATATACTACGAGTAGGTTGCAAAAATACCAATAACAATGAAAAAGAAGACACATAAGGCAATATAGAAAAATAAATGGCAAGAGGTATCAATATTAAACGGGCGCAGGAGAATATCAATATAAATACAGAAGGAAGTGAATAATCAAGAATAAGTAGAAAAATCATTAAGGCCAAGATAATGGGGCAATACCGAAAAATAAATGACAAGAGGTATCAATATTTTGGGTACAGGAAGTAACAATATAAAACAAATACACAAAATGTCAATATAAACACAGAAAAAGAAGAGAATTAAAAAAATGATAAAAAATCAAGATCCTCGTTAAGGCCAGGATAATTAAGGGCATCAAAAGCATGTATCCAGAATGCTTCCCTCTGGCAAAGCTTGCGGAATCTGTTACCGCCACTGATATGCGCTTGAACGTGTTCAATGCCTTCAATTCTGAGAGCGGAATCGTTACTATCATGAGCGTCTGCGAAATGTCTTGCAATAGGATAAGTGAAATTCTGCTTGCGTATGGCATATTTGTGCTCGGTTAGGCGATCGCGAAGACGTCTCTTTGTACAGCCAATATAAAAAATTCCGGGACAAGGACATGAAAGACGAAAGACCACATAGAGAGTACTGCAATTAATGAAATCTGTATGCATGTATTTTTTGCCAGTTTTAAAATCAGAAAAAGATTTGGTCTGCATGATATTGTCACAGTGATTGCAGTTATGACATTTGAAGGTACCAACGGGTATACTAAGCCAATTAGTTGTTTTTCCGGCAGGGAGATAACTATGCACAAGTTTATCTCTTAGAGTAGGGGCACGTCGAAAAGAAAACATTGGTGGTTCGGGAAAAACCTTGCGGAGGTTGGGATCACTCTCAATGATGGACCAATTGGATTTTATGATGTTTCTGATATGTGCCGCACGAGTGTTGTATTGTGTCACAAAGAAGGGCCGAGATTGTGGACGGTTCTTACGCTTGTGTTTATTTAACAGGTTCACACGACTGAGCGAATATGCCTTGTCTCGCGCTTGTTTAATGACTGAGGGCTTGTAGGCCCTCTCACGAAAACAATTAGACATATCAACAGACTGTTTAACATAGACCTCATCTCTGTCACAAATGCGTCATAGTCGTTGAAACTGACCAAAAGGAATATTATTTTTGAGGTGCACAGGGTGAAAAGAATCCGCTCTCAGAATTGTGTTACGGGAGGTAGACTTTCTAAAAAAAAAAAGTATGTAAGAACCCAACATTGTCCTTAGCGATATTAAGATCCAAAAAATTGATACTCTCCTTAGAATATTCAATTGACAATTTTATATGATCAGTGATGGAATTTAAATATTTATGAAAAGCCAATAAGCTAGTTCCATCACCATCAAAAATGAAGAACAAATCGTCAATATACCGGCCATACCAAGTTATAGAATCAAAAAAAGGGTTAGCAGAATTCATCACATAGGTTTGTTCCCAGAGACCCAAATACAGACAAGCATAATTAGGTGAGAAACAAGAGCCCATCGGAACACCAATTTTTCGCCTGTAGAGTTTATCCATGAAGATAAAAACATTATTGTGTAGAATCCACTCCGTCAGTTGCAGGAGGAAGCCCGTAGGGGGCATTTCATCAACACGGTGCGAAAGAAAATGAGCCAGGGCGGAGAGACCCTCTTGGTGCGGAATGTTCGTGTAGAGACTTTCAACATCCATAGTAACCAGGAAGTGAGTGTGGATGTTGTTCAAGCCGGACAGTTTGTTAAGTACATCCGTGGAGTCCTCGAGATAGGGCAGTAAGGTTTTAACAAACGGTTTGATGAACGAGTCAATGAATTGAGAAGCCGGTTCCGTAAGTGTTCCATTGCCACTTATAATTGGACGACCAGGAGGGTTATTTTTGGGTTCCTTATGTATTTTGGGGAGCAAGTAAAAAGCTGCAGTGACAGGGTGATCAACACATAGGAAACCGAACTCGTTGTCAGAAATCCAAGAGGAGTCCTTAGCCCGGGTGAGCATGTTAATAAATTGAGTCTGCATATCCATGAGGCATACAGGCAAAAAATTGGTGTTCTGATGGGTTCTTGGTAGGCAGTTTCTATTTGGTTGCGCTTGTGTAGAGGGCAGTTGCTGGGTAGTTTTTGGATGGTTACGAGGTGATTTCCAAATGTTTGCTAAGGTGTACAGGGTGGTCGCTTGAGTGTCTTTGGGTGGTTGCTATTCTTAGTAGTTGCTAGGGTGTGCGGGGTGGTTATGGGGGGTTTCTAGGGTGTATATGTTGTTGCTTGGGTATTTGCAAGTCGTTACTTGAGTGTACAGGGTGTTTGCTTTGGTATTTTTTTTAGAAGTTCCTGGGGTGTGCTCCATACTTGCCAAAGCATTTCTTGGGGGGTGGAGGCCGACTAGGGTGTGTCTAAATTGATTCTAGGGTAGACAGGGAATTTTGGGTGTTTTTTGGTTACTTGGGTGTGGAGGTTATTGCTTGGGTGCTTCTGGGTTGCTAGGGTGTTCATAGGTGGTTACTGTGGGTTTTCTGGATGTTAATGGGGTGTTTCTAAATACAGTGCTGTGAAAAAATATTTGCCCCCAACTTGATTTCTTATTTTTTTTGCATATTTGTCACACTTAAATGTTTCAGATCATCAAATAAACCTAAATAAAGACAACCTGAGTAAATCCAAAATGCAGTTTTTAAATGATGATTTCAGTCATTAAGGGAAAAAAGCTATCCAAACTGACCTGGCCTTATGTGAAAAAGTTATTCTCCCCCCAGAGGTGTATAGTAACGAAGTACATGTACTTCGTTACAGTACTTAAGTAGTTTTTTTGAGGATTTGTACTTTACTTGAGTTTTTTTTTAAACCAGGACTTTTACTTCTACTACATTTAAAAGATAAAAAGTATACTTTTACTTTGTTACTTTGACACTGGCCACTTTGTTACTCGTTACTCGTTAAATTAAAATATTAATTTAATTTATCATTTAAGGATTATCTAGATGCGGCTTTTTGGAGAAGAACAGCGGTGCTCGGCAGGGTATCATTAGCGCTTTGTGCAGATGTGCCTGCCAGCGGACATGGAGCTGCAAATTTATGCACGCAGTTACAATATTATATCACTAGATGGCACACACGGATCAGTTGCCTGAATAAAACTCCTCAGCTAAGCATGATGTGCAAACTGCTCGATATACTTGCCCATAGTATCTATCCAGCAGTTAAATAAATAAATAAAATAAAAAAAATCTCTTGCTACAGAAATAATCGCTGTCCCCTGCAGCAGGCACTTCAGCTATAGTGAGCCAATGGTATCCCAATCAGTAGTTAAGAAAAATCAGTTTTCTGAAGCAAAAATTAGACATGTTATTGATACTATGTAATTCTACTATTAATTATAGTAGTTTTTAAACTGCCAGTAAACTCAAAGACGAAGTATAAAAAGGAGAGACTGCCTGTTTGTTTTTTGAATACTGTATCTTTCATTCACCTGAAAATTGATTGAAGAGCACAAGGAGAGAACAAACAGTGGTTGCTTTTCTTCTTACTATGCGTACTATGAAAAAAACTTTGTACTTGTACTTGCACTTTTGATACTTCAGTAAATTTTTTCACAAAATACTTTTGGTACTTAAGTACATTTAACGTGAGCTACTTTAGGCCATTTGCTCAAGTAATTTTCTTATGGGTGACTTCATCTTTTACCAAAGTAACTTTCAGCTATGGTACTTCTACTTTTACTTAGTTATTTTTTTCCAGTTCTTTTTACACTTCTGCCCATTTTCCACCGTAAGTGAATGAATAATGCAGCTTTCACAACGTTGTTGTAGCGGGATCACTAAATCATTCCAGGATAACTGTGTTTTTTTTTTCATTAGTTGTTTCCCCAAATATTACCCAGATACGATAGTGCTATTATCTTATTGGCTATTGGGTAGCCCCTTTCCTTTTTTTGATTGGCTGGCAGGTGGCAAGCTGCCACCGAGAACTCCAGGGGAGACGTGTTTGATTCCTGCCGGTTTCCACAGTTATAGCGGTGCTGCTGAAAATATAGACTATCTGTTGGAAATTGTTTTCGTTTTAATCTTTTTTTTTTTGTGAGAGAAATACTATTTGTGGCGTAAGTGCGTGACATTCGACTGAAATGAGTGACAATCACGCTCATTGCGTGACACTTCAGAGTCCTGAGGAGGTTAGGTGAGAAATGAAAAAGTTATGCAACACATATAAGTCAGTTTCTCCAGTCCAACTGTTACCACTCAATGTGTTCCTGAAGAGGTTATTGGAAAAAAAATGTCTTATTAGCAACAAAACAATGTAGTGGTTGGAGCTTGGGGGGGGGGCGCACATTATTTGAC
Organism: Gymnothorax javanicus; assembly: GCA_029692085.1. Taxonomy (NCBI): domain Eukaryota; kingdom Metazoa; phylum Chordata; class Actinopteri; order Anguilliformes; family Muraenidae; genus Gymnothorax; species Gymnothorax javanicus. The sequence continues at coordinate 42,617,279 of CM056195.1, forward strand.
CTCGGTCTTTCAAAAATCCTGGTTACGGCCCTGGGCCTGAGGTAAGGACATGGTCAATGGGAATTATTTCGAATAAATAGGACTGGAGGGTTCCTTCTACTGGATACATCGGTCTCTGGAGGAGGGATTCGGTGAAAAAGGTTATGCTGCCACTTTTGCTTTTTGTTTTGGAATGTATACCCTATTCTACAAAATCGAATGCCAAGATTTTTTTTAATGTTTAAAACGTGAACTGGTCATGCATTTCGGTGGATCCCCTACTACGTTCATTGCACCTTTCTGTTGAATCTAGGGAGGCATATATTGTTTGATTTTCCCTGATAGTGGAACGTCTGTTCTGTTAAAATAAGGTATATTTCATAAATCAGATATCACTGAGTTGGTGAGTTGTACTTGTTCCTTATAAGTGTTGAAATAAGGTTGTGAGCTCGGAAGTCAGAACTGCTAGCTTTCATTGCAGGGTGAATGTCCTGACCGTTTAATCAGCAGTTTATTTAATGAGTATGTGTGCTGGCTTGGGGGACTTTGAAGAAAAATGGACAAAACTCTAAACTTTATTATGGAGAAAAGGCATGTTCTGTGTTTGGAGAGGTTACTTGTGACCACTGATGTTCAACTGCACTGATATTGATAAATTCATGCTAAACTCAACCAGAAAATGATTAGTTCATATTGAATTTCATGCCTCAAAACTTTATTTGTGTTAATTATGTAATTATTTTATGATCTGACAGTGCACCATTTTGAGGGATCTCAGACTTTGGGGAGCCACCTGGATAGCTGTCTAATTTGGCTCATAGCAAGTAGGTAATCTAGAATGCAATGTTCAAGATAAATTATACTTGTGGTCAAGGAGTTCATGATCCCAGAAATGTATAGATTTAAGCCCCAACAGTTTTTCCTATTCTCAGTATTTTTTTTTTTTTTTTTGCAATTTCAATGTTTAATTTTTTATTTATTTAGCTCACCTGGACAAAGTCCAGATGAGGTTATGTCATGGCCTGCTTGTCCATCGTTGTGCATCCTCGTTCGTCGTCGTCGTGCGTCGGCGTCTGTAAACATCTTCTTTCCCGAAACTACTGGGCCAATGAAGCTGAAACTTGGCATGCATGTTCCTACCCACGAGGACACCAAAGTTTGTTCGAGGCGTTCCGATCCAACTATAAATACGGTGGCTTTGGCAGCCATATTGAAAATGCTATTTTGGCTCATTTGTCACTCATTTCTGGAGCGATTCAGCTGAAATTTGCTGTGTATGTGCCAAATAGCAAGACGGGTTTAGCTGTGCATAGCATTTTATGGCGGCTTTGGCAGCCATATTGAAAATGCTATTTTGGCTCATTAATCGCTCATTTCTGGAGCGATTCAGCTGAAATTTGCTGTGTATGCGCCAAATAACAAGACTCAACATATATAACTCTGGTTTCGCTGTCCATGGCATTTTGACCTTCATTTGACCTCTGTCTTGGGGCCACGCCCCTTAATTTCAGAAATATCTTTACAAATCTTCTTCTCTGAAACTGTGTGACTGATTGAGCTGAACCTTTGTATACACCTTCCTGTAGCTAGGAGATTAAAGTTTGTTCAAGGTGTTCTAATTCGATTTCAAATATGGCAACAGCGGCATCCATATTGAAATTTCCTTTGTAGATGCTAAGCAGCAAGGCTGAACACGTTACAGGTTTTGCTGTGCAATGCATTTTGACCCACATTTCTCCTCTTCATTTCACCATTGGGCCACACCTTTTTATAGAAAATACCAATAAAAGCACTTTTTCACTGATCAGGCTGATAGTGTTCAACTGTATGAAAAGTATATTATTGCTACAGGAAAAAATAGAGCTATCTAGACTAAAATTCACTATGAAGCCAGCTGTTGTGGGAAGCCTCAGGAAAGAATATGGTGTGGTACAGTGAAGCATTAATTGGTAAGTAAACTGTTGGATGCCTTTTGGAAATGATTACCACAGAACATCCCATCTGTCCTCTTTCTTTCGATCCTGGAAAGTGTATGAATCTAATAAATACACTTTTCCAAACATGTCACATTTTTTATTTTTTCCCAATGCATTGAAGGTTATTTTAAATAAATCTACAAACATGATCACTTACTCTTTTTAATTTAGATATATGGCTTTGGGAACAGAAAATATTTGCAAAATAATTCAGATTGAATTTTTTTGGGTCCAAAACATTTTTATCAATTAAAAATTCTGCCCAGCTTATAATGTACGCTGTAAGTTTTTATTTAAAAAATATTTTCATTACCATGTTAAAGGAGCAATATGTAAGAAATGTATGTTCATTAATCATGAAATGGCCCTGATATATCACCAGACATTAAGGAATGATGTTAATTTCAAATACTTATATCACTGACAACAGTAGCCCAGCCAGAATATTCTCATTACAAAAGCGAAGTTGCAGCCCACAACTAATGTTTATGTTGTCATTTTGTGTTTTGGCCTGTTGTGCCGCCCTCCACCTATCTCCCAATCACGAAGTCAGTAGCATTTCGGCATCCAGGTTGCCAGTTACCACTGACCTGCAGCTACCAGCGTTTTGGAGCACAAATGTCTGACGTAATTAAACCTAAAAAGCCTCGTTATGATTCCGAAATACGTCGTGACAAAGTCAGAAACAAAACAAGGATCTGTATAGGACATGCCTTTGAAAGATGGAGAGGGCTGAAAGCAGAGAAGAATTTGAAGACCGACGCCTAAGTTGCTAATTTTCTCCTGGGCAGATAAGATTCAGCTAAGTTTGGCTAACTTAATTCTATTTAATATAGGCACGGACATTTCAAATATTCTCTACAGTCGAATAACGTTATGTATGTTCGTTCATGGTACGTTAGTGCGTATGCAGGTGGGTCATCGAATTGACTAGGTAACAAATTGTTTGAGAAATACAAACCGTGGCTCTTCATTGCTAACATTAGCAATGCATTATTAGTCCGTTTCTCTGGCTTTATGCTGAGACGCTGTGGAATCCATTCCAACATTAGCACAGCCATTATGGCAATATGAAATGTAATTGAGACAGTACATCGGTCAAATAAGTCCTCATTCATTCTTTGCGCATTTTACAGTATGGCCTTTAGTGGGCTATCCACACAGAAGAGTGACGAGCAAGTTGACCAATATGACCATTGCTAAAGTTAGTTAGTCATTAGTCTCAATCTTTTCTGAACTGAACTGAACACAACCCTGAGAGCAAATCATTGGTGATATTGAAACGTAGCCATGGTAGCTCCGTGTAGTAGACATTCTTGCTGGATCTGGCAACCTAGCTGGCAACGTCTCGTCTGGGGGAGAGGAGGAGGGGATACAGCGCTCTGCACTATTTTGAAGGTGATAGCACTACCAGTTTTGGCCACAGACTTACATATTGCTCCTTTAAACCATGTTTGTGTTTAATTGGCTACTGAAATAATACCATTCAATGCTTTACTTAAAAGGACTGAAAAACTTTGGTGGAGTGAATGTCCAGGTGAGCTACAGTGCCGTGACACTATTTTCATGAAGATGTTTTGTGTTTGCAGCCCCTTTTCTCTACCAAAATTATGAAAATAAACTAAAATACGATGGGAGTCTAAATGCTTCAAGTGTCTAGACTCAGTTCAGCCACTCCTCTCCTGTCCGTGAAGCTGCAATCTTGAATTATAAAGCCTTAAATAAGGTAACCTCCCAAATAGCCAGATTTGGCTTCAGCGCAAAGGGGTTAAGAGCTAAGCTTTTATTTATATGTCCTCAGTAGTACGTGTGTACAGATTTGTAGCATTCTTGTTGATTTCAAAAGCTCTCCAGCATGATATAGTGCAATTTTAAAAATGGCTGACTGGCGGCCACATTCGATTTTGAGTTTCGACGATCAAGCAAAGTTTAATCTGTACATCCATATGTACCTCTCCAAAAATTTTACATTGATCTTCTTTTGCCAAACCACTGAAGGGATCAAAGTTAACGCAGACGCCAGTGCCGACCCCAAAGCCGCCGTGTGATCCCATAAGCTCCCTTTGGTCCGATGGAAAAAACTGTGTGCGAAGGGAGTTTCATGCACCGAGGATGTTGAGTGCTGTTAGTGCTTAACTTAATAGTATTTGCATTAAACATGATGCTGCCAGTGCAAAAAAAACACTTCCCGTGGACACAGGCCCTATTTATCACGAAGCCAGATTGTGTCCATTTGTATCCCTCCAGGCTCTTGTTGGCTTTGAAAGCTTCTCTGGAGTAGGATAAGGGAAAGTTGATTGGGTAATTGTAGATGTCTGGATACTGCAGGTCTGGAACATTGTCTGATCCGGCTCACTCAATACTTGTCAAAAGCACACCTAAAGCACTGTAAGGGTCAATAATGTTTAACCCATTAAGTGTTGAATTATATCGCTCAATTTCTTTGGATGTAAAGTATGCAGTGAACTCTGATGGCTTATAATCGGTGCTAGCACCATTCAGTTTTCAGGCTTTTCCTGCCAAAATGGCGGCGTAAACAAAATGAGTCACGGGATGTCAGAGTGCTATGGGACAAGGTTGTCAGGCTAAAGATTGTTATGACAGTTTCAAATACTATTTTTCGCTATCGTATTTTATGGGAGCCCACAGGGGACAATGTTAAAATGAAAATGGAATTCCACTATTGCATTATAATTTTCCACTTATGAATGAGTTATTTGAGACAAAATGCATTAATCCAATTATCATTTTCATTTTCACATTCTCATATGGGAAATCTAAGACTATATTCAAATGATAATGAAAAGCTGTTTGACATTTAATTTTCAAGGTCATGCCCCCCAATACAGTGGACAATATTCAAATGCAATAAGCAAAACAGCACCCCCAGCCTATAGCATTTACATTTACATGTTACCATGCTCTTTTAGGGTCAACATAAAAATGTAAATGCTATTTTCTGACTATTTGAAAATGATATTGAATACAGCATTGAACATTTGAATCGGTGAATTCAATAAGGGCACAAGTCCATGTTGAAAATGTATGGACTTGGGCCCTTATTGAATTCACCAATTCATTTAATTTGCAAAGACTTAACCTGCTCTACTGTGGACAATATTCAAATGCAATAAGCCAAACAGCACTCCCAGTCTATTGCATTTACATATACATGTCATCATGCTCTTTTACGGTCAACATGAAAATGAAAATGCTGTTTTCTAATAACTTGGAAATAATGATGATAACGGCATTTAACATTTCATTTTCAAAGACTTATTCTGCAATACACGGGACAATATTCAAATGCAGTAAGGGAAACAGCGCCTCCCAGTCCATTGCATTTTCAAATACATGTCACCACGCTTTTTTTAGGACACAATGAAAATTAAAATGCAATCTGTAAGCGCCTCATCAAGGTGGGTCTTCAGCGAGGACGTCACTTATTAGGGGCGCAAACTAAAACGATGTTCCTCATTTGCATACCAACCAATCATCTTCTGGGTAGCTCATGTACGTCAACGAGAATAAAAAGAAGGAGAATACACAACAAATGGCTCCAGTGAAACTATATGGCACATGCGCAGTGTAAATGGAGCTGCGATGTTGGAGGGTTCCAGCAGACGCCACTAAAAAAAAAAAAAAAAAAAAAAAAGAAGGCAAGGGGTTCGTTCAGGTGATCTTAGGGTGCGCTCGGCTTGACAGAACTTTTTGGGTGGGCGGCAGCCGACATTTGAATAGAAACCATTATCCTTGGCTGTAGTCTTTAATGCAATATCTTTTCAGTGATCGCAGAGTTGTAGACCCACCCATAAAGTAGGTTACCGTTTACACCCCAATAAGAAGAAATTGACGCATCCTAACATCAATGCGGTGGGCGCTGGATCAGAAAACAATAATTAAAAAAAAAAAAAAAAAACATTGTTAACCTTTGTCTGCGTGAGAAAAGGACAAGGCATGAGAGCACAAATATCGCGCTAAAATGAATTAAGACATTTCTGAAAATGTAGAGGTTAAATTTAAGTTCTTTTTTTGTTTTAATATAAATTATTGGTTTTATCATATTGGCCCACAGTGATCCGTGATTTATTTTCATGCATAAACCACGTTTGTGTTATTGCTTTTTGAATGTAAACAAATAAAGCCATTGGCATCTCATTTAACTTTTTTACAGTGATTCGGGTACTCCAGTCTCCTCCTTGAATTGAACTAAAACCATTGGTTTTGATGCTCAGATTCACCTTAAAGTGTTAAGATAATATATTGTCACAACAATTTTGCCCTAGACGCATTATTTTTTATTGTTTATAATAGCCATAACTCACTGTAAAAAGAGTAACCTGACAAGCCAATCACAGTGTCTTTTATGATGAATATTGCTCAAATATCATCTAAAATAGAATGTGATTTTTAAACAGTCTAATCAGTGTTGACCCCTGCCATGCACACCCTCTGTCTCAAAGGTATCATATTAGAAATACAGCTCCTTTCAAACCTTTCTTGTGTCATCCTGACATCAGCTTATACTCACTCTCTTCCCTTGTAGAGCAGGTGTCTTGTTTTGATGAAATTGTCAAATAAAATGAATCAAACAGTGAGTCAGTCAATCAATTAATCAATATTTTTTTTTAAAGTTATTCATTTATTTTATGCCTTTTGTGACCTTTTTATGCCCCCGACCTCGAAAGAGTCGGTCGGGGGCATTATGTTTTCACCCCTTCCGTTCATCCGGGCTTCCTGTCATAAACTTTTCCTTTGTCGCGCTGTAATGTCAACACCGCTCGACAGAGGCTTATGATTTTGGTTGGGGTGAATAGTCATACATAGGGGATGATGCCTATCGATTTTCAGCTCGCTCCGCCAACCAATATGGTCACCACGGCAGGCATCCTGAAATCCTTTATCGCGCTCTAACGTGAATACTGCTCGATGGAGGTGTATGATTTTTGGTGTGGTGAATGGTCACACGTCGGGGATGATGCCTATCGATTTTGAGCTCGCTCCACCAACCAATATGACCGCCACAGCAGCCATCTTGAAATCCTTTGTCGTGCTCGAACGTGAACACCGCTTGACGGAGGTTTATCATTTTTGTTGGGGGACGATGCCTATCGATTTTCAGCTCACTTCTCCGACCAATATAAATCCATTAGCGCACTTGCCGGAGGTTTTTGCTTTTTGGTGACCTGAATGGTCATACATAGTAGATGACACTAACACTCGATTTCTGTACATGTTCTTCAACTGTTTCAGTCGGGGTCATATGCCATGCCTTGTGTTGCTCTTGTTTACTGTAGTCTAACACTCAAGGATTGCATCAATTTTGTCGTACCTGTACAATGACAATAAAGACATTCTGATTCTGACTCAGATTCAATCACCTAATGGCAAAATTGGTATCCTATTGTGTGAGGTCATGTCTCTCATCAAGTGCAGGTGGCTAGAGCCCTATAAATTAGGCGATGGACAACTTCTTTTTTCTCTTTTTTGGCAACCATGCCAACTGTGTGCGCGATCCCTCTTTGTCGAGGCAAACACAAACAAAAGAAGAAGAAGCTGTTGTTTAGGTTCCCTAAATGCAGGAAAATAAGACAATTATGGGTGGAAGAGATAAGGAGGGCTTGAGGACTCCCAATCTGAAAACCAACACCACAGTCAAGAATTTGTGAGGAAAGGCCTAACACATGGCTAACATGCACTGTTACCATTTTCAGGGCGGTGTCAAAAGACAAACTATCTTTTATTCCTTCTTGAGAATCACTTTTCACCTCAGTTAATAGATGTGAGGGGGAGGCTGCCGGAAAATGCTGTTCCACAGTTCTGGCACCAGGCAGTGAACGATTCAACACCATCAGCTTTTGTGGAACAGTTACTGTAAGTCTCAATTCATTACTTGTCATCTTTAATCTGGAATTTAATTTGTGCTAGCAAATTTTGCAAAGTGTATAGTATTTTACATTTCACGTAACTGAGAGGAAGTCTGTGAGCTAGAAATTAATGGATTAACAGCCACTGAAGATTACATAAACTGTATCTTATAATTTTGATTAATTCTTCCTCATAGGCTTGTTTCAGCCACCAGCAACAGAATCTGCATTAATTTTTATGGAACACAGTTACTGTAAGTCTGACCTCTATGAAATTTTTAGTAAATACTTTTTGACACCCTATGATCTATAGGAAACCTGTTCAAATAAGAGACTACAATTTGGATAACTTTACACTTCAGGCTTGCCTCAGCCACTAGCCGCAGAAGCTGTGCCACCAGCTGCAGAAACTCTGCCACCAGCCGCACTGGTGCACCAGCCACTGGCAGGTGCTGAAGATGTCTTGTCCAAAGATAAGCTTATTTAACAGTTAAGACTTGAGTTGGAGAAAAAGGTTGGTAGATAAATGGCTAGATTATTGCCTATTAAAATAAATTTTGAAGGCCACCGTTCACTAAATTTAATGGCAACTTATTGACCTTTTCTAGAACAAAATACTCACTCAGGTATTTCAGAAAGACCAGATTGAATTTCTTGAAAAAAGGTAAGACAATATTTCATTTTTTCATGTAAGCCCTCCAGACTTTCACATGGTGGTAGTTGATCTATGACTCACTGACAATTATATACTGTGTTATTTACCAGTATTCTCAATAAATGTAGGATTCAGTCCGATTGAAGAGCTTACTCGAACTTTATTCAATCAGCTCAGGTGAGCGTCCATTGTCAGCGTGGCACATGCGTTCTGTGTATATCCTGTGAGCGGTTTCACTGCGCAGACTCATGTCCCCTGACCCCAACACAATATGCCACATCTTCCCCATCAAACAAACTTTTTTTTTTTTTTTTTTTTCAATTCAACATTCAACAGATTTTTTTTTTTTTTTTTTAATATATATATATATAAACAACATTTTACAATCACATTCAAATCCTATTACCATAGGTAGCTTCTTTTTTTTTTTTGAACTTTCGGCCGCTTGTATTTAGACTAGTTACATCTGTTCTATAAGTCTCTCTGGCGCTTTATGAGACCTACCAGACCTCCTTATTTCCACCTGTTCAGGTGCACTTATTGGTGCTTTTTCTGCACTTAGCTCAGCCTGATCAGTAGCTGAGGTTGGCGCTAGTGCTGGCCGACCCATTTGGGTTTCAGTAGTGTGTGGCTTTGGTATTTGAAGTAATTGCCTCCTGTTCCACCTATAAGTGGCCCCTTCAGGTGTCCTGACCTCATAGGACCTGGGTGCTACACCTCTTACCACATAAGCATCTGTGTTCCAAGTTTTACCATCATGTAATTTAACTTTATCATTTGGATGGAGAGTACACAGCTCCCTGGCACCCCTGTCATAGTGTTTTTTTTGTGCATGCTTTTCCTTCATTTTGAGCATCTCCTCATCTCTACCGGTAGATTTTCTGATTCTAATAAAGTGGGCGAGGAAGCCTTGTTCTGACATTTCGGTTAAACAAAAGCTCAGCTGGTGATTGCCTGCATTTAAGTGGAGTTGCCCTATAGTTCAATAGAGCTAAATATGGATCAGTGTTGGAGTCTATTGCCTTTTTTATCAGTTTTTTGACAATCTTAACACCATTCTCTACCAACCCATTTGACTGGGGATAAAGGGGGCTAGACGTAACATGTTCAAACCCATAGTCCTTGGCAAAGTCTTTGAAAGCTTGACTGCTGAACTGCGGTCCATTATCAGATCGCACAGTCCGTGGGATTCCGTGGCGAGCAAAGATTGACTTGAGGTGGGTTATCACCGAGCTGGCTGCAGTGTCCTTCAGTAGTGCCATTTCTGGATAATGAGAATAATAATCCATTAGCAAAACATAGTCTTTGCCTTGTAAAGTGAACAGGTCTACAGCCACTTTACTCCATGGAGTCAGAGGATTTTCATTTGAGACCCACATGGGTTCCTTACACTGTTTGTCTCTGTACTTAAGGCATGTATCACAAGTTCTGACCAACTCCTCAATATCCCTTCCCATTTTTGGCCAATAAAGCGCAGCTTTGGCCCTATTTTTGCACTTCTCTATGCCTAAATGGCCTTCATGTATCCTGTGCAACATTTCAGACTTAAGCTGCTGCGGAATCACAATTCTTGAACCCTTTAACAAAACTCCACTAGTGACAGATAGTTCATCAATAAAATAACGATATGGCACAGGTAAAGACTGAGCCAACCCCTTGTTATTTATTCCTCTCACTACCTCTTGTAGGGTTGTGTCATCCTCTGTGGCACGAGCTATGACATCCCACATTTCATCAGAGACTGGACTGTTTTTTCTAATAGTATTTACATGTACTGTTTCATTAAAATTATGCATTTCATTTGGCTCTGAAGAGTCAAATGCCCGAGAGAGAGTATCTGCTACTAGCAGATCTCGTCCAGGGCTGAACTCAAGCTCAATATCATATTTTTTGCATATTTAGAAAAGTCTCTTGAACTCTGGGCGGTGTGTTTGCCAGCCCCTTCCAATAGTTACCAGAGGTTTGTGATCGGTCTCAGCGGTAACTGTTTTACCATATATGAACACATGGAACTTTTCACATGCAAAGGATAAGGCAAGAGCCTCCTTTTCTATTTGGGCATAGTTACATTCAGTGGCAGTAAGAGCTCGTGATGCATAAGAGACCGGGCGCCAGCGACTGCCATACTGTTGTAGTAAAAACAGCACCTAGGCGAATTTAGAGGCATCTGCCGATAATTTTGTTTTTCGCTTTTTCATCAAAAAACTTCAGTACCGGGGCTTCCATTATAAGGCGTTTGAGCTCCTCGAACTCTTTTGTGTGATTGCTATTCCAGCACCACTCAGTCGTCTTACACAGCAAACTTCTCATTTGTGCAGTGTGTGCTGAAAGATTGGGAACAAACTTGCCCACATAATTTACCATACCTAGAAAGCGTTGTACACCTTCTTTGTCAGTAGGTTGCGGCATGTTTTTAATTGCAGTTATCCTGTCCTGACTTATCTGTATGCTTTCACTGGTAAGAATTTCCCTAAAAAGGTAATTTTTTCTTTCCTAAATTCACATTTTTTTGCATTTAATTTTAGGCCATGGAGCCTTGCTGCTTCTAGAGTCTGCTTTAGTCTAGAATCATGTTGTTCAACGGAGGTGCCCATATGAGTACATCATCAATGTAAGTTTTTGCCCCCCAGGCACGCCTTCAAATATCTGGCTTACTGTTCTGTGGAAAAACCTCTGGTGCTGATGTCAAGCCAAATGGCAATCTTGCCCAAAAGGGGTATTAAAAGTGCACAATTTAGTGCTGTCTTTGTCTAAACATACCTGCCAGAATCCTGAAGAGGCATCTAATTTAGAGAAATATTTAGCCCCTGCTAGATCTCCAAAAATCTTACCCTCGTTGGCAATTGGAAATGCCGTTTTACCCACTTATTTAGTTCTTTGGGGTCAATACACAATCTTAGTGGCTTGTCTGGTCTCTCTACTATGACCAGAGAGTGAACCCATTCTGTGGGCTCCTCAACCTTTACAATGATGTTAGGGCCTCTAGTCGCCGTAGCTCATCTTTAAGTTTGTCTCTTAAGGCTAACGGTATTTTCAAGGGGCATGTATAACAGGCTTGTAATTTTCCTCTAGCTGTATTTTGTGTTCTAGCTTTAGTTTCCTATTCCTTGAAATACGTCAGCGTATTCTTCTTCAAAGTTACAAACATCCCCCTCACAACCAATTTTCTGCACCTTTTTTCACCAGCCCTAACATAACACTAGCCTTGTAACCCAGTATTGATGCTTTGTTTCCCTTAACAATGACAAAATCAAGTTCATGCATTTTATCACCTTTCTTTAACAACATTTTGCATTTCCCCAAGTGTGGGATAACATCCCCATTGTATGCCCTCAACCGTATCCTGGTTGAGTAATCAAGTTTAGGTTTTACCTGTAATTGGGGCAGTTCAGTCTCTGACACAATGTTCGCTTGTGCCCCAGTGTCCACTTTGAATGCAAGGTCAGTCCCATTCACGTTGAAGGTTTCGGTCCACTCCTCTTCCTCTGGTTCCGTCAGTGTAACGGAACCTACAAAGAGTTCCTCTGTGTCGCTGGAATCTCCGCTTCCTTCCTGATGTATGTAGTTCACTTTCTTGTCTTTACCGGGTCTCCGTTGCCTGCACACTTTCGCCTGGAAGTGGTTCTTCATGGCGAGTATCGACACTCTTTTCCAAATGCTGGACACTGGCGTGGCGGTGCTCTCCCCACAATTTCCACACGATCGAGCGACTGCTCCTGTTCCCGTTCTGCAGTTCTTCGGTTGGTTTGCTTAGTCTGCTTTACTTTCGTCTTTACAGTCTCTACTTTGTACTCGCGATTCGCTTGTGGCGCTGTCCATTGACTTTAGCCGCAATCAGCGTCACCTCCCTCTTTGACACAACTGTATTGCCCTTTCCAGTGACAAGTCCACCTCTCCCAACAGTTTCTCCCTCAGTCCTTTGTCTTGACCCCATTATAATTCTGTCTCTAATGAGGAGTTTGCCAAGTTACGAAGTTGCATGACTGACTCTTCAGTTTTAAATCAGTAATAAATTCCTCTACAGACTCGGTTTCTGGACAGTTAAACACGTTCATACGTTTTCTTTTTCTTTGGAGTACAGAACTGTTCGGCGTGTCATTACCGTGTCGTATTTCTTCTGTTCGCCTGCTGTCAGCTGAAAACTGTTGAACACGCCGATAGCGCCGGGTGATGTTAGGAGGAGAGCTATTTTTGCTCGTCGTTTTTCTATTCGGTCAGATATAGCTTGAAACGCTGACTGAACCTTTTCCATTGCTCCTCTACATTCCGGTTAATTTCAGCTCAGCGGGGTTTTAATCCATGTTTAACCGAGAGTTTTCCTTGGACAGCAGACTACTGACATAAACCGTGTACCGGCAGAATGCTAATACTTATACGTCCTATCGTGACTAGACAGTAGCAGGCGGGTTCGTCTATCCTGGTACCATGTGTTATTTACCAGTATTCTCAATAAATGTAGGATTCAGTCCGATTGAAGAGCTTACTCGAACTTTATTCAATCAGCTCAGGTGAGCGTCCATTGTTGCACATGCGTTCTGTGTATATCCTGTGAGCGGTTTCACTGCGCAGACTCATGTCCCCTGACCCCAACACAATATGCCACATATACCAACCATTTTTGAATAGCTCTTGGCAGGCTTTATCCCTCTTCGTCTGCCAAGAATCAGAAGTGGTCTGTTGACGTACTTTCAAAGTGTCTTGCAATCAGATTAGCAGTTGGACAGGACGGATATGAGTTTCTGCGAAAAGGTGATTGGCTACATATTTTGACCAATAAACTTCATAATGTGTGATGTATTTTTTGTTTATTCTCCCAAGACATGAACTACCCAGCTCAATCCTCCAGAACAATAATGAGGAGACTGGAGGGACTTCAATTTTCCCTGGAATTCAGTTTGATGTACTGAACTTAATGTCCACGAAATTGAAGTCCCTTCCCAGTCATGCCCAGATGGTCGTTCTCAAGGCATGTACTGTATATTAGTAACCACTCAAAAAACACTTCATATCATATACCTATCTGCCTATCTATCTCTCTATCTAAAATGCATTTGCTTCAGATGGATGAAATGCCAATGGCCAAAGGACTGCAGTATGAATCTGCCACAAAGACTGTGTTGGGCGCGGTCACATTCCCTCCCACTCCTGACAAGCAGGCCAAAAAACTCCTAACTTGCATGCTGTCAAGTCTCACCACACAAGCAAGTGGTGGCCTATCATTTAACTGGGTTGTCTGTCTCCGGATTGGAGCTTTGGAAACTTGTGCAGGAGATTGTCATGGCTTGTGGGGAGCGGGGTATCCGAGTGGTTGCTGTGGTAAGAATCAAAATACAGTATGATATTGTTGATTAAAATGTCCAAATTATGTTTGAACCTCTTCATTTGTACTTTGCTTGCAAATGTTCATTTTTAGTTTACTGACATGGACTCAAGCAATCAGGCTATGTGGCAGGCTGCTGGTCTTCAAGGGGGTCAGGCCATGGATAAGTCCTACAGAGACCATCCATTTTATCCAGGGGGTTACCTGTTTTTTGCACCAGACACGCCTCATCTCCTCAAAGCCATGAAGACAGCCCTGTACAACCACAGTTTCCAGCTGCCGGACAGTATGGTGCCGAAAAACCATTGCCAAACAACATGGTGAGCAACATGCAACGTATACTATGTTCTCATCAAATGACACATTTAACATTTTTACTTTTTTGTTTGCTGTCCAAAGGTCACTCTTGGGCCTATTCAAAAGGTCACTGAAATGCAGGAGGACTGTACAGTAAAATTGTGGCCTGGCCTCACTTCAAGCACTATTTCAACAAAACAGAGCTTTGAGAAGATGAAGGTATTTAAGTCAATGATATATAGAATTGGTAAAATGTAGCAGGCTGAGACCAGGGCCTGAGTGGGGCTTAAACCCACAACCACCTGATAATGGTGCCCGTGCACTAACCACATTGCCAAAGAGTGAAGCTCATTGCCATGGTAGCCAGGGTGTGCAGTTAATTAGAAGACATTTCTACTGACAGGACCATCAGCTGTCACAGTAAGATGTAGTGTACACAGCTGCAACTCAAATCAGTGGTTCTCGTATTATTTATATTTCTCCTAGTATTTAGTTAAATAATTCCATATCCTCCATTTTTTCCCCCATGCAAAGTCAAAGAAATCCTTCAGCAGTAGCTATTGACATTTTGTTGGTGCTAGCAGGTTCCCTGATGTTTCCATCCTTAATGGTTCAGCATCTGGTGGGTATCCAAACATTTGTGCCCCCAAACGCCAACTGGGTGTCACACCTTATGGACACTGGTTCCTTTAAAATGTCCTTCTTTCTTACTGGGCGTCTGTCAACTGATGCAAATGAAAACCTGCACTCACATCTGAGATGCAACAACAACATGCATCCTCAAGCCAAACAGTGTTGTGCAAATCTGAGGCTGATATTACAAACCCAGTTTGAAAAGTGAGGCACTGATGATGGTGTAGCTCTAATCGAGTACAGTGACCACATCAGAAAAAAAATGGAGGGACTCAAGGAACCAGTGGAAATCCTTGAGGCTTCTCTAGCTGACCCAGTGCCCCCACTCCCACTTGTGACCACCCAAACAAGGTATTACTTCACTGGTTGGGCCACATTTAAAGAATTAAGAAAGGGCTCTTGTGGCATCTGCAGGGACTTCTGTCTGTCAGCTGTACACAGCCCTCCCTCCACAGACCACAGCTATGCCACAGCACACAGTGATGACCCCTCTTTGTTGACCATAATCCAGAGCAAAGGTGGCCTGAAACATCCCAGCAAACACATGCATGAATACCATCTTTCAATGTATGACTTAATGCAGAAGTCTGTGTCAGCCTTATTACAGTCTGATAACCCCATTGGTCAAGTGATGGTGACTCTCGACTGACAGACTGAATGGCTGCCTGTCTGCCACAGAATTTCTAGGAGAGTGGTTAAAAGGTTGGCAGTGTTAAGGCTTCATATGCTGGTCAATGATGAATCAGCTGGGTCTGTGGAAATACAGTATGATAGCAAGTCTGCCAAAAGAGCCACATCAGTAACCTAATAGTGTACCCTGTCTGGCCTGCCTTTGCATTTTTGTTCTTTAGTTCCTTGGGCTTCAATTGAGTGAAGCAGCTTCATTGGCTTATGTTCCGTGAATATATACAGAGGTGCACTTAAGTTGACATTGCAGATATTTTTGCTTTAATTCAGCAGTTTTCAAAATATATTCTGTATTTTCTACACTTTGCAACTTAAAAATGGACTTTAGAATTAATGCCATTATAGGAAATTGATTTAGAAAAGATGTTGATATTCTGGTGTTGATCAGAAAGTTTTGAGTTGTGGTTTTGATACTGAAATTGATTTGCACATTGTAGCTAATGTTTATCTCTTTTGAAATTTGCAAGTTAGAATGGCTTAAGTTTATTAGTCCTGTAATTGTATTAAGGTTAGGTGTAACCCTAAAATTCACCAAAGGAGGATTTGCAGGGTATAGGCAAATTTGCCCACAGCCCAATTTGAACCATCTTCTGGTTATATGTACCTACTTGTGGGACTGCCAGGAAATTTGAAGATTTGAAATGTGAAATTTGCATACAGGAAGTGAACTGTAACCTATTTAGTGATTTCAAGATTTTTGTGGGGCAAGGCCTTGAAAAGTCCATATTCAAACCCAAAAATGATTGTTCTGAAAAACCAGATGATTTTTAATGGCTACACAACAACATGACGGACATTTTGATACCAAAAATAAGTATATATGTGAAAAACTGAATAAGTTTCAGACAATTTTCCATTGAAAAATGCATCTGTCTTGATGCAAAATGTAAAGTTCATCTTGAAAAACATCCAGGTTCCTATGAAAACACACCTAAGATATTCTCACAAAAGTTGCCTCATATAGTTGGCTAAATAATGTGCGAGTGTCGTTAAATTGCAAGACCAGTAACATGGTGTATTCAAGCCATTTTTTTTATACACTACATATTTCTCAGAAAAGCCATTTAGGTGCTCCTCCAGCTGTTTTTTATTAGTACCACTTACTTTTCCAGCCTTTGGTTGCCCCGTCCTAACTTTTTTTAGATGTGTTGCTGCCATTAAATTCAAAATGAGCCAATATTTTTAGCGAAATAGTAAAATGTCTCACTTACAACATCTGAAATGTTGTCTATGTTCTATTGTGAATAAAATATGGTTTTATGAGATTAGCAAATCATTGCATTCTGTTTTTTATTTACATTTTGCAAAGCATCCCAACTTTTTTGTAATTGGGGTTTTACAAAGGCAAAATGACTAGTATTTTAACTCATCAACTTTATTGTTTTTTTTAACAAGAGGTGTTTCAAAATGTTGCCTGAAAAACAACAATGAAGTTAGGGCAGGTGCATTTTGTCACTGTGTAACAGCACCTCTCCTTTTCACTACAGTTGTTTTGGCGCAGACACAAATTGTAGGACTTTAGAAAGTAAAATGTATTCCCATTCCTGTCTGACATAGGACTTCACTTGGTCAAAAGTCTGGAGTCTCTATTGCCCTGGTTTGCACTTCATAATCTACAGCACACTTTCAATGGGAGACACGTCTGGGCTGTAGGCAGCACCTGCTCTCTTTGACAACAAAACCAGGCTGTTGTAGTACGTGCAGAGTCTGGCTTGCTGTTATCCTGCTGGAACAAGCAGGAGCCTCCCTGAAAACTACAATAGCTGGAAGCCATATATGTTGTTCGATAATCCATGTGTACCCCCCTGCATCAATTTTTCTTGATGTGCACGTGGCCGATGTTGAGTACAATAATGCAGCCCCTGACCATGACAGGCACTGGCTACTGGGCATGTGACTGATAACATTCGGCATAGTCCTTCTCCTCTTTGGCCCAAACAATATGAAGTCCATTATTTCAAAAAACAATACGAAAGATGGACCCATCAGACCACATCATTCTATGCCTGATCACAATTTATTCTCCGTCTTGCATATACTGGTGGAATGTTTTTAACAAGTGCTTTCTGGAAATTTTGCAACTTTTGCAGTTTTTTCTTTCCCCTGCCCGATTTGTTTTGGAAGGCAAGAAATTATGAATCAGTGACTATTTACAAAAACAGATGCAGTTGAAGAGGTGAAATTTGAAAACAGCACAAATAGAAGTATTTGAAATACATGCTGATGAAGCAAATTTACCAATTGCTTAACCCCTTAAGCCCAATGCCCCGGTACCGGGCGGCAATGGTTACGCACAATAAATACAGCATGTTTCCAAATCGCAACATTGTCCTGCGGCATATCCACATTTCGCAAAAAAACTAGGCAAAAAGCTCATGTCGACCATTTTTACCTCAACTGAACACAATTCAAGCACCAAGCAAGTAAATAAGCATGTAGCAAAACAAAGGATAAAATCATATCAACGTTGAATTGCGAGAATTTCTCCTGAATTTGTGCTATGCATAAAAACAATACCTCAAATGAAAGAGGAAAATCCACAGAATCCAACGATATGAGCCCTGTCATTTTAATCCGACACCACACTCATAGAAAAGCAGGCTACACTTTACAGTCTACAGAGATGAGCAAAGAAATTTCTTACCTTTGATATTTTGGAATAAAAAAACTGTTTGAGGGTAAGTTCACGCTTGCTATTGTTAGCTCAATTTGTCAGTGTTATAACTAAACTAGATCTGCAGGTCTCAAAGCATGTTTTTCTTCTCGAGCATTGCTTCTAAGATCTCAGTTCCTCAGCATTCAGCTTGCTTGCAATGTATTTTCCTCTCTGTGATCGGCTTGTGATGCTGTCAGTAAGACTTTGCCTATAGCCATTTAATTATATGGCTTCTGACGTTTCCAACGAGCCCTAAAGCACCTTTATCGCACAAAGCTAACCTGAGCTAGAGCCTTGCGTTCCCAGTGCGTCAAACCGAGTCCATGGGCCATTCGAATGTACATGAATAGAGCTACAATATAAACGCTTAACAGGTTTGTTTGTGGTATTTTCGGTATAATTATCCGCTAAATATTCAACCATCATTTTCAAAGTGGTTTTCTGACAGAAACGCGTGAATACTGAGGGAACAACAGTACAAACAAGGTGAGTGACTAGTTTTTTTGACTCATTCTTTATATTGGCAATTTGAGAGCAGTGTCATTGTCAAATGGAATAGCCTAGTGGTTAGGCTGTAAGACTGCAGCGCAGGCAACCAACGTTCGAGTCCCTGGTCAGGTGTGCTACAGTAAGACAATTGTACCGTTATGCTTGCATAAATAATTGCTGGGGTTTTTATTCTTTTGACTTTTTCCCCATTTTTTTCAACGCTTTTTGTATTCATAATCTTATTAATTTGCTTTTTTTTATTAAAAAAAAAAAATCTGCTCCAGTGGAGCCAAACTACATTTTCTTTGTATTTATTGTCTTTGAATGGGAAATTGTGTAGGCTATAGGACTGGAAGAAATAATAATAATAATGAAAAAATATAAATTCTAAAAATTAAAAACTGGTTGTATTTTGGTGGAATGTATGCCTGTAGTGACATATAAGTGAAATTAGATGAGTTTTACAGTTTAATATCTGAGAAATCTGATTTGGCACGCAAGGTAACTGAGATGCCAATTTGGAGAAGCCACCAAGACATTCCTCTCTAATTTTGTTCTGATTTACTTGATTAGAATAAACTTTGGCACAGATAATGGTGAGTTTCAGACTGCAACTAATTAAGTTAAAAGGGATAGAAGTAAAACATTGTTTGGTGCAAAATGAGGTCTTTCATTTACACTGTGTTCCATCTTCATTTACTCTGACTCAGTGACAAATACACTGATTTTTACACCATGGCAGAAATCCCAAATGGTTTTACCTTTATTATGATACCACGATCATTCAAATGGACCAAAAAGTTGCTGAGATATACTAATTTCATTTTGGGCATGCCATTTTCGAAAAAAAGCCTCAGGGCTTAAGGGGTTAATTCTGTTTTTATTTGCATTTTGTATGTTGTCCCGACTCTTGTGGATTGATATTTATACATTTTTCTCACACATACTTTTCAATATAAGATTTATGACTACTATTTAGCCATCATCTTCTTCTTGGTATTCTTTTCTGGTTTCAGAAGGATTATATAACATTTGGGAGCAAAGATACAGAGGAGGAGTCCATAGCTGGAGGCCAAGATGGCAAATATCTCCACAGCAACAGTATACTTCCCTGGTGAGCTGACATAGGCAGGGACAAAGGTGATCCACACAGCACAGAAGATGAACATGCTGAAAGTGATAAATTTGGCCTCATTGAAGTTATCTGGGAGCTTCCTGGCCAAAAAGGCCAGCAAGAAGCACAGTGTTGCCAGCAGGCCAATGTAACCCAGGACACAGGAAAAGCCAGCAACTGAGCCCAAACCACACTCAAGGATGATCCTGGAACTATGGCCATGTATCTCAGCTGGGATGGGCGGCGACAGAACCAACCACAGCACACATATGAGCACCTGAATGGAGGTGCAGAGGGAGATGGCCACCCTTTGCTGCACTGGGCCAAAATACTGCATGATGTTACTGCCTGGTACAGAGGCACGGAAGGCCACCAGTACCACCAGCGTCCTGCTGAGGACACAGGAAATGCAGAGCACAAAACTGATGCCAAACAGCGTGTGGCGTAACATACAGGACCAGGGTGCAGGGCGACCAATGAAGGCCAGTGCACACAAGAAGCAGAGAGAGAGTGACAGCAGCAGCAGGAAGCTCAGCTCTGCATTGTTTGCCCTAACCAGAGGTGTATCCCGATGGTAAAAAATGGTAGCGATAACACTGGATGTCAGAAGCACCCCAGAGATGGAAAGTGCTGCAAGGATGATTCCCATGGTCTCCTGGAAGGACAAGAACTCCACCACTTTTGGAATGCAGGTTGTTCGAGCAGCATTGGACCAAAATTGATCACCGCACTTCAGGCACTCTATTGAACCTTAAAAATTAGGTTAAAAAATTGAAACCATAAAAGCAGGTTCACCAACCTGTATTCACAAGGAATTAAATATGAGACATATTTAGAAGCAATACAACCAAGAAAACAAAAATAGAGATTTTTGTCAGATTTTAACAATGAAATGAAACGATACAAATTTGTTGCAAACAACGAAACACAATTTTCATGCATCTTTCCACTCTCAAAGATAAAAGCATCCTGCTGGCTCTGGTGAACAGGTCACAAACACAAACAATTTCTCTTGTCTCACCTGCCTGGAAGCATGTCACAAATATTTGTATTAACAGCCTAACGCATGTAACAGCCTTTGTGAAATAGTGGAATCCCTGTTCACCAAATATGAAACATTTGGTTTGGAGATATATACAGTAGGGTGAGATTTATTCGTGGAACAACGTTGTCCTTGTTTTGAAGGTCATAGATTGTAGCCACATATATCTCTTCAGACCTTAAAGATTCTTGGTGTCTGAGTATATTTCCCATCCTCAAAATGTGAAAATTGGTGCTTGCTCTCCATGATTAAAAAAAAAAAAAAATTTTAATAGTACCAGTGGTGTTGCTGATCTCCCCTTCTGCACATGGTAAGCAGTCGAAGCAGCAGATGGGCTTTCCTTCCTGCACTGCCTTCCGAGTGCCTGGGGGACAGGGCATGCTGCAGACGGACACAGGTACCTGTATGCAGTCAGAAAAATATGCAGAACACATCATGCAACTCAAAAGGACATTGCAAAATTCTACACTCTTCTCGCAGATTCAAATTGAACTTTTATGAGGTTTAGTGCTGAATGTTGGATAGACAAGAATTATAAATTAATTTTGTGGAAATACAAACCTCAATTCCAATGAAGTTGGGACATTGTGTAAAACTTGAATAAAAACAGAATACAATGGTTTGGAAATCCTTTTTGATCTATATTCAATTGAGTACACTACAAAGAAAAATAAACTTTATTGTTTTCTTGGAAACGTACTCATTTCGAATTTGATTCCTGCACCATGCTCCAAAAAAGCTGGGACAGGGGCATGTTTACCACTGTGTTACATCACCTTTCCTTTTAACAACACTCAGTAAGCGTTTGGGAACTGAGGACACTAATTGTTGAAGCTTTGTAGGTGGAATTCTTTCCTATTCTTGCTTGATGTATGACATCATTTGCTCAACAGTCCGGAGTCTCTGTTATCGTATTTTGCGCTTCATCATGCGCAGCACATTTTCAACGGGAGACAGGTCTGGACTGCTAGCAGACCAGTCTATTGCCCACACTCTTTTACTACGAAGCCATGTGCAGAATGTGGCCAAGCACTGTGTTGCAGAAATAAGCAGATACATCCCTGAAAAAGACGTCACTTGGATGGCAGCATGCGTTGCTCCAAAAGCTGTATGTACCTTTCAGCATTAATGATGCCTTCACAGTTGTGCAAGTTACCCACTAACAGATCCCCATACCGTCATAGTGCTGGCTATTGAACATTGCGCTGATAAAAATCTGGATGCTCCTTTTTCTCTTTAGCCTGGAGGACACGACGTCCATGATTTCCAAAATAAATTTGAACTGTGGACTCGTCAGACCACAGCACACTTTTCCACTTTGCATCAGTCCATCTCAGATGAGCTCAGGCCCAGAGAAGCCGGCGGCATTTCTTAGTGTTGTTGATCTATGGCTTTCGCTTTGCATGGTAGTTTTAGCTTGCACTTGTAGATGTAGCGACGAACTCTGTTAACCTCTTAAACCTGAACGCCCCCGGTACCGGTGGTAATCATTACGCATCATAAATGCAGCATGTTTCCTCAAAGCAATATCGTCATGCAGTATATCCACTTAATGGGAAGAAACTCAAAAGATTGCGTTGACCATTTTTACCTCAACTGAACACAATTCAAACGTCAAGCAAGTGAATAAGCATGTAGCAAAACATAGGATAAAATAATATCAGTGCTTAATTGCTAGTATTTTTACTGAATCTGTGCTAGACATACAAACGATACATCAAATGAAAGAGGAAAGTCCACAGAATCCAACAATATAAGCATTGTCATTTTAAATCGACATCACCCTCAAAGAACAGCAGACATACACTTTACATTCTACAGAGATGAGCAAAAATTATTTCTTACCTTTGATAATTTGTAATAAAAAACTGTTCGAGGGTAAATCTGCGCTTGCTATTGTTAGCCCAATGTGTACGTGTTATAGCGAAACTAGATCTTCCAGTCTCCATGCATGTTTTTTTTTTTTTTTTTTTTTCTGGGGCACTGCATCAAAGGATTTCATCTCCTGAGCATTCCGCTTGCTCCCAGTGTATTTTCCTCCCTATGATCGGCTTGTGATGCTGTCAGTAAGACTTTGTGGGTGGCTATTTGATTCTACGGCTTCTGATGTTTCTAACGAGCCCTAAACCATTTTAATTGCACAAACCTAGCCTGAGATAGAGCCTTGCATTCCCAGTGCGTCAAGCTGAGTCCACGGGCCATTCACATGTACTTACAGAGCGCGGCAATATAAAAGCTTAACTGATTTATTTGTAGTATTTTCGGTATGATTATCGGCTAAATATTCAATAGGCGTTTTCAAAGTCTTTTCTGACAGGGAATCCTTGTGCCATTAAACACAAGCACTAAGACAGGCGGCAGTACAAATGCTAAACTGGGGTGCATGACATGTTTTCTCGACTCCCTCTTTATATCGTCAATTTGACCACTGAAAACAAGTTTGCTGATGTAGTGCTAAAATCAAAGCGCTGTGACCTGGAAAGCCAGGATTCAAATGGCATGCACTTTTTTTTTTGACAGTAAAAGTATTATTCTTGTATAAATAATTGCTGAGGTTTTTGTTCTTTGTATTTAGAGTTTTGTTTATTTGCTTGTTTATAAATATACATATATACACAGACTCAGCGCCATTAAAAACGCACAGGTGTGGTATGTACTGTATTTGCGGGAAATTGAAGAATCAATTTATTTTTATTGCTTTTCCAGTGAGGCATGAGAGGAAATAAAGAAAAGCAAGTGGTATTGTAATCCTGACGCGCACCACGTGCACGGGCCAAGCACTTCAGTTATACCAATCATTGAGCTGTTCATGATGTGTACAGTGACACTTGACTTCTTCTTTTTGGTGTGGTCAATAGCCTACATAAAGCCAACAAAAAGACAAAAAATGCTACTTCATGAAGAAAATGGAACGGCTTGTGACACAGGAGAGAGCAAAAGAGCCTTTGGCATGTTACGGGCAGATCTCAGCCGCTGAGAGGTGGTGCTTCAGTTGCTCTGTCACCGTTCAACAATCAATTGGCTGAGACGATTGAGGGTGAGCGCAAGTACCGTTTGACGCCATCTACGTGAGCAAAACATGCATGCACACGGCCCCTACAGAAAACCCATTTTTTGCCCATCAACAGTAGAAGGAACTCTTCACTTCTGACTGTGGGCACCTGCCTCTGTGTAATTTTTTGGCACTTTACTTGCCTGTTTCTGTCTGACAATGGAAAACAGGGACTGTCGCTGACCGACCACGGTAAGGGCAGCCATGTGTAAATGGGCAAAAACTGGGTTTTCTGTCGGGCCCATGTGCACGCATGTATTGCTCACATAGATGGCGTCAAACGGTACTTTGCGCCACCCCGATCGTCTCTCGACCCTCATCTCATGATCAGTTTTGGTTGCTGTCCAGAATCTGTCACGTACAGGCTGTAACCAGATGTGGCGCTCTTGAGCTGCCATCGTCACTGTGGCTGCCCTGGAGCGGGTCGGTCAGTGACAGTGCCTGTGTTCCATTCTTGGATAGACAGCCGACTGATTGTTGAACGGTGACAGTGCAAATGACGCACCACCTCGGGGCGGCTGAGATCTGCCCGCAGAACATGCCAAAGGCTCTTTTTCTCTCTCCTGTGTCACAAGCCTTGAAATTTTCTTGATGAAGTAGAATTTTTTGTCTTTTTGTTGGCTTTATGTAGGCTATTGACCACACCAGAAAGAACAAGTCAAGTGTCGCTGTCCACATCACGAACAGCTCAATGTTTGTTATTAATGAAGGGCTTAGCGCGTTCACGTGGGGCGCATCAGGATTACAATACCAGGCGCTTTCCTTTATTTCCTCTCGTGCCTCACTGGAAAAGCAATAAAAATCAATCGATTCTTGAATTTGCCGCAAATACAGTACATACCTCACCTGTGAGTTTTTTAATGGCGCTGAGTGTATATACATATATATATATATATATATATATATAAAAAATCTGCTCCAGTGGACTCAAAATTAATTTTCTATGTATGTGTTTTCTTTGAATGGGAAAATGTATTCAGGACTGGCAGACATTTTTAAAAATTTTAAAAATTAAAAAAGTGGTTGTATTTGGATGGAATGTATGCCTGCAGTGACATATAAGTGAAATTAAATGAGTTATACAGTCTGGTACCAAAGAAATCTGTACTGCCAATTTGGAAAAGCCACCTAGACATTCCTCTCTAATTTTGCTCTGATTTACATGATTAGAATAAACTTTGGCACAAATCATGACGAAATTCTGTGGTGTAATTTTTTCGAGGTTTCAGACTGCAACAAAATAAGTTCACAAGGGACAGAAGTAAAACTTTGTTAGGTGCAAAATGAGATCTTTCATTTATGCTGTGTTCCATCTTCATTTACTCTGACTCAGTGACATATATACTGATTTTTACACTACGACAGAAATCCCAAATGGTGTTACCTTTATTATGATACCAAGATTATTCATATGGATTCAAAGCTGCAAAGATAAACTCATTTCATTTTGGGCATGCCGTTTTCAAACCAGAGGCTCAGGGCTTAAGAGGTTAATTAACTGACAATGGTTTTCTGAAGTGTTCCTGAGCCCACCTGGTAATATCCTTTACAGAATGATGTCAGTTTTTAACTCATTCCCTACGGAATACTTTTAAATAAAATTGTCGCGTTTGTACAGAGTACTTTTCCCGAAAATTACACAATATAAAGTATTGAAGTACAGGTGGCCCATCACTGCGATTGTCAACTGATTTTGTGTTTTCATCGGACTGCAAATGGTCATTCACGCCGCTGGCACTGGCTTATCGTAGTGAATGGTAGAATTTGCCGTGCCGTTAGCAGCGGCTTGCGAGGGAATGAATAAATGCAGTGCCACCTGAAGGACCAAGGGTCACGAGCATTCAATTTTGGTTTTCGGCCTTGCTGCTTATGTGTAGAGATATTTCTGAATTCTCCGAATCTTTTGATGATATTATGGACGGTAGATGATGAAATTCTTAAATTCCTTGCAATTGCATGTTGAGAAATCTTGTTCTTAAACTATTGGACTATTTCACACAGTTGTTCACAAAGTGGTAAACCTCACCCCATCCTTGCTTGTGAATGACTGAGCCTTTCGATGCTCCTTTTATACCTAATCATTGCACTCACCTGTTTTTTAATTAGCCTGTTCACCTGTGGAATGTTCCAAACAGGTGTTTTTTGAGCATTCCTCTACTTTCCCAGTCTTTTGTTTCCCCTGTCCCAGCTTTTTTGAACATGTCGCAGGAATCAAATTCAAAATGAGTGAATATTTTAAAAAAAAACAATAAAGTTTATCAGTCTGAACTATAAATATCTTGTCTTTGTAGTGTACTCAATTGAATAGAAGTCGATAGAAAGAATTTGTTAATATTGTATTCTGTTTTTATTCACGTTTTACACAACGTCCCAACTTCATTGGAATTGGGGTTTGTAGATTGAATAGCATCCCTTTTAAAGTTTGTCACAATGTCAATGTGTCCTGGCAACAATTGACCAGGTTACATGTGTGTTAAGCAGGAAACTGTTCTTTGATGGTCATTTTGTGATGTCTTGACATCACTGATGTCAATAACTTATGGAGGGGTTTTGCAGGAACGTCTATGTAGTTCTTACAGTCTGAATTTAATTTATTTAATGTTTTATGTCCACTCAATGGGACTGTTGACAGTGTTGCTGATAACTCTGACTGATAGCACTGTAATGAACAAGCTGGCCTTCACACTGAGAACAGCAGCTAAAAACAGACATTCAGAACTGCGTCAGAAAAGACATGATATCAGTTTGTGGGCTCTTCTCTCTACTTGCTTAACATTACTCTGGGGGTTTTATAAAGGGAGATCAGGAAAGAATTAGAATGTATATACCCTCAATTAAGGATGTGTTAAATATAAATAAACCAGGCAAAAAATTATACTGGAGGTTCTCTGCCTAAACTCATGGCATGCAAAATTCATGCTCTGCGTCACCTCATTCTGTCCTCCGCCCCATACGATTTTTTTCACATCAATATCAAATTCACTGTGAAATCTGTCCACAGAATGAAAATTTCCCACTTTGACAAAAGCCACCATGCCCTGTGTTCCATCTTGCCAGTTAATGATATCATAAGAGGCTGGTGGTTCACCATTCTCATCAAAATATGTTGCCTCCCCCACTGGTGCGGAGAAGTTGACGGTACCAATGTAGTGGAGAATCTTCAGGGAAAAGAAAGGACAACATTTTAATTAATGTAAAACTGAACACAGGATGACGAAAGATTAACTATAAAGTAATCCTTTGAAGTTTGAAAAATTACAGCTGCAGACTGTAAATTCGGTGTGCACTAAATACCAGTTACATAACAGTCGATGTTAAGAGTGAATGCACGCAAAAATCAAGCAAAATGGCAAAATCGTGGCCATAGTTGAAAAATCAACCTACTCTAATTTTGAGTTTATGAGAAGCGAGTTGTGAGTTTTAAAGAGTTCTTGGGTTTATTTTAAAATTCTAGTCGAATTTAGTGAGAAAAACGGGATTTTAGAATTTCTCCGGTCCGTGACTACAAATTTGGGTCAAATACACTGGCCGGAAAAACTCGCCTTCTGAAGCGAAACTACGACTTTTTCCTCACTTAAAAACACCTAATTTGCACAAAACAGACTTCAAACAATTAACCTATGACAGATTTCTGGTTTTCGAGGATTTTCGTGACAGCTAATTAGGGCATTCTTGTAGAGTCAAATAATAACAAGGTAGTTTACCGTGAAAACTAGAATGGCTCTAGCACTGGGGGCAGTCATTTTCATTGCTTCAAAATCAGGATTTAGAACCTTAAAACATGATATTTCAAATATATCAAATCTTTTTTTTGTTGTCTTGAGCGAGCGCCTTAGAAATTGCCCACGAACTTGGCCCAATTCTGTCAAACTGGCTTGGAGAGTGACCATTTACTTGACCCTTTTGTTTTGAAGCG
This sequence comes from Gymnothorax javanicus, assembly GCA_029692085.1. Classification (NCBI taxonomy): domain Eukaryota; kingdom Metazoa; phylum Chordata; class Actinopteri; order Anguilliformes; family Muraenidae; genus Gymnothorax; species Gymnothorax javanicus. The sequence goes on from CM056195.1 coordinate 42,644,962, forward strand.
AAGTGCAAAATCCCCAGTAAAACACAATAACAATACTATGAAATACAAAGATAATAGTTTGGTTTGACTTATTTTCCGAGAGAGGTCACTCACTGGCAATTCTGGACGGACTCTTGCTTTGCTTAGGCAATGTCCAGGAGTGGTATTTCATAATGCAGGAAATCTCAAAAACCATCACCAAACACAGACAATCCACTGGTATTTTCAAAGTTAGAACATCTGGAATCTAGTTCCTAACTGAACTCCAGAAAGTGCTCTGCAATGAATCCCGAAATGATCAAATCTCCATTTGAACCGAACAGCCAAGCTCGATTGTATGGCGGGCTGTCAAATAAGCCAGTCAATTTTCAACCCTTGCGTGACACAGTAACGCCAAGATTACTGATTGATTATCAAAAAGTTGCTTCTATTTGTACTCATTACAAATATCAAAGCATTACTTTATTTTAGTTTAAATTGTTCGCCAACTGCTTCAATTCACAAAACGAATCAATTATTTGTTTTTGTGTGTTTGTGATGTCGTCATTTTTGGTAGAGTAAACAAGTGACTCATGTTAGCTCGTGACTCCTGCTCATGCATTCGTGAATCAAGTTCATAGTTTGGACAGTCAAAGTGATGGATGTGCAAATGTAGCCTACTTTGACGCGTTCACTGTATAAGAGAATAAAATCCCCCCAAAAAAGGAATATGACTTGGAAAACAAAGGGCTTTCATTGTGGAAAAAAGGGCTGTGTGGAGCAGCATCTACAATGTGATTTCTCTGCCTAAAAAAAAACACTAACGCTCCTGGGATTCATTCCGCAAAGCGTTTGCGGGAATAAGAGGTAATATGGGAGAGGAACAGATGTTCTGTGTAATCCCTTTTGGGTGCGCGCGCTCGTTTTTCTCTGGCCTCGCACAGAACACTACAAGTGTTATTTGTTCAATAACCTTACCATTCTGAACCAGTTTGCAATTGAAACCTACCTGACCCAACAGAGAGGAAAACTCCTGTCTCCTGCAGTACAGTTTTCAATCCAGCTTTACTGAGACCCCTCAGCACTTTTGGCTTTTTCCTTGACAACGCACTATGCGAAGATAAGATAATTGGGATGCTGCATTTTACAGAGTTAATATTGATATATCAAATAAACACCAGAACCCTTTAAAACTCACCAATCGCTTCTCATAAACTCAAAATTAGGGTAGGTTGATTTTTCAACTGTGGCCCCTCTTGCCTAATTTTTGTGTGCATTCACTCTTAAGCACTAAATATTTTCATAAAATAAATTCTTCAAAAAAGTAGGGGATGTTGAAATGGCAAGGTCAATAAAAAACGATATAACAAATGATATAGAATGATTAATTCCAAACTAATTGTTTGTTAGCAAAGAAGGAATTGAGTAAACAATTCACTCAGGATTTCATTACCTAAACAGTTTATCATATTGTCATAGTCCGTGAAAGACAGAATGGATAAGAAACAGAAATTGAAAGTTTACATTTCTGCGTCCATAGTGCGTAGTGCCTCCATTATTGGCCAAACACTCATTCAGTCATCGGGGGATTGTGCGTATAAGTCTACCTATGGTGATTTGATGGAGTCTGTTCCATTCTTCCACCAATCACTGGTCAAGTTCATCTTGCGTGGCTCATGGCCATTCAAGTTACCAAGATGGCACAGACATTTTCAATGGGGGAAAGGTCAGGGCTCGTTGCTGGCCAGGGTATCCTTTGGAAATTGTGCCGTTGAAGGTGGTTATTGACTATTCTTGCACGGTGAGCACGGGTATTTTCGTCCGAAAAGACAAATCGCCGCCCCTCACATCGTTCAGACGGGATATCATGGGGCATCAGTATGTTGTCCTGATAGTAATGGCCAGTGACTCTTCCTTACATGATATGGAGTGGGGTTCAGTTAGCAATAGTGATCCCACCCCACACCATAACGGACCCACCATCAAATCTGTCATGCTGCCTCAGGTTAGCATTGGGACTTTGTTATGACATCGCCAAATGCGATCCAAGGGTTTGGTTTCGCGAGTGTCCCTGTTTGGATAGCAATAAGTGTCAAACTGGATTAGGGATGCTGGAGTTGCATGAGTTGTGAATATCGAGGCTAGATTATGGATTGTTATTCTTTGGAGCTGATTAATAGTATGTCCCCTCCAGTTCAGCCAAGGATGTGCAGTTCACATGAAGGTGTGAAATAGTATTTGTCAGGCTATTCTGATAAACTGGATTATAAAAGACATAAAAAGAACCATATAAGACACTTTAACTCATGTTCAGATGCAGGGTTGGAGGAGTTCAACATATGCAACTAGTAAAAACGTGCACTTTTTGAAAAATCTAGAAAACATAGTAAATCAAGAGTACCAAAGCTGAATTTTTGATATTAGTAAGATAACATATATCTTTCAGCGGTGAAAATTTGGTGGTCCTGCCTATTTGCCCACATGGTGAATTTGCCCCATGAAGTTGGAACTTTTTTCATGTCGACAACTTGCGCAACCATGTTTGTGCCCCCATAGTTCTCTTGTTGATGCCAACAGAGTTTTATAACCTCTTGTTTTTATAGATATTTACCCAAATATTCTACAGAGGGAAAATGGGGATCCTTGGTCTAGTATTACAGAAACGGAGGTAACTCAAAAACGCAACGGACATTTTAGTTGCAAATGAAAATTGAGTTTCATGGACCTGTAACAAGATATCTATAAAAGAAAAGAACAATTCTGATGCCAGATTCTGAAAGCCAGGACAAGAGTTAGTCAGTATGCCAAGTCTCATCCCTTTATCTCTTATAATATTGAAGTTATAGGCCTTTGAAATGGCTTTTGGCGTCAGTGCACCATTCGCGAGTGTCCAAAATTGTCACGACGTGCCTTTTTAAAATGCCTGTTTCTCGAAAACTATAAAGAATTAAGTGCTAAACTTGGCAGTTCTTCCTCAAACATGGTAGGGTATTTCCTGAAATTTTTTGAGGGAAATCTGAGACTACTCACACGGGCTGATTCCCTGTTTTGTGTGAATTGACACGGAATGACCCTGCGTTGTGTACACCATTCGCTTCTATTGGCAATGTGGCGGTTGGTCAATGGCAGCAGTAGCCATCTAGCATGAAAATTACATTGTTTCGGCGATTTCCAATCATCTGACCTGTCACTCGCACACCAGTTGCCTGGTGTGGGTTTGCAGCAATCTAATTTGCTGTTTGAGTGCGATTTCTCAGAGCCTGGGCTCTTGTTGTTGACCGTGGGCACCGTCGATCATCAACATTATGGGTTTGCTGATACCTGCTCTATAATCTACTAATCACAGACTGGAAAACATTGAAGAAATTGGGAACCTCAGACTGACGGCTGCCAGTTTCCAGCATTCCAGTTGCTCTTAGGCGTTCAAGACGTTGGAGATGTCACATTAAAAAAAAAAAAAAAAATCATAGGATGTCTCAGATAAACAAAATCAACAAAGGATTGCAGTCTGAAGCTATCAGAATGAAAGAAGTCTCGATCAAAAGGGAGTGGGTGACCTTTCTCTAAAGTGTCAAATTCGAATATGCATCCTGTCCACGTGTTTGGGATTTCCACATGCTGCACGTGCGCGCCATTAGCTGCATTTTGATGCTCTGTTTTTGAGCAGTTCATGTTATCTACTCTGCAGTCGGTTATTGTATCCAAAACACAATCATTATTTTGTTATTGACCTTGAAATTCCAATATCCCCTACCTTTTTTTTGAAGAGTGAATATGAACAACTTCATTAATAATATCTATTTTTAGATAATCAAAACTTGATTTGTTTGTACCATTAGCAAAAGTGCTTGGAAATAATAAGATTCTTTGAGTACATTTACTTAATAACAACAGTGAAGATATAGAGGATCTTACACAAGGAGTCATCTCATATGAAAGTTAAGACATGAGTTCCATAAATGATGTGTTTGTTGCAAGCTCTAGCGAGCTTTAGCTATTCAATTAGGCTCAATTTTAACAGAAGCCATATGCTTCATCATCCAGGAAAGTTTGTATTTACCCAATCGCTGCGATTTTCTTCCCGTGCTCTAAGCCAATTCAATTTTCCCAATTGTTATGGGTAATATTAAAATCATAAAATGAGCTATGATGACTGAAAACTACTACAGTTATGCAATAAAAAGGAAATATTTCAGCAATAATTGAAGAGACTCAATGAATAGCAAAGTTACCTTCAGTAAAAGCGTACGTAATGTTAATAACCATTTCACTCACAAATGATAAATTAATAGCAGAATTTCAGACAATAACAACTGACATTTAATTTAGTGAGGTGCTAACATGGTAAATACCCAAGGAATGACAATTTCCATGGCAGTAAAACTGAGAAGTTTTCCACAGGTCAGCATGAATTGTTATTTACATATTAATAAAAGGTTATTTAATATTTGGTGCTCCACATAAAGTGATATTAAGTGCTTACCCTCTCATCAATGTATGTATAAATACTAACATAGTATCTTAATAGATACGTCACTATTCTAACTGCACAAGATCGTTTGATGTAATGTATAATTTACAGACCGTGTACTTTCCACAGATTTATGCATCCAAATTATTATATCTCAGGTAAATTGTTTTGGGATGCTTATAGTGAGTTTATTTACTTTTCTTACCTGCCAGGGCTGGAGGTTTTTGATATCCGGACACCCCCCATTTTCAAAAGGACCATCTCCTGGTTGGCAGGAAAGCATGTTGTGAATGGCATGTGCGATAACATACACAGCCTTGTACACACTGTAAGTGCGTCTTGGCTCAGAGACATCAGTATAAAGGTTCTCAACATTATCCAAGCTCTCAGACCCTGTGCACTGAGGCCTGACTGATGCAGTGGAGGACTCATTCCTGAAAGAGCACCCAAACATCATCTCCCAGAATTCCCAAACAAAGGGGTCAGAGGGCATATCTTTGGGCTGGAATCTGGTGAGAAAAGATCTGAGACCCTCAATGTTTCTCCTGCGCAAAGCAAGACCTAAAGTGCCTCTCAATGAGGGCAGGTTCTGTGGAGTGGAGACAATGCTGGCAGTAATCCAGCTCTCTGAAGCAATCCACTGCTTGTCAGTGATATTTTGTCTTGCCACCTCCGACAATAGGGCCTGCACGTCTGGGGAAATGGCGAAGATGATGATAACTTTGGCTGTGGAATGTCTGATCGTGTTTACGATGTGTGGTATACTCTCCTCCAAGTTGATCTTGGGGATGACCTCAGTAAAGGCCACACACACCTCAGAGTTCTGCAGCTCCTCCAGCAGACGCTGAATCCCTGACTTGCCGTGGTCATCATCTCCCATTATAACACCCACCCAAGTCCAGCCAAAGAGGCGCAGCATGTGTGCCATGGCCTGAGCCTGAAAAGCATCACTGGGGACAGTTCGGAGGAAGGTGGGGTACTTTTGGTGGTCTCCTAGGCATGCGCACGTGGCAGAGTAGCTTACCTCAGAGTACACAAATCACATGATAGCATGACAGTTTAATTAAGCATTCAATATATGCAACTGTCCAGAGGTACATACTCTGATAAAGCATACTGAAAAGTTTGTCCATTCTCTTAGCATATTTGGCCAGTAGAAAGATTAAGAGACATTTTGTTTTTTGTTTAATGCTTGCTGATTTGCTACTGTACTGTTACAATACTCACCACAGGGATGCTGAAGACTCCCAGAGTGCGAGCAATCACAATAGTTGTTGAGGAGCTGGCCGGACCAATGATGACAGGCACCTTGGGAGTACGGCCGCACCCGGAGCTTGTAACAACAGGGTTCTTCCCAGTTAATAGACCCAGTGCAGCAGCTAATGCTGTGTCTTCACTGAGACATGAGTCAGCCAGGGCATACCCCAGGGTGAGATTTGGCAGTAGCAGAGAGTTTCTGTTTATCTCATCCACTGCGAAAATCACGGTTTGCAGCCAACGGTATCCACGAAAATGAAAGCTATTAAATGAAGGACAGAACTAGAAGGCTAGAAATTGATATGCACAGATGCTGGCATATATTCACAAATAAATTTATGTACAGGCCTGTGCAATACTGTGACTGGGGCAGCACAGACCTTTACTTATAAATTTTAGATTCAATGTTTCTTCAGCATTAGTTAGTTTAGTGACAGCATTTGTCACTAAAAAAGAGACCCGTGAATGGATCTTCGCACCTACAAGCAAACATTGGAAACTGAACAGGACAAAGTAGCATGGTTCTTTACGTTCATAACATGTTAAAAACACCTTAATGATGGAATATACTTATTACTTATGTTTTTAATTGTTTATTGTGAAGTTTGCATACAACCACAGCTAAATGTAACAACATCTACCATTTCTGCTTGCATTACTGTGTTATTTTTCCTTTCAGCTCCTTTGTAGCATTGAATCTCGAAACATAGTTTGGAATAAGCGTGAAGAAATACTGCAGACAATGCATACATTGAGTTCACTCGGAATTCATATTAACTCTGGCAGCCATTTTTAATATGCAAATTAAGTCAAAAATCACACAGTGCACAACTGCACTCTTGCGGGAAACTGGGAACAATACAGGAGAAAGATTCCTTGAGCAAGTTCCCCAGGCTGTAAGAATAGTAGTAAGAAATCTAATCTTCATAGTTCAAGATGGAAGCATGGTGCCCATTTTGTATATGGAATTGTCGCAAAAATATAGGGGGCAAAAATACATCCAAGATGGCACAAGAATAGGGCTGACAAATTCAACAAACGTGGTGACCTGGCAGCCATTTTAAAATGCATATAAGGTTGAAACGCCCACAGTGCACAGCAACACCTTAGGGGGGACCTGTATTCAAATTGCTAGAAAGATATAACTATTCCAGTGATATTGCTCGATATAACAAGCTTCAGTGTCAGTTTTCAAGATGGAGGTCTGGGGACCATTTTGAATTTGAAACATTGGCAAAAATTGCATGGTGTACAACTAGACCATGAAAGGGACCTGTGTGCAGAATTTTTTTTACGATCCACTGAGTAATTTTTTTGGAATTGCCATAGCAAATTCATCCCGCATGGCGACCTGGCAGCCATTTTGAATGTGCAGATGAGGTTAAAAACCATATTGAGCAGAATTACTCCTTAGGCGGGACCAGTGTATAAAATTTATAAGTGATCCATAAAACAGTTTCAGTGAAATAGTCATAAACATTTTATAGTTAAGATTAAAGATATATGAATAATGATTAAGACATGGGGACAATTTTGAATGTAAATATGTGGCAAAAAATGTCCTGGCACTCAAATAAACCACAAAAGGGACCTAATTGTGGAATTTGTTGAAGATGCACGCAGTAGATTTTGTGGAATAGTGATAACAAGAATTGTTAATTGGTGGACGGCAGACAACGGACAATGGAGTACGGATGAGAAGTGATGTAATGATGTCACAATCTCTGACAATTGTGGGTTAAAATGGGCAAATCTGAGATTTATGCACAGTATATTCACTTTTCAAAAACGTCACGAAGGAATTTCTGTATTTTACAAAAGAACATGACCAATAGCATGGCATACACAGATCCATCATTTCTGAATCATTGAAGGCAGCTGGGATTAACAAGAGAATAAAATGCACCTAACAAGTCAGCCTGTCGTGCTGTGGCAAATTGTCTAATACCTTCACAATATCCTCCTGGACAAATATCTTTTAAACTGGAGGTTGGTGTACCAAAGGAAACTGGTTCATTTTTAATGGAATAGAATGGTCACTCCAAGTATTAATTTGATTATGTTTCGAAATGTTAACTACCCTTTTTATGTTTATGAACAGTTTGTTTCATTATGTTTAAAGCGCTTTGCTTAATTTTTTTTCAGACTTTTGAACAGAAGTGCATATGGGCTGTAAATCTATGGAGGAAACACACGCATGCGTTTAAAAAAATAAAATAAATTAAGCCTTCCGTTCACATGGATACCCAATACACACAGATATTCAGAAGTACAACACCATTCACACATACTGTAAAAATAGACGTAATGCCATAGCTATGTTTTTCACTCACTTCTGACATTTTGAAGGAGCTCGATTTTTGTCTGAAGTCCATGTCTTGTTCAAGTGGCCACAAATGAATCGGAAACAGGCCTCCAATGATCACATTACCATCCTTATACACAGTCCGAGGGAACAGATTATCCAGAAGCTTGCAAGAGAATCCTGCTAACCCAAATTCGGTTCCTGAGACAACTAATACCAACAACTGGAGCCAGGAGCAAAGTCCCATCTCTTACAGTAGAGAAAAGTAGGAAGAATAAAAAGATGTGCTGAGACAAGTCTATGTTCTTCCACTGAAAAAGATGTCACTTCTTTTATAGAAATGTGAAAGTGCAGGAATTGTGTGAACCCTGGTGGAGCGCAGGTCACGTTCAGAGCTCAGCCCAAAGGGAGATAAGTAAACAACCTTGTTTTTTATGTGGAGATAATTGTTTCAGAAGGCCCTTCAGTCGGTTACTGATTGTCTGTCTCAAATCTGCCCTTTGTCTTCAACACATACATACACATACATTTAATTAGGAAAATTTTCAATTGGGATAGAGATTATGATTACCCTGGGTCTAGAGAAGTCTCTGAAATTTTATCTGACTCTGATTTTTTTATGCAGTTCAGAAATAATTTGCAGTGTAATCTAAATGATGTAAAGCAAAAAATGTTTATGATGTATAAGGATGTTTGGAAAGAAGAGATCTGGAAGAAGCCAAAGCTTCGAAATTATGTTCTCTTTAAAAGTGAATATATAACTGAAACTTACGTTTTTTTTTTGAGTTAAAGAGAAGACAGAGATCATTATGTGCACAATTGAGATTTGGTATTCTGCCTTTGGCAATTGAAGTAGGCAGATTTAAAAGCACTCCAGAGGAGCAGCTTATATGTGAATTTTGTGATTTACATGCTGTTGAAGATGAGTTTCATTTGATTTTCTACTGTCCGTGTTGTGATGAACTGAGGAATTGTCTTTTTGAATCGGTTCAAAAGAAAAATGCTGATTTATTTTGGAAACAGGAAGGGGAAATCCTTAGTTGGATGTTTGAAAATGATGTATTTGCCCTTGCAAGGTACATTGAGAAGGCCTAGTTAGTTAGACAACGCATTTTGTATCCGGTGTATTAAGTCACCAGCTATCTTGTACATCTGCATTTGTATGTATATATTCTCAGAGCCAAAGAAAACGCAACACCAGTTTGGATTCAAATAAATTTGTGACTCAAATTTATTTTCTCATTTTAACAATTCAAATATGTTGGGTGGGTTGACTTTGATGAATTAAATGTGTTAATGGGCCGATTTGGACAATAATAAACAGATGCATTAAACATAACAAGCACAAGTTGAAAATGAAAAATCACAACAAGACTGAACGGAGCACACATTTAAAAATGAACTCAAAAGAACAGTCAGTATCGGGTGTGACCCCCACGAACATCCACACAGGCAGTACAACGTCTGCTCATGGACCTGACTAAGCGTCTTAGGTTGTCTTGGGGAAGTTGTCGCCACTCTGCCTGTAGTGCACTGTGGAGTTGCTGCGTGGTTTGAGGTCTGGGTACTCTTGATGAAAGAGCTCGTCCCAGTTGGACGTACTACACCCAAAACGTACTGATGTTGGACGTACAACACCCAAAACGGTGAGCCACTTGCCGGGCACTTACTCCCGCCTCTAGCATACCCAGGGCCCTGTTCCATTGTTCAGTCGACAGACGTGGCATTATGACACTTAAAAATGTTTTTTGTGTGGCTTTTATCATGCCTTTAAATAGGGAAGACAACCCCTCCTTCATTTCAACCACTGTACTTGCACAACTCCTAATCCCAGATGTTGTACTCAATATGGATTGATGAGAGTCCAACTCACACTGTTGAGTTACATGATGATCATTCATGTGTAACGAGGTACACATTGTGACCCCAATGGTCACTTAAGAACTCAAATTGGACTACTCAGGTCCTGAGCAAAAATAAACCAAAATTTATAGTGTTGCGTTTTCATTGCCTTTGAGTATATTTTTATTATTGTGTCTAATAAGCCCATGTGGGCTGGGCACCCTGTGGTGTTGGACATAAATAAACAATCAATCAATCAATCAATCAAATCAATCCACCTAAAACCCCTAGGATTTTCAACTGATTGAGCTATAGACAGGTGCTGTTGACGGGCATGTTTGTGTATGTATGATAGTATGTGTGTACATGTGTATTCCCTGATACGTAATAATTAGACACATGAACACAGAATGCTGATTGCAAGCAACACTCCAGTCCTACCTGAGACAAGTATTGTTCAAATCTTTCATAAACTCATGCCCGTACTGTCACAACCCTTGTGTGAGTCCAAATTGCTTCTTCTTTTCCAGCAATCTGCATGTCTTTCAGAAATATTGTCTCCTTGAATTGGTTTAGCGTCTTGTATGCCTCCCCCTCCAGATGTAATGGATCAGTGTGCTGTGTTCCCATTCTGTACAAAAGAGGAATGCTTGGTTTAGCCGAAACACGTGATAGTTTTTTTTTTTTTTTTTTAGTTTTGCCTGTTTATAAATGGTAAATCTGCATCCCGTCTAATTTGCATATGTATTTGGATGTGCGACCATTCTCTGTGTTGAGAGTACTATACTAATTATCAATATTAATCTGTGGTTTTATGTACATTGGACGATACCTAGAGTATTTATTGGAATCCCAAACTCAGACGGTGGAACTGGTGGGCGGCTGTTTTACATCACAATTGTCTGAATTTGGGCTTGCAAACTGCTCAAAATACCACTATGTATATTCGATGTCCAAGTCAAGCAGGAGTTGAAAAATTTCTGATATTTTTAGTGGATTTCAAAGTCTTGCTTGCAATGTAAAATACACAAACAATTGCCTATGTGTCACAATTGACCTATGGCTAAGCCCCACCCCCTCCACTGACTCGGACATACAATCAACATTTTTGAGCAGGCGCTAGTGGTGGGTATCACTGTCGGAGATATTTTTCAGGATGCTATCGATGATTTTTGGCGACAGAAGGCTCAAATATCATCAAAAAAACAGCAAAAAGGGTTACACTATGCATTGGAGGGATACATTCATGAATTTAGAGTGGAGAAGGTCAACGAAAAGTTTAAATTAGGCGCTAAAATTTTCAGGTCTCAGTGCAAACACGATCAACCGCATCTCGTTTCCGTCACCCTCTCACACAACAAGATAGAGGATCAGCATTGTTTGTGCACTGCAGGGTAAGAAATTTAATTCACGTATTATTGCTACGGAATTTAAGTAATCTTTGTTACGTTAAGCTGATAGTGGGGTTTTCCACAAAGCTTTATTCAGAGGAGACACTTCTCTCGGTTGTACACCCCATCGCCCTGCCTCTCGGGATACCTCGTATTGGAGTTACATTTACCCCGCGCACAGCGTTTGACCATTTTTTTTAACTCAGAAACATTCTAAAACCCCATAAATGCGAACGATACAGAGTTTCCGTAATGCATTTCAATGGAAGTTCAGGCTCAGAATGTCCGAGTATATGGGGAGAGAATACGCACTGTGATTGGCTCATCTCATTTGAGGGCTGGGCTTAGCCATTGGTCAATTGCTCCTGGGTCATTCAACGTCAAATCATCCAGGGAGTGGCGGGTCACCTCCTCAAAATTCTTTGAAAAAAATCATGAGTAAATATTCACACAAAATGAAAAAATGCCAAATATTAGGCCAGTATCTAAAATAGTTTTCAAGTTATAGCCCTTTGAAATTTGAATAATATTTTAAGTTTTTGGCTAACCCATTTTCAGCCAAATTTGGCAACTTGTTGCTCCAAATTGATTGCTTATACAAGGCTGAAATTATGCTAACCATATTCATCCCCTAGAATCTGAAAATGGCTTTAGCTTCTGTGTATCTTGACACACTTTTGTATGGTAAAGCCTCAAAATCAGCCGAAAACACAAAATGCCCAAAAACGAGACCACATTTTATGACCTTTAACTCAGGAACTAACTACGATAAAAGGCTACAATTCATTTTTTATGATTTTATGATATATCTCTCTGTAAAAATGCAGTAATTCAAATAATATAATTTGTGGAAGTTTTTTTAATGTAATTTTTTAGTAATTTTTTTCTGGTTTTGCCCCAAAATGCCCTTTTTTGGGGCAAAAATGACCATGTCACCAGTTATTCATCTCTCTAAAATTTTTACTGTGCAATCTTATATATGTGAACAATGTCTCACAAAAAATTAGAATGATGTTCAGCTTACTTTTTTTGTTATGAATTTTCAAATTGTTCCAAAATTTTCATTACCTAAACGGGTATAGGCCTGCTGCTTTTTTGTGGTGAATGTTTCTGGGATCTGCACAGTACCTTTGATTCTTCTCATAACAAGTTAAAAATATTTTATCATGATGACGACACACAGAATTAATCTGCAGAACACCAGACCGCCACTGCATTAAGGAAGTATCCTCACTTCAGAAAGTATCTAGTCCCAATAGTCCAGTTTTTCTTGTAAATTCCTTGAATGACATGCATCATCTAAATGAATTTCAATACTGGACTAAGGTAAATTACTCCCCTCAATTTCAGTGCTCATGATGATCTAATAATCCCCAAGTGGGACTGCCTCCTAATTAACTTGCATCTCTTTTGTTGCTCAGTATATACTTGTGAACCTTCTCCCTTTTCCCCTCCTTTCCATGCAGCATTGTCTTCACCACAGTCAAGCCCCACGGCAGAGGCCAAATTAGCAAGGCTTCAAGAGTTTGTGATCGTGTGGACAAACACGAAATTCAAGCTGGTGAAACGAGGGGTTGTAAGTCACTGGAAGCCAACTCATACTGGTGTGAGGATGGCAACATCCACTATGTTGGTGCTAGCAGGTTCCCTGATGTTTCGATCCTTGATGCTTCAGCATCTGCGGGGTATCCAAACATTTGTGCCCCCAAACCCCAACTGGGTGTCACACCTTATGGACACTGGTTCCTTTAAAATGTCCTTCTTTCTTACTGGGCGTCTGTCAACTGATGCAAATGAAAACCTGCACTCACATCTGAGATGCAAAAACAACATGAATCCTCAAGCCAAACAGTGTCGTGCAAATCTGAGGCTGATAACACAAACCCAGTTTGAAAAGTGTGGCACTGATGATGGTGTAGCTCTAATCGAGTACAGTGACCACATCAGAAAAAAAAGGAGGGACTCAAAGAACCAGTGGAAATCCTTGAGGCTTCTCTAGCTGACCCAGTGCCCCCACTCCCACTTGTGACCACCCAAACAAGGTATTACTTCACTGGTTGGGCCACATTTAAAGAATTAAGAAAGGGCTCTTGTGGCATCTGCAGGGACTTCTGTCTGTCAGCTGTACACAGCCCTCCCTCCACAGACCACAGCTATGCCACAGCACACAGTGATGACCCCTCTTTGTTGACCATAATCCAGAGCAAAGGTGGCCTGAAACATCCCAGCAAACGCATGCATGAATACCATCTTTCAATGTATGAATTAATGCAGAAGTCTGTGTCAGCCTTATAATAGTCTGATAACCCCATTGGTCAAGTGATGGTGACTCTCGACTGACAGACTGAATGGCTGCCTGTCTGCCACAGAATTTCTAGGAGAGTGGTTTAAAGGTTGGCAGTGTTAAGGCTTCATATGCTGGTCAATGATGCATCAGCTGGGTCTGTGGAAATACAGTATGATGGCAAATCTGCCAAAAGAGCCACATCAGGAACCTAATAGTGTACCCTGTCTGGCCTGCTTTGTATTTTTGTTCTGTAGTTTTTGTTCTGTGAAACAGTTCATTGGCTTATGTTTGAATATATTCAATTGTATACTTTGCTGATATTTTTTGCTTTAAAGCAGTTTTCAAAATATATTATGTATTTTCTATTCTTTGCAACTTAAAAATGGACTTTGGAATTAATGCCATTATAGGAAATTGATTTGTTTTGGTTTTGCATTTTGTGCCTTCCCAACATCAAGACAGGTTCAATCTGAATGGATGGAACAATAAAACATATAAAAGATGTCGATATTCTAGTTTCGATCAGAAAGTTTTGAGTTGTGGTGTTGATACTGAAACTGATTTGCATATTGGAGCTAACATTTATCTCTTTTGAAATTTGCAAGTTAGAATGGCTTAAGTTTATTAGTCCTTGAATTGTATTAAGGTTAGGTGTATCCCTAAAATTCACCAAAATTTGAAAAACTATAATTTTCCATTTTTTTCTCTATATCACTTCTCAGAATACATTCCTGGTGGCCTTTAAAGGCATAGTAACTGAACATTGAGAATATCTGGTGGGTACATTGATGATACTTGGTCAAAAAAACATTTGAGAAAAAACATCTAACTTTGAGATGGATTTTCTCTGTAAGGGAATTTCCGCCACATAAATCCAGATATCTCGAGAACGAGTGAAGATATCTGCATGAAATTTTTTGAGTGAGTAGATCTCACTCTGATCTAAGTTTTGAGCCAAAGAAAACAGTAATGTTGTTAGGGCCAAAGAGGAGAAGGACTATGCCAAATGTTATCAGTCACAGGCCCAGTTAGCCAGTGCCTGTCATGGTCAGGGGCTGTATTATTGTACTCAACATCGGCCACGTGCACATCAAGAAAAATTAATGCAGGAGGGTACACATGCATTATGGAAAAATATATGGCTTCCAGCTATTGTAGTTTTCAGGGAGGCTCCTGCTTGTTCCAGAAGGATAACAGCAAGCCAGACTCTGCACGTACTACAACAGCCTGGTTTTGTAGTCAGAGAGCAGGTGCTGCCTACAGCCCAGACGTGTCTCCCATTGAAAGTGTGCTGTAGATTATGAAGTGCAAAACAGGGCAATAGAGACTCCAGACTTTTGACCAATTGAAGTCCTATATCAGACAAGAATGGGAACAAATTTTACTTTCTAAAGTCCAACAATTTGTGTCTGCGCCAAAACAACTGTAGTGAAAAGGAGAGGTGCTGTTACACAGTGACAAAATGCACCTGCCCTAACTTCATTGGAATGTTTTTCAGGCAACATTTTGAAACACCTCTTGTTAAAAAAACAATTAAGTTGATGAATTAAAATATTACTTATTTTGCCTTTGTACAACCCCAATTACAAAAAAGTTGGGATGTTTTGTAAAATGTAAATAAAAACAATGCAATGATTTGCAAATCTCATAAACCCATATTTTATTCACAACAGAACAAAGACAACATATCAGATGTTTGTTAGACATTTTTCATTTCATTAAAAATATTGGCTCATTTTGAGTTTAATGGCAGCAACACATCTAAAAAAAAGTTAGGACAGGGGCAACCAAAGGCTGGAAGAGTAAATGGTACTAATAAATAACAGCTGGAGGAGCATTTTATAACAAATTAGGTTAATTGGCAACAGGTCAGTAACATGACTGGGTATAAACAGAGCATTTTAGAGAGGCAGAGTCTCAGAGGTAAAGATGGGCAGAGGCTCATCAATCTGTGTAAAAACTGAGTCTACAAATTTTGGAACAATTTTACGCTTGATTTCCAAAAGTTCACAAGTCTGTTTTGGTCTTTTTAGAGAAATGAAATTTTAAGAATTTGACAACTTGTGAGGATCATGTTACATGTGTTAAGCTGATATAAACATAATCAAATTGCAGAAAAGATGTCTTTTAGGGGAACTTCTAGCCTCTATCTTGATTCTTAAGTACTTTCAGAAAGAAATGCCTCAAAAAATAATGAAAAGTGAACTCGATTTAAAAAATTAAGTACAACCCCAATTCCGAAATAGTTGGGACAAAGTGTAAATTGTGAATAAAATCAAAATGCAATGACTTTCAAATCACAACAGCCAGTATTTTATTCACAATAGAACAAAGATAACATAGCAAATGTTGAAACTGAAAAATTTTACAATTTTATCCACAAAATGAGCTCGTTTCACATTTGATGGCTGCTACAGGTCTCAAAAAAGTTGGGACAGGGGCCTGTTTACCATGGTGTAGCATCCCCTCTTCTTTTTAACACAGAGTGGAGGCGTCTGGGCATTAAGGAGACAAGTTTCTTGAGTTTAGCCATTGGAATTTGATCCCACTCTTGATTAATACAGGCTTCCAGCTGCTGGAGAGTTTTGGGTCTCCTTTGACGGAACTCTCGTTTAATTATGCGCTGAATGTTCTCAATCGATGAAAGATCAGGACAGCAGGCAGGCCAGTTCAGCACACGGACTCTTCTACTACGAAACCATGCTGTTGTAATAGCTGCAGTATGTGGTTTTGCATTGTCCTGCTGAAATACACAAGGCCTTCCTTGGAATAGATGTCATCTGGAGGGGAGCATATGTCGCTCTAAAACCTTTTTATACACCTTTCAGCATTCATGGTGCTTTTTAAAACATGCAAGGGTCCCACACTATATGCACTAATGCATCCCCATACCATCAGAGATGCTGGCTTTTGAACTGAACGCTGATAACAGGAGGGGTGGTCTTTCTCCTCTTTAGCCCGGAGGACATGATGCCCACGATTTCCAACAAGAATGTCAAATTTGGACTCGTCTGACCACAGGACACCTTGCCACTTTGCTACAGTCCATTTTAAATGAGATTTGGCCCACAGAACACGGCGGCGCTTCTGGATCATGCTCAACACTGGCTTCCTTTTTGCATGATAGAGTTTTAGGTGGCATCTGTGGATGGCATGGCGGACTGTGTTTACTGACAGTGGTTTCTTGAAGTATTCCTGGGCCCTTTTAGCAATGTCAATGACGGAATCATGCCAGTGAGTGATGCAGTGGCGTCTGAGGGCCTGAAGATCACAGGCATCCAGTAAAGGTCTTCGGCCTTGTCCCTTAGGCACAGAGATTTTCCAGTTTTTCTGAATCTTTTGATTATATTACGCACTGTTGATGATGAGACCTTCAAAGCCTTTGCAATTTGACGTTGATGAACATTGTTTTTAAAGTATTCCACTATTTTTTTACGCAAGCCTTCACAGGTTGGAGAGCTTCTGGCCATCTTTACTTCTGAGAGACTCAGCCTCTCTAAGACATCCCTTTTATAGCCAATCATGTTACACACCTGATGCCAGTTAACTTAATTACTTGCTAAATGTTCTTTCAGCTGAGTCTCTTATATATTAATAGCTTTTTCAGCCCTTTTTTTGCCTGTGTCCCAAGTTTTCTGAGACCTGTTGCAGCCAGAAAATTTGAAATAAGCTCATTCTGTTATGATTCTGCTCTTTCTGTTCTGATTCTGCCATGTTTATTATGTTTCTGCCATTCCCTGTTATGTTTATGATCAGTTCTGTTAGGTTTTGCCATGTTCTGTTTAGTTTTTGTACTTTGCCATGTTTTTGTTTTTGCCATTCCCAATCCACTATTCTGTTATATTCTGGTCCATGTCTTTGTTCATGCCCTGCTTTGCACTTTGTCTCCCCTGTCTGGTCTCTTGTTTAGTTACAGCTTCTCCCCAGTCCTGCGTGTCACATGCTTAGGTGATTTCATGGTTTCTGGGTTTCAAACATTCCTTCCAATCTCGTTTGCTTCCTTCGCCTCTCTTTTCTATATTACTAACCAATACTAACAGTTTGTTGTTTTTGTTAAAGTTACTAACCCAAACTAACATTGTATATGATACTAACTTACTAAGAGCACTAGGGATTGTATAGCTGCACTTACTAATTGATTAACAAGCTCTCAGCTTTTTCGCCTTGTTCTAGTCTCCGCCTCTTGCCTTCACTTTGTCTCTCCTGCAATTCAGCGGATCCTCCGCACCTGCTCCACTCTGTCCTACCTCTCATTATCTGTGCACATTAGAACTCCCTAACCGGAGCTGTATGTTTTGTCATAGGTTGTTTCGTGTTCCCTGTCCGCGTTTTGGCTTTTGCCAATTCCATGTGATTAGGTTCTCCCTCATGTTCCCTCCTTTGTAATTAGTCTGATCCTCATCACCTGATCCTAATCATAGCATGTGACTTCCCTTGAGTGTATTTAAGCTGTCTTCTCCTGCAGTTCCCCGTCAGAACGTTTCCTCTTGCTTACCTGTGCTGCTATCTTTCGCCTTGTATTCATGTTAATCTTCTGACTGGACCGCCCGACTTATGATTTTTTGGCTCTGCTCTTTTTGTACTTTTGTCTGCATCTGTTTAACCCTTTTTTTTGAGTTTTGTGTTTGCTGCCCTGGTAAGCGGTTTGGATTTCGCCCTCTGGATTTTGGCTTTGCTTCTCTGACAAACCTGTGCCTGTGTGCGAACCTATTTTTGCCTGACCACAGTACTGTGTTTGCTGCCCTGGTTTTTGATTCTGTTTCTGCCCTCCTGGATTGTGATTTTTGGATTGTGGACTCTGTCGTTTGCCTTCTATTGGACTGCCCCCCCTCGCTCAATAAAGCCACTTTACCAGCAATCCTGTGTTCTCGCAACTGGTTCCTGAACGATACCTCACACATTCAGTGGATAAAAATGTAAAATATCTCAGGTTCAACATTTGAAATGTTATCTGTGTTCTATTGTAAATAACATATTGGCTCATGTGATCTGAAAGTCATTGCATTTTGATTTTATTCACAATTTACACTTCGTCCCAACTATTTCGGAATTGGGGTTGTACAATTATGACTGCGCTGTACCCATACTTGGTAATAGCCCATGTATTGTGCATTTGTAATGCTCACAGTCACCACCAGTTTACAACCAAACAAGCTTTATACCAAAGGGATCAGGCCTGGCGCTAGAACAGGGAATTGGGGGGCACAGACACGTCCCTTTATGACAAGAATTAGTCCTGGCAAGTTCTCAATCATTTTCCTTTATTGACGCGTTTTCCAATTATTGTAATTGGCGATTGAAGACACGGTTTCTCTCCATATGCCTATTCCCTGTTATAGTGCCAGATCTGAAAGGGATTACAAATTTCATGTATAACTGTGCATGCATGTACATAAATTTCAAAAGACAGAACTTTGGTATTTGTTTGGGCTTATGGAATATTAGCTCGATAGAACATTAGCTCTTTAGAGCACCACCTTTGGTCAGATAGCTGTCCATCCAGAATAGTACCAGGCTAAACCCTTCATTTTCAGAGAAAATAGCTGTGTGCATTATAATTCAAAAACAATTTCTTTGGTACATTGCTGGGGATGGCCAGTACTTGCATCCAGCCTACAGTGCCCCCTGGAGGTGAATTTTTCTGACTTTTGATGTTTAATATCATCTACACTGAAAATACTACCATTGAGATTTTACTAATGCTGTAATGTACCCCCAAAGGGACTATGTATCCAGAGAATTTCAGATCTCTATCTTGCTGGGTAAAGACAATAATGCCATCTAAACATAGACACAATCTGCTATTAAATGGTCTGTTTTGAGTTTTCCTCCACCTTTGGCTCTGTCTACCTTGAAAGTGTAGATACTACTAAAGAAACGCTTAGTATTCCCAAAAATAGAGCTCCTAATGCACAACAAACAGCATTTACCCTCACAGTACAAATCTGGGTTACAGAGAAAATATATGGCAAACAGGCACCAAAAATGAATTTTGACCATCTTTCTATCTGTCCATTGCACTAACCCAGCAAGATACCAAGGTACTATTAACTGAAAATGATAGTTCTGTCGTGAGTAAACACATTATAAAGCATTCTTGATTGGTATATGTCTGGGATATTATTTTATTCCCATTCCTTTTCAATTTTTACTGTGATTTCTCAAATAATTCAGGCTCAGCTTGGCGCTGATGTGGTGCTGATGTCTATCCAGACTTCAAGTGTCACAGGTCATGAAAAAAGTATAACACATCTGGTACTGTGTACCCATAAGTCATAATAATTGATGTAAAATGTGGTGTCAAAAGCAAAACTGAGCCACGTTAGTGGCTTCCAGGTGGTGCCACAGGCAGACTAAGTGAGATACGGACCTAAATATTTGGCTTTTTCCATGAGACTACCATATCTACCTACGTGCCAAGTTTCATTCAATTTCTGGGGGGTAAACTCCTGAACTTCTTTAAAAAGTGCCATTTTCTCATGGAATGGCTCTAAAAGCCTCTGGAAACTTGTCTTGACATAGTGAGAATTCACATATAATATCAAAGTTGGGTGTATCATAAAGCATCTACAAAAAACTGAGTGAAAAATAACATTCATGACGATTAGAAAACCTCGTTCAAAAATGGCTCATTTTGCTATTCAGTCCATTTCTCAAGACAGTGTGGACGTGGCGCATCGCGGTGTGACTGGCCACTCCCTTGATTTGAGTTACATCTCACAGGCTCAGTGAGCGATAGTCACAGCTATGGCGCAAGCGTCAGTCCAGCCCTATATGTTTGAGCTGTCTGACTCAAGCCGCTTGCACACTGGACGTCGAAATGAATTTTTCACACGACAGATTACGTTCAAAGTCAATGCGAAGGCTTGAATACACGCGTGTATTCACGTCTTCGCATTGACTTTGAAGGTAATCTGTCATGCAAAAAATTTGTTTCGCATCCAGTGTGCAAGCAGCTTCAGAATCAGACGAAGCAGCTCCTCTGCCGTCTGGAAACACCGTCCAGCCAGTTACGGAATGGTATTTTGTAAAATCCTTTGTGGTTTTTATTATTACCCAGTTAGCGCATCTCCGCTAAAATTCAACGTGAGCAGGGATGCACCCAACGGCGGCCTGATGGTACTGTAACGTTAGCTAGGACTGTACAATATTATTGCATCGTAATTAACCGCCAGTCAACCGGTTCCTCTCAGTGAAAATAATTTCCATTCAGTAATGTTATACCTCAAGTATGCAAGTATGCATGTTGTGAAATCAACGCTCACTGACCAATGGAACCACCGTACTTTGTGCTTGCTGTTCCTGTGGAGAATGCCAGATGATGCCATCAATGGCAGAAAATATATGCTGTCAGGCGCTTACACCGGTGTGTAGTATTAGTCCACTGTATACTTAGCTCCATTAAAAACGCACCGGTGAGACATGTACTGTACTTACTGCAAATTGAAGAATCAATTTTTATTGCTTTGTCCAGTGAGATACGAGTGGGATTATAGAAACCGTGAACGCGCACTTCAGTCAGGATGAACATTTGCTTTTTTCTGACGTGTACAATGATGCTGGATTTGTTCTTTTGAGTGTGTTCAATAGCCGACATAAAGCCAAACAAGAAATAAAAATTGCTATGGCATCAGCAAAATGGCGTGGCTAACGACACGAAAGGAAAAAAAGCATCATTTGCACTGTCACTGGTCAACAATTGGCTGTCTGTCCGATAATGGAAAACAGGCCCTGTTGCTCAACGACCCCGCTTGCAGCAGCCGCGAATGACAGATGTACCTCAAGGGCGCGATATCCGGTCACAGCATGCACGGAACAGATCCTAAGCAACCCAAACTCGTTGTGAGATAAGGTTCTTATGCTGCGTTCATACCGCTATGTTGAATATGGTGAAATTACCACTTACCGGTTGCTAAAAAGACACACGTGGAGAACTTTCATTTGCTGCCAGTCTGTCATGGGCGACATCATGGGCGATAATAAAGGTATCAAAATATTAAGTAGACTTTCCAATGACAAAATGACAGAAACATTATGGTATGGAAATACAACAAACTCTGGGACATAAAGGTCAGTAATAAGTTGCTGCTTTTAATATTTGATAAGACAAATATGAAAATAAACATACTTTTCTGTTTAGCTCACAATGTGTTGGTCTGGCCTCATTTTGCTCACGAGTGGTGAAAATTGATCCGCTGAATCAATCACCAGTTCACTGCTTGTGATCACAGGTTGTAAGGTGATTTGAATGCAAGTCACTGCTTGTGTTCTGAGAAACACCATTTTTCCAAGCTGGTTTGAACGCAGCATAAGACATTTGAGCCAGAGCGGGAGTACCACATGAGAAATGCGAGCACACATCATCTTCAGAAAATCATTTACTGGTGCGTTTTGAATGGAGATAATACAAACATACATGACAGGGGAAATAGCGGGGGTGTTATGATTCTGCCATGTCTGTCTTGTTCTGCCATGTTTATTTTGTTCCTGCCTTGCTTGTTATGTTTACCTTATTCCCTTATGTTTATTATTATGAAATAAAACAAATGTTTTTCGTTTTTGCCATTCCCCATCCACTTTTCTGTTATAGCCGGTCCATTTTTGCCATGCCCTTCATTGCACTTTGTTGTCTGGTCTCTTGTTAAGTTACAGCTTCTCCCCAGTCCCGCGTGTCACATGCTTAGGTGATTTCATGGTTTCTGGGTTTCAAACATTCCTTCCAATCTTGTTTGCTTCCTTCGCCTCTTTTTTCTATATTACTAACCAATACTAACAGTTTGTTGTTTTGGTTACTAACCCAGACTAACATTGTATATAATACTAACTTTTGCGAGCACCAGGGATTGTATAGCTGCACTTACTAATTGATTAACAAGCTCTCAGCACTCGCCCTATTCTATCCGCCTCTTGAATCAATCACCAGCGGTTCACCTGCTCTGTCCTGCTTCTCATTATCACAGGTTGAACTCCCTAACCGGAGCTGTATGTTTTGTCATAGGCTGTCACTGTTCCCTGTGTTTTGGCTTTTTGCCAATTCTATGTGATTAGGTTCTTCCCATGTTTTGCTCCAAGTAATTAGTTTTATCCAGTTCACCTTTTCCTAATCATAGCATGTGACTTCCCTTTTGTGTATTTAAACAGCAGCAGTTCCCCGTCAGAACGTTTCTCCTTTTGCCACGCTTTCTCGTCTTGTATTCATAGTGATTACCTTTCTGACTGGACTGTCTTGATTTCGATTTTTGCCTATTCCCTGAAAATCATTTGCCTCACGTTTTTGAATGGAGATATTGGTGCCCTGGTTACAAACTGATTATTGGATGACTTTGTACCGTTGCCTGCTCTGTTGGGGTTCCCCCCCCTCCAGAAAGCCTCCTTTTTTTGTATTCAGTGGTTCTTGCTTGTGGGGGACAGGGGGACAAAAATATGCGGACAGATGGATGGACAGATAGATAAATGGAACCAAATGTAGTTGGGTAATCAATCGCAAGACAGGCTACTTCGGGACGATGTTTCTCAGCCTCAAAAGAAGCAAACTTGGACGAAGCAGAGAGCTTTTATAATTTCAGTTAGGAGTGGGACAAATGACGGAGTTTTTTTTTTTTTTTTTTTTCATTGGTTTGGTTTGGCTTATTACGTAATAACCCACTTAGAAAACCATGCCCAGTTGAACTGCAGTAAGAGGATAGGTGCTAAAAATTAAATGACAAAATCTTGGATTTGAATTGGACATAATTTCTAATGTTTTAGTATGTTTACTATTATGGACATACAACCTCAAATAACGTGGTTCAGAGGTTTTGTGAAATTGGGTTTTCAGAGGCTTTAAAATAAATGCTAATGAAGCAAATTTACCAATTGCTTAATTCAGTTTTTATTTGCATTTTCTATGCTGTCCCAACTCTTGTGGAATTGAGATTTATACATTTTTCTCACACATACTATTCAATCTAAGATTCATGCCTACTATTTAGCCATCATCTTCTTCTTGGTATTCTTTTCTGGTTTCAGAAGGATTATATAACATTTGGGACCAAAGATACAGAGGAGGAGTCCATAGCTGGAGGCCAAGATGGCAAATATCTCCACAGCAACAGTATACTTTCCTGGTGAGCTGACATAGGCAGGGACAAAGGTGATCCAGACAGCACAGAAGATGAACATGCTGAAAGTGATAAATTTGGCCTCATTGAAGTTATCTGGGAGCTTCCTGGCCAAAAAGGCCAGCAAGAAGCACAGTGTTGCCAGCAGGCCAATGTAACCCAGGACACAGGAAAAGCCAGCCACTGAGCCCAAACCACACTCAAGGATGATCCTGGAACTATGGCCATGTATCTCAGCTGGGATGGGCGGCGACAGAACCAACCACAGCACACAGATCAGCACCTGAATGGAGGTGCAGAGGGAGATGGCCACCCTTTGCTGCACTGGGCCAAAGTACCGCATGATGTTGCTCCCTGGGACAGAGGCTCGGAAGGCTACTAGTACCACCACTGTCCTACTGAGGACACAGGAAATGCAGAGCACAAAACTGATGCCAAACAGCGTGTGGCGTAGCATACAGGACCAGGGTGCAGGGCGACCAATGAAGGCCAGTGCACACAAGAAGCAGAGAGAGAGTGACAGCAGCAGCAGGAAGCTCAGCTCTGCATTGTTTGCCCTAACCAGAGGTGTATCTCGATGGTAAAAAATGGTAGCGATAACACTGGATGTCAGAAGCACCCCAGAGATGGAAAGTGCTGCAAGGATGATTCCCATGGTTTCCTGGAAGGACAAGAACTCCACCACTTTTGGAATGCAGGTTGTTCGAGCAGCATTGGACCAAAATTGATCACCGCACTTCAGGCACTCTATTGAACCTTAAAAAAATGAAACCATAAAAGCAGGTTCACCAACCTGTATTCACAAGCAATTAAAGATGAGACATGTTTAGAAGCAATACAACCAATAAAACAAAAATAGAGATTTTTGTCAGATTTAAACAATGAAATTAAACAATACAAATTTGTTGCAAAAATGAAACAAAATTTTTAAGCATCTTTCCACTCTCAAAGATTAATCTTTTAGGAACTCCGTTGCCCGTCTACAGGCAAACCCCTTACACCTGATAAATACAGCATATTTCCAAATAGCAACATTGTCATGCGGCATATCCACTTTACGCGAAGAAACTCAGCCAAAAGCTCATGTTGACCATTTTTACCTCAACCGAACACAAGCAAGTAAATAAGCTTGGTATAAGCTTGGTCTAGGATAAAATCATATCAGCTCTGAGTCACTAGCATTTCTACTGAATTTGTGCTATGCATACAAACGATACATCAAATGAAAGAGGAAAGTCCACAGAATCCAGCAATATACGCCCTGTCATTTTAAACCGACACCACACTAAAAAACAGCAGGCATACACTTAAAGTCAACAGAGATGAGCAAAAATTATCTTACCTTTAATATTTTGAAATACGTTGTATAAAAACTGTTTGAGGGTAAATCTGTGCTCGCTATTGTAAGGTGAATGTGTTCGTGTTATAACAAAACTAGATCTTCCAGTCTCAAAGCATGTTTTTCTTCTCGAGCATTGCTTCAAATATCTCAGTTCCTCAGCATTCAGCTTGCTTGCAATGTATTTTCCTCTCTGTGATCGGCGTGTGCTGCTGTCAGTAAGACTTTGCTGGTAGCCATTTGATTCTTTAGGCTCTGACATTTCCAACGAGCCATAAACCACCTTAATCGCACAAACCTAACCTGAGAAAGAGCCTTGTGTTCCCAGTGTGTCAAACCGAGTCCATGGGCCATTTGCATGTACTTAAATAGCGCGACAATATAAACGCTTAACAGGTTTGTTTGTGGTATTTTCGGTATAATTATCCGCAAAATATTCAACAGTCATTTTCAAAGTCGTTTTCTGATGGAATATTTCTCCATTCCATGTGAATAATGAAGGCACAACAGTAAAAATAAGGTAAAAGCAGCAGGCAACTGATATAGTCTAGTGGTCTGGGCGTAGCGCTGCAACATATACAACCAAGGCTCGAGTCCCTGGTCAGTTGTGCTTTAGTAAGTCTAAATTAGGATTTTTCTTGGATAAATAATTGCTGGGGTTTTGTTCTTTTTACTTTTTCCCCCCATTTTTTAACCTTTCTTTTCTATTCATAATCTCATTAATTTGCTTTTTTTTTTTTTTTTTAAAAATAAATCTGCTGCATTAGATGAGTCAGTTTAAACTTCATTTTTCTTTCCATGTATTTTGTCTCTGAATAGAATAAATTTTATAGGATTCTAAAGGACTGACTGCAGCTAAAAATAATAATCATGCAAAAAATTTTATTTAAATTTTAGAAAATAAAAACTAGTTGTATTTGGGTGGAATGACTGCCTGCAGGGCAATGACATATAAGTGAAATTAGATGAGTTTTACAGTTTAATACCTGAGAAGTCTGATTTGGCACACAAGGTACCATCCTCATAATGTGAAAATTGGTGCTTGCCCTCTATGATTGAAAATTGGTGCTTGCTCTCTATGAAAAAAAATAATAATAATTTTAATAGTACCAGTGGTGTTGCTGATCTCCCCTTCTGCACATGGTAAGCAGTCGAAGCAGCAGATGGGCTTTCCTTTCTGCACAGCCTTCCGAGTGCCTGGGGGACAGGGCATGCTACAGACAGACACAGGTACCTGTATGCAGCCAGAAAAATATGCAGAACATCACTTTGCCTCCATGCAACTCAAAAGGACATCGCAAAATTCTACACTCTTCTCAGAGACTCAAATTCAACTTTGAAGAAGTTAAGTGCTGAATGTTGGATAGACGAGAATTATGAATGAATTTGGGGGAAATACAAACCCCAATTCCAATGAAGTTGGGACATTGTGTAAAAAGTGATTAAAAACAGAATACAATGATTTGGAAATCCTTTTTGACCTTTATTCA
Source organism: Gymnothorax javanicus (assembly GCA_029692085.1). Classification (NCBI taxonomy): domain Eukaryota; kingdom Metazoa; phylum Chordata; class Actinopteri; order Anguilliformes; family Muraenidae; genus Gymnothorax; species Gymnothorax javanicus. Next base: position 42,671,402 of record CM056195.1, read on the forward strand.
ATTAAGTACACTACAAAGAAAAATAAACTTTTTTGTTTTCTTGGAAACATGCACTCATTTTGAATTTGATTCCTGCAATATGTTCCAAAAAAGCTGGGACAGGGGCATGTTTACCACTGTGTTACGTCACCTTTCCTTTTAACAACACTCAATAAACGTTTGGGAACTGAGGACACTAATTGTTGAAGCTTTGTAGGTGGAATTCTTTCCCATTTTTGCTTGATGTACGACTTAATTTGCTGAACAGTCCGGGGTCTCTGTTATCGTATTTTGCGCATCATAATGCGCAGCACATTTTCAATAGGAGACAGGTCTGGACTGGCAGAAATAATAATCTGGACTGCAAGCAGACCAGTCTAATACCCGCACTCTTTTACTACGAAACCATGTGCAGAATGTGGCCAAGCATTGTCTTGCAGAAATAAGCAGGGAAATCCCCGAAAAAGATGTCATGTGGATGGCAGCATGGGTTGCTCCAAAACCTGTATGTACCTTTCAGCATCATTTGTGCCTTCACAGATGTGCAAGTTACCCACTAACACATCCTTATACCATCACAGTGCTGGCTATTGAACTTTGAGCTGATAACAATCTGGATGGTCCTTTTTTTCTTTAGCCCGGAGGACACAACGTCCATGATTTCCAAAAAAAATTGAACTGTGGATTCCTCAGACCACAGCACACTTTTCCACTTTGCGTCAGTCCATCTCAGATGAGCTCGGGCCCAGAGAAGCCGGCAAAATTTCTGAGTGTTGTTGATCTATGGCTTTCGCTTTGCATGGTAGTTTCAAGTTGCACTTGTAGATTTAGCGACGAACTCTGTTAACCTCCTAAACCCGAACGCCCCGGTACCGGCGGTGATCAATACGCATCATAAATACAGCATGTTTCCTAAAAGCAACATCGTCATGCTGTATATCCACTTAATGGGAAGAAACTCAGCAAAAAGATTGTGTTGACCATTTTTACCTCAACTGAACACAATTCAAGTGCCAAGCAAGTGAATAAGCATGTAGCAAAACATAGGATAAAATAACATCAGTGCTCAATTGCTATTATTTTTACCAAATCTGTGCTAGACATACAAACGATACATCAAATGAAAAAAAAAAGTCTACAGAATTCAACAATATAAGCACTGTCATTTTAAATCAACATCACACTCAAAGAACAGCAGACATAACCTTTACATTCTACAAAGATGAGCAAAAAATATTTCTTACCTTTGATATTTTGTAATAAAAAACTGTTTGAGGGTAAATCCGCGCTTGCTATTGTTAGCCCAATGTGTACGTATTATATCGAAACTAGATCTTCCAGTCTCCATGCATGTTGTTTTTTTTTCCCCCCCGGGGCACTGTGTCGAAGGATTTCAGCTCCTGAGCATTCTGCTGGCTTTTAATGAATTTTCCTCTTTATGATCGGCTTGTGATGCTGTCAGTAAGACTTTGCGGGTGGCTATTTGATTCTATGGGCTCTGATGTTTCCTAACGAGCTCTAAAACACCTTAATTGCACAAACCTAGCCTGAGATAGAGCCTTGCATTCCCGGTGCGTCAAGCTGAGTCCATGGGCTATTTACATGTACTTACAGAGCGCAACAGTATAAACGCTTAACTGATTTATTTGTGGTATTTTGGTATGATTATCCGCTTAATATTCAACAGTCGTTTTCAAAGTCTGTTCTGAAAGGGAATCCTTGTGCCATTAAGCACAAGCACTAAGACAGGCGGTAGTACAAACAATAAACTGGGATGCATGACATGTTTTCTTGACTCCCTCTTTATATCGGCAGTTTGACCACTGAAAACTAGTTTGCTGATGTAGTGGTAAAATCAAGGGCCTGTGACCTGGAAAGCCAGGATTCAAATGGCATGCACCTTTTTTTTGACAGTAAAAGCATTATCCTTGTATTAATTATTGCTGGAGTTTTTGTTCTTTGTATTTAGAATTTTGTTTATTTGCTTGTTTTAATATCTGCTCCAGTGGAGTCAAATTTCATTTTCTATGTATGTATTTTCTTTGAATGGAAAAATGTTTTCAGGACTGGCAGAGATAAAAATTTTAAAAATACTTAAGAAATTTAAAAATTAAAAAAGGGGTTGTATTTGGATGGAATGCATGCCTGTTGGGACATATAAGTGAAATTAAATGAGTTTGACAGTCTGATACCAAAGAAATCTGAAATGGCACACAAAGTACCCAAACTGCCAATTTGGAGACGCCACCTAGACGTTCCTCTCTAATTTTGCCATGATTTACTTGATTAGAATAAACTTTGGCACAGATAATGATGAGATTCTGTGGTGTAATTGTTTAGAGGTTTCAGACTGTAACAAAATAAGTTCACAAGGGATAGAAGTAAATATTTTTAGGTGCAAAATGAGATCTTTCATTTATGCTGTGTTCCATCTTCATTTAATCAGACTCAGTGACATATTACTGATATTTTTTTACATGACGACAGAAATCCCAAATGGTGTTACCTTTATTATGATACCAAGATTATTCAAATGGACCAACTAGTTGAAGAGATAAACTCATTTCATTTTGGACATGCCATTTTTGAACCAGAGGCTCAGGGCTTAAGAGGTTAATTAACTGACAATGGTTTTCTTAAGTGTTCCTGTGCCCATCTGGTAATATCCTTTACAGAATGATGTCAGTTTTTAACTCATTCTCTGCAGAATACCTTTATATAAAATTGTTGTGTTTGTACAGAGTACTTTTCTCGAAAATTACACAATATAAAGTATTGAAGTACAGGTGGCCCATCACTGCGATTGTCAACTGATTTCATGTTTTCATTGGATTGTGAATGGTCATCCACGCCGCTGGCACCGGCTTACCGCAGGGAATGGTGGAATTCGCTGCGCCGTTGGCAGCGGCTTGCCGTAGGGAATGAGTTAATGCAGTGCCACCTGAGGGACCAATGGTCACAGGCATTCAATGTTGGTTTTCTGCCTTGCCGCTTACATGTAGAGATACAGTATTTCTGAATTCTCCGAATCTTTTGATGATATTATGGACTGTAGATGATGAAATTCCTAAATTCCTTGCAATTTCCTGTTGGGAAACGTTGTTCTTAAACTATTAGACTATTTTTTCACGCAGTTGTTCACAAAGTGGTAAACCTCGCCCCATCCTTGCTTGAGAATGACTGAGCCTTTCAATGCTCCTTTTATACCTAATCATTACACTCACCGGTTTCTAATTAACCTGTTCACCTGTGGAATGTTCCAAACAGGTGTTTTTTGAGCATTCCTCAACTTTCCCAGTCTTTTGTTGCTGCTGTCCCAGCTTTTTTTGAACATGTTGCAGGAATCAAATTCAAAATTAGTGAATCTTTAAAAAAAATAAACAACAATTAAGTTTATCAGTCTGAACATTAAATATCTTGTCTTTGTAGTGTACTCAATTGAATAGAGGTCGAAAAGGATTTGCTAATATTATATTCTGTTTTAATTCACGTTTTACACAACGTCCCAAGTTCATTGGAATTGGGGTTTGTAGATTGAATAACATCCCTTTTAAAGTTTGTCACAATGTCAATGTGTCCTGGCAACAATTGACCAGGTTACATGTGTGCTAAGCAGGAAACTGTTCTTTGATGGTCATTTTGTGATGTCTTAACGTCAATGAAGTTAATAACTTATGGAGGGGTTTTGCAGGAACGTCTATGTAGTTCTTTTAGTCTGAATTTAATTTTTTAATGTTTTGTGTCCACTCAATGGGACTGTCGACAGTGTTGCTGATAACTCTGACTGATAGCACTGTAATGAACAAGTTGGCTGTCACACTGGGAACAGCAGCTAAAAGCAGACGTTCAGAATTGCGTCAGAAAAGACATGATATCAGTTTGTGGGCTCTTCTCTCTACTTACTTAACACTACTCTGGGGGTTTATAAAGGGAGATCAGAAAAGAATTAGAATGTATACAGTACTGCTCAACAGTTTGGGATCACTTGGAAATTTTCTTGTTTTCCATGGAAACACACATGAAATTAGTCTGAATAGGAAATATAGCAAATGAACAGAACATGCTGACATTGTCTGAGTTAGAAATAATGATTTTAATGGAAAATGATGCATATGTACTTCAAACTTTGCCGTCATCAAAAAAACCACCTTCACTGTTGATACTGAAACTGGTGTTTGACGGGAACTATCTAGCGCAGCTGCTAGTTGACAACCTGTGAGGCGTCTTTGTCTAAAACTACACACTCTCAGATATTTGTCTTCTTGCACAGTTGTGCATCGGGGCCTCCCACTCCTTTTTTCTGTCCTTGTTAGTGCCAGTTTGTGCTGCTCGCTGAAGGGAGAAGTTGACAGCATGGTAAGAGATTTTAAGTTTTCAATTTCTCGCATTGAATAGCCTGCTTTTCTAAGCACAACAATGGACTGACGGGTCTCTAAAGGAAGTTCTTTCTTTCTGGCCATCTTGAGCTTGTAAACAAAAAAACAACTGCTGATGCTTCAGGTACTAAACCAACCTCAAGAATGCCATGCTCCCTTTTGCGCTCCCTTATTAGTTCAACGGTTTTCAGCTGTGCAACACATTTGCAGAAGGGTTTTCTAATAATCAATCAGCCTTATAAAATGCTTAACTTGGATTAGCAGCCATAGCAGGAGATTGATGCAGAGGACTGACAGTTGCTGATAATAGGCCTCTATGCAAAAATGTAGATCATTCTTTGAAAATCATCTGATTAATTTTAAACGTTTGTGAAATGGAAAAAAAATGTTTGTGAAATGCATGAAAATGTATTTTCTTTGGAAAACAAAGAAATTTGCAAGTGATCCCAAACTTTTGAGCGGTAGTGTATATCCTCAATTTATGACGTGAAAAATAACCAGGCAAAATATTATACTGGAGGTTCTCTGCCTAAACTCATGGCATGCAAAATTCATGCTCTGCGTCACCTCATTCTGTCCTCCGCCCCATACGATTCTTTTCACATCAATGTCAAATTCACTGGGAGATCTGTCCACAGAATGAAAATTTCCCACTTTGACAAAAGCCACCATGCCCTGTGCTCCCTCTTGCCAGTTAATGATATCATAAGAGGCTGGTGGTTGACCATTCTCATCAAAATATGTTGCCTCCCCCACTGGTGTGGAGAAGTTGACGGTACTAATGTAGTGGAGAATCTTCAGGGAAGAGAAAGGACAACATTTTAAAAATGTAAAACTGAACACAGGATGTTAAAGGTTAACTTTAAAGTAATGCTTTGAAGTTTGAAAAATTACAGCTGCAGACTTTAAATTCGGTGCGCACTAAATACCAGATACATTACAGTAGATGTTAAGCACTAAATGTTTTCATAAAATAAAATCTTCAAAAAAGTAGGGGATATTGAAATGGCAAGGTCAATAACAAACTAATGATATAGAATGATTAGTTCCAAACTAATTGTTTGTTAACATAGAAGGAATTGAGTAAACAATTCACTCAAGATTTCATTACCAAAACAGTTTGTCATACTATCATACAGGGGTGTTGTTAGGACTTGAAAACATTGGGGGCTTCAGCCCCCTTGACCCAACCATTTTTCGGGGGTCGGGAAAATTTTGAAAATCTCGCTGTTAAAGATGCAATTTTAACGTTGCTGGACAAGGATAGAGAGCACTCCTATACATCACTGTGTCTTTCTCTGCTTCCTTGTTATCTAGGTTGCTGTGGGTGCTATAAAAAAGAGCTAGTAATTGTAAATTGTCAGGTATTGTTATTTTATAACACACATACAAAGTCAGTGAAAGAACCTCTATAGCAATAGGTTGGTTCAATTGAGATCCATGTATACCGTAAAGACCGCCCGACAGGGTTGATTTTAGCCTGCTTTATTAGGGTGGGCTGGTAGAAATAATGGGTGGGAAACTTCGGCAGTAGGTAGCCCAAAGGTTAGGCATGAAAAGTAGTATCCTTGGGTTTCCAGTTCAAATCCCTGGCCAGATGGCACAAAAATCTAGCAAAATGACAGCAACTGGAAGATGAGATGCAGGCTCCTGCCATGGAGAATGCAGGCCTCTCCAGCTTGCAGCTGTGTGTTCAGGCGAGTTTAATACATATTAATTTCCCCATGGGGATTGATGCAGCACTATTCTAATTTGAAGCAGGGACATTGGGAGGTAGTGAAGCAGCATTTCTAAGTTTGCTGCTGCACCATGAATTGAGGAGGGCAGTTTCAGTCACACTAAAATAAAGAAAAAAAATTCTTCATCCAGATTTTAACATAACACTAATATCATGCCTGGACCTGCATTGCTAGGAACTATGTAGTATCCTTTAAAGCATGTACAAAAATGCCAAAGTTTAACAAATGGAAACTTTGGCCAAAAATAAACCAAAACTTCAAAAGAGGAGGTGCACATCACCAGTACATGTTCAATAGTTCTGTCAAAACTGAACAAAATTAAACCAAAACTCATGAAGGTAGATATTACACAAACTGTGTAGCATGCCTTAAAGGTGCACAATGCAAGTTTGTTTACTTTCACTTCTGTTGACATTCAAACTCAAACAAAACAGAGGAAGCTCGCCCCTCCCTCCCATAGTTCCCTCCATCCCATGCTTCCATAACTGTCAACTCTTGTCGGTGATTGGCCGGGACGGTTTGTTATGTTATGGGGCAAAGCCTGTGCCCCTTGTGTTTATTTGCAGTTTGTGACGCCTGTGCGGTCTCCAGAGCCCGGGTTTTTTTTTTTACAGTGAATTTGGGGGCAGGCAGCTAGCGGATTGTGGAGAGATGTCGGCAAATTGAGACAAAACTATAATCGCGCAGAAAGTAAACAAACTTGCATAGTACACGTTTAAACCACATCCAAAAATTACAAAGCTCAATGAATGGAAACTTGTACTAAAACTACACCAAACCTTGATGCAAATAAAGTAACCCGATCAGATGCTCCTCTGGCATGGAATTACATACAAACCTAATGATTATGGACAAATTCTCAATGTTACACCTGTCCCTCATCCCATCACTTTTCATGCAAAACCCAGCAGAGTCAGCGTTTGCATATGCATACCTTTTCCTGATCTCTCCTAGAACCATATTTGCCAGGGTTTCAATTATCTCGTTTTGAATATCCTTACAGGTGTACTTAGCATTTTTGGGTACACCCTTAGCAATATCGGCAAGCTTGCCACCCTTCTCTAAGATACTTTCAAACAATTAAAAAAAAAGACCCGCGGCAACGTCATCAGTGTCCAGATTGTCACGCTGCAAGTTTTTGGTTGTTCCACAGAGCCCTAACTCTTTCATGCACAGAAACTTTATTGCACCACCAATGCTCTTGACGTAATATTGGTTCTTCTCAAGCTGTGTTTTACCTGCCAGCATTCAATCGATGGTTTCCCCTGTTGCCTCTCTGATTTTGTGCTCAGCCCAAATAGCTGAAGCCTGTATATGACTGTGGCTGGATGCATGTTTCTGTAACCCCCTGTCATGCTCGAGTGCTGCTTTCCAGTTGGTAAAACCATGTGAGGTAAAAATAGCATCCCTCTCACCGGCAGTAACCTATTTCCTGCAGGGAAAGCAAAAGCATGCATCCCGCTGAACTGAGTACTCCAGCCACGGTCGTGTAGGATACCAGGCTGGATTGAATGATCGCTCATTTGAATGAATAAAACTAAATGTAGGTAAAATTGTGAGTCTGTGCACTGCTCAACGCGCACCTAGAAGAGGATGGCTTCACTGCCTGGTGAAGTATCTATACTTAAAACTTTAGCAGTAGGACTTCGGTTTGGAGGCGGACTTTAAGCTATGCACCAAATCAGGCGTTAGGAACTATCATTTTATGCATTATTTTGTCATTGGCCGGTTTTTTTTTTTTTCGGTAACTTTTGACTGGGTGGGCAAGACTCACGTTTAGGTGGGCTGAGCCCACCCCTGCCCCTCCCTACCGCCGGCCCTGCTGCTCGATGTAGAACTTGGAAATTGAAACAATTTATCTTCATGATTCTGCGCCTCTGCCCATATATGGGCATGCCCCATATTGCTGGCCTTTTTGATGATGCCTTGCTTCGGGAGATCCGAAAGTATTGGCCAATCATTCGGGGCATCATCCGGGAATGCCGGGGCTAATGACGCCTCTGCTGTCATAGTCCGTGAAAGACGGAATGGATAAGAAACAAGAATTTAAAGTTTACATTTTTGCGTCCATAGTGCGTAATGGCTCCATTATTGGCCAAACACTCATTCATTCGTTGGAGCATTGTGCGTATGAGTCTACCTATGGTGATTTGATGCAGTCTGTTCCATTCTTCCACCAACGCCTGGTCAAGTTCATCTCGTGCAGTTCGTGGCCATTCAAGTTATCAAGATGTCACAGACATTTTCCATGGGGGAAAGGTCAGGGCTCATTGCTGGCCAGGGTATCCTTTGGACATTGTGCCGTTGAAGGTGGTTATTGACTATTCTTGCACGGTGAGCATGGGCATTGTCGTCCTGAAAGACAAATCGCCGCCCCTCACATCATGCAGACGGGACATCATGGGGTGTCAGTATGTTGTCCTGATAGTAATGGCCAGTGACTCTTCCTTGCATGATATGGAGCAGAGCTTGCGAAATCGCTGTTCTGAGCGCCCGGGACAAGTAAAAATTTTGTCAGACAAGCATAAATTAGGAGGCGCTTGTCCGACGGGCTGGCTAAAAATTTCACACCACATAGTAATTTATTTCTGATCTTAACCTGTTATTCACTGTACCAATGTGGCAGCACAATTCATTTGAAACAAAATCCGATTTGTTGCTGAAAACCTATGGCCTATTTCACTATTTTTGGCGAGACTGTCTCAAGTTTCCAATTACCGGTTGCCAAGTGCCATAGCCAAATAGCGGGATTTTGATCCGCTGCGGTCTAGTTTGGTTGGTGCAGGCATAAGCAATGACTTGACTCCCAACCATCAAACAGGGGAATAAAGGCATACATGCGTGCAGCTGGTGCAAGGAATCACGTTGGACGGCCATTCCATTGAACGGTCACTCACAAAATCACTTTCTCGGAACACGGTTATAATCTTAATGTTAAAGTGAGAGAAGCGAAACTTTTATCAATATTGGTTATTGCTTTTTTGTGTGTTGTTGTTGTTTAAAAAGGCTCACAGCAAAGTGAAAAGTTATTAATCTATAGCTGTGGTCTAGACTCGCATCTTTCCCACATTGCGTTTCGTTTCAATCGCCTCAGAACCGAAATGACAGGCTTGTGGTTACACATGAGGGGAAGAGAGGGATAATTAACACAACATTCCACATTTTTTTCAGTTTTGTAGTGGCGGCCACATGGACAGAGGGGGGTGACTGCATGGGCAGTGTCTGTGAACTTCGAGTGGGTGTGGGACTATAAATGCGGGCATTTAAACTCTCTGACCAGCAATCTTACGGCTATAAGAGGGCGCGTTTTCCATTAAAACCAGCAACACTATCACAAGCAAGAATATGTGGTGATGTTGCACTTGAGGAAGCTAATCGGCCACTGTCAGAGCAACATACAATTTTCAAATAGAGACATTGGAGCCAGAGACTGAATTAATGTGGAATTGTAAAACACTTCGATGAACACTTTGATGACTGATTACTTTATAAATATTATACGGAAGTTGTTCATGTTTGTTAGAGAACGCGCGCCATGTCAAAATATCTAGCAAAACAAGACAACCCGTAAGATAAAATGCTTTGTTGTCATTTCACTTCACAACATGAGTCCGAGGACTTAGGGGTGCAGGTTTAAACCACTCACTGCGCACCACTGATTGCGCGCCTGGTGCTCATTCATTCATTCATTCATTCATTAAGAGTTAAATGTAGCTTTCATAAATATATCACCTAAATCGCTACAATCCGGGCGTTAAAATATATCTGATTTTGTTTTAGAGTTGTATACGTGCCGCTTACTGTCGGTCAAAAGGGATTATGAAGCATCCATAATTGTTTTTTTTTCTTCGTTCATCTAGAGTCAAAAGACCATAACGTATGTCAGTGTCTCCAATGACCGAATTAAAAAATTATTTTAAACGCCATTCCAAAACAGAAACAAAATGGAGAGCCATAAGGTTGTAAATGATTTTTCAAGAAGAACACAACCACTTTCAACCACTTTAGAAGATTTAATTACACAACCCTCCAACAGTTGTTGAATGTTTTGATCGTGTGCTGTTGTAAAATGTCAACAGTTGATTTGGCCATCGGATGTTTGCGACGGGACGTCAGTACATAGGCTACAGGCCTATGTTTTACCAATATTCTGATGAGTGTGCTCGCACATCAATAATCAGAATATCATGTAGAACATACTGTCGTCCATGAAATGGGCAAAATGTAACAGTAACTTATGCCCCATTTCTACTACGTGGTACCGGATCTACCAGCTTTTTTTTAGTTGTTTTAGTTGCATAAAAGGGAGTAGGGAGAAGTCATTAAAAGCTACGTTTTATTTCATGCATTACATGTAGGCCTATATGTTATTATTGAAATTCTATAGAAATAAACAAATGTTACGTGGTGTGAAAGAATGCATGGTAATAATGAACGTTTGTTGGTGTTGATGAATATACATCAAATTTCCTTTACGAAAATGCCGCCTACATAAATGATTTTCTCCTCGCTAATTATACACTTTTCGATGCTGATGATTTTTTTCTCTGTTCGTAATGAACAGCAAAAGTTGCAAAACCTTTTCAAACGGTAACTGATATGTTGGTTACGTGGTTGGTGAAGCTCATAGTGCACACAAATGCATGATGATTACCATTAACATAATGTGTGAAAACACCACTTCAAAAGATGACTGCGATGGCATGGCACGTTTGTCTGAGTGGTAAAGAATCAATCACACCCAAAAAAGCTCATACAGATATGTTAAATAGTTTTGTGCTGCGCCTACACTGAGGCAGTACTATCCTCTAATGGAAAAAGATCCCCCAGAAAAGTACCCGGCACCAAGGCGGGTGTAGTGGGGTAGAGTAGAGCCGGTACCACGTGGTGGAAATGATGCATTAAGGCCGAATTCGGCAAGGTCTCGGGCAAGGAGAAAACTTTTCGGGCAACCAGGAATTCACTTGCCCTAGCCTGACGGGCTACCATTCATTTTAGAATTTTGCAAGCCCTGTGGAGTGGGGTTCAGTTTGTAATAGTGATCCCACCCCACACCATAACAAACCCACCATCAAATCTGTCATGCTGCCTCAGGTTAACATTGGCATGACATTTGTTATGACATCGCCAGATGCAACCACACCTATCAAGGAAGTCTAAAGGGTACCGAGACTCATCTGAGAACATTACATGTGACCATCGATGATTTCTCAAGTTCCTGTGGGGTCATTCCGTGTCAATTCACACACCCTCCCAGGTATGGGGTCTTGTATTTCTCTCAAAAAATTCCTTAACATGTTTTAGAAAGAATTGCCAAGTTTTAGCTCTTAATTTACTTATAGTTTTTGAGAAACAGGCATTTTAAAAAGGCATGTTAGAGGACTATACTGACCTACACGTTTTGACTTAATCTTATTGTAATTAACTCCAACATAATATCCACGGTCGATTTTTTTGTCCATACATACCCCCTGTCCTTTTAAATGACCATTAATTAGCCGGAACTGCTGTTTCCAGGAGGCCGCCATTAACGCCACAAGTGGCATGAGAACTTGCAAGATCATAACGTCACTGCGGCTGCCACATGCATTCATGTGCATGATGCATGCGATGTCAAAATGTCTGAATAGGGCCATTCTCAGTCACGTGTGTGACCAAAAATGTAACAAATAGTAGAAAAAATCTCCTCCAATTACAAAAGCATTGGAGGTTCATGATTCTTAATGGACCTTGTATAAGAGTACTACTTATCCAAGTCTATCAAGTAAAAATGTTATTTGTTACATTAACTTTAACTACTTAAGGTCAGAGGTCAAATACGACTGGTCACGTGTGTGACTTCACACGGAAACAGGTTTTTCATAACTCTATTTGACTTCAAAAACTCTGTGAAGTTGAAAAATCTAGAATTTTCATAGTTTTGGGGTATGGAGAATAGCAAGGAATAAATTTGATACCTTTCATTAATTTTCAAAGTATTTCTTTATTTGATGACATCTGGTCATGTGTGTGACATTTTGGTTCACTTCTCAAAGAATGGCCCAATACATGGATATCTAAATATATTAGACTACCAACCAATTTAAAATTGTTCATTGAGCGAATCAACTGTTTGATTGCAAATTGAGCCAAGTAAATGGGAAGGGGGTGAAAGCAATTTTCGAGTAGAGGAGGATGATTTTGAAGACCTTAACTTTGCTTAGTTCAGCACGCAATTTGCCTGAATGTGTTTGCTTGATTATTACATTTGGCTGTTGCGTGCGAGTCTTGTTCAATTATTAAATAAAAAATGTTTAAAATTTGTGGCACAGATTTGCCTGAACGTGCTTCAGTGCATTTGTCCATTGCTTGCAATGTGAAAATAATTTCTCTCTTACATTCATGTTTGATGCGCTACACACAATGTTTTCTACTTCGCGTATATTTTTAGACGCTTAAAAACCAGGGCCATCTTAACATGATTTTATTTTTAAGAAATCTTTTTTAATAATACATGAAAGTTTTCCGACGAGAGGTGGAATTCAGAGGTCTGCTATTTATTCAGATTACTGACATTATTTCAATCTAGCACGGTAGCCTGGTTCGGTTTGTCTGCTTCTCATTATCTCTTCTAAATCGTTATTGGCTTGATTTTGGTTTTACTTGGTCAGTTGGCTGAATAAATGGCTTGATTACAAGTTAGGCAAAGTACACGAGAATTGATTTAAGGTGAGCTAATTATGCCAAGGTAATGGCAGCTGTCCAGCCTTGCTGGTCATTAGCAGACCTCAAATCGCACTTTTCTTTCCGGAAGTATTTCAAATGGCCTCTGATGTGAGTTCACCTCTAAATTAAAGTTGTGTCGGATAGAAAAAGGTAATCAAGCTCGTCTGTCTGCCCCATAGAGGAAGCAGGAATGTCATTCAACAATCTCAATGCAGGACCGCAGGCCAATGGAAATTCATGGCGCTGACAGCCGCACTGACGTCACGATTACGGGCGCCCCAAGCGGATCGAGGGTGAATTTTCGCCTGCTGTGGTGAAAATGGCACGGTCCACTAGTTTTGTAAAATCGCTCATAAAAATGAAAGAAATCGCAAAATAAAGAAAACAAAGTCGTAGGAGCTTTTTTCATGATATATTGAAATAATAACACCCAACTTTCCCAGCCATGATAGTCCTCCTTTAATTTGCTTCAAATATAGTGGATGCCTGTGAAAGTTATGTCTTGTCATTATATCGCATTAAATATTACCAGTCTACCTATGGTGGTCTACCACCTTTTAAGTAATGATAGTGTCATTGAAATATATAACACTTTGAGAGGTTCTAGTTTACTATTCCGGTTGTTTTAAGTGTGGCCTTTTTGTATTTATTTTATATTTGCTTTATGCCACAGGAATAACCGAAAAACTCTTTTCTGGCAAATAAAAACAATTTACGAGCTTTGGCTATTCACAATTTATTTAATTTTGTTGTTTTCATCCTGAAAGTCGTCCTGAAAGAAGGCAGGCCTGCTGGGAAATTTGTTTGACCAGTGGCCTTGCTTGTCCCCTGCTGCGGTAACAGTCTAAAAACGCGTTTCAACCAAGTTTCAACGACTACATGATGACGAAAATGCAAGAAAGCAATGGAGAGGCGGGTAAGCAAAGAGAATAAAGGAAGCAGACAATGAAGCCTCAGGCTTTCAAATGCAAACAAAAAACCGACCAGCTGATTTGCTTCGATGATCCTCATGCAGCAAGCAGTTTTCTTTTGGAGGGGGACACGGAAGCTGTAAGGCTGACGTTAAATTAATAGGCTATCGCAAGTATGAGTTCGTTTAAAATTTGCTTGAGCTTACGTAACGACCCCGATGGGCAAGTTATTAGCCTACTATTTGATGCATATTGATTATTTGTTTTAAGGATGCCAAATAAAATTTGTCCTAGAATATAGGAAGACTTTCCAAATTTTCCACTCCAAAACCCTGTCGTTCAGAATCACCTGCCATTAAACTTGCAACCAAGATTCTGCAGTTTTGAAGCTAGTGAGCTATTCTACGCCCATTAGAGTCTGTTAGTAAAATATGTAACTTTATTTTTTTAAAAGGCTACGTATGAATCAATCCAAATAATGCAGTGGTCTTATTGAAAAATTCAGTGCCCCCAAAGTCACATATCTTTTTCACATCCATTCATGTAAAAATAATAATAATAATATTTCTGTAAAATACATTAGTTATATGTTGACAATGGTATGTTTTTAAAATAGGACAGCATCATTGTGTTCAGTTTATTTCAGGACATCTTTCGGGTAAATAGGATCTTTAATATAGTAGGATTGTTTGTTTTTGGGTATTACCCACCCAACCCCTGCCTACAGAATAATAAATTCACTCACATGTGCAACGTACATAATTACAAGTACATGTACATGGGGGGGGTGGCGGGGTGGGGGTGGACTAGGTGATCTGTTAACATCTGCTAAGATCACACATGCATATAGCCACTGCGTTTGTATGTTAGATAAACACAACAATTATTTTGTTGTAGGCTAACTGGTATTATATAAACTCAAGAATTAATGATATCAATGTTTTATGGGAAATATAGTCCAGTATGATGTTAAAATGCATACTTTTTTTCAAATGACGTGACATTTTTTTGGTCAGCCACTACCTCCCCATCCCCGCCGTCTGGAGAGTGGGCCGGTCAGGTATGAATTCCCGGGCCACTTTTTTTCCCCAGTCTGCCCCTGATGGGGGCACAAACATGGTTGCGCTGGTTGTCGACATAAAAAAAGTTCCAACTTCATGGGGCAAATTCACCATGTGGGCAAATAGCCAGGACCACCAAATTTTCACCACTAAAAGATATATATGTTATCTTACTAATATCAAAAATGCTGCTTAGGTACTCTTGGTTTACTATGTTTTCCAGAGTTTTAAAAATGTGCATGTTTTTACTAATTGCATATGCGGAACTCCTCCAACCCTGCACCTGAACATGAGTTAAAGTGTCTTATATTGTTCTTTTTATGTCTTTTATAATCCAGTCAGTGGCGTCTCTGGAAGTGATAATTGGTGGGGCCCGGACCATGCCTTTGCGTCAATGATTGTTCCTGGCTTGTACTCAGTTATTTTCCATTATTAACACGTTTTCCAATTATGACAATAATCCTCTGGCAATCGAAGTTAGGATTTCTCTCTCCATGTGATCTATTGACGACTAAATAATGGGATAAATTCGGATCAGAAAAATTATTTAGGCCACTCAAAAATGGTTCAACGCTTTGTGAAAGACAAACTGCTCTCAAACGTCTGCGCTACCTTTTCCACACATCAAGAGATTTAATTGGCGCTTCATGATCGTTTTGTTTAAATAAAATAAAAGACCATTTGAAACGTCTGTGACTGTGTGCAATTCTGAACAACGCTGATTTAAATGCACGAAATTACGCGTCCAGATGAATGATTGTCGCCGTACCGAAATGGACCGTACCGTACCGGCGTGTTCTCGGAGTGAATCTATTTCTCAGTCCCTCAAGGAAGTTGCATGTCGTGATTGCAACTATTAAAACAAATTCAACCAATCCACACAAATTTCTAGCGGACAAAAAAATAAATTGCCAAGACATTGCAACTTTCATTGCCAATTTTTGAAAAAGTTACCGCAAAAAATCAATAAAACAATAAAAAAGCCGGGAAAATCCTGGAAGGATTGTTTGTCAATTATGCGAATGATTGCGTGCAAGTCAGGGTTAGTAATTGTTTTAAAGGGGAGCTCTGGGCCCTACCAATCGTCAGTCCTAGCGACGCCCCTGAATCCAGTCTATCAGAATAGCGTGACAAATACCATTTTACACCTTCGTGTGAACTGCACATCCATGGCTGAACTGGAGGGGACATAATATTAATCAGATCCAAAGAATGAAGATTTGTAATCTAGCCTTGATACGCACAACTCATGCAACTCCAGCATCCCTAATCCAGCTTGACACTTATTGCTATCCAAACAGGGATACTCACAGAACTTGGCAGTTCTTCTTCAAACATGTTAGGGTATTTTTGAATTTTTTTTGAGGGAAATCTGAGACTACTCACATGGGCTGATTCCCTGTTTTGTGCGTGAATTGACACGGAATGACCCTGCATTGTGTACACCATTCGCTTCTATTGGCAATGTGGCGGTAGGTCAATGGCAGCAGTAGCCATCTAACATGAAAATGACATTGTGTAGACGATTTCCAATCGTCTGACCTGTCACTCGGACACCAGTAGACTGGTGTAGGTTTACAGCAATCTAATTTGCCGTTTGAGTGCGATTTCTCAGAGCCTGGGCTCTTGTTGTTTACCGAAAATGCCCTGAAGAGCATCGATCATCAACATTATGGGTTTGCTGATACCTGCTCCATAATCTACTAATCATAGACTGGGAAACATTGAAGAAATTGGGAACCTCAGACTGACGGCTGCCAGTTTCCAGCATTCCAATTGCTCTTAGGCGTTCAAGACTTTGGAGGCGTCACATTGCAAAAAAAAAAAAAAAATCATAGGATGTCTCAGATAAACAAAACCAACAAAGGATTGCAGTCAAAAGCTATCAGAATGAAAGGTCTCGATCAAAAAGGCGTAGGTGACCTTTCTCTAAAGTGTCAAAATCGAATATGCACCCCGCCACGTGTGCAGGATTTCCACTTGCTGCACGTACGTGCCATTATCTGCATTTTGATGCTCTGTTTTTGACCAGTTCATGTTCTCTACACTGCAGTCATTGTATCCAGAACACAATCATTATTTTGTTATTGACCTTGAAATTCCAATATCCCCTACTTTTTTTTGAAGAGTGAATATGAACATCTTCATTAATAATGCCTATTTCTAGATAATCAAAACTTGATTTGTTTGTACCATAAGCAAAAGTGCTTAAAAATAAAATGATTCTTTGAGTACATTTACTTAATAACAACAGTGAAGATATAGAGGATCTTACACAAGGCCTCATCTCATATGAAAGTTAAGACATGAGTTCCATAAATTTTGTGTTTGTTGCGAGCTTTGGCTATTCAATTAGGCTCAATATTAACAGAAGCCATATGCTCCATCATCCAGGAAAGTTTGTATTTACCCATGGGCTGTGATTTCTTCCTGTGCTCTTAGCCAATTTAATATTCCTAAAATTATTATGGGTAATATTAAAATCATACAATGAGCTATGATGACTAAAAACTACTACAGTTATGCAGTTAAAAGGAAATGTTTCAGCAATAATTGAAGAGACTCAATGAATAGCAGAGTTACCTTCAGCAAAAGCATGTGCAATGTTGTGAACCATGTCACTCACAAAGGATAAATTAATAGCAGAATTTCAGACAATAAAAACTGACAGTTAATTTAGTGAGGTGCTAACATGGTAACTACCCAAAGAATGACAATTTCCATGGCAGTAAAACTGAAAGGTTTGCCACATGTCAGCATGAATTGTTATTTACATTTTAATAAAAGGTTATTTAGTATTTGGTGTTCTGCATAAAGTGATGTTAAGTGCTAACCCTCTCATCAATGTATGTATAAATACTAACATAGTATCTTAAAAGGTATGTCACTATTGTAACTGCACAAGATTGATGTAATGTATAATTTACAGACCGTGTACTTTCCACAGATTTATTCAGCCAAATTATTATGTCTCAGGCAAATTGTTTTGGGATGCTTATAGTGAGTTTATTTACTTTTCTTACCTGCCAGGGCTGGAGGTTTTTGACATCTGGACACCCCCCATTTTCAAAAGGACCATCTCCTGGTTGGCAGGAAAGCATGTTGTGAATGGCATGCGCGATAACATACACAGCCTTGTACACACTGTAAGTGCGTCTTGGCTCAGAGACATCAGTATAAAGGTTCTCAACATTATCCAAGCTCTCAGACCCTGTGCACTGAGGCCTGACTGATGCAGTGGAGGACTCATTCCTGAAAGAGCACCCAAACATCATCTCCCAGAATTCCCAAACAAAGGGGTCAGAGGGCTTATCTTTGGGCTGGAATCTGGTGAGAAAAGATCTGAGACCCTCAATGTTTCCCCTGCGCAAAGCAAGACCTAAAGTGCCTCTCAATGAGGGCAGGTTCTGTGGAGTTGTGACATTGCTGGCAGTAATCCAGCTCTCTGAAGCAATCCACTGCTTGTCAGTGATATTTTGTCTTGCCACCTCCGACAATAGGGCCTGCACGTCTGGGGAAATGGCGAAGATGATGATAACTTTGGCTGTGGAATGCCTGACCGTGTTTACGATGCGTGGTATACTCTCCTCCAAGTTGATCTTGGGGATGACCTCAGTAAAGGCCACACACACCTCAGAGTTCTGCAGCTCCTCCAGCAGACGCTGAATCCCAGACTTGCCATGGTCATTATCTCCCATTATAACACCCACCCAAGTCCAGCCAAAGAGGCGCAGCATGTGTGCCATGGCCTGGGCCTGAAAAGCATCACTGGGGACAGTTCGGAGGAAGGTGGGGTACTTTTGGTGATCTCCTAGGCATGCGCACGTGGCAGAGTAGCTCACCTCAGGAGTACACAAATCACATGACAGCATGTCAGTTTAATTAAGCTTTCAATATATGCAACTGTCCGGAGGTACATACTCTGATAAAGCGTATTGAAAAGTTTGTCCATTCTCTTAGCATGTTTGGCCAGTAGAAAGAATAGGAGACATTTTGTTTTTTGTTTAATGCTTGCTCATTTGCTACTGTACTGTTACAATACTCACCACAGGGATGCTGAAGACTCCCAGAGTGCGAGCAATCACAATAGTTGTTGAGGAGCTGGCTGGACCAATGATGACAGGGACCTTGGGAGTACGGCCGCACCCGGAGCTTGTAACAACAGGGTTCTTCCCAGTTAATAGACCCAGTGCAGCAGCTAATGCTGTGTCTTCACTGAGACATGAGTCAGCCAGGGCATACCCCAGGGTCAGATTTGGCAGTAGCAGAGAGTTTCTGTTTATCTCATCCACTGCGAAAATCGCGGTTTGCAGCCAACGGTATCCACGAAAATAAAAGCTATTAAACAAAGGACAGAACTAGAAGGTTAGAAATTGATATGCGCAGATGCTGGCATATATTCACAAATAAATTTATGTACAGGCCTGTGCAATACTGTGACTGGGGCAGCACAGACCTTTCCCTATAAATTTTAGATTCAATGTTTCTTCAGCATTAGTTAGTTTAGTGACAGCATTAGTCACTAAAAAAGAGACCCGTGAATGGATCTTTGCACCTACAAGCAAACATTGGAAACTGAACAGGACAAAGTAGCAATGGTTCTTTAGGTTCATAACATATTAAAAACACCTTAATGATGGAATATACTTATTACTTATGTTTTTAATTGTTTATTGTGGAGTTTGCATACAACCATAGCTAAATGTAACAATTTCTACCATTTCTGCTTGCATTACTGTGTTATTTTACCTTTCAGCTCCTTTGTAGCATTGAATCTCGAAACATAGTTTGGAATAAACTCGAAGAAATACTGCAGACAATGCATATATTGAGTTCACTTGGAATTCATATTAACTCTGGCAGCCATTTTTAATATGCAAATGAAGTCAAAAATCACACAATGCTCAACTGCACTCTTGAAGGAACCTCGGGTTAATACAGGAGAAAGATTCCTTGAGCAAGTTCCCCTGGCTGTAAGAATAGTAGTAAAAAATCTAATCGTCATAATTCAAGATGGAAGCATGGTGCCCATTTTGTATATGGGATTGTCGCAAAAATATAGGGGGCAAAAATACAGCCTAGATGGCACAAGAATAGGGCTGACAAATTCAACAAACATGGTGACCTGGCAGCCATTTTAAAATGCATATAAGGTTGACACGTCCACAGTGCACAGCAACACCTTAGGGGGGACCTGTATACAAATTGCTAAAAAGATATAACTATTCCTATGATACTGCTCGATATAACAAACTTCAGTGTCAGTTTTCAAGATGGAAGTCTGGGGACCATTTTGAATTTGAAACATTGGCAAAAATTGCATGGTGTACAACTAGACCATGAAAGGGACCTGTGTGCAGAATTTTTTTACGACCCACAGAGTAATTTATTTGGAATTTCCATAGCAAATTCATCCCGCATGGCGACCTGGCAGCCATTTTGAATGTGCAGATGAGGTTAAAAACCATATTGAGCAGAATTACTCCTTAGGCGGGACCAATGTTAAAAATTTAAAAGTGATCCATAAAACAGTTGTAGTGAAATTGTCATAAACATTTCACTGTTAAACATTTTATAGTTAAGATTAAAGATATATGAATAATGATAAAGACATATGGGGACAATTTTGAATGTAAATATGTGGCAAAAAATGTCATGGCACTCATATAAACCACAGGAGGGACCTAAATGCGGAATTTGTTGAAGATCCACACTGTAGATTTTGTGCAATAGTGATAACAAGAATTGTTAATGGGTGGACCACAGACAACGGACCACAGACTACGGATGAAAAGCGATGTAATTATGTCACAATCTCTGACAATTGTGGGTTAAAATGGGCAAATCTGAGATTTATGCACAGTACATTCACTTTCCAAAAATGTCACGAAGGAATTTCTGTATTTTACAAAAGAACATGACCAATGGAATGGCATACACAGATCCATCATTTTTGAATCATTGAAGGTAGCTGGGATTAACAGGAGAATAAAATGCACCAAACAAGTCAACCTGTCACGCTGTGGCAAATTGTCTAATAACTTCACAATATCCTCCTGGACAAATATCTTCTAAACTGGAGGTTGGTGTACCAAAGGGAACTGGTTCATTTTTAATGGCATAGAATGGTCACTCCAAGTATTAATTTGATTATGTTTCAAAATGTTAACTACCCTTTTATAATTCTAAATAATTTGTTTCAATATGTTCAAAGTGCTTGCTTAATTTTTTTCAGACTTTTGCACAGAAGTGCATATGGGTTGTAAATCTATGGAGGAAACACAAGCATGCATTTAAAAATAATTAATTAAGCCTTCCGTTCACATGGATATACCCAATACATACAGATATTCAGAAGTACAACACTACTCACACATACTGTAAAAATAGACGTAATGCCATAGCTATGTTTTTCACTCACTTCTGACATTTTGAAGGAGCTCGTTCTTGTCTGAAGTCCATGTCTTGTTCAAGTGGCCGTAAATGAATCGGAAACAGGCCTCCAATGATCACATTACCATCCTTATACACAGTCCGAGAGAACAGATTATCCAGAAGCTTGCAGGAGAATTCTGCTAACCCAAATTTGGTTCCTGAGACGACCAATACCAACAACTGGAGCCAGGAGCAAAGTCCCATCTCTTACAGTAGAGAGAAGGAGGAAGAATAAAAAGATGTGGTGAGACAAGTCTATGTTTTCCACTGAAAAAGATGTCACTTCTTTTATAGAAATGTGAAAGTGCAGGAATTGTGTGAACCCTGGTGGAGCGCAGGTCATGTTCAGAGCTCAGCCCAAAGGGAGATAAGTAAACAACTTTGTTTTTTATGTGGAGGTAATCGTTTCAGAAGGCCCTTCAGTCTGTTACTGATCGTCTGTCTCAAATCTGCCCTTTGTCTTTAACACATACATTTCCACATAAAACCCCTAGGATTTTCAACTGATTGAGCTATAGACAGGTGCTGTTGAAGGGCATGTTTGTGTATGTATGATAGTATGTGTGTATATGTGTATTCCCTGATACGTAATAATTAGACACATGAACACAGAATGCTGATTGCAAGCAACACTTCAGTCCTACCTGAGACAAGTATTGTTAAAATCTTACATAAACTCATGCCTGTACTGTCACAACCCTTGTGTGAGTCCAAATTGCTTCCTCTTATCCAGCAATCTGAGTGTCTTTCAGAAATATTGTCTCCTTGAATTGGTTTAACGTCTTGTATGCCTCCCCCTCCAGATGTAATGGATCAGTGTGCCGTGTTCCCATTCTGTACAAAAGACGAATGCTTGGTTTAGCCAAAACGCGTGATTTTTTTTTTTTTTTAGTGTTTGCCTGTTTATAAATGGTAAATCTGCATTCCGTCTAATTTGTATATGTATTTGGATGTGCGGCCATTCTCTGTGTTGAGAGTACTATACTAATTATCAATATTAATCTGTGGTTTTATGTACATTGGACAATACCTAGAGTATTTATTGGAATCCGAAACTCGGACGGTGGAACTGGTGGGCGGCTGTTTTACATCACAATTGTCTGGATTTGGGCTTGCAAACTGCTCAAAATACCACTATAACATAACATAACATGAATGGCGAGAACAGGCCGTTCAGCCCAACTAAGCTCGCCAGTTTCTTTATACTATCGTGAATATATCACTTCAGATACTCAATGACTCAGTGGTATCTAGCTTTAAGTCAAGCCTGCTCTTGAAAACTCCCAAGGTCTCTGCCTCAACAATATGGTCACGCAAGCTATGTATATTCAATGTCCAAGTCAAGCAGGAGTTGAAAAATTCCTGGCATTTTTCGTGGATTTCAACATCTTGCTTGCAATGTAAAATACACAAACAATTGCCTATGTATCACAATTGACCTATGGCTAAGCCCCGCCCCCTCCACCGACTCAGACAAACAATCAACATTTTTGAGCAGGCGCTAATGGCGGGTATCACAGTCAAAGATATTTTTCAGGATGCTATCGATGATTTTTGGCGACAAAAGGCTCAAATATCAACAAGAAGTCAGCAAAAATGGTTACACTATGCATTGGAGGGATACGTTCATGAATTTAGAGTGGAGAAGGTCAACGGAAAGTTTAAATTAGAAGCTAAAATTTTCAGGTCTCAGTGAAAACGCGATCAACTGCATCTCGTTTCCGTCACCCTCTTACACAACAAGATAGAGGATCAGCATTGTTCGTGCACTGCAGGGTAAGAAATTTAATTCACGTATTATTGCTACCGAATATGGAAGCCCAAAGTGGACAATATTCAAATGAAAACGTAATCCCACTATTGCATTATAATTTTCCACTTATGAATGAGTTATTTGAGACAATATTAAATTGAAAATGCATTAATCCAATTATCACTTTCATTTTCACATACACATATGGGAAATCTATGACTATATTCAAATAATAATGAAAAGCTGTTTGACATTTCATTTTCAAAGTCAATAATACAGTGGACAATATTCAAATGCAATAAGCAAAACAGCACCCCAGCCTATTGCATTTACATTTACATGTTATCACGCTCTTTTAGGGTCAACATGATAATGAAAATGCTGTTTTCTAATCACTTGGAAATAATAATGATGGCGACATTTGACATTTCATTTTCAAAGACTTATCGGCAATACATGGGACAATATTCAAAGCGCAGTAAGGAAACAAGCGCCTCCCAGTCCATTGCATTTTCAAATACATGTCACCACGCTCTTTTTGGGACACAATGAAAATTAAAATGCAATCTGTCAGCGTCTCATCAAGGCGGGTCTTCCGCTGGGGCGTCATTCATTAAAAATGAGCGGAAACCATGTTCCTCATTTGCATACCAACTAATCAGCTTCTGGGTAGCGCTTATGCGCCGGAGGCTTACTGATAATGTCATGATGGCTCGGCTGCTATTTATTGTGTGCCATCGCGCGCAAGGCTACGTTGCGCTTTGGATGTAGCCATCTCGGCAGCTAGTGTGCTAGCTAACGTTAACTAAGGAAAATATTTGTAAATGATCATCACATTAAAAGCGATATGATTTGATTTTTGCCCCAACTCTATTAACTGAGCTAGCTGTAATATGCATGAACTTAACCGAGGCTTGGCGGCAGTGTTGTGCACCTGCAACCCAAGTGTGCTTGCAGATTTCAGAGGCGTTAGCTAGCTTGCAAGTGAGTCTAAAAGCAATGGCTTAGGTACAGCTAGCTAGCTATGATGCCTACTGGAGAAGCTCTTACAGCCCTGATTTGCCCACGCCAACTTTTACGACCTCTTTCACCATTGATCAGCAGCTTCTTTTCCCGAAAAAGAACAAACTGTCAGTTCAGCCTGAGGCGTTATTTCATAGCTAGTTAAAGCACCATTATCCTTCCATCGTGCTATAGCGTATTACATTACTTCAGATAGAAGCGCTATCCGTCTCCCCACCCTGCTGGCGCTAGTTAGGGGAAATGTTTGTCATCATTTTTATACTTAATCGCTGTGATTAGGTTTTTCCCCTATCTTCACAAGCTAGCTAGCTGACAGCGATTGCTCTTGTGCTTGCCGATTGTTCTTGAGCTAGCCAGGTAATGAGCTATCCATTTAAATCTCCCAGAAATCTGATAGTACTGTTGGGACGTACAAAAGTGCTGCCAAACATATCAAATAAGTTCATATTTCAGCAGGTTAAGTTAGCAAGTGAGGAACATCGTTTTTCAGCCAGAGTCATCAAAACTTCCCCCCATTACTCGTGGCTTGGGAATCGCGATTAAACCAGTAACAGCGGCAGACTGACTGCTGGCCGTTTAAGGCATGATGCCTACATTGTGCATGTTTCAGGAGTGGTGAACTTGCAACTCGGCAAGCACAAGAGCAATCACTGTCAGCTAGCTAGCTTGTGAAGCTAGGGCAAAAGCCGAATCACAGCAATTAAGTATAAAAATGATGACAAACATTTCCCTAACTAAGCGTCAGCAGGGTGGGGAGACGGATAGCGTTTTTATCTGGAGTAATGTAATACGCTATAGCACGCATGGAAGGTAATGCTGCTTTAACTAGCTATGAAATAACATGTCTCAGGCTGAACTGTCAGTTTGTTCTTTCGGGAAAAGAAGCTGCTGATCAATGGTGAAAGATTACGAGATGGTTGAAAGCGACAAATCGGCTGTAAAGCTTCTCCAGTAGGCATCATAGCTAGCTAGCTGTTTTAGCGATTACTTTTAGACTCACTAGCAAGCTAGCTAATGTCTCTGAAATCTGCAAGCATACTTGGGTTGCAGTTGCACAACACTGAAACAAGCCTCGGATAAGTTCATGCATATTACAGCTAGCTCAGTTAATAGAGTTGGGGCAAAAATCAAATCATATTGCTTTTATGTGATGATCATTTACAAATATTTTCCTTAGTTAACGTTAGCTAGTATACTAGCTGCGAGGTGGCTACATCCAAAGCAACGTAGCCTACTGCGCGATGGCACACAATACATAGCAGTCCGAGCCATCATGAATTATCAGTAAGCCTCCGTGCTTACAAGAGCTACCCAGAGGCTGATTGGTTGGTATGCAAATGAGGAACATGGTTTCGTTCGCCCCTAATGAGTGGACGTCCTAGCGGAAGACCCGCCTTGATGAGACGCTGACAGATTGCATTTTAATTTTCATTGTGTCCCAAAAAGAGCGTGGTGACATGTATTTGAAAATGCAATGGACTGGGGAGGCGCTGTTTCCCTTACTGCGTTTGAATATTGTCCCATGTATTGCAGGATAAGTCTTTGAAAATGAAATGTCAAATGTCGTCATCATTATTATGTCATTATTATTTCCAAGTGATTAGAAAACATCATTTTCATTATCATGTTGACCCCAAAAGAGCGTGATGACATGTAAATGTAAATGCAATAGGCTGGGGGTGCTGTTTTGCTTATTGCATTTGAATATTGTCCACTGTATTGCAGAGCATGACTTTGAAAATGAAATGTCAAACAGCTTTTCATTATCATTTGAATATAGTCATAGATTTCCCATATGTGTATGTGAAAATGAAAGTGATAATTGGATCAATGCATTTTCAATTTAATATTGTCTCAAATAACTCATTCATAAGTGGAAAATTATAATGCAAAAGTGGGATTACATTTTCATTTGAATATTGTCCACTTTGGGCTTCCATAACCGAATTTAAGTAATCTTTGTTACGTTAAGCTGATAGTGGGGTCTTCCACAAAGCTTAATCCAGAGGAGACACTTCTCTCAGTTATGATGTGGCTTTGGGAAGGGTATAAAATACACCCCATCGCCCTGCCTCTCGGGATACCTCGTTTTGGAGTTACATTGAACCCGAGCACAGCGTTTGACCAATTTTTTAACAAACATTTTGAAACCCCATGAAAGCGAACGATTCAGAGTTTCCGTAATGCATTTCAATGGAAGTTTAGGCTCAGAATGTCCGAGTATATGGGGAGAGAATACGCACTGTGATTGGCTCATTGCATTTGAGGGCTGGGCTTAGCCATAGGTCAGTTGCTCCTGGGTCATTCAATGTCAAATCATCCAGGGAGTGGCAGGTCACCTCCTCAAAATTCTTTGGAAAAAATCACGAGTAAATATTCACACAAAATAAAAAAATGCCAAATACTAGGCCAGTATCTCAAATAGTTTTCAAGTTATAGCCCTTTGAAATTTGAATAATATTTTAAATGTTTGGCGAACCCATTTTCAGCCAAATTTGGCAACTTGTTGCTCCAAATTGATTGCTTATACAAGGCTGAAATTATGCTAACCATATTCATCCCCTAGAATCTGAAAATGGCCTTAGCTTCTGTGTATCTTGATACACTTTTGTATGGTAAAGCCTCAAAATCAGCCGAAAACACAAAATGCCCAAAAAAACAAGACCATATTTTATGACCTGTAACTCTGGAACTAAGTAAGATAAAAGGATAGAATTCATTTTTTACGATTTTATGATATATCTCTCTGTAAAAATGCAGTAATCCAAGAAATATCATTTGTGGAAGTTTATTTCATGAAATCATTTCTAAGTAATTTTTTTCTGGTTAATGACCATGTCACCTGTTATTCATCTCTCTTACATTTTTACTGTGCAAGCTTATAAATGTGAACAATATCTCACAAAAATTAGAATGATGTTCAGCTAACTTTTTTTGTTATGAATTTTTAAATTGTTCCAAAATTTTCATTACCTAAACGGGTATAGGCCTGCTGCTTTTCTGTGGTGAATGTTTCTGGGATCTGCACAGTATGTTATGATTCTGCCTTGTTCTGTTCATGTTTTGCCATTGTCTTGATCCATGCCATGTTTTGTTTCTGTTTATTCCTGTATATTCAGCCATAGTCCATTCCCTCAGTTATATTCCGGTTATTGTTTTGTATTATGCCATGCATTGCACTTTGTCTCCCCTGTCTGGTCTTGTGTTATGTGACAGCTTATTTTCTCCAGTATTGTGTGCCACGCTTTCAGGTGATTTCATGGTTTCTGGGTTTTCAATCGTTCCTTCTAATCTCGTTTGCTTCCTTCGCCTTGCTGTTCTGTCATTACTAACCATTACTAACAGTTTGTTATTTTAGTTAAAGATACTAACCAAAACTAACATTGTATATAATACTAACTTACTAACGAGCACTAGGGATTGTATAGCTGCACCTTACTAATTGCCTAACGAGCTCTCAGCACTCGCCCTGTTCTAGTCTCCGCCCCTTGTCTTCACTCAATCTACTTTGCTGCGTTTCAGGGGATCCTCCGCACCTGTTTAACTCTGTTCTGCCTCTCATTATCTGTGCATGTTAGAACTCCCTAACCGGAGCCGTATGTTCGTCAATAGGCTGTCTTGTGATCCCTGTCCGCGTTTTGGCTTTTGCCAATTTCATGTGGTTAGGTTCTCCCTCGTGTCTGTTCCTTCGTAATTAGTCTGATCCACTTCACCTGTTCCCAATCATAGCATGTGACTTCCCTTACGTGTATTTAAGCAGTCTGTTAACAGCAATTCCCTGTCAGAATGTTTCCCTTGGCTACGCTTGTTTTCGCCTTGTATTCTTTGTGATTCTTTTCTGACTGGACCGTCCCTAGCTCTGTTTTGGATTACTGTCTGCATCTGTGTATCGAACCTTTTTTGCCCGACCACGAGTACTGTGTTTGCTGCCCTGGTTACGTTTTGGATTTCGCCCATTGGATTTTGATTTTTGGATTGCGGACTCTGTACCGTTGCCTCCTGCTCTGCGGGGGTTCACCCCCTTCCTTAATAAAATCCAGTTCTACTGCATTGCTTGGTTCTCGCATCTGGTTCCTGAGCGCTACCTAACACAGTACCTTTGATTCTTCTCATAACAAGTTAAAAACATTTTCTCATGATGAAAACACACAGAATTAATCTGCAGAACACCAGACCGCCACTGCATTAAGGCAGTATCCTCACTTCAGAAAGTATCTAGTCCCAATACTCCAGTTTTTCTTGTAAATGTCATTGAATGACATGCATCATCTAAATGGATTCCAATACTGGACTAAGGTAAATTATTCCCCTCAATTTCAGTGCTCATGATGATCTAATAATCCCCAAGTGGGACTGCCTCTTAATTAACTTGCGTTTCTTTTGTTGCTCGATATATATTGATGAACATTCCCCCTTTTCCCCTCCTTTCCATGCAGCATTGTTTTCACCACGGTCAAGCCCCACAGCAGAGGCCAAATTAGCAAGTCTTCAAGAGTTTGTGATCGTGTGGAAAAACACTAAATTCAAGCCAGTGAAACGAGGGGTTGAAAGTCACTGGAAACTCATACTGGTGTGAGGATGGCAATATCCACTATGTTGGTGCGAGCAGGTTCCCTGATGTTTCCATCCTTAATACTTCAGCATCTGCTGGGTATCCAAACATTTGTGCCCCCAAACCCCAATTGGGTGTCACACCTTATGGACACTGGTTTTACAACAACATGCATCCTCAAGCCAAACAGTGTCGTGCAAATCTGAGGCTGATAACACAAACCCAGTTTGAAAAGTGAGGCACTGATGATGGTGTGGCTCTAATCGAGTACAGTGACCACATCAGAAAAAAAAAGGAGGGACTCAAGGAACCAGTGGAAATCCTTGAGGCTTCTCTAGCTGACCCAGTGCCCCCACTCCCACTTGTGACCACCCAAACAAGGTATTACTTCACTGGTTGGGCCACATTTAAAGAATTAAGAAAGGGCTCTTGTGGCATCTGCAGGGACTTCTGTCTGTCAGCTGTACACAGCCCTCCCTCCACAGACCACAGCTATGCCACAGCACACAGTGATGACCCCTCTTTGTTGACCATAATCCAGAGCAAAGGTGGCCTGAAACATCCCAGCAAACGCATGCATGAATACCATCTTTCAATGTATGAATTAATGCAGAAGTCTGTGCCAGCCTTATTACAGTCTGATAACCCCATTGGTCAAGTGATGGTGACTCTCGACTGACAGACTGAATGGCTGCCTGTCTGCCACAGAATTTCTAGGAGAGTGGTTAAAAGGTTGGCAGTGTTAAGGCTTCATATGCTGGTCAATGATGAATCAGCTGGGTCTGTGGAAATACAGTATGATACCAAGTCTGCCAAAAGAGCCACATCAGTAACCTAATAGTGTACCCTGTCTGGCCTGCCTTTGCATTTTTGTTCTTTAGTTCCTTGGGCTTCAATTGAGTGAAGCAGCTTCATTGGCTTATGTTCCGTGTATATATACAGAGGTGCACTTAAGTCGACATTGCAGGTATTTTTGCTTTAATTCAGCAGTTTTCAAAATATATTCTGTATTTTCTCCTCTTTGCAACTTAAAAATGGACTTTAGAATTAATTCCATTATAGGAAATTGATTTATTTTGGTTTTGCATTCTGTGCCTTCCCAACATCAAGAAATATTCAATCTGAATGGATGGAACAATAAAACAAATAAAAGATGTCGATATTCTGGTTTCGATCAGAATGTTTTGAGTTGTGGTGTTGATACTGAAACTGATTTGCACATGGGAGCTAATGTTTATCTCTTTTGAAATTTGCAAGTTAGAATGGCTTAAGTTTATTAGTCCTTGAATTGTATTAATATGACATGAGATTTAGTTAGCTTTGCACCTCAATAATTAACAAATGCCCAGTTGTGGAAAAAGGGGCTATGGAAATGTCTTTCAACACATTTTCTTATATAATGCTAATCCCACTATTGATTTTTTATAATCAGTTTTTATATTGTACCTGCTGTAATTTGTGCTCTGTTCTGTACACACAACATCTATTGCACGTCTGTTAATCCTGGGAGAGGGATCCCTCCTCTGTTGCTCTCCTCGAGGTTTCTTCCTTTTTTCCCCCCAATTAAAGGTTGTTGTTGGTTTTTTTTTTTTTTTTTTTGAATTTGTTCTGCATCCAGTGTTTGGGTCTAAGGACAGAGGATATTGTATTGCTGTACAGATTGTAAAGCCCTTTGAGGCAAACTTGTAATTTGTGAAATTGGGCTATACAAATAAAATTGACGTCACTTGACAGAGGATGACCTTGGGTTAATTTCAGAGCTTTTAATGTGACTTTTACTTGCATAAAGAAATTGAAGTAGTTCTACTTTTTCCAGTCTTTTTTTTTTTTTTCCCCCATACAGGTATCTGTACTTTTATTGGAGAAAAAGTGTACTTTTGCTTGTGTGTAAATTGCCTGAATAATTAACTAGTCCAAAAGAGCAGTAGTTCTTCCGTTTTTGGTGTTAAGGACCCCGAAATTGATCCCCATCAGGCCGTGTCCCTGTATTTGATCAGATGTAGTTTTTTCATTACTGTCTTTACTGTAGATTGGCAGATTAACAGTGAACAGTAAGACCTATGAACATAATACTATTCTTTTACATTTCCCTCATTGGGCCAACTTTTAACCTCTCTTGGGCTAACTTTATCTTGTCTGATGCTTGTGTGATGTTGCAGGCTGGACACTAAATTGCCCATTGGGAATAATGTTTCCTTAAGTCTTTGAAATAATAGTAAAATTAAATTATTCCACACTGGTCCCCAGGAAACCCTCAAGGACGCCTGGGGGTCCCCAAACCCTGGGGTGGGAGCCATTGCAATAGGGGAGAGTTGTGTTCCTTCCAGAGCATTGTTCTCAGAAAAATCACCCAGCTACTGCATAGACTACCACCAGACCTAGCTTATGCTGTTTAGAAAAAGGGGTTTAAGATGCTATTCAAAAATAAGCCCTTATTATTGTACTTATTTTTATTTATCGGTGTATATTTTTACTCCACTGTATTTGTTTTTCTATATTATTGTGCAAATAAACAAAACTAACCCGTTGAATTAAGCTGGCATTATTCTAAGGGAATATAGTTCAATCACCTTCCAGGCAGACTACATATTACCGCTGTATTTGGGAGCTGCACTGATGCAAATTCCGATCAAATATTTTGACACTTTATTAAAGTATTGAACTTAAAATGCAACATGAGCTGGCATCATGCGCTTTGACTGCATCCTAGAGCGCACAAAACAGCAGGTGCAAAACAGCAGCTGCTATAGACGACCACTCAATGGATAGTTACATTTAGGATATCACGTTTAGGCTTCAACTATGGGGGCGGAAAATAGAGTTTTGTCGCATATCACATTTGAGTTTATCAAAAGCAAAATCCCCTCTCTCACAATAAGTAAGTCTAGAGTAATTTAATGAAACGATCCACGTTCCTCACATCTTCAGTTATCGCTTGAAATATATTCCCGCCCAAGGTTGATTGCGGACACGTCAGTGAAACGAAACAATCACCCCTGTGCTGCTAGATTGAGCACCATCTATGGAATGTTTCTGCAAGAGCAGACCAGATTTTACTGCGAATGTGCGATACCCCATCGTTTCATTGGAGCCATTTTTCGTGACTTCTCCTTCTTTTTATACTCCTTGGGATGTGTGAGTGTGGACTCAACCCATAAGAGCTTAGAAAAAGACCCAGGTGTAACCAGGGTAATAAATTCCGTTTTAAAAGTTCAAATCTCGCGGTATTTTTTCCTCTTATCCCGCGGGATGGTCACCTGGGCTAGTTGCCCAATCATCCTTTATTTCGCTGGTGGCGTTATGGGTCGCGTGGGTCGGCGTGGCCAATTGTTGCAATTATTAAGCTGCCGTAGTTTAGTCTCGTGATAGCAGTGGGGAAGCTGCAAGAGAGACAAGCTACAGGTCGGTTTAAACTATTTTCGCCGCTTTTTCTGCTTGAATTTTGATCGACGTTAAACGATGTATACGCATTAACTTGTAGGAGCCCTTTGCCGTGCCCAGAATGTGACAGAACAAGTGTTTATAGCGTACGCGTGGACTGGTGGGTAATTGTTTGTAACTGTTAGTGTTAGCTTAGTGACGCCACTCATTCTAATGGACGTGGTTAGCGTTTGTAGTTGTATGCCTGCTTCTCTAAAATGGAAAGCCAAGTGTCCTTCTATGAATGAGTTCAATGAACTAATTTTGTGAACGATCTTATGTTATTGGTGTAATGGTTTTTAAAGCATTTGTGCTGAGAACTTAAGCGCTTAAGTCAGATGACCTTGATGTTATTTATTTATATTGATCATGCTTGTTGAATAATATTGTAAATGTTACTTGTGGCTTATGATCAATACGATAATGCTAAATTATGAATATTTTGAAATTCACTATAGTGCAACTAGTGTTACGTGTGAATTGTGTGCGCACTGGATTTTTTTTTTTTATTGATGTACATCGTGATTTATGAGAACTGTGGGCCTGTTCTCTAGGCCAGGTTTTCTTGATGATGATGATGGCGAGCTAACGGAGCAGGCCTAGAGCCTACAGAATGGCAATATTGCCGAAGAGTCGCACCCCTCATGCCAGGCTGGTAGGGGGCTCTCTGTAGCCCATAACGAACACTCTCCCCACTTGCTTTGCCCATTGCCCATTGCCTGCTGCTATACCATACATTCCTTTCAATAAGTTTTTTTTCCCCTCTAAATGGACTCCATCTCAAATTCAGATCGGGTTTTTCATGAATTGTGGGTTCGCTGTGGTCGTGATTTGTGTTTTTATTGAAACCCAGGGTTTGCAGAACCCGAACTGGTTGACTCTTGATGTACTTGTCCTTTTGGGATTCATATACTGTGCATATGTCATGCACATTGATTTCTAGATTGGGTAATTTATTGTGCATATTGTGATTACTATATGCGCATATGTAATTTATTGTGCATATTGTGATTACTAGATGCGCATATGTAATTTATTGTACATATTGTGATTACTAGATGCGCATATGTAATTTATTGTGCATATTTGATTACTAGATGCATATGTAATTTAATGCATATTTGATTACTAGATCTTATGTGTAATTTATTGTGCATATTTGATTGCTAGATGCGCATGTGTAATTTATTGTGCATATTTGATTGCTAGATGCGCATGTGTAATTTATTGTGCATATTTGATTACTAGATGCGCATGTGTAAATTATTGTGCATATTTGATTACCAGATGCCTATATGTCATTTATTGTGCACATTTGATTACCAGATGCCTATATGTGATTTATTGTGCGTATTTGATTATTAGACAATTGAACTAATGTTCCTTAAATGGCCATTCTTATTTTCCTGCACATGTATTGAACTCTTCACTGTACAAACCTTGCACTTTATTGTATGTCATTTATTATTTTTCTAATATATGGTACCATCTAAAGCAAATCTCAGTCTTTTGTCCACTCCCTCCTTGAGCGTATCTTAGATCCTCTGACCACTAGCCCATTACAGCGCTTTAACTGTGTTATATTACATAGACATCATTAGACATTACTACAGTGGTTTCTAGTCTTTGTATTAAATTAATTTGACACAGTTGCTACATAGATTTGTGGCGAGCCAGCCAGGAGGGAGCATAGACAGAGCTGAGCAAATAGCAATAGTAAATTTGACATTCATTGCAAATATGGACATTTTGGAGAAACATGGCATAAAAATCCCAAACGCTGTTTTGATCAAACATGTAACCCACGATGACACAGATGATGAGGTGGTTGCATTTTTGAGTCAGTATGGTAAATCGTCTAACATTAAGGTTATAACCAAGCTTGGTGTTTTTCAGGACACAATTGTTGTTGAGTTCGATTCAGGCAATGCTTTGGTTGAATTGCGGAAAATTTTACCGTACACGTACATTTGTCAGACTGACAAGGTGACTTATGATATTCTAGAACTTTCAACCGTGTGCGCTGATTTTTATGGAGAGTTAAAAACACAAAAGTTCTTGGGCGAATTGAAAGAGTTGGCTAAACTCATAGGACAGGACTATGCGGAAGTCCTGAAGGGGGTAATGCCTCTACTGGGCCAGTCCATCACCGAGCCAAGTCCCGCCCCACAAGTGAAGGCTTGTCCAGATCTCAATGAGGAAGCAATGCCGTCTGCTCCCAGTACAGCAAGGCCCTCAGTTCCTACAATGTCTTTTCCTGATCTCCATCCACCAGGGATACAACGTTATGTTGTCGAACATATTGTGAAAAGTGATGACAATGCAATCCATTTGTCCACACAGAGACTCAGATCTTTTTCAGGTCGTGTTCCTAGACCAAAGCATGAATCTGATTATGAAGCCTGGCGATCTGGGATTGATCTGCTGTTGAAAGATCCTGCTGTTCCAGACTTGCAACGCTCCAGGAAGATACTTGAGAGTTTACTCCCACCAGCAGCAGACATGGTAAGGCATCTCATGCCAGAAACACCACCAGTGGCTTACCTCCAGATCCTTGACTCCGCATATGGAACAGTCCAAGATGGTGATGAGCTATATGCCAAGTTTATGGAGCTGTTCCAGGATGCTGGGGAAAAACCATCTGCTTACTTGCAACGTCTGCAGGTTGCACTACATTTGGCCGTGAAGAGGGGAGGAGTTCCAGCCACTGAACTGGACCGACATCTGCTAAATCAATTTTGTCGTGGCTGCTGGGATAACACGCTCATATCAGAACTCCAGCTCAAGCAGCGCAAGGCTCATCCCCCATCTTTCGCTGAGTTGTTGCTATTACTCAGGACAGAGGAAGATAGAGAGGCTGCAAAGGTTCAGCGTATGAAGCAGCATCTTGGCTCAAAAGCCAGAGCCGGGGCGCATGCTCAATACGCCTCTGCCACCCCAGAAGAGACTAAAGTTGACGCACTTGCTACCATCACTCAGCAGCTCACTCAGCAGCTTGCTGACATTCAAAAGCAGCTGGCATCTCTTACTGCTCAGTCTAATGGAAGGCAGCCTAGTTCATCCAATTCAACTCAGGTCAGCCAGCCTAGTGAATGCATGAAATCCAGCAAAACTATAACGCGTTCTTCTCACAAGACTCCATCATCCGGACCAAAACCAGGTTATTGTTATAACTGTGGAGAAGATGGACATATAAAATCCAGTTGTGAAAATGATCCAAACCCTTTACTTGTAGCTGTGAAGAAGAAACAGTTCACAGAGAAACAGAGAAAGTGGTCAAGATCAAACCCTCACAGTGCCTCGTCTTTAAACTAAATCAGGTTCCTGTTGAGGGGCAAACAGGAACTGTTGAGGGCCAACAACGTCCCACCAAGCAGACACCAGTGAAGTGCATCAACCAGTCACATTTCCTTTCCACCAAAGCTATACATCTGCCAAGAGGTTTAATCGGTTCCAGATATATTGGCCAAGTGAGCATAGCTGGTCAAGAATTTTCATGCTTGCTGGATACCGGATCGCAAGTAACAACAATACCGGTCTCTGTCTACAATCAACACTTCTCACACCAACCTGTCAAGCCATTGTGCGACTTGCTACAAGTAGAGGGTGCTGCTGGACAAGAAGTACCATATTTGGGCTACATTGAAATGACTGTTACATTCCCGAAAGAGTTCATTGGTGCTGATATGGATGTGTGCACCCTGGTATTGGTGGTCCCAGATGTCAGGCCAGGATTCCAGTCTCAAGTCTTGATTGGGATGAATACGCTGGATCCGCTTTATGAGCAGTATCTGGAAAGTGAGTGTGCTAGTTATAAACGTTCACAACATGGCTACAGCTGCGGCATCAGCAGAACCAAGGGGTCAACGATGATGCAGTGAGATTGGCGAGTAAATCTCCACTTGAAGTTCCAGCAGGCTGCACCATGGTCCTCCAGGGGGCTGTCCGTGCAAATCCATCACCAGCCAGCAGGTGTGCTCTCATTGAACAGCCATCCACTCCACTGCCAGGAGGGTTATGTGTGAGGAACTGCCTTGTTGCCCTGCCCAGCCATGCACCTCACAGGATTCCCATCATGATCACCAATGAATCTGATCAGAACATCACACTTCAGCCATTGAGTATCATTGCTGAACTCTGTGTCGCCTCAAATTTAACTCACAATGTCTCTACTACCAAGGCACAGAGCACAGAAGAAATTAATTTGAAGTTTGACTTTGGAGATTCTCCAATTCCTTTGGATTGGAAGGAACGAGTCGTCTCAAAACTCAAGCAGATCCCAGAAGTATTCTCACACCATGATCTCGATTTTGGATGTACCGATCGTGTGAAGCATTACATCCGCCTCCACGATGGGACTCCATTTAAACATCGAGCACGACCCATTCACCCTCGTGATATTGAGGCAGCACGTGACCATCTGCGGGATCTGTTGGAGGCGGAGTGATAAAGAGAATCTGAATCACCCTTCTCCTCTCCTATCGTAGTTGTCCGTAAGAAGAATGGAGATGTGAGGCTGTGTATTGACTACCGTAAGTTAAACCTTCACACTGTTAAAGACAACTACGACTCCCAAATTTGGAAGAGTCATTCACAGCACTTACTGGTTCACGCTGGTTCAGTGTTCTTGACCTCATGTCCGGGTATTACCAAATTGAAATTGACAAACGAAGACCGCACTTGTAACTCCGCTGGGCTTTTGGGAGTTCAATCGGATGCCTCAAGGCGTAACTAATGCGCCAAGCACTTTCCAGCGCCTTATGGAGAGGTGCATGGGCGACTTGCATCTCAAGGAGGTTTTGGTTTTCCTGGACGACATAGTCATCTTCTCCGATACCCTTGAAGAACACGAAAGTCGATTGTTGAGAGTGCT
Organism: Gymnothorax javanicus; assembly: GCA_029692085.1. Lineage (NCBI taxonomy): Eukaryota > Metazoa > Chordata > Actinopteri > Anguilliformes > Muraenidae > Gymnothorax > Gymnothorax javanicus. The sequence continues at coordinate 42,708,229 of CM056195.1, forward strand.
TCACCGACTTAAAGACTATGGTCTCAAATTGTCGCCAGAGAAGTGTAAGTTCTTTCAACCATCTGTGCGGTATCTCGGACACATTGTTTCTGAGCAAGGTGTGGAGACGGACCCAGAGAAAATAAGTGCTTTAAAGTCCTGGCCAGTTCCCCAGAAGCTGAAAGAACTAAGGTCCTTTTTAGGATTTGCGGGATATTACTGCAGGTTTATAAAAGGATATGCCGCAATTGCAAAACCGTTGAATGATCTGACAAAGGGGTACACTCCAGCCCGTACACTACGATGCCAAACAGCCTTTTGATGAGAGATGGACCTCAAAGTGCCAACTTGCTTTTTGAGACTCTTATTGACAGACTGACGACAGCTCCAGTGCTTGGTTTTGCCAATCCGGCGGCCTTACATCTTGCACATCTGCAAGTACTACAGGTCTTGGAGCAGCACTCTACCAAGAACAGGAAGGACAGTTTCGTAATCGCAGACGCCAGTCGGGGGATTGTCCGCCAGTGAATCTCGATACCCAGCTCACAAGCTGGAATTTTTGGCTCTGAAGTGGAGTGTAACAGAAAAGTTCCACGACTATCTGTATGGGACAAGTTTTGTGGTTGTAACTGATAACAATCCATTGACGTATATTTTGACATCTGCTAAGCTTGATGCTGCCAGTCATAGATGGCTTGCTGCCCTCTCCACCTTTGATTTTAAACTTCAGTATCGAGCTGGCAGCCAAAATCGAGATGCAGACGCTCTCTCTCGAAGACCCCATCACCAGCCATCTGATGCTTGCTGTGGAAAGGAATGGGACATGGTCCAGCAGTTCACCCTTGACCATGTTGATGACTGGGCGGTTGAACTTGACCCCGACGTTGTGGCCGCTATATGTTACAGCAGTCTGGTGAGAGCTTCAAGTCCCCCTGAGAGTTGTATTACCTTGGTGGAGTCTCTGAGCATGTCAACCTCTGTCATCCCTGACTGTTATGCCAGTGATTTGATATTTGATTGCTAGATGCGCATGTGTAATTTATTGTGCATATTTGATTGCTAGATGCGCACGTGTAATTTATTGTGCATATTTGATTACTAGATGCGCATGTGTAATTTATTGTGCATATTTGATTACCAGATGCCTATATGTCATTTATTGTGCACATTTGATTACCAGATGCCTATATGTGATTTATTGTGTGTATTTGATTATTAGACAATTGAACTAATGTTCCTTAAATGGCCATTCTTATTTTCCTGCACATGTATTGAGCTCTTCACTGTACAAACCTTGCACTTTATTGTATGTCATTTATTATTTTTCTAATATATGGTACCATCTAAAGCAAATCTCAGTCTTTTGTCCACTCCCTCCTTGAGCGTATCTTAGATCTTCTGACCACTAGCCCATTACAGCGCTTTAACTGTGTTATATTACATAGACATCATTAGACATTACTACAGTGGTTTCTAGTCTTTGTATTAAATTAATTTGACACAGTTGCTACACAGGCAGCCAGAAACTTGGGCTAAAAACAAGCAAAAAAGAAGTCAGGCAAAATATAGGGCTCTAATTTCTTGGCGCAGCGCAGGGTGGCACAGCGTGGCGTAGCGTGGCGCAGCCCACGCAGTGGTAATTTTGTCCGGTGCAGCCTGCGCAGTGGTAATTTCTTGATGCAACACCGTCGCGCAGCCACTTTGGCAATTTGGTAGACGGACGTGCGCTGAGATGGGTGTGGCGGCAGGGGAGGTGTCACATATTCATCAAGACGCAGTGACAATTTCAGAAAAAGTCTTCGCTGAAGTTGCAGAAAGCTCGCCAGCTCCAACCTGGTTTACTTTCTGTGCAGTGGTAATTTGGCTGACCGGCGACATTTGCGTCACCGAAACCTCTGAATCAGGACATAAATTATAGTATCTATATCGATTGTCCTGATGTCAGATTAAAAAGGCGGTTGGCACGCGTAATGGAAACTCCATCTGGCTTAATCAACGCAGCTGAATCTGTGATGCAAACTAACGACTTCACATCTTTCTCAGCCAACCACAAACTCCCTATATATAATGCTTGTGTTCTATGCTCAGTAAACCCGCTTGCACACTAATGAAAACAAATTTTTCCCACGACTGATTACAGTCAAAGTCAATGCAAAAGACGAAAAGTCGGACAGGGTTTTAATATATCTCCGTGTCCGAAAAGTCATAAAAGTTCTAATTTTTCGAGTATTCCAGGAATTATTAGACGTGCAAACTTGGCCATGTTTGTGTTCGACCTTCACAAAATGCAAATTGATAGCTATCGACTTTTCTTGGTCTTTTTATTTGTGTGTTTTCTTCCGTTGAAGATATACAACAGTCTTTATTCGGTCTCTCTTTTGAAAATTAGTCAGATGGATCGAACAGATTCACGCTTTATTTCCACACCAGAGATAAAATAGTGCTTGTAGTCTGTGAGCAAATCAATTCCATGACCATTGACAGTGTGAATAAATTATCGCATGCACGATCAAGACTGTCGAGGGTAAATGCAAAATACTCCATGTACGGCAGCCAGCAAAAAGTGAAAGTATTAGTATGAGAACAGAAACGAAATAAAGAATAAAAAATATATCACCAACAAACAGAGCATCCAAAAAAGATGGCCCGCAAATAAATAAATCGCTGTGTTCATTGGACGTTCTGTTTGTTGTTAAAATGTTTCTTTTTATTCTTTATTTCGTTATCAATCTGTTCTAATCGTCCTCTTTTTTTGGCTGTCAGACACGGAGTATTTTGCATTTAATGTCCGACAGGCATTGTACATTGTCCCACGCCAATGTCGACTCACTTTATTGAGCAGAGCTTAAACAGAAACATTGATTGAAATTCTCGGTACTCATCTTGAAGAACTGAGCCCTCTTATCAAAACATTCACCTTTAATATCTAAAACATTCAGTAGATTTGAAGAAATTAAAACAATAATCGACTGTCGGACACGGAGATATATTAAAACGCTGTCAGACTCTTGGACACGAGACTGGGCGTTCAACGCAATCTGTCGATGAAAAAATGCGTTTCGCGCCCAGTGTGCAAGCGGCTTAATACTAGGTTACTATTTATTGTCACTTAGGTTTTATCGTTTTTAGTGGGGGAAAGGAATACAGCCTGATTGCTATGATCTCGTACTGAGTTAAGATCACATAGTGAAAATAAATGTGTAACGATCTTGCATTGTTGTCCATGCATGTTAATCCCAAAATTTTAAGCAGCAACAGGGTGTAATAATAGGAACACGCTTATCCATCGTTTCTCTTCCCAATGATGCAGGCAGAAGAAATAAATGAGCAACGTCAGTATTTCATTCCAACTTCATAAGTTTGAATGATCTGACGTAGTTTCGCTTTTGAAATTCCATTCAAGTTCGCTAATGGTAATAATTCGAGAATGCCCTAGCTAGCCAGCTAACTCATATTCGTAATGCTTAATATAGACGTAAGCGGTGCAGAAAACATGCCTGAAGCAGCAAAGTAAAATGCAACATTAACGCATCATGCAGACATCGGACAGAGGCTTCTATATTCCAACATATTAAAGGTGAGGAGAGGAGCTCATTTGATTGGTGAAGATTTGACTTCGGCTGTGTTATACCCAAACACGCCTTCTTTGCCACTTGTGCCGCAGGAGGGACCGAGGCGGGACAGAGGAGTATTTTGCGCCAGGCTACGCCGGGCACGAAATTGCAACATACGCCTGGACACACCCCGTTGGCGCGGCGCACCCCCCATTCGCCGCGCCTGCGCCTGGTCTACGAATTTAGAGCCCATAGTCTTTATAGCTGCTTTGGCTGAACTTTCTCAATACCATGCCACATCCCTATCAATGATGAATTAAGTCTTTAAACCTGTTTGGATGGTGGTACTGCCCATTCATGAATCATGGATATTGGTTTTTATTGTGACATTTTTTCAGCTGCATTTACCTTCCATTTCACTGTATATATCTTACATTCATTTTGTTCAAGAAGCTTTTTGACATCCACGACTATAGTATACTGGTATGACTATATTTGCTGTCCATTTTCATTTACGTGGTGTGGTTAGTTTTCAAAAAGATGTTATGTTATAGTTTTCAGAAATGATAAAATTTAATGTATGTAACAGTAGTTAATTTTTTAAACCGAGTTCAATTTTCATTATTTTTGAGGCATTTCTTTCTAAAAGTACTCAAGTCTGCAGACTGGCGTTTGAAATATCTGGGCCAAGAATCAAGATAAGAGGCTAGAGGTTCCCCTAATATGTTTTAAGACATCCTTTTTGATATTTCATTACATTTACATTAGCTTCACACATGTAACATGATCCTCACAAGTTGTCAAATTCTTATTATCTTATTTCTATAAAAAGATGAAACCAGACTTTTGCACTTTTGGAAATCAAGCCTTCAACTGTTCCACAATTTATAGACTCAGTTTTTTTGCAGATTGATGAGCCTCTGCCCATCTTTACCTCTGAGAGACTCTGCCTCTCTAAAATGCTCTGTTTATACCCAGTCACATTATTGACCTGTTGCCAATTAACCTAATTTGTCGTAAAATGCTCCTCCAGCTGTTTTTTATTAGTACCACTTACTTTTCCAGTCTTTGGTTGCCCCTGTCCTGACTTTTTTTTAGATGTGTTGCTGTCATTAAATTCAAAATGAGCCAATATTTTTAATGAAATGGTAAAGTGTCTCACTTACAAAATCTGATATGTTGTCTATATTCTATTGTGAATAAAATATGGGTTTATGAGATTTGCTAATCATTGCATTCTGTTTTTATTTACATTTTGCAAAGCATCCCAACTTTTTTGTAATTGGGGTTTTACAAAGGCAAAATGACTAGTATTTTAACTCATCAACTTTATTTTTTTTAACAAGAGGTGTTTCAAAATGTTGCCTGAAAAACAACAATGAAGTTAGGGCAGGTGCATTTTGTCACTGTGTAACAGCACCTCTCCTTTTCACTACAGTTGTTTTGGTGCAGACACAAATTGTTGGACTTTAGAAAGTAAAATGTATTCCCATTCTTGTCTGATATAGGACTTCAATTGGTCAAAAGTATGGAGTCTCTATTGCCCTGTTTTGCACTTCATAATCTACAGCACACTTTCAATGGGAGACACGTCTGGGCTGTAGGCAGCACCTGCTCTCTGACTACAAAACCAGGCTGTTGTAGTACGTGCAGAGTCTGGCTTGCTGTTATCCTGCTGGAACAAGCAGGAGCCTCCCTGAAAGCTACAATAGCTGGAAGCCATATATCTTGTTCCATAATGCGTGTGTACCCTCCTGCATCAATTTTTCTTGATGTGCACGTGGCCAATGTTGAGTACAATGATGCAGCCCCTGACCATGACAGACACTGGCTACTGGGCATGTGACTGAAAACATTGGCATAGTCCTTCTCCACTTAGGCCCAAACAACATAAAGTCAATTATTTCCAAAAACAATCTGAAAGATGGACCCATCAGACCACATCATTCTATGCCTGATCATAATTTATTCACCGTCTCGCATTTGCCTGTGTAATGTTCTTAAAAAGTGCCTTCTGGAAATTCCACAACTTTTGCAGTCTTTTCTTTCCCCTGCCGGATTTGTTTTGGAAGGCAACAAATTATGAATCTGTGACTATTCACAAAAATAGATGCAGTTGAAGAGGTGAAATTGGAAAACAGCACAAATAAAAGTATTTAAAATAAATTTGCTGATGAAGCAAATTTACCAATTGCTTAATTCTGTTTTTATTTGCATTTTCTATGTTGTCCCAACTCTTGTGGAATTGATATTGTACATTTTTCTCACACATACATTCAATCTAAGATTTATGACTACTATTTAGCCATCATCTTCTTCTTGGTATTCTTTTCTGGTTTCAGAAGGATGATATAACATTTGGGAGCAAAGATACAGAGGAGGAGTCCATAGCTGGAGGCCAAGATGGCAAATATCTCCACAGCAACAGTGTACTTTCCTGGTGAGCTGACATAGGCAGGGACAAAGGTGATCCAGACAGCACAGAAGATGAACATGCTGAAGGTGATAAATTTGGCCTCATTGAAGTTATCTGGGAGCTTCCTGGCCAAAAAGGCCAGCAAGAAGCACAGTGTTGCCAGCAGGCCAATGTAACCCAGGACACAGGAAAAGCCAGCCACTGAGCCCAAACCACACTCAAGGATGATCCTGGAACTATGGCCATGTATCTCAGCTGGGATGGGCGGCGACAGAACCAACCACAGCACACAGATCAGCACCTGAATGGAGGTGCAGAGGGAGATGGCCACCCTTTGCTGCAGTGGGCCAAAGTACCGCATGATGTTGCTCCCTGGTACAGAGGCACGGAAGGCTACTAGTACCACCACTGTCCTGCTGAGGACACAGGAAATGCAGAGCACAAAACTGATGCCAAACAGCGTGTGGCGTAGCATACAGGACCAGGGTGCAGGACGACCAATGAAGGCCAGTGCACACAGGAAGCAGAGAGAGAGTGACAGCAGCAGCAGGAAGCTCAGTTCTGCATTATTTGCCCTAACCAGAGGTGTATCTCGATGGTAAAAAATGGTAGCGATAACACTGGATGTCAGAAGCACCCCAGAGATGGAAAGTGCTGCAAGGATGATTCCCATGGTTTCCTGGAAGGACAAGAACTCCACCACTTTTGGAATGCAGGTTGTTCGAACAGCATTGGACCAAAACTGATCACCGCACTTCAGGCACTCTATTGAACCTTAAAAATTAGGTTAAAAAATTGAAACCAAAAAAGCAGGTTCACCAACCTGTTTTCACAAGGAATTAAATATGAGACATATTTAGAAGCAATACAACCAAGAAAACAAAAATAGAGATTTTTGTCAGATTTAAACAATGAAATGAAACAATACAAATTTGTTGCAAACAACGAAACACAATTTTCATGCATCTTTCCACTCTCAAAGATTAAAGCATCCTGCTGGCTCTGGTGAACAGGTCACAAACACAAACAATTTCTCTTGTCTCACCTGGCTGGAAGCATGTCACAAATATTTGTCTTAACAGCCTAACGCATGTAACAGCCTTTGTGAAATAGTGGAATCCCTGTTCACCAAACATGAAAGTGCTATATACAGCATGGTGAGATTTATACGTGAATCAATGTTGTCCTTGTTTTGAAGGTCATAGATTGTAGCCACATATATCTCTTCAGACCTTAAAGATTCTTGATGTCTGAGCATATTTCCCATCCTCATAATGTGAAAATTGGTGCTTGCTCTCCATAATGAAAAAAATTAATAATTTTAATATTACCAGTGGTGTTGCTGATCTCCCCTTCAGCACATGGTAAGCAGTCGAAGCAGCAGATGGGCTTTCCTTCCTGCACTGCCTTCCGAGTGCCTGGGGGACAGGGCATGCTGCAGACGGACACAGGTACCTGTATGCAGCCAGAAAAATATGCAGAACATCACTTTGCCACCATGCAACTCAAAAGGACATTGCAAAATTCTACACTCTTCTCACAAACTCAAATTGAACTTTTAAGATGTTTAGTGCTGAATGTTGGATAGACTAAAATTATAAATAAATTTGGGGGAAATACAAACCCCAAATTCCAATGAAGTTGGGACGTTGTAGAAAACGTGAATAAAAACAGAATACAATGATTTGCAAATCCTTTTTGACCTATATTCAACTGAGTACACTACAAAAAAAAAAAAGATATTTAATGTTCAAACTGATAAAATCTATTGTTTTTTTTGGAAACATTCTCTCATTTAGAATTTGATTCCTGCAACATGTTCCAAAAAAACTGGGACAGAGGCATGTTTACCACTGTGTTACATCACCTTTCCTTTTAACAACACTCAATAAGTGTTTGGGAACTGAGGACAATAATTGTTGAAGCTTTGTAGGAGGAATTCTTTCCCATTCTTGCTTGATGTACGACTTCATTGCTCAACAGTCCGGAGTCTCTCTTGTCATATTTTGTGCTTCATAATGCGCAGCACATTGCCAATGGGAGACAGGTCTGGACTGCAAGCAGACCAGTCTATTACTCGCACTCTTTTACTACAAAGCCATGTGCAGAATGTGGCCAAGCATTGTCTTGCAGAAATAAGCAGGGACATCCCTGAAAAAGATGTCACTTGGATGGCAGCATATATTACTCCAAAGCCTGTATATACCTTTTAGCATTAATGGTGCCTTCACAGATGTGCAAGTTACCCACTAACTCATCTCCATACCATCACAGTGCTGGCTATTGAACTTTGCGCTGATAACAATCTGGATGGTCCTTTTTATTTTCAGCCCGGAGGACACAACGTCCATGATTTCCAAAAAAATTTGAACTGTGGACTCGGCAGACCACAGCACACTTTTCCACTTTGCGTCAGTCCATCTCTGATGAGCTTGGGCCCAGAGAAGCCGGCGGCATTTCTGAATTTTGTTGATATATGGCTTTCGCTTTGCATGGTAGTTTCAACTTGCACTTGTAGATGTAGCGACAAACTCTGTAAACCTCTTAAACCCAAATGCCCCTGGCACTGGCGGTGATCATTATGCATCATAAATACAGCATGTTTCCTAAAAGCCACATCCTCATGCAGCATATCCACTTAATAGGAAGAAACTCAGCAAAAAGCTTGTGTTGACCATTTTTACCTCAACTGAACACAATTCAAGCGCCAAGCAAGTGAATAAGCATGTAACAAAACATATGATAAAATAATATCAGTGCTCAACTGCTAGTATTTTTACTGAGTCTGTGCTAGACATACAAATGATACATCAAATGAAAGAGGAAAGTCCACATAAGCATTGTCATTTTAAATCGAAATCACACTCAAAGAACAGCAGACATACACTTCACATTCTACAGAGATGAGCAAAAAATATTACTTACCTTTGATATTTTGTAATAAAAAACAATTTGAGGGTAAATCTGCGCTGGCTATTGTTAGCCCAATGTGTTTGTGTTACATCGAAACTAGACCTTCCAGTCTCCATGCATGTTTTTTTCTAGGCCACTGGGTGTAAATAATTGCTGGGGTTTTTGTTCTTTGTATTTAGAATTTTTTTAATATGCTTTTTTAATAATGTATTCAGCTCTGGCAGAAATAATAATTTAAAAATATTTCAAAATTTTAAAAATTAAACAAATGGTTGTATTTGGATGGAATGTTTGCCTGTAGTGACATATAAGTGAAAATAAATGAGTTTTACAGTCTGGTACCAAAGAAATCTAAAATGGCACACAAAGTACCCAAACTGCCAATTTGGAGAATTCATCTAGACATTCCGCTCTAATTTTGCTCTGATTTACTTGATTAGAATAAAATTGGGCACAGATAATGATGAGATTCTGTGCTGTAACTTTTTAGAGGTTTCAGACTGCAACAAAATAAGTCCACAAGGGATAGAAGTAAAACTTTGTGAGGAGACAAAATGAGATCTTTCATTTATGCTGTGTTCCATCTTCATTTACTCTGACTCAGTGACATATTTACTGATTTTTACACTACGAAAGAAATCCCAAATGATGTTACCTTTATTATGATACCAAGATTATTCAAATGGACCAACTGGTAACAGAGATACACTCATTTCATTTTGGGAATGCCATTTTTGAACCAGAGGCTCAGGGCTTAGAGGTTAATTAACTGACAATGGTTTTCTGAAGTGTTCCTGAGCCGAGCTGGTAATATCCTTAACAGAATGATGTCAGTTTTTAATGCAGTGCCACCTGAGGGACCAGTGGTCACAGGCACTCAATGTTAGTTTTCGGCCTTGCCGCTTACGTGTAGAAATATTTTGGATTCTCCGAATCTTTTGATGATATTATGGAGAATAGATGATGAAATTCCTAAATTCCTTGCAATTGCACGTTGAGAAACATTGTTCTTAAACTGTTGGACTATTTGCTCACACATTTGTTCACTAAGTGGTGAACCTCGCCCCATCCTTGCCTGTGAATGACTGAGCCTTTCGGGGATGCTCCTTTCAGACCTAATCACGACACTCACCTGATTCTAATTAACCTGTTCACCTGTGGTATGTTCCAAACAGGTGTTTTTTGAGCATTTCTCAACTTTCCCAGTCTTTTGTTGCCCCTGTCCCAGCTTTTTTGGAACATGTTGCAGGAATAAAATTCAAAATGAGAGAATATTTACAAAAAAACAATAAAGTTTATTAGTTTGAATGTTAAATATCTTGTTTTTGTAGAGTACTCAATTGAATATAGGTCAAAAAGGATTTGCTAATATTATATTCTGTTTTTATTCATGTTTTACACAATATCCCAACTTCATTGGAATTGGGGTTGTAGATTGTATAACATCCCTTATAAAGTTTGTCATGACGTCAATGTGTCCTGGCAACAACTGATCAGGTTACATGTGTGCTAAGCAGGAAACTGTTCTTTGCTGGTCATTTTGTGATGTCTTGACATCACTGATGCCAATAACTTATGGAGGGGTTTTGCAGGAACGTCTGTGAAGTTCTTATAGTCTGAATTTAATTTATTTAATGTTTTCTGTCGACTCAATGGGACTGTTGACAGTGTTGCTGATAACTCTGACTGATAGCACTGTAATGAACAAGATGGCCTTCACACAGGGACAGTAGCTAAAAGCAGACGTTCAGGGAGCTGTTTCAATAAACTTTACTTGTCCGACCGAGTCAGACCATCCGTCAAGTGAAAAGTCGGACCTTCGACAGACCATGTGCGTCAGGTGTTTCAATAAAGCAAAAGTAGGGTGTCCGACCATGGTCCAACGCGGAGGGACGGTTTGTCACTGTCCGTTCTAAGTTGTGTGAGAATTTACTCCTCAGTGATGCACTGCTTCGCTATTTGGCGTTCAAATATTCGAAATAAGTTAAAGTTAAATGAAAAAAGAAAAAAAATCAGTTAGATCATTAAATACTATTCAGACATAAATTAACGGCGCACATCGCTGTAGGATGTCATGTTCAATTTCAGTAGGCTACTAACTGAATACAGTCTAGCTAATTAAAAGCAGTCTTTGCTCACTGTGCACTCTGTCCTAAAACTATGATTGGCAACATTACACAGCTCTTTATCACACAAAAGACATTAAAACATTCATATCATCACGATCGCTCATTTTACAGAATTGAGTTAAGCAGATGGGCGATAAGCAGAGCTCCACTCTCGGTCACACATAAGCACCATGAAAATGATGTTTTATAACCACTGAGATCCATGCCGAGATGCGATTGTCCCATTAGTGTTCCCATAGCATGCATAAAAACAGAACTTTTTGTCGCACTTGAGGATAACGGTACCAATGATTTAAAAGTGAAATCTTCACGCGTTGTTCATAAATTATGTGTTGTTGTTCAAAAAATTCATTCACGGATTTAACAGAACCCTGTTTCTGGGTGTAGGCTATATTGATTTTGCGGGCATTGGTTATACTGTCTTTCCATTCTCAAAATATTTTGGGCTGTCTGCGTTTCCATTCTCGAAATATTTTGGGCTGTCTGCCCTTCCGGACAACATCAAACAATAACGCCATATTTTGGCGTTATATATATTGTCCGACCGAGTTTTAGGAAAACTCCCGAGTGGTCCCAGACAGTTGGACAATCCGACCAGAACGGAGGATGACAGGCCGTTTATTGAAACACCCAGAAAAAGACAGACTGTCCTATCCAAGCGGGGATAGTCCGTCGCTGCGTCGGACGTTCTGTCATGTTTATTCAAACAGTCCCCAGAACTGCGTCAGAAAAGACATGATATCAGTTTTGGGCTCTTCTCTCTACTTACTTAACATTATTCTTTGGGGGTTTAATGAAGGGAAATCAGAAAAGAATTTGAATGTATATATCCTCAATTTAGGACGTGTGAGCATAACTAAACCAGGCAAAAAATTATACTGGAGGTTCCCTGCCTTAACTCATGGCATGCAAAATTCATGCTCTGCATCACCTCATTCTGTCCTCCGCCCCATATGATTCTTTTCACATCAATGTCAAATTCGCTGGGAGATCTGTCCACAGAATGAAAATTTCCCACTTTGACAAAAGCCACCATGCCCTGTGCTCCCTCTTGCCAGTTAATGATATCATAAGAAGCTGGTGGTTCACCATTCTCATCAAAATGTGTTGCCTCCCCCACTGGTGTGGAGAAGTTGACGGTACTAATGTAGTGCAGAATCTTCAGGGAAGAGAAAAGGACAACATTTTAAATAATGTAAAACTGAACACAGGATGATGAAAGGTTAACTTAAAAGTGAATGCTTTGAAGTTTGAAAAATTACAGCTGCACACTGTAAATTCGGTGTGCACTAAATACCAGTTACATTACAGAAGATGTTAAGCGCTAAATACTTTCATAAAATAAACTCTTCAAAAAAGTAGGGGATATTGAAATGGCAAGGTCAATAACAAACTAATGATATAGAATGATTAGTTCCAAACTAATTCTATCTTAACAAAGAAGGAATTGAGTAAACAATTCAGCCAAGCTCTCATTATCTAAACAGCTTGTCATTCTGTCATGGTCCGTGAAAGACGGAATGGATAAGAAACAGAAATTGAAAGTTTACATTTTTGCGTCCATAGTGCGTAATGGCTCCGTTATTGGCCAAACACTCATTCATTCGTCGGGGCATTATGCGTATGAGTCTACCTATGGTGATTTGATGCAGTCTGTTCTATTCTTCCACCAATGCCTAGTCAAGTTCATCTCGCGTGGCTCGTGGCCATTCAAGTTACCAAGATGTCCTAGACATTTTCAATTAGGGAAAGGTCAGGGCTCATTGCTGGCCAGGGTAGCCTTTGGATATTGTGCCGTTGAAGGTGGTTATTGACTATTCTTGCACGGTGAGCACGGGCATTGTCGTCCTGAAAGACAAATCGCCGCCCCTCACGTCATGCAGACGGAACATCATGAGGTGTCAGAATGTTGTCCTGATAGTAATGGCCAGTGACTCTTCCCTGCATGATATGGAGTGAGGTTCAGTTGGTAATAGTGATCCCATCTCACACCATAACAGACCCACCATCAAATCTGTCACGCTGCCTCAGGTTAACATTGGCATGGCATTTGTTATGACGTCGCCAGATGCAACTGCACCTATCAAGGAAGTCTAATGGCTACCGAGATTCATCTGAGAACATTACACGTGACCGTCGATGATTACCCAAGTGCCTGCATTTTGTAAACCATTCGCGTCTATTGGCAATGTGGCAGTTGATCAATGGCAGCACTAGCCGTCTAGCATGAAAATGACATTGTGTTGAAGATTTCCAATCGTCTGACCTGTCACTCCGACACCAGTAGCCTGGTGTAGGTTTGCAGCAATCTTATTTGCTGTTTGAGTGTAATTTCTCAGAGCCTGGGCTCTTTTTGTTGACTGAGGAGGCCCTGAAGGGCGTCGATCATCAACATTATGGGTTTGCTGATACCTGCTCCATAATCTACTAATCACAGACTGGAAAATATTGAAGAAATTGGGAACCTCAGACTGACGGCTGCCGGTTTCAAGCATACCCAATTGCTCTTAGGCGTTCAAGACGTTGGAGACGTCACATTGCGAAAACAAACAATCATAGAATGTCTCAGATAAACAAAATCAACAAAGGATTACAGTCAGAAGCTATCATAATTCATGAAGTCTCGAGCAAAAGGGAGTAGGTTACCTTTCTCTAAAGTGTCAAATTCAAATATGCACCCCGTCCATGTGTTTGGGATTTCCACATGCTGCACGTGTGCACCATTAGCTGCATTTTGATGCTCTGTTTTTGAGCAGTTCATGTTATCTACACTGCAGTCGGTGACTGTATCCAAAACACAATCATTATTTTTTTATTGACCTTGAAATTTCAATATTCCCCTTTTTTTTAAGAGTGTATATGAACAATTTCATTAATAATACATATTTTTAGATAATCAAAACTTGATTTGTCCAGAAGCAAAAGTGCTTAGAAATAATATTCTTTGAGTACATTTACTTAAAGGGATATTTCAACATTTTGGCGAATTGGCCTATTGCCATAATCCCTATAGTGATTTGAGTAGGTACATTACCTTTAGTTATCCGTGCCCATTGTTTTGAGATTTGGGGGCAGGAAAGAGGCAAGATGCTCAGCAAACATAACGAAAATGAACGGTACAGGTCCCTCGCTCCTTCAAAACTCATCAAATATGCAATGCAGCAGCTCCAAAACGCTCTCGTGGACAAATTGTGATCTGCACATTCACCACGCTATGAAATAATAACGTATAATTATGTAACATTACGACACATGAAGCAAATACTCGGAACTACTTTCTTAAGTAACCCGCTGGGCGGATTGACGTAGTGCGCAGTGCGCACGTCAGACGTTGCGAGTAGCTGCAGTAAACATACGCTTCTGAAATCACTCCGCCCAGCTGGGATGTCTGGAATGTAGTTCCGGTTATGTATTTGCCTTGAAAATAATTCTGTCTCGTAATTATTCATCATTATTTTATAGCGTGGTGAATGTGCAAGTCGCAACTTGTCCGCGAGAGCGTTTTGGAGCTGCTGGATTGCGTATTGATGAGTTTTGAAGGAGCGAGGGACCTGTACCGTTCACTTTCGTTATGTTCGCTGAGCAACTCGCGTCTCTCCCCCCCCGAATCTCAAAACAACGGGCACGGATAACTAAAGGTTATGTACCTACTCATATGACTATAAGGATTATGGCAAAAGGCCAATTTGCCAAAATGTTGAAATATCCCTTTAAGAACAACAGTGGTGATATAGAGGATCTTGCACAAGGGGTCATCTCATATGAAAGTTAAGGAATGAGTTCCATAAATTTTGTGTTTGTTGCAAGCTTTAGCGAGATTTAGGGATTCAGTTAGGCTGAATATTAACAGAAGCCATATGCTTCATCATCCAGGAAAGTTTGTATACTCAGCGCCATTAAAAACGCACAGGTGAGGTATGTACTGTATTTGCGGCAAATTGAAGAATCGATTGATTTTTATTGCTTTTCCAGTGAGGCACGAGAGGAAATAAAGAAAAGCGCGTGGTACTGTGATCCTGACGCGCACCACGTGCATGCGTCAAGCACTTCAGTAATAACAAACATTGAGCTGTTCGTGATGTGTGCAGGGACAGTTGACTTGTTCTTTTGGTGTGGTCAATAGCCTGCATAAAGCCAACAAAAAAAACGAAAATGCTACTGCATCAAGAAAATGGAATGGCTTGTGACACAGGAGAGAGAAAAAGAGCCTTTGGCATGTTACGGGCAGATCTCAGCCGCCGAGAGGTGGTGCATCATTTGCACTGTCACCGTTCAACAATCAGTTGGCTGTCTATCCGAGAATGGAACACAGGCACTGTCACTGACCGACCCCGCTTAGGGCAGCCACGAGTGACGATGGCAGCTCAAGAGCGCCACATCTGGTTACAGCCTGTACGTGACAGACTCGGACAGCAACCAAAACTGATCATGAGATGAGGGGTCCGAGACGATTGAGGGTGAGCGCAAGTACCATTTGAAGCCGTCTACATGAGCAAAACATGCATGCACACGGGCCCCTACAGAAAACCCAGTTTTTGCCCATCAAAAGGAGTAGGAACTCTTCACTTCTGACTGTGGACACCTGCCTCTGTGTCATTTTTTGGCACTTTATTTCCCTGTTTCTGTCTGAGAATGGAAAACAGGGACTGTCGCTGACCGACCACGGTAAGGGCAGCCATGTGTAATTGGGCAAAAACTGGGTTTTCTTTAGGGCCCGTGTGCACGCATGTGTTGCTCACATAGATGGTGTCAAACGCTTCCCCGTGGCTCTGGAAAGCTCCGGCGAGGCCTCCCCGGCCTGTTTTCCCGACAAAAACGTCGGGAACACATCGGGAAAAATTTCAGTGCAAGCAATGAAATTTTTCGCAGTTCTCCCGATAGTTCCAGATGGCTCGCGACGCTCCCGAAGCTTCCCCGGGACATCGGGGAACCTGTTACCGACGCCTCCTGAGGTGCATCAATTTCCATCGGGAGTACATCGCCGAGGCAAAAAATGCCCAGTGGGACTGAGCCTTTAGCCAGTTTAATTTTCCCAAAATTGTTTTGGGTAATATTAAAATCATACAATGAGCTATGATGACTAAAAACTACTACAGTTATGCAATAAAAAGGAAATATTTCTGCAATTATGAAGGAGACTCAATGAATAGCAGAGTTACCTTCAGCCAAAAGCATATGCAATGTTAATAACCATGTCATGCACAAATGATAAATTAATAGCAGAATTTCACACAATAACAACTGACAGTTAATTTAGTGAGTTGCTAACATGGTAACTACCCAAGGAATGACAATTTCCATGGCAGTAAAACTGAAAAGTTTTCCACATGTCAGCATGAATTGTTATTTACATTTTAATAAAAGGTTATTTAATATTTGGTGTTCCGCATAAAGTGATATTAAGTGCTTACCCTCTCATCAATGTATGTATAAATACTAACATAGTATCTTAATAGATACGTCACTATTCTAACTGCACAAGATCGTTTGATGTAATGTATAATTTACAGACCGTGTACTTTCCACAGATTTATTCAGCCAAATTATTATATCTCAGGCAAATTGTTTTGGGATGCTTATAGTGAGTTTATTTACTTTTCTTACCTGCCAGGGCTGGAGGTTTTTGATATCTGGACACCCCCCATTTTCAAAAGGACCATCTCCTGGTTGGCAGGAAAGCATGTTGTGAATGGCATGCGCAATAACATACACAGCCTTGTACACACTGTAAGTGCGTCTCGGCTCTGAGACATGAGTATAAAGGTTCTCAACATTATCCAAGCTCTCAGACCCTGTGCACTGAGGCCTGACTGATGCAGTAGAGGACTCATTCCTGAAAGAGCACCCAAACATCATCTCCCAGAATTCCCAAACAAAGGGGTCAGAGGGCATATTTTTGGGCTGGAATCTGGTGAGAAAAGATCTGAGACCCTCAATGTTTCTTCTGCGCAAAGCAAAACCTAAAGTGCCTCTCAATGAGGGCAGGTTCTGTGGAGTTGAGAAAATGCTGGCAGTAATCCCGCTCTCTGAAGCAATCCACTGTTTGTCAGTGATATTTTGTCTGGCCACCTCCGACAATAGGGCCTGCACGTCTGGGGAAATGGCGAAGATGATGATAACTTTGGCTGTGGAATGCCTGACCGTGTTTACGATGTGTGGTATACTCTCCTCCAAGTTGATCTTGGGGATGACCTCAGTAAAGGCCACACAAACCTCAGAGTTCTGCAGCTCCTCCAGCAGACGCTGAATCCCAGACTTGCCGTGGTCATCATCTCCCATTATAACACCCACCCAAGTCCAGCCAAAGAGGTGCAGCATGTGTGCCATGGCCTGGGCCTGAAAAGCATCACTGGGGACAGTTCGGAAGAAGGTGGGGAACTTTTGGTGATCTCCTAGGCATGCGCACGTGGCAGAGTAGCTCACCTCAGGAGTACACAAATCACATGACAGCATGTCAGTTTAATTAAGCTTTCAATATATGCAACTGTACAACTGTACATGGTTTCGTACATGGTGGCCCGCGGGTTGACAGCATCTTCACAAGCTTTTTGTCCTGCCACAGCAGGACCATTATCAGTTTGTTTGGCTGTCACAATGTGGTCAAGGTGAAAATGAACAAAACTAAATTTATAAACTGAAAGTAATGGAATGAATGCACATGACTTCTTATATCCCCAAGACCAATTGTAATGTCACATGAACTCAAACCATTGTCTGTGTTTTCATGCAAAAAAAAAAAACATTAATTACCGTTCCGCGTGTTTAGATGCAAAGTGAACATCGTGATAAGACGGATCCGGGACTCAAGCCGGTCAGCGGTAATTGAGTACACACGTTTCCGTGCAAGAGCGATAAGCGTACTGATAAAGAGACCGCGAAGGCGTGATTGCCGCGATGTAAATATATGGGAAATAAGGGGTTAACACTTGCTGATTTGCTACTGTACTGTTACAATACTCACCACAGGGATGCTGAAGACTCCCAGAGTGCAAGCAATCACAATAGTTGTTGAGGAGCTGGCCGGTCCAATGATGACAGGCACCTTGGGAGTACGGCCGCACCCGGTGCTTGTAACAACAGGGTTCTTCCCAGTTAATAGACCCAGTGCAGCAGCTAATGCTGTGTCTTCACTGAGACATGAGTCAGCCAGGGCATACCCCAGGGTCAGATTTGGCAGTAGCAGAGAGTTTCTGTTTATCTCATCCACTGCGAAAATCGTGGTTTGCAGCCAACGGTATCCACGAAATTGAAAGCTATTAAATGAAGGACAGAACTAGAAGACTAGAAATTGATATGCACAGATGCTGGCATATATTCACAAATAAATTAATGCACAGGCCTGTGCAATACTGTGACTGGGGCAGCACAGACCTTTCCTTATAAATTTTAGATTCAATGTTTCTTCAGCATTAGTTAGTTTAGTAACATCATTAGTCACTTAAAAAGAGACCTGTGAATGGATCTTCGCACCAACAAGCAAACATTGGAAACTTTTCTGAACAGGACAAAGTAGCAATGATTCATTAGGTTCATAATATATTAAAAACACCTTAATGATAGAATATACATATAATTCATGTTTTTAATTGTTTATTGTGCGGTTTGCATACAACTGTTAAGGATTATATTTCAATATTTCTCATCATATTCATCAGTAAATCAATAACCATAATCAATAATCATAATCAGTAACCATATTATGTAAGCAGCAATAACACACTTACGCACAGGCACACGCACACAGACTCATGCACACACACACAACACACACACATACAAGCAGTTCACACATGCATGAGTAGATCACACACACATAAGCAGTGGGCTTCTGTAGCATTGATTGGTATCTATTCTGTTCAGTTGATTTGAAAACATAATCAGGTGAGACATTTAAATGTATTTGATTTCTGTAGCTTTGATCAATATTTGTTCAGTAAAATCATTATTTATTACTGAAAACACAATCAGTTGATCATTCATTTATTTATCTATTTGTATCCTATTCTTTTGACTGTATTTTTCTTTTTTTATGAGACCAATACTTCTGTGCGCCACCAATATTTTCCAGAGAATCCCATAGAGAGCTTGCCAACCAACGAGGGAAATAAAAAACTTAAGAGATAAACCATGTATTGTGATTGGAACAAAGTTTGATAGGGTTTTTCCATAAATATGGCTATGTGGGAACACTGGAGTAGTACTCCTTGCACAAGGACTACTCAACGGGTTTGGATTATTGTCCGATTCAAGGCTGGAATAAAATTTGATAACTTTTGAGATTTTGTCTCTCTCCAATTATTTACGGGCAAGGGGACCTTGAAAGTATGAAAATGTTTGATTGAGGAAGACAAAACAACAACCACAGCTAAATGTAGCAATTTCTACCATTTCTGCTTGCATTACTGTGTTCTTTTTTCTTTTAGCTTCTTTGTAGCATTGAATCTCGAAACATAGTTTGGAATAAGCTCCAGGAAATACTGCAGGCAAAGCATACATTGAGTTCACTCGGAATTCATATAAACTCTGGCATCCATTTTTAATATGCAAATGAAGTCAAAAATTACATAGTTCAAAACTGCACTCTTGAGGGAACCTGGGAACAATACAAGAGAAAGATTCCTTGAGCAAGTTCCCCAGGCTGTAAGAAAGTAAAAATAGTAGTCAAGAAAAAATCTAATCATAAAAATATAGGGGGGCAAAAATACAGCCTAATTCAAGATGGAAGCATGGTGATCCATAAAACAGTTTCAGTGAAATTGTCATAAACATTTTATAGTTAAGATTAAAGATGTATGAATAATGATAAAGACATATGGGGACAATTTAGAATGTAAATATGTGGCAAAAAATGTCATGGCACTCAAATAAACCACAAAAGGGACCTAATTGTGGGGAATTTTTGTTGAAGATGCAAATAAACAAAAGGGACCTAAGTAGATTTTGTGGAATAGTGATAACAAGAATTGTTAATGGGTGTATGGCCGACAGCTGACCATGGAGTACGGATGAGAAGCGATGTAATGATGTCACAATCTCTGACAATTGTGGGTTAAAATGGGCAAATCTGAGATTTATGCACAGTATATTCACTTTCCAAAAATGTCACAAAGGAATTTCTGTATTTTACAAAAGAACATGACCAATAGCATGGCATACACAGATCCATCATTTCTGAATGATTGAAGGTAGCTGGGATTAACAGGAGAATAAAATGCAGCAAACAAGTCAGCCTGCCGCGCTGTGGCAAATTGTCTAATACCTTTACAATATCCTCCTGGACAAATATCTTCTAAACTGGAGGTTGGTGTACCAAAGGGAACTGGTTCATTTTTAATGGCATAGAATGGTCACTCCAAGTATTAATTTGATTATGTTTCTAAATGTTAACTACCCTTTTTATATTTATGAACAATTTGTTTTATTTTGTTTGAAGTCCGTATAAGAAGCGATTTTGGTAAACATTAAATAATAAAACCTTGTGACAATAAAACCCCACTTTTAAAAGACATTTTAAAAAAGTGAAAAAAAATATAAAAATATAAGTTTAAAAAGTTTATAAAAAGCTTTTAAAAAATGTAAAAACTTTTAAATTTATAGTAAAAGCTTTTAAAAATTTTTGTGTAGTGCTTTTACCACAAAAATTTTTAAAAGCTTTTTCTATAAATTTAAAAGTTTTTAAACTTTTAAAAGTTTTTAATAAACTTTTTAACCTTTCATATTTTAATATTTTTTTCACTTTTTAAAAATGTCTTTTAAAAGTGAGGTTTTCTTGTCACAAGGGTTTATTATATAATATGTTTAAAGTGCTTTGCTTAATTTTTTTCAGACTTTTGCACAGAAGTGCGTATGGGCTGTAAATCTATGGAGGAAACACACGCATGCATTTAAAAAAATAATTAATTAAGCCTTCCATTCACATGGATATACCCAATACACACAGATATTCAGAAGTACAACACTAGTCACACATACCGTAAAAATAGACGTAATGCCATAGCTATGTTTTTCACTCACTTCTGACATTTTAAAGGAGCTCGTTCTCGTCTGAAGTCCAAATCTTGTTCAAGTTGCTGTAAATGAATCGGAAACAGGCCTCCAATGATCACATTACCATCCTTATACACAGTCTGAGAGAACAGATTATCCAGAAGCTTGCAGGAGAATTCTGCTAACCCAAATTTGGTTCCTGAGACAACTAATACCAACAACTGGAGCCAGGAGCAAAGTCCCATCTCTTACAGTAGAGAGAAGGAGAAAGAATAAAAAGATGCAGTGAGACAAGTGTATGTTCTTCCACTGAAAAAGATGTCACTTCTTTTATAGAAATGTGAAAGTGCAGGAATTGTGTGAACCCTGGTGGAGCGCAGGTCACGTTCAGAGCTCAACCCAAAGGGAGATACGTAAACAATCTTGTTTTTTATGTGGAGGTAATTGTTTCAGAAGGCCCTTCAGTCTGTTACTGATTGTCCGTCTCAAATCTGCCCTTTGTCTTCAAGACATACATTTCCACATAAAACCCCTAGGATTTTCAACTGACTGAGCTATAGACAGGTGCTGTTGACAGGCATGTTTGTGAATGTAAGATAGTATGTTTGTATTCCCTGATATGTAATAATTAGACACATGAACAGAGAATGCTGATTGCAAGCAACACTCCAGTCCTACCTGAGACAAGCATTGTTAAAATCTTTCATAAACTCATGCCTGTACTGTCACAACCCTTGTGTGAGTCCAAATTGCTTCCTCCTCTTATCCAGCAATCTGTGTGTCTTTCAGAAATATTGTCTCCTTGAATTGGTTTAGCGTCTTGTATGCCTCCCCCTCCAGATGTAATGGATCAGCATGCTGTGTTCCCATTCTGTTCATAATTTATTTTTATTTATTATTACTTGCCGGAATCTCGGATTCCACAAGTATCTTACTCTGTTCGTTTGTTTGTGGGTTTGTTACTTGCCGGAATCTCGGATTCCGCAAGTTTATTACTCTGTTTGTTTGTGGGTTTGTTTGTTTGTTTGCACTGTGGCGTCCACAGTGTCAAATCAATTTAGCTTATATTTCATGATCAAAATAGGACGGGCACTGGGCAGGCACTGCACTATTTTGGGGGATCTAGGTCAAAGGTCAAGGTCACACAAAAGGTCAAAAACACATAAGAAGCCATATCTTCGGTTCTAATCGTCGTAGAGACTTCATACCAAGTGCATATTGTTCATAAACGAAAGGTCTCTCTTCAAAGGTCAAGGTCAAGGTCACACAAAAGTTCAAAAACACATAAGAACCCATATCTTCGGTTCTAATCGTCGTAGAGACTTGAAACCAAGTGCATATTGTTCATAAACGAAAGTTCTATCTTACTTGACCTAGGTACTGCGCTATTTTGGTGAATCTACATCAAAGGTCAAGGTCACGCAAAATGTCAAAAACACATAAGTGGCCATAGCTTCGCTTCTAATCGGTGTACACACTCAAACCAAGTGCATAATTTGTTGATAAATTCAAGGCATGCGTTACCTCACCTAAGCACTGCACTATTTTGGTAAATCTAGGTAAAAGGTCAAGGTCACCTAAGCACCACTCTATTTTGGTTTATTTTTTGTCTGTCTGTCTGTCAGTCTGTTTGTGTGCACTCTACAGGCCACAATTTTCACATTATCTTCACCAAACTTGGTGACAACATTGACTAGCCTTGTGCCTAGAGACCGGTCTCCTTTCCAGATCAAAGGTCAAAGGTCAAAGGTCAAGCTCACCAGAAAGGTCAAACACACATTTTGGTTCATAACTTCGCTACTATTACAGCTAGAAACTTGAGACCAACTCCATTCCATTCATTCTGTTTCAGAGATCTGTGCGTGATTCCGGCAAGTCGTCATTCTATGAATGACCTTTCATTTATTTATTAAGCTTTATGGATACAACAATTAATTTAAACTTAACATAAAGTACACAATTAAAATCATGGAAAAAAAAATCGACACAATATAAAATAAGTTCAGGTTCAATACAGAGAGTTGTATCCAAGGGGTAACCACAAAGGATAAAACCTGTATCAGTGGCTCCCAAAATCATTAAATCATAATGCATAAAATCCTATAAAAGTCACAATTAGGCAGGCCTACATCTTGAGCAATGACAATAAGTAACCAAGTTACAAAAATGGGACAGATCAACAGAATCAACTCTTAATTTATACATTTCAAATACCTAATTTTTAAAAGACTTCATGGAGAAGGTGGCCCTAACAGGCAATGGAATACCACTCCATAGCCTGCAAGCCCTATTAAAATAACTAGCACCATACTGCTCCGTACGAAAAAATGGACCTTTAAATTTGAGAGGATCATCACCTCGGACTACTGGACTTAAAGCTAGAGTATGCAATCTTGGAACAGCTTGCAAGATTTGAATGTAGTCTCACCTCTAAACCCACCCCCTCCCCTCAAGTCTCTGACCAAAGCCACGCCCCCTCAGGAAAGCAATACCGATATTGACCCTTGTTTTATCTCGTGGTCTGTCCGATTCTCTCTTTTTAACTTTTTGTTGTTCTCAGTCTGCTTTTGTTTTTCCTTTCTTGCTGGTATAAGCAGTTGCTGGCAATGGAGGGATTGGTAATTTTTTCTTTGGCGGAGGTGGATTTTCCGCCATTGCTTCAGTAAAACTCCAGAGGCCGGACAAAGACACAAATTAAAAGCGCAAGGGAGGGGGCGGCCCGCGTGTGCATGAGAAATGATTGACATCGTCAGTCACTCCTCTTGGCTCTGATTGGTTGTTTTGTCCCGGTCGCGGTGAAATCTTGCAGAAGGAATTAGAAGCACTAGATGGAGCCAGATGACTCTGATTTTCTCAAAGATCATCTGACTCACATCCCACTGTCAGGTCATAGTAACAGTTTTAACAAATATGACAAAAAGTGATTTTTTTAAAAATTGCAAACTCCAGCTTTAAGAAGGTATTCAGGTCTAAATCAAATTTTTTATTCAAACAATTGTGAAAAAATGACAAATCAGCTATTTCTCTCCTAAATGAAAGAGGAAGTAAATTTAGCTTATTTAATCTTTCAACATAATTTTGACCTGAGCCAATGACATGGAGCGTGACACGTCTCTGAACTTTTTCCAGTGACTCTAGATATCTTTTAGTTTGTGTGTCCCATACTGTCGAGCAATATTCTAATTTGCTCCGTACCAATGCTTTATAAAGGGTACCATACACATCCGGGGTTGCCCTTCCACCGCAAACTCCTCTTATGGCTCCCCATGCTTGATTAGCATTATTATTGATTGTATTAATATGCTTGCCCCATGACAAAGATGAATGGAAAATGACACTGAGATCCTTTCACACTGTCTATCTTACGGAGGACCCTTCCATCCATATTGTAATGAAAACAAGAAGGGCTACGCTTCCTACTAACTTGCATAAATTCACACTTGTTAATGTTAAAATTCATGCGCCACGTATCACTCCACTGAAATAGTTTCTCAATGTCCTCTTGCAACCTCAAATTGTCATCATGACCTGAAATTACTATATAAATCTTACTGCTGTCAGCAAACAAATCCATAAAGGTATTCTTATCAATAACAGAGGGTAAATCATTTATAAACAATACAAATAATAAGGGACCAAGAATAGACCCTTGCAGTACGCCAGATGTGACATCACAAATGGACGACTCAAACCCCTCGACAAAAACCACTGTAAGAGGCAACCTTCCATCCCAAAATATTGGAGCTTGTAAAGAAGTAGGTCATGGGACACTGTGTTGAATGCTTTACTAAAATCCAAATAAACCACGTTGACTTGACCACCCAAGTCCAAGACTTGACTCAGACGATGCTGAGTTTGAGTGAACTGCGTGACCGTCGAGCGTTTGTTCATAAAACCATGCTGGCATGAGGAGATCAAAGGACGTAGAACAGGAAAGATTTTATTATAGACATAGCGCTCCATAACCTTTGACACAATTGATAATAAAGACACTTGCCGATAGTTAGTGACACTCTGCTTATCTCTCTTCTTAAATACAGGGACCACATTAGCTAATTTCCAATCAACTAACTTACCTAGTTGCAAGGAGATATTAAATAGGAGCGATAATGAAAAACTAAGCTCTTCAGAACAAGGCTTCAATACACGAGGTGATATTCCATCAGGGCCGCGGGCCTTGATAAAACCAATTCTTTTAATTGCGGAACAAACATCATCAGGTAGAATATTAAAGTATTACAATTCATGATTTACATAACGAGGAATGTCTGGAAAGTAATAGGAGTTTCAACTTTAGAAAAGTTAGAAGAGAAATACTCATTAAAGGCCTCAGCCTTTGACCAGCTGTCATCAAAATAGTCATTATCAACAAAAATATTCTTAGGTAATGACTTGCACTTTGTCTTGGATTTAAAGAAATTCCAGAACTGTTTTGTGTTTTTATTCACAACACTTCCAAGCCCATTAACATACATACTGTATTTATCACGTGTCAACTTCCACAACTCATTTCTTAACGAACGAGATCTATGCCGGTTTGAGACTGTATTTCTGGACTTAAAATTTTGGCAAGCAGAGTGAACTTTGTTTGAAAGGTGTTTAACCTCTCCATCAGTCCATCGAGGTTGACAATGGTCACTGATGGTCTTGGTGGGGATAAACCTATCCTGACCCTCATATAATATGGCTAACCACTCTGACCACATCAAATCAATGTCAAGTGAGTCTTTCAGAGCCTGCGAATGACACAAAACAAAATCGGATACAGGTCTTAGTGAGTCTACAAGAAACAACTTCAAGCTATCAAAATCAGCCTTGGCATAGTCATGAACAATGTGTGGTACACCAGTTTGCCACAGAATATTAACCCTCATACTACAAAAACTGGTAAATGATCAGAATCAAAATGATCAAGCCATATTTCTATGTTAAACATCTTTTCAGTCAGGGTTCTTCCGGCCATCTGAATCATATGTTTTTTTTCTGTCCAAACCTGCAAGATTTTTGGCTAGGCTTTTATATCGACCGTTCTTGGAGTCACTATACATAGTAATCCACTGACTGCTGTATTTGGAATTTCAGATAATTCAATCACTTTAACTTCTCTGCAGAAAGACCTTATCGCCTTCTCATCATTAATAGCAAGACATACCATTTTATTACATTGGAAGTCTGTTAACACCCCTTCTATTTCTCAGTGGCTCAATGAAATTATGTTTTTTATAAAACTGGAAAAAATAAAGTACACTTTAAGGGGTTCCACCCCTAAGTTTTTTCAGAAGTGGCAACCATTTATATCTTACTATAAGGAACTACAGGTATTGCCTGATTGAATACAGGTCTTCTTTCACCATGGTTCACATATTTACTTTGAATATCCGCTGGTCATGCTGAGCTGAGGAGTGGGGGTGTGTGCGTGTGTAAGTATGTAGGTATGTATGTATGTGTATGTGCATATATATGTACAGCGCCCTCCATAATTATTGGCACCCCTGGTTAAGATGTGTTAAAAGCCTTAAAATAAACTCAATTTTTATTGCAGAAGCATGCTCTCGCACTGAAAATTGTACAAAAATGTGACCTTCAACTCAAGTGAATTTTAAGGGAAAAAAAAATCCCTGACTAAGAAATAATTATTTTTCATAAAATCACCTGTTCCACAATTATTGGCACCCCTAACAATTCCTAAGAAATAAATGTAATTGAAGTATTTCTCTCATTTCTGCAGTAGTTTACAAAGTTGATCAGAGTATCTAGGAACATTTAATTAGTAATTCATCACTTCCTGTTTCCCTGGGGTATAAATATGACGTGACACAGAGGCCATTTCTCTTATCCACTCTTCAACACGGGAAAGACAAAGGAACACACCATTCAAGTAAGGCAGATGTTTGTCAACCTTCACAAGTCAGGCAATGGCTACAAGAAAATAGCCACTCGCCTGCACCTGCCCATATCTGCTGTCAGAGGAATCATTAAGAAGTTTAAAACAACTGGAACAGTGGTAAACAAGCCTGGACGAGGACGCAAGGTTATTTTGCCACCACGCACAGTGAGGAGGATGGTAAGAGAAACAAAAAGTTCTCCAAAGCTCACTGTTAAAGAATTGCAACAAATGGTAGTATCTTGGGGTCACAAAGTGGGTCTGGCGGAACACAAAAGATGAGTATGCAGAAAAGCACCTCATGCCCACTGTGAAGTATGGGGGAGGATCGGTGATGCTGTGGGCCTATTTCTCTTCCAGAGGCCCTGGGAACCTTGTTAGGGTGCATGGCATCATGAACGCTTTAAAATACCAGGACATTTTAAATCAAAATCTGGTGGCCTCTGCCCGAAAGCTGAAGATGGGTCGTCATTGGGTCTTTCAGCAAGATAATGACCCTAAACATGTGGCCAAATCTACGCAGAAATGGTTCACCAGACACAGAATCAAGCTCCTCCCATGGCCATCTCAGTCCCCAGACCTCAACCCCATTGAAAACCTGTGGAGTGAGCTGAAGAGGAGAGTTCAGAGGAGAGGACCCAGGTCGCTGGATGATTTAGAGAGATTGTGCATAGAGGAATGGTCGAAGATCCCTCTTTCTGTATTCTCCCATCTTGTGAAACATTATAGGAGAAGATTAGGTGCTGTTTTGTTGGCAAAAGGGGGTTGTACAAAGTATTAACATCAGGGGTGCTAATAATTGTGGCACACATGATTTGATGTAAAAGAATTATTTCTTAATGTGGGATTTTTTTCCCACTGAATAAATGCACTTGAATTAAAGGTCTTATATTATTTAGAAAAAAACTGAATTTATTAGAAGCTAAAGAACACATCTTAACCAGGGGTGCCAATAATTATGGAGGGCGCTGTATGTAATTGGCTGTGGTTGGATTTTCAAATGTATGGCATTTCAATTTGTTGTCCTGGGACGACTTCTACTGCATAATTGCTTTTTGTTTTTGTTTATGGTTTTGTTTTGGGGTTGTTTATTTTTCCTTTTATTAATGTTTAAAATGTGGATTGTATGCCAGAATAACTATTTTGCAATTATCATTCAATAAAAAAATAAATAAAAATCTTTTCAGGTTGGTTAGTAAGAATGAGATCAAGAGTGTTCCCACTAACATGTGTACCACCCCAAACAAGTTGTGATAGATTAAAATCATTTACGAGATCACAAAACTCATTGGCAACACGATTGCTACAGCCCTGTCTGCTACAACAAAGATCCCAATCAATATTGGGTACATTAAAATCACCCACTAAACACATTCTATTATAAATTTTATCACACTTTGTCAAGATATCCCTGAGCACATCAAAAAACTCTATCTGAGATGTAACACTATCAGGGGGGTTGTAGCATGTTCGGACAATCATTTTCTCACCAATATCTGGACGAATTTCACAAGCAAGAATTTCAAAATCATCATGCTCTAAATCCTTTCTCCTTACTGACTGAATAGCTGAATTACATGCGAACAATACTCCTCCACCTCATTGGTGTTCCCTATCTTTACGATACACAGTAAACGACTCAGGAAGAATTTCACTATCACCAATATTATTTGTCAACCACGTTTCAGAAACTGCTATGAAATCAAAGAAATTACACAAAACCAACTGCTGATACTCTGCCAACTTATTTTTGGTAGATGTGACACATTTGAGGCTCCTTAAATTTAACACAAGTAAAGAATAATCTTTCACTAAACAAGGAGGACGTGATAATTTAGCTTGTAATAAACGAGAACCACTCGGTAAGTTCAAGGGAGCTACTACGTCAAAGTTTGCCTGGAGCTGTGAACCAGAAGTGGTAGCCCTCAGGTGTTTTGGCTGCACTGCTTGGCATAGTCATTTGCGTGTGAGGTCCATTGTGAATAAAATGTTCCCAGCTAGCTTCTGTGTACGCAGTGGGATGAATTCCGTCTCTTTCATGGAAAGCTGCATGCTCCCAAAACAGGTTAAAATTGTCGACAAATGCTTGATTTAGCCAAAACACATGATAGTTTTATTTTTTAGTGTTTACCTTTTTATAAATGGCAAATTGCATTCCGTCTAATTTGTATATCTATTTGGATGTGTGACCATTCTCTGTGTTGAGAGCACTATACTAATTATCAATATTAATCTGTGGTTTTATGTACATTGGACGATACCTTGAGTATTTATTCAAATCCCAAACTCGGACGGTGGAACTGGTGGGCGGCTATTTTGCAGCACAATAGTCTGGATTTGGGCTTGCAAACTGCTCAAAATACCACCATGTATATTCGATGTCCAAGTCAAGCAGGGGTTGAAAAATTTCTGACATTTTTAGTGGATTTCAACGTCTTGCTTGCAATGTAAAATACAGAAACAATGGCCTATGTGTCACAATTGCTCCTATGAGTGACGTCACAGCTCTTGGCCCAATTCACAGTGCTATTCAAGGACAAGATTGGTGGTTGCTAAAAGACTGTTTTACACCCATGATTACTCTATTATTGTCATCTCCAGATGGAAAATGTTGATAGAGAGTATTGCATGCCCTTTCAGATGATACCAAACATGACAATTTTTTTTAGTTTCACATCAATACATGTCTATTTTAAGCAACCAGTCAGTTTGTTTCTTTGAAGTTTAAGAATATATTGTCTTCTGAAATTATTGTAACCATTTATGATCGTAAAATACACAAGTACTCTTCAAAGCGTTATTAATAGGAACAAGCTCCCAAGCTCCAAATCTTCAGCATTGAACTGTGTTTCTGTTAACCTCTAAAGCCCTGAGCCTCTGGCTAGAAAATGATAAGGCCAAAATGAAATGAGTATATCTCTGCAACAACTTGGTTCATTTGAATAATAGGTATCATAATAAAGGTGACACCTTGGGGATTTTTGTCATAGTGTAAAAAGCAATATATAATTATTTCACTGAGTCTGAGTAAATGAAGATAGATTACTGCATAAATGTGCAGATTGCATTTGCGCTGAACAAAATTTTTACTTTTATCACTTTTGAAATTATTTTGTTGCAGTCTGAAACCTTTAAAAATTACAGCACAGAATCTCACTATTCTGTGCCACCATTATCAGCTTTTAGTTTGGGAATGTCTTGTTGGCATCTCCAAGCTGACACTGTGTGCCATTTGACATTTCACAGGTACCAAACTGTAAAATTCATTCAATTTTGCTTATTTGTCACGACAGGCATACATTCCATCTCATTGCAGCAATTTTATTAAATATTATTATTATTTTTTTAAATTTTAATTGCAACTAGTCCTGTGTACATTTTTCCATTCAAATACATACAAAGGAAATGAGGTTTGACTCCACTAGAGCAGATTTAGATCTGCTCAGATCCCAAGTCAAAAATGCAAACAGTATCTATCTGGCTAGCTAGCCACAAATACAACCAAAGGTAGCCAAAAAAGAGTATGCCCCGGTACCCTTTAATTCAAACGGACCAATTTACTATGTGAGCTAATTAAACACGATATCTCTCCCAACAAGCTGTCGCTAAGCACTCAAACAAGCAACAAAACTTCAACCAGCTGATCAAGAAACTGCAACCGGAGGAGAATACAAAAATAGCATAATTTGAAATGTGTTGAATCAGAAGAGCCCCTCGGTAATAATGAAATGCCAAAAAGACTAAAATCCCGGTTAGCGTTAATATTTAATTCAAGCTTGGCAATGTGTTTATACGGTAAAAGGAAGACCTAAGAGGACTAAAAAACCCTGGTGAACGTCAATATTTATTGGCTAGAAGACTGTATGAAAGGCAAGCAACCAAGTATAAAACCAGCCCAGGTTATAGTTAGATATCCAGGTAATTCGATAATATTCTTAGCGTTGAGAAACTTGCTGCAATGATAGTGAACAGCTGCATAAGCATGGCAAATGTAGGGATGCCAGTGCGGAACTGTGTTTTCTCATTGTTCCCCTCAAAACCACTTTCAGACCGATCAGAAACATACAGCTCAGTTTTTACTTCATTCAGATCTGTAAATAGGTTTCAGCTACATTCCTCTCGCTGGTAAATTTGATCCATGCTTAGGTCGGTTTGACACTCTGTCAGTGAGACGCCTCACAGATGAACAAACAGTGCTGCTGATATCTTTGGGAAATTCTTCACTCTCCTCACTGATTTGTTCATAGACCTCAAATTCACGAGTGGAGGAATTCAAATATACCAGCAGGTTCATTTTCTGCCACAGTTTGGCTGACAGAAACAATTTCAGATTTGCTTGCAAACTCCTGATGGTGAGCTCTCTTTGCTGCACACTCACTCGTTTTCAGACTACAGTCTAGATCATGATGATTTTATTTTGTTATGGCCCATATTCAGGGTAGGTGTACAGTCTGGGTAGTTCACATGGAAGAGTTCCAATGGTTTGCCTGAAAAAATAATGTGAATAAGAAATAGAGGAAGAAATTATGTGACATAATTTCCCCGCGAAACTTTGCTTTCATCTCCTCACGCCCAATTAACCTATGTCTTTGAGGATGTTCTCCTTTTTTTCTTCTCAGATATCTTAAAAGCATCTTCCTAGCTGCCAGATAGCTCACTCCGTGAAAGCACCGCATTGCGGAGCAGAAGTGACTATCAGGGTGCGGGTTCGAGCCCCCGTTGTAAATTTATGCAAATTTATGCACGCAGTTACAATATTCTATCACTACATGGCACACCCGGATCAGTTATTGAATATTCACAAGCAAGCCCGAGCTGGAACACGATTTAGAATATGGACGAGTTCACTCCAATCCCTGTATTTCAGGAATTGCCTGAGTTTAACTCCTCAGCTTTGCCTGATGTGCAAACTACTCAATATACTTGCCCATACTGTCTATCTAGCCCTTTAAAAAAATTCATCTCTTGCTAGAGAAACAATCGTTGTCCTCTGTAGCAACCCCTTCAGCTACAGTGAGTCCATGGTATCCAAATTAGTAGTAAAGAAAAATCAGTTTTCTGAAGCAAAAATTCGACATGGTATTGATACCATGTCATTCTACTATTAATTATAGTCATTATAGTGGTTTTTTAAACCGCCAGTAAACTCAAAGAAGAAGAGGAGGGAGAAGTATATAAAGCAGAGATTGCCTATGTTTTTTGAATACTTTCATTCACTTGAAAGTTGATTAAAGAGAACAAGGAGAGGACAATGTGTGGTTGTTTTGCTTCCTTCCGTGCGTACTATGAAAAATACTTTGTACTTGTACTTTTGATACTTATATTTTTTCACAAGATAAGTACATTTAATGCGAGCTACTTCAAGACTTTTACTCAAGTAATTTTCTTATGGGTGACTTCATCTTTTTCCAAAGTAATTTTCAGTTATGGTACTTCTACTTTTACTTTTTTTTTTTTTTTTTTGAGTACTTCATACACCCCTGGTGTTTTCTTACAGCCCGTTGTCCACAGATAGCGCTGATAATTTTCCGTCTTGAAATGCCTTTCCACTTTCTAAACCTTTTCTTTTAATTCAAGTTCTGGAGTTGGTCTTCCGCTTTTTTATCATTTTAAGTTTTATTTTTTGAAGTTTTTCTGTGAAAGGCCGCCTTGAAAAAGGCGATGGTATCAAGCTAGCCACAACGTCGCTCTCGTCTTCCGCCATTTAACTCTGTCTCTCACCCGCCCTCAGCACTCCGCCGAGATTACGACGTTCGGACTTCAGAAAGGCCTAGGATCTTTTGTTGTTGTCCCACCCACTTAAAATCAAACCGTGATTGGTCAATTTGCCCCTCACTCTCCAAACCAAGACACTTTGCTTTATGCACAGCTTTTATATCTCTGTGGCTTTATGCATAGCTTGGCCTTCTGACAGGACTGAGCCAAAGTGTTGAACCCAAAGGCTCAACTCCAGACACAAGTCCCAATAAACAGTCTTTTAATAAAAGTAGCAACTTAAATACACTCTTTCAGAGAGCCAAGTGAAAAAAAACCAAAAACACTCTTTCGAGGAATGAATAATAGTTTAACTGAAAAATCACTCATGAAGAGGAAAAAACTCATAAACAAAAAATCACTCTAACGAGGTAATTACAAAGAAACAACGATAAGGCAAGGCAAATTGACAACTGAAAACAATCTTGGCAAAAGGGCAAAATGCAAGACAAGAAACAAAGAAACAACCTGACGAGACTTGGAGAGATACTCTCGGTTTGACGACCCAAGACGAACTGGCACAGGACAAAGGGAAACACCGACTATAAATACCCACACAAGGAAATGGGGAACAGGTGGAAACAATCAGGGCGGGGCAGACAATCAGACCATGGGAAACACACGAGGGAGGGGCAGGTGACCTGAACAAGAGGAGAGTAAAATTTCAAAATAAAACAGGAAGTCACGAGACAAGACACCACAATACTCAACATAATTTTCTTGACAAGACACCTTCCCCCGGATTCATGAAGTCCTGACCAATTAATGAGCCAGCCGACCGGGTCTTGATAGAGACGGGCGATTCTGATTGGATAACATGTTCTCAGGACAGTTACCCTTTCACTGCTGATGAGAACTTGACAGTAAGCTTAACTTAAAACATAGATGAGAGAAAATGTATGAAATGTATTTTATTAAATTAAATGAGATAGAAATTTTAAAAACAATAATTATTTTTTATTTAATACTCCTATATTTTTTGGTCCAGATTTTTTTTAGGCCTTCTCTGAAGGCGTAGAAGACCCGGAGGGTTCCCCTCTGGTTAAATAGCATTTTTTGTTTGACAGTGTCCTTATGTATAGGAATAACAGCTGTTCTTTCCAGGGTGAAATTTACAGTTAACCTAGCTGATGCACTCATAACTGTTGCTAAGTTTGCAAGCTAGATTTTACACATGCAAGCTTGGAACAAGACTAGAAGGAAAGAGAAATAGACCCACCTACTTCACATGCTAATAAGTGCTGCCTTTGACACTATATTCTTCTTCGCAGGCATGAAAAATCAGTTGGTATCTCTGGAATTGCACTTCTGAGGTTAAAGTCTTATCTCTCTGAAAGATCTCAGTTTGTCATGGTAAGTAAGTCCTCAGAGTATTACAAGCAGAGGTGGAAAGTCCGGGTTTAAAAGGTAAAAATCCTCCCCACAACTTCATTCCAGCCACCTGATTTACCTCTGCCAGGAGATAAAACTGATATGAGTGATCAGCTCATTCTGTGGGAGGGAGAAAACCTTGGCAGGATTTTTACTTTCTGAACCCTGGATTTTCCACCTCTGATAAGAGGGTAAACTTTGGAATATCTCAACGATTTGTTCTAAGCCATTTGCTTTT
The DNA here is from genome assembly GCA_029692085.1 of Gymnothorax javanicus. Lineage (NCBI taxonomy): Eukaryota > Metazoa > Chordata > Actinopteri > Anguilliformes > Muraenidae > Gymnothorax > Gymnothorax javanicus. The sequence continues at coordinate 42,742,454 of CM056195.1, forward strand.
TTTCTCTATACATGCTTCCCGGTGGAAATATCATAAATAGACAATGTGTTAAATACATTGCTATGCAGATGATATGCAGTTCTATATATCCAGGGCTGGACTTGGACAAAAAAACGACCCTGGCGTTTTTGGCCATTGCGGCCCAACCTGATCGTGACCTGACGGCCCGCCATACGTACACACTTTGCTGTCACCAGAAGTTGAAATTAAGCTCAGTCGTAGCCTACATGCCCCGGAACTCCACACAGAAAGGCCCCAGGCCGGAATCGAACCCACAACCTTCTTGCTGTGTGGTGGCAGTGCTAATCACTGCACCATGACAAAGAAGAAGTTGTTATTATTATAATAATAATAATAATAATATATTTTGTGAATGAATGTGAAAAAGAAATGTGACTTTGGGGCCATTTATAATTTTTCAGTAAGACCATTGCACTATTTGGATTGATTCATACATAACCTTTTTAAATAACGTTACATATCTTACAGACTCAACAGGGCACAGAATTGCTCACTTGCTTCAGAACCGCAGTACTCGCTGGTTGCAAGTTTACTGGCAGGTGATTCTGAACGTCAAGACAGGGTTTTAAATAGAAAAATTTGAAAGTCTTCCTGGCTGTATTCCAGGAGCTTTTGTAAGCTCAAGCAAATTTTAACCGAACACATACTTGCGATAGCCTATTAATTTAACGTCAGTCTTACCGCTTTCCGCGTCCCCCTCCAAATGAAAACTGCTTGCTACATGAGGATCATCATGGTCAAGCAGCTGATCAACTTTTTTAGTATTTGAAAGCCTGAGGCTCCAATGTTTGCTTACTTAATTCTCGAAGCTTTTCTGCCTCTCCACTGCTTTCTGACATTTTTGTCTGATCTCGTAGTTGTTGAAGCGCGTTTTAGACTGTTAACGCAAATGGGGACAATCAAGGCCATTGGTCAAACTAATTTCCCAGCAAGGCTTCCTTCTTAAACTTTTAGGACGAAAGCAACAACATTAAATAAACTGTACATGGCTTAAGCCTTTGCATCATTTTTTTTTTTAATCTGCAAGAATACAGTTTTTCAGTAATTCCTATATCATAAAACAAATATATAAATAGATACTGAAAAATGGCCAAGATGCAAGATACCCGCAATAGTGAAGTAGAATAATAAAAAGTGCTATTTAAAGCATGTGTCACCATAAACATGGAATCTAAAGAAATCTCAGAGACAGTTCTATCAATACTATAGGGTAAGGAGCGGGAAACATTAACTATATATTGATTTTCTCTATATGAAATTCCACGTCGAATTAGCTAAAAGCATCCTGCTGTTTGCGCACCTTAATGTGGGCTACTGGCTACAAATGGGCCGTACGCAATTGCGTTTCTTTTTCCCTGAGGAGGGAGGGCTCAGAGATTTCATTCCAAGCCCGTTGGGCTTAGACCCCTAATTAATGAAGACTTGACGTAAGTTCTGATAGGCCATGGAGTCAAGCTTGCTAACAGAGGAGCAGCTTCTCCTGCTGGGGTGTCACCTGAGTGCACATGACTGTCATCTGACCTAGCTGCCTGATGATTGCTTGGCTGGTACTATGCTATCTTACTTAAGCTCGCATCGGGAAGCTGCTCCTCTGTGCGCTTGCTCAACAACCCTCCTTCACCCCAGCTCCACCGATCTATTGTATTCATTAACCCGGCTCTCTTTGTCTTAATTTTAGTTCTATAGCAATGTCTCTTCCGTGAGGTTATTGTTGCTGTTGGCTCTGTTCCTTGGAGGGGGGTTAGTAGCAGCTCCTGCCTTCGGTTCCTCGTTCGGACGGGCAGGGATCTCTCATAACAGAGCCATGTCACCAAACCCAATGTATGATTGTATGCCTGTATGCTGCCAATAAATATTTTCTTTTGACGAAATGGCCAATCAGAAATATATCATTAGTTTGGTATATTTATTTGGTTCTAACTGCAGCCTACAGTAGTCTTTAGTTATATTCACACGGAGTTAGTAGCCAATGTTATGCAAATTCCTGTATTACCATTGTAAAATAATGTGATGTTATGTAGCTCGCTAACTTCTTTACTTCTGGTATTTCAATCACTCAATTTCACCATGAACGGGGGGACTTACTCTGCGGAACACATTTCATGACTGGAACAGCTTTGGAGAGCAACGAAGCTGTGATTCAAAGGTAAGGCAACATATATACTCAGAGGCAATGAAAACGCAACACCAGTTTGGATTCAAATAATTTTGTGACTCAAATTTATTTTCTTATTTCAACAATTCAAATATGTTGGGTGGGTTGACTTTGATTAATTAAATGTGTTAATGGGCCAATTTGGACAATAATAAACAGATGCATTAAACATAACGAGCACAAGTTGAAAATGAAAAATCACAACAAGACTGAACGGAATACACATTTAAAAATGAACTCAAAAGAAAAGTCAGTATCGGGTGTGACCCCCACGAACATCCACACAGGCAGTACAACGTCTCCTCATGGACCTGACTAAGCGTCTTAGGTTGTCTTGGGGAAGTTGTCGCCACTCTGCCTGTACTGCATTCTGGAGTTGCTGCCTGGTTTGAGGTCTGGGTACTCTTGATGAAAGAGCTCGTCCCTGTTGGACGTACTACACCCAAAACGTCCTGATGCTGGACGAACTACACCCAAAACGGTGAGCCACTTGCGGGGCACTTACTCCCGCCTCTAGCATACCAAGGGCCCTGTTCCGTTGTTTAGTCGACAGACGTGGCATTATGACACTTAAAAATGTTTTTTTGTGTGGCTTTTATCATGCCTTTATATAGGGAAGACAATCCCTCCTTCATTTCAATCACTGTACTTGCACAACTCCTAATCCCATATGTTGTACTCCATATGGATTGATGAGAGTCCAACTCACGCTGTTGAGTTACATGATGATCATTCATGTGTAACGAGGTACACATTGTGACCCCAATGGTCACTTAAAAACTCAAATTGGACTACTCAGGTCCTGAGCAAAAATAAACCAAAATTTTGAGTGTTGCGTTTTCATTGCCTTTGAGTATATTTTAGAAGTTGTTCTTAACAATATAAGTTGAAAAAACATCACAATCTTATGATCCTTTTCTCTTGATAACAAGCAAGGCCAGCTTCCCAGTGACACTACTGAATTTGCCCAAGCAATTCACTGTGATCAGTGATGGTTGATGGTCATAATAATTAACCCAATGTTGAATCTTGTTGAGCTAACTTGAATGCAACGTCGACAGATTAATTTGTTGATCCATAATTTAGACATCTGACAAGCAAACAATGTTATTTCTGACATGTAACTTACCAGGGCCATTCTTGCTTAGTCTTAACCCACAACTTCTACATTACTGAAGTGTGTCCTGACGCGGTATCTGACTCAGTTGTGCAGTGGAAGCTTAATCAGCCCTTAAAAATGATTACTAATCAGTCTGGATCAGTTTTCACTCATTTTCCTCGATTAAGGATTTCCTAATGATACGTGTTTGCCAATGATACGTGTTTCTGGGTTGTTGCTAGGGTATTTCTGTTTGTACATTGTTGCAAGGATGGCTGGATGGGTGTTTCTAGATGGTTGCTATGGTGTGCAGGATAATTGTTAGTGTTTTAAGGTGGTTGGAAAGGTTTTATTGTGTGGTTGCTCGGGTTATGAGGTGGTTGCTAAGCTATTTTTAAATGGTTGCTGGAGTGTACTGGGTGGTTGCTTGGGTGTGTCTGGGTAAGTGGGATGTACAGGGTGGTTGATAAGGTGTTTCTGAATAACTGCTAGAGTGTCTCTTGGTGGTCGTTAGGGATTTTCTGGGTGGTTGCTTTTTGTGTATAGGCCAATTGTTTGGGTGCTTTAAGGTGATGGCTAAGGTTTTTCTCTGTGGTTGCTTGGGTGTTATTAGGTGGTTGCGAGCATGTTTTTAGGTGGTTGCTTGGGCATTCAGGGTGATTGCTAGGTTTTTTTTTTCTGGAAATTTACAAGGGTGCACACGGTGGTTGCTTGGGTGTTTCTAGATAGTTACAAGGGTGTTGCCAGGTGGTTGCTGGGGTGTTTCTGGGTGATTGCTTGGATGTACAGGATGGTTGCTATGGTGTTTTAAAGGTTCCCTGACATGAAGCACAACGGCTGAAAGTGTTGGTTTATTTTGTTTTACATGATTATTTATATCTCTCTATGCACTCAAAGTTCTGAAATTGCTGCAAAATCCAGCAATTGCAAGGAAGAAAAGTGATTTTTTCGCACTCTTACGCCCCGCCCCCTAAAAAATTTGGAAGTTTCCGAGACATAAGTCACATGACCTATGACGTGACCAAAGGAAGGCACCTCCGCCATCGCGGTCTCTGCACGGTTTCTTAACATGCTTGTTCACACACGTTTTCTATTGTGTTAGTTTATGAGCCTGCAATAAAGATATCTATCTATCTATCTATCTATCTAATTGTTACACTCGACAAACCATGTTACTTAGGCTAACATAGCTAGATGGCTGGATACATAGTGGACATGAGGACAACTATCCAAACTCAGGTATAAATCTAATGACGAGTGTACAACAAGGCACCAAGATAACTCGCAGAGTCATAAAAAATATTGTATGCACGTTGTGACTGACATTACAAGCCTATAAGCCAGCGTTAGTTCCACAGTGATCACGGATGCCCACCCCCTACAGCACAGCCGGCGATCAGGCATCACAATACAGCTTCCGGAGTTCATCTGGCTAATAATGCGACGGCAGCTGTCAATAATCCAGTTACTCTCCAGCTGTGGCAGATACCCCCGCCTGCTAATTTATCAAAGTTAACCACCTATGGCATTAACCTTCAGGATTATTCGCCAGAACATTTGCCAGAATAGGTGGCGTTAAACTGCTTTCACACCGGACACAAAACAATTTTTTTGCATGACAGATTACATTCAAAGTCAATGCAAAGACGCGAATACACGCGAAACGCTCTGCTCATAAAGCTCGCTAAACGCCCGAACTGAGGCCAGGGCGATTGGATAGAGAGAAATACACGCAACTATTACTAACTACCGTTAGCTTGCTAAATGGGTAATGTGGTAAGTTAAGCTGACAGGTAGGTAGTTAGTATGTAACTTAGCAGTTCTCTCAACACTGGACTGAACGCTTGGTGTATAATTCCATAATCGAAATTCATGATAATCTAACGTTATGTTGAACTTAAGTTAGCTGGCTACTGCAGGAAATTAACGTCAGCTTGCCAGCTAGCTTGTGTGCATGCCTTAAGCTGCTTTCACACCAGACGCAAAACGAATTTTTCGCACGACAGATTACATTCAAAGTCAATGCGAAGATGCAAATTATTCACGTCTTTGCATTGACTTTGAATGTAATCTGTCGTGCGAAAAATGTGTTTCGCGTTCGGTGTGAAAGTGGCTTAACGCCACCTATTCTGGCAAATGTTCTGGCAAATAATCCTGAAGTTTAGAGTATTACAATAGTTTTTTTCTGTAGTGTTATTTTATTAGCTATGGTAGCCCTACAATATTTCAATAGTAAAATTAAAATCTCAATAGTGTGTTCCAAAAAAAACATACAATTACTACAGTAATACTATAGTTTTTTTGGTGGTAAATTTTATAGTATTCTAATAGTGGTTTTTCGCAAGGGTCTGTCAGCTGGCAGTGGTAAATAACGGGTAGTGTACGTACATTTCGTTGTCGAGCAAGTGAGATCCATAGACTGTATAAAAAGATGGATGAAGCAACGGTGACGTCACCCATTGGTTTCAGCATACCATTTAGGAGGCCTCGATTATGGCAATTTGCACAGCACCATTTTATCATTTTGAAACCGGATGTGATTCCTATTGGACAAGAGCGTGAATTGAAGATCCGGGGAGGACCGTGGCTCTGGATCTGACCGCATCGGACGAGGACCGGAGGATAGCCACGCCCCTAAAGCATATTCTGGCTTTATCCTTTATTCTAGCCTACTTGGAACCATAATTTACAAAAATGAACATCACAACATATCGAAGGAGACTTGAAACTAGCGATGGATACCATAAAATGATGTGGAAAATCATTATTGAAATAATAAATCAGGTGGCAAAGTAGGGTCATTTTGTCATCGACTTCAACAGCCTTGAACTTCTTTCTGCAACCACCAATGTCGCTATCTACAGGCCATTAAATATATTGCAAATTTTTGAGATTTCCGCATCGGCCTCACTTTTCAGACCCGGGTGCTGCGTCCATCTTTTTATACAGTCTATGGCGAGATCTGACCAGCTGCCTTCGTGGCTTGACGTTACATTGATCGAGAAGGCCAGTTCCGGACATTTCGACCCATTTCGAAGGGGGCATTCCCGATCAGACTCGGCAGTCCGAAATAGTTTAAAAACCACAAATTTTCACGGAAAAGCGTTTGCATCTTCGTTTTCATTGTGAAAAATTACTATAGGGAGTTCTAAATGTTAATTTCAAGCCTATTTCATGTCAGGAAACCTTTAAGGTGGGTGCTGTGGGATGCTCGTTTGGTCTTGCAAGATGTCTCGACATAATAAACTCAGAGGTTTGTTTAATTTTTTGCTGATTTTTATCTATTAATTTCTGCTTGAATTTGTGTATATTTTGGTAGCCCCAATATAAATGGTAATATTGTGCGGTATTATCACCCATAGAGGAAGACGGGTTCCGTGAAAAATCCATCACTGTAAGCAGACCCCCCTTGGTGAAAACCCAGTTAGCCATAGTTACTAACCCGATAGGATATTGAAACAATACCGTTAGCTAACTGGTTAATCTTCCTTCTTTTCGTGAACTGTATGGTAGGCAGTTTCTATATGGTTGCTAGCGTGTAGAGGGCAGTTGCTGGGGTGTTTCTGGATGGTGAGGAGCGTGTTACCAAATGGTTGCTAAGGTGCACAGGGTGGTCGCTTGAGTGTCTTTGGGTGGTTGCTATTATATTTTTAGCAGTTGCTGTGATGTGCAGGGTGGTTGCAAGGGTGGTTATGGGTGGTTTCCAGGGTGTACATGTTGTTGCTTGGGTATTTGCAAGTTGTTACTTGAGTGTACAGGGTGTTTGCTTGGGTATTTTTTTGAAGTTCCTGGGGTGTGCTAGATACTTGCCAAGGCATTTCTTGGGGGGTTGGTGGAGGGGGACCAGGGTGTGTCTAAATTGATTCTAAGGTAGACAGGGAATTTAGGGTGTTTTTTTTTTTTTTTGGTTACTTGGGTGTGGAGGTTGTTGCTTGGGTGTTTCTGGGTTGCTAGGGTGTTCATAGGTGGTTTCTGTGGGTTTTCTGGATGTTAGTAGGATGTTTCTAAATACAGTGCTGTGAAAAAGTATTTGCCCCCTTCCTGATTTCTTATTTTTGCATTTTTGTCACACTTAAATTTTTCAGATCATCAAATAAATTTTAATATGAGACAAAGATAACCCAAGTAAATCCAAATTGCAGTTTTTAAATGATGATTTAATTCAATAATAATATTAATAATACATTTTATTTCTCGGCACCTTTCAAGGCACTCAAGGACACCTTACATGTAGAAATAATAAAAGAACAACAGCAATGGACAGAGTAAAAACAACCACACATGAACACAAAACAAGACAATATATAACAGACTAAAAAACAATGTGTACTGAAGAATTACATGTAAGCCAGTCTAAAGAGGTTAGTTTTTAAATGGGATTTTAAAGTTTCAAGAGAGTCAATTTCACGGATGGATTGTGGTGAAGAATTCCAGAGTCGGAGGGCTGCATAGCTGAAGGCTCTGAACCCCATGGAAGATAACCGAGCAGGAGGTGTGGTAAGGAGCATGGACGAGGAAGAGCAGAGAGTGCGGATGGGTGTGTTTTGGTTGAGGAGATCAGAGAGGTAAGGAGGTGCTGTGTTATGGAGGGCCTTGAAAGTGAGGAGGAGAATCTTATAGTCAATACGATTTTTGATAGGGAGCCAATGTTGTTGTTGGAGAACAGGGGTGATGTGTTCAATAGATGGGGTTCTAGTGATGATCCGGGCAGCTGCATTCTGAACCAGTTGGAGTTTATGGAGAAGTTTGAGTGGAAGACCAGAAATTAGAGAGTTACAATAGTGGAGACGAGATGTGACAAGTGCATTGACCAGGATAGCTGTACCATTAGGGGTGAGAACCAGACAGAGACGGTTAATGTTGCATAGGTGAAAATATGCAGACCGAGTGATGTTATTGATGTGTGATTCGTATGATAGAGTGCTATCGACAACAACACCTAGACTCTTGACTTGAGGAGAGGGAGAAACTGTGGAGTTGTTGACTGTAAGTGAGAAACTGTCAGATTTGGCTAGGGTGGACTTGGTGCCAACAAGGAGAAATTCAGTTTTACTGGAGTTAAGTTTGAGAAAATTTTGAGTGAACCAGGAATTTAAATCTGAAAGGCAGTCAGAAAGGGAAGAAGGTGGGAGGGCAACGTTGGGCTTGGTGGAAAGGTAGAGCTGGGTATCGTCTGCGTAGCAGTGAAAGTGTATGCCATGTTTCCTGAAAATGTGACGAAGTGGAAGGAGATAGATTATAAAAAGAAGAGGACCCAAAACAGAACCTTGAGGAACACCGGTGGTAACAGATGTGAGCTGTGATTTGAAGTTTTTGAGTTGGACAAACTGGTAGTGGTCGGAGAGATATGATTGAAACCAGGTAAGTGCAGTGCCAGAGATACCGATGGAAGCTAATCTGTTAAGGAGGATGTGGTGAGAAATAGTATCAAATGCTGCACTAAGGTCGAGGAGGATGAGTATGGATATGAGTCCAGAATCAGCAGCCATCAGCCGATCATTAGTGATTTTGACTAGAGCTGTTTCAGTGCTCTGAAAGGGGCGGAAACCAGACTGGAATATTTCAAACAAATTGTTGTCAGAGAGGTGAGTGTGGACCTGAGCAGCTACTGTTCTTTCAAGAATTTTTGACAGAAATGGTAGGTTAGAAATCGGCCGGAAGTTATTCAGGTTGTTGGGGTCAGCAGCAGGTTTCTTCAGGGTCGGGGTTATGGCAGCTGTTTTGAGAGATGGTGGAACATGACCAGCAGAGAGAGATGAGAGAATTATTTCTGTTATTAGAGAAGACAGAATGAGTGAGCAGGATTTAACCAGATGAGTGGGAAGTGAATCAAGCTGACAGGTAGAAGATTTGGATTTGTGAATGAGACCTAGTATTTCTGGAACAGATGGAAGGCGAAAGCTAGAGAAAGGAGAGAAGGAGTGGTCACAGGAGGATAAATGAGGTGAAACAGAGATGGTTTGTTTCACAGGGGAGAGTTGCTGATGAATAGATTCAATTTTAGCATTGAAGAAGGACATGAAACGGTTGCAGTGATCTAAGGAGTACATATGTAGAGCAAGAGTATCTGGAGGCCGTAAGATAGTGTTAACAGTAGAAAATAAAGCTCTTGAATTACCATCACCAGTCCTAATTAAGTTGGCATAGTAGTCCGATTTGGCTGTGGAGAGAGCAACCTTGTAGTGTGAAATGTGATCATGATACATATTTTTATGGATAGTGAGACCAGTTTTTCTGAAGAGGCGTTCCAGGCAAAGACCTTTGGCTTTGAGGTGACGCAGTTCGGGGGTAAACCAGGGGGCAGAGTGGGTGAAATATACTGTCTGAGTCTTTAGTGGCGCAAGACCATCCAGAATACTGTGCAGTCCATTATTGTAGTGTGAAACCAGGTGAAGGGAAAAAAAGCTATCCAAACCTACCTGGCCCAATGTGAAAAAGTAATTCTCCCCCCCTTGTTAAATCATAAATTAACTGTGATTAACCACATTTTTTTTGTTCAATTTCACAAGCCACACCCAGGCCTGATTACTGCCAGATCTGTTGAATCAAGAAATCACTTAAATAGAACCTGTCTGACAAAGTGAAGTAGACTAAAAGATCTCAAAAAGCAACACATCATGCTGCAATCTAAAGAAATTCAAGAACAGATGAGAAACAAATTCATTGACATCTGTCAGTCTGGAAAGGGTTACAAAGCCATTTCTAAGGCTTTGGGACTCCAGCAAACCACAGTGAGAGCCATTATCCACAAATGGAGAAAACTTGGAACAGTGGTGAACCTTCCCAGGAGTGGCCGGCCTACCAAAATTACTCCAAGAGGGCATCAACGACTCATCCAGGAGGTCACAAAAGAACCCTAAACAACATCTAAAGAACTGCAGCCTTCACTTACCTCAGTTAAAGTCAGTGTTCATGATTCAACAAGAAGAAAGAGACTGGGCAAAAATGGCATCCATGGGAGAGTTCCAAGGCGAAAACTGCTGACCAAAAAGAACACAAAGGCTCGTCTCACATTTGCCAAAAAACATCTTGATGATCCCCAAGACCTTTGGAAAAATATTCTGTGGACTGACGAGACAAAAGGTGACCTTTTTGGAGGGTGTGCGTCCCATCTGGCATAAAACTAACACAGCATTTCATAAAAAGACCATCATACCAACAGTCAAATATGGTGGTGGTAGTGTGATGGTCTGGGGCTGCTTTGCTGCTTTAGGACATGGACGACTCGCCGTAATTGATGTAATCATGAATTCTGTTCTCTACCAGAAAATCCTGAAGGAGAATGTCTGACCATCAGTTTGTGACCTCAGGCTCAAGCGTGCTTGGGTTATGCAGCAGGACAATGATCTGAAACACAACAGCAAGTCCACCTCTGAATGGCTCAAAAAAACAAAAACAAAATGAAGGTTTTGAAATGGTAAGTCAAAGTCTTAAATCCCATTGAGATGCTGTGGCATGACCTTAAACAGACCATTCATACTCGAAAATCCTCCAATGTGGCTGAATTAAAACAATTCTGCAAAGAAGAGTGGGCCAAATTTCTCCACAGCAATGTGAAAGACTCATTGCCTGTTATCGCAAACCCGTGATTGCAGTTGTTATTGCCGAGGGTGGCACAACCAGTTATTAGGTTTACGGGGGGCAATTACTTTTTCAGATAGGGCCAGTAGGTTTGGATTGCCTTTTCCCTCAATAAATGAAATCATCATTTAAAAACTGTATTTTGTTTTTACTTGGGTTATCTTTGTCAAATATTACAATTTGGTTGATGATCTGAAACATTTAAGTGTGACAAATATGCAAAAAAATAAGATATCAGGAAGGGGGCAAATACTTTTTCACAGCACTGTGGTTGGTTGAGTGTACAGAGTGGTTGCCAGGAAGGTTTATGTAGTTGCTAGGGTGTGCCGTTTGGTTTTTTTGGGTGTCCCTGGTGGTTGCTGGGGTGTTTATGGGTGATTGCTTGGGTGTTTATAGGTGGTTGCCTGCAATTGTTCTTTTGAGTGGTTGAAAGCGTGTTTCTTAATGGCTGCTAGCATATATCAGGTGGTTGCTAGGATGTTTTTAGGTAGTTACCAGGGCGTGCAGGATGGCTGCTTGGGTGTTTCAGGGTGGTTGTCTCAGTCTTTTCAAATGGTTGATAAGGTTTTTCTTGGTGGTTGCTTGGGTGCACAGGGTGGCTGCTATAGTATTTCTGGGTGGTTGCTTGGAGGTTTTGAAATTGTTGCTAGGGCGTACATGCTGGTGTTTGCTCTGATGATTTTTGGTGGCTGCTAGGGTGTGCAGGGTGGTTGCTAGAGTATCTTGAGTCATGGTCATATCGAAGTAACTTGAACTAACTTTCCATTGAAATAATGTAACATTTTAGGTTAACTAGCCTACAAGCTACCAGCAAATTTTAAGGGAATGACAATGGGCCTCATTTATCAATCACTTCATAAATCTCCATGAAAGTTTTGTCACAAAATTTTACAAACTTACCACTGCCGCCACATTTATTTAAATGTTCTCAGGCACTTCCATTCATGCAAAGGATTCCTCATACTCGCTGAACCACTCATTCACAATTGATAATCTTTTTTAAAAACCCCTACCAGTAATGTACTAAAGTGCTGGCTGTTGGGCTGTAAATAACCTTAGGGGTGTAGCTCAACAATTCTCATTGAATGGGGCTCTGTTAATCAGTTTACTTCCACTATCTTGCTCTCTGAGTACTCAATATTCTTCAGAGGAAACTATAAGGTTAAAGGGTAATTTGCCTTTTGTTTGTTTCATGCTCATCACCAATGACAGTAAGCAGAGTCGGGAATCTTGCTGGCAGAAACTCAGTTCACAGGTTTTATTAGAGATCTTGGTCAAACAGTCCATTTCGGCAACACACCAGAAGAATGCAGCACAAAAGGGGTAATGCAAGTCAAAATACAGTCCTCAGATCAAAAGCCAGTCAGTTGGTACACCAAATACTACGGCCAGGGAAAAAGTTTGGAGCATCTCAGCAGTTTGACTACATTGGCTTTGGCGTTCAGTGGGGTCTTTCAGGAATAATCAATGGAGGAATTGTTTCCCCTTCCCAAGCTTATACCATGATGAAGCTCTCAGATAGCTCTCAGATCAAAGCATCTGGAGGCTTGAGTGTGGTGATTCAGTCAAATAAAAGTCCATTCAGGAGTGGAAATCTGGATTTCAGAGAGTGATGGGGGTTGAGTTGTGTTCTGATGTGGATAGGATTTACATTTAGAATTTAGAATTTGTGTGGGGGGAATCACAATGCTATTATGATGGGAAGGGATCCCACTCAGAGAAAACAAACTGTGTACATTGCTGTTTGTGAATGGCAATGATTTAATAACAAAAATGAGTAATGTGATGTTTGGAATTTTTTTCAGTTATTTATCATGGAATGTTTAATATTTCATATAATAATAATTCAATTATTCATGCTTCAGTGATTTCATATTTTTGGTTACAAGACAACTGTCTGTAAGAAAAGACTAAGCCAGTACAATCAGACAAGGCTTCAAATGTTCACTAGATTTCTAAAATTGTAATTCAGCATTAACTTCTGGGCTTTGAAATGCCCTCCAGCTGGTACAGTGTCTTCAACATCTTAACAGAATCAGATAAGTATACTTCCTAGCTCTAAATTTTTTCTCACATATATTATCCTGATCTTATATTGATGACTTTGGTTTACCCATCATCTCCTTCCTGGTATTCTTATCTGGTTGCAGTAGGATTATATAACACTTGGGAGCAAAGATACAGAGGAGAAGTCCATAGCTTGAAGCCAGGATGGCAAATATCTCAACTGCAACTGTGTACTTCCCTGGTGAGCTGACATAGGCAGGGACAAAGGTGATCCAGACTGCACAGAAGATAAGCATGCTGAAGGTGATGAATTTGGCCTCATTGAAGTTGTCTGGGAGTTTTCTGGCCAGAAATGCCAGCAGGAGGCAGATGGTCGCCAGCAGGCCAATGTAGCCCAGGACACAGGAAAACCCAGCCATTGAGCCCACATCACACCCAAGGATGATCTTAGAACTATGGCCATGTATCTCAGCTGGGATGGGTGGTGACAGAACCAACCACAGCACACAGATCAGCACCTGAATGGAGGTGCAGAGGGAGATGGCCACCCTTTGCTGCACTGGGCCGAAGTACCGCATGATGTTACTGCCTGGTACAGAGGCGCGGAAGGCTACTAGTACCACCATCGTCCTGCTGAGGACACAGGAAATGCAGAGCACAAAGCTGATGCCAAACAGTGTGTGGCGTAACATACAGGACCAGGGGGCGGGCCGACCAATGAAGGCCAGTGCACACAGGAAGCAGAGAGAAAGTGACACCAGCAGCAAGAAGCTGAGCTCTGCATTATTTGCCCTAACCAGGGGCGTGTCTCGATGGAAAAAGAAGGTTGCGATAACAGTGGATGTTAAAGCCACCCCAGAGAGGGAAAATGCTGCAAGGATGATCCCCATGGTCTCCTGGAACGCTAAGAACTCCACCTCTTTTGGAATGCAGGTTGTTCGGGCAGCATTGGACCAGAATTGATCATTGCATTTCATGCATTCTGTTGAACCTTAAAAAATGATGTGAACAAACCTCATAAGTGAGTCCACCAAATTCTCAAGGAAGTGAACAGTAAGGTATACAGAACGGTAGTACAACATAAATATGGCGATAGATTTTTGTGAGATTTAACCAGAGATATGTAACAATACTCATTAGTAGCGCACGATTAAATGCTATTTTCAATCACCTTTTCTCTCTCTAATATCAAAGCATGCATCCAGCTCTGGCAAACAGGTCACAATCACGATTTTCTTTTAACATGTTGCGCCCATCAGGTGTGGTAACCTCCTTACATACGACAACCTTTCTGAAATGCTAACAACCCTGTTCACTTGGTATTATATTAGTGATACACTGCATGGTAATATTTACAATCCCCTCAAAAAGTGTAGGAACAGCTAGTTAACCTCTTAAGTCCTAAGCCTCTGGTTTGAAAATGGCATGCCCAAAATGAAATGAGTATATCTCTGCAAATACTTGGTCCATTTGAATAATTTTGGTTTCATAGTAAAGGTAACACCATTTGGGATTTCTGTTATGGTGTAACAATCAGTGTATTTGTCACTGAGTCAGAGTAAATGAAGATGGAACACAGCATTAATGAAAGATCTCAATTTGCGCCTAACAAAGTTTTACCTCTATGCCTTGTGAATTTATTCAGTTGCAGTCTGAAACCTCTAAAAAATTATAGCACAGAATCTCATCATTATTTGTGCCAAAGTTTATTCTAATCAAGTAACTCAGAACAAAATTAGAGAGGAATGTCTAGGTGGCTTCTCTTTTGTGCCATTTCAGATTTCTTTGGTACCAGACTGTAAAACTCATTTAATTTTACTTATATGTTACTACAGGCATATATTCCATCCAAATACAACCACTTTTTTATTTTAAAAATGTTTTATTATTTTTTAAATAATTATTTCTGCCAGTCTTGTATACATTTTCCCATTCAAGGAAAATACATAGAAAGAAAATAAAGTTTGACTCCACTGGAGCAGATTTAATTAAAAAAACAAAAGCAAAAACAAAAAACAAGCAAATAAACAATATTATAAATACAAAGAACAAAAACCCCAGCAATGCCTTTACTGTTAAAATTGGTGCATGCCTTTGCAGGACTTGAACCCTGGTTTTCCATACCACAGCACTTTGCTGTAACCACTAGGCTACATCAGCTAACTATTTTCTGGTTGTCAATATAAAGAGGGAGTCAAGAAAACACGTCATGCACCGCAGTTTAGCATTTGTACTGCCGCCTGTCTTAGTGCTTGTGCTTCATGGCTCAAGGATTCTCTGTCAGAACAGACTTTGAAAACAACTTTTGAATATTTAGCGGATAATCATACCGAAAATACTACAAACAAACCAGTTAAGTGTTTATAATGTCTCGCTTTTTTTCAGTACATGTAAATGGCCCATTGACTCAGCTTGATGCTTTGGGAATGCAAGGCTGTATCTCAGGCTAGGTTTGTGCGATTAAGGTGGTTTAGGGCTTGTTGGAGACGTCGGAGCCCGTAGAATCAAATGGCCACCCACAAAGTCTTACAGACAGCATCACAAGGCGATCACAGAGAGGAAAATACATTACGAGCAAGCAGAATTCTCAGGAGCTGAAATCCTTTGACACATTGCCTCACAAAAAAAAAACATGCATGAAGACAAGCAGACCTAGTTTCGATTTAACAAGGACATCCTGGGCTAACAATAGCAAGCGCAGATTTACCCTTGAACAGTTTTTTATTATAAAATACCCAAGGTAAGAAATATTTTTAGCTCATCTCTGCAGAATTTAAAGCGTATGACTGCTGTTTGAGTGTGGTGTTGATTTAAAATGACAATGCTCATATCGTTGGATTCTGTAGACTTTCCTCTTTCATTTGATGTATCATTTGTATGCTGAGCACTAATTCAATAGAAATGCTAGCAATTGAGCACTGATATTATTTTATCCTATGTATAAATCTCATTATGTAACTTACAAACAAGCCTCACAAGGATGTATTTCAGAGCCATGAACACCTGCTAAATGACGAACATAATATGGTTAAAGTAGCTAAGGCTAACATTAGTCAATTGAATATGCCGTTTGTGCCCTAGGTAAATATATATCATAATAATGTGATTGACAGCCGTACACTCGTGGCACTCAAGTCAAATACTTCAGTGCAAAGGGTTGGCGGGCCAACACTGAGTTATATCAGCTAAATACATTTACTGAAAATCTAGACTTATCTATATATCTATCTGCTTGTCTCTCAGTTTCTCCATCTTCCAGTCTAAGTTAGGGCTGCGACAATTCAGGAATCGCGATTATTTTAAGCGCAATAAAAGTAAATGCCACTTTGAGGCAGACTGACTTGCTTGCTTATTACCTTTTCCATGACATATACCTAATGCGGTCATTTGAAATGCTTCCGGGAAGAGAACTGTGATTTGAAGTCCGCTAATTACCAGCGAGGTTGGACAGCCTCCATCGCCTTGGCATAATTAGCTTACCTTAAATCAACTCTCGTGTACTTTGCCTAACTTGGAACCAAGCCATTTATTCAGCCAACTAACTAATCAAAACCAAAAATGTAGCCTGCAATGAAAAAGAGATAATGAGAAGCAGAGACACCTTACCAGGCTACCTTGTTAGATTGAAAGAATGTCAATAATCTGAATAAATAGCAGACTTCTGAATTCCACCTCTCATTGAAGAATTTTGTATGTATTATTGAAGATATTTCTTTAAGAAATTAAATTATTTTAAGATGGCCCTGGTTTTAAGCGCTTAAAAATATAGGCTACGTGAAGTGGAAAACATTTTGTGAAACATACCAAACGTGAATGCGAGAGAGAATATGTTTGCATTGCACGTAATAGTCAAATGCACTGAAGATTTGGCAATGCAAGTTCAGGCGAATCTTTGCCGCAAATTTGTGGAATTTTTCATTAGATAATTGAATAAGATTCATTTAAAATAAAGTGACTCATAGCACTTGATTTTATTTGCTTTTGAGCGTCTAAATAACCGAAAGTGAAGGTGGAAAATATTTTGTTTAAGCTTATCGAACATGACAAATAAATTGTTAACACATTCACACGCATCGCGGCGGAATGCAAAATTAGAAATAATCTAGCAAACACATTCAGGCAAATCTGTCGTGTTTCATGGTTATTTAAATTTCAAAATGTGACAAAGGAAAATTATATGTAAATAAATCAGACTGTCTACCAAGTTAAATGGTTAGCCTAATTGAGCGAATCAACTGTTTGATTGCAAATTGGGCGAAGTAATTGGGAAGGGGGTGAGAGCAGTTGTCGGGTAGAAGATGATGACTTTGCAGACCTTAAATTTGCGTTGTTCAGCACGTAATTTGCCTGAATAGGTTTGCTAGATTATTTCTAGTTTTCCGCTTGACCGCGCTGCTTACGAACAATTAAAATGTCCATTTCGATAGGCTACGCTTAAACACAATGTTTTCCACCTTCACTGTTTTTATTTTTATTTTATTTAACCTTTATTTTACCAGGAATATTCCCATTGAGATGCAAAGATCTCTTTTACAAGGGAGTCCTGGCCAAAACAGCAGCACAAAAAGTTTCACACAGAGGGCAAGATAGAAACAATAAACAACAACAAATAAACAGTGCATCAATTTATAAATTAGCAGCGTTCGGCAGTTAAACAAGTGCATAGGCTCATCAGATGATCCTTAATCCTGGTTTTAAAATAATCCAGACTAACATAATTATCCAGTTTTAGATGCCCTTGTAGCTCAGACCAAGATGAAGGAGTAAAAACACTAAAAGCACTTTGACCAAAGACAGAGCGAGTCCGAGGAACCATAAACAGAATCTGTCCTTTTGACCGAAGGTTGCAGCAAGTGACAACCTAAGGAGTCAGTAAAGAGCATAAATAAGATGGCAGATCATTTAGTATTGCCTTATAAAGAAAGATATATCAATATATGCTGTATATACTGTAGGCTATTTAGTCGCTCAAAAGTAACCAAAATCAAGAGCTGTGAATTATTTTTTCAAATTAATCTTAAACAATGATCAAATAAAAAAAATGCCACAAATTTGCATTTGCCTGAACGTGTTTGCAAAGTCTTCGCTGAATGTATCTATTGCGTGCAATGCGAAAATAATTTCTCTCACTTTCACATTTGATGTGCTTCACAAAATGTTTTCCACTTCGGGTATGTTTTGAAATGCTTAAAAACCAGGACCATCTTAAACTGATTTTATTTTTAAGAAATCTTTTTAATGATATGTAAAAATTCTACAAGAGGTGGAATTCAGAGGTCTGCTATTTATTCAGTTATTATCGAACACGGCAGCCTGGTTAGGTCTGGCTGCTTCTCATCATCTCTTCTTTATCATTATAGGCCACATTTTGGTTTTGCTTAATTAGTTGGCTGAATAAATGGCTTGATTCCAAGTTAGGCAAAGTACACGGGAATTGATTTAAGGTAAGCTAATTATGCCAAGGCGATGGAGGCTGTCCAACCTCACTGGTAATTAGGGGACTTCAAATCACAGTGTTCTTCCCGGAAGCATTTCAAATGACCGCATTAGGTATGAGTCATAGAAAAGGTAATAAGCAAACACGTCTGTCTGCCTCATAGTCGCATTTACTTTTACTGTGCTTAAAATAATCGCGATTCCAGAATCGTCGTAGCCCTAGTCTAAGCCAGACTAAGATCCAGAAGCCTTGGACCTGTATTACAAACAGTTACTGGGTCATGTTGGTTCCAGTTTACTATTAGAATAAAGATTTATGCACAGATTTTATGGTGTATGCATGCGTCTTTTGGAACAGAATACTATACTTTCATTAGAATAGTACTTACAGTTGTTGCAGTGGCCGTGTTTCCATGTCTATCTTATTTGGTGGCATTTGAGATATATAATTATTCCTTTGTGACACACTGTAGGCATACTGCATTTCTGAACGTTTGTCCATCCGTCACACATCTTATGTGGTGATAGCTACTGAAGGAGGCAGAGGCACACCGTCAGGAGAGGCAAAATAGGCAAATGTTTGGAGCCCCCCCCAAAAAGTTGGGAAAAGGGGCCCCTGATGGCCACTCAAATAGGCACATTTTGCAATGACTAATAAAAACCCCATTAAGCCTCCCATGAAGGTATTATGTCGCATACCCGGACGCTGCCTCAAAAGCCCCCTAAGTGGGGCCCCTTCTTGGGGCTGTGACTAATCATGAGAAAGCACGGCTCGCCAACCCAACTCAGCAATAGTCAATTCCAATTAAACATGGTTGTCACAGTAAGTAAAAAGAGCCTATGCCAACAATTTTTATTCTAGTTGAAGTTGTTTGAATTCTAACATAAACACAGATTATAATCCTTGCACTAATATATAAATATTCTAATTATTGACCAGGAATTAGTTAAAATGGGCCGATCAGGAACAATGTAGATCTGCACTTGAAAAGGCAAATGATTTCAGACCTCCAAAGTTTTTCTTCGTGGTGGCTAAAGTCAGAGTTGGCTACCTAGCTAGGTAGCATAATGTAGTTTACTGCTGATTACGAGTAAGGTGAGCAGGTGTCCCGCTTTGCGTTGTACCGCACAGCATTTTCATCTCTTTTCCAGCATCCTGCAAATTGCGACTCTGTGCCACATTTTTATTGCCTGGAGACACTGTACTATTTTACGCTTATTCCGTAGCTAATCGTTTAGTACCGATCTGGATATTAGGTGTTATGCGCCAAAATACGGTTATTTTAATTACATCTTCTTTTGGAACTTGTACATTGCAAACACAATTGAAATACAATATTTGATTGGTGCTTTAAAGTGAAACAATAGCCGATAAGTAAAAGAAGAAATTCTGAACTTATTAACTTTTTAATTGATTGAATGCAGCTGACAAGAATGTTATTGCCGCTCAAAAGCTACATTGGACTTTACAGCGGCACTGACACGGCCAAGGATGTATAGTGGTTGAGTTATGAGAGATTTTAAAGCTGCACACGATCTTGGAATTCGTAAGTGAGTTTGATCTCTTGCAGTGTAAATAAGAATATAATTCCTTGGGAACCCAGCGATTTTTTACATTTTGGCTCGAAGTAGAGATTACAGGAGGGTAACGTTAAGTTTCTTGCCAGTATGGCCAGGCAGCTGCACACTAACAATGAAGTTTGTGCAAGCAAAATGAATGTTCAAAAAAACTGACCTAAAAAAACACTATAAGTCCTGCCCTAAAGTACCTATTTTGTTTTTGGAGAGGCCAGCGCTGAGTAACTGCAGTTTCTCGTTAAACTGGCAATTCACACCCAAGATAAACTTTGATATAAACTGGCAATTTACACCTGAGACAAACTTGGATATAAATGGGCCAAGTTTTAAATTTACTATGCCAGCTCAGCCGTGAGAATGGCCCTTATAGGTGGATTCCGTGTCTTGGCTGAGGTTGGATAGTTTAATTGACATTATAACTTAAACACACCTCCCACCCGAATCTGGAATGCCCAATTGGGGAAGTATGTACAAGGCTTGCTTGTATGCGACCCCTCGTTGCTAATTCAGGAGAGAGGGATGGTTCACGGCTCTCCTCCGAAGCACATTCCCCCCATCTTCTGTTTCTTTGCACTCATTGGTTGAATCCTCGCAAGTTCAGAACGAGGGCGGTGGATACCCGAAAATGAACAAGCTTAGATTCTTTCTGACGAGTGCTCGGCTGGTCAACAGGAGGCGCTTAAGCAATGAACAAAGCAACCTTTTTTTATATTTCCCTTCCCGGCGCTACTGTGCGCTACTAATTGTGCACTACTCTGAAAAAGCTGCCGACCACTGCCGGTTGGTACAACGGGGGCTCGAACCCGCGCCGTGATAGTCACTTCTGCTCCGCAATGTGTTGCTTTAACCGAGTGAGCAATCTGGCAGCTTGCATTCTGTTTTTTTTTTTTTTTTTAATTTATAAATTTGGCATCTCCAATCCCACCCGAATCTGGAATGCCCAATTGGGGAACTATGTACAAGACTTGCTCATATGCGACCCCTTGCTGCCAACTCTGGAGAGTGAAGACAGTTCTTGGCTTTCCTACTAAGCACGCGCCTGGCAGCCTGCTGCTTCTTATACACTCATTGGTTGAATCCTCGCAAGTTCAGAACGAGGGCGGAGGATACCAGAACATGAACAAGCTTAGAATCTTCCTGACGAGCGCCCGGCTGGCCAGCGGGAGGCCCTTAAGCAACGAAGGAAGCGACCATTTTATATACCCTTCCCGGCAGACCCTTCCCAATTTGCATCCCTGTGGCGCAATTGCCAATTGTACGCTACTCTGAAAAAGCTGCCAACCACTGCCGGTTGGTATGACCGGGGCTCGAACCCGCGCCGTGATAATCTCTGCTTTGCAATGCGATGCTTTTAACTGAGTGAGCTATCCGACAGCTCTGCTTGCATTCTGTTTTAATTTACATTTTACACTTTATCTCAACTTTTTTGGAATTGACGTAGTAGTTCAAGCATACAGTGGGCTCCAACATTACTGACACCCCTGACTGGCACTGCACAAGCAATACAAAAAAAATTAAAACAATATAATTATAGAGAAACTGAATATAACAATGTGTGAAATACTTTGTTTCGATGGAAACAACCAAAATTATAATCATTTGATACAAAATAAATTTCAACAAAATCAAGGTCTCATAATAATTGGCACCCCTTATTTAGTTCTTAGTTCGACCACCTCTTGCAAGGATAAAAGCATGGATTCTTCTGCTGCAGTTTATGACAGGTTAAAGCACACATCTTTGGGGATTTTGGACCATTTATTTCAGCAGATCCTTTCAAGATCCTTCACATTCTTAGGTTTGTGTTTATCAACTGCCCTCCTCAACTCAGCCCACAAGTTTTCAAATGGATTGAGGTCTGGCGATTGAGATGGCCATTGCAGAACATTGATTTTGTTGTCATGGAACCATTTCTGTGTGGATCTTGA
Organism: Gymnothorax javanicus; assembly: GCA_029692085.1. NCBI lineage: Eukaryota > Metazoa > Chordata > Actinopteri > Anguilliformes > Muraenidae > Gymnothorax > Gymnothorax javanicus. The sequence continues at coordinate 42,764,259 of CM056195.1, forward strand.
TGTATGGTTTGGGTCATTGTTTTGTTGGAAAGTTCACCTAAGGCCAAATCCCAGCCTTCTGGCGGAGGCAACCAGGGCCCGGTTGTTCAAAGCTCTGTTAACTTTAACCGGTGATTAAGTTTAAACCACAGTATCTATATCTCTGAATGAAAGCACAGATGTTTGTATGTTTTTGATGCATTTTGTAGGTTTCCCCTTGATTAGTTTAAGTAGTGAAGAGCATTCGCGAGAAGCTTATTTAGAGAGTGGTTATAATGTCAGGTGTTTAGCGCTAACCAGCTGTTAAATTAACGGAGCTTTGAACAACCGGGCCCAGATTGTCAGCCAAAATATCCTGATACTTGGTGGAATTTAAAATGTCATTAATCTTAACCAGTGCCCCTGGGCCTCTTGAATTACAACAGCCCCAAAACATGACTGACACAACATCATATTTTACTGCAGATATGAGGCACTTCTCCTTGTATGCATGTCTGTTGTGACACCAGTAATGCTGATGCTGTATCTGACTGAAACATGCAATTTTGGTCTCATCTGACTAAAGCACGTTGTTCCAGTCATACAACCCCCATTTCCAAAAAAGTTGGGACACTGTGTTACATGTAAATAAAACAGAATGCAATGATTTGCAAATCAATTAAAACTCTATATTTAATTGAAAATAGGACAAAGACAATGTATCAATTGTTGAAACAGATCAATTTTATTGTTTTTCTGAAAAACATTCTGCTCATTTTGAATTTGATGACAGCAACATTTTTTTTTAAAAGTTGGGACGGGACAATAAAACATTGTAAAAGTTGCATGATGCTGAAAAAAGTCGAGGTAGAACATCTCACAGCTAATTAGGTTATTTAGAAACTGGTCAGTACCATGATTGGGTGTAAAAAATCTTTCATAAGTAAATATGGGGAGGGCTTAACCACTCTATGAAAGACTGCATGCAGAAATAGTTCAAAAATTAAAGAATAACATTTTCAACGTGAAATCTCCCAATTCTGTTCAGTTTTCTCATCTAGGGTACATAATTTCATTAAAAGATTCCATGAATCCAGAAAAATCTCCATATGCATGGAACAAGGCCAAAATCCAATGCTGAATGGCTGTAATTTTCAGGTCCTTAGGCAGCACTCCATCAAAAACAGACAGGATTCTGTCCTGCAAATCACTGCATGGACTCAGGAACACTACTGTAAACCATTGTCAGTAAACACAGTTTGTCACTGCATCTAAAATGCAAGATTAAACTGCCATGTAGAGATTCAACCATATATGAACAAGATCCAGAAATACTGCCTTCTTCTCTGGGCCCAAGCTCATTTAAAATGTACTGAGGCAAAGTGGAAAATTGCCCCTGATCAAAATGTGAAATTCTTTTTGGAAATATGGATGCCACATCTTCTGGGCTAAAGGGGAGAGGGGCCATCCTGCTTGTTATCAGAAAACAATTAAAAAGCCAGCATCCATGATAGTACTCGTAAGGGGGTGCATTAGTACACATGGCATGGGTAACTTGCACATCCATGAGGGTCAGCATTAATGGTGAACGAGATAAGCAGATTTCGGTGGAACATTTACTGCCATCCAGTTGCCTCTTTTTTCAGAGAAGGCCCTGCTCATTTTAGCAACACTGTGCCAAACACCATACTCTGCATATATTACAACAAAATGGCTCCACAGTAAAAGAGTCCGCGCGCTAAAGTGGTCTGTCTGCAGTCTGGACCTGTCACCCACTGACAATATTTGGCACATTATGAAACGAAAAATATGGCAAAGGAGGCTGCAAAGTATTGATCACCTGAAATCCAACATAAAGCAAGAATGGGAAAACATTTTGCTTTCAAAGCTACAGTAGTTGGTCTCATTAGTTCTCAAACACTTACAGAGTATTGATTGAAGAGGAGGTGATGCAATACAGCGGTAAACATGCCCTTGTGCCAATTTTATTGAAACCTGTTGCTGGCATCAAATTCAAAATGAGTACATTTTTAAAAAATTCCAAAAATAAAAAAAAATAAAATGTCTCAGTTTCAACATCTGGTATATTGTATTTGTACTATTTTCATTAATATAAAGTTCAAATGATTTTAAAATCATTGCATTCTGTTTTTATTTACATTTTATACAGTGATCCAACTTTTTTGGAAATGGGGTTGTAATTTAAATGAAGATTGGCAGACTCCAAGCACTTGCTTCTGTGTCTTCTGGTCAGAAAAAGATTTCGTCTAGTAACCCTCCCAAAGAGCCTGTAGTTGTGGAGGTGGCGCCTGATGTTCCTTTTTGAAACCTGGTGACTCTAAGATGCCACCAAGGCCTGCTGTTCCTTCATAGTGATTCTTGGGGATTTTGTTGCTTCTCTCACCATCCTCCTCCGTAAACTGGGGGGCGAACTGCAGTTGCATCCTCTTCCCTTGAGGTTTTCAACAGTTTCATATCTTTGGAATTTTTTAAATAATTGCCCTGACAGTGATCAGTGGCATATTCAATCATTTGTGAATCTTGTCACCATTTTCAGATTTATGAAGGTGCATGACCATCTGCCTCTTTTGATTTGACAGTTTGTTTTTGGTTTTATTCATGGTGTTGGATGACAAACGGATATTGCACGTGTGTTACCTCATTTTTATACCGTAGTGAAACAGGAAGTGATATAATAGCTCAATATAGTTCCTTCACACTTAGATAAAACTTAAATAAGTGGAATTTAACACCTGGTTTCTTTTTGTAAGATTTTATTTACAATAATCTTTAAGGGCGCTAATAATTATGAAACCTTAATTTGGAGGAAATTGATTTTTATTAAATCCGTGAATGATTTTGGTTGGTTCCAGTGGAACATTAATATCGAACAATATTTCTCACGTTCTTATGTTGAGTTTCTCCATTAATATATTTTTAAATATTTTAGAATTTTTAAAGGCATTCCGTGTGCATTGCCAGTCAGAGGTGACAGTAATTTTGGAGCCTACTGTACTTGTTTTTCTGTATTAAATCCAATATATATTCTTATGTCACATACTTTATTTTGAAAATAATCATAACTACCTCAAGTAATGTCACAGCACGCAATTATGTATATGACTTGTATATAATACAAAAAGGCATATCAGTGTGTACAGAATATACAGTGTATCCCCTGAACAGGATGGGATAGAATTTGAAGTGAGACCAGGATGGGACCGGACGGAATGACTTGGTAATGGGATGGGATGGGATGGATTGAAGATTTGGAACAGAATGGGATGGAATTGGAAATGATCGGGATGGGACAGGATGGGATCACTTTTCTGTCCTGTTGCAGATCTCTGCTACAGACCTTACTATTTTTGATAACTTAGCATCTTTACATCCTTAACATTTTGGAAATTAGACAGCTTTTGATCAAGTTTAAAAGATATTAATAGTTATAACTGTACCAGTGGTGTTGCTGATCTCCCCTTCTGCACATGGTAAGCAGTCGAAGCAGCAGATGGGCTTTCCTTTCTGCACTGCCTTCCGAGTGCCTGGGGGACAGGGCATGCTGCAGACGGACACAGGTACCTGTATGAAGCCAGCAGAGTACAAAAAAGATCGCTGTACCAGAATGCAACTATTCTTATAAACAGGTATGTAATTTATTGGGGGGGACATGGGGGACATGTCCCCTGCACTTTTTGAAAAGGCTGTTTCGGAACCCCCCCACTTTTTACAGTCTGAAAACTAATGCTTTATTTAAAAACCCTGCATGCGCTAGGACCTTGAGAAAACAGCACCCGCTCAAGCTCCCAGTGCTTCTCCACTTCTCTCCCCTCTTTTCTCCAAGTCCCGCCTTTCAGTCATCAGTCAGGCTTGGCCAGCATCATAACTGGAATGGCACATAACTGGAACTGTTCCCTAACTTGGCTATGGAAAAAGTCAGGCATGTCGTGAGCCTCCTTCCCAGTCCCACAGACTGATCCATGTTTACGAAAAATGCCACTCATGCCCACTAAACGTGGTAAGAGGCCAAAGTGTCAAATTGAAGAGTAGGCTGAAGTGTTTTGTTGTGACTGCTGCGAGCCCCTGGCAGTCTGTCCAGATAGTAAACTAGCTAACTAAATTATTTCAACACAGTCATGTTATTTTTGCTCTTTGTCATGTCAAGAAAAAAAAAATGCATATAAATGCAAACTTATGCTTAAAGATAGCACTTAATTAGTATATCGGTCCTCGCCGTCTGTTCCGTTGTTGTTTGACCCAATTTCAAAGGCCACGTGTGCACTGATCTATTGGCGCATCAAGCATATAATTTAAATAAGATGAGGGAATTTGATCACTCGATACATGCAATCATGTTTTTGGAGGTCAGGTACATTACATTACATTACAGGTTCTTAGCAGACGCCCTTATCCAGAGCAACGTACAAACGTGCAAGAGATCGGTACAAAAGTGCAGAGCTCCTAGAAGACAAGTAAAATGCTAACAGTAAAAGTCACAGAGAAAACATTCAGTTGTTACAGGTCTAGACCAATAGATAAACACCAAATATACTGCTAAAAAAGACTAAGTAGGGGCAACAAAATCAAGTAAAGGGCAATAAAATCAAGAAAAAGGGGAACAAAAACAAGTGCAACAAAGTCAAGTGCAATAAACCATGTAGCACGTACCAATGTACCATAACGTTGGCGATTACTGTGCCAGGCGAACGAATGTGGAAAGAATTCTGTATTCAATCTCCACCAATATCGAATAAAATTAGTATTTTTTCGGCTAACCTTGATGTTTGGGTACCCAGAGAAACATTTGGGTGTGTAAAAGTGTGAAGCATACATTCAATCAAGAAAATTTACAAAATTTTTAATTTCCAGTGCTGCTATACGTGGTAATAGCATATAACGGCAGCAGCCATGTTACTGATGACACATTGAGTTGCTAGGGCATGCGCAGCATATGGGTTTGCGATATTAAATATTAATATTAAATTCTAAACCCCCTTCTGACTAATAAAACCCCTCAAAATATATTGGCGCCCCCTTTTAAAATCGTTCTGGCAAACAAAAAGCCAAAAAAAGGTGGATTGGATATGGACTATTTCCATGGAGTGGACCACTGCGATAACTAGCCAAGCTAGCCAGCTACCTTTCCTTAGTTTTGCTAATAAGGCTAGGCAGGTTATGGCTATCAGGGAGCTGCACGCACCTTCACAAAGCTTAGTACTTGTGAAGCTTAGTTCTTTGCAATAGTTCTTTCCTCTTAATGTAGCTAAGTACATCTTACTATTTAAACCTATTGGGGTTTACTATTGGGGTTAATGCTGCAGTCAAGCTGCTGCTGTCGCTAGGTTGCTTATATTGGACATTTTACGTTGAGGTGCACATGACGATGACAAGACTGATTCATATACAAAAAATTATGGTCAAGAAAAAGTATTGAAGTAATAAAGTTATTTTGAAAAGTGAGATAATTCAACTGTAAAATTCATGATAGTTGTCAGTTAAATTCTGCTGCGTATCTAATGTTTGTTCTTTTTTTTGCGATCGTTTGTTTTTATTGATTTATGATAAAGTAAAACAACAAACAGGAAAATAAGTTTGTGTCTCAGCTTATTTGGGCTATTTTTCATTCACTTTTTGTCACTCTTTGGCGTTAATCCTATCTCTCCCATAAAAAATAATTTATATGCAAATCAATTGTTATGCAAATTAGTTGAAGACAGCATCTAGCTACTTCTAGCTACTTTTTCAATGGCCAATAGCTACTTTCCTTACAGAGGAGTCGACAACACTACTTGCTAGCTGTACACTGCAAGCATGCAGTTTGGCTTGAGACATTAGCAATAACCGCGTTATATTGTTATGTACGTGATCGCATATTAGATTACTGTTTAGATTATATACATGTCTCGCCTTCTGGCCAGCTAGCTAACGTTAGGTAAGAAAAATCTTTGATAATAATCATCATATATAAGTGATGTGAAGTGGTTTTTGCCCTAACTTCACAAGCAAGCTTCGACAGTGATTGCTTTGACGTTTACCGCTTTCCTGGGGGGAGGGGAGTTGGGAGGTGAAGTGGGCTGACTTGTATTTCCAACAGTGGTGTTGCATGCCGAAACTGTGGGGGGCGAAGTTTTGCAATAAAATCCCAATTCCCACATAATGTGGCTTTACAAGCTGTTGAGCTCAAGTTCTTAGATAAATACATATTTTGATATTCATATTGATTTGATGGCAGATATCAGAGTACCGTTAGTGCACATTCTTACCAAATCTCAGCAATGGGTGAAAAATTACACAAGATTAAGTATTCACTCCCCTATCCCCTCACCCACCTCATTTTCTGAGTGGTTTTATTGCGCTTTGTTCCACCTTATGGGGTACACAAATACACTGCCCGTCCAAAAAAAAAAGTCGCACACTCAAATATTTAGTTGGAACCCCTGTAGCTTTGATTACAGTGCAAATTCGTCTTGTCATTGTTTTGGTAACCATATGCAATGCCAGAACATTATTTTCGATCAGAAATGCCATAATTTTTGGCCAAGATCTTGTCTTCTCGACAAAATGGTTGAACCACAAGGTGGTCTTTCTTCAGCACATACAAATAACTTTTAATGTGGTTAAGGTCAGGACTTTGTGGTGGCAAATTTGTCTGTGAAAATGATTCCTCATACTTGTTTTTCTCATTCATGGTTTTCTTTACTAGATACAGGCCAATAACTTGCTCGTTCTGAAATACTGTAAAATCTTTTCCACCATCAAGGGATGTGTCTTCCGACGTGATTTTTAAAGAAATGAGTAGCAACGTGCTTCATCAGTCAGGATTAAAATGATTATTGCCAGCTTAAACATATTGATAACCGTAATAATGATCAAATCATAGAATTTGTTCATTTATTTCCAAATGGTGACTTTTTTTTTGGACGAGCAGTGTATTTTGATCAATTTCATGACTTTCTGCTGTATTTTGCAATTACACATTTTTTGTCTAACGATCAAAAAACATGGTAATTTTGTTCTACTTCAGATAGGGGTACCTATAAAACCAAAGCCCTTTTGAGAATTTGCATCCGAAATTTGTCCCCCCGCCCCCAGCCTGGTAATACCAGACTCTGTTACTTCGCTTTGCTTCGTACACAGAGTCTGGCCAGTCATGATTGACAAGTGTTTACTTCCTGGTGGGTGGGTGCTTGTCTGAAGTTTAAAATCATTGGTGTACCCGTAAACCAATCAGTAACGTTTGGCGATGACGTATAAGTCGGCTCAGCCGCCTAGTACTTCCGCTGTAAACACAGTCCTTTATACCAGGAATGCAGCGAAATCCATGGCGAAATCACAGTTGGAATATGGCTGTCAGCGACTTCTTTAGATTATGTGAAGTAAACCTACGTATCCACGGCACACTTTCTGGTTCAAAACAAACTGACCAGTACATTAAAGTTGATACTGTACTCATACATATGCCCATCTACCTCATTTTAGCCTTCACTCATTCACTTAAAAGAACCAAAGGTGCTCCTTCTGTTCTCCTTACAAAAAACAAACTGTCGATCTATCGTTTTTCCTGCCGACAGGAAAATAACGTAAAAGACCAGAAACCAGCGGCAGAATTGCCGAGAATAAAGCATTTTTTATATTAGGACGAAATATGCGTTGACACGAAAACTGAACCGTTAACCATACTTGCGCTAACATCATACCTAGCTCGCTATCTGACTTTATAGTAACATAGTTTGGCTCTAAGCGTTTGGCTGTCTCAGACAGCAATTTCATTCATGGATAATGACAACATAACAACACTGAGACAGCGAATAGGTCTTTTGACATGAACAAAAACACAGCTTTTAAAAAGTTCACTGCTAACTTAAATAGTGTGAAATTTGTGGGCAATGTAACACAAGCTAGCTGAGGTCGTTCGGCTGTCTCTCACAGAGATGAAGAACAGGGTGCCTATTTCATATGTTTCATGATGGATATTAAGGTAATATGATAGCATTACATCACTAGCTATGTTTCCATTTAACTTTGAAGCGAATATTGTGAAAATTCGCAAAAAGGAAATGCAAATTAAGTGCGAATTAAGTGCGCTTCCAAATGATTCCCTCAAGCGGTTGAGAGCAAATAAACAACACCTATGTAGGCGGTGACGTGCGTGCGTACATAGGTCAGATAAACACGTATGTACGTCGTTGCTAGGCAACCTCAAAAGCAAAAATGGAGAACGGCAGTGGAAAAGCTCCCTTTGTCAGAGTTTATTCACAAAATGTGTTTCCATTTCAGATTATGCGCATTAAGTCTTTTTCGCATAAGTCAAAATCCACCTCAAGCGAGCGTAAAAACTTCTTTTGCAAATCAGAGGATTTTTTTTCAAATTATGGTGTTTCCATTACCTTTTTTGATGCGAAACTTCAAAATGCGCATTAAAACAGGGAAATTGAAACAGCGAATTTTGACAGCGAATTTTGCTTCACTAATTTAGTGTGATGCAGTAGGCAATTTACATTTGCTACTACCTCACCTTGAGTGAGTCAGACTGCTGCCGAATCTTTCTATTTTGAAGCTCAAAGTACAGGGCTACCGCTGTTGTTACTCAAACGCATACTGTTTCCGTGCCTCCTTGACCTGGTCGTCCATCAGGGCAACCAGGGGGGACACAACCGCAACGATCGGCTTGCTGTTTGCCCTCCCCATTTTCTCGGCCACCAATGGCAAAAGCTGATAAATCGAACTTTTCCTGAAACCCATAAGGAGTAAGGCTACAACATCATTTCCATTCAAAAAACTAACCAAACCATCATCTTGTTTTGGCTTTAAGTTGCTGATGGTGGGGATTTTCTCCACCACAGGGCGAATGGCCTCCCGTGTATCTATGTCAGTCACCATTGTTGATTTCAGAGACTACAATTTCAAACTCGGCACAGCGGCTACGTCATAGCTCTTGGCCACGCCTTCTGTTCATTGGTTGGCCGGTGTCTTCGCTGCCGAGCTAAACTAGGCAGAGCTCTTCATGATCAGACAAAGTGGTGAAGCGAAGTAAAATTGAGTGGAATTACGTAGGCTGGCAGAGTCAGGCTATCCTCCCCCACCTTTGAAATCAAAATTAAACCCATGCTTATAACACCTTATCTCCTAAAATGCGTATTTTGCCATCTTCTTAAATACTTAAACACTGTTGCATGCAATGAAAATTTAGTGTATTTAATACAGTAGAAATTAGGGAAAATGTACTATATAACATCCCTTGTAATGCTCTTCACTACATAAGTGTTTACTTCGAACACCTCCTGACCAAGCCACATGCGTTCTCAGCAGGAAATGTTGTATTGCTGGTCATTTAGTTGTTACTTTTGCCAAGGAGGTTATGTTTCCGCCTGTGTCTGTCTGTTTGTCAGTCTGAAAGCAACTTTACTCAAAAGGTTATAAATGAATTTTAAATATTGTTTTAAGAATATGGTAAGCCCAAAGGAACAATCTATTTGACTCATGTCATGCCAAATTTACAAATCACTTTACCTCATCTTGGCTCCCACCCCATACAGTTCTTTCCACATCGATGTCAAACTCGCTGCGAGATCCGCCCACAGAATGAAACTTGCCCACTTTGACAAACGCCACTGTGCCCTGTGCTCCCTCTTGCCAGTTAATGACGTCATAAGAAGCTGGTGGTTCTCCATTCTTGTCAAAATATGTAGCTTCCCCCAATGGTGTGGAGAAGTTGACAGTACGAAGGTAGTGGAGAATCTTCAGGGAAAAGGAAGGTCCGCATTTTAAAAAATGCCAAACTGAACGCAGGATGATGTAATATTAAAACCGTTATCTTTAAAGTGAATACTTTGCAGTTTGAAAAAATACAGCTTTTGAAAAAAATTGACAGACTGTAAAAAAAGAGGATTGGTGAACTTTGTAGTTGGAAAAATACAGCTGCAGACTGTAAAAAAAAATAATGAAACACTAAATAACAGGAACATCACACTGGATGTTCAGCAAGAACAAATATTTTCACCAAATACATAAACTACTTCATGAATTACCATCTTACACAAAAATTGAATAAATAGCTGATGTTTGGGAATGTAACAAATGACAATTAAGGAAGACAGTGAAAACTGAATTTTATAGCTTTGCCCTTTATGCTAGGTTGACATTATGTTCCCGGCAGCCACGGCAGCCCCGTTTGCCTGAAATGTAGTGTGCTGTGGGATTTTGGCCATTTTTTCTCTGTATTGAAGTCTTCGCAAGTTTTCTCACGGTCTTTCACGGTATCCGTGATGGGCCACGGGGGAAAGGGGCTGCTGAGTCCTGGAGGCTCCAAGGCGCACTATGGTACCACGGTTGCCAGTACGTTCCCTCCCGGTCCTTCACGTTCTGATGGGGTCCCTTGCGTTTCTCACGTTCTGATCAAGGTCTGACACGTTTTTCACGTTTTGTCAAGGCTTTCTACGGATGAAACATGGACGCCGGGCAGCTTTGGAGCAAGTTTGTGCCCACAGTATAAAAAGAAGGCCTCCCAAGCAATAGCAAGATTTGTACTTTACTCGAGTTTTTTTTTTTTTTTAACCGGGACTATTACTTTTACTCTAGTACATTTAAAAGATAAAAAGTATACTTCTATTTTGTTACTTTGACACTGGCCACTTCGTTACTCGTTACAAATTAAAATATGAATTAATTCATCATTTAAGGATTATCTGGATGTGGCGTGTTCCAGAAGAACAACGGTGCTTGGCAGGGTATCTGAAGTGCTTTGTGCAGACGTGTCCGCCAGCGGACATGGAGCTGCAAATTTATGCGCGCAGTTACAAAATTCTATCTCTAGATGGCACACCTGGATCAGTTATTGAATATTCACAAGCAAGCCGAGCTCGAACACGGTTTAGAATATGGACGAATTCACTCCAATCCCTGTTTTTCAGGAGTTGCCTGAATTAAACTCCTCAGCTAAGCCTGATGTGCAAACTGCTCAATATACTTGCCCATAGCATCTATCCAGCTGTTCAAAAAAATGATCTCTTGCTACAGAAAAAATCGTCATCCTCTGTAGCAACCACTTCAGCTACAGTGAGCCAGTGGTATCCCAATTAGTAGTAAAGAAAAAATCGGTTTTCTGAAGCAAAAATTCAACGTGGTAGTGATGCTATGTAATTCTACTATCAATTATAGTCAATTATAGTGGTTTTTTTAACTGCCAGTAAACTCGAAGAAGAAGAAGAAGAAGTATATAAAGGAGAGACTGCATGTTTGTTTTTGAATACTGTATCTTTCATTCACCTAAAAATTGAACAAAGAGTACGAGGAGAGAACAATGCGTGGTTGCTTTGCTTCTTTCTATCCGTACTATGAAAAATACTTCGTACTTGTACTTGCACTTTTGATACTTAGGTACATTTTTCCACAAGATGCTTTAAGTATTTAAGGGAGTTCCCGATAACATAGGTTAATGAAAAGGACCACTCCCAATGCGCCTTCCTATTTGTCCTCACGCCTATATATACCACCTACATTCCCACAATCCCCACTTGTCTCATTTCTACGTCCCTCCCTCCCTTCCCCTCTCCGAGAAGGAAGCAAGAAACAGCCACCACCTGGGACCCCGGGGGGCTTAGGAGCCTACACGGACTCCGACGAGAGACGCAAGCCCCACCCTGAGTCTCACCACCTGGGGCTCCCAATGTTTGCACAATCACAGACCAAGTCCATACAACATCACCTTCGCCCGGATCTCCTATGCATCGTTCCACCGAATACTCTCCTCCACTTTGGGAGTGGTCCAGAGTTCATTAAAGGGTGTTCCCGATAACAAAGGTTAATGAACAAGACCACTCCCAATGTGCCTTCCTATTTGTCCGCACGCCTAGATATACCGCCTTCATTCCCACAATCCCCGCTCATCTCATTTCTACGTCCCTCCCTCCCTTCCCCTCTCCAAGAAGGAAGCAAGAAACAGCCACCACCTGGAACCCTGGGGGGCTTAGGAGCCACACGGACTCCGACAAGAGACGCGAGCCCCACCCTGAGTCTCGCCACCTGGGGCTCCCAATGTTTGCAAAATCACAGACCAAGTCCATACAACATCACCTTTGCCCCGATCTCCTATCCATCGTTCCAGTGAATACTCTCCTCCACTTTGGGAGTGGTCCAAAGTTCATTAAAACACATTTAATGTGAGCTACTTTAAGACTTTTACTCAAGTAATTTTCTTATGGGTGACTTCAACTTTTACCATAGTAACTTTCAGTTATGGTACTTCTACACTGAACAAAAATTTAAACGCACAAACCAAAAATGCTGAGTTAAATTGACCTATAATGAAATATACCCACAAATATTGTTTATTGTTGTACTGAATTATTTGTTTTGCTCAATTGTGGTGACCCACTTCTCACTGACCACTCCTTGTGAGATTACTCACTCATTGAATTATTCTGCCCCTGAGCTGCATAGAGCGTAACATTGAGTTGGTCAGTCAGCGTGATCAATACACAGGCACTCCTTGCACCAGGATGAATAAAAGGCCACCACAAAATGTGCACTTTTGTCACAAGTCACAATGCCGCAGATGTAACAAGTCATGAGGGAGCGTGCCATTGGAATGCTGAATGCTGGGATATCTGTGACAGTGGTGTCAACACAGTTGAATGTGCGTCATTCCACCATCAGCCGGTTGAGAAGTCGATTCAGAGAGACTGGCAGCACAGTGAATCGTCCACATGCCCCACGACCACGTGTGACCACGCCCACACAGGATCGGCACATGCGGCTCCAGCACCTCCGCGATCGGCTCCGACCAGCCACCAGGACAGCTGACGAGACCATTGGACTGCACAACAGGCGGATATCAGCTCAGACTGTCCGAAACCAGCTGAGGGAGGCAGACCTCTGAGCCCCCACCGACCGCACCAAGGTCTCGACCTGACCGCCGTCTTTCATCGGTACAGACTCGACTGGGCCAACTGTAACCGTCACTGGATGCTTGCACGGTGGAGGACGTTGTTATTCAGCGACGAATCGCGATTCCACCTGTACCGCGCTGATGGCAGACAACGCGTATGGCGACATGGGGGTGAGCGTTACGCTGATGCCAATGTCGTGCGTCGGGTGGCAAATGGTGGTGCAAGTGTAATGGTATGGGCAGACATATGCCATGGACAGCTTACCTGTCTGCTTTTTGTTGAGGGCAACTTGAACGGGCAGCGGTACCGTGACGAGATCCTGAGACCCATAATCATACCGTTTGTGCGACTCCATCACGTGACATTCCAGCACGATAATGCCCAGCCACACACTGCCCAGATCTTCTTGATGAGGAGGATGTCCATGTTCTCCATTGGCCAGCATATTCACCCGATATGTCGCCAATTTGGGATGTTCTGGATCGGCGGGTCAGACATGTTCCGGTTCCAGAAAATGTGCGCCAGCTCCGAGTTGGGCTGCCGGAGGAATGGGACAACATTCCACAGGCCACTTTTGACAACCTCGTGAACTCCATGCGGCGGAGGTGCAGCACTTTACGTGATGCCGATGGTGGACACACTCGTTACTGAGTGCTGTGAACTCTGCCCGCTGACCCCTGTTGGGTTCAGGCTGTGATAACTCATGAATCGTGTACAGTAAATTGTTAGTCATGTTTTTGTTGCTTGAATATTAAGGAAAGAATAAAATAATAATTGTTTTGTTGAAATATTTCCTGATTGATAAAAAATAATTCGAAAAAAATCACTTTGTGCGTTTGTATTTTTGTTCAGTGTACTTTTACTTAGTTATTTTTTTCCAATACTTTATACACCTCTGCAATCATTGTATTCTGAGACTTCGATGTGACAACATTAAGAATGCCCAACATGAAGAAGATTTTGTGTTTGCATGTTTGCTGGGTGCATACATCCATTTTTTGCGTCAGCAAGAAGGCCAGCAGCAGTTGCAGAGAGGGAAGGCCAGAGTGCAGTAATATAATACAGTAATATTCAGTAATCTGCAGTAATCTATCAATGATGTTGTGTCGCGAATGCTCAGACTCGAATGAAGCTCCCCTGCTGGGCCCGGCTTCTTTATACTCCCTCCCAGACCGCGCGTGCCTTGTCAGACCGTAGTAGAACGCAACGCGCAGTAGTGCGCCGGCCAGCAAACCGTGACACGCCGGGACGCACCGCGATTGAACATGACGAAATGGCTACCATACACCCTAGCTTGCCATGAGAACCGTGACAAAACTTTAAAGGACCGTGAGATTCCGGAAAATACACATGCTTCCTGTCCCACTACGGGCCGCCTCCAAGTTTTGTTACAGCCTATTACATGCTGTCACGTTTTGTTGCTTTCACCCCGTTTTACTACGGCCTACTAGGTTTCTCATCCGCACCGTGACTGCCGTGGCAAATTTTTTGACAGTTTAAAAATCTGGCCCGGCATCCACGGCAATCACGGCCTGTCATGTTTGCCTCCCGCGTTGTCTCACGTCCATCCTGTTTTGTCCACAGTGGCCTGAAACGTGATTGCCGTGGCCGCCGGGAACATAATGTCAACCTAGCATTAATAATGGTAACTACCTAATGACCACTTCAATGTCAGTAAAGCTTCCACAAATGGCAGTTTGCATTATTATGCAAATATATGAGCATACATGTACACAAAAGAATTGTTTGATGTAAATTTGTATTTTTGCCAAATGTACAACCCCAATTCCAAAATATTTGGGACAAAGTGTCAATTGTGAATAAAATCAAAACGCAATGACAAGTGTTTTATTCACAATAGAAAAGAGATAGCAAATGTTGAAACTAAGAAATTTTACAATTTTATCCACAAAATGAGCTCATATCAAATTTGATGGCTGCTACAGGTCTCAAAAATGTTGAAATAGGGGCTTGTTTACCATGGTGTAGCATCCCCTCTTCTTTTTAACACAGAGCGGAGGCGTCTGGGCATTGAGGAGACAAGTTTCTTGAGTTTAGCCATTTGATCCCACTCTAGTTTAATACAGGCTTCTGGCTGCTGGAGAGTTTTGGGTCTCCTTTGACAGACTTTTCATTTAATTACGCGCCAAATTTTCTCAATCGGTGAAAGATCAGGACTGCAGGCAGGCCAGGTCAGCACACGGACTCTTCTACTATGAAGCCATGCTGTTGTAATAGCTGCAGTATGTGGTTTTGCATTGTCCTGCTGAAATACACAAGGCCTTCCCTGAAATAGATGTCGTCTGGAGGGGAGCATATGTTGCTCTAAAACCTTTATATACCTTTCAGCATTCATGGTGCTTTTTAAAACATGCAAGTGTTCCACACCATATGCACTAATGCATCCCCATACCATCAGAGATGCTGGCTTTTGAACTGAACGCTGATAACAGGAGGGGTAGTCTTTTTCCTCTTTAGCCCGGAGGACACGACACCCATGATTTCCAACCAGAATATCAAATTTGGACTCGTATGACCACAGGAAACTTTGCCACTTTGCTACAGGCCATTTTAAATGAGCCTTGGCCCACAGAAGATGGCGGCGCTTCTGGATCATGCTCAACAATGGCTTCCTTTTTTTTGCATGATAGAGTTTAAGGTGGCATTGTGGATGGCTGGGCGGACTATGTTTACAGACAGTGGTTTCTTGAAGTATTCCTGGGCCCGCTTAGTAATGTCAATGACAGAGTCATGCCGGTGAGTGATGCAGTGGCGTCTGAGGGCCCAAAGATCACGGGCATCCAGTAAAGGTCTTTGGCCTTGTCCCTTACACACAGAGATTTTTCCAGTTTCTCTGGATCTTTTGATGATGTTATGCACTGTTGATGATGAGACCTTCAAAGCCTTTGCAATTTGACGTTGAGGAACGTTGTTTTTAGAGTATTCCAGAATTTTTTTAGGCAAGCCTTCACAGGTTGGAGATCCTCTAGCCATCTTTACCTCTGAGAGACTCAGCCTCTCTAAGACATCCCTTTTATAGCCAATCATGTTATACACCTGATGCCAGTTAACTTAATGACCTGCTAAATGTTCTTTCAGCTGATTCTCTTATATATTAATTGCTTTTTCAGCCCTTTTTTTGCCTGTGTCCCAACTTTTTTGAGACCTGTTGCAGCCAGAAAATTTGAAATAAGCTCATTTTGTGGATAAAAATGTAAAATGTCTCAGATAACATTTCAAGTGTTGAAACTATGTTCTATTGTAAATAACATATTGGCTAATGCGATCTGAAAGTCATTGCATTTAGATTTTATTCACAATTTACACTTCGTCCCAACTATTTCGGAATTGGGGTCGTACAATTTATGCATGGCAACCTTTCCACAAACAAATTATTCATGATGCATTTTAAGGCCTAATTATTACAGTATTTCTGACAGATCATTAGATGCTAAAACTCACACAGTTTCTTTGCTTTCTCTTACCTGCCAGGGTTGGAGATTTTTGACATCTGGACACGCCCCATTTTCAAAAGGTCCATCTCCTGGTTGGCAGGACAGCATATTGTGAATGGCATGTGCAATTACATAAACAGCCTTGTACACACTGTTAGTAATTCTTGGCTCAGAGACATCAGTATAAAGGTTCTCAATATTATCCAAGCTCTCAGACCCTGTGCACTGAGGCCTGACTGATGCAGTGGAGGACTCATTCCTGACAGAGCACCCAAACATCATCTCCCAGAATTCCCAAACAAAGGGGTCAGAGGGCATATCTTTGGGCTGGAATCTGGTGAGAAAA
This sequence comes from Gymnothorax javanicus, assembly GCA_029692085.1. Lineage (NCBI taxonomy): Eukaryota > Metazoa > Chordata > Actinopteri > Anguilliformes > Muraenidae > Gymnothorax > Gymnothorax javanicus. Next base: position 42,780,905 of record CM056195.1, read on the forward strand.
GATCTGAGACCCTCAATGTTTCTCCTGCGCAAAGCAAAACCTAAAGTGCCTCTCAATGAGGGCAGGTTCTGTGGAGTAGAGATAATTCTGGCAGTAATCCAGGTCTCTGAAGCAATCCACTGCTTGTCAGTGATATTTTGTCTTGTCACCTCTGACAATAGGGGCTGCACGTCTGGGGATTTGGCGAAGGTGATGATAACTTTGGCTGTGGAATGCCTGACCGTGTTTACGATGCGTGGTATACTCTCCTCCAAGTTGATCTTGGGGATGACTTCAGAGAAGGCCACACACACCTCAGAGTTCTGCAGCTCCTCTAACAGACTCTGGATCCCAAACCTGCCATATTCACTGTCTCCCATTATCACACCCACCCAGGTCCAGCCAAAGAGGCGCAGCATGTGTGCCATGGCCCGTACCTGAAAAGCATCGCTAGGCACAGTGCGGAAGAAGGTGGGGTACTTTTGGTGATCTCCAAGGCACATGCATGTGGCAGAGTAGCTGACCTAGGGAGTGCACAGATCACATGATAGCCCATCAGTTTAACTGTGCTTTTGATACATCTAGTTTGCCTGTGGTACACAGACAAAATACTCATGATAAGGCATACATAATCATCCATTCTCTAAGCATATTTAGCCATTAAGAAGACTAGGGGGATATAAAGGTTTTGTTTAATAATCATTGATTTCTGTTGTTACATTACTCACCATGGGGATGTTGAAGACTCCCAGGGTGCGAGCAAACACAATACTTTGTGAGGAGCTGGCTGCACCAATGATGACAGGCACCTTGGGAGTGCGGCCACACTCTGAGTTTTTAACAACAGGGTTGTTCCCAGTTAACAGCCCCAGCGCAGCAGCTAATGTTGTGTCTTCCCTGAGACAGGAGTCAGCAAGGGCATAGCCCAGGGTCAGATTGGGCAGTAACAGAGAGTTTCTGTTTATCTCATCCACTGCAAAAATCACAGTCTGCAGCCAGCGATATGTGCGCAAATGGAAGCTGAGAGTCAGGGAGAGTGAGAGAGAAACATGAGTAAAAAATAGATAGGCAGACTGATATTCACAGATTCACATATAATATCAAGTAGATGCTCAGGTGATGTTTAAGAAATATGTGCATATTGCGTAAATATGGCATTCAGAGTAATATATAATTTAGATATCCCATTGATGAAGAATGTGACAGATATAGATGCAGTAAGATATATCATAATAGAAATAAATTCACTCACTTCTTACACTGCAGATGTGTTGTTTGTTGTATGAAGTCCTGGTCAGGTATAGGTGCTTGTAAATGAATGGGAAACAGACCTCCAATGATCACATCACCCTCCTTATACACACTCTGTGTGAACAAAGTATCCATAAACTTGCAGTCGGATCCTGCCAGCCCACATGTGGCAGCAAAGACTAATGATGCCAACAACCTTAACCAGGAGTGAAGACCCATCTCCTTAATTAAGCAGAGAAAGGATGGCAGAAAGCTTGGGAAGAGGGCTCTGAGTTTTCCCTCGGAAAAATAGGGAGGCTTCCTTATATAGGACGCAGTTTCTCTGCCCTAAGGCAAAGTCAAATCATGATGTGAAAGTGCAGCGATTGTGAAAAATCCTTTAAGGTTTGCTGAACCCGAAGGGGAAAGAACTACATTGGATTGTTTTTAACTGGAGGTCATTGTTTCATGAGACCCTGTAGCTCAGTACTTACGCCTCCTCTCTGATGTGCTTTGAGTGACAATTAAGTTTCTCAATAGCATTTACGTCTTCTAATAATTTGCAGAACTAATTCATTGGGGTGGGGGGCTCACATGATTTTTGAATTCAAAAATCTGCCCATTAAATATTTCATTATGTCCATAATTAAAATACACTCATGTTCTGAATACTTTAGCAGCTGACCAACTGGACAGTCATGCGGTCAGACTTTGAGCAAAAGTTCCTTCCCTGTGAATGGACACCAACAATAGAGCTGATGCTATTAAAGATGTTTTCTGGTCAGTCCAACTTCTCTCTTCTTTCTTTTTCCTCTTTCCATGGGGGCTGCCTGAGAGCCGGAGCTGCGCAAGGCACTCCTGACGCCGCCTCAGTCTCAATCCTGAAAAAGGGAGAGAGACATGGCAATGAACACTCTGTGGAATTAACCAAAAACCATATTCTCCAACTTGGAGGAAAGGCGTTCCTGTCATTTAAACATTTTAACATAAATTTAGTTATGAAGTATATTTTACTATCGTCCTGTGACATAGCGACAACTGAAAAGAAAAAGGGGACCAATGGCCCCGTTGTTCACCAGTCATTAATATATTTTAAATACAAATTATTGTTGTCATGCTGGACAAGGGACAGTTTCCTGTTTGCATGTACATGAAATGCAGATGTACATAATACAGGGTGTATCAAAAAAAAGTTTACACTTCGAAAAATGTCTCCAAAATTGAAATAATATAATTTTCCAAAAAACTGTTATGATGTATTGATGGACCATGCCCTCATGCTCCTATTGACACCTTGTTTATCGCCTGCTGTTCCGCATTGAGTGACTTTCGGGTTGTTTTATTTTCACCCGATTTAAACTTTGTCACAGAATTGAGAGGGTTAAAAACGAAACAAACATGATGGTTGGCAAGTTCAGACATTTAATTTCTTTTCACCAATTTTCATGAAAACTAGATTAACCCTTTGTCCGCTACCAGCCCGCCAACTTCAGACTCGGATTGCCGAGGTTGCCATTTGAGGCGGATCCTGCAATGGTCCGAGAATACGGTCTGTTTTGACATGCTGAGGAGAGCAGAGGTCTGTGCACAAAGGAATGGAGCCCATGTCGAAAACTGAAATTTGAATGCAATGTTGTGTTTGAACCATGGACTTAAGTACAGTCATGCGCTGTAATCGGTGAGAATAGCAAAATGCGATTGAGTCTGATGTTAGTGGGCTGATAGCGGACAAAGGGTTAATGAGGAAAATGGTGAGGAAAAAATCAATATAAAATCAATGATTTTTTTTTCGGGGAAAATTATATCATATCAATTTTAGGGAGACATGGTTTTTCAAAATGTAAATTTTTTTGATACATTTTTGATACATATAATAAATATAGGTAGAGGCTACCACATTCTGAGATGAGCTACGTAGGTAATCTAGCTGGGTTCCAATTAAAGCAGCTCATGCAGATGTAAACAATACAGCTAGTACAATGAAACACTTTTATAATGAACTCAAATCATCGATTGAACTGAAGATGGTTAGCTTATTGTATATCATTATGAATCCACTGCACGACAAAATAAGAGAAGTAAGCTCTTTAAACGCAAAAAATCATTATTTATCCTGGACTTGCCGAAGAGCATGTGCTACCCAAGAGCATTAAACATAGTGCCATGGGCACTGCACCTCACTTGGTTTATTACAGTTACTATTAATTCATTTTCAGTGGATATTATCTTGCTTATTACCTCATTTCATTCAAGCTGAGTTATTGAAAGGACTATTTAAGTATCTGTGAAAAACAAAATTTTTGTTTACCTTATAGAAATGGTAATTTTCATACAATGGTTTGACTGGTATGAGGTGCCAAAAGCAGTTAAAATCATTACTTTACGTTACTTAAAAATTCATAAAAAAAGAAACTACTTGTTATACTTCTTTAATATTTGGTATAAATTTCATTATTAGTGTACCAAGCATGAAAAAAGTGTCAACATGATTGTAATTTCAATGTTTGAGTTATTAAGGAAAACAAATTTTCAGTTTCACACTTTTCTACATATACGGGGAAATATGAAACTTCCATATGGTTTTAATCCCATTTATACATATTTTATCCCAAGCATACATAAAAGTAGAGAGTTTATCCTTTCAAGTGAGGTATTGATCATTAAAATAGGAGCAGTATGAGATTTTTTGTGAATTTTTTAAAATTTGGGTCAGTTCTGACCCATGTTTTATGCCAACATAAGTTTTTAGGTTTTACTGATGAGGGTTAACATATTTTTAATCTATTCATGCATCAGTGTTTTTTTCCTTTTCTTTTTTGTAGCAATCATTTCTATCAACTTCAACTTTCAGTTTCCAACTCCTCTGTACTAAATGCGGATATGGATGTTGTCGGCTTATGGGAATGACGAACGAGTGGGTGGTAAATGAGAGCCTACTGTATGTAATGTACTGTATTTTGTGATGCATGTGTATGTTTTTGTATTGTTGGACTATAGGTTTTGTGTTGGACCCCCTTGAGAACGAGATGGTTCATCTCAAGGGGCTATCCATTAATCAATTTCAAATAAAAAACTGACATCATTCTGTTAAGGATATTACCATGTGGGCTCAGGAACACTTCGGAAAACCATTGTCAGTTAACGCAGTTCATTGCTACGTCGACAAATGCAAGTTAAAACTCTACCATGCAAAGCGAAAGCCATTTATCAACAACACCCAGAAACTTTGCCGGCTTCTCTGGGCCCGAGCTCATCTGAGATAGACTGACGCAAAGTGGAAAAGTGTGCTGTGGTCACAACGTCCCAACCTCATTGGAATTGGGGTTTGTAGTTAACAGCACTGATGCCAGTGATAGGCGATAATACTAATCACACAAAAACATGAAACTTTCTTACTTACGCAACCAGCTATACACTTCAACTCCAGTGCAATAAATATACAGTTTATTACGTTATGTACCGTTGTCACAACATTTCTGATCTAAATGCCTGTGGGGATGAGTTTTTATTATCTGACCTTCAACTTATGCTCTCACTGGTATCCAACATTTTAATTTCACTTTGATTCAATTCAATTCAATCTGGTCTCATTTGAACAGCGCTTTTCACAGACAGACTGTCACAAAGATATTTTACAGAGCAAAAAGAGCAGTGCCCAGCTTAATCCCCAAAATAGCAAATGAGGCTAAATACTCTCAGTCAGAGAAGAGCTGTCAGGGGAGGCAGTGACTTCAACTTTTATCACTGGATTTTGTCAACCTGTTTCCACCTACTACGCCTGATTGACAATCAATCAATTTTACTTTTTTTTTTTTTTAACCAAACAATTAAACCCTAGCCTATTTGTAGCCTGTAATGATTACGAGGTGATTATGGCAAAAAGATTCATTTAAGTATTCTGCTCACAAAAATACAGGGATATTATGGTTATGTTACATATAAAAGAAAATCTTGAAGAATGATAATCAAATGTATCATTTATTCTTCTTCCTGAACATTTCATTGAGCCAACTGAAAAAAATGAAATGTTAACAAGCAGTCTACCAGTCCGTAGCGAGCGAGTAATGGAGTACACATATCCTGATGGAAACACGGAGGTGGGCGATAGGGTTTAATATCAAGTGTCACAACCTCTAGCATCAATCACCACCTGACAAAGACTTCTGATACTGTTCACAAGTCTCCTTAAGCGATCCTTAGGGAAGCTTTGCCTCTCCTGTAGCAGCACCACCGCGAGCTCTTGCATGTTTGTTGGAGGCTGAGTGTGATCCTGAATGCGTCTTTTTCATTGATCCAAGTGGTGCTCGATGGGATTCAAGTCTGGAGAATGTGCTGGCCACGCTAAATGAGGAACTTCAGCCCCCTGGATGCACTCAGTGATGATTTGCGCACCGTGTGCTCTGGCATTGTCATCCATGAACAAGAAATTAGGTCGATAATGGCAATATAGAGGCACAAAAATTGGGTTAATTATTGTGTTCAGACAGCACTAGCCAGTAATTTGCCCATTAATGATGATAAAATCAGTTTTAAAGTCACTAGACATGCCTGCCCACACCATAACACCACCACCTCTGTGTCATTCATGTTTAGCAACTTGATATCAATGTAACATTCACTCCTTCGTCTCAAAATACGCCTCTGACCATCTGATCTGAAGAAGTTTAACTTGCTTTCATCAGTAAAGAGCACTGATGACCACTGATGACGTATAAAGTTGGCATATTGCCTGGCCAAGTGCAGCTGTTCCCTGCTATGTCAGTTCGTCAGGGGTTCAGCCTGCAACACAGGTCTGGCATTCAACCTATGCTGATGAAGGAGGTTCCGAATAGTTTGCCTGGACACCCTGAGTCACCTGATCTCTTCGAGACGCATCTGCAGTTGTGTGGCATTGACAGTTCGGTGACATAAGGCATATGTATGAATGTACCGGTCACCTTGGCGGGTTATAACATGATGACGCCCCCTCTGCCCTGACTTTCTTGAACACTGCCAGTCCGTCTAAAGCGTGTAAGGAGTCGTGAGATGACACTCTGACTTACACCAAGCTCTGCAGCTACCTCAACTTGGTAACTTCCTGTTTGGAGTCAATGCTAAGTGGCGCTGCTCCACAGTAGATGTCTTCAGTTCGGCATTTCAATACAAATCAAGTGGAGGCGTCTGGGCATTGAGGAGACAAGTTTCTCCTCAATTTTTAGTCATTGGAATTTGATCCCACTCTTGTTTAATACAGGCTTCCAGCTGCTGGAGAGTTTTGGGTCTCCTTTGACGGACTTTTCGTTTAATTATGCGCCAAATGTTCTCAATCGGTGAAAGATCAGGACTGCACGCAGGCCAGTTCAGCACACGGACTCTTCTACTGCAAAGCCATGCGGTTGTAATAGCTGCAGTATGTGGTTTTGTATTGTCCTGCTGAAATACACAAGGCCTTCCCTGAAATAGATGTTGTCCGGAGGGGAGCATATGCTGCTCTAAAACCTTTATATACATTTTAGCATTCATGGTGCTTTTTAAAACATGCAAGTGTCCCACACCATATGCACTAATGCATCCCCATACCATCAGAGATGCTGGCTTTTGAACTGAATGCTGATAACAGGAGGGGTGGTCTTTCTCCTCTTTAGCCGGAGGACACGACGCCCATGATTTCCAACAAGAATGTCAAATTTGGACTCGTCTGACCACAGGACACTTTGCCACTTTGCTACAGTCCATTTTAAATGACCTTTGGCCAACAGAACATGGCGGCGCTTCTGGATCATGCACAACAATGGCTTCATTTTTGCATGATAGAGTTTTAGGTGGTATCTGTGGATGGCACGGCGGACTGTGTTTACAGACAGTGGTTTCTAGATGTATTCCTGGGCCCATTAAGTAATGTCAATGACAGAATCATGCCGGTGAGCGATGCAGTGGCGTCCGAGGGCCCGAAGATCACGGGCATCCAGTAAAGGTCTTCGGCCTTGTCCCTTACGCAAAGAGATTTTTCCAGCTTCTCTGAATCTTTTGATGATGTTATGCACTGTCAATGATGAGACCTTCAAAGCCTTTGCAATTTGACGTTGAGGAACATTGTTTTTCAAGTATTCCACAATTTTTTTACGCAAGCCTTCACAGGTTGGAGAGCCTCTGACCATCTTTACTTCTGAGAGACTCAGCCTCTCAAAGACATCCCTTTTATAGCTAATCATGTTGCACACCTGATGCCAGTTAACTTAATTACTTGCTAAATGTTCTTTCAGCTGATTCTCTTATATAGTAATTGCTTTTTCAGCCCTTTTTTGCCTGTGTCCCAACTTTTTTGAGACCTGTTGCAGCCAGAATAATTAGCTCATTTTGTGGATAAAAACGTAAAATATCTCAGTTTCAACATTTGAAATGTTATCTATGTTCTATTGTAAATAACATATTGGCTTATGTGATCTGAAAGTCATTGCTTTTTGATTTTATTCACAATTTACACTTTGTCCCAACTATTTTGGAATTGGGGTTGTACTATCTGCATGGATAAAAAAGAAATGTGCACTGTAAACCCTGACAGTGTGGTGAACTCAAATGTTGTGCGGAAACTGATTACCTCAAAAAAAATGTGTAGGTCAACTTAATTGCATTGTGTGGAAGAAACTTTAGGAAAATAAAGTAATTTTTTTTTCAAAATATTTTTAAGTGCTGTGAACACGAGAACATTAAATTATCATGTACAGTTTTTTTGAGGTAATCTGTTTCCACAAAACATTTGAGTTCACCACACTTACCAGGGTTCACACTGTATGGCATAATATATTAAAAGAACACAAATTAATATATTTAAAGAATATAGTGGCAATGCATACCAATTATGTATTTAAAAATTATTACTTCAAATACATTTCTGCATATATGAGTAGTTATATTTTAGAATATATATTCTAATACATTTTGCAATATATTGAAAATGGCAATAATTTTTATTTTAATGAATATATAGAGAATATATTACATATTATATTTAGAAATATATTTAGTGATAAATTTCAATACATATAACAACAACACTAATTCCAAATGTAAACCCTGTTTTAACTTTTCATATTACTGTAATATTTAATTATATGGTAAAACATTGCAATTTTGCCAGTTAATTGATTCAAAAAAAAAAACCTAGAATATTACTATATTGGCTCTACATATATTAAAAAATATATTTTCATTCCATAAGATATGGGATCTCGCGTTTAGTTATTATATTAACATTTAAGTGAGTGGCTAATTCAAGCAGCTTGTATTTATTAAAGAGTAATGTTAACCAGAGAGCATCTTCGCTCTTCTGATTTCTCTTGGTTGCTGTAGCTGTTTGAGGCTAGAACCCTGGGTAGCTACATATCAGTACTGGCAGGGTCTTCTTTTTCCAGGCCGTTTTCAGCAGCTCTGGTACATGTTTCACATGGTAAAACTTCACTCCTTCAGAATGTCTGTATGATCTCTCATACCAAATGCCAATTGCAATGCTGTAACGACCCATCTCTTCATAAATAACATCGCTTTTGGTCAGTGTCAGATTCGACACTGCATATAATCAAACTTGGTCCGCCATTTTGAATATTTGATGTACCCTTCACCTCTCAGGGTCAAGCTAAGTGGGACATCACGCCATCTTTTCTGACTGGACCCATTTAGTGTTATAAACAAAAAATATCCAAAGCAGCTAAGACGTATTGCTAATGAGTGTGGAGAATAGACAGAATTCTTCAAGATAATAGACAGATCACAAATGATGCAAACAACATTGATGTGTGTGGGAGAGCATTTGCACATAAGCTACATTAAACCTCAAAGTGGATGGGCAGAAAGTTACGTTAGGATCCACTCCTAAGAATTGTGGGAGGGCATTTAATAACCAAAAATGGGCAATTGAAGACTGGAAAAAATGTCAAATGGTCAGAAAAATTTTGATTTCTGCAGTGACATGCAGATGGTAGGGTTCGTTTTTGATTCAAACAGTGTAAATCTATGTTCCCAGCTGCCTTTCGTCCAGGAGCGTAGCTTTGCGCATTGACGGTAGGAACACGCCCCTGCCAGTATTTTAGGAGTCCAAAATTGTCCCAACCAAAATTTGAGCAAACTTTTCCTTCATCTTTGCAGTGAAGTTAGTCAGATTATTCCGATTTTCCCTCCTGGTGCATTAGCATGTGATTGAATAAAAGGCAGGTGGCTTGTAGGCTCACATCACAATGTGCAGATCTGGTATTTGAAACATCATCTGCCAGACACGGTGGAGGTGGGAGCTGATCAGTGCGCTGACACGGTAAGTTACCAGAACTAGCTGTCAGTCCATACTTCATGCATCAGTCTTTCAAGACTGCCTTGTAATGCCCGCACTGCATAACACACAAATTATTTTGTCCACACCAACACAAGTTTGTTCTTTCTAACTATCATGCATAAGGCCACCATTATCATATATTTTTGATCCAAAATTGAATCAAGGCAGTGTGTTTCTCTCACTTATTTGTGGATTTTGAGTAAGGTGTTACAAAGCCATTTTCCACAATTCTTCCACGTAGTTAGGGGGAAGACTGACTAAATAAAATTTGTTTTGGGATTAGAACGTGGCCTCCATGTGAAACTGTAGTTGGCTTTTCCATACTGTTATCGGGTGCATATGCACCAGTCGGAAAAGAATGATCTCTGTACCTGTACCTATGAGAGACTTCTTGGGAAAGAGAGGTGGGAGTACAGATGAATCATATGGATATTTAAGTAGTATAGTGAAGGGGGCACAGACCATAGCCAGCTAAAAACCAAGGTGAGGTTAGTGGGGGTAGTTTGGCAGTAAGCAGAGAGAAGGCATATTAATCACTAGTTACATAAAGCATCACTGATAATGGCCTTACTTATATGCTATTGCATTTAGTAGACAGAGGAATCCAGAGTTTTGAGATAACTGATACTGTTTGCAGCAATCTCTGGAACAAGAATGAATATGCTCACTTAACACTGAACAAAAATACACACACAACACTTCTTATTGTGAAAAATATGACCATGTTCAGCGACTCAATGTACTTTCATTTAGTGTTGACAGATTGTATGACCATATTGCAATACATTTCGATCAATTATTGAAACAGACAAACAAGAATCTCACAATGGCGTGATGATAAAGGGGATGGGGTCTGTTGTCCAAATTCCACAAATCAATATTGGGTATGTCCGCCTTTGCCCTGCTGCACTGCTACACATCTCTGCTGTGTGGACTGTAACAAATGGTCAATGGTGACTTGAGGGACGTGTCCTCACTTCTCTTCAAGAGCTGTGAAATCTTAATTTAAAAACTGCATTTTTTATTTACTCGGATTATCTTTGTCTAATATTAAAATTTGTTTGATGATCTGAAACATTTTTACATTTAAACTTTTTAAACTTAAAAGTGTGACAAATATGCAAAAAAAATAAGAAATTGGGAAGGGGACAAATACTTTCTCACAGCACTGTAAGCTGCTAAAGCTGCTCGTAACTTTGCTTTGGGAAACGTAGCTAGCTAACCCGGATAAAATAAAAGGGAATCAAAGCGATAGCAGAGTACCTTGCGACAGTTGTTGGCCTCTACAGTTGAAATAAACATGCATACAAATGAACTAACTTGTCAGGAAACGTAGAGTCCCAAAACAGAGACCAGTAAGCAAACCCAAACTGTGGCTAATTGATTTGAAGCATGATTGTAGCGGCTGGCACAGTTTCTCCTCTGACATTGCTGTTGATTTTATAAGTCCCTCCCTCTTCTTGACTTTGATTAGTTGGTGAGAGAAAAGTGACATTGACGAGTCTCTGCCACGAGCAGAGCAGATAAAATAGTTGAAAGTTCAGGGCATTTTTGCTTTGAGAACGCTGAGCGCTGTCAACACTGAACTTCATAGAATTTGTACAGAAAATAGACCCTTCCAGCGCAAAAAAATGCTTCCTGTGGACACAGGCCATTTCGCAATTTAATGATTAAATTTTGCAGTTAATTCATGGTTTACAGGTGTGCCAGTTCCTGGTGATCGTATTCCAACAGATCCAGCTCAGGGCCATCATCAGACACTAGCATCGCTTCACGTAATGCAATTGAGGGAAGGACGTCTCATGTCACTTAAAACATATGTCCTCGTTTCGTCTGTCCTTTCTCCTGTTTCTTCCATGCATCGTCAGTGGGAGGGACTAAGACGCAAGGATACGATGCCAGAGAGGGAGACGAGGATGCATTTTAAGAGAGTTGTGATGCAGCCGAACTTGAATTAACAAAGCAAATACGTGTTCTAGCATTATTTCATGCACATGCAAATTAATTCATTCAAATTAACTCGTTCTCCTGAAATAAGGCATCTGAACCAATTTATTATAACATGCACTTCGTTCTCCACTTTTATAGCCAGCTAGCCATATCCAATAAATCCTCTATACCATTTACTCATGAAATGCAACATGAGTTTTGTCGCATTTGGAGTTGTCAGTGTTTCTGCAGGTCATCAGTGACGTCTCTTGTTTCAGACATTGGCACAGTAGATGTCTTCACAGTGAGCAAGATCTCACACCAACATGATAGACAGATTTTTGACAACGTTCCTCATACAGCCTCCAACTACACAAGATCGAGGCATTCTATATTTCTCAAATAAAATGTACTAGAAACAAACCCAAAGCTGAAGTTTTAGCTCGTATAATTCGCACGGAACATACATACTTGTCTGTCCGCGTAAAATCATGAACTGCAACCAGTCTCAGAACGATGTCACATGCATATAATTAATAAGTTTTTCAGAAATCTGGAAATCGCATTACAGCTGCGCTGATTTTTGATCTTCTTTTTTCAACAAAAATACCATTATTGAGCTCAATTACTAATGCATTTGTGGAAAGAATAATATAAATTACCTAAAACTCCCAAAACTGCAAAAAAGTTTGTTAAGTATGTTTGAGTTCCTCTTTAAACACTACTCAACGACAAAGGCAATGCTCAATCGAAAGCTGACTGAATGCTGTGAGTTGCCTTAATGCCCCTTGGTTCGACTGCCCTGAACCGGACTCAAGATTTAATATAAATGCAATTTTGTTTGCCATCAGATGAGACATGCCTGTGCGCATAGCTCCCTTTACCCTGCACCCCTTATCCATAATACATGTTCTTAAAACACTCTTATTATATTTTTAAATGCCAGATACAGATTCAGCCCTCCAAACTGCAGTGATTCACGAGAGCAGATGAATATACTACGTATATGTGGAGAGTAGAATATGACCGAGCTCAGCAACGCATGGATTGCTGAAGCAAGACATGCATTGCTCCATACATTAAATGAGAGATTACGCAGGATTTACAAGTTTAATGCTACTTTGTAAATGTAAGCTTTCCTGGATGTATCCTTATTTTGTGCAGAAGCCTTCCATCACTGACTGCTATGGTAGGACTTAGTTTGCTGCTTAATTTCCAATTAATTGCATGTTCTGCAAACAACCAAAGGAAAATTTGCAAACAAGTCCTTCAACTGAAATAACCGATTGTGCTAGTAAAAATTAATTGGAGCAGTAACTTAGCTGAAAAGCAGGCAGCCATCCTTGTGCAAAGCAGCAATGCATGGACACGCAGATGGAGAGCTAAATGCATGAAAAAATGAATTACTTTGCTTTATCTACCTCTTTTCCACTGTTTAGCTCTGAATTATATTTATTATAAAACTTAAAGGGATAGTTCACTTTTTTTGAAGTGGGGTTGTATGAGCTACAAATTGCCACTACTTACATTAGATGCAGTGGAAAGCTCTCTGATCTCCTCCAGGTAGCCGCACCAGCGCATAGTGCTGGGTGGAAATTAAGGCGATACACTGTTGAGAACGGGACCGGGGAAACAGCGTATATTTGCGGCCTAAAAGAGGTCCGACCTGAAAATAATACACATTTTCAATTGTACGCTATATTAAAAAAATTACAGCGCTTTACCTGTTCAGAAAAAAAGCACAGTTGCTCTTGAACTAACCAACTGACGTAGTTAACTGCGCGCTATAGCGATCAGCTGTTTGGGTCTCAGTAAAGCTGCTTGCACACTGGACGCGAAACGAATTTCTCGCACGACAGATTACATTCAAAGTCAATGCGAAGACGCGAATAAACGCGAAATGCGTGTATTCGCGTCTTCGCATTGACTTTGAATGTAATCTGTCTTGCGAAAAATTTGTTTCGTGTCCAGTGTGCAAGTGGCTTAACTGTGGTTGCGAGGTCGAATGGTCGCTAAACTTGTGCAAATTTTTCGAAAATGGTCCGTGTGTGTTGCTTTCCTGGACGTGAAAGCAAAGCTGTATCCTGGTGCACTTACAGCTTCCGCCGCATTCCTCTGCGGGATGGACTTCGGCAGCTGTGGCTAGCTGCGCTCAACATGGATATTGGAACGCCATCCGTATCCATAAAAGAGCTCTGTGTTTACAGTATTCATTTTTTTCAAAGAGGATTTCGTGAGGCTACATTCAGGGAAATCTCAACGGTACGTGCTGAAGAGCACTGCTGTACCCATGCATCAGGTAAAAGAGTGAAACACCTGTGGAAAAAGTCTAATGTAACATTGCAGCACAAATTGGTATCGCATAGGGTCTACGCAGCCACATACTTTGTATCTGCTGTGCTGGTTATTAGGGATTTTTTTTTAAAATTTCAGACGTAATTCTTTGTCATTGAAATGCTGTCTCTGCCACAAAGTGCTCAGTCTTACCCAAACAGCTGATCGCTACAGCGTGCAGTTTACTCCAATGGAATACGTCAGTTGGTTAGTTCAAGAGCAACTGTGTTTTCTTCCGAGCAGGTGAAGCACTGTAATTTTTTTTTATATAGCGTAGAATTGAAATTGTGTATTATTTTCAGGTAGGACCTCTTTTAGGCTGCAAAAATATGCTGTTTCCCTGGTCCCGTTCACAACAGTGTATCGCCTAAATTTCCACCCAGCACTATGCGCTGGTGCGGCTACCTGGAGGAGATCAGAGAGCTTTCTACTGCATCTAATGTAAGTAGTGGCAATTTGTAGCTCATACAACCCCACTTCAAAAAAAGTGAACTATCCCTTTAAAGAGTGTTCCGCTTGGCCTAGGGGAAAACCGGAGAGCAGCACAAAAGCGGCACTTTTCCTTCTAGTCGGGTTGGCCATGTCATCCCGTCAGATTTGGATGTCCAAATTGAGCTAAGGGTGGTTTTTGCATCTGTTGGACCTGATAATCATGAAAATGGAGGGTAACAAATTTTTTGACCCCTTTAAAGGTGTCACGTGACCCCTTAATGACCTTGACCTTCAGAAGACACTTCTGATACAAATATAACTGAATCTAGACACTCACCTACTTGGTTGGTATAAGAAAGTAGCCTGGTACTGTCTAGGATGCCAAATTGATTTCAGTACAGGGGTGGAGTGGTACACCAAAATGCAGCGGGAAAATTCTGACCACACCGGCCCACCACTGGCCCAACCCATCCCCTCCACCATCTTTTTTTTTTAAATCTGGATGAAGACCCAGATTATGTCATGTTTCTTTGAGTGAAATACCTCCATCTGTTCTGACACCAGCCAAATCTACACATTTGGGAAGGACTTAACGGTCCCCCGCTGAGGAGGAAGTATGAAGAACTCAGCTGTAATGTTATGCTAATTTGCACCTAGTAATAACGTCAAGGCAGGAGCTAACTGCTTTCCTGTCAACTCACCTGCATCACTAGTTGACGCCTGGTTGTTTCGGAATAAATCCGTGATTTTTGACCATTTTGATGCACCCTCCTCCAGCATCCGCTTCTTCTTCATTCTGGCCTTTTTCGGCCCCTCCTTTCCCCTTTCTCTTCTTGCCTTCCATCTTCGAGTGTAAAAAAATCCGCTACTTCAACCTGCCCGCTTTCTCTCTGTCTGAAGGCCGCTCATTCATCCCCCTATGTTCATTGGATAAAGGCAGAGTGATACGCAGTTTCCATTTCTCCATGAGGCTTTGCTCCGACCATTATATATTCATTTTTGAACAAACAAAGAAATTTAATAACAGTAAATTTTATATTTGTGGTAATGAAAGTTACGTAACGTCTAAATAAAAAGAATTAGATCAAGATAGGAGGCTAAACAAAAATCAGTAGGCTGGATTGTCTGACACTTGAGCAACCATGAGTGAGATGTAGAGAGACACCAAGTGTGATAAATATTGGTCAGAGTTGAGAGATACGTAGTTGAAGTACATCTTGGAGATTTTCATGGGATCATGCTTGGTTCATGATAGTTTTAACTCAGTGGGCCGACCATGAGCGTCACACGGCCGCGCAGGGCAGGCTGCGGGCCGGTTCACTTGAGCTTATTGGCAGGCTGGCCGACCGGGAAATCTCCCGGTTGTCCCGATAGCCTCTCCGCCCCTGTTTCAGTATGTTTCAATGTCATCAGGGGCAAGGTCATGCCGTAAGGTCAAGATCAGGTGACGTATCAAGGGGTTTTCAAGTATTACGGTACCTAGACACCCTGTTATCCTACGCGGATGGCTTAAGCAAGTATACTACCATTATTGAGGATGCCCAATTAATTACAGTGTTTTTCAAGGTCATAAGGGGTCAAGGTCACACTTTAAGGTCAAGGTCAAATACCTCAATTATGCCTCAAATGCCTGTTCTGCATCGAATGCCACACTTATGCATTAGTTACAGTTGTTGACACTGAAGTTATTGTTGCATTTCAGCTGATTGAATTTTTAGTTCCTTATCCATTAGAATTAGCTCAATAGACACCAGAGTCATAGTCGATACATATGCACAAGCACAAATACAATTACCGGTACCCTAAGATACTACGTGAGATGTATTAGGAATGAAGTACGCATCTGACAGCAGTGTCTTATTACCAATCCAAACCAAGTACATATCTCGTCATACTTTAGGACACCGTTAACACGATGTGAAATTGGTTCTGGGCCCGTATTCACAAAGCATCTTAGTGCTAAAAGTAGGTCCTAATGGCCGGATTTATGAGAAACTCCTAAAAAAAAATGGGCGTTTCAGTCGTAAATTTAGGACTCCCAATTATTTTTACTAAGTGTTATTCACAAAGCATTTTAGGCCTTAAAGTAGCTCCTAAGTCTGGGAGAGCTTAAAAGTAGTCAAGAGGATTCCTAACTCGCTAAAACCTATTCACAAAGAATCGGAAAATGGCTGCTGCTGTTGAAAGACGGAATGAATTGGAAATTCTGAATGATGCACAGTTGTTGAAAAGATATCGGATTGACTGTGAAGGGATTTTATTTGTTGTTGACTTGGTGAGGGAGAGAATTACGTCTCCAACCATGAGAAACAACCCAATAAGCCCCGAAGTAAAATGTTTGACAATACTTCCTTACTTGGCCACCGGAAAAATGCAACTTTGCAACGCGGACAATTTAGAGATTTCACAATCATCTGTTAGTCGCTCAATTCAACAAACAATCAATGCGCTCTGTAAACCCCATATCATCCGACAGTTTATCCGGTTTCCAATGGACATTCGACAACAACACAGAATCAAACTTGAATTCATGCCCATCTTAGGTATGCCTGGTATCATCGGTGCTATTGACGAGACCCATATTTGAATTATTTCTCCAACCCAATACGAAGAGGTATTTGTAAATAGAAAAAAGTTCATTCCATCAACACCCAGATAGTATTTGATGCCAAATACAATATTTTGGACATTGTTGCGAAATGGCCAGGATCCACGCACGACTTGCATTTTAATGGAAAGCAGCTTATGCCAATTATTTGACAGGCATTATGTGCCTGCAGGATGCCACTTGCTCGGGGAAGATTTATTTAAAGACCAAACTTTATTATCCTTTCAGCAGTTGCAAGAGCAATTTGGTTTACACAATCAGGGTCACTTCTACAGATAATTGTAGATTAGAGATTTTATAGGAAAAGACACCACTTTGATGACTAATTATACCACTTTGCATGTAGAAAAGTAGCGCGCTGTTGCGAGCGGGACCCCTCAGCCTTGAGCTTTATTGGCAGCCATATTGATTATCGGAGCAG
Source organism: Gymnothorax javanicus (assembly GCA_029692085.1). Classification (NCBI taxonomy): domain Eukaryota; kingdom Metazoa; phylum Chordata; class Actinopteri; order Anguilliformes; family Muraenidae; genus Gymnothorax; species Gymnothorax javanicus. The sequence continues at coordinate 42,798,140 of CM056195.1, forward strand.
GACACAAATCAAAAGAGAGCTTCCTGTAACACCCCAAACATACCACCAAAAAATGAGAACATTTGGCCAAGGGGTTTTTCAGTTATCGTCTGGAAACAAAAATGTAGATGGCTGCCGCGGTGGCCATATTGATTATCGGAGCGGGACACAAATCGATAGGGAGCTTCCTGTAACCACCCCCAACATACCACCAAAAAATGAGAGCATTTGGCCAAGGCGTTTTTCAGTTATTGTCCGGAAACCAAAATGAAGATGGCTGCCGTAGTGGCCATATTGATTATCGGAGCGGCAGACAAATTTATAGAGAGCTTCCTGTAACCACCCCCAACATACCAAAAAATGAGAACATTTGGCCAAGGCGTTTTTGAGTTATCGTCTGGAAAGGAAAATGAAGATGGCTGCCGTGGTGGCCATATTGATTATCAGAGCGGGACACAAATTGATAAGGAGCTTCCTCTAATCATCCCCAACATACCACCAAAAAATTTGAACATTTGGCCAAGGCATTTTTCAGCTATCTGGAAACGAAAAGTTAACGGACAGACAGACAGACAGACGGACGCCGCTCGCCACGACAATACCCTCAGAGATGCCAACCACTCCAATTTCGGTGGAGTTACTCCGAAATTTTCATAGAAAATCCATTCTCCGCATTAATGTCCTAAAACTGATTTATCAATCAAAATTTTTAAAATAATTTTAACATCATATAAATTTGCGATTAATTCGAATGGCATCGAACCGAGTAATATGCGGCTAGCGTCTGTGGTACAGTGGGATGTGTACATATTCAAATGTAGAGGCTAGCTAACCAATTTTTTTCTTTGGCCAAAACATTCTTTAACTTGATGAAGACGTGATATCTATTTGGGTGGCTACACACGTTCCTACAGCCAAAGTAAAAAATCGTGACAAGACGGCGAGTTGCAGTTCATATGCAGGAAGTGATTAGCTGGCAAACTGCGTATCAAAATGCTTTTGATTGACCAAATAGTCTGGCGAGCAGTTTCTTTGTTTTACAAAAGGGTAAAAACCCAGCCGTCACCCGCTCCACTACTGAATGATATCACATTAGCTGTCACGGGCAACAATCATTATTCAGAGCACGGAAGTACAGTCCCCAAGCTTCACTTCGCATGCTGGAAATCACCAAAGCACGGAACGAAATAAAGATCTCAGTCCAATCCCTCACAATCGCTGGAGCTGACAAGCTAAATATTTGCCTCAAGAATATAGGCGGCTAAAGCTAAGGTTTTCACAAAAGCTAGGATTACGATTATGTACCTTTCAATATTCACTAACGCTACTGGTAAACTGGTAAGCCCCTCCACTGCTCAGTGTCAACTTGTTCAAAAGTGCTGACGTTTGCCTGTGTAAAAGCTAAATGTGTGGGTTTCAATATGCATCCCGCATGTGACTGTAGATGGACACTAATTACATGGCAAACGCTGGTTACTTTGACCACGGTGTTTTTGCGCTTTTCCACTTCATGGTACCGACTCTACTCGGCACCGGGTACTTTTTTGGGGTTGCTTTTCCACTAGACTAGAGGATAGTACCGCCTCCGTGGTACCTGCTCGTCGTTGTGACGCAGCATGTTACTGCTGCGACGGCATCCTCAGTTATATCAAGTTTCCTTTTATTCCGTCGATTTTCTTAAATATGTATGTGTTTGAATCAGGGTACGCGCACTTCCATCACCACGTTATGGCACTAAAGTCCGCGAGTGTTTAATTGTAATTTCTGTTTGACATTCTCCTGATGCATAGGATAGCAGCTGGTTTTGTGTCCGATTCGGTTGCACATTAAATAACGTACCACCTAAAAGCGCAAAGCAATGATATACGTAAAAGGCATGGAGTATTCATATTCAGGCTTCATGAAACATTTCACTTCGAAATTGAAGGCAAAACACGTAGCAAATGCGCAAATCGCCGGAGATGGCAGAGTATTAGAATTTACGCTGTGTCTAGATATACGGCAGTTTTATGGGTACAGCTGTCGATTTGAAGGGATTAGGATAAGGATTAGGGATTATGGTTAGGGTTAGAGTTAGGGTTAGGGTTAGGGTTAGAGTTAGGGTCAGGGTCAGGGTTAGGTTAGGGCAGGGTTTGAAATTGGGACTGCCCTACCTCTCTACATTGAAATACATTGGAAATCTGCCCTACCCGTAGCAACTGCCTAGAATTCATCGCTTTACGACGCGTCATCTCATCTGATACCTTTCCTTTGAACAAAATGCTTCATCAGTATCCGTAAAGTTATTTTCCGCGCAATTTCCGTGAAATAGGGGCAGCACAATAACTTTCTCAAGGGGAATTAGGGCAACAGAATTGGACACAACCCCGTTGCTTCTAATTTTGCTACGAGCAGGGTCATAGACAAAGAAACACATTTCATAAATTCAGCAGCTTCGGTGAACAAACGCAACCTCGTTTGAAAGGTAAGGCAACGCACAGTATATTTATCAAGCTGCCTAAAACAACACACATTTCAAAAACATAATTTGAAAACCTGTTTCAATGATGGCAAGTGAAGCCAGTTTCCCAGCGATAATGTGGAAGTGAGTGGTCTTTTGCAGAGACGATTCTCTCTGACCAATCAGTGGGCTGCAATATTGCACATCACATTTTAGCACCTACTAGTACCTGGTCAGCCGTTTTTTGGAACCCCTGGATAGCAGGTACCAAGTACCAGGTACTTTTTCCTAATGAAAAAGCAAAAAAAGGCGAGTAGAGTAGAGTAGAGCCGGTTCCGTGAAGCGTCTACGTCGCCATTTTTTGCGATAGTTCCGCACATATTCTTGCAATGGGATCTAGGCTACTTGAGAGAAAACAATATAAAGATGAACTGTTGAAGTCAACATTATTTTTTGATGTTGATACAAACTTGAAAATCATATTTAAGAGATTTGATATTTTTTTGAAAACATGTACAAGTGTGTTGTTCCACAGTACTTTTTGAAATATTTTATATTTTGGAAAGATGTTACATTTTTGTGACAAATTGTAAAAGTATACTGATTCATGATCATCAAGTCAACATTGTCTTGTATTGTTAATACTGTATTTGCATGCCTATCAGCATTCTTTTTGAAAGATGTGATCTTTTGGAAATGCTTAACAACTGCACTGTCCATTACTTTCTTTGAGACCTCAAGACTATTTGTCCAAAAAAAAGTATAAGTGAACTCTAAAATGATTCAAGAAATTCAATTTTGAAAGTCAATTAAAAGTTTAAAATGAACCTCTGATTTTGGTCATTGTTGATATGAATGAGTTTGATACCAACAATAGGAAAAGAATAATCTGACTTTCAAATTGGTTGTTTGAGAGGGGGGAAAAATAAGTGAATAAAGACAAAAAATCCCACAAAATAGCTTATTTGAGACCAAAATTTGTAAAAATTTTCTTGGGGGAGGCGCACCCTCCCGTACCCTCCCCGCAAAACACATACTCCTCTTTGTCATTTCCAAATGTTGGCATCGAGGGGTAAAAAGCACTGTCCCTGCAGATTGGTAAGAAATATATTACTGTTTTTTACAGAGCCCTAAAGTCTAACTCTCCTCTTACCCCACAAGTTACAAAACAAGCTTGGAAGAGGGATCTGGGCATCATTATAGATGATGCAGATTGGCAGGAATTCTGGTCTCATGCTGCAAACATATCTGTGTGTAATCAAACTAAATCCATACAGTTAAGAATAATTCATCGTGTGCATATTACGCCTGCTGTAAAGAACAAAATGGATGCTGATATCTCACCTCGGTGCGGGAAGTGTGGTTCTGAGATTGGTAATTATGCTCACTGTCTCTGGTCATGCGTGAAGTTACAGAGAGATTGGTCTTATATTGTGAGTGAATTATCTGTTATCCTTGGTGTTTCTATACGGATGAACCCTGTGTGCCTCTTACTTGGTCTTCCAGAAGGTCCGATCACTAACGGAAAACACAGGAGACTATTCAATATACTTGTAATGGGCAGTGATAGGACGTCAGGTGCCGCGACCAGTGAGAGAAAGAACTGAGATCAGCCCAGATAAGAGACAAACACAAAAGAGGTACACACCTCCGGTGAAAGCTCGCGCTTCCGAGAACGAATAAAAGTCCGCAACACGGAAGCAGTGCGAGAGAGAATAAACAACAAGAGAGAAGAGAGAAAATTTCTAAAAGAAGCAATTCCTAACAATAAATGGAATATAACAAATCACTAGGAAATCTGACTAGAGATTTTCGCCAGCCAAAGTGCTAGAAACAAACAGACACTCTAGCGATAGGTGTGGTGAACCCCCAGCCATAAATATAGAGTCCGGAAAACTCCGCCCCAGCTCAATCAGCCAGCTGGGCCAGGAATTCGATGGAAAAGAAATCCGATATTGTCCCGGACGAGAGAACAAAGAAAGGTCCAACAAACAAACGCACACCTAAACCATGACAGGACCCCCCCAAGGGACGGCACCAGAAGTTCCCCGAGAACCCCGTAGACGGAACTCAGAGATGAGGCTGGGATCGAGGATATCCCAAGAGGGGACCCAGCACTGCTCCTCAGGCCCATATCCCTCCCAGTCCACCAAAAATTGGGCTCCGCGACCCACACGCCTCTTGGCCAAAATGCGACGCCCAGTATAAACCGGGCCCCCCTCAATTATCCATGGCGGCGGCTGAGGCTTGTCAACCGGAGCCAGGACGCTAGTGCTAACTGGTTTTAGCCTTGAGACATGAAACGAGGGGTGGATACGCAAGGACTTAGGGAGTTTTAACCTGACAGTAACAGGGTTTATCCTCCGCATTATTTTAAAAGGGCCAATGAAGCGAGGAGCCAACTTTCGTGACTCGGGAAGGTCCCGAGTAGAAAGCCAAACTCTTTGGCCAACTCGATAAGATGGGGCCAACCGGCGCCTTCTATCGGCAGCGGTCTTCTATCTCTGCCTAGATCGCAACAAAGAGGACCGGACCCTGGCCCAGACAGAGCAACAGCGTCGAATAAAATAATTGACAGAGGGGACTTCAGGATCCTTTTCAGTCTCAAGAAAAAGGGGGGGGGTTCATAGCCCTACTGAGCCTGAAATGGTGAGAGGCCTGTGAAGGAGTTGTCCAGAGAATTATGGGAATATTCAGCCCAAGCTAAAAAACGACTCCAAGACGATGGATTATCAGCCGCCAAACATTGAAGGATATTCTCCAGAGACTGGTTGGTCCGCTCTGTCTGACCATTAGCCTCTGGATGCAAGCCAGAAGGCTTACGGCCGGGTCGCACTGCACGCGGAACCAAAGCGCAGCGCCCTGGAGCGGAGGCAGTTTCCAATCGGCGCCCATGTTCACCTATCTGACTGATCGCACATCCCGCGTTGCAGAGCGGCGCGCCCGCGCAGGCTCGCACGCTGCAGCGCTTCAGTTCGACGTCTGTTCTATTTTTCACGCGAGCCGCGAGCGCCGCTGTCAAGCTGGATAGACCAGATCGTACCAGACAGGAAGTCGAGCACAGAAAAGGCGAGACAATCTGGCCAATTTTCAAAATAAAATAAATTAAATGGCAATTAAATGACCATGTTTATATTTTTAAAAAACACAACCGAACACATTATTCCGTCATCACACTTTATTACGATTTTAATATAGTGTATATCACCGAGCCATCAGAGCTAACAACACAAAAACAATGGGCGAAACACTCAGCCCGATTCACTCGGTGTTTATCCCGAGAAAACTCATTAAAACACACGCCCAATACGTGGACATGCTATAAAAAATTATCATTAACTTATTACGTTATAAAAACAATGAAAATATTGACTTACCCATGTTTAAAATGGACTTCAAATGTGGGAAAAACGATTACTGACGAGTATAGATGAGCAGAGTCGATATTCGACCGGCGCGGAGAGAGCACGAGAAGAACGCTCCCTATGCGACCAGCCAAGCGCCTGTGGGGATGGGAAATGGCGCGCGCAGCGCTTCCGCGGGCAGTACGTTCGGGCTGTTACAGTGGCCCCCAACAGACTGCAAAAGGCCTGCCAGAACTTAGCCGTGAATTGAGGTCCCCTTGGACATCTTGGGGGAGACCATGCAGACGGAAAACATGGTCCACAACAAGAATGGCCGTCTCCTGTGCTAAAGGCAACTTCGGCAGGGTGATAAAATGGGCGGCCTTACAGAAACGGTCTACCACGACCAAAATGACAGTGTTGCCCTCAGAATTAGGCAAACCCGTATAAAATCAAGAGCGATATGGCTCCACGGGCGTTTAGGGACGGGTAACGGCTGCAACAAACCAGAGGGAGGGAGGTGGGAAATCTTATTTCTAGCACAGATGCCGCACGCTGCTACAAACTCCCGAATATCTTCCATCATGCTGTGCCACCAAAAACGTCGAGCCAAGAACTGTTTGGTTCGATGAACCCCCGGGTGACCCGCCAGACGGGAAGAGTGCCCCCACTGGAGAACCTGGGCGCGTACCGAAGGCGGAACAAACAAACAACCAGGTGGTTCCCCACCAAGACTGGGATCGGACCTTAAGGCCCCCCACACATGAGACTCAACGTCCTACTGAACGGGAGCCACAATCTGATCAGTCAGGATAACCGGTTCCGGCATAGGGTCGTGACCAGAGCGGTCGTAAATCCGCGACAAGGCGTCAGGCTTGGTGTTTTTAGACCCCGGGCGGTAGGTTAACGTAAAGTTAAAGCGATTAAAAATAACAACCACCGCGCCTGCCGGGAATTACGTCGCTTAGTCTGTTTAATGTATTGGAGATTTTTATGATCCATCCAAACCACAAACAGATGCTCAGCCCCTTCCAACCAATGGCGCTATTCCTCTAACGCCAGCTTAACGGCTAGCAACTCTCGGTCACCAATACTGTAATTCCGTTCGGCCGCCGGCAATGATCGGGAGAAGTAGGGGCACGGGTGTAGCTTATTGTCTCAAAGGAGGCGCTGGGACAAAATGGCCCCCACCCCGACTTCAGAGGCATCTACCTCCACAACGAACGGGAGGGAGGGATCGGGCAAGACAAGAATGGGCTCTGAGCTAAAACGTTTCTTTAACTCCTGAAAAGCAGCCTCAGCTGCTGGGGACCAATCAAACGGCGAGGAGGAATTCTTCTTGGTAAGCGCAATAATGGGGGCGGCTACTGCGCTAAAATCACGGATAAACCTCCTATAAAAATTGGCAAACCCCAAAAACTGTTGCACCTCCTTAACGTTTTGAGGGGCAGGCTAATTCCTGACTGCTGCCACCTTAACAGGGTCCATATGGACCGACCCCTCCAACACAATGAAACTAAGAAACGAGACAGTCTTAGCGTGAAAAACACATTTCTCAGCCTTGACAAAAAGCTTGGCATTAAGGAGGGCCTCAAGTACACGTCTGATGTGTTTTTATGCTCTGAGAGCGTTGAAGAAAAAATCAGAATGTCGTCAAGATAAACGAAGATGAATTTCTCCAACATATCTTGGAGGACGTCATTAACGAGTGCTTGAAACATCGAGGGGGCGTTAACCAATCCAAACGGCATGACCAAATATTCCCAGTACCCGTCATGCGTATTAAATGCTGTTTTCCATTCGTCCCCTCCCGAATGAGAACTAAGTTATAAGCATTTTGGAGATCTAGCTTGGTAAAAGATGACACCTCCTGCAGACGTTCAAACATGGAATTCATCAATGGAAGGGGGTATCGGTTTTTAATGGTGATCTTATTCAAACCCCTATAATCAATACAGGGTCTCAGACCGCCGTCTTTTTTTCCCACAAAAAAAACCCCCGCTCCGGCAGGATACGTGGATGGCCGAATAAAACCATTAGCTAGAGTCTCCTGAATATATTCTTGCATGGCCTTACGCTCAGGCCTTGACAGCGAGTATAGCGAACCCCTAGGAGGAGTAGTACTAGGGTGGAGATTGATCTCGCAATCGTACGGGCGATGAGGAGGTAAAGTCGAGGCTCGGTGTTTGCTAAAAACCTCGGCGAGATCAGCATAATCACTAGGAACGTTAGGAGGCAGATCAAAATTCAAAGCAGCCCCCAAACTCTCCACTTGTTCAGGACTCGCCATATCCATGACCGAATCACAGTCAAATCACAATCATCCTCTGGCTGCTACCAGTCAAATTGAGGATCCCACTCCAACCCCTCCTCCGCCTCCTCTTCCCGACTAGGAGGGCTTTATGAGACAAACTCAGCAGAATCACTCGTGGCATCCGCCTCCCCCCTAGGTTGATGCCTGGAACTACACGTCAAACTCTCCCTACAGTGGGATCTACAGTTAGCGCCCCACTGGGCAATAGGGCTAGTCTGACTACCCCAACGGATATGAGGCTTATGTTTCCATAACCACGAGTGCCCTAACACAACAGGAAAAACAGGGGAACAAATAATAAAAAATCGGACCTCCTCAGAATGGCAACCGAAGGGAATGAACATGGTTAGTGCTTCAGAGATCTCAGTTTTAATTCCTGAACCTAGTGGGCGACCGTCCAAAGATTTAACTGTGTGTGAGTGTAGCAGAGGGCGTATAGGAATAGAATGCCTCTCAGCCCACTCCGCATCCATAAAACAATCCATGGTCCCCGAGTCCAAAAAAACCTCCACAGGAATTATCTGTCTACCCACAGTTAATTCTGCAGGAATCAAGGTTCGGAAGGGAGTTTGGGTCTGTCCCTCTAGCTCCCCCCATACAGCTAGAGGGACTTCCCGTATCCCTTAAGATCAGGGCAGTGTGGGCGAATATGTCCCGGTTTGTAGCGGTTCTAGCAGATAATTGGTTTACAAACAGGCTTAGGAGCCCGGCTCACATATGAGCCATCGACCTGCATAGGTTCCCCAGGAGAGGAAATTTCAGTGGACGGAATAGGAGCCATATGCATACGACGAGGAAGATTAGCCCCGTTGTCAGCGAGAGCTAAAGCAGTACGTTTTTCTCTGTTGCGTTCACAAATTTGATTATCTATTCGCACAGCAGTGCGAACCAACGAATCCAGAGAAGTACAGGGTTCTAATGTAGCCAGAGCGTCCTTCACCTCCTCCGCCAAGGCATGAACAAAAACAGTCATTAGAGGCGCCTCTGGCCAGCCTGTTTCTGTAGCTAGAGAGCGAAAGGCTATGGAAAACTCAGCAACGCTCTCGGAACCCTGCCTAAGATGCATTAGACGCGTAGCCGCGTCTTGCCCACACACATCTTGATCAAACACTGACACCATCTCCCTAACGAGAGTCTCCGCTGAACTCATTAGATCGAATAAGTGAATTAGATCGAATAAGTGGCCCGACCCAAGTAAGAGCTGTGTCAGTCAACAGAGATAAAATAAATGAAACCCGAGACTCTGCATTTACAAATCGCGAAGGCTGAGCTTTGCAAAATATTTCACACTGGGCGATGAAGTATTTACATTTCCCTGCCTCGCCTCCATATCGTGGGGGTAGCTGGAGCTTAGGCTCACGGGGGGAGTGTACTGTTTGTGCAACATTCTGTGTAATTTTAGTGGACAAGGCTCGAATACTCTCAGTGAGACTAAACAGGACGCTCTCCTGTTTTTGTAAAGCCTCATCCTGATGGCGGACTCGCTCCGCTAACTCAGCCTGTCGACTGTTCAGGGTAGACAAGCCCTTGCCATAGCCCGAGAGTGTGGCTTGCTGATTAGCCAAAACTTTCTCTAACGTAGCCGCGGCTGACGACTCCATGTTCGGCTAGAGTGTACTGTAATGGGCGGTGATAGGACGCCAGGTGCCGCGACCAGTGAGAGAAAGGACTGAGAGCAGCCCAGATAAGAGACAAACATAAAAGAGGTTGTTATGGCCCCAATTTGTTATGGCGTCAATTTGTTATGACGTCACGGACAACAAGGGATGACAGACAAAATTCTTAAACTTCAACAGATTTAATTAAACAAACAGAACTAATCTACTCTCTACCCTACTGACCAAGATTGAAATCAAATAAAAAATGAGATATTTACATTTCCTTTGTAATGGAGATGGGCTGCTATGTTGCAATGTCCTAGGACAGGAAAATGCTCCAACACAGGCAAAAATCCACAAAAAGCTTCATAGGTCTTGAAAAGAGTGACAGGTCTGGTCAAATGTATCCTTCCACTATTTCTCCTTGCAATGTCTCCTACTACTCTTTCACTCTCTCAATTTTTCTCCTTATATACTCTTGTCCAGCCCCCTCTGAGGCATGCCCGGGACATGCCCAAACCTAGCTTTAGATTGCTTAACAAAAAAAAAAATGTCAATATTGCCATCTAGTGGCTTTTTACCACATTACAAGGTACACACCTCCGGTGAAAGCTCGCGCTTCCAAGGACGAATAAAAGTCCGCAACACGGAAGCAGTGCGAGAGAGAATAAACAACAAGAGAGAAGAGAGAAATTTTCTAAAAGAAGCAATTCCTAACAATAAATGGAATATAACAAATCACTAGGAAATCTGACTAGAGATTTTTGCTGGCCGAAGTGCTAGAAACAAACAGACACTCTAGCGATAGGCGTGGCAAACCCCCGGCCATATATATAGAGTTCGGAAAACTCCGCCCCAACTCAATCAGCCAGCTGGGCCAGGAATTCGATGGAAAAGAAATCTGATATTGTCCCAGACGATAGAACAAAGAAAGGTCCAACAAACAAACGCACGCCTAAACCATGACAATACTGACCTTTGCTGCCAGGAATAATTTTTTACTCTTCTGGACCAAGAGTGTTGCTCCAACAAAAGAAATGATGGAGGGGCGCCCCGGTGGCTCAGCGGTCTAAGCGCGCGTACCATAAAGGCTGAGTCCTTCCCGCAGCGACCTGGGTTCGATTCCGTCTCGGGTCATTTGCTGCATGTCTTCCCCCATTCTTCTCCCCAACCTTCCTGTCTCTCTACACTGTATAACTCCAAAATAAAGGAAAAAATCCCCCAAAAAAATCATGGCATAATATTATCATGGACTGCATTCCCTGCGAATACTTCACATGTATGTTACACTCTAAAATGGGCGCTCTCTATAAAGTCTGGGACCTATAATTACAGTATATTGGGCCCACACTGTCGTCCTCCTTGCTACGTGGATTTCCTGTATCGGCCTAGCCTGTCTATGTAACTCTCTAGTGAATGTAGTGAATACATAGGCTAACCATTGTCCCCGAACAGCCACCCCTCCAGGAGGGATCTTCTGGAGAACAGCAGGAATGACAGAGTTTGCCAATATCAAGTGTAATGTGAAAAAAAAAAGCCACTAGATGGCAGTATTGACATTTTTTTTGTTAAGCCCAGTCTGGAGCTAGTTTTGGGGCATGTCCTGGGCATGCCTCAGAGGGGAATGTCCCAGAGAATGGGAGGGGGCTGGCAAAGAGTGTATAAGGAGAAAAATTGAGAGCGTAGGTAGTAGGAGAAATTGCAAGGAGAAATTGTGGAAGGATACATTTGACCAGACCTGTCACTCTTTTCAAGACCCGTGAAGCTCTTTTTGTGGATTTTTGCCTGTGTTGGAGCATTTTCCTGTCCCAGGACATCGCAACATAGCAGCGCCATCTCAATTACCAAGGGACTGTAAATATCTCATTTTTTTTTTATTTCAATCTTGGTCAGTAGATGTAGATTGTAGATTAGTTCAAAGTGTGTGTTTAATTAAATCTGTTAAAGTTTCAAAATTTTGTCTGTCATCCCTTGCTGTCCGCGACACCATAACACAAGGAATCGGGCTTTATCCAGAAAAATTTCCGACACCTTCATGCATCACTGGATGCATTCGATCCAGATCCACCAATATCAAATTAAATCAGTACTTTTTCAGCTTACCTTGACGTTTGGGTACCCAGAGAAACATTTGGGTCTGTAAACACGTCAAGTGTACATCCAGTCAAGAAAATTTAGACTTTAATTTCTAGTGCTGCTATATGTGGTGATAGCAAATGTTATGTATGAGTATTTTATGTAAAGCACTGTATATCATTTGTAAATGGAGATTTGTTACATGCTGTTTTTGCTGCCTTGCTGGTCAGCTATTTATTTTGTTCATCAACACCATCTGGTGGTGTGTCTGAAGCAAAACATGATCTGATGTAATATCACTTCTTTGTAATAGACTAGTGCTTTCTAGAAGCTTCTGGCATCTTCTGCCTGGAGGGGGCGGGATTACCCAGGAATCCTGTAGATCTTTCCAGAATGTTGCTAGTATATATAAATGCTGTGATTTTGGTCAGTCGGGGCAGAGTTTTTGTTTTGGCAACAGAGTTACATAGTGGCATTAGAGTGTTATTTTAAGATTAAACAGTGGATTATTTGTAGAGTTTTTTTTTTTTATCAGTGAAGAATAAATTTGTTTAAGTTGTCATTGCTGGTTTTCTTTGTTGTGATTTTTAAGTCATAACAAATTGGAGGTTCCACCGTGATAAACCATTCATTGGATCAACGATTGGATTCACCAAAGATTTAAGCTGATCTATCATTTTTAAATCTTGTGACTATTTGAAAAACCAGCAATCATGACTTTTGATGTTGAAAATTTTTTTGAAAACTCCAACCCAGGAATCAATTGTGCTGGCAAAGAAGAAGGCCTTGCTGCAAATAGCCTCAACCCTTGGATTATCTGATGTGAAATCATCAATGAAGAAACAAGAAATGTTGAACATTTTGGTTCAACATTTCATCGATGAAGATATCTTTGGGGAAGAAGCAGCAGAATTAATTAAAGATGTGGAAGTGCCTGCAACAGAGCTGCAAAAACTTGAGATTCAGCTACGCCAAAAACAACTAGAGCTGGAAGAAAGAAGGTTGGAGAAAGAACTGGAAGAGAGAAGGTTGGAGAGGGAGAAAGAACTGTAAAAGAGAAGGTTGGAAAGGGAGAGAGAACTGGAAGAAAGAAGGTTGGAGAAGGAGAGAGAACTGGAAGAAAGAAAGATGCACTTGCAGTACGAATTGGAAATGAAGAAAATAGAAGCAGGTACTGTTACAAAATCTTTTGGACTTTCTGATCATTTTGATGTGGTTAAACACATCAGACTTGTTCCTCCCTTCCTAGAAAATGATGTAGACTAATACTTTACCCATTTCGAAAAAATTGCTGAAAATTTGAAATGGCCAAAAGAGCATTGGACAATGATGTTGCAAAGCGTTATTACTGATAAAGCTAGGAAAATCTATAACCAGTTATCTGTCCAACAGTGTTCTGATTATGATTTTGTCAAATCTGCCATTCTGAAGGGTTATGAATTGGTCCCCGAGGCTTACAGGCAAAAATTTAGGAATTCTCGCAAGGAAGCCAGTCAAACTCATGTTGAATTTGGCAGGTTGAAGGAACAGTTTTTTGATCAGTGGTGTAATTCCATGAAAGCTGAGAAAGATTTTGACAGAACGAGGCAACTTATTCTGGTTGAGGAATACAAAAGGTGTATCCAGCCTGATATGAAGACTTTCCTTGAGGAGAAACAAGCCAATACTTTGCAAGATGTTTCCATCCTAGCTGATAGTTATGCATTGACTCATAAGTCTTCTTTTGTCCAAAAATCCACTTTTTCTTAATTTCAAGGCAAGTCTCAGTCCAAGACTTCTTATAATAACACTTCTAATGATTCTAAGGCCACTTCTGAGAGGAAACCTTCCAGTGAGAAGCAATCCTCTGATTCTTTACCTTCTGTGTCTTGCCAATACTGCAAAAAGCAAGGTCACCTTATTTCTGAGTGTTATGCTCTCAAGAAAAAACAACGACGAGAAGAAACCAAGCCAAGTGCTTTCACTAAGAGAGAATCTCTTATATCAATGGTCAGTTCGCCTGATCTTCTACCTTCTGTGTCTGATTCTGTTATGGAGGGTTTTTAGCCATTCATTACCGATGGTTTTGTCTCCCTTTCACATGATTTTTCCTCATCTGCTCCTGTTCGAATTCTAAGGGATACTGGGTCTTCCCAATCTCTTATTCCTGCAGATATTCTGCCTTTTTCAGACAAGTTGTCTACTCAGGCTAATGTCCTTATTCAAGGAGTAGAATGTGGTTTTACAAGTGTACCTCTCCATAATGTTCATCTCAAATCAGACTTAGTCTCTGGACCTGTTACTGTTGGTGTTAGGTCTTCTCTTCCTTTCAAAGGTGTTCATTTGCTTCTTGGTAATGATCTTGCTGGGGATAAGGTTGTGCCCTACCTTGTTGTAACTGACACTCCTTTGATTGATCAAGAATCTGACTCTTTAGAGGAGGAAATTCCAGACCTCTATCCTTCATGTGCAGTTACTCGTTCTATGGCCAAAAAGGCTATTCAAGATGATGCTGACCTGGACTTCAACCTGGCTGACACTTTCATTGGGCAGTCTTTTCATCAGGAACCTTCCAGTCCTGAGATGTCTGGGAAATCTATAGACTTGTCCTTGTCAGGTCATTCTAATGACATTCTGTCTGGGAAAAAACTTATTCAGGAGCAACAACAAGCTCGTGATCTAGCGCATCTTCTACCACAGGCTGCAAGTGAACAAGAGGCTACTCAAGTTCCTGTCTGTTTTTACAACAAAAATGGTGTGCTTATGAGAAAGTGGCGTCCACCTGATGTTTCTGCAGATGAAGAGTGGATGATCACCCATCAAATTGTTCTTCCAAAGTCTTATCGTCAAGAAACTCTTAGTCTGGCCCATGACAATCCTATGTCAGGTCATTTGGGTATCAAGAAGACCCTTCAACGTGTCAGGAACCACTTCTTCTGGCCTTCCATGAGGTCCGATGTACAGGAGTACTGCAAATCCTGTCATACTTGTCAAATTGTTGGGAAGCCGAACCAGAATATTCCAAAGGCTCGACTTAAGCCCATTCCCGCTTTTGAAGAACCTTTCAGTCGGATCATCATTGACTGTGTTGGACCATTGCCGAAGACTAGGTCTGGTTGTGAGTACTTACTGACTATTATGTGTGCTTCCACTCGGTTTCCTGAGGCAATTCCACTTCGTAATATCAAGGCGAAGACTATCATCAAGGCTCTTACCAAGTTTTTCTGCTTTGTTGGTCTTCCTAAGTCTATTCAGTCTGATCAAGGGTCAAATTTCATGTCTGGCATATTTCAACAAGTTATGCATGAGCTTGGTATTAAACAATACAGGTCATCAGCTTACCATCCTGAGAGTCAAGGTGCTTTGGAGAGGTTCCATCAAACCTTGAAGAACATGATGAGGACCTACTGCCTTGACACAGAGAAAGACTGGGATGAAGGTGTCCATCTTCTTCTGTTTGCTGCCCTGAAGCTGTTCAGGAGTCTCTTGGGTTCAGTCCTTTTGAGCTTGTTTTTGGGCATACGGTCCATGGACCTCTGAAGCTTCTGAAGGAAAAGTTGCTGGCAGAAGATGATGTCCCAATGAATTTGCTTCAGTATATCTCTGACTTCCGTAATCATCTCTCTAAGGCTTGTGACTTTGCTAAGTCTAATATCAAAGAGGTTCAGGGCAAAATGAAAGCCAGATATGACCTTCATTCCCGAGATAAAAGTTTTAAAACTGGTGACAAAGTCCTTGCACTTTTGCCAGTTTCTGGAAACCCTCTAAGAGCCCGATATCTCGGCCCTTACACTGTCCTCAAAAAGGTCAGTGATCTAAATTACATAATTTTAACCCCTGGAAGGAGGAAACAAAAACAAATGTGTCACATCAACATGCTGAAAGAATACATTGACAGAGACACTCAGCAAAAGCCAGTCAATGTGGTAAATACAATTGAACTGGAAAATTCTGAAGAAGATTGTGACTGCCCCTTGGAAAATGAACCTGGTCCAGCCAAACTTGAAAATTCAGACATTCTTCAAAATATTGACAGCAAGTTGTCCCACCTGGACCCTTTTCAACAACAACAGCTAAAGCAGCTCATATTTGAATGTAGTCACATATTCCCTGTCATTCCATTGAGGACTGATATGGTTTACCATGATGTCATCCTACAAGATGATGCCAAGCTGACTATCAACCTTGTTAAAAGTGACTTTTGTAAAGCTACAGTTGTTTACTTAGGTTATATTGTAGAACAGGGTCAAGTCAAACCAATTGATGCGAAAGTAAAAGTTATCACTGAATTTCCTGAGCCTACAACTAAAAGACAGCTACTGAGATTTCTAGGGATGGCTGGCTACTACAGAAAATTCTGTAAAAATTTCTCCATCATTTCTGAACCTTTGACAAATTTACTGAAGAAAAATACAAAATTTGTTTAGGATGAAAAATATCAAAATTCATTTGACCAACTGAAAGCTATCCTCAAAAATGCACCAGTTCTCTTATCTCTTAATTTCAAAAAGGAGTTCAAGTTGGCTGTTGATGCCAGTGATATTGGTGCAGGCGCAGTTTTACTGCAAGAAGACACTGATGGAGTAGATCATCCTGTTTGTTACTTTTCCAAAAAGTTTGATAAACATCAGAAAAACTATTCAACAATTGAAAAAGAATGTTTGGCACTTGTTTTGGCTTTACAACATTTTGAAGTCTATTTGACTTGTTCAGCTACTTCCATCAAGGTCTTCAGTGATCACAATCCCCTCACATTCTTGCATAAGATCAAAAACAAGAATCAAAGATTACTGAGATGGAGTTTGCTTTTGCAGGAGTATGATTTGGATATTTCTCACATCAGGGGAAAAGAAAGTGCATCTGGAATAGCACTTTCACACATGTAAATTTTACTTCTCTATTTGATTGTGAAAAATGTAAATTTTACTTTTCTATATGATTGTGAAAATTGCACTGGTTGTTTTGTATATGATTGTTATAATGATCAATGATACTTTTTGTGTAAAGTTCAAGTTTATACTGATTATAAAACTATGTTAATTTTAACAAAAGAAAGCTTTTAGCAAACCTTTCTTTTCTTAAAGAGGGGAGGTGTTATGTATGAGTATTTTATGTAAAGCACTGTATGTCATTTGTAAATGGAGACTTGTTACATGCTGTTTTTGCTGCCTTGTTGGTCAGCTATTTATTTTGTTCATCAGCACCCTCTGGAGGTGTGTCTGTAGCAAAACATGATCTGATGTAATATCACTGCTTTGTAATAGACTAGTGCTTTCTAGAAGCTTCTGGCATCTTCTGCCTGGAGGGGGCGATTGGGGATTACCCAGGAATCCTGTAGATCTTTCCAGAATGTTGCTAGTATATATAAATGCTGTGATTTTGGTCAGTAGAGGCAGAGTTTTTGTTTTGGCAACAGAGTTACATAGTGGCATTAGAGTGTTATTTTAAGATTAAACAGTGGATTATTTGTAGAGGTTTTTTTTTATCAGTGAAGAATAAATTTGTTTAAGTTGTCATTGCTGGTTTTCTTTGTTGTGATTTTTAAGTCATAACACAAATAACGGCGGTAGCCATAAAACTGATGACACACCGAGTTGCTACGGCAGGCCCAGTGTATGCATTCACGATATTAAATATTCATATAAAATTCAAACCCACCTTCCCACAAATGAAACCGCCCATAATGTCTTTTTGCCTCCTTTTAAAATTGTTCTGGCAAATAAAAAGCCGAAAAAAGTAGAGGTTGGATATCGAACTCTTTCCCGTTTGTGTACTAGCCGCGGTATAGCAAAGCAAACTCACTGCATATCTGCGTTCCTGCTGGCAAACGGTTAATTTTACTAACGTTAAACTTTGGTGGTAACGTTTTCATTTCAATAACAGAACTGATTAAATTCGCTTCAGGTTGAGTTTTGCCTCATTCATTTATTGGATTCCCATTAGTGATGTTTCACATTAACTTACCTCCAGGAGCTGCAACAGCCGGGAACTAGGGCGTGATCTGCTGGAAGCTGCGTCACTCTCTTCGCATCCGCTGGGAAAATCTCGCTAAAAGACTCTTCTTTGGGTTGGTGAATGACTGTCCTTCGTCTGCTCTTTTGCAGCATCGTAATCTTGCTGATTTTGATACAGCGCCACCACCACTACCAGTGGTTGCGTGCTGCAATTACAGTTATAATT
The DNA here is from genome assembly GCA_029692085.1 of Gymnothorax javanicus. Lineage (NCBI taxonomy): Eukaryota > Metazoa > Chordata > Actinopteri > Anguilliformes > Muraenidae > Gymnothorax > Gymnothorax javanicus. Next base: position 42,816,050 of record CM056195.1, read on the forward strand.
GACAGATATGACAGATACTTTCAGTGAGAGTGTTTACATGGACTTGAGTATCCCGGTTATGAGGCTTATCCCTGTTATGAGATCCCATAAAAACACCGAGCATTATACCGTGAGCTGGTGGCGGTAAGAATTTTGGCGGTGGCAGCTCCCACCAAATTCTCTATGCAGGAAAAACCCTGCGTTGGTCAATAGTGTGATCGCTTTTTTCAGCCTCAAGATAGCAATGCGCCTGACGACACCTCATTTTATGAACAACACACCCATGGGCACTCAATTTGGCGCAAATGAATTGACTATTTATGCAGTTAGAACGCTGGATGGGAAAATGGTATTTTCATCAGTCATAAAATAGCAAAGACAGTTGTGCTATGTTTTGTACCTCACTGCGCTGGGTGTAAGATAGAGGCCAAAGAGTTTTACTATTGAATTCTGGTTCTAAGCACATATAGCAAATTAAAATCTAGCAACTTGCAACTCAGATGAGGAGGTATATATACAAATCACTGATAACAATGGGTGAGAACAATGATACAAGACACAGCCAAGGATAAGGAAGCACGCAAGATGCAAACCAATCAAAGGAGACATTACTTCTTATAAGTTACTGAATGGGAGGAGAAACAGAAGGCAATTCATAAGAAGGTTGTGGCACTTATGTGAACATCCCAACAAATGTTTTGGCACCTCATTGATGTTGCTTCTTAAAAGTCCAAATAGGCTTAAACACTGGAATTGCCACTTGCCGCTATATTAAGTATTTGGAGTCACGTGCTTTATCAGATTGTTCCTTGTGAAAATCATCTCCACATTATCCCACAACAGGCAGTGGGGTTGGTTCCAAGCCGGAGCCCATAATGTGTGTTGAGTGAGGGACACATATCATATCTTCAGTGATCACCAGAGCTCAAAGTAAAGCGTGCCTATAGCTTTTGGTTTTACTCAACAGAGTACCAGAAATGTTTCCTGTGTACCTCATGAATGCTCATGAATCATTGCAATATGCTCTGTAGTGCTAGAAATCCATCTTCATTTCAGTTAAATCTTACTGAAGGTGCAGCGATGCAAGCTGACTCACAGTGATTGGTAAATCTTACAGCAAGCGCAGTTGTGGACAATAACTTCATATTTTCTTTACTCAGTTATTGTTCTGAAGTACCCTAAGGGTAATTTAGCAGAGCACTTATGTTTTAGGCAAATTTTTAATTTCTCTGCACTTCTGTACATTTCACACAAAAAATCCTGTTCTTTGTTAAATCACAATGAAGGCATGAATAATATTAAGCATGGAAACAGCCTTTTTTTTCAAACAAGGAATGCCTATTTGGCCCCAGACCTGTTTTACTGGCGAATATAAAGTACCCTTGCAACATTTGAATCCAGTGAATGAGATGGCAGTGGAGGGACACCCCTGACCATAATTTAATATTTTTTGAGGTTTGAGCTGTCAAAAGTGTGATAAAATAATACTGCTTGTCAATACACTAGAGCAGAGTGTGTTATGATGTTACAGGATTTACACTTGGGGCATCACATTCCCAACCTGCAGCAGTGCCATTAAACCACAGGAGGGGGCAGTTATGCTGGCAGGAATTAGACTCAGAGACTAATGCGGAATATGGCAAAAGCAATACTAGCAAAAGCAACAATAATTATAATAATAATGATTATTATTATTATTATTATTATTATTATTATTATTATTCCACCTAATGATATACTCCCTTCTCCTCTGACAATTTTACAGATATTGACTCCAATCCTCGTTTTATGGATTTGTCTTGCTCCTGTGCAGCGCCTGTATTTTGTTTTTTTTAAACATTATGTTATTATCATGTTATTTTTTTTTTTTTTAATCTGTTATCAGCTTTAATGCCAATTGTATACATTGCTGAGTTTGAAACTGTTTTGTGGTGGACACGAAAACTGTTGCCATGACTTCTGAGTCTGTTGGGAGCACTATACATTTTCTGAAGGAACTGCACTTTCTTGTTGATACACCAGCCTTACAGAATTACAGTTACTGAAGCACAACACTTGCATAAGTAAGCCACAATGCACTGCAGCTACTTTTAACAGTGCATATTTACACTTAACCTAAACTCACTCCTAACACTTACTCCATTGATTGAAAGTGCACAGACCTATGTCATTCTTATGTTTAATATGCATGATAGTTATCAAACACCGAGTACTAAAAAAAGAACAAATTTCCAGTGGCAACTGCTGAGGTTAACATAGGGTGAGCACAAAAATTCCTTTAACAACTGATTAGTCTGAAGTCTGAAATAGAATTCTACCCCGCCACCGTCACTTCTTGACTACCACTTGTACTGTTCATGGGAGGGAGGGGAGCTTGTGAGGCTCATGAGCGGGACATGGGTGTAGGAGCCTACAGTGACCTCAAGCTGTTTTCTCTCTCCTTATACAATGCAGGACATCTCTTCACCAGGTGTCCTAGCTGGCCACATCCTGAGTCGAGGTGGGTCTGAGCCTGCTGTTGCCTACCCAGAGGCACGGAAACCCCAAGATCATTTCTGTAAGCACCTTCAGCCATGGTGGCCTCTGTGATGCCATTTAAATTTTTTAATGCAGGGGCGCCCCGGTGGCTCGTTAGTCTAAGCGCGCGTTCCATAAAGGCTGTGTCCTTCCCGCAGCGACCTGGGTTCGAATCCGGCTCGGGTCATTTGCTGCATGTCTTCCCCCATTCTTCTCCGCAACTTTCCTGTCTCTCTATACTGTATAACTATCAAATAAAGGAAAAATTCCCAAAAAAAAAAAAAAAAAAAATCTTTAAATTTTTTAAGGCAGTCTCAACACAATATCCCCCTCCAGAGCCAACTCCAGAGCCCGAGGCAAGGAGCGCAGATGTGCCAGGTGTGTAAGCATGAACAGCTCTACTAAGGAAAGAGCCTAGATGAACTGGTTTTGCACCAGTTCTCTCTGCACAGACAGTGGAATATGGGCAAAAGCTCACCTCACCAAACTTTCAATATCGTTTGTAAGTAGTCCCTCCTCCAGTCTTTGTCGGCTATGCAGCTTAAACTGAAGAAGCTTTGAACTAAAATGCTGCCCAAAATGTCTCTCCAGCGTGCCCAGCAATGCACTGTAATCAGCCTTTCGTTAAGGTCAAGCAACAGCAGGCATGACAGTGCATCATCTATCGAACAAAAGGCTAGCGGAGGGTTTTCTGTTCATTTGACCAAACAATGGCCTGTGCCAAAAATACAGACTGCCCATGGAAAGCCTCCCAGCCCGATTTAGGAGAATATTTTGATGTCTTGATGTCTACAGGCTTACGTGTCCTTTTTGGTGCAGATATCTGTGTTGTGCTTTGATTGCGAGGAAGGGTATGTATAAAACTGGATGAAATTCCTGCACGGTTTGGAAAATTTTTTTTTACAAAACCTTAAAATTAAAGCTGAAGGTCTAAACTTCAAACACAATATGCAAATCCATTATGGTGGCATACAGAGCCAAATTGATGAAAATTGTTTCACAGTCCAAATACTTATGAACGTGCCTGTATTTCACATTTTTCTCTTTGGATGTCTGTGCTGAGATTGTGGTGAAAAAGTTTTATTATAGCTGAGCTTCATCATTCACGCAAATCTTGGGCAAATACATGGATTGCATGCTTTCCACTAGATGTAATGCTCCTCCACTTGGTTGTTTTCCACTTATTCATTTAGCTGTCGCAGAAAGTAGCATTTTCAGAAGCAGCTGTACTGTACAGATAAGAGCTAGAGTCCAGGCAGGACAACCAATGTGACTGACTTGCCCAGTTAGGGTGTGAGATGCTCTGACGAAACTTGCTCCTGATTCGTCCACAAAATATTTCTCACGTGTCCAAATGGTAAACTAGTTTAACGAAAGGGCACAGTGAGATGTCAGACAAAAAAAAAAAAAGGCACACATTGAGAGTGTGCATTTTCTTGTGGGAAAAATTATTTCACTTTTTTGAACATTGCATTTTGTATGATATTATGTTTTGTATGGTAAAGTCACCATTGATCTCAGTGACTCTCTCTGGGGCCAAATGCAGTAACAGTTGTGAGCAATGTCGATCATAAAGATCCAGGGGGGAAATACCAGGGGTGTTGGGGTTGCAGTTGCACCTGGTCCTGCTTGTGATGGGGGCGTGTTGACAAGTAAGCATGTGACTGCGGCGAAATTAGCATCACTGTAATCATTATGGATACTAATAATATTCATGATCATATTGCGATCAGAAAACAGCATCTGCATTTTTTCATCGTAGCATTTCTTGCTTTATAAACAGCACCAAGGTCAAACAAACCTCTTTTATGATGACAAATATTTTAAAATAATAATTTTTAAATTTTAATAATAATATTATTATTAAAATTGACAGTGGTTACAATGCATGTTTTCCTCTAATATTATGGCAAATATCCTTCCTCTTTCTTTTCTAATGAGGAGATTTAGGGGAAATATAATGACCAATAAAATGTCCAAGTATGATTTTTTTGGTTTGCTAGCCTTTCTGTGTGACACCATGAAAGAACAAACACAAGAATTTGAGCAGAAAAAGAGATAAGAAAAGATATGCGGAGTCCGAGTAAAACTGCCTAAATGAGATTCTTATTTTTTATCTTTGCATGGGATGTGCAACAATAGGACAGCTGACGAACAAGGGATGGCAACTGCCAGTTGGTAAACTAATGTTTACCCTAACTAGCCGCGATGCCATCCAGCTAGCTAAGCCCGTAGTCTGTGCAGCTGTTATTTTGTGGCTGGCTTTACTTGCATTAGACCGTGGTAAGTTCATCAGCAAGCTAACTGTGAAGCAATGAATTATATTGATAGTATGTTGTATTATTAACTAAAATTCTATCGTGTACTCAAATGATAAATTGTTAAATTATTTATCAATTGTACAACATTGTACGACTGGACAAGTTCATGATAAATGTTAAGTGTCATTGCATGGTACTCTCTTGGAGTACCACTTCTTCTGCGTGTTTTAGAGCTCTGCCTGCTCCAGCATAGGTAAACCTAATGATCAGTTGGTCACGCGTGAAGATGCTTGATAATGAGTGAATCATGAGAATCATCTGTGCTACCAGGGAGAGATCTAAAACATGCAGGAGAGATGGTACTCAAGGAGAGGTTTCAGAAGCACTGATCTCCATCATTTGTGATTTTTGACAGCAATGCCAAAAATTATACTGTACCAGAAATTATATCAGTCATCTTTATATTGCCGTGAAAGACTCATCTTGATACTTTGCGAAAATGATCGTCCCAAGCTGAAAGCTTCTTATTACAGCTTCTACACTTGGTATCGTGCGGCCCAGTATCCATAACCATGCACGCTAAAATAACATTTCGCAGCTTTACTAGACCTGAAGTGACTCAGCCACTGAATTATCCCATAAATGGGGCGACTGCAACATCAGGGTTTTTTTTTTTTTTTGTATTGACTATTGCTCGAATTTAGCCCTGCTCAGTTCAATTCTTTTCCCTTTGATGGCCAACAATGTTCTTTTTACACTTTGCCGGACCCGCCTCGAGTCAAATTTGTGGAGGAGGCTGGCTGTATTTGAAAGCTGGGCTTTGACAGGTTGAGGCCAGGCCCATGCAGCACATGCTGTAGAGTGAGGAGCCAATCAGAGTTGACGTTATATATGGCCCATTTCATGCAATTATGTTTAGCTCTGGGGAGAATCTACAGAGAACTGAGAGTTTAGTGGTGAAAACCGTATGGACATTAGTTGAGGAACAGAGTTATGCTGGTTTGAAGTTTTGTAGACAAACATTGTTTAGATTCATGATTTTTTTCTCATGACAGCTCAATATAAAACTGCATTTTTTCAATAAGTTAGGTGGCAATCTATCAAAACCTGCTTTCCTATGAATAAAATAGTTAATAGAGATGTCAAATCAGCAAAAAAATAAAAATGGATATTTTTTTCAGATTTTTCATGATTTTAAGGTAGATGGCCCCATTAAGATGCAGAAACTAACCGGATTGGATCAGGAGTGTATTTTGTGAATCAGTCGGCTTGAGAGGGCCTGAAAATAATTCTTGCTCCCGGGCATATCATCATATGCACCTGTCATGGAAAAGATCAGCATAGAAACTTAAAAAATGGAGCTCAGTTCTAGCTGCTCCATGTGGATGCAAACTGTCACATCAAAGTCTACCACTTCTGCTCATTTTTGTCTTTCATTATAAAGACACAAAATGAATGTCCTTGACTGCCCTACTTTGGTCTGTTGTTGGCCACTGAGAAGTCTCTGATATCTTTGAACCAGGGTTAAAACAAAGATTGGGCTTTCACTGGCAGCGGGTCTACCTTCAAATCCACTGTGGGGCGTGTAAAGTTGAAAATTTGCTTATTGAGAAAAGCTGAGGCATATTTGGTTAATGCAACAAATTCAGGGGAATTTATTTGAATGAGTTAAAGAATAATTAAATTGAAGGGTTGATTTCCAGAAGTGCGCAAGTCCGTTTTCGTCTTTTTAGAGAAACAAGATTTTAAGAATTTCACAACTTGTGGAGATCAAGTTACATGTGTTAAGCTGATGTAAACGTAATGGAATATCAGAAAAGAAGTCGTAAAACATATTAGGAGACCTTCTAGCTTCTGTCTTGATTCTTGGTCCAGATATTTCAAACACAAGTCTGCGGACTTTTAGAAGCAAATGCCTCGAAATAACAAAAATTGAACTCGATTGAAAAATTTGACAGCATTAAATTTTATTATTTCAGAGTACGAAAACAGAGCAAAACACACCACTTTTTTTTTTTTAATGAAAACAAACAGCAAATATAGTCATACCAGTATGCTATAGTTATGGATGTCAAAAAGCTTCTTTAACAAAATGAATGGAAGATAAATACTGTGAAATGGAAGGTAAATGCAGCTGAACAAAGGTCACAATAAAAACCAATCTCTATAAATTATGAATGGGCAGTTCCACCATCCAAACAGGTTTAAAGACTTCATTTGTCGTCGACAGAGATGTGGCATGGTAATTAGAAAGTTCAGCCAAAGAATAGGCAGCTAAAAAAAAGATTACTTTTTTCCAGGCTTCTTTTTCACTTGTTTTTAGCCCATATTTCTGGCTGCCTGGGTTAGCCTCTCGGGGAATTTCCAATTCACTGCTCATTTTATATTTTACTTGAGTGCTTCTTGGCCAAAATTAGCTTATGTGGCTAATTCCTAATCAGAAAGAATGGATTTGTAGTGTTATTAGATTTTTAATGAATATGTACTTGAGCACTTATGGAAGTAACCCCTTCAATTACTGGTGGAGACATGTCTTCTGTAGCCAACAGAAATATTGTGTGTTTATGAAAAAAATTACCTAATTGTTTTATCTATGCTATCAGTCTGCTGGGATGGTAAGAACGAGGGCCTTGAATAGTCTGACAGGTGCAGTCAAGTAGTTGAAGCCCACTGCATGCCCTGATATCTCCCATTAGAAGTCAGAGTGCCTACACTGGAGAAACACTTGGTCCCGGAGGGTCATCAATAAGCCCAGCTGTTGTCTTTTAATTAAAATCTCATCCCAGGTCTCACCACTGGAAAAAATGGTCACATTTTCCTTACACAGAACTCTGACAACAATAAATAACCTGGGCTTGTGTTTGTCCATTTGTTTTTTTCCATTCATTTCCTTTTTGCTAAATTATAATGTCTTGTAGCATTTGCTAATTATAAAAAAAAACAACTCCACAAACTCAGCAGTCATTTACTTTTAGCAGCAGAGAGAAAGGATGCCAAAGGACCTGACTCCAAATGCACCATTAAGCTGATGATACAAAATGTTCTGTCGCAATACACACGTTGCTGCTCAAAACAGAGTCTATCTCTCTCTCTCTCTCTCTGTCTGTCTGTCTGTCTGTTTGTCTCTCTCTCTCTCTCTCTCTCTCACACACACACACACACACATATGCTGACAGATACTCAAACCTGTTGATAAAATGAAAGGGTGTTACTGTGGGTATATTTCCTTTTGTTTAAAGCAAGAATAATTTGATTAGATCGTGAGTCTGACTAGTATTACCTAAGGAGAGAATGACTAACAGATTTTCACAGTGAAAGTATTTAGCTCTTTGAATCTTCAACCAGGAACAGGTCATTTGCCATTCAGATGTGCCATCCTGATCTGCTACCTCCATGGTCTTAGCTTCTTTGTCAACTCTACATCTACAACTGGCAGAATGAATCACAATCACCGTGAAAACTTTGATGCCAGCCTCTTAAACAGATGTCTTCAAAAATGTAAATTGGATCTCATTCAGTACAAAAGTCCAAGGACAGAGCAAAGAGCATAATGCTTTACCATGCATAAGTTGGCCTTGGGTTTGTACTTGTAATCCCTCTCTCAGCTGATCAGTGATAAATCTGATGAAAAATGTGGCCACAATCACCCTCAGTCCTCAAAACCCAGTTGTCTCCACCAATGTTCACACTTCACTATACCGCAAATGTAATAATTCATTAATTGCATTTTGAATATGAAATTTTGTTGGAATAGATGGAAAACCTATTACATTATTGAAACAAAAATGATGTTGTGAAATAAAAAAAATAACAATTGACTTCAAAAGCTTCACCAGTTACATTACATGATGCAATACAAAATATTATGAATGCTTCAGTATAAATAATGAAATTTCATGGGGTAGGCGGCTTTTTGGTATGGATTTTTTCTTTATGAAACTAATCACTTGACCAACTGGCATGATCACTGAATTCTTCTTATTAATATCACAGGTCTGTTGAGTACTCAATTGTGGACATTCTAATAGTGTGTATTTCGTTCCAATAAATGCATTCACATAAAGTAGTGGTTCCACGTGTTAGCATTTTGACACTTTGCATCAATTCACCACATTTTAATTCCAGGGTAAATTAATTAGCAGTTTAAGAGTTAATAATGGCAAAAGCAAGTAAACTGCATAGAAATGCAATTTTTGAATGAAAGCATGAAACTTGATCTTTTGCGAAGCATGTGTGTGGTAATTGTAGTGCAGGCACAATAAACAACATGCTGGTCATTATACAAAAAATAACTGCACACCTAAGTGGTGAGCACCTGTGGATTTACAAGCGCACGCGTGCACAATAGAGTTCTAATTTGAACGCATCTGCATGTATGTGCACGTCATATTAAAGCCAGTCTACTTGAGTTGAGTATGATTTAAGCTCTGATTTCCCTGAAGGAATAATTCTCATTAATAAGACCCTATAAAATCCCGATTAAGCAAATACAGCGTGGAGTTGGAATTAAGAGGCTGATAGGCTCAGATGAATTTCTCTTTGAGTTTCCACACAACGTTGTGTTTTTGTGCCGTTTTTACGGGAACAGCCGATGCATTGGACAACTGCGAGCAATGGGATGACCTAGACACTGCTGTCGTCCACAAGGATGGCCATATTGTTCTGGCGGGCATGTTCCCCATTCACTCCAAAGGAGTGGAGGAGGAACATACATATGAGCGGAGGCCACGGAGGAGGAAGTGTCGAGGGTAACCCTTTCCGATTTGTTGCAAATTCTAATGAGGGAAGATCCCTTGCACGTAGCTGTCTGAGCGTGTCAGCTGTTCTCCAGCTGGATAGCAGCATTGTACTGTCTAGACTTGTGACCGGACAAACGTTGATTAAAACTGTTCCGAGAATGGCTGAAGCATATAATTCATAAGTCATATAATGCCATGTAAATCAGCAGTACTGAATAAAATGTGATTGTGTCTCTGATTATCTCAATAATGAGTGAGGTGAACTATCCATAGGTTTAATCACCGTGTGTTCCGGTGGTCCCAAGCGATGATATTCTTCATTGAGCAGATCAACAGGAATCCCGCCCTCCTTCCCAACATCACGCTTGGCTACAGAGTGTATGACACCTGTGGGTTGGAGCAGCTTTCAGTGAGGACAGCCCTGTCTATCATCTCTCAACCTCTCAAAAGATGGGGAGAGAAGTGTGTATCTCCCAGCCTCCCTCTCATAATCGGGGACTCTGGCTCAACACTGTCCATGGCCATCTCTCGTGTGCTCAACCTTAACAGGGTCCCACTGGTGAGAACAAGCAAAATTCTATCTGTAGTGGCATGATGGATGGAGTGAAAAAATACTGGATGTTCAGGGCCTGAACTGTATAGGAAGTCTATAACTGCAGAGCTTATTTTCTTAGTCATTTGCACTATCGTAGAGAATTATGCGAAATAATGAAATATTTTCAACATCTTTTCATTAATTTTCATTCTATGAAATGCACAGTCTTGACTCATTTATGGAGTTTATGTCAGACTCAGATTTTAACAGATTTTAAAAAGGTTTAAATCTTCCTTGCTACAGGTGAGCTACTTTGCCTCTTGTGCATGTCTGAGTGACAAGCGTCAGTTCCCATATTTTTTCCGTACAATCCCAAGTGATGTGAATCAGGCTGATGCTCTTGCTCGTCTGGTGCATCGCTTTGGGTGGACCTGGGTGGGGACCATGGGGGCAGATGATGACTATGGTCGCATAGGTATTGATATGTTCACAGCTGAGGTGACCAAACTTGGCATATGTGTGGCTTTCAGGGTGATCATCCCTAAGCTGCCATCCAAAAACAAAATGCGCGAGATTGTCACGATAATACGTGACTCTACTGCTACAGTGATTGTGGCCTTTGCTATCGAAGAGGACATTCAACCTGTCATCCAAGAGATTGTCCATCAGAATGTGACAGGAAAGCAGTGGGTGGCAAGTGAAGCCTGGGTCACCTCCACCCTCATCTCCACCCAGGAGAACCTTCCTTTTCTGCATGGGACCATCGGCTTCGCTATCCGTAGAGCCAAGATGCCTGAGTTGAAACAATTTCTTGAGGATCTGAATCCACTGGCTGAGCCCTACAACCCTTTTGCCAGGGAATTCTGGGAAATGCAGTTTCAATGCTCACTGAACACAACAAAGCCAGTAGCATCTACCACTGACCCGGCTGGCTATAACAATATATGCACAGGGGAAGAGAAAATACGGGAGACAAACAGCATCTACAATGATGTGTCCCAGCTTAGGGTTACCTATACCATGCACAAGGCTGTATATGCTGTGGCCCATGCCTTACACAACATGCTAAAGTGTCAGCATGAGGGAGGAAGCCGGGGAGGGGAGAGAGCCCATACCAACAGCTGTGTTGACATACACAGACTGCAGCCATGGCAGGTGAACAAAACATGTAAAAGTGCAATTAAGCCGCCATTGGCCAATCAGGTAACAGTTGATCTTTGGCTTAACCTCTTAACTGTCGCCTGCATTTTCTCACATTTGGCCCGGACTGGTGTATCACATTTCAAATGCTCAAATGAAAGATTCAAAACTTGTTTGAAAATTCCGTAGGGCCCTAATTAGGGCCCAGTGACAGTTAACAGGTTAACCAAGGATCACATTAGAAGATAATTCAGCTGACTTTGGGCCTGATTGCTCCCTTTTGACAATCTTAAGCAGGACTGATTTTTTGAATGGTTCCATTGATTATCTTTCCCATTTCTCTAGTGGTGTGAGGCGTGTTAAGAGCATTTAACTGTATTTGACGTCACCACATCTGCTCTGAAGTCCTTCAAGGCCGCACTGATTACAAGTCAGAAATATTAAACCTTCAATATTTACAATCCAGTATTGCGTGGTGTGGGGTCCAAATCATTCAGTGAGTGTGTTTTCCTCACATTAGAGAACCAAGAAGACAATGAAATGTACAATTTTATGTTGTTACATGTGCTGTGTCTCACATCTACAGTAAACATCGATTAACATTCCAAAAATCTGTAATGTGGTCCACACTTAAGCAGTAAACTTAGCAATCACCAATTAACAAGAAGCCTGTTGGGTATATTTAGATCTGGACTGGGCAATACCATGCAGAATTTGGAGTGAGCTGGCCATTTGGGGGTGTTGAGGCAAATCAGCCAATTTCAATGAATTTACCCTTGGCTGTGAATAATGCAAAATCATACCACATGAATAATTAGATCAGGCTCCTTCTGCTTAACAACTTCCTCCATTATCAATATTGGCATTTTTTCATTTTACACCATTTTGAATTTTGTTCAAAAAATGTTTTTTGGTACTCCTCCTTCAGTTTTTGAGCAATTTCCAGGATTTCCAGTTCTCCCTCAGCTTGTACATGCGCTGCTGCATTGCATTTGCTGTGGGGGGGGGGTAAAGTGTGGAGATACTTGTCTGGTGGGAGTGATGAGGTCACAGTATAGACGCCACTCTATGTTCCACTGTTGCAACAAACATTTCAACGGGAGTTCACTAACTGAACTGCACATTTGTTTAGAACTGTTGTTAAACCGATTTTCAAAGCAGCATATCTCACAGTATTAAACAATGGTAGAAATATGGCAATGACTGAAATGCAGAAATGGAATTTGCATTCATCCCACTAGATTGTGCAGTACCTGAAGGAGGTGAGCTACACCAACCGCTTTGGAGACGTTGTTCATTTTGATGAGAATGGTGACCCTGTGGGGTCCTACGACATCATCAACTGGCAGAAGGATGGCGAGGGTTCAGTGAAGTATGTGACTGTGGGGCGTTTTGACTCCTCACTGCCACTCCAGCAACAGCTGCTGTTCAGCCAGAAGGACATCATATGGCACAATACACTCAGAGAGGTGAGCTACGAAGGGTATTGGGTATGCTGAGAGACCAGTGCAGGGAGTGATCATTTGAGGGGAGGTGCACAGTGAGACAGAACATGGCAGGGAAGTTATGAGGTGGATATGCAGCCCTTGCATGCTACTATTTCTTATTCCTAATTCTATTTTCCATTCCTAGCCCTGTTTGTCAAACAAGAAAATACTTGCTTACAGTACATGAGCTTACACTAAAGAGCTCGCCTGTGCCCTAGCGCTGTTCTCCCTGATGTGTGGACCTCCTGTGTTTTGTCAGGCTCCTGTGTCAGTATGCTCAGACAGCTGCCCCACTGGTTACAGGAAGGCCCCGCGCCCAGGACAGCCAGTGTGCTGCTATGACTGTATCCTCTGTGCTGAGGGTACTATCAGCAATAGCACAGGTAAATACAGTTGCACACCTGTAAAGGCAAAGGTACACTATATCAGTTTTTCCCAGTCCTGCTCCTGGATTACCCCAGCCCTGCTCATTTTGGAAGATTTTCCAATTTAACTCACCTGGTTCAGCTGATCTGCTCATGAGTGAAGTATTTCATGAGCAAGTAACACATCAGGGAGACCCATACAATAAGCGTTGTGGGGTACTCCAGGAGTACAGTTGGGAAACACTGCAGTACACTGCACTCCCAAGTCATGTTATAGCACAGGTGGATGCAAAGAACTGCTTCCACTAACAAGATATGATTGTAGAGAAATAAATGTATATGTATAGGGGGCATGGTGCTGCAGTGTTCTTGGGTTCAAACGGCCTGGCGCCATTTTGTATGGAGTTTGCTACTTCTTGTGTTCACGTGGGTCTTATCTGGGTGCTCCAGTCTCCTGCCATACACACCCTAAAGATAAATATTTGCATTTCAATATATTGCTGTATATTTTATATTTTCACAAAAATGCTCTAAACATTGCACAAGAGGGAGGAATTATTGAAAATAAATGAATTAAATGAATTCATTTAAAGAATCAATTGGCCTCTAATTGGTGAAAATGTGAACATATGATCAGTAAAAAAATATCCAATTGGCAGTGAATGACAGACTAATTAAATGACGAGGCATAAGATAAAAAAAACCAAGCCTGCATTGTGAAAGAGGGAAAAATCCACATTCAGCGATATTGATTCACCATTGAATTTAATTTGACCAGTTGAAAATGTGCACCCTTTTCCCCAAATATTTGCAAAAAGGCACTATTTTTTTATCACACATGACATACAGCAATAGCTTTTTAGCAAAAAAAGGTAAATAACTTTTTAAAAAATGAATACTTTAAAACTGTGACTGCATGGCTCATCGGTCTAAGCGCGTACCACAAAGGCTGCGTCCCTCCCGCAGCGACCTGGGTTCGAATCCGGCTCGGGTTGCTGCATGTCATCCCCCATTCTTCTCCCCAACCTTCCTGCCTCTCTACACTGTATAACTATCAAATAAAGGAAAAATTCCCCAAAAAAAATTAAAAAAAAAGAAAAAAAAATTGTGACAGCATTTGCAGTTCGAGGGAAAACCGGCAAACACAGTGGGTCCCCTGAACCGACTGTGAGAACCACTGCACTAAACTATCTATTGGGGCTATCATCAAATCACAGTCCTCAAGATTCGAGAATTGCTGATTATCCACCCTCCCTCAACCTGGGAGTCAAGTTCAGGTGTAAAGACTGTCTGGCAAATCAGAACCTCTCGTTGCTCAGGTAAGTAATTCATTACCTGTGAAAAAAGAAAACCAGGGCTGAATTTGAGGTCCAGATAAGGTGATCCCTGGTCTAAAGGTATGAGTGTGCAAATGAAAGGCGTGTGTGATCCCCATCATGGATTGACAAATTGTCCAATGAGTGTTCCTGCCCCTTGCCATTAATTGTCTCCAGCACCACACGCCCAAGGAACAAGCCAGTTAAACAACTGAGATACACAAACCGTGCAATAACTTTGAATGAGATCACTTAAAGGTCCCAAATGAACATAAACAAAATTTCATGCCTGTAAGTATGTACGTTGAGTATTGTTAATGTTTCACTGCTGACTTTGTTCATGCTAATTTGAGCATTCCTGCTACTGTCTTAAATGTGTATTGGTGTATGTACTATATGTACATTTATGTACATGTACCTGTTTGCATGTAAGAGTAAGTCCTGTGGGTGTATCGGCGGTTTTACAACTGAGGTAATCTCAGCACTCAATTATAAATTTTTCATTTCTGGTCCGAGGATAATTTTTTAATATCTTTTGAGTTGAGGAAGGGCATTTGATCATAATTGATTGCAATTCATTTTTACTGAAACATATACTGATCAGAATACCCTGAGTTGTTGGCCTGGGCCATTTTTACACTGTTAAAATCACTAAACATGCATTAAGTCCTAACGGTTTACAACTAAAACATTATAATGCCCGCTAATTGTGCTCATCCATATTTGGGCAGAAACAGTGCTGCACTTCACAAAGAAATGTTTTTTTCTTTCCTAATATGAACTAGTGAGACAAGTGTTCATTGAAATGTAGTTGTTGCCATGTCAGTAACTAGGAATTTTGTTACTGGCCTCCAACTGACTGGATCTACCATATGCCAGGTAAAGGCTCCGTGACATAAGAACAACCATAATAACCATAATTTCTGCTCATCCGACAGCACCAGTTTGATTTCATTCGTTCCAGAGAGCAGTTACTTTTCTCAAAAAAATCACTCTCCCTTATTTAGAAAACTGGTCTCTGTCCTCAGATCAGCCAGAGTGTATTCCATGCCCAGAAGACTTCTGGTCCAATGAGAAAAGGAACATTTGTGTTGTTAAGGATATAGAATTCCTGTCCTACTCAGAGGCCTTTGGAATGGTGTTGGCTGCCATGGCGATCCTGGGATCATTATCCACCACAGTGGTGGCGACCATTTTCCTGAAGCACAGACATACCCCGATTGTTCGAGCAAACAATTCAGAGCTGAGCTTCCTTCTGCTGCTCTCATTGATGTGCTGTTTCCTATGCGCGCTGACTTTCCTAGGCCGGCCTACACACTGGAGCTGCCAGCTCCGCCGAACCTCTTTTGGAATTAGCTTTGCCCTCTGCCTCTCTTGCCTGCTCAGTAAGACCCTGGTTGTACTGATAGCATTCCAGGCTACGTTGCCTGGAAACAGTGTGGCACGCTGGTTTGGCCCTAATCAGCAGCGGCTGGGTGTGTTGGTTTGTCTCGCTGTGCAGGTGGGAATTTGTGGAGTATGGCTGACCAATGCTCCACCGTACCCAGTTAAGAATACCTGGCTCTACAGAGATAGAATCATTCTTGAGTGCGACCTGGGATCTGTAGCGCTCTTCAGTTGTGTTCTGGGCTACATCGGCTGCTTAGCTGGCTTCTGCCTTATTTTAGCCTTCCTTGCTAGGAAACTTCCCGATAGTTTTAATGAAGCAAAATTCATCACATTCAGCATGCTCATATTCTGCACAGTCTGGATCACCTTTATACCAGCTTATGTCAGCTCACCAGGAAAGTTCACTGTGGCTGTGGAAATATTTGCAATTTTAGCTTCCAGTTTTGGTGTACTCCTCTGTATCTTTGCTCCAAAGACATACATTATCATCATGCAACCTGAAAAGAATTCCAAGAAAAACCTTCTTTCCCAAAGGTCAGCAAGGTGATCATCTGCCGACACTGATCAGCATCTCACCGAAAGATTCTACTGAAGTTAACCCATGAAAGATAAAGCATCTTCACTCTCCCAATATATTTCAATGTGCAAATAAAAGGGTAAATCCAATGAAGGGCATATGGCTAATGCTGATCTACCTCAATGAATTAAATGTATTTTCCTAATTATATGTAAACTTTTCTGAGGTAACTTTTAGCATGCAGAGAAGTGTCTTAAATTATAAGTGCTTTGATTGCATTAAAACAGTTATACCGCTTGGATGGGCTGTTGTACTGGGGAGCTGTCTGTAATGTATGAAATACTAAATTTTGGACCTTTTATAAATATACACACACACACTCTCTAAATATACACGTCACCCCAATTCCAATGAAGTTGGAACGTGTGAAACGTGAATAAAAACAAAACAGAATACAATAATTTGCAAATCCTTTTTGACCTATACTCAACAAAGACAAGATATTTAATGTTAAAACTGATAAACTTTTTTTTTGGGAAATATTCACTCATTTTGAATTTGATGTCTGCAACACATTCCAAGAAAGCTGGTACAAGGGCAACAAAAGACTGGGAAAGTTGAGGAACGCACAAAATACACCTGTTTGGAACATTCCACAGGTGAACAAGTTAATTGGAAACAGGGGAGTGTCATATTTAGGCATAGAAGGAGCATCCCCGAAAGGCTCAGTCGTTCACAAGCAAGGATAGGGCGAGGTTAACCACTTTTTGAACAACTGTGTGAGCAAATAGTCCAAAAGTTTAAGAACATTGTTTCTCAATGTGCAATTGCAATGAATTTAGGGATTTCATCATTTACAGTCTATAATATCATAACAGATTCAGAGAATCTGGAGAAATCTTTACATGTAAGTGGCAAGGCCGAAAACTAACATTGAATACCCGTGACCATCGTTCAAACAGGCGGCACTGCATTAAAAACCGACAGCATTCTGTAAAGGATATTACCATGTGGGCTGAGGTACACATTTGCAAAAACCATTGTCAGTTAACACAGTTTCTCGCTACATCTGCAAGTGCAAGTTAATACTCTACCATGCAAAGCGAAAGCCATATATCAACAACACCCAGAAACGCCACCGGCTTCTCTGGGCCTGAGCTCATCTGAGATGGACTGAGGCAAAGTGGAAAAGTGTGTTGTGGTCTGCCAAGTCCACATTTCAAGTTGTTTTTGGGAATCATGGACATCGTGTCCTCCAGGCTAAACAGGAAAAATACCATCCAGATTGTTATCAGCGCAAAGTTCAAAAGCCAGCATCTGTGATGCTATGGGGATATGTTAGTGCCCATAGCAAGGGTAAACATCTGTGAAGGGACTATTAATGCTGAAAGGTACATACAGGTTTTGGAGCAACATATGCTGCCATCCAAGCAACGTCTTTTTCAGGGACATCCCTGCTTATTTCAGCAAGACAATGCCAAGCCACATTCTGCACGTTAGAACAGTGTGGCTTTGTGGTAAAAGAGTGCGGGTAATAGACTGGCCTGCCTGCAGTCGAGACCTGTCTCCCATTGAAAATGTGTGGCGCATTATGAAGCGCAAAATACGACAACAGAGACCCCGGACTGTTGAGCAACTGAAGTCCTACATCAAGCAAGAATGGGATAGAATTGCACCTACAAAGGTTCTGCTATTAGTGTCCTCAGTTCCCAGACGCTTACTGAGTGTTGTTAAAAGGAAAGGTGAAGTAACACAGTTGTAAACATTCCCCTGTCCCAGCTTTTTTGTAATGTGTAGCAGGCATCAAATTCAAAATGAGTCAATATTTAAAAAAAAAAAAAAACAATAAAGCTTGTCAGTTTGAACATTAAATATCTTGTCTTTTTTTAGTGTACTCAATAGGCCGAAAAGGATTTTCAAATCATTGTATTCTGTTTTTATTCAAGTTTCACACAATGTCCCAACTTCATTGGAATTGGGGTTTGTATAAATTTTGCTGAATGTTTTTGAAATGTCATGCAATTGCATAGCTACTTTATTTTTTGTATTCAGTGTTATATATTTATAACTCTGTCATGCTGTGGTATTTCAACCCCTTGCTGGTCAGCCAGTGTTTTTCTCTTTCCCCCTGAAATCTGCAACACCAATTTAAGGAGCAGTTGATTGCATGATTGACTCCACCGGTCTGCATCCGATAAGAAGATCTGCTGCAGTTTGAGAAGATCAAGATGATGACTTGTGTGGCTCATTGTGTGTGATTCCTGTGTTTCTCTGGTGTTTCGACAGCTTTTGCTTCTTCTGTGTACATTTTAAGTTTAGGTTTAGGTCAGAGTAGAAAGCCTGCGGAAGACTCACTCTAATTTTGTTTTGGTCAGGAGTTAGACTGATTTGATGTGTCTTAGGGTTGTTGTCTTCAGGGGCCCTGCTTTGGCCAGTCCAGCGCCAAATAAAGCTGCTGTAAGTGATTTAAAAAAAACAAGTGTTAAATAGCTCCACATTCCGACAGAGATCATTGATTTACAGTATCTGGTCCATAACACAAGTCTCTCCATCACCGTCCTCAGCAGTAAAACAGTATATAAAATTTTGGAGTCACCCTCTGCCTCTTTCCAATTAGGTGAGAGAACGCCATAAAGAGGCAGTTCTCTCTGCTTATGAGCACGTGCTGTTACGCCGAAATCTGTGACCTATCAGATTTTGTGTCCTCAGGGGGCAGTAGTCTACAGTATAGATACAGTCGGCAACAAAGGGAACGCCCACAAAGTAGAGCCGAGGGAGAAAACAAACCGGTCTCTGCCATTAGCCATAATGCAGAAGAGTTGCTGTGTGCCCTTTTGCACCGCAAATAAACAAAAAAATCACCAATTAAAGTTTTACATTTTATCAAATGATAAAATGGAACCACAAAGGAGGACAAAATGGCTTCAAGCAATCAGAAGAGAGGACGAGTTTGGCAGATTATGGCGGGACCCCACAACAGAACGTATATATGTCTGCAGGCCACTGAGTCGGATCATTCCCCCAGTCTTTTAAACGTATGGACAACAATCCAACCCCAGTATATTTAATTTTTTAATATATCGATCCTTGTCAGCAGGCAATAGCGACTCAAAGTATGTCATGACAACTTCTTAGCGTTAGCAAGACAAGTTTAAATTCCGCGCTTTTACAGTATAGTGGACGGGGGGGAAGGATTGTTTTCCCCCTCGGCTCTAACCAGACACGACGTTTGTGGGCATTCCCGTTGTTACCAACTGTATCTATCTGTGTATGCGTGATTGACAGCAGTCAAGAAGAAGAGCAGTTTAAAAAGAAAGTGACTGAGATGATTGGGCGGTAAGCGGGGGCGTGTCTTTGACAATCAAATGTGTGTGTGGTAAGGCAAGATAGGAATTCTCCGAGGCAATAATAGCAGATCGCTACGTTACTGTGAAGATAGCCGATCTATGCAAGCCTATGCAGAGGAACAGATGAAGCTTCCGAATCCAGCGCTATGAGAGACAATGTACAAAAGAACCGGTAGAGGAACAGATAGTCAAGGAAGAAAAAATGGGAGATGACCAAGAGCCGTGTATATATCCTTGCTGCTTTCGAGAGGTTGAGAAAACAAGAAATCTAAGGGTCTAAAAAGCGATGCGGAACTTGCCTTGCGGCTACTGAACAGGTAAGCTACGTTTTACTCGGTCGTAGTTATGCAGTTTTATGAGTCTCGGGTAGTCCTATTGGTGGTTTTTAATCCTGCTAATGTTAGTTTATAAATGTACTGTCGTCGTTTGTGGCCAACAACAGTTTGATTAGCTGTGTAGCAGCATAACTTAGTAGCGACTGGTATTTGTTCTGACAAAGGGAGGTTGTTGTTTAACTGGGCAATGGCATGCATTTATAAAAATTGCTTTAAAAGGGTGAGCAGAAAAGTGTTTTTGTATAGATTATTGTGATTTTTTTTCTGTAACAATGACCTTCTCACCATATTCATGCCGAAGTTTCTGTATGGATGTAATGTGCCGTTGGTCCATGTTTTCAGTGTGGCTTTCACACGACAATCACTGAGAGTATTTGTTTATATTGTACTTCTATTGTAACTGGGTCGCTGCTCTCAATCTCTGCCTCTGTCGGAAACCGATGCTCATTTGTGTGTGGCTCGAGGATGGGGGGCGGGGACTGCTGACTTCGACGAGGGGCGGAAAGCTAGAAAAATGAGCAAATCAGTTACAGCAACTTTAATTTTTGTATGCATTTTTTGATTTGTATTTACTCAACCTTTTTCAAGGATCTTTGTTTTATTACTTTCATTTCTGGACCTAATGGACTTTAGTGTTGCATCTCAGTCCGTCTCTGTCATTGCAAAGTGTGGAACATGGGATATAACACCTTGTTTCAGGGGCGTACACGAGGGGGGTCATGGGTATATTTCCAGGATTCTGGCACTCATCCGACATACATTTTCCTCGAGCCTCCTCCCCCTTCCACCTCCCATAAAAATGCTCCACCACACTTCCTGAGTTGGAATTCTTTATAGGAGACACCCAGCACTGGCTTGTATTTGGGAGACAATCAGCACTAGCTTGCATGCCTAGATATGTATGTGTATATATATACTCAGTCAAAACAGAAACTTCACACTCATTTGGAGGTCGATAAGTTGAACATACAAGAAAAGTGGTTTTAAATAATGATTTAATTCCATTCTGTACCCATTAAGGACGGTGTACCATAAAAATCATGTTCATAATGTAACCAGTTCCACCGGAAATGCTACGGAAATGTAAGAGAGTAAAAATGGTAAGTTACAACTTGATGAAAGCATTTCAATAGCGTATGCCCTCCATGGCGTTCACAACTGCGATGCAACGTCTCCTCATGGATTGAATGATGCGTCTGAACACAGCTTGGGGGATGCGTCGCCATAATTGAACCAACATGGCACCAAGTTCCTGCAAATTCTGTGGAGGGTTCCTTACTTGACGTAGTCTTCTGCCCAACACATCCCATACATGTTCTATGGGATTAAGGTTGGGAGACCTTGAGGGCCACTCCATGACATTGATGCCAGCATTCCTAAGAAAATTCCGCGTTAAATTGGCCGTATGAGGTCAGGCATTATCGTGTTGGAATGTCAGACCTGGGCCATGAGCTGCCATGAATGGCAAAAGCTCTGGAATGAGCACTTGATCTCTGTATCCTGCAGCA
The DNA here is from genome assembly GCA_029692085.1 of Gymnothorax javanicus. Taxonomy (NCBI): domain Eukaryota; kingdom Metazoa; phylum Chordata; class Actinopteri; order Anguilliformes; family Muraenidae; genus Gymnothorax; species Gymnothorax javanicus. The sequence continues at coordinate 42,837,485 of CM056195.1, forward strand.
GTTAGGTTTCCTTGAACGACCATCAGTCGGGAACGGGCAGGACCATTAAAGGCACCCCAAACCATACACTACCGCCCCCAAAACGGTCCACTTCCTCCACACAACACTGGGCGTTGCGTTCACCGCGTCTCCTCCTAACTCTAACTCTCCCATCAGTGAAGTGCAAAGTGAATCTGGATTCGTCACTAAAAACGACCCTATTCCAATCACGCTGAGTCCATCTCAGATGTCGTTGTGCCCAGAGAAGCCGTTGACGTCGGTGTAACTGGGTTAAAATTGGTCAACGATATGGCCGACGTGCATGGAGACGAGCAGTGCGCAGGCGATTACATATGGTTTGGGCAGTCACACGACCTCTAAACAATTCATTCTAGTGGACGTTGCAGTGAGAAATCGATTACGCAAATGGCGTAAAGGCGATTTGTCGGTCTTCTGCTTGTGTCGTCACACGTGGTCTACCCGAACGAGGTCGGTCTGCTGTGGTGCCAGTTTGTTGGAGAGGTGTCCGAAGATCATGGATAGTCCGTCGACTGCATCCCATAACCCTGGCAACGTCAGTGACCGACGTTCCCGTATTCAGCATGCTAATGGCACGTTCACGATGAATGTTTGACAGTCGTGGCATTGCAAATCAACGGATAATTGACTGTAAGAACTTGTTTTTCCGAGATGTCACTCTATCGTGCTAACGTGGGCTCAATTGCACATGTCTCATAAGGTCACGTGACTAGGAACACGAGGAAACATGCTTTTACCTTGATGTATGCTCACACGTGCTGCATGCTTGTGCACGTCGGAGTTGCTGTGTGTCATGATGTCTTTGACAACGCATTTACCCCTAATAATAATAATAATAATATCTCTTGTATTAAGTTTCAAGAAAATATTTAGAAATTTATGAGTGTGAAGTTTCTTTTTTGACTGAGTATATATATATACACACACACACAAACTCAATCGAAAGGAATGTATATTATAAAACACGCTGAACAAACATCAAAATTAGTACATGTAACAAGAAGAACATCGTGAAGTCAGCTGAACCATGTCCTATAGTATGCTGAGAAAAAGAAATACAACTATGGGAAGAATATCAACATGATTATATGACTGTATGGAAACTCTGAACTATTAATGGACCATTAGGCCTATAAACAATTACATTAACCAAAACTGTCAAGCATGACTAGCAGGACTCAGAGTTTGATAAAAGTGATCATCATAGCAATGAGCAAAATCCAGTATTGTAAGACTTGCATGACTTCCAATTGAGCACACAAATACAATACACTACACCAAGACCATCAGATGAGGATGCATACATGCAAAGATGTGAATGGGTCAATGAAAATAAGCCTTTTAAAAATGTTTTTTTTTTTTAATAAATCTTTTAAAGTGTACAGAATACACTTATTTGAAGTTGGAAGAGTGTGTTTAAACAAGTCTTAATGGTTGCACAACATTTACTGGGTTTTAGTACAGTTTTAGACTGTATTTGCAATTTCACCAGCCAAAAAATGTCAGGTGGTGCAACAAAAGTTTCTTGAAAAAAAAAAAACACACTCCCCTCTTTTTTTTCCTAAGTGATTTTTTTTAGTAAGTAAACCTACCTAAAACATTACTATTTTGTAATTGAGCTGGGTATTAAAAGTAACTTACGGATTCTTTATTGTAGGGGGCGGGTATTTTGGTTTTCCAAACAATTTAAGAACAATTAAACCATTAAACTTTGTTTATTTGAAAGGTTTTCAATATTAAATTATGCCCCCATATTAATATTATATTAATTCATATTTTAAATGACATATTTAATACATTTCACATAGTGTTAACTTGCTTGGACGGTTGCGCCACCTGACATCACCTGAGGGTTTGAGACGGCAAAACATAAAATATATATCATTTTTATGATAAACTGGAAATATGTTCAAATTAAACAGGTTTTATAGAATAAAATGATGCCTATTATGAATCATTTAAAATTATTTTAAACCAAAGTAGTGCACTCGGACAATGTCACGTCATTGACCTGAATAAAAACATCTGTATCAACATCCTCAGAATAGTTTGTAGGGTACTGATTCAGGCACTCTTTACTTCCTTGCGAAGATGTTGAAACATTAGCTCAGTCCGGTCCTAGAGTGAAGGGGTTGATGGACAGTAGAAGTAGATCAGCCCAATTGTCATTGTCATGTGTGAATGGCAACTGTCAAGAGACAATCTTCATCTTTCAAATTGATATTGACTCTCAAATCAAATCCTTTCAGATAATTTTTTTTCAAATTGAAAAAATTCATTATTGAAAATTTATGCCAATAAGCAATACAGTCAGATTAATAATGTGAAAAATATGTCATGACAAAAATGACAAAATTGATATAAACATCATATGGTCAGAGCATGGTCTTAATCGCTTCAAATTAAGTTATTTTTCGGGCAAGGCCACTTGGCCTTTTAAAATTCGGGCGTCTAGGCCAAAATGTAGGGCACTAAAGGTAAAAACCAAATTAATCAATTTTGCAAGAAAAATATGTGATAATTACATTGTATGAAGATAAAACAGCGTAAATTAATAATTATGAGTTAGACCGTGTATTGAAAACCAATATATTTTTTTGAATTGTTAAATTTTTTAATTCAAATTTCTGTAATTTATCGATTGAACAATCAAGACTAATACAAGACCTATAATAAGAAATGACAATGAAAAAGTGAATGCTAATTGCCTACATTTATTTAATTTATACTGTGCCGCGAAAAAGTATTTGCCCCTTCCTGATTTCTTTTTTTTCTTATATTTTTCACACTTAAAGGTACAGTGAGTAACTTATTTAGCTTTTTATTAGCAAAAATCAAATATTGCTTTCATACATACGTATTTACCGAAGTCTAATCACAATCGCATACAAATGAAAGCTTTCTCGTAGCTTAGAATGAGTTGTTTACAAATACATAGGTGGCGGTGCACCCACTGGAGGCTGCCATGTTGCATCACCATCTTTGAATGCGGTAGCCGAAAGGGGACAAACTTGGTTCGCCTTTTGCGTTTAACCTTTAAATCCCCGTGTGCTGTTGGGGGCGGGGAGGAGAAGCAAGCAAAGACGGCTGTGTTGTTGAAAGCATCCTGTGGTTCGTATACTTGCCCTTTCCCTTGAAATGGAGGACCGTGGATACTCTTTGCCCCATGAGAGGGAAGGAAAACCACCCAAGAAAAGAAAAAGAAAACATGACCGCGATAAAACGAGAGTCTACATCGGCGTAGCTTTTCCCAGATGGAGACAACTCATGAGCGAGAAGGACTTGAAAACAGACGCGGAGGTTGCAACCTTTCTGCTAGACGGGTAATTAAATCTAACAGTGAAGTTTATTTTGGCGTAATGTTACAACCAGGGCAGTGTATTCCAGCAACTACTTTATCCTCCCATTTAAGTGGGATAATTTACTGTTACTTGCAATTAGTGTTGCACCGATACCGAAACCAGCATCGGGTATCTGCGCGATACCGCGTTAATATGCTCGTACTCGTACTTGTCCACATTTGCCGATACCACGCACCAATACCACTTAATGTAAGACGCAAGGTAACTGCCTGCTCACGGTCGCATAGGCTACAGTATTTTGTACTATCTGACTTCTATGTCTAGGGTGAGACAGCGAGTTAGGAAAAATACGAGAAAGAGAGCTTTATAGTCATCACATCACATGCAGGCAAACACGCATACGCACAAGAGGTGTATAGTAAAGAAGTACATGTAGGCAACTTCGTTACAGTACTTAAGTAGTTTTTTTGAGGATTTGTACTTTACTTGAGTTTTTTTTTTTTTTTTTTTTTTTACTGGGACTTCTACTCTACTACATTTAAAAGATAAAAAGTATACTTTTTCTTTGTTACTTTGACACTGGCCACTTCACTACGCCTTACAAATTAAAATATGTATATACAGTGGCGTCTCTGGAAGTGATAATTGGTGGGGCCCGGACCATGCCTTTGTGTCAATGATTGTTCCTGGCTTGTACTCAGTTATTTTCCGTTATTAACACGTTTTCCAATTATGACAATAATCCTCTGGCAATCGAAGTTACGGTTTCTCTCTCCATGCGATCTATTGACGACTAAATAATGGATTAATTCAGATCAGAAAAATTATTTGGGCCACCCAAAAATTGTTGAACGCTTTGTGAAAGACGAACTGCTCTCAGACGTCTGCGCTACCTTTTCCACACATCAAGAGATTTAACTGGCGCTTCATGATTGTTTTGTTTAAATAAAATAAAAGAACATTTGAAACTTCTGTGACTGTGTGCAATTCTGAATAACGCTGATTTAAATGCACGAGATTATGCGTCCAGATTAATGATTGTCGCCGTACCGAAATGTACCGTACCGGCGTGTTCTCGGAGTGAATCTATTGCTCAGTCCCTCAAGGAAGTTGCATGTCGCGATTGCAACTATTATAGCAAATTCAACCAATCCACGCAAATTTCTCGCGGACAAAAAAATAAATCGCCAAGACATTGCAACTTTCATTGCCACTTTTTGAAAAAGTTACCGCAAAAATCAATAAAACAATAAAAAAGCCGGGAAAATCCTGGAAGGATTGTTTGTCAATTATGCGAATGATTGCGTCCAAGTCAGGGTTAGTAATTGTTTTTAAGGGGAGCTCTGGGCCCCACCTATCGTCAGTCCTAGAGACGCCCCTGTGTATATAATTCATCATTTAAGGATCATCTGGATGCGGCGTGTTCAAGAAGAACAATGGTGTTCGGCAGGGTATCTTAAGCGTTTTGTGCAGAGGTTTCTGCCAGCGGACGTGGAGCTGCAAATTTATGCACGCAATTACAATATTCTATCACTAGATGGCACAGTTATTGAATATTTACGAGCAAGCCGAGCTCGCACAAGCACACACCCACAATCACACACACAGAGACTTAGAATTGTGAATCTTCTTATTTTACTCCAAATATATTAGTAACATATGGTTACCTTCAACATTTTAGTTGCGGTTAAGTTAAATCTTTTTCATTTGTCATTTGAGTAATTGAAATTTGGCGATACCACACACTTTAAGTGATGCCTTGCTTGCTTGGAAAGCTATTATTGACTTTAGTTGGATTGAGAATGCCTATGAATGTGTGTAGAAACTATCTGTGCCAATTAATAGTTCTACTTACTTTTTATGAAGTTGGGTGTGTTACCTTGCCTATGCAGCGAGTTTACTTTTCATTTGTCAAGCTTCAATAATGTTTTGCCTCATTTGATGGCAGTGCTAGTTCAAAGGCTTTTTTGTCGGGCCTAAATACAGAAAGATTTTTAGCAGTTAGGCCTACTTTTTTTTTTTTTTTTTTGGAAATAGCCATGTGTGAATCGTTTGATATTGGCCTCTTTTAGGCTTGTTATAAAAAGAAAATAAAACTTGTACTCCAAAATTGTCATTGTATTTTCCTGGAAACAAATTCAGAAATATCGGTATCGGTACTCGGTATCAGCAAGTACACAAAATAAAATACTCGTACTCGTATCGGTTTTTAAAAAAGTGGTATCGGTGCATCCCTACTTGCAATATAAAATGGCAGATAGCTTACATTGGAAAAGCTCCGTTGCAACAGTTCTCAGTTGCTGTCATTCTGCACATAAGTCATAGTAGTAGGCGACCATGCGTGATGTAACTCTTTCAGCCGAATTTTCCGAGAGTTTTTCTCGTGTTTCATGCTAATTTATTTCATCTGATTTGCCAAGATCAGCGAGGGGGGTTGATGTCCTCCCACTAGTCAGACAGAATAGACCAAAGTGATACTAGTTTATCATCTTTATATTAATCACTAGAACCGCGAGCATTCTAACGCTAAAAGTTTCTCCAGGTAATAATTATCGCGAATCGCCACGTCTCCCAACCCCCAACCCCCAAAGAAAACTTTCTTTTTAACAGAAAGTAAGAGAAAAGGCAAATGCAAACAGTGGATTAATATGCGCCCGTCAATTATTCTACAGCTGGTCTTCCAGGCGAACACGGTGATGATTGCGTAAATTTCCTGTTTTCTTTTAACGTTGTACTTGGTTGTATAACGCAAAGAAACACGCAGAGTATTTTAATTGCCGATTTTGAGCCGTGCGATTGAAACAGTTTTGTTTGTCTTGTAGTTTTCACGGTGCTCCATGTAACTCACTTGGAAGAATAAAGCTGCTTTCACACCGGACGCGGATCAAATTTTTCGCACAACAGATTACATTCAAAGTCAATGCAAAGATGCAAATAATTCTTTTAGTACAAATTTCCATTTATTGAGCTTTGTCATTTTTGGATGTGGTTTAAGGCATGCTACACAGTTTGTGTAATATCTACCTTCCTGAGTTTTGGTTTAATTGTGCTCAGTTTTGACAGAACTATTGAACAAATACTGGTGATGTGAACCTGCTATTTTGAAGTTTTGGTTTATTTTTGGCCAAAGTTTCCAGTTGTTAAACTTTGGCATTTTTGTACATGCTTTAAAGGATACTACATAGTTCCTAGCAATGCAGGTCCAAGCATGATACTGGTGTTATGTTAAAATCTGGATGAAGGATTTTTTTCTTTATTTTAGGGTGAGTGAAACTGCCTCCCAATGTCCCTGCTTCAAATTAGAATAGTGCTGCATCAATCCCCAAGGGCAAATTAATCTGTATTAAACTCGCCTGAACATAAAGCTGCAAGCTGGAGAGGCCTGCATTCTCCATGGCAGGAGCCTGGATCTCATCTTCCAGTTGCTGACTGTTATTTTGCTACATTTTTGTTCCATCTGGCCAGGGATTTGAATTGGAAACTCAAGGTATACTATTTTTCATGCCTAACCTTTGGGCTCCCTACTGCCAAAGTTGCCCACCCATTATTTCTACCAGCCAACCCTAATATAGCAGGCTAAAACTGGCCCAGTCGAGCAGTCTTTACCACTCAATGTTACATTTGTAGGTAGTTCAGTAGTTGCATGCTGGAAGCGAGGGTTGTACTACTTGCTAGTGATTTCAATCAAATTAATACTTATCACTGACATGGACATCAGGCGGTTCTTTGGGAGGAAGGACAAGGCAAAGGAGCCAGAAGCAGTAGAGGAGTTATCGGCCCCCGACTACCCCCAACCTTAGATAATGCTTCAACTAGCTCAGGTTCGTGAAAATCACATGGCAAGCTAGGTAGCTTGTGACATGCTGGACTGGCTTCTAGTTAGCCTCTGTCATACAGCGTGATTATGAGTGCTTAATGATGTAATCCCCAGCCTCTAGGATGGATATCTCTGATCTTGATGCCACTGTAGAATGGAGCAGAATAGAACCTCTTTCTTGACCTCTACCAGTCTATGAGCTCTATTCAGTCGGCAATAACTCCTTTCCATGAAATTGTTCCACTAGCACTAGCACTCAGTCTTGGCTTTTACATAGGCTAGCTACCAGAGGAGGTATCTTTGGAAGCTAAGGTAAACACTGAATTAAGCTTTGCAAGCTGAAAACTGAACAAGAGCATCAAGTGGTCATTTAGTCATTCAGTAACCTATGGTTCCTTCCAGTCACAGTATTAGTGTGCCACCTTAAACAATTATCAAAGTCCATATTGTGGGATGGAGTCGACATCATTTGATCATATTGTAATGTTATCAACAATCAGTTCAGGGATCAGACAAGAATGTCACTACTGGAGGTTTATTTAAGTAGCGACTGATTACCATTGTTAAGGCCACTCCATGAAATCAGACCGTCACTTCAAAAAACGTGGACAACGAACAAGAGAACATAATATTTTGGTAAACGGTGTCCCCTGCAGTGCATGGACCATCTACTTGCAAGGTGCTGTAGTTAGGAGAGAGCAAGGCTATCAGCCTACATCGCATGAGCTCGCCGAAATCGCCACTTTGGATAATTAGGAGAAAAACCTACAGTTTTTTTCGAACAAAAGATATTTATCGTAGCATAGATACCTGGAAATTTCATTTGAAGCGCGCAAGGTTTCAAATGTAAATTTCCAGGTATCTAGCCTACGATAAATGCCGAGTGCTCAAAAAAAACAGTAGGTTTATCTCCATTCTACCATGACTCTTGTCAACACTCGAAAGTTCCAAAGTCGAAGTTTGAAGTGGGAATGTCAGACACCATAGTGGTCGCCTTTTTTGGACACGGAAATTAATAGCCTACGTTTTCTATTGAAGCGGCTTGATAATCAAGCGAGAGCTCTTCACGCAGCGCGAGGTCTTGACCCAGTGCGAGGTAGTTTTCCAGTGAGTAGAAACCTGGTGTTAACCAATCAAAATGCAAAATTCGCTGGAATGAATGGTAGAATTTTGGGCACCACGGACACTTGAAAAAAGGGCAAGCCAAGCTGTTTGAGTAGTAGGGCATTACACCCATACAAGGGGGCAGCCAACTACGGCGATTGCCACAAGGCCGTGGAATAATTCATGCACTGTCTTAATATTTTTACGTGATTCAAGATTAACAGCGATTTATCATGGTTGCGTATGAGGCAGCGGTGAATTACCGCCAACTCGTGGTGTTTTTTTTAAATTAGATGTTGTCATTTCAAGTGACACTGCGAAGCGAAAATTTTTATCGTGTCGTAAAATTGATGTTACTTTCGGAAAAAAAACCTTTACTCTTAGCGACAGCAAATATAGCCGAACGTGGCTAGTTAGTGACACTTTTCAGTTTCCGTCTGGCTTATAAGTTATGTTAATGTTGTTAGCTAGCTTGTGGATGATGGACTTAAATGTAGAAACACATTTAGCGACAGCTAGCTAGCTCGCTAGATAACGTGGGATATGTTAAATTAGCTATATAGCTAGCTAGCTAGCCTTTCTATTTACAGTGATACCGCATCAGTCATCGCACTGAAAATGGAACGAATCCATTGGTGGCAAATGCAGATCTATAAGATACTGCTGTGTGAGTCCATTGAGTGCATAAGCACGGCTGTCTCCAGTCAAGCCCTCCAAATACTCCAGGGAATCAGCTAAGGGACCCCGTCATGTTGTAGCGTGCTATCGTGGTTCTAATGTTGTAGCTGACTAGCCAGTTACGTTGGTAACCTGTTGGGGAATCCGTGACGGTTTTCCTACCCCTGACTGACAGCTTTTGTTCAAAAGTATGATAACCCTAAATTCAGACACTTTTCTGTTACGTTATTATTTCGCTGCATGCCAGTATAATAACTGTGGCAGGCGTACACTCCAGCTGGCACAGCTGGACATCTTGGGCGAAACTTACTATAATTACTATATTCATTCTCTGGCTAGTTGGCTAGTGAACGAACTAACGCTACTTCGTGTAGACATATAATGTTATATGAAATAACATTAGAATTTCAACACCTTAGAAAATAGACCACAGATTCCTATCCACACATCAAGACATTATCCTGATTTTTCGATTAAAAATCTCCAGTCAGAAACAGGGCCAATGGATCAAGTTCTGTGACTCGAATGAGCCTAGGTAGGATAACGGTCTACAGAAGACCAGAAAAGGCCAAGGGTTAGCGGCGAGGCTAGCCGAGCTGTAGTAACCCCCCTCCCTCAGACAGCCAGGCTAGGCCCTTGGTTAGTGGCGGGGCTTGGCATTCCTACTCTACGGCCCGGGGCCGTGTTGGCCTGTGCTCTAGCCTAGCCACAACATAACCGGATGAGACGACTCCTGCCCAGAGACTATGTAATTCAAGGTTCTGTCACTCGAAGTGGTCACGCCCTTAATTATGCAGAAATTTAAGCCTTTCTAGAATGTAAATAGTAGAGTGACAAAAAATTTCACTCCCCCCACAGTTTTCACGGAGGGGGAAATTAGCCATAGAGACCAAAATTATTTTTTGAACCAGGCTGTAATCATGTTTATTTTTGCTGCAAAATTGGGCTTTTTAACTTGGGGGTCAATGGGGATTGACTCCTTTCTGCAGTCAGCCTCAAGTGGCCATTCGAGGAACTGCAGCTTTTGGCACTTCCGTATTTGCTTCACTTTTCAGGCCCGCAGGTTGCCGCTTGGTACTGTTAGGCTCTGAATGAGATTGTCTTACTATGAGAAAGCCCCTAATAAACATGTGGAATGGATTCTCTGTCTGAGCCTGAGTCCTATGTCAGAACTGTCTCAGGCTATAATTGAGGATAAAGAAAAAATAATAAAATGAAACCAAGACTGATACAGACTGCTGGATTGCAGGGAAAACGCTAAATACTTGGAACGGGATGTGACAGAAATGTGCATTGGCAGGCAGAAAAATCTGGCTGTACTAAATCACTGAGGAATTAAAGAGACAGTGTAATGTATAAAATAACCAGGATTTCCATTGGGGGGGGGATGATAAAATGACCCTCACACTGTTTCCTGACATCCACTTTTTCTCACGGGCCACAGAAAAGATGTGGAGCATCTTTGCACTTTGACTAGATTGACTGTTTCCCCTCCAGGGCTGATATCATAATGAAGGCCTGCAAGCCCTCTGATCATCTGGAGCCTTGAAGGTGGTAACACCATCAAACAAAAGTTCAGGACTGGAAATCTAGATCACAGTGGGGGAAAAGGGGTTGAACTGGGTTCAGATATGCACAGAATTTATGTGTGGGGGGAATCACAATGTCAGGTGATGACTCAATAACAAAAATGTGACTTGCTTGCAGTAAAAACAAAATTGAAGTTTTAGCTTGAGATATGCTTTATTTTCATTTCTGTTTTAGAAATAAGGAATAACATTTTTCAATTATTTTTCATAGAATATTTCATATTCATATTATAATTCAGGTGCATCTCCATAAATTAGAATATCATCAAAAGGTTGATTTATTTCAGTTATTCGATTCAAAAAGTGAAACTTATATATTATATACATTCATTCCACACAGAGTGATATATTTCAAGTGTTTATTTCTTTTAATTTTGATGATTACAACTGACAGCTAATGAAAACCCAAAATTCAATAGTCTTCATAAATTCAATTCAAATTTAAATGGTCTCTCAGTCTGGTTCAGTAGGCTACACCATCATGTGGAAGACTGCTGATTTGACAGTTGTCCAGAAGACGATCATTGACACCCTGCATGAGGACGGTAAGACACAAAAGGTCATTGCTAAAGAAGCTGGCTGTTCACAGAGTGCTGTATCCAAGCACATTTATGCAAAGTTGAATGGAAGGAGAAAATGTGGTAGAAAAAGGTGCACAAGCAACAGGGATAACCACAGCCTTGAGAAGATTGTGAAAGGAAGCCCATTCAAGAATTTGGGGGAGATTCACAAGGAGTGGACTGCAGCTGGAGTCAGTGCTTCAAGAGCCACCGCGCACAGACGTATCCATGCGCTTCAACTGTCGCATTCCTTGTGTTAAGCCACTCTTGAACCAGAGACAACGTCAGAGGCGTCTTACCTGAGCTAAGGACAAAAAAATTGGACTGCTGCTCAGTAGTCCAAAGTCCTCTTCTCAGATGAAATTAAATTTTGCATTTCATTTGGTAATCAAGGTCCCAGAGTCTGGAGGAAGAGGGGAGAGGCACAGCATCCAAGTTGCATGAGGTCCAGCGTAAAGTTTCCACAGTCAGTGGTGCTTTGGGGAGCCATGTCATCTGCTGGTGTTGGTCCACCGTGTTTTCTCAGGTCCAAGGTCGGCGCAGCCGTCTACCAGGAAGTTTGAGAGCACTTCGTGCTTCCCTCTGCTGACCAGCTTTATGGAAATGCTGATTTCATTTTCCAGCAGGACTTAGCACCTATCCACACTGCCAATACCTGGTTTAAGGACCATGGTATCCCTGTGCCTGATTGGCCAGCAAACTCGCCTGACCTAAACATAGATTTTCTATGGGGTATAGTGAAGACGAGGATGCGAGACACCAGACGCAACAATGTAGAAGAGCTGAAGGCCGCTATCAGAGCAACCTGGGCTTCCATAACACCTCAGCAGAGCCACAGGCTGATCGCCTCCATGCCATGCCGCTTTGCTGCAATAATTCATGCAAAAGGAGCCCTGACCAGGTATGGAGTGCTGTACATGTTCATACTTTTCAGTCGTCCAATATTCCAGCGTTAAAAATCCTTCTTTTTATTCTAATTTTCTGAGATACTGAATTTTGGGTTTTCATTAGCTGTCAGTTATAAAATAAAATAAACACTTGAAATATATCAGTGTGTGTATAATGAATCTACATAATATATGAGTTTCACTTTTTGAATAGAATTACTGAAATTAATCAACTTTTTGATGATATTCTAATTTATTGAGATGCACCTGTAATTCAATCATGCTTCATACTTTTGGTTAGACAACAACTGTGTGTGGAGAAAAGACTAGGTAAATGCAATTATACTAAGGGTTTTCAAATGTTTATCTGACTTCAAAAAATTGAATTTTGAGTATTAACGAGACTTTCAACTGCCTTTCAGCTTTAATTGAGTAGTGTCTTCAACTAATCAGAATCTGGTAGGTATTCTCCAAAGCTATAACTTTCTTTTTCTTTTGCATACACAATCCCAATCCAATGTTTATGATTTTTGTTTTGCCATCATCTCCTTCTTGGTGTTCTTCTCAGGTCTCAGTAGGATTATATAACACTTGGGAGCAAAGATACAGAGGAGGAGTCCATAGCTGGAGGCCAGGATGGCAAATATCTCCACTGCAACTGTGTACTTCCCTGGTGAGCTGACATAAGCTGGGACAAAGGTGATCCAGACTGCACAGAAGATAAGCATGCTGAAGGTGATGAATTTGGCCTCGTTGAAATTATCTGGGAGTTTCCTGGCTAAAAAGGCTGCCAGGAAGCAGACAGTCGCCAGCAGGCCAATGTAGCCGAGAACACAGGAAAAGCCAGTGACTGAACCCAAATCACACTCAAGGATGATCCTGGAACTATGGCCATGTACCTCAGCTGGGATGGGTGGTGACAGAACCAACCACAGCACACAGATCAGCACCTGAATGGAGGTGCAGAGGGAGATGGCCACCCTTTGCTGCACTGGGCCGAAGTACCGCATGATGTTACTGCCTGGGACAGAGGCACGGAAGGCCACCAGTACCACCAGCGTCCTGCTGAGGACACAGGAAATGCAGAGCACAAAGCTGATCCCAAACAGTGTGTGGCGTAACATACAGGACCAGGGGGTGGGGCGACCAATGAAGGCCAGGGCACACAGGAAGCAGAGGGAGAGTGACAACAGCAGCAGGAAGCTCAGCTCTGCATTATTTGCCTTAACAAGGGGTGTGTCTCGATGGAGAAAGAAGGTAGCAATGATGCTAGATGTTAGAACCACCCCTGAGATGGAAATAGCGGTAAGGATGATCCCCATGGTCTCCTGGAAAGACAGGAACTCCACCTCTTTTGGAATGCAGTTTGTCCGAGCAGCATTGGACCAGAATTGATCACCGCACGTAAAGCATTCTGTTGCACCTTAAAAAGATGTAAATAAATCTCTCAGGCAGGTTCACCAAGTACACAAGGATGTTGAGCATCAAATAAGCTACCAAGATCAAGAAGAAAGTTTTTGGTAAGATTAAGACAAGGAAATGAAACATTAATGATTTGTTGGGCAGATAAAACATGATTGTTCAGCATTTTTCCACAGCCCACTAGCAGAAATACTTACTCTTTTTGCCTGATTACATGTCACTAACATTTGCTGTTTTCAGGCCATTCAGTGACTTAAATTCAATAAAACAACACAAAACAATTAACCATTCGCAAATGATATGTTGTACTGAAAAAAAAAATTCCTAAACAATTTGTTGCACCAAAACTATTCACTCTAACCCTGACCATTCTGTGTATGATTATTGCACTGTTTCACCATGTCACTATCATGCAATTTCCTCCACTTAGCTTTGACTTCCTCAATCACAGAATACACAGTCGTTAATGAAGATGGTTAGCCTGGTACCCTAGGCAATGCTATAGAAACTACATACGTTGTATTTAACTCATCTATCCATCCATTCATCCATTATCAATACCGCTTCTTCCTCACAACAGTCACAGGCAGCTGGAGCCTATCCTAACTGACTGTGGGTGAAAGGCAGGGATACACCCTGAAAAGCCCACCAATCCATTGCAGGGCGCGCACACCATTTACTCACATACTAATCCCTATGGGCAATTGACTCTGTTAATGATCTTGACTGCTTGCAATTGGGTGGGTAAACAAAATTTGAGGAAGGTGGTGGGCATCCTTAATGATGCTGCAGGCTCTGTGAGTGCAGCATTGTTTGTGAATCTCCAGCTGGAGGGAGAGATGGGCAACAATTATGTTGTGAGCAGTTTTCACTGTTTTATTCAGCTGGTGTTGTTTGGTCGCTTTGCAGTAATCAAACCAGGAAGTGATACCAGGTTTAAAAGGCTGCTGGGCCTCTTAAACAATGGTTGAGGTATTAATGGTTGAAGTCAGGTCATCCATTTGGTGAGCTCCCAGGAACTTGATGTTTCTGACCCTCTCAGCAGCAGTGTCATCAATGATTAGCAGCATATCTTTTCAATGACCATCTCTTTTTCACAATGAGACTCACTACTGCTGTATCATCAGCAATCTTAATGACGTAGTTGGTGTTTAACTTAGCAGTACAGTCCTAAGGTAGCAGAATTTTGATGTGTGGCTGCCCACCCTGATTGTCTGCTGCCTCTGAGTCAGGAGGTCAAGGATCCAGTTGAAGGTGCTGGTGTCCACACCCGGCAACCTCAGCTTCTCCACTAGTTGTTGTAGTGCAATGGCATTAATTGCCAAACAGAAATTGATGAGGAGGATCGTGGCGTAGATGTTCTTCTTTTGCAGATGGGACAGAGTTGGAGTGTGGTAGATATTGCCGCTCCCATTGATTAATTGGCTCAATATAGTGAAGTCACAGTTGAGCTTTTGTTCATCCACCCTCTTCGCCTTCCTGATGCCCTGGAACAGATTTTTCTTTTCCAGTACGTATGCTGCAGTGCCTCCAGATCTGAATGTAGCATTTTGAGTTTTCAACAGTGAACGAATTTCCCCATTCAACCAGGGTTTGGACAACAGTTTGATCAACTATCACCTCATCTATACTCTTGTTTATATAGCCTGTGACAGATTCAGTATATTACTGTAAGTCAGTGACACTGTGATTTGTTGCTAGAACTTAAAAAATGTCCCATTGTGTGTTCTCAATGCAGTCCTACAGGGATGAATTTTCCACCTCGCGCCACATACTGACTTCTCTGAGCAGCAGTTACTGTTGTTTCACCTCAGGTCTGCATGCTTTTTTCAGCATAACTTGGTCAGAGTTGCCAACATGGGGGAGGGGGGCTAATTATATGAATTTTTAACGTTAATGAAGACAAGGGGCTCTAATTTCTTGGCGCAGCGCAGGGTAGCGCAGCATGGCGTAGCCCACGCAGTGGTAATTTCGTCCGGTGCAGCCCGCGCAATGGTAATTTCGTGCGGTGCAACACTGTGAGCAGCCACTTTGGCAATTTGGTAGACAGACGTGCGCCGAGATGGGTGTGGCGGCGTGGTAGGGGGAGGTGTCACATATTCATCATGACGCAGTGACAATTTCGTGGATCAAGGCTCCGCCAAAATTGCGCAGAGAGCTCGCCAGCTCCAACCTGGCTTACTTTCTGTACAGTGGTAATTTTGCTGACCGGCACACAGTGCGCACACATCACCGAAACCTCACAGGCAGGTTTCCGGAATGTCAGGCACATTTCAATCCAATAAATAATTACAGCAACCACTATTTAATGTAACTATCTGAATCAGGACATAAATTATAGTATCTGTTTCGATTGTCCTGATGTCAGATTAAAGGCGGTTGGCACGCGAAATGGAAACTCGACCTGGCTTAATCAACGCAGCTGAATCTGTGATGCAAACTAACGACTTCGCATCTTTCTCAGTCAACCACAAACTGCCTCGGCATCAGGCAGTGCGTATATATGAAGAGTTTGTCTCCAAAACGCATTATATCCATTTTACGCATTTTGAGTAAATCAACTTTTTCTATGTTGGCGCCTATTGCATTTTATGGAGAAACACAAACTTTGACCATGAAAAAATACACTCTATAGTATGAATTTCAAAAAATGAAAATTTGCACCATGTGTAAGAAGCACAGGGCGATTGCTTTATGGTATTACCTCAATTTTTGTAATTTTGGCACTTACTGCATTTTGGAACCAAACTCTTCATATATATATATATAATGCTTGCGTTCTATGCTCAGTAAAGCCGCTTGCACACTAGACGCGAAACAAATTTTTCTCACGACTGATTACAGTCAAAGTCAATGCAAAGACGCGAATACACGCGTGTATTCGCGTCTTTGCATTGATTTGCGATGTACGCAGTGTCTACGTATCCGAAAGTCGGACAGCGTTTTAATATATCTCCGTGTCCGACAGTCGGATGGTTCAATATGTGTCCGACAGTCGATTATTGTTTTTAATTTCTTCAAATCGACTGAATCTTTTAGATATTAAACGTGAATGTTTTGATAAGAGGGCTCAGTTCTTCAAGATGAGTATAAAGCGAGTCGACATTGACGCGGGACTTCGTGCATTTATGAGGAATTTAGCGACTGTCGGTCAGAGATCCTAAAATACTCCGTGTCCGAAAGTCATAAAAGTTCTAATTTTTCGAGTATTCCAGGAATTATTAGACGTAGTACAAACTTGGCCATGTTGGTGTTCGACCTTCACAAAATGCAAATTGATAGCTATCGACTTTTCTTGGTCTTTTTATTTGTCTGTTTTCTTCCGTTGAAGATAGACAACAGTCTTAATTCGGTCTCTCTTTTGAAAATTAGTCAGATGGATCGAACACATTCACGCTTTATTTCCACATCAGAGATAAAATAGTACTTGTAGTCAGTGATCAAATCAATTCCATGACCATTGACATTGTGAATTAAATATCGCATGCACGATCAAGACTGTCCGACGCGAAATGCAAAATACTCCATGTCCGGCTGCCAGCAAAAAGTAAAAGTATTGATATGAGAACAGATTTATAACGAAATAAAGAATAAAAATATATCACCAACAAACAGAACATCCAAAAAAAATGACCGGCAAATAAATAAATCGCAGTGTTCATTGGATGTTGTTTGTTGTTAAAATGTTTCTTTTTATTCTTTATTTCGTTATCAATCTGTTCTAATCGTCCTCTTTTTTTTTTTTTTTTTTTTTTTGGCTGTCAGACACGGAGTTTTTTTTGCATTTAATGTCCGACAGGCATTGTACATTGTCCCGCGCCAATGTCGACTCACTTTACTGAGCAGAGCTTAAACAGAAACATTGATTGAAATTCTCGGTACTCATCTTGAAGAACTGAGCCCTCTTGTCAAAACATTAACGTTTAATATCTAAAAGACTCAGTAGATTTGAAGAACTTAAAAACAATAATCGACTGTCGGACACGGAGTTATATTGAAACCATCCGACTGTCGGACACGTATACATACTGTATACGTCTACAGTGTCTATAGACACTGCGTTCAACGCAATCAGTCGGGCGAAAAATTCATTTCGCGTCCAGTGTGCAAGCGGCTTAATATTACTATTATTGTCACTTAGGTTTTATCGTTTTTAGTCGGGGAAAGGAGTACAGCCTGATTGCTATGATCTTGTACTGAGTTACGTTACACATTTATTTTCAATATGTGATCTTATCTTGCATTGTTGTCTATGCATGTTAATCCCAAAATTTTAAGCAGCAACAGGGTGTAATAATAGGAACACGCTATCCATCGTTTCTGTTCCCAGTGATGCAGGCAGAAGAAATAAATGAGCAACCGTCGTATTTCATTCCAACTTCATAAGTTTGAATGATCTGACGTAGTTTCGTTTTGAAATTCCATTCAAGTTCGCTAATGGTAAGAATTCGTGAATGCCCTAGCTAGCCAGCTAACTCATATTCGTAATGCTTAATATAGACATAAGCGGTGCAGAAAACATGCCTGAAGCAGCAAAGTAAAATGCAACATTAACGCATCATGCAGACATAGGACAGAGGCTTCTATATTCCAACATATTAAAGGTGAGGAGAGGAGCTCATTTGATTGGTGAAGATTTGACTCGGCTGTGTTATACCCAAACACGCCTTCTTTGCCACTTGCGCCGGCAGGAGGGACCGAGGCGGGACAGAGGAGTACTTGCGCCAGGCTACGCCGGGCACGAAATTGCAACATACGCCTGGACACACCCTGTTGGCGCGGCGCTCCCCCCATTCGCCGCGCCTGCGCCTGGTCTACGAATTTAGAGCCCAAGGTCTTTTTTATCTGCAAGGTCATGTTTTTATCTTCATGTTTATCTTCAAGGTCATGTTTTTGCCACTTGTTGCAAAGTTTACATGCTGGAAAAAAGTTAGGTAAATCAGACATGAAACTTGCCTGCATGAAATCTCCCACAGCAATCAAAGACTGCATTGGGGTGAGCAGTTTTTTTATTGTAAAGGCAGTGGTGATGCTGTTGTAAATCATTCATAGCCTCCTCCACATTAGCTCTTAGTGATACATCGACTGTCAGATCAGTCTACAAGAAGGGTTGGCACTTCCCTGTCATACATACTCTCTGTGGGGTGAACACAGTTAAGAAACTGCCTTGGCATTTTGCCTCTGTGATTTGTCGAAGTACACAGTCAGGCCGCATCTCTGGAGCTGACCAAATCGGGAGGCTTCTCTGTCAGCTCTGGAGTACAAGTCCATTCAGGTGAATCACAGAGTCTGCATTGCTTTCATTTAGCCATGTCCCTGTAACAAAGAGACATGGCAGTCCCCCACTCTGTGCTGGGAAGCTCTCAAAAGTCTCATTAAGTCCATTTTATTATCCATAGAATGTTTATTCGACAGCATGATTGTAAAAACCGCTGGTTTGTATGGGTTAGAAGGTAGCCTAACTTGGACATCTCCGTGCTTGCTGCACTTCTACATCCTGTCGCACTACTTTTGGTGTTTCTTTTCCGGCGAAATTCCGAGCTGGGCTGTGTTCTTTGGACCCACAGGGAGTGGCAGACCTAGCATACGTCCCTGGCACTCTACATGACAATACAAATTTAAACATAAACACGGACATGGACAAAGACACTTCATAGTCGGTGCCAGGAGAGCCCGCTGAAAACGTTGGTCAAACCACCATGACTTGCTGCCGTTATTTCTTTTGACAACTTGCGACGAGATCTTGACATATTTTTTGAGCTATCGTTCTGTTTTCCTCACAGAAATTACACCATTAGACTGGTCAGTGACAAGAAATCAAGTAAAATTTTAGGCACTTTTACCGCTCCCCCATTTTTTTAGCTTTTGTATTATACTAGACTCAATCGTAATTCCTTTGCAATTTTCCACAAAGAAGTCATTATAAGCATAGTATGCACTCTCAGTCTAACCAGATATTTATTTTATGACCTGAAAACGACCTCTGCACCTCAATGTACGACAGTGAAGGAAAGACAAGAAATTGTATGCCACTGGTAGGAATTGTTTGCCATCTTTTCGCTAGTTAATATTAGCTATCTATCCGCTTAGCCAGCACCAACATTACATTATTAAATAACAACAACCCTTAACATAGTTAGAGTTTTATAATTTCTTATTCAATTTATACCCGTCTTTCCCACCACAGGAAAATCACACTGGAAAAAACTTGGAATACAGGATAATTGTTATTGCCCCAAGTAAAACTCAATTTGAAAATGCAATCCGTAGACAACGATTACAACTTCTTCAAATATGTGATCCTGCCTGTGAAAAACCCAGCTAAAGTCATTTTCTGGTGATGTACAGTTTTTGACACAAAGTCATTCTGCATCAAGTAAGGAATATTCTTTGAAAAAATCTAACTGATATCTCCAATATTGATCGAGAAAATTCATTTCAAAGTTTTGGCAAATTTCAGGCTCAGAAAAACTGTTTTTCAAGAAATTCCGATTTAAAAATAAGTACATTTTTAAAACAGCCATACTTTTGAACCAGTTTTCCTGACTATATGTCATATACCAAATTAAAGCTTACATTCTCTTCTTTTCATCCATGTATGATACATACATGAGAAAATTTTAGTAGTTTGACAAACTCAGTCTTTTTATAAGGATGTGCATGACCAAAAAGCATAAATCCCATTGAAATGCATGGAAGGAAGGGGTATCATATAAACTTTACCACAACAGCAGTAATAAACTTTACTGCAGCTGCAATTACGGAGCAAAAATAATTCTATTGAGATAATTTGTATATTTTATTAGTAAAATTGCATATCAGTATCAAAATCTTTTTCAGCTCCAAGGCTATGGCATAACATTTGTATAATATCCCAGAAATGTTGCATTCTTTTGTTTCGGGTGCCGCTGCCACATCGGATAAAAACATGCGTTTCCCGAAATCACAGATGCTAATTTACATAGTTGGACCCATTGACTGTGAATGGATGAACTTTGTCAGTTGCTAACTTAGTTAGCAACTACGCTTTTGGGAGACGCACCCCAGAACGATGGGTCTGCATGCCGTCAATGTCCAAACACTGAATTGTTTCGCGCAGAAGCCGGCATGACATGTTTTCAAACTAGGCTGGTTAGCTTCACAAGACGTTAATCTATTAATGCAAACACTTAATTTCTGACATTTTCGAGGTGATGTGACATAATCCATGGAGAAATCCGCACCCGGCTTAAGTCGCAACTCGTCTGCCATATCATGAAATGACCTTCTTTACAATGGTGTGCATTGAAATTATGGTCCACATTCATTTTCAATGGTAGAAAAAACGTTCCTAAACTGAATGACACCCAAACTAAGGTAAACTAAAAGCCGATTGAAACCATATTTGAAACAAGCCTAGTGGAAACCAACTTCCGGTATTTCTCTGTTAAAAAACGTAAATGTAGTAGCAATAAATTCATTAATTTTAATATGTATGATGTTAGAAATTAATTTTTGAACACTATATTTCGAAACCCCAATATGTAACCTATCATTTACACCAATAAACTCACATCTCATGTTTTTGACTTTTTTTTTTATCAATGAGACTACTTTATGGCCTTTATCTCAAAATTAGATCAGGCGAGTTTAGTTGAGTTTTCACAGGTGGGGTCACATATATCTTTCAGATATAGCAAGCTACAACTGAACAATGGCCATTATAAAAGTACATGCTTCACTCACTAACGGGATGTTTGTACAGGGCGTCCCCCCTCCCCCAAAAGTGAGGGGGAATTACCGCCTGCACCGCCCTCCCCCCTGCTTCACGCCCTGAAAATGAGACAAACTGAACATAAGCAAGACAGTTTCAAAGTTGTCCTAGTTAACTAAAAATTTGCAGCCACATTTCCTCAGACCTTAAATAATCGTGATGTCAGAATCTTTTAGTTCATATTGTGGAAGTCACGGTGCTTGTTCAACATTGTTTAAAGAGGGATATTTTAATTGTACCAGTGGTGTTGCTGATCTCCCCTTCTGCACATGGTAAGCAGTCAAAGCAGCAGATGGGCTTTCCTTTCTGTACAGCCTTCCTAGTGCCCAGGGGACAGGGCATGCTGCAGACAGACACAGGTACCTGTATGCACCCAGTGCAAGAAGCAGAACATCACTAAGCCAGCATGAAACATTATTTATTGACACATTATAGCGTAAAAATCACAATTAAACATACTGCACTGTTCTCACACTTTCAAACTGACCTTTTGACTATTCACATGCCATGTGTTACAGGCACTAAAAATGTTGCGTTCTCAATGCAGTAAAAATGGATCCTCTCACATCTTTTGTTAAGCTTCTCACTATATCAGTGTGTACTGGTGATACTTTATGACCAGGTTGTGTGCTGCACATTTTGTTATTTCTGGACATTGTTGATGTCTACAGCTTGTTCTGATTATGAGTTGAGGGGTTGCGCTGCCAGTCTAGAAAGTTCCGTGTGATTAATTTGGTCAGAATTGTATTGATTTGACAAAATTTTTTGCCACTCAGTCGATGGAATTGTTGGCAGCGCTGTAGATAGCTCAGACTCCCGGCACTGAAATGAAGGAGACTGCCTTCACATTGAGAAAAGCAGCCCGAGGGTGACACTCAAAACTGCCTCAGACAATGACATGTTTATGGGTGACATCAGGTAGGCTCTACCCTACTTTCTGTAGTGTTGCTCTGTGAGATAGATGGGGCAAAGATGTAAAGACTGTGTATGAATAACCTCAATTCAGAACATGCGAATGAAGAATACACCAGTCCAAAATTTTTACTGAATGCTTCAATGGCTAAATTCATGTGCTAAATTCATGGATCATATTACCTCATAGTGTCCACCATTCCATACAATTCTTTTCACATCAACGTCCAACTCGCTGTGAGATTGGTCCACAGAATGAAACATTCCTACTTTTACAAATGCCAGCGTGCCTTCTGCCCCCACTTGCCAGTTAATGATGTCATAAGAGGGTGGTGGTTCACCATTCTCATCAAAGTACGTAGCCTCTCCCACTGGTGTGGTGAAGTTGACGGTATCGAGGTAGTGGAGAATCTTCAGGGAAAAGGAGGATCAACATCTTTAAAATACTGATCTAAATGCAGCATGATGAAAAATTAAAATGGTGCTTTTCAAAGTGAAAGATCTGCTGAAAAATTATAGCTGTAGACTCTACAATTTAAACATAAAGCTCTGCAATGCTAACATTTAACAGTAAATGCTGAAATCCTGAATTAATAAAAGAATTGGTGATCAATATTTACAAATTACATCACACTCAATGTTCAGCACAAAATTATTTCCCCAAATGCATTAAAATTTTGATGTAATTAGTCGTAATAATTCAGCAAAAGCCTTCAAAACTACAATCAGAAGCCATTACACTCCTTGAAGTAGCCGCGAAATCAAATCCGTTATCATCAAAAACAAAATAAATAAATGAAAATTGTCCGTCTTTAGTTTGCAAAACTGTCCTGGAATATCCAATGGGATCAGATTCTCTAGTCAGATGGGACCAAATTGAGCTATTTGGTAATAAAAACAAGACCCAAATCCCAACTTTGAAGGATGATGGTGGCTCTTTGATGAAATGGGGCTGTTTGGAAGATAAAGTTCCTGGACAACTAGTGAGGATTCATAGCATCATTGACTCCATCAAGTACCAGCAGCTATTGTTTCAAAACTGACTGCCTCTGCTAGTAATCTAAAACTGGGCATTGATTGTATTTGCCAATAAGGCAATGATCAAAGCTTTCATTGAAATCAGTCTAAAAATGTTTCACCTCCCACAAAGTTACGGTTTGCCATGGCCACCTTAGTTGCCTAACCTGACCACAATGGAAATTCTGTGGGACAAACTGAAGAAGAGAGTCTTTAATGGCGGAGCAAGAACTTTGAGGGATCTAGAGATATTTTGAATAAAGGAGCACTTTGTGACCCCTTGCCACATCTTGTACAATCTCATTACACACTATTGAGGAAGATCTTTGCAAAGGCTGGCTGCAAAAAGTATAAAATTATAAGAATTCAATAATTGTGGCAGTTGTGTTTTTGAGAAAAAAAAATTTGTTAATAATAGTATTTAAATTAAAGGCAATATTTTTGTTAATATTTCAAATAAAATTTTGGGGGGATAAACAATACAGGCAATAATTCTTTGCCACTTTTGTTCATGTTTACCAAGGGTGTTGATATTAGAGGAGTTGTCGCTTAGGGTGGCACAACCAGTTTTTAGGTTGAGGATGGCAGTTATTATTTCAGATGGGTGATAAAGGTCTTGAAAGTCAATCAATGAAATGGTCATTTAAAAGCAATATTTTGTATTTACTTACATTACAAACAATGCCCCTGTCCCAGATTTTTTGGAATGTGTGGCAGGCATCAAATTCAAAATGAGTGAATATTTCCAAGAAAACAATAAAGTTTATTAATTTGAACATTAAATATCTTGTCTATGTAGTGTACTTAATTGAACATAGGTCAAAAAGGATTTCCAAATCATTGTATTCTGTTTTTATTCATGTTTTTCACAACACCCCAACTTCACTGGAATTGGGGTTTGTAAATCGCTGTGGAGGAATTTCGACCCACTCTTCTCTGCAGAATTGTTTTAATTCAGCCAGATCAGAGAGTTTTTGAGCATGAACTGCCTATCTAATGTCAAGTCAGGACTCTGACAAGGCCAATCCAATGCCTTCATTTTATTTCTTTTGAGCCATTCGGAGATGGACTTGCTTGTGTGCTTTGGATCAATGTCTAGCTGCATAACTCAACTATTCTCTTGAGGCTTAGGTGACAAACTGATGCCTGGACATTTTTCTCAGGATTTTCCAGTCGAGAGCAGAAAACATGCTTCCATCAATAATGGCAAGTCACCCAGGGGTATGTTTCCTCAACAACCACAGAAGTTAGGTTTGAACTAACATGGTACAATGCATTGTGAAATTAACTGACATCTGAGGTATAACAGTTTCCCAAAGCAGTCGTAGCTTGTTTATATCGTAGTATTTTGTACCATATTGGTTTGACCTACTGTCGTTCGAGCTTCTATCATCTCTAGATGTGCGCTGAGTTCAACAGCGCAACGTTTCCAAAAACTTAAAAACCTGGCACTATTATGCCTAAATATGACAGCTGGGACTGATATTACATTATTAATTCATTCTTCGGGCTATTTATATGAATGGGAGTCTTATTAAGCATGTGACATTTGGACCAGTATTGAAAATGTTTGCTATAGGAAGAACAATTTCCTGTTTTCAAGAATTTTTTATTTTTTTTTAGGTCTGGGCATGGTCCACGTGTTCAACAAATTACTTATATGTAGGTTAAACGGGCTGCAAGGGCTGCTATGTTCAAATTTTCTAGGTGGCACTATGCAGCCATTTTGCCACACCCATGTTAAAAGCCTTTAGTGACGTAAAACACATGCTGGGCTTTATGCATGTGCAAAATTTTGTGAGTTTTTGAGCATGTTGAGGCCCTGAAAAATGCAGTTGTTGATTAGGGGGCACTATAGAGTCAGTGTGTGATGCCCAGGGCCAGTTAGGATATGAACTAAAAGAGCATTACACTTTTAACTTGTGTGCCAAGTTTTGTGAGTTTTTGAGCATGTACAGCCCTCAAAAATGTGTTCATTGTAAAAACGCAGGAAATGGCTCATAGCTTACTTCCTGTTGGCGAAAATATGTTTTTAAAAATGCACAAAAAACTCCATCATGTACCCTATCACCCCACCATATTTCATGAAAATCCAAGCATCTTGATGCCAAAATGGCCAAGTGTTTGGTGACGCTATAGAGCCACCGGGGTACGCCCAAGCTCAATTGATATGCTGATTTTGTCAGCATACATGAATGAACAAATATGTGAAATTTGGTGGAGATTGAACAATGTATGTGCAAATTCTAGCAATCTGTGTTTCATGGCGAGACTTCAGAATTCGCCACGCCATCACGACCACGCCCATTCACGAAAACTCACAATTTCAATACCTTTTGAGTGCACAAGCCTTAACATGACCCTGACCAAATTTGAAGTCGATTGGATGAAAACTGTTGGAGGAGTTCGTTCAAATATGAGTCCTCCAAATATTGATGATTTTTACGAAAATTCAAAATGGTGGATTTGGATTCTGGGTCAGTCCCCAAGAGTCTTTCTCTAGATTCTGGTATGATACATCATTCAGCAAAGGTTTTGTGACTGTAGGTTAAACGTATTTCTGCCAATTTCAATTGAATTTAGAAAATTCTAGGTGGCACTATGGAGCCATTTTTATGTGTTCATTTGGATAAGCAATGAAATATCAAATTTTCTGCCAGGCTTGATGCATTTGCCAATTTTGATGACTTTCTGCCCATGAGAAAGGCCTGAAAAATGCAATTTTCATTTGGGGGAATAAATAAATAAATAAATAAGAAGAAGAAGAAGAAAAAGGAAAAGAAAAAACACTACAGTAACAATAGGGTCCTTGCACCCTCGGTGCTCGGGCCCTAATAAAATTACCCATTTAAATTAAACAGTATTTTTGGCAACAGTTCTGGTGGAAAATAGAAAATCTATTAGCTATTTCAATGCATCTGTTAAATAAAAAATAATTAAGATAAATAATTTTGTATTATTATACACTGCCCTCCATAATTATTGGCACCCCTGGTTAAGATGTGTTCTTTAGCTTCTAATAAATTCATTTTTTCTAAATAATATAGGACCACAATGAAAAAAAGAGGAAAATCCAACCTTTAATTCAAGTGCATTTATTCAGTGGGAAAAACCCCCTTTTGCCAACAAAACAGCACCTAATCTTCCCCTATAATGTTTCACAAGATGGCAGAATACAGAAAGAGGGATCTTCGACCATTCCTCTTTGCACAATCTCTCTAAATCATCCAGCGACCTGGGTCCTCTCCTCTGCACTCTCCTCTTTAGCTCACTCCACAGGTTTTCAATGGGGTTGAGGTCTGGGGACTGAGATGGCCATGGGAGGAGCTTGATTCTGTGTCTGGTGAACCATTTCTGTGTAGATTTGGCCACATGTTTAGGGTCATTATCTTGCTGAAAGACCCAGTGACGACCCATCTTCAGCTTTCGGGCAGAGGCCACCAGATTTTGATTTAAAATGTCCTGGTATTTCAAAGCGTTCATGATGCCATGCACCCTAACAAGGTTCCCAGGGCTTCTGGAAGAGAAACAGGCCCACAGCATCACCGATCCTCCTCCATACTTCACAGTGGGCATGAGGTGCTTTTCTGCATACTCATCTTTTGTGTTCCGCCAGACCCACTTAGAGTGTTTGTTGCCAAAAAGCTCTATCTTGGTCTCATCTGACCAAAGCACACGGTCCCAGTTGAAGTCCCAGTACCGCTTAGCGAACTCCAGACGTTTGCGTTTATGATTGTGAGTGAGAAAAGGTTTTTTTTTTTTTTTTCTCCCAAACAGCTTGTTGGCATGTAGATAGCGCCTGATGGTTGTTTTGGAGACTTTGTGACCCCAAGATGCTACCATTTGTTGCAATTCTTTAACAGTGAGCTTTGGAGAACTTTTTATTTCTCTTACCATCCTCCTCACTGTCTTGGGTGGCAAAATAACCTTGCGTCCTCGTCCAGGCTTGTTTACCACTGTTCCAGTTGTTTTAAACTTCTTAATGATTCCTCTGACAGTAGATATGGGCAGGTGCAGGCGAGTGGCTATTTTCTTGTAGCCATTGCCTGACTTGTGAAGGTCGATACACATCTGCCTTACTTGAATGGTGTGTTCCTTTGTCTTTCCCATGTTGAAGAGTGGATAAGAGAAATGGCCTCTGTGTCATGTCATATTTATACCCCAGGGAAACAGGAAGTGATGAATTACTAATTAAATGTTCCTAGATACTCTGATCAACTTTTTAAACTACTGTAGAAATGACAGAAATACTTCAATTACATTTATTTCCTAGGAATTGTTAGGGGTGCCAGTAATTGTGGAACAGGTGATTTTATGAAAAATAATTATTTCTTAGTCAGGGATTTTTTTTTCCCTTAAAATTCACTTGAGTTGAAGGTTACATTTTTCTCCAATTTTCAGTGTGAGAGTATGCTTCTGCAATAAAAATTGAATTTATTTTAAGACTTTTAACACATCTTAACCAGGGGTGCCAATAATTATTGAAGGCGCTGTATTTATTTATTTTTTTTCCATTATCACTTAACATATATTACTACCTGGCCCAAAATCGAAAAATGAACTCATGCATACGTGGTGCAGTGGACTAAGTGAGTTGATAAAAGACTTTGCAAGGTCTTAGAGGGCATATTCCTGCACATTTGCTGACATTAAAATTTCAAGCGTTAGTGCAATATTATTATTTTTTGTTTAAAGAGCAATGTATGCTGTCAGTGATTAACTAGCAATTCATTAAATTAGGTTCATAATCTCAATGCTGTCTATGTTGTCTCCTTAGACAAGTTTGTAATAATGATGAACTTAAGAACAACCATCTTTTACTTAGGCCTAGAAATGCACAGATACACATAAGGGAATATTAAGTTATCATTTTTATTTTTTTCTTGATTTCTTGATTTACTAATTTAAAGAAAAAAAAAGCAGGAAGTTATTGAAAAACATTACTTCTGTGAGCCATGAATGGAGATGCACTGCAGAAGCTGTTTAAGGGAAATGCAAGCCTCCTAGCTATCCGTGTCTTTCACCCCCTGCCCACTTCCTCTTGACCCAGTAACATCTGGTCGCCTACAATTACGCCCTACACTGGGCTTACGACATTCAGCACGCCCACAAAGGACCAGTCAACACTGGCCAACCCTTCATGGGCCCCCTCAATATTGGATGCCCTCTAGCATGACCAATGACATAGAGAAAATACTTGACCGCGCAAAGCCCCCTTATACCTGGTAAGTTAGCTTTAACATCTGGTCATGGCAAAAGAAAGTAGTGCTTTAACCAAATTGGATGCATATGATTTGTGTGTCAAAATGGTTAGTTCATGTTGCGCTGTTGGCTTTGAAAATTGTACAGACTGTGCAGAAATATGCTTTATTTATTCTCACTAAAACCATAGCTTTACTTGTATTTATGGGTTAATACTTGAGTTTTTTAACTATCAGTTTACCTGATTTTGATCATATTGGTTATATCCAGAAAACTTTCACTTACAATTCTGTCCAAGAAGCCCTGTCACAATGTTATTTTTCTTTTAGATAATTTATTCCTGAACAGGGGTGTTTACTATGTTTACTATGTGTTTTGCCATGACCGGAGCTGGCGCCATTTTGACCATGGCAGAATGCACCAACAATAGAGAGTGCGTGGTCTAGTTTTTTCTTTACGTCATTGGCCATGACCATTAGTTCTGGGTCCCCAGAATCCCCTGCATGGTAACTCTTCCAAGTTTGCCCATCCTGTTGCCTGCATAGCATGGCCATCACAGATAATGTCCCTGCTGCTTGAAGATGAGGAGATCCTTATAAAGGATGCTGAAGATGACCATGCATCCTCTAGGCCAGGACTGCCCAACTCTGTTCCTGGAGAGTTACCATCCTGTAGGTTTCTACTCCAACCCTAATTCAACACACCTGATTCAGCTCATTAGCAGCTCGTCAAGATCTCTAACTGGGAAAGCAGGTGTGGTTTGTTTTGGTTGGAGTGATAACCTACAGGATGGTAGCTCTCCAGGAACAGGGTTGAGCAGCCCTGCTCGAGGCCTAAAAGTATGAAAATGTTTGGCCACTAACTCCCCCTCCCTCTGTCACCTTATTTCCCTCACTAAGCCTGCTTTTTCCATTAAAATTTTTATATTATCTTTAGGAACTAATGTGACATAATTTGAGTGCCACGTATTCATTTTTGGATGGTATCGTGGGTAGTATGGGGAAGAAAATATACTCAAGCACCAGTGCTCTGGTTAGATAACTGTGCTGCTTCAAAAGATCTTCCAAATCATTGCCCATCATAAAATTTCAATCAATGTGTGTAATTTGCATGAGGAATTACGCAAAGTGCGCAAACCAGAAGAAACACACTAACCATCCCCTTCTCTTTGCTTCTTGTTATTTTATTACAGCACGATCCCCATTTTCACTACTTGCTCTAAGGAGATTCCTCTGTCTTAGGAGCACCACTGTCTAGATCTCAAAAACCAGTTTGACTGGCAGACTTGGTAACATTAAGCAGAATTAAGAGGAGACTGGTTAGGAATGCTGGCGTACTTCAAAGGGCCAAACAATAGATCGTTCCCTCATGTTGAACATATCAGTCTCATGACCTTGACCATGCACAACAAACCCAGATTGCAAAGGGCATGGACGAGTTATTTCTTTTTAGTGACGAATTTGGATTCGTCACTAGGCACGCCATTTGTAGGCCTTTATGAGATGCATGTCCAGTAAAAATTAGGAGCCTGGAACTGAAATAGCTGATGAGATACAGCAAAATGTCGAAGTTTTTGGTGATATTTTTAGGCCAGTGACCTTGAAAAAATAGGCCAAGGTCACCTTTAGACAGGTCATTTGTAGGCCTTTACGAGATGCATGTCCAGTAAAAATTATGAGCCTGTAACTGAAATAGTTGATGAGATACAGCAAAATGTCGAAGTTTTTGGTGATATTTTTAGGCCAGTGACCTTGAAAAAATAGGCCAAGGTCACCTTCATTTGTAGGGCTTTATGAGACGCATGTCCATTAAAAATTTGGAGCCTGTAACTGAAATCGTTGATGAGATAAAGTGAAATGTGTTGATGGACGCACGCACGCACACACACGCACGCACGGACGGAGCCTGATACCATAGCTCCCGCACCGCGAGCGGCGGGTGCTAATAACTTTCTCCACCATTTCTGATAACTCATGGGCTACCTGTTGCCAAAATAATAAGACCTCGGGACAGTCCCATAATGTGTTTTAAAGAGCCCGTAACTCCAAGACGACATAATTTACAATTGGGATTATTAACTTGTTTTGCATGGTATCTTAGTAACGGTGTCCAATATGTTCTATGACAGACTTTGAAGCGAATAAGTTGGTGATTTGGGTTCTTGGATGAACCAAATATATTTTCCCATACTATTTTCCAATTAATTGGGTCCTCCTCATTTGTCACAAGGTCTTTTTCCCATGCTTTTTCATAAAGCAAATCCTTGTAATTTGGAAGTAGCAACTTGGAATACATTTCTGAGACAAAGCCCTTTATGGAAAAATTAATTAAAGGGGACCTATTATGCTGATCCTTCTTTTAATACATATTATAGTAGAGTTATAATGTTGGTTGTCCATACTCAACCTCTGTAAAGTTTCTAAACATAAGATACAGAGGTTTTACCTAATCCAAGAACGTGATTTCGTGATCGTGATTTCCTCTGAACAGCTCGTCCCGAGATCTTCGCGAGATCTGGGCAAAACCTGACGTCAGGTTGTGCAGTCCAATTAGTACAGACCTAGCTAAAGCCAATCACGGCGCTGGACCTGCCCACACCGGAAACTATTCTAGCAGACATGAACAACCGTGGATCATACTATGCCTTAGTAGCGTCTACACTTCCAGAAATACAAAAGAACCGCAGATCATTTGAGGTGCAGTTTAGTCAGTATCTCTCCCAAAGCTGCTCGTCCTTTTACTTTAGGACGCGAAGAAAAGCACCTATTTTTCTCCCAAAGGACAATGCCTCCAGAAATCAGTGGGTAGCTTTTTTGTTTGCTGGCGGCGAACAGCCACAGCCTAAGGGAACGTTAGCTGTTTGTGCTCGGCATTTCACCAAAGACAGCTTTGTGAATAAAGGATAATTCGACACAGGATAAGCGTTTCAGCTGCTTCTCAAACCTGAAGCAGTTACATCGATCAAGCGCTCGGAGGCACAAGCTGTAAGTAACGATATAACAGCAAATAATGTAAGTGAAGCTAACGAGTTACGGGAGGCTAGCAGGACCGCTAACGATAGTTAGCACTAACAACTGGCCTCAAACGCAGGCTTTGTAAAATATCTGAAGATAAAGCCTTTTTCGGTCGCGACTGTCCGCGACTCACAAGCTATGTTTCCATCCACTGGTCAATCAAATTATCTGAAGTTCGCCAAAAATATTCATGCTAATAAAGCTGGTGAAAATACGTTTCCATCTAACGGCATTAAAGCGAATAAAAAGTAGTGCATAATGACGCCACATGCTGTTATGCGATCAAATTAGTGTATTGAATACATTTCTGACATTTTAAGCTGTTTCCATTCATTTTTGCACTGAATCGCTGAACCTTCAAGTGAACAAAAGCAGTTTGTTAGCCAACTAATTTAGCTGGTTAGCCAAAATGGATCGCGTTTACCAACAAATGACGATAATTGCACAAGTTGTAATAGTGCTTAGGTGCCAGCTATTAGCAGCATAGCAGACCATTATCAGAAGGAAACGACAGCATCAAAACACCGTCAAGATGCAGTAGCAGATTTATTCGGCGAATAACGTTTTCATCAGCATTTATCGCATAAGCCTTTCGCAGTGTCTAGAGATACCGCAGTTTTATGGGTAACGCCGTCGATTTGGGATTAGGAATTAGGTTAGGGCTAGGGGTCAGGGTTAGGGTTAGGGTCAGGGTTAGGTTACGGCAGGGTTTGAAATTGGGACTGCCGTACCGCTCTACATTGAAATGCACTGGAAAACTTCCGTACCCGTAGCAACTGCCTAAGCCTTTTACCGATCAAGAGAAAATTCGATGAGATGGACCGTACAGACTATCAGTCGATAGTCTTGAAATCAAGTCGAATTTCACCATCTCCGTAAGGCATTTTTAATTCGATATTACTTAATTTGTATAAGAACATGTGGATGGAAACATGGCTACAGATACGAAGCAGTTGCTTCACTGCATGAGCCTACCCAACTGATGGCCTGTTGAATGTGACGGTAGCACTGCGGCTAACGTAGCCAAGTTACTGCTGCTAATGTTTGTGTCCCAACTATGCAAGAGTAACATCAGGGGAAATTCAACAGAAGGTGTGTGAACATAAACCTCATTTGAAGCTAACTTTTTACACTTGTTCGTAATTTGGATGCTTGGTACAACTGCCCCCCCGGTAACGGAATTTACTGTCCGTAAAACCTGTATTGCAGGGTAACGTTTGTCTCTGTAGTTGTTATGACCGCTCGGTCATCAGCTACTGCATGTTAGTTCGCGTGCGGTGCCAATTAAAAATGCTCCTGGTTAACTTAAAGGCATTAATTCTGATCGGTATGCTTGTGTTACTTCGGTAAGCATTAATGTGGCAGTTTCATCATAACATTGCCGGATTGTAGCCACTACAGTTGAAGCTAACCGGAGAGGTGCTGTATGTGTCTGCAGAGTTGGGCTGCGAAGGCTGCAGTTAGACCAGATGTAGGTTTTGCAGATCTTGGGGCGTGTTTTTGGGTGCTTGTGACACGATCGCTTTACTTATCCATGACCGGAGTCAGCCTGATACTTCTCCAATATCTGGGCAAGCTCTCTGATGCTACCGGTGAAAGCAATAGGGAAACGCACAGGCTATAACGTGTCTGGTATAACAAACGATTTCTCTGCATTGCCGTCGATTGAATATTAAATCGGCAATTGAATAATAAATTCTTTCCTGTAAAAGTGATCGATTCGCTAGCTCCACATGAGCAACAGTTCATGCAAATGGAACTTACGGTCTGGAAAACCAGTATTATGCTCTTAACATAACCGGAGCTCTATCTACCTCTCGCGCACTATCCATAACGCGCTCATTTTCCGCGAGGAAACGCTGGTCATTCCGATGCAATAAGTAAACCATTACCATGGGCAATTTCCGAAAAGGTCGTTTAGCCTGTAGCTTTCGACCCTCCGTCATATACCAGCGCAGAAGTAGTTTGTTACTCCACGCTAATGACACACCACAGTTATGCACACGAACCAGCAGGTCCTTATCATACACACCTAAGCAGTCCATAAGCTGTTGGTCCACTTTTAGCTGCTCCTCACTGTCCATGTTTCCTTCTAAACTCAGACCCACCGGATTTCTACGGTCTCCGGTCTACACCGGTATGTTGACCGGTTCTACAAATGTGTCTGTATGTGGTGGATTCTAGCTCTCCCTACATCCTAGAGTAGAAAAACCGCTGTACTAACCACTGTTGCCGTAGCAAACTGTGGCCGATAGCAAATTCGAGCTTGAGCTGCCAGACTTTCGCACTGCGTCCTCCACATTCGCCGCTGCATTTATTAGAACAAGTTCATTTCATTAGATCTATATTCAAGTAAGCTATAGCGTTAGATTGCGGAATTTCCCCGCCGATTCCTTATCAGATGGCAGACATGTCTCACGTTTCACTCTGGGGAGGCGGACCCGGAAAACTGCGTTCTGCAGCCTCGTCCCGCCCAACTCTGCCCTCCACAGAGCTGGCCAGTCAGAAGAAAGTGGGCACACGGGGAGTGGGGGCCAAAGCGGAAGAGTCACCCCAACGAGGCGTTTCAGGCAGAGACTACAATGGTCTAAAAATGGGGTTTTTTGAGGATGTCAATATGAGCTAAATAGGGACCCTGTTTTGGACTTTGAACGATCAGGAGTACTCTAGCGGAGTCCAAGATCAAAATATAACCTTGGAAATATAGCAAAAGAGGTCCCCTTTAACCAACCATTAAGAGGATGTGGAGTTAATTCTGTACCCCATGGAACCCCATATGCTCGTAGAGCACTACATAATTTGAGTTAATTAAAGAATGACATTTTATGTATGTTGAATACTATACAAAGTTCAGAAAAACTTAAGATGCCTTCTTTACTATATATGTCACCAAGTGGGTTGATGCCTTTCGATGACTATGGTTTGAATTCGAAGGGTTTATTACCCGACAAAATTGCGTTGTTGTGCCACAAGGGTGTAAGGTGGTGCCATTTTGGAAAGCCTTGTATACGCTTTTTCGCTAATCTGAAATTGGCGACTGGATTTGCTGTAATAGGTCCACACATAAGCATGCATTTTTTATGGGAGAGACCGGAGAACGCCATGTCCTGTAATCTGATCGGATATACTATAGCTTCTTAAACTGCCCTCCAAGCTACGTGAGATGAACTGTCTAACCAAGCTTTAAGTGGACGAAGCTGGAAGGACTGATGGTAAATTTGAAAATTAGGCAAGGAAAGGCCTCCATCTTTTTTTTAATCTCTGTAATGAATTGTGTCGAATTTTAGGATGTTTCCCATTCCATATGTAGTTTCTAATGAGCTTATCAACCTTTTCACAATAGCCTATTCGTGAAGGTAGCGGAATCATCATGCTCAGGAAATTTAAGCGTGGCAGCACATTCATTTTGACTGTGGAAATTCTTGTTTGCAATGATCCAGGTAACTTACCCCACTTGCTAAAGTCCCTCTCAATTTCTTTAAAAACCTTTTGGTAGTTATTAATGACTATCTTATGTAAAGACGACTGAATATTTATACCCAAGTAAGTTATCTCTGTTTTAATAGTTATGTTGGTTGGAAAAGTAGAAGTTTTTGCTTTGTCGTTCAGCAACATCAATGCTGATTTCCCCCAGTTAATTTTCAACCCTGAGAGTAATTTAAATGAATCAAAGGCAAGCAAAACATTAGAGTGGGATTGTTGGATGTCAGTCATAAATAAAAGAACATCATCCACATATAAAGAAATGGTGTGCGATGTCGACTTGATGTGTATAGGAGAAATTACAGCATTTCGTTTGAGGTGCAATGCTAATGGTTCCAGAGAAAGTATGAAAAGACTTGTTGATATGGGGCAGCCCTGACGGGTTCCATTATGGATGGGGAATGGATTAGAATGGATGCACACCATGGCTGAAGGATTAGCATACATAACACGGATCATATCAATATAACTTTTCCCAAGACCATATTTTCCTAACACACTCCACAATATTCCCACTGGACCCGGTCAAAAGCCTTATGTGCATGCAATGAGAGTACTGCACAAGGCGTATCAAGCTCCTGTGTCTCATGAATGACATGTATTATGCAGCGAATGTTATCCACTGATAGTCGCCCCTTCATGAAACCACATTGATCGAAATGCACCAATTTTGGCATGTAACCCTCAAGTTGCGCGGCCAAAACTTTGGAATTTAACTTAATTTCTGAATTAAGCAATGAAATTGTGCAAACTTTCGCCCTATCTGTGTGGTCCTTACCTTGTTTAAGCAAAAGCGAAATTAGCGCAGTATTAACCTGACTATGAAAGGATCCTTTTTTGAAAGCAGAATGTATGGTCTTCAGTAAAACTGGACCCAGAATGTCCCAAAAGTGCATTATTAATTCTGGAGGTATGCTATCAGGGCCAGGTGCTTTGCCTTTTGCCGTCGTTTTGAATGCCATATGTAAATCTTCTAAAGATACTGGTCATCCCAAATGAGCTGATTCTGCCTCAGACAATTCTGGGAGATCAACTGTCCTTAAAAATTGAGTACAGGCCTCTTTATCAAAGTTAGATGTAGTTGAATATAACTCCTCATAAAATAATTTAAACGTTTCGTTAATTTCTCTGGGATCAGAGACCAGACCCTTGGTAGGTAATCTAATAGTATCTATTGTCGAATGAGCTTCACATTGTTTGAGCTTGAGAGCGAGTAACCTGCTTGGTCTACTTCCCTGAAAATAATATTTCTGCCTAACCCTGTGCATGATAAATTCCGCTTTCCGGTGCAATAGGTCATTTAATTCGGCTTTGGCTAATTTAAAACTGATGTTGACAATAGAAGTATACTTCTTTTTAAGCTTTAGTTCAAGTAGTTTACACTGTTCCTCTAGATAATTAATTTGTTTGTTTCTAGTTTTTTTCAAGCTGGATGCGAAAGATGAGGTAAAGTTTCTGATGAACCCTTTAATAGGCATCCAAACAAACATGAGGTCATCAGTAGATTCTTCATTCTGCTGAATAAAATAAACTAAGTTTTCCTTAAATCCTCTAAAAAAAATCATCATTTTGTAAAAGGGTTGTATTAAAATGCCAGCGAGGACTTTTCTGTATTTTGAAACCTGTGTCCAGGTGAACTGTTATAGGACTGTGATCTGAAAGCGTGGCTGTGAGAATTGACGTTGAAACTATGTTCACATTAAGATTACGAGAAACTAGAAAATATTCTATTCTCGTAAAAGTCTTGTGGTGCGCAGACAGGCTCGTAAAATCCTTAATACCGAAATTATGCATATGCCAAACATCACACAAATTCAAATCATTTATAAATGAATTAAGAGCATGAGATGCCAATTGCTGAGTGTGTGATGGACAAAGCAATGAGGACCTGTCAACATTCAATTGTGCACATGCATTCTTATCACCCCCTATTATTAAATCATAATCAGTCAGTGTCACTAATTCGCTTCTTAGCGAAGGATAAAATGCACTATCGAAAACTGTTGGTGCATACACGGACACAAATGCTACTTTCCTGCCTGGAATCTTCGTGCAGATGAAGGCAAAACGCCCCGAGTTATCCTGACCAGACTTTACAATTGTTAAATTTAGACTTCGTTTTATAAGAATAGCTGTCCCTCTCGATTGGGAGTTTCTGCAGGGCAAAACTGAAACTTTATATATTCTGTTCTGCAACCACGAAATGTTTCCAGGATTTAGATGCGTTTCTTGGATAAATGCTATGTCTATCCCTTGTATATTAAGAAAATCTAAGCATATTAGGGTCTATTCTCCCATGCGCACAAGTCAAAAAAAGCGCGTAGCTACGTGCTTTTTAGACTACGCTTATTCTCCCCTCGACTTAAGTCTGTGCATTATGTGCCCCGAAGGCAGTTATGCACTTGGGGCGGAGCAAGGCCAAAATCTGGGCGTTTCTCAGGCAAAAAACACTTACGCATATTCTCCCCCTGGCTTACGCGCTTTTTCTGTTAAGCACTTTTGAGGGCTTTATTAAGGTCAAGCGCCAACATAAGGCGAAATAGAATATTGCGTTTGATGTCAGTTATAGGCTGAATTTTAACATTAATTTTATTTTATTTAACATGGTAAAGGTTGAGACATTCAATATTCGATTGTTCATCCTTATTTCTAAACTACATTTCTCATAACCATAATAAATTATCAAACGAAATCATCACATGATATAACGCAACAGCCTGTTCTCCAATTAGTTCAATAACAAACACATAGCAGTTAATTAATACGAGTATACATAAGACCATCATTCTACCATGCCCTCAAAATCTAAAACCAAAATGCCAGTCCTGCATTTGCTTGCACTCTTGCTTGATTGGGAAAGAGTAAGAGGAGCGCGCCGAGCTCGAAGATGACCAAGCATATATCAGCTTCGTTTGGACATCCTGGGACTAACAGACACCGAGTGCATCCAGCGCTTTCGTCTGGACCGTGAGGCAATCATCTATCTTTGCCGACTTCTGGATGAACAGCTATCCAGCCGCAGCAATCTACCACAAAACATACCGGTGGTCATTAAGGTCACAACTGCGCTGTCGGTCCTGGCATCTGGGTCGTTCCAGAGAGTGGCTGGTGATGTCATGCACATATCACAGGCGTCTGTGTCAAGGTGTCTGACACAGTTGGTTGACGCTATGCTGCACCACATCAACCACTTCATAAAGTTCCCTGAAATACCCGCTGAAAGACTGAGAGTTAAGGGGGGGTTCTACCAGGTCGCCAGGTTCCCCAGTGTTGTGGGAGCCATTGATTGTACTCACGTTGCAATCAGAACCCCTTCCACTAATGAGAATATGTACAGAGACCGTAGACTTAGGCAAAGGATTAATGTTCAGGTTGTGTGCGATCATGATATGCGCATATTAAGCATCTGCGCCAAGTTCCCTGGCTCGGCCCATGACGCCTATGTACTGTGCAACTGCTTGAAATGCCAAAAAATACAATAAATATTTGAAACCATACTAAGCTTGTTTCCAGTATCTATCACAGTGATACTTTGAGTATAGGCAAATAAAAATGACCATTTTACGTAACCCTCCTTCATCCGTGTCCACTCCAAGTTCTTCTCCATGCACTTCAACTGCAGAAAGAGTGGATGCCACCTCCTCCTCCAGTGCAGTGAAATGCACAGGGGATGATGCTTGCCCACCACCTGTTGCGTGCGCACTTCTCCGGTGTGCAGAGAGCCTGGCTTTTACAGCACCCCGCAGATCTCTTCATTTATGCTTTAAGTCGGGGCTACTGCGCTTACATCTCCCCACTGAAGCCACATCCAGAACGATTCGCAGCTTTCTTCCTCGGATCAGCCTTCAGTGCTCCCTTGCCATACAACACCTCGTGGTGCCTCTTCCCTGATTTCACCAATCGGCTACCTCTAACTCCTCATCTGTGAAATTTGGTTTTCGGCTTCGGCTCAACGTCACCATCGTTGTCAACATGTTCTATTAACAAATCTGACTGCCCTATATGTTCGTGATAATCTAAAAAGTTGTGATATTCTCACTAGGGAGGAGATTGATTTTCTAATTGAGCATATCTGTATTAACTAACCCGCGTCTATGTAAGTATGTTTTTTTTTTTTTTTAACCATAGATAATACTGTTAATTTTAATGTGTGAATAAAGATGTTATTAAATACTCTAGATTGAGCCCCACCCTGGCCAATACCAAAGCATTACCCATTTGTTCATCAATTTTAGCCAATAAAGAATAGCTGACATGGGAAGAATCATTATCAGTAAATGGGATAATTGATTATAATAAAGTACTAGGCATAAGTTCAAGTGAATGTGTCGGTCGAATCAAATGGGACATAATAGGCTACGGATATGGAATTGTGTGATTGTTGAGGCGGTTTGGGCGGGGGGTTGACCTCTTGCGGGGTAAGAATCCTTTGTTAAAGCGTTGCCGTGTCCTTTAGGTGCAAACCTGACATCGGAGTAGTTTGAGATTTCAAGTGCGCAATTTCTAAATGAGATCATATAAACTGTCTTTGATTGTTATTTTTGTGTGACTAGAATGTTCTCTTTATTTGTCTTCTTCCCTGTCTTCCACGGAACAAACAGGCTAGTGTAGGTGGGGCACATTTTCAATGCTCTGGTTGCGCTGGTTGAGAAGCGCTAAATTCTTTATTTATTATTTCATTATCGCGGCAATTGTTTGTTTGCATAGCTTTAACGTCATGGTGGCTAGAATAAGAAATAAAGAAGAGATGTCTGCATTACTTCTTGTAACTGGCACAGACATACATAGGCCTACTATTACAGCATCGTCGGCCTGCTGATGAAACCTTGTCTTCAAAATGATAAACTTCATAGGAAAATAAAAAATAAATATAATATAAAATAAAAAATATATATATAAATTGATAAATATAATTTAAAATATAAATAAAATAAAACATGTTTAATTTTGCATGTAAGAATAGTGGACATGCGAGTTTTTGTTTCTTATCAATTTGGAGATGCGAGGTTTTATCAGCAGGCTGACGATATTCAAATTTAAAGTCTGGTTTGCGTTTTCCATGGACTACAACTGCATTTTTATGGTTAATCAGAAAATCCTTGTTCCGTGTTTTCCTGATAGCCATAATCAATGAGCTTGGTACAGAGTCTGCCTCTCTTTTGGATTAGTCACACCTCTTTCATAAGGCCGCCTACATTCTGAAGTTAAGCGCTGTGGGCGTGATCAAAGCGTGTAGGGGAGAATACGCGTAACTCAAATGCGCGTAACTCGAATCGCGTAAAAAAGGACTTGCGCGCAAATAGGAGAATAGACCCCATTGTGCATTTTATTTTGGATTTTTGTAACCCTCCGACATTCCAACTTAAAACAGATAACTTAACCATTGTCAAAAAGTTGTACTGCAATTATACGTCAACATAAAGAGGTGTTCAGCTTGCCCATTAAATATATGCTGAGGTAAAATCCCTCCCCCCTCCCCTTGTCGCTGACCCTGTTCCCCAAATGTGTTTCCAAGAAGCGTGACTGCTGCATTTGCAGTTCACAGAACGAGAAGTCTTAAACCCCCATCCCCGAAAGACGTTAACTGTTTAGCTAGGCCCTTATATTGCCTATTTGGTTATCCATTGTTATACTTTAGATATCCTATTTAGCTTAGCTGAGTAAATAACTAGTTACACTCAGGCTACCTGTCAAATGTAGGATTAAGTAATTAATTTAAAAAACTATATATTAAAAAAAATTAAATAAAATAAAACTAAAATGGCAGCATTTCTTAACCCATTTGCAACCTGCCTTTGCGGCTGCGAACAAATTAATTAACAAAACAACATTACGAGTATTTGTGTCTCCAACTTGCAGTCGCATCATGCAATTTTTCTTGTGTGGAAACAGGAGAATGAGTCAAATGAAATTATAGCTACCCAGAACATTAGCAGCCCATGTCAAACCATCAGTATGTCAGTCAAAACTGCCAGATTGCCTATTTCCCTGAAACATATTATACGTAAATATGTCACTATTTATCTGAAAACAGAACGATCGACCATTAGCCTAAGTAACGTTACATTGAAAGTCCATTAGTCTACCGACCAATCCCGTGTCC
The DNA here is from genome assembly GCA_029692085.1 of Gymnothorax javanicus. Lineage (NCBI taxonomy): Eukaryota > Metazoa > Chordata > Actinopteri > Anguilliformes > Muraenidae > Gymnothorax > Gymnothorax javanicus. Next base: position 42,878,346 of record CM056195.1, read on the forward strand.
TTTAGCAACTGGTGTGGTCGATGTTGCCAACCACTCTTTCCGACCTCCAATGAGGCAAACTACTGCAATCATCACCCTCTTGCATGCTAGTTCATGGCAACAGCAAGCCCATCTTCTCCAACTTCCATTCCGTCTTGGTACTCGCGCCCCTGTGGCGGGTATGTGAGTTCTCTCCTTGTTGGTGAATGAGGGAGCTACTCCTTGAATGCCTGTGCCTCCGCAATCGATGAGAAAGAAAACTGTTCACCTTTGTACTTCACCTTTAATGTTGCAGCGTAAATTAGGAAGGATTGGACACCCATTACTTGCAGCTCTTTCCGTATTCCACCGTACTCCTTCCTCCTTTGAACCGTGGATGCGCTGTAGTCTGCAAAAAATCTCAATGTTTTCCCAGCATCGAGGATCTGTCCATTTTCATTCACCTTACGAGCTCCTTGCAGGATAGCTTGGCGGTCTTGGTACCTTAAAACTTGAATATCATAGTCTTTTCCACGTTGGGGTTAGAACCATAAATCCTGTGAGCTCGTTCAATTTGAATGGTTTTGTTCCCAAGTGCAGGAATCCATTTTGGGAGCATTTTCTGCAAAAAGCTAATTGCGTCACCCCCCTCGCGATCCCGTGCCAGGCCTACCAATCTCACATTGTGCATTCTTTCCCTATCTTCCATTACGGACACTTTCAAACGTAATTTATCTAGCTCAGCGGTACAATTGGTCACATTTCGTTTCACCCCTCTCATTTCAGAATGAAATGTGTCCATTTTGCCCATCAGAGCCCTCATTGTGATCGTATGTTCGTCCATTTTCAGCCGTAGAGTGTCTACAGCGGCTGCAACGGCCTGAGTTACCACAGCCTCCAGTCGATCCTGTTGTTTGCCTAGAGCCAGAGAGATGGCGTCCGCTATGAGGTCGTTGCAAGTTACGTAGGTGGTCACATGATACCCGAAGCAAAATGTACACAAAGGTTGATCGCAACATAGTGAAAATGGGGAAATCTTGTGCTGCTGTTGCTTGCACCAATAATAATGCCATTCAGTCGTCTGGAAAACACGGCAAAATAAGTTTCCATCGATTTCCACAATAAAATGAAGTCCTTTTGAAAGATTGGCTTGATAAATTAAGAAGAATTTACCGTGGAAAGCCTTACAAACCAACAAAACATTCAGTTCTTTGCTCAGAGCACTTCAAGAAACGCAGTGGATATTTTGCCGTCTGACGGCTGTGCTTGTGTTTTGCTATTTAGCCGGCACTTCCGGTGGACATGCGCACTTGGCACTGGCTAACTTAGCTTGTGGTCACAAAATCGAGGCGTGGACAACTACACAAATGCCGGGATATTTTGCTGTTCACAGCGCCCGGCATTATGTGCCTTACTCTATTCGGACGGGATTAGTTTGACGTGGAGACATGGGGTAGGCTAATGTAATTATTACCACGAATTTTAGTCCCGTCCGAACGCGCCAAGTCAGAAATCATTACAGACATTCTCGGTAAAATTTACAGCCACTTTTACCTTCTGTAAAACGCTCCGCAGACAGTACCCGAGGCAATATTAATCCCGTGCGAATGCGACCCTCTGTAAATGTAGAAACGTTGCATGTCAATATTCCGTCATATCCTGTTTAAAAGTATTTTTCCTTCCTTTTTCGAAGGTGGATGCGCTTGAAGAAGCACTCGGTTTAGCGGTTGCCAATAGTCTGACACATTCTTTTTTCGATAGAAGACGTCAAAGACAAATTTAAAAAAAAAAGGTTGAAGGCCCTCTTCAGAGGAGCGAGACTTCTGGTTAAATGTTAATACATAATCGTTATACATGATCTTGCTTTTGGGAAAACATTCTAGGCTAACCATTATTATTATTATTATTATTATTATTATCCTTCAGCACATGTCGACAGGGGTGTGACGGCATAGTGTACACCGACTTAAGCCTCTTTTACACCGGACGCGAAACGAATTTTTCGCACGACAGATTACATTCAAAATCAATGCAAAGACGCGAATACACGTGAAACGCGTTTTCGCGTCTTTGCATTGACTTTGAATGTAATCTATCGTCCAAAATATTCGTTTCATTTTCTGTGTTAAAGCAGTCTTACTCCTCCTACTTCTGACAGAAGTATGGAGATTTCTTGTCCCGTGCCAATAGGCCATTCAAGCTATTTGACAGTAATGACCATGGGTCTAGAGAAACATAGCCCACTCGGCTTATACTGAAATTCAGACTGACATAGGCCGGTCGTAACAGCTCGGACATATAATTGGAGGAAAGGAATAAAGGTAAATTTCGTCATCCAAAACTTAAGGGTGATGCGTCCAAAATATTTTTCGCCAGTAAATTTAGTTACCGGTATATAATTTGCATCAATCTGTAGCTAAGCCCCCTCAAACGTTTTTCTAGTCAAATCTCAAAGTCATTTTTTTTTCTTTTAAATTTTCGCTTGCCGTTGTCTCTTATTGCAGCATGTATGGAAGATATTCCTTAGATAGTTGAGATTTTATTGGGGACTAGTCCCATTCCCTTGTACTCATAACCTCGGCCACCTTTCACACACGTAAACGTCACGAATTGATACCAAAGTTTGTCTTTCGCGGCTTCGTCAACAACGAACTTCTTGAATTTTTCCTGAGCACCTTCGATTGTGCGGCTATCTCGGCGCCAGAACGAAATAAACTGCTCTTTTTCAAAAGACTTAACTGCCGTTTCAACATCTGAAAACGAATCGAACTCGACTCCAAATGGAGAGAGCCATACTCGCGATGTAAACGTCAGACTGTCCCGTCAAGATAAAGTATTAACCCCAAGTGCGCATGTCCACCGGAAGTGCCGGCTAAATAGCGGAACGCAAACATTGCCGCCAGACGGCAAAATATCCACTGCATTCGAGAAAAGCTGCTTCACATACCTGAAGTTCACAAGTAAGTCAACAGTTTTGTTGCAATGAAAACTGGTTTTAAAGTGAAGATTTAAAGAAATTAGTGGAAAATATATATTCAATACAAATATTAACCTTAAGCCTGAATGTCCCCATAACGGGGGCAATGAATTTGCGTAATAAATACAGTATGTTTCCTAATAGCAACCTCGTCATGCGGCATATCCTCTTAAAGCGAAGAAACTTGGCAGAAAAGTTTGTGATGACCATTTTTACCAAAACCGAACACAATTCAAATAGGCCACCAAGCAAGTAAATAAACATCTAGCAAAACATTAAATAAAATAAAATCATTGATCTATCGCAAGCATTTCTACTGAATTTGTGCTATGCATACAAACAATACCTCAAATGAAAAAGGACAGTCCACAGATTCCAACGATATAAGCCTTGTCATTTTAAATTGACACCACACTCAAAGAACAGCAGGCATACACTTTAAATGCTACAGAGATGAGAAAAAATTTTCTTACCTTTGATATTTAGTCATAAAAGCTGTTTGTGGGTAAATCTGCGCTTGCCATTGTTTTAGCCAGTCTATCTGAGAGAGTCCTCTCGCCATTATGCTATGCACTGGAAGACCTCAGCAATATAATCACTTAAATGGTTTGTTTTTTGTATTTTCACCATAATTAACAGCTAAATATTCAACTGTTGTTTTCAAAGCCGGTTTATGACTGAGAACCTTGCGTCAATATGCTCAAGTTCAAACACAGCACAGCTATACAAGTGCTAAATCATACAGTCTGTTGAGCTAGTGTTGTGGATAAGGCGGAGCATTTGGACCTGAGGTTCAATATCCGGTTATACATGCGACATTTCAGAGCAAGGAAATAAATTTTTTTGCATAAATAAATAATAATTAATCGATGCACTCCCATCCCATCAAAGCCATCTTCCTGAGATACTTCGCGGATCATGTGACTTACACTATGGTTTCTGCATCCAGTGCAACGCCTCCATTGTCGTCTCAGAAAAAATCTTGCTGCTCGTCGTCGATTTTAAACGTTCACCTGCAGGAGATGCGGCAGGCGAACTTTCAGATTTTTTCTCTGACATTTTAACTATCGGTAGAATATCTTGTTCGTAAAAATAAAGAGTTACAACCGGATTTTAAATCAAATTGGGGGGATTCGGGACTGTAGCTTCACAGTTCTGCAACCATCGCGTCTGCAGGTCACGTGACCTCTCTGGTTCACTAATATTTTCGGGTTTGCACGCGGCAACTGTCTTCTTCAAATCTAACCAGAGATTTTTTATGGGATTCAAGTGAGGTGACTGTGATGGGCGCTCTAGAATCTTCCCAGACTTCTTCTGAAACCAAGCCTTGGTTGATGTTGAGGTATGCTTAGGATCATTGTCCTGTTGGAAGGTCCAATGACGACTAAGTGTTAGCTTCCCTACAGATCGCATGACATGCATTTTCTTCTTGGATATCCTGGTACTTGACTGAACTCCACACTTCGCAGGTTTCCAGTGCCAGAGGAAGCAAGGCAGCTGCAAGATCATCAAAAAGCCCCCACAATTCTTCAATGTAGGCAGGGTGTACTTTTCAGCATATGCTTCTTCATTCTTCCTGCAGTCATACCACTGATTCATAAGCCCAAAATATTCAAGTTTTGTTCCATCACTCCACAGAACACGATCTCAAAACTTCTGTGGCTAATTTATATGGTTTTGAGCATAGTGGAGCTTGTGCTTTTGGATCAGTTGTGGTGTATGTCTTGGAGAACTTCAACGTTTAGTATGTGCCTTTCTGTGCAAACTGAAACCTCAGTGCCTCCTGCCTCTAAGTCTTGCTGCTGGTCTCCTGCAGTCACTTGAGGGGTTTTGACCACCTGTCTCCTCAGGAATCTGGTGACAGCCATTGATAGCTTCCTCTTTCTGCCACATGCTGGTACTGTAGCCACTCTTCCTTTAACTCTGAACTTGCTAACTATGCTTCCAACTGTATCTCTATGAACATTCAGTGCCTGTGCTACCTTTTTGAACCCTTTTCCTTGTTTGTGTCAGGCAACGATCTCCTCTATTAGCTTTTTGGACAATTCTCTTGACAGCCATATTTCTAATATGCAATCAAATGTCACTGTCAACAAACCCCTAGCGAGTGCAAGTATTAGGTGTGTTCTATCTCAAGCAAACCTGATGAAACTAATTAGGCTCTTGATTAGGTGTGCTTGAGACAACACCTGATTTGCAAATATGCTCTAATGACGGATTCTATTTGGGGGGTTGAATAGTTTTGAGACTGCAGTAGTCATTAAAAGTGGCATTTTGTGCTAAAATCGGAGAAACCACTTGTAATATTAGTTTTGTTGAGCTATATAAAATGTTCTTGTTTAATCTGTTTATCACAAACGGCTGAAAGTTTGTAAATTTTGTCAGTAAACCCAATTTGCAATGGGGGTTGAATAATTTTGATTGCAACTGTATATATATCAATGGCGGCTGGTGAACTGGCGATAAGAGAGGCTCAAAACAATCCCTTAAAATTAATGATTGGTCACGACCTGTTTTCAATCATTCATTTAAATTACCATGACAGAAAATCAGATAACTCTCAACATTATCAGATGTGGCCAGTTTTCATTTATAACGCTAACCGATTACAAATCTGGACTTCTCACGCTTTTCTTTATTCAGGGATTGGAAGCAATGCAAAATAAGATCATTTGAAACATCTTTATGCAATTCCATTGTTTCCAACCCCTCCAATGCACAAGGACTTCAATTCTGTGCGAGAATCTCTAACATACGCATTGATTGAATAATTGCTGACCACAGCAGAGGAACGTAAATATGCCACTTAAACTCACACCGAATGCATGAGAGTTGACAGGTATGCGTTATAAATGAAAACTGGCCACACCTGATAATGTTGAGAGTTTTCGGAGTTTCTGTAATGGTAATTTAAATTAATGATTGAAAACAGGTCGTGACCAATCATTAATTTTAGGGGATTGTTTTGAGCTTCCCCTATTGCCAGTTCACCGGCCTCCATTGATATATACACAACCCCAATTCCGAAATAGTTAGGACAAAGTGTAAATTGTGAATAAAATCAAAACGCAATGACTTTCAAATCACACCAGCCAGTATTTTATTCACAATAGAACAGAGATAACATGGCAAGTTTTCCAATTTTATTCCAAAATTTTCCAAATTTTCCAATTTTATCCACAAAATGAGCTCATTTCAAATTTGATGACTGCTACAGGTCTCAAAAAAGTTGGGACAGGGGCCTGTTTACCATGGTGTAGCATCCCCTCTTCTTTTTAACACAGAGTGGAGGCATCTGGGCATTGAGGAGACAGGTTTCTTGAGTTTAGCCATTGGAATTTGATCCCACTTTTGTATAATACAGGCTTCCAGCTGCTGGAGAGTTTTGGGTCTCCTTTGATGGACTTTTCGTTTAATTATGCGCCGAATGTTCTCAATCGGTGAAAGATCAGGACTGCAGGCAGGCCAGTTCAGCACACGGACTCTTCTACTACAAAGCCATGCTGTTATAATAGCTGCAGTATGTGATTTTGCATTGTCCTGCTGAAATACACAAGGCCATCCTTGGAATAGATGTTGTTTGGTGGGGAGCATATGTTGGTCTAAAACCTTTATAAACCTTTCAGCATTCATGGTGCATTTAAAACATGCAAGTGTCCCACACCATATGCACTAATGCATCCCCATACCATCAGAGATGCTGGCATTTGAACTGAACGCTGATAACAGGAGGGGTGGTCTTTCTCCCCTTTAGCCCGGAGGACACAACTTCATTTCTAACAAGAATGTCGAATTTAGACTCGTCTGACCACAGGACACTTTGCCACTTTGCTACAGTCCATTTTAAATGAGCCTTGGCCCACAGAACATGGCAGCACTTCTGGATCATGCTCAACAATGGCTTCCTTTTTGCATGATTGAGTTTTAGGTGGCATCTGTGGATGGCACGGCAGCCTGTGTTTAAAGTCAGTGGTTTCTTGAAGTATTCCTGGGCCCATTTAGTAATGTAAATGACAGAATCATGCCGGTGAGTGATGCAGTGGCTTCTGAGGGCCTGAAGATCACGGGCATCCAGTAAAGGTCTTCGGCCTTGTCCCTTACGCACAGAGATTTTTCCAGTTTCTCTGAATCTTTTGATGATGTTATAAACTGTCGATGATGAGACCTTCAAAGCCTTTGCAATTTGACATTGAGGAACATTGTTTTTGAAGTATTCCACAATTTTTTTCGGCAAGCCTTCACAGATTGGCGAGCCTCTGGCCATCTTTACTTCTGAGAGACTCAGCCTCTAAGACATTCCTATTATAGCCAATCATGTTACACACCTGATGCCAGTTAACTTAATTACTTGGTAAATGTTCTTTCAGCTGATGCTCTTATATATTAATTGCTTTTTCAGCCATCTTTTGCCTGTGTCCCAACTTTTTTGAGACCTGTTGCAGCCAGAAAATTTGAAATAAGCTCATTTTGTGGATAAAAATGTAAAATGTCTCAGTTTCAACATTTGAAATTTTATCCATGTTCTATTGTAAATAATATTGGCTCATGTGATCTGAAAGTCATTGCATTTTTATTTTATTCACAATTTACACTTTGTCCCAACTATCTCAGAATTGGGGTATATATATATCTCGTTTTGTTAGCTACAGACATTCAGAAACTTCAATAGACATTGACGTTTTGTGTCACAATTAATGCTGATAGGAAAACGCTTGATAACTATTTCATTGAACAGTAATGCAAGCTGATGGGAAATAGACAATAATTCTTACAACTGAACAAATTTACTCTTGGTTACCAATTAAGAAATGTAAATTGGAAGGGGTTTGCAGAAGGAATCCGCTTTAAGGTGAGGTGAGACCAGGGCTCCAATCCCTCCAATGGCAAGAGCAGGATGAAAGAGGTTAAAGTTTGTATGACATTGCAACATAATGGCTGTCATAAAATCTTCTAAATTAAATCACATCCAGAACTTAAAATGGCCCACCATCCTCTTGTTTGGTCCAAATCAGCAAAGTAATTTTTTAAATATTTCAGGCTGACAAAAAGCAAGATGATGGAAATATTTCGTAGAACATTGTGAATAGACAACATAGCTTCAGGAAGGGCGTATGCAATATTAACAAGATTGTCCTAAACACTACCTAGGACAATCTACCCCCTCAGCCTTAAATTAGGTCAAATGGGAGCAATGATGTTGATATCAAATAGGCTTCTGGAGACACCCAATATGGATGACCTGTTTAAGTTTGAGGGCTATCTCTACAAGGTTTCACCAGACTGATGAACGGAAAGGAAGACAGCAGGAGGACAACAATACCGCATTGGCAAGAATCGCCAAGGGGGCATAAACCAAATCACACAAATTAACAACAGAATTTAGGAACCTAACAATTGACAGTCAATTTATAAAGAGAGTCAAAAGACTGTTTTGTAGTTTTACCTTTTAAAAATGGTGACTGCATAAGTAATGAGCATTTCAGTGCCAGTGAGACCTACAACATACTGAAAAATTTTCTGCAAATGGCAGCATACATTGTGATTCACATGATAAGGCCATATGTCATGCGGTCCTGTACATTACAGAGGCTGGAAAAAGTTATGGTATCAATGAGTTTTTTATTATTATTTCTCAAGGAATGTTGGATGCTGATACTCCATGAGTTTCTTTGCTTTTTCTTACCTGCCACGGCTGGAGGTTATTAACATCTGGACACCCCCCATTTTCAAAGGGACCATCTCCTGGTTGGCAGGACAACATATTGTGAATGGCATGTGCAATGGCATATACTGCCTTGTACACACTGTAAATGATTCTTGATTCAGAGGTATCAGTATAATGGTTCTCAATATTATCCAAGCTCTCAGACCCTGTGCACTGGGGCCTAACTGATGCAGTGGGAGACCCATTCTTGAAAGAGCACCCAAACATCATCTCCCAGAATTCCAAAACAAAGGGGTCAGAGGGCATATCTTTTGGCTGGAATCTCGTGAGAAAAGACTGGAGACCCTCAATGTTTCCTGTGCGAAAGGCAACACCTAAAGTGCCTCTCACAGAGGGCAGAATCTGTGGAGAAGAGATAATGTTTTCAGTAGCCCAGGACTCTGATGCAATCCACTGCTTGTTAGTGATGTTTTGTCTTGCAACCTCCATCATGAGGACCTGCATCTCTTCGAAACTGGCAAAGGCGACGATAACTTTGGCAGAAGAATGCCTGACTGTCTCCACAATGCGCAGGATACCCGTCTCCAAGTTGACCTTGGGGATGACCTCAGTAAAAGCCACACAGACTTCAGAGTTCTGCAGCTCCTCCAGCAGGAGCTGGATCCCAGACTTTCCATAATCATCGTCATTCATTATCACACCCACCCAGGTCCAGCCAAAGAGGCGCAGCATGTGTGCCATGGCCCGGGCCTGAAAAGCATCACTGGGCACAGTGCGGAAGAAGGTGGGGTATTTTTGGTGATCTCCAAGGCACGCACACGTGGCTGTGCAGCTCAACTGGGGAGTACACAGATCACATGATAGCCTGGCAGTTTAATTGTGCCTTTGACACATGCATTTGTCCTCTGGTACACCGCCAGAAACACCCTGATAAGGCATACTTAAAAGTGTATCTATTTTCTTACCATATTTGGCCAGGAGGAAGAATAGGAGACATATAGTGCCTTCAACTAATATTGGCACTCTTGGTAATAATAAACAAAAGTGTTTATGAATGTATGTCTTAATTTTTTATTTTATAGATATTAATAGTTCAAAATATTAAGAAAATACTAACCACTTAATGAAAAACAAATATTTTTCACAAAAACATGCATGTCACAATTATTGGATACCCTTCATTTTATACTTTTTTGCAGCCTCCTTTTGCTAAGATCACAGCTCCGAGTATTCTCCTATAGTGTGTAATCAGGTTGGAGAAAATGTGTCAGGGGATGGGTTCGGAGGTCCAGACACAACAGAGCAGTAGGGGGTCTAAAAGCTTCCCACGAAAAATGAGAAACTACGAATAGCGGTAAGGAACACAGAAAGGGAACGTAACTCCTCAACAATTGTGCCAACAGAAAACAACCCAGATAAAGCGGGCGAAAAAACTTGAGTGTAAAACCCCACCAAACAATATCAACGGCAGAAATTGCAGGGGGCGAAGGCTCAACGTGTTCTTTGGGCTGGTGTTAACAAGCGCAATCCTTTGGCTGGTGCGAATCACAATAAATTGAATCAATTTTCTCCGTTCAAAGAACGGCGCACAAAAACACAACGGTTACAATTAATCTGACTCCAAATTTACCAAATTTAGTTATTCTCTCATTCAATATCTGACTCCAAATTAGAATTAAAATGTATAATTTTGCGAAAACATGCGTGGACCTCGGGGTGGTTACCCCTCGGACTCGTAGGTGTAGGCCCACGCCACTCAATACATGACCCCAGGTTTTAGCATAATTGCCGGATCTTAGGTTCATTGGTAATATCAGGGGATGGAAGTTGATCATCACAGCAACAGCATCTTTTGGCATGAATACTGCGAACCCAAATCTATACACGCCCATGGGTTCCTTCAGGGAATTTTAGCAGATAACCGACTTCTCGTCCATGGGTTTCCTTAAGGTTAAAATCACAGAACTGGCAATACATAAACCCTTGATGTAAGTAGATCATGATTGTCTCTCCAACTTAATAAAACCAATTCTCATACCAAGCTGCTGGCCAGTCAGTCCTCGGTTGGGATTAAACCCCAAAGTATCCGCCGTAACGTGGCTAGAAAGAATGTAAAAAGATTAGAGTCACGGAGACCACGCAAGTTAAAGGGATAACAAGAATTATTCACCAGGTAGGCAAGAGCTTAAATCAACAGACCAAGCATCAGTTACCACGAATTTAGACAAATATAACAGTCATACCTGGCGAAAGCTACACACACAGAGTTGTGAGAGGGCGAGATCAGAGAGACGATCTGCCATAGCTATAGAGGCTACACACGGCATAGAGGTGCACGTGTGGGAAGTCAGCTGCGATCTTCCATAATTAAAGAGGCTATACACTCACTTGCGTACGCGGGGAGAGATTGGATACGATCTTCCCAGAATGGATTGTTTCTCTTTGCTTTAAGCCAAATCACGTCTTTGATCCAGGCGGCACGGCCATAAATTACCTGGAGGGGGGTCGAATCTGGTTTTTGGGTTTCCACCATTTGGAGGATGTAATAAAACAATTTAGCAGAGAGAGAAGGACAGAATGATTACCCGAGAGGATTCTGACCAATTTTCAGGAGTTTCCAAAAGGGAATGAACCATAATTTCAGCGGGAATGAAACATACTCCTTTCAAGTCCTTGGATTCTCCCGAGAATTACAAGACCAAACATGATATGAATATGTACTATTATGACGCAGTTGTCATGAAAAAGCCTTAAGATTAATTATTATATAGGTAAATTGGGTTATAAGTACAGAAGTGTTTTCTTAGCAGTATATTGAACATATGAGCATATTGTGAAGTTCCCAGAGGTTTAGATTATTTTAAACAGATAAGTTAAGGTCCAGTTATATTAAAGACAGAGGACAGTAATATGACTCCCACAGGGGCATTGTGTCAGCCAGAGCTTTGCAACTACCCCTCCCGCACAGAGTAACACCAAGGACACAGAAAGACCATTAACACCTTCCACATGCTGGCTGAGCGAGCATCCTGGGCCCACTCATAATGGGGGTCCAAACAGTTTTATTGTTATCTAGCATGGCTCCGGAGTTCCTTGAGGCCTAGTTCCCGAGCTATCAGCCATTTGCCACTTACAGCCTCTGGGCTCCCCTACTCATCAGCCTTTGCAGAGCTCCAACCCCCTTTCCAGATCTTACAAGAGGTCGTCCTCAAACCTCTCAAAGGGTGGGTTCCAGTCCTCCACTGGATCCTGAGCAAGACTCTCCTCCCCACTCCCTAAGTGTGATGAAGACTCCCTGCAATCATTAGGAGGGCACTGCTCCTCCTCACCACACCCTCTGTCTAAAACAAAAAACGGTTCCGCGGAACAGTGTGATGTACACTAGGACCCCCAGCGAAGAATAGTGCTTTCACAGTTACCCAATTAATCTGTGGTTGATGCTTTATCAGCCATGATTACCCCAGCACCAGTGAGCAGGCTGGTGAGTCAATAAAAAAAAACGAATGTGTTCAATATGAGTGCTAAACGCAATTTCCAGGAATATCGATCTGCTGATTCTTTTACTCAGTTCACTGCCCAACGTTCGGCCATCAAGGGAAGTAACCCGGCAAGGTTGCCGCAGAGGAACCCAGGGAACCCCCTGCTGCTCCACCCATCAGGCATCCATAAGACATTCTACATCTCGCTGCTGCCCCACGCCCTATCAGACCATGTGTTTCCCCTTCAGCGTAGGGCACACCTTCCTAACTTGTTCTTTGCACTAACAATAATAGCACTCCACCCCCTAGGCTGATCTCCCAAAGTGGAGTGTAATGCAGAGCTGCCCACCTGCATGGGTTCTTCGGACCCCAAAGGACTATCAGCCTTGGCAGCTCTGGCCCCAGGGGGCAAGAAAAGGGGTGTATCCTGAGCGGGGTGATTTCTCTTTCAGCTTCTCTCTCTCTCTCAGGCTCCCGGAAGCCTGTATCCAATCGAATTGCTGTAGATACCAAAGCGTCGAAAGATGCAGGAGGCTCGAGGCGGGCTAGTGCATCTTTAATAGGAGCGGAGTGGGCATTCAGGAATAAGGACTTTAATGGCCCCTTAGGCCACCCGGTCTCTCCAGCCAGAGCTCGAAAAAGATCGCAAACTCAGCCACAGACTCATCCCCCTGTCCAAGGTGAGTCAAACTCATAGCCGCCTCTTGGCAGTAGTCTTTGATCACGATGTCTTTGGCCACCACATTATTGCACCGGATGAGGGGATCCGCCCAAGCGAGAGCGGACCCGGACAGGAGGGATAAAATAAATGCTTCTCGGGCGTCATGAGAAGCAAAACGGGATGGCTGGGCTTTATAAAAAATTAGGCATAGAGACAGAAATTCCCTGCACTTCCCCGGCTGCCCGTTGTAACGCAGCGGGAGTCGGAGTTTGGGCTCCTGGACTATGTTCGGGTTATTCAGAGGGGGAGTGAGATTGGGAGAAGATGCTTGGGGAACTGTGGGTTGTGCTACAGTTGCCAACAAGTGGAGACTGTCTGCCAGATCCCCCAGACAGACCTGCTGACAGCGTAGCTGTTCAACAAGTTGGCCCTGCTGGGCTGTCAGTGTTTGTTGTTGTGCCTGAAGGGTGTGTAAGTCTCCCTCGTGTGCACGTAACGTGGCTTGCTGGGGTGCTTAGACCTGGTTCAGCCTGCTAGTGTCACTGGTTCCTCCATAATGGCTTTTGTGTACTGTCAGGGGATGGGTTTGAAGGCCCAGTCGCGACAGCGCAATAGGGGGTCTAAAAGCTTCCCACGAGAAATGAGAAACCACTAATAGGCGAAAGGAACGCAGAAAGGGAACGTAACTTTTCGGCAATTGTGTCGACAGAAAACAACTCAGATAAAGTGGGTGAAAAAACCTTTCTGTATATTGAATCAACAGAATAAAGTAAAGAACAGAAATGCAGCCTCCAGCTCCCAGCAAGGAAGCGTCCTTACCGAGGCTAGAATTAAGGGTATAAACTCAATTATCTGCGTTATAGAAACAGAAGCACCTCTGCTCCAACTGCTCTGGGCCCTAAACAAGGTGACACCACTGACTTCGCCTCGCAATCACCCAAAGCTAAAGGCAGTGCCAGGGCAGTGCGGGAACTTGGACTAACAAAAGCAAACAAAGAAAGACAGGAAAAAGACAAAGAGGTGTGACCACTCACTTCGCCCCGCAATCGCCTGGAGCTAGACGCATTGCCAGGGCAGTGAGGAAACTTGGACTACGAAATAATAATAATAATAATAATAATAATAATAATAAATTATAAATTTATTCATATAGCACCTTTCAACCAATACAGCACAAAGTTCTTCACAAGCAGGTAAAAATACATGTACATAAAAGCAATAAAACAAAATGGGGAAGGTAGGGAGTTAAACATCAAAATAGGAAGAATTATGATAATAAAAGGAGACATATGAAAACACACCCGTACAATAAAAGAATTTAAATCGTAAAATCAGCAAAAGCAAGCCTAAAAGAATGAGTCTTTAAAAGAGATTTAAAAGACGATAAAGACTCAGCATTTCTAATGTTGTTTGAGAGGCTGTTCCAGAGTCTTGGAGCGTTAACCGAAAAGGCTTGATCACCCTTTGTTTTTAACTTGCACTCTGGAACAGCCATTAATGCTGGCTTGGTAGATATCAGTAGTCTTTTAGGTCTGTAAGGATTTAAAAGCTCACTTATATATTCTGGTGCTTTGCCATGGAGTGCTTTGAAGGTAATGAATAAAATTTTAAAATCAATTCGGAATTGAACTGGCAGCCAATGCAAAGATGCTAAAATTGGAGTAATGTGACCCAGAGAGCCCGACCCTATTTCTCAGCCTATCAATCATGATGACATGATCAATTGTATCAAAGGCAGCACTAATATCCAAAAGCACCAACAGTGAGCAGTCACCAGAGTCAGCATTCGTCAAAAGATCATTAGTGACCCTGAAAAGAGCCATTTCTGTACTATGTTGACGTCTGAAGCGTGATTGAAATTTCTCAAAAATATTGTTGGTTTCCACCACTTCTAAAATTTGCTTTGTAATCACTTTTCCCAAAACTTTCGTAATAAAAGGCAATTTTGATATTGGTCTAAAAGTATAAAGAGTGGCTGGATCAAGATTTGGTTTTTTTTATAGAAGTGGTTGAACGCAGGCAATCTTAAAATAGTTTGGAACACAGCTAGTAGAGAGAGAACTGTTTACCATGGAAAGCAGGTCAGGGCCAATAGCCATCATTACTTCTTTAAGGAGCCTAGTGGGTATAATATCCAAGGGACTGGATGAGAGTTTCATACGTGACACAATATCAGTTAGATCTGACAGAGAAATCGGTGCGAAACAACTCAGCAAGTTTAAGCACGGGCACGAAACAGTAACAGATGGAACATGACTGATACTAGACCGTATGACTGCTATCTTGTAAATAAAGAATTTCAAGAACTTCTCACAATCAGCGGGGGATGAAGCTGATGCAACAGCAACTGGAGGATTCACCAGACGGTCAATTGATTTGAATAAAAATCTTGCATCATGCTGGTTAGCGGCTATTTATTCAGAGAAGATTTTATCTTGAGCATTTTTTACTTCTTGATTATATGAGTTTAGCAGGCTTTTCATGCGCACGTAAAGAACATTTTGTTTAGTGGCCTTCCACTTCCATTCTGCTTTTCTGCATTCCCTCTTAAGGCTGCGAATTTTGTCATTTATCCAAGGCGAATTCTGATGCACAGGTGTTGTTCTAATTTTGAGAGGCGCAACAGCATTTAGAGCAGACAGGCACGTATTATTAAATAAATTTAACATTTCGTTGCTGTCCGTTACGTGCGCTATATTAACACAAGTATTTAAAAAAACAGACGAGAATTTTGAGGCTGTGTGCGAGGTGACCTCACGAGAACGAAAGGATTGCTTCACTTTGGTTTGAGCAACAGGGGCCTCGATATCAAAAGTCACACCGAAATGGTCAGAAATGAAAATATCTTCTTTCTTAAGGCCATTCAGATTGACGTGGAGAGTAAAAACTAAATCCAAGGTATGGCAGTGTTTGTGCGTAGGGCCAGACACCCACTGGGCCAGGTTGAAAGACTCAGTAAGGTTTAAAAATTCAGTGGCCAAAATGTCTGAGGGAATGTCGATATGAAAGTTAAAATCACCCGCGATTAAGATTCTGTCATATTTCAAAACCACTGAGGACAATAACTCTGAAAATTCTGACATAAAACCTTCGATCGATTTAGGAGGGCGATACACAACACACGGAATTGGGTTATAAAAATGAGCTGTTAGCACACCTGAGGCAGCTTTCAAGAGAATCGCAAGGTATTCAAATGAAGCGAATTTACTGAGATCAATCTCGGAGCAGCTAAACTTATTGGAATAAATAGCAGCAATGCCACCGCCCCTTTTACCATGTCTTGCTGCTTGAAAAAATTTGTAATCAGGTGGACAAGCCTCAATTAAAGTTGCAGCACTATCATTCTGCAGCCAGGTCTCAACAAGAAACATAAAATGCAATTTCCTCTCAGGGATAATATTGTTAATTAAAAAGCTCTTATTGTTGAGGGATCTTACGTTCAATGATGCCATGTTGACAATGCTAGAAGATGTTTTATGTCTCAGGGGTCTTAATGAAATATTGACCAAGTTACTGCGATTGCTGCCAGCGTTAGTCTTGGATCCAATTCGCGACTGTGTTCTTACTGAAGTAATTGTAACAATCGAATGTGAGACCTCAATAATTGGGGAAGCAATTAGTCATTTGCATGACAGGTGATTGTATAAAAGATGTTCCCAGCTAAGTTCCTAGTACCGAGCGGAGTGGAGTATTCCTTCTTTTCTAAAGAAGACTGCACGCTCCCAAAACAGATTAAAATGATCAGTGAAAAACATCTTGTGAGAGCAGCATTCAGATTGTAGCCATGAATGAAGACTAAGAATTTGGCTAAAACGCCCTATCCCTCGACCCAGAGTTGAAATAGGACCCGAAATAAAAACACGTTTCCCACAGTCCTTGAGCGCATCATACAAGGTAATAAAATCACACTTCAGAAGTTCGGACTGTTGATATGAAGTGTCATTAGTTCCAACATGAACTACAACGTTTCGAACATGAGGATATTTGTCCAGCAGGCTGGGAATCCAATCTAAAATGTTAAATCTCACGATTGAGTCCCCAATAATGAGAGTAGCGGGAGGTCTCGGGGCACTGACCGAGGACCTGGATCTCACCGGAGGAATGACCAGAGTAGTAGGCCGCGGGACAGTGGAGCTTGTCTAACGCTGCCGGTCATCCTTTCTCGGTGCAAGTGGCGGAGGTGCAGCCAGGCGAACAGGAGAGAGCCGGGGTGACAAATCCTCCTCGTCCAGGATGGAAAACCTGTTGTCTAGCTGCAGGTCCCAAACAGGCTGATCTCCTGCCGCGTGATCTGACCCAGGGCTCAGCCTGGTAGGGTGTGGAGCTGACGACCGCCTTGGGCCTCGCTCCCAGCTGGATCCAGGGGTCCTCGGTTTGGGTCGAAGCGGCTTCACTGGGGAGAGCCATGGAATCTCGATTACCCGTGGTGGTGACATTCGTCACGGCGAGAGCTGGAGCAACCAGGGAATCGATGAGCTGCTCATCGTCCCTGCTCATCGTCCCTAATCTGGCATAGGGTAGAAATTCTCCCCTCCAGCTCTTCGATCCTCTGGGACATACAAACGCAGCTCGTGCAGACAGGCAGAGAGGTGAGTGGAGCCATATTGCGTTTAGCCTGCAGGGCATGAACAAGCCGAGGCGCTTACTTGAAACAACTCTCGGATGCAATAAAATACTTTAAAAACATAAAACTAATTAAAATAATAAAACAAATATAATGATAAAAAGAAGTAAAATGATATAGTGTTAAAATAATGATAAATGATAAAATGATAAAATAATTTTAAAATAATAAAATGACAGCACGATGAAACAAACTAAAAACAAAGCTGCAGCAACAACGGACCGGAGGCAGGCAGCCGGATGTGACATATCGAAAAGCAAACAAAGATAAGAAAAAGACTTTACTAGATCCTAAACTTCCTAAGCTAACAAGGTTCCTTAATTAGCTTCATAGAAAAGAGAATCCAGTCCTTCAGCTGACACTAACGGCTTCGTAGACCTCATACAGAGTGACATGAAAGCATAGAGTACTGCTGAAGTAAGTCTTAAATACTACAACAGCAGCTGAACGCAAGCTAATAATCCGGTAATTCAGAGCGCTGACGTGAAATGCCCTCCAGAATCGAAAAAAAAAGACCAAATATGGGAAGAAATCTGGTGCCATTCCTCCATCTAGAATCCCTCTAAATGCTTCCTGGGTCCACATTTATGATCTCTTCTTCTGCTACTCCCGCGGATTTTCGATTGGGTTTAGGTCAATGGGTCAGTGATGGCCAAAGGTTTTGTGGTCAGCGAACTATTTTTGTGTTTATTTTGATGTATGCTTTGGCTTGTTCTTCGTTGGAAGTTCAAACCATGGTCCAGTTTAAGCTTTTCGGCAGGGGCAGTAAGGTTTTAATATCAGCTGCGACTCAATGCAATCTATTTTACCATGAATACTGACTTGTTGTCCACAGTCTTTGGAAGTTTGAAAGAAGAACAACCCCACAACATCAGAGATCCACTACCATACTTTACTGTGGATTTGAGGTTCTTTACAAAATGGCCATTTTAGTTTTTACACCAAACCCACTTGTGGTTTTTGTAGCCTAAGAGGTTCATTTTGGTCTCATCTACTCACAGAATCCAGTCCTGTTGGAAGTTCATGACCATTTTGCAAACTGTTGAAGAATGTGTTTGTTTATTGATGACTACAGAGGCTTTTTCAAGCAACCCGCCCAAACATCTTTTACTTATGTAGATGGTATCTGATCTTAGTTTTGATGACTTTCCAACTCGGTCAGTCTATGTCAAATCAAGCAGGATTCAGGATGATCCCAGCTCGACCATCCTATTTTCTTAAAACTTCATAAATATGTAGAACAACCATTTTTTGAATGTTTTGCCAAATATTAGGCTCCCTAGATCATTAGTTTATGACTTATGGTCCTTGCAAAAGGGTTGCAGCATGCACGCAGAAAACATCTTTAATTCTGGGCCGTTTTCAAGCTACGTTTACGGTAGCTTAAATACTTAAGCCTCACCCATAATGTTCTCTAGAGTGACTCTCCTGTGCCTGGACCGTAAGGAAACCTATAATGAGGCATGCTAAAAGCTGTCCTGGGGTAGCAATGGGAGTCTAAAAAAAAAAAAAAAAAAACCACTCACATATGAAAAACATGACTTTTTAATGACCCATCTGATACTTTTATTGACCAGCTAGACAAAGTTTGCTGGAAATATGGGTGAAGTTTGAAGAGAATGAGAGGTGGTCGAGCTGATATGGCTCTGAGAGTTAAATTTTTTTTTTTTGGTACATCAGCTAATTCATCATAGCCATTTCTACATTTGTGAATCCCAGCAACTTTTCATTGCACATCATTGCAATGTTATTTTTTCCACATAACTGCAGTACTTTTTCCATAGCCCAGCCGATGACATATTTTTGATATGACCCTAGGGTAATATCACATTTATGAAAATTCCATTGGCTGAGAGCGGGGGGGTGGAAAGAACAAAATCACTCCACATTACATCACGCTGCTAATATTTTCCCAAAGTGTAACATTGGTTAAATTGGTATGGCTCAGAACTGTTGCAAGCTCACTAGGTGCCACTCACATAAATAAGTTCAGTTTACTTAGCTAGCTAACTAGTGTGTACGCAGTATGTTTTCATAACCATTATGTAACATTACTTAGTTCACTAGCTAACTAATGTCAGTTAGCTACTCAGTTAACTGAATTTATAAACCATTGCTAGTTGAGCCGTGAATTTCTGAATCAGTGACTGACTTTGACAGCAGAGCAATGGAGTTAGCGCATGCAACAAACAATGGGTGGTAAGGGAAATTACATTAATTTGCTATTAAATTACGCAATTCACTTATGTGATAAACTGAATCTTATATTCTTGGTCATGTCATTAGAAAATGATGAAATCCAGTGAGTAAATGTTGGGTTTGTTGCCAGCTCCCTACAAACGCAAAATTTACTCAACTCATTTAATAAATTTCATATGACACGCCCAAGATCCTCTCCATCTTAAAACCTCTTCCACAATGAATTGTCATTGGAGGGATATTGGCACTGCTCTCACCTCGCCTTAAAGCGGGCCCGGCGCCACAGGGGAGCTAAAGGGGACTTTGCCCCCTCAGTTGTATTTTCTGCTCCCCTAGATTAAGTTTTAAGTACCCTATAGGAGAACAGCAAAACATTGGCTGAGAAAACGCACAGAACAAGATTTCCCATAGCTCTGAAACATAGCACTGCTATTTCAGAACCGTTGTCAGCGTTGTTTGATGTGCATTTTCAAATGGATATAAACCTCGCGGCACACTGTACGTGATGTGATTTTAAAAAATTAAACAAACAGCTATAACCGGTAACACCCAAGCTAGCGAGCTTGCTAAAAATTTCTAACTTCACCATTGCTTTAAGTAACTTCCTTGGCAGTGGTTCTTTTTATGCCAGTCGTAATCTTACTCCAATCTGCTATTCTTCCGAACTTCCCTATGTGCATGCGCAATGTAGGAAATCTGGACTTGGACCCATGGACTGTTTTATACAGTCTATGCTTAAACCACGGCATTAGTTATGATGTATCAGCTGACATAAGCTTGCGGGATGGCTATAACATTTCCAATGATGTTTGCTAGCTAGTTGCTTAACTTAGCTAGCAGGTTAGGTAGTTATGAGAGTGTAATTTTAGGTTCAATGTTTGCTCGCTAATATTTAGGGAGCTGTCAGGTTGTCACTCTTTACAATCAGTTGTCGGTAGTGATCAGTGTCGTGTTGAAGAGCTGATTAGCTACACCAAGTCTGTCCTTGCAAGAAATTTTAGAGTACATGTTGGAAAATGAGTTAGATGGCAAGCTGGCTAAGTTAGCTAGTTAATTACTTATGCTATCTAGCTTGAGTAGGGGACATCCTGGGGTGCGTTTCCCAAAATCACAGATGCTAACTTACATAGTTGGACTCATTGACTGTGAATGGAGGCACTATGTAAGTTGCCAACTTAGTTAGCAACTACGCTTTTGGGAAACGCACCCCTGACTGAAACTTAAAGTAAATTAGCCGGTTAGCTGGTCTAGTAATGTTAACCATAAGGAATGCAGCGAAAGCAGGCTGTTTTTAAGCTAGTCAGCAAGCATTTTTAGCCTACAGCATCGCATGAAGCCTCCACAACTTGATTTAGCCTAGTAATCGCATTTATGGACTTGGCCTGGCTTTTGTCTTGTTAGTAGGCCTAATTGCTGGATTTTGCATTTAATGTGGGTTTTCCGTTGTTGACCTTAGCCTTATGTAGACAGTAGGGATTTTTTTTTTTTTTTTAGTTTTTTTCTCATCTAAAGACTACTCAAAGTGGAAAAGAAAGGCTACAGTCTGTGCTCACAGAACCAAACATGTCCTTAATTTTATTCTGAATTTATTTTTTTATTTCAAGTTTGAAATTTCTGGATTGTTGTTTAATTCTAATCTCATTGGCTGCAGCCCTGCATTACAGGGAACACGTTGAGAAGAAAACCAAAACGCAGTTGGTCGGTTTTTTTTTTTGTTTTTAGCAGTCATCTCTCAGTGGTTGGAATCGTTAATAAATTTTATCATTTTGCATCTTGTAGGCCTAAGTTCCAAGTGCTCCGATTCCCCAGATTGCGCAAGGGGACTCAGGTTTAACTCTGACTTCATCACTGCAGTGAAATAAATGTAAAACGTATAATTTGATTTTGAAAGAGTAGTTGTTGTTTTTAAGCCTTTCAGATGCTTTTCAATGGTTAAATCAATTAATTTTAGCAAACCTATAACCAGAACATTTTAGGTGGTGATCGGAAAATATGCCCCAAATATTTCTATTTCATGTTATTGCCATGACATGCTAACTCATCGAAAAGGTGGGGAGTCTTTCAACAAGTCAAAACGCCACCATATCACCACCCGCAGGCAGAATAAAATGTAGAAATAGGCATAACAAGATAATAACCCAATTTTTTACTTATATAAAAAGATTACCCCCCTTGCTATTTCTAATTGCCTCCTCAGTCACTTCATCCTGGCGCCGGGCCTGCCTAAAAGTGAATTATATCTCCAAACTCGATCCTATTTAGGTTAACTAATTACCAATTAAGTGTTAATTTGTTCAGTTGCGAGGATCAATCCATATCCATTTCCCCTCAGCTTGCTTTATTGTTCATTGCTATAATTATCTAGCATTTTCCTATCTACATTTATGGTGACATTAAACGTCAATGTCTTACAAAGCTTCTGAGTTCCTGCTGCTCACAAAACGGTATACAGTATGTACGGGGGTATATAGTATACACCAAAGAATTCCATCCATCCTTCCGTCCGTCCGTCCATCCGTCCGTCCGCACCAGTTTGTCCCACCAATTTCTCAAAAACTGCTCATCAGACTGTTTTCAAATTGCAGTCATGCATTTTACACTTCATGGAGAGGTGAATACCAAGTTTCGTGAAAATTTGATTTTTTTCAAAAATTACTTTTGTTTTCCATATTTTCAACTTAGAAAATTTACCACTGTAAATGTTGTCCAACCGATTTCTCGAAAACTGCTCATCAGATTGTTTTCAAATTTCAGTACTGCATTCTATACTTCATGCAGTGGTGCAGTGCCAATTTATATGAAATTAATGAATTCTGGACCACTCCCAAAGTAGAGGAGAGTATTGGGTGGGATTGCAGAGAGGAGATCGGGCAGATAGGAGATCGGGGCGGGTGTGGTGTTGGACTTAGTCTGTGATTGTGCAGACTGTTTCTTGCTTCCTTCTTGGAGAGGGGAAGGGTGGGAGGGACGTAGAAATGAGATGAGCGGGGATTGTGGGAATGTAGGAGGTATATATAGGTAAAAGGACGAATAGGAAGACGCAATGGGAGTGGCCCTGTTCATTAACTTACATTATCGGGAACTCCCTACAAGCCATAACCGTCCTTCCGTCCGTCCACACCAGTTTGTCTGACTGATTTCTCAAAAACCGCTCATCAGATTGTTTTCAGATTTCAGTCATGCATTTTATACTTCTTGCAGAGGTGCAGTGCCAATCTATATGACAATATGCCATATTTGTTTTTCCGTCTGTGTCCATCCACACCAGTTTGTCCCACCGATACCTCAAAAACTGCTCATCAGATTGTTTTCAAATTGCAATTAAGCATTCTACACTTAATGCAGTGGTGCAGAGCCAATTTATATGAAAATATGCCATAATCTCTTCAGTGCACAAGGGTATATGAGAACTGTGCTCACCTTTTCACTCGTTCAGTAAATAAACTGTGATTATTGATCAAGCGATTTTAACCTTGACGCCTATTGTTGCGAATTTGTCGCAAACTGTTTCCATTCAGAATGTATCCAATTTAGCATCTGCTTGAAAGCAAAAACACAATTTCTTCTTTTAAAATAATTGTACATAAATTCAGGCGTCAAGGGTTAAACAGGGTCAGCTGGACAACAGTTATGTGTTTAAAGGTCTGAGACTCTCAGCATATCATATGAAAATCTGGTAACGCCGACATTACCGCCAGGGGGACACTGGGCTTGAGGGAGTTATCCATTAGTGATATACGACAAAATTAAACTGGCCAGTGTATCACCTCATATATATACCCAGGGGACTAAGGAAGTCATAGGCGATCATTTAAATTTTTGATTTGTAGAACTTAGACAAGTAAAAAATGGGTGGACATTTGCTTTATTTGGATTTTTCTCGCTGGATTTTTCAAAGGTGTCAAAAATTGTGCCACAAATTTTTTGGGAAAGACATTTCTTTTTAGAAAAGAATATTTTTGTCCAATTATTTTCTTTAAATTCAAGATTAGATTCTTATTTATGTTTATGATGAAAGACTTGAAGGATTAACTGCAACCACATTTTTACACAGCTTTAGGTAATATTTACCAAGAGTGCCAAAATCAGTAGGTGGTACTGTACTAGTTCTGTAAATTGATCACTGATTTGCAGCTGTACTGTTTCTTTACTCACCACGGGGATACTGAAGACTCCCAGAGTGCGAGCAATCAAAATAGCCGTTGAGGAGGTTGCAGCAGCTATGATGGCTGGTACCTTGGGAGTGCGGCCACACTCAGAGCTTGTAACAACTGGGTTCTTCCCTGTTAACAGCTCTAGTGCAGCAGCTAATGCTTTGTCTCCATTCAAACAGGTGTCTGCCAGGGCATACCCCAGGGTCAGATTAGGAAGTAGCTGAGGGTTTCTGTTTATCTCATCCACTGCAAAGATCATGGTCTGCAGCCAATGGTATCCAAGAAATTGAAAGCTATTAAATGAAGGACAGCACAAGAAAACTAGAAATTGATGGGCAGATACACAGTCATATATTCAAAATCAATTCACATATAGTACTGGTCAATAATCTAAGACAACCAAGACTTTCTCAGAAATGTTGACTTCAACAATTATTTTTAGGATTAGTTTATCAATGAAAAGGAATAATTGCACTAATATGATGACCTTCATAGAGCCATGATCTCTGAATGATTAAGGCTTAACAATTGCCTGCAGAATCGATGCAACAGTAAAGTTCGTCTGCAGAAGAACTGTGGTGAAGTCAACCGATATGCTTGCAACAACCTCACAGCCAAATTTATAAGAAAACTGCAGGTCAGCGTACCGAAGAGAACTGATTCATTTTTTTAAGGAAAAGGGTTTTCACTCCAAATGTGACCCTCCACCATAAAGCCAGGCATAAGTTTCAGAATATCATATCAGAATTATTTATACAATATCAAAGTACACATTCTGACCTCTCTAATGGTGTAAAACATTTTTCTCTATGTTGCATTTATTTTGAGTTTTGATTATGTTTTTCCTTCACATTCAAATGAATAAGAACAGGCTAGTTCTCATTTTCCTTTATTGACGCGTTTTCCAATTATAGTAATTGGCAGCTGAAGACACTGTTTCTCTCCATATGCGATCTAACAGCGATTAAATCATGGGCTAAATTCAGTACAGAAATAAAATTTACTTATTAATAGGCCAATGCTTTGCGTTGATTGAACTGGTCCTCGTTCCACTGAAATATCGCCTTTCACTCTTGTTATTGCATTGATAGATAAAAAAGTAGCACTTGGCAGTTAAATGGGCTATAAAAAGCGCGCGGCTCAAGCAATTTGCGTGAGAATCGACAGGTATACAATTTTGAATAACGTTGATTTAAATACAGCAAATATGCGTCCAGATGAATGACTGTCGTCTCACCTAATCGAGGAGAACAAGCTGCACCTGTTAAGTGTGGAGTGCTCTCGGAGTGAACCTTCTGTTAATTATGAAAATGACTAGATCGCATATAGAGAGAAACCATGTCTTCAGTTGCCAGTTACGATAATTGGAAAACGCATCAATAAAGGAAAATGATTGAGAACTAGCCAGGACTAATTGTTGTCAAAAAAAAGGGATGTGTCTGTGCCCCCCCAATTCCCAGTTCTAGCCCCGCCACTGAATTTAAATTAACAATGAAATCAGGCTTTATGAATGAAAATATAATTTATAATTATATTTAATTGCAGAGTTAAACAGGATGCATAATAATGATGTGCAATTTATATTACATTTTAAAACTCAAAATTGCTTCAAAGTAATGAAAAATATAATCTTAATATAAAAAGATGGACAAATCAACATTGACGTCACCCATTAGTTTCAGCATACTATTTAGGGAGCCCCGATTTTGGCAATTTGAACAGTGCCATTTTTTCATTTTGAAACGGGATGCGATTTCTGTTGGACGAGAGCGTGAATTGAAGATCCAGGGAGTAGCAAGTGGTGGACACACATGTGGATCTGACGCTATCTGACAATGACCAGAGGATAGCCACGCCCCATAAAGCATATCTGGCTTTATCCTTTATTCTAGTCTATTTGGGACCATAATTTACAAAAATGAACATCGTGATATATCGAAGGAGACCTGAAACTTGCGATAGATACAATAAAATAATGTGGAAAAGCATTATTGAAATAATATATTAGGTGGGAAAGTAGCGTCATTTTCTCATAGACTTCTATAGCATTGAACTTCTTTTTGCAACCACCGACGTCCCCATCTGCTGGCGATTAAATAGAATGCAAGTTTCAGAGATTTCCGCATGGACTTCGCTTTTCAGACCCAGGTGCTGCGTCCATCTTTTTATACAGACTATGGTCTGACAGGGAAAACCGTGACCTTAAAATAGGTGAACAACATGACAAAGTCTTCCCCAGCCTAGTGGCTCAAGCATGCAGGACAAACACAGTCATTTTGGCCTTTTTTTTTTTTTTGGTCAATGGACCTCTAAATCATCTTGAAATTTTCAAAAATGGCAAGGTGAACTATTTTCCTGAGGTTTTGGAGAGCTTTTGATAGCAGAATATAAGAATTTTGATGTTTTTCTGTCAATTCCTGATGAGATCGCAAAAAAGAACCTGAAATAATCAGGGGGATTTTAGTCTACACTGCCTAATGACCCAGTGTGACTTATGCCTGGTTTTCTGGTGGAGGGTCACAAATTCATTTTTTGAGTTAACTGCCCTTTCCAGACCATAAATGAACTTTCTGTTTCTTTATTTTTTAAAGCTTTTTGGTTTAATTTTTTTCATGTGTGCCTCAAAGAATTTTGAAATGAGCTGTGAATGGAAAGTGAATGTATGGAAGTAGAAACGGACACATCTATTCTCTATCAAAATAAGGCATGAACAGGGATGTACGCTTAAAGATATTCAGAGGGACACAAGTGTTTACGCTCAAGGAAGACGCATTATTATAAATTTTTCACTCACTTCTGACATTGTGCAGGAGCTCGCTCTTGTCTGAAGTCCGTGGCAGGTTCAAGTGACTGAAAATGAATCGGAAACAGTCCTCCAACGATCACATTACCATCCTTATACACAATCTGAGGGAACAGATTATCCAGAAGCTTGCAGGAAAACCCTGCTAACCCATATTTGGATCCTAAGACAACTGTTATCAGCAACTGTAACCAAGCGCAAACGCCCATCTCTTATGGTAGAGAGAGGGAGGAGGGATATAGAGATAGTGTGAGAGGGGTCTAAGTTCTCCTGCTTAAAAAGGAGGCTTCCTCATGAGAGACTCAGCCTGGTGACTTTGGGGAAAAATAATAACAGAAATGAAACCATAAGTGCAGCATTTGTGGAAATCCTGATGGAGCATGGTTGATGTGCGGTCTTCAACCCAAGGGATATAAGCAAACAACTTTGTTTTTTATCTGAAGGTAATTATGAAAAAAGGCCCTTGAGTCTGTTACTGACTGTCCCTCTCGACTGTGATGCATCTTCATCTTCAACAAAAATTTCAACAGCCGATCCCTCTCCTCTTAACTGTTACTTCTCACAAGACCTGACTTTATGACTTGTCTGTTATAGTTTGCTGCATTTGTGAAGCACTTGCATATGTCAATTTAGACAAATGCTTGGTAAATAAAGATTATAATTATAATTATAATTATTAGCTCCACCAAGGAAGTTATATTTTCACCCCCATTTGTTTGTTACATGTCTGTCCGTCTGACTGTCTGTCTGTTAATAGGATAACTCAAAAAGTTATGAATGGTTCGGCACAATATTTTGCAGGATGATAGGAGGTAGTCCAGGGAAAAGTTGATTTAATTTAGGAAGTGATCTGGAACATTTTCTGTAACCAAAAGAAAGATATATGGTGTGGCAGAGGTATGCACTCAACCAAGTGTCGTCTTGTCATTATTATTATTGTTACAGAATTGCTTCCGTGGGCTTTGATGTGTGTTTGCGCGTGATACATTATAACTTGCAATGTCAGTATATAATGCTGATTGCAGGCAGAGTTCTAGTACATCATGATTTGGTGCGAATCCTTTGTTCTAGGGCATAGATTGATATGAAAACATCGTCCACAACAAACTTCTGTGCATTTATTCAACAAATTTATAAACCTACTGCAAAGATTGCTGTCAAAATGTTGGCAGCAAGAAACTTCTATATATGCCTGTATATGACTGTGGCTGGATGCATGTTTCTGTAACCCCCTGTCACGCTCGAGTGCTGCTTTCCAGTTGGTAAAACCACGCGAGGTAAAAACAGCATCCCTCTCACCGGCAGTAACATATTTCCTGCAGGGAAAGCAAAAGCATGCATCCCGCTGAACTGAGTACTCCAGCTACAGTCGTGTACGATACCAGGCTGGATTGAATGATCGCCATAAAGCACCGACTGCACGCTCTGGGTAGCTAGCTAATATTGGCTGGGATGGAGCATCGCCATTCAAGTTGCTAACGGCGTGAGGTAGGGCTGAGGCAGCAGAGAGAGGGAACTGGTTTGGGGCAGTGCTTGTGAAGGGTACTGGAGCCATAGCCATAGTTTCTGGTGTGCCAGCTACGGCATCGCCAGAGATGCCAAATCTCACGCATTCGTTGTAGGTCTCACGCATTTTTTTTGGCTTATTCAACATAGTCCACAATTATTCAATGAACGCTTATTAATAAGATTCTCACGCGGAATTAAAATCCTTGTGCATTGAAGTTTCAGTTTTTACTTGCGTAAAGGTGCACCTCATCACAAGTAAGATGGAAAGCGATTATGACCCCGGACTTCTCGTGCTTCTCTTTACTCAGGGATCGGAAACAATGCATGTGTTTCATGGTTGTTTAAATTGTTTAAATGAAATAAGACCATTTGAAACGTCTTTATGCACTTCCATTGCTTTCAATCCCTCAGTAAAGATAAGTGTGAGAATTCCCGAGTCATAATCGATTTCCATGTCACTAGTGGGGAAATCCACCGTAATGCACGTGAAACTGATTAACTTCATGCACAATGACTTCAATTCCGCGAGTCAATAATGGCTGACTAAGGCACAGGTACGTGAATGCCACTAACGAATGCGTGAGACTTGGCATCTCTGCATCGCTTGAGGTTGAAGCAGCACAAGGCTTGCTAATAGGTTTTAAAAAACGATACATGGCTCAGAACTCGTTTGAATGAATAAAACAAAATGTAGGTAAAATTGTGAGTCTCTGCGCGCTGCTCAACGTACACCTATGAAGAGAATGGCTTCACTGCCTGGTGAAGTATCCGTACTTACAACTTTAGCGGTAGGACTTCGGTTTGGAGGCGGGCTTTAAGCTATGCACCAAATCAGGCGTTAGGAACTATTTATTTATTTGCTATTTTGTAATTGACTTTATAATTGTTATGATTGGCAGAGACTGTGAAGGTTTTCTATTAAAACTTTAAACTCAAACTGTCATTCATGTCTTAGTTTTGTCAATAAGGTGTAAAAACTGAATGTGTGTACATATAAATAAGTGAGCTAGTCAAGGTACTGTTTAAAAACTTGATATAAATGGCATTTTACCTGGTATACCCAGTTGGCCCACTTTTTTTTCCCATTGGCCCACTTTTTTCACGCCAGGGGGGGAGCTGGCCCACTTTTGAAATTTTCTAGAATCATCACTGCATTTCCATTGCTTCCAACCCCTGAGAAAAGAAAAGCATAACAAGTCTGGAGTCATATTCGGTTTCCATGTTAGCCAAACCAGTGTTGACATCCACTGAAATGCACGTGAAACTGATAAACCTCTATGCACAAGGACTTTCCGTGCAAGAATCTCTTATATACGCGTTGATTGAATAATTGCTGACTACAGCAGGGGAACTTAAATATGCCACTAAAACTCACGCCAAATGCGTGAGAGTTGAAAGGTATGCATTATTAATGAAACCTGGCCACAACTGACAATGCTGAGACTTTTCAGAGTTTTTGTAATGGTAATTTAAATGAATGATTGAAAGCAGGTCATGACCAATCATTGGGTCTCATGCATGAACGTTTGTAAATTTGTGCGTAGATTTGCACATAAAAGCCTACTCTACTAAAAACCTGCTCCGGATTCATGAACACGGCGGGAAACTCAGATCTGATCGTAAACACGTGTGTATGATCATGAATGCCAATTCATCATAAAGTGACAGCGCACTCCCGGTAATCAGCTATTAGCATAAATCCCCACCCATGAATTGCCAATGACCACCATATAAGGTGGTGTAGATGCATCCACTCGGCCAGTCAGTCATGGCACAAAGAAAGAAAGAGAGAGAAAGAAAAAAAGAATGATTCCGAAGCGGAGATACAAATAATTTTGGGTGAAGTATAGTTAAGAAAAAACATTTTATTTTCATCTGTTAGCAGTGGTGTGACAGGGACAGGCAAAGCCGAAGGCCTGGAGGGAGGTGACAGATGCCGGTAATGTTGTCTCTGTAGTCCGAAGAACTATGTCCGAGGTGAAGCGTAAATGGTTTGACATGAAACTGGAGGCAAAGAAACATATAAGCGCACACAAAAAAATACATCAGCCACAGGAGGAGGAGGCTCACAGTCACAACTCATCCCATGAATAACAAAAGGTCGCAAGTGACATTCCTGATGAAACCTGTTTTTCTGCACCACGAAGTACTACAACGGCTACACTACACTACACTGCACTACAATATGGCTTAAAATGGTAAATAACTGCTCTAAACATGGAATGCAACTAATTAAGACAAATCAACAGCTTGTTAAAATCCTAAGATTGCAATTGCGGTTGGAACAAAAAGCAGAATGCACAGTGGGGCGCCTGGACCGAGTTTGAGAATCACTGCCCTAATGCCAGCTCACCAGCCGCCACTGACGCATACGTTTCTGGGGCAAATAGAACCTTAAAAGACTGAGGTCACGATATAGCTCACAATCTATGACATTTAACAAAATTGTGCGTTAAAATCTTTTAAATATAGAATACCAGGTTACAAAAATTTATTTTGGACAATCACATTCAGTGGCTTTTGGCAATGGCTCATTCAACATTTTTTGTTTTTTAATTCACCCCTTTCACTCATGTAAATCACAAAACTGAGAGATGAGCAAAGCATTATAGGCATAATTTAATGGCTCTAACTTTGCAACTGACACGATGGGAGCATCAAGTAAACTTGCTAATTTTGGAAAAGCCAATATTTTCAGGCCTATCTCCTTTTCTGTTTTCATAGCAGATAATTGGGCGAATTCATGCAGTCACAGAAGTGCGATCATGGTAATTACCTGCAGATTGCTGTTTTCATGACATTGAACGCGCTTGCGTTTTTACCAGTCCTTCGCTGGTCATAAGTAATATTGCAATTTAATCTGTTATTTTAATGGCAAAATATTAATAAAACGCCAACAAAGGCAACTGCCCCAATTGTTCTCTACCTCTTGTCTGTTACACACATAAATAAACTTGCACAAAATATCAAGATTACAATGTAAATTATTACATCGGATTTACAGTGTAAAGTATTATGATATCATATTTTAGACATAAATAAAAATGCACCATATCATAAAGGACAACCACTATATTGATCCAAATAAGACAATCGCAGTAATGACAGAGAAAACTGGCCAGTGGTCAATTTTGCAACAATCGCTACCGGATAGATACTTGTCTGATGACAAGTAATCAGTGTGTTAATTGTCCTTCAATGGAAAATTGATGAAAATTCGCAAACTTGACGATACGTCATAAGAAACAGGACAGCAAGGTGAGCTTCATACTTACATACATACATACACTACCCACGGTCCTAAAAGATTGGCAGGAGAGCTTCAGCATTTCCTGTTACTGAGATGGAAAGGTTTATTTTGCTGAATAAAACCCAAAGCATTGTCGGGTCAATTTAACTTTTATTTGGAATTTTAAATAATTAATTACAGTGTTTTTCAAAAACCCTACAGTCCTTGGTATTCAGTCGATGATTTTTTTTTTTTTTTGTATTTTGCACGTGTGTAAATCCAAGGGTCTACCCACAGCAGTACCGCGATGCTCCGCCACTCTACTACTGCTCGTGTGCTGCTCTACTCATTCCACTCTTTCTGATAGTTAAATAGTGGATATTTTGTGCTTTCCCATTGAAAAATGAACAAGTGCTGGTAAAGCTTTCCAAAGAAATAAACTCAAGGCAACATCATTTCACTTTCATCACTCTCTGACCTGGCTTTTTTCCTGATTGACACAACAAAGCAGCGTAAACAACTTCACGATTGGAAGGCTAAAGAAAGGCCAGTTTTAAACAAATTACAAATTTTTTGACAAAAATTCTGAGGGCAAATTAGGCAGCAGTTGAAAATTCTGATTGGTATGTAAAATTTTACTGAACTGTTCCGCAACTTTGGAAACAAAAGCAACAGTCCGCCTTCTTGCTGGACACGGACACACTTGATGCTTGGACATTTCTCAGAGCATAGGCTGCATCCTTTGCAGGCTGCATTTTTAGGCCGCAATGTCATTGGAGGCCATACCGTTGTGAACACGCTTTTTAACACAGCTTAGAAATTCAGCCTTTGTCTAGGCTGATATCAGACAAAATTGCCAGCTGGTTTATACTCTGTTTGCATGGTGACAATACCATCAAGCAAGACGGAGTCTGCATTTATTGGCTGTATTCGAAAGCGTGTTCACAACGGAACAGCCTGAAAGTGTAGCCTTCAATGGATGCAGCATACACTTTGAAAAACAACCCTTGTCATCTTGTGCAAATGCAGTCAATGGAATTTCCCATCTGCATTGGCGTTCATCCATCCGCCACAGTGCAAGGACTACGTGAATGTTTGCCAAATGTGCAGCACATTCACCATGCTCAATCTTGTACCATGCCTTAAAAATAGTAAATTAATACCTTTGGCTCAAATCACTATGTTTATTTATTGTACTCTGATAGTGCTTGAAAATCCTTAAAGCTTAATGTTCCATTAGAAAGAGAAAGACGAGAAGGAAATGTCTTTTTTATGAGATGTGGCATTTTAATTCATGACACAATATTTATAAATTGCATATTCCCAGAACACCAGTCCCCAGAATATGTGTTTTATAACCCTCAAAGCATATGGTACCTATGTAAAGAGGTTACAGACAGGGGTCAAACTGGGCCGGAGTTGACCTCTGCCTCCTCAAGTCCAAATTGGACCTGGCCGGAGCTGAGCTCCGTCTCCTTCAGTATCATATCATCATATTCATATTACGCTTATATATTTTGTTAATCTCCCAGTAAACGTAATACCATCAGCCTAAGTCAAAAGAAATAATTTTCGAGACAAAAAGTATATATTTGAGGCTAATTTTACACCAAAAACCATCAATGCCCAAAACAATGTCAACAACAATGATAAGACGTCATCAAACATGCCTGCACCCTGCGCCTTTCATGATCATGCTGTCTGTCATGACACAAATCGACCTTGTCAAGATTCCTTCAAATTGATCTTTTTCCTCGGTAAGTTTTCAAAAGTTCGACTTTGAGTTGGCCAACATTTTATCTGTATTTACTGAGCTGTCTGTTAAGCAGCATTAATGTTAGCTGTGTTGCCTTGGTGGCAATGAGTTGGTTGCTAACGAGCTAAGCTAAACTTTAGCAGCCAGTAGGCCAACATTTTTATTTAGATTTATTTAAGCAGGGGGACTGACTGAGACCATGTCTCCTTTTCAGCAGGGCCCTGCATTACAGACAATTAAAATAACAGTTTTCAAGGACATTTGTACAAAAAAAAAAAAAACAATGCCATTATTAAAGGGAAAACATTAACTAAAACAACAACAATTCTCTTGACAAAATAATTTGATCAGAGTTTTAAAATGTCCAAAAGGAACCAGTTCTTTCAATTTCAGTTCAGCTTGCAACTGGTTCCAGGTATGTGGGACATTATAATAAAAAGCTGTCTTACCAAGCTCTGTTCTTACACGAGGAACATTGAGACACAATAAGTCCTGTGACCGTGTCCCATGGCAACCCACTCTCGCTGCATCAGTAGACTAGCTAGATAAGGAGGATTTTCATTAAAACACATTTATAAACAAATAAAAACCAGTGGTAGTCACGTCTAGCTTTCAATGACCCCCACCCTACTGACTTGTATAAAACACAATGGTGAGTGCGGAAATCAAGACCAGTGATAAATCGAATAGCGGAATGATAAACACAATCTAAAGGCTTTAAAACAGAAGTAGATGCATTTCTATAAATCACATCACCATAATCAAGCATGGGGAGTATTACTGAGTGCACAATCTTCTTTTTTATTTTCGAAATTGAAACAAGCCCTATTCCTGTATAAGAAGCCAATTTTACTCCTTATCTTTTTTTGTTAAATTTTCAATATGCATGTAAAAAGTCAGCTTGTCGTCCAGCCAAATGCCCAAGTATTTATAATGGGGGACATGCTCAATTTGGCTACCCTGCAGGGTACAAATTTGAAAATCAAGGGGTCTTTTTTTCTTAGCTTTGGTGAATACCATGAACTTGGTTTTGTCCTCATTTAAGACAAGCTTCAAATCAATTAGAGATCTTTGAA
The DNA here is from genome assembly GCA_029692085.1 of Gymnothorax javanicus. Taxonomy (NCBI): domain Eukaryota; kingdom Metazoa; phylum Chordata; class Actinopteri; order Anguilliformes; family Muraenidae; genus Gymnothorax; species Gymnothorax javanicus. The sequence continues at coordinate 42,912,436 of CM056195.1, forward strand.
TAGAGCTAAAATCATGCTGCAGATTAGATATGGCCTTCTGAACTGAAGAAGCAGTCGAGTAAATTATGGTATCATCAGCATATAAATGCAGTTTACAATGATCCAAAGACAAGCCAATATTATTAATATAGATAGTGAATAACAAAGGGCCAAGAATTGAACCTTGTGGAACTCCTCTGCTGATTTGAGCACTTCGAGACTGAATGTTTTCAAATGAAATATATTGAGTCCTATCCTCAAGATAGTTTTTAAACCAATTACAAGCAGATTTGTCAAGGCCAACGTTTGATAATCTTTTCAAAAGAAGGGCATGATCAACCGTATCAAATACCTTAGACAGGTCAATGAAAAGGGCTGCACAATGATGTCTGTTATCTAGTGCTTTTTACAATATCATTTATAACTAAACAAGTAGCAGTAACAGTGCTATGCCCAGACCTGAAACCAGATTGGTGAGTATTCAAAATACAATTTTCAGTTAAAAAAGATTGTAATTGAGAATTAACTAAGGACTCCAGAATCTTAGCCAGGCAAGGCAACCTGGATATTGGACGGTAATTATTTAAATTACTTGCATCTCCCCCTTTTAATAAAGGGAGAACATTAGCAGTTTTCCATACTTTTGGTATGTTGCTTGTCATAATAGACATATTAAATATATGAGTCAGAGGTTTGGCAATGAGTGAGGCAGAGAGTTTCAAAAGATATGGATCTAACAAGTCATCCCTTGTAGACTTATTTACATTAATTTCATTTAGAGCTTCAAGAACCTCCTCAGTTGAAACGCAACGTAAAGAAAATACAGCATTATTATTCAACAAATAAGAGGTTGTAGGACAGGCAAATAGATCAGAGGTGCACTGCTTATCATTGGTCTGCTCAGAGAAACTTGGGTCTGCCGCTTTGTTTGTCTCAAAAAGATAGCCTGCGGAAACAAAATGCTGATTAAAAGCATTACTTATTTCAACTTTACCAGTAATCAAATTTGAGTTAAAAACAACTTGCGATGGAAGAGAAGGAGAGGAACTTGAACTCTCCAGTATTTTTATAGTTTTCCAGAATTGTGTGGGGTTTCTACCAGCATCTGCAAGGGATTTTAACTCCTTCAACCCCACAGCCCTCTACAGAGGGCTGACCAACATATTCCCTTCAACCCCAAATTCCTGTAGGGAAAATTCAAACAATCTGACTAATTGATTGGAACATATCAGGTTACATTTAATGGGATTCCAGAGATAACAGTAAGATACAATGTCCAGATAATGACCAGCCCTCTACAGAGGGCTGTGGGGTTGAAGGGTATAGTGATGCTAGAATATCTGGGGTTGAAAGAGTTAAGTAAAAGTCAGATTTTGCCTCTCTAACTGACACTGTGCATTTGTTCCTAAGCTGTCTAAAATAGAGCCAATCTTGGGGTAAGTGGGTTGATCTAGCTTTAGCCCATGCTTTGTTCCTGTCTCTGAGTAGTTGTGAGAGCTCCACTGAATACCAAGGAATCACTCTGTCCTTAATTCTCAGCGATTTTAAAGGAGCATGCTTGTCTGCCACAGAGTTAAATTCACACGCATACAGCCTAAAACTGGTAACAAAGGCAAACTCTGCAGATCTTGTATGAAGAGGGAGAGGTAGTGAGCCCTTTTTACATGAGATTCCGCGGTAGAGCTGTGAATTACCTTCTTTACACTGCTTTTGTGCACTGAGAACCAAGCAAAGGCAGCATAGTGTGTAATTTTACAGATCATTCCAGACTTTTCTGTAACGTTATTGCGGGAACACTGGCAAGAGGTCTGTGCGGAGGTGTGTGAGTTTCTTTGTGCTTTAAAACCCAACCGCTGTGAAATGCTTTGAATAACATTTTATTTCTGATTCACTGCTTTGTTCTCCCGACTGGAGCTGTTTCGTTCCATTCGCCCTGCACCTCATTTGACCGACCACTGCTTGTTTAATTTCTTCCTCTAACCCCGTGGGGTTAGTCTCAGTGTGAGGCGCGGCGTACTGGAGGAAATACGCTGATTTTGTGCATATCTTTCTTGATGCCTTTCTTAATTGCCAATCAAGATCATACACTCTGAACAAAGCAAAAAAAAAAAAAAATCACTAACAAATCAATCATTATCATATTCATACATGTTAACCTTTTCGGGTTCCCACCTGTATTACCTCCTGTCAATATCCGTAAAATCCTTGAACAAAAATCTGTTTGATTTTTAAGGGTATTATTTTAGGTTGTGGCTGTTCTTACGACAAGGCTTAATAATTAGGCAGTGCTATTCTTACGCCTTCCATGACCACATGCGCAATGTAGGAAATTTGGCCTTGGAAAAAAAAATTGCAACTCACTGACTGCCTTGAAAACAGCCCGCTTTCGCTGCATACCTTATGGTTAATGTTACTAGACCGGCTAGCTGGCTAACTTTCTTTAAGTTACAGTCAGGATGTCCCCTATACAGGCGAGATAGCGTTAGTTATTAGCAAGCTAACTTTGCCAGCTTGCCGTCTAACTCATTAGCCAACTTGTAGTCAAAAATTTCTTGCAAGGATAAACTCAGTGTAGCTAATCAGTTCTTCTACATGACACTGATCACTACCGACTATTGATTGTAAAGAGCGACAACCTGACAGCTCCCCAAATATTAGCAAGCAAACACTGAACCTAAAATTAAACTCTCATAACTACCTAACCCGCTTGCTTAGTTAAGCAACTAGCTAGCAATCATCAAAAGTAATCTGTCCCGACAGCTAACGTCAGCTGACACATTATAGCTAAAGCCGTGGTATAAGCTTAGACTGTACAAAACAGTCCATGGGTCAAAGTCCAGATTTCTGACATTGCGCATGCACCACACACGTCGTAAGAATAGCCAGAACATAATTGTTACAGCTCTTCGTATGACTAGCCTCAGCCATTTTTTTATATAGCTATTTTTTTCATTAGTGAAATTATAAATGGAATGTGAAAATTTATTAAAATATTTTTACCTGCTTAATCAGCTTTCTATTTAAGTATGAAAATAAAAAGCCTCAAAGCCTCATCCAGGATAGTGAAATTGACACATTTGTGCTGCTGTTACACACAATTCGTGCCGCTGTCAGGGATCCTTGATTGCGCTCCACTCTGAGAAAATCTTGACCAAAATTGCCAATCTCATCCATATTCTTATCATTCCATTCGCAAATCTTGAGGGAGAAGGGTGACATCCAGTAATAGACAAGTGCAGCCTCGAAAAACAAGCTATTCTCCATTATTTGTTCTGTGTTTGCAAGTATGCACCTGATACTTTTGGCAATTTTCCAGACCGCATCTTGTTTAATACAGTCTATATGGTGCATACAAATTATCAGTAGAAGCTCTGAAAAGTAGCCCCATTCGTGCCTCCGAGGGCTTGTTTTAACATTCTGACATTTACTGGCCCAGCGGAGTCACATGCCGTGCCATTGACAAAACCTGCAAAAATGGAAATCACCAGACACCACTTGTCTTCTACCGCTGCTAGTGTCAAAACTTTCTTTTGTTTTACCTTTTGTCTGGTATTGGCGTAACAACAACAGATATTAAAGATTCGTTCGGCACCAACCACTCATCTTAACTCCCTCTCGTTCCAAAAAATAAGTCTGGAAAAGGCAAAACTTCACCCCTGAAATCTAACTTCCTGCCCAGAATCGTTCACGGCACAGCCATGAAATTGTGACACGAGCGCTGATTGGCTGGCGCTTGAGAGACCTGGCAGGTCTCTCAGTTTCAAGGCTGTGCCGTGAACGATTAATAACTACTAACAGTAATAATAATAATAATAATAATAATAGTTAGTAATAACTACTAATAAATACAGTACAACAAGTGCATTCATTCATTATCACAGTCAGATAGATGGTAGTCACTGCATGGAGTCCACACCAAGTATCCCATGGAAACTGAATCAGGTCAACTCAGCTTAGTTATGTCTTAGAAGACATTTCTCCCCCTCCACAAATGGCTTCTTCAGTTCATGCTGTTCACTAGGCTAGACTGGCTAGTCTGCCTATGACCTGGATGAATGAGAATATGCATAGACAGTCCATACTACGAGTTCTGTAGTTGGAGGGAAATCTAGTTCATCCGTGTTGACTTTTTGACAATTTTAAAAACCTTTCAATGATAACACATACAGGCCATTTTTAACACAAGTACAATATTCTTTAGGCTTAGTTGAATCAATCATGACTAAAATATGCATTTAATTCAGTAACTCGGTAACAAAATACATTCACGTGCTACACTCTCGGTCTCTGACGTAGGGAAAGTGGGTTAAAGTTGAAGGTCGTATTTCTAACTTGGTATGTATTACACAGCAGAAAAGTGTGGCCAATATTGCATTTATATACACAATATATGCATCTTACATTAATGGATAGTCAACTGATGTTATTGGAAACAAATTTACGATATTACTTTAATCACAATATTTAATGCTCCAGGAGACCATATGCATCTTTAGAGAAATAATTTTTAGAAATTATTAAAAGGCAGCTCTCCAGAAGAAAATAAATATTAGGGACAGAGAATTGGAAAAATATTTTTAATAGACTAAATTAAGGCACATGGCAGGAAAACAACAAAAGGGATGAAATGGGGCAGTGAAACAAAGTATGGGTCCAACAGGCTATAAAATCTCCAGGTCTTCATGTTCCAGGAAACATGGGAATCATTTTAATGGACCTAAAAAAGAACAAGATCGATGGAAAACCAAATTATATAGGTGCCATAATTTTCACTAGTATGGCATGTTAACAATGGTACTTCACATGCTCATAGTGTACAATACTCTAAACATATTTTCAGAAAGGAGGAGATTATAATATGTATCTCACAGCTATCTCTCACTCAGTGCCACGCTGCACTCCTTCTCCAACACCCAGAACCAGCCTCACTAATGCATCATTTGCCATTTGAATGGTAACTAATAGTTTAGTCACACAATTACAGCTGTCAGAATGCTCAACTTTAAGCGTAAGTTACCTTGTTGTTCACAAGCTGGTTTGAACGCAGCATATATAACATTACACCTCACGGTAACTTTGGAGAATAACGTGATAAGCTGTCGTTCATGCCAAAAGAGACTGATGATGATCGATCATTATTAGTAGTTCAAATTACTTGAATAACCACGAAAATTCATGCTAAGATAACTAACGTTGACAGTTCGCATGGTGAGCATAGCATGCTAGCATCTACGTTTTAGTTATTAGGCCTATAATGTTATTTTAGCTATTTAGTATTATTTAAATCTTTAAGTGAACCATATAATGTCAATTCACACATCAGAGATATGCTAATAAACTTAATTATAGCTAAGCAAAACATTTCGTTCACAGATGTTAAGCACAGTTAGCAAAGACGGACATAGCCATGTCAATCTTCGCTAAGTGCGTTATATCTTGAAATCTGCTCGGAAGTGACGAGCTATAATGTTTTAAATTACACCATTAGTTGGGTGAAAATACGCTCATAAAATGGTTATCATAATACATTGACCTGCTACTTCTTACCCTTCAATCATCACTTAAAAGATGCGAGACGGTTTCCCAGGAAGCTTGTTTGAAACTATTGGACGCCTCCATGATCCGCCATTGCAGTGGCCCATTGAAGTCAATGGAGTTGTCGCAACTCTGTTTCTCTATGGCTCTGGTCCAAACTAATTTGGGGGTGAATATTTTACCTAAATATTTATAGCATGAGGACACTGTCATTTCATTTCCTTTATAAAACCATTTTTCAGATTGCTTAAGTTTTCCTATACGGAAAACAACAACACTTGATTTCTGCATATTAACTTCGAAACCCCATTTATCACAAAACGATAACAATATATCAAATTTTCTTTGAAGGTCAATTACAGTCTGAAAACATTACATCATCAGCAAACAGGAGAACCGTTATGCAGTCTATTACTTCATTGACAAAGATCCCACGCGTATTTTGACTCTCCAGTTCGAAACAAGTTGGTTTATAAAAAGAATAAACAATAAAGGGCTCAGCATACATCCTTGCCTGACACCACTTGAAGTATTGAAAAAGATGGTTCTAAAAGAGTTATGTTTAACACATGAATATACATTTTCATACATACTTTTTACAGCAGCAAACATTTTTCCATGACAACCATGTTGTAATAGAATATATAAAACCTTCTTCCGATCAACATAGTCAGAAGGCTTTTTGAAATCGATGAAGGCTGCATAGAAACGATGCTTGGGTTTACGAAGTTATTTTTGACACAGAGCTTGCAATACAAATCTATAGTAGAGTGGTCCTCTCTGAAACCAGATTGAGACTCTGATAATAAACTATTAACATCGACCCATGATCTGAGTCTACATTCAAGAATAGAAGTGAACACTTTACCTAAGCAATTTAATAATGAGATCCCTCTATAGTTTCCGGGATCAGCAGAATTACCGGACTTGAACAACAGGATAATTAAACCAACGTCCCAGGAAGTGGGGAAGTTGCCTGATGATAAAATTTTGTTAAACAGCATTTTGAAAAGTGGTATAGTGTTGACAGCAGTCTAATAGAGCAGTCTACACCCGCCGCTTTACGCACTTTGAGCTTCCGCAAAGCTTTCCCGATTTCATCATCAGTAATATTCTCAGACAACATATCAGTATTTGTGCACATCGTGCAGTTTAAGAGATCATGATTAATAATAAAATTTGATACATACTCGTCAAATTCTGTATTAGGCTTGGATGGATTTAAGGTAGGTAGACACTTCCAAAATAGGCTCTTTTTTTTGGAAAAAAATTGTTTTTGACATTTTCGTAAAATAACCTTCAGTAAGTTCATAGTGAGTGTACTTGATAGGACTATCAAAAATATGGACATCCGTTGTTTTTTGGCAATTTCCCAAAAAGTTGATTTTGACCTGCCAAGCATTGCTTCAAACACCATTTCTCCTCTTTCTCTCATGCTATCATTGTGAAACTTGGAATATAATTTCACCAGATGCATGTCTATGGACTAATCAGGCATTTTGCAGAAATCATTTGTTTAACTCTTGATTTTGTCGTAAATAGGTACCCAATAAAGTAAAAAAAAAACAGTAAAATGCCCATATTTTTTCACAGAAATATTATTTCTGAAAACCCTCCAATCAGAACATGCACTATATAGTCATAAATAATCTGTGAAAATTTGAGATTAAAGTAATAAAAAGTTTTAGAGATATTCCGCCTGAGGTACTTGATCAAGTTCCACATTGCGGGAGCCATCTCGGGACCTAATTAGCATAATTTATGTAAATGAGCCATCACTTTAATTCTGTATTTAGTCGTTGTTCATATAATGTTGGTACTAAATTGTTATGAATGAAAGAGAAATAAATATATTTGGGAATGTCTACCTACCTTAACAAATTCTTAAAATATTCAAACCAATCATGTGGGGGAAATAGTATTTACAAGATTTTGGACTTTTAGAAGTGATTTTAAAGTGCTCCAGAACTCTTTACAGTTGCTAGAGAAAATAGAATCATTTAACTTCCTAATCAGTTTGTCCTTAAATGCCTCCTGTTTCATTTGACGTACTTGTCTAAATTTTCTCTTTGATTTAATATATAACTGTATATTTTCATCACTTCTCATTTTCCGGAGAAGATTTAGTCGTGAATATTTTAATCTTTTCAACTCAGCGCATTCATTATCAAACAATTCAGGTTGCTTTTTATCACTTTTTACGGATTTTGACTGGATTTTAGCAAACTGTGAACCTGCAGTATAAAATAATTCAGTTATTTTTTCGACTGCTTTATTGACATTTTCATGCAATAAAATTTTAAACTGCTCCGTAAATTTACTCATCTGGGTTACTCTAAAGTTTTCAACAAATTCTTGTATTCCTGATTCATTCCATTTAAACCTAAGAAGTCTAACCAAGTCCTTACATGATTCATTGTTCCTTGGGGAATAAAAACTAGGTCTAAATTTAACCCTCTCATGCATGAATTATGATAAACTCAGTCAGGATTTTTTTACTAAGTCGTTTTATACATCCTTAGGGATGTAAAACAAGGTTTGGAAAAAAAAATCTATCTTTATTCTATAAATGACTACTTTTTCCCATTGCAATGACCTGCCAATGGGATTTTTTTGTATTGGATGATGCAATAGCTTCCACTAGAGGGGACTATATTCACCAGTGCCCAAAATTGCAGGCATATATAGAGAAAAAACACTTTCAAACAGCTGTACACTGTAGTGACCTCCATGCATGAAAGGGTTAAATGCACATGATATTGGGAGGTGATTACTTTCTGTCCTATTGTGCACCAACATCATACACACTGAAGGACACACATTTGAAGAAACTATAAAATAGTCAACTGTCAAGACTGGCACGGTTTGGCCCGATGTAAATAAATGACCCGTTCGAGTCTCCCTTTACGCGGCCATTCGCAATATGAATATTCCAAATTTTGCGTAGATTCAAAAGCGTAAGCCCAAACTTATTAGTTTTGTTATCTTGAGATTTTCTTTTGGAACAAAACTGATCAAGATTATACATCTTATACATTTTATTTCTACATGTCAGTTATAATCATCAAAATTATAAGAAAAAAACACTTGACATATATCAGTCTGAATATAATGAATCTATATAATATATGAGTTTCACTTTTTGAATCGAATTACTGAAATTAATCAACTTTTTGATGATATTCTTATTCATTGAGAGGCACCTGTACCTCCCAGGCATGCGGAGTTGCCTAATCACGCTCGCGTATTGGAAAGCGCCCCAACCTACCAGATATAGCTACTGTACGACTGTATAACAGTTTCCGAATGTTAATGCCTTACTTTTTAGATAAAGAGTGAACTCTATGCATGAAGCAAACCGTTAACATTTCTTGTCATTCTTGCGTCATTACATAAAATTAAGTTTTCTGACTCTCCATGATTTACCAAATTTGCTTGCTCTTTTCTGGTAGTAAAAAAGGAGAAATACATGGCCATAGCTATGAAAAACTACAATGCCACAATCAAGGATGAGTGTCAGACGAAATGGTGTTGGCATAATAAAGCAGGTTAATTATACCTCAGTCACCATAATCAATCGATTAGAAAGGTTACAATTCAAGGCAGTGTAGATATTCACAGCTTGGGCGAGAGTGGGTTAGCCCCAGAACTGGTGAGCTAGCGCAAAGTGGGAGCTGCAATCTAGCTTTGGAGGGCGTATGCCTCTCCCATTCCAAAACTGTGCGGTGCAGGTGTTGTGACGCTGGATAATAGGGGAGAGCGGGGGAAACGGATCACTTTTTCGTATTTCCCTCTCTGCATTTTTTTAAGGTAACCATTTTTTTTTGTGAACAACATACATATGTCCTCTACAAATCCCAACCAAGTCTGCTAAGATTGGATGAACGAGCATGACGTAATCGGACAGGAAAATGCAGCTGCGCGTTGATCCATTCGCCCCTGTCTGTGGGGACTAATGGATCATGTGACGGGGTCGAACGGATCGGCTGCATAAATCAACCACAAAACAAGTGGCCTACTTAATATTATTTGCATATAACGCTCATTTAAGCTTCATTTGAGTCCTCTGAGCAAATGAAGATGTTGAATTCATATCATACCAGTTTAGCTATCATGTTACTAGGCTACATTCTGCATTTTTCTCGCCTTCACCGGCACTTACCGTATGTCCCTCCTTCAATTAACAGCAAGGCAAGTCATCCAGCTGCTTTAGTTGAGCTAAGTTGTTTCAGATAATGTTTGTCTGCTCTTATCAGCCCTTTCCACGAGATATTTTCTCTTGTCATTAAGGAGAAATGACAAAATGTTCATAAATAAATGGTTATGTAAACATGGGAATAGAATAGTCTGGTAACCCATTGAGACCAATTTATGACTGCCATCTACTGACTTTATGGGCTTTATGCACAGCTCGACTACTTCCTGAACTAAAACCAGCTCCTTCATTTCTACAAAAAGAGAGCCAAGAAAAGCATTTTTAATAACAGAGAACGTGCAGGGACAAACGGATCGCAGTGATCCGTTTGCCCCGCTACAGTCTCCCTCCATATTTTGCCTGCGAGCATCTTATATTGGCTAGCATGAAAAATGAAACATTCACTGATAGTTAGCATACATATAGGTCTTTTAGATACCATAAATTTACAGTCCTCAACTAATAAACATAAACCTTGAAAACGGAAAATACTGTCTCTTGATTTTTTTTATTCACCAAGGGAAAAATCCTGTTTTGTCGTCGCTCTCCGCCATGATAGGTCCGATCGCTCTGAAATTTAAATACCGAGCGGATGGTGGGAGACCATGCCTGTGTACCAAATAGCAGCTTACGGACTACAGTGTAACAGGGAAAAATGTCCGTGATCCGCTCGCCCCGCTGATCCGTTTGCCCCCGCTCTCCCCTACTTTCAGCTCGCCGGGAGGACTGTGTGGAGCAAGCAGGACATAGACTACCTCGACTTTCAATAATTTTGCCGCGGATCAAAGAAATGTATGACAATGAATTTGAACCACATTCATTTCATGCCCCGTGTTTGTGCTTACATAGCACAGGAGAAATCCGTTAGGTCCCTTCCATCGCCAATAATATGTTGACAGGATGAATATGCGAGGGTCTCTGACATGAATACGCATAGGTTTATTATAGAAACGTTCGTCATCATTATAATGCTTTGACAACAGGTTCTGATTTTGTCACTGGAAATATCTTCATGAAAGGTAATTAAAGCACAGTTCTGGTCGAGTGTCTGTGATAAAGTCCCTGTAAAGAAAAAATAAATGTGCTATGAGTTTATCATAACACAGAAAAACTTTTATTAATCACCCTGTCGAATTTTAAGGAATAAGAAAGACGCTAAGTACATAAAATGATGCCTCAAAGTTGTGAACTAAGCAGCATTCTCTGCCCCAGGAGTAATCATAGTCATGACGGCATGGTCCGAGCCCCTCGAATTATCAGTTTTAGACAAGCCATTGTATATACAGCTACTGTACGATCGGAAAATGGACGTGTCGGGGCTTCAAATCGTGCAGCCCTATATGTTTGAGCCGCTGGAGCCGGAAGATAATTCAGACACCGACCAACCTGAGAACATTTGTTCTGTCCAGCCTGTGACACAATGGTATTATTTCACCTTCAATTTATGCAAGCTAGCAATATTTTGTCTACTGGCGTGGACTAGCTAAATGGTACAGCCACATTTTTACCAACTACTTAGCATAACGTACCCAAAGCTATCAATATGGAACAATGTTATTTTATGTCTTTATACCGGCAAAGTCAGATTAAGCTATAAGCTGTAATGTTTGGGGTTATATTGTGTGTTTCGAAAAATATAGATGCAAGAGAGCCCACTATTGTCAGTGCAAATTCAAGTAACGTTAACATTAGACTTATGTAGGCTAAATTCGAACACATGGTGTAGTATCATTTACATCCATTAAGACAGACATACAGGTCCTCAGACTGCCTCATGAGTGCAGTGCAATGAGTGCCTCATTGGTTAATGTTCATAATACATAAATGACTACTGAAATGATCGACAATATCTTTTACTCAAACTGTACTTGTACAGGTTCACCTGTGGAGAGTGCAGGACAATGCCCACAGAGGAAGATAATGTCTGCTGCAGGGAGCTAAACGCTGTTTGTAAAAAAATAAATAAGTATTCAAAACCATTGTAAACCCATTGAGTACTTCATCTCTCACACTGACTTATAGCACATGCTTGCGCAGGTTCAGAATCGATGTGGTGAGCTCCCTGAGATGCTCCGATGCATGACTCTCCATCCAGGCCTGGAACCTGTCTGCCTGAATCCCTACTCCCTGCAGAATGCCCTTAATATCTATCAGGCTGACCATGGGCAATTGCAGATAAAGGAAAGAGCTCAGTAAGTTAGAAAGTAAATATTTATTTATTTGGAATAGATTTGAAATTACAGAAATAAGTTTGTTAACACATCACACCTGTCTCTCAAAAAAGTAGCAAGGTATAGTACTTTTAAAAAAAAAAAAAAGTCATAAGGTTTATGCAATGTTGTCATTAATCTTGAATGCACAAATGATTGTTGTATAAATAACCTAGGGGTGGTTTAAAGACATCACATTATCTTCAGGAGTATAGGCAAAGAAATTATGATTTTACAATAAAAACTACACCTAAGCATTGTAGCTGGGTATACGGAAAGAATGATTTGACTTTTTCTTTTAAATCAATGGCACAAGAAATCACTGATCATTAGTCTGTCAGAAAGCCCAAGTCCATTCATACACCATAAGTGATCTGAGGCAGACTGCAGCTTGATGAATCTGTTATGTTCTGGGGTCCCATTCTGTAAGATAAGACCAAAAAAGATTAGGAAAAATAAGATTATTCAGCTATTCCTGTGATCAAGCAAATAAAATATAATCACAAGGGTTGTACAGACACCAGATATTGATATTTAATGCAGAGAGGTCCTCAGGGTCAGATTTGTCCGACAGAAAACACATACCAAAAACAAGCCTTAATTAAGATAAAATGATCACAATATATATTTTTTGTTATCACAATGTCGTTACAGGCATGCCCGCTACCTGGCTTACAAGAGTTTTGTGTCGATTAGCTCTGCATTGGAAATGATGTAACGTAACCTTGTTAACCATGTAAAATCATGTTTGATTTTAAGCGAGTTACAGTTAGCTACTGGGTTTTACAAACATGTTCAGGCGTCAGAGTCGGGCTGGCCAGTCTTACGGTTGTCAAAGAGGGGAGCCTCGAACCGAAGGAACGCACGGCACAGCCCTGTCCACCAAAACGAGCCGCTCAATCGTAAAGCTATATTTTACCGACTAGCATGACCTACCCAAAGCTATCAATGTAGAACAATGTTATTTTACCAGTCATCTTTATTCCTGTATAGTCGGATTAAACAATCAGCTATAATGCTTGTGATTTTATCGCATATCTCCAAAAATATAGAAGCAAGGAAAAGGCCCTCTGAACTATCAGCTGTAATGTTAGGGGTTTTATTGCATATTTCCAAAAATACCATTAATGCACAATCATTACCTAACTTAGCTAGCTACATGAAAAAGATGACGATGGACATGATGTAAAGTTACATTAAAAATACTGTCCCACTGCGCCATTTAACGATTCTGTCTGAAACAGGAAGGCGTACGTTTATTGCACTTTTTTATTCGTTTTTCAGCTGGTTTACAGATGTATCTAGATGTTGACAGATGGCGCTAGCCGTTCCAAACTTTGGACATGTTAAAAATTTCCGACGGCCAGCTTTGGATAGCGATTGGCGGTTCTCATATGTTACTCTGGCGTTTTTTTGATGTTTTCACCGTTACTCGGGCGGAATCTTACCGGTTTTTAGACTTTTATGGCTGTTGGGCAGGCGGACAGCTAAAACCCACAAAAAAACCGCCAAAAAATTATCCAGAATGAATGTAAATAATTGTGATTTTTAATGCAAACTATTTTAAGGCCCAATATGTAATTCTCTGCCGCTAGAGGGCGCGTAACCAAACAATAACAAGAGGCCGAGTTTGATGACGCAATGGGATTGCGTAGAATCATGAGAGTTGTTGTCTTCATCAATTTACACGCTCCACTGACAGCTAAATTCTCCGACGTGACTCAAACAGGAACGGCGAAACCATGTACGTGGACGAGGTAAGGTTATATTTCTTTACTTTTATATAACTCAATCTTATTTCATTCAAATAAAAAAATGTAAGGGGTAATGATAAGTCAGCCGTTTACAGCACTTATGATGTGCTGCAGGTCAGAGGCTGAGATAAGGGGGTGGGGCCGGCTCATGTTGCCCATCTTTGCAGAGAATAATAACAGATGTGAACACTCTGTTGCTGAATGTAAATGCTAAAGGAAACAGATATCGAGGAAATGCCACTGTCAGCTGGCAATTTACGCTTTCAGTTGCTCCTGCCGCTATTGCTATAGCTTTCTTAGCAACGATGTGCTCAACACACCAGCTGGCCAGCGGTTATCTGTCGAGACACGCTGATAGACCAAACTGAGTCAAGTATTCAAGGGAGCCCTGTTCTAACTGCAAGTAATGTAGCTAACGTAGCACTGACTTCTCATAACGCACAAACGATGTGCCGTACACATCAGCTTTCTGCTTGTCATGAGGCATCACAAGAAAAATGTTTTGAAGTGGAGTAACGTTACGTTTATGTTACAACCTGGCTAAATTTGAACTTCTACTGCTGGTGTAATAGGCTGATTTGCTAACTATATGAGAATAAATAAATAATAACCTAACGTGCACTTTGATAAGGAGAGAGAGAGATATCTCACGGCTCACTATGTCCTCCAACAGACACATAGCAGCAGCCATTGTATCTTTCCGGTTACGCCGGTTTAGCTTTAGTTTCTTCTAATTTTTTTCTCTTATTAGAAATTTAGTGACAAAAAACCAAGATAACGAAAGTTTATTTAGTAAGGTAGCTAACAACCTGAATAAAATTCGATCTACGACCATTTCTGGTGGAAAATTCAGCTCCTGACACAAGGTGGTTACCATCTTGGCTTGAAACTCTTTGGCAACGGCGAAGCATGCGTGCTTGAAGGGTGATTTTCTCGCTCTCGCGCACTCTTTGTGTTGGGAGTAATGTCAAATATGCAACGAAAAGTAACGCCCTGTGTCCCTACATTGATAATACAGGTATCTCTGTCTTTGATAATCATTGAATACATCACGGATAATGTAAGTACACAACACCAAAACATATTGTAGCGCGGCGGTAGCAGCTAAGCGACTAAAGAAGGAGCGGATTCAGAGTTCAATTTGCTAGCCGAACTGGCCCAGATTTATTTGCCTGCCTTCTAGCTTACAAGCTGCTAACCCCCGGAGGTTGAGAATGCCGCTTTTTCTGTCAAAGGTAAGTCCCCTACGGCCCCCCGCTCAGACTCTGGTCAAGAATGTAAAACAGTCCTACTTATACTGAGTGTCCCCCTTTAGATTCCCGGGTGGAATCGCAAAAACCATAAGGGTTCCCACCCTGTACAATTAACAACACCCCTACACGGCATCTCCCTCATAACAGCCCCAACATATTTATAAACACATCCAACATAACCATTCCCCCCCACAGTCCATTCTCACCAGCCATGGCTTTACAATATATAACATATCTATACTATTCAAAAAAAGTAGGGGATATTTTATTTTGAGATCAAAATTTTCAAATATACAAAGGGATACGAAACCATGTTGTATAGTTCCTTACTGAGGAAGCATTTCCAAAGAAATTCATCACCCAAACACATCAATGACACTCTCACGATCTGCACGGGATGCTATTGATGATCAAGGGGGTTGTGCCACAAATTTGCATGACTCTGAATTGGAAGGTTAGAGCCACTGTAAAGGAAGATTTTGAAGAGAAAGCATCAGATTATCAGTGGTTGAAGTCGTTAATTAAACAGAGACCATGCGCCGTCTAACACAGGAGGAGAGGTTACGTGCCCTTGGCATGCTACAGGTTGGCACAAGACAGGTCGTTGTGGCAAGGGCAATGAATGTTTCCCAGTCTGTCATCAGCAGATTATGGTCCAGACATCGTGCTACAGGGTCTGTTCAGGATAGACCACAATCCGGTCGACCAAGGGCAACAACTCAGGCTCAGGACAGATTCATCCGCACTATTGTCTTGAGAAATCGTATGGTAACAGCAAATCAGATAAGGTCTCAACTTCAAAGGGATACTGGCTTGGTAGTGAGTGGCCACACCATCAGGAATCGTCTGCACAGATTTCACTTACACGCCCGGACGCCCCTCGCAGGTCATTCCCTGTTTGAGGGATCGTCACATTAGGGCCAGACTCAATGGTGTCGCCATCATCAACGCTGGGATAATCGCCGATGGAATGTTCTCAGATGAGTCGAGGTTCACTGTGGACTGCCTTGACAGACGCAGGAGGGTTTGGCGCCGACGTAACGAACGTTTCCATGACGTTAACGTCATTAGACATGATCCGTATGGGGTGGATCTGTAATGGTGTGGGAGGCATCACTGCTGCCGCAGAACAGACTTGCATGTTGTTGCTGGACGTGTCACAGGGCAGTACTACGGGACAACATCTTGGCACCCCATGTTGTGCCGTTTTGCACGCCGTTATGGCCGCCGTTTCATTTTCCAAGATGACAATGCCAGATGTCATTGGGCCAGGATCGTTACAGATTACCTCCAGCAGCAGAATATCACCACATTACCATGGCCAGCACTCAGTCCGGACCTTTCCCATCGAGCATGTCTGGGACATGCTTTGGACAGCGGCTACGCCTAACGCCAACAACCTCCTGCCAATGTCCAAGAACTTGCAGCAGCATTGCAACAGGAATGGAATAACGTTCCCCAAAATGACCTGGGACGCCTCGTTAGGAGTATGCCACACGAATTCGAGCTTGTCTAGCCAACCGAGGGGGTTTTACCCGCTACTGACTCTGTTTCACAATGGTGGTAAATTTGCTGTGTGACCCTGTGTTTTGTGTCAACCCTTATTCTGGAGAATCTGTCCTTTACTGACTGTACACAGGGTTTGAATAAATTGACAAATGTTTCCTTAATGTTTTTATGTCATTTGTTTCCTTCCTGACCTCATGATCTGCATTTCATGGTACTTGTAAATCCAATATCCCCTACTTTTTTTGAATAGTATATATATTTTATAGATCTTTGAATTTGAAAATTTTACATATTGGGCCTTTAGTTTGTTCTTTATTTCTCTTTTCATTCCATTTATGATTTTTTTTGAAAATTTTTTCCAAAACAGAAAAATGAACCAAAGAAAAACTTTTTCATTTCATTTCAAGTTTTTCTTTGGCTCGTTTTTCCTTTTTTGGGGGGTTTGTGAAATAAATTGTGGTGGATTTGACAAACTTTGTTTTTATCCTGTAACTAAATACAATTTATTTACATTTATTTACACACAATCCAGTTTGTTCGTTACTCATACTTAAGCAGACGTTACCCAGGCGTTCGATGTTCCGTTAGCTGGGCTCAATGAAGACGTTACTTATACTTAAGCAGACGTTTCTCAGATGTATTTAGAGGTTACTCATGCTGTTTTATCTACCGTCCATGGCAAAAAAATTTGAATTTGCCGCCGTCTGATGTAAATATTTAGACAAGAGCAGACGGAATCGTTAAACGGCAGTATGGGACAGGGCCTTAAGGCGTTGTCGTCATAAATACAGTAACTTAAATTCACCTTAACTGCAGACTAAATTACACCTGCTGGTATTATAACAAGCGGAAAAGTTAACTTACTTAAGTTAATGGTAGCTCTGACGGCACTGGCAGCAGACGTGAGCAGAGCGGGTGGATGAGGGTCAGACAGGGGAATGGTTGGCACTGCTCCCGCGATCAGCAGCAACGGTCTGTCCGTGAACCCCAGCTGTCGCTGGTGAAAGTTTGAGAAACTCTCTGGTTTAAAATGGAGATTGCAGAGCCGGGCTTTGCTGTTGATGCTCACCTCTCTGTCCGCATAGCTCCTGACAAATACAAGCCACTTCTACTTCAAGTCATCTTCCCTCGGAAACCTGAATAAGGTTATCGAGCTGGTCTCCAAACTCACACAACCGGGAAAAATACACTTCCGAGATGAGGGCATGGCTAGCAAGCTAAAAAAAAGACAATATCGACGGTATTCTGACTCGAAAACGAGCAAGATAACCATGAATTCTTGCATGCCTGAAGTATTTATAATGTTATGACGGGTGGGAGGAGTTATGCAAGTAGGGGCAGCAGTGCGTAGTGCGGTCCCTTCTTTAACCCCACCCAAAAAAACCTCAAACCACTAAAGCGAAGTGAAACCGTTAAATCGAGATAAAGCTCTAACAAAATCTTGAAAGAAATCTCAGATTTTTCTTGTCAGGGTCTTTACTTTTAAATATCATTTTTTGGGGTACTATTAAATCAAGCCATTTTTGTGCTGATTCAGTAGATTCAGCTCAGGAGGCAGTAATACGCCTTCACTGTATCAAGCCTGCCTAATCAAGAGAAGAGGAAAGAGAGGAGAAGGGAGGTCTGATTTTTCCTGAAGGCACCTGAACACAGCGCAGCTCGCATAAATGCTGTCCAAAATAAGACTTTTTAGTCATTATACACACACTGAAACTTTTCCCGTGATAGTAGAGGTTTCCCCCTACACATCCCTGTTGGCGTTATTCAGAGGTGTTAGGCCTACTTAAAACACTGTCAAAGGCTAGAGTTAAGGTTGGCCAATGTAAGGTTGACAACCACAGAAATAGCCAATCGCTAATGCCAGCTAGCCGCCATTGGTCCATCATTTATTTGCCAGTTGCCATTGTTTGGAAGGGTTGACGTTTGCTAACATAGTAGCGTTAGAGTTGGTCAATCACTCTGCTACCATGACGGCAGCAGAGTTAGCTGGACAATCACTATCATGACGCTAGCCTGTTAGCTGTCAGGCTAACAGCTAACCGCCAGCTCGTGGTTATAGTAGGCCTAATCAGTTTTCAAGCAAAGTTAGTTTATTCAAGAAATATGCTTTCTAACTGTGTCTTGAAGGGTTACCGGATAATTTCTAGTGTTTTTTTGTGAGCTAGCGACTCAATTGACCTTGAATCTCGTCCAAACGTGAATAGGTGAGCAGAAATGCAAACTCATAATTGGGGAAATTAGCATCGTGATCATATGAACAGTCAAGCTGGTCAAGCCATATACTAGCTAACAGTTTGGCAAAACAAGACTAGGCAGGCCAAAGCCTGAGTCAATGAAGAGGAAATGTTGATGGGAACAAATTGAGTTCAGTTTGGGAGAAAAGTGCAGCCATTACCAAGAAATTGAATGTTAGGTAACGGTTGCCACAAAGCTAGCATGCTAGCCACGGATCATATTTCTAAGAACGTAATGATGCGAGATCAGGAAGGCACCAGACGCAAGATGCAGGGAACGGGGGTTTTTATTAAACAAAGAAAACAGGCACGAGGGCCAACGAAAAACTTGGCCCAAAGGGCTGCAAAAATCCAACTAAGAAAAGCTGCACAGAGCTAAAAAACAAAGACCAAAACAACAAAAACAAAAAACCACTGGAAACTCCAGGGAGAGAAATCACGAACAAAAGAATAATCAGGAATATATACAAACAAGAACTTGACTATGAAAAACACGAAAATACTGCACTGAACCACAAGGGCATGAAACTCAACACTAAACACGGTGAGCAACTTGGCATGGAAACTTGACAATGAAAACTTGGCGATAAACTTGGCATGGAAACTCGACACTAAACACGGTGAGAAACTTGGCATGGAAACTTGAGACTGTCTGCCAGCCAACTTCCACCGCCTCCAGATAAAGGGCAGAAATCAGAACACATGAGGGGCAACACCTGGAGAAGAACAAGAGGCAAGGCAAGATCAAGAGACAAAGACAATGATAGGTAGTCATGACTTGCTCATTAAGAAAATGAGCGTGCTCAGCTTAAGTACCAATGAAGTATGCAGGTTGGAAGGAAGCATAAATGTTAACAGAAAAGCACAGCAAGATCTTGAAATAGCAAAGCAGGAATCATGACAATAAACTCCCTATCTAAATTAGTAGTATTAGTAATGTGCCTGTCTAAGAATTACACCTCCCCGTGACTGTTAGTAAATGTTAGTACTTAAAAACAGTTAATTGCCAATTAAGCTTAGGCAGCCCTGAATCCAGCACAGCACAGAAGGAAGGGGGAAATACCAAAAGCCAACCAGAGCTCTGAAGTGTACAAAAACGAAGACATGGGGTGGAACGCAGACAAGCGGTGGAGTGGCTGGGAAGACCTGGCAAAACACAAAACCTGGAAAAGTAATAACATGAATAAACATGAACTATGAATGATGAAACCTGGCACAAGGAACTGTTAAAACCCCAAATATGTCCTGGCCAAAGGCCCAGGACCCTGGAACACAACACGTAACTGCTGTCCTTGCTAAGCCAGCAGACGTAACTTTTCCATACTTATTGAGTACTTTAATAGTTGACGTTAGCTAGCTACTGATTATGTCGTCTGCAGTGATAGCAATTTCAATGCTCAAGTTCGACCCGCTTCGAACAAGTACTGTGCACTGTGTGTTCGCTAGCTATTTCCTTTGCCTCTCTGTTTCCAAGCACCTTCATTTTATGAGCCAACCTCTTCAATTTTTCACGCTGAAGCAAGTACATAAATTTTCTTCAGAAATTTTAGCCTTTTCTAGTTTTATCAATCTTTTCTTTATCCTCAATTATAGTCTGAGACGGTTCTGACATAGGACTCAGGCTCAGACAGAGAATGAATTATGCAGGTTTATCAATGAGCTTTCACATAGTAAGAAAACCTCATTCAGAGCAGCCCAAGAGGGACAATACAATTGTGGCCAGGGTCCAGTCCAAATTTTGCAAGCCAGATGGTGAGAATGCCAGAGTAAGGGGAGATCAGAATCATGAAAAAAATAAATAACTAGGCAAAGTGAAAACCAGAATATAATAATCCTCAGAGGCAGGGGCGTAGACTCACTTTTATTCCCATGGGTTTTTTTCACCCCAAAGGGGCCCCTGATTAGCCTGTCTGTCTGTCAATCAAAATATATCTTTCTATTAATGTATTCATTAAAATATTGAATTTATCTGAATTTGTACCAACTGAAACATATAGCTAGCAGCACAAATAAATGTATTCATTTAGGCAAACGTTTTTGCCAAAGATAATAGGCCTATATAGAGTGCAGCTGCATGATGTTAAAATGTGGGAAATAAATTTTCAGGAATCCATTTCCAATTTACTGCCTTTTATTTTCACTCAATTCGTTCAGAGGCAACATGTCATGGTAAAGGCTTATAGGCCTAATAATCCAATGTCGGCTACTCAGAAAAGGTTTGAACAAATGAAAAACGCATTTAAAAAATAAAAAGTGGGCCTATTGTTTGAATGTGTAGACTATATGAACTTATCTTCTTCATCCTCGCAAATGTAGACTATCAATTACACTGCTAAAGTCCACCCTCTCAGTCATTTCTCTCTCGATAAAAAGCATTGCCAGATTTGAGAGACGATTCTCACTCATTGAAGACCGCAGATATGTTTTAGGCTAATTAAGACGACTGAAAGTACGCTCTGCCTGTGCGCTGCTTATGAGAATAGATAGATAGATCCGATATAAAGTTGAGATTCTTGGAAAAGTTCGGTGCATGTCATTGGCGATGAGGAAATAAAAAATTTGGCCTGTATAAAACTCTCCACCTTCGGGGAATAGGTCTTTGTAATACTCATCAACAACACAATCTGCGTCCTGATCCGCCTTATATAACTGAGCCAGATCATTGATCTTCTCGACTGAATTTGGATTTTTTTTTTTTTTTATTAGAGCCGTTCATTGAGGACTTGAAAATGACTTGCCATGTTGCGAAGGTCTGTGAAACGTGTCACAAACTGTTGGTCAAATACGTCCAAGGCATAATAGAATGAGTCCACTTAAAAACGTGTTCTACTCGTATATAGGCTCGTCTGCAGGATTTTCGTCGGGGAAACGCTTTCTCTTTCTCACTCTGCCCTCCTGGAAATCAGTAGATATGTCGCATTTTATTGATTAAGTTACGGTGGATTTCGCCACTTGTAATATGGAAATCAGTTATTATTCCGGACTTCTCACGCTTTTCTTCACTGGGGTTGGAAGCAATGGAATTGCATAAAAATGTTTTAAATGGTCTTATTTCATTTAAACAATTTGAACAATCGTGAAACCCACGCATTGCATTGATTGAATAATTTTTGACTACAGCACGGGAACGTGAATGAAGCACTAAATCTCACGCAGAATGCGTGAGAGTTGGCAGCCTTGATTTTTGTTGTGCTCAAGCCTCGATATTTGCAAAGCCCTCCTCTGGCCGTGAGCTTTACCCGGGATTTACACCAAGCGCGTCTGCGCAGCGCCGCGGTTTTGTTCCGTCATGCTCGCAACTTCAATTTATACCAGCAGCGTCTCACAACGCGGAACGTCAGCGCAGCGTCCTGCCAGCTGATGCAATCGACTTGCTCAGATTTCGCATATTTCGTCATTTTTACCGGCATATTTGTGCAACAACCTTAAATGCTTTGTTATTTTTTCTGCTTTAATTGCATTTAATGTCATTTCCGTCTTTGTTGTGCTGTAGAACCTACTACAGTCCAGCCATAAACACCATAGATTAAAAAAAAAAAAAAACCTGTGCCCGTGTTTTAGTTAAAACAAAATCACAGTTTTGAAAAATAAGTTATAAACTAATTTAATATCAAAGATTTGTGGCTGGTTTCTTTTAGTTAAAAGCGTATTCCCCTTGATAGTTACTTCCTCTCTGGCACGATCTGGTGTGCGATTCCCATTAGCACAAATACTAACGTAGTTGGATCCACTAAATGTATATGGTCGAACTATGGGAAACGTATCCCAGCTATATTCAGATCAGCGCCACTGCGACTCGCCAGGATCACTTGCAGAGCGATCAATAAACTCAAGCGCGGTGTTCAAATCGATGGATTCTTTTTGAAGATAGTTTGATAGAACAAACGTTTCCCTAAAATTGTGTTCCAAAAATTGACTCTATGTTTTTTTTTCCTCAATTAATAAGCCTGCTTTCATTTGCTTCAATCGCTGAACTCAACCGGCCTTTTTTTTTTTCCCCTGGCCATCCTCCTGAGGGGGCCCATGGGTTCGCAGAACCCACGCACCCTATGCAAATTACGCTACTGCTCAGAGGAGTAAGCAATCTTGTAAAGAGCAAGACAAAACAGAATCCAAACCTGAGAAACTACATGTACAAGGCTCAATGTGGTGTCCAGGAATGCAAGAGACTCAGAAACAGCAAACTGGCTCTATGTAAAGAAAAAAATAACATAAGAAGGAATGAATGCAGATATGCAGTTGTTGGAAAGCATAACTCTGGGTGTGGCTATAAACAAGATGTTACATCCCAAGTTCCACGCATTGCAATAACAGAGATGGACTGACACACAACAATAAAGTCCCTTAGGCCCAGAAATGAAAGTAATAAAACAAAGATCCTTGAAAAAGGTTCAGTAAATTCAAATTCAAAAATGCAAAAATACAAAAATTAATTGGCACCAGACTGGCCAAAGCAGGGCCCCTGAAGACTATAACCCTACAGTCTAACTCCCGAACAAAACAAAATTTGAGTGAGTCTTCCGCAGGCTTTCTACTCTGACCTGAACCTAAACTAAAAATGTGGACAGAAGAACCAAAGCTGTCGAAACACCAGAGAAACACAGGAATCAAAAGTGCATACAATGAGCCACTCGAGTCGTCAGACACGTTCACACAGGAGAAACAGCGCGATTTGGATCGCGATCCAAAAAAAGATTTTTTTTGCGCGCATTCACATGCAATACCACTTTTTACAATACTAATACCGTGCGTAACCTCCAAGGAGTAGACCTACAGTATACTCGAGAACAAGATGGGGAATTCTTTGCCTTCTTCAACCATATATCGGCGAATTCAACTTCAAGGGGAGGAGGAAAGACATAGGCGCCGCTTTTTGAATTACTTCAGGATGCGACAAACTGAAGTGATGATCATCATGTCACTCCTTCTCTCGATGTATACTGATAGGGCAGATGTGCTAAGATCTGTCTGGTCGCTGCCACAGTCTATGCATTGGTGGACACACGTTGTACTTGCGACTTGGGATGACAAGTTATGGCTAGAAAACTTACCGTGAATCAAAACAACGCGGCCAAAAAAAAGAAATCCACTGCAGTCATGATCAGTGTTCAGTAGCAGTGTAATTATTGTTGTTATTGTATTTTCATTATCAATGCTACAACTAACAGTTACTTAGACATACGCACTCAGACTTTGTAAAATATTTTGGGAAAGAGCTTGTTGTTCTTATCATGGATTTATTCATGACTCATGGGATTAAAAAAAACAATTTTCCATTTGCGATTCTGTTCACACACTGCGCTGGGGAAGTAATCACGCTGATTCTTGAAAAATCACAAGAGCTACTGCGAATTTGATCACGATTAGGATCGCGCTAATTAGTGAGATTTTTGTGTCCACACAGAAAAAAAAATCGAAAATTGAAAATCAATTTTTAAAATCTCACTATTTCCCATAGGTGTGAACGCCCTTTTCATCTTGATCTTCTCAAACTGCAGCAGGTGCAGACAGGTGGGGTCAATCATAAAATCAACTGCTCCTTAAATTGGTGTTCCAGATTTCAGGGAGAGAGAAAAACACGGGCTGACCATCAAAGGGTTGAAATACCACAGCAACTCAGGGTTATAAATTTATGAGATTGAATACAAAAAAAAAAAATAGCTCTGCAATTACATGACACTTCAAAAACATACAACTTTAAACAATTAATTAAACAATATGGCTGCCATGGGAGCCATTTTGAAATCTTGTGTTGCATGTCATAACTCAAATTTGCTCATAGCGAGCAAGATTTTGATTGTGCTAATTAGGCAGAGGTTTGCACTCTCAGAGCGCCTCTAGTTAAGTAATATGTATTCAGATGTGACACATCATCAGGCCAGGAAATAAATGAACTGTTGATGTTAATCTGTATTGCTAATTGTATATAAAATCATTATACACAGCCTGCCCAAGTGCATAGCTTCTCATTTCTTAACCCCTCTGTGAATATGTAGATGCCAGTGAACACAGAGCTGCTCTATTTATGCATTTAGTTTCACTATCCTATCAATAGGTAGTACACTCTAATTGAATATTCAAAAGGAAGCGGTGCCTGTGAACGATTTAGAATATGGACGAGTTCAGTCCCATTGCTGTTTCCCAGGATTTGTATGAATTAAATTCCTCACCCAAGCCTGATGTGCAAACTGCTTAATATTCTTGCCCATAGCATCTATCCAGCGGTTAAAAAAATAATCTCTTGCAACAGAAAAAATCTAATAACTATAAAAGGCAAACGGCATTCTAATTAATAAATAAAAAAAATCTGTTTTCTGAAGCAAAAATTCAACATGGTATTGATACTATGTCATTTTACTATCAATTATCGTCATCAGATTTTAAAAACATCTGATTCCCTACCACTGATTAACGCATAGATTCATCTCTCAAAGAATTTGACTGTCGTTTAGAACCTCATACAATCCCTAACGGAAATGCAGTCACTTTAATGTTGGCTCAGGCTTATCTGCGCAAAGCACAGCTATAATTCACGCCCAAGTGAAACTTGCCCGGTCATTACCTATTGATTGACACATTTTTTTATCTGATTCCAGGCAGGATAAACTTTCCTCAGTAATTGAAAGACATTGATTGGACCCTCAGAAAAGTATTTAAGAACTTGTGTAACTTGATTTGGAGATGGAAAATGGCAGCTATGCTGAATGGAACAGACTAGAGGGCTGACAGCATTGATTCTTTGGAGGAGAAATTCAATGATGGAGAGTTTTTCCTCTTGCAGTGTGAATAGAACTGTCTTCGTATGGAGTAGTTCCATCTTACTTCTAGGAGGCTAACTGACGAGCCAGCTATGTCTTATTTTTGGTTTACCACCATGATCACAGAGCTAGTTTGCCACATTGGTAAACAAGAGTAGCTATTAGCCTTTGGTAATAATACTGCAAGTGCTGGCATTTTGCTTAAAGGAGGAGACCTCACCTCGGCAAAGTATAATTCAGCGGAAAGTAGAATTCTTGAAGTGTCTAAAACGCATATTTTAATTTGGTAATAATGCAATGAGATGCATTTTAAAACCAGCAAGTCTTCAAATTGGCTTCAATATCAGGGGGCAGAAATTTCTACTTGGGGAATTTAATTTTATCCAATCAAATGCCAGTTCACTAGACTGTGCCACGGTACTTGTGACACCAGTTATTCTCATTCCTTTCATGAAGGCGTTTTATATATATATATATATATACACACACACACACACACACACACACACACACACACACACACACACACACACACACCTCCTCCATCTTATGTCCAAAATGTAGTACCTGTAAGGTCACAGACAGCTCACCACTACAACAGCCCATCCAAGTGGTGAAACTGTATTAATGCAATCAAGGCACTAATAATTTATTCCACCTCTCTGCATGCTAGAAGTGACCACAAAAAAGGTTACATACAATTAGGAAAATACATCTAATCCATTGAGATAGATCAGCATTAACCATGCCCTGCATTGGATTTACCCATTTATTTGCACATATACTATATTGAAATATATTGGCAGAATAAAGATGCTTCCTCTTTCATGGGTTAACTTCAGCATGAATCTTTTGGTGAGATGCTGATCAGCTTCGGCAGATGATCACTTTGCTGGCCTTTGGGAAAGAAGGCTTTTCTTGGAATTTTTTTCAGGTTGCATGATGATAATGTATGTCTTTGGAGCAAACATACAGAGGAGTACACCAAAACTGGAAGCTAAAATTGCAAATATTTCCACAGCTACTGTGAACTTTCCCGGTGAGCTGACATAAGCTGGTATAAAGGTGATCCAGACTGTGCAGAATATAAGCATGCTGAATGAGATGAATTTTGCTTCATTAAAACTATCGGGAAGTTTCCTTGCAAGGAAGGCTAAAATAAGGCAGAAGCCAGCTAAGCAGCCGATGTAGCCCAGAACACAACTGAAGAGCGCTACAGATCCCAGGTCGCACTCAAGAATGATTCTATCTCTGTAGAGCCAGGTATTCTTAACTGGGTACGGTGGAGCATTGGTCAGCCATACCCCACAAATTCCCACCTGCACAGCGAGACAAACCAACACACCCAGCCGCTGCTGATTAGGGCCAAACCAGCGTGCCACACTGTTTCCAGGCAGCGTAGCCTGGAATGCCATCAGTACAACCAGGGTCTTACTGAGCAGGCAAGAGAGGCAGAGGGCAAAGCTAATTCCAAAAGAGGTTCGGCGGAGCTGGCAGCTCCAGTGTGTTGGCCGGCCCAGGAAGGTCAATGCGCATAGGAAACAGCACATCAGTGACAGCAGTAGAAGGAAGCTCAGCTCTGAATTATTTGCTCGAACAATCGGGGTGTGCCTGTGCTGCAGGAAAATGGCTGCCACTGCTAAGGGAAATAATGCACCCAGGATCGCCAAGGCAGCCAGCACCATTCCAAAGGGCTCTGAGTAGGACAGGAATTCTATCTCCTTGACAACACATCTGTTCCGGTTCTCATTGGACCAGAAGTCTTCTGGGCAGGGAATACACTCTGGCTGATCTGAGGACAGAGACCAATTTTCTGAATATGGAGACAACTACTTGATGACAGTTATTGCTATCAGGATAGAACTGAGTCCAACGGATGCTGCAGAGCTGAAATTTGAAAGCATTTTTAAAAATTATGACGTAAAGTAGCTTGGGTATACCTGTCGTTTGGTCAATCTAACTGAGGACTAACAACAAAATGAACAGCTACTGACCGGGAAGCGAAAAAATAAGTATTTGTTATCAAGCCCAATTACACGGTAGGCCTTGGAACCAACATGGAAATCCAAAAATATATTACATATTCATACATGTATGCAGGTGCATTTACAGGCAGATTCGGCTTAAGGGGACTTAAAAGCTTACACATCTGGAGGCAAATCTGTAGCTGAGCCTCAACCAATTTTTGCTCTCGAGGGACTAGGCCTTTTTTTGGGAGGCATCTTGTAGACTGTTTAACATCAACTGATGATGCATCATTCGCCAGTATAGTAAGGATGTAAATATTTACCTGAGCTATTACTGATGGTGCCCTCACCACAGAGAACACAGTCATAGCAGCATATTGGCTGTCTTGGGCGCGGGGCCTTCCTGTAACCCATGGGACAGCTGTCTGAGCATGCTGACACAGGAGCCTGACAAAAAATTGGTGGGCCACCCAACAGGGAGAACAGCATGAGGGCACAGGTGAGCTGTAAGGCGTAGCTCATTTTGTGCTGTGAGCACTTATTTTTAAACAGAGGGCAGAGAATGAAAAAGAGAACCACTGATGAGAAATATAAGCATATGTATGTGGGCGGCACGTCGATCTCATAACTTCACCTCTCACCTCCCTGTCATGCTCTGTGTCACTGTGCACTGCCTCTCTACTCATCACTGTCTGTTCTCTTAGCTCACCCAATGCCCTTCCAAGCTCACCTCCCTGAGGGCAGTGTACCAAACGATGTCCTGCTGCCTAATAGTCAGCTGTTGCTGGATCGGCTGCAAGGAATCAAAATTCCCCACATTCACAAACTTCACAGAACCATCTTCGTTCCTCTGCCAATTGATGATGTCGTAGGATGCCACAGGGTCACCATTCTCGTCAAAATAAACAACGTCTCCAAAGCGGTTGGTGTAGTTCACCTCCCTCAGGTACTGCACAATCTAGCAGGATGCATGGAATTCCAAATTTTATTTCTCGTTTGCACTTATTGTCATTTCATTTATTATTTGTATGATTGTTTGATACTGTAAAATGTACTTTTTGAATCAATTACTCTACATTTTTAACAAAGGTTCAGTTTTGTGTAAAAGTGAGGAATATTTAAAACAAATCCTTGATACAAAGTTTAATAATAGCCAGCTAGTTATTTTTTTTCAGAGTAATCCACTAACATTCGCCAACAAATGTTACCTTTAATTTTGAATAAAATTTTGAATTGCAATGTTGAGGGCCCTCTATGATTTTTACCTTTGGAAAATACCCCAGTTATGTAGCTGGTCCAACATAGCCTCTAGGGTTCAACATCTATTTTAGAATCCTACAAGCACAAACATAATTCTGGCTTATCAATCTATCAAGTATCATAAGTTTACATTAAGGTTTATTGGCCTATTTGTGTCCCCTGTAGATTTACAACAGAGGAAGGTTTCAGCACCACAGAATTGCACAGTGTGGGCTCTATCTTTCACACTGCCCTACCCATTGCCACTACCCGCTACCCGTGAATTACGCATTTAGCAGCTTCCACTATCCCTAAACGGTATCTTGCGGCCACACTACCTGCTATGTATCATGCCGACTCCCTTATTTACGCCTGGAGGTGTGCCCGTGGGTGTGTTTACGCGCTTTCCCTACAATTGCTATCTTGACCACACACGTTAGGGAAAGCGTATAGCGGGTACTCAAACCACCCGCTACCCATTTGGGCTTTTACAAGAGCGCGCCCAGGCAGCTTCAATGCGCGTCTACTTGGACACATGTGGACGTGCACATGTGCACAATTAACTCGCCGATAAAAAGCCACCTTGCTTTAGCCTCAGTTGAACCCTTGAGAAAATGGCAGAGATAGTACTAAATCGCCTTGATCGCCAGATTTAATGCTTAGTGAGATTCTCACGCGGAATTAAAATCCTTGTGCATTGAAATTTCCGTTTCACTTGCGTAAAGGTGCACCTCATCACAAGTAACATGGAAAGCGATTATGACTCCGGACTCCCCGTGCTTCTCTTTACTCAGGGATTGGAAACAATGCATGTGTTTCATGATCGTTTAAATTGTTTCAATGAAATAAGACCATTTGACACGTTTTTATGCAATTCCATTGCTTTCAATCCCTCAGTAAAGACAAGCCTGAGAATTCCCGAGTCATAATCGATTTCCGCGTCATTAGTGTTGAAATCCACTGTAATGCACGTGAAACAGGTTAACTTCCATGCTCAAGGACTCAATTCCGCCTGAGAATCTCTTAAATACGCGTCAATTGAATAATTGCTGACTGCGGCATGGGAACGTGAATGCCTCTAAGAGGCGTGAGACTCACGGCGAATGCGTGAGAGTTGGCAGCCCTGTCTATATTGTTTGTATTTTGTATCAATCATTTTTTCCGCTTTTATAATAGTATATAATTATTATTATTATATAATATATATTAATGATATATATCATATATAATATCAGGGCCAGTGCTAGGCTTGAAAATTTGTGGGAAAATATCCATCCCTTTATTGACTACAATTAGTCCTGGCTAATTCTAGATGGTTTTCCTTTATTAATACGTTTTCCAATTCAAGAATAATCAAGTGGCAATTGAAGACACGGCTTCTCTCCCCCATGCAATCTAACAGCGACAAAATAACGGGCTACATTCAGTACAGAAAAATAATTTAATTATAAATAGGTCTATGCACTGGCACTCAGCAACGGTAATTTTTTTTCCAGCGAGAGCGGCATTTCAGAACTCTCTTGCGAAGGAAGGTAATTTCGGCGACAAGTAAGCACACCTGTTTTTGCAGCACGGTCACGCAGCTTGCTGTAAAATATAGACAGCTGTCCGATTGGAAAATGTAAACGGACGAAACCACGTACTTGTCACCAGAATTACCTTCATTCGCTGAAGAGTTCTGAAATGCCGCTCTCGCTGGAAAAAAAAGTTACGTCGCTGAGTGCCAGTGCATAGACCTAATTTTATTTTTCAAAAATGGGATTTTGTTCTATGCTTCATTTCAGACGGGAGAGGGAGTTGGAAGTGCATGGCGAAACGCATTTTTTTCTTTCTTTTTTTTTGAAGTTTCCATCACAAAAGGGGTAGACTTGATGTTTTTTTTAAATTACATACCAAACATTAAACAATATGTCAATGTCAAATAATAATAATAATAAAATAATACAATTCATGATTAACTCAACAAAAACAGATCCTCCCCTGTCTGGATTTGACCTCATGCACGCGCAATTTAACTTCGTCTTCGGAGAAACGTGGCGACCTTCCTCTCTCCATCACGGGTTTCGGTTTGAGGATTTGGGATAGCGCAGCCTACGCCTAAAGCTAATGGCACCTGGCACACTGACTGGTTTAACTGGCGTAACGCCCAAACCACGCCTATGCATAATATAACGGGTAGCGCAGGTGTTTTAGGGATATAGGCAGGTGTGCAAGATAGCAACTTTTGCGGGGGAACGCCTCTTACGCAATGCTAAATCCCCAAATAGCGGGTTTAGGGACTCTGGCGTAAGATAGGGCCCTGTGGGAACTTTTTTTCTATTTTAAAAATACCTCTTTATCTTGGGTCAGAGAAATAATTCAGATATGGGTCTCGTCAATAGCACCGATGATACCGGCCATACCTGAGATGTGCATGAATTCAAGTTTGATTCTGTATTGTTGGCGAATGTCCATTGGAAACCGGATAAACTGTTGGATGATATGGGGCTCACTGAGCGCAACGATAATTTGTTTGTGAATTGAGCGACTGACAGGTGACTGTGAAATCCCTAAATTGTCCGCATTGCAAAGTTGCATTTTTCCGGTGGCCAAGTAACAAAGTGTTGTCAAGTATTTTATTTCGGGGCTTATTGGGTTGTTTCTCATGGTTGGAGACGATATTCTCTCCTTCACCAAGTATATATATATATATATATATATATATATATATATACTTGGTGAGGGAGAGAATAACACTGTAACACTAACACTGTAACACTCAGAGGGCATTTGATGAAAGCTAAGCTGTCAGCGAGCAACCCCCGTAAAGCACCATTGTTGAAAAAAGGCATGCACAGAATTGATTAAAATTTGTTGAGGAACACATCAATTGGCCCCAAGAGAAATGGCGTAACATTCTGTGAACTGATGATGGTAAAATTGTTCTTTTAGGGTCTAGTAGTCATTGACAGTATGACAGATGACCCCCAAGTTCTGAATTCAAGCCACAGTACTATTTATTGAATACCAGGGATTATGGATCAGATTGAATATGTCAAAATACTTGAAGAGATTATGTTGCCGTATGCCGAAAAGGAAATGGCCCTGAAATGGGTGTTTCAAGAAGACAATGACCCCGCACAGACGAGTAAGTGAGCAACATCTTGGTTCCTGATATACAGGATTGAGGTACAAAACCCAAAACCAGTGAAGTTGGCACGTTATGTAAATCGTAGATAAAAACAGAATACAATGATTTGCAAATCCTTTTCAACTTATATTCAATTGAATACACTGCAAAGACAAGATGTTTAATGTTCAAACTGAGAAACTTTTTTTTTGCAAATAATCATTAACTTAGAATTTAAAGGCAGCAACACATTGCAAAAAAGTTGGCACAGGGGCCTTTTTACCACTGTGTTACATCACCTTTCCTTTTAACGACACTCAGTAAACGTTTGGGAACTGAGGAGACCAATTTTTGAAGCTTTTCAGGTGGAACTCTTTCCCATTCTTGCTTGATGTACAGCTTAAGTTGTTCAACAGTCCGGGGTCTCCGTTGTCGTATTTTACGCTTCATAATGCGCCACACATTTTCAATGGGAGACAGGTCTGGACTACAGGCAGGCCAGTCTAGTACCCGCACTCTTTTACTACGGAGCCATGCTGTTGTAACACGTGCAGAATGTGGCTTGGCATTGTCTTGCTGAAATAAGCAGGGGCGTCCATGAAAAAAGACGTTGCTTGGATGGCAACATATGTTGCTCCAAAACCTGTATGTACCTTTCAGCATTAATGGTGCCTTCACATATGTGTAAGTTGCCCATGCCTTGGGCACTAATACACCCCATACCATCACAGATGCTGGCTTTTGAACTTTGCGCCTATAACAGTCCGGATGGTTCTTTTCCTCTTTGGTCCGGAGGACACGACGTCCACAGTTTCCAAAAACAATTTGAAATGTGGACTCGTCAGACCACAGAACACTTTTTCCACTTTGCATCAGTCCATCTTAGATGAGCTTGGGCCCAGCGAAGCCGGGCGGCGTTTCTGGGTGCTGTTGATAAATGGCTTTCGCTTTGCATTGTAGAGTTTTAACTTGCACTTGCAGATGTAGCGACGAACTGTAGTTACTGACAGTGGTTTTCTGAAGTGTTCCTGAGCCCATGTGGTGATGTCCTTTACACACTGATGTTGGTTTTTGATGCAGTACCGCCTGAGGGATCGAAGGTCACGGGCATTCAATGTTGGTTTTCGGCCTTGTCGCTTACGTGCAGTGATTTCTCCAGATTTTCTGAACCTTTTGACGATATTACGGACTGTAGATGATGAAATCCCTAAATTTCTTGCAATAGCTCGTTGAGGAATGTTGTTTTTAAACTGTTCGACAATCAGCTCACGCATTTGTTCACTAAGTGGTGACCCTCGCCCCATCCTTGTTTGTGAATGACTGAGCATTTCAGGGAAGCTGCTTTTATACCCAATCATGGCACCCACCTGTTCCCAATTAGCCCGTTCACCTGTGGGATGTTCCAAATAAGTGTTTGATGAGCATTCCTCAACTCTCTCAGTCTTTTTTTTTGCCACTTGTGCCAGCTTTTTTTTGAAACATGTTGCAGGCATCAAATTCCAAATGAGCTAATATTTGCAAAAAATTACAAAGTTTACCTGTTCGAACATTAAGTAACTTGTCTTTGCAGTGTATTCAATTGAATATAGGTTGAAAAGGATTTGCAAATCATTGTATTCTGTTTTTATTTACGATTTACACAACGTGCCAACTTCACTGGTTTTGGGTTTTGTAATAGAGTGGCTAGCTCAATCCCCCGACCTCAAAGCCACTGAAAACTGGTAGGGTGACATTAAAAATGCAGCTTCTGAAGCAAAACCCAAAAAGTCACACGAATTGTGGAAAGTGGTTTGTCCATCCTGGGCTGAAATACCTGTTTCAAGGTGCCAGAAGTTGGTTGACTTGAGGCGATGCAGATGCGCAGCAGTTATCAAAAACAATGGTTATGCAACTAAATACAACCCCAATTCTGAAATAGTAGGGACAAAGTGTAAATTGTGAATAAAATCAAAATGCAATGACTTTCAAAATACACCAGCCAGTATTTTATTCACAATAGAACAGAGATAACATAGCAAATGTTGACACTGAGAAATTTTACAAAAGTTGGGACAGGGGCCTGTTTACCATGGTGTAGCATCCCCTCTTTTTTAACACAGAGTGGAGGCTTCTGGGCATTAAGGAGACAAGTTTCTTGAGTTTAGCCATTAGAATTTGATCCCACTCTTGTTTAATACAGGCTTTTAGCTGCTGGAGAGTTTTAGGTCTCCTTTGACGGACTTTTCGTTTAATTATGTGCCAAATGTTCTCAATCGGCGAAAGATCAGGACTGCAGGCAGCAGAGCCGGATGCAGCCTGCTTTGACTGGGGGTGCAGTGAAAATTTCTGGGGGGTGTAATGGTACCCAGTGGTGGTCTAGTTTCTAGTTGCCAGTATACTGAGGCCTAACCCCCCGGCCCCAAACCCATCCATCCACACACTCGTACACTTAAGCAAAAAAAAAAAAACTATACCTTTTAATATTCGAAATGTTTAGTATTTGTTAATACATTTACATTTAGCAGACGCTATTATCCAAAGCGACTTACAAAATGATGAAAGCATTGCAAGCCACAATGAAGAACCACAAGTAAACCAAAGAGTAGGTACACACCACCAGAAGAGGAGAGTGCTAAGTGTAAGTGCTAGTGAAGTCAAAGTGGAAGGAGAGAATCGACCAGAATCTGCTCCAGCAGATGCTACCGAGCTGCGACGAAGCCAATTACACCAGGCTACCATCATCCAGCAGCAGCAGCGCGAATAGGAGGAGATGAGAGCTGCCCTACAGAACCTCTCCTGGAGCCGCTCCCTTCCTGCTCCAACCCCTCCTCCAGCTGCAGCAGCATTGGCGTCCCCCGTCCGGGAGCCTCGTCTATCTCCTCCGCAGGAGTATGACGGCGATCCTCAGTCCTGCCGTGCCTTCCTCTCTCAGTGTTCAATTATTTTTGAACTTCAACCTCTGACCTTCCCTACTTCCCGGTCCAGGGTCGCATACATCATTACCTTGCTGTCTGGACGTGCCAGGGAATGGGGTACCGCGATGTGGGACGCCGACCATCCCTGCACCCACACCTTGGAGGCGTTTGTGACGGAGATGAGAGAGGTTTTCGACCGTTCATTCTGTGGACGAGAGGCCGGCAGTGAACTACTTTCCCTGCGCCAAGGTAACCAGTCCGTTTCTGACTACGCCATCAAGTTCCGCTCCCTTGCTGCCTCAACTAACTGGAGCGAAGACGCTCGCTATGATGTTTTCTACCGAGGTCTGTCAGAACGGTTTAAGGATGAACTGGCGTCGCGTCAACTTCCCCAGGATTTCCAGAGTCTCATCAGAGTCTCCATCCAAGTTGACTCCCGACTCCAGCAACGGCAACGCGAGCGTCGCTCACAAGGGGAGGAGTTAAGGCCAGATAAGCGGCTTAGCCAGAGTCCACTGGTCAAGAAACCCCCGTACATAAGAGGTCAGTAGGCACCACGCCCCGAGGAGCCCATGCAAGTTGACCGGTTCGGCTGTCACCTCAAGAGCGCGTGCCGCCTGCAAACTGGGGTCTGCCTGTATTGCGCTCAGGAAGGGCATCGGCTAGCCACCTGTCCGATCAAGAGTCAGAAGGGGCCCGTAAGTCAGCAGATTGGATTAATAACCGAGGATAATACGTCTCCACGTAAGCTCATTCCGGTTACCATTACTGGCTGTGCTAACCCTGTTTCTACCTCTGCCTTGATTGACTCAGGATCGGACGTCAACCTGATTGACGAGGGGCTAGTCAAACATCTGGATCTGCAACCCCAACTGCTACCCGTCGCCTTCAGAGCCCACGGACTTAATGGACAGTTGCTCGGCCGTATTACTCATGTTACCCCATTACTCACTCTCTCTGTCTCAGGCAACCACCAGGAGCACATTCGTCTTAGCATCACGACAACGCCCTCCGCTCCGGTGGTCCTGGGCCTTCCCTGGCTCCAGTTACACAACCCCACCATTAACTGGAGGAATGGCCAGATCGGAGAGTGGAGTACCAACTGCCTTCGCTCCTGCCTAATGAAGGCTCCTGATCACCGGTTCCAGCCAAGTTCCAGAGAGGAAGCAGGCTCTCCGGATCTCTCTAAGGTGCCAGAAGAGTATCATGACTTGGTCGAAGTATTTTCCAAATCACGTGCTTTGTCTCTGCCCCCCCACAGACCTTACGATTGTGCCATTGACCTGCTTCCGGAACGTCACCTCCTAAGGGAGGCCTGTACTCGTTGTCCCGTCCGGAACGAGAGGCCATGGACAAGTATGTGGAGGATTCTTTAGCTGCTGGCATCATACCCCGTCCTCATCCCCGCGGAGCGGGTTCTTCTTTGTCGCAAAGAAAGATGGATCTCTCCGGCCGTGCATCGATTACAGGGGACTAAACAACATCACGGTAAAGAACCGTTTCCCATTACCACTGATGAACTCCGCTTTTGAACTGCTGCAGGGGGCCAGTATCTTCACTAAGCTGGATCTACGCAATGCCTACCATCTGGTGAGGATTAAGGAGGGGGATGAGTGGAAGACTGCGTTTAACACAGCCAGAGGCCACTACGAATATCTGGTGATGCCATTCGGCTTGGCTAATGCACCGGCGGTTTTCCAAAACCTAGTCAATGATATGTTGCACGACATGATTAACCAATTTGTCTTTGTATATCTGGATGATATTTTGATTTTTTCAAGAAACAGGACGGAGCATGTTCATCACGTTCGGGCTGTCCTACAAAGACTTTTGGAGAACCAATTGTTCGCTAAAGTGGAGAAGTGCAATTTCCACCAGGACACAGTTCCCTTTCTCGGGTTCGTGGTGACTCCAGGTGGCATTACGATGGACCAGGGGAAGGTAAGGGCTGTTAAGGACTGGCCTACACCCAACAACCGGAAAGAGTGTTTTCTGGGATTTGCTAACTTCTACCGAAGGTTTATCAGAAATTACAGTTCTGTTGCCGCACCACTCACCTCGCTGACTTCCCCGAAGGTACAATTCCAGTGGTCACCTACTGCTGAGGCAGCCTTCCTGGACCTTAAGGATCGTTTCACGTCTGCACCTATCCTAAAACAACCCGATCCTGAATGGCAGTTCATTGTGGAGGTCGACGCCTCTAACGTGGGGGTAGGTGCAGTCCTGTCTCAACTGGATCTCACTGATAATAAAGTCCACCCTTGTGCCTTTTTCTCCCGCAGACTCAGTCAGGCGGAGCAGAATCACGACATTGGCAACCGGGAACTGTTGGCCGTCAAAATGGCGCTGGAGGAGTGGCGCCATTGGCTGGAAGGAGCCCAAACCCCTTTCTTAGTTTGGACTGACCATAAAAATCTTGAGTATCTCAGAACGGCCAAGCGTCTTAACTCCCGTCAGTCCCGATGGTCTTTATTTTTTGACAGATTTAACTTCACCCTGTCCTACCGCCCAGGTTCCCAGAACGGCAAACCCGACGCCCTGTCCAGAAGGTTCGCCCCGGATCTGGCCTCCAAGGAGCCACAACCCATTCTCCCGTCCAAGTGTGTTGTAGGACTGCTAAGGTGGGAGTTGGAGGATCGAGTGGGAAAATCCCAGCCACCTGAAGGACCTCCATCTAACTGCCCCAGAGCCCGCCTGTTTGTTCCGGAGGAACTCCGATCAGATGTCCTTCAGTGGGCCCACTCCTCCCGCCTTGCTTGCCATCCAGGGGCGGCCCGTACCTTAGCACTACTTTCCCGAAGGTTTTGGTGGCTCACGGTGCGTAAAAGACGTTAAGGAGTTTACTGCTGCCTGCTCAGTCTGTGCTCAAAATAAGACCACTCACCAACCTCCCGCAGGACTATTACAACCACTCCCAGTCCCTTCTAGACCCTGGTCACACATTGCTCTAGATTTTGTGACAGGACTTCCTCCTTCAGAAGGTAACACAACTATTCTAACTATCATTGATCGCTTCTCCAAAGCTGTACATCTAGTCCCTTTACCCAAACTACCTTCTGCCCAAGAGACTGCCGAATTGTTAATTATGCATGTTATTCGTTTACATGGCATTCCGTCGGACATAGTTTCTGACCGTGGTCCCCAGTTCATTTCTCAAGTTTGGAAAGCGTTTTGCAAATCTTTGGGCATATCTGTTAGTCTGTCTTCAGGTTTTCATCCGCAGACCAATGGCCAGACTGAGCGGGCGAATCAACAACTGGAGAGCGCGCTTCGCTGTCTCACTTCTCGGGACCAAGGAGATTGGAGCACACAGCTGCCTTGGATCGAATACGCCACTAACAGCCTTCCCTCAGCTGCGTCAGGTATCTCACCCTTCGAGGCTTGTCTCGGCTATCAACCCCCTCTGTTTCCATCTCAGGAGGTCGAAGTGGAAGTTCCCAACGTCCAAGCATTTGTTCAACGTTGTCGGGAGACCTGGAATACTGCGCGAGAGGCACTTGTCAAATCGGGAGAACAAATGAAGACTCATGCCAATCGCCATCGTTCCAAGCCACCACATTACCAAGTAGGACAACGTGTATGGTTATCTACTAGAGACATTCCTTTATATACTGAGAGTCGTAAATTGTCACCTCGTTTTATCGGACCTTTTACCATTGAGAAAGTGTTTAGTCCTGTCACGGTTAAGTTGAGATTACCCTTGTCTATGCGTAGAATTCACCCTGTGTTCCATGTGTCTAAAATTAAGCCAGTCATGTTGTCCCACCACTCCCCTGCCCCGACCAATCCTCCTCCCCCGAAACTTATCGATGGTGGCGAGACCTTCACCGTGAACAAGTTGCTGGACGTTCGTCAGCGAGGAAGAGGACTCCAATACCTTGTGGATTGGGAGGGATACGGTCCTGAGGAGCGGTCCTGGGTTCCAGCCCGCCACATCCTCGATAAATCTTTAATCAGTGACTTTCATAAGACTGTTCCCAAGCCTGCTGTTAGGCCGCCAGGCGGCGTCCCTGGGGGGGTACTGTTAGAAAGTAGGATTTCTGTTTGTTTGTAATGTTAGTTTTCATTATTAGTCTTTATTTTCATTTATGTACATTTTATTATTTTGGTTGAGTGATTGTGTATTGTTCTGAATGGTTATTTCCCTTGGTCTAGTTCCTTAAATCCTTGTGTTCTTCCCTCCTGTCAGTCCTTGTTAACACACTAATTCCCCTGTTAATTCAGTGAGGTGATTCTAACTTTCTTCATTCTGTTCTTGCTGCCTGTCTGCACCTGAGAGTAGTTTAGAATCAGGGCCTGGGTGTGTAGAGCAGATTAGCATAGGTTTCCACGCCCTTTCCATTCTACTCACCTATCCCTGTCCTGCTCTTCCTAGTTCCGCCTCTCTCTGGCTTCTTGCCACAGCTGTGCTCTATCTAGTCGGGTAATCACAGTAATTGTCTGAGTGCTTAAATATCCCATTTCCCCTTCACTCTAAGTCGATTTGTTTTCTGACTCAGTCTGATCTCGTCTCTGCGTTTCTGGTTTGTAAGATTTCTCGATTGTTGATTGCTAGTTTTGTCAGTATTCTTGTCATTGTATATTTGTATTGTATTCTTGTTGTTTGATTTGAGTGCTTGCCAGTCCCGTTTTCCCTTATTCCCCGTGTATCCTTTGTTAGATTTAATCTGTGTCTTCCCTTTCCCTTTTCCCCTCTTCCCTTTTCCCTTTACCCCTCCATTAATTAAATTCCTGTTGTTCATTGTCATTGTGCGGATTGATATCCTGGCTTCTGACCCTTGGCTTGTTTCTTGACTTTGTTTCTGATTCCCTGTACATACCTGTTTGCTGGCTTTGACCCTGTTCTGTTTCACAATGAGTTTAGAATCGAATCCTAATATTAATAAACGCCATGCTGACTCTGATCTGCGCTTGGAGCATTCGTCTGTTCTTAACAGAGAATTACAGAAAAAACTAATAATTGATTTTCTATGTTGCACCTATCACTTTTAATGCAAAACCCTGTTGTGTCAGCGTGGTCGTACTTGTTTTTAATATGAAGCAACATCAAATTTGTCAGGGTTTCAAAAATCTTATTTTGCAAATTATGAGAAGTATACTTTGCATTTTGAGGTATACTACTGCCGATCTCTCTAAGCTTAGCATAAGTTGTGAGTGTGTACTCAAACAGCTTCTGGTAAAGCCCAGCAGAGAAATCATCATTCATAGACAGAGGGCTCTCAGAGGTTCCAAGGAGGGTCAACTCATTAACAGCAAGAAACCTTACAGTCTCTCCCATGCTTTTAATGTAGTACTGTATCTACTCCTCTCAGTATGGTTTGGGCCTAACAGGTGAGCAATAGTTCCTCCAGTTGCTGGTCTCTTTCTCATTTCTGCCCGTGAGTATGAGACTTGCACATGGCAATGGCGAGAGCAGTGCTTCTCAAACTCAGTCCTGGGGAACCGCTGTATATGCAGGTTTTGCAACCATATAATTTTAATGAGTTGTTACTTTATCTTCAGAACCCTTTTAGGCAATATTGTTAAATAATAGTTATGCATGTTATGCACAATTAAAGTTTCATATTCATGGGGCGCCGTGGTGGCTCATCGGTCTCAGCGCGCATACCATAAAGGCTGTGTCCTTACCGCAGCGACCTGGGTTCGATTCCAGCTCAGGCCATTTGCTGCATGTCTTCCCCCATTCTTCTCCCCGACTTTCCTGTCTCTCTACACTGTACAACTGTCAAATACAGGAAAAATTCCCCAAAAAATAATCTTTAAAAAAAAAAAAAAAATTTCATATTCACATCATGCTATATAGGAAATTGCAGAATAATAAGAGAGAAATTTAAACAGATGTACTAATAACTTTCAAAATATCAGTAGGCTCTTGATTTGTATAATTTTCGATGAATGGTCACTAAATTGAACCATTTATTTGATAATGAAGAGTTAAAAGGCAGAGCAATTGACAATGACTGGCACCTGTTTTGTATTTACATTGTAAAAGAAAAATCAGAACTTTAAGCTTGTGTGCAGCAACCTATAGGGGCTCAATAATTAACTTTTGTATGACTTCGATTAGTAAATATATTAGACCTTGTGCAATTACTTGTATTGCAGCATTATGAACACAATATGGACATGGGGCTTTCATTTCCCATAATGAACACAATATGGACATGGGGCTTTCATTTCATTTTCATTCCCCATGGCAGGCATAGCATTCCTCTCAAAATGCTAAGTTAGAGGGTTAAAAAAATCCAACTAATGAAAACAAATCAACAGCTTAATAGAATAGGATTACATTTGTGGTTGCAATGAAAACCAGCATACACGGTGGCAATGGTCACCCAGGACTGATTTTGAGAACCACTGGGTTAGAGGCATGTTAACTGAATCCGCAGTCAGACTCTAATCCCGTTTTCCAATTGGTGAAACCTCGTCTTGTGAACATGGTGTCTTTGACACTTTTAGCCCCAAACTTTCGACTGGGCAAATAGAAATATGCATCTAGCTTTACTGAGTACTCTAACCATGGCCGAGAGTGGTACCAGCTTGAGTTGAATGGCCGTGGATCTTGGCGAATTATTCGCCTGCATCACCCGCAGTAGCATTATTCTCCGCACCATGAGAGGAAGAAAAGCTAACGCTAGCGCGCTCTGGCTGCTCATGAGTAGGTCTTGCACTAGACGTGTCTGAGCTAGTAGGTGCATTGGTGATTATAAATTGATGCATCATTTTTTCTTTTTTCCTTCAAACAAACTCGTACGCAAATAATAAAAAAGTGGTTGTGGATAACCAAGCTAACAGGACTAGCTTACCTATTTATGTTCACTGAAAGACTATGTCGACAATGAAATATGAAGAGTAAAAATAAAGGTATAATCGGTGGTTAACAGTAGAAACTAATTGTACAATCAAAAGTTAATGAAATCGCTATCCAACATGCCTGACAATTACTTGAGGCAAGACGAGAGTGGTAAGAAACTTCTGGTTGATATCAATTGTATTAGTGACTGTGGAGGTGGAGCTACAGACTTTGTTGCCAATATTCAACCAGCCAATCAGAAACATCAAGAAAATCCATTTGAAAATGCTATTAAATGATAAATAATCTTTAAATTTTGTCTGAAGTGCACAGTCAATGGGCTGAAGTATACGTCAGTAAGTCAGGAGGAGCTGGGGGGGCCTGGCAAAAATCTGGGGGGGCGTAGCCCAACCCTGCACCCCCTGGATCCGGCCATGGCAGGCAGGCCAATTCAGCACACGGACTCTTCTACTACAAAGCCATGCTGTTGTAATAGCTGCAGTATGAGGTTTTGGATTGTCCTGCTGAAAAACACAAGGCCTGCCCTGGAATAGATTGTGTCTGTAGGGGAGCATATGTTGCTCCAAAACCTTTATGTACCTTTCAGCATTCATGGTTCTTTTTAAAACATGCAAGTGTCCCACACCATATGTACTCATGCATCCCCAGAGATGCTGGCTTTTGAACTGAACACTGATAACAGGAGGGGTGGTCTTTCTCCTCTTTAGTCCGGAGGACACGACGCCCATGATTTCCAAAAAGAATGTCAAATTTGGACTTGTCTGACCACAGGACACTTTGCCACTTTGCTACAGTCCATTTTAAATGAGCCTTGGCCCATAGAACACGGCGGCGCTTCTGGATCATGCTCAACAATGGCTTCCTTTTTGCATGATAGAGTTTTAGGTGGCATCTGTGGATGGCACGGCGGACTGTGTTTACAGACAGTGGTTGCTTGAAGTATTCCTGGGCCCATTTAGTAATGTCAATGACAGAATCATGCCGGTGAGTGATGCAGTGGCGTCTGAAGGCCCGAAGATCACGGGCATCCAGTAAAGGTCTTCGGCCTTGTCCCTTAGGCACAGAGATTTTTCCAGTTTCTCTGAATCTTTTGATGATGTTATGCACTGTCAATGATAAGACCTTCAAAGCCTTTGCAATTTGACGTTGAGGAACATTGTATTTAAAG
Organism: Gymnothorax javanicus; assembly: GCA_029692085.1. Lineage (NCBI taxonomy): Eukaryota > Metazoa > Chordata > Actinopteri > Anguilliformes > Muraenidae > Gymnothorax > Gymnothorax javanicus. Next base: position 42,955,054 of record CM056195.1, read on the forward strand.
TATTCCACAATTTTTTTACGCAAGCCTTCACAGGTTGCAGAGCCTCGGCCATCTTTACTTCTGAGAGACACAGCCTCTGTAAGACATCCCTTTTATAGCCAATCATGTTACACACTTGATGCCAGTTAAATTAATTACCTTCATTTACTTCTTTCAGCTGATTCTTTTATATATTAATTGCTTTTTCAGCCCTTTTTTTGCCTGTGTCCCAACTTTTTTGAGACCTGTTGCAGCCAGAAAATTTGAAATAAGCAAATTTTTTTGGATAAAAATGTAAAATGTCTCAGTTTCAACATTTGAAATGTTATCTATGTTCTATGGTAAATAACATATTGGCTCATGTGATCTGAAAGTCATTGCATTTTTATTTTATTCACAATTCGTCCCAACTATTTCGGAATTGGGGTTGTAATAGTTCAGTAATTTAAAGTGAATTAAAATCTTGTGTAAAATTTAGTGTTTGATTTTGAAGAGAAGACTGTCGACACTGCTATTTTTTTGAACAGATTAATATTCCATTTCTTTGCTTCTAGTAAAAGAATAGCACAGACCCGATCAGTTTTGTTCATGCTTTTATTTGTAATTGAATGTGTAATTTTCCACTACATTCAAAATATGGAACTGAAGGCTATTGAAAATATGACCACTTTATTCACATTTTTTAATGTATTGCTTTTTTTTTACACAACTGTCTTATAATAAGAATAAAAATAAACATCAGAATAAGCAGAGTAGAGGAATGAGCTCTTGTTCAAAGAAGCATTGGCTATAGAACATAACAGTCCAATGCTCAATCACGGAAAAAGCCAGCAAGGAAATTGACATTGTTTCGGTAGCGTTCCCCCCCAAACATCCATGTCTTGGATTAGTTGCATTGTATTGACACCTGACCGACCTAAATTAATTGTCTCGGATTGGCTGTTTTTACACTGCCTTGTGACCTGTCAACACTATTTATTCTTTCCTCTTCGAAGAATGCTCTGTACTTCCTGACGATAAATGTTTTTGCCGAAATACAAGAATACCAAAATGAACCCTTGTCTTTCTTCGGAGTGAACTTTGTGCTTTATTATTTCAGACTAATCTGTGGATCTAATGGTTTATGGTTTAGTACTAGGTCACAAACGGTGAATTCTAACAAATGGGTAGGTTGGCAGACCACATACCGACAACTTTAGTTCAATACCTGAGCCACTCTCCAAATGATCCATAAAAAAGAGGGTAAGCAAAGAAATGTTGTATGCATTGCCCAAAATTAACCCTGACTATAAAAATCCTCGCTTAAAAACTTCACACTTGTGAAGTCATGATGTCACAACTGACACGACAAAACTGGGATCAGAGGCAATATCAGCTCCCGTAAGGTGCAAAGATGGCTCCAGGATGAAGGCACTTCTTCATAGAACACATGTTGGGATGGTCCTGAAGAATTGCAGATGCACTACTTGGACAGGGGCATGGAACAAGTACCGCAATCTGCCACCAAAAATAATGTGATGCCATTGACAGTTAGGCCAATTTTTGTTAGAACATGCCTGTCCCCATTAATGACCAGTTGCACATTTGTGATCTGTCAGGACCATCCTAACAGAGTCTTCCTTAGTCTTCCCTCCATTCCTGTTTTGACAGTGTCGATGTCAAAATTGTTGTTAAACTCTTCCATCCGGGACATCGGAGAAATTATAGCCCTACTCTCAGCCTTAAAGCGTATTACTTCTCTGGACCTGTTCCCATTTATGTTTCCTAAATAAGTGTTACAAACTAAGTGTTAATTTGTTCAGTTGTGAAGATTAGTCGGTAGCATTACTGACCATTTCCCCTTAGGCTGCATTATTGTTCATTCCAATAGTTATTAAGCATTTTCCTATCCATCTTAATGGTGACATAAATCATCAATGTCTTTCGGAGCTTCTGAATTCCTGTAGCTCATGAAACAGTCCATATAGGGGGTTCCCCGGTGTCATGGCTAAAGTCCCAACCTGGTTCTTTCCACCTGCCACCTAATCATCCCCTGATCCAATTGGCTGTGCAAATTGCCCTCTCCCTCCCCACCTCAACCCCCAGGGCTCCCTTGAAAAAGAGATTTCAATCTCAACGGGACTTCCCTGATTAAATAAGGGTTAAATAAAATATTTTTTTCTGCGGTAGTGTCCAATCAGCTTGATACGCCAAATAAAACAATTTTAAACAAGGCAAACTTGAGTTTTCGTAATGCGTTAAATATGTCCCAGCCGAACATGGTGGATGACCTTTGATCCCCCACCTGTAGGGGGCATAAGTGTGACTTGACCAAAGGATCATTTCACCCATGTTTCATGAATATCCACTGAAGTATGTGGATACAGTGACCAATGATTTAGATTTTGGATCAATGACCCCAAATGACCCCTACATGACCTTTGACCCCACAACTGTTGGCCCCGCAACAATCATTGTGTCCAAGTACCATGAAAATCCACTGAAGTATTTGGATACAGTGACCATCTGACCATTTTGGATCAATGACCCCAAACGACCCCAAGATGACCGTTGACACCCCCCCCCACCTGTTGGAAGAACATGTGTGATTTGACCCAAGGATCATTGCATTTAAGTTTCATGAAAATGCGGTGAAGTATGTGGGTAGAGTGATCAATTATATACAGGGTTAACATTTTTGGTGGATGTACGGACGGACAGATGGACAGACGGATACACACGATGCTCATTTCATAGTCCCTTTCCGAAATTTTTTCGGCGGGGACAAAAATGTGGTTTTGCCGATTCAGGTACGCGTGTTAAGTTTGCTTTTTAGAAATTAAAACTGTCTAAAACCAGTGGCTTACATAATGCCATTTAACTCTCTACTTGTTGCTGATTAAGAATCAGACAATTAATGGAATTAAATAACTGAGCAAATAGGCAACCAATAAGCTGCGTTGCCATGAATGATTAAAACATACTGTATAGCTTTGCGTCAAGGAGGAAGGCTACAGTATAAGACTGCACAGATGGCAATCAACTGAAATTTTTCAAAATTTCATCTTGAAGTAGAATGTTATTTCATAAATGCTGCTGAAGATGGCATTTAGATTAAGTTTAGATTTTGATTCTAATTAAATAATTAAATAAGTGTCATTCAAACAATCTCATATTGTAGCCTTCCAACAACTTTCTCAGAAGCTGAACTATAAAGACCTCATCAATGATTCTAATACCGTGAAAATCATGGTATCAAATCATGGCATGCATTTTATGTGCAGTGCTACACAAGTGGACTAGAAATTAAAAACATAAAATGTGTAAAATAATCATCTAAGACCAAATTAAAATTTTAAGAAATCAGAGTGTTATAAATGCATACTTTGTACATGTATTTCAGGCTTAATTATAATTTTACATTTTGTTTACCTGCCATGGCTGCAGTCCGTGTATGTCAACACAGCTGCTGGTATGGGCTCTCTCCCCTCGCCGGCTTCCTCCCTCATGCTGACACTTTAGCGTGTTGTGTAAGGCATGGGCCACAGTGTAAACAGCCTTGTGCATGGTGTTGGTAATCCTAAGCTGAGACACATCATTGTAGATGCTGTCTGTGTCCTGGATCCTCTCTTCCCCTGTGCATGTATTGCTATAGCCAGTTGGGATAGTGGTAGAGGCAACTGGCTTTGTTGTGTTCAGAGAGCACTGAAACTGCATTTCCCAGAATTCCCTGGCAAAGGGGTTATAGGGCTCAGCCAGTGGGTTCAGGCCCTCAAGAAATTGTTTCAACTCAGGAATCTTTGCTCTGCGGTGGGTAAAGCCGATGGTCCCATGCAGAAAGGGAAGGTTCTCTTGGGTGGAGATGAGGGTGGAGGTGACCCAGGCATCGCCTGCCAGCCACTGCTTTCCTGTCACATTTTGCCTGACAATCTCTTGGATGACAGGTTGGATGTCCTCTTCGATAGCAAAGCCCACAATCGCTGTGGCAGTTGAGTCACGTATCATTGTGACAATTTCATGCAGGTTGTCTTTGGATGGCAACTTAGGTACAATCACACTGAAAGCAATACATATGCCGAGTTTGGTCACCTTGGCGGTAAATATGTCAATACCCATGCGACCATGCTCATCGTCTCCCGCTATGGTCCCCACCCAGGTCCACCCAAAGCGATGCACCAGACGAGCAAGAGCATCAGCTTGGTACACGTCACTTGGGATTGTACGGAAAAAATATGGATACTGACGCTTGTCACTCAAACATGCACATGTGGAAAAGTAACTCACCTGCAGCAAGTGAGATTGAAACCTCTTAAAATCTGTAAAATTTTGGATCCAACAAATGATCAAGATTGTATGCATGCCAGTATTGTGGAACATTATGTTAACAAGTTGAATGCAATGATGACCCAAAAAATTAAGACATAATAAATCAGTTTTATGAAAAATGCGGAGACAGGCACCATAGTGAGCTGTCAATAAAGTATGCAAAATCATTAGATGGTTGTCCTTCATTTAATGAAGTCTAAATGAATAAAAAGATATTTAAAATATTTCACTCTATTGCATAATTTTCTGTGATAGTGTAAATTACTCAGTAAGTAAATACTACAGTTTTTGAGTGCCTGAACGGTTCAGGTGCTGAAAATTTATCTTCTTTTTCATACTTTTTTTGCCACAACGGAGAGAGTTTTGCTTGTTCTCACCAGAGGGACCCTGAAAAGGTTGAGCACACGAGAGGTGGCAATGGATAGCGAGGAGCCAGAGTCCCCGATTATGAGAGGGAGGCTGGGAGATACACACTTCTCTCCCCATCTCTTGAGAGGTTGAGAGGTGATAGACAGGGCTGTCCTCACTGAAAGCTGCTCCACCCCACAAGTGTCATACACTCTGTAGCCAAGCGTGATGTTGGGAAGGAGGACGGGATTCCTGTTGATCTGCTCAATGAAGAATATCATTGCTTGGGACCACCGGAACACACGGAGATTAAACCTGTGGATAGTTCACACTCATTTAAAGGGATCCTTATAAACATAATCATATAATGCTGTGTTGCTGATTTGTGTGGCATTTTATGGCCCATGAAATATTTGCTAGATCAATTCTAATCCATTTTTCAGTGCACTGCTGCTATCTGGCTGGAGACAGCTATAAGGTTTGTTCCCTCATTAAAATTTGCAACAAATCAGAAAGAAATGATTACCCTCGGCACCTCCTCCTCCCTGGCCTCCGCTCATATGTATGTTCCTCCTCCACTCCTTTGGAGTGAATGGGGAACATGCCCGCCAGAACAATGTGGCCATCCTTGTGGACAACTGCAGTGTCCAAGTCATCCCATTGCTTGCAGTCATCCAATGCAGCAGTTGTTCCCGCAAATACAGCACAAAAACACAGGACCGTGTGGAAACTCAAAGGGAAATTCATCTGAGCCAATCAGCCTCTAAATTCCAACTCCGTGTTGCATTTGCTTCATCAGGATTTTATAAGGTCTTATTAATGAGAATTCTTCCTTCAGGGAAATCAAAGGTTTAAGTCACACTATTCACAGGTAGATTTGCATTCGCATGACAAACATGTTCATGCAGGCGTGTGCAAGTTACCTCTGTCTTATGCACATATAGACCCTCAGGTGGCATCATCAGAAAATGTACTTGTGAAATATATAGAAAGAATTCCAGGATCATGCGATAAGTTGGAAAAAAAGAAAAATGTACGCCAAAGAAACAGTCTGTTCTATGAAAGCTCATTATTTAAACTGAAACACTGATATTATTTTTGATTGTCACATGTTAACTGAACTACTAAAGTGAACAGGTAAAAGTTTTACCGAGAATGGTCTTTGTTATTAATAAGTGATAAATTATTATTCCCTGGGATAGTGGGTTATGCATAGGTCCCAAATTGGAAGGACTTAAATGCTGGTCCATAAAGTTTATTTGTTGGCACATTTTCAATTTGTTATATATAGTCGGGGAAGCAAAGTTTAATTTAAATACGTCCAAATCCAGCTGTTTTAACAGTTAGACGCCATGGCTTAAGGTAGGTAAACACTCCCAAAATAGGCTTTTTTTTTTTTGAAAAAAAAAAAAGTTTTTGACATTTTTGCAAAATGACCTTCAGTAAGTTAAAAGTTTGTGTACTTGATAGGACTATCAAAAATATGGACATCTGTTGTTTTTTGTCAATTTCTCAAAAATGTTGATTTTGACCTGCCAAGCATTGCTTCAAACACCATTTCTCCCCTTTCTCTCATGCTATCATTGTGAAACTTGGAATATAAGTTGACCAGATGCATGTCTATAGACTGATCCGGCATTTCGAAGAAATCATTTGTGTAACTCTAGATTTTGTTGTAATTAGGTACCCAATAAAGTAAAAAAAATAAAATAAAAAAACACTAAAATGCCCATATTTTTTCACAGAAATATTATTTCTGAAAACCCTCTGATCAGAACATGCACTATATAGTCATTAATGATCTGTGAAAATTTGAGATTAAAGTAATGAAAAGTTTTAGAGATATCATGCCTGAGGAACTTGATCAAGTTCCACATTGCGGTAGCCATCTCGGGACCTAATTAGCATAATTTATGTAAATGAGCCATCACTTTAATTCTGTATTTAGTAGTTGTTCATATGATGCTGGTACCAAATTGTTATGATTGAAAGAGAAATAAATGTATTTGGGAGTATATACCTACCTTAACGTCCGGCACTCTGAATTCCGAACACAAGGGCTTCTGCTGTTAAAACCCCTCACTTATCCAACATGTAATCCAAATTTGTTCAGTTTAATTTATTAATTAATACCAAAGATATTAACAAATTTAATTGCCAAATTTGCTGGTGGGCAGAGCAATCTGTTGGATCAACCTTTATCAAAAGCACACTTTGGAGTCAGATTCAAAAGTAGGAAAATTTAATAAAAGTTGCACGAGAATATACAATGTCTATGTCTACAGACGAGGGTCTACTACCTTAAAAACACATGAACAATCAAAGAAGAAGAAAAAGAAAGAAAGCAACAAACCAAAGCTTGTACCTCCTGAAATTGTCCCAAAGAAGGCCAAGATCCAAGTCGCTGAAACAAAAACAGTGAAATCTTCCAATGAAAATGGCAGATGACAAAATCCCAAATCCAATGCACAGGTGTTAAACTCCTAGCTGATCATAGCTTGGAAAAAGCCCTTGTTGGTTAATTTTTGAGTGCCAAAAGTCCTAAAGCTTCTCTGTGCCAAAAAGCTCCTGTTGGTTTTCTGGGTATCAAAAAGCCAAAGTTCAAACCAAGGCCCACATTTATATGAGGTTACAAAAGGGAGGGGCATGAAAGCAGGCTGTGCTGATTGTCCACATTTCAAATTGTTTTTGTGGAGCAGTGGATGTCTGAAGGTGTGAGCAGTGGTAAACTGTCTCTTGTGAGACTGGCCATTCATGTATTAAAATGCCACTTATGTTTTTTTTTAGTAGCAGACCAGACTGAGCACTGTGGAGTGTTTATATGTGAAGAGCACCATTCTGAAAGGTACATAAAGGTTTTTGGCCATCTCTTTTCTAATTTCAAGACAACCAAACATGTTACAAATATGGTAGGAGGTAATGAGAGCTCCCATTGAAAAGTTATCGAAAAAAATACGATTGAAAGCCCCGGACTTTGTACACGAATTTTACTTCAAAAATTGGCTCCAGTTAAAAACATACATGATATGGGCAAATCTTGGGCTGTATTCAGGGGTAGAAAACAAAAACTGAAAGAAAAGAAAAAATAATAATAAAAGAAGATAAAAAATAAAATAAAAAGCAGATATGCTTTTATCTTGTTGGTGTTCACAAGGCTGTATCATTGGTGTTCTCTGTTGTTATAGGAATTGCAGCGGTGTTCACTCAAAGTTTATGACCCTCTTCTGGACCCTCTTGACCCTGAAAGGGTCATCTTTGGAATGCCTACTGAAGTGTGGGCTAGAGATAAAAGACTAAATTCTTATAGTTAAAGGGGGACCGGACCCATCACAAGGGAATGCACAAGTCAACTCTGAAGTTTAGCCAAAACCTCCAAAACTAAGAACTAGTTGCCCGACATTCCCTCTCTTGGGAAAAACAATGGATGCATCTGCTAAAACTTTTTTTTCCCACCACCATGACATAACCAATGAAATTTCAATGGTTAATTATACATTGTGACATTTATGATGCTGAAAAAATTTTACCAATGTAAAGAACCATTCATCATCCATTTTTAAAACATATTATTCATATCAAAGTTGAATTATCCCATGGGCCAGAAGATTTGTGGGCATATTGAATTAAGTCCCAGAATAGAGGGTATCGCCAATACAAAAAAAAAAAAATGCCCGGATGTTGCATTTGTGCCTCGTTTCAGATGCATTATGGGATAGTTCGGTGACCCAGTCGCTTCTGGTCTCTGCAGAGCCCAACAGTAACTGAACTGTAGTCGTTAAGTCCATGGCTCCTTACTGTGAAGCTGCCATGTGTTCGTCGAATGAAAATAAGCGGGAAAAAACTTCAGAAATACACCTGGATGAGAGACATATACGCACAATGATATGTATGCGTGCGTACATTGCTAAACTGTAACTAGCTCACGGTAAACGATAAACGTGATCTCAGCAACGTACCGGAAGTGCGTGAGTTCCGAATGTAGCAAGATATTTTGTGGAAAGCGTTACACCCGGGCATTTTTTTCGTATTGGCGATACCCTCTATTACACATGGTGAATGGACATAATGCTCAACACTCTTCTGTGTTGCTGGAGTTGTGACACCCTGGTATGAGTCTGTTCTTTTTCCTGTGTTTTCAAACTTGGACTGGCAAGGTAAAAGGGGGTTCCCTGGATTTCTTCAAATTGCATTTGGTGCTTTTCCCTCGTTTACATTGCACTTGGGCGAACTGACAGGCTCCCCATTACCCAAAGTGTCCCTCCCAAGGAACTGCAAGGCTTTTAGGCTTTATCAATCACAGAATCACGTGAGAAGGGAATAGGTAGCACCACCCATGTAAGTTTATAAGTCCTTCAAAGGGAATTCTCTGAACTAAGTTTTCAGTCCATATGACTTCCAGCCCTGTCACATACAGGGATAGAGTAGACTTGTCCATCAGTGTTTGTAGTCAGCCATGGAGGGCACCAGCGCTGAAGAACAGGGGCCTAATGGTACATGGGTACATGTTTAAAAAGTGGATGACGGAGGATATATGGGGGAAGCCACCTGTTTTACCTCCAAGAACACCAATTTTGTAACTGGCAATCCAATTGCAGTGGAAGAAGAAAAGGGATTAGCAGACCTGTAAGATGACAGAGGGGATTCTGTCATCTAGCTTTTTCCAGGTGTGGACTCCTGTTAACCATGCCCTCTCTATCCCTGGGTCAAAACCATCATTCAGAGAGGCTCCTTCTCTTGGCGGAGGGGCAGACGGTCCCTGGAAGGCACCCAGACTGTCATTGTCCCACCATTTCAGGTGCTAGGAAGCAGCTCTCGCACAATCCCTAAATGATGTGCCTGGTTGATGTTTTGGGGTGTGAGGACTGGGGAGTGGAGAGGCCAGAGTGCAGGAGGTTAAGGTTCCTGTTATCCAGTGTTTACCTTGCTTTGATGGGCAAGGCAAACCATGGGCTGGGAGACTGGGAGCCTGAGAGGCAATAGAACAATCAGGGGTTGGTCTCCTGGTCCATCTCTCATGGGACCCCTCTACTCTCCTGATAGGTGGGCAGGGTTTTCTTGGGGGTCCTATCTCAGGTTGAGCCTACCTAGGTGACTCCCCAAATGCCATGTAGAAATTTATGTTAGGGGAGCTGTCCTGGACCGCATTCCAGCTTATCAAGTCCTCTGAACTCCCTTTCTTCACACCAACATTCCCCACACAGGGGGGCGAGAACAGCAATAAATTCCTCTCCTCCTACGCCTGTGAGTTATGGGAGGAGGGTCTGCTGCACTCTCTGGCTGGGACCTTACAGCCAGTCCTGGGGATGTGTCCCTCTCTCGCAGAGTAGCAGCCTGCATTTCCTCGAGGATTTGGAAAAACAGAAGGCAGGCTGATGGAGACGGTGGTGTGTCCTTCTCAGGGGAGATTACAAGAAAATCTTGTTAGTCTATCCCTTCTTCCTGCACAGTCAAGAGGGATTCCCCAAGTTCAGTGAGGGGAGAAGGGAGATCCACAGGGCTTGGAGTGGTCCAGGTGAAGTGGGCTGCAGGGGTTGGCTCCGCCACCTGAATCGCAGAGGTTTCTGCTGGCTGAATCTTATTCCTCAGGGGATGTTTGGAGTATGTATCCTTCGCCATAACGTCCAGGGTGTCCTGCAAAAACAGCTGCACCTGTTTTTTTCACAGCAGGATCCCATGGGTAGATAAGGCGGCTGTCCCAGTCCCTCCATTTTTGTACCTGCGCACAGCGGAGTTTATGGCTATGAGGATCTTCCCTTAGGTAGTCCGACAAGTCAACGGCAGCAAACCACCTAAACATTGATATGCCCCATGGACCATGGCTGAATCTGTGTTTCACGGACTAAGGGTAGTAGGGGTCACAATAGTGGTCATGTGTCAGGTTCTGATCACGGATCAGTTAGGAGTGGGATTACAAATCGCCAACTCCTGGCCAGATAGTGCTCAGGAAAGCTTTCCCTATCATACAACTTTTGCTCAGTCCCTGGGCCTGTGTAAGATCCAATTTAAATTTTAGGCCATATGTGTCCATGAGGCCATTGTCAAAATTTTCAACATGATGCCAATTCACACTGCCAGCTTTTGACAAGAGACGAAGAATGATGAGTACATGGAGTTTGGTTGCGTTGTCAACCAGCTGAAGACACTAGTGAGAAATTATTCTGAATGGCAAATGACCTGTTCCTGGTCTAAGTTTCCTGAAGCTTAACATTTTATCATTAAAGATCTGCCTATTGTTTTTTGTTTGTTTGTTTGTTTGTTTTTTTTTGCTTTCCTTGGGTGATATCTACTAGATTCACTGTCTGTCGGTGTATCTTGCCTTGAACAGACAGGACAATGGCCCCAGTTATATCTCTCTTTATAATACACAAGTTTTGTGCCACATGAATGAGAAAAAAAACAAGCCCAGATTATTCACCTCCGCCAAGGAGGTGTATGTTTTCGCCGGCGTGCATTTGTCTGTTTTTTAGCGGGATATCTCAAAAATGGCTGCATAGATTTTTAGAGTCGCACAAGAGGAACAAGTGATTAGATTTTGGCATATCTACGCCAAAGGACAGCTGAGATATAGGCCAAAGTACAAATCCAGCTATGCTGCCAGCGATTTTAAGTTTTTCCAATGGGCCGGATTTCCAATCGGCGTGCTTTTGGGTTTTGCTTCCACCTGGCGGGGGAATGCAACAATACTCTACATCACCCAACGAAAAATAACTAATGCACAGAGTTGCCTTGGCGTGGCGGAGGTGCTGAGCTCTCTGAGTGCTTTCTAGTTTATTGTTGTGGAAGTTCTGTGTAAGGAAAATGTGGCCATGTTTCCGAGTGATGAGGCCATGGATGAAATTTTAATTTGCAGACAACAGCTGAGCTTATTATTGACTCTTTGGGACCAAGTACTTCTCCAGTTGAAGGCACTTGAACTTCTAACGGGAGACATCAGGGCATGCAGCAGGCTTGAATAGCACCTGTCAGGCTATTCGAGGGCCTTTGTCTTACCACCCTGACATACTGATGCTTGAGATTGGAAACAAAGTATACTTCCTATTACTGTTGGCTCAAAAAGACTTTTTCTGCCAGCGTTTCCACGAGTATTTTGTTATTTTTTGCTCATTCCGACAACTTTTGCTAAATTTACTTCATTAACCAGCATTATACCAAAAGAATCTGGACCTTTCTCGGTCAGAAATTTTTCAGCTTTCCTTAACTCAAGAGGGAGACCTGCTGCCACCAGAACCCCTTTCAATCTTTAAGCCCAAGTTCAAAGATATCACTGACTTTGACCCATTGTTGGACACTTGAAGTAGGGGAGAAAAATACATATTTAGGAGGTTATTTTATGTCTTTATTCCACACTATGAAAAAAGCAGAAACAGAGTACTTTTAACAGTGAGAATCTACACCAAGCAGCCATCTCTGAGCTTCATTGTCATGGTGCTGCATCTGTTTGTCCGTCTTCCCTTCGTAAACTTGTTTTACAACTTCTTCTGAAGCTCTCCCTGGCTGATATGGATTAAACTTGGCATAAATGTTCTTCTCATGGTCCTGACCAAGTATTGTTATTTTTTGGCCTGATTCAGAATCCACAATGGCTGCCCTGGTCTCTGATAGGCTGATAAATGTTCAACGACTTCTCCAGTTCCACAGGTCACATTTGAGTCAGACTTGGTACATTTACTCGTCACATGGCCGCGATCAAATATTGTTATTTTTCGGCTTGATTTGGAATCTAATATGGCCGTTCTGGACTCTGATTTGCTGACAAATTTCTGACTTCTCCACTTCTGCTTGTCAGATTTGGATTAGACATAGTCTATTATTTGTCTCATGGTCCTGTCCAAGAGTTGTTATTTCTCTGCTCGATTTTGACTTATTCTCCAGTTACACAAGTCAGATTTGGATTATATTTGGTGCACATGTTTGTGTCATGGCCCTGGCCAAGTGTTGTCATTTTTTGGCTTGATTCAGAATCCAGTATGGCTACCCTGGCCTCTGATTGGCTGATGCATTTTCCAGTTCTAATCAAGTTCTACAAGGCAGATTTTGATCACAATTGGCATAAATGTTCATCCTATGGCCATGAACAAGTGTTTTTTAGACTCGATTCAAAATCCAATAATTCTGCGATGCACGTTCTTCTTCTGCTACTCCAGTGCTCACATTTTGATCAAACTTGGTGCAAATGTCTGTCAAATGGCCATTACTAAGAGATATTATTTTCAGGTTCATGCAGGATCCAATTTGGCTGCTCTGGCCTCTTGATTGGCTAACACCTTTTCTGCTTCGAGCCACTTGGTAGATTTGGATCAAACTTACTAAAAGTGTTCACCTCTAAACCCAGGCCAAGTGCTGTTATACATTGGGATGATTAAGAATCAAGGTACAATTGTCCTGGGATCTGAATTGCTGACATATTTATGACTTCTTCTCAAGTTGCAGTGGGTAGATTTGGATCAAACTTACCGAAAGTGTACAAAGTCTTGGTCCATGCTAAGTTGAAAAGTTGATTTTTTTTTTTGAGTGCATGGAAGCAAAATTCATTTGGAATGGAATTCTCAAGGCTGACTCGCTAACCCACATTTTCTTACAGTCCAGTGGCATAACACCAGCTAAAATTGCATTTAGTGCTATAACTGATTGGTTAGTTTGACATCACTACAGTACTCGTTGTCTGTGTTAATGTGACTAGATGGATAGATAGATAGATTGATAGAAAGATGGATAGATAGATACTTTATTGTACTCCATGGGGTAATTTGTCTTCTGCATTTAACCCATCCTATAGTTAGGAGCAGTGGGCAGCCACAGAGCAGCGCCCAGGGACCAACTCCAGTTCTAAAGCCCGTACCTTAGTCAGGGGCACTGGTAGGAGTACTGCTGTAATGCATGTTTTTGTGGGTGGGGGAAACCGAAGAACCTGGTGACGGTCCTCCTGGGAGGCCATGTAGGTTTTAGTAGGCATGGCTCAAAGTTAGGTGACCAAGCCCATCTACCCCACTTTTGGTCCCTTATTCTCCTTCCTACACAAAGGTCCCAAAACTTTTATTACTGATTATTGATGTTTGGCATGCAAAGATTGGAACACAGTTGTAATTTGTTTGGGACCTTCATGTAGGTTGGAACTAGGACCCAATTTCCATGTGTTGGAAATGGCATTGCGTATGACTTCAGGTGGGGCTAGCGTCAACTTAAATGGAGGTCCCAAGATTTTTTTCACTTCAAGTTGCAGTCCACCAACTCTAGTTTCAAGAATAACTGATAAAAACGTGGGACCCCCATGTAGGTTGAAATTTGGAGCAGTCAAATTTGTTACCACTCAATACGGCACAAAGTTGGCTTGGCCTGCTCAGCAGGGGAGGGGTTAATTCCCAAGGTCATGACTGATTTCCCTATTCCCTGCCCCAAACTCAATAATTATGAAGTATGAAGAGATTTGGAGATAGTGAGTTGGCACCCTTAGGCTGATCTTAGAAAAAGGCACTCTTAATTAGTAATCAGTGTTGAAGGAAGTCAACGAAGCATGAAGGAACTTGTGAAACACCGGAAACTTCCAAAACCACCCGAAATGTGACAGCTCGTAGACAGGGGCGTGCACTGGCAAAGAACATAGAAACGCAAGACATCACAGGGGAAAACAATGTGCATAAACTGGCAGATGATACTGAATGCATAAACTAAACAAACTAAGTGGAAATAAACATAAACCAGAACAGGCAGAAATCTGAGATTATAACATTACCCCCAAAAAAAAAAAAAGCACATCTCAGCACTTTAACCGCAGCTACAGGATGAGTCGTATGAAAGTCTGTAATCACAGTCTTATCCACAATGAAGCTGGCGGGAATCCAGGAGCGTTCATCAAGGCCGTAGCTCTCCTAGTCAATGAGGTATTGTAGTCCTCTTCTACCATGGCGACAGTCCAGGATAGGTCGAACTGTGAAAGTTTCGCCTCCCACGATGAGTCGGGGGGGAGGTGGGTGCAGGACTCAGGCGGTGGGTGACAAAAGGCTTGAGAGGCGATACATAGAAGTTGGGGTGAAGGCGCCTCATAGTAGGGGGAAGGTCCAGGCGAACAGCAGTGGGACTGATAATTTTGATAATGGGATAGGGACCAATGTAGCGGGGAAAGAGTTTGCAAGTGTCACCTTTGAGGGGGATGTCCTCAGTCGATAGCCATACACGTTGTCCCAGATGGTAGTTGGGAGTAGGAGTGCGCGGTCTGCCAGCTCCTTTATTCGGGTTACAGCTCTCAGAAGGCTGATGCGGGCGGTCTTCCAGGTTCGTTTGCATCTACGGATGAAGGCGACAGCAGACATGACACCCACCTCCTCCTCCTGGCTGGAGAATAATGGGAGTTGGTACCCAATATAGCACTCAAATGGGACCATTTTGGAGAAGGAGGAGGTGTGGCTGTTGATGGAGTATTCAGCCCAGGGTAGTTGTTGGCTCCAGGATGCAGGATGTGGGGATGCCATGTGACCTAACTACGTGTTGGATGAGGAGTGTGGCGGTTTCGTGTGCTGAGGGTAATTTAGTGAGAGGAACAAAATCAACTGCTTTAGAAAACCTATCGACAATGGTGAGGATGGTGGTGTTGTGATTGGAGGGGGGTATACCTGTGATGAAATCCAAGGTGATGTCTGACCATGGGCAGCATGGTGTAGGCAGGGGTTGTAACAGCCCTTTGGGGGGCTGGTGAGAAACCTTGGATTGAGCACAGACCGAGCAGGCAGAGATGTAGTCCTGGATGTCCTTGCGCATGTCGGGCCACCAAAACTTGCGCTGAATGAAGGTGAGCGTGCGTCTGATACCAGGGTGACAGGACAAGTTAGAAGTTTGTCTGCGGTCCAGAGCTTGAGGTCGAACAAAAGTGGGTACATAGAGGCAGTGGCTGGGGCAGGTGCTGGGAGTGGCGAAGTCGTCCTGTGCCTGTCCGATGATGCGCTTTATGTCGAGTTCGATGGCATTCATAAATACTTTGGGGGACAGGACGGTGTCTGGAGAGATCCTTAGTCGGTGGGTCAAATCTTTGGGAAAGGGCGTCAGGTTTGGTGTTTTTAGGTGCAGGACTGTAGGCGAGATGAAAGTTGAATTGAGAGTAGAAAAGAGCCCATCTGGCTTGGCGAGGGTTGAGCCTCTTGGCGCTTAGCAAGTACTGAAGGTTCTTACGGTCATTCCAGACAAGAAATGGTACTTGGGTGCCCTCGAGCCAGTGCCTCCATTCTTCCAGTGCCATCCTGACGGCGAGCAGCTCTCGTTTACTAATGTCATAGTTTTGTTGTTGTTGAAGGTGAGACGATGGGAGAAGATGGCACAAGGATGGACTTTATTGTCTTTTGTGGATCTTTGTGAGAGGATAACTCCTACCCCGATGTTGGATGCATCAATCACCACAATGAAGCGGGCTTCTGGATCAGTTAACTTGAATGGGAGCGGAGGTGAAGGCAGTTTTAAGTCTATTGAAAGCGGTTTCAGCGTTGTCGTTCCAAGTAAACTTTAGCTTGTTGGAGGTGAGAGCAGTGACGGGGGCTGCGATGGTACAATAATTTTTGATGAATCGTCGGTATAAATTGGCAAAGCCCAGAAACCTTTGGAGAGCCTTCCTGTCTTCCGGTCTCGACCAGTGAGTGACGGCTTTGACCTTCGCTGAGTACATCTGGATGCTGCCAGGTGAGATGATGGAAGGACGGAGGTAAAAGTAACGGCAAACTCGCACTCTTTGGCCTTGACAAAAAAACGATTCTCCAGCAATCTTTTAAGAACATGGCGGATGTGTTTAGTGTTTTCTCCTTTGCTTTGGGAAAAAAATCAGGATGTCATCCAGGTAGACAAAAATAAAACTTGTTAATCATGTCCCTCAGGACGTCTTTCACTAGAGCCTGGAAGACGGCTGGGGCGTTGGTAACATACCTGCAAACTCAAGATGGATGAAAAAGGTATCAAACTGAACCCCTGTAGGGGTGTCTGGGGGAATACCCCCCCAAGAAATAAAATTGTGATTTTAACACATAAATTAAGCATTCTGGCGTACTCTGAGAAGAAAATTAAGAGAAAAGACAGCAATTGCTTCAAGTAAAAAAAAAAAGTTTTCATACCACTAAAGCTGTGGTTTGTAAGCAATTGCAGTGCTAAAACTGCTTGGACTTAACAAATGGATCCCACTTACAGCTAACATGTAGTAACTAGGCAACTGAATAGGAATTACTAAGTTTTAGTTGGTTCTACCTAAGCCACTCACCTGGCTCAGGCTGTGAATGAGTGAATATTCAGGACTGATTTTTATCATACATAATATTTTTACCGTGAAAGAAATGAATACTGGTAATTACTCTGAACCAAGATGAACATTTAAATATTAAAACACAAATTGCCATAATCTAGAATATAGAGCACTACAGAAAATCAAGGTATAAATATGTGTTCAAAATATGAAAACAGCATTCCTTAGACATAAATATACTACTTTTTTTGTCTTTATATTTACAAGTTATTTAAATTTAATGTTTTTGAATTTTAACTAACGATTAAGAATTTCCTTGACAGCAAACACCTGTAAGCAAAATAATAATTAATTAAATAACGGTCGTACTTATACCTGATGTGCGTCACCAGTCCAGTGTTTTTCATTTCATTTTATCTAGTTGCATATACACATGAACAGCGTTTCATTGCGCAATTTGCTGTTGGTTCAGCCAATGACAATGTCCACTCTAGTGTTTTCTTTTGCTCTGTGGGTGAGACTTAGCCTGGTAAAACCAGACTCTGCTACTTCGCTTTGCTTCGTACACAGAGTCTGGGTAGTCGTCATTGACAATTCTTTACTTCCTGGTGGGTGGGCACTTGTCAGAAGTTTAAAATCATTGGTGTACCCGTAAACTAATCACTAACATTTGGCGATGACGTATGTTATGCGCCGGCTCAACCGCCTAGTACTTTCGCTGGAAACTACAGTCCTTCATACCAGGAATGCAGCGAAAACAAACTGATCAGTACATTAAAGTTAATACTGTACCCATACATATGCCCATCTACCAAATTTTAGCCTTCACTCATTAACTTAAAAGAACCAAAGGTGCTCTTTCTGTTCTCCTGACAAGAAACAAACTGCTCAGCTATCATTTTTCCTGCAGATACTGCTGCTGTTAAAAAAAAACGTAAGAGACCCGAAACCAACGGCAGAATCGGCGAGAATAACGCATTATTTACATCAGAACGAAATCTTCGTTGACACGAAAACTGAACCGTTAACCATACTTGCGCTAACATCATACCCAGCTCGCTATCTAACTTTATAGCAACAGTTTGGCTCTAAGCATTTGGCTGTCTCAGACAGCCATTTCATTCATGGATAATGACAACATAACACTGAGACAGTGAATAGGTCTTGTGACATGAACAAAAAGACGGCTTTTAAAAAGTTCGCTGCTAACTTAAATAGTGTGAAATTCGCGGGCAATGTAACACTAGAAGCTACAAGCTAGCTGAGGTGGTTCGGCTTTTTCTCACAGAGATGAACAGGTGCCTATTTCATGATGGCTATTTAGTAGATGTGACAATCTGTAGGGAGTAGCGCAACAACATCATTTCCATTCAAAAAACTAACCAAACATTCATCTTGTTGTGGCTATAAGTAGCTGATACCCGGGCTTTTCTCCACGACAGAGTGAACGGCCTCCAATGTATCTATGTTCGTAGCCATTGTTGTTTTCGGAGACTACAATTTCAAACTCGGCGCAGCGGCTACATCATGGCTCTCGGCCACACCTTCTGTTCGTTGGTTGGTCCGGCATACTCTCTGCCGAGGTAAACGGGGCAGAGCTCCAAGTGATCAGACTGAGTACTGAAGCGAAATGAAATTTAGCGGAAGTACAAAGGCTGGCGGAGTCAGGCTAGGCGGGACTGGCGTGGAGGCAGGAAAATGGGGTCATTCCACTCGCTACCATGGTTTCAGAGTCGCGCCGTTAGGCTATCCATAGTGTGGTTGCGGAGGCCGATCAGGATGATATTAAAGGGGACCTATTATGCTGATCCTTCTTTTAATACATATAGGTAATGTTATATTGTTGGATGTCCATACTCAACCTCTGAAAAGTTTCTAAACATAAGATACAGGGGTTTTACCGTAATCCAAGAACGTGATTTCGTGAACGTGATTTTCTCTCTGAACAGCTCCTCCTGAGATCTTCACGAGATCTGGGCAAAACCTGACGTCAGGTTGCGCCGTCCAATTAGTACAGACCAAGCCAAAGCCTATCACAGGGGCTCGACCTGCCCACACCGGAAACTATTCTAGCAGATATGAGCAACCGCGGATCATACTATGCCTTAGTAGCATCTACACTTCCAGAAATACAAAAGAACAACTGCAGATCATTTGAGGTCCAGTTTTGTCAGTATCTCTCCCAAAGCTGCTCGTCCGTTTACTTTTGGACGCAAAGAAAAGCACCTATTTCTCTCCCAAAATACGATGCCTCCAGAAATCAGAGGGTAGCTTTGGGTTTGCTGGCAGCGAACAGCCACGGCTAAAGGGAAAGTTAGCTGTTTGTGCTCAGCATTTCACCAAAGACAGCTTTGTCAATATAGGATAATTCGACACAGGATAAGCGTTTCAGCTGCTTCTCAAACCTGAAGCAGTTGCATCGATCAAGCGCTCGGAGGCACAAGCTGTAAGTAACCATATAACAGCAAATAATGTCAGTGAAGCTAACAAGTTACGGGAGGCTAGCAGGACCGCTAACGATAGTTAGCACCAACAACTGGCCTCAAACGCAGGCTTTGTAAAATATCTGAAGATAAAGCCTGTATCAGTCGCGACTGTCCGCGACTCACAAACTATGTTTCCATCCACTTGTCAATCGAATTATCTGAAGTTCACCAAAAATATTCATGCGAATAAAGCTGGAGAAAATACATTTCCATCTAACGGCATTAAAGCGAATAAAAAGTAGTGCGTAATGACGCCACATGCTGTTATGCGATCAAATTGGTGTATCGAGTACATTTCTGACATTTTAAGCTGTTTCCATTCATTTCATTCATTTTTGCACTGAATCGCAGAACCTTCAAGTGAACAAAAGTAGTTTGTTAGCCAGCTAATTTAGCTGGTTAGCCAAAATGGATCGCGTTTTCCAACAAATGATGATAATTGCACAAGTTGTAGTAGTGCTTAGGTGCCAGCTATTAGCAGCATAGCAGACCATTATCAGAAGGAAATGACGGCATCAAAACACCGTCAAGATGCAGTAGCAGATTTATTCGGCTAATAACGTTTCCATCAGCATTTATCGCATAAGCCTTTTACCGATCAAGAGAAAATCCGATGAGATGGACCGTACAAACTATGAGTCGATAGTCTTGAAATCAAGTCTAATTTCCCCATCTCCGTGAGGCATTTTTAATTCGATATTACTTAATTCGTATAAGAACGCGTGGATGGCTACAGATCCGGAAGCAGTTGCTTCACAGCATAAGCCTAACCAACTGATGGCCTGTTGAATGTGGCTGTAGCACTGCAGCTAACGTAGCCAAGTTACTGTTGCTAATGTTTGTGTCCTAAATATGCAAGAGTAATATCAGGGGAAATTCAAAGAAGGTGTGTGTGAACATAAACCTCGTTTGAATCAAACTTTTTATACTTGTTTGTAATTTGGATGCTTGGTACAACTGCCCCCCCACTAACAGAATTTACTGTCTGTAAAACCTGTATTGCAGGGTAACGTTTGTCTCTGTAGTTGTTATGATCGCTCGGTTATCAGCTACTGCATGTTAGTTTGCGTGCTGTGCAAATTAAAATGCTCCTGGTAACTTATAGGCAGTAATTATGACCGGTATGCTTGTGTTACTTCGGTAAGCATCAATGTGGCAGTTCCATCATAACGTTGCCTGATTGTAGCCACTACAGTTGAAGCTAACCGGAGGGGTGCTGTATGTATCTGCAGAGTTGGGCTGCGAAGGCTGCAGTTAAACCAGACGTAGGTTTTGCAGAGCTTGGGGCGCGTTTTTGGGTGCTTGTGAAATGATCGCTTTACTTATCCATGACTGGGGTCAGCCTGATACTTCTCCAATATCTGGGCAAGCTCTCTGATGCTACCGGTGAAAGTAATAGGGAAGCGCACAGGCTATAACATGTCCGGTATAACAAACGATTTCTCTGCATTGCCGTCAATTGAATATTAAATCGGCGACTGAATATTAAATTCTTTCCTGTAAAAGTTATCGATTCGCTAGCTCCACATAAGCAACGGTTCATGCAAACGGAACTTACGGTCTATAAAACCGGTATTATGCTCATAACATAACCGGAGCTTGATCTAGCTCTCGCGCACTATCCATAACGCGCCCATTTTCCGCAAGGAAATGCTGGTCATTCCGACGCAATAAGTAAACCATTACCACGGGCAATTTCCGAAAAAGCCGTTTAGCCTGGAGATTTCGCTGCTCCGTCATATACCAGCGCAGAAGCTGTTTGTTACTCCATGCTAACGACACACTACAGTTATGCACACGAACCAGCAGGTCCTAATACACACCGAAGCAGTCCATAAGCTGTTGGTCCAGTTTTAGCTGCTCCTCACTGTCCATGTTTCCCTCTAAACTCAGACCCACCAGATTTCTACGGTCTCCGGCCTACACTTGGGTATGTTGACCCGTTCTACAAATGTGTCTGTATGTGGTGGATTCTGGCTTTCTCTGCATCCTAGCTATAGAGTAGAAAAACCGCTGTACTCATCACTGTTGCGGTAGCAAACTGTAGCCGATAGCAAATTCGAGCTTGAGCTGCCTGACTTTCGCACTGCGTCCTCCACTTTCGCCGCTGCGTCTATAAGAACAAGTTCATTTCATTAGATCTATATTCAAGTATCGCGTTAGATTTCGGAATTTCCCCGCCGATTCCTTATCAGATGGCAGACGTGTCTCAGGTTTCACTCTGGGGAGGCGGACCCAGAAAATTGAGTTCTGCAGCTTCGTCCCGCCCAACTCCGCCCTCCACAGAGCTGGCCAGTCAGAAGAAAGTGGGCATACGGGGAGTGGGGGCCATAGCAGAAGAGCCACCCCAATGAGGTGTTTCAGGCAGAGACTACAATGGACTACAAATGGGGTTTTTGAGCATGGCAGTATGAGCTAAATAAGGAGCCTGTTTTGGACTTTGAACAATCAGGAGTACTCTAGGGGAGTCCAGGATCAAAATATAACCTTGGAAATATAGCAAAATAGGTCCCAATTAAACTTGCTTTGCATCAGTATGGGCCCTGTACCTCAGAATGAATCTATCTTGGAGTAACATGCCCATCACAGCAAAGAAGTTCCTTACGAAAAATACAGTGGACCTCCACTCTTTTCACTCTTCCGGGTGCCCCAGGAATGAGCTGCGAGGGCTGCGAAAAAGCTCGCCTTGAATTCCTAGGTGAGGTTTTATTTGCTCGCCTGGAAATTTTAAAAGACAGTGACTGATGAGGGGTTATCAGCGCAAACACTGGGTGTCATCATTTTCGCTCTGCTGGGCTACATGCTCGACGACCGTGTGTGGGACAGATCCTGACTGATTGACATCAAAATGAACGCTTACGTTGGGCAGAGAGGTATCGCGATTGGAGATTACAACGTTGCCATGTTGTGCTATTTTCGGATGAATCCCATTTTTATTTAAAGAATGGTGATGGTCACTTGCGGTTGTGGCATAGGCATGGAGAGCTTTACCACAATGACTGTGTTGTTCAGACAGATTGATGGGGTGGAAAGAGTGTCATGGTGTGGGGCGGGATCACTTCTCACCACCGAACAGATCTTCATGTTTGCCGTATCAGAGTTAATGCCCTTTACCACCGAAATAAAGTCTTGTGAAATCACTTCATTCTCTTCTTTCATCAGCATAAGGATATGCACACTTTTCAGGAAGACAATGCAAGAGCGAACACAGCACGTTTCAAGACAGGATCTAGTGAACAATAATGTCCCTTTGCTTCGATGGCCAGCAATGTCACCAATAGAGCATCTGTGGGATTACCTGGGGCAACGCATCACATCATCCACAAATGCATAATCTGGGAGAAGTGGAAAATGCATTGCAGCAGGAGTGGAATGCTATCTCCCAGAACACTATTCGCAGACTTATCGATGAGAAGACACTGCATGGCTTGTGTTGCTGCAGGTGCTGGACATACGCAGATGCAGTGTTGGGGTAGTTACTCTAAACAAGTAATGCATTACACATTACTAATTACTTTAAAAAAAAAGTAATCCCTTACTTTACTTACTCACTGCTGAAGGTAAATATTTACACTACAAGTTACAGTGCATTACTTTTGGATTACTCAGCACCATCATCTGAAATTTACCATAACTTAATTAATTAACCAAATCTTGTTAAAACCTGGCATATGCCCAGTCAGCACAAATCTTTATTCTAGTAAGCACGACACACACAAGATCTCTCTTTCATGGTCTTTAATACAACAAAGTTGTAAAAATCAGCCCAAACAGCATTTCACAGAAAAGTGAGTCAAGTTCAAGGCTACAGTACTGGCATAAACATGCATGAAAAAGGATGTTTGGTTTATTTTTCTATCCTCAGTCTCAATCGCCAATGCACTCAAAAGGAAGAAGAAAAAAAAGAAGAAGATGTTTTTCTGGTCTGTCATCCTACCAGTAGTCCAAGAATTTAAAGTAATGCAAATAACTAGATAATTTATTTGTTAATAACTGTAATGCAATTACTTAGGGTATCAAAGTAATGCGTCACATTACAGCTTTACTGATAAATGTAATCTGATTACAGTAATTAGTTACTTTGTAATGCATTACCCCCAACACTACATAGATGACATAAAATTAATCAATGATTGTTGATCCTTTTTTGTTTGTTGTCTTTCTCAATCATCCATCTATTGTTCAGAATAAAAAAATATTGCTCAGGTACTCTTTTTAGTATCTAATTGTTTATTGCTGGGGCATTTTCAATGCTGTTCAGTATATATTATAAAAATATTAGCAAGATCCTAACTTTCAACTGCAGTGCCCGGCACAGCCTTGATAGGAGTGCTTCAAAAAAGATGTTAGAAGTAATACGCCTGTTGAAAATAGGATGAGTTCAAAACCTTCACCTGATGGGTACAGGCATATTATAATTCAGATTTTAATCCCATATTGAAGGAGCATCATAACATTTATAGATTGCAAGCCTTTGTTTTGGACCACACTGAATCCAGCATTATCGTTAGTTCGCTAACCAAAGGTCAGCGCCAACTGTGTACTTACTGAGCTCCACATAATGTTTATAGTTGATTAAAGTTTGTGCACTGTTGAAAAATAAGTTTTGCACAGTATATCGCATAAACATGCCACCGCCTCACACAGTTATTAGACACGGATATACCTAAGTGTGGGTTGTATTCTTGTGACATCATCGCCCAAACCAGAGGAAGTATTTTGCCATTTTTCTTCCCTAGCTTATGGTTCTTTCACCATGAAAATTAATGGTTTTCACTTTTGGAGGAGTCTTTAAAGGCCTTCTTTAGGAAAAAACCCTGATTATTATTTCAAACCAGGGTGATGACACTTACGAATTAAGCAAAATTAAAAAAAAAAAAAAATAGGACCAAGGGTCCTGTAGCTTACTGGCAAGTAGTCTTATCGTGATGATACAAGTTAGAAAATTTCATGTGAAGTTTGACATTTAACCCATTTAAACCAGGATAGCAGATGCGCATTTTAAGAACGTGTCGTTGCCGACACAGATATGCGCATAATTTTGAAAGTACCGTAATTACTGTAAGTTTTGCGCAATAGAAAAAAATTCCAACTGTTCCTGAAAGCAGAGAAGCTGTGCTTCAGCCCAAATACAGGTTACTATGGTAAACATGGCAGCATGATTCTCTGCTGGGATTTTTGCATTAGGCTTTAAAGGGTTAAATCAATGAAAATCAATATCAAGGCCACTAAATAAAAGTTCACATTCATTTATAGGACTTCCTGTAATACAAACACAATCTTAAGCTCTGAAGCAGTTTTGGTGATCAAGTAATTGAAAATTCAATGTGTCAATTGTGAAATTAAAGGTCACAGAATGTCAAGTTGTGGTCAGCAAATGGACTTCATATATGACTTTCTAAATGTCTCTATACAAACCTTGGCTCAATCGGTGACCATTTTAGTGATACAAGTCATTGTGATTTCACTGTCAAATTTGACCCTCAAAGGTCACTGACAGTCAAGTTGAAAGTCACCAAATGAAAGTTCATACATGACTTCCTGGATGTCAGTAACACAAAACTAGGCTCCATCTGTGACCATTTCAGTCATACAAGTCATTGAATTTTCGTTAGGTCACATTTGACCTTTGAAGGTCAATACGAAGGTCGCAAAATGAAAGTTCATATATGACTTCCTATATGTCTCTAACACAAACCTAGACTCCATCTGTGACCATTTTGGCAATACAAGTGATTGTAATTGTATTATGTCAAGTTTGACCTTCAAAGGTCACCAACGGTCAAGTTGAATGTCACCAAATGAAAGTTCATATATGACTTCCTATGTCAGTAACACAAACCTAGGCTCCATCTGTGACCTTTTCAGTGACAGAAGTCATTGAATTTTCTCTTGGTCAAGTTTGACCTTCGAAGGTCAATATGAATGTCACCAAATGACAGTTCATATATGACTTACTATACTCCAATACAAACCTACACTCAATCTGTAACGATTTTGCTGATACAAGTCATTGAAATGTCACTGTATAGTTTGACCGTTCAAGGTCACTGAAGGTCAAGTTCAAGGTCACCCAATGAAATTTCATACATGATTTCCTATATGGCCACAAAACAAACCTAAGCTCTATCTGTAATAGTTTTGGTGATAGAAGTCATTGAAATTTCACTATGTGAAGTTTGACCTTCGAAGGTCACTGAAAGTCAAGTTCAAGGCCACCAAATGAAAGTTCATGTATGACTTCCTATACATCTCCAATACAAACCGAAACTAACTGTAACCATTTTGCTGATAAGTCATTGAAATTTCACTGTGAAGTTTGGCCATTCAAGGTCACTGAAGGTCAAGTTCAATGTCACCAAATGAAACTTCATACATGACTTCCTACATGCCCGCTATAGAAACCTAAGCTCTATCTGTAAAAGTTTTGGCAATAGAAATCATTGAAATTTCACTATGTGAAGTTTGACCTTCGAAGGTCGCCAAAGGTCAAGGTCAAGGCCACCAAAGGAAAGTTCATACATGACTTCCTGTAAGTGTTCTTCAATATTTTCAAGCCTAGAAACCTTTGAAAATTGTAACATTTTGCTTAACCACAAGTTTGACCTTTCAAGGTCATCTGAGGTCAACTTTAACACAGCCAAAATATAGGTCATATATTACTTCCTATATGTCAGTAGTTCGAACTTAATCTCTATCTGCAACCATTTAGCTTCCACAGGCGATTTGGCCCATTCTCCATAAGACCCAATGTTAAAGTACAGCGCCCCCACTAGACCCACTTCCGTTGATTCAATCAAAATGACACTCGGACTGTACATAAAGTGTATCAAGGTGAGTTGATTGCCAGATTTAGAAAAAAAGTTATCAGACAGTTTTTGAGAAATAATTTTTTGAAATTTCAAGTCATATCTTTTAACATTGTTAATATATTCCTTGACCTCGAGTTTGACCTTTCAAAGTCATCTGTGGTCACATTTAATATTGCCAAAATATAGGTCATATATGACTTCCTATATGTTGATAATACAAACCTAATCTCTATCTGCAACCATTTGGCCTTCACAGGCCATCTTGCATATTCATAAAGTAAAGCGCCCCCAATAGACCCACTTCCGTCGATTCAATCAAAATGGCGCTCACACTGTACATTGACGGTACCAAGGTAAGTTGATTGCCTGATTTAGAAAAAAAATTTTCACGCAGTTTTTGAGTTCCCCGTCAGTAAACAAAGTCTGTGCCTTGATCAAATCTGGGCTGAATGGGTGCGTCAGCAAAAAGTTGATAAAAGCAGCACAAATACTCGCACTCCAAAAGGTGAATACCAAAAACCGAGAAGCCAATGCAACAATTTATTCGGGCAAAAAATATCTATGTGCAAGTGAAAGTTATAAAAACAGACGTTTCGGTGCTCACACCATCCTCAGTGCTAATAACTAAGTGGCAGGACAAAACCATTTAAATAGACATCACATGACTGAAAAAGACAATTAGTTTAAGTAAGTATCTCAGGATACAATTAATTTGTCAATTATTCAGTTTGAAGGGAGTATCATCATAGATGACCGCAACAAGTGAAGTAGTTATGACAATAAAGTATAATCAAATGAAAGAAACAAAACACCAGAAAATAGTAAAACTGGAATGTCATGTTAAATTAAATAGATTATGGATATAAGGACATGCTGGTGCGCGCTTAAAGAAAACATGCCAAATCAAAGGAATCATTTAAGCCAGCTGGATAAAGTGTGGATAGGTAATAGATCCAACGTGCTTCACATTGAAGTAGTAATTTGTCTATGTGCCTTAGTCTACAACTGGGAAAAACACGGTCAATGCCAAGCCGGCTGAGATCAGACACCTTATGACTGAATTCCACAAAATGACGTGCTACCGGAGATTTCAAATCCTTTCTGTTAATCGCGCTACGATATTCATTGATATGTACTCTGAGTTGCCGCCGAGTGCAGCCAACATATTGTAGTCCACAACTGCAGAACAAAATGTATACACATTACTGGAACTACAAGTAATGAATCTAGTAATGGTGTAGCTCTTATTAGTTATGAAACTAGTAAATGTATGAGTTTTCCTCATATCCTTGCAAGATGTACAATTTCTGCAAGGATAAAAACCGGAGGCATCGTCTAGCCTTTCTTTGGGAATTTTAGAAGGATCATAACCGTCAGCGCGCACCAAGATGTCCTTCAAATTACGAGACCTAGAGTAGATAAAACGAGGAAGATCACGAAATAGGTTAGCACAAACAGGGTCAGTGTTAAGAACATTAAGAACAAGGAATTATTTTCAGTAAAATGGCTGTTTTTATCTACAGACACAGGGCACTGCTATGAGTGCCGCCTTTGCACCCAATTATGCGAATTTGTACATGGGTCATTGGGAGGAAAAGTTTATTCACAATACCACTAACCCTTTTCTATCCAAAATTTTACTATGGCGTAGGTACATAGATGACATATTGCTATTTTGGGATGGCACCATTGAGGAATTTGACAGTTTTCTAAAGTATATGAACTCTGTTGACAGCCATTTGAGTTTTACTGAGGAACACAGCATGACGTCTATTAACTTTTTGGACCTCACCATTTTTAAAGGTGCGAACGGGAAGCTAGAATCCACCATTTTCCGCAAACCACTGAGCAGAAATTCTTTGTTAAGAGCAGACAGCAACCACCCTAGCCAGCTGAAACAAAACATACCTATTGGTCAGTTTTTGCGCTTGAGGCGTAATTGCAGTACTGACCAGGAGTTTGAAAACAATGTTTGTAAAATGCGGGATAGGTTTCTCCAGAGAGGCTACAGCAATGCTATTGTTGACATCGCGATTAACCGAGCCTGCCAAACTGATAGGAAGTCCTTGCTTTCCAAAAAATATGGTAGGGCAGCTCCCTCTCGTATCTTCTTTTCAACAGAATACAGTCCGGCTGCTGGCAAAATCAAAAACATTGTCCTAAAAAATTGGTCTATTCTGCAGAGCGACCCTCAGCTAAGAAGTTTTACATCCGAACCTCCCCGTGTATGCTTTTGTAGATCGAGTAACATCAAAGACAGAGTAGTCCACAACAATGTGACACGCCCACAAAGTTTGTCTACGTGGCTGCCTAAGCCCCCCCGTGGGTTTTACCGGTGTGGTCGATGTGTTCACTGTTCTAATTCTCATGACACAAAGTTGTTCTGTCACCCGCAGACAGGGGAAAAATACAAAATAAAAGAATTAATCAATTGTAACACCACCCATGTAGTGTACATGTTAAAATGTATTTGTTCTAAAATTTACATTGGCCAGACCAAGAGAGCCTTAAAACAGCGCATAGCTGAACACAAGACTGCTATCCGTACAAGAAATATGGATTATGCTATCGCGCGTCATTACGCCGAAGTCAATCATGGGTCAGTCTCGTCTCTGAAATTCTGGGGGATTGAAAAAGTGCGAGTGTCTTCAAGGGGCGGAGACATAGTCCAGAAATTGCTCCGCCAGGAAGCTTTCTGGATACACACTTTGAACTGTGTCGAGCCTAATGGGTTAAATGATTGCCTCAACCTGACTTGTTTTCTAGAATTTACGCACGTCTTCATTTTTCTATTTTGTCTTTGTATTTGTGTTATGTACAGAAGGCAATATTACTATTTTTGTGGTTTTCTTTCTTGATGCTATGAAATGTGTTTCCATTACCGTGTTATTTTACCATCGCATGCGTACCTTGTATTTGGTATGATGTAATTTAAGGGAGGGTATTTAAAACCCCCCGGTGCGTCATCCTTCATGCATCATCTGACTCTGAGGAAGACGTCAGTGGACGTCGAAACGTCAGTCCTTTCAATAAAGAGATTTTGTCCTGAGCTCTGTGTGCTCCAGCTTTTGCTTTTTACCGAAATAGTCCTTAGTGGTTTTTTTTCGGTAAGGTGCACTTTTCTCTGCATTGACTGTCCATGCTGTTGAGCACCTCTATAGTCCTTTTCCATAGCGGGCTTTGAGCGCGCCTGGTCTACTCCTCTAAGTGTTAAGAACATGTCAGTGACTCTTAATAATAGTTTTGAGTTTATGGCTCAAAGGGGTATATGTGATACAACACATGATAGAGGAATCAGATCTTTTATTCGGCTACCTGTTATGAGAAGGCGCATCATGGGTGGTAGACATAACTCTGTCAAGGGTGTCACTCAAACATCGGCTAGAATCGCCTCAATCTAAAAAATTGGAGTACAGTTTTTAATTTCTATATTAAAATCTTCTTCCTTCATACAAATGCGTCTAACATGCAAGAATTGACTATACGGGAGTCCCCTCTTAAGGGACTCTGGATGGTAACTAGACGCATGTAGAAGACTGTTTTTTATCAGTCGGTTTTACATATAAAGAAGTGTATAGTGATTTACCATTAAAGGTTACCACTGTGTCCAAAAAATTGATTTTTTGTGGATTATATTCCAATTTAAACTTAATAGATTCCACCCAGCTGTTGGCAAATTCTAGAAAATTCATCAATTCCATTTCTGTACCTTCCCACACCAAAAAAAAGTAATCAATTTAATGTTTGTAAAATATTATGTTATGGGAAAAAGGATTATTGGTATACATGTGATTGTGTTCCAAATAACCCATGAACAAATTCGCATAATTGGGCAAAGGTAGCTCCCATAGCAGTGCCCTGGGTTTGCAAAAAAAAAAGTCATTACCGAATAAAAAATAATTTTTGGTTAGTACAATTTTCGCCATATCAACCAGAAAGTCGGAAGGTGAAAATGGAGTGATTCTAGATTCCAAAAAGAAACGAAGTGCTTCCAGACCAATGTCATGGGGAATCGAGGCTATTCTAGCCGATGTTTGAGTGACGCTCTTGATAGAGTTATGTCTACCACCCATGATGCGCCTTCTCATAACAGGAAGCCGAATAAAAGATCTGATTCCTCTATCATGTGTTGTATCACATATACCTCTTTAAGCCATAAACTCAAAACTATTATTAAGAGTCACTGGCATGTTCTTAACACTGACCCTGTTTGTGCTAACCTATTTCGTGATCTTCCTCGTTTTATCTACTCTAGGTCTCGTAATTTGAAGGACATCTTGGTGCACGCTGACTGTTCTAAAATTCCCGAAGAAAGGCTAGACGATGCCTCCGGTTTTTATCCTTGCAGAAATTGTACATCTTGCAAGGATATGAGGAAAACTCATACATTTACTAGTTTCATAACTAATAAGAGCTACACCATTACTAGATTCATTACTTGTAGTTCCAGTAATTGTGTATACATTTTGTTCTGTGGTGGTGGACTACAGTATGTTGGCTGCACTCGGCGGCAACTCAGAGTACGTATCAATGAACATCGTAGCGCGATTAACAGAAAGGATTTGAAATCTCCGGTAGCACGTCATTTAGTAGGAAATTAAACATAAGGTGTCTGATCTCAGCTGGCTTGGCATTGACCGTGTTTTTCCCAGTCGTAGACTAAGGCACATAGACAAATTACTACTTCAATGTGAAGCACGTTGGATCTATTACCTATCCACACTTTATCCAGCTGGCTTAAATGATTCCTTTGATTTGACATGTTTTCTTTAAGCGCGCACCAGCATGTCCTTATATCCATAATCTATTTAATTTAACATGACATTCCAGTTTTACTATTTTCTGGAGTTTTGTTTCTTTCATTTGATTATACTTTATTGTCATAACTACTTCACTTATTGTGGTCATCTATGATGATACTCCCTTCAAATTGAATAATTGACTAGTTAATTGTATCCTGAGATACTTACTTACTTAAACTAATTGTCTTTTTCAGTCATGTGATGTCTATTTAAATGGTTTTGTCCTGCCACTTAGTTATTAGCACTGAGGATGGTGTGAGCACCGAAACGTCTGTTTTTATATCTTTCACTTGCACATAGATATTTTTTGCCCGAATAAATTGTTGCATTGGCTTCTCGGTTTTTGGTATTCACCTTTTGGAGTGCAAGTATTTGTGCTGCTTTCACGTAGTTTTTGAGAAATAGTTTTTTAAAATTTCTCAGTCCTATCTTTAACATTGGAGCAAAAATTTCAAGGGCCCATTAAACGGACAAAAATGATTCAATCAAAAATCCGAGAAAAAGTCCGGAGATATGGTCTAGTAGTATGTTATTGCAAATTTACATGAAAATTCATCAGGCCAAAAAAAAGATAAAAAAATGTTCTGGACAGCAGACGCCACACCACGACAATAGCTTATCGGCCCATAGGGCCGGTAAGCTAAAAATAAAACTATGTTTGGAGAAACATGCCATAATAAGAAAGATACTGTCTCTAAAGTGGAATTGCACTTTTCAATATTAGCCTATTCACAAATAGTTATTGGCTGTATCATCACAGTTGTTCTGCAAAAAGCATTAGCTGCCTTCATCGATGGTTTGCCACTAGAATGCTTGTCTGTTTCTTAGAACAAACAGCATAGCCTACTTGTTTTTCCTGCCAGGAGTTGGTACTGTAGTTCCAAAGAGAAAGCAACAAGCAGAGTGAGTAAGGGCTAGTCCCATGAAAGATCTAGATAGCTAACTGACTGTTTGTTGCATATTGTGGGACCTTTTTTTTTTTTTTTTTTTGAGTGGTGTCATGAAAATCAAAGTAAACGATCAATTGGTCTTTCTCTGCCGAGAGACAGGATCTGGGTTCTAGAGAGAGATGAAGCAAGAAAGCATGCGAGTTGGTTGCTAGCTTGCTTGGTTGCTAGCAAGCCGCTATTTGTAGAAAATTACGGGATCAATTTTTTGCATGGTGTCACAAAAATCAAAGTATACTACGTTGTAGTCCGTATTTGAAACTGCAAATGCTCTGTTCCACGTGTTAATGATATAAATGCTCTGTTCCACTTGTAATTTCCATAATTCGATCTTGTTGACAGTGCCGCTACAGTTTTCGCCATGCACTTCGTTTGCAGCCCAAAAATCCTCAAAACCCAAAGGAAAAAAACCTCTGTAACCAGGGGTTAAATTGGGTTTTGTAAGGAGGGGGAGCCCTTGTCTACATATTACCATCAATGATCAACATTTTTGAAATCATCTTTATTTACATGAGATCTGATGTGAAATTTACATCTCACACCATGTATTTGCATCTCACATCATCAGTTCACATAGTTGGGACTCAGGATTATTTGACTGACAGTCGCCAGGCTGCAGCCTTAACAAACTGTTGTTGGTAACAGCAGCGCATGATAAAAAAACAAACAACAAAAAAAACTAGAGTGCCAAGGGCCCTGAAGGTCACCGGCAGTTACAGCCCCAACAGGAGAAAAGTAACTAGCATCAGTCTGCGGATTCAACAGGAAGCAAACACGAATTCTTGCGAAAGCAACATGTTGTCTACACGATACTGGCGTTAAAAAGCTCCAGCTTGGACATCCGTGAAAAAAATAAACCTGTTCAATTTTTTCGTGAATTTTTGCGGTGATGGCGAACGGTCCCGTGCTACTGTGAATCACTTCACGGTGTATACGCGCTTCCCTGCGAAACAAGAGAACAGTTTCATCTGCACAGTTCCGCAGGCCAACACAGCTCAGTGAGAAAGGGGGTTTAGTTACGATTATTGGGCAACTCCATAGAGCGGTCACACTTTTTCATGAGTGACGAACAGCAATTTTTTTGGTCACGTTTTTGCCGTTAAGCGAAAATATAATCTTTAAGAAGTCTAGATCATGAAATCCGATTCGATATTTTTCTTACCTGGACTTTCACCGTTGTCTGCTGTCAATTTGTGAAGCGTGCCATCTTCCCAATTCACTTCTGGTTCTTGCTCTGCTTTCGGACAATGATTTTTTTTTTTTACACAAAACTGCCACCGAGTGGGTCTAATCGGTATCATTCTTTCTATTCCATGATGCTAATAGAAACAAACATCCAAAAATGGATTTTGACCAGTTTTTATTGCCGCAATTGATCGCGAAAAAAGGTTGACCGTGTGGTTGCAATACCTATTAAAATTTTAATTATATATGGGTTAGTGCCTATTACATAATAATCTCTAAAGACATTATTAAATGAGGAAATAAATAAATTGATTTTGTCACATGATCTTGATCTTGAAGACCAAAGTCTTTTCCAATATGGTGTGTTTGAGCAGCACTCATGATTTGTCATAAGTATCTAATCCATACCGAAGATCTCAAGCCAATATTAAAGGACTTTTAGGCCGTTTTTGTCATTACCTGGACCTTGTTGCCCAAGGTCAAATCCAATATGTCGAAAACAACCAGCATACATGATTTGCTATTAGTGCCCAATACATACCTAAGCTGTAAAAACAATATTAAACAAGTTATGGGCCACTTTTGTCATATAACCTTGACGTTGAGGCCCAATGTCAAATTTGACTGACTGCCTAAGAATGTTCAGCATACATGGTTTCCTATAGGTGCCCCAAACATACCTGAGCTCTAATTGCCATATTCAGCGAGTTATAGCACATTTTTGCCATTTGACCTTGAGGCTCAAAGTCAAATTCGAACAACCGAGAATGTTTGGCATACATAATTCCCTATTGGTGCCTCATACATATCTAAGCTCTAAATGTCATATGAAGCAAGTTATAGCACAATTTTGCCATTTGGCTTTGACGTTGAGGCCCAAGGTCAAATGCGACTGACTCACAATGTTCGGCATACCTGATTCCCTATAGGTGCCTCATACATACCTAAGCTCTAAATGCTATATTAAGAGAGTTATGGCACATTTTTGCCATTTGACCTTGACCTTTCGGCTCAAGGTCAAATTCGACCAACCGACAACGCTCGGCAAGCATGATATGCTGTCCATGCTCAATGCATGCCTAAACTATAAATGCAATAATAAGCGAGTTACAGCACATTTTGTGCCAAAACACCCTAAGTCCAGACACGTTGCCTAGGTGGCGCTATGAAGGAGCGATTCAATCAAAACGCCGTTTACACTGTTGAAGCAGGTCATGATACTGATTCCATTGCTGCGATAAAAAAAATCATCAGACAGTTTTTGAGAAAATTGCACCCAATTGCCTAAAATGGCTATTTTCTACATAAAAATAGCCGCCAAGTCTAAACGAACGATTCAGTCAAAAAAATTTTTGCTCGGGCATTAACTTGATGACCCATTTGATCGCATCCCCAAATGAAAAAAAAAAATTCATCAGACCGTTTTTTGAGATAAGGCTTTACACGGACGACGCCGACGACGCCGCCGGACGCAGTGACGACAATAGGTTGCTGGCTGCAACAGAAAGTTATGTTATCTGTTGTGCTGAAGAACAGTCATGGAAGTATGATGCTCCATTTTAGCGGCAGTGTGTGGGGGACGAGGCACAGCAACTTTGTGTTTTGAGAGGTTAGAGCAGTGGTTCTAAAACTTTTTTTGTCATTCCCCACTTTGGACGGGGGTGAACTTTCAAGCCCCACCTGTCACTCATCGACACAACAAAATGGTAATGAAATAGGGTGAGTTTGACATTTATTAAAATGACAAGTTATGAATCAAGTAATAACATCAAATAACAAGTTCAAAAATAGAGGAAATAATAAATTCGGTTACCACCTTGCATCAAATAATATCAAGTTCAAAAATCCAGAAAATAAAAGTGCAATTGTGTTGTAACTTTGCTGCATTTTGCCCCTTTGCAATCTGCGCAAAAAAATTAAAAAAGGGCAAGAAATAGGAACAAGTCAATTCTATTGATTCAGTTGATTGATTCTATTACATATAATATTGAAAAAGTACATAGTTTATATATTAAGAGATATCTTGGTTTGAGTAAATATTGCTCAACAACAGCTGTCCTGGGTGAAACCGGCAGACACAATTTGTGTGCCATTTATTTTGTGAGATGTGTTCGGTACCGGTGTAGGTTAATACGTATGGATCCAAAACGATACCCTCATGCTTGTTATATGATGCTTAAAGCACATGATGAGAAAGGTAATATAAACTGGGTCTCCCATGTGCGAATATCATTGTTTAAGACTGGGTTTTCATATGCATTTTTATCTCAAGACTGTGGCGATGTTAAACAGTTTATCTCAGTATTTAAGCAAAGATGTAAAGACATCAAACAAAATTGGCAACAACAACTAAGCAATTTGAAGTTTCTATCTCATTATTATTCATATAAATCCATTCTGACTCCAGAATTGTACTTATCAACAAATAGTATTTCCAAGGATTTGAAACGAATGTTGTCCAAGTTTCGTATATTAAGCCACAGTCTGAATGTACAGAAGATGCGCTTTAGAAGTGATTCTGATGTTACAAATTTGCTTTCTGCCAAGTGTGATACTATGTCTGTTGAAAACAAATATAATTTTCTTTTAGAATGTCCATTTTACAGTGATAGTAGAAATCTCTTAATTCTTAGTTATTTTCACAAACCTCCTTGTACCACTAAATTTGTACAACTTATGAACACCACTAGTATAAAGGTACTGAGAAATGTGGCTGTATATTTAAAGAAAAACCTGCCTTCTCTGTAACTGTGGATTTACTTTAATTGTATGCTCCACACACACAAAAAAAAAAAAAAAAAATGTTGATAAACTTTGTAATCAGGGCCCGGTGGCCTCAATTACTGAAATAAAGAACTTGATTGTAACTGACAGCTAATGATAACCCAAAATTCAGTATCTCAAAAAATTAGAATATTACTTAAGACCAATAAAAAGAAGGATTTTTAACACTGGAATATTGGACTACTGAAAAGTATGAACATGTACAGCACTCAATACTTGGGAGGGGCTCCTTTTGCATGACTTACAGCAGCAATGCAGCATGGCCTGGAGGCAATCAGCCTGTGGCACTGCTGAGGTGTTATGGAAGCCCAGGTTGCTCTGATATCGGCCTTCAGTTCTTTTACGTTGTTGGGTCTGGTGTCTCGCATCCTCCTCTCCACAATACCCCATAGAATCTCTATGGGGTTTAGGTCAGGCGAGTTAGCTGGCCAATCAAGCACAGGGATACCATGGTCCTTAAACCAGGTACTGGCACCTTTGGCAGTGTGGGCAGGTGCCTAGTCCTGCTGGAAAATGAAATCAGTATCTCCATAAAGCTGGTCAGTAGAGGGAGGCATGAAGTGCTCTCAAACTTCCTGGTAGACGGCTGCGCTGACCTTGGACCTGAGAAAACACAGTGGACCAACACCAGCAGATGACACGGCTCCCCAAACCACCACTGACTGTGGAAACTTTACACTGGACCTCAAGCAACTTGGATTCTGTGCCTCTCCTCTCTTCCTCCTGACTCTGGGACCTTGATTTCCAAATGAAATGCAAAATTTACTTTCATCTGAGAAGAGGACTTTGGACCACTGCGCAGCAGTCCAATTTTTTTTGTCCTTAGCCCAGGTAAGACGCCTCTGACGTTGTCTCCGGTTCAAGAGTGGCTTAACACAATGAATGTGACAGTTGAAGCGCATGTCCTGGATAAGTCTGCATGGTGGCTCTTGAAGCACTGACTCCAGCTGCAGTCCACTCCTTGTGAATCTCCCCCAAATTCTTGAATGGGCTTCCTTTCACAATCCTCTCAAGGCTGCGGTTATCCCTGTCGCTTGTGCACCTTTTTCTACCACATTTTTTCCTTCCATTCAACTTTGCATAAATGTGCTTGGATACAGCCCTCGGTGAACAGCCAGCTTCTTTAGCAATGACCTTTTGTGTCTTACCATCCTTATGCAGGGTGTCAATGATCGTCTTCTGGACAACTGTCAAGTCAGCAGTCTTCCACATGATGGTGTAGCCTACTGAACCAGACTGAGAGACCATTTAAAGGCTCAGGTGTGACACCATGAGTCTTCATTATTGAACTTCTCCACAATATTCTAATTTTCTGAGATACTGAATTTTGGGTTTTCATTAGCTGTCAGTTGTAATCATCAAAATTAAATGAAATAAACACTTGAAATATACCAGTCTGTGTGTAATGAATCTATATAATATATAAGTTTCACTTTTTCAGTCGAATAACTGAAATAAATCAACCTTTTGATGATATTCTAATTTATTGAGATGCACCTGTACAGACACTTGGACAAGAGAGGGACACGCCCACACCGTCCTGGGGCAGAGAATGCTGCTTATTTCCTAACAACTTTAAGGCCTAATTTTATATACTTAGAGACTTTTTTAGTTCTTCATATTTGACAGAGTGATTAATAACATGTTTTTCTGTGGTGTGATAAACTCATAAAACATATTTAGTTTTCCTTTACAGGGACTTTAAATATCTCAGAAACTAAAAAAAAAAAAAAAAAAAAATCAAAAATCTGTTGAAATTCAACGTAATTCAGAATGAGGTGAATTTTTTCCAAGTTTGAACAGCATCACTAGCTTAAACGGTGTAAGAGAAGTTAGTGAGCCAAATTTAGGCGAGAGAAGAAGTAGTAAGAGAATAGAGTGTACTGCTTCCCTAAAGCAAGCACACAATGAAACCAAGACTTACACAGACCGCTGGAATGCAGGGAAAACGATTAATACTTGGAATTGGATGTGACAGAAATGTGAACTGGCAGGCAGAAAAATCTGACTGTACTGAATCACTGAGAAATTTAAGAAACAGTGTAATGTACAGTATAAAATAAAGAGGATTTCCATTGGGGGGGGGGTGATTAAAATGACCCTCACACTGTTTCCTGACATCCCCTTTATCTCACAAGCCAGGGAAAAGATGTGGAGCATCTTCGCAGTTTGACTGGATTGGCTTTAGCTCACAATGGGGTCTTTCAGTAATAATCAATAGATTGACTGTTTCCCCTCCAGGGCTGATATCATAATGAAGGCCTGCAAGCCCTCCAATCACAGCAACTGGAGCCTTGATTGTGGTAACACCATCAAATTAAAGTTCAAGAATGGAAATCTGAATGACAGTGAGTGATAAGGGGTTGAGCTGTGTTCTGATGTGGACAGAATCACAGGAGATGACTCAATAACAAAATGTGACTTGCTTACAGTGAAAACAGAATTGAAGTTTTAGCTTAAGCATATGCTTTATTTTCATTTCAGTTTTAGCAATAAGGAATAACAATTTTCAATTATTTATCACAGACTATTTCATATTCAAATTATAATAATTCAGTCATGCTTCAGTGATTTCATATTTTTGGTTATAAGACAACTGTGTGTGGAGAAAAGATGAGGTAAATGCAATTATACTGAAGGTTTTCAATTATTTATCTGATTAGACTTTCAACTGCCCTTCAGCTTTAATTAAATAGTGTCTTCATCAAATCAGAATCGGGTAGGTATTCTCCAAAGCCATAACTTTTTTTTTCTCACACATATTATCCCAATCCTATGTTTATGATTTTTGTTTTGCCATCATCTCCTTCTTGGTGTTCTTCTCAGGTCTCAGGAGGATTATATAACACTTGGGAGCAAAGATACAGAGGAGGAGTCCATAGCTGGAGGCCAGGATGGCAAATATCTCAACAGCAACTGTGTACTTCCCTGGTGAGCTGACATAAGCAGGGACAAAGGTGATCCAGACTGCACAGAAAATAAGCATGCTGAAGGTGATGAATTTGGCCTCATTGAAATTATCTGGGAGTTTCCTGGCTAAAAAGGCTGCCAGGAAACAGACAGTCGCCAGCAGGCCAATGTAGCCGAGAACACAGGAAAAGCCAGTGACTGAACCCAAATCACACTCAAGTATGATTCTGGAGCCATGGCCATGTACCTCAGCTGGGATGGGTGGTGACAGAACCAACCGCAGCACACAGATCAGCACCTGAATGGAGGTGCAGAGGGAGATGGCCACTCTCTGCTGCACTGGGCCGAAGTACCGCATGATGTTGCTGCCTGGTACAGAGGCACGGAAGGCTACTAGTACCACCAGCGTCCTGCTGAGCACACAGGAAATGCAGAGAACAAAGCTGATCCCAAACAGTGTGTGGCGTAACATACAGGACCAGGGGGTGGGGCGACCAATGAAGGCCAGTGCACACAGGAAGCAGAGACAGAGCGACAACAGCAGCAGGAAGCTCAGCTCTGCATTATTTGCCTTAACCAGGGGTGTTTCCCGATGGAGAAAGAAGGTAGCAATGATGCTAGATGTTAGAACCACCCCTGAGATGGAAATAGCGGTAAGAATGATCCCCATGGTCTCCTGGAATAACAGGAACTCCACCTCTTTTGGAATGCAGGTTGTCCGAGCAGCATTGGACCAGAATTGATCACTGCACTTCAAGCATTCTGTTGCACCTTAAAAAAGATGTAAATAAATCTCTCAGGCAGGGTCACCAAGTACACAAGGATGTTAAGCATCAAATAGGCTAACAAGATCAAGAAGAAAGTTTTTGGTGAGATAAAGACAATGAAATGAAACCTTGATGATTTGTTGGACAAGATAAAACATTTATCCTTTATCCACACCAAAACATGCAGAGACCCTGCACTGGGTAAATGGGTCACAAGCAGAAATAACAACTCTTTTCGCCTGATTACATATCACTAACATTTGCTGCTTTCAGGCCATTAACAGTGAGTTAAATTCAAGTAGACAGTCCGGTCGCCCAAAACCCCATGGGTGTTCCCCCCGAAAGCCTGCTTCTCCCCTTTGTTGCGCGTAATACGGTCAATTCAGTTGCCATGGCAACCAAAATTATTTATCATAGACCATTTCATATTCAAATAATAATAATTCAGTCATGCTTCAGCGATTTCATATTTTTGGTTATAAGACAACTGTGTGTGGAGAAAAGACAAGGTAAATGCAATTATAGTAAAGGTTTTCAAATATTTATCTGATTTAAAAAAATGTAATTTTGAGTATTAACTAGACCTTCAACCGCCCTTCAGCTTTAATTGGATTGTGTCTTCATCTAATCAGAATTAGGTAGGTATTCTCCTAAGCCATAACTTTTTTTTTCTCACACATATTATCCCAATCCTATGTTTATGATTTTTGTTTTAAAGAAAGAAAAAGATTAGAGCGCACACCAAAAATTGTAGAGGTGCTGACAACGGAAAAAACAAAAACTTTATAAAAAGAAGCAGTCGCACACTCATGGCCAGCGCCGTCGTATAGGGGGGAAAGGTGATGACAATTCTAAGGGCCCACTGTCCATTAGGGCCCACAAAACCCACAGTAGCTGCCATGACAAAATTACTCTGCATAGATTTACCTAATATTCATACTAATGCACGAGAGTATAAACAAAGCCATTAAGGCATGCAATATTGATGAAATACATTTCAGTAGCCCCCTTCTTAAAAAATGGTTCGGTCCATACTTCATGCTTGTCTTGGAAAATTGCGCGTTTTTGCCATAATGTCATTTGCAGACGAGGTTGCGAAGCAAGGCAGCAAGCAGAGAACACCACCTTTGCGAATATGATGTCTAAAAAACAAAAGCGCACACACAAATCTGGACACCAGAAAAGAATAGAGAGAGAGGACAGCAGGAGCAGAGCAGGGGTCCAGAACATCACAAAATTATTTTTAAAGAAAGGTGAGAGTATTTAACTAGCTTGCTACGTTAGCTGTTCAGGCTGGCTATTCAGCTGCTAACGTTACGTTCATGTGACATGCGGTCAGCTGAGTAAATAATCGCCTGACAAGAATGACATTACTCAGTTATTAACTGTATCGGTTATCATTCGCCAGCCATTATAATATGCCGTCCGGTAGCAGCAGGACATGTTCCTCCATTCTTATTATGAGTGGTTACTGCATACTTCGCTCTCTCTCGCTGTAAGTGACAGTACAGGCTAAGTTTGGCTAGCGAACTACATGCAGTCAGTGTGGTAACCTTAGGTGTAACTAAATAATTGCTTGGCAAGGCTGACCCTCTTGCCTAAGTGTTTACTACAACTAAACTGCAACTTTAGCCTGTTGACATAAGTCTTGTTCACGCAGGGGGTAATTTTACAGAGCTTGCCCTCCTCTTAACAGTAGCAAAATGAAGCTGAGTGCTTAGAGCTCTGGTACTGAGAAGCCTATTTAGATTTTGTTTATCCCCAGACTCGGTAGGTTAGTTCTTCATCAGTTGTTCCATAGAACATAACTTTAAATGTTTACAAAAGAAATATGAAATGGAACAATTAAACCGTCATGCACAGCTACTCCAGAATCAGCTGTGGTCACTTCATCTGTACCCGACCCAGCAACAGACCCTCACCACCAGCAGTCTGAAGATGTTTTTGATGATGAGTGAGTGAGTGAATGTGAATAAGACAACTTATAATTCATAATTCACATAATGATATTCTGACTCTTAATTGAGTGATTAATCGTAAAATAAGGAAAAATTGGGTGTATTGCATTAGGCACTGCCAAGAACACTGAGAAACAGAAAAATAAAGAATAGCATCATGATACATAGTCGTAAAAAATGGCAATGAAAAGTCGGGGGCCCATGCTGATATTCTGTCAGGGGGCCCAGAATTCCTAGCAACTGCCCTGCTCATGGCCACGATGCAGTAAGTTTAATACATAACCAACGTTTCGACCACAGTCTGCCTCAGGGTTTTGAGGAAACCCTGAGGAAGACTGTGGTCGAAACATTGGTTATGTATTAAACTTACTGCATCATGGCCATGAGTGTGCGACTGCTTCTTTTTATTTGATTTTTGTTTTGCCATCATCTTTTTCTTAGTGTTCTTCTCAGGTCTCATTAGGATTATATAACACTTAGGAGCAAAGATACAGAGGAGGAGTCCATAGCTGGAGGCCAGGATGGCAAATATCTCAACAGCAACTGTGTACTTCCCTGGTGAGCTGACATAAGCAGGGACAAAGGTGATCCAGACTGCACAGAAGATAAGCATGCTGAAGGTGATGAATTTGGCAACCAAAATCAATAGGTGACATCACTTAAGTA
Source organism: Gymnothorax javanicus (assembly GCA_029692085.1). Taxonomy (NCBI): domain Eukaryota; kingdom Metazoa; phylum Chordata; class Actinopteri; order Anguilliformes; family Muraenidae; genus Gymnothorax; species Gymnothorax javanicus. The sequence continues at coordinate 42,997,214 of CM056195.1, forward strand.
TAACATGTCCATACAAAATATGAAGGTAATCGGTCAAAAATTACTGCTTGCAACGTCCAAAAGGAAGTGTCTACAGACGCGGCGGCGAAGACGACAAGCATGAATCCAAAGTCACCGCCTGACTTTAAACAACACCAAACAATAAACTCTTTGCATATTATACTGACCAAAAAAAGAAACACAATTACGTAATCTGGTGCCAAATTTTGGCAAACCCATTGAGAAAGATGCTTTGGCTCTTTGCAGGTGAGTACTTCTACCATGCAAATTTTCGCAGTCACAGCATGTATTCTGGAGCCGCAATTCGCCCGGAACCAAACATCGGCAGTGCTTGGGTTTGAGTACTACCGTTGTCCTAACACTCCCATTTTTGTTTTTAGTTCCTCGTAGACACCGGGGCCTATAGAATTCCGACTGAAAATGAGTAAAAATCAGATGGGTTAAAATGCCACGACTAACGGAAGTGCAAAGAGAACGCACGATTGGGATGCTACAGGCCGGAAGTGGGGTAGATAGAGTTGCCTGTCAATTTGGCGTGCATTCTGCGACAATTAGTCGCCTCAGAACCAGGTTTCATGCCATTGGACACACGGCCGATTGCCCCAGATCCGGTAGGCCACATGTTACGACTCCAGCATCTGACCATCATATCCGCTTGTTACATCTGCGGGATCGTTTACGGTCGGCAACTCAAACTGCTGCTAAGATGCATTTCTCAACGCCGTCCGTTACCGCAATGAAATTCTCTGTCCAGTCGTCCTGCCGTTTGTCCGACATCACCGACTGACTTTCCAACAGGACAACGCGCGTCCGCACGTGGCATGTATCTGTATGGAGTTCCTTCGGGCTGAAAACATGCAAGTCCTTCCCTGGCCAGCGTTTTCTCCAGATCTTACACCTATACACTTGTGGGACATTCTGGATAGAGCGATCCGGAGACGTCAACCACCGCCAGCTACAGTAGGTCAGCTAAGACAAGCACTGACCGAAGAGTGGACAGCGTTCCACAAGTAACAATCAGACATCTGGTGATGTCTATGAGACGCAACTGTACCGCCGTGTGCAACGCTAATGGGGGACATACAAGATACTGATAGTGTAATTTGTGTTTCATAATGTCGAACTTCACCTTGTTAAATAAAAGCCAACATGACGATATTCCAACCGATTTTGTTATATCTCTTGTCTGAGATTCCCTCTTTCATTTGATACCAATGAAGTGTTGATTAATAACAGTTACACTCGATAAAATCAAGAAATAGAAAACTGTGTTTCTTTTTTTGGTCAGTGTATATGTGGCACAAAAAAAAAATCCTAAACAATTTGTTGCACCAAAACTAGTCACCCTAAGCCTGTCCATTCTATGTATGATTATTGCACTATTTCGCCATGTCACAATCAAGCAATGTCCTCCACTTTGCTTTGACTTTCTCAATCACAGAATACACAATTGTTAATGAATATGGTTAGCGTGGTACTCAAGGCAAGGCTATGGAAACTACGTCTTTAATTCATTTATCCATCCATCCATTATCAATAACGCTTCTTCCTCACTACAGTCACAGGCAGCTGGAGCCAATCCTAACTGACTATGGGCAAAAGGCAGGGATAGACCCTGAACAGCCCACCAATCCATTGCAGGGCGCACACACCATTCACTCACACACTAATCCCTGTGGGCAATTTAGTCTCCAATAAGCCTGACATGCATGTGTTTGAACTATGGGAGGAAACCCACGCAAACATGTGGAGAACATGCAAACTCCAAACAGAAAGGCCCCAGGCCAGATTCAAATCCATGACTTTCCTGCTGCGAGGCGGCAGTGCGACCCACTGTGCCACCATGCAACCCTGAACATTTAATATATGGATAAGATTTTCACCATGTCAACATCATATAATTATTTATTATAATGTATACACATCCATTAATCCAACTGGAACGGCAACCGTTCTCCATTTAGCTTCTTTTCCCAATTTGTTTTTGAGATTCTATGGCTCTTATTGGCAACGCTGTCCTCATCCAGCAACCCTGCATGTGTTGCTGAGGTGCACTAAACCGAGGGAGGGGCAAAAGCTTCCTGTCGCATCTTGTGGATAGTTTCGGGCAGCTACATCTTTTTTTCTTTGTATTTGCGCTGTATTATTTACACTTCTACGATAATTTTGTGACACTTGTAATTAGATTCAAGATTGAATTTATTGTTGTTTTCTACATGTATCCGCATAACTAAAAAATGAAACGCCATTCCCCCAGCCCGAAACAGAAAAGTTAAAAATAAATATTGTGTCATTCACGAAAAAAGCAATATGCTAAAATGTATAAAAACAGAAAAAAACAAGAGGCACCAACAGTAATCAAAAGTCCATTAAAAGTGCAGCACACATTAATGAGGTGCATACTGTCTAATAAAATGCAAATAGTCAATTGAAAGTGTGTGTGTTCCAGTTCATTTGACAGCTGATGTCTGTCAATGAGAAAACAGCACTGAATGGGAGGGCTGGAGGTAGGGGTTCTGTTATTGATCTTGACTGCTTGCAATTGGGTGTGTAAACAAAATGTGAGGAAGGTGGTGGGCATCGTTAATGATGCTGCAGGCTCTGTGAACACAGCATTCTTGGTGAATCTCCAGCTGGAGGGAGAGATGGGCAACAATGAGCTTGCCAGGGGTTTTCACTGTTTTATTCAGCTGGTGTTGTTTTGTTGCTCAGCGGTAATCAAACCAGGAAGTGATACCAGGTTTAAAAGGCTGCTGGGCCTCTTAACCTTTTGCGCGAAAGTCAAATAAGGCTATTTATGCGTTACCCGAGTTAAGGCTTTATAATTAATTATAATAACTCTGTGATCTGAGCTTCACAGAGAAGGGGCAAATGGCCTTAATTATAGAGGATACCTGCAGAACTTAGAATTCCATCGTATTTCAGTTTCTTTTTTCATAATTTTAACTCAGAGTAAGGGCTACAAGTACAAAAAATTTTCTTGAACATTCAGCAATGAAATCATTAAAAAAAATAATACTGAAAATTGAAAAATGGCTGGGAGTCAAAACACTACATTTCTTAGATCACAAACTCCTTGACCACAAGTGCACATCATCTGACAGTGCTTTTCAGAATTATCTGCTGTCTGTGAGCCAAATCAGGCAGCCTCCAGGAGGCTCCCTAAGCTGCCAGAGCGCTCAAAATTACACACTGTCGAATCAAAAAATAATCATATGTTTAACACAAATGAACTTTTGACTCATGAAGTTCAACTTGAATTAATGATTTTCTGGTGGAATTTGGCACCAGAACTCAGCACTATATGCGCAGATGGACATAAATAGTCACCAGTAACCTCTCCAAACCAAAAACGTGCTTTTCGTCATGATAAAGTTCAGAGTTTTATCAATTTTTCTCCAAAGCCACAACAGCAAGCACACGTACTCATTAAAGGCTTACTTTACAGTCAGAATGTTCACCCTGCGTTGGAAAGCTCTCCAAGCGAAGATAAACACAGACGTTTTACGGCAGTCCTGGAGCTGTTCTCATTTTACACGAAACATAGGCATTTGATTTTGTTCAATGCGGCATAAATTCTAAAACATCACTGCAATGAGGAAAAATTCGCCATGTACAGTATAATTACCAAAGGCGAACAGTTACTCATACTAACCAATGAGGCAAACAAGCTCTGTGATCATCATGGCTATGGTAAACCAAAAATAAAAAACAGCTAGCCTGCCTTAAGGATGCATTCTTTATCCATTTTACTCACTTACTCAAATAGAGGCAAAACTATACATCAATGAAGTCCTCCTCCAGAAAAACAGAGTAACAGCCATCCGGTATGAGTATCCTTCCAGTACTGTTCCATTCAGAATAACTCACATTCTCTATGTCAGAATCAAACTGCCATCACTTAAATGTAACATGGGCACTTCTAGGCTGGTTTTGGAAGTGTTTTTTTCTTTGCACTCACGTCATTCAGCTGCGCACAGTTCATAGAATACAACCTAACTTGCTGTCACACAAGGGCTTAAATATGTTACTGAGGGTCCGCTCAAAGTCTATTAATTAATGTGGCAAGTTTATACTGTCTGGAATTGGACAAAAACATGTCAATGAATACATAATTACTGGGTTATATTTCAGGTGGGTGTGAACTATAACTTTGCTTTACGCAGATATGCCTGAAGAAGCATTTAGAGACACTGGATATGATTGCAGGGTTGTATGAGGTTGTAAGGAGCCACGGAATTCCTTGTGACATGAATCTATGTGTAATTCAATGGTAGGGAATCACGCATTTTTAATATCTGATGATGATTATAGAATTATATATTGTCAATACCATGTTGAATTTTTGCTTCAGAAAACTGATTTTTTTTCACTACTCTGTTGCGATGCCTTTAGCCAATTATACAGTTGCAATCAAAATTATTCAACCCCTGTTGCAAATTAGGTTTACTGTTAAAATTTACAAACTTTCACCTGTTTGCATTGAACAAATCAAATAAGAACAATTTAAATGGCTCAACGCAACAAATATTACAAGTGGCTTCTCCGAATTCAACACAAAATGCCACTTTCAATGACTACTGCGGGCTCAAAATTATTCATCCCCTTCATGACAAGCATCTTTAATACTTAGTAGAGCACCCTTTTGTTGCTATGACCTGCTGGAGCCAGCTTTTGGCTGCACTCCCAAGGAATCTTAGCCCATTCTTCATGGACAATGGCCTCCAGTTAACTAATATTCTAGGGTTTGCATGCTGCAACTGCCTTCTTCAAATCCCACCAGAGACTTTTTATTGGGTTCAAGTGAGGCAACTGTGATGGGCACTCTAGAATCTTCCCAGACTTCTTCTGAAACCAAGCCTTGGTGGATGTAGAGGTATGCTTAGGATCATTGTCCTTTTGGAAGGTCCAATGATGCCCAAGCATCAGCTTCCCTAAAGACGGCATGACATTTTCTCCTTCGATATCCTGGTACTTGACTGAATCCATCTCGCCTTCCACACTTTGCAGATTTCCAGTGCCAGAGGATGCTACTAGGTAGCCGCAGAGCATCAAAAAGCCCCTACAATTCTTCACTGTAGGCAGGGTGTACTTTTCAGCATATGCTTCTTTATTCCTCCTGCAGACATACCACTGATTCATAACCCCGAAATATTCCACTTTTGTTTCATCACTCCACAGAACAATATCCCCAAACTTCTGTAGCTTAAACGTTTCGTATGTGCCCTACTGTACAAACTGAAACCTCAGTGCCTTCTGCCTCCAAGTCATGCTGCAGGTCTCCTGCAGGCACTCAAGGGTTTTTGACTACCTGTCTCCACAGGAATCTGGTGACAGCCATTGATGGCTTCCTCTTTCTGCCTCATCCTGGTACTGTAGCCACTCTTCCTTTAACTCTGAGCTTGCAAACTATGCTTCTAAATGTATATCTACAAAAATTCAGTGCCTGTGCTACCTTTTTGTATCCTTTTCCTGGTTTGTGCTAGGCAATCATCTCCACTATAAGCTTTTTGGACAATTCTTTTGACAGCCATATTTCTAATATGCAATAAAATATCACTGTCAACAAACCCCTAGCAAGTGCAAGTATTTGATGTGTTCTATCTCAAGCAAACCTGAAGCAACTAATTAAGCTCTTGATTAGCTGCATTAGGTGTGCTTTAGACAACACCTCATTTGCAAATATGCTCTTGAGACGGATTCTATTCGGGGGGTTGAATGATTTGGAGACTGCAGTGGTCATTAAAAATTAAATTTTGAGCTAAATTTGGAGAAACCACTTGTAATATTACTTTATTGAGCTAATTAAAGTGTTCTTGTTTAATCTATTTATCACAAACAGCTGGATTATTACACCCAATTTGCAATGGGGGTTGAATAATTTTGATTGCAACTGCAGCTGAACTAGTTGCAACAAAGGTCAACAATTTTTTTTCTGTCACAAGAGATCTTTTTATTAACTGCTGGATAGATACTATGGGCAAGTATATTATGCAGTTTGCACATCAGGCTTGGCTGAGGAGTTAATTTTTACAGCTCCAGGGAAACAGGGATGGAATTAAACTTGCGCATATTCTAAACTGTGTTCAAGCTTGGCTTGCTTGTGAATATTAAATAACTGATCTGGGTGTGCCATCTAGTGAAAGAATAGTGTAACTGCGTGCATAAATAGAGCAGCTCCATGTCCGCTGGTGTCTACCTCTGCACAAGGGGGTTAAACAATGATCGAGGTATCAATGGTTGAAGTCAGGTCATCCATTTGGCAAGCTCCCAAGAACTTGATGTTTTTGACCTACTCAACAGCAGCGTCATCAATGATCAGGAGCATATGATGGTGCCTGCTGGCCCTTTGAAGTCAATCAGCATCTGTTTTTTACGACAAAACTCACTAATATTGTATCATCAGCAATCTTAATGATGCTGTTGGTGTTATTTTGACAATACAGTCATAAGGTAGCAAAATTTTGATGTGTGGCTGCCCACCCTGACCGTCTGCTGCCTCAGAGTCAGGAAGTCAAGGATCCAGTTGTAGGTGCTGGTGTCCACGCCCGGCAACCTCAGCTTCTCCACTAGTTGTTGTAGTGCAATGGAATGAATTGCCAAACAGAAATCGATGAGGAGGATTGCAGCGTAGATGTTCTTCTTTTGCAGATGTGACAGAGTTGGAGTGTGGTAGATATTGCCGCTCCCATTGATTAATTGGCTCTATACTGTGAAATGACAGTTGAGCTTTTGTTCATACACCCTCTTCGCCTTCCTGATACACTGGGACAGATTTTTCTTTTCCAGTATGTATGCTGCAGTGCCTCCAGATCTGAATGCAGTATTTTGAGTTTTCAACAGTGAACAAATTTCCCCATTCAACCAGGCTTTGGACAACAGTTTGGTCAACTATCACATCATCTACATTCATGTTTATATAGCCTGTGACAGATTCAGTGTATTCCTGCAAGTCAGTAACACTGTGATTTGCTGCTACAACTTGTAAAATGTCCCATTGTGTGTTCTCAGTGCAGTCCTACAGGACTGGATTTTCCACCTGGAGCCATATACTGACATGTTTGGTGGTCCAAGTTGCCAATGTGGGGGAGGGGGGCTGCTTATATGAATTTTTAATGTTTATGAAGACAAGGTCTAATGTGTTTTTTCCACTTGTACATGCTGGTAAAACTTGGGTAAATCAGACATAAAATTTGCCTGCATGAAATCTCCAAGAACAATGGAGACTGCATTGGGGTGAGCAGTTTTTTGTTGGAAAGGTAGTGGTGGTGGTGTTGTAAAGTTCATTCATAGCCTCCTCCACATTAGCTTTTGTTGAAACATAGACAGCCACAATGACAATCGCAGTCAGATCAGCCTACAAGAGAGGTTGGCACTTCCCTTTCATGCACTATCTGTGGGGTGAACGGACTGTAGAAAGCACCTTGTCATCTTGCCTCTGTGATTTGCTGAATTAAACAGTCAGGCCGTATCTCTGGAGCTGACCAAATTGGGAGGCTTCTCTGTCAGCTCTGTGGAGTGCACGTCCATCCAGGTGAATCACAGTCTGTATTGGTTTTATTTAGCCATGTCCCTGAAACACAGAGACGTGGCAGTCCCCCACTCTGTGCTGGGAAGCTCTCAAAAGTCTGATTAAATCCATTTTATTTTCCAGAGAACATACATTAGCCAGCATGATTGTCAAAACCGCTGGTTTGTACGCATGGGTTAGAAGGTAGCCTACATACATTGTATGTTGATTAAGCATTGAACTCTGCATAAGTCGAACTGTTTTAATGTTTGTTGATGACATTGCTTCGGCTTCCTGAAAGCAAGTACGCGCAAATTTGCTGTCTAGTGAGCATTTCAGGTTCGATATACTGAGTAATAACACCGCGGAAACTTAAACTGGCCCTTCATTCTGCCGAATAGTCTTACTAAACTAGTTAATCGTCTGATTGCTAATCAAGCAAAGGGAAGGATTCTGCCTCACCAAACTAACCTCCGACCGCATGTCACTGGTTCTTAGGACCCACAGGTAGTGGCAGACCTAGCATTTTCAGCTGATTTAATGTTAACTCTCCCAGCCAGTGTTTCTCCTTTCTTATGTCCAGAAGAATTGGACAATCACAGACATATTTCCCCGGCACTCTACATGATGATACAAAGTTAAACATAAACATGGACTTGGACAAAGACACTTCATAGTCGGTGCCAGGAGAGCCCACTGCAAACATTGGTCATATCACCATGACTTGCCGCCGTTTGTTTTCACTAGCTGCAGCGAGATCTCAACATATTTTTTGAGCTATCGTTCTGTGTTCCTCACAAAAATTATGCCATGAGACTGGTCAGTGACCAGAAACCAAGTAAAATTTTAGGCACTCAATCGTAATTCCTTCTCAATTTTCTGCAAAGAAGTCATTTTAAACATAGAATCACTCTCATTATAGCCAGATATTTATTTTATGAACTTAAAATGACCTCTTTTTAATTCAAAAAAATTCTGCACCTCTATGTATGACTGTGAAGTATGCCACTGGTAGGAATTCTTTGCCATCTTTTTGCTAGTTAACATAAGTTATCTATCTGGTGAGCCAGCACCAAGATTACATTATTAAATGACAACAACCCTCATGGCCAGATCTAGGGGGGTGCAGGGGTAGGCTACGCCCCCCCAGATTTTTACTGCGCCCCCCCAGCCCCTCCTGACTTAGTAACGTATATTTTAGCGCAATTAAAAGGAGCTCGTAATGCAAATTCAATGAGAATGAAATGCAATTCCCCCCCCCCGGTCAACAAAATTAAACACGATCTTCTCCCCCGTCAACAAAACGTCTCTACCCCCCAGCAATTTTCATTGCACCCCCAGTCGAAGCAGGCTGCAGCCAGCCCTGACAACCCTTAACATAGTTACCCTTTACATAGTTATCAATTAATTATTGAATAATTACTTTTTCAATCTATACCTGTCTGTTCACCACAGGAAAATCACGCTGCCTCTCTTCTAGAATGTTTTTTGTGGAGATTACAGCTATTGGTGAGATGCCTACCATATGACTGAATGACCGGATGTAAAGTTTACATGTGATGCAGTTTATGTCTAATCTCCTTTATTGGAGGAACATATGTATGCCTGACAGTCAAAGGAACTGTAAAGGCTGGTTAGACAGCCTTTGTGAAATACTTGAAACTCAGTTCAGTGTTTATGAGACAGTGCCGTTCCAAGAAGTGGGGGGATGATCGCGGTCAGGTGTGGAGATTTCTCGCACAAAACACACACACACACGCATACACGCGCGCACGCATACAAACTTATGAGTGCATACACATGCATACACACACATATATTTTTGTTGGATTGACTTGACACAATCCAAAATTGTCATGTGTATTTATATATTTTGAAAGATAACAATGCCGTGGGGGTTACCGGTGTTACAACACCCACACTTTTGCGAAAACGTGATTTCATCCCGCCCACCTTTTCCTGGGATAGTCATCGATCAAATGAAAGTACCGTCATTTAAAAAAGTACTTAGCCAATGAGTTCACCATACATGGACACCTGGCAATCAATTCAGATTGATTGAATGGCCCTCCAGTGAATCATAGCCATTTGGTCAACCTACCCGATCAGTGAATGGTTAAAAAATGCTGTTACGTCAGTGTATTGAGAAACGTGGCCTCTGGCGCTCGCTGACAGTGACAACAAATCAAGCAATAACAGCTATTTTCATTGTTGGTGCTGTTGCTAGAATTTTCTTGTAAATTTGTCTTGCTGAGTAATGCTGCCTAACATTCATTGTTGAACATAAAATGAAATTTGCTTCAATCGTTCAAAATGCTCGCTGGATGGTGGACAATCTTAATGTAGGTGAATGGTAGCTGGCATTATTTAGATTAGCTAGCAAGATGACGTTTTTACAGCTAGTTAGCGAGAAAGTGAAAGTATGAATGCCCGCCTCTTTTCAGGACATCTCTTGTGCCCTCAGTGCACAGTGACTCTTGTCTGAGCGGATTTGTTAACGAGCAGAATAACGCAGACTAGTGTTGACTTGCTTGATCGTATGTATGACTGATATTGTGCTGGTGAGTTCACCATTGACTGCATTTACTAGCAGAAAACATTCTGGTTTTCACCATTATTCCGAAAAAGACAGTATTCCTACCAAGCAGTTTAAGTTTCATTGCTAATGAAAATAAATATTGTACTAATATTCCTTTTACATGTATCCGTGCACTCTCCAATTAAAATAAGATTTCTCTTAGTGGTCCACTAGTGGCAGGCTTGTCCGACCGTGCGAATACAGTTCTCCCGCTAAAATTCGTTCAACCACTTTCTGTTCTTTCCTGTCTTAGGCTGAAAACAACATTTCGTCCTTCATTGTTACTGGGTCTTTGGGTCTTTTCCAAATTGATATATGACCGAAAATTCGGCCTGTGTCGCATGGTATTTATTCCATCGTGAAACAGGAAGTCATGCTGGAGAACCTGAAGAGTTCCTAATCAAGCCGGTGCACAACAATGTAAAACATGAATGGAATTATACAGTACTTCTGTTAGAGCTTAATCATAGGATTTTCTATGGTTGCCAATAGTTGCAGCACGTGTTTTGGAGAAAAAATATTTATTTGATTTCAAAATTTCATTTCATTCGATAATTTGCTTCAATGAAAAGTTTTTGTGAATAGTTTGAGTGAAAGACCAAGAAGGTAAACAGCAGAGACATTTTATCATTGCCTGTTTTGTTCATATTCAGTAAGGGTGCCTATAATTTCTGAGGGCACTGTACATGGCCAAAGAATGCCCCTAAAACTCAAATAATTTCAGCATATCCTACGTCTTCATTGGAAAATGCTCCATGTGGATGAAGGATTCATTTTGAATATCCAAAAGGAATACGATTACTTGAGTTGTATCACATTTTGAATGACGTCATATTCTGAATAATGGCGGAAAATTTGTGTGCATATAACTGCACTAATTGTACAAAATGGATACAGCCGTTTACAAGGAAATACACTAAAGGGAAAGGCAGAAGGTCGACTTCTTTTTCAAGTCAAGTTGTCAAGTACGTGGAGTTACAGTGATGTGGGCTTGCTGGGTCTTTGCTTTGGAAGCCAGCATTCAATCTGCCCACTGGCACTGATTTTGTATGAGGAATGAAGTAAAGTCTTATTGTTTATATTTTTGAAGAAAAAAAAAGTTTTTAACTGGCACCAAAAAGTCTGAAGTTATAGCGTAATACAGTGGTATGTCAATGCTGATGAATATACTTGGAGGAGAAGGGAGTAACGCTACAATGTACATTTTGAACCCAATAATATTTCCATAAGGTGGTAAAGAAAATGTAGGAATCCAGGTCATTTATTTTAATTTACCCTGTTGTGGAGACAGGAGTAGGAGGCTGGAGGCGGGGGTTGCGGTGCTCACATCTCATCCCTAGAACACTCACACTTTTAAAATCACTGCTGCACCCCTGCTTTAGCCTCAACTCTGAAACAAGACTGTACACATTCAGTCAGTCACAGACAAACTAAGTATCTCATCAGACCAAGAACTCTGGGATAAAGTCAAATCGGACAGATTTAAGCAGTTTTATTTTTAACCTTCAACATTCGGGAAACTGCTGTTCAGTCAAAAAAAAAAAAAAAACATAATCCCTTAACGTCTTTCTATTTTAGCAGACCGTAACTAAATTTGCAGTCATATCACTGTCAGTCTCTTGAAGACTTGAACATATGTTTTATACATTTTATGCCCCGATGAAGACGCGAGTTGAAACACGTTGGCGGCATCCATTATCATAAAAGATTTTTAAACTCATGATCAGTGTGCCTTGGATTTTAAAAACTCTTTTCAAAAGGGAAATCTGCACCAAAAGAAGTCGCATTTGCTTTTTTCAAACTTGTTTGTCCTTATCCTGGAAGTTTTCTTGACCCAACGCAGCACTTGCTTCTCCTCTTTTTCTATATGCTTTACACTGTTTTAATATCTGGAGATATAAAAATCCTCTAATTTAGACAACAGTACAGATACAATAAAGATGATAATAATAGTAATAATAATAATATCATGAGTCTATTGCATCAGGACTGCAAAACAGGTGCACACACAAAAATGTATAAATCAGCTCAATTTAGAATATATAACCTATAATTATTATTATTATTATTATTATATTTTGCAGACTGGAAAGGACTTGGAATGCAGGTTAATCAATATTGCCCCAAGAAAAACTGAATATGAAAATGCAATCCGTACACGATGATGAAAATATCTTCAAATATATCTTTCAGCTAGAGCAAACTACAACTGAACAAAAGCCATTATAAAAGTACATGCTTCCCTCACTAACGTTAGGTATCATGGAAACGATGACTGCAGCAGACTGCCAAAAGCAGTGTCTGCCCCATATGCTCTAACTTTCCACTGTGTTGTACACTTTGCCTAAAAATGTTAGGAACTTGCACTCATTATGATAAATAAAGATGTTCCACCAAGTTGTTACAGGGCCATTCTTAGTCACGTGTATGACCAAAAATGTAACAAATAGTAGAAAAGAATCTCCTCCAATTACAAAAGCATTGAAGGTTCATGATTGTGGACCTTATATAAGAGTATTACTTATCCAAGTCTATCAAGTTAAAATTTTATTTTTTACATTAACTTTAACTACTTAAGGTCAGATACGACTGGTCACGTGTGTGACTTCACAGGGAAGCAGGTCTTTCATAACTGTATTTGACTTCAAAAACTCTGCGAAGTTGTAAAATCTACAATGTTCATAGTTTTGGGGTATGGAAAATAGCAAGGAATAAATCTGATACCTCACATTAATTTTTAAAGTGTTTCTTTATGTGATGACAGCTGGTAACGTGTGACATTTTGGTTCACTTCTCAAAGAATGGCCCTACAACATGTTGGTACAATATCTTTATGACATTATAATGTGGGTGCGTTAGAATCAAAATGGGATATAAGGATCGCATCTGACAATATCATTCCAAATGCCTTGCAGTTGTTCCCAGCTCACTTGCCCCAGTCTATTGAATATTGGTAATAGTTGTTAAGTTAGCTTGCTAATAAAGGCAGGTTTCATACATGGAGCTGGGTTATTTTGCAAATTCGGTCCATAGACCCAACTAACGAAATGATCCATCAAGTTTGCCAAGTAATAAATGTGGTGTAACTTGCAGTCAAAAATTAAGTGAATCTTTCCAACAGAAGTTCCAAGCAAAATAGAGCCCCGAGACATTTGTTTTCTAATGGTAACACTTCTAGCGACTGCGTCTCAGTGTTGAGTGACTTACCAATAACTATAGTTAATTCACAAAAAATACAATAATCCAGTAAAATGGCAAGAGTTCCAAACTTCAAAATTAACTTAGCATGGGATTTTCTTTTTCCTCCCTTTGCTAGGTTGGCTTCCAAGTTGCCGACAGAACAGTGCCAAGTTTGCAAAATGCTATGAAGCTAATTTGGAATCAGCGGTTATCCCCAAAATAAGTCTCAATCATAGTGTTAGGTCTGACCTTATTAACCCCATTTGTGAAAAACCCATTCAAATTCGTTCCATGTGTCAATTATTTGCAGATCATGAGTGAAATTCCCCACATCAACTAATTCATACACTTCTGACAAACCTGAGATATTTTAATTAACTTTTAAATCCATAGTTAACTTCAGTATTCGACAGTAATTCCAGCATTTAAATCGCATCTCCCCGCCTCCATTTTTGTCCCATTGTTGGAATCCCAGCTTCATCTTCAGCAACCATGGCATTGCTAGTGTTTCATTTGCTCCATGTGCCGTCACTCACGTTTTGACATGCGCCTATTGTTTGAAGTGTACCCGAAGTCTACCGGAGCAAAATGCCAGGGGATAATTTGGTAGCCATCTCAGTGGCCGATACCACTGAATTTATCACTAAAAGAGAAAGAAACGCAGGCAAAGTGCAATAGCAGTTACATTGCAGCACGTGACTATGAGTGCAGCTATCTTCGTCTCCAAGATACGGAGAAAACAAGTCAATTTTCCATGTTCCCTCCGGGAATGATGCGCATCCGTGAGTTAACACATTCATAATGGAGATGGTTGCGAAAATTTTAAAAATAGACCTCTCAGAACATACTTTTAGGACATTCTGAACCTATTTTAAAAAAATTTTTAAAGAGAAATTTTCACTTTTATATAGAAAAAGAATTACATACATTCATTTTGATGAAATTCGCAATAAACTGCTTTATTTTAAAATTATTTTTTTTCCTTGAAAAGTAGGGGGGATGTTTGTACAGGCCACTGTACAGAAGGATATGATAACTGTACCAGTGGTGTTGCTGATCTCCCCTTCAGCACATGGTAAGCAGTCAAAGCAGCAGATGGGTTTTCCTTTCTGTTCAGCCTTCCGAGTGCCTGGTGGACAGGGCAGGCTGCAGATGGACACAGGAACCTGTATAAAGCCAGTGCAAGAAGCAGAACGTCACTAAGCCAGCATGGAGCATTTCTTTTTATATGAGAATTATACACACCGCACTCTTCTCACACCTTCAAACTGAAGTTTTGACTATTCACATGCTGAGTGTTACATGCAATAAAAATATTGCATTCTTAATGCAGTAAAAATGGATCCTCTAACATCTTTTGTAAAGCTTTTCACAATATCAGTGTGTACTGGTGACACTTTATGATCAGGCTATTTGTCTGATGCTCATTTAGTTATTTCTGGACATTGTTTGTACAGCTTGTACTGATGTTGAGTTGAGAGGTTGTGCTGCTAGTTTTGAAAGTTCTGTGTGATTAATTTGGACATAATTGTTTTTATTTGACTGAATTTTTGCTACTCAGTCAACGGAACTGTTGGCAGCACAGCAGATAGCTCTGACTCCTGGCACTGAAATGAAAGAGACTGCCTTCACATTAAGAAAAGCAGCTCAAGGGTGACACTCAAAACTTCCTCAGACAATGGCATGTTATGGGTGACATCAGGTAGGCTCGACCCTACGTTCTGTAGTGTTGTTCTGAGATAGATGGGGCAAAAATGTAAAGACTGTGTATGAATGACTTCAATTCAGAATGGAATTACAAATACACCAGTCCAAAATTTTTACTGAATGCTTCAATGGCTAAATTCATGTCATGCTGAATTCATGGATCACATTACCTCATAGTGCCCACCATTCCATACAATTCTTTTCACATCAACGTCAAACTTGTTGTGAGATTGGTCCACAGAATGAAGCATTCCTACTTTGACAAATTCCACCGTGTCTTCTTCTCCCACTTGCCAATTAATGATGTCATAAGAGGCCAGTGGTTCACCATTCTCATCAAAGTACGTAGCCTCTCCCACTGGTGTGGTGAAGTTGACATTATGAAGGTAGTGGATAATCTTACGGGAAAAAGAGGATCAACATCTTAATAATATTGAACCTAATGCAGGGTGGTGAAAAATTAAAATGATGCCCTTTAAAGTGAAAGATTTGCTGAAAAATTATGCCTGCAGACTGTGAAATTTAAACAAAAAGCTGAGCAATGCTATAATTGAACAGTAAATGCTGAAATCCTAAATTAAGAAAGGAATTGGTGATCACTATTTACAAATTACATCACAGTCGATGTTCAGCGCAAAATTAAAAAAAAAAAAAAAAAAAAAAACATTGTCCATCTTTACTTTGCAAAACTGTCCCGGAATATCCAAAGGGATTAGGTTTTATTGTCAGATGCAACCTAACTGAGCTATTTGGTAATAAACGCCAGACCCAAATCCCAACTTTGAAGGATGGTGGTGGATCTTTGATGTTATGGGGCTGTTTATCTTCCAAAGGTCCTGGACAACTTGTTAGGATTCATAGCATCATTTACTCCATCAAGCACCAGCAGCTATCGTTTCAAAACTGACTGCCTCTGTTAGAAATCCTTAACTGGGCCATGAATGTAATTTGCCAATAAGACAGTGATCAAAGCTTTCATTGAAATCAGTGTGAAAATGTTCCACCTCTCACAAAGTTAAGGTTTGCCATGGCCACCTGAGTTGCCTAACCTAACCCCAATAGAAATTCTGTGGGAAGAACTGAAGAAGAGAGTCTTTAATGGTGGAGCAAGAACTTTGAAGGATCTAGTGAGATTTTGGATGAAGGAGCAGTTTGTGACCCCTTGCCACATCTTGTGCAATATCATTACACACTTCTGAGGAAGACTCAGCGTCTTTGCAAAGGCTGGCTGCAAAAGTATAAAATTAAGGAGATCCGATAATTGTTTTTGAGAAAAAAAAGTATTCGATTGTATTTTTCCTTCGATCATTGTATTTGAATTAAAGGCAATATTTTTGTTAATATTTCAAAGAAAATATTGGGAGGACAAACAACACATGCAATAATTCTTAGCCACTTTTGTTCATGTTTACCATGGGTGTTGATATTAGTGGAGGACACTGTTTATATTAATAGATAACCAAAAACAGACGTGTTTATACCATAAGTAATGCAATGCTACAGTGCTGTGAAGAAGTATTTGCCCCTTTCCCAATTTTTTTTCTATTTTTGCTGGTCGTATTTAAATGCTTCAGACTATCCAACTCATTTTAATATAAGACATACTACTTTTAAATGACCAGTTCATTGATTTAAGGTATGAGTTTCGAGACCTATATCACCCATCTAAAAATATAATTGTCACCCTAAACCTAAAAACCACACTTAGCGGCAACAACTGCAATCACATTTGCAATAGCTGGTTATAAGTCTTATAAATCACTGTGAAGGAATTTTGACCCCCTCTTCTTTGCAGAATTGTTTTAATGCAGTCACATCAGAGAATTTTAGAGCATGAACTGCCTATCCAATGTCATGTCACAGTATCTCAGTGAAATTCAAGTCAGGACTTTGACAAGGCCAATCCAATGCCTTCATTTTATTTATTTTGAGTCATTTGGAGGTGGACTTGCTGATGTGCTTTGGATCAAATGTCTAGCTGCATAACTGAACTGTGCTTGAGATTCAGGTCACAAACTGATACCTGGACATTATTCTCAGGATTTTCCGGTCGAGAGCAGAATACATGGTTCCATCAATAATGGCAAGTCGCCAAGGGGTATGTTTCCTCAACAACCACAGAAGTTACGTTTGAACTAACATGATACAATGCATTGTGAAATTGAATGACATCTGAGGTGTGACAGTTTCCCAAAGCAGTCATACCTTGTTTGTACCACAGTATTTTGAACCACATTGGTTTGAACCACTGCCGTTCGAGCTTCCACTGTTTCTAGACGTGTGCCGGTCGAGTTCCACAGCCAAAAAAAAAAAAAAAAAAAAACCTTGCACCACTATGCCTAAACATGACAGCTGGGACTGATATTACATTATTAATTCATTATTTTGGCTATTTATATTGTGATCATATCAACAACAGCAGTATGAACGAAATTACCCATTTAAATTATACAGAATTGTTGGCAACAGTTCTTGTGGATAATAGAACACCATTAGCTATTTCAGTGCATTTAATGATATAAGCTATACCTGTTAATACATATTCTTAATTTTTAATTATTTTGTATTATTATTAGTATTTTGCCATTATGGCTATTAACACATATTACTACCTAGCCCAAAACCAAATAATGAACTAATACATATGTGGTGCAGTGGACTATATGAGTGGATAAAAGGCTTTGCAAGGTCTTAGAAGACATATTCCTGCATATTTGCTGACATTAAAATTTCAAGTGTTAGTGCAATATTAATATTTTTTGTTTAAATGGCAACGTATGTGGTCAGTGATTAACAAGCAATTAAATCTCAATGCTGTCTATGTTGTCTCCTTTGACATGTTTGTAATTATGACCAACTTGAGAACAACCATCTTTTACTTAGGCCTAGAAATACACAAATACAAGTAAGAGAATATTGGTAAAAAAAAAAAAAAAAAAAAAAAAAAGGTAAATGGACTGCATTTATATAGCGCTTTCTAGTCACATGACATGACCCCAAAGCGCTTTACAATCATGCCTCTCATTCACCCTGATGGCAGAGGCTACCATGCAAGACGCCAACCTGCACATCAGGAGCAGTGTGGGGTTCAGTCTTGCTCAAGGACACTTCGACACATTCTCTGGAGGAACCAGGGATCGAACTAGGGACCTTCTGATTCCTAGACCACCCGCTCTACCTCCTGAGCCATGCTGCCCTGCGAAAAGTTGTCCTTATATAAATCTTCCAAATTCAAAAAATTGATATAATAATTCAAAGAAAAAAAAGTGGGAAATCATAGAAAAAATAATTACTTCTGCAGGCCATGAATGAAGATGCACTGCAGAAGCTGTTAGAGGGAAATGCAAGCCTTCCAGCTATCCGTGTCTTCCACCTCCTGCCCACTTCCTCTAGGCCCAGTTACATTTGGCCCCTGGCAATTACATCCTACACTGGGCTTCTCAACATCGAGCACCCCCACAGTCAACACTCGCCAACCCTTCATCGCCCCCCCCAACATTGGACCCCCTCTGGCATGACCATCAGTTCTGGGGCCCCAGAATCCCCCACGTGGGAGCTCATCCAATTTTGCCCATCCTGTTGCCTGCACAGCGTGGCCATCACAGATAATGTTCCAGCTACTTGAAGGTGAAGAGATCCTTGTAAAGGATGCTGAAGATGACCGTGCATCCAGTAGGCCAATAAGAATGAAAATATGTTTGGCCACTGACTCCTCCTCCCTCTGTCTTTTTAGCCACATTTTTTTTTCCCTCACTAGGCCTGTTATTTTCATTAAAATTTTAATATTATGTTTAGCCATTAATTTCGTGCTATCTTCCCGTTTTTACATTTTTATTTATAATTAAAATTCCATTATTCTGTATATGAAGACCACAATGGAAAAATCAGTCACATTTTCACGTTGTGGAGAAATGATGAATTCAAAATTCAAACCGATCTTAGAAACAAAGCACTGAAAAAATATGCAAAAAATATAAAATATATTAAATATTATAATAATTTATTACAATAATATATAATATATAAAATATACAAAAATGCAAAATTTGGACTCATTTTTCCTTTAAGGACATCATATGAATAGATAAAATTATTTCTACTGGGCACAGTCACAACTAAGTGGGTAAAGGAAATCTGCATTAAAAATACAAGGGCTTTTATATTACAGATAACAGCAGGAACACATCTTGCCTATTAAAAGCTACAGAAAGTTGTCAAATTGAAACAATTACTTGGTATTCTCCATTTTTGATACACACCTATTTCAATACTGTGAAAACGTCATTCCTCTAAAGAAAATCTTGTTCCCTTGAGAAGGCTGTAGAGCCCACTAGAACAGTCGTTCTGCAACTCAGTCCTGGGGAACCACTGTGTATGCTGGTTTTCATTGAGACCACGATTGAAGAGCCTCAAGTTAGTCATATTAACCCTGCATTAACAATCTGTCCCTGCGGAGGTGGGCAGAGAAAATTTTTTACTTTTCGGCAACTACTGGTCGAATATGGCCAATTATGGGGTTTCAAAAAGCTGTGAATTTGTCTTCATTGGTTGCATTTATGTTTAGAGCAGTTATTTATCCTCTTAAGCTGCAATTCGACAGATATTTACGCCTACCATGAAGAACAAATATTGTGTTTACACATTGTTCCATCAAAAGAGGAAAAAAATAATTAATCAAAGTTAATAATCAAAAGGATCCTAACTAGCAAATTATTGTCCCACCTGATTTGTGAGAACTCTAAACACCTGTGTTCAGCAACCTAATTTGGAGCTTTCTGATTTACTCAACTGTCTCATTTGATCTTTCTAAAAATGTTATTTCCTGGAATTGCTTGGAATATTGAACAATATGTTCCAAGGTCTTTTATTATTCATGGTACACATGGATACTTCACTCAAAATGTGGCTACAATGGTAAATAACTGCTTTAAACATTAAATGCTCCAAATTAAGACAAATAATTAAAATCCTACGAGTACAACTGTGGTTGGAACAAAAATCAGCATACAAAGGAGTTCCCCAGGACTGGGTTTGGGAACCACCAGAAAGAAATTTGATGTAAAAGCGTCAAATTTATGGGAAACTAATCTGAAATTGGGCAGAAAACTCTGGAGATAGTGAAGGTTTTCAAAATACTATATTTCACATTGTTGACAATGTGCTGCATGGAAGCAAAATTCAAATATTAAATGATGAAATTTGACACAGTAAGCAACTTAACATTACAGAATATTGCCATTTATTTTGAAGAAGGTTGAACTTTTTTCTGGAAAGAAATTACAATGGAAGTGAACGGTGGCATTAACCTCTTAAACCCGAGGTGGTCGTTAATACATACAGCATGTTTCCTAATCGCAATATCGTCATGCGGCTTATCCACTTTACGCAAAGAACCTAGCCAAAAAGCTCATGTTGACCATTTTTTCCTCAACCAAAAACAATTCAAGCATCAAGCAAGTAAATAAGCATGTAGCAAAACATAGGATAAAATCATATCAGCGCTGAAACGCTAGCATTTGTACTGAATTTGTGCTACGCATACAAATAATACTTCAAGTGAAATAGGAAGGTCCACAGAATCCAACGATATAAGCCTTGTCATTTTAAACTGACACCACACTCAAAGAACAGCAGAAATACAGTTTACAGCCTACAGAGATGAGCAAAAAAAATTTCTTACCTTTGATACTTTGAAATAAAAAAGACTGTTTGAGGTTAAATCTGTACTTGCTATTGTTAGTCCAATATGTCCGTGTTATAATGAAACTAGATCTTCCAGTCTCCAAGCATGTTTTTTTTCCGGGTCATTGCTTCAAAGATCTCAGCTCCTCATCATTCAGCTTGCTTGCAATGTATTTTCCTCTCTATGATGGGCTTGTGGTGCCGTCAGTCAGACTTTTCTGGTAGCCATTTGCTTCTATGGCTTCTGATGTTTCCAACGAGCTCTAAACCACCTTAATCGCACAAACCTAGTCTGAGCTAGAGCCTTGCGTTCCCAGTGCTTCAAACTGAGTCCATGGACCATTCGCATGTACTTGTATAGCGCGACAATATAAACGCTTAACTGGTTTGTTTGTAGTATTTTCCATAAAATTCTCCTCAAAATGTTCAACAGTCGTTTTCAAAGTCATTTTCAAACA
Organism: Gymnothorax javanicus; assembly: GCA_029692085.1. Classification (NCBI taxonomy): domain Eukaryota; kingdom Metazoa; phylum Chordata; class Actinopteri; order Anguilliformes; family Muraenidae; genus Gymnothorax; species Gymnothorax javanicus. The sequence continues at coordinate 43,018,329 of CM056195.1, forward strand.
GAATCTTTGCGCCATTCCGCATGAATACTGAAAGTACAACAGTACTTCTTTCTTGACTCATTCTTTATATAGGCAATTTGACTGCGGGCTGTGGAACAGTTGATGTAGCTTAATGGTTAGGGTGAAGCGCTGCATCCTAGACCACCAAGGTTTAAATCTGGGTCTTGGCATGCATGCACTAAAGCAATCACAGCATTTTTCTTGTATAAATAATTGCTGGGATTTTTTGTTCTTTTTACTTTTTTACCATCTTTTTTACATTACCTTTGTATTTATAATTTTATTTATTTTCTTTTTTTAAAAAATATCTGCTCCAGTGGAGTCAAACTTCATTTTCTTTGCATGTATTAATCATTTTTATGACAAATAAAAGTAAAAATTTGTTTGGAGCAAAAACGATGTTTTGTTTATGTGGTGCTCCATCTTCATTTATGCTGACTCAGCGACATACAGTGCCGTGAAAAAGTATTTGCCCCCTTCCTGATTTCTTCTTTTTTTTGCATATTTGTCACGCTTAAATGTTTCAGATCATCAAACAAATTTTAATATTAGACAAAGACAACCCGAGTAAATACAAAATGCAGTTTTTAAATGATGAGTTCATTTATTAAGGGAAAAAAGCTATCCAAACCAACCTGGCCCTATGTGAAAAAGTAATTGCCCCCTAAATCCTAATAACTGGTTGGGCCATTTATGATACCAAGATTATTCAAATTGACCAATTTGTTGCAGAGATATAATCACTTCATTTTGGGCATGTCATTTTCAAGCCAGAGGCTCAGAGCTAAAGGGGTTAAGGATGATGGGAATAGTTCTTACCGTATCAATGAGTTTTTGACTTTTAAAGCAATACACGACAGTTTATTAAACTTTTGATTAAACAGCACCCCTACAGTTCCCGGGTAGTTGCACTGTCGTAAATACCCCTCAGACACTTGACGCGCACCCTCCACTACTTCTCAGATCCGTGCACATCTTTGCACATAACAATGATGTCATCCGACAAGGTAAAGTGATTTTGCATGACTTTTCAGGAATATTACTTATCACACGCAGTTGTATTCATTTTGTCACGTGAGATGAAGAGTAACAAAATATCAAAAAGAACGACAATGCATTATTTTAGCTGAAATGCCGTTCGGTAACATTACTGCTAGCCTAGTATTTTTGAGAGCAGCACTGCAACGGGACTCTCTGAAACACACGATTTCACCACAGAGAAAGTGGTTGGTTTTAGGTGCGAGCTCATATAGTCCGTGGTTAGCCTGGTCTATGCAGTCTATACTGGCCAAAACCCAGCCAAGTCAAATTTCTTACCTAAACCCAACCAAAACACTGTTTCAACCAGGCGGAATTCTGATGGTCGGCTCTGATGTAACACCGGCTAGTAAAGTTAGCCTTGTACTTACAAATCAAGACGGAAGAAGCATAGCTCTGCGTCTGTCTTCTGTCCCAATCGATCCTGAACCTCTCACCAGCGACCAAAACACTTTCCGATGTTCACTCTAGTTTTATCTCTTGCTCGATCGGATTCTCTTTTTCGTTTCTTGGCCTCTTCAGAACGCGTCCGCTTCGGTTTCGTTGGCTCCGCCATGATCCCCGAAGCGCATTTGATGCTTAAACTAAACTTCCTTGTTTAAACGCACTGCGCCGTAAAGTGGAACGTACGCGCATGCGCATTTGTATGAGAGGCCGTTTGAGAGAGAATTCATACTTGCTTTCACACGTACTATCATACTGTCACACAAACACCATCATTCTCTCATACACACACCATCATTCTCTCACGCACATGCTATTATACTCTCACACACACCATCATTCTCACACACACACACACACCATCATTCTGTCACACGCACACCATCATTCTCCCTCACACACACCATCATTCTCTCACACACACACCATCAATCTCTCACACACACACCATCATTCTCTCATGCACACACTATCATTGTCTCACACACACTATCATTCTCTCACACGCACACCATCATTCTCTCACGCACATACCATCATTCTCTCACCCACACACTATCATTCTCTCACGCACACACTATCATTGTCTCACACACATGCTATCATTCTCTCACACGCACACCATCATTTTCTCTCTCACACACCATCATTCTCTCACGTGCATACCATCATTCTCTCACACACACACCATTATACTCTCACACAAACTTAAACTTGTTCAAGTGACAAAATGACAGTGAATGTAAAACAGAATGATAGTGTATGTGAATGAGAATAGGTGATTGTGTGAGAGAGTTTGATTGAATCGGAAGTTAGTTTGATGGAAACGGATGTAGCATTAAATTCTCAGTTCCTGATTGGTTATAATTGAAATCTTTGAAAATTAAGTCAGAAGCGGGATTTCACGGACAGATCCTACCCTCCCGTTCGACAAGGAAGCATGGTGAAAAAACTGCATGCTCGTCGCGGGAGCAGCACGTCTTTCCAAATCCATTTGAAACGTGAAGTGTTGCTCGTTATTGATCCCAATTCCGTCCGGAAAGTGGAGTACTATAGCACCAAAGTGAAGTATATCACACTATAAAATTGAAGTATAGCTCGTTATTCTTTCCAATTGCATTCGAAAAGAAGAGTATAGCACCAGAAGAGAAGTATACCTGATTGCACCAAAAGCGAAGTGTCGCTCGTCATCATCCTAATTATTCAAAAAGTGAAATATAGCGCCAGAAGAGAAGTACAGAACATCATTCACTGCAATTCCATTCCAAAAGTGAAGTATAGTTTTAATATTGCTACTAAATGGACTGGGGGGAAAACGGGTCTTATGTTTCAATTACTTGCGAAGGCAATATCCATTTCATGGTTTAAATAATCTATGTAATTGCGTCGCGACAAAACATCAGCATGACACGTAGGCTCATAGCCTACTAGCTATAAGGAACGCAAATTGCACGAAGCTGGCTTACTCCATGACTTCGCTTTTTATGGATCTAAAGCCCCGTTATGTAGCCGAGTAAATAATAAAATTTAAATGGTTTGAGCGAATGTATTAGGCTACACTTATATTATAATATAGTAAAAGGAAAATTGAAACGAGGTTCCGTAAATTTATAAGTGCTGGAATCTCACAGCACTTCTATCAATGGTTTGGTTTAGCAATAGAAAATACGCGAAACGGGGCTTTCAGGCTCTGCAAGCGTATAGCTTACGAGTAGTTACAGACTATGGTAAAGCTATAGCATTATATACCGGCTGCTATCACCCAGCAGAAACAAGGGATAGATGGTTCCAGATTAATCGATATCAGTTAGTTAATTAATTACAAAGCCTCTAAATAATTAGATTTTTTTTTTTTTTATCGTGTCCCACCACTGTCCCGTCAGGTTCTCGGTTTCTATTACGGTCCAGCACATGCACCGGCCAATTAAGACCTGGAGCGCTGCTATTGCATCAGTCAACTGGAACCATCTGTTCCTTGTTTCTGCTGGGTGATAGCAGCCGGTATATAATGCTATGGCTTTACCATAGTCTGTAACTACTCTTAAGATATACGCTTGCAGAGCCTTAAAGCCCCGTTTCGCGTATTTTCACTTTTGGAATGGAATTGCAATGAATGATGTTCTGTGCTTCTCTTCTGGCGCTATATTTCACTTTTTTTGAATAATTAGGATGATAGACGAGCGACACTTCGCTTTTGGTGCAATCAGGTATACTTCTCTTCTGGTGCTATACTCTGCTTTTGGAATGCAATTGGAAAGAATAACGAGCTATACTTAAATTTTATAGTGTGATATACTTCACTTTGGTGCTATAGTACTCCACTTTCCGGACGGAATTGGGATGAAAAACCAGCAACACTTCCCGTCTCAAATGGATTTGGAAAGACGTGCTGCTCCCGCGACGAGCATGCAGTTTTTTCACCATGCTTCCTTGTCGAACGGGAGGGTGGGATATGTTCGTGAAATCCCGCTCCTGACTAAATTTTCAAAGATTTCAATTATAACCAATCAGGAACTGAGAATTTAATGCTATATCCGTTTCCATCAAACTAACTTCCGTTTCAATCAAACTCTCTCACACAATCACCTATTCTCATTCACATACACTATCATTCTGTTTTACATTCACTGTCATTTTGTCACTTGAACAAGTTTAAGTTTGTGTGAGAGTATAATGGTGTGTGTTTGAGAGAATGATGGTATGCGCGTGAGAGAATGATGGTGTGTGCGTGAGAGAATGATGGTATGTGCGTGAGAGAATGATGGTGTGTGCGTGAGAGAATGATGGTGTGCGTGTGAGAGAATGATGGTGTGTGCGTGAGAGAATGATGGTGTGTGCGTGAGAGAATGATGGTGTGTGCGTGAGAGAATGATGGTATGTGCGTGAGAGAATGATGGTGTGTGCGTGAGAGAATGATGGTATGTGCGTGAGAGAATGATGGTGTGCGTGAGAGAATGATGGTGTGCGTGTGAGAGAATGATAGTGCGTGTGAGACAATGATAGTGTGCGCGTGAGAGAATGGTGTGTGTGTGAGAGATTGATGGTGTGTGCGTGAGAGAATGATAGTGTGTGCGTGAGAGAATGATGGTGTGTGTGAGGGAGAATGATGGTGTGTGTGTGAGAGAGATTGATGGTGTGTGCGTGAGAGAATGATGGTGTGTGTGTGAGACAATGATGGTGTGTGTGTACGTGAGAATGGTGGTGTGTGTGAGAGTATAATAGCATGTCCGTGAGAGAATGATGGTGTGTGTATGAGAGAATGATGGTGTTTGTGTGACAGTATGATAGTACATGTGAAAGCAAGTATGAATTCTGTCTCAAACGGCCTCTCATACATTTGGCCTAGTGGTCCGGGACGGACCACAACCACTTCAGGCACTCATAGTAAAAGAACTGCTGACATTGTAGAAATGGTCGAACGATCATTTGCAATATTTTTAGTCAATGTAACAGTAAAATAATTATAAGGCATTTTTGTTAAGGTGCAAAAGTTGTCATGAATTGCTTTAATAGAAGCCATTTTAAATAGTATAAGTGATTTAATTATAACTGCACATCTATATAAATTAATTGTTTGACATGAATTTGTATTTTTGACAGGTGAGCAATTTGAAAACATTATGCCTTCCACATATTCCTATTCATCAGATATTAGTGATTATTATTATTTCTCAAGCAATATTGGATGCTGATACTCCATTAGTTTCTTTGCTTTTCCTTACCTGCCACGGCTGGAGGTTATTAACATCTGGACACCCCCCATTTTCAAAGGGACCATCTCCTGGTTGGCAGGACAACATATTGTGAATGGCATGTGCAATGGCATATACTGCCTTGTACACACTGTAAGTGATTCTTGGTTCAGAGGTATCAGTATAACGGTTCTCAACATTATCCAAGCTCTCAGACCCTGTGCACTGGGGCCTAACTGATGCAGTGGGAGACTCATTCCTGAAAGAGCACCCAAATGTCATCTCCCAGAATTCCCAAACAAATGGGTCAGAGGGCATATCTGTTGGCTGGAATCTGGTGAGAAAAGACCTGAGACCCTCAATGTTTCCTGTGCGAAAGGCAACACCTAAAGTGCCTCTCACAGAGGGCAGAATCTGTGGAGAAGAGATCATGTTTTCAGTAGCCCAGGATTCTGATGCAATCCACTGCTTGTTAGTGATGTTTTGTCTTGCAACCTCCATCATGAGGACCTGCATCTCTTTAAAACTGGCAAAGGCGACGATGACTTTGGCAGAAGAATGCCTGACTGTCTCTACAATGCGCAGGATAGCTGTCTCCAAGTTGACCTGAGGGATGACCTCAGTAAAAGCCACACAGACTTCAGAGTCCTGCAGCTCCTCCAGCAAGAGCTGGATCCCAGACTTTCCATAGTCACCGTCATTCATTATCACACCCACCCAGGTCCAGCCAAAGAGGCGCAGCATGTGTGCCATGGCTCGGGCCTGAAAAGCATCACTGGGCACAGTGCGGAAGAAGGTGGGGTATTTTTGGTGATCTCCAAGGCACGCACACGTGGCTGAGCAGCTCAACTGGGGAGTACACAGATCACATGATAGCCTGGCAGTTTAATTGTGACTTTGATACATGCACTTGTCCTCTGGTACACTGCCAGAAACACCCTGATAAGGCATACTTAAGTGCGTCCATTCTCTTACCATATTTGGCCAGGGGAAGAATAGGAGACATATAATGCCCTCCACTGATATTGGCACTCTTAATAATTATAAACAGAAATGTTTATGAATGTATGTCTTACCTGTTCATTTTCTAGATATCGATGGTTCAAAATATTAAGGAAATTATAACCATTAAATGAAATAAAATGATTGAAAGAAAAAATTATTGTCATAAAACAAATATTTTTCACAAAAACATTCATGCCACAATTATTGGATACCCTTTATTTTATACTTTTTTCAGCCTCCCTTTGCTAAGATCATAGCTCTGAGTATTTTCCTATAGTGTGAAATGAGGTTGGAGAAAACATGTCAGGGGATGGGTTCGGAGGCCCAGACGCGACAGAGCAGTAGAGGGTCTAAAAGCTTCCTACGAAAAATGAGTGACCACGAATAGGGTAAAGGAACACAGAGAGGGAACGTAACTCCTCGGCAATTGTGCCAACAGAAAACAACCCAGATAAAGCGGGCAAAAAAAACCTTCTATATATCGAACCAACAGAGTAACGAAAAGAACAGAAACTTAGCCTCCAGCTCCCAGCAAGGGAACGTTCTAACTGTGGCTAGAATGAAGGGTATAAATTCAATTGACTGCCTTATAGAAACAGAAGCACCTCTGCTCCAACTGCATGGAGCCCTAAAAGAGATGAGACCACTCACTTCGCCCTGCAATCGCCTGGAGCAAAAGGCATTGCCGGGGCAGCGAGGAAACTTGGACTACAAAAGCAAACAAAGATAGGAAAAAGACTTTACTAGATCCTAACCTTCCTAAGCTAAGAAGGTTCCTGACTTAGTTTCATAGAAAAGCGAATCCAGTCTTCCACCTGACACTAACAGCTTCGTTGATCTCATCCAGAGTGACACGAAAGCGTAGAGTACTGCTGAAGCAACTCTTAAATACTGCAACAGCAGCTGAACACAATTAAGCCAATAATCCAGTAATTCAGAGCTCTGACGTGAGATTCCCTCCAGAAATGGAAAAAAGGTGATGACCAAATAGAGCAGTCTGCAACCATGACAGCATGGGAAGAAATCTGGGGCCATTCCTCCATCCAGAATCCCTCTAAATGCTTCCTGGGTCCACTTTCATGGTCTTTTCTTTTGCTAGTCCCACTGATCCTCGATTGGGTTTTGGTCATTGGACAGGGATGGCCATGACAAACCCAAGCTTCTGTGGTCAGTGAACCATTTTTAGCTTGTTATTGTATCTCCCCGACGATGATAGTCGGGAGATACTATGGTTTAGTTCCGGGACCGCCGCCACCGCGCCTGCAGAGATTTTCTGTTCCGGGCTCTGGAAGCCACAATTATTACACAGATTTTTTTCAAATTTTACACAGGTGAAGATATTTATTTCACAATACTCAAGACCGATTTTCGGCAATTTGGGACATCCAATATGACTGCTGGCAGCCATTTTGTCCGAAATTTCTGGATCGGTGAGATACACGACTTGGTCCCTGTAGCGACCGAGTTATCTAGTTATTATTGTGGTGTGGCACAAAGTTTTCCATGGCTCTGAAACATAGTGCTGCTATTTCTGCACCATTGACACTGTTGCTTGTTGTGTTTTATCAAATAGATTTAAACCTCGCGGCACACAGTACGTGTTGTGATTTTAAAAAAATTAAACAAACAGTTAAAACCGGTAACACCTAAGCTTGCTAAAAATTTCACTGTTGCGTTAAGTAATTTCTTTGGCAGTGATTATTTTTATACCAGTCGTAATCTGACTCCAATTTGCTATTCTTACGAACTTCCATATGTGCATGCGCGATGTAGGAAATCTGGACTTGGACCCATGGACTGTTTTATACAGTCTATGCTTATACCACTGTATTAGCTATTATGTATCAGCTGACGTTAGCTTGCGGGACGGCTATAACATTTCCAATGATATTTGCTAGCTAGTTGCTTAACTTAGCTAGCGGGTTAGGTAGTTATGAGAGCGTAATTTTAGGTTCAACGTTTGCTCGCTTTTATTTGGGGAGCTGTCAGGTCATCACTTTTGATAATCAGTAGTCGGTAGTGATTAATGTCGTGTAGAAGAGCTGATTAGCTATACCAAGTCTGTCCTTGCAAGAAATTTTAAAGTTCAAGTTGGCTCATGAGCGAGATGGCAAGCTGGCTAAGTAAGCTAGCTAATAACTTATGCTATCTATCTTGAGTAGGGGACAACCTGACTGTAACTTAAAGTTAGTCGGCTAGCCGGTCTAGTAACGTTAATCATAAGGCATTCAGTGAGGTGGGCTGTTTTCAAGCTTGCCAGCAAGCATTTTTAGCGGACGGCATCACACATGGCCTCCACAACTTGATTTAGCCTAATCTTCCTAACAATTGCATTTATGGACTTGGTCTGGCTTTTGTCTTGTTAGTAGGCCGAAATGCCGGATTTTTGCATTTAATTTGGGTTTTTGGTTGTTGACCTTAGCCTTATTTAGGCAGTAGGCAGTTTTTGCTGAATTTTTTTTCTCGTTTACAGTCTACAGAATAAAGCGGAAAAGAAAGGCTACAATCTGTACTCACAGAACCAAACATGGCCTTTATTTTATTTTGAATTTTTACATTTATTTTAAGTTTGTGAACTCTGGATTGTCATGTAATTCTAATTCATTGGCTGCAGCCCTGCATTACAGAGAACACGTTGAGAAGAAAATCAAGACACAGTAGGTATTTTTTTTTGTTTGTTTTTAGCAGTCATATCTCCGTGGTTAGGCTCACAAGATGCAAAATGATAAAATTTATTAACAATTCTAAGTTCCAAGTGCTCTGATTCCCTAAATTGCGCAAAGGGACTCAGGTTTAATTCTGACTTCATCACTGCAGTGAAATAAGTGTAAAATTTGATTTTGAAACAGTAGTTGTTGTTTGTAAGCCTTTCAGATGCTTTTCCATGGTTGAATCAATTAATTTAAGCAAACGTACAACCAGAACATTTTATGGAAAAGGTGGGGAATTGTTCGCTAAGTCAAAACGCCACTATATCACCACCCGCAGGCAGAATAAAATGTAGAAATAGGCATAACAAGATAATAACCCAATTTTTTACTTATATGCAAAGATTAGCCCCCATGCTATTCCTAATTTCTTCCTCAGTCACTTCATCCTGGCACCAGACCTGCCTTAAAGTGCATTATATCTCCAAACTCAATCCTGTTTAGGTTTCCTAATTACCAACTAAGTGTTAATTTGTTCAGTTGCGAGGATCAATCCATGTCCATTTCCCCTCAGGTTGCTTTATAGTTCATTGCTATAATTATCTAGCATTTTCCTATCCACATTTATGGTGACATTAAACTTCAATGTCTTACAAAGCTTCTGAATTCCTGCTGCTCACAAAAACGGTATACAGTATATACGGGGGTACGGGGGTACAGGGGCGTAATTTACGGGGGGGGGGACATGTCCCCTACACTTTCTGAAAAGGCAGCATTGGACCCCCCCCCCCCACTTTTTAGTCCAAAAACTAATGTTAAAAAAAAAAAAAAAAAACACTGCACGCAGTAAGACCTTGAGGAAATAATACCCGCTCAAGCTGCCAGTGGCCAATCCTTTTCAACGTTCCCTCCCTTCTTCTCTCCAAGTCCCACCTTTCATTCAAACAGTCAATAGGCTTAGGCAGCATCTAAGAAAAAACGCAAGCGAAATGAGATGTCTAAACCCTTTAATCACCAAAGATGGATTACATAAGATTTTATATGAAGAAAAAACTGTGGGAATCACATTAAACCCAATTTACGAATGTATATTTTGCGGGGAACTGCTTGTTTTCCTCTTATATAGCTAGCTACGTGGATAAACAGTATTAGGAACTTTCTTAAATGATGTAGTTGAGTTGGGCGATTAATTGTTAAAGTGAGCTACTTTTTTTTTTGGGGGGATTTTCACCTTTATTTGACAGTTGCAGAGTAGAGAGAGACAGGAAGGTTGGGGAGAAGAATGGGGAAGACATGCGGCAAATGACCTGAGCCGGAATCGAACCCAGGTCGCCGTGGTAAGGACACAGCCTTTATGGTGCGCACGCTTAGACTGATGAGCCACCGGGGCGCACCTAAAGTGAGCTACTTAGAAAAAAAATACCGATTAAATCAGTCAATATTGTTTCATCCCCGGTAATGATAATTCAGATCCAGTGAGGTGCCGTCGGAGGTCAGTTAGGGGAGGCAGAATCCTCACCGTTAAACAAACGAAAACTCACTATTACTTAGCTTGATTAGCAATCTGAGGATTGATTAACTAATTTAATAGACTAAACGGCAAAAATGGCGTGCCAATTTCATCCATGACATTCTTGCTCAGTGCATCGAGCTTAAAATGCTCACGAGAAAACAAATTTGTTCATATTTGCTTTCAGGAAGCTAACGCAATGCCATTAACAAGAATTAAAACCTTTCTTATGCGGCTTTCAATGTGTGGTCAATATGTTCATGACAATGTTTTCCCCCATAAATACGTACTTTTTTAATGCCATTCAAAGAAATAGGGAGTTTATTTCCAGTCTTCTTTCATAAACCCATAAGCAAAAGGTCAAAACGATACAAGGAATTACCGAGAGAGTTGAGTTTTTCTGTAATTAATTATTAAGATTTACATACTTGCAGTCTCGAATCAAAGCGTAAACATAAATGAATCTTTTTGTCACTCTCACTTCTTAATCATTACATGCAACATACAGCCTATAGGCTAATAAATTTTGGCCCCCAAATAATTAGGTAATTGTTTGGTAAAAAAAGAAAAAAAAAGTTAAAATTGATTGATTGTCAATCAGGCGTAGTACGTGGAAACAGGTTGACAAAATCTAGTGATAAAAAGAAGTCACTGCCTCCCCTGACCACACGTTCAGATCTGACCTGGGACTGTACAACAAAGTAGGATTTGACAATTCGGGGTAACTTGAGGTTTAATCTGGTTTTGAGGACCACTTAAGTGGTTCATTTCGTACCTGGGTAAATCAGCATGTTGACCTATGCCAGAGGTTCTCAAACTCTGTCCTGGTGCCCCACTGTGTATGCTGGTTTTTGTTCCAACCACATCTGCAATCGTAGGATTTTAACTATCTGTTTATTTGTCTTAATTTGCTGCATTCCATGTTAAGAGCAGTTATTTACCATCTTAACCCATGTTTTAATGGACTAATCCATTGTGCCATGAAGACCCTTGAACATATTGTGCTCATTTTCTATATTGCGAGGATTTTCAGGTGAAAACATTATTAAACAAATCAAATTAGACTGATAAAATCAGTAAGCTCCAAATTAGGTTGCTGACAGTGATTGTTTTGAGTTCTCTCAAAATAATTTGCCTGAACTTAATAAACGTGACACAAAACCAGTGCGACTCTATTGTTTTGCCAATAAATAATTGGTTTTCGCAACCATGTGTCAACAGCTTCACCAATGAGAAAACTATTGTTTGTTGATAAACCAATTGTTTACATGTTGGTTAAATTGTTTCCCTCAGCAGTTATTTGTACTAGTTTTTTAATATATCTCAACTTGGATATGGAATTTTTATTCTTCATGGCATGTATAGATTTGTCAAATGTGGCTGAAGAGGATAAAGAACTGCTCTAAACATAATGCACATAGTTAAGAAAAATCAACAGCTTTTTAAAATCCTAAGATTGCGATTATGGTTGGAAGTAAAACCCGCAGACACAGTGCGGCGCCAGGACCAAGTTTGAGAACCACTGATTGCTGAATGTTTAACCTGCACCGAAACTCGAATGTGTGATTCCCAAATGAGATAGGTAGGGAAGAAGTTTTGACAACCCTGATTGGCTGAAAACAAGTTAAAACCGACTTTGCAGGCAATGAACTTCTCAGGAGGACATACACACTGATAGGGGGAGGCCCTAGCTCTCTTATGATTGGTTGCTTTCAATGCGATCACGCCCACACAACCTGAAAAGGCTGAAAAAGCAGAATCCTCAGTGGATGACCACAGCTATTCGTAGGAGTTTGAGGGAAAAAAGAAATCTTTATAAGATGTACATAAAGGATAACAATGAGAACACTAAGGCTCAATCCTGTAAAATGCGGGCTGTGGTCAAAAAAGAGCTGAGGAATGCTAGAAGACTGTATGAAAGACAAATTGCAGAAGGGGCAAAAACTAACCCTAAGCGCTTCTTTCAGTACTGTAGCAGAAAAAGGAAAGTCAAAGAGGAGGTTAAGTGCATAAAGAATAAATATGAATCGCTGCTGTATGATAAAAGGATATTGCAGATACCTTAAACAGTTACTTTGTTGAGAATTTTACCTCAGAGCGGGTTTTTATTTGGCCAGAGGGCATGTCCAATGCTCAAGATTATTCAGCGGAAATTGAGGTTAGGGATAATGAAGTATTAGACAAGTTGCATAAACTAAAGGCAGAAAAGGCGGCCGGTCCTGATGGCTTATATCCTAGAGTGCTCAGGGAAGTTTGTGAGATCATCTTTAAACTGCTCTCAGCTATCTTCAGACGGTCTTTAGAAACTGGAGAAATGCCAAATGATTGGAAGCAGGGCAATATAATACCAATATATAAGAAGGGACCGTACCAAGCCAGGAAATTACAGGCCGGTCAGTTTAACTTGCATTGCATGCAAAATACTGGAATCTATCATAAAATACGAGCTGGAATTATTTCTTGAACGTAATAATATCTTGAGGGATAGGCAACATGGTTTCCGTAAGGGAAGGTCATGCCTGACAAACCCCCGGAAGTTTTTGAAGAGGCCGCTAAGACCTATGATTAGAGCAGGGCTTATGACATCATATACTTGGATTTTCAGAAAGCATTTGATACAGTACCGCATAAGAGACTAACTTTTAAAATGAGCTCCATTGGAGTTACATGAGGTATTCTGGAGCGGATTCAAAACTGGTTACAGGACAGAACACAAAGAGTGGTGGTCAGTGGAATCTCATCTGAGCTAGGTATGGTGGGGAGTGGCGTCCCTCAGGGATCAGTGTTGGGACCCCTGCTGTTCCTCATCTACATTAATGACCTTGATAGGAATATTGAGAGCAAATTGGTTAAATTTGCAGATGATACTGAATTGGGAGGTTTGGCAAATAGTTTAGAGTCCACTAAAGTGATTAAGGATGATTTGGATAGAATCCAGAATTTGGCAGAAACATGGCAAATGAAATTTAATGTAGCGAAATGTGAAGTTGTTCATGTAGGTAATAAAAACATTAGACAGGATTACTTCATGGGAGGTTTAAAACTGGAATGTGCTCCGCATGAAAAAGATCTGGGAGTGATTTTTGACCAAACCCTCACAGGTTCTAGCCATTGTGCCGTAGCAGTTAAAAAAGCCAATCAGATGCTGGGATACATTTCCAAAAGTATTGAGTACAAATCCAAGGAGGTCATACTTCTCTTGAACAACACATTCGTCAGACCACATCTGGAGTATTGTGTACAGTTTTGGGGTCCATACTTTAAGAAAGATATAGAGGCTCTAGAAAAAGTTCAGAGAAGAGCCACTAAGCTAATTCCAGGTATAAAAGATGAAAGCTATGAGAAGAGGCTGATGATCCTTAATATTTTTAGTCTTAAGAAAAGGAGACTTAGGGGTGATCTGATTGAGGTCTTTAAATATGTTAAAGGGATTATGTTGGATTCCTTCGGCCAAGTTTTGTTAGTAGAACACAAATGGGTCACAAATGGAAGTTGACCAAGGGTAAATTTAGCACTGATATTAGGAAATATTTTTTCACCCAAAGAGTAATTTCGATGTGGAATAGCTTGCCTGACCATATTGTTGAGGCAGAAACCTTGGGAATTTTCAAGAGCGGGCTTGACTTAACACTAGATTCCATTGAGTCTTTGAGTATCTGAAGTGATATATTCACAATAGGAAAAAAAAAAAAAAAAACTGGCGAGCCTAGTTGGCTGAATAGCCTGTTCTCGCCACTCATGGAATGTTATGTTATATTACAGTCGTGCATGTTATACTTCATGCAGACATGCAGTGCCAATTGATATGAAAATATGCCATATCTTCTCTTCCGTCTGTCTGTCCATCCGCACCAGTTTGTCCCACCGATTCCTCAAGAACCGCTCATCAGATTATTCTCAAATTGCAGTTATGCATGCTCTAGTTCATGCAGATTTGCGGACCCAATTTATATGAAAATATGCCATAATCTCTTCAGTGCTCAAGGGTCGGGGGTATTTGAGAGCTGTGCTCACTTTTTCACTTTTTCAGTCAATAAATAATTGTGATTATTGATCAAGCAATCTTAAACAGGGTCAGCTTGAAAACAGTTATGCGTTTAAGGGTCAGAGACTCAGCATATCATTTGAAAATCTTGTAATGCCAACATTGCCGCCATGGGGACGTTGGGCTTTAGGGAGTTAACCATAAGTGATACGTGACTAAATTAAACTGACCCGTGTATCACTTCATATTTATACCCAGGGGACAAAGGAGGTCATATGTGATCATTTAAATTTTTGACTTTATAATGTAGAACTTAGACAAGTAAAAAATAGATGGACATTTGCTTTATTTAGATTTTTCTTACTGGATTTTACGGTGGCCGACACCGGTCACAACAAATGCAAATGCCACAACATGAATGCAAAAGTTTACAACAAACACAAACGCCACAACACGAAAGCAAAAGTTCACAACACGAATGCAAACGCCACAACGCAAACGCAAAAGTTCACAACACGAAAGCAAAAGCCACAACGGAAGTGACTCTGGGACTTCTATTCCCGACGGACCAAGTCACCGATAGGAAGTTTGTTTTGGGAGTTTTCAATCCACCGTTCCAACATTGCCCATAATTTCTCGCGGCAGGAGTAGGATCCGGTTCGCTGTGCGCTTTGCTTAACAGTGCTGAATACTGCTTTGATGGGGTTTTCAAGGCAATATTGATGTGATAAAATGACAAAAGATTTGGCTGGACCACTTAGAGCTCACCACGCACTGTTAACAGACTGAGCTCTGGTTAATTGTGCTGATTAACTGGCTGAGACGACACTGGGTGAGCACTTTACAATGATAGTGATCAGCGGTGGCTCGTGAACTGGGAATAGGGGAAGCTGAAACGATCCCTTAAAATTAATGATTGGTCTTGACCCATTTTCAATCATTTATTTAAATTACCATCACAGAAACACGAAAACTCTCAACATTATCAGGTGTGGCCAGTTTTTATTTATAAAGCATACCGATTACGACTCCGGACTTCTCACGCTTTTCTTTACTCAGGGGTTGGAAGCAATGCATGTGTTTCATGATCGTTTAAATGAAGTAAGATCACTTGATTGGTCATTATGCAATTTCATTGCTTCCAACCTGTTTATGCACAAGGACTTCGATTCTGTGCGAGAATCTCTTACATACATGTTGATTGAATAATTGCTGACTACAGCAGAGAAACGTTAATATGCCACTTAACTCACACCGAATGCTTGGGAGTTGACAGGTATGCGTCATTGATGAAAATTGGCCACACCTGATCATGTTGAGAGTTTTCGGAGTTTCTGTAATGGTAATTTAAATGAATGATTGAAAACAGGTCATAACCTATTTGTCAACAGTGTCGTCTCAGGTAGTTAATCAGCACAGTTAACTTGAGCTCTGTTAACAGTGTGTGGTGAGCTATGAATGGTCCAGCCAAATGTTTTGTTGTTTTTTTTCACATCAATACTGCCTTGAAGACCCCATCAAAGTAGTTTTCAGCACTGTTAAGTGTGAGCAATTATCTGTAATGTTGGAACGGTGGATGAATCAATCAATCAAATCCTTTATTTAACCAGATAAAACCAGTTGAGACCAAAGTCTCTTATTCAATGGTGATCTGGCAGAATGCAGCAAGTCACACACTAGTATTACATAAACACAACACAGTTCAAGACAATATCTACAAAACAGTACAGTATAATACAAGAACAAGGGACAGAATAGAGACCACCATCTGACAGGTCAAAACTAAATAATAATAATAATAATAATAAGTTCTAAAAATGGCTCAATATAAAAACAGTGGAAAAATATATCTAAACAGTACAACAAGAGCAGCTAATGGGAAAGGCCTCAGAAATCTTTTGTCTGAAACTTGGTATTGAGATGGGAGCAGCAACTTTAAAATGAGTTTGAAGGTCATTCCATGACCAAGGGCCAAAGTAAAACAGACTCCTCTTACCAGCGCCAGATCGCACAGTAGGCACCTTGAATCGCAACCAGGCGTTGGATCTGAGGTTGTAAGAGTTCTGAATTAAAACAAATTTAGAGCAAATGTACTGGGGTAGTTTGCCTAAAATATCCTTGTATATTAAAACATACCAGTGGTGCAGCCTGTGCATAGCTAGTGAAGGCCAGCCGACTAAAGTGTACAGTGTACAGTGATGCGTCCTATAGGGTTGACTTAGAGATGTATCTCAGTGCAGAATGATAGAGCGGATCGAATTTAGCCAGGAAAGTGGGACACGCAAATCGGTAAACAGTATCGCCATAATCAAGTTGAGACAAAAATATATTATTTACTAGCCGTTTGCGAGAAAAAGGGGAAGAGCAAGATTTTAATCCATATAAGAAACCCAGTGTAAACTTGAGTTTCTTTGTCAACATGTCAATATGGTAATTAAAAGTTAAATTCTTGTCCAGCCATAATCCTAGATATTTGTATTTATCTACAAACTCAATTGGAGTTCCACCTAGGGTAGTAAGAGAAGGGGAAGAATCTACAGACCTATGTGGTGCAAACAGCATAGCTTTAGTTTTGCCTCCATTCAACAGAAGTTTAGAATCAATGAGCGCATGCTGTAGAGAGATAAAATCAGACTGAAGATGTGAGACAGCAGCCTTGAGAGAGGGAGCACTTGAGTAAAAAATGGTGTCATTGGCATACATATGATGCAATGAATATTTAATATGGTCACAAATGTTATTTATGTAAAGTAAAAAAAGCAATGGTCCCAAAATGAAGCCTTGTGGAACACCCTTATCTATCATCACAGGGTCGGAAACAGTATCACCAAGCTTAACACGTTGAGAGTGGTTGGATAAGTAACTCTGAAACCAGCTAATCGTACTATGGCCAAAACTGACCTTTGAAAGAATGTTAATTAATATGTGGTGATCTACTGTATCAAATGCCTTGGTTAAATCAATGAATAATGCAACACAAAATAATTTATTATCAACAGCTGCTTTGATATCATCTAGGACTTTAAAGCTAGCCGTAACTGTGCTGTGCTTGGATCTAAAGCCAGACTGCATGGGATTTAAGACATTATGCAAATCTAAAAATGATTTAATCTGGTCAGAAATGAAAGACTCCAAGATCTTAGCTAAGGCAGAAAGATTTGAAATAGGTCTATAATTGTTTAAATCAGAAGGATCACCACGCTTCAAAAGAGGAGAGACAAAGGCTTGTTTTAAAACTAAAGGTAAAGTTTGAGTGGAAATGGAAAGATTAAAAATATCTGTAACTGGCTGAGCCACAATTGGTGCTGCAATTTTTAAAAAGTTTTGATGATGAAGCAGGACAAGTAAGTGAAAGTAAGTTGTGCTTCTATAATGCTAGCTGTAATAAATACCATTTTCTGACTGTTATAAATCATAATTTAAGAATACTATGTAACATTTTGGCACCGCTGCTCAAACTGTCCGTGATCACCTCACACAGCTTTGAAATTATATCTGAAAGACTAACTATACCGTTACCCACGGTGGTAAGTTTGTACTAAAGGTAGCGTAATTAGCTCCACCGCAAACTTGATGTTAACCGGCAGATTGCATAAATGTACAAACATAAACACTTTGAACAGTACAATATGGATGATTTATAAAAGTCAGAAAGCGGTACTTATTATAGCTAGCGTTATAGAAGCACAACTTACTTTCACTCACTTGTCCTGCTTCATTGAAAACTTCCGAAACAAACTTCCTGTTGGTCACTTAGTCCATCGGGAATAGTAGTTCCAGAGGCTGGATTTACACTGCCGGTTAAATGTGACACGAATGTGACACGAATCGGATCTTTTGCTCAATTGCGGCCAATATCAGATCTGTCACATGGCTGTGTAAACAGAAAAAAAACACATTGATTCTGCCTTCGATCGGATCCGTCAGATCGGATCCAGGCCTCATTCAAATGCGGTTTTTCTTCGGATATGTATCTGGTGTGTATCAGATATGTGCCAATGTGCTCGTCGTGTAAATGCATGTCAACATGCAGATAGGATATTTTGTAAAAATTGTGTTCTTGGTGCGTCAGAAATGGCGACAGTTTCTGACATAACATGTGGAATGTTTGTTTACTCATTCTAAAATTTCTCACCCATTGTTCATCATCAAACTTTTGTACAACCTGCTCCCACCAATCCCCTGATCTCTCTCGCATCCGCGCACTCCTCTGAACAGTGAAGGAAGCAATGATCGTGGCATAGGCATACGAGGTGATCATAGCCCTTCTTCTCCTTCTCTTCCTCAGAATCCTCTGGATTGGACAGGGATTTTTCATGCATCACATGATAAACATCAAGCCAAACTCAATGTCATCCATTGTTTACAAAGTGAAGTGTGTTGCCTATGCCTATATGCCAAATATAGGCCTGGACTAAGGCGGAGTCTGCCTATGCATTTGCGATGATGCAGGTGATAGGTGTAAAAGGCGTTAACAGGAGAATCAGATGTAGGTTACCCAGTGAAATGTTGCGAGCTTGCTTGATGTTTTGATCATTTCTACGACTGCTAGGCCTGCATGCTTTTGTAGCGCTGCACGCAATTTGCTTTTATTTTCGGTAGCCTTCTCCACTGTGCGCATGTGGATCGCCCAAGACAATGGCCAGGTAGTGAGTGGTGTAAACAAATGGAATCGAAATGAAACAGATATCATTCACGCTCAAAACAAGATGTAAACACGCAGTTGAACAAATCGGATATGGGCCTCAAAATCCAATCCATACCCGATTTGGGCAACAAGACCTGCAGGGTAAATCCAGCCAGAGTCACTTCCATTGTGGCTTTTGTGTTCATGCTGTGAACTTTTGCGTTCATGTCGCAAATTTTTGCTTTCTTGTTGTGAATTTTTGCGTTCGTGTTGTGGCGTTTGCATTTGTTGTGACCTGTGTCGGCCACCGTAGGATTTTCTAAAGGTGCCAATAATTGTGCCACAAATTTTTTGGGAAAGATATTTAGAAAGAAAGAAAGAGAAAATTTTTTCTTAAAATTCAAGATTAGATTCTTGTTTCTGTTTCTGATGAGAGATTTGAAGGATTGACTGCAACCACATTTTTACACAGCTTTAGGTAATATTTACCAAGAGTGCCAAAATCAGTAGATGGTACTGTACTAGCTTTGTTAATTGATCATTGATTTGCAGCTGCACTGTTTCTTTACTCACCACGGGGATACTGAAGACTCCCAGAGTGCGAGCAATCAAAACAGTTGTTGAGGAGGTTGCAGCAGCTATGATGGCTGGTACCTTGGGAGTGCGGCCACACTCAGAGCTTGTAACAACTGGGTTCTTCCCAGTTAACAGCTCTAGTGCAGCAGCTAATGCTTTGTCTCCATTCAAACAGGTGTCTGCCAGGGCATACCCCAGGGTCAGATTAGGAAGTAGCTGAGGGTTTCTGTTTATCTCATCCACTGCAAAGATCATGGTCTGCAGCCAATGGTATCCAAGAAAATGAAAGCTATTGAATGAAGGACGGCACAAGAAAACTAGAAATTGATGGGCAGATACACAGTCATATATTCAAAGCCAATTAATGTATAGCAATGGTCAATAATCTAAGACAATCAAGACTTTTTCTCAGAAATGTTGACTTCAATATTTATTTTTAGGATTAGTTTATCAATAAAAGGAATAATTGCACTAATATGATGACCTTCATAGAGCCATGATCTCTGAATGATTAAGGCCGAACAATTGCCTGCAGAATCAGATGCAACAGTAAAGTCCGTCTGCAGAAGAACTGTGGTGAAGTCTCCCGATATGCTTGCAACAACCTCACAGCCAAATTCATAAGAAAACTGCAGGTCAGCGTACCGAAGAGAACTGATTCATTTTTTTAAGGAAAAGGGTTTTCACTCCAAATGTGACCCTCCACCATAAAACCAGGCATAAGTTTCAGAATATCATATCAGAGCTTTTTATACCATATGAATGTACACATTCTGACCTTTCTAATGGTGTAAAACATTATTCTCTATGTTGAACTTATTTCGTGTTATTAATGTTACCTTCACCTTCAGATGAATAAAGAACAGTCTTGTTCTGAGATACCTGAAGTGTGGGGGGAAATTGGCGGAGACTAATGGCCGCTACGAATCTGATCTAAAAGCTGACTCTAACAAACAACCAGCCACTCTTGATAGGGTCTCAGGAATCAAGAAAGCAAAAATAAAGAATTATTCCTACGGAAAAAACCCGCCCACTCGATGCCACAATCAGGTGCACGAAGAGAGAGAAAATAAGGAGAATAACAAATGCAAAATTTCTTCAAAGCTCCTTTCTCAATAAATAAACGCAAAGACCTTGCAAACAAACCTAGAGCTAATACCCTCTTCTTCTTCTTCTTCTTTGAGTTAGGCAGACTCGGTGCAACGAAGGCACATTGCTGCCATTTGCTGTTCAGTTCTGGATCGTAATTACGTACTCATAATTAAATTCTTTTTTGTAGACCAGTTCGATGTAGATAGTCCAACAAACTTTTTATTTTAGCAGAACTGTCCAGATTCAACAAGCTGGTGCACATTGAAGACAGAAACTCTCGCTGCACCTAAGTCTCTGAATAATTTCCTCCGATGATGGGAATGAATTTCGCTCTACAGAAGCGAAACTTGCTGCAGAGTCTCAATGGATCCACATTCACGTTTCCCATCAGGGTGTTTACCAATCAGAGCCAGCTCACTCCTTAACCCACAGTGCCTAAGTCTCAGCCTCGTTACAATAACTGCATCTTTTCTTTATTTCTGACAGGACCTGCTCCCCTTGTTACAGTCCCCTGATGTGCAAAATAAAATCTTCCTTTCCCCACACTGTCCCATGTTTTTTGCCACTTTTCTTTAATTATTTTGTTAATAGTCTCCATATAATCTGGAACTCCATACATGAACTCAATATCAACATTTTCCTTCTGCAGAGCACTTTTTTCTAGTCTATCTGCCATCTCATTGCCCTCTATACCCACATGAGCTAGAACCCAAATGAAACCCACCTCACAGCCCACCCTATGAATATTATACAGTAATTGACATATTTCTGCAAGTAGATCAGGTCTTGACTTGGACTTCATTTCTCTAATTGTTAATTGAGCTGATACCGAATCGCTACAAATAACTGATTGACTCGTTTTTTTATTCTCCATCCACCTAAGTGCCCAAAGGATTGCAAAAACCTCCGCTGTAAAACTTGACATACAGTCAGGCAGCCGGAGGCCCTCTCCAATTTCCTCCTCTGGGATAAAAACACCAGCTGCAACTCTTCCACTCTCTGGATACTTTGATCCATCTGTATATATTTTCAATTCTACCATTCATTCCAGCGAATTCTGCATTTTGATTGGTTAACACCAGGTATCTATTCACCGGTAAACTACCCCGCACTGGGTCAAGACCTCGTCATGATTACGCTGACAAAATAAGGCTACAGTTTGCATACGGTCTTACTTGCTAGCGAGCTAGTTGGCTACATAGCTAGCAATGGTATAGCTAGCGCGCCAATGTATTTAGCTACATAGCCAACTGGCTAGCGAGCTAAAAAGGCTGCAGTTCGCTTTCAATGCTTTTCAATGCGTACGCTGTCATACTTGTTAGCCAGCTAGTTGGCTTCCTAGCTAGCAAGCCAAAGTGATATCGAAATGTGTGTCATAGCTAGCACGCCAATATTTTCGTAGGGGTGTTGACAAGAGTCATGATAGAATGGAGATAAACCTACCGTTTTTTTCGAGCACTCTGTATTTATCCAATATTTTCGTAGAGGTATTGACAAGAGTCATGGCAGAATGGAAATAAACCTACCGTTTTTTTTGAGCACTTGGTGTTTAGCCAATATTTTCGTTGGGGTGTTGACAAGAGTCATGGTAGAATGGAGATAAATACCGTTTTTTTCGAGTACTCGGTATTTATCCAATATTTTCGTAGGGATTTTGACAAGAGTCATGGTAGAATGGAGATAAACCTACAGTTTTTTTGAGCACTCGGTGTTTATCGTGGCTAGATACCTGGAAATTTACATTTGAAACCTCGTGCAAACGCTCGGTTTCAAATGAAATTTCCAGGTATCTATCCTACGATAAATACCTCATGTTTGAAAAAAACTGTAGGTTTATCTCCTAAATGGCTGTACCAGTGTGAAGAAAGCTGAGTTTGGGCTTCCTTTATGACATCACCAGTCTTGCTCTTATCAAGAATTCGCATATCAATTTCAGGATTCGGAACAAACCATAAAGGGATGACCGTCCAGCAAACTGGAGGGCACGCATTTAAATTATTAACACTAAATTCCTCTGCCATGAACTTCAGTTGCTCAGCAAAATTTGTTTTAATCTTTTTACCCCGACTAGAAAATTCCCAATGCGAGCTCAACAGACACTTGGCTGGAAATGCTTCATTTTGACCTTTTACCTTCATTAAATATTTTAGACCTAATCTAATCCTTCGAAGTTGTAGAGGCATCTCACCCATTTCTATTAAAAGAGCTGCCACTGGTGTTGTTCGAAAAGCTCCACTACACACTCTTAGAGCCTTAGATTAAATGATGTCCAGCTTCTTAACTGTAGAAGCAGCTGAGCCATATGCCAAGCAACCATAATCAATGACTGATCTTGTCAAAGCGGTATAAATCATCAGCAAAGGCTCTTTTTCAGCCCCCGCAATCTGATCCCGCCACGCACCTAAGAACATTACTTTTTCACATTTCACATTTGAACAGATTTTCTCTATATGCTTTTTCTAGGTCATTCTCTCATCCATCCACATTCCAAGAAACTTAAATTGATTAACTTTTTCAAGATCTTTTCCATATGTTCTTAACCGTTGGCTTGGCAATTTCCTTTTATATCCAAACACCATGAATTTTGTTTTATCAATTGAGATTCTAAAACCCCATTCATTAGCCCACTCTGTCACCTTTTCCAAAGCTTTTTGCACTTGAGAAAACACGTAAGGAAGGTTCCTTCCCCGTTTCCAGATAGCGCCGTCGTCTGCAGCACCAAATTCCTTTCCCACCCTACTAAACATTCCATTTACGAGCACAGTAAACAGGACAGGACTGATAACACTCCCTTGCATTTATTAGCACATCAAACAGGACAGGACTGATAACACTCCCTTGGGGGGTTCCATTCTCAACATCTAGCGCCTCAGATAGTTCATTTCCAATCCTCACTTGTATTGTTCTATCACAGAAATTTTTTTTAATTCAATGAAGCATTCTCCCATTGATTCCTGCATTATAGAGTGCTATTAATAGCCCCTCCTGCCACAACATATGCCTTTTCAATATCCAGGAAAACAGCTACTATAGCTTCTTTATTTGCAAGAGCTTTTTTAATATCAGTGTCTAAATTTAAAACAGCATCCATTGTAGACCTTCCCTTCATAAATCCACTCTGATATGGCATGAAGAACTCATTTGTTTCCAATTTCTGAACCAATCTGTCTGTTTTCATTGACTCCATTATTTTACATAATACAGAGGTCAAAGCAATAGATCTATATGAACCAGGGTTACTAGGCTCTTCCCCTGCGAAGCTTTCAAGAACAATTCAAGAATTCATGAGCAGTTATTAACTGCTCATGAATTCTTCATGAATTGTTCTTGAAAGCTTTGCAGGGGCTTCCCAGGTTTTAGTATTGGAATTATAATAGCATGCTTCCATTCTCGAGGAAGACATCCATTTTCCCAAACACTATTAAATAAAGCTAACACCTCATCCAAAAGCATATCCTGCCTGTTGAAATAACTGATAAGTCAGTCCATCTCTGCCTGGGGGGATTCTTTACCCTTCTTTACTACCCTTTTCAGTTCCTCCAGTGTGACGGTGCGTTCAGGAACCACTCGCGAGAACAGAAATTCCAAAATCCTAAGGCTTTATTGCAAAAATAGGTCGGGACCAGAAGACACAGGGATTGCCAAGCCAAAATCAGTATCCAAAAAGCAAAGTCAAAATAACAGGCAGGGGTCAGAACCAGAGTAGCAGATGTGCAACAGTACATAAACAGTAATCCAAAATTGTAGTCAGAATCCAGAAGGGTGGGTCATACACAGAACATCAAAAACAGGAATCGTGGTCGTACAAAAATGGGTCGAAATCCAAACAGGCACAAACAAGAACAGCAAGGGCAAGGCAATCTCAAGGTCTTACAAAAATAGTTGTAGGAGAAGCAATAATCAAAAGGCATACGAGGAGCTCTGCACAAGTGAAAATTGATCAACGTTCTGACGGGGAACAAGCTGCAGTGAAGACTTTAAATAGACAAGAGGGAAGTCACATGCTATGCAGGGAACAGGCGAATTGAATAAGAACTAATTACAAAGGGAAGCAAACATGGGGAGGTCCCTAACCACAAATAATTGGCAATAGCCAAGACATGGACAGGATCCATGCAGACAACCTATGACAAATAAACAGCTCCAGTCAAGGAGTTCTACGTGCACAGATAAGGAGTGCAGGATAGCAATTAAGCACGTGCGAGAGATCTCGCGGAAACACAGGAAGATGCAGGGAAAGTAAAGCAAGAGGCAGAGACTAGAACAGGGCGAGAGCTGAGATTGCACTAGCAGTAATTAGTAGCGGTGCAGCTTTACAAATTAACCCAAGTGCTCGTTAGTTAGTTAGTAATATGTACATAGTTAGATTAGTAAACTATGATACAAAATATAAATTTTAGTATTATTAGTAATCAAGGAAAGCAAGGCGAAGGAAGTAAACGAGAATTGAAGTAATAATATGAAACACCAGAAACCGCTGAAATCACCCGAAGCATGTGGGCACACAGACTGGGAGAACGGACTGAACCAAACTGATCACAAGACAGGGGTGACAAGTGCAATGAATGCAGAAATGGCATGAACAGAAAAACTGGGATGTATAATAAGCAAAATGAATAAAGAAAAGACTTGGCAAAAAACACAGAATCATGACAGAAAAACACAGAACCATAACATCCAGAGTAATAAAAAATACATTGATAGGATCTGAGTTATCATTATTAATTTGCAGTTTAACTTGTTGCTTTTCCAAAATCTCCAGCCTCATTTTCCTATTTCCTTCACTAACATTACTTGAACTATGCACTTTCCAAAACTGATTAGCTAGCAAATTAGCTTTTCCTTTGTTGTTTACAGCCTCAACATCATTACAGTGGACAACAGGAATTGAAGTTTGCTGGAAGGCTCCTATCATTTTTTGTGTTTTACCTTCTTTTATTACTCGTCTAGCTTTAGCTCTCATTCTTTTATAATCAATAATGAAACTCTCCATAGGATGCTTTCTTAATTTCCTGTAAGCTCTGTTCCTAGCCCATACTGCAAGGTTACATTCTTCATTCACCCTGGTACCATTGTTACTCTATAAGGGATCTTTCTCTTAGGTATGTTTTTGTCAGCAGCTGACCATACTACTTTAACAAGAGAACTATTCCACTCATCTACCCCTTTCTCACTTTCAGTATCAAATAAATTATAATCTATACTCTCTCTAAATTTCAACCAATTGGCCCTTTTGTAGTTGAGCCTCACTGGAAGGATTGTTTGTTCTTCAATTAGGTTTCTACCAAGCTTACTAACTATTGGAACATGATCACTGCCTATTGAATTCCAACTCAATATCTCCCACCAACCAACTGCTGCTAGATCACTTGACGCAATGGTAAGATCTATGGAGGATTCTGCTGCTCTGCCTAAATTATACCAAGTAGCAGGCCTCCAGACTAACAACGTCCCGTCTACCCGGGGACGTAAAATATGTATTTGGGACGATAATTAATAGCCCCCGGGACGCAGTCAGGACGAAAATGTTTTTTTTTTTTTTTGCACCGAAAATGCACATATCACTGTCACTACATAAACGGCGCGAAACTTCTTGCAGCACGAGACTCATACACAGACCATTGCACAAGACTGACAATAGACTCGTGAAATCAACAATAAAGAGAATGCTACTATGTTAGTACTACTACTCTAACCACAGGAGCACAGCACTGTGTCACGCTGTACTTCATCATGCTTTGGTTTTTTAAAAAAAAAAAAAAACACCAGGGGGGATGACAAGACAAAAAATGACAACGGAACTGAACAAAGAAGACCCACTACTATTTCACCTCCGGAGTCAAAGGTAAGGATATGATTAAATCATTAAGTATTTTGTTAATAGTCAGCTGCAAGTTTAGCTAGCCAACAGGGCTATTCTGCCTTTTAGCCGCAAGACAGCCTGACTGACACTTCTGAGAACTCTCTGTCTGTCTCTCTCTCACACACACACACACGCACACACACCTCCGGTTAAACCACAGAGTATATTCAGGGTGCGATTTGCCGGGGGGGGAATGGGTATATTTCTATTTTCTGCAAGTTCTTGTGAATGTACAAAACCTCTCAAAGCCCACGATTGCCCGTTTAAACAATTTCTAAGCTGATTCATTCCTGCTAGAGTTCTCAAAGACCCGACCCGGTTCGGTCCGCAGGTGTTAAAGCCTGGACCCAATGTTGCTGGACTCACGAGCATTATTTCTCGGCCGGACTGCAGCAAGAAAAAAAAAAAGGAGAAAGAAAAGAAGTCCGTGGTCCGGCCCGACCCGAGTTATTAAATGTTTTCGACCAGAACCTGGCGCGTCTGGTCATGTTGTTCGACCCGGTGCGTTGAGAACTCTGACTGAAAGAACTGGAGCCTATCTAGCCAGAGCACGCATTTATTTATTAGAAATTTAATCGGTGCCGATTAAGGGTCCTCCTCACCCCCCCTCATCTCCCACACCCCCTCGATCTCGGTCTATTCCCGTCACTATTTTTTTCAAAAATCGCTCACTGAGTATATTAGTAATATAGTCAGCTGCAAGTTTTGCTGGCCAGCGGGGCTGTTGCTCCTCTCCACCTCAGATGCTCAGACCTGACATCACACACTTGGGGCCTCCTGTCCCTCACACACACACGCACACACACACACACGTCCCGCCCCCCTGCCACTCTCAGGCACTCACAGGCCTAACTCAGCCTTAAAGCACATTTAAGGTAACAAGCAGTGGCGGTTCTAGAACCGGGAATTGGGGGGCGCAGACATGTCCCTTTATGACAATTAGTCCTGGCTAGTTCTCAATCATTTTCCTTTACTGACGCGTTTTCCAATTATCGTAATTGACAACTGAAGACACGGTTTCTCTCCATATGCGATGGAACAGCGATGAAATCATGGGCTAAATTCAGTACAGTGGCGGAACCAGAACTGAGAATTGTGACAAAACATCCGTTTAAAACAGATATTAGTCCTGACCTGTTCTCAGTCATTTTCATGATTAACAGAAGGTTCACTCCGAGAGCACTCCACAGTTAACAGGTGCTGCCTGTTCTCCCCAATTATGTAAGAAGACAATCATTCATCTGGACGCGTATTTGCTGTATTTAAATCAACGTCATTCAAATTTGCATACCTGTCGACTCTCACGCAAATAGCTTGAGCCGCACGCTGCCTATTTAAATGCGATTGCCACTTTTTTTTTTTTTTTTAATCAACCCACGCAATACCGAGAGTGAAAGGCGATATTTCATCGGAACGCGGACCTGATCAATCAGCGCGAAGCACTGGCCTGTTAATAAGTAAATGATTTTTCTGTACTGAATTTCGCCCATGATTTCATCACTGTTCGATCGCATATGGAGAGAAACCGTGTCTTCAGTTGCCAATTACGATAATTGGAAAACGCATCAGTAAAGGAAAATGATTGAGAACTAGCCAGGACTAATTGTCATAAAGGGACGTGTCTGCGCCCCCCCCAATTCCCGGTTCTAGAACCGCCACTGGTAACAAGAAGAGTAGGAAACTACAGAACATCTGCAGAGTTGCTACAATACATTAAAAGAAAAAGAATGATCAGTCATTGAATATGAATGTTTTCTATCAATATATTCTTTTTTATATTGTTACATTATTATTGAAAACATTCCACTTGGGAGCATTTTGACTAAATGTCTGTGTTTTCTCTTTATTTACAGAAGCAAAGCTCTGGCTATGAAGCCAAAAGGAAGAGAACATTTCTTCCAGAATGAAAAAAAACCTATCCATTCATTGGGTATGACCAAGGAGCACAGATAATTTATTGCAAAACACGCAGAAGCTGTCCTTCTGAGGCCATGGGAAACAGCTGGTTCCATGGGGTAACTGTCGACAAAGTGAGACTGAGGACCATCAACGAACATGAAGGTATTGAATCATTCTCAAAGTTGTATTTGTCACTAATTGAAAAGGAGTAATTTTCACTAAATTAAAAGTTAAAATTTGTATTAAAACAAAAGAAAATACAGTATATACAATTAAGAAATATACAGGTTGTTTCAGACTGGTACAATAGGTGATCATTTAGCAGCGAGAGTTGATGTCAGTTCCATCATTTATTTTTGTTTCTATGTTTTTTTTTTCCAATTAAAATTTGACTTCTTTTATATTAGAGACATAATGAATCTCATCCAACTTTTTTTTCCAAGTTATAACTGCACACAAGTCATCAGAAAAGGCTCTAAAAGCAAGAGCTGATCCACAAGGAGGAGCTTTGGTGTCCGCCTTCTGACCGAATGGACGCAGCACTCAGAGAAAATGGTAAAGCTCTTCAACGTCGCCTACTTCATTGCCAAGGAGGAGACCTCTTTTACCATGTTTCCCAAGCTCGTAGCTCTCCATCAGAAGAATGGCCTGGATCTTGGCTCGACATACAGCAATGACATGGCATGTCGCATGTTCATTACAGCCATTGGTTCCTGCTTCTTTGAGGAGCTTCAGCAATCCCTGAAATCAGTCAGATTCTTTTCTGTCATGTCTGACTCATCAGTGGACCGATCTGTAAAGGAGCAGGAGCTGATATACTGCACCTACCTCCAGAATGGTAAACCAGTGAACCAGCTAATCCAGATTTTCACCCTGGATGCCATTCTGGCTGGTCTGTTGAAGGTAGGAGTGGGAGAGGAGGACCTGAAGAAACGGCTTGTTGGGTTCGGGTGTGAAGGTGCCGCCGTTATGCTGGGTGTTAATAATGGAGTGAGTGCCAAACTCCAGCGTTTGTGCCCATCCCTCATCTCGATCTGGTGTGTGGCTCACTGCTTAGAGCTAGTTGCTCTTGACAGCATCAAACTGCTTCCCCAGCTACAAGACGTGAAGCAAACGGTACGAGCCATCCACAAGCATTACACCTGCTCTGCAAAGGCCTCAAGGGAGCTTGAGGAGATCAGCTGGGCAATGGAGGTCCCCATTGTGAGGCCAGGCAGCACTGAAGGCACTCGCTGGCTACCATACATGTCACATTCTTTGGAGGCCTTGATGAGGAACTACTGAACAATCGTGATGCACTTTGAGAACCATGCCAGTGACCCACACGACAAGGAGGCAAGTGCAGCTATGAAAGGGAGGGCAAAGCTTGTGCTGCAGTCCCTCAAGCAGTACAAGATGCTTCTCTTCATTCACCTTCTGTTAGATGCGTTACAAGAGCTGAAGCAGCTCAGCCTCCTCTTCCAGCGAGATGGCCTCACATTACAGATGGTGTCCGATGGGCTGCAGACAACTACACTAGCTTTTGTAGCCATGCAGGTGAGAAAAAAGGATACAGACACGTACGCACGCACACACACACACACACACACGTGCACATAGTATTATAACAAAATTGACTCACTGAAATGTTATCATTACCGTTATTTATTTTTATTTATTTATTAATTTATTTTGGTTTGTTTGTGTGTTTGGTTTTGTCCATGTTGTCCTATATATTGAATGGCTATGTTGCTACTCTTGTTACTACTGTCCTGTGTCATATATGTTGTTTTTTAATCACCAAACTTGCACAATAAAATTTTTTTTTTTTTTTTTTAAATTAGGATACAGGAGGAGATGTGACATATTAGATAATTCATATTGGTCATTCATATTGAAACATTACAGTGAAAGGAAATATCAATGGACAGAAGATTTATCATAATGTTGTCATACAATAATGCTTTTATGAGTCCATTTTATTAATGTTAAAATAGTGATGGGAAATTCATAAATAATGTTAATGTTAAAATACTGATGGTATGGGAAATTCATAAATAATACTCATGTTAAAATAGGCATGTTTGCACCAATGTTTGGCAAATTAAAATTAATTTTTTACTTCTTTTTGTTTTTCATCTAGACAAATACTGGCCCAAGGCTGAAGCGCTTTATGGATGAGGTTAGAGCAGGAAGCAGATGGCAGGATGTCCAGCTCAGTAAGACCAGTGCTGATGATGATGCCCTCAATACACTCCAGCTTCCCCTCATCAACAGCCTATGTGAGTTTGTGTCGGAGCGTTTCGGTAGTCTGGAGACAGGAGTTTTGAATGCAATATCCTCACTCTTTGACCTGTCCAACTGGCCAGAAGACACCACCGATCTGGCAACATTTGGCACAAGTGAGCTGAATGCCTTCAGGGAGCATTTCCATCTGCTTCTTGAGAAACGTGAAGAATTTGAGTCTGTGGAGTCAGCTAGGCGAGAGTGGCTTGACCTCAAGGTTCTCGTTGCCCGTTGCTACAGGCACCTTGACTCCCAGGTGCTTTGACTCCCAGCGGCTGGTTCATGGTGACATTGGAATGGAAGGCCAGTTCCAGCACATGCAGGTGATCACACAGATCAGCCTAGTCCTCCCCATGAGCTCCTCCCGTTGTGAGCGTGGCTTCTCCAGTATGAAGACAATCAAGTCAGACTGGAGGTTCTGCCTGTCCAATGAAATGCTCAACGACCTCCTGCAAATTTCTGTCCATGGCCCTCCTGTAAAGCACTACAACTCTGTGAAAGCTGTGACAAAATGGTGGAGTAGTGGCTGCAGGTCACGGAGACCTCAGTAAAATGACTGAGACTTCTGAGATCACTCACTCACTCACTCACTCACTCACTCACCCACCACTCACTCACTCACTCACTCAATGAGACAATGTGTGAGACTTCTGAGATCTCCTACTCGCTCACACACTGAGTTTTTGTGTTCAATGTTCAATTTTCTTCGCTCACTCAATGATACTTGCGTGAGACTTCTGAGATCCACCTCTCACTCACAGTTTTTGTGTTCAATTTTTTCGCTCACTCACTGAGCAAAGGTGTGAGACTTCTGAGATCTCTCAATCACTCTCTTGCTCACTCACTCACTCACACACAGTTTGTGTTCAACGTTCAATTTTTTAGTTTTTTTCTTGTATACTGTTTAAAATGAATTGTATTAAATAAAAACACAATTATTTATTTCCTAATCCTCTGAGTAGTGTTTTTATGGCAATAATTATATATGACAAAGCCAAAGTATACTATTCAAAAAAAGTAGGGGATATTGGATTTACAAGTACCATGAAATGCAGATCATGAGGTCAGGAAGGAAACAAATGACATAAAAACATTAAGGAAACATTTGTCAATTTATTCGAAACCCTGTGTACAGTCAGTAAAGGACAGATTCTCCAGAATAAGGGTCGACACAAACACAGGGTCACACAGCAAATTTACCACCATTGTGAAACAGAGTCAGTAGCGGGTAAAACCCCTCGGTTGGCTAGACAAGCTCGAATTCGGGCGTGGCATACTCCTAACGAGGACGTCCCAGGTCATTTTGGGGAACGTTATTCCATTCCTGTTGCAATGCTGCAGCAAGTTCTTGGACATTGGCAGGAGGTTGTTGGCGTTGGCATAGCCGCTGTCCAAGCATGTCCCAGACATGCTCGATGGGGAAAGGTCCGGACTGAGTGCTGGCCATGGTAATGTGGTGATATTCTGCTGCTGGAGGTAATCTGTAACGATCCTGGCCCTATGACATCTGGCATTGTCATCTTGGAAAATGAAAGCGGCGGCCATAACGGCGTGCAAAGCGGCACAACATGGGGTGCCAAGATGTTGTCCCGGTAGTACTGCCCTGTGACACGTCCAGCAACAACATGCAAGTCTGTTCTGCGGCAGCAGTGATGCCTCCCCACACCATTACAGATCCACCCCCATACGGATCATGTCTAATGGCGTTAACGTCATGGAAACGTTCGTTACGTCGGCGCCAAACCCTCCTCGTCTGTCAAGGAAGTCCACAGTGAACCTCGACTCATCTGAGTACATTACGTTGTTCCATCGGCGATTATCCCAGCGTTGATGATGGCGACACCATTGAGTCTGGCCCTAATGTGACGATCCCTCAAACAGGGAATGACACGAGGACGTCGGGCGTGTAAGTGAAATCTGTGCAGATGATTCCTGATGGTCTGGCCACTCACTACCAAGCCAGTATCCTTTGAAGTTGAGACCTTATCTGATTTGCTGTTACCATACGATTTCTCAAGACAATAGTGCGGATGAATCTGTCCTGAGCCTGAGTTGTTGTTGCCCTTGGTCGACCGGATCGTGGTCTATCCTGAGCAGACCCTGTAGCACGATGTCTGGACCATAATCTGCTGATAGACTGGGAAACATTCATTGCCCTTGCCACAACGACCTGTCTTGTGCCAACCTGTAGCATGCCAAGGGCAC
This sequence comes from Gymnothorax javanicus, assembly GCA_029692085.1. Classification (NCBI taxonomy): domain Eukaryota; kingdom Metazoa; phylum Chordata; class Actinopteri; order Anguilliformes; family Muraenidae; genus Gymnothorax; species Gymnothorax javanicus. The sequence goes on from CM056195.1 coordinate 43,051,178, forward strand.
GTAACCTCTCCTCCTGTGTTAGACGGCGCATGGTCTCTGTTTAATTAACGACTTCAACCACTGATAATCTGATGCTTTCTCTTCAAAATCTTCCTTTACAGTGGCTCTAACCTTCCAATTCAGAGTCATGCAAATTTGTGGCACAACCCCCTTGATCATCAATAGCATCCCGTGCAGATCGTGAGAGTGTCATTGATGTGTTTGGGTGATGAATTTCTTTGGAAATGCTTCCTCAGTAAGGAACTATACAACATGGTTTCGTATCCCTTTGTATATGTGAAAATTTTGATCGCAAAATAAAATATCCCCTACTTTTTTTGAATAGTATATATATTGGGACATACATTTTTTTTTAGGACGACATACATTCACTTTGGGACGGTTCAAAATTTATTTGGGGACGATTTCAGGACAGTGGTCAAAAAAGTTAGTCTGGAGCCCTGCCAAGTAGGACGCCGATCGTTTAAAACAACAAAATTATTCTTATCGATAAACCCCTCCACAACTCTTCCATTTCTATCACTCCTCCTGCTTCCCCACAGTTCATTGTGTGCATTCAAGTCCCCCACCCAAACAACTGGTACACTGATTACATCCATAATTTCTTGAAAATATATTTCTTCTAACCTAATACAGGCATTATACCTGTTCAAAATTGCAATTTTTCCTTGTTTAGTCTATATTTCTACTATTACAGGCTCTAACCTAGAGTTGATTACAATTCATTTAAACTGGATCCCACTTCAAATAAAAGTTGCACAACCCCCTCCTGAAAAATTCTCTCTATCCCGCCTTTCAGATCTATATCCTGGTAAAACAAAAGCTGGCTTTGGTTTTAACCATGTTTCTTCAACACAATTAATATCAGGTTTATTATCAAGACTGCTTAAAAAATGTTTCAACTCTTGGCCATTTGCAACAAGGCTCCTCGCATTCCATTGCATAATTGAAAACATTACGCAAATAAAACTAATTATCATCATCATGCTAATGTTCGCTTAACATTTCAGCCACTTCAGACCCAAACTCAGAATTATCCATCTCTCGACTTTGTCCTCCTTGTTGCCTTTCAGTTGCACTATCCTGGGAATAAGTACTCTTCCACACCTCTTCAGGATTAATATCCCTAAAGCCCAATGTCCTCTCTGCCACAGAAGTTATTTCTCTTACAACATCTGACTTTTTGTTTGCACCCAATTTCACTTTCCACATTGCTTCCACCATGAATGCTAGCAGAGCTTTTTTATTGATCACAACAGAATCATCAGAAGAGCAAGCCCTAACAGGAATACTGCATGTCACCCCAGCTCGACCTTGCCCTGCCTCTCTCATGCCATCCACCCGTTTCACTGCCTCTGCATATGATATTTTACTATCTCTTTTAACCTTCTCCACATTTATCGCTCTTATAGAATTTGGGCATCCTCTAAGGAAGCAGGATGTTTCCCTCCACAATTACAGTATTTGTCTGGTTCACTACAATCCTTCCCATCATGGTCTTTGCTACACCTTCTGCATTTTCTGATTCCTTGGCACATAGCAGCCACATGGCAAAACTTCTGGCACTTAAAACATCACAAAGGAGGCCTTTCATATTCTCTTACAGAGTAACTCATGTATTCTAATGTCACATTCCTTGGTTGTTTACCATCTCTAAAGGTAAAAAGGACTGGTGTACATCCTTTGTTTTCTCCATTGCCCACTTGTCGAACTAAAGATATGTCCCCCCCTTTCAGACTGGCTAGCAGCTCACGACCAGACACTTCAAGAGACACATTATGAATTCCTCCTTTGACCCCTGTATTGCTCCATGGTTTAAACACTTCAACATCTTTTCCGAGTATATACTTTTGATTCTCAGAGCACTGGCTTGTTGAGCAGCAGTCTGACAAAAGATAGACATCATTCCACTTTTCAGAATTGAGACATTTAATACATCACCGAACAGTTTTACTTTTTTTGCCAACTTTAGGGGATTAACAGAGGAGAACCCTGAACCACTTTTTACTTTTATTAGTACCTTAAAAGATTCATCTCTGTTTTAGTCTTGTCTCATTACTTTAGTTTGTGTATCGTTCTCCATATCACCCTCCTGAGGTATTTCCTTCCATTCTTTCCGCTTCTTTCGCTTACCCTTTGCGGTCTTCCATCCACTCCCTTCCACCTCACCACCCGCAGGCATGGGCTTGCTCTGAAAGGCCCCTAGAAAGTAAACTATTGTGATCCAATTTTCAAAACAGAAAATTCCAAGGTAGTACTCGTTTGCTCTAACTCAAAGCACACGTCCTAATACCCTCTTACTGTCACCAGCTCTCATGTAAAGACGACAATCAAGCAGGAAGCGAGTGCCACCTCCACGTATACATAGACTGAATGCAGGTGCTGCAAATCATCAATTAACCAGCTTTGGTAAGGCAGACACCTGGAAATAAATTTGATAGCCGAGTGGCCAAAAGCAATCGGTAACACCAAAAATGAAACAAACAATCTCCCCAAAATCATGACCATATCAGCCGACAATATAGCAATGTCCTCTTTACCCATCAGGAAATCAGTGTGCCTGAACTTGCTGAGCATGGCAACAAGACTTTGGGTGCATCTCAAAGCGTAGGCTGCATCCTTCGAAGGCTGCATTTTTAGGGATCGTCACTTAAGTCCAAACTGACATGACATCATTTCATCTCTGTTAAACAGCTTTGGTTTAAGTGAGTCGTCATTGATTTCCCTGACTGTAACCTTAACTCTAACCCCTAACTTTAAACGTAGCGTCAGACCTAACCCTAAATGAGCCCCTTAGAACAAAAGTGGTCTAACTCCATATTTGTCTTTTTTAAGTTCAAATGACCATAGTGGAAATTTTGAATTTCCTTTACAGCGCTGAAAGTACTAGCTGAGCATAGCACAAATCACTTGGAATTTTTCAAATCGGTCAAAGTATGTGGCTACAGCACCCATTTTCCTTGAAGTGCTATTTTTAGTAGTTGGTCAAATATGATAGCGGTTTTTTTCAATTTTCATGAAAACAGTTCTAGATGCACAGATTAGGAATGTCGGATCATCACAAAACTTCGCACACACTTTGCACTTACACCTATGGTGCATTTTCTGAAGAAACAAATACCACGTTACTTCCTCCTGGCTGAGTATTACATCTTCTCAGCCCTGACACACATTTTCCATTGTATTCCTATGGGAGTTTCAGTAGGAGTAAAAATGCATTATCAAAAGGGAGTTAAACTCTTTATCTGTCTTCCCTCCCTTTCACTATCACCCTCCCCCAGGGGCGTAGTTTATGGGGGGACACGAGGGACGTGTCCCCTGCACTTTTTGAAAAGGCAGCATTGGACCCCCCCACTTTTCAGTCCTAAAACTAATGTGAAAAAAAGAAAAGAGAAGAAAAAACACTGCACGCACTAAGACCTCGGGGAAATAATACTCACTCAAGCTGCCAGTGGCCAATCCTGTTCAACTTTCCCTCCCTTCTCCTCTCCAAGTCCCGCCTTTCATTCAAACAGACAGTAGGCTCTGCCAGCATGTAAGAAAAACGCTGGCGAATCGCAATGTGTAGATCCCCTAACCACCGAAGACGGATTACATAAGATTTTATATGAAGAAAAAACTGCGAGTCACATTAAACCCAATTTACGAACGTATATTTTGCGGGGAACTGCTTGCTTTCCTCTTTTATAGCTAGCTACGTAGATAAACAGTATTAGGAACTTCCTTACACGACGTAGTTGAGTTGGACGATTGATTGTTGAAGTGAGCTGCTTAGCAAACAAATACCGATTAAATCAGTCAATATTGTTTCATCCCCGGTCATGACAATTCAGATCCAGTGAGGTGCCGTCAGAGGTCAGTTAGGGGAGGCAGAATCCTCACCGTTAAACTAACGATAACTCACTATTACTTTGCTTGATTAGCAATCTGAGGATTGATGAACTAATTTACATGACTAAACGGCAGAAATGGCGTGCCAATTTCATCCACGACATTATTGCTCAGTGCACCGAATTTAAAATGCTCACGAGACAGCAAATTTGCTCATATTTGCTTTCAGGAAGCTAAGGCGATGCCATTAACAAATATTAAAACCTTTCTTATGCGGCGTTCAATGTGTGGTCAATATGTTTATGATTATGTTTTCCCCCTTAAATACGTACTTTTAAATGCCATTTAAAAAATGGGGAGTTTATTTCCAGTCTTCTTTCATAAACCGATAAACAAAAGGTCAAAACGATACACGGAATTACCGAGGGAGTTGAGGTTTTTTCTAATTAATTATTAAGATTTACGTACTTGCAGTCTCAAATCAAAGCGTAGATGTAGATTTTTTTTTTTTTTTGGTCACAATCACCTCTTAATTGCTACTGGCTACATAAAGCCTATGCTAGTTCTTAATTGTTAGGTAAAGAAAAAAAGTTAAAATTGACTGATTGTCAATCAGCCATAGTACGTGGAAACAGGTTGACAAAATCTACCGATAAAAAGAAGTCACTGCCTCCCCTGACCGCACGTCTCTGTTCAGATTTGAGCTGGGACTGCACTACGAAGCAGGATTTGATATTTTTGAGGTATCTTGAGGTTTAATCTGGTTTTCAGGACCGCTTAAGTGGTTCATTTCTTACCGGGGTAAATCAGCATGTTGACCTCCAGTGGTTCTCAAACTCGGTCCTGGCGCCCCACTGAGTATGTTGGTTTTTGTTCCAACCACAATTGCAATTGTAAGATTTTAACTATCTGTTTATTTGTCTTAATTGGCTGCATTCCATGTTTAGAGCAGTTATTTACCATCTTAACCCGCGTTTTGATGGACATATCCATTGTGCCATGAAGAATAGAAACCCTTGAACATATTGTGCTTATTTTCTATAATGTGAGGATTTTCAGGTGACAATATTATTAAACAGATCAAATTAGACTGATAAAATCAGTAAGCTCCAAATTCTGTTGCTCACAGTGGTGTTTTGAGTCCTTGCAAAATAATTTGCTTGAACTTAAGGAACATGACACAAAACTGGTGCGACTCTTGCCAGTAAATAATTAATGTTTGCAACCATGTGTCAACAGCTTCACCGATGAGAACCTATTGTTTGTTGATTAACCAATTGTTTACATTGATTAAATGAATGGTTAAATTGTTTCCCTCTGCAGTTATTTGTACTAGTTTTCAATATATCTCAACTTGGATATGGAATTTTTATTCTTCATGGCATGTATAGATTTGTCAAATGAGGATGAAGAACTGCTGTAAACGTAAATGCGCCTAATTAAGACAAATCAACAGCTTTTTTTAAATCCTAAGATTGCAATTATGGTTGGAACAAAAACCAGCATACATAATGGGGCGCCAGGACCGAGTGTGAGAACCACTGATTGCTAAACGTTTAACCTGCACCGAAGCTCGAATGTGTGATTCCCAAACAAGATAGGTAGGGGAGAAGTTTTGACAACTCTGATTGGCTGAAAACAAGTTAAAGCTGATTTTGCCGGCAGTAAGCTTCTCAGGAGGGCATACACTCTGGTAGGGGGTAGCCTCGCGTCACCAGGCTCTTCATACCAAGAGCCTGGTTTCCATTCACTCTGAATTTTGTCTGGATTCTGGTTCCGGTCTAGAGAGCAGATCCGGAATTCACCAAATTCACCAAAGTAAAAGTGTTCACCAAAATGAAACTTTAAATTCTGGCGCACCATCGATTTCCGTCTCCGGTTTTGAAACATTTTATTCATTTAAACATGGACGAACAAAATTATATTCTTTAAATTAAAAAGTTTCACCACATTTTTATTAGCTTGGCGCATCCATTGAATTCCGGATCCTGTCTCTCTCGCCCTGGTTCCGGTTGCTTACCAAAACAGCCACTGAACGGCCCCAGACTAGGTAGGGGGAGGCACTTGCCTTCTTATGTTTGGTTGCTTTCAACGCGATCACGCCCACACAACCTCTAACAGCTTCTTTTTAGTTGAACACAGCAAGCATGCACTTTGGCCGGAGACATTATCATTAGCTGCCTTATGTTGTTCCGTATACAATGGAAAATCACAATATTGTTGAGATTATATAGCCATCTAGCTAGCTAGCTAACGTTAGTTAAGAAAAATTTTTGAAAAAAATTGTCATATTTAAGCGATGTGATGTGGTTTTTGCCCTAACTAGCAAGCTTCAACAGTAATTACTCTGGCGTTTACTGTTTTCCTGGGGGGTTTGGAGGTGAAGCGTGTGACTTACAGCAGTGGTCTAGCATGCAGAACCTGAGGGGGTGGTTTTGAAAAAATTCCAATTCCCACCTGTGGCTTTAAAAGCCCCTGGGCTCAGGTTCTATGATAAATACATATTTTGATATTCATATTGCTTTGATGGCAGCTATCAGAGTACCGTTATTGCAAATTCTTACTAAATTTCAGCAATGGGTGAAAAATTACGTGAGATTAAGTAGTCACCCTCATAACCCCGCACCCACTTCGATCCAGGGTGGTTTAACTGCGCTCTTTTCCACCTTATGGGGTACGCCAATATTTTGATCAATTTCTTTACTCTCTGATGTATTTTGCATTACATTTATTTTATGTAACAATCAGAAAACATGGTTATTTTGTTCTACTTCAGAACTAAAGCCCTCCCAAGAATTTGTGCCAGAAATGTGTCCCCCCCACCTTTGAAATCAAAACTACGCCCATGCCCTCCCCCACACACACACACACACACACACACACACGCACACACATACACACCCCTGCCCCCCCCAAACACCCCACCCCCCACACACACACACTCCTCAGAGAGTATTAAAGAATCAAATCAGTTCTACTTTATTAACACCTGAAGACTCATTACAAAATCTAAGTTGTACGCAAAAGCATCTTAAAATTACTAATGTAGAATGTAGTTTATACATGTATGTATAACAGCATCTCAAAATAGGCCTACATATTCAAGTTTTTAAAAGTTTTAAATTATGGCAGTATTTAACAGCAATGCATTGAAATTGTAATTATATGCAATATTTAAGTGGACAATTCATATTAGTAGTTTTAGTAATGATAAACACTTAGTAATGTTCGTTTTCAACCAGAGCATAGCAATATTCTACTTTGTGACACTTTCATCTGGCCCTCCTTTCCTTTAGTAATGTTATCAATGTTGTTGCATTTATCACCAAAACAGTACATTGTTATACTTTGCGGCACCTTGTCTCTCTTACTCTCTGTGCATGTGTGTTAGAAAGATAAAGAGAGAAAGAGGTGTGTGTGTGTGTGCGTGTGTGTGTGAGTGTGAAAGAGAGAAAGAGAGAGAGTTATGACCTCAATACAATTTCAGACATTCATTTCATCCTCTCTCTCTCTGTCAGTGCTCGTGTGTGTGTGTGTGTGTGTGTGTGTGTGTGTGTGTGTGTAGGTGTGCGAGAGATAGAGAGAGAGGGAGAGAGGTCATTAGTTCACTTGAATGCATTTGTTTGTAAACCTCAATGAAATGCATTGAAATCAATGGTCATGGAGACATCTCTCCCATCATGCCACCCCCCAAAACAGCAAATCAAACCTTCTCCCAGTTGATTCTTACTTGTCTGTGGGTGGCACAAAAATGTCTTAAATCTTTTGACCATGTCATAACCAGAACTTATATTTCCAAGGCATTTTATAGGAAATTTGAAAAAATCCGCTATCATATTTGACCAACAACTAAAAATAGTACCTTAAAGTGGTAATCCATAAGATTTCCGTCTTGTTACTGTCTGTTAAGTCAGTGTCTATCAGAGAGGGGGGATAAAACTACGGTGATTGGGCCCATGACCCACTAATGAAAGCACTTGTATTTCATTCTTTGCCAGGTAAAGCAATCAGTGTGTCAGTGGTGACATTCCCGGGCTATTTTCAAATACAGGCGCACATCTAGTGACGCTTTTTACGTCAGTAAGCAGTGTTTGGTCTGTCCAGAAGGTAAGAGGGGCCACGAACTAGCTTGAAGGAAGTAAGGAACCCCAGGAGAAGCAATGGCAAGGCAGACGTCAGAAGGGGATCCAGTACCGGTACTTTCCCTAACCTGAACCTTGGCTCTATCCCCTAACCATGAATCTAACTTGTCCCTTACACTATATGTCAGTTTTACGGATGGAATCAAGGGAGGACCGTTAAAAATGCAGCCGTCCATGAAGCGGAAAGTACCGCTACTGGATCCCTTCTGACGTCTACCTAATGGTAATGGCAAATACCATACTGCGTAGCTATACTGTGCACAGTAGAAACTAACGTTAGCTGAGTCTCTATTGAGGCTACTACTGAAACTAAAATTATAAAGTAATTTCAGGAAGCAAACAGGAAAAAAATGCTATGTTAACCACCTTGACAAATTATTTTTATTTAAAAAAAAAGTTATAACGTTACCAGTTAACCAACTACCATTTTCATTATTTACACAGGGCTCTCAAATTTCACATATAAATGACATATTCACGTTCCCGCGCTGTAGTCAGAAATTATTCTATCAGACTGTTTGTAGAGATTCTCAGGTGGAATTGAAGTCCTTGTGCATTGACGTTTATCAGTTTCACATGTGTTACGGTGGATTTCGCCACTGGTAATATGAGAACAATTATGATTCCGGAATTCTCACGCTTTTCTTCACTCAGGGGTTGGGAGCAGTGGAATTGCATAAAAATGTTTCAAATGGTTTTATTTCATTTAAACAATTTGAACGATCATGAAACACGCATTTTGTTGATTGAATAATTACGGACTACAGCACGGGAACGTAAATGAAGCACAAATTCTCACGGCGAATGCGTGAGAGTTGGCAGCCCTTTAAGTTAATCAATTCATCATAATAGCCTAACATGTTAGTGGAATGAGATGACGCTAATGGATGACTAACGTCACATAATTTTTACTTTTATTGAGTTCAATTGCCGTGTCAAAGAGCATCTTTCCCTTCTGCATGAGAATTGAGGAGGCGTGGGACTGGTAAGAGCCGTCAATTTACCGACGTCATACAGGCGACACTGTTGGGTCTCGACAAGAGTTATGGGAAATGAGGTCCAGAAGCGCACCTGCAATTACAGCTTACTGCCAAAGATGTCAATAGAAACAAGCCAATTCAAATCTTATGGATTACCACTTTAACTTAAAGGGCTGTATCTCACGATTTGTACAGAGTTGAATCAAATGCTTGGTATCGTTGGATTCAGGAGAAGTTGTGCTGTAAGGACATTCATAACACTTTAGTGTGCATGTAACCTGTCAAATGACTGTTGAACTTATTTTTGTGTTATTTTGAGTTTTTTCCAAAAATCAAAGTTTGACCCCTAAATATGATTTGATAAATATGTTCTTTCACAAATTTGAAATTGGTTATGTGTAGCCACTTACCCCAAGATGCCACACACCAAAAAGCAAGTTCCTACCTCATTCAGAACTCAAACTGTGGGGTTTTTCCTTAAGGTACTACTTTTAGTTGTTGGTCATTAATGGGTTAAAATGATTCCAAAGTGGTCAATCTGTTTATTGCAATAATGGATTAACTCAGCGTAGTTCTAGTACTAAACAATGCCTGGGGCATATGTTCCACACTTCAAGAACGCATAAAGTGCTTAGTGTAATAGGTGTCCAAAATGAAAAATGAAAAAAATGAGTTGGACCACTCTTGTTCTAAGGGCCCAAATATAACCAAATCCCTGACCCTAAATATTAGGTTGATGGATGGAAGTAAGTGACAACCCCCAAAAATGCAGCCTTAGAAGGCTGTACTTTTAGAACAATAATTCAAAATAAGGCTACGCAACTTCCCACACATATCAGGAAGTGTTCATTCACAGGAATGGCATCAAAGATGACGAAAAAGAACTGCTGTTAAAAAGAACTGCTGACGGACATTTGAAAAGGAAAATCTATCAGTTTTAGCAGCGTCAGCTGCGGAATTATAGGACCCGCAAAATTCATGCAGTGGGGAAAAATAACAAGCACTGTACTTAAATGCCGTGTCGCCTGTCGGACGCACGTAATTTTAGGGTGCTTTCACACTATGTACGATTGTTCCATACCGTGTCCCCTGTACCCTCTCCTCCCGCTGGTTATCTTTCACACAAGTAATAAAGCACTGTACCCAAGTACAGTTGCACATGAAAAAATTCTGATACAGCACATTTTTATTTATATTTATTTGACCTTTATTGAACCAGGGACGTCTCAGTGAGATTGAAATCTCTTTTTCAAAGGAGCCCATACGTTGCAGTTTGCACCTAGGTAGTTTAAAATAGGGAAATATATAGAAAGAAGCAGCAGCAAACCCTTGCATTAAAGGAACAACCTCCGTGAACAACCTCCACTTCTTCGGCTTTTTATTTGCCAGAATGATTTTAAAAGGAGGCGCCAATTTATTTCGAGGGTTTTATTTGTGAGAAGGGGGTTAAGAATATTAATTTTGAATATTAAAATTGTGATTGCATACGCTGCACGTGCAGCGACAGCAACCACTCATCTGTCTCTTCAAAAATACTCTCATGCTGTCTCATGCTTCCAAGAGCCTGACATGCTTAGGCATCCAAAAGAAGCAGGTCTGCCATGAGGCATCTGGTTTCACTTTGCATTGACTTACTTATATACTGAGACAAATTAACTTGCAATTGGTACATAATTTAATTTTATTCAATTTAATCATTTTGCAGTTTGAATTGTTCATGTAGATATTGAAGTGTTATCCAAAAGCATCAATAATAAATTAAGATTAACAATGATATCAGGCTATATCAATGAAAATATAATTTATGATTATATTTAATTGCAGAGTTAAACAGGATGCATAATAATGTGCAGTTTATATTTGATTTTAAAACTTAAAATTGCTTCAAAGTAACAAGAAATACAATCCTTTAGTGACAATTTTGGGTTCAGATGACAGCAGACTAATTGCGCAAGACTCCTACGTCAGGTCAGGAGCACTCGTAAATTTTTTTCTTGCCTGAGAGAAGATTAAAAATACAAGAAAACTGGTGAATGCGGCAGATTCTCTTAAATCACTCGTATGAAACATTTAAGAACGAATTTGTTTGTACAAATGCTTCTTGCACAAGGCCCTATGTTTACATTCTTAGATGCCCCCAGTTGCCGGTATACACAGGAATAGGAGCTCGAGCAATTGTTGCTGCTTTGAAATTTTTACTGCAACGTGTTCTCATGGACGCGCCCTGCAAAAAATAAATAAACAAATAAAAAGACCGGTCTTTGCTGTGCTCAATATGCTCTTTTGGAGCTGGTTTGAGTCACCCTTCCAAACCACGATAGGGACAGAATATTCTTATCCTGAGTTTGACACAGAAGAATTACATGCGTCTTACAGTCGTACCAATCTTACTCCGAACAATAATAATGCTGAGGCCTGGAAGAAGTCCAGCAGAGGGCGAAATCAAACCGCTAATATTCTGGATCCATGATATGCACCCTACCGCAAAGCCACTATATCGCTGAGTCATGCTGAGCTATTTCGGTTTATGGCTAAAGCAGTTGGTCTAGTGGAGATTTTAGCTAAAGCGTTTATGACATACTATCTTTGAGACAGAAGTCGAAGTAAGTCCAATCTATGAAATGGAGGTACCATACTAAAGAGGAGAGTCTGCTGAGCAAATTATGTCAAATTGTTTGTGTAGAGCCAAAAATGTGGGAACACAAGCAAGTTAGAAAACTATGAGTTCCGGCTTCCCAACCTGAATTTTCTTGTATCATATAATATAAGAGTTAATGGAGTTTCGGTTCGCGCTCCCATTGCTTTTCAGCTCATACTGCCAAAACCGTTCATGCAACTGCTTCCATAGTTAAATTACCATGACCAGCACAACTTTTGCTACAACCTGAATTTAAAAATACTAATGTGACGTGAAAACTGTGGGAGTTAGCGCAAGTTTAAGAGAGGACTTATTGACAATTTTACAGCTGTTCTCCACTCTAACAGTGGCGTCACCACACTCTAAGCTCCCAGAATTTACTGTAAAAAAATTATTTTAAATAATTATAATTAAAAAATTGAAGAAGTTACGAAAAATTTCAACAGTGAAGAAATTATACAAGCTTAGCTTAACATTTTCCAGTTTGAATGACGTTTCCAGCTAAAAGTATGACAGACTAAAAAATTGCGGAAAATAGCTGAATTTTTAAAAATCAGTCCCATTGTTTCCTATGGAGGAAAAATATTGCGATAAAATTTAATTACTCATTACGTACAACAGATATCAGGTTGAATACAAGCAACATAATTCAAAACAAACTGAATATTTCAAAGTTTGAATGAAGTTTCTGGGTGAAAGTATGTAGGAGTAGATAGTCAGCAAAAAACACGGAGAAAACAGAAAGAAAGAAAGAAAGAAATGGGGGTGGGAAGAACATGAGTGTGCAAGCTTCCAGCTGGCCCACTAATGATATTCGGGGGATTTTAGTCTATACTGCCTAATGACCCAGTGTGACTTATGCCTGGTTTTCTGGTGGAGGGTCACAAATTTTAATTTTCTTTTGTGTTAACTGCCCTTTCCAGAGCATAAATTAACTTTCTGTTTCTTTATTTTTGAAAGCTCTTTGGTTTAATTTTTTTCATTCGTGCCTAAAAGAATTTTGAAATGAGCTGTGAATGGTAAGTCAATGTATGGAAGTAGAAACGGACACATCCATTCTCTTTAAAAATAAGGCATGCACAGGGATGTACACTTAAAACAAAGATATTCAGAGAGACACAAGTGTTTACACTCACAGACGACATAATTATATATTTTTCACTCACTTCTGACATTGTGAAGGAGCTCGCTCTTGTCTGAAGTCCGTGGCAGGTTCAAGTGACTGTATGTGGATTGGTAACAGTCCTCCAATGATCACATCACCATCCTTATATACAGTCTGAGAGAATAGATTATCCAGAAGCTTGCAGGAAAACTCTGCTAACCCATATTTGGATCCTAGGACAACTGTTATCAGCAACTGTAACCACGCGCAAACACCCATCTCTTATGGTAGAGAGAGGGAGGAGGGATATAGAGATAAAGTGAGAGGGGTCTTAAGTTCTTCTGCTTAAAAAGAGGAGGCTTCCTCATGAGAGACTCAGTCTGGTGACTTTGGGGATAAAACAATAACAGAAATAAAACTGTAAGTGCAGCATTTGAGGAGATCTTGATGGAGCATGGCTAATGTGCGGTCCTCAACCCAAAGGGACATAAGCAAACAACTTTGTTTTTTATCTGAAGGTAATTATGACACAAAGGCCCTTGAGTCTGTTACTGAATGTCCCTCTCGACTGTGATGTGCATCTTCAACAAAAATTTCAACATCCAATCTCTCTCCTCTTAACTGTTACTTCTCACAAGACCTGACTTTATGACTTGTCTGTTATAGTTTGCTGCATTTGTGAAGCACTTATATGCCAATTGAGAAAAATGCTTGGTAAATAAATATTATTATTATTATTATTATTATTATTATTACCTCCACCAAGGAGGTTATGTTTTCACGCCCATTTGTTTGTTTGTATGTCTGGTCGTCTGTCTGTTTGTCTGTTAATAGGATACCTCAAAAAGTTATGAATGGTTTGGCCCGATATTTTGCAGGATGACAGGAGGTAGTGCAAGGAAGAATTTATTTAATTAAGGAAGTGATCTGGAACATATTCTGTATCCAAAAGAACAGATATATGGTGTGGCAGAGTTATGCACTCAACCAAGTGCCGTCTAGTTATTATTATTATTATTATTATTGTTGTTACAGAATTGCTTCTGTGGGCTTTGATGTGTGTTTGCACGTGATCCATTATAACTTGCCATGTCAGTATATAATGCTGATTGCAGGCAGAGTTCCTTCCTACATAAGACAAATGGACATTCTTAGATTACTACAAAAACTTACACGCACAGATGCACACACACACAAGCATGCACATACGAATACACAGGTGCCTAAGGCATCCACACTTTCAAAATGAACTGAGTCGTAGAATGCATTACTTTACCAAGTGAACTGGTTTCTACAATCAGGTTGCTTGATTATGTTGCATTCATCCCCATGCATTTTGGGGTTGGAAGCAATGCATGTGTTTCATGATCATTTAAATTGTTTAAATGAAATGAGCTCGTTTGAAACGTCTTTATGCAACTCTATTGCTTCCAACCCCTGAGAAAAGAAAAGCATGACAAGTCTGGAGTCATATTCGGTTTCCATATTAGCCAAACTAGTGTTGAAATCCACCGAAAGGCATGTGAAACTGATAAACCTCCATGCACAAGGACTTCAATTCCGTGTGAGAATCTCTTACACATGCGGTGATTGAATAATTGCTGACTACAGCAGGGGAACGTAAATATACCACTAAAAATCACGCGGAATGCGTGAGAGTTGAAAGGTGCGGATTATTAATGAAACCTGGCCACAACTGATAATGCTGAGACTTTTCAGAGCTTTTGTAATGGTAATTTAAATGAATGATTGAAAACAGGTCACGACCAATCATTATTTTTAAGGGATGGATTTGAGCTTCCCCTAATGCAGTGGTTCCCAAACTCAGTCCTGGCGCCCCATGTTGTATTCTGGTTTTTGTTCCAACCACAATTGAAATCTTAGGATTTTAACAAGCTGTTATCTTATTTAGGTGAAGAATAAAAATGTAATATCCATATTGAAATATATTTGAAACTGGTATAAATAACTTAAGAGGGAAACAATTTAACCAAACATTTAATCAATGTAAACAATCAATTCGTTCCTCATTGGTGAAACTGTTGACACATGGGGCTCTAATTTCTTGGCGCAGTGCAGGGTGGCGTAGCATGGCGCAGCCCACGCAGTGGTAATTTCGTGCGGTGCAACACCGTGCGCAGCCACTTTTGCAATTTGGTAGACGGACGTGTGCCGAGATGGGTGTGGCGGCGTAGTAGGGGGAGGTGTCACATATTCATCGTGACGCAGTGACAGTTTCGTGGAAAAAGGCTCCACCGAAAGTGCGCAGAGAGCTCGCCAGCTCCAACCTGGTTTACTTTCTGTGCAGTGGTAATTTGGCTGACCGGCGCGCAGTGCGCACACGTCACCGAAACCTCACAGGCAGGTTTCCAGAATGTCAGGCACATTTCAATGCAATAAATAATTACAGCAACCACTATTTAATGCAACTATCTGAATCAGCACATAAATTATAGTATTTATATCGATTGTCCTGATGTCAGATCAAAGAGAAAGAGAGAGAGAGAGAGAGATGTGTGTGCATGTGGGCGCGTGAGTGCGTGTGTAGGCTATGTGGGTATGTGTCCTTCAGCTGCTTTCACACTGGACGCGAAACAAATTTTTCGCACAACTGAAGTGAATTCGCGTCTTTGCATTGACTTTGAATGTAATCTGTCGTGCGAAAAATTAGTTTCGCGTCCAGTGTGCAAGCGGCTTAATACTATTACGGTCACTTAGGTTTTACCGTTTTTAGTGGGGGAAAGGAATAAAGCCTGATTGCTATGATCTTGTACTGAGTTAAGATTACATATTGAAAATAAATGTGTAACGTATCTTGCATTGTTGTCCATGCATGTTAATCCCAAAATTTTAAGCAGCAACAGGGTGTAATAATAGGAACACGCTATTCATCATTTCTCTTCCCAATGATGCAGGCAGAAGAAATAAATGAGCGATCGTCATATTTCATTGCGACTTCATAAGTTTGAATGATCTGACGTGGTTTCGTTTTAAAATTCCTTTCAAATTAGCTAATGGTAATAATTCGCGAATGCCCTTGCTAGCCAGCTAACTCATATTTGAAATGCTTAATATAGATGTAAGCGGTGCAGATAACATGCCTGAAGCTGCAAATTAAAATGCAACATTAATGTATCATGCAGATATAGGACAGAGGCTTCTTTATTCCAACATATTAAAGGTGAGGAGAGGAGCTCATTTGATTGGTGAAGACTTGACTCAGCTGTGTTAAACCCACTCAGGCCTTCTCTCCTCCCTCTTTGCCACTTGCGCCGGCAGGAGGGACAGAGGCGGGACAGAGGAGTACTTGTGCGGGGCTGCGCTGGGCACGAAATTGCAAAATACGCCTGGATACACCCCGTTGGCCCGGCACTCCCCCCATTCGCCGTGCCTGCGCCTGGTCAACGAATTTAGAGCCCAAGGTCACAAAAACTGACAACTTATTTGGCAAACAATAGAGTAACACCTGTTTATATTCATGTTTACTTTATTAATTTCAGACAAATTTTTTTAAGAACTCAAAACACCTGTGTTCAGCAGCCTAATTTGGAGCTTACTGATTTTCTCAGGGTCTAATTTGATCTGTTAAAATTAGAGATTCAAAGAAAAACCTGAAATATGGCAATTTTGCCATCAATGGAAAGCTTAGAACGCAAAGAATGCAATGTAATGTCATTCTGTCACATTATCGATTCGAGAAAATGGAAACAAGCACGAAACGACAGTACTTTATTGAGCATGAATACTTCCGTGATGCTTAGAATGACGCCTGTTTTCAGCGACGTCACGGACGGGTTTTGCAAGCTCTGCTCTGTGAATTTGTGGGCAGAGTTAATAGAAGTACTATGTCTCTCTCTAAAATTTATATTTTCTTATTTAAGGTTCAAATTGAGTCGTACTTTACTTGAGATGGATACATTATAATGGAGAAAAATGTGTCTGTCGTTTTTTTACTTAAAACTCATATTTTTCTTTATAATACATTGAAGATTAACGTGGACATATAAATGATCTGACATAAATCGTGTAAATACGGGGAAGGCAGGGTTTCCTCCACGATTTTTTGAAACTGTGGCGGAGGGCTTCAGCGTTGAGTCAAAACTCAGCATTATCAGGTGTGGCCAGTTTTCATTAATCAGCACTTAGGCGATGTAATAATTGTAGTCTATGTGCATGGAGGTTCATCACTCTCGCATGCGTCACGGTGGATTTCACATAGACTATAATATGAAAACCAATTATGACTCCGGACCCCGGAATTGGAATTAAATAATCATGAAGATACAATTAGGTGGAGCAAGATGTGCTCACAGCAAACACAGAAGAGAAGAGATACAACAACTAAAAAAAAAGCAATTAAGACCTGAAATTGAGCTTGAGTGCATGAGAAGTACAGGCGGATGATTCAGGCTGCTTTTGAGGTATTGGGTGGAGATATTCGCCTAGAATCCATACTGATAAAGTGCTGGTCGCTCCCAACGGTCACTGACTTATCAGTCTGGCCTCAGTGGCATAGCCAGCGTGTAGCCCTTACGTCACTAATGAAGTGAATATATGAATATTCATGTTTTCTGCTCTTGGCGAGAACCACCAATCGAATATGAGTTAGCTGGCCAGCAACGGCATTCGTGAATGTTATTTGACATGAGCTTAAAAATTAGATTGTGGTTTGCTTGTGTTTACTCTTGCAGTGGTTGTTAGGTTTTGAACAGGATAATGTTTGGCCATCTCTGCATTTTGTTTATTTCAGTGGGATTCCCCAGTATAATAAAGGCTAAATTAAATAATACTCAAATTACATAACGTATTTCAGGGTAATTGGAATTAGCTATAGCTCGAAGGGCATGATTGCATCAGCTAGATTAAAGTGATACTCCACCCAAAAACTATAATTTGTATATCAATTACTCACCATTAGATGTCTTAAACGGACGAAGTTGTTCTTCACCTAGTGCAACTTTATGGCCCCTGGAGAGTTTTGAAAAATTATCCAAATTCCTTTTTTGCTGGAAGCAATTGCAATCCCATTTAAATGGGGTCACGCAGTAGCAATGGGAAAACTCCACAAAACGTCCGTTGACAAACTTTCAAACCATCGTCCAACGCATCGTCCAGTATAATCCAAGTCAGCTTTGTCCACTCATATCCTCAGAACTCTAGAAACGCGGTTATTTTTCGCTAAAAATAATAAAATACCAGTTATGCTTCAAGTAAGCTCGCGCATTTAACGGAAGTCCCGCCTCCCGGCTCGTTCATTGCCCAGAGACTCTGCTGCCACTCAGATGAATACTCGTATACACTCATTGGTAAAGACACGAGCCGGGAGGCGGGACTTCCGTTGAATGCAGAACTGTGGTATTTTTATTTATTTTTAAGTCTGTCTAAAGGGGGGAGGGGGGCACCCTTGCGACTGTGAGCCAATCACAGATCTCGCATGGATTTTGTGCGAATATTTGAAAGTCAAACGCTGGTCTACCGACTGAGGCCAGACGTACAAGCAAGTGACCGTTGGGAGCAACCAAAGCTTGATACGGATGGATTCCAGGCTAACAGTGCATAACATCATCAAAAGATTCAGAGAAACTGGAAAAATATCTGTGTGTAAGGGACAAGGCCCAAGACCTTTACTGGATGCCCGTGATCTTCGGGCCCTCAGACGTCACTGCGTCACTCACCGGCATGATTCTGTCATTGACATTACTAAATGGGCCCAGGAATACTTCAAGAAACCACTGTCTGTAAACACAGCCTGCCGTGCCATCCACAGATGCCACCTTAAACTCTATCATACAAAAAGGAAGCCATTGTTGAGCATGATCCAGAAGCGCCACTGTGTTCTGTGGGCCAAGGCTCATTTAAAATGGTCTGTAGCAAAGTGGCAAAGTGTCCTGCGGTCAGACGAGTACAAATTTGACATTCTTGTTAAAAATCAAGGGCGTTGTGTCTTCCGGGCAAAAGAGGACAAAGACCACCCCTCCTGTTATCAGTGTTCAGTTCAAAAGCCAGCATCTCTGATGGTATGGGGATGCATTAGTGCATATGGTGTGGGACACTTGCATGTTTTAAAAAGCACCATGAATGCTGAAAGGTATATAAAGGTTTTAGAGCAACATATGCTCCCTTCCAGATGACATCTATTCCAAGCAAGGCCTTGTGTATTTCAGCAGGACAATGCAAAACCACATACTACAGCTATTACAACAGCATTGCTTCGTTGTAGAAGAGTCCGCGTGCTGAACTGGCCTGCCTGCAGTCCTGATCTTTCACCGATTGAGAACATTTGGCGCATAATTAAACGAAAAGTCCGTCAAAGGAGATCCAAAACTCTCCAGCAGCTGGAAGCCTGTATTAAACAAGAGTGGGACCAAATTCCAATGGCTAAACTCAAGAAACTTGTCTCCTCAATGCCCAGACGCCACCACTCTGTGTTAAAAAGAGGAGGGGATGCTACACCATGGTAAACAGGCCCCTGTCCCAACTTTTTTGAGACCTGTAGCAGCCATCAAATTTGAAATGAGCTCATTTTGTGGCATTTTGTGGAAAAAATTGTAAAATTTCTCAGTTTCAACATTTGCTATATTGTCTCTGTTCTATCGAGAATAAAATACCTGCTGGTGTGATTTGAAAGTCATTGCGTTTTGATTTTATTCACAATTTACACTTTGTCCCAACTATTTCGGACTTGGGGTTGTATCATGCAGCTTTATATTATATTACAATAATAATATATTATTATAATTATATTATAATAATGCAGCTAGTTAAAATCCTAAGATTGCAATTGCGGTTGGAACAAAAAGCAGAATACACAGTGGGGAACCTGGATCGAGTTCGAGAACCATTGCCCTAATGCCAGCTCACCAGCCACCACTGAGCATACGTTTCTAGGGCAAATAGAACCTTAAAAGACTAAGGTAATGATATGGCTCACAACCTATGACATTTAACGAAATTGTGCGTTAAAACCTTTTAAATATAGAATACCAGGTTACAAAAATGTATTTTGGACAATCACATTCAGTGGCTTTTGGCAATGGCTCATTTAACACTTTCTATTTTTTAATTCACCCCTTTCGCTCATGTAAATCACAAAACTGAGAGATAAGCAAAGCATTATAGGCATAATTTAATGGCTCTAACTTTGCAACGGACACGTGATGGAGGCATCAAGTAAACTCAAGTATATTTGCTAATTTTGGAAGGAGACTTATATTTTCAGGCCTATCTCCTTTATTGTTAACATAGCAGATAATTATTCACATACTTGGGCGGATTCAAGCAATTGCAGAAGTGTGAGACTGCTGTTTTCATGACATTGAACGCGCTTGCATTTTTACCAGTCCTTCTGTGGTCATAAGTGATATTGCAATTTAATTTGTTATTTTAATGGCAAAATATTAATGAAACGCCAACAAAGGCAACTGCCTCAATTGTTCTCTACCTCTTGTCTGTCACACACACAAATAAACTTGCACAAAATATAAAGATTACAATGTAAATTATTATACCGGATTTACAGTGTAAAATATTATGATATCATATTTTGAACATAAATAAAAATGCACCATATCATAAAGGACAACCACTACTGTATATTGATCCAAATAAGACAATCGCAGTAATGACAGAGAAAACTGGCCAGTGGTCAATTTTGCAACAATCGCTATTGGATAGATTCCTAGATGCGGATAGATAAGTAATCAGTGTGTTAATTGTCCTTCAATGGAAAATTGACGAGAATTTGCAAACCTGGCGATACATCACAAGTAACAGGACAGCAAGGTGAGCTTCATACTTACATACATACATACACTACCCACGGTCCTAAAAGATTGGCAGGAGAGCTTCAGCATTTCCTGTTACTGAGATGGAAAGGTTTATTTTGCTGAATTAAACCCAAAGCACTGTCGGGTGAATTCTACTTTTATTTGGAATTGCAAATAATTAATTACAGTGTTTTTCTTGGTATTCAGTCAATGATTTTTTTTTTTTTTTTTTGCATGTGTGTAAATCCAAGGGTCTACCCACAGCAGTACCGTGATGCTCCACCACTCTACTACTGCTCGTGTGCTGTTCTACTCATTCCACTCTTTCTGATAGTTAAATAGTGGATATTTTGTGCTTTCCCATTGAAAAATGAACAAGTGCTGGTAAAGTTTTCCCAAGAAATAAACTCATAGCAAGGTCACTTCACTTTCATCAATCTCCATTTTCATTCAAGTTTCTGTCCTGGGCAACTTTTTTTTTTGCTCCAACGGGTAACATGACTTCAGTCCCGAAATGATTGGATTCCATGACAAAGTGACATGATCTGACCTGGCTTTTTTCCTGACTGACCCAACAAAGCAGTGTGAACAACTTGATGATGGAAAGCTAAAGAAAGGCCAGTTTTAAACTAATTAAAAATTTTTTGACATAAGGGCAAATTCGGCAGCAGTAGAAAATTCTGATTGGTATGTAAAATTTTTCTGAACTGTTCCGCAACTTTGGAAACAAAAGCAATGGTCTGCCTTCTTGCTAGGCCACTTGATGCTTGGACATTTCTCAGAGCATAGGCTGCATCCTTCGCAGGCCGCATTTTTAGGCCGCTATGTCATTGCAGGCCGTTCTGTTGTGAGCACGCTTTTTAACACAGCTTAGAAATCCAGCCTTTGTCTCACCTGATATCAGACAAAATTGTCAGCTGGTTTATATTCTGTTTCCATATTGACAATACCATCAAGCAAGACAAAGGCTGCATTTATTGGCTGTATTCGAAAGCGCGTTCACAACGGAACAGGCAAAAAGAGCAGTCTTCGATGGATGCAGCATACACTTTGAGAAACAACCCTTGTCATCTTGTGCAAATGCAGTGGACTAAGTGAACGGTTGCCAAATGTGCAGCACATTCAGGATGTCCCCTATACAGTCAGGATGTCCCCTATACAAGCAAGATAGCGTTAGTTATTAGCAAGCTAACTTTGCCAGCTTGCCATCTAACTCATTAGCCAACTTGTGCTCAAACATTTGTTGCAAGGATAAACTCAGTGTAGCTAATCAGCTCTTCTACATGACACTGATCACTACCGACTACTGATTGTAAAGAGGGACAACCTGACAGCTCCCCAAATATTAGCAAGCAAACACAAAGCCTAAAATTAAACTCTCATAACCACCTAACCCGCTAGCTAAGTTAAGCAACTAGCTAGCAAACATCATAAGTAATGTTATAGCTGTCCTGGCTGCATTTATTTGTCCTGCCAGCTAACGTCTGCTGACACATTATAGCTAAAGCCGTGGTATAAGCTTAGACTGTACAAAACAGCCCATGGGTCAAAGTCCAGATTTCTGACATTGCGCATGCACCACACATCGTAAGAATAGCCAGAATATAATTGTTACGACTCATCGTAAGAATAGCCACAACTATATTTTTCATTAGTGAAATTATAAATGGAATGTGAAAATTTCATTAAAATATTTTTATATGCTTAATCAGCTTTCTGATTAAGTATGAAAATAAAAAACCTCAAAGCCTCATCCAGGATAGTGAAAATTGACACGTTTGTGCCGCTGTTACATACAATTCGTGCCGCTGTCAGGGATCCTTGATTGCGCTCCACTCTGAGAAAATCTTGACCAAAATCGCCAATCTCATCCATATTCTTATCATTCCATTCGTAAATCTAGAGGGAGAAGGGTGACGTCCAGTTATAGCCAAGTGCAAGTGCAGCCTCGAAAGGCAAGCCATTGTCCATAATTTGTTTTGTGTTTGGAAGTATGCGCCTGATACTTTTGGCGATTTTCCAGACGGCATCTTGTTAAATACAGTCTATATGGTGCATGGGTCAGTGACAAATAAGCCTTTTAAAAACGTTTCTTTTATTTAAAATAAATCTTTAAAAATGTACAGAATACATTTATTTGAAGTTGGAAGAGTGTGTTTAAACAAGTCTTAATGGTTGCACAACATTTACAGGGTTTTAGTATAGTTTTAGACTGTATTTGCAATTTCACCAGCCAAAACATGTCAGGCGGTGCAACCAAAAGTTTCTTGAAAAAAAAACACACTTCCCTCTTTTTTTCTCAGTGATTTTTTTTAGTAAGTATATCTGAGAGTGTCTACTCTGCCTAAAACATTACTATTTTGTAGTTGAGCTGGGTATTAAAAGTAACTGATGGGTTCTTTATTGTAGGGGGCGGGTATTTTGGTTTTCCAAACAATTTAAGAACAATTAAACTATTAAACTTTGTTTATTTGAAAGGTTTTCAATATAAAATTATGCCCCCATATTTATATTATATTAATTTTTATTTTAAATTACATATTTAATACATTTCACATAGTGTTAACTTGCTCAGACGGTTGCGCCACCTGACATTTTGAGGGTTTGAGATGGTACAACATGTATATACCATTTTTATGATAAACCGGAAATATGTTCAAATTAAACAGGTTTTAAAGAATAAAATGATGCTTATTATAAATCATTTAAAATTATTTTAATCCGAAGTAGTGCGCTCGGACACAAAAATCTGCATGTCACGTCATTGACCCGCAGACAAATTACCAGCAGAAGCTCCGAAAAGGAGCTCACTGTGGCCAACGGCAAATTGTGTGGTGCTATGAAAAGAAGCATCTAGTTGTTGTTTTTTACCATGGTCTATGTTCATGTGCTCCTTCATGGCAAAATGAATAGGTTCCAATTATGAATAACTTCCATTAATGTGCTTTTTTCTTACTAGAGATCATTTGGAATTGAACCAGCCGCAATGATAGCTAGGTGATTGTATGAAGTATGGCTCGATTAAAACATGCATAATTATGATAACCATAATCTATCCCTCCTATCATACACATCTTCGAACTCAGTTTCTTTTTCATTCCAGGTAGTGACATGCAATGTCTTAAGGTTGAATCTAAAACGGTTCTGATGTTATTGTGTTAATGCTGACAGATTGAACTTATGATTCCAATGCTAGCTACGCTTTGCAGCTGAGGTAACCAGCTACGCTTTTTGGCCGGGATTAAAAATCCGTTTAACTTTATTTGTAAATCTGTAGTCTGCATAGTTGGGGAATTCCTTATAATTTACGGGCAATCCGTATAAGTTGACATATATGTAATAGAATCAATCAATTGAATCAATAGAATTGACTTGTTCCTATTTCTTGCCCTTTTTTTAATTTTTTTGCGCAGATTGCAAAGTGGCAAAATGCAGCAAAGTTACAACCCAATGTCATGGTTTAGGCATGCTTTTGTTTGTTGGACCTTTCTTTGCTCTATCGTCTGGGACGATATTTGAGTTCTTGTCCATCGAATTCCTGGCCCAGCTGTCTGATTGAGCTGGGGCAGTGTTTTCCGGACTCTATATATATGACTGGGGGTTCGCCACGCCTATTGCTAGATTATGTTTGTTTCTAGCACTTCGGGTAGAGAAAATCTCTCGTTCAATCTTCCTAGTGATTTGTTAAATTCCTTTTATTGTTAGGAATGGCTTCTTTTAGAAATTTTCTCTTTTGTTGTTTATTTTCTCTCGCACGGCTTCCGTGTTGCGGACTTTTATTTGTCCTGGGAAGCGTGAGCCTTCACCAGAGGTTTTTACCTCTTATCTGGGCTGCTCATTGCTCTTTCTCTCGCTGGTCGCGGCACCTGGCGTCCTATCACCGCCCATTACACCCAATTGCACTTTTATTTTCTCTATTTTTGAACTTGATGTTATTTGATGCAAGGTGGTGACTGAATTTATTATTTCCTCTATTTTTGAACTGTTGTTTGATGTTATTACTTGATTCATAACTTGTCATTTTAATAAATGTCAAACTTACCCTATTTCATTACCATTTTGTTGTATCGATGAGTGACAGATGGGGCTTGAAAGTTCATCCCCGTCCAAAGTGGAGAATGACAAAAAAAGTTTGAGAACCACTGCTCTAACCTCTCAAAACACAAAGTTGCTGTGTCTCGTCCCCCTGCACACTTGCTACAATGGAGCATCATACTACCATGGCCGTTCTTCAACACAACGGCTAACATAACTTTCTGGTTTTTTTTTTTTGTTTGTTTTATTTTTATCATGAGCTGCAGTTACCAACAACAGATTGTTAAAGGTAGGGTCTGGAGTTATTTGCTCAAAAATAAACACTAGACTTACACAAATGAAATCCGGCTTAATCATCACCTATGGGCTTCTAGTCCTGGGTGGTGGTGACTGTGTCTGCAGCGCACCCTCACCCTGCCTGTATTTTGGTCTTTTACTTTGTTTTGTTGTGGATGTGGACGTTTCTGGGCGGAGAGTCGATGTGTTCTCTCCAGCCAATGAGAGAGCTCCGGACGTGTCGATCTGTGGGCCTGCATAGAGCATAGCGACTGGAGCAGTCACTGCCGAAGCAATGGCGGACACTTCCAAAAAAAAAGAAAATACACGGAGACGAAACGTGCAGTGGACAAAGTACGCTCGAAAACCAGAGTGAATATCAGCTTGGCTTTCACCCGCTTCCGAGCCCTGAAGGAGAGGCTGGGGCTGAATAGCGATGCAGAGTTGGCCTGCTTACTGTTGGACAGGTACATGCCAAACATGGGATCTTAGCCTGCTTATTTAGCGACGTGCTACGTAGCGTGTTGTAGAGGTATAAGCAGTACTTAGTCCGAGTATCGAACATTACAAACACCTTTACATTTGCGCTGCTAACCGCCATCTGAGCGTCATTCAGAGCATGTCGGGGCTGCGCTGGTCCGTAGCTGACATCAGAGTCTGTGTCAGAAACTCTGGAAGCTTTGCTAAAGTCTATCTGGGCATATTACAGTCATATGACAATTATCTGTTTTCTCGATGAAGGACGTAACTCTGTATAACTAGACATTGTCATTACGTTATTATCAGAACACAAATACTGTCTATTAGCACTGCTAATAGACAGTATTAGCATTTGCAAACTGTCTGTTAGCAAGCTAGACTGAACATCTAAACTACTACAGTCAATAATTGGCATCATTATTAGCATAGCTGTTTATTCAAATGCACAAACAATATCATGTGGACAAGATAAAACATTTGATACTATATTTGCAAGATACCTCGCCACTCATTCCTGCAGGTAGCACGGTGCACAGATCTTGATTCAATACGATACAGCAAGCCGGGTGCTGGGCTGGGTGAGTGTGTATCGGCAAGGCTGGCAGCGGCAGGGGGCGTGCATCGCTAAGCCCGAGAGGAGGGGCTTGGTTTGACTACTGTGTTTACAAACAGCAACAGACAAAACTCCAGACTCTACCTTTAAGGCTGCTGCCTGGCGACTGTCAGTCAAATAATCCTGAGTCCCAACTATATGAACTAATGATGTGAGATGCAAATACCTGGTATGAGATGTAAATATGACATCAGATGTCATGAGATGTAAATAAAGATAATTTCAAAAATGTTGATCATTGATGGTAATATGTAGACAAGGGCTCCTCCTCCTAACAAAACCCAATTTAACCCCTGGTTACAGAGGTTTTTGTTCTTTGGGTTTTGAGGAGTTTTGAGCTGCAAACAAAGTGCATGGCGAAAATTGTAGCAACACTGTCCGGTTTTGTGTTTTTTAAGCAACTAGATCAGAATTATGGAAATCACACGTGGAACAGAGCATTTACATCATTAACACGTGGAACAGAGCATTTGTAGTTTCAAATACGGACTAGTTTACTTTGATTTTTTTTTTTTTTTTTTTTTGCTTAATTCATAAATTTCATCACCCTGGTTTGAAATAATGATCAGGGTTTTTTCTTAAAGAAGGCCATTAATGACTCCTAGTAAAGTGAAAACCATTTATTTTCACCATGAAAGAACCATAAGCTAGGGAAGAAAAATGGCAAAATACTTCCTCTGGTTTGGGCGATGATGTCACAAGAATACAAAGGACACTCAGGTATATCCGTGTCTAATAACTGTGTGAGGAGGTGGCATATTTATGCGATATACTGTGCAGAACATATTTTCAACACACAAGCACAAATTTTAATCAACTATAAACGTTATGTGGAGCTCAGTAAGTGCACAGTTGGCGCTGACCTTTAGCCAGCTAACTAAAGATAACGCTGGATTCAGTGTGGTCCAAAACAAAGGTTTATAATCTACAAATGTTACGATTCTCCTTCAATATGAGATTAAAAGCTCAATATTATAATATACCTATACCCAGCAGGTGAAGATTTTCAACTCATCCTATTTTCAACAGGCGTATTGCTTCTAACATCTTTTTTGAAGCACCTATCAAGGCTGTGCCGGGCACTGCAGTTGACAGTTAGGATCTTGCTAATATTTTTACAATATATACTGAACAGCATTGAAAATGCCCCAACAATAAACAATTAGATACCTGAGCAATGTTTTTTTTATTCTGAAAAATAGGTGGATGATTGAGAAAGACAACAAACAAAAATGGATGAATAATCATTGATCAATTTTATGTCATCTGCGTAGTGTTGGGGGTAATGCATTACAAAGTAACTAATTACTGTAATTAGATTACATTTATCAGTAAGGCAGTAATGTAACGCATAACTTTGATAACTTAAGTAATCACATTACAGTTACTAACAAATAAATTATCTAGTTACTTGCATTACTTTAAATTCTTGAACTATTGGCAGGATGGGAGGCCAGAAAAAAATCTTCTTTTTCTTCTTCTTCCTTTTGAGTGCATTGGAGATTAAGACTGAGGACAGAAAAACAAAGCAAATTTCCATGTGTTTATGTAGCCTTGAACTTTACTCACTTGTCTGTGAAATGCTGTTTGGGCTTTTTTTACAACTGATTTTTACAACTTTGCTGTGGGCTTTGCTGTATTAAAGAGCATGAAAGAGAGCTCTTGTGTGTATCGTCCTTACTAGAATAAAGATTTGTTCTGACTGGGCATATGCCAGGTTTTAACATGATATGGTAAATTAATTAAGTTATGGTGAATTTCAGATGATGGTGCTGAGTAATCCAAAAGTAATGCCACATATAGTTGGCTAAATAATGTGCAAGTGTCATTAAATTGCGAGACCGGTATCATTGTGTATTCAAACCATTTTTATTATATACACCATATTTCTCAGAAAAGCCATTTAGATGTTTTCATAAACTGTTGTATATTGTATAGGTTGTATACAGGCCTTGCGGATTTAGGATGTAATTATAGACTCTGAGAATTTTCGAGAAGCCATTGGTATTGTTAAGCATTGTTAAGCATCGTATTGTTTATAAATGGAACACCTTCGATGTGATGTTCCATACATTAAATCAACAGTTGGACAGGATACATTGAGAGGATTTCCTTGGATAAGGTCTTCCCTATCTGTGTTTCCTGAAGAAACACCGTTTCTGTTTCATCAATGTCATTGTTTGATGTATTAACATCATCTGTTGGGTCATTGTCATTGTCTGTGTCTGGTTTTGGTCATTTTTTTGACATATTGAAATAACATTTGCTGCATATCTTGTCACCGTCTTGTATTGTCATCCCCTCATTCACCAACAATGAGTATAGCCATTGATTTTGTTGTCCATTTAGGTTATGAGCACCCTTACTACATCTTTGAACCTCGTAGTGCAATTGTTGATCACACATTTCTTTGGCATAATTGTGTTTTTGCAATCCGAATGCACTGTATTTATGATTTATAAAATGTATCACATGAAACAGCGGCAGTATGTAAAGCATGAGCATACAACAGGGGTAGGGAACCTTCTCCAGAAAGAGCATACAACAGGGGTAGGGAACCTTCTCCAGAAAGAGCCACTGTGGGTGCAGGCTTTCATACCAACCAAGCCGCTACACACCTGATTCTACTAATCAACCTCTGGAATGTTTGTTGAGGGGCTTGATTAGTAGAATCAGGTGTGTAGCGGCTTGGTTGGTATGAAAGCCTGCACCCGAAGTGGCTCTTTCTGGAGAAGGTTCCCTACCCCTGGCATACAACAATGTTGAATGCTTTGTGGTTCACAAAATCATTGAAGTGTGACCACAAGCGCAGACTACGCTTTGCTCAGTGGAGTAAAAACAAGGCCTGGGAGATATAGAACCAATAGAATGTCCAACAGTTTATGAAAACATCTAAACAGCTTTCCTGAGAAATATGTAGTATATAATAAAAATGTTTGATCATGAAGATGGCGGTGAGCAATATGGCAATCTAGTCAAGTCGTCGTAACACATCGTTGGCCTGGACGTGGATGATCTTTGGTGCTTCCGGTCGGTTGGTATGTCCTATGAAGTCTTATGATCATTGAATGGTGGCATCCAAGCTGCTGCGCAATAACTGCTTGAAATGCCAACTTGACTCATGCCCAAGGCACTTTCACGTTCCTCAGCTGTCTTTCTTGGTATCACTTGTTTTATGTTCCCTCAAAGACTACAGCTGAAATAAAAGTTGCTTTTCAGAGGCCGCTTTTTAAAGGCCCATTCAGCATGATTTGATGAATAAATTTCAGCTTCACATGACATGCATGCAATGTGTTGCATTTTGGCATCATGCTTCATGGAGAGTTCAGGAATTTGTTTTTATATTAACTGATGGTGCGTTCTCAATGCTGTTCAGTGTATTTCTTCTGAATTGGGACCAAATAAATACATAAATACAATAGGCTTCAGGTTACATGCCCCCATTGAATAAAAACACAAAATAGGCAGTCAGAAAAAATCATTAAGAAACAGTAAGATGATTATGTGAATAAATAGCTAAAATATGTTTCATGTTATCAACAGGGTGTCACAAGAGAATTATGGATTGGGGAGGCTGATCCTTTACTAGGGGGGCTGGAATAAATTTAGGAGGGATAAATGATCACCAATTTGCCCACAAATGTGTGTGAAAATCATTGATCTGTTTGTAGGATTTCAAGATGGCTCCCATTGCGGCCATATTGTTTGATGCAGCGCGTTCCAAACTGAGGGGTTCTGTCCCTGATGCGAGACCAATCAACCCAAAAAATTTGAGTGATATCGCTGGAAGCGAAGTTCACTTAATGCGTGTCATAGGATTAAAAGATGGCTGCCGTGGTGGCCATGCTGATTGACCGATCGCGTTCAAAGTCAATAAGGTCCATCCATGATGAAATAACAATCCACCCACAAAATTTCAGAGGTATCCATGTATTACTTTTTGAAGAATCTTGACAGACAGACAAACTAACGCCGGCAAAAACATAACCTGCTTGGTGAAGGTAATTGTTTGACTCCTGCTATCACAAGCAACAACAACAGCCAGTTAACGAGTGGATTAACCTAATGACAGCGCTACAATAATGGCCTCCAACTTGTCAGGTTTGCAAACAACAACACATGCAGTAGCAACAAGTGTTTTCCAGTTTCGAACAATACAGTAATACTT
Source organism: Gymnothorax javanicus (assembly GCA_029692085.1). Lineage (NCBI taxonomy): Eukaryota > Metazoa > Chordata > Actinopteri > Anguilliformes > Muraenidae > Gymnothorax > Gymnothorax javanicus. Next base: position 43,081,212 of record CM056195.1, read on the forward strand.
TATGAACTCTAAATTTGCACCTTGCAAAAATACTTTATCTGCATGACTACTAAACTAAACATCTTAACATGTTGAGACATCTTGCTTTTTATTGTTCATTAGTTTCCGGCATTTACCTCTCCTTTGGATTATGTTTCATTAACCTCCTAAGCCCTGAGCCTCTGGTTCGAAAATGGCATGCCCAAAATGAAACGAGTATATCTCTGCAACTACTTTGTCCATTTGAAAAATCTTGGTATCGTAATAAAGGTAAAACCATTTAGGATTTCTGTAGTGGTATAAAAATTAGTATATATGTCACTGAGTCAGAGTAAATGAAGATGGAACACAGTATAAATGAAACATCTCATTTTGCGCCTAACAAAGTTTTACTTCTATCCCTTGTGAACTTATTTAGTTGCAGTCTGAAACCTCTAAAAAATTAAGCACAGAATCTCATTATTATCTGTGCCAAAGTTTATGTAGGCTATAGGGCATGCAGTGAAAAGTCACTTAAAATTTCATTTTCGTGCAACAACCTTGAGGGCAACTTAAAAACTGGTATGGATTTGAAGGAAATGGTTCTCTGATCAAGAATATCAATGTCCCCACCCGTGGAATGTACTCATAAATTTCTAACATGCACTTGATGAAATTGACCATTTTCAGATAGTACGTCAAGTCCAAAATTCACTCTCCTGTTTTTTTTTTTGGTCACCAAATAGCTTACTTTACCTGGTGGAAAGCACAATCTTAACTGTTTTCGTCCCTATTTTGAATATTTACCAGGTGGGTGGGGGCTATCAAGGGTAGTACACTTACATTATAATTTTTACTTAATGTTAATGTTACAAACGTTGACTAAGTTCTGCCGATTTGCTTCAATGTTATGATTCCATCAGTAGAAATTTTATTCAAGCCAGTCCACAGTTTTGTTTTTTTTTTGCACAGGTCAAGATTAACATTAAAATGTGTTTCATTTTAAACATTTGCCAACAATAAATATATTGTGACCGTTTGCGTGGTGAAAATCTTTGGGACATTATTAGGCAGTCAAATACAAGTCCTATGGAGAAATATGACGAAAATTTATTTTTTGACTCCTGGTGACCTTGGAAAAACTGTGGAGTACCTTTAAAGTTCCCATTGTGAAAGTAACATACTTGGTGTTAAGTAATAATGGGTTTACCCTACTGTACGGTTGTAAAAGTGTGTTCAAAGACATATCTCTTCCTTTCTTTTTTTTCGCCCAATCGAAATTATTTCTTGACTTCCCTGTTACAGTAATACTGGAATCTCAATGAAAGAATTCCCCAAGACCCCACCCAGGACCATCAAGAGTGCTTGAGACCTAAATAGTGTATAAGGAAATCATGATTTCATATACAGAGACAAGAAATTGTACAATGCTGCTTAAACCTTTTCATAAAATTTCAACTTAAACAACAAAAGCGTTTCATTGCCCGTTTTCCGTGTATGTATATCATGTAGGTTTGTTTCCACAAAATTAATGTAACTCAAATGATCAACAAAGTCCTCCTTTAATTTAAAATATATTGTTATTTCTATTCTTATCTTTTCATCATACAGACTGTACAACAAAATGTATTTATGTCACAGTAGACTCTCGTTATTACAAACTCCTTGGGACCAGAAAAATTACTTTGTTATATCGAAATTTCGGTATATCAGGACTTCAAAAAAAAAAGGAAATACAACTGAATTTTAACTTTGGGACCATGAAAATCACTATGTTATAACAAGATTTTGTTATATCAGTGTTCTTTATAACAAGAGTCCACTGTATTTCATTTAGTCTCATCAGGTATATGATATAAACTGTATGATAACAATTTCATGCTAGGCACATTGAATCTTGCACATTTCTGTGTCCTCTCTCGATGGTAAATGAGCTAAAGATAAATTTAATAATTTAATTTTTTTAAGAAAAAAAATAATAAAAATGTGTATGTGTGATGTTATAGCTGTCTGTAATAAGATTAATGAGTAAACCTTGTCTAATCAAAGAATCAATTCAAATGTAATCAAACCAGTCACATATATTTGAAGGGTCTTTAATGAATTGAAAATGTGATATCAAAGTATATCCAAAGTCTGACACGTGATAATTGATTAAATTGTAACTGGTTTGACAGCATTTGAAAATAAAAGGGAAAAGATTTACACATACAACTTCTTCCGAACCAAGTTTAAGGGTATGATAACAGTTTATACTGAATACCTTTGCACAGAAGTGGTCACTACTTGAAACAAATTGATGCATGTAGTATTATGCACTTGCACAACATAAAATACTTAACTAGGTCATACTCTTAACTTGGATAATGTGAAAACATTTTAACAATTTAGGAAGTACATGAGGCACAATCTTTCCTTATCATTAGTTATCTTTTAAGAAGGCGTCACACTGTCCCGAAATTGACACTAGATGGACACACGATAAATGAAATGTTCAAATTCGGATCTGATTGTAAAAACATCGGGCCATTCTTAAGGGCATCTTAAGCCATTGTATGACCGCCAGTTGAGTTTCTCAGGCTCCGGCAGCAACTTCGTGAGCGGTGGCAAAATCTTTGGCATGCCAAAAAATTGCTGGAAGACCTTGCGAAGGTTCATTTTCGTGTTTAATTTGTGTGTCCATTTTGCCCTTCGTAAGGCCATCGTGTGGGAATCTTGTCAAATCGTGTCATTTTCGTCTTTACTTCGTGTGATCATCGGTGCCATCGGGCATTTTTCGCCTCACGAAGACAATACTAAGGAAACAAGAAGCTGCCCGATTGTCTTAGGAAGGCAACACGACTACGTGAAGCCCTCGCAATGCCGTCGTAAAGCCATCATATTATAGCACGATAACATCGAGATGGGACCACGGTGACGGCGAAGACAGCTGAATTTGAGTAGCTCAAGCGTTTCACGTGTCATGGTAACATGGACATATAAAAGGCCAGCCTCAGAGCATCTTCCTCAGTCAGTCCTGAGCAACTCTACAGAGCAGGCACAACGTATATTTTATATGTATGGGATAATGTATAGTGAGCCGATGATTGTTGAAAAATTACTCCCAATGGGGGAATAGAACCCCGTCGCGCAGCTCGCTATACATTATCCCGCATAGAATATGGCTAAAACATTTAAAATATTAAAATATTAATATTACGAGCAACGGACAGCAGCGCAGCGGTCATACCTTTAGAAATAAACACCGCGGAATTTTGGTGATTGACCAATCAGAATCGAGTATTTAAGAGGGCCATGTTCTAAATATATATAAATAAGGCACAACGTATTTATGAAAATGATAACTGATAATGACCTGGTTGCTTTTAAAGTCATACTATTTTTATCTAAACATTTCTTGTTCATAACAAAACAATAGTTTACTATAGAAACTTACAGTAATCTGTTGCAAATTTACTGTATTACTTTGCAGTAAATATGCAAGCCATCGTGTGGCCTTCGTGTGTCCTGCGGATAAACTACTTAATAAAAATTCACATCTTTTTGTTGCCTTCGTGTGTGGTTCGGGTGCCATCGTGTGACCTTCTGTAGGCATTGTACTTGGTTCGGCTGTAGATTGGCTTTTGACCAAGTTCGGGGCCATCGCGCAAAATTCAATATTCGTATGGCCATCAGGTGTCAATTTCAGGACAGTGTGACGCCTGCATTACAAAGTGACACTGGACTCAAGGTCAGCGCACATGTGAGTCCAATCTGATCAGATAATTTTTGTATACAGAAAAGTATCATAACAAGTTGTACCCAGGTTTGCAAATACAGTCATGATCAGGTTGGATAACCTGTAATTAAAATACTTGCAACTTACATTACCTGTATACACATACAGTGGCAGTCCGTCGGCAGAAACACAGGGCCAGCAATAACCTTACCTTTCAGCTGCTTAATGACCTACACCTCTTGCAGTTTACCTCTCCCGATTAGCAACAGTTGCTCAGACTAAATGGTAGAACCAACGAGAGTCTAATTTATTTTTGAAAGCCTTGTTATACATTGCATTACGAAATTATACAGCGTTTTCCTCTGCACATCAATGACTACGAAAAATATCAATATGTCTTTATAATTTCTGTGCTCTTGTAGTTCGTGAAACAGCTCAGATATGCGTAAATTAGTTTGCGAGGCTCATTGAGCAATAAGCCATATAGTCTGAATGTAGTGACAGCTTAAGTGCGTTGTTAGGTACGATGCACAGCTGAGTGATGGCGAAAATAATTTTTTGCAGATTGTCTTCCTTGCGGAGTCACATAAATTATATCAACATAGCCAATAGGCAATCGCTTTGGCATTAGCATTTCTTTATCATTACGTGCCATGCATTGGTGGTGGTTGTTTGGTTAATAAATTATTTGATTGTTAATCAGGCAAACTTGATCACGAACAGTTGAAGAGCATTTATGGGGGAAGGGGTATTGTTACTGAAGGCCTTTCTGACATCTGACGGCATGCCACTGTACACATATGCATAAAGAACAGCTCAGTGATTCCCTCTCCAAGTAAAAGTTGGCATGGACATATTCATGGAACACTTTAAATGCCTGAATGAAATGATCTGTAGTGTATCGTATGGCAACCGTGATTGGTCAAATCTTGGTGGTACGCTGTCGGCCTTACAGACAGTATGTCTGATTGGTTTATTTGATCACGTGAACATCTAAAATGCCAAAGAAATTATTGGAATTATTTGCTTATTATGTTTTTCTGAGCAGGTTCTGGGATTGGGGATATTCATTTTCGGGATTATTATATTTTTGTTGTAATTACTGAATAAAAATTAAGTTGCCCCCAGTGTTGTTGCACAAAAGAAAAGGTTAGACACAGATGAGCAGCGGCCTATAGGTGGCTTCTCCAAATTGGCAATTCAGGTACCTTGTGTTCCACCCAAATACAACCACTTTCTAATTTTTAGAATTTTTAAATATCTATTTTTTTATTATTATTTCTCCCAGTCCTGTAGCCTACACAATTTCCCATTCAAAGATAATACATACAAAGAAAATGAAGTTTGACTCCATTGGAGTAGATTTTTTTTTTTAAAAAAAGCAAAAAAAAGAAGACTATAAATACAAAGGAAAGATAAAAAAAGGGGGGAAAAGTAAAAAACAAAAACCCCAGCAATTATTAATACAAGAAAATGCAATATTGTCGCTGTAAAACATGCCTAACCAGGGACTTGAACCCTGGGTGCTTACATTGTAGCACCTCACCCTAACCACAAGGCTACACAAGCAGACCAAGCTGCGTTCAAATCGCCCATAGAAAGAATGAGTCAAGAAAACACGTCACTCATCCCATGTATGCATGTGGAATTGCACGAAGATTCTGTCAGAAAACGACTTTGAAAACAACTGTTGAATATTTAGCGGATAATTATAACGAAAATACCACAAAAAAACCTGTTAAGCGTTTATATTGTTGCGCTATTTAAGTACATGCGAATGGCCCATGGACTCAGTTTGAGCACTGGGAACGCAAGGCTCTGGCTCAGGCTAGGTTTGTGCGATTAAGGTGCTTTTGGGCTCGTTGGAAATGTCAGAGCCCATAGAATCTAATGCTTACCCACAAAGTCTTATGGACAGCATCACAAGCCGATCATGGAGAGGAAAATACATTGCAAGCAAGCTGAATGTAGAGGAGCTGAGATCTTTGAAGCAATGCCCCAGGAAAAAATATGCTTGTAGACTGGGGGATCTAGTTTCGTTATAACACGGACAAATGAAGCTAATACTAGCAAGCGCAGATTTACACCGAACCGTTTTTTTTAATTACAAAAAATCAAAGGTAAGACATTTTTTTCTCATCTCAGTAGACCGTAAAGTGTATGCCTGCTGTTCTTTGAGTGTGGTGTCGGTTTAAAATGTCAGGACATACATCATTGGATTCTGTGGACTTTCCTCTTTCATTTGAAATATCGTTCGTATGCCAAGCACAAATTCAGGAGAAATTCTAGTGACTCAGCGCTGATATGATTTTATCCTATGTTTTGCTATATGCTTGTTTACTTGCTTGGTGCTTGTATTGTGTTCAGTAGAGATAAAAATGGTCAACATTAGCTTTTTGCCGAGTTTCTTGGTGTAAAGTGGATATGCCGCACGACAATGTTGCGATTAGGAAACATGCTATATTTATCCTACGGGTTTAAGGGGTTAAGTATGAGTCATTAGTTTCAGGCTTTTCATGTAATGCTATGTATTGCTATTATTGATGCCATGAAGGCTATTCAGAATATCACAATGAATGATAAAACTTTTATAATACTTTTAATTTGTAATGTTTCGTTTTTTCCTGGTTTTACTTCTCAGTTCATGAGGGTCAGTTAGGATCTACTTTCATCTTATTAGTGTATGAATCATGATTATCTGTAATTTCTTCCTTCTCTTCTCAAATTTTTTGAGTCCTTGGTGACCTCCGGTATAAATATGAACAACCTTATATCCAAGAAAAAGGTGGCGCCCATGTCTTGCAACTGCTTAATTAGGGTACTTGTATGGAACGAAATTTGTTCCAACAAAACTTGAATAGAATTTTGGTTTTGAATGGAATTTAATTCGTTTTGAATTGAATTTAACCTGCTTTGAATTAAATTTTATCAGGTTTTAAATTGAATTTTGGGTTTGAATTGAATTGAATTGGCTTTGAATTGAATTTTATCGGTTTTGAAATTGAATGAATAAGTAATCTGAAACTGAATCCAATTATTTGTATTGAATTTAAGATAAAACTTGAAGCATTTCATTCAGTTTGCACATTCAAATTCAGTTCATAAAATTCTAATTCAGTTCTTTAAATGCAAATTCAAGTTGAGTAACATCACATGAATGCGCATCGCGAGCTGCAGCCCCGCCTTCGTCCCTCCCACACGCCTACGCCCCATGCGTAATTTCTTTTCCTACGTTAGTCGAGCGTATATCCAAAAAAGTGGGCGTGGCCTGCCTTATTTGGAATAAGGTGACCTATATAATGTCCGGGAAGCGCACCTCAGAACGAATTCTAAACACACCCAACTATACACCGAAAAATGTTGACCAAAACTTCGGCTCTTTATCAGTTTATTTGTTTTAGCTTATCATATTAATATTCAGCAGTTAACCCCAAGTTAGCCCAAGATCACTCGCTAATTTCTAGCGTTTCTTTGGCGTAGTAAATAATGCTAACGTTAGTTACGATTGAGTCACTTTTTCTCTCAATCGGTATGTGTGAATGTATTTAGCTGGCGAGCCTACACGTTTAAGCTCGTTGGCTTCATGTGTATCGTTATATTCAGTCAAAATCAAAATAATTAGATAGAGCTGTTCAGAACTTAAACTTATCTTCATATGGCTTAATGGTTCAGAATACCTGGAGTCACAAAATGATGACATACACGCGAGGAGAAGAGACTGCAGTTAATCCTGTAGGGGTTGCAGCTGAAACTGGTCCAAGAAATATCAGGGCTCGAATTAAGATTTTTTGACTGGGTGCACCATGATTTTGAAAATGGGTGCACTCGTGCGTGTTTAGGTGCACAGACTAAAATTTGCTTAATTCAATAAAAAAATCCGCTTTGCAGCAGTACAAAATGAATAAACAAATATTCTTAAACTCATATTCTTTGATATGCCATAGGACTACTGTAAATTTGCAGTGGTGCAACAGGTTAGGGTTATTGGTGGGATAAATCATGTTGTATATAAGAAAAATAATGGAAAAAATACTAAAAAAAAAAAAAACGAAGAAATCGGTAAAACAGAGTGTGCTATTGTTATTTATCACAGTCAGATTATATTCGATCTATAATTTTATTTCACTTTGTTTGACTTAGCCGAGAAACTAAAGTAATTTTCCACAACACCATCATAGGACCTCTCTGGCCTCAATAGCAGCAACAGTGCTGCTTTTTGCGGTTTTTCTATTTTTACATTCTTCATAACTCCATAATTAAGACCCTCTCGTCCTGGATTATATTTAATCTAGAAGAAATTTTTTTTTTGTAAGATTTTATTAATCACCCAGTAGCCACTTACATTACATCCAACGAGTAAGTGCGTACATCCTCCAACATGAATGGTTCTTCAAACATGAATCTCAATTACAATTTCCCAAGTGTCTACCTGAGTATGCCCATGCATAATTCAAAGTGTCCACCCAATCAGTGTAAAACGTCATTCATTTCTCCCGTTAGGCCGCAGTCCCATTGGTGCATATCGTGGTCTGTGCTGGTGGCGCCCCCTGGTGCCACGGAAGGCAGATGTCCCACAAACGCCCTGATCCTGGATCAGGGAAAGTCTTTGATGAGAAATATACATTACGTGATCAGCCAATGATAACACAAACGCGGCCTCAGACCAAACGTGTTCCACAGTTTTGCAGTCCCATCGATTTTGTCATTAATTTTCGTCCCTATCCGAAAACATTTATCATTTTAGGTAAGGATGAGCGCATTTGTAGAAAGAGGATTTATTTGGGGGCAGATTTTTACTAGGTGCACGCGGTGCATCCGACTAAATTTTGGGTGCACCTGCTGAAAACCGGGTGCATACGTGCACCTATGCACCCGCTATTTCGAGCTCTGAATATTCAGTTTTTGGAGCGGTATTTCACGCACAAGCAAATTCACTTACGCACGAAAATATGCAGTTAAGAGTATGGGGATATGCTCTCTGCTGAAATACGGTGCCAACACGGATTAACGAATTGCGTGCACACGGTTCTGTAGTTGCATATTAAACGCTCCAAGTTCATTTAAAGCTGGCTAGCTATATCCGACAAATCATCTACAGCATTCATGGACACATGAAATGCAATGTAAATTCGGTGGCTCCTCGGAATTCAGTACTATATAGCTAGACTATACTAGTATAGTACTAATACACTATATATACTGTTATGATTCTGTTCTGTCATGATTCTGCTCTGCCTGTTCTTGTTCTCCCATGTTTATTATGATTCTCCCCTTCCCTGTTATGTTTATGATCATGTTTGTTAGGTTTTGTCACGTTCTGTTTAGTTTTTGTATTTTTCCATGTTTTCGTTTTTGCCATTCCCTTCCACTTCTCTGTTATAATCCTGTCCATGTTTTGCCATGCCCTGCATTGCACTTTGTCTCCCCTGTCTGGTCTCTTGTTTAGTTACAGCTTCTCCCCAGTCCCGCGTGTCACATGCTTAGGTGATTTCATGGTTTCTGGGTTTCAAACATTCCTTCCAATCTCGTTTGCTTCCTTCGCCTCTCTTTTCTATATTACTAACCAATACTAACAGTTTGTTGTTTTTGTTAAAGTTACTAACCCAGACTAACATTGTATATAATAGTAACTTACTAACGAGCACTAGGGATTGTATAGCTGCACTTACTAATTGATTAACGAGCTCTCAGCACTCGCCCTATTCTAGTCTCCGCCTCTTGCCTTCACTTAGTCTTTGCTGCAATTCAGCGGATCCTCCGCACCTGCTCCACTCTGTCCTGCTTCTCATTATCTGTGCACGTTAGAACTCCCTAACCGGAGCTGTATGTTTTGTCATAGGCTGTCTCGTGTTCCCTGTCCGCGTTTTGGCTTTTGCCAATTCTATGTGATTAGGTTCTCCCTCATGTTTTGTCCCCACGTAATTAGTTTTATCCAGTTCACCTTTTCCTAATCATAGCATGTGACTTCCCTTCTGTGTATTTAAACAGTCTTCTCACAGCAGTTCCCCGTCAGAACGTTTCTCTTGGTTTGCCTGTGCTACGCTTGTTTTCGCCTTGTAAGCTCTCGTGAATCTCTTCTGACTGGACCGTCCCCGATTTTTTGATTTTGGCTCTGTATTGGAATTCTGGTTATGTCTGTGTATCGAACCTCTTTTGTCTGACTACGATTTTTGTGATTGGTGCCCTGCTTACGACCTGGATTACGCCCTGTGGATTTTGATTTTTGGATTGTGGACTGTGTACCGTTGCCTCCCGCTCTGCGGGGGTTCACCCCCCTTTTCCAATAAAATCCCATTTTTACTGCACTACTGGTTCTCGCGTCTGGCTCAAGATCGTTACCTAACATAAACACTATATAGCTTAAATGTGTAGGCTCTCCAGCTAAATACATTTAGACATACCAATTGGGAGAAAAAGTGACTCAGTCATAACTAATGTTAGCATTACTTACTACGTCGAAGAAATGCTAGAAATTAGCAAGTGCATTTACTGATGATCTTTGGCTAACTCAGGGTTAACTGCTGAATATTAATATGATAAGCTAAAACAAATAAACTGATAAAGAGCCGAAGTTTTGGTAAACGTTTTTCTGTGTATAGTTGGGTGGGTTTAGAATTCGTTCTGAGGTGCGCTTCCCGGACATTATATAGGTCACCTTATTCCAAATAAGGCAGGCCACGTCCACTTTTTTGGATATATGCTCAACTAATGTAGGAAAAAAAATTACGTATGGGGCGTAGGTGTGTGGGAGGGACGAAGGCGGGGCTGCAGCTCCGATGTGCATTCATGTGATGTTACTCACCTTGAATTTGAATTTAAAGAACTGAATTAGAATTTTATGAACTGCATTTGAATGTGCAAACTGAATGAAATGCTTCAAGTTTTATCTTAAATTCAATACAAATAATTGGATTCAGTTTCAGATTACTTATTCATTCAATTTCAAAACCGATTCAATTCAAAGCAAATTAAATTCAATTCAAACCCAAAATTCAATTTAAAACCTGATAAAATTCAATTCAAAGCAGGTTAAATTCAATTCAAAACGAATTAAATTCAATTCAAAACCAAAATTCAATTCAATTTCTGTTGGAACAAATTTCATTCCATATACTTGCACCTTTTTTGGTCAAATTCATGCACTGGAGAAAATTACACCGGAAACACTAATTCCCTTGGTGCCTTCAGTCCCTAAATATGTATTTAGTTTTGGGGAAAGGAATGGCAAGGACAAAGTGATGAGTACTTCAGGGTCCCAACATTTTTGAAATATGTATGACTCCTATATGAAAATGGTTTTCTGAAAAATCCTTTAGATTCATGTGGTGACACATCAATGAGTGTTTTACCTCAAAAGAGTCACTGCTTTTTTGGAAATTTCCTGCCTGCATGTTTCCCAAACGGTTGGTACAGGAGTAACACATGACACAGAAAGTGTTGCAGTGCTAAAAAAAAAAATAAGAGCGCTCAGGTGTTGACCAGGTGATGTCATCACGCCATCACCAACTTGATCAGATTGTTTAATAAAAGACTTGATTTCCTTTCACTGACAAATCACATATTGTGTATTTTTTGATGCTCGCATTGAATAATTTCAATGTATGTTGATTTATGCAGGTGTAGAAAGGGAAGCCATTTCACAGCTCACCAAGGCAATACTTTTCAGAGATAAAACACAATGTATGTTTGTTACTCTTGTTTATAAGAATGGGAAAGAGAAGATCTGTTGCCATCATTGTTATTATTATATTTTATTTATTTATTGTTTCTTGTATCATCCCGGTGGGCTGCTGTCCCAATCAAACCAAAGACAAAGGGGAAAAAAAACTGGCCCAGTATCCCAAAGGAGTTGTGTTTATCATATGTGAGCTCATATACACCACCATAGTGACTTATGTCATCATGGAATTTCGCAAAGTGTTGGTTCAATTAAACATGATCTGAAAAACAGGTTAAGTGTAAAATGAGTCCCAGTGGTCAAAATACCAAATTACTTGGTTGGGAATGGGCTCATGTGTCATGAAGCCAGACAGGCATGTGGGGACAGGTCACTGTCTTTCTCTTAATGATGTCTGTGCAATGAGTGTTTTGAGGATGCAACTTCTATTATGTTGCATCATCAGTAAATTAGTAAAGGTAGGGGTGGGGAGAGGTATCCGTGGATTTGACAGGGACAGTTATTCTCTAAAAAACTGCATTGTACAGGCACACATTTCAGCACCTATCCCTTAGCTGCCGTCTGAAAAGCGCAATTTTATTTGTAAAGGAAGACAATGCATTATATGCCTCCATGAAAGCTACTACTAATGTACTAAATATGATAAAAACATCCAGAATGATTATAAAATCAAACTGTTATGATCTGTGATTTCTGCCTGTTTGGGTTTATGTTCATTTCCACTTGGTTTGTTTTGTTATGCATTTAGTATTATCTGCCAGTTTATGCACATAGTTTTCCCCTGTGATGTCTTGTGTTTCTACAAAACCCAAAACCAGTGAAGTTGGCACGTTGTGTAAATTGTAAATAAAAACAGAATACAATGATTTGCAAATCCTTTTCAACCTATATTCAATTGAATACACTGCAAAGACAAGTTACTTAATGTTCGAACAGGTAAACTTTGTAATTTTTTGCAAATATTAGCTCATTTGGAATTTGATGCCTGCAACATGTTTCAAAAAAGCTGGCACAGTGGCAAAAAAAGACTGAGAGAGTTGAGGAATGCTCATCAAACACTTATTTGGAACATCCCACAGGTGAGCGGGCTAATTGGGGAACAGGTGGGTGCCATGATTGGGTATAAAAGCAGCTTCCCTGAAATGCTCAGTCATTCACAAACAAGGATGGGGCGAGGGTCACCACTTAGTGAACAAATGCGTGAGCTGATTGTCGAATAGTTTAAAAACAACATTCCTCAACGAGCTATTGCAAGAAATTTAGGGATTTCATCATCTACGGTCCGTAATATCGTCAAAAGGTTCAGAGCATCTGGAGAAATCACTGCACGTGGCGACAAGGCCGAAAACCAACATTGAATGCCCGTGACCTTCGATCCCTCAGGCGGTACTGCATCAAAACCGACATCAGTGTGTAAAGGACATCACCACATGGGCTCAGGAACACTTCAGAAAACCACTGTCAGTAAGTACAGTTCGTCGCTACATCTGCAAGTGCAAGTTAAAACTCTACAATGCAAAGCGAAAGCCATTTATCAACAGCACCCAGAGACGCCGCCGGCTTCGCTGGGCCCAAGCTCATCTAAGATGGACTGATGCAAAGTGGAAAAGTGTTCTGTGGTCTGACGAGTCCACATTTCAAATTGTTTTTGGAAACTGTGGACGTCGTGTCCTCCGGACCAAAGAGGAAAAGAACCATCCGGACTGTTATAGGCGCAAAGTTCAAAAGCCAGCATCTGTGATGGTATGGGGGTGTATTAGTGCCCAAGGCATGGGCAACTTACACATATGTGAAGGCACCATTAATGCTGAAAGGTACATACAGGTTTTGGAGCAACATATGTTGCCATCCAAGCAACGTCTTTTTCATGGACGCCCTGCTTATTTCAGCAAGACAATGCCAAGCCACATTCTGCACGTGTTACAACAGCATGGCTCCGTAGTGAAAGAGTGCGGGTACTAGACTGGCCTGCCTGTAGTCCAGACCTGTCTCCCATTGAAAATGTGTGGGCATTATGAAGCGTAAAATACGACAACGGAGACCCCAGACTGTTGAACAACTTAAGCTGTACATCAAGCAAGAATGGGAAAGAGTTCCACCTGAAAAGCTTCAAAAATTGGTCTCCTCAGTTCCCAAACGTTTACTGAGTGTCGTTAAAAGGAAAGGTGATGTAACACAGTGGTAAAAAGGCCCCTGTGCCAACTTTTTTGCAATGTGTTGCTGCCTTTAAATTCTAAGTTAAACATCTTTTCTTTGCAGTGTATTCAATTGAATATAAGTTGAAAAGGATTTGCAAATCATTGTATTCTGTTTTTATCTACGATTTACATAACGTGCCAACTTCACTGGTTTTGGGTTGTATGTTCTTTGCCAGTGCACTGCCCTGTCTGTGGGCTGTCACATTTTGGGTGATTTCTGAAGTTTCCAGTGTTTCACAACTTCCCTCATGCCTCGTTTACTTCCTTAAACACTGATTGCTAATTAAGTACTTATCCTACTAACACTCTATGTTTTGTCCAGTTTAACTATACTTAGCGCCATTAAAAACACAACGGTGAGGTATGTACTGTATTTGCGGCGAATTGAAGAATCAATGGATTTTTATTGCTTTTCCAGTGAGGCACGAGTGGAAATGAAGAAAAGCGCGTGGTATTGTAATCCTGACGCGCGCCATGTGAACGTGCCAAGCACTTCAGTAGTAACAAACATTGAGCTGTTTGCGATGTTTACAGTGACTTTTGACTTGTTCTTTTGCATGTGGTCAATAGCCTACAGAAAGCCAACAAAAAAAAAACAAAAAATGCTACTGAATCAAGAAAATGGAACGGCTTGTGGCACAGGAGAGAGAAAAAGAGCTATTAGCATGTTAAGGGCAGGTCTCACCCGCCGACAGGTGGTGCGTCATTTGCACTGTCACCGTTCAACAATCAGTCAGCTGTCTATCCGAGAATGGAACACAGGCACTGTCACTGACCGATCCCGCCTAGGGCAGCCACGAGTGACTATGGTAGCTCAACGAGCGCCACATCTGGTTACAGCCTGTACGTGACAGATTCCAGACAGCAACCCAAACTGATCATGAGAAGAGAGGTCCGAGACGATTGAAGGTGAGCGCAAGTACCGTTTGACGCCGTCTATGTGAGCAAAACATGCGTGCACACGGCCCCTAAAGAAAATCCATTTTTTTGCCTATCAACCGGAGTAGAAACTTTTCACTTCTGACTGGGGGCACCTGCCTCTGTGTCATTTTTTGGCACTTTATTTCCCTGTTTCTGTCCCAGAATGGAAAACAGGGACTGTCGCTGACCGACCCTGCTAAGGGCAGCCATGTGTAAATGGGCAAAAACTGGGTTTTCTGTAGGGGCCATGTGCACGCATGTGTTGCTCACATAAACAGCGTCGACCGGAACTTGTGCTCACCCTCAGATGTCTCAGACCCCTCGTTTCATGATCAGTTTGGGTTGTTGTCCAGAAACTGTCACGTACAGGCTGATTCTCTCCACTTTCCACTAATTCCGCCCTCTTTGCTTACCCAGTGCTATGCCTTTGTTCTGCAGAAACCTGGCAAGAATCGATTCAACTAATTTGTTTCTTCCATCTCTCCCCATTTAGGCACTGCTTGAATGGAGCCGTTGTTGTTGAAGAATGTCGTGTGAAAACTAGTCTTTGTCATTCCTTCCCATTTTGTATTGTTGAATTACCTCTTGTGTTTTTCCCTCTCAGTTAATGTTTAGATTATTCCTCACACTTGTTGCCCCACCTAGCTTGTTACCTCCCTTGTGTATATATAGTCCCTCACTTCTGCTTAGCTTGTCTGACTGTTGATCAACTTTTCTCTGCCCCGAGCTCCATGCACGCCAATGATCTGTTTGTGATTCTGTGATGCCCCTCCATTTGATACCAAATTCTGTCTTTGCCTGCCTGGTTCTGTTTGCTCCTGATTATGACCCATTTTCTGCCCAACCACGATTGCTGTATATTGCTGCCCTGCCTTTTGGAATTCAGATTACGGACACTCTACTTCCCCACTGCCTCACAATTTGGTACGGTTGCCTATGCTTTTTAGTTTTTGAACCCTTGCCTGTCTTTGGACTCTGTTTTTTGGATTGCCCCTCTGTACCGTCACTGTGTTTACCTGTCTTTGGACGCGGACTGAATAAAGGCCACGATTTTTGCACTTCTGAACTACTTGCAGTTGGATTTCTTTACCAGACATTACAGTACAGTCTGACCAGTATGTATCCAGCAAGTAGTCAGCTGTAATCGATTGTGGAGCGGCAGGGAGCCATCATCAACTCCCAACAACAGCATCTACTCGCGCTTATGGTGCACCTGCGGACCCTGACCCACAGCTTGGTGGACCTGGCCGCTTCTGTACGGGCTAACCAGCTCACCCCTGCTCACCAACCACCACCTGCTTCTGCTCCTCCTGCTCCATCTCCTGCTCCGATACAGGAACCTCGTCTGCCTTCTCCTGAAAAGTATTCGGGCGAACCTGGCAGCTGTAGAGTCCTTCTGACGCAGTGTGAGCTCATTTTCAGCCTGCAGCCCAGCATGTTCCCCACTAAGCAGTCCCGAGTGGCATATATCATCACACAGCTCACAGGGAGAGCAAAGCAGTGGGTGACCGCCGCTTGGGAGGTGAAGCTACCCTGTGTCCAATCAGAGGAATTTCTGGCCAAGGAGATGAGGCGAATCTTTGACCGGTCCGAACATGAGCATGAAGCCGGGAGGGAGATTCTACGCATCTGTCAGGGGGCCTAGTCGGGTTCTGACTACTCCATTGACTTTCAGACCCAGGCTACCAACAGCAGCTGGGGGAAGCGAGCCCTATATCATGCCTTCCTCCACGGACTGTCAGACAGTGTCAAGGACGAACTCCTGACCCACAATCTGCCCAAAGACCTGGACCAGCTCATCAACCTGACCATTCATGTCGATTCTCATCTGGAGGAGCGCAGACGAGTAACTTGCTCTAAGCTACCTCAGTTCTAGTCACCGCCAGTGTTCCAGAGCAATTTTCCACCACCTTCTGGGGATTCTTGCTCTTCCAAATCCCCATCTACCCTGAATCCATGCAAGTGTTCTGAGCCAAGCTGTCGAAAGAAGAGCGAGAATGGCGCATCCGGGAACACACCTGTCTATACTGTGGCAGGACTGGAAATTACATATCACGGTGTCCTTTAAAAGGCAACGCCCACTAGTGAGGAGAGGAGCACTAGTGGGTGCATCTTCGGTTGAAATCTCCTCAAAGAACCGTACCTGCCTGCCCGTTACCCTGGAGTTGGAAGGAGGTACAAAGAAGACTTCGGCCATCATGGAGTCTGGAGCTGAGGAGAGCTTCATGGATGCAGAAACAGTGGAGCGATGGGGAATCCCATTAGAGAGTGTCATCCCCTCTTGTGGCTAAGTCCCTTAATGGCCAGAAAATCGGCAATATCACGCATTCCACGGTTTCCCTCAAACTTCTTATCTCCGGCAATCACCAGGAGACCATCAGACTCTTCCTTATTCACTCTCCACTCTCCCCACTCTCCTGTTATCCTGGATGGCCAAGCACAACCCAGAGTTCCACTGGAGGACCCATGAGATTCTGGGCTGGAGCCCCACCTGCCTGGAGACATGCCTAAGTAAGGCCCACTCACCCATCCCTGCTTCTGTTCCCGAAGAAATCTAGAACCTGGAGAAGGTTCCACCCTGGATGTCTACCTGGACATCCTGATTTTTTTTTCCCGAAGCAAAGGAAAACACACTAAACACATCTGCTAAGTTCTTAAAAGACTTCTAGAGAATCATCTTTTTGTTAAGGCCGAAGAGTGCAAGTTTACCATTACTTCCACCTTGCAGGGATTCATCATCTCACCTGGCAGCATCCAGAGGTACTCAGCGAAGGTCAAAGCTGTCACTCACTAGCCGAGACCGGAAGACAGGAAGGCTTTTCAAAGGTTTCTGGGCTTCGCCAATTTCTACTGGCAATTCATCAAGAATTATAGTACCATCGCAGCCCCCCCGCACTGCTCTCATCTCCAACAAGCTAAATTTTACTTGGAACGACAACGCCGAAACCGCTTTCAATAGACTTAAATCTGCCTTGACTTCCACTCTCATTCAAGTCCAGCCTGATCAAGAAGCCCAATTCATTGTCGAGGTTGATGCATCCAACATTGGGGTTGGGGTTATCCTCTCACAAAGATCAACAAAAGACAATAAAGTGCATCCTTGTGCCCTCTTCTTCCATCATTTCACCATCTCCAAACAAAACTATGACATCGGCAACCGAGAGCTGCTCGCCTTCAAGATGGCACTGGAAGAATGGAGGCACTGGCTTGAGGGTGCCCAAGTACCGTTTCTTGTCTGGACTGACTATAAGAACGTGGAGTACTTGCAAAGAGCCAAGAAGCTCAAACCCCGCCAAGCCAGATGGGCTCTTTTCTACTCTCGATTCAATTTACATCTTGCCAACATCCCTGGATATAAAAACACTAAACCTGATGCCCTTTCCCGAAGATTTGACCCACTGACCAAGGATCCCTCTCCAGAGACCATCCTGTCCCCCAAAGTATTTATGAATGCCATTGAACTCGACATAAAGCGCATTGTCAGACAGGCACAGGACGAATCCGCCACTCCCAGCACCTGCCCCAGCCACTGCCTCTATGTACTCGCTTCTGTTTGACCTTAAGTTCTGGACTGGATACGCTTCTAACTTGTCCTGTCACCCTGGTATTAGTCGCATGCTCATATTCATTAAGCGCAAGTTTTGGTGGCCCGACATGGGTAAAGAAATCCAGGACTACATCTCTGCCTGCTTGGTCTATGCCCAATCCAAGGTTTCTCGCCAGCCCCCCCAAGGTCTGTTACAACCCCTGCCTACACACCGCCACCCATGGCCACACATCTCCTTAGATTTCATCACAGGTTTACCCCCCTCCAATCACAACACCACCATCCTCACCATTGTTGATAGGTTTTCTAAAGCTGTTCATTTTATTCCTCTCACCAAATTACCCTCAGCACACGAAACCGCCACTCTCCTCATCCAGCATGTAGTTAGGTTACGTGGCATCCCCACATCCTGCATCCTGGAGCCAACAACTACCCTGGGCTGAATACGCCATCAACAGCCACACCTCCTCCTCCTCCAAACTGGTCCCGTTCAAGTGCTGTATTGGGTACCACCTACGATTATTCCCAACCAGGAGGCGGAGGTGGGTGTCCCATCTGCTGTTGCCTTCATCCGTCAATACCAACGGGCCTGGAAGACCGCCCGCATCAGCCTTCTGAGAGCTGTCGCCCGCATAAAGGAGTTTGCAGACAGACAGTGCACTCCTGTTCCCAAATACCATCTGGGACAATGCGTATGGCTATCGACTAAGGACATCCCCCTCAGAGGTGACACTCGCAAACTCTTTCCCCGCAATATTGGTCCCTATCCCATTGTTAGAATTATCAGTCCCACTGCTGTTCGCCTGGACCTTCCCCCCACTATGAGGCGCCTTCACCTCAACTTTCATGTATCTCCTCTCAAGCCTACCACCACCTTTGTCCTGCACTCACCTCCCCCCCGAGTCATTGAGGGAGGCGAAACTTTCACAGTTCGGCCCATCCTGGACTGTCACTGCTGTGGAAGAGGACTACAGTACCTCATTGACTGGGAGGGCTACGGCCCCGACGAACGCTCCTGGGATTCCCACCAGCTTAATTGTGGAGAAGACTGTGATTACAGACTTTCATAAGACTCATCCTGTACCTGTGGTAAAAGCGGGAGGGGGGGGGTTATGTTTGTTTAGTTGATGCATTTAGTATCATCTGCCAGTTTATGCACAGCGTTTTCCCCTATGATGTCTTGAGTTTCTATGTTCTTTGCCAGTGCACACCTCTGTCTGCGAGCTGTCACATTTTGGGTGGTTTCGGAAGTTTCCGGTGTTTCGCAAGTTCCTTCATGCCTCGTTTACTTCCTTCAACACTGATTACTAATTAAGAGCGTCGTTTTCTAAGACCAGCCCAAGGGTGCCATTTCACCATCTCCAAATCTCTTCAAACTTCATAATTATTGAGTTTGGGGCTGGGAATAGGGAAATCAGTCATGATCCTGGTAATTAACCCCACCCCTGCTGAGCAAGCCACGCCCACATTGAGCCGTATTGAGTGGTAATAAATTTGACTGCTCCAAATTTCAACCTACATGGGGGTCCCACGTTTTTATCAGTCATTCTTGAAAAGTTGGTGGACTGCAACTTGAAGTGAAAAAAATTTTGGGACTTCCATGTAGGTTGACGCTAGTGCCACCTGAAGTCATAAGCGATGCCATTTCCGACAAATGGAAATTGGGTTCTAGTTCCAACCTACATAAAGGTCCCAAACAAATTACAACTGTTTTCCAAACTTTGCATGCCAAACATCAATAATCAGCAATGAAAGTTTTGGGACCTTTATGCAGGAAGGAGAATAAGGGACCAGAAGTGGGGTAGATAGGCTTGGTCACCCAACTTTGAGCCCTGCCCACTAAAACCCACATGGCCTCCCAGGTGGACCGTCACCAGGTACTCCGGTTTCCCCCACCCACAAAAACATGCATTACAGCAATACTCCTACCAGTGCCCCTGACTAAGGTACTGGCTTTAGAACTGGACTTGGTCCCTGGGCACTGCTCTGGGGCTGCCCACTGCTCCTAACCATAGGAGGGGTTAAATTCAGAAGACGAATTACCCCATGGGGTACAATAAAGTAACTAGTCATGTTAACACAGGCAGCGAGTACTGTATTGATATCAAATTAACCAATCAGTTGTAGAATTAAATGCAATATTAACTGGTGTGATGCCACTGGACTGTAAGAAAATGTGGGTTAGCAAGTCAGCCTTGCGGTTCCATTCCAAATGAATTTTTCATCCATGCACTCAAAAAAATATCAACTTTTCAACTTAAGATGGACACATTCCGTAAGTTTGATCCAATTCTACTTGAAAAGAAGTCATAAATATGTCAGCAATTCAGATCCCAGGACAATTGTACCTTGATTCTTAATCATCCCAATATAACAGCACTTGGTCTTGGTTTAGAGGTGAACATCTTTAGGAAGTTTGATCCAAATCTACCAAGTGGCTCGAAGCAGAAAAGGTGTCAGCCTATCAGAGGCCAGGGCAGCCGAATTGGATCCTGCATGAACCTGCATGAATTTCTCTTAGGCTTAGTTCACACGGCAGGTCTTAATGCTCAATTCCGATTTTTTACACAGATCAGATTTTTTTTGTTTGGCGGTTCACATTACTTTTTAAAGGTGATCTATATTTGACCTACATTGATTCCCGTGTGAACAGTCCACGGCCCTGAACAGACACGCACGCGCAGAAGAACAATAACAAAGACGTCACGTGCAGCGCACTGTTTACGATGTTGCGCTGAGAAATGCACCCCTGCCTTGAAATGAAATGCAATTTAAAATAATGTAAATATCCATTTTCTTAGCAACAAAAAATCCTTAAACGTGATTCATAGCGAATATTCCATGAAACCGCAGTCTGGAAATACACAACAGCTAGGCTATACAATCGAAAGTAAATTTGATTTTTGCACAAGTTTAAAGTATTTCACGTGGCGTTTCACGCGGCTAAATAATCATAGCTTTTCTTACCAATTTATATAGGTTTAAAAGCATATGCTTTTAATGGGTTTAGCAATCAAAAACAATCGATCCAGAATATCAGCTATCCTGATATTATAAAGTGGTCTCCCTTAAAAATTTTTAGTAGCATAAAGCCTCCTAAAAATGATTATTTCTAATAAACGATGTAGCCTATGCTGCTCTTTGAAATCCTTGCTTTATTATCTAAATACTTGTCTAATCCTCGCTATCTTTGTTTTCACAAGCATTGTGATTTGTCTTTGAGATTTTGTATTGCTATTTTCGCCTGGTTATATTGGGGGAATATAAGGGAACCCATTCCATCAACGTCCAGGTGATTTGCGATGCATGGGGTTACATCTTGAATGTATACGCAAATCATCCTGGAGGTAGCCACGACACTTTTATAATGGAACAGTCGGTCATTCCTGCAGTCTTCCAGAGGGACCCCCCTCTGGATGGGTGGCTGTTGGGTGACAATGGCTATCCATTAAAGACGTGGTGCATGGTGCCATACATTACGCCAACAAGAGTGCGTGAGTTCGCTTTCAATAGAAAACACTCACGCGCAAGAGTTGTCATTGAGCGAACATTTGGTGTGCTCAAAATGCGGTTCCGCTGCTTGGACAGGTCAGGTGGGGTCTTACAGTATGGTCCTCAGAAAATAGTATATTTCTTTGTGGCATGTTGTGTGCTGCACAACATTGCCCTACGCCATGGAATGATGCTGGAGTTTGAGGATAGATTATTACCGGACTATAGAAGGCGGCAAGCTGAAGTGCAGGTGCCGACTCCAAATGCTGATATAGTGCCCTCAGTAGCAGGGGCAATGAGAGACCAGCTAATAATGTAATAATGCATGTAATTCATATAGCGTTTTATTAAATACTCAAAGTCGCTTTATGAAGTGTAAATGGTTGCAGTCAATGTAGGTATTTATTTGGCTGTGGGTATTTTCTAAAATGGGATTTTGTTCTATGTTTCATTTCAGACCGGAGAGGGAGTTGGAAGTGCATGCATTAAGATTTTTTTTTTTTTTTTTTTGGAGTTTCCATCACAAAAAGGGTAGGCTTGATGTTTTTTTATTACATACCAAACATTAAACAATATGTCAATGTCAAATAATAATAATAATAATAATAATAATAATAATAATAAAATAATACAATTCATGATTAACTTAACAAAAGCAGATCCTCACCTGTCTGGATTTGACCCACGAGCAATTTAACTTCGTCTTCGGAGAAACGTGGCGACCTTCCTCTCTCCATCACGGATTTCGGTTAGAGGATTTGGGATAGCACAGCCTGCTCTTAAAGGCAATGGCACCTGGCACACTGATTGGTTTAACTGGCGTAATGCCCAATCCACGCCTATGCATAATATAACGGGTAGCGCAGGTGTTTTAGGGATAAAGGAAGGTGTGCAAGATTGCAACTTTTGCGGGGGAACGCTTCTTACGCAATGCTAAATCCCCAAATAACGGGTTTCGGGACTCTGACGTAAGATAGGGCCCCTAGTGTTTTGTTTTGGAGGTTTTGGCTAAACCTCAGAGTTGAGTTGTGCATTCCCTTGTGATGGGTCCGGTCCCCCTTAACTATAAGAATTTAGTATGTCATCTCTAGCCTATACTGCAGTAGGCATTCCAAAGATGACCCTTTCAGGGTCACGAGAGTCAAACAGAGGGTCATAAACACCCCTGCCATTCCTATAACAACAGAGAACACCATTGATACAGCCTTGTGAACACCAACAAGATAAAAGCATGTCCGCTTTTTATTTAATTTTTTTTATCTTTTATTATTATTTTTTCTTTTCTTTCAGTTTTATGTTTTCTACCCCAGAATATAGCCCTAGATTTGCCCATATCACATATGTTTTTAGGAGCAGTAGTAAAACTTTTCAAAGGTATTTGATAACTGAGCTTCATTACCTCCTACCATATTCAATATTGGTCTCATTAGAAAGAGACTAAATTTGTGAATCTCTCTATAAACACTCCACAGTGCTCAGCTCTGCTCCTAAAAACATAAGGGCATTTTAGTACATGAATGGCCAGTCTTGCAAGAGACAGTTTACCACTGCTCACACCTTCAGACATCCACTGCTCCACCAATCAGCACAGCCTGCTTTCATGCCCCTCCCTTTTGTAACCTCATAAAAATGTGGGCCTTGGTTTGAACTTTGGCTTTTTGGTACCCAGAAAAGCAACATGAGCTTTTTGGCACAGAGAAGCTTTAGGACCTTTGGCACTCAAAAGTAAACCAACAAGGGCTTTTTCCAAACTATGATCAGCTAGGAGTTTAACATCTGTGCATTGGATTTGGGATTTTGTTATCTGCCGTTTTCATTGACTTGGATCTTGGCCTACTTGGGGACAATTTCAGGAGGTACAAGCTTTGGTTAGGTGTTTTCTTTCTTTTTCTTCTTCTTTGATTGTTCATGTATTTTGAAGGTAGTAGGCCCTTATCTGTAGACACAGACATTGTATATTCTGATGCAACTTTTATTAAATTTCCCTACTTTTGAATCTGACTCCAAAGTGTGCTTTTGATAAAGGTTGATCCAAAAGATTGCTCTGCCAATCAACAAATTTGGCAATTAAATTTGTAAATTAATATCTTTGGTGTTAATTAATAAATTAAATTGAACAAATTTGTATTACATGTTGGATTAGTGAGGGCTTTTAACAGCTGAAGCACTTGTGTTTAGTTTTCAGAGTGCCGGACGTTAAGCTAGGGCGTCTAACTGTTAAAACAGCTGGATTTGGACATTGCACATAATCAAATTAAACTTCACTTCCCCGACTATATATAACAAATTGAAAATATGCCAACAAATAAATTTGAACTACCCAAGTTCAAGTTTATGGACCAGCATTTAAGTCCTTCCAATTTGGGACCTATGCATGACCCACTATCACAGGGAATAATAATTTATCACATATTAATTAAAATATCACCAAAAAAGACCATTCTCCGTAAACTTTTACCTGTTCACTTTAATAGTTCAGTTAACATGTGACAATCAAAAATAATATCAATGTTTCAGTTTAAATAATGAGCTTTCATAGAATAGGCTGTTTCTTTGGTGTGCATTTCCCTTTTTTTTCTAACTGATCGCATGATCCTGGGATTCTTTCTATATATTTCACAAGTAAATTTTCTGATGATGCCACCTGAGGGTCTATATGTGCATAAGACAGAGGTAACTTGCACACGCCTGCATGCACATGCTTGTCATGTGAATGCAAGTCTACCTGTGAATAGTGTGACTTAAACCTTTGATTTCCCTGAAGGAAGAATTCTCATTAATAAGACCTTATAAAATCCTGATGAAGCAAATGCAACACGGAGTTGGAATTTAGAGGCTGATTGGCTCAGATGAATTTCCCTTTGAGTTTCCACACGGCCCTGTGTTTTTGTGCTGTATTTACGGGACCAACTGCTGCATTGGATGACTGCAAGCAATGGGATGACTTGGACACTGCAGTTGTCCACAAGGATGGCCACATTGTTCTGGCGGGCATGTTCCCCATTCACTCCAAAGGAGTGGAGGAGGAACATACATATGAGCGGAGGCCAGGGAGGAGGAGGTGCCGAGGGTAATCATTTCTTTCTGATTTGTTGCAAATTTTAATGAGGGAACAAACCTTGTATATAGCTGTCTCCAGCTAGATAGCAGCAGTGCACTGAAAAATGGATTAGAATTGATCTAGCAAATATTTGATGGGCCATAAAATGCCACACAAATCAGCAACACAGCATTATATGATTATGTTTATAAGGATCCCTTTAAATGAGTGTGAACTATCCACAGGTTTAATCTTCGTGTGTTCCGGTGGTCCCAAGCAATGATATTCTTCATTGAGCAGATCAACAGGAATCCCGCCCTCCTTTCCAACATCACGCTTGGCTACAGAGTGTATGACACCTGTGGGGTGGAGCAGCTTTCAGTGAGGACAGCCCTGTCTATCATCTCTCAACCTCTCAAGAGATGGGGGGAGAAGTGTGTATCTCCAAGCGTCCCTCTCATAATCGGGGACTCCGGCTCCTCGCTATCCATTGCCACCTCTCGTGTGCTCAACCTTTTCAGGGTCCCGCTGGTGAGAACAAGCAAAACTCTCTCCATTGTGGCAAAAAAAGTATGAAAAAGAAAACAAATTTTCAGCATCTGAACCGTTCAGGACTCAAAAACTGTAGTATTTATTTATTAAGTAATTTACGCTATCACGGAAAATTATACAATAAAGTGAAATATTTTAAATACCTTTTTATTCATTTAGACTTCATTAAATGAAGGACAACCATTGAATGAGTATTTGTGCATTTTTTATTGACAGCTCACTGTGGTGCCTGTCTCCACATTTTTCATAAAGCAAATTTATTACGTCTTAATTTTTTGGGTCATCATTGCATTCAACCTGTTGACATAATGTTCCACAATACTGGCATGCATACAATCTTGTTCATATGTTGGATTTAAAATTTAACAGATTTTAAGAGGTTTCAATCTTCCTTTCTGCAGGTGAGTTACTTTTCCTCATGTGCATGTCTGAGTGACAAGCGTCAGTACCCATATTTTTTCCGAACAATCTCAAGTGACTTCTACCAAGCTGATGCTCTTGCTCGTCTGGTGCATCGCTTTGGGTGGACCTGGGTGGGGACTATAGCGGGAGACGATGAGCATGGTCGCATGGGTATTGACATATTTACCGCCAAGGTGACCAAACTCGGCATATGTATTGCTTTCAGTGTGATTGTACCCAAGTTGCCATCCAAAGAAAAACTGCATGAGATTGTCACAATGATACGTGACTCAACTGCCACAGCGATTGTGGGCTTTGCTATCGAAGAGGACATCCAACCTGTCATCCAAGAGATTGTCAGGCAAAATGTGACAGGAAAGCAGTGGCTGGCAAGTGAAGCCTGGGTCACCTCCACCCTCATCTCCACCCAAGAGAACCTTCCCTTTCTGCATGGGACCATCGGCTTTACCCACCGCAGAGCAAAGATTCCTGAGTTGAAACAGTTTCTTGAGGGCTTGAACCCACTGGCTGAGCCCTATAACCCCTTTTCCAGGGAATTCTGGGAAATGCAGTTTCAGTGCTCTCTGAACACAACAAAGCCAGTTGCCTCTACCACTATCCTAACTGGCTATAGCAATACATGCACAGGGGAAGAGAGGATCCAGGACACAGACAGCATCTACAATGATGTGTCCCAGCTTAGGATTACCAACGCCATGCACAAGGCTGTTTACACTGTGGCCCATGCCTTACACAACATGCTAAAGTGTCAGCATGGGGAGGGAAGCAGGGGAGGGGAGAGAGCCCATACCAGCAGCTGTGTTGACATACACGGACTGCAGCCATGGCAGGTAAACAAAACGTAAAATTATAATTAAGCCTGAAAAACATGTACAAAGTATGCATTTATAACACTCCAGATTTCTTAAAATTTTAATTTGGTCTCAGATGATTATTTTACACACGTTATGTTTTTATTTTTTTTTCCACATTTGTAGCACTGTAGATAGATGCACACATAAGATACCAAATCTTAATTTAGGGTCAAGCACTGAAGGTACAAAGGTACCAATTGTCACTGTTAATTTTCTTATTGTTTTCAGACATTGAAGTCAGCCCATAGACCTGTATCATAAAGTTGTGAGATTTGGCACACTGATTGCCAGCATTCAGTCAAACCCATGCATAAATTTTTGGGTCCATGGCTCAGTCACTGTCATGCCATCAAGCCAAATTTGCACTCACATTTTTGTTGATATAAGGAATTCAAAAACCTCCAGGAACTCCTGGAATCCTTAAATCAGGCCGATTCCAACAGATCCCATAACATGATTTTCTGCCAAACTTGACCTTCCCCCATTTTGAGTTTTATTGAAAACTTTTTTCCATCCCCTCCTACAAATTTTATTTTACCTGCAGAAACTTTGGCACAGATTTGTACGCTTCAGCCATAATTTAACATCCTAAACCCCAATGTCCCCCTAGCGGTAATGCCAGTGTTACGGGATTTTCAGTGGCATGCGGTGAGCCTCTGACCCTTAAATGCATAAATGCTTTCAAGCTGTTCCTGTTAAAGATCACTTGATTAATTATCACACAATTTATTTACTTGAGTCGAAGCATTGGTATTTGAATAATTTAGTGGCTTGGTTATTAGTGCATTGTAAAAGGTTGACACATGGCATGCATTTTAAATTATTTTGGGTGTCAAAGGTCATCTTGGGGTCGTTTGGGGTCATGGATCCAAAATGGTCCGAAGGTCACTGTATCCAAATACTTCAGTGGATTTTTATGATACTTGTATACAATGATTGTTGGGGGGCCAACAGTTGTGGGTCAAAGGTCATGTAGGGGTCATTTTGGGTCATTGATCCAAAATCTACATCATTGGTCACTGTATCCACATACTTCAGTGGATTTTCATGAAACATGGGTGAAATGATGCTTCGGTCAAGTCACACTTATGCCCCCTACAGGTGGGGGATCAAAGGTCATCCACCACGGTTGGCTGGGACATATTTCACGCATTGTGAAAATCCAAGTTTGACTTGTTTAAAATTGTTTTATTTGGCGTATCGAGCTGATTTGACACTACTGCAGAAAAAAATATGGACTGTTTTGTGAGCTACAGGAATTCAGAAGCTCCGAAAGACATTGATGATTTATGTCACCATTAGGATAGATAGGAAAATGCTTCATAACTATTGGAATGAACAGTAATGCAGGCTAAGGGGAAATGGTCAGTGATGCTACCGACTGATATTCACAACTGAATTAAATAACACTTAGTTCGTAACACTTATTTAGGAAACATAAATGGGAACAGGTCTACAGAAGTAATGCGCTTTAAGGCTTGGTGAGAGTAGGTCCTTAATTCCTCCAATGTCCCGGGTGGAAGAGTTTAACAACAATTTTGACATCGACACCGTCAAAACAGGAATGGAGGCCATAACTAGGGAAGACTCTGTTCGGATGGTCCTGACAGATCACAGATGTGCAACTGGTCATCAATGGGGACAGGCATGTTCCAACAAAAATTGGCCTAACTGTCAATGGCATCACATTATTTTTGGTGGCGGATTGCTCCATGCCCCTGTCCGAGTAGTGCATCTGCAATTCGTCAGGACCATCCCAACATGTGTTCTATGAAGAAGTGCCTTCATTCTGGAGCCATCTTTGCACCTTACGGGTGCTGATATTGCCTCTGATCCCAGTTTTGTTGTGTCAGTTGTGGCATCATGACTTCACAAGTGCGAAGTTTCTAAGCGAGGATTTTTATCGTCAGGGTTAATTTTGGGCAATGCATACAACACTTCTTTGCTCACTCCCTTTTTTATGGATCGTTTGGAGAGTGGCTCATGTATTGAACTGTAGTTGTCAGCATGTGGTCTGCCAACTTACCCATTTGTTAGAATTCACCATTTGTGACCTAGTACTAAACCATAAACCATTAGATCCACTGGTTAGTCTAACATAATAAAGCACAAAATTCACTCCGAAGAAAGACAAGGGTTTCATTTTGGTATTTCAGTATTTCAGCAAAAACATTTATCGTCAGGAAGTACAGAGCATTCTGCGAAGAGGAGAGAATAAATAGTGTTGACAGGTCACAAGGCAATGTAAAAACAGCCAATCCAAGACAATTAATTTAGGTCGGTCAGGTGTCAATATAATGCAACCAATCCAAGACAGTGATGTTTGAGGGGGGAAAAAAAAAACCCTACCGAAACAATACCAATTCCTTGCTGGCTTTTTCCATAATTAAGTATTGAACTGTTATGTTTTATTGCCAATGCTTAGTTGAACAAGAATTCATTCCTCTACTCTACTTCACATATTCTGATATTTATTTTTATTCTTATTACATGACAGTTGTGTAAAAAAAAGCAATACATAAAAAAATGTGAATACAGTGGTTATATTTTCAGTAGCCTTCAGTTCCATTTTTCGAATGTAGCGGAAAAATTACACATTCAATTCCAAATAAAAGCATTAACAAATTTGATCGGGTCTGTGCTATTCTTTTACTGGAAGCAAAGAAATGGAATATTAATCTGTTCAAAAAATAGCAGTGTGGACAGTTTTCTCTTCAAAATCAAACACTAAATTTAACACAAGATTTAAATTCACTTTAAATTACTGAACTAATATTTTGTTGCATAACCATTGTTTTTGATAACTGCTGCGCATCTGCATTGCCTCGAGTCAACGAACTTCTGACACCTTGAAACAGGTATTTCAGCCCAGGATGAACAAAACACTTTCTACAATTCCTGTGACTTTTTGGGTTTTGCCTCAGAAACTGCATTTTTAATATCACTCTACCAGTTTTCAATGGCTTTGAGGTCAGGGGATTGAGCTAGCCATTCTATTAGCTCAATCCTGTATTTCAGGAACCAGGAACTCATTTTTGCAGGGTCATTGTCTTCTTGAAACACCCATTACAGGGCCATTTCCTTTTTTGGCATAGGGTAACATAATCTCTTCAAGTATTTTGACGTATTCAAACTGATCCATAATCCCTGGTATTCAATAAATAGTACTGAGGCTGGTATTCAGAACTTGGGGGTCGTCTGACATACTGTCAATGACCACTAGACCCTAAAAGAACAATTTTACTATCATCAGTCCACAGAATGCTACGCCATTTCTCTTTGGGCCAATTGATGTGTTCCTCAGCAAATTTTAACCGATTCTGATCATGCCGTTTTTTCAACAAGTTGTAGAAAAAATTGTGCCGGTCACGAAAATGTAACTATGTAGGCAGTCTGACAGATGGTTTTGGCATTATGAGCCGAAAAGTGACAGGAGCACTAACCAAAACTCCATTAACTCCTATATTGAATGAGATGAGAAAATTCCGGTTGGGAAGCTGAAAAACAGTTTTATAACTTGCTTAAGTTCCCACATTTTTGGCACTACACACACAATTTTGACATATTTTGCTCAGCAGACTCTCCTCTTCAGTTTGGTACCTCCATTACATAGATTGGACTAACTATCTTCGAGGTAGAGGCAGTAGTATGTAGGAGACGCCTTAGGTAAAATCTCCGTTGGACCAAATGCTTTAACCGTTAACTCAAATGGCTCAAAGTGACTCAGCGAAATTGTGGCATAATGATATTGCGGTTCAATTCTGCCCTCTGCTGGACTTTTTCCTGGCCTCAGCGTTATCATTTTTCGGATTGACATGACTGTTAGAAAAATCTCATTCCTCTGCGTAAAACTCAGTGAGAGAATTTTCGGTATCGTCGTTTGTACAGTCGCTCAAACAAGCTCCAAGAGAGCACATTTAGGGCAGCAAAGACCGGTCTTTTTGCAAGGCGGGTCCATGAGAACACGTTACAGTAAAAAATTGCATAGCAGAAAAGAATTGCTCAAGCTCCTATCGCAGTATACACAAGCAACTGTTCGCACTAGCTAGATATGTTTTCGATCATGTCTAAAACAGGCGAAATATTGGTATCAAAATGACTGTAACTGCCATCATTGCTAAACCAGCAGATGTAACTTTTTCATACTCATTGAGTAATTTAATTGTTGAGTAGTTTAATAGTTATCGTTAGCTAGTGATTGATTATGTCCTCTGCAGTGATGGCAAGTTCAACGCTCAAGATTGACCCGTTTCGAACACGTTCTGTGCACTGTGTGTTCGCAAGCTAACTAGCTAATGATAGCACAGCCATAATAAGGGAGCCGTGAATAATATCACAACATGTGTTAACGATATTTTGCAGCTTGCTATTATTAGCTAGTTAGCTAGCGAACACACAGTGCACAGAAATGAACAGAGGGCCGTGACTAGTAGCATTTCACTAGTTGGCCAGGTCAGTGTTGTACAGTTCGGGACTGGGGGAGACAATGACAATCAGCTATAAGCAACAACAGCTGCGGCAGTCTACCAATGTGGCCTACTATGTTTGCTCCACCATAAAGCTCATTTCTCAGCATGCACTGCATTGACCTAGATACGCACAGAGCCATAGAGAGATGCGTCAACCTCATTGACTCCAATTGCCCATTTTTATTTTTACAGCTGGGTTGAAGCTAAGTAGACTCAGTCATGATGCAGCTGAAAAGTCAGAATTCCTGAAACAATTGAAGACCACATAGGAAAAATGATCAGTCCAAATTTTGCATTTTTGTATATTTTATATATTTATATTACTATAAATATTATAATAATATATTAGTAATATTATATATTATTATAATATTTTATGTTTTTTGCATATTCTTTCAGGGCTTTGTTTCTAAGATCGTTTTGAATTTTTAATTCATCATTTCTCCACAACATGAAAAAGTGACTGATCATCATCATCTGCAAATAAATTATTTGCCATGCAGAAACATCACTATTAATAAAAAAGGTGGTTCATCAGGTTATTGACATTGCACTGCTATTTTTTTTTACACAACCGTACTTGCACAAAATTTTTTACAAAGTTGCTTGTTGCATTTTTAATGCCTCTCCGTATAACATCAATATTGCGAAAATTTCAAAATTATTTCTTTATACAATGCAATGACCAAGATTTAGCTTACTTAGCTGTGGACATGCAGTGTGAAATTCTATGGTGCTGAAACCTTCCTCTGTTGTAAATCTACAGGGGACACAAATAGGCCAATAAACCTTAATGTAAACTTATGATACTTGATAGATTGATAGGTCAGAATTATGTTTGTGCTTGTTGGATTCTAAAATAGTTGTTGAACCCTAGATGCTATGTTGGACCAGCTACGTAACTGAGGTATTTTCCAGAGACAAAAAAATCACTTCAGAGAGGGCGCTCAACATTGAAATCAAAAATTTTATTCAAAATTATAGGTAACATTTGTTGGCGAATGTTGAAAAAAATGAAAAAATAACTAGCTGGCTATTATTAAACTTTGTATCAAGGATTTGTTTTAAATATTCCTGACTTTTACACAAAACTGAACTGTTAAAAATGTAGAGTAATAGATTCAAAAAGTACATTTTACAGTATCAAGCAATCATACAAATAATAAATGAAATGACAATAAGTGCAAACGAGAAATAAAATTTGGAATTCTATGCATCCCACTAGATTGTGCAGTACCTGAGGGAGGTGAACTACACCAACCGCTTTGGAGACGTTGTTTATTTTGACGAGAATGGTGACCCTGTGGCATCCTACGAAATCATCAATTGGCAGAAGAACGAAGATGGTTCTGTGAAGTTTGTGAATGTGGGGAATTTTGATTCCTTGCAGCCGATCCAGCAACAGCTGACTATTAGGCAGCAGGACATCGTTTGGTACACTGCCCTCAGGGAGGTGAGCTTGGAAGGGCATTGGGTGAGCTTAGAGAACAGCACAGACAGTGATCAGTAGAGAAGTGGTGAACAGTAACACAGAGCATGACAGGGAGGAGAGAGGTGAAGTTATGAGATCGACGTGCTGCCCACATACATATGCTTATATTTCTCATCAGTAGTTCTCTTTTTCATTCTCTGCTCTCTGTTTAAAAATAAGTGCTCACAGCACAAAATGAGCTACCCCCTTACAGCTCACCTGTGCCCTTGTGCTGTTCTCCCTGTTGGGTGGCCCACCTATTTTTTATCAGGCTCCTGTGTCAGCATGCTCAGACAGCTGTCCCATGGGTTACAGGAAGGCCCCGCGCCCAAGACTGCCAATATGCTGCTATGACTGTGTTCTCTGTGGTGAGGGCACCATCAGTAATAGCACAGGTAAATATTTAAACCGTACTATACTGGCGAATGATGCATCATCAGTTGATGTTTAACAGTCTACAAGGAGCCCCCCCAAAATAAGCCTGGTCCCTCAAGAGCAAAAATGGGTCGAGGCTCAGCTACAGATTTGCCTGCAGATGTGTAAGCTTTTAATCCACGAGTTTGTAAACAAAGTCCCCTTAAGTCAAATCTGCCTGTAAATGCAGCTGTGTACATGTATGAATATGTCATACATTTGTGGGTTTCCATGTTGGTTCCAAGGCCTGCCGTGTACTTGGGCTTGATAATAAATACTTATTTTTTCGCTTCCCGGTCAGTAGCTGTTCATTTTGTTGTTGACCCTCTGTTAGATTTACCAAACGACAGGTATACCCAGGCTATTTTATGTAATAATTTTTAAACATGCTTTCAAATTTCAGCTCTGCAGCATCCGTTGGACTCAGTTCTATTCTGATAGCAATAATTGTCATCAAGTATTT
Source organism: Gymnothorax javanicus (assembly GCA_029692085.1). NCBI lineage: Eukaryota > Metazoa > Chordata > Actinopteri > Anguilliformes > Muraenidae > Gymnothorax > Gymnothorax javanicus. The sequence goes on from CM056195.1 coordinate 43,114,410, forward strand.
GTTTCCATATTCAGAAAACTGGTCTCTGTCCACAGATCAACCAGAGTGTATTCCATGCCCAGCAGACTTCTGGTCCAATGAGGAACGGAACAGATGTATTGTCAAGGAGACAGAATTCCTGTCCTACTCAGAGCCCTTTGGAATGGTGCTGGCTGCCTTGGCGATCCTGGGTGCATTAATTACCTTCGCAGTGGCAGCCATTTTCCTGCAGCACAGGCACACCCCGATTGTTCGAGCAAATAATTCAGAGCTGAGCTTCCTTCTACTGCTGTCACTGATGTGCTGTTTCCTATGCGCACTGACCTTCCTGGGCCGGCCAACACACTGGAGCTGCCAGCTCCGCCGAACCTCTTTTGGAATTAGCTTTGCCCTCTGCCTCTCTTGCCTGCTCAGTAAGACCCTGGTCGTACTGATGGCATTCCAGGCTACGCTGCCTGGAAACAGTGTGGCGCGCTGGTTTGGCCCTAATCAGCAGCGACTGGGTGTTCTGGTTTGTCTCGCTGTGCAGGTGGGAATTTGTGGGGTATGGCTGACCAATGCTCCACCGTACCCAGTTAAGAATACCTGGCTCTACAGAGATAGAATCATTCTTGAGTGCGACCTGGGATCTGTAGCGCTCTTCAGTTGTGTTCTGGGCTACATCGGCTGCTTAGCTGGCTTCTGCCTTATTTTAGCCTTCCTTGCTAGGAAACTTCCCGATAGTTTTAATGAAGCAAAATTCATCACATTCAGCATGCTCATATTCTGCACAGTCTGGATCACCTTTATACCAGCTTATGTCAGCTCACCGGGAAAGTTCACTGTGGCTGTGGAAATATTTGCAATTTTAGCTTCCAGTTTTGGTGTACTCCTCTGTATCTTTGCTCCAAAGACATACATTATCATCATGCAACCTGAAAAAAATTCCAAGAAAAGCCTTCTTTCCCAAAGGCCAGCAAGGTGATCATCTGCCAAAGCTGATCAGCATCTCACCGAAAGATTCATGCTGAAGTTAACCCATGAAAGATGAAGCATCTTTATTCTGCCTGTGTATTTCAATATATTATATGAGCAAATAAATGGGTAAATCCAATGCAGGGCATGGCTAATGCTGATCTATCGCAATGGATTACATTTATTTTCCTAATTGTATGTAACCTTTTTTTGTGGTCACTTCTAGCATGCAGAGAGGTGGAATAAATTATAAGTGCCTTGATTGCATTAATACAGTTTCACCACTTGGATGGGCCGTTGTAATGCTGAGCTGTCTGTAAACTAACAGGTACTACATTTTGGACATAATATGTTGGATATGATTGGAAAAAATTTGATTGGACAAAATTAGATTCCCTAAGTAGAAATGTCTGCCCCCTGGTATTGAAGCCAATTTGAAGACTTGCTGGTTTTAAAATTCATCACACTGCATTATTACCAAATTAAAATATGTGTTTTAGACACTCTAAGAATTCTACTTTCGGCTGAAATATACTTTGCCGAGGTGAGGTCTCCTCATTTAAGCAAAATGCCAGCACTTGCAGTGTTAGCAAAGGCTAACGGCTACTCTTGTTTACCAATGTGGCAAACTAGCTCTGTGATCACGGTGGTAAACTGAAAATTAGACATAGCTGGCTGGTCAGTTAGCCTCCTAAAAGTAAGATGGAACTATTCACACTGCAAGAGGAAAAACTCTCCATCATTGAATTTCTCCTCCAAAGAATCAATGCTGTCAGCCCTCCAGTCTGTTCCATTCAGCATAGCTGCCATTTTCCATCTCCAAATCAAGTTATGCAAGTTTTTAAATACTTTTCTGAGGGTCCAATCAATGTCTTTCAATTACTGAGGAAAGTTTATCCTGTCTGGAATCAGATAAAAAACGTGTCAATCAATAGGTAATTACCGGGCAAGTTTCACATGAGCGTGAATTATAGCTATGCTTTGCGCAGATAAGCCTGAGCCAGCATTAAAGTGACTGCATTTCCGTTAGGGATTGTATGAGGTTCTAAACGACAGTCGAATTCTTCGAGAGATGAATCTATGCGTAAATCAGTGGTAGGGAATCAGATGTTTTTAATATCTGATGACTATAATTGATAGTAAAATGACATAGTATCAATACCATGTTGAATTTTTGTTTCAGAAAACAGATTTTTTTATTTATTACTTGATTAGAATTCCGTTGGCCTTTCATAGCTTATTAGATATTTTCTGTTGCAAGAGATAATTTTTGTTAACTGCTGGATAGATGCTATGGGCAAGAAAGCAGTTTGCACATCAGGCTTGGGTGAGGAATTTAATTCATACAAATCCTGGGAAACAGCAATGGGACTGAACTCGTCCATATTCTAAATCGTTCACAGGCACCGCTTCCTTTTGAATATTCAATAAGAGTGTATGACCTATTGATAGGATAGTGAAACTAAATGCATAAATAGAGCAGCTCTGTGTTCACTGGCGTCTACATATTCACAGAGGGGTTAAGAAATGAGAAGCTATGCACTTGGGCAGGGTGTGGATAATTTTATATTCAATAACCAATGCAGATTAACATCAACAGTTCATTTATTTCCTACCCTGATGATGTGTCACATCTGAATACATATTACATAACTAGAGGCACTCCCAGAGTGCAAACCTCCGCCAAGACAGCATAATCGAAATCTTGCTCGCTATGAGCAAATTTGAGTTAGGACACACAACACAAGATTTCAAAATGGCTCCCATGGCAGCCATATCATTTAATGCAGTATGTTCCAAACTGATAGGTTCAGTCCCGAAGTGAGACCAATCAACCCACAAAATTTGAAGGATATCACTGGGAACGAAATTCAGTTATCACATGTCATAAGATTTCAAGATGGCTGCCATGGCGGCCCTATTGTTTGACTGATCATCCTGATGTATTAGCAACCCACTCACAAAATTTCACAGATATCGGTTCATTACTTTTTGAGTTATCTTGTGGACCGACAGACAGACAGACAAACCAATGCCGGCAAAAACATAACCTATTTGGCAGAGGTAATAATGATGGGAAGGTTGCAATGGCGACAAGCAGGTTGGTTTGATATAAGGAGAAAGAAAAGCAATAATCTTTTTAAAACCTGTACCTTTACTTTACAAAAATAATGGCCTTTGAGCTGTAAATAAACTCAGGGGTTTAGCTCATCAATTCTCATTGAATAGGGCTCTGTTAATCAGTTTCCACTACCTTGCTCTCTGAGTTCTCAGTATTCTTTAGAGGGAACTATCAGGGTTAAAAAGAGAAAAAATGGTACCTCACAAAGTGTTATTCCATTATTATTTGCCTTTGAATTGGTTGTTTCATTGTCTCATTACCAAATACTAACCAGATGCCAGAAATGGAGGCAGGCAGTCAGTTCGAGGAGATGTTGGCAACTGCCGTCACAAATTTTAGAACTGAAACGAGTGCAGAACACAGATTATGCCAAAGTTGAACTTTATTAACTTGAACTAAAACAAAAAGAGTTTTCAGAGTTGGAAGGTTGGTGAACAGGCAGTAGCAGTAACAAGAGGAACTAGAACGATCAAGTCTTGACAAAGTTAAAGGGGCTGGTCTGAGCTTAGTTCCAGGCTGGCAAGCAGGATGGACCTGGGCACACTGGCAGGTGCACAGCTTTGTACTGGAGTGAAGATGGAACAGGAATAAACCACTTCCCCAAGACTGCAGACTGGAAAGATTTTCCCTGATGAATAGTTTTTCAGTAGATTTTCCACCATAGACAGAGAACACAAGACACTAGACCCAATGCACAAAGCACAATGAAACAATCCAACGAAGAAAAGATGGAAACCAGGAACTTGAATTAACAAGAAGACAATAAACAGATTGTAAATGAGTGTGCTACGCAAGGAGAGGGAATACAAGAGGAGGGGAAAGGACCGAGACTGTCAGCGTCTGAATTCTACTTTTGTTATTTTTTGGTTCATTGCTGTATTTTTTTTTTTTGTATTTTATGTTCATTATTGTTATTTGAGATTTTTTTTTTCATTTCCTTGCTGTTATTTCCCATTCTCATTTAGTTCATGTTTCCTTCTGTTTTCTAGGGCCCCATTTCAGAGAGCAGGGTCAACAAACTGTGAGTTTGAGTGAGTCAACTCAGAGTTACAGAACAGAGTCGCTTAACTCAGAGTTTTTGGTTTCAGAACAGATGATAACACTTGGTTCAATCAACTCTGAGTTAACTTACCCCTGAGTCGGCTTGTGCACAAGGATATAAAAAGCCCTCATCAATGGAACACAGATAACATGATTCACCATGGCAACGGTGGAGAAAAAAAGTTGCTCGTCTTACTTTTCTCCAGTGTTGTTGGAGATATTAATGAATGCGTACGCTGAGTACGAACACATATTAAAGAAAAAAGTAACAGCTGCAGTGACAGCTGCAAAAGAGCATGAGTTTTTGTGACAGAAAATCACTGACCAAGTCAGTGCGTGAAAATAAAAAAAACAAAAAAAACAAATGAAGGTTAAATTACGAGAGCTCTATTTATTGAACGACCACATACTGTATGTGCTTGTGCGTGCATGTGCGCGCTCGCGTGTATTTAACATTTGTGCCGGTGCAGCCCAACAGACGTGAAATGCACATGGCAGCAGCTGAAAATGAAATGCAAAAATATTACGTACACACAAAATATTTACTACTGCATTTGTTTTTGTAGGAAGGAAAGAAGTAAAAAAAAATGCAAGTTTAAGTTGTCCTTATTTTATTGAAGATGATACAGGTGGAATTTTTTTTTCATGCCAAGCTGATGCAAATAATTTATTTCAAGATAATTCCAGATTTTAATTTTCACATTTTAAAACATTGGTTGTTCTTTTTTGCGCAAGAGTCACACTTCTGACAGCCTGACAGACAGTCGTCTTTGAAATATGGTCTGCATCCCCAAAGTTATAAAGAAAACAACCGTTTGCAAAAAAAAGAAAAAGAAGAGCTACACAAAGAATTTGTTCTGAACTGAGAGCATGTCCGCGGTGTGTCACATGAGCAATATGTGGGCTGAGAATGATGTTTGAATAAATTATAGATTCCCCAGAGAAGCGGTAACACTCAAACAAATACTCGTCCGGAAATGATAACACATCCAAGCGTGGTCAGATAACTCTCTCCTCATGGAGATTTCTTCTCAGTATTTGCTCTTTAAAGTGTAAATTGCAGGTTGGAGCCCGAGTGAATCAATGTTTAGTAAAATTATTTAGAAACTCGATTTTCCAAAAAATATATACATATATACACATTTTTGTGAGAGAATTACACTCCTGCGTCTAAAAACGACAAACCGGAAGTGACGTAATTGAGGCAGAAGGGCTGAATTCGATCATAATTAACATTAAGAAATGTGGATCCCAATGCCGGTTTTGAGTCTTTTAAATATGTATTCATAAAAATTCTTTACAGAATTCTTAACTAAAAATTTTATTTGATTGTAAAACATTTCTTAATGCTTCACCCTTGACAACGGGAGAGCTCTCTCAGCATGGAGACAGCTTCACTATCGAAATTAGGTTGCATAATCACTTGTTCGGAACGTGCATTTGCTGACGGCACATCTGAGTTTACAGATGACACAGATAATGGAAGTCAGAAAAAGCGAAAGCCAAACTGGGCAAGTTACGAGTGTTTGGCACTTGGTAACTATGTGGCTGAATATAACCATGTTCTACGAGGGGAGCTGAGTCTGATCTTAACTCCTGAAAAGAAAAAGGCGAGGTGGAGATGATAACAGAAAGTCTACATAATTCATTCACCGATTTGAAGAGAAGCCAGGAGGAGGTGGAGAAAAGATGTCACATCTTTTCCTGATCAAAAGCTGAAATTGCATCTCATAGGAGAAAGCTAACTGCAACTGGAAAATTCAAATTGTTACCACTCTCCGAGCCCAGATGCCTTTCACTGCGGAAAGACGCAAGTAGGTCTCCAAATTGACAGCTCTGTGCAGGATCTCACACGAATGGTCGTCGCTTGTCACGAGTTCAGTAGCTGGCATTTGTAGCCAGCTTCAGAGAGCAACAAACCCGCAATTTACCCAACGCATTTCATAAGAAGACCAAGAGCATAATATTCTGTTTATCGCGACTGAATTGCGTAAATTTATTGGGGGGGCACAATTTCCGTTAGTGTCTTTACTGTTACTCCCATTCGCTATATCTTAGCGTGAAGCTGCTTTCACACCGGACGCGAAACAAATTTTTTTCACACAACAGATTGCATTCAGAGTCAATGCAAAGACGCGAATACACGCGTCTTTGCATTGACTTTGAATGTAATCTGTCGTGGGAAAAATTCGTTTCGTGTCCAGTGTGAAAGTGGCTTTAGAGCCAGCTACTCTGCAACTCGGTCAGTCAGCTAGTCGCAGATATGCACGTTTAAACTAGGCAGCAAGGGTTTCTCAATTCAATCAATTGAGCAGCTAGCTAGCTAACAAACTAATATGACATAGTGATTATGGAAAGATACAGAGTGCACGCTGGCGAGCTATTTAAGTAACGTTAATTATGAGAGTGGCGCTTAGTTAAGTTTCTATCAGCACCCAGGAGCAAAAGCTAGCACCTGCTCTTCTCCTGTCAGGAAAACTGTGGTCTCGATGTCCTAACATGCAGGGGTTTGTGCACCCATAGCACACATAATGATTCGGCATGGTCACCAGAATTGAACTGCACTGTAAAACAAGCTATAAAAAATACGCATGCACCGAAAGACAACCACTCAGACTTAATACCACCTACTACTGCACACTGGTCAGAGGCAGATTCAGATGCTATGTATTCCTCTTCTTACGTCATATGACGCGATACTTGAAAAAAAGGATTTTTAAGGGTTTCGCTCATAAAGACCACCTTTTACTCTGATTTTTTTATCCTTATGTCCAAAAAATCCTAAATTATGTTTTAAAATCGTCATTTTACACAAGATTATATATAAATCTCATTAGGCCATTTAACCTGCAAGTTACACTTTAATGTCCACTGGCTCTTCAAAGAACAGACACACTATGTCTAACATCTCCTCAGTCTGCAGTCTCAGGAGGAGAAGAAACTCGGGGTTACTTGAAGAAAACCTGCCAGCAAGCAGTTTAGCTTCACGGAGTCTGTTGCCATGGCAACTGACTCAGAGTTGGACTGAAGTCGCTTTGTGAAATGGAAAAGTCAGAGTTTCCTGCAACTCTGAGTAAACAAACTCGGAGTTACCACTAAATCCGCTTTCTGAAATGGGGCCCAGATCCTGTTGGGCTTGTCAATTTATTTTACCTTTTTTGTTTTTGGTGGAAATTCTGGGAGGGGGAATAGTTTGGAGTACAATTGATTGAGACTTGTTAATTGGTTTTCTGACTGTGCTCACGAGGTAAGCATTCAAAGTTGCCTCAAGCCAGGAACGTACACTGTCAGAAATTTTTCCGTAAAATAACAGTAAAAGTACTGGCAGCTCATTACACAGGACTTTGACCGTTAATTAAAAAATGGAATTTTGCTGTCAATCAACCGTTTATTAAAAAAAACAGAATTTTACCGTCAATTAACAATAAACTAGCTGTTCAGGGTGGGTTCCTGCCTTCGCCTGTAGTTAGCTGGGATAGGCTCCAGTTCCCCCGCGACCCTAGTGAGGAATAAGCAGGTATAGAAAATGAATGAATAACAATAAACTACAGGCAAAAATAACAGGACATTTTCACTTATTTAATGGTATATCTCTTGTAAAATAGCAAGATATTTGCGGTCATTTAATAGTGTTTTTAATAGTGGAAAAACAGGTGATTTTCTGTTATTAAATGGTGTATCCATAGTGAAATAAAACATTTTCTGTAATCTAATTTCAGTAATTTAAAGTGCATTTACTGTGAAAAAACAGGACATTATCTGGTATCAAATGGTCTTTATCCTGAAGAAAAAAACAGGAAGTAATCTGTTATTTAATGGTTTATTTTTTAGATAAATCATCATCCAAATCATCACAGAAACAGTGCACATAAAATAGCCTGCCTATGAACACAAACTTACAGGTCAATTGAAGAATGGCAATTTAACAGTAAAAGAGTTACTGTAGATTGAATATATTAAAACTGTACAACACTAACACTGAAGATAATTTGAAAAAATGTACCAGTAAAACTGTAACATTTACAAATGAGCAGAAGCTTAAATCATCATTAGTGTGTAGAGGTTAAAAAGCCTGCCTATATGAACACACAAAAACACAGGTCTGCATCCTGCCAGATGTTACATCTATGCTAGAAGTTCCCACTGATGAACGACTATTGAGCAATGCATCTGTCTAGAGAACACGACAGATCCCTTTAAAATTACTGTTTTCTTTAAAACTGTATTACAAAACTAAGACAAGAGTATTAGGGCCACACTAAGGGAAAAAAATAAAATAATTGATTTAATGAAATGCCCATCTCCAATATCGCGTAGCATGTTCTCATTGGCAGGTATGGGATGTTTATGGGACTTTATTCTTGTAATATTATGACTTTCTTCTCGTAATTTAATTTTTTTTTCTCTTAGTGTGGCCCAATTCTCTGTCCAAAATACATGAAGGTATACTATAAACAATTGTGTTACTGAAACTGCATTGAACATTAAATGAGCAAAATCATGAAGAGTGTAGATAAAAACACATAATGTAAACTGCAAAGATGCCGTAAACGGCAAGCACTCCTGCACTTGCTGGATGACATTAGGTCTGGACAAGCGATAGTGAGTCTTCAACAACAACACTCTTCTATCTGAAACAGGTCTGAAACCGTCATAGTTAATGTTCCCATCATGTGCATTGTAGCTGGTGTCCCATTCAGGTGCGTTGTAGCTGGTGTCCCCTTCGGATGTGTCACAGTTGGTGTCCCCATCGGATGCTCGGTAGAACTGGAAACATTGGGAGCACAGGACCCAACTGGAGGAGAAGAGAAGAAAAGAATTTTTATCCCCCGCCACGAAGTGTGAGGGGGATACAGGTTTGAGCTCCGTCTGTCCGTCCGTGCGTCCGTCCGTCCGAGATAAAGGGGGCAGCTTTTCTCAGAAACTATTTGAGATAGGATAACCAAATTTGCTGTGTAGCTTAAGACCATAAAGACCCTGATGGAGTTCAAAAATAAGAAGCACATGATTATTTTTCCCACAGTTATTGCCCTCGTGGCATTCTTGGGAGCCTCGTTCATAGTATCTTTAAAGAAGGCATTTTGGCGGGGGATGTTGTTGACCATGTCTACTTGTTACTATAATCAAGCAGCCCTACTACAAAAACCCAAAACCAGTGAAGTTGGCACGTTATGTAAATCGTAGATAAAAACAGAATACAATGATTTGCAAATCCTTTTCAACTTATATTCAATTGAATACACTGCAAAGACAAGATGTTTAATGTTCAAACTGAGAAACTTTTTTTTTTTTTTTGCAAATAATCATTAACTTAGAATTTAAAGGCAGCAACACATTGCAAAAAAGTTGGCACAGGGCCTTTTTACCACTGTGTTACATCACCTTTCCTTTTAACGACACTCAGTAAACGTTTGGGGAACTGAGGAGACCAATTTTGAAGCTTTTCAGGTGGAACTCTTTCCCATTCTTGCTTGATGTACAGCTTAAGTTGTTCAACAGTCCGGGGTCTCCGTTGTCGTATTTTACGCTTCATAATGCGCCACATATTTTCAATGGGAGACAGGTCTGGACTACAGGCAGGCCAGTCTAGTACCCGCACTCTTTTACTACGGAGCCATGCTGTTGTAACACGTGCAAAATGTGGCTTGGCATTGTCTGGCTGAAATAAGCAGGGGCGTCCATGAAAAAGATGTTGCTTGGATGGCAACATATGTTGCTCCAAAACCTGTATGTACCTTTCAGCATTAATGGTGCCTTCACATATGTGTAAGTTGCCCATGCCTTGGGCACTAATACACCCCCATACCATCACAGATGCTGGCTTTTGAACTTTGCGCCTATAACAGTCCTGATGGTTCTTTTCCTCTTTGGTCCGGAGGACACGACGTCCACAGTTTCCAAAAACAATTTGAAATGTGGACTCGTCAGACCACAGAACACTTTTCCACTTTGCATCAGTCCATCTTAGATGAGCTTGGGCCCAGCGGCCGGGCGGCGTTTCTGGGTGCTGTTGATAAATGGCTTTCGCTTTGCATTGTAGAGTTTTAACTTGCACTTGCAGATGTAGCGACGAACTGTAGTTACTGACAGTGGTTTTCTGAAGTGTTCCTGAGCCCATGTGATGATGTCCTTTACACACTGATGTCGGTTTTTGATGCAGTACCGCCTGAGGGATCGAAGGTCACGGGCATTCAATGTTGGTTTTCGGCCTTGTTGCTTACGTGCAGTGATACTCCAGATTCTCTGAACCTTTTGACGATATTACGGACCGTAGATGATGAAATCCCTAAATTTCTTGCAATAGCTCGTTGAGGAATGTTGTTTTTAAACTGTTCGACAATCAGCTCACGCATTTGTTCACTAAGTGGTGACCCTCGCCCCATCCTTGTTTGTGAATGACTGAGCATTTCAGGGAAGCTGCTTTTATACCCAATCATGGCACCCACCTGTTCCCAATTAGCCCGTTCACCTGTGGGATGTTCCAAATAAGTGTTTGATGAGCATTCCTCAACTCTCTCAGTCTTTTTTGCCACTTGTGCCAGCTTTTTTGAAACATGTTGCAGGCATCAAATTCCAAATGAGCTAATATTTGCAAAAAATTACAAAGTTTACCTGTTCGAACATTAAGTAACTTGTCTTTGCAGTGTATTCAATTGAATATAGGTTGAAAAGGATTTGCAAATCATTGTATTCTGTTTTTATTTACGATTTACACAACGTGCCAACTTCACTGGTTTGTACTTGTGAGGCAGACTCTTCCTGACTCTTTTTGTGTGTGTGTGTATGTGTGTGTTTGCGCGTGTGCATGAGAGAGAGAGAGAGAGAGAGAGAGAGAGAGTTAGTACCAAAGAAGAGTGTGTAATGACCTTTACATCTTCCAAGGATTCTGGAAGTCATTCAGATCCGATAGGAATCACAGCAGTTTTGTGGGGACGTGTTACTGCTTTGCACCCTTCTTTTCAGCCTTAGACCCTCGTTCTGGATTGATACCCAGCAGGCTCCTGTGGCAAACACAAAATGTATCATGTCACTTGGCATTGCAACATGAAGTACAGTACAGTATACGATAAAATGGGCATTGCCAAAACAGACCCCTGGATAAACTGCAGTGTCAGGGCTGCTTCCTTTGGGTACTTTATGTTCAGAACATAGAAGAGGCTGAACATACAGCTTACGGCAACCAGAGGACAGCTAATGTTCTTGTTCACAGTAACTTCATCCACTGATAGCTTGTATCGTCCTTCATCTGAAAAATACAATACAAAAAGACAATACACATTTTGTGTGCAGAAATGCATGTCACTGTAAACTGAATTTGAAAAACTTATATTTGAATTGCTCAAATTGAAAGACATAAAGCAAATTTGAATCGCCATAACTGAATAAGGTTTCAGAGCAAATGAATTCTGTTTCAAATGAATATGTTCACTTTCGAAACTATGCAACTCAGATTCATTTTCCAAATGCAGTTATTGCAGTTCACCAATAAAAATTCAAATTACGTGATTCACATTCAGTTTTTTTGATAGAAGTATTCAAGATGAGCAATGAAATAAAAAGCCTGTACAACACCTATATCGTAAACATACTTACCCACGATGATGATACATGGTGTGCTTGGCAGCTCTCCTAAAGCCTGATTTATGCTTCTTGCGGTCGGCGCGGTTTCAGCGGTGCGGACGGGCGGCAAGACGGTCCCCTTAACGTCCAGTCGTTTCATGCTTGATGCGGTCAAAGCGGCTCCAAGAACGGACCTGCTCTGCAGTTGCGCTACTGAATCTTATTTCTGTGATAAATACGTTCATTTTCACTATCATATTGTAACTATTATTATTATTATTACTACCAAACACACGGCTCGATTATTTTGAATTAGATTAGACAGTGCGTCGCTGTCAGAACAAATATTACTGGCCGCGCTTTCTCCACTATTACGATAATTGGGTCACTTGAAACTTCCGAAAACTAAGTTGACATGGTTTGCATTTCGGCAGTTCCTGCACCTATGTCTGGCAATGAGCATCCTTGTAGATCCGACAGGAACTGTAGTAAAGATGTTTGTATTTTCAGCTGTTTGTACATACAGCTGGCTTTTCTTTGAAGCTTTTCATTTTTAATTTTAATAGGTATACGTACTTCCGGGTCCTGAAGCTGGCCAATCATTGCAACGCGGTCTGTGCGACCCCGGCCGCGTTGTTACAAAATCCTCCAGGTGCGCGGCTCGGCGTTCAGAGCCTCCGCGGACCCTCCGCGCTCTGTCGCCTTGGCCGCAATTGCGTCATTTCACCGTGTAGGCCGTGCTGACCGCGCCGACCGCAAGAAGCATGAATCAGGCTTAAGGCATCCTGGTGGAGGTGAAGACAGAATGGTCATTGGGTAAATAAACACTCTGATAGGGCTTGCTTGGTGCAGTGCATACTGGATTCTATAGCGATACTGTGGGACCACATCAAATTTCCTTTAATGCTTAACAGTGGAAACATGGGTATCTAGCTTCCCCTTCTACTGTAATAAATCAAAAACAAATGAGGTTATTGTCCCCTGCCGCCGCGGTAGCGAGCGGAGCGGGGTACATAGTATTCAGCTCCGTCCATCCGTCCGTCATGTCCCGTTTGTTGTGAGCGCGATATCTCAAGAACGGTTTGACTGATTTCATTCATCTTTAGCTTCAATGTGTATTAGTGTGATACGCCGACCCCAGTTGATTTCCGTGACCTGGCGGGGGACCAGGCCACGTTTAGTGGCAACACTTATTTATGCTGTACTCACTTCTTGGTTTAGTAGCAACACCTTTGGCTCCTCCCCAAGGTGCTTGATCAGGTCCCAGAGGAGGTTTTAATGGGTTTGCAGTACCTCCCGTGATTCCTTTGTTGACAAGAAACTTAGTGATGGTCTTGCCCTTCTCCTCAATTTGGTTCAGCAGTTGCGACTGGACAGGAAATCCGATCAACTTCTCTGTGTGGTCAAGTAGATGGGTGGCTTCAAACAGGTACGACCATTCTTCCATGACTTTGATTACATTGTCTTGGTTATTCAGAGTGATGCGTTTGGCGCTGTATGTTTCTGACATTACTCTCTTGATGTCAATCTCAGATTGAAGATTTTCTTTGTAGGCATCTTGCAGCATTTTCTTTTTTTCTTCATAGTCAGAGCCATTTGGTGCCACAGGTTGCCAGTTACTACAACCATAATAGTCAGATGACTTGCGTTTTTTCTTTGGTCTTCCTTCAGGGCTTGTGCTGACACCATACTGCCTTCTGACATTCTCGAGTCGGTTCTCCATTTGTACCACGAGGGATGCAAAACCTTGACCCACGACATTTGTGCCGCACTGATCCAAGAAGGAATCCGGGTTTCTCTCAACCAGCTGCCGTGCAACCTGCTTCAACTTGCTTCTGCCTTGCCTGATGTCAGAAGCCATCATATCTTCCATGATGATCCTATTTTTTGGTTGTGCTCCCCTCTTCTCCTTCAGTGCAGTCATCATTTTAACTGGGAACTTCTGCCATGGGATTTGAAACTTCTCTGTATGTGTCATAGTTGATGTTCCTATCGTGTGTTGTAGCTGGTGTCCCATTCAGGTGCGTTGTAGCTGGTGTCCCATTCGGATGTGTCGCAGTTGGTGTCCCCATCGGATGCTTGGTAGAACTGGAAACATTGGGAGCACAGGACCCAACTGGAAGGGAAGAGAAGAAAAGAATTTTAACTATAATCAAGCAGCCCTACTACTTGTGAGGCAGAATCTTCCAAGTTTTGAGTGAGTGAGTGAGTGAGGCGGGGAGCAGACAGACAGAGAGAGCCAGACATGAGACATGCATTGATCAGCTGCCTGGACTGTATTGGTGGCAAAATCCCATCCAAGTCCTTTGCTTTTAAAAACGTACAGTCTTCAAGATTTGTGACTCCAAGGTCCGTCAACTTTGTAATAACAATGTCCACTTGCTCTTCTTCCAGTGAAAGCAGTGTTCTTCTGATCTTGTGCCTTACATGCTCCATGGTGGACTGTGTTTAAGTACAAACAGCTGCCTGCCACCTGTTTGGTAATGCCTGATTGGAAAGTAATCAAGAAGCTCATCAATTTTTTTGCAAATAAAAGAACCGCCCACACTCTCTGCTCCGAAAACACCACGATCTGGATCAAAGCTAGCATTTTTCTGTCTAAGCACAAGAAGCACTGACTTTTCTTCTTTCACCACAATGCATGCAATCAGCCCGACAGTTAAATTTCCAAGTTCACAGCTCAAAATGACAAGCATATCATTTGCATAGCCTCGTACAGTAATTCTGTCTGTCACTACTGCATTTGAATGTGAGACATTAAACTCTGTCAATTCACCCTTTACCTGACAATCGTATAACTCTGGGTAAAACCTTGTGCAGTCAGACATGATCAACTCAGGGCAGAACACATTGCCCCTGCTTTGGTAGGCCTGCAGCAGATGATGCCTCTCTGAGAGGGATTTTGAGATGTTCATGAAGCTTTTACTTGCTTGAATACACCTCTTAAAATAGCTTGCTCTCGAATCTCATTGTCCATGTGCAAATTAAAGGTCCAAACTGTAGCGTGAGATCTGCGTAATGTACAAAAATAAGAGATAATGGTGTTTGGGTCCCAGCCGTGTAAGTTGGAAGAGGATATGTCTTGTATCCAGGTACTCCTCAATGAGCAGCTTCATGTATGCAACCTGTGACTCTGACAGTGTGGGAGCACACACAAGCTCAACCACCTGTCTCAGTAACAGTATGAGTTGCCAGACTTCATCCTTGGGGTCTCTGACTCTGTAATCTAACAGTATTGGTAAATGTCTAAGCAGCCACCAGTTTTGGGCAGCATGCCCGCCAAGTTTTGTCTCACTGGTAGGTATAACATTGGCCTTGTTCTGACTCTCTCCTTTGAAGGTCACAATCCTGCTGTTGAGTACATCATAAATGAACCATTTCCTTGTTTTTACTAGGAACTGCAAGTACATCGCCAAATCATAGTCAACTATGCCTTCAAATAAATTGTGGGCAAGGCAGGGTGGGAGTCCTGATGCACAAACATGGAAATGTGTGAGCTTGTTAAGAACACTGCTTGACTTGATGCCTTGATGCATTTGCACGTCTGGGTTATTTTGCAACTCCTGCAATGATTCACTGTAACTAGCTGGTGTTCTCTCAGTGGCAGTAGAAAGAAGATTTCTTTGAAAGTCCTCTTTTCTAATATGACAGTTCCTACAAAAATATTCTGCACTGCTAAAGTTTTCAGTAAATCCTCCAAGATAGTGGGACCCAGGATTGTCTCCTATGACACGGGCAATACTGCCTCTGAGGATTCTCCCTTCAACACAAATGCCTGTTGCCTCCAGGTCACCCAAGTCTGGCATCAAAGTGTCAAAAACTGTCAGGTCCAAACCATTTACAGTTCTTCTCCAAACAAAGTAATACAAGCTGGATATAAGCAACAGTGGATCTGTTAGCTAGACTGTAGTAAACTGCAAGAACTTTACGTTTTTGCCTGGCAGACCCCAAGGGGTCAGCAATTTCAAAAGCATCTTGGAACAACATGATCTGAAGAGCGTGCAGATCAGATGAAAACAAAACGTTTGATTTAATGACATGCCCATCTCCAATATCACGTAGCATGTTCTCATTGGCAGGTATGGGATGTAGCACTTGATGCCGTACACCTTCATTTGACAAGAGAGCTTTTAAGCTTTCTAAGATGGGAACGTAATGAAAATTTTGTTGCTTGCCAGTGTCATCACGGCCTAAATTTATCTGTACAGGTTCGACTAAGTTGAACTCTTTCCGTAATACTGAAGTCTTCTGTGGTGTGTGGTTAAGCTGCCATTATTTGTATGTAGTGTGTTCTGCATTGGGCTTTGCTCATATGCAACTTGTAAATGTTGCCCTAGATTTTGTAAAGCCTCATCAGGTACACCATATTCTTGGAGACCTCTTGAAAACAAATCCATATGCTGGATGTCCTGAAGCACTCTCATTTCACTTGCAATCTTTGAGACTGTAGATGCAGGGACAAGATACTTGGCTTGTAAGCCAAGAAAAAAAAGAGCCATGTTTTCAGTGTGTCTATCCTCGGCTGACCCTGGGTCAGTGTCTCTATCTTGCTGCCCTGCTGCACTCTCTCCATCATCTTGCTGGATTTCACCATCAATGTATGACCCTGGCCCATTATCAGAATCAGCATGCAAACACTCTGTCTCACTGATATGACCTTGACAAATATGCGTAACATCATACTGCTTGTGACATCTTGACAAATGAGATGTAAAAGTAGATATGATTTTGAAAGTCTTTCCACATCCACTATAAGGACATGTCACTTCAAGACCCTCTTTCATATGACCCTTAAGATGAACTACAAGACCTTTTATGCTCCTACACTCTTTGCCACAAAATTCCCAAGAACAATTCAACTGTACAGATATGTTACGATTAAAAGACTGTTTCCTCCCCTCATGATGATTTCTGGTCAAGTGCACATTAAAGGAGTGCTTCTTCCACAATCTGGAAAACCACAAGGAAAAACTGCCTGACTAATGTTTCTATGGGCCCTGCAATGTTTTAAATAGGCAGACACTGAGGCACTTGTGAACTCACAGATACCACAATGAAGTGTCATAATGACAGCAAGTAAAAAAAAATAATGCATGGCAATCCCATAAAACAAGTAAGCTTTGAAGAGTAAAGGCTACTAAGGCTCATCAACTGTAGTGTCCAAGCTAGTGTCAACTGTACAGTCCAATAAGCTCACTCCATTATTGAAAAAGAAAAAAGAATAATGTGGAAAAATCATCGTATTCCATATGGTACCTGCACTGAGGTGTAATGGATTGGCTTCTAGGGTGTCATGTGGTGTAGCCATCCAAGAATTTTTGTATGGGTAGATGTTCACCTGAAAACAAGTACAGTAATTTTAGCCAACAAATATTTTCATATTTTAATTGAAATCCAATTGGATGTACACGTAATACACTGACTATTGGCTTTATTGAACACAGACAATTAAATAAGATTTTTTTTCCAAAACTGCACCAGGATTTTTTTAATTGCAAAAAAAGTGTTCCATGTTACTTAAAATGAATTGCAGTATATTAGGGTTGCACCAATGTTGTCTCTTTCACCTTCTCCCTTATTTTGCATCCCTAAACTGCATCAGATTATAGCAAAATTCAAGATAAATTGAACTTTTTACCTCAATTATGAGTAATGAACAATTATCTGAAAAAAAAACTGCATGCAAAGATAAATATTTTAAATAAATAAATGAGAAAATAAATAAAATATACACCACTGACGTCTTTTTATCTTGTTTAAGGCTTTTGTGTTATTTAGCTGCGGCTGCATATTCTATACCTGTCTGCTCAAATCTCAAATCTCAAATCACTTTATTGTCATTATGCAGTTTAGGAAACAAAAACAGCACAACAAAATATACTTGTGCGACCTCTTTAAAAAAAACACACTCACACACATACACACACACACACGCACACATACACACACACCCACATACCAATAAAAGCCCTACTCTGGGGAAATAAAGCCATATTTTCGCTGTTAATAAGTTTTTAAAAACATTTCAGACGAGAAAGTAACCAAAGACTTCTTTATATTCCCATATGTGGTCAGTTTTCCCATGTGCTATTTTTAATGTGTCAACAACGGGACAACATACAGCTAACAGACCAACCTAGCTAACGTTAACTAACAAGCTAACGTACGTTACATACCGTATTTCCTCAAATAGTAGCCGGGGCCTTTATTTACAAAATTGCCCAGGAGATCCGCGGCCTTTATTGGGGGCAGGCTTTTATTTGAGGGAGAATTTTATTTCTAAATCCCTCCTCATCATTCAGTAGCTCATCTTCATCTTCCTCACATGCTGTTCTCCTCCCTGCCTGTAGGACCTGGGTCTCTGTCTCCGTTGCACCGCTGTAGCGCTTCACTGCCATTCAAGTCAATCAGAGCGTTTTCACAGGGTGCACTCTGGTCCGTCTCCGGTCCTGGCTGGGCTCTGGACATGGAGCAGACACCTGTGGTCTGTCTCTGGTCCCGACCGGGCTTCGGACACGGAGCAGAGACCTGCGGTCCATCTCCGGTTCCGACCGGGCTCCAGACACGGAACTGAGACCTGCGGTCCGAGCCGACAGTGCAAGGCTGTCCCTCTCTGAAGTAGAGGATGAGGTCAGCTTCATTTCCGTCAGTCTTCACAGACAGTCCACAAAATTTGAAAGAGTTTCTGATCATTTCCTCGTCAGTTTGTTCCAGACGACGGAGTTTTTTTTTTTTTTTTTTGACCCGGCCTGTATTTGGGGCCAGCCTTTATTTGTTCCTGTAAACAAAGCCTCTGGCCATTAACTATATGAGACCCGGCTATTAATGGGGACCCGCCCGAATGACGTCATGAAACACGTGAATAATCGTCACGTGATGTGGATGTCTGGCAAGCATCGGGCATCTGCCATAGAGAACCACTGAAAACGAGATGCACTAAACTGCTTGTTATTCGTTAATTCTCCATGGAATGAAGAGGAAATGTGTGCTTAAAGGTAATTTAAAAATAGAATTCCTCCTCCTGAGGCATATATCGATGAATATTAACTGATTACACTAAATGAATGGGCGAATGACGAGCGGTAAATTTAGTCACAGTCCTCCCTTTCTCCCCATCCCGAGCTGCGACTTATGCCCAGGTAACCTGGTAAACCTGCTGCCTTCTGATACTTATGTAGACCTGCCAGCAGCGATAGGTGTACAAAACTCCTTTTGTAGTCTTCACTAGCTTTGTTCCCTTACCTAGTATTATTCTTGAACATCAACATATTTTACATACACTGCGAGGTTTGAAATAAGCAGTATCGCATCACATTTGCGATCTAAAAATGCTTGCTTTCGAATCAAAATGAATAATACCGGACAAATGAATCGCAGCCGCTGAAAGAAAATCCAAACAACAAAGGTGGAATAACTTCAAATTCTAGCATAGAATCATACAACTAGTGTATTGTCAAGTAGGTTAACGAACTGTTACCAAGCTAGCTTACCGTTACAAACCTGTCACAGGGGTCACAAATTAAAGTATGAACACGAAGTCTCCCCCGTTGTCCTGCCTTGATTCGAGGATTGAACACGTTGCTTTTGCATTTCTATGATTAGCTAAGCGCAAACAAATAAAAGGGTTGTTATTGTCACGGTTTGTGTTATCTGGACTGCCCCTTATCTGTGTTTCCCCGTCAGCTGTTAATGGTGAAGTGAATTTTTTCACAGCCATTGTTGCTATTGCTCGGTCTGCTCTGCCGAGCCAGGAATGCGTTTCTCGAAAGAACAGGTGCGAACTTACATAGTTGGAGCCATTAAGTGAATGGACGAACTTCGTAAGTTAAAAAGTGTAGTTAAAGTGTAACTACAAGTGTAGTTAAAAAAACTATGCTTTTGGGAAACGCACCCCAGGTCCCCATTGTCAACACAAGTTAGATCTAAAATAAAAGTTGATAAAATCACCTACATCTTCTAACTCGGCACATTGCCTCCTGCTCTTCGCTTGCCAGACTTCCGGGTTCGGAGAATGACGTTCACCTTACGTACAGGCTATTTTTAGATATTGGGCGGGTCCCCATTGAATACCAGCTATTATTTGAGGAAATACGGTGGCTAGCGAGTCGCAAGACCATTGAAAAATACTTTAGCGAACGTTAACTCTAATATACTAACGCTAACCTTTATATGATATTTATTTAATATTTTACTGAGAAAATAGTAACTTCTTTGAAAGTTCCATCCAATACTTGGCTTACCTCGACATGGAAAGTGATTTGGGGCCGAACGAGACCACAGAGACCTGCATTGACAGACGCACAGGCACAGAGTGAAGAGGGGGTTGAGTTATGATGTGTCACGTGCCCGTGGACAGAAAATACTGTCAATTATACTGTAAATTCAAGGATGATGACCCAACTGACGAGTGATCATTATCACGACAGGTAGGCTCTCATACAAAGCGGCTGTTTCTAATTTTGCCAACAATTAATTCAGCTCTCAGTTTCTAAATTTAAAATAATCAAACCAAGTGTTTTAATTTACAGTAGAGTATAATAACGTTAGTCTAACGTTGCAAGCTACCATAAGTGCTAGCTAGCAAACATTAACGTGATATCTGAGCCGTATTTTACTTATTACGACTATCCCAGAATATTACTTTTCGAACTCCTTTAGACTTACTGTTTATAAAACAGTTGCCTTATCATTCATTGGTTTTTACTGTATTGTTATTACCATAATTAATTAAATTTTTCCTTACCACAAATGAAATGCAGACACCTGCACACAATGGCCGCCAAGAGAAGTTGGTCGGGAGATCAAAATCCCATAATGCAATTCGGGATGTAAATTTACAGAAATAAACCTGTGAATCTCATATATGGACAATATCTGTTAAAATGTACAATCATTCAACTGTTAATACACAGATTTTTCTTACAGTGTAGACTGAAGACTAGCGCAGGTCATAGCTTAGTTGATGGAATTTCGCAGTTAGTCAGGATCTGGGGAATATGGAAGCCCGTTTCCGCCACATAAAGGGGAAAAAAGTTGGCGAACTATCTCATAATTATGAGATTTAAAGTCATAATTTCGAGATGCAAAGTCATATTTATGAGATTTAAAGTCATAATTTCGAGATGTAAAGTCATAATTATGAGACAAAGTCGTAATTTCGAGATGCAAAGTCATAATTATGAGACTTAAAGTCATAATTTTGAGATACAAAGTCATAATTATGAGATTTAAAGTCATTATTTTGAGATGCAAAGTCATAAAAATGAGATTTAAAGTCATAATTTTGAGACACAAAGTCATAATTATGAGATTTAAGGTCAAAATTTTGAGATATAAATTCATAATTTTGAGATATTAAGTCATAATTTTGAGATACAAAGTCATAATTATGAGAAGTAAAGTCATAATTGCAAGATATAAAGTCATTAGTTCGGTCCCGTGCTGTGATAGATTCTGCAGCGCAGTCGGTTTCTGGACCTCATTTCAACTCCGTCGCTGATACTGATTACGATTCCGGACTTCTCAGGCTTTTCTTTATTCGGGGGTTGGAAGCAATGCATGTGTTTCATGATCATTTAAATGAAATAAGATCATTTGAAACGTCTTTATGCAATTCCATTGCTTCCAACCCCTCCAGTACACAAGGACTTCATTTCCGCCCGAGAATCTCTTACATTGATTGAATAATTGCCGACTACAGCAGAGGAACGTAGGCGAAATATGCCACTTAAACTTACACCGAATGCGTGAGAGTTGACAGGTATGCGCCATTAATGAAATTAAAATTAAAATTATAATTATATAATTATAATATAATTATAATTAGGTCTATGCACCATCACTCGGCGACGGCATTTCAGAACTCTTCAGCGAATTAAGGTAATTTCGGGGACAAGTACGTACACCTGTTTTTGCAACACGGTCAAGCAACTCGCTGTAAAAAATAGACAGCTGTCTGATTGAACAATGTAATCGGACGAAACCATGTACTAGTCACCAAAATTACCTTCATTCTGAAATGCCGTCGCTGAGTGCCGGTTCAAAGACCTAATTACAATTAAATTATTTTTCTGTACTGAATGCAGCCCATTATTTTGTCGCTTTTAGATCGCATGGGGGAGAGAAGTCGTGTCTTCAATTGCCACTTGATTATTCTTGAAATGGAAAACGTGTTAATAAAGGAAAACCATCTAGAATTAACCAGGACTAATTGTTAATAAAGGGAGGGATATTAGCCCAGGTCTAACGCCGCCGCTGTAAACGCCCCGAAAGTGGTAGTCTACCGCCAAAAGCGGTAGAGTTGGCATGTATGGCACTGGTCATGTGGTTTTCCTGAGTTTGGCATTGTGTTCTGCTGTTGGTTTCCTGACTTCTCCGGAGAGACCTGGCGATGCTTGTGTGCTGTGACAATTATGCCAAAAGTCTTTGGTTGTTGGAATCTGCAGGTGCCTGGGAGGGTCCTTTGTATATGGCGCTGCCTGGGAGCCTCCCCGTGTCCCTTTATGGTCCCTTTGGGTCTCTGTTTGGTGACTGAAGTCACCATTTAAGCGAGAGGGTGTTATGATCCTGGACATTTCTACTGCCTCTTGTGGCAGGAGGTCTATTTTATTTGCATGTCAAGTGTATGTTTGATTGCAGGATTGGTGGCACCGAGCAGAACCCTACAAAATGAGTTTAGTGCTGTGCAAAATTGCCAGCTTGTTCTCCGACAACCACTCTGTCCAAGCCAGCTCTTTTTGTTTTGAGCCAATTTATTCTTTGAATAACATGATTTTTGTAAATAAATCATTTATTTTTATTTTTCATAATGATTAAATTTTTATTATTGATTTACTTCTAATAATGATTTCATTTGTAATAATGATTTATTTACAAAAAGCATGTTATTCAAAAAATAAATTGGCTCAAAACAAAAAGAGCTGGCTTGGACAGAGCCAGCTTGTTCTCCGACAACCACTCTGTCCAAGCCAGGCCTTTTTGTTTTGAGCCATTATTTTTTGAATAACAAGCTATTTGTAAATAAATCATTTATTTTTATAACAGTGTTTCTCTCCATTTCATTTTGAAATCAGTCAATGGGCTGGTCGTAACAGACTGGGGGCTCGTTCGGGTGCTTGAATATGTATGAAGAGGTGTGGCCTGTCTGCTTGGTGGTCCATTTTGCCAAGTCTCTTTATGGTAGTGCTTTGTTAATCTTTTTGCGTTGTTTGGCCCTTGCAATCAAAAAATTGTAAACATTACATTTTTAGCTGGACACATGGTTTTATTTATTTATTTTTTTCTCTCTTCATTTAAACATAGATTTTGATTTTTTTAGATCTTGGCTTTGTTCACCAGACACGCGCTCGTTGTGTGCCGTCTAAGATCTGGACTTTGTTGCCTTGCCACGTGGGCTTGCTTCATTTTGTCAGATCTGGAATTTGTTAATTTCATACTACTTTGTCCTGAATGCTTCTCATTTTTGGTTTTTGAGCATCAAGGCTCACTTTGTCCCATTCATGATCTGGGCTTTGTTGGTCGCCTGATATGGATTGCTTTTGTTTGTCCTGGAATTGGACTTTGTATGCTTTCCATTTGGCTAGCTTTGGTGTTCCATACCTGGATTTTGTTGCCTGTCACTCATAGATGGCTTTCGCTTTTATTTCGTCCAAGACTTAGACACTGGTTTGCTGCCCATGGATAGTGCATTTTTTCCCTGTCCATGCAATGGACTTTGTCTTAGTCTGCTCA
This sequence comes from Gymnothorax javanicus, assembly GCA_029692085.1. Classification (NCBI taxonomy): domain Eukaryota; kingdom Metazoa; phylum Chordata; class Actinopteri; order Anguilliformes; family Muraenidae; genus Gymnothorax; species Gymnothorax javanicus. The sequence continues at coordinate 43,137,796 of CM056195.1, forward strand.
GCTTAAGGTGCATTTCTTAATTGTGGAACCAGGTTTGTTATTTTGTTGTGCATTTGATCGTGATTTTTGCACCATACTTTATACTCTTCAGTGGCCCAGTTTTTTTTTTTTTTTTACAAGGTCTTTATCTTCCACCATCCAGTTTGTTTTACTTGAGGTTTTGCTAGCAACCACCCAGTTTTATTTTTTGAGATTAATGCAACTTTGCTGTAATGATTCAGAAATTTTGCCCAATTAGAAATATGAACTTTAAAGTCCATTAGTATGTTGGTGAATTTCTGCCTGAGGTTTAAGCCCAGCATTTGGGGAGAGCATGATTTTTATGGTTTAAGCAGATGAATAAGTGAATTAGTTGCACTGCTCTAGTGTGCTCTCTCCTGTTTTAGCTTTTAAGCGCTTGTCTCATTACCTTGTACTTTTTCATTAAGGAAATGTGTGAACTGAAGACCATGTTTTGAGCCTACCGTACTTTGCTCTGCTGTTCGACATCATGTAGTAAAAACACAATTGACAATTAGCTTCAGTTAGCTTAAGTATATGCTTTATTTTGATTTCAGTTTTATCAATAAGGAATAACAATTTTCAATTATTTATGAGAGACTATTTCATATTCAAACTATAATAATTCAATCATGCTTCAGTGATTTCATATTTTTGGTTATAAGACAACTGTGTGTGGAGAAAAAAATGAGGTAAATGCAATTTTACTAAAGGTTTTGAAATATTTATCTGATTTAAAAAAAATGAAATTTTGAGTATTAACTAGACCTTCAACTGCCCTTCAACTTTTATTGAATAGTTTCTTCATCTAATCAGAATCGGGGTGGTATTCTCCAAAGCCATAACCTTTTTTTTTCTCACACATATTATCCCAATCTAATGTTTATGATTTTTGTTTTGCCATCATCTCCTTCTTGGTGTTCTTCTCAGGTCTCAGTAGGATTATATAACACTTGGGAGCAAAAATACAGAGGAGGAGTCCATAGCTGGAGGCCAGGATGGCAAATATCTCAACAGCAACTGTGTACTTCCCTGGTGAGCTGACATAAGCAGGGACAAAGGTGATCCAGACTGCACAGAAGATAAGCATGCTGAAGGTGATGAATTTGGCCTCATTGAAATTATCTGGAAGTTTCCTGGCTAAAAAGGCCACCAGGAAGCAGACAGTCGCCAGCAGGCCAATGTAGCCGAGAACACAGGAAAAGCCAGTGACTGAACCCAATTCACACTCAAGTATGATTCTGGAGCCATGGCCATGTATCTCAGCTGGGATGGGTGGTGACAGAACCAACCACAGCACACAGATCAGCACCTGAATGGAGGTGCAGAGGGAGATGGCCACCCTTTGCTGCACTGGGCCAAAATACCGCATGATGTTGCTGCCTGGGACAGAGGCACGGAAGGCTACTAGTACCACCAGCGTCCTGCTGAGCACACAGGAAATGCAGAGAACAAAGCTGATCCCAAACAGTGTGTGGCGTAACATACAGGACCAGGGGGTGGGGCGACCAATGAAGGCCAGGGCACACAGGAAGCAGAGACAGAGTGACAGCAGCAGCAGGAAGCTCAGCTCTGCATTATTTGCTCTAACCAGGGGCGTGTCTCGATGGAGAAAGAAGGCAGCAATGATGCTAGATGTTAGAAGCACCCCTGAGATAGAAATAGTTGCAAGGATGATCCCCATGGTCTCCTGGAATGACAGGAACTCGACCTCTTTTGGAATACAAGTTGTTCGAGCAGCATTGGTCCAGAATTGATCACCGCACTTCAAGCATTCTGTTGCACCTTAAAAATTATGTAAATAAACCTCTCAGGCAGGGTCACCAAGTACACAAGGAAGTTAAGCATCAAATATGCTACAAATCTTTGGTGAGATTAAAACAATGAAATTAAACATTACTGATTTGTTGGGCAAGATAAAACATTTATCCTTTATCCACACCAAAACATGCAGATATCCTGCTCTGGTAAATGAGTCACAAGCAGATAATTACTCATTTCGCCTGATTACATATCACTAACATTTGCTGCTTTCAGGCCATTCACAGAGAGTTAAATTCAACCAGACAGTCCGGTCGCCCACAACCGCATGGGTGTAGCCCACGAAAGCCCGCTTCTCCCCTTTGTTGTGCGTTATTTGGCCAATACTGTCACCATGGCAACTAAAATCGATAGATGTCATAACTTAAGTATAACACATGTGCATACCAAATATGAAAGTAATTGGTCAAAAATTACAGCTTGTACAGCGTCCAAAAAAGAAGTGTCTACAGACGCGGCAGCGAAGACAACAAGCATGAATCCATTGTACTGCAATTAAACAACACAAAACAATAAACCATTTACACATTGTATATTGCACCAAAAAAATTCCTAAACAATTTGTTGCACCAAAACTAGTCACCCTAAGCCTGTCAATTCTGTGTATGATTCTTGCGCTGTTTGACCATGTCACAATCAAGCAATGTCCTCCACTTTGCTCTGACCTCCTCAATCACAGAACACACAGTTGTTAATGAATATGGTTAGCCTGGTACTCAAGGCGATGCTATAGAAACTACATCTTTAATTCATTTATCCATCCATCCATTATCAATAACACTTCTTCCTCACTCCAGTCACAGGCAGCTGGAGCCTATCCTAACTGACTATGGGCAAAAGGCAAGGATAGACCCTGAACAGGACAACCTCGCGGAGGTTTTTAGCAAGCAACGGGCCCCAACTTTACCTCCTCATTGTACGTTCGATTGCGAGATCAATCTCCACCCAGGTACCACTCTCCCCAGGGTTCATTATACTCGCTATCAGGGCCTGAACGGAAGGCTATGCAAGAATATATTCAGGAGGCTCTGGCTAATGGATTTATTCAGCCCTTCACGTATCCTGCCGGAGCGGGGTTCTTTTTTGTGGGCAAAAAAGATGGCGGCCTGAGACCTTGTATTGATTACAGGGGCTTGAATAATATCACTATTAAAAACCGATACCCACTTCCGTTGATGAACTCCGCGTTTGAACGGCTGCAGGAGGCGTCTTTTTTTACCAAGCTAGACCTCCGGAGTGCTTATAACTTGGTTCAGATCCGTGAGGGGGACGAGTGGAAAACAGCGTTTAATACACATGACGGGGACTACAAATATTTGGTCATGCCGTTTGGATTGGTTAACGCCCCCTCTGTGTTCCAGGCACTCGTTAATGACGTCCTCCGAGAGATGTTGGAGAGATTCATCTTTTTTCTACCTTGACGACATGCTGATTTTCTCTTCAACTCTCTCGGAGCATTAACAACACGTCAGACAAGTGCTTGAGGCCCTCCTCAAAGCCAAGCTTTTTGTCAAGGCTGAGAAATGCGTTTTTCATGCCAAGACAGTTTCGTTTCTTGGCTTCATTATTTCAGAAGGGTCAGTCCGCATGGATCCTGACAAAGTGTCAGCGGTCAGGGATTGGCCTGCCCCTCAAAACGTAAAGGAGGTGCAACGGTTTTTGGGGTTTGCTAATTTTTATAGGAGGTTTATCCGTAATTTTAGTGCGGTAGCTGCCCCCATTATCGTGCTCACTAAGAAGAATACCTCCTCGTCGTTTGCTTAGTCTCCGGCAGCTGAGGCTGCTTTTCAGGAGTTAAAGAAACGATTTAGCTCAGAACCCATTCTTGTTTTGCCCGACCCCTCCCTCCCATTTGTTGTGGAGGTGGATGCGTTGGAAGTCGGGGTAGGTGCCATTTTGTCCCAGCGCCCCCCTCGGGACAATAAGTTGCACCCATGCGCCTACCGGTCGTTGTCGGCGGCTGAACGGAATTACAGCATTGGTGACCGGGAGTTGTTGGCCGTCAAGTTGGTGTTAGAAGAGTGCCGCCATTGGTTGGAGGGGGCTGAACAGCCGTTTGTGGTTTGGACGGATCATAAAAATCTCCAATACATCAAACAGACTAAACGACATAATTCTCGGCAGGAGCAGTGGTCGTTGTTTTTCAACCACTTTAACTTTACGTTAACTTATCACCTGGGGTCTAAAAACATCAAGCCCGATGCTTTGTCGCAGATTCACGACCGCTCCAATCGCGACCCTATTCCTGAGCCAGTTATCCTGGCAGCTCAGATTGTGGCTCCCATTCAGTGGGACGTCGAGTCTGTTGTGCGGGAGGCGTTGAAAAATGATCCCGGTCCTGGTGGGCCGCTTGGCTGTTTATTTGTTCCTTTCGCAGTGCGGTCCCAAGTTCTCCTGTGGGGGCATTCTTCCCGGCTGGCTGGTCACCTGGGGGTTCATCGGACCAAGCAGTTCTTGGCCTGACGTTTTTGGTGGCCCAGCATGATGGAGGACATCCAGGAGTTTGTAGCGGCGTGCTGTATTTGCGCTAAGAACAAGACTTCCCACCTCTCCCCCTCTGGTCTGCTGCGGCCGTTGCCTTTCCCTAAGCGCCCATGGAGCCATATCGCTCTTGATTTTGTTACGGGGCTGCCTGTTTCGGAAGGCATCATGGTCATCCTGGTCATGGTTGACCGTTTTTCTAAGGCTGCCCACTTTATCGCGCTGTCCAAGCTGCCTTCGGCACGAGAGACTGCTCTTCTTGTTGTGGACCATGTTTTCTGGCTGAATGGCATCCCTCAAGATGTGGTTTCTGACCGGGGCCCTCAATTTACAGCCAAATTCTGGCATGCGTTTTGCAACCAGTTGGGGGCCACCATGAGCCTTTCCTCGGGTTTCCACCCAGAGACTAACGGGCAGACTGTGCGAACCAACCAGTCTTTGGAGAATACTCTTCGATGTTTGGCGGCGGACAACCCATCCTCCTGGAGTCGATTTTTAGCATGGGCCGAATACTCCCACAATTCACTGGGTAACTCCTTCACAGGTCTTTCCCCATTTGAGGCTCAGTTGGGTTATCAGCCTCCGCTGTTTCCTGAGACTGACAGAGATTCAGAGGTTCCTTCGGTTAATTACTTTGTTCGGCATTGTCGGTCAGTTTGGGCCAGGGTCCGTTCATCCTTCTTGTGCTCTAGATGGAAACAAAAGACCGCCGCAGATAGAAGGCGCTGTTCAGCCCCATCTTATCGGGTTGACCAAAGGGTCTGGCTTTCCACGCAGGACCCGCCTTTGAGAGTGGAGTCACGGAAATTGGCTCCCCGCTTTATTAGTCCTTTTAAGATTGTGCAAAGGATCAATTGGGTCACAGTCCGGTTGAAGCTCCCTAGATCCTTATGGATCCACCCCTCTTTTCATGTCTCCAGGCTCAAACCGGTTAGCACTTGCATCCTGGCTCCAGTAGACAAACCCCCGCCACCGCTGCGGATGATTGAGGGGGGGCCGGTATACATTGTGCGTCGCATTTTAGCCGAGAGGCGTGTGGGTCGTGGAGCTCAGTTTTTAGTAGATTGGGAGGGTTATGGTCCTGAGAAGCGGTACTGGGTCCCTTCTTGGGATATCCTGGATCCTACCCTTATTTCTGAATTCCGTGCGCGGGGCTCTCTGGGAACTTCTGGGGCTGTTCCTTAGAGGGGGGGGGTCCTGTCATGGTTTGTTAGGTGTGCATGTTGTTTGGACCTTTCTTTGCAGTTCTCATCCCGGGACAATATCGAATTTCTTGGCCATCAAATTCTTTGCCCAGCTGGTTTATTGAGCTGGGGCGGCGCTTCCCCAGAATCTATATAAGCAGGATGTCCGGCACGCCTCCTTCGCTAGAGTGTCTGTGTTTAGTTTCGCACCATAGCTGAAGGTATCTGTAGTCAGGTTTTATATGACTTTCTATCTTCTTATTGTTTGAGTTTCTTCTCCCATTTTCTCTCATGCAATGCTTCCATGGTTTGGACTATTATACGTCCTTTGGAAGCGCGAGTACTTGCGTTTGGTCTATATTATTCTCTGTGTTTGTACTGTTCGTGCTACTCTCTTTCCCTCTGTCATTGCACTTGGCCTCCACATACTACTGGCCATGACAGACCTCTTTTTATTAAAAAAAAAAACTCTGCACCTCTATGTATGACAGTGAAGGAAGGACAAGCAATTGTATGCCACCGGTAGGAATTTTTTCCCATCTTTTTGCTGGTTAACATTAGTTATCTATCTGGTGAGCCAGCACCAAGATTACATTATTCAATGACAACAACCCTTAACATAGTTATGGTTATCAATTAATTATTGAATAATTACTTATTCAATCTACACCTGTCTGTCCCACCACAGGAAAATCACGCTGCCTCTCTTCTAGACTGGTTTTTGTGGAGATTACACCTATTGGTGAGATACATGGCTACCATATGACTGAATGACCGGATGTAAAGGTCACATGTGATGCAGTGTATGTCTAACCTCCTTTATTGGAGGAACATATGCATATCTGGATGGCATGGCTCGCCGTATTCGGACTTTAGGTATGCAACAATAAAGAAAACTTTTTTGTATATCCATACGTATCCGTTATCCGTTTGAGCAGGCTATAGTGCGTTTGGCTGAATAGTCCAGCAGCTAAGAGCAAAAAATCAGCAGAAAAGTGTATTTTGTGAAGAAATTGTGAAATTTGGCACAGTGCTAGAGGACAACCAAAGGGTCACTTTTCGATTAGGACCCACCTTTGAAATACCCCCTGGTGGCCGCCATCTTAATTTCAATATGGCCACCTTTCGGTACCTATTATCACTCATAACTTCAAAACTATGACAGATAGAAACATTCTGTTTGCAGCTATCCCCCCATTTTTGGGATCTACAAGTCTCATTAATCTGTTTTCAGGTTTGTGTCATGCCCGCCATCTTGGATTTCAAGACGGCCATCACCGAAAACAGATATTTTGCGATATCTTAGTATGTACAGCAGATAATGAAACAATTCAAAATGGTAACCCCATATTGTAACGGTCAAAGATTCATTTGAACTGATTTTCCAACTTGTATGTGCTGTCGGCCATCTTGGATTACAATATGGTTGACCCTAGAAGGTGATATATCTTCATGTCTGCAGAAGGACAGCAAATATTTCTAACTGTTACCCAATGTTCATCCAATGAACGAATGGAAGTAGCTGAGTAAGTACATTACAAGTAGTTTCATGTATCATTGCAAAAACTTTGCAATGTCTGTCGGCCATATTAGAATCCAAAATGGCCGCCATATCAGCTTCCAAGATGGCTACCACCTCATAGATGCGGTACATGAAGTTATGATGATATACAGTTGAACCTCTGTATTACTGCCAGCCTCTATCTGTCTGTAATGGAGAGGTGTCCTTCATAACAGCGGTGATTTTAAATGAGCATGACCAATTTGGGTCTGGAGTCAGGAGTCCTGAATAAGGAGGTGTCCGTCTGGCAGAGGTGTCCGTTAGGGGAGGTTCTACTGTCTACTGTGCATCTCAACACAATCACACTGTCCTGTTTTCATAAAACATGGAAATGTAAGATTCGCTCTGCATATATTTCAGTGCTGCCATCTAAAGAAAATTAATTTGACTAAAACAAAAGCGAGATGAAATGATGAAATTTCACAATAAAACATAGCAAAATGTGAACGTTTGAATCGATAAACTGAAAATTTAAGACATCCAAATCATTGTTTTCACTTCAAGGTAAGTACATGTGAAGAAAATAACAAAACCACATGTCAAATACCTGTGATTAGTCTTTCTCATTAGCTTGAACCAAAGCCACATGGCTTCATGCCTATGGAGCACCAACTGTGCGTTAATTATCACGGTTACCTTGGATGGTGTCAAGTTCTGTTTTTGAAATTGGATGATGCCAGTTTCAGCTGATGTGTGATAATTTTGTCATTGCAGGTGCTGTGTCACAGTCAACATGTCCAAAACGTTCCAGATCTTACCTTTGGGATCTACAGAAAAGCCTGTAATCAACTGGGCCGAGTGCATCTTATGCCATAAAGCAAAGTCTGAACTATTGGTGGTAACGGACAGTGGGAAACGGTTTATGAAAGGGACTGGTCATAAAACTCTTGCAGAGCAACTGAGCAAGGCAAAAGAGTTAGGCTATAACCCTCTCCATGTGGACTTTTCTGGCCTTGATGATAGCAGTGGCACTGCGGAAACACTTTGCTCAAATAATGCTACCTGGCATAAACTGTGCAAAAATAAATATAGTGAGCTGAAATTAGATCACTGGAGAAAGCGAAAGCATTCAGATGAGAATAACAATGATACAGATCAACCTTTCAGTCCCGTAAAAATGAGGAGGCTGACTGTTCGCGAAGGTGAATGTGATAGCAGTGAATTGAAGTGTTTGATCTGTGATGGCACTGATGGCGAACTCCACGTTGCAACAACTTTTGCTCTTGATAATACTGTGCAGCAATATGCAATGGAGCTTATGGACAGTAACCTGCTCAGAAAAATTGCTAGTGGTGATCTTGCGTCAAATGAAGCAAAGTATCATAAGAACTGGATCACGAAGTTATTCAACAAAGTCAGAACCAAAAGAGCCATGGGAAATACTGAAGAATCGCCCAGCTCTCTGTTTCAGAGCATTGCACTTGCTGAATTGATTGCCATTATTGACGAATCAAGATGTTCACAGGATGTATCACCTGTTTTCCGTCTCGCAGACTTGACGGACACTTATGCAAGCTGTTTGTCAGATTTTGGTGTCGACCCCGCAATAATACATCGGACACATTTGAAAGAGAAACTGCTTCTTAATTGTCCTTACTTAACAGCGACTAAGCATGGCCAGGGCGTACTTTGAGTGGTTCAGAGGGACATTGGTGATGCAGTTTTGAAAGCTTGTTCTGAAGATTCCGATATTCTGTGCCTAGCTACAGCCGCTAAACTTCTTCTTTTTTTTTTTTTTAAAGATTATTTTTTTGGGAATTTTTCCTTTATTTGACAGTTGTACAGTGTAGAGAGGCGGGAAAGTTGGGGAGAAGAATGGGGGAAGACATGCAGCAAATGACCTGAGCTGGAATCGAACCCAGGTCGCTGCGGTAAGGACAGTTTTTTTGGTACGCGCGCTTAGACCGATGAGCCACCGGGGCGCCCCCGCTAAACTTATTCTTGAGCAGATTTTCGGACACTCATATGCATTCAGTGGTGCAGTGGATCCCAATGAGCAGATGAAGTCCTACCCAAGTGCACTCCTTGCATTGGTGAATATGAAACTAGAGGAACAAAACACTATGGACCAAATAGCGAAGTCGGAATCTCAATGGAAAGCAGCAATAACGATTGCTCAGTTGTTGTCATTTAACTGTGTGAAGACTGTTCGGAAGGTGAGCCATTCTGTTCCACATAGCAGAACAAAGGAAACCCCTGTGCCGATATACTTAGGTAAGGTCCATTCAGAAAAACGGAAGCGAGAACTTGTGGATTGTCTGTATGGCCTCGGACTCAGCATATGACATGACCATCTGCTAAGAATGTCAGCTAGTGTTGCTAATACTCTGTGCAAACCGTACGAGGAGGATGGGATAGTTTGTCCACCACAGCTTAGGAAAGGGCTGTTTACTACTGGACAAGCAGACAACTTGGATCATAAACCAAGCGCAGTCACAGCTAAAGATTCATTCCATGGGACGGCCCACTCCCTGTGTCATCCAGAAGCAACCAATCTGGGAGAAAGACGCTCTGATGCATCTTTATTCACTGATGACTCCAACCAAAGTAAACATGTCCGGGACCTTCCAGCAGCTTACACCAGCATTGCCCCCGCACGCCCTCTTCCTAAGGACGCATGTGTTCTGAGGTACAATGAACCAGTTCGGCCTGCCTCCCAGAAAGTGGAAGATGATCGAAAGTCTGAGTATATGTGGTTGGAACATCAGCAAGAGCTTTGTCAGAAGGAAGCATTAGGGGAAACCAATTACCCTTCATGGGCAGTATACCTTGCTTCAAATCAAGCAATATCCCCAAGTCCAAAGACAAATGTTTCATTACTTCCACTCTTCAGGGAGAAGTCAACCAGCGTGCCAATGATCACACATATAATGAAAAACAATGCCGCTGCTATTGAATTCCTGAATCCTAGGCAGATCCCTGTCCTCACTATGGATCAACCTCTTTACGCCCTTGCAAAACAGATTCAGTGGAAGTTCCCAGATGCATTTGGTGAGGACAAATATGTCATTATAGTAGGTGGTATACGGAGATGGCAGCCATGAGAGAGGCCGGTGAACTCTTAGAAGGAAGTGGATGGGAGGACCTTTTGACACAGACGGACATTGCAAGTGCAAGCACGAGTGAGGGGTTTCTTCATGTTTCACATGTCACGAAAACCCGCAGGGCTCACTATGTTACAGCAGCAGCTTTGTATCAGTTACAGCAGAAGGCATACGTGCATTCTTCTTCTCAGCCGACTGATGGCAGTTAAGAAGCTGTGAGTTTCAGCGTGTGGTGTTCAGCGAGGTCAGCAAAGTACCCACAGTTCCACTTTTGGCAAAGTGTACTGGATTTTGAACTGACAGTTTTTCAGTTTGTGAGGTCATTACGACTTTCAGATTTTGACTTATATGTAGCCTCACAAGCAGAATTAGTGCCATAGTTCTTCACCCTTGATCATACTAATTACAATCGATGGTTACCAGTCCACGTCTGAGACATGGCCAGTTTGCAAGAGAAATTTAGGGGTGTCCACAGTTCCACACTGATGGAATCAAGGTGACGCCAGAGCAAGGCGCCGTCGCGACAGCTTTCGTTTTTCTCTTGTATTGTTTGTCGATGGCGTTTAGTGAGCACATTTTTGGGACATTTGCCACCAACAGATACAGCCGTGAATCACTTCTACAGATTCGTGATGAGGTTTTCGAGGCTTCGTTTGTAATTCCTGAGCTGAGATGTGAGAAACTTACTGCGTGTCCTACTCAGCGCTATGGAGGCGTGTCGTCCCATCGGAGAGACGCTCACAGAGGAGCTGACACGAGCCAGCGGGGCCGATGTGGCAACTGTAGGACTCGCTTCAGTCATCTACCTGGTCTCCAAAGAGACGCCACTCACCAGCGCCGGAGACGCCAACATCAGGGGAAGCGAGGCAGGGTGCTTGTGAAACTACGGGAGCACCCCTTTAAGTTCCCGCTGCCTTCTATCTCTCTGGCAAACATGCAGTCACTGCCAAACAAGCTTGACAAACTGCTGAGCTGAATGCAGTGACTACAGAAGGCCAGAGACTGTTCCGCTTTCTGCCTGACGGAGACATGGCCTGACAGCAACGTGCCGGACTCGGCTATTCAACCTCAGGGCTTCTCCGTGTTCCTCTCCGACTGACTGGAAGAAAGAACTGGTAAATCAAAGGGAGGAGGTGTGTGTTTCCTTATTAATGACAGTTGGTGCACAGACACTATTGTTATGGACAAAACCTGTTGGCTAACCTAGAATGCCTTGTCATTAAATGTCACCCTTTCTATCTCCCCCGAGAGTTTTCAGCTGTTTTCATGCTGGCTGTTTACATTCATCCTCAGGCTGATGCCTCCTCTGCTTTGAATGAACTGACTAACACAATACATAAATAAGAAAACTCCCATCCCGATGCTGTGATTATTGTAGCAGGAGATTTTAATCACTGCCATCTTAAATCTTATCTTCCTAACTATCACCAGCAAGTTAAACACCCCACTCGAGGCGATAAGACTTAAGATCACTGCTACAGCAATATTAAGTCTGCTTATCGGTCCTTTCTGAAACCGTCTTTTGGTAAATCTGATCATGTGTCCATTCTTCTCCTCCCAATGTTTGTGCAAAGAAATAAATTAATTAAGCCTACTGTTTGCACTATTCTGTGCTGGTTCAAGGATGCTGAAACGCAGTTGCAAGGATGTTTTGATGCCACAGAATGGGCTGTTTTTAAATCTGATGATCTTGATCAGAGGCGCCGCTTGTCAACAGGCAAGGCAGGCAGCTGCTTGGGGCCCCAGGCCACTAGGGGGCCCCCAAGGGCTGACAACTTTACTTCCCAATAATATCCTAAATGTCCTGTTTTTCATAAGAGCACAATTTTCAAGTTATGTAGTAATAATTATAATTTTTTTTTAAGTTTCAGTTTCTGAGCTCTTTTGTTCGTTTCAGATTATTTATAAATATGTTTAACGCTTGTCAGCAGGGCTGTAGTGGAGGCTAAATGCACGTAAACGACGTTTACGCACCTCTGGAATCTTGGAAATACCGTTTATGCACCTCCAAATACTGTTTACGAACCTCTGAGTGTCGTCTACGCACCTGTAAATTAGTTTATCCACGTTTTCGTTTACATGCCTTTTACGTATTCCTAAATAAATTTGGTGTCATTTTAAAATTGGAAACATTTCATGTGTTGTACCTACACAAGCAATTTATCTTAATCATTTTGCGCTGCATTATGGTACGTGTCTGTGTGACCAATCACTGCCTGTGGCGCCTATCAGAAAGCGGCAGGCTGTCCCTATTGATCAGTGGGGCTCGATACAAGTTGATGCGGTTTGTAGAAGTCTGTAGAAGTTAGGTTGTGCTAAAATGGATATTAGGCGATTTCTGAAGCATCCCTACAGTGTCTCACCTCCTACAAATGCAAACACAAGGCCTCGATTACAAAGTAAGTCCAAAGAGCAATACTTCACGATTTTTTAAAGGTTGTTTTGGTTCGCATAAGATGACGCATTTAGTCAGTGACGATAATGTTACCACTATTGTACACAGCTCTTTGCTAGCGAGTAGTGAGTTATGTTTAATGCGTTGCTGTACAGCGGGGAACAAAGCTTATTTTTTCAAGGGCTTAAGGGGAGCTCCTTTAATAGCAGAAACGTGTGTGACCGTGGACCTGGGCTGTAGTACTTGATTAGACATTCAGACATGCTTTTATTGGTCTTTTAGGAAGGGGAAGATTGCCCTCTGGGCATTGCTTTGAGCTACAGTGTAGTGGACATTGTGGGACTCAGTATTCATCATTAGGCCAACAGTTAAGCATTTTTCTGTAATGCAATTACATTTGTGGTTCCTAGAGAGGTGCCATTTATTTAGTTTGTTTTGTTTTTCTAAACAGACCCTGCTCTGACCTTTTTGTTTTCTGTATGAGGACACAGTTGGTTGATCTTTTTTTTTTTTTTTTTTTTTTGTAGGCTTGCTGATATGTTTAGTGCTGTTTTATTTTGATTAAATAAACACTTAAACTACAATAGATTTATTAATTCTGGAATCTTCTTCAACATTACTTTTAATAATGGAATTGGATATAGTGACTGTTATGAAGGCATGAGAGAGCACTCAGTGATGTCCTTGGTACAGTCTAATGGTCACACATGTGCATAGGATAAAAACATTGGGTAACTGCAGGTAGTATCCCATTTCTTTTCACAAAATGAACATTCAAAAATAACCACAATATCATCATAACCATAACCAACAATTTTGACACTGATGACATCGGTCCAGTATGCTACAAAATATAGGCCTACGCCACACGGCCGCCGCGCGGTCTGCCTTACTGCATTGTAGTCCATCTGATCACAGAATTCATAGTTTACCCACCTCTGATTTTACCACTACAGCCCTGCTTGTCAGAGGGGGTTCAGATTATTTATAAATATGTTAACGGTTGTCAGAGGGGCCCCTTGGGAATTTTTGCTTGGGGCCCCAGCACACTCTAGAATCGCCACTGATCTTGATGAGTACTGTGATGCTGTAACTGGTTACATTAATTTTTGTACTGATTTGTGTATTGAGCGCAAAAAAAGTCAAACAGTATTCTAGCCAGAAGCCTTGGATTAATACAGATGTCAGGCTAAAACTTAAGGAACCTACTGCTGCTTTCAAATCTAGGAATGCAATAAGCTGCAAGTTGGCAAGATATTCTCTAGAGCGGTCCATAAAGGCTGCAAAGCACATCTATGGAGATTGAATAGAGGGTCATTTCAGGGAAAATGACCCCAGACGTATGTGGCAGGGTCTCGGCTATATTAGTTCATACAAACCTAGAGGTCAGGCCACAGCAGCGTCTGACCCTGCACTTCCAAATGACCTCAATCACTCCTATTACAGGTTTGATGCAGCAAAAGCCAAGTCTCCTGTTTTTACTCCTCTTAATAATCCTAGTGACCAGTGTAGTCTGCTGGTGACAGAAAATGAGGTTCGCATGGATTTTTAATTTTCTGGTTTGCAGACCTCAGCAAGTGAGGATCAGTGATTGCCAGTCCGACAAACTTATTTTGAGCACTGGCTCACCTCAAGGCTGCAATCTTAGCCCTGTTATTCTCTCTCTGCACTTATGACCGTAGTGCCTCTGACAATAACAACCTGATCGTGAAATATGCCGACAACACTACTGTCATTGGGCAAATAAACTGTAATGATGAGTCATACTACAGAGCTGAGGTACAGAATTTAGTTGAATGGAGTAAGATAAATAACCTTATTTTAAATGCCACCAAAACAAAGATAATTATAATTGACTTTCGCAGGAGAAGGGAATACCATCTCCCTCTCACCATAAATGGCACAGAGGTCAAGATGGGCGTTTCAGGGGTGGGTCCTAATTGGAAAATGACCCTTTGGGTGTCCTCTAGCACTGTGCCAAATTTCACGATTTCTTCACAAAATGCACTTTTTTTTAACCATGCCGCTGGACTAGAAAGTCAAAGGAACTCTAAAGGCTGGTGAGACAGCCTTTGTGAAATACTGGAAACCCAGTTCAGTTTATATGAGACAGTGCCTTAAACCCGTTCCGAGAAGTGGGAGTGTGACGGGGCGCATAGCGTCCGTCAGGGCAGCGATGCACTGCCTTCATTCGCTAACCGATTGTGTGCATGTGTTAGTCTGAGGGTGTTTCATGTCTGTTAATGTTTGCCATCCTCGAGTTTAAAATATGTTTGGTTAACCATGTCATTCATCATACATCTCCTGTCATTCCCGTTGTTTAAAAGAGCTCTTTAACATGGAAAACAACAGGGAATTTGGTAGCGCAATTGTTATCATTACACCATTTAGCAGTTTAAAAACACTTATTTTAAGCCATCGTTTCCTTTGTAAAAATAACCATGCATTACAATGTATTGTCTCTTAAATGTTCTGTTTATTTAGTTTAAAATATTACAACAAATTGTCATCTAGCATAATGTTTGTCTTATCGGCGTCTTGTTTTCGGTTGTATAGAGATTGGCCGGCACCTTGTTCCGTGTTTATATTAACATTGCCACTTCAGGGTTAGCCGGTAGTGAACCCATTGTGGTATTAATTTAATTGCTGTCTTACGACTTGTTGGCTTGGCCACATTGTAGCACCTTCGCACGAAATTTGTTTCAGCATTTTTTTTTAGCTGTTCAGCTGGTGTTTTATGGCTGTACAGTATATGCGTCCGAGGTTGATTGCTTACCTGAGACGCCCGTGTGGTACCGGTATGAATTGGTACGCTCCAACTCCAGGGGCGCGGTCAGGTTCTTCAAAAGTGTTCGTAATTTAGTCTCCCAGGAGAGCAGGTATTGAGCGGACATAAGTCTGATAGCTCTCACATTGTTCACTGGATTGACTAGCGTGAATGGTCAGTGAAAGTCGACTTTGCAATTTTTTTTTTGATTCTCATGTCGATTTTATTTCTTTATTGAAAATTGTTTTTTTTCCTTTTTCTTCTCTTTTTTCTATTATTATGCCTTTTGGGCCTATTTTTTGTGAAAAAATAAAATTTTCACATCCTCAACCCATCCTCCATTGACCTCCTGAGAGTTTTTCCACCTAGCTCGGACCGCTTAGACACATCTACCCATAAAAGGGGGAATGAGCACATTCAGGCGTGGAGATTTTGTTATGATTCTGCTCTTTCTGTTCTGATTCTGCCATGCTTATTATGTTTCTGCCATTCCCTGTTATGTTTATGATCAGTTCTGTTAGGTTTTGCCATGTTCTGTTTAGTTTTTGCATTTTGCCATGTTTTTCTTTTTGCCATCCCTTCCCACTTTTCTGTTAGAGTCCGGTCCATGTTTTATTCATGCCCAGCATTGCACTTTGTCTCCCCTGTCTGGTCTCTTGTTAAGTTACAGCTTCTCCCCAGTCCTGCGTGTCACATGCTTAGGTGATTCCATGGTTTCTGGGTTTCAAACATTCCTTCCAATCTCGTTTGCTTCCTTCGCCTCTCTTTTCTATATTACTAACCAATACTAACAGTTTGTTGTTTTTGTTAAAGTTACTAACCCAAACTAACATTGTATATAATACTAACTTACTAACGAGCACTAGGGATTGTATAGCTGCACTTACTAATTGATTAACTAGCTCTCAGCACTTCGCCCTGTTCTAGTCTCCGCCTCTTGCCTTCACTTTGTCTCTCCTGCAATTCAGCGGATCCTCCGCACCTGCTCCACTCTATCCTACCTCTCATTATCTGTGCACATTAGAACTCCCTAACCGGAGCTGTATGTTTTTGTCATAGGTTGTCTCGTGTTCCCTGTCCGCGTTTTGGCTTTTGCCAATTTCATGTGATTAGGTTCTCCCTCATGTTCCCTCCTTTGTAATTAGTCTGATCCCCTTCACCCGATCCTAATCATAGCATGTGACTTCCCTTGAATGTATTTAAGCTGTCTTCTCACTGCAGTTCCCCGTCAGAACGTTTTCCCAAGTTTACCTGTGCTGCTTTCATTTCGCCTTGTACTCTCTGTGTTTATCTTCTGACTGGACCGCCCGACCTACGATTTTTGGATCTGCTCTTTTGTACTTTTGCCTGTATCTGTTTTTGAACCCTTTTTTGCCCGACTTTGAGTTTTGTGATTGGTGCCCTGGTTACAATTTGGATTTCGCCCTCCTGGATTTTGATTTTTGGATTGTGGACTTTGTACCGTTGCCTCCTGCTCTGCGGGGGTTCGCCCCCTTTCCAAATAAAATCCCATTTTTCTGCACTGCTCTGTTCTCGCGTCTGGTTCCTGAACGATACCTAACAGATTTCTTATGCAAAAACACACACACACACACACACACATACATACATACATACATATGTGTGCATGCGCACACATAATTTTGTTGTATTGACTTGACATAATCTAAAATTGTCTTTTGTTTTTACATATTTTGAAAGATAACAAATCTGTGGGAGTTACTGGTGTTACGACACCCACACTTGCGCAAAAACATGATTTCATCCTCCTCACATTTTCCTGGGATAGTCATCGATCAAATGAAACTACCGGCATTTAAAAAAGTACTTAGCCAATGAGTTCCCCATGCATGGACACCTTGCGATCAACTCATATTGATTGAATCGCCCTCCAGTGAATCATAGCCATTTGGTCAAACTACCCGGTCAGTGAAGAGTAAATGGTTAAAAAAACGCCATTATGTGAGTGCATTGAGAAACGTGGCCTTTGTCACTCACTGACAGTGACAACAAATCAAGGAATAACGGCTATTTTCATTGTTGGTGAAGTTGCTAGAATTTTCTCATATAAATTTGTCTTGCTGAGTAATGTTGGCTAACATTCATTGTTGAACATAAAATGAAATTTGCTTCAGTCGTTCCAAATGCAAGCCAGATGGTGGACAATCTTAATGTAAGTTAATGGTAGCTGGCATTATTTAAGTTAGCTAGCAAGATGACATTTTTAAAGTTAGTAAGCGAGGAAGTTAAAGTATGAATGCCCACCTCTTTTCAGGACATCTTTTGTGTCCTCAGTTTACAATGTGTCATCTGAGGAAATTTGCTTGCTTGCAGAATAATTCAGGCTAGTGTGACTAGCTTGATCGTATGTATAACTGATATTGTGCTCATTGGCATTGACTGCTTTTACTTGCAGAACATATTCTGGTTTTCACCATTATTCCGTAAAAGACAGTATTCCTACCAAGCTGTTTAACTTTCATTGCTAAGTAAAATGAATATTGCACTAATATTCCTTTTACGTGTATAACTGCTCTCTCCAATTAAAATAAGATTTTTCTAAGTGGTCCACCAGTGGTGGGCTTGTCCAACCGTGCGAACACAGCCTCCCGCAATGATTAGTTCAACCACTTTCTGTTCTTTCCCGTCTTAAGCTAAACAACATTTCATTACTCATTGTTACTGGGTTTTTGGGTCTTTTCCCATTTTGATAAATGCCATGCTTCAGAATGGATGGCTATGGGCATTCACAAACCTATCCTTAAAACAACCCTAAACGTTCGTATAAAAAAATGTGCAACTCACCGAGTGGTTAGTGGTGTTCACTGATGTTCCAAAACAAGTTTTGGAGCAAAATACAGTTTCTGTCGTGTTTAATTTGGTATTTTGTAAACCCTGGAAGTTTATACGCGGTTGTGAGTTATCTGGAAAAATAGTTCTGAAATAGCAAATTGCACGGATGGAAACTATATTTTTCCGCCGATATATATTTTTAAAACATCAACAAACACCACTAACCACTGGGTGAGTTGCAAATTTTTTTAAATGAATGCTTAGGGTTGTTTTAAGGACAGGTTCGTGAATGCCCATAGCCAGCCATTCTGAAGCATGGCAGGGGCAATTCTAAATTAGCCAAATACTCGAGACAGGAGCAATCATCAAAATTTCGGTGTCCAACACTCTATTTCAAACTAGACAACCCAGAAAGGGGGCTCAAAGTGCAAAATAGTGAACTTATCCTTTAAGGGTGCCTATAATTTCTGAGGGCACTGTACATGGCCAAAGAATGCCCCTAAAACTCAAATAATTTCAGCATATTCCACGTCTTAATTGGAAAATGCTACATTTGGACAAAGGATTCATTTTGAATATCAAAAAAGAATATGCGGTTTACATGACTTGTATCACATTTTGAATGATGTCACATTCTAAATAATGGTGGAAAATTTGTGTGCATATAACTGCACTCACAAAATGGATACCGCCCTTATTGTCATGCAAGATACAAGGAAATGCACTAAAGGGAGAGGCAGAAGGTTAACTTCTTTTTCAAGTCAAGTAGTCTCATAAGTGGAGCTACAGTGTTGTGGGCTTTCTAGGTCTTTGCTTTGGAAGCTAGCATTCAATCTGCCCACTGGCACTGATTTTGTCCGAGGAATGAAGAAAGTCTTATTCTTTATATTTTTGAAGAAAAAAAAAGGTTTTAACTGACACCAAAAAGTCTGAAGTTATATCGTAATACAATGGTATGTCAATGCTGATGAATATATTTGGAGGAGAAGGGAGCAGTGCTGCAACGTACATTTTGAACCCAATATTATTTCCATAAGGTGGTAAAGAAAATGTAGGAATGCATGTCATTCATTTTAATTTACCCTGTTGCGGAGACTGGAGTGGGAGGCTGGAGGTAGGGGTTGCGGTGCTCACATCTCATCCCTAGAACACTCACACTTTTAAAATTACTGCTCCGCCCCTGCTTTAGCCTCAACTCTGAAACAAGACTGTGCACATTTAGTCAGTCACAGACAAACTAAGTATCCCATCAGACTCAAGAACTCTGGGATAAAGTCAAATCGGAAAGTTTTATTTTTAGCCTTCAACATTTGGAAAACTGCTGTTCCGTCACAATACAACGAAAAAAAAAATCCCTTAAAGTCTTTCTATTTTAGCAGACGTAACTAAATTTGCAGTCTTGCTGTAATGACGGTGGAAGTAATGAGACCAAATGCAGCGACTGCCAGAGTACAGGGCTGAGCGAGGAGATAAACTGCTGCATGAGAGAAAGAACACGAGAGCAGAACGAAGCCAGAGGCTTCACAAATAAATACGTCCAAATGGACGAGAAAACTCTAAAGGCACCAAATACTGGTGCAAATAAAGGAGAGGAAACAAGAAAGAAACTTTAGAAAAAAATTCTAAAGAATACTCTAAAAATAACTGCGAAATAGTTCACTAAGACCTAGAGTAAATCTTTCCTGGCTTCTGTGAACTCAGAAGATAGACACTCAAGCAAAGAGGCACAGCGAACTTCCGGCTTAAATAGAACCAGAAAAGGGTGCTGCCCATCTTCAATCAACCAGCTGGTGTAAGGAATTTGATGTCGTCCCAGATGAAAGACACAAAGAAAGCCCTCTACACCAAACACAGAGTACACAAACCATGACACTTATACTGTCAGTCTCTTGAAGACTTGAACATACGTTTTATACTGTTTTTATATCTGGAGAGATCAAAATCCTCTTATTTAGACAAAAATACTGATATAATAAGGATGATAATAATAATTATTATTATTGTTATTATTATAATATAACTCCATTGCATCAGGACTGCAAAACAGGTGCAGACACAAAAAGTTTAAAATCAGCTCAACTTAGAGATATGCAACTGATTATTATTATTATAATAATTATTATTATGTTTTACAGCGACTGGCAAGAACTTGGAATGCAGGATAATCGTTATTGCCCCAAGAAACTGAATATGAAAATGCAATCCGCAGATGACGATTACAACATCTCCAAATATGTCTTTCAGATATAGCAAGCTACAACTGAACAAAAGCCATTATAAAAGTACATGCTTTGCTCACTAACGTTAGGTATCATGGAGACGATGACTGCAGCTGACTGCCAAAAGCAGTGTCTGCCCCATAATACGCAGTAACTTTACACTATGTTGTACACTTTGCCCACAAATGTTAGGAACTCGCGCTCATGGTGATAAATAAAGACGTTCCACCAAGTTGTTCCAACATCTTAATGACATTATAATGAAGGTGGGTTAGAATCAAAATGGGATGCAAGGATTGCATCTGACAATATCATTCCAAATACCATGCAGTTGTTCCTAGCCCACTTGCCCCCGTTTACCTAATACTGGTAATAGTTGTTAAGTTAGCTTGCTAATAAAGGTAGTTTTTGTACATTAAGCTAGGTTATATTGCAAATTCGGTCCATAGGCAACTACCCAACTAATGGAATGACCCATCAAGTTAGCCAAGTAATAAATGTAGTGTAACTTGCAGTCAAATATTAAGTGACTCATTTCAACAGAAGTTCCAAACAAAATTGACACCCCAAGACTGTTGTTTTCTAACGGTAGCACTTCTAGCGACTGCATCTCAGTGTTGAGTAACTTAACATTAACTTTAGTTAATTTACAAAAAATACAATCCATTAAAACAGTTCCAAACAGTTCCAGAGTTCCAAACTTCAAAATTAACTTAGCTTGGGATCAAAGTTTTGTTTTTTTTTTCACTTTGCTAGGTTGGCTAACAAGTTGCCAACAGAACAGTGCCAAGTTCGCAAAATGCTATGTAGCTAATTTAGACTCAACGATTATCCCCAAAATAAGTCTCACTCATAGCATTAGGTCTTACCTTATTAATTTGTGCAAAACCCGTCCAAGTTTGTTCTATTTATCAGTTACATGCAGACCATGAGTGAAATTCCTCGCATCAACTAATTCATACACTTCTGACAAACTTGAGATATTTCCATTAACTTTTAAATCCATAGTTAACTTGAGTATTCCACAGTAATTCCTGCATTGGAATCGTGTCTCCCCGCATCTATTTTTGTCCCATTGTTGGAAACCCAGCTTCATCCTTAGCAACAATGGCATCACTAGTGTTTTATTCGTTCCATGTAACATCACTCACGTTTTGACAGGGGCCTATTGTTTGAAGTGTACCCGCAGTTTCCTGGAGCAAAATGCCAGGGCATAATTTGGTAGCCTTCTCAGTGGCCATACCACTGAATTTATCTTTAAAAGAGAAAGAGGCATGGGCAAAGTGCAATAACGATTACATTGCAGCACGTAACTGAGTGCAGCTATCTTCGTCTCCAAGATACGGAGAAAACAAGTCAATCTTCCATGATCCCTCCAGAAATGATATGCATCCGTGAGTTAACACAATCATGATGGAGATGGTTGCGAAAATGTGAAAAATAGACCTCTCGGAACATATTTTAGGACATTCTGAACCTATTGTAATAGCATTTTAAAGAGAAATTTTCACTTTTATATAGAATAAGAATTACATATATTCATTTTGATGAAATTTGCAATAAACTACTTTATTTTAAAATTATTTTTTTCCTTGAAAAGTAGGGGGGATGTTTGTACAGGCCATCGTACGGAAGGATATGATAACTGTACCAGTGGTGTTGCTGATCTCCCCTTCTGCACATGGCAAGCAGTCAAAGCAGCAGATTGGCTTTCCTTTCTGCACTGCCTTCCGAGTGCCCAGGGGACAGGGCATGCTGCAGACGGACACAGGAACCTGTATGCACCCAGTGCAAGAAGCAGAACATCACTTAGCCAGCATGGAACATTTCTTATTAACATATTATAACGTAAAAATCACAATTATACACACTGCACACTTCTCACACTTTCAAACTGTAGTTTTGACTATTCACATGCTGAGTGTTACATGCACTAAAAATGTTGCATTCTTAAAGCAGTAAAAATGGATTCTCGAACATCTTTTGAAAAGCTTCTCACTATATCAGCGTGTACTGGAGACACTTTTTGACCAGGCTATTTGTCTGCTGCTCATTTAGTTATTTCTGGACATTGTTGATGTCTACAGCTTGGATTAATGTTGAGTTGAGAGGTTGTGCAGCCAGTTTAGAAAGTTCTGTGTGATTAATCTGGTCAGAATTGTTTTGATTTGACTGAATTTTTACTACTCAGTCAATGGAACTGTTAGGAGCACAGCAGATAGCACTGACTCCTGGCACTGAAATGAAAGAGACTGCCTTCACATTGAGAAAAGCAGCTCAAGGGTGACACTCAGAACTGCTTCAGACAATGGCATGTTTATGGGTGACATCAGGTAGGCTCTACCCTTCTTTCTTTAGTGTTGTTCTGTGAAATAGATGGGGCAAAAATGTAAAGACTGTGTATGAATAACTTCAATTCAGAATGGAATGACGAATACACCTGTCCAAAATTTTTACTGAATGCTTCAATGGCTAAATTCATGCCATGCTAAATTCATGGATCACATTACCTCATAGTGTCCACCATTCCATACAATTCTTTTCACATCAACATCCAACTCGCTGTGAGATTGGTCCATAGAATGAAACATTCCTACTTTGACAAATGCCACCGTGCCCTCCGCCCCCACTTGCCAATTAATGATGTCATAAGAGGCTGGTGGTTCACCATTCTCATCAAAGTACGTAGCCTCTCCGACTGGTGTGGTGAAGTTGACAGTATGAAGGTAGTGGATAATCTTCAGGGAAAAGGAGGATTAACATCTTAAAAATATTTATCCAAATGCAGGGTAATGAAAAATGAAAATGATGCCATTTAAAGTGAAAGATTTGCTGAAAAATTATAGCTGTAGACTGTACAATTTAAACAAAAAGCTCTGCAATGCTAACATTGAACAGTAAATGCTGAAATCCTGAATTAAAAACAGAATTGGTGATCATTATTTACAAACTATGGCAAATCTGCCATAGAGAACCACTGAAAACGAGACAGATTAAACTGCTTGTTATTTGTTTTTTCTCCATGAAATGAAGCGGAAATGTGTGCTCAAAGGTAGTTTAAAAATAGAATTACCTCTCCCGAGGTAGCCTGGAATCCATACTTATCAAGTGCTGGTCGCTCCCAACGGTCACTGACTGATCAGTCTGGCCTCAGTCGTATAGCCAGCGTTTAGCCCTTATGTCACTAATGAAGTGAATACATGAATGTTCATGTTTTCTGCTCTTGGCTGATTGGTGGTTCTCGCCAAAAGGTCGCCCAATCGAATATGAGTTAGCTGGCCAGCAATGGCATTCGTGAATGTTATTTGACATGAGCTTAAAAATTAGATTGCGGCATGCTTGCGTTTACTCTTGGAGTGGTTGTTAGGTTTTGAACAGGATAATGTTTGGTCATATCTGCATTTTGTTTATTGCAGTGGGGTTCCCCAGTTTAATAAAGGCTAAATTAAATAATACTTAAATTACATAACTTATTTCACTGTAATTGGCATTAGCTATAGCTCGAAGGGCATGATTGCATCAGCTAGATTGAAGTGATACTCCACCCAAGAACTATAATTTGTATATCAATTACTCAGCATTGATGTCTTGAACGGATGAAGTTGTTCTTCACCTGGCGCAACTTTATGGCCACTGGAGAGTTTTGAAAAATTATCCAAATTCCTTTTTTGATGGAAACAATTGCAAGCCCATTTAAATGGGGTCACCCAGTAGCAATGGGAAAACTCCACAAAACGTCCCTTGACAAACTTTCAAACCATCGTCCAACGCATCGTCCAGTATAATCCAAGTCTGCTTTGTCCACTCGTATCCTCACAACTCTAGAAACGCGGTTATTTTTCGCTGAAAATAATAAAATACTACAGTTATGCTTCAAGTAAGCTCGCGCATTCAACAAAGTTCCGCCTCCTGGCTCGTTCATTGCCCAGAGACTCTGCTGCCACTCAGATGAATACTCATATAAACACGAGCCGGGAGGCAGGACTTCCGCTGAATGCAGAACTGTGGTATCTTATTTATTTTTAAGTCTGTCTAAAGAGGCGGGGCACCCTTGCAACTGTGAGCCACAGATCTCGCATGGATTTTGTGCGAATATTTGAAAGTGAAACGCTGGTCTACCGACTGAGGCCAGACATACAAGCAAGTGACCGTTGGGAGCGACCAAAGCTTGATATGGATGGATTCCAGGCTACTCCCGAGGCATATATCGATGAATATTAACTGATTACACTAAATGAATGGGTGAATTACGAGCAGTAAATTTAGTCACACTCCTCCCTTTCTCCCCCGTCCCAGGCTGCGACTTACGCCCAGGTACCTGGTTAACCTGCTGCCTTCTGATACTTATGTAGACCCACCAGCAGCGATAGGTGTACAAAACTCCTTTAGTAGTCTTCACAAGCTTTGTCCCCTTACCTAGCATTATTCTTGAACATCAATATACTTTACATACACTGTGAGGTTTGAAATAAGCAGTATCGCATCACATTTGCGATCTAAAAATGCCTACTTTCGAACCAAAATGAACAATACCGGACAAATGAATCGCAGCTGCTGCGAAAGAAAATCCTAACAACATAGGTGCAATAACTTCAAATTCTACCATATAATCATACAACTATTGTTTTTTCGAGTAGGTTAACGAACTGTTACCAAGCTAACTTGCCGTTACAAACCTGTCACAAGGGTCACAAAATAAAGTATAAATACAAAGTCTCCCCCGTTATTCTGCCGTGATTCGAGCATTGAACACGTTGCTTTTGCATTTCTGTAGTTGGCTAAGCGCAAACGAAAAAAGGGTTGTTATTGTCGCGGTTTGTGTTATCTGGACTGCCCCTTATCTGTGTTTCCCCGTTAGCTGTCGATGGTGAAATTAATTTTTTCAGAGCCATTGTTGCTATTGCTCGGTCTGCTCTGCCGAGCCAGGAATACGTTTCTCGAAAGAACAGGTGCGAACTTACATAGTTGGAGCCACTGACAGTGAATGGACGAACTTCGTAAGTTGCTAGCTTAGTTAAAAAACTATGCTTTTGGGAAACGCACCCCGGGTCCCCATTGTCAACACAAGTTAGATCTAAAATAAAAGTTGATAAAATCGCCTAAAAACCTACTTTTTATAACTCGGCACATCGCCTCCTGTTGTTCGCTTGCCCGACTTCCGGGTTCGGAGAATGACGTTCACCTTACGTACAGGGTATTTTTAGATATCGGACGGGTCCCCATTGTGGCACATATGTTTTTGAGAAAATTTTTTTTTTCAGGATTCTAATTGTATTTTTCCTTCAATCATTGTATTTGAATTAAAGGCAATATATATTTTTTAATATTTCAAAGAAAATTTTGGGAGGATAAACAACACAGGCAATAATTCTTTGGCACTTTTGTTCATGTTTACCATGGGTGTTGATATTAGTAAAGGACACTGTATTAATGGATAACCAAAAACAGACGTGTTCATACCATAAGTAATGCAATGCTGCAGAAATGTGAAAAAGTATTTGCCCCTTTCCCGATTTTTTTCTATATTTGCTGGTTGTATTTCAATGCTTCAGATTATGTGACTCATTTTATTAAAAGACAATGTAAGTAAATACAAAATACTGCTTTTACATGACAAATTCATTATTTAAAAGACCTATATCACCCATCTGAAAATATAATTACCACCCGAAACCAAAAAACTGGTTGTGCCACCCTTTGCGGCAACAACTGCAATCACGTTTGCGATAGCTGGTAATAAGTCTTATACATCACCGTGGAGGAATTTCGACCCACTCTTCTTTGCAGAATTGTTTCAATTCAGCCACATCAGAGAGTTTTTGAGCATCATCTGCCTATCTAATGTCATGCCACAGCATCTCAGTCAAATTCAAGTCAGGACTTTGACAAGGCCAATCCAACGCCTTTGTTTTATTTCTTTTCTTTTTTCTTTGTTTTATTTAATTAGAAGGTGGACTTGCTGATGTGCTTTAGATCAATGTCTCGCTGCACAACTGAACTGTGCTTGAGATTTAGGTCACAAACTGATACTTGGACATTATTCCCAGGATTTTCCGGTCGAGAGCAGAATACATGGTTCCATCAATAATGGCAAGTCGCCCAGGGGTATGTTTCTTCAACAACTACAGAAGTTAGGTTTGAACTAACATGGTACGATGCATTGTGAAATTAACTAACATCTGAGGTATGACAATTTCCCAAAGCAGTCGTAGATTGTTTGTACCATAGTATTTTGAACCATATTGGTTTGAACCACTGTCGTTCGAGCTTCTTCTGTTTCTAGATGTGTGCTGGTCTGAGTTCC
The DNA here is from genome assembly GCA_029692085.1 of Gymnothorax javanicus. NCBI lineage: Eukaryota > Metazoa > Chordata > Actinopteri > Anguilliformes > Muraenidae > Gymnothorax > Gymnothorax javanicus. Next base: position 43,164,365 of record CM056195.1, read on the forward strand.
ACAGCATGAACCTTCCAAAGACCAAAAAACCTTGCACTATTATGCCTAAACATGACAGCTGAGACTGATATTATATTATTAATTCATTATTTAGGCTATTTATATTGTGATCATATCAACAACAACAATATTAATAAAAATCACCATTTAAATTCAATAGAATTTTTGGCAACGGTTCTTGTGGATAATAGAACATCTATTGGCTATTTCAGCACATTTAATGATAGAAGCTATATCTGTTAATACATGTTCTTAATTAATAATAATCCAGAATAAATGATTAATATTTTTTTTTAACCATTAACACATATTACTACCTAGCCAAAAACCAAAAAATGAACTAGTGCAAATGTGTGTAATGGCCGGTAGAGTACAGAGGCCAGGTGCAACGACCAGAGAGAAAGAGAGTAGCACGGGCGCAGTACAAACACAGAGAATAATACAGACCAAACAAAAGTACCCGCGCTTCCAAAGGACATATAATAGTCCGAACCACAGAAGCAAAGCGAGATAGAAAAATGGAAAAGAAACTCCAATAATTAGAAGATAGAAAGTCATACAAAACCTGACTACAGATATCTTCGGCTATAGTGCTTAGCTACAAACAGACACTCTAGTAAAGAGGTGTGGCAAACATTTGGCTTATATAGAATCCGGGGAAGCGCTGCCCCAGTTCAATCAAGGCTCTACGCAAGGCTCTAATGTAGCCAGCGCGTCCTTAACCTCCTCAGCCAAAGCGTGAACAAAAACTGTCATAAGAGGTGCTTCTGGCCACCCTGTCTCTGTGGCTAAGGAGCGAAACGAGAGAGAAAATTCAGCGACGCTATCAGCGCCCTGCTTCAAATGCATTAGACGCGTAGCTGTGTCCTGACCATGAACATCCTGATCAAAAACATTAATCATTTCTCTCACGATAGTTTCCACTGAATTTACTACCGGCAATCTAACTCGAATAAGTGGCCCCTCCCAAGTGAGGGCTGTGCCGTCAACAGTGATAAAATAAACGAAACCCGGGATTCTGCATTCTGCATTAAAAGGCAACGTATGCTGTCACTGATTAACATGAAATTAATTATGTTCATAATCTCAATGCTGTTTATGTTGTATCCTTTGACATGTTTGTAATTATGAGTAACTTGAGAACAACCATCTTTTACTTAGGCTTAGAAATACACTGATACAAATAAGGGAATATTAAGAGTTGTCCTTTTCATTTTTCTTCCAAACTGAAAAATAGGACCAAGGGTCCTGTAGCTTACCGGCAGTTGTGATTTTTTTCTAAATCAGGCAATCAACTTACCTTGGTACCGTCAATGTACAGTGCGAGCACCATTTTCTCAGTTAATACCTTATTGTGATGATAGTTATGAAAATTTCATGTGAAGTTTGACCGTCGAATTATTAAAGGTCAGTGTCAAGGTCACTAAATAAAAGTTCACATACATTTATAAGACCCCCTGTAATACCCAATCCTAAGCTCTGAAGCAGTTTTGGTGATACAAGTCACTGAAAATTCAATATGTCAATTGTGAACTTTAAAGGTCACAGGGTCGAGTTAAGGTCAGCAAATATATTCATATATGACTTTCTAAATGTCTCTTTACAAACCTTGGCTCCATCTGTGATCGTTTTGGTGATAAAAGTGAGGGCAATTTCACTGCCGAATTGGACCCTCAAAGGTCACCGACAAGTTGAATGCCACCAAAGGAAAGTTCATATATGACTTCCTAGATGTCTGTAACACAAAACTACGCTTCATCTGTGACCATTTTAGTGATACAAGTCATTGAATTTTCACTAGGTCACATTTGACCTTCAAAGGTCAATACATAGGTCTCCAAATGAAAGTTCATATGTGACTTCCTATATGTCTCTAATACAAAGCTATCTGTGACTGTTTGGCAATACAAGTCATTGTAATTGTATTAGGTCAAGTTTGACCTTCAAAGGTCACCAACAGTCAAGTTGAGTGTTCATGTGTGACTTCCTTTAAGTCTGATACAAACTTAGGCTCCATCTGTGACCTTTTTAGGGAGAGAAGTCATTGAATTTTCACAAGGTCAAGTTTGACCTTCGAAGGACAATATGAAGGACACCAAATGAAAGTCCATATATGACTTCCTAAACATCTCCAATACAACCTACGCCCTATATGTAACAATTTTGCTGATATAAGTCATTGAAATTTCAGAGTTGAGGTTGGCTCTTGAAGGTAACTGAAGGTCAAGTTCAAGGTCATCAAAAGAAACTTCATACGTGACTTCCCGTATGCCCACAAGAAAAACCTAAGCTCTATCTGCAATAGTTTTGGTGATAGAAGTCATTGAAATTTCACTATGTTAAGTTTGACCTTCAAAAGTCACTGAAGGACAAGCTCAGGCCACCACATGAAAGTTCATTTATGACTTCCTATAAGTGTTCAATGCACAATCTTCAATATTAGTGGGGCAGATAACAGAAAAATTGTGCAAATTGTGATACAAGCACCAATTTTAGCATGATGATTCCCTGACGTACACTTGTCAAATCTGCCTGACTGGCCATGTGAACATCCAAGATGGCAGCCATTTTTCAAGATGGCCAACAAAATGACATTCCATTTTCAGTTTTTCTCATAGAAATGTGCGTATAGGGTCAATTTGAGTGATTTTGGTGTCAAATTATATGGTTTCTGGGATGTGGGATTATTTTTTTTTACTTCAGTAGCATTGTAATGCTGGCAATGACGGTGGCCATTTTTCAAGACGGCTGACAAAATGAAATTCTGATGAGGTCACCTTTTCTCATAGAAAAGCATATATAGGTGGCTTTGAGTGATTTTAGCATCAATTAATATGCTTTTTAGGATGTAAGATTTTGTTTAACTTTCAGTAGCCTTATAATGCTGGTAATGATAGAAACAGATGCTTTCAATAAAATGATAATAACAATACACTGCATCAAAAAACAAAAAACGCTTTTAACCCTCTATTAACCACCATAGCATATCTGCTATATAAAGTGAAAGGGTTAACAGCCTGGACACCCTCTTGGTTTTGTTTCTTATTGCCAAATAAACATTTGAGAATAACTTGAATGGTACATCACTTTGATCTTTCTGTTAGCAGTATTACCCAATGTAGCAGATCTGCTACATCTTGGAAAGGTAGGCCAAAGGGTCGATTTTTTTTTTTTTAACTATTTTTCCAAATATTGGCCCATAATCAACATATTTGCCTAGGGAAATGATTTTTACACAGTTGGAAAGGGACTTGGTTAACAGAGGGTTAATGAACAATTAAATGAGCACTTCTTTGTATTTCCGACATTTAGAAATGAAATCATCCAATGGTAAGTATTACTTTGGCATTAACACCATTGTCAATCATATACATAATACTTCAAACAAATAATACTACTGTATATGTTCCTCCAAAACATTAAATAAAATGATAATGACACATTGCATCAACCAATAAAAAGCCTTTAATGAACATTCTAACAAGCAAACATATTTTGTGCTTACGTCTCATTAGTTAGCCAAAAAGTAGAACAAATGTTTCCTGAAGGCTGTTAAAACTAGAAAATGTAGATTTTGCATGCAAAGAAACAGAGAATTGGATACAAAGATCACTCAGATTTGCCAACTACAAGCATTTCTATGAGAAAAACCATTCTCAGCAAATAAACAAGGCAGCCATCTTGAAAAATGGCCACCACCTTGGATTTTCGAATGGCCAGTCATACAGATTTGTCAAGTGGACCCTTGGAAATCACCATGCCAAATTTGGCGCTTGTATCACATTTTGCATGATTCCTGTGAAAAATTGCAGTTATCCGCCCCACTATATTTTCAAGCCTAGAAGCCTTTGAAAATTGTAACATTTTTCTTGACTTCAAGTTTGACCTTTCAAGGTCATCCGAGGTCAACTTTAACACAGCCAAAATATAGATCATATATGACTTCCTGTATGTTGATAATACAAACTTAATCTGCAACTATTTACCTTCCACAGGCGATTTTGCCCATTCTCCATAGGACCAAATGTTAAAGTACTGCGCCCCCATTTGACCCATTTCCGTTTATTCAATCAAAATGGCACTTGCACTTTACAAAAAGTGTTTCAAGGTGAGTTGACTGCCAGATTTAGAAAAAAGGTTATCAGGCAGTTTTTGAGAAATAGTTTTTTGAAATGTCAAGTCCTATCTTTTAACATTGTTAATATATTCCTTGACCTCGAATTTGACCTTTCAAAGTCATCTGAGGTCAACTTTAACATAGCCAAAATATAGGACATATATGACTTTGTATATGTCGATAATACAAACCTAATCTCTACCTGCAACCATTTGGCCTCCACTGGCCATCTTACATATTCATAAAGTGTAGCACCCCCCCCTAGACCCACTTCCGTCGATTCAATGAAAATGGCGCTTGCACTGCACATTGACGGTACCAAGGTAAGTTGATTGCCTGATTTAGAAAAAAATGTATCATGCAGTCTTTGAGAAATAATTTTTTAATATTTGTCAGTCCTATCTTTAACACTGGGGCCAAAATTTCAAAGGCCCATAAAATGGACAAAAACGATTAAATCAAAAATCCGAAAAGAATTTCTGGAGATATGGTCTAGTTAGTATGTTATGGCAAATTTATACGAAAGTTCATCGGGCCAAAAAATGTTCCGGACGACAGACGACGGATGCCGGACGACGGATGCCACACCACGACAATAGCTTATCGGCAAATTGATTTCCTAATTCAAAGAAAAAATTGCTGTAAATCATTGGGGAAAAAAAAAAAAAACTTCTGCAAGCCATGAGGGCCATGAATGGAGATGCACTGCAGAAGCTGTTAGAGGGAAATGCAAGCCTTCCAGCTGTCCGTGTCTTCCACCTCCTGCCCACTTCCTCTTGGCCCAGTAACATTTGGCCCCCTGCAATTATGCTCTACAGTGGGCTTCTTAACATCAAGCACCTCCACAAAGGGCCAGTCAACACTGGCCAACCCTTCATGGGCCCCCTCAACATTGGACCCCCTCTGGAATGACCATCAGTTCTTAGTCCCCAGAATCCCCTGCATGGGAGCTCATCCAATTTTGCCCATCCTGTTGCCTGCACAGCCTGGCCATAACAGATAATGTCCCTGCTGCTTGAAGATGAAGCTGTAAGATTCCAAGGAGGATATTGAAGACAAAATATGAGCAAATTCTGTCCGTGAAATGTATTTGCTTAGAAATTTGTTTGAACCACAGTTACAATGGCTGCAATCGAGTGGTGCTTTCGCAAAGTGATTGTTTTCCGTAAATGTTTCTGAATGATTCAACTTGTATTGGAAGTACAGAAATGAGATTACTTTGCCCACCAGCGAGAAACCTGCATGAAAATTGTGAAGTAGCAGAAAACACTGCGGAAGCACATGAATGGCAAATTGCTGCCCAAGTTGTTACATAATTTGGGTGTCACATATTCAGTTTTTGGATGGTATCGTGGGTAGTGTGGGGAAGAAAATATACTCAAGCACCTGTGTTCTGGTTACATGATTGTGCTGCTTCAAAAGATCTTCCAAATTATTGCCCATCATCAAATTTAAATCAATGTGGGTGATTTGCATTAGGAAAAGTGCACAAACCAGGAAAAATACACAAACTACAGTAGAACTCGCCTGAACCTGTAATGGCTGAAGGAATCGGGAGGCAAATTACAGCGGCGACGAGAAAACAGGACCAGCAAGGACTTAAAATACCCACAGGGAGAAATATAAACGAAGAAACAGAACAGCTCTCGTGCTTCCAAAATGAACGCCCAACAATACGAACCAGGAAGCACAGCGAGAGAGGAACAAACAAATAGGGAAAGTAAAAGGAAACTTCCCTGAAGAAATGAACCACAAATATACTGCGAAGAAATTTGCCAAAAATCCCTAACTAGAGATATCTTCTGGCTGTAGTGATAACTAAAATCAGACACTCCAGCAAAGGAGGCATGGCGGACATCCGGTCCACATAGCCTCAGGGGAAGGCGCCACCCACGCCTGACGAAACAGCTGGGAAAAGAATCCGATAGTTAAAGAAACAGAAGTGGTCCAAATACAAGCCACAAAGAAAATCTATAACCACACACACAGCCAGAACCATGACAGGACCCCCCCCTTAAGGAATGGCCCCAGATGTTCCCAAAGAACCTCGTGCACGGAGCTCAGAAATAAGGGTGGGATCCAGGATATCCAGAGAAGGGACCCAGCACCGCTCCTCAGGACCACATCCCTCCCAATCTACTAAAAACTGGACCCCGCGACCAACATGCCTCTCGGCTAATATGCGACGCACGGTGTAAACCGGCCCCCCCTCAATCATCCGCGGCGGCGATGGTGGTTTGTTGACCGGTGCCAGGATGCTTATGCCAACCGGTTTGAGCCGAGAGACATGAAAAGAAGGATGAATGCGCAAAGGTCTCGGAAGCTGCAATCGGACGGTGACAGGGTTGATTTTCCACACGATCTTAAATGGGCCAATGAGGCGCGGGGCCAACTTTCGTGACTCCACTCTCAACAGAAGGTCCCGAGTGGAAAGCCATACCCTCTGGCTAACCTGATAAGCAGGTGCCAAATGGCGCTTCCTATCAGCGGCAGCCTTCTGTTTACGCACCGAGTGCACAGAGATGACCGGACCTTGGCCCAGACCGACCAACACCGCTGAATAGAACAATTAACCGAGGGAACTTCTGAATCCCACTCAGCCTCTGGAAAAAGCAGTGGTTGATAACCCAGCTAAGCCTCAAACGGGGAAAGGCCTGTGGAGGAGTAAAATAGCGAATTATGAGCGTAGTCAGCCCACGCCAAAAAACGGCTCCACAGTAAAGGGTTGTCAGCCGCTAAACACTGAAGTGTATTCTCAAGCAACTGGTTAATCCTCTCTGTCTGTCCATTGGTCTCAGGATGAAACCCGGACGAAAGGCTCACGGAGGCCCCAAGCTGGTTACAGAAAGCACGCCAGAATTTTTCCGTAAACTGCGGGCCACGGTCAGAAACCACATCCTGAGGCAGGCCATACAGCCGGAACACATGGTCTACAACAAGAAGGGCTGTCTCCCGCGCCGACGGCAGCTTGGGAAGGGCGATAAAATGGGCGGCCTTGGAAAAGCGATCAGCCACGACCAAAATGACAGAGTTGCCCTCCGAAATCGGCAGGACAGTAATAAAATCTAGTGGGATGTGGCTCCAAGGACGCTTGGGGACTGGCAATGGCCGCAACAGACCAGAGGGGAGGAGGTGGAACCCCTTATTCCGTGCACAAATGCAACAGGCCGCCACAAACTCCTGGATGTCTTTATCCATGCTGGGCCACCAAAAGCGTCGGGCCAAAAATCGCTTGATCCGGTAAACCCCCGGATGACCTGCCAAGCGGGAAGAGTGACCCCACTGGAGAACCTGGGAACGAACCGCCAAAGGAACAAACAAACAGTCAGGCGGCTCCCCGCCAGGACCAGGATCGGAACGCAAGGCCTCCTGCACTACAGACTCAACCTCCCACTGCACGGGAGCCACAATCTGAGTTGTCGGAATTAAAGGTTCTGGAATAGAATCGTGGCCCGAGTGATCGTAAATCCGTGACAAAGCGTCAAGCTTGATATTTTTAGAGCCGGGGCGATAAGTCAACGTAAAGTTAAAATGATTGAAAAATAATGCCCACTGTGCCTGCCGGGAATTACGTCGCTTGGTCTGCTGGATGTATTGGAGGTTCTTGTGATCAGTCCAAACCACAAATGGGTGTTCAGCCCCCTCCAACTAATGGCGCCACTCTTCCAACGCTAACTTAACAGCCAACAACTCCCAGTCACCAATGCTGTAATTTTGTGCGACTGCAGACAACGACTGGGAGAAGTAGGCGCAGGGGTGCAACTTATTGTCCCGATGAGAATGCTGGGACAAAATGGCACCCATCCCAACCTCCGAAGCGTCATCCTCCACCACAAACGGGAGGGAGGGGTCGGGTATAACAAGGATGGGCTCTGAACTAAAACGTTTCTTCAGCTCCTGAAAAGCAGCCTCAGCTGCTGGGGTCCAAGCGAACGACGAGGAGTCATTCTTCTTAGTAAGCGCAATAATCGGGGCAGCCACAGTGCTAAAATTGCGGATGAACCTCCTATAAAAATTTGCAACACCCAAAAACCGCTGAATCTCCTTAACATTCTGAGGAGCAGGCTAGTTCCTGACCACTGCCACTTTGTCCTGGTCCATACGGACCAACCCTGCTGACACAATAAAGCCAAGGAACGAGACTGTCCTGGCATGAAAAATGCATTTCTCCGCCTTGACAAAAAGTTTGGCTTTCAGGAGGGCCTCATGCACTTGTCTGACTTGTTGTTTATGCTCCGAGAGAGTTGAAGAAAAAATCAGAATATCGTCTAGGTAGACAAAGATGAATCTCTCCAACATCTCTCGGAGGACGTCATTAACGAGTGCCTGGATCACAGAGGGGGCGTAAACCAAACCAAACGGCATGACCAAATATTCGTAGTACCTGTCATGGGTATTAAATGCCGTTTTCCATTTGTCCTCCTCCCGGATCTGGACCAGATTGTATGCGTTACGGAGGTCTAGTTTAGTGAAAAACGACGCCTCTTGCAGTTGTTCAAATACAGAGTTCATTAAGGGAAGAGGGTATCGGTTTTTAATAGTTATGTTATTCAAGCCCCTGTAATCAATACAGGGCCTCAAAGCGCCATCCTTTTTCCCAACAAAAAAGAACCCCACTCCAGTTGGAGGCGTGGATGGTCGAATAAATCCATTAGCTAGAGCCTCCTGAATATACTCTCGCATAGCCTTAGGCTCTGGCCCTGACAGCGAGTATAAGGAACCCCTGAGGGGAGTAGCACCAGGAAAAAGCTTGATCTCGCAATCGTAAGCACGATGCGGAGGCAAGGATGAAGCTCGTTGTTTGCTAAAAACCTCTGCGAGATCAACATAGTCATTAGGAACGTTGGGAGGTAAACAAAAGATCAGAGCAGCTCCCAAAGTCCTATCCCCTTCAAAGCCCGACGTACCAACAGCCGACTCAAAATCCGAAAAATCCTCCGACTCAAAATCCTCTCCTGGCTGCTGCCAGTCAAATTGAGGATTCCACTCCAACCCTTCCTCGCCCCATTATCTAAATCGGGTGAGTTAAGTGAGACAACTTCCTCGTTATCACTCCAGGCATCAGCCTCCCCCATAGGTTGAAGTCCGGGACGACACGCCAGAATCTCACTACAGTGAGACCTTCAATCAGAACCCCACTGGACAACAGGATTATTTTGACTGCCCCAAAAGATGTGTGGCCTATGTTCAAGCAGCTTAGAATGTCCTAAAACCACAGGGTAACCGGGGAATTGATCAGGAAAAACCAAACTTCCTCTGAATGACCGCCAAATGGGACGAACATAGTCAATAATTCAGAGGCCTCGGTTATAAGCCCAGTTCCCAACGGGCAACCATCCAAAGATCTGACCGTGCGTGAATGTAAGATAGGGCGGATGGGAACGGAATGTTTCCTAGCCCACCCCGCATCCATAAAACAATCTACGGCCCCCGAGTTCAAAAAAGCCTCAGCAAATATTCTCTGTTTCCCCACAGTCAATTCTACTGCAATAAATGTTCGAAAGGGAGATTGGGTCTGTCCCTCTTGCGCCCCCCATACCGCTAGAGGGACTTCCCGTTTCCCTTAAGCTCAGGGCAACGTGGACGGATATGTCCTGGTTTGTTACAATTAATACAAATTATTAGTCTGCGAACGGGCTTACGAGCTCGGCTCTCATATGAGCCATCAACCTGCATGGGCTCGCTAGGAGTGGGAATTTCAGTGGCCGGAGTTGGGGCTGTGTGCGTGTTGTAAGGAGAATTAACCCCTTTGCTAGCAAGAGCCAGTGCAGGATGTTTCTCCTTGTTTCGTTCTCGGATACGATTATCAATTCACACAGCAGTACAAACCAACGAATCTAAAGAAACACAAGGCTCTAATGTCGCCAGAGCGTCCTTTACTTCCTCCGCCAAAGCCTAAATTAAAACTGCCATAAGAGGTGCCTCTGGCCACCCTGTCTCTGTGGCCAGGGCGCGGAAAGGTATAGAAAACTCTGCAACGCTCTCAGAGCCCTGCCTCAAATGCATGAGACGCGTAGCCGCATCCTGACCACACACGTCCTGATCAAACACTGAAATCATCTTCTTCACAAGAGTATCTACCAAAATACCAACCGGCGATCTAGAGCGAATGAATGGCTCCACCCAAGTGAGAGCTGTACCAGCTACCAGGGATAAAATAAACGAAATCCGTGATTCTTCATTAGAGAATCGTGAGGGTTGCGTTTTAAAAAATATTTCACATTGAGTGATGAAGTCCTTGCATTTCCCTGCCTCTCCTCCATATCTTGGGGGTAACTAAAGTTTAGGCTCTCGGGGAAAGTGTGTGGATTGTGCTTGTGAAACATTTTGGGTGATCTGAGTGGTCAATGCTCTAATACTCTCGCTGAGGCTCAATAAGGTATTTTCCAGCCCCTGCATAGCATTCTCTTGCAGGTGAATCCTTTCCGCCAGCTCAGCTTGCTGATTGCTTAAGCTAGTGAGGCCCTTGCCATAACCATCAAGAACCGATTGTTGATTGGCAACCACTTTCTCCAGTGTAGCCGTTGCTGGCGACTCCATGTTTGGCTGGAGTGTGCTGTAATGGCCAAAGGAATCGGGAGGCCAATTGCAGCGGCGAGGAGAAAACAGGACCAGCAAGGACTTAAAATACCCACAGGGAGAAATATAAACGAAGGAACAGAACAGCTCTTTCGCTTCCAAAACGAACGCCTAACAATACGAACCAGAGAGGAACAAAAAAATAGGGAAAGTAAAAGGAAACTTCCCTGAAGAAATGAACCACAAATATACCGCGAAGAAATTCGCCAAAAATCCCTAACTAGAGATATCTTCTGGCTGTAGTGATAACTAAAATCAGACACTCCAGCAAAGGAGGCGTGGTGGACATCTGGCCCACATGGCCTCAGGAGAAGGCACCGCCTACGCCTGACCGAACAGCTGGGAGAAGAATCCGATAGTTAAAGAAGCAGACGTGGTTCAAATACGAGCCACAAAAACCACACACGCAGCCAGAACCATGATAGAACCGTTCTCGTATAAAAAGGGAAACTAACTCATACCGGACAACAGCTCAAGTCTCGATTTTTCTGTTACGTTTTTCCACTAAATAAACATTGAATATGCTGGATTTTGTAGAACGGAATTTCTCTTACATCAGACAAAATGTCCAGTCCCGTCACAATGCATTTCCATTACAAAGCACTCGTGTATACCGGACAAGCTGGTTTGCACCATGCACGTGCGTAGTTACCAAAGAGCAACAAAATGAAGTTCGGCTTTCCTCTTCGCGGAAACTGAAAACTGGCGCAGTTTCATCCCCTTTGGAGCAACACGCAATATCATCCTCGCTGTTATAAACTCGCACCTTTTTTTGCTAGTTAATTTAACTGCAATGTAAATGCATGCAGGACTCTACTTATAGTTAAAATAACAAGGAGACAATGCATTAATTTAACTGTTAAATTCAGTGAATTTATACGAGTGCTGTTATCCATTATGTCAGGACAAAGATGGACTAAATGAAGACAACAAGTAGATACGTGCATTTCAGAATGAAGTCGTTCCAATGTTAATAAATAAAGCATACATATATAATAAAGGTATAATCTGTTATACGCATATAGCGGATATAATCTTTCTTATGTGTATAACAGATTTTGTCTGTTTTATGCATATAGCAGATTTCGCTTATAACAGACAAAATGCGCAGGTCCAACTGAATCCGTTATATGCGTGTTGTACTGTATCTCCTTTTCTTTGCTTCTTGTTCTTTTATTATGGCACAATGCCCATTTTATCTACTTCCTCTAGGGAGACTCCTCTGTCATAGAAGCACCACTGTCTAGATCTCAAAAACCTGCTCAACTGTCAGACTTGCTAACATTTGCCAGAGTTAATAGAGGTGACTGGTTAGGAAAGCTGGCGAACTTCAAAGGGCCAAACAATAGAGCGTTCCCTGATATTGAACATACCAGTCTCATGACCATGATCGTGCACACCAAACCCACATTGCAGCGGGAATCAACGAGTCATTTGTTTTTAGTGACGGATTTGAAGCGATTTTAGATATGTTAGAGGAAGATGAAGAATTGGAGGAGCAATTTACAGCTATGGCTGACAATTTTAAAGGGGAACTCAGAGATAAATCATAATGCTGTTTTATACAAACATAATTAGTAAATAAATATTGTGAAATACAAAAATGTGGATTTTTTGTTTTCAAAGATGAGATAAATGAGGTTTTATTCCCCCTAATTAGTTGTCGTCTGCTTCAACGGTCGCGTGATAATGACGTAACATCGCCCGAGAATGACGAACCGTCGCCCTTCGCCCAGAGGTATGCCCTGTTAATGTGTTGGATAGTGTGATTGTCCCAGTCCATTATTTTATGACAAAAGATTGTTCAATATGGCCCATTGGCTAGTTGCACAAGATGGTGTTAAGTACTTTCTGAAATACGCAGGGTTGCTTCAACAACTACCTCTGGCCGAAGGGCGAGGGTTCGTCATTCTCGGGCGACGTTATGTCATTATCAAGCGACTGTTGAAGCAGATGACAACTAATTAGGGGGAATAAAACCTCATTTATCTCGTCTTTGAAAACAAAAATTCCGCATTTTCGTATTTTACAAAATTTATTGACTAATTATGATTGTATAAAACAGCATTATGATTAATTCCTGAATTCCCCTTTAAGTAGAAAATATTTTAATTTCTTGTTGATTTTCTGGCCTATAACATTGAAATTCACATGAAACTATATCATGTTTAAGGCAAGCGGCGCACGCTCTTAACAACAACAAACTTTTCTTGCTGCAGAGTTAAGATAGATAGATACACTTTATTGAACCCCGTGGGGTAATTTGTCCTCTGCATTTGACCCATCCTATTGTTAGGAGCAGTAGGCAGCCACAGAGCAGCACCCGGGGACCAACTCCAGTTCTAAAGCCAGTGCCTTGGTCAGGGGCACTGTTAGGAGCATTCTTTTGATGTATGTTTTTGTGGATGGGGGAAACTGGAGTACTTGGAGAAAACCCACGCGAACACGGGGAGAACATGCAAACTCCACACAGAAAGGCCCCAGGCTGGATTCGAACACACTATCTTCTTGCTGTGAGGCGGCAGTGCTAATCACTACACTCAAGAAATTCTTGAGTTATGGTGCAAGCGTTCAATAAAACTCCATGAGAATGCTTTATTTTTAAATAGAGGATCTCAAAAGAGTGTGTCCGAGATATCAAATATATGAAACAAGTGGTCATTTTCACTTATTCCAAGCCTTTGGTGAGGAATAAGCAAAAATTACCACTCTTTCATAAATTTGATATCTCAGGCTCACAAAATTGAGATCCTATTCATCCCATAAAAGTCAGCATCTTATTATTTGGAAAATTTAAGAGTTTGCTCCTAGTTGGCAGTCTATTCAAGTCAGTAGGATGACTACTTAGCTACCTTGCATGTTAACCCTTTTAACCATTAATTTCAGAAATCCAAGTGTCTAAGATAAAGTAATAATTATATGAGTTATTGTTAAGGGCAGAAAACGGAAGCATGGTAGCTAGCAAATTATTCATCCCATTGACTTGAATAAACCACAAACTGGAAACGCTTGTGATGTGTAATGGTTAACAGCAGAAGGATTGGTAACATTACCCTGTTTGTGATGATGATGGACAAAGGCACAAAAGCTTCATAATAAAACAGAAAATATAAAATAGGCCGTATTTAGCTACATATTTCAATATCTTCCAGCGCAAAATGCTTCTTGCAGGTATAAACCCTATCTCTCTTTATCTGTTCCCTGAAATTAGAATCGGCACGAGCCACAACAAAAAACTGAGCGCTTATCACTTGGAATCTCCTGAAAAAAATTTATTTTTCAAACACAGAGCAAACGATCTAAGTAAAAAAAAAATTAGCAAAATATCGCACTTTCATCACACTTCATAGCAAGATGCTATATTAAATTCATGTGTTTGCACTGTCAGTCACGTGACCAAGCAAAAACCTTAACAATACCATCAGTCTTTGAAGTTCGCCGGCTTTCCAAACCAGTCACCATTATAAACCCTGCATTAACAATCTGTCTTTGCGCAGGTGGGCAAAGAACATTTTTTACTTTTCGTCAACTACTGGTCGAATACGACCAATTACAGGGTTTCAAAAAGCTGTGAATTTGTCTTCATTAGTGGCATTTATGTTTCGAGCAGTTATTTATCCCCTTAAGCTGCAATTTGACAGATATTTATGCATACCATGAAGAATAAATATTTTGTATGCACATTGTTATAGAAACACTACCATCAAAAGAGGAAAAAAATAATAAATCAGAGTTAATAATCATAAGGAACCAAACTGGTGAGACTCTGGGCACAGAGTCACAATAATTGGCAACGTATTTGGCAAACAAATTATTGTCCCACCCGTTTTGTGAGAATTCTAAACACCTGTGTTCAGCAACCCAATTTGGAGATTTCTGATTTACTAATTGTCTAATATGATCCTTTTAAAAATTTTATCTCCTGGAATTGTTTGCAATATTGAAAAATATGTTGATGAGTCTTTTATTCTTCGTGGCGCTCGTGGATATTTCCATCAAAATGTGGTAACGATGGTAAGTAACTGCTTTAAACATGAAATTCTCCAAATTAAAGGAGGAGATCGCACTTCGGCAAAGTATATTTCAGTGGAAAGTAGAATTCTTGAAGTGTCTAAAACGCATATTTTAATTTGATAATAATCCAGTGCGACGCACTTTAAAAACCAGTGAGTCTTCAAATTGGCTTCAATATCAGGGGGCAGACATTTTTTCTTGGGGAATCTTCTGATTTTGAATTTGATCTTCGGAAACCTCACCTTTAAAAAAGGCTCAATAACCTAAACCTCTCGTAGTTTACATCTCCCGATTAGCCACCGTTGCTCAGACTAATTGGTAAAAACTGACGGCAGTCTAATTCACTTTTGATAGCATTGTTATGCATTGCACCACAAAATTATGGGGCGTCTTCTTCTGCGCATAAATGACGAAGTAAATATGTCTATTATTTCAGCGCTTGTGTTGCTCGTTAAGCAGCACAGATTTACGTAAATTAGTTTGCGAGGCTGTGAGAATCCGTTCTTTATTCTGAATGTTGTCATGGCTAAAGGGCGCTGCAAGGCAAGTTGCACAGCTGTGTGACAATCCTAAGTACGGCGAAAATAAATGCTGCCAAGTCAGCGAAAGCTTTGGATTTACAATGCCATATCAATTATATAAATGTAGGCAATGGGAATTCACCTTTTTATTATCATTTCTAATTATAGGTCCTGTGTTGGTCTTGGTCGCTCAGTCGATAAATTGTTTGATTGTTAATCAGGCTGCTTCAATAAAAACAGCTTGCGAGCAGTCAAGCTGTAAAGGGAGAGCTTACTCAAGGCCCTCTGAACAACTCCATGGCCCGGATTAAAGGAAAGAGAACAACTGACGTCATGAAAGAGAATAACTGATGCCACGAGCACTATGGCACAGGCGTTTGATTGGATAATGCGTTAGAAATGCACACTCATCCACTATATAGGGCACTATGTAGTGAATCTTCAACATTGAAAACAATATAGAGAGTGAGTGAGCGAGTGGACAAGTGTGCATTCCAAACGCAGCCTCAGATTCCCCAAGTAAAAATGTCAGCCCCCTTATATTGACGCTGATTTGAAGACTTGCCGATTTAAAAATGCGTCACACTGGATCATTACCAAATTAAAATTTATATAACTATGTGTTTTTAGACACTTCAAGAATTCTACTTTCCGCTGAAATATACTTTGCCGAGGTGCGGTCTCCTCCTTTAAGACAAATCATTAAAATCCTAACAAGTACAACTGTGGTTGGAACAAGAATCAGTATTCAAACGGGTTCCCCAGGACTGGGTTTGGGAACCACTGGAAATAAATTTGATGTAAAAAAGTCAAATTTTGGGAAACTAATCGGAAATCTGGCAGAACAATTCTAGAGACAGTGAGGGTTTTTTTGTATCTTGTACAACGTACATCAATGTCAATTATTTCATTGTTATTTGAAAATTCCATGTTTCAAAATACTATATTTCACATTGTTGACAATGTACTGCATGGAAGCAAAATTCAACAAGAGTCATCAGAAGATGACATATCCCCCCGGCCCCTGATTATTTGCGAAAGTCATATCAATCCTACACCTTCAAAGAAATTCAAACAAGAATGTTGAGGTGATTTTCCTCTGGAATGATCTGGAAGTATGTACTGGCAACATCTAGCAAAGACTATGAAGCACATGCTGGCAAAGGCAATAAAAAAACAAGGGTCATTAATGAACAGTGTTTTAGTTCTGCTCCGGAAACAAACCCATCCCTGCGACTGAGTCCAAATCCATCTCGCTTCCATGGGAAAGAAAAAAAATAATACTTTCAGAAATTTGAAAATATGAAAAGGCACCACTTCAGTACTTGGGTAATGCACATACAAAGTTTCAGAAAAATATAATGAATGGTTTTTGAGTTCTGCTCCGGAAACGAACCCATTGCTGTACAGAGTCCAAATCCAACTTGTTTCCATGGAAACGAAAAATTTTTTTTTTCAGAAATCTGAAAATATGAAAAGGCACCACTTCAGTATGTGGGTAATACACATGCAAAGTTTCAGAAAGATATAATTAACGTTTTTGAGTTGTGCTCCTGAAACAAACCTATCTCTGTAAAGAGTCCAAATCCAACTTGTTTTCATGGAAACGAAAAAAAATTTTTTTTTCAGAAATCTGAAAATATCAAAAGGCACCACTTCAGTATGTGGGTAATACACATGCAAAGTTTCAGTAAGATATATTGAATGGTTTTTGAGTTGTGCTCTGGAAATGAACCTCTCTGTACAGAGTCCAAATCCAACTTGTTTCCATGGAAACGGAAAAAAATTTTTTTTTTCAGAAATCTGAAAATATCAAAAGGCACTACTTCAGTATGTGCCTAATACAAATGCAAAGTTTCAGAAAGATATAATCAACGGTTTTTGAGTTGTGCTCTGGAAACGAACCTATCTCTGTACAGAGTCCAAATGCAACTGGTTTCCATGGAAATGAAAAAAATAAGATTTTCAGAAATCTGAAAATATCAAAAGGCACCACTTCAGCATGTGAGTAATACACATGCAAAGTTTCAGTAAGATATATTGAACAGTTTTTGAGTTCTGCTCCGGAAACAAACTAGGCCTGATGTGCACTAAGTCCAGATTTGTTTCCATGGAAACAACAAAAATAGGAATCCCGAAATTTCCAAAGTAGCGAAAGGCACATCTAGACTTTACATAAAATACATGTACCGAGTTTGGTGCTGATATCTTGCATATTTTCCGAGTTCTTCTCCGGAAACAAAATGATTACGGACGGACGGACGGACGGACAGATGGACGAGGCGATGCCTACATCCAGCGATAGGCGGGCCCTCGCCCCCTTGTGCATGTTGGTGCATGGTGGTGAGATATGGTCGGATGCTGACGCCAAATTGGGTGAGTTTTGGACGATGTTTAGGGGGTGAAATTTTGGGTGGAAGTGGCGTACACATAGGAAAAGGCAGACACCGTGATTAGGGACGTTGACTTTGACACCTAATCAAATCCAAACCATTTGAGTAATGACAAAGATATACATACCTTTACATCAGCAGTGTGCCCTTTGTCATCTATTAGCGTTTGGAGCCGATACGATGAACGCCCTTAGAGGAGTTTGCGTTTGTTCAATGGTAAATTTAAGGGCGAACTCTTATTTTGAAATGCAAATTGCAGACTTCCTGTTAGATTTAGGTCAGGGGTGTCACTGGATAATTTTTAGGTCTTTAGACAAACAACGGAGTTTTGGTTTGATTTCTCTATAACGTTCCCAAAAGCCTTTGTGGCCGTTTTAGTGCTTGTAGGTGGCGCTAGAGAGCATATTTTGGCACTTTGTGGGATATTTCTGACATTTTATAAATATTTACAATGCATACCTGTCAACTCTCACGCATTCGGCGTGAGTTTATGTGGCAATTTTATGTTCCTCTGCTGTAGTCAGCAATTATTTAATCAACGCTTAGGCTATGTAAGAGATTCTCGCGCGACATTGAAGTCCTTGTGCATGGAGGGGTTGGAAGCATTGTAATTGCATAAACATGTTTCAAATTATCTAATTTCATTTAAATGATCGTGAAACACATGCATTGCTTCCAACTGCTGAGTAAAGAAAAGCGCAAGAAGTCCTGAGTCATAATCAGTATGCGTTATAAATGAAAACTGGCCACACCTGATAATGTTGAGAGTTTCTGTAATGGTAATTTAAATGCATTACTGAAAACAGGTCTTGACCAATCATTAATTTTAAGGGATTGTTTTAAGCCTCCCCAGTTGCCAGTTCACGAGCCGCCACTGATGCATACCATATATATAGTGCATACCATTGTGTGAGCTACAGGAATTCGGAAACTTCGATTGACATTGACGTGTTGTGTCATAATAAATGTGGATAGGAAAATACTTGATAAATATTTCAATGAACAATAATGCAAGCTAATGGGAAATAGACACAAATTCTCGCAACTGAATGAATTAACACTTGGTTGCTAATTATGAAATGTGAACTGGAATGGGTTTGGGGAAGGAATGCGCTTTAAGGTGAGTTGAGAGCAGGACTCTAATCCCTTCAATGGCAAGTGCAGGATGAAAGAGGTTTAAGTTTGTACAGCATTACAACATAATGGCCCCACATAATGTCTTCTAAATTAAATCACATCCAAAATGTAATATTGCCCACCATCCTCTTGTTTGGCCCAAATCAGCCAAGTAATTTTTGAAATATTTCAGGCTGACAAAAAGCAAGATGATGGAAGTATTTCATAGAATATTGAAGACACCCAATATGGATGACCTGTTTAATTTTGGGGGCTGTCTCTACAAGGTTTCACCAATTAGAGCGGTAACAAGTGATGGGAAGACAGACAGATGAACTGAAAGGAAGACCGCAGGGGGACAACAATACCGCATTGGCAAGAATCGCCAAGGAGGCATAAACCACATCACACAAATTATCAGCAGAATTTGGGAACCTAACAATTGACAGTCAATTTATAAAGAAGGTCTAGAGACTGTTATGTAGTAATACCCTTTAAAAATGGTGACTGCATAGTAATGAACACTGCAATGGGAGTAAGACCTACAACATACAGAGAGGTTTTTCACAAATGGCAGCATGCATTGTGATTCACATAATACGGCCATATATCATGTGGTTTAGTGCATTAAAGAGGCTGGAAAAAGTTCTTTTCGTATCAATGAGTTTTTAACTTTTAATAGAAGCCATATTTCAAGTGATTTACTTCTAACTGCACATATATATTGATGAATTGTTTGACATGAATTTGTATTTTTGACAGGTGAGCAATTTGAAAACAGTATGCCATCCACAAATTCCTATTCATCAGATATTGTTAGTTATTATTATTTCTCACGCAATAATGGATGCTGATACTCCATTAGTTTCTTTGCTTTTTCTTACCTGCCACGGCTGGAGGTTATTAACATCTGGACACCCCCCATTTTCAAAGGGACCATCTCCTGGTTGGCAGGACAACACATTGTGAATGGCATGTGCAATGGCATATACTGCCTTGTACACACTGTAAGTGATTCTTGGTTCAGAGGTATCAGTATAACGATTCTCAACATTATCCAAGCTCTCAGACCCTGTGCACTGGGGCCTAACTGATGCACTGGGAGACTCATTCTTGAAAGAGCACCCAAAAGTCATCTCCCAGAATTCCCAAACAAAGGGGTCAGAGGGCATATCTTTTGGCTGGAATCTGGTGAGAAAAGACCTGAGACCCTCAATATTTCCTGTGCGAAAGGCAACACCTAAAGTGCCTCTCACAGAGGGCAGAATCTGTGGAGAAGAGATAACATTATCAGTAGCCCAGGATTCTGATGCAATCCATTGCTTGTCAGTGATATTTTGTTTTGCAACCTCCATCATGAGGACCTGCATATCTGGGAAACTGGCAAAGGCGACGATGACTTTGGCAGAAGAATGCCTGACTGTCTCTACAATGCGTAGGATACCCGTCTCCAAGTTGACCTTGGGGATGACCTCAGTAAAAGCCACACAGACTTCAGAGTCCTGCAGCTCCTCCAGCATGAGCTGGATCCCAAACTTGCTATAGTCACCATCACTCATTATCACACCCACCCAGGTCCAACCAAAGAGGCGCAGCATGTGTGCCATGGCCCGGGCCTGAAAGGCGTCACTGGGCACAGTGCGGAAGAAGGTGGGGTATTTTTGGTGATCTCCAAGGCACGCACACGTGGCCGAGCAGCTCAGCTGGGGAGTACACAGAGCACATGATAGCCTGGCAGTTTAACTGTTCCTTTGAAATATGCAGGTGTCCTCTGGTACACCGTCAGAAACACCCTGATAAGGCATACTTAAAAGTGTGTCCATTCTCTTACCATATTTGGCCAGGAGGAAGAATAGGAGACATACAGTGCCTCCACTAATATGAGCACTCTTGGTAACTATAAAGATAAGTGTTTGTGAATGTATGTCTTCATTGTTTTTTTTTGATATTAATAATTCAAACTATTAGGAAAATTATAACCATTAAATGAAATGCAATCAAAGAAAACATTATATGTGACAGTCCACAGGAAAAGGGTGTATAAGGGATTTTTTACGTTTTAGAGGAAAACTGTTTTTCTATGTTTAGTGCATGAGAAGGGATCATCAGATGCACTTTACTTAATTTGACCAAAATGTCCCTTAAACACCCTTTTCCTGTGGACTGTCACATATATTGTCATAAAACAAATATTTCTCACAAAAATATACACGCAAGAATTATTGGATCCCCTTCATTTTGTACTTTTTTGCAGCCTCCCTTTGCTAAAATCACAGCTCTGAGTATTTTCTTATGGTGTGCAATGAGGTTGGAGAAAACATGGAAAGAAATCTGGGGCCATTCCTCATTCCAGAATCCCTCCAAATGCTTCTTGGGTCCACATTTATGGTCTCTTCTTATGCTAGTCCCTCTTTTTTTTGATTTGGTTTAGGTCAAAGGACAGAGATGGCCATGACAAACCCAAGATTCTGTGGTCAGTGAACTATTTTTGTGTTTATTTTGATGTATGCTTTGGATCGTTCTTCTGTTGGAAGTTCCAGCCATGACCCAGTTTAAGCTTTTCAGCAGGGACGGTCAGGTTTTAATATCTGCTGCGGCCATGAAGCTATCATTTACTTGTTGTGCATGGCCTTCGGAAGTTTGGAAGAAGAACAGCCCCACAACATCAGAGATCCGCCAATATACTTCACTGTGGACATTAGGTTCTTTACAAAATGCCATTGTTGTTTTTACACCAAACCCACCAATGGTTTTTATTGCCAAAGAGCTTCATTTTGGTCTCATCTAACCACAGAATCCGGCCCATTGGAAGTTCATGATAATTTTTGAAACTGTTGAAGAATGTGTTTGTTTTTTGACGACGACAGAGGCTTTTTCTAGCAACCCGCCCAAACATCTTTTACTTATGTAGATGGTATCTGATCTTAGTTTTGGTGACTTTCTAACTCGGTCAGTCTATGTCAAATCAGGCAGGATTCAGGATGGTCTCAGCTTGATCATCCCCTATTTTCTTCAAACCTCATACAAACAGTATGTAGAACAACCATTTTTTGTTTGTTTCGCAAAATATTCGGCTCACCGAATCATTGGTTCATGACTAATGGCCCTTGCGAAGGGATGTTGACATGATGCAATCTTTAATTCTGGGCCTCACCTGTAATGTTTTCTAGAGTGACTCAACTGTACTTGGACAGTAAGGGAACCTAGAAAACGGAATGCTAAAAGATGTCCTGGGGTAGCAATGGCAGTCCAAAAAAAAAAAACCAATATTGAAAATGAAAAAAAATAAGAGGGAAATTAAGCAGCATGGACATAATACAAATACAGGGAACAATACAGACCATACGACAGGGACAATCCTCGCGCTTCCAAAAGAACGACCAAACATCCGACAAAACGGAAACAAAACGAGAGAGAAAAAAGGAGAAGTATCTCAGGGAGCCGAGAAAAACAAGGCACCAAAAATAGTGCGACACAAAGGATAGAGAAGATACAAAGGCACATAAATCCTTACTACAGATATCTTCGGCTAAAGCGCTTAACTACAAACAGACACTCTAGCGAAGGAGGCGTGGCGGACTTCCGGCTTATATAGAGTCCGGGAGGCGCCGCCCAAGTTCAATCAGCCAGGGTAAAGAACCCGATTGAAAAGGAATTCGATCTCGTCCCGGGACGAAAGCCTCAAAGAAAAGTCAAAACACATGCACACCTCCCAAACCATGACACATACAACTCTGAGTAAATTTTGGGTTTCTTGCCAGCGTGCAATAAACGCTAAATTTACTCAACTTGTTTCATAACTTTCATATGACATGCCCACTCGTGTAAGGTCCTTTATATCTTAACCATAAGTGATACATGACTAAATTAAACTAACTGGTGTGTCACTTCATATTTATGCCCAAGGGACAAAGGAAGTCATAGGCGATCACTTATTGCTTTTATTTAGATTTTTCTTGTTGGATTTTCTAAAGGTGTCAATAATTGTGCCACAAATTTTTTGGGAAAGATATTATTTTTAGAGCAGAATATTTTTGTCTTTCAATTATTTCCTTTAAATTCAAGATTAGACTCTAATTAATATTTTTGATGAAAGATTTAAAGGACTAACTGAAACTACATTTTTACACAGCTTTAGCTAATATTTACCAAGGGTGCTTGTATCAGTAGAGGGTACTGTATTAGCTTTGTTTAATGATCACTGATTTGCAGTTGTACTGTTTCTTTACTCACCACGGGGATACTGAAGACTCCCAGAGTGCGAGCAATCAAAATAGTCGTTGAGGAGGCTGCAGCAGCAATGATGGCAGGTACCTTGGGAGTGCGGCCACACTCAGAGCTTGTAACAACTGGGTTCTTCCCAGTTAACAGCTCTAGTGCAGCAGCTAATGCTTTGTCTCCATTCAAACAGGTGTCTGCCAGGGCATACCCCAGGGTCAGATTAGGAAGTAGCTGAGGGTTTCTGTTTATCTCATCCACTGCAAAGATCATGGTCTGCAGCCAATGGTATCCAAGAAATTGAAAGCTATTAAATGAAGGACAGCACAAGAAACTTAGAAATTGATGGGCACATACAGTCATATATTCAAAATCAGTTCATGTATCGTACTGGTTAATAATCTAAGGGTGCTTTCACACCAGCCCTACTGAATCGAACTCTAGTTTGTTTGCTTGGAAAGTCTGATTCGTTTGGGGAGGTGTGAACTTGCAATCGAACTCTGATGCGGATCAAAGAAGCGGACTCTGATCCGCCTAAAAACGTAGGTCTTGGTCCGCTTCATGTGAACCAAATGCCGGAAGCGGACTACAACGCAGGGCATAGAAGAGCCATGTTTCTTCTTCGTTCTATGTCTCGGCTTCTCATTCAGTAATTCTTGATACAGCGCCGCCACAGGCGAGGAGGGGAATACGCTATTCCAGAAGTTCAGTTCGTTTGACAAAGTGCAGTGTGAACGCAATCTCGGACCAGCTGAATGTTGCAAATCCAATTGAACCAAGTCTGAACCGAGTCTACAGGACTATTTAGGCGTGAAAACACCCTAAGACATCAAAGACTTTTTTCTCAGAAATCTTGACTTCAACATTCATTTTTGGGATTAGTTTATCAATAAAAAGGAATAATTGCACTAATATGATGGCCCTCATAGAGCCATGATCTCCGAACGATTACGGCTATGATACAACCAGGCCTAGGGGAAACCTTGGCGCAACATGAAATGAGACATCCCTCTACCCCACTCCCAAGAACCACCAGAAAAAAAGGTTTGCAGCCCTTACTCAGAAATTATTTTCAGGAATGCATAGCTTTGGGGTGAGGGAAAAAAAACTGATAAATAAATAAATAAAAAAAAAAAAAATAAACAAAATAAAACTAGATGTAAATGACCTTCGCTTGATTACACGAAAATAAAGCAAAACAAAAAGACATAACATTGACTTGAGCTCCTTGCCAAAAACAGGAGAAAACAAAGATTTAACAAAAGGCTACCCACCCCTACCAAACCAGGGGCCTCATTTATCAACCGTGCGTTCACACAGATGAGGGCGTAATGAGTGCGTAAGAACATTTCCACGCAAAGTATGGGATTTATCAACTTGTACTTGTGCGTAGGAACATGTAAATTTAAGCACAACTCTTACCATGCGTACACACAAAACGTAGTGGTAGAACACTGAAACTACAAATAGAACGCACTAAGAGAGTCACAGTGTTCAGCAATCTCAAACTTCACCCATGTTCCCCGTTTCCTCTTATCAATAAAAATTCTCAATTTGTAATTTAGCAGACAATTTGAATAATTTGTGTAACAAGTTATAAAAGACAGCTGTGACAGGACAACCTGAAAAGAAAACTTGAAATGCAAGTGCCATGGCTTATCTTGCACTAGCGTGCTGATCTGTTCAGTGAGAGCACAGAGTGGCTTCTCAGCAGGAACCGCTTCCCCAAAAAACATACTGATGGATTTATGCCGTGATTTACAACCCATGTTTGGAGATACAAAACGCACCAAAGCCATTTGCACATCCAGCTCCTGTCCACCCTGGGAAGCACCGGAAGATTTCAGCGAGAGTTTTGGATGCGACACTAAGCAGAATCATGCCGGCAGTTTTGGATGCAATAATTCTCTGGCCCCAACTTACATCCAGTTCCCATACAGACATCACCAACAAGCCGAAATTAAACGTGGATTTCACGCCATCGCCGGATTCCCAAATATAATTGGAGCCATAGATTGCACTCACATCGCAATAAAAGCACCATCACACAATGAATTCAGTTACGTGAACAGGAAAGGATTTCATTCAATCAATGCACAAATAATCAGCGATGCAAATATGTCTCTGTTAAACTTTGTTGCACGGTGGCCTGGAGGAACGCTGGACTCATTCATTCTGCAGAACAGCTCTGTGGGTGTGCGCCTCCAAGCAGGAGCTGTTGAGGATGGCTGGCTTATTGGTGAGTGTTACAAATTTCAAAATTATTTTCTGGGCTTCGTATTGTTTATTATAACATCTCTATAGGTGATCGGGGATATCCACTGAAGCCGTGGCTAATGACTGAGACTGCTCTTTCTGCTGAGCCAACAGAATTAACAGCAGTCGTTACCTTCTCCCACGCAGCATTTTTCCTTTTGTTGATCACACCTGCATTGAGTGTTCCAAACAGTATTTTTTGGTTTGTTTCAACTTCTACTACAAGCACCTCAATCTCTGTGCCGGATAAATTCCTCTTCTTCGCCCTCTTTGCCATGATTTCGGTGAGGGAAATTCACGCATTCTTAAAGGGATTGCTGCTACCATATATGGTCAATTGGGGGCGTTTCTGAATGCAAATAAGCCTAACCATGCATGAGCATGGTAGTTTAGAACAGGTGGGATTTATCATCACATATTTCTTACTGGTGTGCGTACGACCGGTGTCCGCACGTTTGATAAATACGGATTTTTTTGTACTTACACACATTCTAAGTTTCATTCCTACGACAGAATTTAGAACATTTTCTACGCATAGGATGATAAATGAGGCCCCAGGGCTGTAGCAACATTTTACATGCGGACATCATAATATAATATACTACCCAAAATTTGATAGGGATCATAGGAATTTTTTTGTGAAATGACATGCAAATTTGGTAACTGCCACTGATGAACAATATATTGGATAAATGACATGCAGTCAGACACAAAACACATTTGCACGTGCATTTCATGACATTAAATGAGCGTGCAGCCTCACATTTTGGCTTTGACTAACACTTCACCATTTCAACTCAGACGTGTGTGTTGCTTCTTGGTGAAAATTTGGAAGTTCCCAAATTTTTTGCATTACATTTAGCAATAACAATGTCTCCTCAACGTCTTAGACGTCGATTGACTTCAGAGCAATTGGGAAGATGCATCGGAATGCTTGACTCTGGCTTCTCACAACGTCACGTTGCTAATGCACTTAACGTCAGCCAAAGCGTTGTGAACAGAGCGTGGAACCAGCATCAAATGTTTGGTACAGCAGCACACCGTCATGGGGATGGTCGTCAGAGATCGACTACACAACGGCAAGACCACTTTCTCACACTTCAGGCACGACGTCATCCTTTCTGGACAGCCACCACCCTAAGAAATGACCATCATAACGCCTCGGGGGTCAGGGTATCCACTCAGACGATACGGAACCGTCTTCATCCTGCCGGCCTCAACTCAAGAAGGCCATGTGTTCGAATCCCACTGACCGTGCGTCATAGGCGTGACCGTTTGGATTGGGCTCGCGATCATGTCACATGGACACACAACGATTGGGCTCCAGTTCTTTTTACTGATGAGTCCCAATATTGCCTGGACTTTACTGACAGGAGGCAACGGGTGTGGCGAAGACAACGTGAGCGATTTAATGATGCCTACATCAACGAACACGGCCGTTATGGTGGCGGATCAATTATGGTCTGGGGAGGAATAAGCAGGAACGGCAGAACGGACCTGCATGTCATGGGGAGAGGGACGATGACAGGGGTACGGTACAGGGATGAGATCCTCAATGTGTACGTAAGACCATACGCTGGTGCTGTTGGCCCTGATTTCATCTTGATGGATGATAACGCCCGTCCCCATCGTGCTAGGGTGGTGAATCAATTCCTAGAGCAGGAGACAATTGTCCGCATGGACTGGCCCGCGTGTTCGCCGGACCTAAACCCTATCGAGCATGTGTGGAACATGCTGCAGGTCTCCATTTCCAGTCGTAGGGCACAACCCACAACTCTAGAAGAGCTCGGAAATGCCCTTGTTGAAGAATGGAACAACATTCTAATTGCAAGCATCCGGGTTCTGATTGACAGTATGACCCGACGTTGTCAAGCCATCATTCAAACTAGGGGAGGCCATACCGTTATTGACATTAACTGTGGTAATGAAACATCAAACGAACACTGTCTGTTTTCACTTTACATGTCAGAGATGAAACCATGAAGTGTTCCTGAAAGCCAAAAGTGTGAGGCTGCACGCTCATTTAATGTCATTAAATGCACTTGCAAATGTGTTTTGTGTCTGACTGCATGTCATTTATCCAATATATTGTTCATCAGTGGCAGTTACCAAATTTGCATGTCATTTCACAAAAAAATTCCTATGATCCCTATCAAATTTTGAGTAGTAATATAATATAATATATATACATTGTACATATTGTAAACCAGTCAGCGCTCAGGAGCCACCTACCGTCACGCGCCTTCAATCATTCAGTTAGCAAATGAAACTCACCGGCAGTCAGCCACACACAGGCATCAAAGAGGACGACATAAAAAAAAATGTATGCATACATACATAAACAACAAAGATGCTTGCAAATACATGACAAAAAAAGTCTATACGACCATGAGGTTGTAACAGTTGCTTAGGATTGCCTGTAGAATTAGATGCAACAGTAAAATCATCTGCAGAAGAACTGTGGCGCTTGCAACAACCTCCTAGTCAAATTCATAAGAAAACTGCAGGTCAGCGTACCGAAGAGAATTGATTCATTTTTTTAAGGAAAAGTGTGATCACCTCAAATGTGACCCTCCACCAGAAAACCAGGCATAAGTTTCAGAATATCATATCAGAGTTATTTTTTCCACATGAAAGTACACATTCTGACCTTTCTAATGGTGTAAAACATTTTCTCTATGTTGAATTTATTTTGAGTTATGATTATATGTTTACTTGACATTCTGATGAATAAGAACAGTCTTATTCCCAGATATCACTGATAGGCCCGCAAAGAATCTGCGCCCACGGTGCTCTGATGAAAACTCCGCGGTAAATCCGTGGAATTTTGAACACAGTAGTGTGGCAGTTTACTTGAATGCCTCTCGCCCCTCCCCCCTTTGTCTGTGAACTTACGTCTCCCACCCCTCATGCCTCTGTCAATATTGTGTCATCAGGTGGAACAACACAGGAGAAAACTAGTTTTATCAACTATCTAAAAGCTGTCGATAACCAGATTTACAACAGAAGAGCTGAGACGTCGTCATTTAGCAACACGGATCACCGCGGCTGATAGGGCATATGAATTTGCCGATGATTTTTATGCGGATGGGGGCGTGTTATTCTGTAAAGTGTGTCAGCACTGGGTGGATTACCTGAGGAAACAGAGCATTCTGGAGCATCTGAAGTCCCAAAGGCGCAACAACACGAAGAAGAGTGGATTGGGTAAATAACATCTAATACTTACTAGCTAGTTAACATGCTAAATTAATTTAAATGTGTTGTCACCGTGTTCAGACGACCTCGGGTTGTCAAAAGTGATCTCAGTTTCTGTCAGGTGCGACAGCTGAGCTACAGGGCTGCCAACTTTTGACTTCAGATTGGAGTGAGATATGTGTTTGGGGAGGGGGGGCTTTGTGGCACCGTGATTTTCACAATTCACACATGCAGCTACATTCAGGGAAATAATTTCTGTCTTGCGCCTTTTCACACATGCAAAGGCAATGCCGGCACATTGCTGGGAAAGTCTGCCAGTGTGAAATGGGCTAGAGAGAGCAAGAGAGAGGTAGTGAGAGGGAGAGCGCATATAAACTCATTCTTTTCATTGGATAAGCTGGTGACAATGCAGCCAATAAGAGCCAATACACATGGAGTAGAAGTCGCTTATTGACTGAGAAGCTCACAACTTTACTTGGTCGGGCTGGCCATTTGATAAACAGCTGGTGTATTGAAAAAAAAAGTCTTACTCGAGCGCTTTACTCGACTGTGATTTTGATTGGCTGCTGCACCGCAAAGATGACGATCGGTGCGTTCACGGGCAATTCGTGCATGTATGGTCTTCTGCTCAGCGCTTATCTGAGCTCGGAAATTCACAAAGAGGAAAACTTGGCATGAGAAAAGGTATGTGTGGCGTGAGAGCATGAGATCCGTGTCAATTGCTCAATGCGTGAGAGTTGGCAGCCCTGGAGCTAACGCATATACACGGTTTATAATTGACATATGATTATGTAAAATCTGAGTGTGTTGTACCTATGCCTGTGTCTTGAGATTCTATATGATGTTTATGATATTTGTAATGTTATAAAATGGAATCTGTTCAATAAAGTTCTATAAAAATCTGTAATGCAACTAGTTTGTGTGTGAGGGTGGGAGGAGGGAGGAGAGAGAGAGAGAGCCAGAGACCATATAATAAGAACACGGAGAGAGAGAGAGAGAGAGAGAGGTGTGTGTGTGTGTGTGTGTGTGTGAGAGAGAGAGAGAGAGAGAGAGAGAGATGCGATCTTTTTTGATCCACACAATATACAGTCCAATCAAGTGTTGTAGTGAGGATTAGGGGAGACCAGGGACAGTTGTAACACTTTAGGCAATTTCCACAATAAATCAGAATCATGTTGACAAATTGGCAGAGAAGTTTATTTTGCACTTAATACCATTAAAAATAATGGCGTTTTAGTATTTATCCAGTAGTTGTAAAGAAAATAAGACTTCTTATGCTAGAAATAAGGAAAAGGCCATTGTGACCAGCACCTACCACACCCCAGCCAGAAATCTTGAAGTCTTAAAAAAAGCATCTAATTAATTTAAGCCCACACATTGGAAGCCCTTCTATGCGCGAGATTTCCCCCTTTTGTATATTACTGTGGTTCTAGGTATGTAGCTTTTTTAAAATTGTATTTTGTTTTTTTACTATGGACTAAAATTGGCATCTTTACTAAATTCAGTTACATTCCATCAAATATGTATTGCTCCTTAATATGCATGGTCCCATCCAAATAAACAAAGTAAAAGTACAAGCTTATGTTTACGTTATCTTACATTCTGTGTAATAATACTATGTTTCAATTATTCTATTTCATTTCTTTGTTTTCCAGTACGATCTAGGACTCAAACCCCGGCTGCCTGCCTCTCCAATACCCCATCAACTGCTGAGAGGAAGGAGTTTGTGCGAGATTTTACCAAGGCTCTTGTTGAAGCCGATATTCCAATTGAGAAGGCCCCCAAGCTGGATGCTTTTCTGCAGAAACACTGCAAGCAGGGCGGATCCCTTCTAGCTCCGTCCCACCTCCGCTCCGACTACTTACCAGAGCTGTTCCCTCAGTATGTGGAGGACATCAAGCGTGCGGTGGAAGGAAAGGCCATCTACGTTTTATTAGATGAGACGACAGATGCCTGTGGCCGCTGTGTCCTTGCAATTCTTCTGCAACCTGTTGGCAGGCCACCTCTGGCAGCAGATATAGTGTTCATCGACAGAGTTAACTTCAACACTGTGCCCCAGGCAGTCATCTCTTGCCTCAACAGCTACAACATCAATTTTAGTGATGTGTGGGCTTTTGTCACAGACTCAACAAGCTACATGAAGAAAGCCTTCAACACCATGCTTCATGGCCTCCCAACTCCATACATGTCACGTGTCTGTCACTTCTCCTCAACTTGGTGCTAACGGTCTTCCCAGATACCTTTGAGGACCTCAACAGGGTGTGTGCACTTGTGAAGAGAGTGTTCTGCAAGGCCTTTCAACATCGCCAAGAGCAGAGGGCTTATATGCAGGCGTTGGGCTTGGCTCCTGTTATGCCAGCGTTTGCTGTTGTGACCAGATGGGGTTCCTGGATTAAAGCTGTCCAGTACCTTGCAGAGAACCTGGACATTTTATGCGACTTCATACCCTCTTTGCCACTGTCCTCTAAGGCTGTTCGGGACCTGAGAGTGCTGCTAGAATAGAAAGAAACTACTTTAAAGGCCCATGCACTGAGATCATGACCACAATCACCAAATGGAGAACCTCCTCATGCTGTTTGAATATGGCCGCACTGTAGGGCCTGAGGATTGGCGTCCCGGGACCACAGAACGGCTGAGGGAACTGGATGAGGATGATCGTGCTGCCTGCACTCAGCTCTTCCAGAGGACCATGGCTGATTGCTCTGCAAAGTTGCAGAATGTGATGGAGACACACCCCAGCATGGAGCTCTTCAAAGCCCTCCCAGTGTTTGACCCAGCAAAGGTAGCTGGTGTGAGAAAAAACATCCAGGACTACGTCCAGGTGGCCCCTGCCCTTACCCATGTGTCAGCTGAGGAATGGCACCGCTCCATCCACATGGACAAGAGTGATGCTGAGGAGGTCAGTCCTGTGGAGTGGTGGGGAGCCAGAGAGGACAGAATGCCCACTCTTGCCCCACTTAAGGCATTGTATCTCCATCTCCCCACTACCTCAGTGGATGCTGAGAGACTTTTCTCCCACTATACAATGCTGCTTACACAGTGCAGACGGAGCCTTACGGAAAACAACATTAAAATTATGCTTATTGTGAAATTCAACAGTCGGCAGCAGGATTAAGCATTTGACTGACTGACTGTCTCTGTCTGACAGACTGACGGTCTGAATGACCGACTGATTGATAGTCTGACTGACTGACTGACTAGCTTACTTGCTCGTTAACTCATTTACTCATGCTTAAATGAGTATGCCAATTGTTACTTTCTCTTTTATTGAATGTTAAAGTAAGTTCTTTTTAAACTAATAGAATTGCAGGGGGGAAAAACATACCCGTGGTTCATTGATTATTTAAAACTATGTATGGTTCTCTCAAACAAGAATTTGCACAAAATTTATTTATGCAGTTGTTCCTGATTTTTAATGTATGTTTATGTTCTCAAATATTGCCTTACGTCTTTTTTGTTTTAATAAAATGTTAAAGTAAGCTGTTCTTTTCCGATGTACAGAAAACAAACCTGTGGTTTTGTGGTTCAATTTAATTATATATTTAAATTATTTAAAACTTTTTAAAATTATATTTGTTTCAGATATCTATTGAACAAGAATTTGCATTATATTCACCTATTTATTCCATTATTTATTGAAATATCCCAATTTGTGCATATGCTCATGGTGAACACATAGTTATTGGCAGGTTCTGTAATGGCCGGTAGAATTGAGAGGCCAAGTGCAGCGGCAAGAGGGAAATAGAGCTGCACGGACACAATACAAATACAGAGAATAATACAGACCATTCGACAGGCAAAATCCTCGCACTTCCAAAAGGACGTCCAAACATCCGACAAAACGGAAGCAGAGTGAGAGAGAAAAAGGTGAAGAATCTCGGGAGCCGAGAAAAACAAGGTGGTATGTGGAAGCGGTATGTAGACGACATTCAAAAGGTAAAGGCGGGACACACACAGGAGCTCACGGATCACTTAAACATCATAGACAATACTGGAAAGATAAAATTCACGCACGAGGAAGAATCAGAGAAATCCATAGCTTTCCTAGACATAAAAATACATCACACAGAAGATGGGGCCATAAAGATTAAAATCCACAGGAAACCTACGCATACAGATCAATATCTATTATGGACATCAGAACACCCCACTACACGCAAATTGTCAGTGGTTAGAACCCTATACGAACGCGCCAACATAGTCACCGAGCAAGAAGACAAAAGGCAGGAGGAAAAACACATACAGGAGGCACTAAATAATTGCCAATATCCGAAATGGGCCATAGAAAAGGGAATGCAGCAGGTTAAAAATAAAAACAAAGACAACACACAGGGCCGCAAAAAGAAACGCACAAACAGCACAGACAACAGAGGTGCAGTCCGATTACTGTACATCAGGGGTATCACCGAACGCGTACAAAGAGTCATGAAAAAATACCACATCAACACACTGGTCTGACCACACACCATGTTGAGACAGCTATTAGTGCATCCAAAAGACAAAATTCAACAGGGCAATGAATGTAATGTCATATATGAAATACCATGCCACTCTTGCGACAAAACTTATATTGGAGAAACAGGGAGATGCTTCAGCACACAGAAAAAAGAACAGAATGCGAAAAAGAAACAGAGATGAGACAGACGAGATCAATAAAAGACAAGGCACTACAAGAAAACCTAAAATCAGCCATTATGGACGATTGTAAGAGGGAAAACCATATTATGGACTGGGAAAAGGCCAAAGTTATCCACACTGAGGAAAACCGACACCAACGCTGGATTATGGAGGCGATAGAAATCCGGAAGCGACAAAGGATGATGAACAGGGACGAGGCGGCATACATGCTGTCTCAAACGTGGAGTGCGGTTCTGAAGAGGCGAACTGACAGCGGGAGGTGTGACCGTCCTGTCAAACCTGGCAGGACGGTCACGCCTCAGTAAAAACAGCTGATAAGACACGTCACAATACCATCATGTGACACTTCTGAGGAAGATGGGAGTTCCCGTCAAAACATGTCAAGGTATGAATGCAGAACTACGCTTTCTTGTCTGATATAAAAGAAGTCAAATTTTAATTCATGAATGGAACATGAATATAAGTACGGAACATAGAGAGAAGGAAAGAGAGAGAGAGAAAAGCGCAATGTGTCAGTGGACGTCTCCCGGCAGCCTAGGCCTGTAGCAGCATAACTAGGAGCTGGTCTTGAGACAAGAAGCGGCTCTAACTATAAGCTTCATCAAAGAGGAAGGTTTAAAGCCTACTCTTAAATACAGTGAGCATGTCTGCCCCCGGACTGAGAGTGGAAGCTGGTACCACAGCCATATTTGGGGGTAGCTACAGCGGAAACGCTATATGGTTATGTCTGAGTCATAGTGACGGGGCCCTGTTGGGGCCCCGAAGGTCCATGGTCTACCCACTGCCCATATTTGGGTTTGTGTCCTTCCCCCCCCACCCATTAGGCAATTTTAATATAGGATTTTGCATACTAAAAGTTGCTATTTTTGCTCCAAACACATGGATTATTGAACTAGATGACTGTTTAAAACTTTAAAAGGAAAAAACCTACTCCGCAGAATCCCGCAGATTTTCCTCCTGAATCAACGCAGAAAACCAGAAAAAAGTCCGCAGATTCCGTTTGGGTTAGGATATCAGTAATGTGGGGGGAAATTGGCAGAGACCAATCACCCCTACGAATCTGATCTAAAAGCTGGTTCTAACAAACAATCAGTCACTGAGGCTTCAATAGAGACTGAAGAATCAAGAAAACAAAAATAAAGAATTACTCCTAAGGGAATAACCCTCCCACTCGACACCAAAATCAGGTGCACGAAAAGGGAGAAAATAAGGAGAGTAACTAATGCAAAATGAAAGTACAAAAAGGAGGTGGAATCAGTCCGTCTAGCGCCTCCCACTCAGCTAGAGAGACTTCCCATCTTCCTTTCAGCTCCTGGCAATGCGGCCAGATGTGCCCGGGCTTCTTACACTTAAAAAAATTATTCCCCTTTGTTCCGGCCGGCGAGCATGACAGACAAATTAACCATCTGCCTGCATCGGCTTGCTATGACTGGGTATGCCTAAAGAGAGCGCCGGAGCGCCATGCAAACTCTGAGACAAAACCAGAAAATTTCCAGAAGAAGCCTTAACAACTTGTTTTTCTTTATCATGCTCACGGATCCGATTATTGATTCTGACAGCTGTTCTAACCAAGGCATCCAAAGACACAGGAGGTTCCAAGGTGGCCAACGTGTCTTAAACAGGTTCTGATAGTGCAGGAATAAATAAAGTCATAAGACGAGCTTCAGGCCACCTGGTCTCACAAGCCAAAGAGCAGAAGTATATTGAAAACTTGGCCACGCTATTCTCTTTCTGGCGCATATGCATCAAACGGGTAGCCGCATCATGGCCCGTAATATCATGATCAAACACTGAGATCATTTCCTGCATAAGGTCATCTGCAGTGCTAATAATAGGTGATTTAGACCGAATAAGTGGCCCCACCCTCGATAGAGCAATTGCTGACAACAACAACAAAATAAATCAAATTCGCGACTCCTCATTGGGGAATCATTCCATTGAGCTCCGAAAAATATTTGACATCGAGCCATAAAATCTCTGCATCTACCAGCTTCACCCCCATAGTGAGGCGGTAGTTGCAATTTTGGTTCACAGATGGTAATCGGGGCTTGTAATTGTGTTTGAAAGAGACTGAGTTGTGCTTGTGGAACTGGCTTAGACAGAGAAGCTGTCAGTGCTCCAAGACTTTCAGTCAACCCTGACAGACGGTCTCTCAGATGCCGTGGGGTGTCCCCTTGAACACAAATATTTTCAATTAAATCAGCTTGCCGTTGATTTAAATTCTCAATTACTCTCCTGTGGCTAACTAAGATTACTTGCTACATAGCTACAGGTTGATCAAAAGGTGTAGTTGCTGGAATCTCCATGATGGCTTGATTATA
Organism: Gymnothorax javanicus; assembly: GCA_029692085.1. Taxonomy (NCBI): domain Eukaryota; kingdom Metazoa; phylum Chordata; class Actinopteri; order Anguilliformes; family Muraenidae; genus Gymnothorax; species Gymnothorax javanicus. Next base: position 43,199,733 of record CM056195.1, read on the forward strand.
CTGTAATGCAGGGGGAAATTGGCGGAGACCAATCGCCACTACGAATCTAATCGAAAAGCTGGCTTTAACAAACAACCAGCCACTGAGGTCTCGATAGAGACTGAAGAATCAAGAAAGCAAAAACAGAGAATTACTCCAAAGGGAATAACCTTTCCACTCGACACCAAAATCGGGTGCATGAAAAGGGAGAAAATAAGGAGAATAACTAATGCAAAATTTCTTCTAAGATCCTTTCTCAATAATAAATGCGAAGACTTAGCAAACAGAACAAGAGCTAATACCCTCTAGCTTCTACTGACTCTCAAGTGTAGACGACAATCAAGCAGGGAGTGAGTGCCACTTCCGCATATAGTATTTACAACCCCAATTCCAAACAAGATGGGATGCTGTGTAAAGCGTATGTAAAAACAGAATGTAATGATTTGCAAATCTCATAAACTGACATTTTATTCACAGTAGAACAAAGACAAAATATCAGATGTTGAAAGTGAGACATTTTACCATTTCATGAAAAATATTGGCTCATTTTGAATTTGATGGCAGCAAGACATCTTAAAAAAGAAGGGAAGGGCCATGTTTACCATTGTTTAGTATCCCCTCTTCTTTTAACAACTGTCTGTAAACGTCTGGGAAGTGAGGAGACCAGTTGCTGAAGTTTTGGGAGAGGAATGATGTCCGACTCGTCATATGGAGGATTCTAGCTGCTCAACAGTCCTGGGTCTTCTTTGCCGGATTTTTCATTTTATGATGCGCCATATGTTTTCTACTAGTAAATGGTCTGGACTGCAGGTAGGCCAGTTCAGCACTCAGACTCTTCCACTGCAAAGCCATGCTGTTGTGATGGATGCAGTATGTGGTTTGGCATTGTTTGCTGAAATATGCAAGGCCTTCCTTGAAAGAGATGTGTCTGGACAGGAGCATATGTTGTTGTAAAACCTCTTTAGACTTTTCAGCATTGATAATGCCTTTCGAGATGTGTAAGCTCCCCACGCCATAGGCACCAATGCAACCCGAAACCATCAGAGATGAAGGCTTTCGAACTGCGCACTGATAACAAGCTGCAAGGTCCCTCTCCTCTTTAGACCGCTCAACACAGGATTTTAGTCGACACTGCCTAAAGACCCAGCCTGATTTTCTGGTGGAGGGTCACAAATATAAATTTTCTTTTGTGTTAACTGCTCTTTCCAGAACATAAATTAACTTTGTTTCTTTATTTTTGAAAGCTGTTTGGTTTAATTTTTTCATAAGTACCTAAAAGAATTTTGAAATAAGCTGTGAATGGTCAGTGAATGTATGGAAGTAGAAATGGACACATCCATTATCTGTAGAAATAAGGCATGAACAGGGATGTACACTTAACACAAAGATATTCAGAGGGACAAAAGTGTTCACGCTCACAGAAGACACATAATCACAGATGTTTTTCACTCACTTCTGACATTGTGAAGGAGCTCGCTCTTGTCTGAAGTCCGTGTCAGGTTCTAGTGGCTGTAAATGAATTGGAAACAGCCCTCCAATGATCACATTTCCATCCTTATACACAGTCTGAGAGAATAGATTATCCAGAAGCTTGCAGGAAAACCCTGCTAACCCATACTTGGATCCTAAGGCAACTGTTATCAGCAATTGTAACCAAGTGCAAACACCCATCTCTTATGGTAGAGAGAGGGAGGAGGGATATAGAGATAGAGAAAGAGGAGGCTTCCGATTGAAATACTCAGTCTGATGACTTTGGGGAAAAGACAATAACAGAAATAAAACTAAGTGCAGCATTTGTGGAAATCCTGATGGAGCATGGTTGATGTGCGGTCCTCAACCCAAAGGAATATAAGCAAACAACTTTGTTTTTATCTGAAGGTAATTATTTCAAAAGGCCCTTGAGTCTGTTACTGACTGTCCCTCTCTACTGTGATTCAACACAAATCCCTCTCCTCTTAACCGTTTTTTCTCACAAGACCTGACTTCATGACTTGTCTGTTATAGTTTGCTGCATTTGTGAAGCACTTGCCTTCGTCAATTCAAAAAAATTTTTGGTAAATAAAGATGATTATTATTCATTATTATTATTTTTATTATGATCTCCGCCAAGGAGGTTAAGTTTTCACCCCCGTTTTGATTGTTTTTTTGTCTGTGCATCTGTCTGTTTGTTAACAGGATAACTCAAAAAGTTAGGTAAGTAGGTGGTAGTCCTAGGTCAAGTTGTTTCAATTTTGGAAGCGTTCCGCAACATATTCTGAATTCTGGATCCGGAAGAGTAAAAATATATCTGTCAAACGCAGGTCTGTGTGATCTTTCTGACCGGATAACTCAAACGTTATGAGCAGTTTGGCATAAAATTTTGCAGGATGATAGGCGAGTTGATTTAATTTTGAAAGAACAGATATATGGCTTGGCAGAGGTATGCACTCTACCGAGTACCATCTAGTTACTACTTCTGCCAACAACGAAGTTGGCAGGAGGAGGTTATGTGATCAGTGCCGTTTGTCTGTTTGTTTGTGAAGAAGATAACTTAAAAAATAATGAACGGATATCTCTGAAGTTTTGTGGGTGGGTCGATATTATATCAGGGATGGACTCTGATGATTTTGACCGCGATCAGTCAAACAATATGGCTGCCATGGCGGCCATCTTGAAATCCTATGACACACGATAACTGAACTTTGCTCCCACTCACCAAGATTTGGACTGTGCTGCCTTGGCAAAGGTTTGCACTCTAGGAGTGCCTCTTGTTATTGGCTTCAGTGTGCTTAGATGTGTGTTTGTGTGGGGTATATATTATAACTTGCCATGTCAGTATATAACGCTGACTGCAGGCAGAGTTCCTTCCAACATGAGACAAACGGACATTCTCAGATTATCAGAAAAACTTACAATTGCACAGATGCACACACACGCAAGCACGCACATACGAATACACAGGTGCTTAAGGTCTCCACACTTTCAAAATTTACTGAGTCGTAGGATGCATTGCTTTACCAAGTGAACTGGTTTGTACAACCAGGTTGCCTGATTGTGTTGCTGTTCATAACTGCTCTACATTACTCTAATATGTGAGCAAAAGAGTCATAGAGAGAAATGAAATTCTGCAACTTCCATGTATGTTTATGATTCTGATGCAAGGATTTATTTTAACCCTCGTCCAACAGATTTTTTCCTGTCGCACAAAAATGTTAACAGATATGATCTAATGCTTCTAGGTAATTGTTTATTCATCCTTTACGCTCATTTTCATGAAAAAAATGATGGGGGTACCTCACCCCCCCGGGGTGGGGTAGGCCATCAAAGTCGAAGGGGGGGGGGGTGGTTGCCACCAGCGTAAATTTTTGCCTGTTTTTGATACAAAATATGCTTACAAATTAGTCGCAAATAGTATGCTATTATTATGTTTCATGCTCAATGAACTTTGTAGACCTCACTGATTGTCATCCTTATTGATTTATTGATGTAGCTTGTCTGACATACTTTTACTTGTGTGTTTGACTGGTTACTGTACTGTATACTAGTTTTATGCTGTGCTATAGGCCTACTATTATACAAGCTCATAGAATTGTTCATAAAGTTGTTCTCATAATTCATAGATAAACCTTTTATGCAAGTGTATAACATTTTGAAGATATTTGTACATCTGTCCGGTGAACGTGAATCATCATTTTGCAAGGTAAGTAATAAAAATATAAAAAACATGGATTTTGGTCATTTTGATGTTTTTTTCCTAATATGGTGTTAGTTATGACGTCACTATGACATCATGTTGAAATGTGTTTTATTTGTACTTGATTTGAAGAGAGGACATCTGTAGCTGTACACTGATACCAAACAAGTTGATGTTTATCGCTTAATTTCGAAATAATCTTGGTCAAGGTTGTAGTAGAAAAACCCTTGGTTGGACGAGGGTTAATGTGCATACTGGTGGACCCAGTTAAGGTTTTCAAAGGTAAGCTGTGCAATTCAGCCATATTTTCCAATCCTCTTGGATTCACCAGAATTATCTTTGATTCATACTAAACCTCCAGAGCTCTAGATAATAACATGACATGACATGACATGATATGAGTGGCAAGAACAGGCCGTTCAGCCCAACTAGGCTTGCCAGTTTCTTTGTACTATAGTGAATCTATTACTTCAAATAATGACTCAATGGTATCTTGTGCTAAATAAAACTATGCTTTAAAATTCCCAAGGTTTCTGCCTCAACAATATGGTCAGGCAACCTACTCCACAGTTAGATAACTCCCTGGGTGAAAAAATATTTTCTAATGTCAGTGCTAAATTTACCCTTGGCCAACTTCCACTTGTGACCCTGAGTTCTACTAACAAAACTTGGCCTAAGTAATCCTAATAATTCACTTTGTTAATCCCTTTAACATATTTAAAGACCTCAATCAGATCGCCCTGAAGTCTCCTTTTCCTAAGACTAAAGAGATTAAGGATCCTCAGCCTCTTCTCATAGCTTTCATCTTTTATACCTGGAATTAGCATAGTGGCTATTCTCTAAACTTTTTCTAGAGCCTCTATATCTTTCTTAAAGTATGAACCCCAGAACTGTAGGCAATACTCTAGATGTGGTCTGACGAATGTGTTTTACAAGAGAAGTACGACTTCCTTGGATTTGTACTCAATACTTTTGGCAATATATCCCAGCATCCTGTTGGCCTTTTTAACTGCTACAGCACAATGGCTAGAACCTGTAAGGGTTTGATCAACAATCACTCCCAAATCTTTTTCATGTGGAACACATTCCAGTTTTAAACCTCCCATGAAGTAATCCTGTCAAACGTTTTTATTACCTACATGTAGAACTTTACATTTCGCTATGATTAATTCCATTAGCCACATTTCTGCCCAATTCTGGATTCTAAATCATCCTGAATCACTGTAGTGGACTCTAAACTGCTCGCCAAACCTCCCAATTTAGTATCATCCGCAAATTTAACTAAGTTGCTTTCAATATTCCTATCAAGGTCATTAATGAAGATGAGGAAGAGCAGGGGCCCCAACACCGATCCCTGAGGGACTCCACTCCCCACCATACCTAGCTCAGATTAGACTCCACTGACCTCCACTCTTTGTGTTCTGTCCTGTAACCAGTTTCAAATCCACTCCAGAATACCTCCTGTAACTCCAATGGAGCTCATTTTAAAAATTAGTCTCTCATGCGGCACTGTATCAAATGCTTTCTGAAAATCCAAGTATATGATGTTATAAGCCCTGCTCTGATTATAAGTCTAGGTGGCCTATTCAAAGAATTCCAGAAGGTTTGTCAGGCATGACCTTCCCTTACGGGAACCATGTTGGCTAGCCCTCAAGATATTATTACGCTCAAGAAATAATTCCAGCTCGTCCTTTATAATAGATTCCAGTATTTTGCATGCAATGCAAGTTAAACTGACTGGCCTGTAATTTCCTGGTTCAGTATGGTCCCCTTTCTTATTTATTAGTATTATATTGCCCTGCTTCCAATCATTTGGTATTTCTCCAGTTTCTAAAGACTATCTGAAGATAGCTGAGAGTGGTTTAGAGATGATTTCACAAACTTCCCTGAGCACATTAGGGTATAAGCCATCAGGCCCCGCCGCCTTATTGGTCTTTATTTTATGCAACTTGTCTAATACCTCATTATCCCTAACCTCAATTTCTGCTAAATAATCTTGAGCATTGGACATGCCCTCTGGCCTAATAAAAATCCTCTCTGAGGTAAAATCCTCAACAAAGTAACAATTCAAGGTATCAGCATTATTATTTTTCTCATACAGCGGTGATTATACACTTTACCTTCTCTTTGACTTTCCTTTTTCTACTACAGTACTGAAAAAGCGCTTAGGATTAGTTTTAGCCCTGTCCGCAATTTGCCTTTCATACAGTCTTCTAGCTCTTTTTTGACCACAGCCTGCATTTTACAGTATTCTCATAGTATTCTCTTAGTATTCTCATTTCTGTCCTTTATGTACATCCTATAAAGATTCCTCTTTTGTGATAATATACTGGTTTTCACAAAATTCTCAATTTTTTTTTTTTTTTTTTTTGAGGTTTGGCGTATTTTCGCTTCTGGGACAATTCAAGCAAAATGTCTCCCTAAGCAATGACAAAATAAAGTTCTCAATATTTTTTTTCCTGCTTACCCTTTGATCTCATACTTCGGAGTGATGGCTTCATTTTACCAACATATACAGTCATGCCCAAAATTATTCATACCCCTATCAATTTTTGGGTTTTTTCAAGATATTTTTTGACAAATCAAATTTATTCTTGCACAAATGACACAGTAAGTTGACATAAGGCTGCAAGAAGTACAGTAAACAATTTTTCAAGAAATACAATACTTTTAGTATTTTATTTGACAGATTTACAAATAATGCCATGTCCAGAATTATTCATACCCTTTTCTCAGTAATTGCTGGCAAAGCCTTTATTCACAATTACAGCCTCCAAATGCTTCCTGTGGTGAATCACAAGGTTTCTACACTTCTCCACGGGGATTTTGGCCCACTCCTCTTTTGCAAACTTCTCCAGGTCCTTAAAGTTTAATGGTTTCCTTGACATGACCTTGGTCTTCGGTTCCACCCACAGATTCAGGATAGCATTGAGGTCGGAGCTGTGGCTTGGCCACTCCAAAACGTTCACTTTGTTGTCCACTAACCATTTCTTGACAGATTTGGCCCTGTGTTTTGGATCATTATCCTGTTGGAAGATCCATTCCTCCCCAAGATCAAGTTATTTGCCGGATTGCTTGAGGTTTTGACTGTGGATCTGGATATACTGGTCCTGTTTCATAGTGCCATTAACTTTAACAAGGTTTCAAGGCCCATTCGCTGAAAAGCTATGAGACCAAATCAGTCAAGAAATGGTTAGTGGACAACAAAGTGAACGATTTTGGAGTGGCCAAGCCAGAGCTCCGTCCTCAATGCTATCCGGAATCTGCGATCATGGAGGGCCATCCAGACCGAGAGCTGATCACAGCCCACAGCTGCAGAGATGTCACTGCGGAGATCACCCCATTCCCGACAGAGGGAGGAGTCAATATCACAACCATAAAGCTGTTAATAGAACCCCCTCCCCTTGAGGAGAGGAGCCAGGAATACCTCCACGACAACATCCCAACAGCCAGAGTCAATCACAGCTCTCAATGCAGAGAGCCCCCAGTGAGGAAACACTAGAGCTAGTTAAAAGCCTAAAACTGACGATATAAAACTTTAAGTAACAATAAGAATAATAGCATAAAATACAAGTGTTAAAAAGCCAAGAAATAAATGAACAAATAAAAATAAATAAATGGAAAGAAAAGTAGATAAATAAAATCATGAAGTTATACATAAGACTTAATCGAATGCTAAACTAAAAAGGTAGGTCTTGAGCTTAATTTTTAAAAATCTCAGTGCTCAATGCGGCCCTCAAGTCTTCCGGCAGGCTGTTCCACAGACGTGGGCCATAAAATTGAAATGATGCCACACCATGGTTTTTTGTTCTGATTTTCAGGATAGTTAAAAGGCCGGTACCGGAGGACCTCAGGGTCCGCGAGCGTTTGTATAGTAAAAGCAAATCTCATAAAGAAGAAGGACCAAGAATCAATAAAAGAACTTTAAAATTGATCCTGAAACATATTGAAAGCCAGTGCAGAGACCTTAAAACTGGTTTGATATGCTCTCGCTTTCTGGTCCTCATCAGTAGACGTGCTGCTGAATTTTGAAGTAGCTGTAGGAGACAAATAGTCTTTTTGGGAAGGCCAGAAAGAAGACCATTGCAGTAATCAATACGGCTGGAAATAAAAGCATGCATCAGTGTCTCCGTTTTTGCTCAAGAGAGAAACGCGCAGACTCTGGCAATTTTCTCCAGATGGAGAAATCCAATTTTTGTTGTTTTTTTAATATGTGGAATAAAGCCAAGCTCAGAGTCAAAGATGACGCTGATGTTTTTCACCTGTTGAGACGGTTCTAAGAATAGTGATTTTAGTTCAGGTGCAAGTTTCTCTCTCTGAGCTTCAGGGCCAATAATTAATACTTCAGTTTCGTCCTGGTGGAGCCGTAAAAAATTTTCTTCCATCCAGGACTTCATGTCTGAAATTTTGTTTGACAGGGCATCGATTGGTCCTGGGTCATCAGGAGACAGAGCTGTGTATCATCAGCATAACTGTGAAAATAGATGCTAATCCTCCGGGTGATATTCCCAAGTGGGAGCATGTTAGCCTGGAATCCATCCATATCAAGCTTTGGTCGCTCCCAACGGTCACTTGCTTGTATGTCTGGCCTCAGTCGGTAGTCCAGCGTTTCACTTTCAAATATTTGCACAAAATCCATGCGAGATCTGTGATTGGCTCACAGTCGCAAGGGTCCCCCACCCCTTTAGACAGACTTAAAAATAAACAAAATACCACAGTTCTGCATTCAACGGAAGTCCCGCCTCCCGGCTCGTGTTTATACCAGTATTCATCTGAGTGGCAGCAGAGTCTCTGGGCAATGAACAAGCCGGGAGGCGGGACTTCGTTGAATGCGCAAGCTTAGTTGAAGCATAACTGTGGTATTTTATTATTTTTAGCAAAAAATAACCGGGTTTCTAGAGTTGTGAGGATACGAGTGGACAAAGCAGACTTGGATTATACTGGACAATGCGTTGGACGATGGTTTGAAAGTTTGTCAACAGACGTTTTGTGGAGTTTTCCCATTGCTACTGGGTGACCCTGTTTGCTTCCAGCAAAAAAGGAATTTTGATAATTTTTCTCAACTCTCCAGTGGCCATAAAGTTGCGCCAGGTGAAGAACAACTTTGTCCGTTCAAGACATCTAATGGTGAGTAATTGATATACAAATATTAGTTTTTGGGTGGAGTATCACTTCAATCTAGCTGATGCAATCATGCTCTTCAAGCTATAGCTAATGCCACTTACAGAGAAATATGTTATGTAATTTGAGTATTATTTAATTTAGCCTTTATTAAACCAGGGAATCCCACTGAAATAAACAAAATGCAGATATGGCCAAACATTATCCTGTTCAAAACCTAACAACCACTCCAAGAGTAAACGCAAGCAAGCCACAATCTAATTTTTAAGCTCATGTCAAATAACATTCATGAATGCCATTGCTGGCCAGCTAACTCATATTCGATTGGTGGTTCTCGCCAAAAGGTCGCCCAATCAGCCAAGAGCAGAAAACATGAATATCCATATATTCACTTCATTAGTGACGTAAGGGCTAAACGCTGGCTATACGACTGAGGCCAGACTGATCAGTCCGTGACCGTTGGGAGCGATCAGCACTTGATAAGTATGGATTCCAGGCTAGGAGCATGTAAAGATTAAAAAGTGTGGAAACCTTGTGGCACACAACATTCATTCTATAGCTCTCTGAGGAGCAAGTATCCATAGTTACTAAAAATGTTCTACCCTTTGAGAGGAAGAGAACCAATTGAAAATAGTACCAGAGAGGCCGACCAAGTTACAAAGTCTATCTAAAAGAATTTGGTGATCCTCTGTATCAAACGCAGTGCTTTGACCCAGTAGAACCAGAATTGAAAGTTTTTTGTGTCCATATTAATCTTTAGATCATTAATGCTCCTAAGAGGGCTGTCTCAGTACTGTGGTTTGTCCTAAAGCCAGATTGATATTTTTCAAAAATTTTAAATTTGTTGATAAAATCATTTAATTGAATAAGACCAAGTTTTTCTAAAATTTTGCTTAAAAATGCTAAGTTGGATACTGGTCTGTAGTTATTAAGTATGGCGGCATCTAAGTTACTTTTCTTCAGAAGGGGTTTGACTATTGCGGTCTTAAAAGCAGTGGGGAAAACACCCGTCTGAAGAGAGTAATTCATGATGGTTAAAAGATCATCCTTAAAGAAACCATAAAATGTTTCAAAAAGTGATGTCAGAATTGGGTCTGAAAAGCAGTTTGTTGGGCTTACATGGGAGAAAACTCCACGAAGTGTCTCAGCATCAACCAGAACCAAACTCTCTAGCGTTTTATCGGGTAAAAGCACAGGTTCAGAAGTATTAAAAACTGTATTCTGTCGTGGTATTAAACCTGATCTGATATTATAGATTTTACTTCTGAAGTGGTCTGCAAAGTCCTCACATCTGGAATCCATCCAGCTAGTCCGATTAAGATCAGGGTTGATAAAATGGTTGATAGTGGAGAAGAGGATTTTGGGGTTGTTCTTGTGGTCTCTGAATAGTTTGGAGAAGTGAGCTTTCCTTGAGTCTTTGACTGCCTTGTTATGAATGTTATGTTGCTCTGGGAATATTTGGTAATTAATTGTCAATTTGTTTTTTCTCCATTTCCTTTCTGCTATGTGACAGTTCCTTGATTAATTGATTGATTAATTTAAATGAAATAAGATCATTTGAAACGTCTTTATGCAATTTCATTGCTTCCAATTAACTTATTTCATTTAAACAATTTAAACGATCATGAAACACATGCATTGCTTCCAAGCCCTGAGTAAACAAAAGCGTGAGAAGTCCAGAGTTATATTCGGTTTCCAATTGCTAGTGGTAAAATCCACTGTCGGGCACGTGTAACTGATAAACCTCCATGCACAAGGACTTCAATTCCACGCAAGAATCTGTTACATACGCGTTGATTGAATAATTGCTGACTAGAGCAGGGGAACGTAAATATCAGTAGAGGCATGTTTTTTACTTCACCTTTCCTTTTAACAACACTCAATAAGTTTTTGGGAACTGAGGACACTATTTGTAGAAGCTTTGTAGGTGGATTCTTTCCCATTCTTGCTTGATGTACGACTTCAGTTGCTCAACAGTCCAGGGTCTCCGTTTTCGTATTTTGTGCTTCATAATGCACCACACATTTTCAATGCGAGACAGGTCTGGACTGCAGGCAGTCCAGTCTATTACCCGCACTCTTTTACTACAAAGCCACGCTGTTGTAACACGTGCAGAATGTGCCTTGGCATTGTCTAGCTGAAATGAGCAGGGATGTCCCTGAGAAAGACATCGCTTGGATGGCAGCATATGTTGCTGCAAAACCTGTATGTACCTTTCAGTATTAATGGTGCCTTCACAGATGTGCAAGTTATCCATTCCCATGGGCGCTAACACCATCACAGATGCTGGCTTTTGAACTTTGCGCTGATAACAATCTGGATGGTCCTTTTCCTCTTTAGGCCGGAGGACATGACGTCCTTGATTTCCAAAAACAATTTGAAATGTGGACTCGTCAGACCACAGCACACTTTTACACTTTGCGTCAGTCCATCTCAGATGAGCTCGGGCCCAGGGAAGCTGGCTGCATTTCTGGGTGTTGTTGATATATGGCTTTCACTTTGCATGGTAGAGTTTTAACTTGCACTTGTAGATGTAGCGACGAAGCGTGTTAACTGACTTAACTGACAATGGTTTTCCGAAGTGTTCCTGAGCCCACATGGTAATATCCTTTACAGAATGATGTCGGTTTTTAATGCTGTGCCGCCTGAGGGACAGACGGCCACGGGCATTCAATGTTGCTTTTCAGCCTTGCTGCTTACATGTAGAGATTTCTCTGGATTCTGTGAATCTTTTGATGATATTATGGACTGTAGATGATGAAATCCCTAAATTCCTTGCAACTGCACGTTGAGAAACGCTGTTCTGAAACTGTTGAACTATTTGCTCATGCAGTTGTTCACAAAGTGGTGAACCTCGCCTTATCCTTGCTTGTAAATGACCAAGCCTGAGCCTTTGGGCGATGCTCCTTTTATACTGAATCGTGTTTCCAATTAACATGTTCACCTGTGGAATGTTCCAAACGGGTGTTTTTTTGAGCATTCCTCAACTTTCCCAGTCTTTAATTGCCCCTGTCCCAACTTTTTTGGAATGTGATGCAGGCGTCAAATTCAAAATGAGTGAATATTTCAGAAAAAAAAAAAATATATAATATATAGTTTATCAGTTTGAACATTACACATCTTGTCTTTGTAGTGTACTCAGTTGAATGTATGTCAAAGAATTTGCAAATCATTGTATTCTGTATTTATTCACGTTTTATATAATGTCCCAACTTCATTGGAGTTGAGGTTTGTATATTTACTGAGAAAAATGTTGATGCATTCAATACTTATTTTCCCCGCTGAACTACAACTTGTAGTTACATCCACAACTGCCAGTTAAAGCTTTACTGTGCAAAAAAAGAAGCATTATGTTAGTAGTGTCCAGAAGCGCCATCAACTTCTCTGGGCTCAGAGGACCATCGCACAGTGGAAGCGTACATTGTGGTCAGACCAATCTATTCATCAGGTCACGTTTGGAAGAAATGTATGCCATGTCCTTCAGACCAAAGAAGAAAAGGACCTTCTGCACTGTTACCATCAACAAATCTATAAGCCATGCACTGTCATAGTATGGAGTTAGTGTTCTTTCAGCAATGCGCCCTTGCGTATTAGCGCGAAAAAAATTGCAAGCTGCAAAAAATCCACAGCCCAGCGCCCGCCAAACAAAAGAAAATAAGCGGCGCGCAAATTTATGATGTACTTGGGCCCTTACTAAAATTCCATTGGACAATAATAGAATGGTAAGACCTGCGTGACTTGCAATGGTGTATGTCATGTGACTGCATGTGACCGTTGGTAGTTACTGTCAGTGCCTTGTTTTAGAATTGCTATTTATTTATTTATTTGTTTTTTCATTTCGGCATGATTGTACAGTCATTCCATGACAATTTCAACACAACATGTATCATGACCGAAAGGGTCGCGGGAAAAGCGAAATCGCTTGTCAAAGTCCCGCCCCCAACTCCCAGAAAAACAGTTTGATTATGGGTAAGATATCATAAAGATTTATAAATCACAACAGAGCTGAGTGTCTATTTACACTACGATTTAAACGTCACAACATAAAATCATAGAGATTTATGACAGTCATGAAGAGTTTTAATCACAGTATAGCTGAGTGTCTATAAACAACCCCTATTGTTTATGCCCGCTATGGTTCTGTTTAATTTATCCAATGCCATTTTGTTGGATAAGTTCATAGTTATTCAAACATGCACATTTCAGAAGATACTTAAAGTCTTTCAAATTGTCTGCCCTTCTGACCTTGTGTTCAAGTATGTTCCATGCACTGACTCCAGCCACCGATAAGGAGTGCTCACTCCGAGTCGATCTGACCCTTCTAGTTTGCAACAACATTCTGCCTCTTAGGTCATGAAGGCATTCACGTTGGAGAAATAGGCATTGTATATTTCTAGGCAATTCTTTGTGGTATCCTAAATATACAATTTGCAAGGAGTTGAATTTTATTATATCCTGCAATTTAATAAACTTTGCGTTAATAAACAAATCGTTTGTATGAGTTCCTTAGGGAACGTTATGAATAATTCTAAGGGCCTTTTTTTGGAGTTTAAACAATGATTCTATTGTATTATTATAAGTGTGTCCCCATACTTCAGCGCAGTAGTGTAAGTGGGGTGCTATGAGTGCTGAATAGATTATTTTAAGAGACTTGTATTTTAATAATTTTTGCATTTTCCAAAGAATAGACACGCTTTTAGCCAACTTTCTTTGAACCAAGTTTACATGTGGTTTCCAGCTTAAGAGATTATCTAACATAACTATAAATTGGTTCTCTTCATGAAGTGTTGTATTCAAAGCATTGCTATAGACTTTATTACCAGCAGTGAACAACCGGTTTCATGCAGGCCGAAATGCACATGCAAGCTACAGTCGCGCCCAAAATTATTCATACCCCTACCAAATTTTGTTTTTTTCTGAAATATTTTTTGACAAATCAAATTTATTCTTGCACAAATGACACAGTAAGTTGACATAAGCCTGTAAGAAGTACAGTAAACAATTTTTCAAGAAATACAATACTTTTTGGCATTTTATTTGACAGATTTACAAAAAATGCCATGTCCAGAATTATTCATACCCTTTTCTCAGTAATTGCTGGCAAAGCCTTTATTCACAATTACAACCTCCAAATGCTTCCTGTGGTTTCTACAAGTCTGCGCGGGGATTTTGGCCCACTCCTCTTTGGTGAACTTCTCCAGGTCCTTAAGGTTTGAGGGTTTCCTTGCCATGACCTTGGTCTTCAGTTCCCTCCACAGATTTTTGATAGGATTGAGGTTGGTGCTCTGGCTTGGCCACTCCAAAATGTTCACTTTGTTGTCCACTAACCATTTCTTGACAGATTTGGCTGTGTATTTAGGATCATGATCCTGTTGGAAGATCCATTCCTTCTCAAGACCAAGTTCTTTGGCAGATTGCTTAATGTTTTCACTGAGGATCTGGATATACTGGTCCTATTTCATGATGCCATTAACTTTAACAAGGTGTCCGGGCCCATTAGCTGAAAAGCAACCCCAGAGAATGATACTCCCGCCACCTTGTTTGACCGTTGGGACCATGTTTTTCAGGTTGAACGCTTCACCTTTCTTATGCCAAACAAAAGCTCCATCTCTGTGCCTAAATGGCTCCATCTTTGTTTCATCCGTCCATAAAATTTACAGCCAGAAGCTTGTTTCTTCATCCAGGTGAGCTTTTGCAGGCTAGAGGAGCTCTTGTGTGTCTGGGTTGGAGAAGTGTAAGTGGCGTGAGAAAGGTGAAGCGTTCAACCTGAAAAACACAGTCCCAACAGTCAAATACAGTGGCGGGAGTATCATGCTCTTGGGTTGCTTTTCAGCTAATGGGCCCAGAAACCTTGTTAAAGTTAATGACACTATGAAACAGAACCAGTATATCCAGATCCTCAGTGAAAACATTAAGCAATCCGCCGAAAAACTTGGTCTTGGGCAGGAATGGATCTTCCAACAGGATCATGATCCTAAACATTCAGCCAAATCTGTCAAGAAATGGTTAGTGGACAACAAAGTGAACGTTTTGGAGTGGCCAAGCCAGAGCACCGACCTCAATTCTATCGAGAATCTGTGGAGGGAACTGAAGACCAAGGTCATGGCAAGGAAAACCCTTAAACCTTAAGGATCTGGAGAAGTTTGCCAAAGAGGAGGGGCCAAAATCCCCGTGGAAACATGTAGAAACCTTTGTGATCAACCACAGGAAGCGTTTGGAGGCTGTAATCGTGAATAAAGGCTTTGCCATCAATTACTGAGAAAAGGGTATGAATAATTCTGGACATGGCATTTTTTGTAAATCTGTCAAATAAAATACCAAAAAGTATTGTATTTCTTGAAAAATTGTTTACTGTGCTTCTTACTGCATAATGTCAACTTACTGTGTCATTTGTGCAAGAATAAATTTGAGTAGTCAAAAAATATCTCGGAAAAAAACAAAAATTGGTAGGGGTATGAATAATTTTGGGCGCGACTGTACGTGTATTGATGTAATGTGACTTTGTACTGACCAGGGCAGGAATTTCACGAGGGCCACGAGGTTGGCCTTGTGCCCTTGAAAAATATATCTGCCCTGAGGCCACAGTGGCCTTGATGCCCCGCCCGCACAGCCCCAGTTGATTTTGCAGTTTTCTAGTCTGCCTCTTTCCTGTCAACATGGCTTTGACACCTGTGTCTTTTGAGAAAAAAAAATGCGTCTTTTGATGAAATTCTGGATTTTTATTTGGCAACTCAAATGAGACGATGCGTACATCATCAGTGGTGGGTTTGATTCGAACCTGGCACGAACCGCTCGGACGGGCTATAATGACAGGTTGACACCAATCTATCACCGGCCAACCAGGAGACTTCATCAAACGCACCCCCAACTCCCACCCTCTTGTGTCCACATCTGTGAGGCTGTGGCGTTGGGTCTGAGACTGAAGAGAGGGAAAAAGTTACTGGGACTGAGATAAGACAGTATTTTAAATTAGCGAACGAATAAGTAGAGATGGCAATTTCGACACGCAGATTCAAACTGTTTTGAACACGTTCGAAACTTCCGGGTTTGACATGGGTTTATGACTCTGCTTCAAAACCTTTGTCACGTGACTAGTTGACGTTTTTCCTGCTTCTCCCCTCCACCCTAAAAAAAAATCTTTAAATACCCCCGGGAAAGTTTGAACGCTTGTTTGTTTCAATAGCTGCAGTAAAAGTTTTTGCCACAAGGCTGTGCACTACTGAAATAAATCTGGTTTCGAAACAATTTGAAACATTTTGAAACAGTGGTCCTTTCAGAGGTTTTGAAACTGTTTCAAAAGTTTGAAATTGCCATCTCTCCTAGTAAGATAGGAATTTCAACATATAAGTTAACGTTAAATGCGCGTTGCTTGTACAGTAATGTTATATCGCTACAAAGTTGACCCTGTTTTAACGTGCTGTTAGACTGCGGTAAAGTTGGTTTCATATTCAGATATTCGGTGTTTGTACTTAAATCGCTCACAAAGAAAACAATAAAATACGATATAACCTGTATATTCGGAACCTTGACAGCACAGACAGTCAACTACAACCTGTTTTTTGTCAGATATACTTACGTTTGGAGAACTACAAATTACATTGATCTCTATGGGACACCTGTGTTTTAGGGACCGTCGAACAAGTACAGTGATTAGAAATGTTGAAGATTCAAAACGTCAGATCCAGGTGTATACAAGCTCTAAACCGATAAGAATCTGATTAAAGAACAATGCCGTTTTAGGTTTTCACATTTAACATGTTTTAAAAATAAATTCTTAACAATTATTAATAATTATCTATTCAAATCATATGATGGAATAAATGACCTTGTCTATGAATTTGTCATTGGGATGTTCCATTTGGGTTTAATTGTGTTTGATTTCTTCAGAAAAAAATCGAGAGGTTCTCAAAACTGGGCCAAATGGAGTTCTGAAGTCATCAACATGTTTTCAGGTGCTTCCCATTGAAAGTATAACATCTTTCAAATTGAGAAATGTTCATTTTGTGAGGTTTTACAGACAGAAAGAAATTGAACAGTTTTACCTTATGCTAAACAGCTTTTACCACAAGGCAGTTTAGAAACTGGATTGACTTTTGATTTATTTTCTTTCTTCTTTGAAAAAGAATAGCACTTCCTCTTAATCATGAGGAGAGATAGAGGTATAAAGCGCATCAGAGGGTAATTCTTTACCATTTTAATGACGGCATAAAATGGAGGTTACTTTATACAGGGCCTGCTACTGTCCCTAAGACAACTTTCAAAACTCAGCGGTGCTTTTACCTACAATAAAATTCCATAGCTTATTAACTGTTGCAATTGTTTTTTTTTTTTTTTTTTAAATTATGCCTATTTATGTATATATGTATTTATTTATTTTGTAAACAGTTTGGCAGTTTTTAATACTGAGATCACTCCTTGGTTGTGGTCTTATCCAGTGGTGCAGTTCAAAGTGTTCTTGGTTATCAACTATGGGGTGTTAGATGTCATTCCTTAAAAGCTCTCAGTGGTTGGTCCCTAAAATTCACATTTATATTACTTATAAATAATGTTTTTAATAAAGCTTTAATCATCTTTGCACCCATAATTGGACACTGTAGCCCCATAACCAGTTCCACTAAACACAGGTCCACTTGCAGCTCACACTACAAATTTTCTTGTATTCAGCCCTATACTACACCTTCGAAAACTCAAATTTATAATTCTGTCTAATTATAATCTGGATGCATGTTTAAAAAAAAATTCAGTATCCTTGAATCTGTTATGATGACAGCCCTAAAACGAATTACACTTGATAGAGGGCTATCTAATGGTTATACTACAAATTTCGGAAGTAAAATATTTAGTTTTGTGTAATTTTGGTGAATATTTATTTTGTTACAAGTACAAATTAATAGCTTTGGATTGGATCATATTACAGCCCCAAAATTAATTACAATGAAGAGCCACCTAATAATCATACTACATTTTCAGAACTCAAATGAATGTTTCTGTCTAATTTTGCAGAATATTTATATACAAACAGAAGTGAAATGGTATTGAATGTGTAGTAATGACAGCCTTGAATCCAATTACACTTTACAGAGGGCCACTTAGTGGTCATACTATACCTTTGAAAACTCAAAAGTACAATTCTCTTTAATTTTAGTGTGGAAGCAAGTGTAAAAAATTCAATAATTTTTAATCTGTTATGATTACAGCCCCGAAAGGAATTACACTTGATAGAGCCATCTAATGGTTATACTACACACTTCAGAAGTGAAATATTTAGTTTTGTGTAATTTTGGTGAATATTTATCCTGTTTAAAATAAAAATCAATAGCGCTCAATTGGTTTGTATCATAGCTCCAAAACTAATCACACTTAATTGATGGCCACCTAATAATTGTACTACAGCTTTTGGAACTCAAATTCATAGTTGTTTCTAATTTTGACAAATATTTATATGTGAACAGAAGTCAATGGTATTGGATGTGTCATAATGACAGCCCTTAAACCAGTTACACTTTATAGAGGGCCACCTAGTGGTCATAGTACACCTTTGAAAACTAAAGTTCATAATCCTCTCTAATCATAGTGTGAATGCACATTTTTAAAAAAACTCAATAGCTTTAGATTTGTTATTATGACAGCCCTGAAATGAATCAAACTTGAGAGAGAGCCATCTATTGGTTATACTACACAATTCAGAAGCAAAATATTTAGTGTTGTGTAATTTTGATGAATATTTCTTTTGTTTCAAATAATAATCAATAGCTCTGGATTGGTTTGTATCACAGCCCCAAAACTAATTGCATTTCATGTAGGGCCACTTAATAATGATACTTCATCTTTCCAAACTCAAATTTATAGTTTTTTCTAATTTTGGTGAATATTTTTATGTAAACAGAAGTTCAATGGTATTGGATATGTCATAATGATAGCCCTTAAACCAATTACACTTTATAGATTGCCACCTAGTGGTCATACTACGCCATTGAAAACTCAAATTTATCATCCTCTTTAATTATAATGTGGATGCATCTGTGAAAAAAAAATCAATAGCTTTTGATCTGTTATGTTGACAGCCCTGAAACGAATTATATTTGATAGAGGGCCATGTAATGGTTTTAGTACATGCTTCAAAGTAAAATATTTACCTTTCTGTAATTTTGGCGAATACTTATTTTGTTACAAATAAAAATCAATAGTTTTGGACTGGTTTGTATCACAGCCCTAAAACTAATTGCATTTCATTGAGGGCCACCTAATAATTATACTACATCTTTCAGAACTCAAATTTATAGTTTTTTCTAATTTTGCTGAATTTTTACATGTGAACAGAAATCAGTGGTATTGGATGTGCTATAATGACAGCCCTTAAACCAATTACACTTTATGGATTGCCACCTAGTGGTCATACTACGCCGTTGAAAACTCAAATTCATCATCCTCTTTAATTATAATGTGGATGCATCTGTGAAAAAGAAATATCCAATAGCTTTTGATCTGTTATGATGACAGCCCTGAAATTAATTCCTCTTTATAGAGGGCCGTCTAATGGTCATACTACACATTTCAGAAGTGGAATATTTAGTTTTGCCCAATTTTGGTAGATATTACATTTGAAACAAATAAAATGCAATAGCTTTTGGTTGGTTTGAATTACAGCCCCAAAATTAATGGCATTTAGTACAGGGGCACCCAATCATCATACTACATTGTTCACAACTGAATTATTAAGCTGTTTCTTATTTTGGTGAATTTTATATATGAAAGCAAAAGCTCAATAGCTTTGGATGTTTTATGTGTACAGCCTTAAAAGCAATTACACTTTATAGAGGGCCACCAAATGGCCATAGTACATCTTTCAAACCTCAAATTTATAATTCTTTATAATAGAGGTGAATGCTGGCTGTTAAAAAAAAAAAAAAATCAATAGCTTTAGATCAGTTTTTTTTGGAAACGGCATGTCAACCCTTGGATTTCCTGAGTTCTGAATTCATTGTTTGTAAAAGACTGAATTCTACTGATATTCTTGAAATCTTTCATGAATGGCTCGCTATAGATTGTGTCACAGGACCCCATTTTGATTTGAGCCCAGGACTCTCATTTGACTATGTGAAAGCATGAATCTATCCCCCAGGCTTTGTTTCCCAATAATGATCGATCGTAGAGTCGCTAGTGGGATGCTGAAATCTTGGGAAAGTTCATTGCACTTTGGGCGCGTCTCCCAAAGCAGCACTTGACATGGGAGCGTGCGCTTGCTGTTAACTACATCTTAACTTTGATGTGGTGCTGTCCACTTGAATGGTACTGAAAAGTTTTAATTGATTTTAGATTATTGTTACCAATTTTACTGAGGGTATATGCAAGCCTGTTTTTAATTCTTTACAATAACAAGTATTATAAATCATCTGCTCTAATCATATGGTGGTCATACTACATCTTTGAAAACTCAAATTTATAATTCTCTGTAATTCTAATCTAGATGCATATTTAATAAAAATTCAATAACTTTTAATCCATTATGATGACAGCCCTGAAATGAATTACACTTGAGAGAGAGCCATCTAATGGTCATACTACACACATCAGAAGTAAAATATTTAATTTTGTCTAATTTTGGTGAATATTTATTTTGTTACAAATAAAAATCAATAGCTTTGGATTGGTTTGTATCATAGCCCCAAAACTAATTATATTTAATGAAGAGCCACCTCACAATCATACTACAACTTTCAGAACTTTAATTTTGGCGCATATTTATGTATAAACAGAAGTTCAATGGTATTTGATGTGTAATACTGACAGCCCTAAAACCAATAACGTTGTAGAGGGCCATCTAGTGGTCATACTACACCATTGAAAACTGAAATGTATCATTCTCTCTAATTATAATCTGGATGCATGTCTAAAAGAAATTCAATAACTTTTAATCCGTTATGATGACAGCCCTGAAATGAATTACACTTGATAGAAACTTTTAATCCGTTATGATGACAGCCCTGAAATGAATTACACTTGATAGAAACTTTTAATCCGTTTGATGACAGCCCTGAAATGAATTACACTTGATAGAGGGCCATCTAATGGTTATACTACACACTTCAGTAGTAAAATATTTAGTGTTGTGTATTTTTGGTGAATATTTATTTTGTTACAAAGAAAAATCAATAGCTTTGGATTTGTTTGTATCATAGCCCCAAAACTAAGTATATTTAATGTAGGGCCACCTCACAATCATACTACAACTTTCAAAACTCAAATTTATGTTTCTTTCTAATTTTGGTGAATATTTATGTGTAAACAGATGTTCAATGGTATTGGATGTGTCATAATGACAGCCCTAAAAGCAATTGCACTGTGTCGAGGGCCACCAAAAGGTCATAGTATTTTTGTCAGAACTCAATTTTACAATTATACAATGGCTCATACCAGAACATTAAGACATGAAATGTACTGTTCTGTTTCATTTTTGGGAATATTTACAAAAAAAAAATCAGTGTTATCCTTTTTCATAGCTTTCCGGGCCAGCTGCTCTCTGCACTGCAACTTTGAAAACTCAGATTTATACCTCTGCTGAATTTTAGGAAAGTGAACATTCCTTGCAGTCGATTTCAATAGCTTCGCAGCTGTTATGTTCAAAGTATTTTTATTTTTTTCATTTCATTATTTAAATCCCTATCAACTAGTACTAAAATCAGGGTTTTGTGGTCATGTTGTTGGCACAGTTGGAGGACAATTTTTTCTGACTGCTGAGTTCAGTGCTCAGTTCCTGAGTGGTACTCTTGTGCTTGCAGTGTGAACGGTCATTGTTTTATTAACCTGAATTGCTTGTATTTAATTAATTTCACGAGATAAATTGTTATTTTTGCACCAATCCTGGGACAGCAAGTTGAAAATCTCTTGACCAATGGACAAAGACTTTCAGACTTCAGATTTTAACTTACATTTAATTTTGGTTCACTTGCTGTAAATCTCAAATCGCTCAGCAGCCATTATAGTGACAGTGCAGAAACCAAGTCTGCTTTATGGAGTACCTTTAGAGCACTGGGTCGCCAATGCCATGCGCACTAACACACCCTCATACCTTAACAAGTAGCACTTAGCAGCGCGCAGCGCTATTTCCTAACTTCTATGTGGCGCTGTCCACTTGAGTGGTGCTGAAAAGTTTGAAGTGCTTTTGGACTGTTGTTACCGATTTTGCGGAAGGTCAATGCAAGGCATGTGATGTACTCAAAACACATTAAAAACAAAGCATAAATATGATTCTGTAGCCAGAAATGAGTATTTCACTGATTTCTTGGCGATAGTCGTGCGTGTTCCAAGCACTCGTTGAGAGTTCAAATTCCTCTGCGTTCCTAGCCACGGTTGCATTTGCTTTTACAGTGAGTTTGCTTTTTAAAACGTTTTTATTTTGGGGTCCCCTCCTCACCACATTTTACGCTAAAATTTCACTCCAGTATACTCTTCTATTTCCCAGATCTGGCGTATGATCGTATGTGCATAAAAAGTCGCTTCTGAAACCCCTCTGCCTCACTGACAAAATACCCCCTTGGCAGGAATCACTCACATAATTCCGCCTAGAGAAAAATTAATTTAAGGGCCACCATACGCATCCTTCTTTTGGAAGTTTCAGAACATTGGCTGTCTTTGAACCAGAATTATTACATTTTTAAGTTCTACTTGAGTGAAGGATGATATGGTAAAAGACTTAGGCCTACTATTCTGTTAGATCAACTTTTAATAGGCAGATTTTGTTTTTAATGGTCTACTGTACAATCTACAGCTCTGCACAATGAGTCAAAACGTGAATTGTGGTGAAAGTCAAAGAGCAGCCACTACCTCTATGTCAAGTCGATTTAGTGACATTTGTTCAAGCTTGCTTGTTTTGCGGATTAAGTACTATCAGGTTTTTATATCTGGACCGCTACCGAGGATCAGAGTATTGATTTCAACATGTTTTGACAATTTTGAACAATGCTTTACAATTTAGGCTAACCTATGTGACTGCATAGTCAGGCTGAAGGGTGTTGACAATATTAATTTCGTTAATGTATCTGCATCATTAAATGGCTAACGCAGCAGGGCCAACGGTAGAACTGAAATTTTGGGGGCAAAGATATCCCTTTTTGACAACAATTAGTTCTCAAATCATTTTCCTTTATTCATTTGTAGTCTTGCCAAATGTTTGAGAACCAGCTGATATTGAGGTTTTGGAGCAAACGCATCGTTAAAAAGGAGAATTATTGGAAACCGTTTAAAAAAAAAGTAATTACATCGGGTCCTAAACTTAATTGCCTCCACTGTTATGAAGTTGGTTTGCTTTGATTGATTTGTATATTGTTTTAGGCAAACGTTATCCTTAGAGCAGTGATGTAAATCGAACTGGGAATTGGGGGGGACTCAGACAAGTCCTTTATGACAACAATTAGTCCTGGCTAGTTCTCATTTTCCATCATTGACACGTTTTCCAATTATCTTAATTGGCAACTGAAGACACGGTTTCTCTCCATATGTAATCTAACAGCGATGAGATCATGGACTAAATTCAGTACAGAAAAATAATTTACTTATTAATAGGCTGATGCTTCACCTTGATTGAACTGGTCCGCATTCTAATGAAATATCGCCTTTCACTCTCGGTATTGCATGGGCTGATAAAAAAAAAGTGGTACTCAGCAGTTAAATAGGCTATAAAAAGCGTGCAGCTCAAGCTACTTGCATGAGAGTTGACAGGTATGCAGTTTTGAATAACATTGATTTAAATACAGCAAATACACGTACAGATGAATGATTGCTGTCTTACTTTATCGGAGAGAACAAGCAGCACCTGTTCAGTGTGGAGTGCTCTTGGAGTGAACCTTTCATTAACTATGAAAATGACTAAGAACAGGTCAGGACTAATAATTGTTTTAAACGGATGTTTTATGCATCCCAATTCTGAGTTCTAGCTACGCCACTGTACTGAATTTATCCCACAATTTAATCGCTGTTAGATCGCATGCGGAGAGAAACCGTGTCTTCAGTTGCCAATTAAGATAATTGGAAAACGCGTCAATGAAGGAAAATGATTGAGAACTAGCCAGGACTAATTGTTGTCATAAAGGATGTGTCTGTGTCCCCACCAATTCCCAGTTCGATTTGTGCCACTGCCTCAGAGGGATAATCCTGATATTTTAACCTGGCCACAATTTCACTGTCTAGGTGTAAAACTGATTATCAGGATCGGTCCAGTATTTAGCGAGAATGCCATCAAAGGGAATTCTTGAAACGGTTAAAGATAGAGAAATACCATCATCGTTCAAACAAATAAGAGCCAGCTTCAAATGTACCATTTCCTCTGTGATATTTTTCATTTATTTGAATACGTGTTTAAGGTATTGCTAAAGTGTGTTCATTTATCTGTTGATTTATTTATTTTTATGATGACATTTTGTTATTATTATTATTTGTGTATTGTATAATCTAATTACATGATTACCATTCAAGTTCCATGCATGAATCACCTCTTTTATTCACAAACAGCATCAGTGGTCATGCTGAAAGTAAATTAGATAGTAATAAAAGAACTTGGGGGGGGACAAAAAATAAATAATAAAATTGTTTGTTCAATAAAAATGATTGGTCTACAATAATTTCTGTGAACATCCTTAGTCATGATGCTGTTCGGAAACGCTCCGCAATTGTTGGAACCTTCTTAAGACGGATTTTATGATCATTTAACCCTAATGTTCCGGGTCAATTTGACCCAACTCAATGTTCAATGTCTCTAAAATCATGGTTAAAATCCATTTTATTCGCTTGATTTTTTTCCTAACTTCACGGGTAAAACATGAATTTCATTAAAAAAAAATTAATGTTGAGCACACATGTTGTAAGCACTGGTGTTGTTTGGATCATTTTGACCCCAGGATCAATTATTACATAAAACCATCATCTTGATCTTGTTTTTTGTAGTGTTGCCGAATACTGAGGGCATGTTCAAATTAATTTCTCACTCATTTCACATTTGGTCTCATCCATTTTGCTATAATCATGTAAAGTTGATGTTTGATGTTTAAGGGGAGGATGGGTGAGTCGTATTTTATTTACTTAGCCATTGAAATGGGCAGTAGAAAGGCATAAATGAGCTGAGAGGAGATTGGGTAACACTTTCAGTTACAAACATAGTTTTTCATTGCAGGGATCAAACTGATCTCAAACCAAAAGTGCAATATTAATTTGAACATAACAGGAGGGCTAAGCCTGAAGATGCTTTTGGTAAATGAGGCCCAGGTCCCAATCAAAACGGCTTTAGTTTATGATGTTCTCTTCGCTGAACCTCAGTTTTGCAATCAGTTCATAGTGCTGATGTGTTGTGCCTTTGTACTCTAAAGACAGTTTTGGGTGTTTTGGGCAAAATCTTTTCATTCAACTTTTCAGATTTTGAATCCAAGTTCATCAACTTCCCTAATCTCATTTATTAATGAGCAGTGCTTTTCTGTGTTGTCCTTTATTGAACATCATTATTGTTCTATACGCCTATTTTTCTTATCTTAGACAAATGAAGTGATGATAAATTGACTGAGAAATGTTGACTAGTCCTTAACTTTTATGGCAGAGTGTTTTTTCAATTCCTTGAGAACTTGCAGTGATCTTTGAAGAATGCCCTCTTAGAAAGTTTAGGTCAAGGTCAAGGTCAAATTTATTTATATAGCACATTTAAACAACCAAAGTCTGCCAAAGTGCTGTACAAACTAGAAAGCATTAAAGAATTAAAATACAACTATAGGAATGGAAGAAAAATAAATAAATAAATAAATAAATAAAAATTAAAAAAACAATGTTAGAGCACACAGTACACAAAACATTAAAGTGTAACAATAGAAAACAAGGTAACATGGACAATAAACACGAAAATCAATAAAACAGCCCATTTATCGGCAATGTTCGGCTCAACATGAGTCAAAAGCCAACGAGAAGAGATGGGTCTTCAATAATGACTTAAACATCTCAAGAGTTTGGGCAGATCTAATGTACAATGGTAAGCTGTTCCACAATTTAGGGGCAGCCACTGCGAAGGCTCGGTCACCTTTAGTTTTGAGTCTAGATATCGGGATATCTAAAAGCAACTTATTTGATGACCTCAGTGCTCTAGCTGATGTGTGAACATTGATGAGTTCAACTAAATACTGGGGGGCCAGGCCATTCAATATCTTAAAAACAAACATCAAAATCTTAAAATCAATACTGAGGCGAACAGGAAGCCAATGCAGAGAGGCCAGAACTGGTGTGATGTGGTCATGTTTTTTCTCACTGGTCAAAAGGCGAGCAGCAGCATTTTGCACTAGCTGCAGACACCGCAGAGAACATTTGTCTAAGCCCACATACAGAGAGTTGCAGTAATCAAGCCTAGACGTAATGAAGGCATGGATAACTCTCTCCAAGTCTTTGGGTGAGAGATAGGGCTTTACTTTGGTGAGCAGCCGAAGCTGAAAGAAAGCACCTTTGACTACAGAGCCAATTTGCCTGTCAAATTTAAAAGCACTATCAAAAGTGACATCAAGCCTTTTTAAAAAAGAATGTTTTTTGGATGCCAGGGGGCCCAGAGCACCAACAGAGTCATTTACAAAATCCAGATGTCCAAACACAATAACCTCAGTCTTATTGTCATTTAGATTCAGGAAATTTAGGGCCATCCAAGTTTTTATGTCATAAGACAAGCTAGCAGAGGCTGCAGAGAGTCTTTACACTTTGATTTTAGAGGAAGGTACACTTAGAAATCATCTGCAAAGCAATGAAAAGAGACATTATGTTTACGGAGAATGGAACCTAGGGGCAGCATATATAAGGAAAACAATAAGGGGCCCAAAATGGAGCCTTGGGGGACCCCACAGGTAAGAGGGGCCACATTGGAGGAGAATTCACCCAGATGGACAGAGAAACTCCTGCCGGTTAGGTATGACTGGAGCAACTTGAGGGCAGCACCTTTAATGCCTACACAGTAATCTAGGCGTGATAAGAGGATCCTGTGATCAACCGTATCAAAGGCAGCCATCAAATCTAAGGTCATCAGGATAGCAGCACATTCCTGAGTCCACAGTTAAGACAAGATCATTAAAAACTCTTAAAAGAGCAGTTTCAGTGCTGTGACCAGACCTAAAAACAGACTGAAACTTCTCATAAACATCATTTTGTGCTAAAAATAATTGCAACTGTACAGCAATTACTTTCTCTAACACTTTGGATAGGAAGGGTAATTTGGAGATGGGCCTGAAGTTGGCGAGAACAGAGGGGTCCAAGCTGGGTTTTTTGATTAGTGGCTGCACTATAGCATGTTTAAAAGGGGCAGGAAAGCACCCTGAGCTAAAACAGGTATGAACCAAAACAAGAATAAAAGATCCAACTGAATCAGAAACCCCTTTAAAAAGGTGAGAGGGAATACTGTCTGAGAGGCAGTTTGTGGGCCGCATCCCACGAACGATATCTGACAGTGAGGACAGTGATATAGGCTCAAACTGGTCAAAAACAGCTGGGCACATGGGAGGGTCAGAGGGATCAGGCTCAGCACAAGATGGTACAGAATGAAGAGCAGAGATTTTCTCAACAAAAAAGTTGAGGAAATCATTACAGAGAGCAGGAGTTGGAACAATGGCAGCAGTATTGCGCGGGTTAATAAGAGAATCCAAAACACGAAACAGAACCTTGGGTTTATCAATATTATTAGAGACAAGGTGCGAGATGTAAGTGGTTTTAGCAGCTTTCACCGCTTTCTGATACTCAAATAAGCAGTCCCGTAGAATCCCAACGGAGACATGTCCTTTTTCCACCTTCTCTCAGCACGCCTACAAGAGCGTCTTGAGAGCTCGTATAAAGTCATTAATCCATGGTTCAGAAAATACCTTAGGGCGTTTGATGCTTAAGGGAGCGATGGCATCCAAGATGCTAGTGCATGTGGAGTTAAAAAGAGCAACAAGCTCATCAGCACTAAGGACACCATACCCCTCCACAGTAGAATGCAGTAGAAAATTGCAACATAGTGCTGGAATTTGTAGCACGAAATCGGTGTGCAGGAGGACGAGCAGCAACAACAGAGCAGGGGACAGCAGAAAATAAAACAGGGAAATGATCCGAAATACAAGCATGATTGCAAATTTCACTGACACAGACAGACAAGCCATGAGACAGCACTAGGTCAAGTGTATGCCCCTTATCATGAGATTAAAGGAGTCGATCAGTGACAAGAAATCTTTGACCAGAGGACTGGTTTCACAGCACACATGAATGTTCAGGTCACCACAATTAACCACAATTAAAACACATTAGCAAAGACAGAGTTGTGTAGCTCATTGAACACCAAGGCCAATGCAAATGCTTTTGTTACCCTTTTCTGTTTTCTTCAATTCAATAATTCTTTTTATGGGTCAGGTCACCCTGTGATCTTACTTGTGATGAGGCAATTGTACCCATTTTTTGTGTATATTTTGTGAGGAACAGGGCATTGCTAACCACCTTCCTTCCATTTATTGGAGCAACTGCCTTTAGAAGTTATTCATGAAGGGTTCTGAGTAGTTTTACTATCTATGTAATGTAGTGAAAATGGACAATGAAAGGTCCTGTTATTTGCATTATCAATGTACATAAATTGTGTATGTGACTGAAATGAAGACCAGAGTGTATGCTATGACCAATGAATACATAAATGGAGGTAAGGGTACACATACTTCTTGCCACTGTATATTACCTATATTTACCACTCTAGTAGCAACTAGCTTAGAAGCCACACAAATTTCACACCTGTTTAAATTGTGTGTATATTTTTTAATGCCAATTTGGAACAAAATTAAGGAGTTCTGCAAGCATCAGAAGGGCAGAAAAATACCCAACACTGCTTTAGAAGACTCCATACTTGTATCTTCAGCTTGTAGATTTCAGAATAGAATGTCTAAATAGAACTTCAGCTTCAGAACCATCAACTGGATTTCAACAAAAGAGAAACTTGTGGCTAATGAGGTGCAGTGGCTACTACTGTTGCTTTTTAAGGGTGTGGGTTCATGTCCCACCTGGGGATATTTTTCAGAGTCTGGTTGATGGGACCATCTTTTTGTTAGGCAGCATTCCTGTTCTCTGTGCCATCATGTAATACCACGTCTTTGAAACTGTCAGATTTTAATGCTGTCCATATTAAGTTCATGAGGTTTCCCTTGTTTCTAAGCAAAACGGCTCAAAATGGGAAGGAGGTAAAGGCAAAACTGGGAAATGAAAAAGCCCAAAACGCTGCAAACAGATACTCAGAGATGGCAACTGCATGAGAATTTTGTTATTGTTCACAGAACATGAGCAATGTTTTGCTCAAACTTTGCAGAGTGAATTGTTAACCCTTTCGCAGGCACAGCGACATTAAAGTCGCCAACGGGCCGGCGGGCAAAGCGACATTTTTGTCGTTTTAACCAACGTGTTTTATAAAGTCTTCTCTCATTGGCCGATTGCGGGAATTCCCTTGTTAGTTACACTCATTACCATTGGCTGTCTCTCAGGTCACCCAGCACTGTATTTTTAGCCGTGAACGAGGCATGGGATTTCCTAAAACGCTAAATACGAGACTACTTCGGGTCAAATTGTGGGACATGTGAACATGGCATCGATTTAGTACAAACAGCCGGCATTCTAGCCGTGTTTCTAAACGTAAATACAACGTGGATGAAGTTTTTGCTTTATTGAATGACTCTGACGATGAGTTTGAATATCCAGAGAGCGGGAGTGACTTGGATCCAAACGATTTTAGCGATTCTGGAGAGGATTCAGACGGAGAGTTTGGAAGTGACGATGGATCGGGTATCGATAATGTTGTTGTTGACAATGCTGATACAAGCCTGCATACACTATCTCCTAATGACAGTCGGTCTGATAGTGGTTCGGAAATGTCTAATGATGAGTGTGAAAGGCAGTGGCAACAGGTCAGAGACCTTGAGAATGACAGACCTCCTGTAGTAAATGAATTTACTACCCCCAGTGGACCTGTGTGGGTGCCAGCTGAGGCCACGCCCATCGAGTATTTTGATCGTTTCTTCACATCTGATGGCAATGGCCCTTCACTTTGGGATTTCCTTGTTCATGAAACTAACAAGTACTTTCATTGGTGCAAGGCAAAGCTTGGTGTGCTTCAGCAACATTCTAAAATGCACCTCTGGAAGGATGTTACTGCTGAACAATTGCGTGCATTTATAGGTCTTGTACTCAATATGGGGCTCATTCGTAAACATTCTATTGAGCAATACTGGAATAGCTCAAACTATTCTCAGGACACCCCAGTCTTTAGGAAAGTGATGAAACTCAATACATTCAAATTGATACTGCGATTCTTTCATGCATCAGACAGTGCCATGGAACCAAAACACGGGTGCGCAGAACTATGACCCACAGTATAAATTTTCGCAAAGTTCTAGATCATTTCAACGCAGCATGGTCCCGAGAATTTCAACTAAACCGTATGGTTTCGATTGATGAATCTATTGTGGGATTCAAAGGAGGCATGCCCTGGTCAATTATATAAGAATAAAGAAGCACCACCAGTGGGGGCCTAAAGAGTACAATCTGTGTGATTCGTTGACCGGTTACCTACATCAGACGATGTATCACCAAGCAGGGACAAAAAAAAGCCAGTATGGACAACCGTATGATGTATGTGCCAAACTTATGGCTCCACATGAGAATAAGAACCATCTTTTAGTGGTAGACAACTATTACACCAGCATTCCGCTGGCTGAACAGATGCTGAAAAGGGGGTCTATGTGACAGGCACTGTTCGTTGTGATCGTCATAATCTCCCTGATCAGGTGAAGAAAAAAAACAACCAAAAGGGTGTTGTAACTGCAATGAGAAAAGGACAAATCTTAGCTATTAGTTGGGGGGACAGAAAGCAAGTTAGGCTGGTCTCTACTAGTGCCTCAGCAACTTCGGTGGATAAAACTACCAGAAGGAATGTTGTGAAAAAAATTCGGAAATTGTGACTGAGTACGACATCGAATGGGTGGAGTTGATATATCTGATCAGATGACAGACCACTATGCTCCAGAACTGGGCACGGTGAAGTGTTGGCGTAAAGTAGTGTTCCATCTCATTGACAGAACTCTGACAAACGCATACATTTGTCATAAGAACAATCCAAATGATCCCCTCCTTCACACAAACGGAAGACACATTGTGACTTCATTATCTCTGTTGTTGAGGGTCTGATTGGTGGCTACACTGAGCCTCGTGGGAAGGTTGGTAGGCCAAGTATTGGTTCTCCAGAGGCTAGGAAGAGTGAAAGACACTTCTTAGAGACAATTCCAGAGAAAAAAAGAAAGAAATGTGTAGTTTGTGCACAGAAACGTGATGACGGGTTCAAAGGAACACGTATCACGACTTGGTGTAGAGACTGTGGTGTTGGACTGTGTAAGAAATGTTTCCCAAATTATCACAAGTAAGGTAGGAAGAGTCATTTTTACTGTTCTCTGATGCTAGACCTACATAAAAACATCAGTTATGGGAAACTTATTATGAGATTTGGTGTTATTTTATTGTTATTTTGAATAACAATCATATTTTGGTAAAAACCCAAAATTAATCCGTCCGTGGGGGTATGCATCTGGGCCAAAATTTGCCTGCGAAAGGGTTAATATGGCAATAGGCAAACTATATACAAGACAGTACAGGCATTTCAAAATTAAGAAAAAACATTGAGGGAGGAAATTCAGTGCCTTTCAAGTTTTAAATGGAGAAAAAATATATAAAGTGTGCAAAATTAATAAACTGGACCATATAAAGTCTAAAAATAACGTTTCAAAAATTGTACAAAATCTTTTGCTTGAATTTATAACATCATTATTCACTGTAAATTAGCAGCCTATTATTGACAAAATCTAAATTTGAATGAAACTAACTGCACCAGCTAAAAATACAAATGAAAAATATTTCTTTAAAAAACAATAAATTATTCAATACACATTAGACAAAACCACTTCTTATCCTTGGCAAGGTCTTCTGTGGTCATTCCAAGACATTTCATATGGAACCACCTGGTACACGATTCACATTGAATCTGCTAGGAAATAAATGCATGTTATGAACAGTTGATAATGCCTTTGAACACTGAATAATTATCAAAGTTTTAATTTTTGATATATTTCTGGTTGCCTTTGGCACATGTATAAACACTGAAGACATTGCTCACCCAGATGGTCTCCTCTGCATCTCCAGGGAGGTCCTCACTCCCACACAGGCCACAGTATTCATCCTTAGACACTGAAATATACATTAATTTCAGGGTTTGTGTATATTTGAGTCAACTTTTTATCCATGTTGACTGTTGCATCCATCTTGGAAATGTGACATAAACATTTTTCTAAGTACCTGATCCCTGGAGAATTTCTTCAGCCATCTCCCTTCTGAGACGCCTCATTGATTTCATTGATGGATCAATGTCAAAAGCCTCTGAGACGTTAGGAAAGCACTCTATTGCCTTCTTTGCCATCCGTTAAACATTAATGTATATAAGATCTTGGCAACAGTAAATTTTGCAGAGATACTGATGTACGTACATATGCAGGACAACTTAACATTACCTGCATCACAAAGAGCCCACAGCTCATAGTGTCTGTTTGGTAGGAATGAGTTATTGTGGCAGGTTTTCACAGTACTCTCACCCAGTCCTCCTGTCCGAGTCCGTTGTGACGCATCCTGAAGTACTGACTGTGGGCAGAAAAGGATGGTGGTCTTGACTGGGTTTTCAAACATTTTATTCTTTTACATTTTAAAAATTGTACTGTGAAGTCAGTGAACACATGTCACACATTACCCAAATCGGTAGGCTGCATTTTGGGACTCCTGAACTTCATTAGCTCCATGCTGAGGGTCAACCACAAAAGTGGTGCTGGATATGGTGTGAAGATACTTGGAGAAAGAGAGAATAAAATGAATCATCCTCTTTTAAGAAGGCTCAAGAGAGATTTTAATCACCTAAAAAAAATGATGAGAACTGTTCTCTATGTTTTACATTCTCACAAACACAGAAAATAATTTATAAATAAAGAGCTAGGTTGGGTTAGAACAATGGTGTCCTGCTCACACCCATTATGCATCTGATTGGCCATACAATACTTTTAAGTTCTGAGTGTTGATTCCAGGTCACTCCAAAGCATAAAATTTCTCTATCAACGTAGCTGATTAAAACATACGCTTAATGCCATCTTGCAATGGTTTTAGAGTTAATGATTTGGACTCACCACAAACTTCCAGTGGATATTGCTCACATTAACGAAGGTGATTATTGCCTCATAGGCATCAAAGTTTACCTGTTATATAACAAAGATAAAGATATTTGCCACCATAGTCTTGAGCTAATGACCAAACATGCCTCATGCACTATCAGCATTCATGCATTTTTTGGTTTCACGTGCTTGTAGGTCATTTATCACATTATAATTATGGATAGAGTGAACGTTTGCCCAATTTGTTCTTTTCCACTTGTGTTGTGATTAACACATTACAGATAAGGTCCATTTGTGTCAGCTGTACTCTGCCATAATTACACTCACATGTCTTAGTCCATGGCGCGCAATCTGCTCCCTTGTCCCTTGTAGAATGACACCAGTGGTGTAATGGTTTAATTGGAAGATTCGCCCACTGGTGTCATGACGGTTTAGCATGGCTCGGATGTAGCATTCTACGGTCTTAAAAAAAGGGTAATATCATATGAAGACCTTAATCATGGTAGTGAAGCATGGTGAATACTATGTATACACTTCAGAGCCAATCAGATGAGAACTTCTTGGATTGTGGAACATTTGTGCTTAGAATGTAGTCAATCATATGTCATTATACAGTCAGACATTTTTATGCCCCCGACCTCGAAAGAGTCGGTTAAGGGCATTATGTTTTCACCCCTTCTGTCCGTCCGTCCGTCCGTCCGTCCAGGCTTCCGGGCGTCCTGTCGTAAACTTTTCCTTTGTCGTGCTCTAATGTGAACACCGCTCGACAGAGGTTTATGATTTTTGGTGTGGTGAATGGTCATACATAGGGGATGATGCCTATCGATTTCCAGCTCGCTTTGCCAACCAATATGGCCGCCACGGCAGGCATCTTGAAATCCTTTGTCGCGCTCTACCGTGAATACCACTTGACGGAGCTTCATGATTTTTGGTGGGGTGAATGGTCATTCATTGGGAATGATGCCTATCGATTTTGAGCTCGCTCCACCAACCATTATGGCCGCCACAGCAGCCATCTTGAAATCCTTTGTCGCGCTCTAACGTGAATACCGCTCGACGGAGGTTTATGATTTTTGATGGGGTGAATGATCATACATAGGGGATGATGGCTATCGATTTTCAGCTCACTCTGCTAAACAACATGGCTGCCACAGCAGCCATCTCGAAATCCTTTAGCGCACTCGCCGGAGGTTTTTGCTTTTTGGTGACCTCAATGGTCAAACATAGCAGATTATACCTAACACTAGCTTTCTGTACATGTTATTCAACTGTTTCAGTCGGGGGCATATGCCATGCCTTGCGTTGCTCTTGTTTCAGATTTTAATAAATATTTAACTATTATCATAAGTAATACAGATGTTTTATTGGGATTATGATGAGGATCATACTTTGCCAATTAGCCAGTCATCTGCCCGCAAAGTCTGAAATTCTCTGTGACCTAATGTGAGATGGAGTTTCTGTTTGCTGGATTTAACTACAGCAACAACCACTTCACTTGAATCTTGTCTCCAAAGGCTCTTCACCTACAATGGCATGAACAGTGGAGCAGTCACTCAACATACCCTCAATGATGTAATAATATCACTAAGGAATAAGAGGTGTTATACAGTGCTTACCTCTGAAGCAGGATGCTCACTTGTGCTCACTGCACATACAGTATCTGACCGGATTTCAGTGCTGGTGTTTCTTGCAGCTCCGTGACACTGGAAGCTTCGTGAGGCTTGCTGAAGTCCTGTGACTGCAGAGGTTTTCCCATCCGCTCTTCTGTAAGGTTGATGACAATGGTGTCCTCTCCTGATTCTCTACTGAGGCTTACCACCTGCAATGACATACACAGCACAGCTATTTGTCAACACTGCCTAAATAATGTAATAATGGAGCAGTCTGCCAAAAGGTGTGAAACAGTACTTGCCTCTGAAGGAAGATGGTCATCACCACTTGTGGTCCCGTCTCTTGAAATTTCCACATGCATTAGTTCATCTTTGCCTTCCACGCCTGACCTTTTGACTGGTACAGAACCTTTCTTGGTGCCATGTAAAATTTTGATTTGGGGGACAGTGGTTTCCCCTCCCTCTTGGCCCAGACCTCACGTGACTGACTTATGTCCCGTGGCTGAAGTGGTTTTAGGAGCAGTTGCTCAGAGAGATTGTTCCTGATTTTATGTTCTGTATACCTGCCCTGCAGGGAGCCATGCATCTCTCTGATGAAAGCTGCTGGTCGGAGTTTTTTTTTTTGTTTTTAAGAATGATCTGTTTTACTATCCCAAAACTCTTCTCCACGTGGCAGTTTGTGTCTCTTGTTTTGGAGGGACCATGGGTCTTTTCCTCAGTTTCTAGAGCATATCTTTTTAAATCGCCCTACAAGATTCGACTCCATAGGGGGAAAATGGCCAAATAGTTTTCCAAGAGGGCTTCCACAATGCCTGAGCAAAAGTATGGATTTTCCTGTGTTCTTGTGGTAATAGTCATCTGGGTTCGTATTCACAAAGCATCTAAAAGTAGGTCCTAACTGCCAGATTTAGGATAAACTCCATAAAAAAATGGGCAGGTCAGTCGTAAATTTAGGACTCCTAGTTATTTTTACTAAGTGTTATTCAGTGGATACTAAGAGCAAATCACCGTACTCCCTACCAAAAAATGCCAAGGTGCCAGAAAACCAAACGACAACTAGTAAAAAAAAGAGTATCTGCACACTTGGATCAATGCAAGTTTCTTTTAATGTACCAAGCTTTCCGTCAAAGGACCTTCATCAGGGTAACGATCCACACATGAGCGCAATGAACAATCTTATGTGTTTCAACAGCCAATCAGTGACATCTGTGCTGCACCACTCTTGCTCAGATGGAAAAAAGCATTGTGTAGTCCTCTCTGCACTGCAGTGGATACCACTATCAAGAGGAGGGAACATATTATTGTCAATGAACTGCTCTTTAAGAGGATTAGGCAAGCTTGTAGAGGTGGAGGGACTATTATTATGGGAGACTTCAATTATCCTGGTATCGAATGGAAAATGGTGAAAGGACAGAGTAAAGGGGCTGAAGAATTTCTGGACGTTATAAATGACGATTTTTTGATGCAGTATATTAATAAACCTACAAGAGAGAAGGCAATTTTAGATTTGGTGCTTTGTAATGACGCTCACAGAATTAGCAATGTTGAGGTACTGGAGCCACTTGGGACTAGTGATCACTCTACTGTTAATTTTGACGTTTCATAGGAAGTTAAAAAGGTGTCTTCGAAAACCAAAATTTTTTATTTTAGGCGAGCAAACTTTGACGGGATGCGCTCACATCTAAGCGAAATAAAATGGGAGGCACTTCTGGACTGTGAGTCTGTAAATGAGATGTGGGAAAGATTTAAGGGGGTTTTACTTGATTCACAATGTAAATTCATTCCAAAGGTGTCCAAAAGTAAGCTGAAAAAGCAAAATCCTTCATGGATGACCACAGCTATTCGTAGGAGTCTGAATAAGAGGAATCTTTATAAGACGTACATAAAGGATAACAATGAGAATACTAAGGCTGAATACTGTAAAATGCGAGCTGTGGTCAAAAAAGACCTGAGGAATGCTAGAAGACTGTATGAAAGGCAAATTGCAGAAGGGGAAAAAACTAATCCTAAGCGCTTTTTCAGTACTGTAGCAGAAAAAGGAAAGTCAAAGAGGAGGTTAAGTGCATAAAGAATAAATATGGATCGCTGCTATATGATAACAAGGATATTGCGGATACCTTAAACAGTTTTTTTGTTGAGAATTTTACCTCGGAGTGGGTTTTTATTCGGCCAGAAGGCATGTTCAACGCTCAAGATTATTTTGCCGAAATTGAGGTTAAGGATAACGAAGTATTAGACAAGTTGCATAAACTAAAGGCAGATAAGGCGGCGGGTCCTGATGGCTTATATCCAAGAGTGCTCAGGGAAGTTAGTGAGATCATCTTTAAACCACTCTCCGCTATCTTCAGACGGTCTTTAGAAACTTGAGAAATACCAAATGATTGGAAGCAGGGCAATATAATACCAATATATAAGAAAGGTGACCATACTGAGCCAGGAAATTACAGGCCAGTCAGTTTAACTTGCATTGTATGCAAAATACTGGAATCTATCATAAAAGATGAGCTGGAATTATTCCAAGAACGTAATAATATTTTGAGGGATAGCCAACATGCTTTCCATAAGGGAAGGTCATGCCTGATAAACCTCCTGGAATTTTTTGAATAGGCCACCAAGACTTATGATCAGAACAGGGCTTATGACATCATATACTTGGATTTTCAGAAAGCATTTGATAAAGTACCACATAAGAGACTAATTTTTAAAATGAGCTCCATTTGAGTTACAGGAGGTATTCTGGAGTGGATTCAAAACTGGTTACAGGACAGAACACAAAGAGTGGTGGTCAGTGGAATCTCATCTCAGCTAGGTATGGTGGGGAGTGGCGTCCCTCAGGGATCAGTGTTGGGACCCATGCTGTTCCACATCTACATTAATGACCTTGATAGAAATCTTGAGAGCAAATTAGTTATATTTGGGGATGATACTAAATCGGGAGGTTTGGCAAATAGTTTAGACCCTACTAAAGTGATTCAGGAGGATTTGGATAGAATCCAGAGTTGGGCAGAAATGTGGCAAATGAAATTTAATTTAGCAAAATGTAAAGTTGTACATGTAGGTAATAAAAACATTAGACAGGATTATTTCATTGGAGGTTTAAAACTGGAATGTGCTCCACATGAAAAAAGATCTGGGAGTGATTGTTGACCAAACCCTCACAGGTTCTAGTCATTGTGCCATAGCAGTTAAAAAAGCCAATCGGATGCTGGGATACATTGCCAAAAGTATTGAATACAAATCCAATGAGGTGATACTTCTCTTGTACAACATATTTTTCAGACCACATCTGGAGAATTGCGTACAGTTCTGGGGACCCTACTTTAAGAAAGATATAGAGGCTCTAGAAAAAGTTCAGAGAAGAGCAACTAAGCTGATTCCGGGTATAAAAGATGAAAGCTATGAAAACAGGCTGAAGATCCTTAATCTCTTTAGTCTTAGGAAAAGGAGACTCAGGGGTGATCTGATTGAGGTCTTTAAATATGTTAAAGGGATTAACAAAGTGAATTATGTAGGATACCTTCGGCCAAGTTCTGTTAGTAGAACTCGCGGTCATAAATGGAAGTTGACCAAGGGTAAATTTAGCACTGATATTCGGAAATATTTTTTCACCCAAAGAGTAATTTCGATGTGGAACAGCTTGCCTGACCTTATTGTTGAGGCAGAAACCTTGGCAATTTTCAAGAGCAGGCTTGACTTAAAGCTAGATACCATTGAGACACTGAGTATCTGAAGTAATATATTCACAAGAAACTGGCGAGCCTAGTTGGGCTGAACGGCCTGTTCTCGCCACTCATGTTATGTTATGTTATGTTATGTTATTATTCCATCAAAAAAAAAGTAGGGGATATTGGACTTAAATGATTTATATGAAGCAAATTGTGAAGACAAGGATCAAACAAATGGCGAGACGAAATTAAGGGAACATTTGAAGATTTGGTCCACTCATTTGATACAGCCAGTGAAGCAGAGACTTTCCATGCTAGGGGCAAACCCACACCAAGGGTCAAAATCAAAGTTACCACGAGCTCAAAACAAAGTCAATAATGGGTAAATCCCCCTCTGTTGGCCAGACAGGCACAGATCCGACGTGGCATACTCCTTATGAGGTGTCCCAAGTCATTTTGGTCCAGGTTATTCCACTCCTCCTGCAACGCGGCGCCAGGTTCCTGGATAGTGGTGGGACGTTGTTGACGTTGACGTAACCGCTGTCCAAGCATGTCCCAGACATGCTCAATGGGGGACAGGTCTGGAGTGAGCGTTGGCCATGGTAATGTGGTGATATTCTGCTGTTGGAGGTATTCTGTGACAATCCTGGCCCTATGACATCTGGCGTTATCATACTGGAAGATGAAATGGAGGCCGTGGCGACGTGCAAACGGCACAACAAGATGTTGTCCTGGTAGTACTGGCCTGTGACACGTCCAGCAACAACATGTAAGTCCGTTCTTCCAGCAGCAGTGATGCCACCCCGCACATTACAGATCCATCCCCAAATCGATCATGTCTTATGACGTTAACATCATGGAAATGCTTGTTTCGTCGACGCCAAACCCTGTTACGTCTGTCCAGGAAGTCCAACGTGAACCTCGACTCATCTGAAAACATGACATTGTTCCAACGTCGATTATCCCAGTGTTGGCGATCCAGACACCAACGACGTCTTGCCCTAATGTGACAATCTCTCAAACGCAGGATGACACAAGGACGCCGTGCGTGTAAATGAGCACTGTGCAGTCGATTTCTGAGCGTCTGGTCGCTCATTCTCACACCAGTGTCTGCTTGAAGTCAAGCTTGAATCTGACTGGCCGTTATGACACGATTTCTCAAGGCTGTAATACGGATAAGTCCATCCTGTGCATCATTTGTCACCCTTGGTCGACTCGAGCGTCGTCTATCGTTGACAGAATGTGTGTCACGGTATCTGGACCATAATCTGCTTATGATGGACTGTGAAACGTTCATCGTCCGAGCCACAAGGGTCTGTGTTGTGCCAATCTGTAGCATGCCAAGGGCATGTAACCTTTCATCTTGTGAAAGTCTGCGCATGTCACAAGTTAGGTAACAGCGTTCCAAGACAACCAAATTGTTATTCGCACCTTCAAATTTCCTTTCGCAATGGCTAGAACCTTCAAATTCAAAAGCATGTAAATCTCGGGTTCAACCCCCATCATCATCACTTGTATCACGTGCAAATCCTGGGGATGTCATTATTGTGTTTGGGTGCTCAATTTCACTGGAAACGGTTCATCTGTAAGGATATATATTACTTTCCCTCATATTTATTTGCATTTGCTAGAAGTATGCTCGCAAAATGGAATATCCCCTACTTTTTTTGGACGGTATATAAAGATTTACCACATGAAACATATACTGACAAAAACGACTAAACAATAAAGAAAAAAAAAATTTTTGAAGAAAAAAATATATGTATGAAACAAAATGCTACATATATTTAAGAGGTAAAGAAACTGCACAAACATCAGGAAAACCATCATGAAATGCAGTATCTCAAACCATAATCAAACTTACACCTGAAACAAATCCACAAAAATCCACACATTTTTTAAATTTTTTTTATTTATTGTTTAGTTGTTTTTGTCAGTATATGTTTCATGTGGTAAATCTTTATAATATGTTCCCTCCTCCTGATAATGGTATCCACTGCAGTGCAGAGAGGACTACACAATGCTTTTTTCTATCTGAGCAAGAGTGGTGCAGCACAGATGTCACTGATTGGCTGTTGAAACACATAAGATTGTTCATTGCGCTTATGTGTGGATCGTTACCCTGATGAAGGTCCTTTGACGGAAAGCTTGGTGCATTAAAAGAAACTTGCATTGATCCAAGTGTGCAGATACTTTTTTTTTACTAAGTGTTTCACAAAGCATTTTACGCCTAAAAGTATCTCCTAAGTCTGGGAGAGCTTAAAAGTACTCAAGGACTCCTAACTCGCTAAAACCTATTCACAAAGAATCGGAAAATGGCTGCTGCTGTTGAAAGACGGAATGACTTGGAAATTCTGAATGATGCGCAGTTGTTGAAAAAACATTGGATCGACCGTGAAGGGATTTTATTTGTTGTTGACTTGGTGAGGGAGAGAATTACGTCTCCAACCATGAGAAACAACCCAGTAAGCCTC
Source organism: Gymnothorax javanicus (assembly GCA_029692085.1). Classification (NCBI taxonomy): domain Eukaryota; kingdom Metazoa; phylum Chordata; class Actinopteri; order Anguilliformes; family Muraenidae; genus Gymnothorax; species Gymnothorax javanicus. The sequence continues at coordinate 43,240,467 of CM056195.1, forward strand.
GTAATAAAATGTTCGACAACACTTCGTTACTTGGCCACCGGAAAAATGCAACTTTCCAACACGGACAATTTAGGGATTTCGCAATCATCTGTCAGTCGCTCAATTCAACAAACAATCAATGCGCTCTGTGAACCTCATATCATCCGACAGTTTATCCGGTTTCCAGTGGACATTCGCCAACAACACAGAATCAAACTTGAATTCATGCCCATCTCAGGTATGCCCGGTATCATCGGTACTGTTGACGGGACCCATATTCTAATTATTTCTCTGACCCAAGATGAAGAGGTATTTGTAAACAGAAAAAAAAATCATTCCATCAACACCCAGATAGTATTTGATGCCAAATACAATATTTTGGACATTGTTGCGAAATGGCCAGGATCCATGCACGCACGACTCTCGCATTTTAATGGAAAGCAGCTTATGCCAATTATTTGACAGGCATTATGTGCCTGCGGGATGCCACTTACTAGGGGACAGTGGCTTTGGTGCTGTACCTCCTCCTGCTATGCATGAATTATTTTATTAGGCTATTGAGCGAGGGTTACATTCAATAGATCATCATAATAATACCAGCCTATGTCATATTTTGTATGCATATTTAAATTGTAGGCTATAAATTACAAACAAGCTTAGTATGCCTTCCTGTTTGAACGATAGCCCGTTTATAGGCTGCAATCTTGGACTTCCCCTGCAATTGCAGCCCATACCACCATCCGAGACTCCGAGGGGAATGCAGCATTGATCTGTAGGCTGATATTATCCCACGCATCCCGCTTGGATTTGCTGTTCAACCTCGAGCCAAATTTCCCTTTGATTACATGCTTTCGCTCCAGCACCAACTTGGCCTGCAGCAGTAACTGGTCGTGACTCCAGTTGGGCTTTCACGTCCTTTTTGAACTTTCATCCATGACAGTTTAGGGCAAACGAACTTGAACGGCCCGACTTTTAAATGATCGCAACATATTCTCATTGGGTAATAATTTGCAAATTATTGGGGCAAATGATGCGTTTTATTATTGACTCGTTTTATGCTGTTGGAATTTTTACAACTATCTCTTTCCTATGTATGCTTATTTGCCTAGAGCGTGATATGTGGGGACTGCGCATAGTGCATTTTCAGGAGTGCTCAACATGTTATTATTTTATGGGACAACCCAGCCGCTTGGACTATTTCCACATTTTTTCCTCCATGGGTTGTATGTGGGATATTTTTTTCAATGGGCCGCCCTGTCACCAAACAACCAATCACAGTGCTCATTGTCCCATGACTCGTGCATGAGAATTGACGTCATCAATAGCAATGGAGATTTACTCCCACCAATCTCAGAGCTACTCCTTGTGAGGGTTTTCCCTTGCAGTCCCTCCCCTGCTGCATTCCTCACCTCCACTTTAACGAGCAACAGGTGTGGCTCGTTGAAGTGGAGGTGAGGGCAGGGTATATAGGGCTGGCTGTTGGCAGTGATCATTGCCACTGCATTCTTTGTTTTAACCTGGTGTTATGTTTAGTGCTGCTCGTTGTTTTAGTAGCTTAGTTCTAAGAGTTTATTTAATTAAATCTTTTTTCTTTTTACCAGCCTGGTATTTGAGACTCTTCATTTATCTTTAGGCCCATGGTCCTAGCTCCCGCCGGATTGCCGTTTGGCATCTGGCGGGTAGACAAATCCATGACACTCCTAGTCTAGGAGTTACCAGTTATCTTAACTAAAAGTTGCTCTCAGTGGCTTTGTGAATAACTTTGAAGATTTTACTCCTACATAAAATGTTTTAGCGCAACTTAGGTGTGCTCCTAGCGGTAAGATAAGATGCTTTGAGAATATGGGCCCTGGTCTTGCTGCACAACTTCTTTGACTTCCTCCAGTACATTTTTGAATGCAGAGGAAAAAGGAGACCTGGCCACAAGTGTGCAGGCATACCCTGCTTCCGTGTTTTCCCACTGATATTGCTTCTCTTTTATTTCCTCAAGTTGAGGATTCTTGAACTTGGCAATGTAGTTTTCAATGATTTGTACATTGTTGTTGACTGTCTTAGTGTGGAGTCTTGACAGCAGCACAGTAAAAAGTGATTTAATAATGTCCATTGCTGCCATCAATGATGTGCAATTTTGCAGTCTTGCAAATGCAAAAGTTGCAAATTCTTTCAGTCCTTTGTCTGCTGTTTTTTTTTTTTTTTTTTTTCCCCTAAAAGCTTGCGCCACAGCTTTCAGAATGTGAGCTGAGCAGAGGTGTAGTACTGTGATAGTCTGGATTTCTTCCCTTTTTTTTTTTTTTTGGTTTGTACAAATGGCAAAGGCTCTCTCCAAATAGGAGTTGATACTCTTTGTTGAAAGAAATCAGAACACTTTGGATTAATGACCAGCTGTAGTCAGTTTCAACGTGGTGGACTGGAAGCTGTGTGTATTGCAACAGTTTTAATATGAATTTCATAAGCCAGAATGTTATTGGCGGCACAGAATGATCATTTGTCTGCATTTCACACACTGGGAGCGGGGGTGTGTTGTGACCTCTTCCTGGTAGTGTGAGAGTAGTATAAAATTATTTTCCTTTGATTTGGAATTTTTGATACCACACCTCCTGTGGCATCTAGGTAGAGGCTCACTAGTTTCTGTCTTCGTAGATGTTGCACCAGTATGCTGATGCCAGTTTCTGTGTACATGTGTACTCCAAAGGGGTCTACTTGGAGGTGTTGAATATAGCCAGGCATCTTATAAAATTTATCACACTCTCGAATGATGTTCTGCTTGAGGAACATTTCCATTAATATGTCATCATGAAGTCTTGTGCTTTTTCGAACCTCTGAGCCAATTGAGGACATTTCTGTTTAGGCTTTTGGTAAGGTTTCCTGCCAAGAGTTCTGCCTCTGGAGTGCTGAGTTATCTTCCATGAAACTCCTGGCTTACTCCCCAGTGTATGGTCCTTGCAATCCTCCTCCTTTTCATATTGCATGCAGGCCTGAATTTTTTCTCCTTTTCTCATACAAAATTCCTCCACGTCTTATCACAGTAATGGTTACTTAGTGTTGTGCCATTTGGTTTCCTCTTCATCTGATAGATGTATTTTGCATCACAGGAGGGAAATGAGCAAACTGCTTTAATGTTTAAATATGGAGGGTCCCTCTTCCTACTGTGATTTATTTTGGCATGTTGATATTTAAAAGCAAGTGTACAGCAAGGATTTTTCTTCCTGAATGCATCATATATAAAATGAGTCCATGGGTATCTTAGTCTTCTGGATCCCTTTACTGGAGCAATTCTTCTCCATTTTTGTCTACTTAGGTTGATTGTGAACCTCTGTTTTACAGAGGGCAACTTTCTGCATTCCTGCTGTACAGTTCTGCTTTCCTCAGAACTATCCTGCAACTCTCTGGCTTTCCTCTGTCGCTGTTTAAACAGACGCTCTAGAGTCCCATCTCTCATATGATTTTTTTTTTTTTTTGGGCACCTCCATACTTTTTTGTTTTTTCTCACCTCTCAGTGAGTCCTTTGACACTTCCACTTGATCCAGAGCTTTCGTTTGCCCCACAAGTGTTTGATCACTCTCCATGGATTTGCGTTTTGGCACTGGATTGTGCATTGTAGGAGGTTTGTCTTTAGTCACACTGTCTCTTACCCCTTACGATTACTGGTCCATATGACCCACAACCAGTGTCGATTTTTTTCTGGTGTCTTCACCCAATCTTTCAGCAAGATCTGCCCAAATCTTTGATTGGTAGCTTGTGTCTCCTTGATCAATATCAGCAGCCTGAAACTCCCTGAGAACAGTTTCCACTCCTCCAGCTGCTGTCCACAAGTCCTTCCTTGAAACTGTTTTTCCCTTCTTAAATCTCCCCATTGTTTGTAAATTGACAAAACAATGGGAGAAAATTACACTTACTATCCCGAGAGATGTTCCGAATAAAATGAGGAAAGTTCGAGTGATTTTTTTCAAGTGCAGTTCAGGGGACCCATGTGCATGCTGGCTTTTGTTCCGACCACAACTGCTGTTCCATAGTTATCAGCTGTCCATGCGTCTTTATTACCGTTTCCCTGTTTTGATTGATTTACATTTTTAAACCATATGAATTTACAAATACCTATGCAACCCATTAGAGAAAGGCACCAAATTGCTTAGTGATGTGTGTGTGTGTGTGCGTGATGTTCTTTTTTGAAAATTGCATAATAAAGTAGTAATTTTTATTTGATCATTGTTAAAACTTGGGTCAAATTTAGAAGTCAGCCACTACAACTAGCAATTTTAATATGTGAAATACATTGAAGAGCCAACTGATTGACCTCACTCTTATTTGTTCGATTTATGCAGATGTTTGCGATGTAGAAATACACAAAAATCGAACTTATTCTTACAGAATGCTTAGTTAGAATGCTGCCATCATGTGGCTAAAATGGGAAATAATTTTTTAAATCAGGAAAAAATTAAATAAGTATATCAACAGCTTGTTAAAACTATTGATCAGCAGTTCAAGCTGGAACAAAATCCAGCAACCAGAAGTGTCCCCCTGACTGTGTTTGAAGACCCCTGTTTTACAGTCTTGACTAATCCGTAGTTAAAGATTTAGATTTGCAATACACTGTCTCATTTTAGTCAATAATTTTGCCAGAATACATTTTGTAGGTAAATCAATCAAAACAATTTTAGTGCTTTAGTTTGCTGCAAATTAGTATGAAATCCACTCTTCTATAGTTTGAGTCAAATATTCTGCCTGTCTGGATGTTGGCTGTTAGAAATTGTATGTAGTACATGTGGTCTGATATTTGAGTGGTGCTAATCACCAATAGAAGACTTGGCCCCACTTGAGGTTTGTTGGCCTCAGACCACCCTCCTGCGTGCTGTCCAAGTGGACCCAGGTGGGCTGGCTACTTACCTTGCTCTACCCAAGCAGCTTTTTAACACCACAAGGTTGCCCAACTGTCCGAGTAGAGCCTGAGAAAGGGATCTCATCTTGGGAACTACTCTGAGTCTCCCCTGGTTCAGTTACTAGCAGCACATAACCAACCAGGTTAACCCAACAGATAAAAGCCAGAGTCAGACGGATAGAGTATCTCAGGTCTGCCAGATACTGAGCCAGCCACGAACGAATCGGTGCCTCCCAGGTACCCAGAGCCTCCACTGTGCCCTCTGCTCTACATATTTCTATCTGAGGAAAGAGCTAGAGCTATGGGTCTAAGAGCACAAGAGGCCTGAGCCAGCCACGAACGAATTGGTGCCTCCCAGACCCCCCAATGCTTCATGATCCGGTGCCCAAGCAGACTGTTCGTTAACACCGTAAGGTATCCCAGTCTGCTTGAAGGGCCCGGGAAGGTAGATACCGTGCATTACGTCACCTCCCGGACAGCCTTCGGAGGGGGTCCTCTTCCAGCGGATAGTTTGACCCTACCTGTTCCAACTGAGTTGGAATCCTTTGGGAAACTATCAAGGGTCTACTGGGTTGGACCCCTGGGGGATAACATAATGCAGTGGATTATTTCCTTACCTTTCATATCTGTCGGGACCCTTCAGGAAATAATCAAGCTTCTACTGCACGCTTAACCCACCAACCTTGGTACCTTGGCTGGCAGGTTGCTTAGGGTCATGTCTGGGTCTGTTCATCTCCTTTCTGGTTTCTTTTTTCTATAATCAATAAAATTAGTCCATTGTACGGAAAAAAAAATTTTCCGCTGCAAAAAGCTTATGATTATCTTCCTTTTGAATCTGTACTACTAAGCTAATGTATTGGTCCATTTGTATTCAATCCATCATGCAATGCCCCTCGTTAACAGTTTTTTTACATTTCACACGTTTTATGGTTTATATTCTAACTCAGAGGTTCTTAAATTCAGTTCTCGGGGACTCCTGAGTGTATGGGTTTTTTTGCTGCCAGCCACTATCGCAATCCCAGAATTTTATGAAGCTGTAAATGTTTGTTAACTAGGAGCTTTGAAAGTAAGATTACTTGGTCTCTCATATCAGTGTTAGAGTAGGGCAATGAGGGCCATATCTATTGCTGGCTTGGATGCTAACCTCTGGCCTTTAATTGCTTAATTTCCATAATTAGCAAAACTATTCATTAAATCTTACATCTCAGTGGCATTTCTTTAAAAGCTCATGAATGACCACTGAAGACTGTTCTTGTGTTCCTAAAAGAAGCACTTTACTGCAATCAAATCTGTGAATAAACTAAAGTTTGCTTGTGGGCCAAATGGGCTAATATATAATATATATAATATTCGTTATTTCAATATTGATATAATTGCATGAAAAAGGTAAATTATCTACAACTGATCAAATTAAAGGTAGGAATTAATCAATTAGCTTATTATTGGTGTGGGCGGTAAGAAGGTAAATGATCCTTTCAAAAATAAAAGCATGTTATTTATGGAAATTGACAGCTTGTTAACAGCTTTATTTGCAGTTGCGGCTAAAACAAAAACCAGCATACACAGGGGTCCTCCAGGACCGATTTTGAGAACCACTCTACCGACATATTTCATGGATTATTGCCTTGTGGTCACTGTGGGACAGCAGTACCCAGTGTTGCTGCTAGAAGAATTTCAGCTGTGATTTTCACACTCACCATATGCAGGTTTTTATTCAAAACTGAACTAAAATCCCAAGGTTTTACCAAGTTGTTAACCCATCAAACCCGATTTGACCCACCCATATGTGGGTTTGTCAAATGTAGCTGCTATGTTCATACCTGTGGAACTTCAGGCCTATTTAAAATTCCAGCAGCGATTCCAAGGTCTCCAACGATCCAAACCAAGTTCTGCTGAATTACAGAAAAAGATTTATAAAATGATGTGCAAGCTCTGGGTGTTTTCCATTTGATGTAATGCTGTAGCTATGAAAACATGGTGTCCTGGGGTAGAAAATTTAGCCCAAAATAAATGTCATGTCACTTCAGTGAAGCGCTGCAACCAGCAGATACAGAATATGTATGTGGTATAGTCCCACTATACAAAAACCAAAGCTTTTTCTGACTCTGAAACTACTTCAGGAAGAACTTAAGTGAAAAGTCAATTAAATGGGTTAATTTGTTTTAATTACCTGCTAATGAGCCCCCTTGAGCAACACTACAAAATAAATAGCTGTGCCTAACATAAAATCCCATATTTGAATCATGCTAAATTGCTACTATTACATAATCAGTCGTTTGAGTCGAAGACATATTTGAGTTTAGTTCTGGTTTGAATTAAAATCAACATACGCTAGGGCCCCTAGGGGACAGTTTGAAACCCAATTATTTCAATTGTGCTTTTGTATTTTGTGCAAATGGTGTTTGAACTGGAAATAGTAACAATTATCCAACTCCTTAGTATTACCATCAACCCCTTGGTGACGGGGAGCTTGACGCCTCCGAGTGCAGTGGTGTTGCCAGAACTGAAAATTGGTGGGGCCCAGAACATCCCTTTACAACAATTATTAGTCCTGGCTTGTTCTCAATCATTTTCCTTTATTAACACGTTTTATAATGAAAATAATAATCATCATCATCCACTGGCAATCAAAGTCGCAGCTTCTCTCATCATACGATCTATCAGCGACTAAATAATTAACTAAATTCAAAACAGAAATAATAATTTACTCAAAAGTAGGCCTATGCTTCACAAGAGACAAACTTCTGCGCTACCTTTTCCGCACATCAGGCGATAAAAGACTTTGAAGTGTTTATATACAGTTAAACTGCATATTGAATTTTGAATAACGCAGATTTAAATGCACTAAATTACACGTCCAAATGAATGATTGTTTTCATACTTAAACGGGGAGAACTAGCAACTCCTGATAGTATGGAGTGTTCTTGGAGTGAATCTATTGTTAATTATGAAAATGACTGAGAAGTAGGACTAATAATTGTTTTAAAGGGATGTTCTGCGCCCCACAAAATTTTGGGTTCTCACTTCCCACTGTGCAAATGTCAAGTATACTCAATACATTCTGGGTCATAAGTTTGTCAACCAGGAAATGCGTATATGTGGGAACGAATAAGACTGCGGACATCCCCTGTTGCACTAGTCAGTACGAAAATTATTTTGTCCGCAGTGCCTACACAGCGACCAGCCCCGCTGCCCGCGTATATGTGGCTCCGATCACTAAGGGGTTTATTTGTTCAGCAAGAATCAAAAACTACTGAAGTATTACTGATTTTAACAATTACATGGTCCATGCATCTGACCGGATGCTCCTCATTCGAACACAATGATTATTCCCGTCAATTCATGTGATCAAAACTGTGGCAGTACAGAAACAATTATACAACAAGTATGAGTGTGTTATGTGCATTTTTTTTATGTCTCATCACAACCATTCAGTCTAACGTTTCAAAGAAACCTAATCATCTATATTATGAATGAAATAAAAATATCTGGCCTGGTGCAACGGAAGAAAAATTCATAACCTACTTTTGATTCAGGGCCATCATGTATTCTCAATATTAAAACTCTCTAGCCTACTGCTCTATAACACTATACAATCTGGTCAATACGTATATGGACAATGACACAATTTCCATCATTTTGACTCTATATATCATCACAAATGAATGACTCAATACGTGCTTGAAGGGTGCTTGTTTTTATCATAAGGACTTCACAAAAAAAATTTCATGAACTATAGAAGAATTGCAGCCATATTTACACAAAGTTCCCCCTACTCCCTTCCAATTTTAAGTATTTGGACCAACTCACACAACCATAAATTAAATTGTTCTTTCTGATTCTTGGTTTCCAATCTTTAGTAGTCAGTGACTGCCTGCGGTATGCCATCAGTAGACCTCATCAGATACTGTATTTCTTCCCTGGTGACACGCTGCACAGATGATGTTGCATGCTTTGATTCATGAGCAGTCCCTTCCCTCCTTCATACTCTTTACTTCTCATCATTGAGGTCGAAGTTGATCATTGTACCCTCTGTCCATTGAATGTTGTTCTGGAACAGTAAAAGCTTTTTAAGAATTTTTTTTGTTGTTTTTTTTTGACAATCTTCCTAACAATGGCTTACATGTTATGGTAAGCCTCCCTACAGTGGTGAAGTCTCTTGATTTTTATCATTGACACCAAGGGAGTATTCTTGATCTTGAGCCACTGCTAAGAGTTTTTTTTTATTTCATCTCTCATCTACTAAAGTTGTTATTCATGGTGATCTAAGACTTATAGACCGGGAGCTGGCACATTTTATTTGTGAAAAGGGTGAAAAGGTTTGATCCCTACAAGTCAAGCTATTGTACGTGATGTATATAAATCACCATTGCTGGCTGCTGGACTCCTGTACGTTTGACCCTGGCACCCTTTTTAAAGGGTTCCAAAAGAAGTTTTATTTATGTGAACGCCGACAATGAAATCAACTACATGGGCTTGTGGGGTCATGATGTGGCATCATAAATTTGTCAACGCCAGCAACTTCAGCTTGAACCCTTGCAGGGACAGTGAGCCTTTAAGGGGTAAAAAAAGCCAAATATTTATGTGAAGGCCGACAAACGCGTGGTTTACCTTTTCTTGAAGCTAGAAGAGCCCGCTACTTGAAAACTGAAGTGCCAGCAAGTTTTGAGTGTACCAAACTCTTGCCAGCAAGACCCACTTACGACAGGTATGGTTTCACCTTGTTTGGAACAGCCTTTGAATACAGTGTAGACCAGGCGTCCTCAAATACAAATCTTAAAGTTCCACAAAGAAATTTTTCAATGAGTCAAAGGTCAGTTTATTAGTTGGTCAACCCACGACAAATCAATGTATCGCCCACCAACCAACCAACTTAACAATACTGTGGTGTACAGTAGAAAAATATAATGCATGACTCAACTATAAAATGTACTTTTAATTTTAACACATATTCCCTCCAAAATTCCTCAGGTAAATAAATATATCAGGAGGTACTTCTTTGTGGTTAAAATGAGCCAGCTCCCAGGCTATTATGGCATTCCTGGGCTCACTGGTGCATTCATTCTTTTTAAAAGATGAATGGATGGGTGCAATGCGTGTGAATAATACGAAACATTTCTAATAAGTCCTCATTCTTTGAGTCTGTGAGTGAGTGACTGAATGGTGAATGAGTAATCATTACTTTCAATGGATATCTCATGGTGGCAATGTGCATGCTGTGGGAAAACAGGCTGTAATTCCCACATAATTAGTCTGATTAGGATATAAGTACCCTCAAATTAAACCTGTGAGTTAGCACTTTGAGTTCAGTCATTTATTAATTCCCCTGGCCCTGAAAGGGGAGCGAGGATATTGTAATCGGGGCCGTCTGTCTGTTTGTCTGGACGCATATCTTAAAAACTATTGGCACGATTTACATAAAACGTTGCCAGCAGAAAGGTCCTACCCGTGGCTCAGTCCACCTCTAAAGTCAGACTGCTCGGTCAAAAATCAAAGTCACAAACAAATGTCAAAGGGGCGAGGGTTTGCAATCTCTGATCATCTTGTTTTATCTGTAATATGCAGTGGTTTTCGGCTAAAACGAGCAATGCCAGGCACAACAAGCTGGCACATATTAGCCATTCAATGACATTGACCCAACGTTCTGAGTCACTGCACGAGTTTTGGCCACATTTGATACAAATTTAGCGTGTTATTTTATATATATATATATATATAATATATTACATGTGCATGGAATTTACTTTTCCAACTCTGACATTTGTATTATTCCCAACCCGAGAAATATCAATATGTGATTGCGACTTTAGTTCTCTCCGCCTCATGTTAATGATGCTGCCTATTTTTTTTTTTTTTTGCAATAAAAATGGACCAACAATAAATCAAGAATCAGTTTCCAATAAAAACTGTAGTTGGGGCTGCTGGTGGTCTTGTAGGGTTAGATTTACTTCCGTGTAATTCATGTTTGTAAAGATATGAATGGTTTATTTAAAAATGGATTTCTGATAGGTAACTTTATTGAAGGTCCCTTATGCCACAGAAGCACGAGAAGCTGGGATATTCGAAAGTTTGTTAAAACATACAAATTTCTGCCCGCCTTCGGTACGTTCGAATATTGTAGCTCATTGCCCTCTGTATGCTTATTCAGATTGTGTTGTTAGTTTTATTTTTTTTACTTGTCGTTCAGGAGCAATTGACGCTGGAATCTGAATATCCGAATATGAAACTAACTTTACCGCAGTAGCTGTTAGCACTGTTTTGTTACTGGTATTGTATGTTTCTATAGCCCTTTTCAGACATGAACACCGGTAAATATCCGGACAATCAGGCCCGGACATGCCCTTTCACACATGTAACACTCACTAAAAGACGCCTGTGTCCGGCACACAGGCGCATACACAACGCTGTAGCTACCCGTGACACACTGCTGTCAGTTATGTCGGTGTGTACGCAACCACGCTAGTGGAATATGGAGATAAACGCCCCTTGCCTGAATCAAACGGAACATTTCCACTTAAGTGTAAACACAGTCTGCACGGACAATGCGCGGTTGAGTGTTACATGTGTGAAAGGGCATGTCTGGTTAATGTCCAGACCTGATTGTCCGGATATTTACCGGCGTTCATGTCTGAAAAGAGCTTATGTTTGCTGTTTAACCGATGTGTGACTGCTGTCGTCTTGGCCAGATCAAATTTACTTTTGATTTAATATTTCAGATCTCTGACACAGTTACGCCCCCAGAAAATTTTCAAAGGGGTGGCCAGATGGGGCCAGTGAAAATATTAGGGTGGCAAACCAAATCGGTCCTCCTTGTGATAACCCGAATTCAGTTCCAGCCCGTGGTCATGTACTGCATTCCCCCCAACTCTCTTATGTCTTTCCCGTCTACCTCCAGCCGAATCTAATAAACACTCACAATAAAATAAAGACATAAGATGTTTCCTAGGCTATGTCCTTGACTCCCTTTCATTAAAAAACAATGTGCATCCTACACATTTGCCTCAAGTTCCAGAAAAACGCACAAACATTTCCAATAGTTTTCAATACAGCTTTTCATTAACGACAACTATAATAATAATAATAATAATAATAATAATAATAATAAATAATTCAAATAGTATGAGTAGTAAGTGTTCTCCATTGAAATTACATTCGTAATATTGGCCAATGAACATTTCTATTCAAACTATTCTTAGCCTCAACTACTGACAAAGGTAAATCAAAGGTTTTATATAATTACCACGAAAGTGCCTCACTCACTGTAGACACACCTTAACCACAGATTTATCCAAATCATTTTACCCTGTAGCCATCCATTTCATTATCAAGGACACACTGATAAATTCACCTGTTGGTCCAGGGACAGGTTGGTTGGGGCTGGCCTAAATCTAGCTGAGTCTTCACCAGTCTCTGTGGCTGTGACTATTGCTGCCTGTTCCACACTTTCGCGCAAAGTTTCTGTCTCTTGTTGTTCCTTCCTTGTAGGGATGTAGTCATTTTCTGGCTCTGAGTCTCTTCTCCTTTCATGTTATCTTGCTGCAAGAGCTAAAATTACTGCTGCTTCACCACAAATGGATTCGTTCCATTTTCAGTGCGATTATCAATACGGTATCAGTATCATTCTATATAGAGAGGCTAGCTAGCTTTATAGCTATTGAAACATATCCCACGTTATCTAGCAAGCTAGCTAGCTGTCGCTAAATGTGTTTCTTCATAAAGTTCATCATCCACAAGCTCGCTAACTACATTAACCTAATTAATAAGCCAAATGGCAACGGAAAACAGTGTCACTATCTGGCCACGTTCGGCTATATTCGGTGTCCAGTAACGCAACATTTATACGGGGGGAAAAAAAACCTAAGTGAAAAGTGAAGCTAAGAGCAAAGCCTCTCTGTTGAGTTCCAGAAATACCTTAATTTAGACGATGCGAAAAAAATGTTGCAAGTCACATTGGTATCGTTAGCTAATATAAAGGTCATAGATTAGCTGGGTAGCTGCGGAAATAACCATGGTGTAGCCTTGGAGCCAGATGCCCAGCCGGGCTAGCATTGATAACCCGTGCGTATGTTAGCCACAGAAGCCAATTAATTCGGCATTCTCCGAATTCAAAATGTAGCGTGATAGATCAAAAAATATGCCTGTGTGAGGAAGGAAAATAAAGGTCCACCAGGCTTGCTAGTAAGCTTACATTATGCAATGTTAATGTTTTGTCTGGCCATACCACCATTAATGTGGCGTGGCTAAGGTGCGTCAAAAATCTGAGCTGAGCACCGCTCGTTCTCCTAGGGGTGAGCCAACTGTCACAACTTCCCAGCGGTGTACAGCGTTCGTATCGCAACCGCTTCACGGATATAAACAGCGTTCGACCCACCACCTCAAGCAACTTGGTGGGCTCCTTTCCTTTACTAGGACAGATATGACCCAGCACCTCGGCCATAGCGAACAATGTAGCATCAAACTCAGAGCCATCGAAATTCTCCGCTCTGTTCGAACTGAGCTGCCTTCTTAGCCTAGTTCGTAAGTAGTAGCTGGCTTTGTAGCTTCGAGCTCGGGGGGCGTGTTTCAGCAACCAGGCTCCATGCGGCTCGCCTCAGCCAGAGCCATTGATATTACCGCTCTGGCCTCAGCTCCAGCAACTGTCCACCTTAACGGGTTTAATGCTAGGAATTCTTAATGCACAGCGAATACTTGGACTACTCAAAATAATATGTCGTGTTCCAGTGTTGCCATCCTCGTGGCAGCAATTTTCTTTGTAGCCCTGGAAATGTATATCCTAGCAACCACTCCACTCACCCTAGCAACCATTTTAAAAAACCCTAGCAAACATCTTGAAAACCCCGACCAACCACCCTGTAAACCAAAGCAACCATTTAGAAACATCCATGCAACAACCCTATACATCCTATCAACCACATAAAAACACCCCAGTATGCTGCACACCCTACTAGCCACCACACACATGCTAGCAACCACCAAAAAACACCCTAGCAACCACCCTGTTCACCCTGGTTAGTGACTATCATCTACAATCACCCTAGCAACCACTCAGTACAACCTAGCGACTACCTAAAAACACCCTTCCAACCATCTCAGGGCTCGACATTAACGCTTGTCCGCTTGTCCGGGACAAGTAGATTTTATTGTCGGACAAGTGGAAGAGAAATTCACTTGCCCCACCGGACAAGTAAAAAGTTGCTGAAAAAATACAGTGTCTTCACGTTGAGTGCCCTGAATTCAATTCGCTAAATGAATACATTCAGAATAACAATTTGAAACAAAAACGTTTTTTCCCCATGACGCGTCTAACCAGCGTCCAACTCGAATGCTTTGATTTACCGATCAGATACACAGACACGGACACAAGGCTGCACAAGACTCATATACAGTAGGAACCGCTTCCATCAGAGGAGCAGCGATGTTTCTCAAGGCTCCGCAACCCGGGAAAGCTCCAGTAAAAGCCCCAAGAAGAAAAACAGCAACTGCACCTGAGCGACGTGAAGCTTGGTCTATGCGATGAATGAAAAATGAACTGCAATAGCACCGGTGCGAAGAGAGCCAGCTAGTGAGACGTGAATCAATGCCACCTCGCTGCAGCATCGATAGTTAAGCTGCTTGTTTAATGTATTGAAGTAATATATTTTAGTTTGTGTCGTGAGTATATTTACTGTTTCATATTGTTTGTATTTAGTGACTTCGCCAGTTCTTCATTCGTTGCTGACCTAACTTACTAGTTGACGAAGACATTTGCGGGTTTATTTAACGTTTCCAAGGTAACAGCGTAGGATTGTGGGTAATGCAGTACTTCTCTGTGACATGTATAAAACTTTTTTTTTTCCCCCGAAACAAGGTTGATTTCATGCAGACTTGTAGTTTCTACAGGAGCAGTTGTCATTGTTTTACAGTCTCCTAGATCATGGTCAGTCTGCCCTCGATGTTTACGACATTATACCTCATAATCGCAATCCCAGTCGCTGAATGTCGTTGGGATTTCACCTCCGGAACCTCACTGCCCAGGTCTGTCGGTCTACAAACTGGTAGTTGAATTATTAGGTTAAGTAATTTAAATTTTAAATGACTCATGCAGAGGCACCAACCCAAACATGCCAGTTTTTACTATGTAGTTAGGCCTACAGTCACTTGTGCTCTAATGATTGGTTGGAAAAAAGTGTTTAATTAATTTTATGATGTTAATAGTGTCATGTTAAGAAATAACTTCATTAAAATATAAGTCCTGCATTAAAAATGTAATTTAATAGTAAACATTTTTTTTGGTTAAATTTAGTTAAATACCATCGGAAAAGTCTTCAACTGCTATCCGTTGACATATTGCTTAGTTATTGGAGTCAGGCTTACTGGTAAATATCTACTCCTTCTTCAAGATAGTGTATGTTTATGAGTTGTAAAACATAAATTAACTCATTTGGCAAACATTTAATATAATTCAGTACCTATCTTAGCTCCATGTAAAGTGAATAAACATGTTTCCCAGATAATGTTTGCCACATTCTAATAACTGCTGATTTGTTAGATTTAGTTATATTGACTGAAACGGTTCATTAAGCACAGTTTAAATATGTAGGAAAATGTTTATGTAACAAAACTTTAAAGCCCTCAATAGTCTCCTATATCATTCCTATAATATTCCAGCTAATCTTCCTTGGTCAATGGGACAAGTGCCTTTAGACACGACACTCTGCTGTCCCATGGGGCAAGCAAACAGGAGTCATCAGGAGATGCCATATCCCCCCAGCCCCGCATATTGAAAGAATGAAAATGTCACCTGCTCTGGAAACAGACCATACCCCTTAAAATTCTAAGTTCAAAACGTTTCCATGGAAACCAGAAAAAATACAACATTCATCAACTTTGGATTAGCAAAAGGCACCACTTCAGGTCATGATTAATGTGCACACCAAGTTTTGTTAAGAAATATTGAATGGTTTTCAAGTTATGCTCCAGAAGCGAAACGTTCACAGACAGGTGGGTGGACAGACGGACGCACAACCGCACCCATGACTATATCCCCCTGTATTATATGCTGGGGGGATAATAATAACAAGCAAACAGACAGATGGACAGGCCAAAAACAATATGCCCCCGAATCTTCGATTCTAAGGGCATAAAAAGTAAATTTTTGTCAATTATACCCGGACAAGTGACTTTTCAGCCTGGAAATGTGAAAGGTAAATCTACTTGTCTGAAGAACAAGTGCCTCAAAAGGTTAATGTCAAGCCCTGCACCTAGAAACACCCTCGTATTCCAGTTTAGTGTTAGCCTCTCTACAGCGAGGAATATAGCCACGTTATTCAGCTTTGAGTTTGCATTATGTTTGCATCCTTCATCCCTCTCCCGCCTTTTAATATATTTTTCCTCCGCCTTTTTACGTACATTCTGGCGATCATTCCACTGTTGTATCCTTTTAAAACTATTCAAATTTATTCAGTTTTACTCAAAGTCAAGCCAGCGATACAGTGTAGTGCCAGCGGTCAATTAAAGAATGCAGTTTCACTCCCTATTTCCGCTGTATTTTGCAATCTTCATCCCATTCCCACTTTTTAAAACTCATTCCAAAGCCAGCAATCCAGTCAGTCTTTCAACGGCGAGCATTCACACCACACTGTTTTCAGAAATGGCATTCTATAGTTCAAATTATGTTATTACGGCAAAAACCAAAACCAAGGTCGCTTTGCGCTATTCAGAAACCCTCTCACTCTCCACAGTAAGATCCCCTCCTGATAAATAATTAAAACCTCCATGAAACCCTGAAAAATGTTGCAAGGATGTAACCAAATACGAATACATTATTCGGGAGCGTACATAATGCGCTTGAAACGGATACGAACGTCATCCGAATTTGAGCTGTGCCAGTCGATGTTGTTAACTCTTCACCAGGTGATTTTACCGATTAACACAAAACAACAGAACACCTGGCAGTAACCACCCCAATGTAATTTCATGAAATTACACTGTTGCACTCAGATATCCTGACAAAATACTGATGGTAAAATTAATAACCGCCTTCTCATTTCAAATTTCCACTTGAGGGAAAGTAAGCGAGTAAGTTCTTCATTTGTGAATGTCTACCATGGCCTTCTTGATCCAACGTAGGCTTTAAGTAGGCTACTCATACTTCGTATTTTATTAGAAGTAATTTTGCTGGGGTGTTTCTAAATTCTGGCGAGGGTTTATAAAGTGGTTCGTAGCATGTTTCTTGGTGGTTGCATTTATATGCTAACAGGCAGACAGGCATAATGGAAAAAGTATTTGATGATATTTAAGATATGACCTGGAACTAGAGCCCAAGATTGTAGGTCTGCACACGCCTTATATTAAATGATTTCTAGTTTAGTTATAATGGTGTACAATTATCTATCAGGCCTTTCAGGCAGGTGGTTAAATCATATTGAGTTTTCCATTTCTAAATAGTTGCTTTTGTTACACATAGTGTACATATTGAGACCCTAAATACGCATCCCAAATGCCTTATAGATGTAGGCCTATTTTAAAGGTAAAACATGCTTTATAGGCTTAACAACCTCTATTGACCACTATTCAGGTCATGAATATTCATTTTTGTCAAAAGCGCGGCTTGAGACGCGCAACTGGCTTTGATTACATGTGTTTGCAATGGCTTGCCCGTTGAAGAGAACCGTAATTTGCCATTTGTTCCAGATTTTTCTTCATCACCATCTATAGCACTTTGCCCATGGCCCAACTCATGACATATATTTGATATTAGGTACGTATCACTTTTACGAAAATTTAATTGCCTGTGAGCGTGAGAAAAAAATATCGTTCCATGCAATGCTATTAATATTTAGCCAAACTGAATGCCAAGTGTAATGTTGGGAACTTGAATCGGTGTGGTTTAGCACTGTAGCAGGCTAGCTAACTGCCACTCTCATAACTGTTTGCTTGCCGTACCTTTCCATAGCTAACCATTATATAGAATGAGTTTGTTAGCTAGCGAGCTAACGGCAGCTTGCCACTCAGTTAGACGAAGAAAACCGAGGCGACATAAGAAGCTTTTTTTTTTCTAACCATCCTGGGCTTAAGTGATCAAGCTAACTAGTCAGAAACAGTTAGCGACAACAGTGAAAACTTGCTAGCTACCTAAAGTTACATTTTATTGGAAAATAATGTCAACTAATGTTAGTTAATCATGTTCGCTAGTTTCTACTAGTGAACTAAACCTGGTTTCAGTCACATGTTGGCTAGTAGTCAGGTTGCTAGCTGTAGTAGACATAACACGAGTGGATATATCAAATTATGAGGTGAATTTCAGTCTAGAATAATTGCACGATATGTGGTGCTATTATTAATGTATTATTTTGTATGCAGGAACCATGTCAGCAAGCTGTTGAGGATGCAGGCGTATCAGAGGTTCAGGTGAGGTCCTAATTATGAATTATAGTATGGAATTATAGGAAAGCATTTAAGTTAGTCTCATGATGTTCAGCAAATATAACCTTTGAAAATCAAAATGTCCTGACCAACTTTGGCTCAGTGGGGAAAATTAAAGAAACAAGTTTTCGTAAATCTAACATGATCCAGTCCGATAAAACGCTCGGTTTGCGGCTTGTCCAATTCACAGATAGTCAGTGGTCCATTTTGAAGTGTTTATCTCGGCTACAGTCGCGTTACCGCACAGAGAGATGCTCAATAAACATAAATTGCCTATAATGATTTTAACGTTCTCTAATAATAAAACATACCATTATGCAATTAAGAAACTTATGAATTGGTAAGAGTATTTCAAGTGTTCGATATTGCTAACCTTCATAATAAATGTTCATAACATTAGTAACAGTTGTAAACTTGTATTCAAAAATCAATTCAAAAGTATTTGGATGGCGGCAAAATAGAAACGGAAGTTTATGTATGTGGCATCTATCAATTTAGATAACAGAGGCAGTTTTCATAAAAAAAAAACAAAGAAACACTCATTCAGATAATCTCCGTACACAGAAAAGGCAGTATCCACACAGATTTGCAAAAAAGTTTCCAGCTCGCGTGCTATGGGCGCTCGCATATGTATCCCTACCAATTGTCACATTACACCTACACCCTTGTATCTGCAACATAGCATTTCAAGATGGCTCCCATGGTGGCCATATTGTTTGATGCAGTGCATTCCAAACTGATAGGTTCCATCCCTGATGCGAGACCAATCAACCGACAAAATTTGAGAGGTATCACTGGGAGTGAAGTTCAGTTATTGCGTGTCATAGGATTTCAAGATGGCTGCCACGGCAGCCATATTGTTTGACCGATCATGGTCAAAATCAATAGGGTCCATCCATGACATAATAGCAAATAACCCACAAAATTTCAGAGATATCCGTTCATTACTTTTTTAGTTATCTTGTACATAAACAGGCAGGCAGACAGACGGACAAAGCAATGCCGGCAAAAACATAACGTCCTTGGTGGAGGTATTTTTTTTTTTTTTTTTTTTGAAATTTGGCATCTCCAATCCCAACCGAATCTGGAATCCCCAATTCGATAAGAATGTACAAGGCTTGCTCGTATGCGACCCCCTGTTGCCAACTTCGGGAGAGCGAGACAGTTCGCGGCTCTCCTCCGAAGTACGTGCCTGTCAGCCGCTGCTTCTTTTACATTCAGAGGTCGAACCTCGCAAGTTCAGAACGAGGGCGGAGGTACCCGAACATGAGCAAGCTTAGAATCTTACTGACGAGCGCCCGGTTGGCCAAAGGAGGCCTTTGAAGCAACAAACAAAGCAACTATTTTTATTATCTCATTCTTGCATTTCCTTCCCAATTTGTATTCCCTGCAACGCAAAGCCAATTGTGCGTTGCTCTGAAAAATCTGCAGACCACTGCCGGCTGGTAAGACTTGGGATCAAGCCCGCGCCATGGTAGTTACTACTGCTCAGCAATGCTGCACCTTAACCGAGTGAGCTAACCCGTTAGCTTGGAGTTAATTATTGAAAGGTTCTCAAACAACAATACATGCAGTAGCAACAAGTGTTTTCCAGTTTTTAAGTACATAGTAATACTCTGTGAATACTCTGGTGGTTGCAAAATGTGATTTCAAAGGAAAAAGACTTCCAAAACTGGCCTGAAGTGCCCAGTTACATTTACAGGATTTAAATGAGTTATAGACATGGTCAATGGGAATTATTCCGAATGAAACAGGACTAAAGGGTTCCCTCTGCCAGGTAGATCTGTGTCTCTGGAGGAGGGATTCACTTAGGAAAGGCTTTTCTTCAATGTATGAGTGAGTTAAATGGTATATATGAATATTTTTTTACTTAAGGCTAACTGGCTAGCTGTATTTTATTCCCAGTTTACTATAGCAATGATGATCATAGAATTTGTTTGCCACATTAGTTAGTAAGAGTAACCGTTAGTCTTTGCTAATAATACTGCATGTGGTGGCATTTTGGTCAAAGTGGCTCTTTGTTTTAGAATTTATACTGTATTCAGCAAAATCGAATGTCAAGGTTTTGGCTCGTTTAAAATGCGAACAGCTCAAGCACTTCGGTAGACCCCCCTGCTAGGTTACTTGCCCTATTCTGTTCAATCTAGGGTAGCATATTGCCTGCTTTTTCTTGAAAGTGGAATGTCTGTTCTGTTATAATAAGGTATATTTCAGGTATTACTGAGTTATTGAGCTGTACTTGTTCCTTATAAGGTGCGAAAATTGTTTATATAAGGTGCGAGATTGGAAGTGGGAACTGCTAGCTTTTCATTGCAGGGTGAATGTCCTGACCATTAAATAAGTAGTTCCTTTAATGAGCACGTGTGCTGGCTTATGGGACTCTGCAGAAAAATTGACAAAATTCTAAACTTTTTCATGGAGAAAAGGCATGTTTTGGGTTTGGAGAGGTTACTGGTGACCATTGATGTCCAACTGGTCCTATCCATCTTATTCCCACGTCCCATGATCCCTTGTGCGAATTCTAGGAGCAACTTCCGCTGCATCCTGTCACTGAACTGTTTACCATGGTAGCGGCTCACGCGAATCCTCTTTTTTTAAGCGATTGGAAAATAATATATATGGGAACATCACCTTTTGGCCCTCAGACGGGATAAAGTTACGGTACCGCTCCCTTCTACTATTGAAGAATGGGAGAACGACCTAAAGCAGTGGCCACACTAGCGCATTTCGCTACATTAGCGACTCCATTGCCACAGACTGTGAAGCTATGAACAATCTACAAAGCTCCGAAGCGTATGCAGTACTTCCACAGCAACAAGGTCAGTCCGGTTTTGTTAAAGGAGGTAGTATACGACCTTATGTACCTTAAAACAGATATACAAGTACTTTCTGAGAATATTTATGAGGGAAACACTATATTTCAGCGGTAAATATTGCTCTACATATGAAACGTAATGGATTGTTATACAGAGTAAATTAAGCCATCCGACAGTACGGGTCAAATTAGCTCTACTCCAGCCAACTACATTATATGGTATTAAGTTGCTAGCTAATCCAATACTATAACATGTAAAACACAGTGAGTCCATTTTTCCCATACTTTAATTTTAGTAAAATGAGGTTTGGAGTGCAAGACTATTGTTTGGAACAGAGTAGGCTATTTTCAAATTGTAGCAGACTATTGCTACTTCTACAGCCTCATCTTAAACTGTACAGGATGAAACGTTAGTTACACTGACTGGCATTACCGGACGAATACAACAATTTACTGTCCTTCTTACACGTGAAATCATACCTTGTGCTCTCCTGGCTATGCTGTCAAAATGCTTCTGAGGACCTGGCGTCTCCTCTGCAGCGGTCTGTCTGAGCCTAGCCATAAAGTAGGAATCGTTGTTTGTCGACATAATGAAATGAGCACCTAATGTTTTCGGGGGTCTTTTCAAATTCAGGTTTTTCAGCCAAATTCTGGCTTCCTCTTCTGTAGGTAGGCAATGAAAACCGTTTCGCTGAACACAAGGACAATCTCCTATGTTCTGGGTGCGTGTTCAAAACACTGTTGATCAAACCAAAAGTTTAGCTTCCTCTGGTTGTTAGTTCAGCCTCGAACAGCACAATAGGTGCGGGAGCTCTGAAGGGAAATTTTAAGAAAAGCAAGTTAATTTGTTAAAAAACGTGCTGTAATCGCTAAGTTAACTGAAAGAAACGCCGCTGTTCTTGACTAGCCACTCGCTAAAAACTAATTCCGCCGGAAGTTGCACCCCTAATCATATCTACAGTAGTGCCCTCAGGAATAAGGTGGATATTGATGAACTCATGCTAAATTCAACCAGAAAGTCATTGATTTATATTGAATTTCATGCGCCAAAAGTTGATTTGTTGTAAATATATGATTATTTTATGATTTGAGAGTGCAGGATTTTGAGGGATCTGAGAGTCTGGGGAGCCACCTGGAGAGCTGTCTTATTTGGCTCAGAAAGAGTAATAATTTGGGATTTCATGCTCAGATGAAGAATACTTGTGGTCAAGGAGTTTATTATCCCAGAAATGTGAAGTTTTAACCCCAGCCATTTTTCAATTCTCAGTATTATTATTATTGTTGTTATTATTATTATTTTTATTTTTACAATTTCAATGCTGAATTTTCATGAAGATTTTTTTATGTTTGCAGCCCTTTTTCTCTACTTAAGTCACGAAAATAAACTGTAATATGATGGAATTCTAAATGCTACAAGTGTCTTGCCTTAGTCGAGCCATTCCCTTCCTCTCTCTGAAGCTGCAATCTTGAGTGATAAAGCCTTAAACAAGGTAACACATAAATAAAAAAAGCCAGATTTGGCTTCTGCACAAAGGGGTTAAGCTTTGGGAAAAGGAATGGCAACATGACAAAGTGATGAATACTTCACTTTCCCAACATTTTTGCAATATGTTGCAAGATTCTAAAATGAAAATGTTTTTTTTTTTTTTCTTTCCTGAAAAATTCTTAAGATTCATGTGGTGAGTGTTTTACCTCATTAGAGTCACTGCTTTTTCGGAAATACATGGTCATTCTAAATTTCCTGCGTGCATAAGTTTCCTAAACAGTTGGCTCAGGAGTAACATATGACACAGAAAGTGTTGCAGTGATTAAAAAAAAAAAAAAAAAAAAAAAAGAGCGTACAGGTGTTGACCAGGTGATGTGATCACGCTATCACCAAGTTGATCAGATTATACTGTATAAGACGTGATTGCCTTTCACCGACAAATCACATATTCTGTATTCCTTGATGCTCGCATTGAATCATTTAAATGTGTTTTGATTTATGCAGGTGTCGATCGGGAAGCCATTTCACAGCTCACCAAAGCAATACTTTTCCAAGATAAAATACAATGTATTCTTGTTCCTCTAGTTTATAAGAATTGGAAAAAGAAGCTCTGTTACCATGATTGCTGTTATTATCTGTTATTTATTTTTTATTATTATTTGTTATATTTATTTTTTTTTTTTTTTTTTTTTTGCATGTATCATCACGGTGGGCTGCTGTCCCAATCAAATCAAAGACTAGGGGAAAAAAACTGGCCCAGTATCCCCAAGGAGACGTGTTTATCATACGTGAACTCACATACACCACCATAGTGACTTGCAGTATGTCATCATGGAATTTCGTGAAGTGTTGGTTCAATTAAACATGATCTGTGAAACAGGTTAAGTGTAAAATGAGTCCCAGTGGTCAAAATCCCTAATTACTTTGGCGGGAGTGGGCTCAGGTGTCATGAAGCCAGACTGGCATGTGGGGACAGGTCACCGTTTTTCTCTTAATGATGTATGTGCAATGAGTGTTTAGAAAATGCAATTTCTTCTATTATGTTGCATCATAAGTAATTTAGTAAAGGTGGGGGTAGGGAGAGGTATCCCTGGATTTAACATTTACAGCTATTCTCAAAAAAAAAATAACAACATTGTACAGCCACACATTTCAGCACCTATCTCTTAGCTGCCATTTGAAAAACACACAGTATCATATGTAAAGGAAGGCAATTCATTGTTTGCCTCCATAAAAGCTATTACTAAATGTGATAAAAACATCCAGAATGATTATGAAATCAAAGTATAGGGAAGTAATTGTTGGACATAAAACAATATAGCTATCTTCCTTCATCCCATCATCTTTCCTTACATTTATACCTTCTAACAAAAGTTATAAAGAAAATATATTCTTGATACTCTGTTTACCCTGTCTTGACTTATCTGCAGTGAAGAGTGAACTGATTGGAGGGACAACTTTTAAACAAAAATAATAATAATAATAATAATAAAAGCAGACAACTGTAAGTAACATTTTAAAAAATGGTATCTCCATCGTTAGCTCTATCTCAACATCAGTGCAAATTAATTTTTATCCTCTAAATTCTCAAAAAGGGAAAAATGGTTTGTCTTCTTCTCAGTCTTAGTTATAAGGAAATGAGATGGGTGTTATCTCTGATTTGGGTAGGCAAATGTATGTGACTTGAATGTGGTGTAAAAATGCATATAAATAATGAAAATTGAAGATATTGGAAATGCGGACTGTAGCTATGGACAATATAAATTTACAATTGACAATGTGGAAGACAGATTAGAGTTATCAACACTCATAGACGGTGCTACTCACTGGATATCCAAAGAAAAAAGCGCCCTTGATGCTATTTCAACTTTGCACCACATGAGGGCCTCATAGCCAAGGAGTGAGTCACTTAGCAAAAGCTTGAATTTCAAGAACATTTTAAAGGTGTCCTTGTTTTTCCATTTTTTTTTAAATAGGATTATTAAAGTCAAGTACGTCACAGTGGATTTTCTGACATTTGTGGAAATGCCAGTGAATGTTCCAGAATAATTTGAGTGCAGCACTGACAAAGTTACAGTGTTTATATTCCAGCAGTCTACCACCGCACATCGGAGTAGCAATTGAATAATGATTATGATATAAAGTACTCTTTCAGCTGTAATTTTCATGTATTTTCATCCAATTCTGGATGAAGGTGTAGGAAATAATGCACATTTCATATGTACTTCCCCTGTTCAAGGGAACGTATGTGCTCAGACAGTTGGCTGCTCAGCTGTTCCATGGACACGTGTGGTTATTTCCTAATTATTTCATTTACAACCTCAATTCTGAAATGTTGGCACATCATGGAAAATGCAAATAAAATCAAAAAGTTCTCATTTGGAAAGTTTATTCACCCTCCAGAATTGTGAAAACACTACAACTTATCACTGGAAAGCAAGTGAATTGAATTGCTTATTGAAAATACACAAATTGATGACTGCAAGAGAGTCCAAAAAAAGTTGGACCAGACTACTGTTTATCAATCAGTAACATCAATATTTTTAAGCACTCCCATTATGCATTTAGACACTGAGGACACCAGTTGGTCAGTCTTGCAAGAAGAATTTCCCTCATTCCTCCATCATGTAGCTCTTCAGCTGACCAATTCTACAAAGGCTTTGTTACTATATTTTTCGCTTTATAATGCACCATGAATTCTCAATTAGAGACGGATCAGGACTGCAGGCAAGGCCAATTTAGCACCCGCACTCTCTGCTTACTCAGCCATACCCTTGTAATGCGCACATAATGTAATGACTAGTTTGGCATCTTTGGAAAATTCAGGGATGTCCCTGCAACAAGAAATGTCTAGATGACCATATAGGTTGCCCCAAAATTCACGTATATTTTTCTAAATTAATGTTGCCCCGAGAAATGTGCAAGTCACCCATGCCTTGTGCACAGACATGCC
Organism: Gymnothorax javanicus; assembly: GCA_029692085.1. Lineage (NCBI taxonomy): Eukaryota > Metazoa > Chordata > Actinopteri > Anguilliformes > Muraenidae > Gymnothorax > Gymnothorax javanicus. Next base: position 43,265,980 of record CM056195.1, read on the forward strand.
CCCATACTTAGACAGACATTGGCTCTTGGACACGACCCTCATAATAGCTTGGTTCATCCTTTTTGTCTTTGATCCGCAGAATACAGCAGCTCATTTTTTCCAAAACCATTTTAAATGACTCGTTGGACCACACAACAAGCTTCCACTGTGCTACTGCCCATCTGCAATGACACCATGCCGAGAGAAGTCAGCGGCATTTTTGGACAGTGCTGATGTAAGGCTTTGGCTTTGCATAGTAAAGCTTTAACTTGAATCTGTGGATGCAGCAGCAAATGGTTTAGACTACCAAAAGTTCGCCAAAGTATTTCAGAGCACATGTTGTGACATCCATTGCAGTCGCATGATGGTTCTTAAGACATTGATGTCTTTGTGACGAGCACCAGCTGGAGTTTGTCATCTCTGCCTGCCAGCGAGTTCAACACATTCTCATCCGGACTCGTCATATATTGACGCTAACCTGACCAAGCGTCGATATACGTGGCAGAAGGAAGCTGTTGGCGTCATTACTTGAGGGTTAGGGTTAGGGTTCAAGTTAAGGGTTAGGGGTTAGGGGGTAGTGTTCGTTTTAAACTGGCATCAATAAAGGACGCTAAAAGCGACCTTTTGCCTCGTATACTGACGCTTGATCAGGTAGCGTCAATATATGACGCGTCGGGATGAGACTGGGCTTGCTAGTTTCCCGCCTCTCAAACCAATCATTTTCACTCACTCCACTATTTAGTTCCTGTTTTGTTCAGTTGGCTTTGTCGTTCAGACCATTCACTTCCCTATCTCTAAGCTGGTTAGGTTTTCTCCCTTCTGGGGGACTACATTCTCTCTATTTAGAGAGCTTGCACTTTTGCACTTCTAAATTTCCTCTTCTAAATTTAACTCTGATTCAGAGCTCGCGTATCCGCATCTCTGCGAGTTTTTACTTCTTATTTGGGCTTTTTTAAAGTTTCCCTTCTGGAGTTTTGTAAGCCTGTTTCTCTTTAGTATTTTGCCTTTCTATTGCCATTGTTTCTGTGTGCTTGTGTGCCTGTTCAACTTTGTGCAATGAATAATAATAATAAGCCAGTCGTTTTGCCGGCCACTCTGCGCTTGGGGTCTTCCTCTCTTTCAACACGCACTGAACAGTACTGAACGACCATCTCTGACCCCAGCAGCAATCGCCGCGGCACCTGCTCCCGTGGTGCTGCAGCAGGCTCCGACTGCACAGAAATGGGAGGAAATTCAGACCGCGGTGCATCAGCTCGGTGGGCGCTTTCACGAGCTCTCTGAGTCTGTTCGTTGCCTCGGCCAGGCATCCTCCTCCCAAGGAGGAGAGGTTACATCACCTGTGGTCGTTCCCAGTCAGGAGCCCCACCTCCATCCCCCAAGTGGCGTTCATCGTGACATTGCTCACGGGGTGGGTCCGGGACTGGGGATCAGCAGTCTGGCTAGGTAATCATTCCTGTGTCCAGACCACAGACAGGTTTGTTGCTGAAATGCTCAGAGTATTTGACTGGACTTTTGCGGGGCAGAGTGGCAGCCACAGGGGTGCTCTCTCTGAAGCAGGGGTGACACTCGGTAACTGACTAAGCTATCGAGTTTTGCACTCTTGCCTTGGAGACCGGCTGGAATGACCAGGCTTGGAATGATGTCTTCCATCACGGCCTCAACGATTCTGTTAAGGATGAGTTTGCAGCTTGTGAGCTACCTGATTCATTTCAGGAATTAGCTGACCAAGCCATACGCATTGATAACCTTGCTCTTCAGTGCAGAGGGTAAAGAGGAGATTTTCAAAGTTTGTCCCGGGCCTTTGATTCGATGAACGCCTCTCTCTCACAGCGACCAGATGCCACGGCTTAAGTGCCGATGGAGCTTGACCGTTTGAGGTTTGCCCCGTCGGTGCAGTGGTCGTGGTCATACGGCTGCTGTGCTAAGTGTGGCCAAGCTAGACACTACCCTCGGGAGTGTCCAGTAAAAGCCAAACACCCAGTCATGATTGGAGAGACACAGCTGGGCACAGTTTCGACTCGCTCTCCACAGCCACGCTGTCTGCTTTCAGTCACTTTGCGCTTCGGTCCCGATGCACTTGAGGTCTCTGCTCTGGTCGATTTGGAGTCGGATGCAAATTTCATTGATCGGGAGTTGGCTAGCAGGCTAAGAGTTCCCCTACACAATTTATCGGTCCACTTTAATGTGCACATGCTGTCAGGCTCCGCCTTTAGCAAAGTCACCCAAAACACTTCCCCCATTTCTCTTTGTGTTTCTGGTAATCACCTATAGATTGTTAATTTCTTTGTTCTGTGATCCCCTACAACACCAGTAGTTTTGGGTTTCCCCTGGCTGGTGCTTAACAACCCCCACCTGGAGTGGTCCACTGGGAGGGCTCTGGCGTGGAGCCCTTTCAGCCACAGCAACTGCCTGCAGAGGGCGCCTAAGACGGCGGCAGCTCGGGGTTTGGTGGAGGATCCAGTGGACCTTACCGGGGTCCCCAAGGAGTATCATGACTTGGTTCAGGTCTTCTCCAAGTCCAGAGCTCTCTCCCTGCCTCACACCGGCCTTATGACTGCCCCCTCGACCTCCTGCCTGGTTTCACACCACCGAAGGGTCACCTCTACTCCCTGTCCCGCCCGGAACAGGAAGCCATGGGGGCCTTTATTGAGGATTCTCTGGCTGCCGGCATCATCCATCCATCCTCCTCTCTGGCAGGAGCAGAATTTTTCTTTATCAAGAAGAAGGATAGTGGACTGCGCCCCTGCATCAACTACCGAGGTCTCAATGCCATTACGGTAAAGAATCGATACCCTCTCCCTCTAATGGCCTCTGCTTTTGAACTCCTTCAGGGTGCGACTGTCTTCACGAAGCTGGACCTTAGTAATGCTTACTACTTGGTCAGGATCCATGCGGATGACCAGTGGAAGACGGCATTCAACACCCCGAGGGGCAACTATGAGTACCTCGTCATGCTGTTCGGCCTGTCCAAGGCTCCGACTGTCTTACAGAACTTGATCAACATCTTCCTCTTCATCTATCTCGACAACATCCTGGTCTTTTCCCACACCCTGAAGGAGCACAAACAGCACATCTGTGCGGTCCTGCAATGTCTCCTGGAGAACGAGCTCTTCGTCAAAGCTGAAAAGTGTGTTTCATTCATCTAAAACCACCTTCCTTGGTTATGTGATCTCTCCAGGAGGCGTTGCCATGGATCAGGAGAAGGTAAGGGCAGTGGAGGACTGGTCGGTGCCTTACACCAGGAGAGAGCTCCAGTGCTTCCTGATTTTCCAGTGGTCTCCAAAAACCCAGAAGGCATTCCTGGGGCTGAAGAAGCGCTTCACCACTGCATCCATACTGCGTCAGCCTGATCCGGAGCACCAGTTTGTGGTGGAGGTGGACGCCTCCGAAGTTGGAGTGGGGGCTGTCCTGTCTCAGCGGGACCCTGGCGACAACAAGCTGCATCTGTGTGCTTACATATATCGCCGCCTCTCACCCGCTGAGAGGAACTACGACATCAGCAACCGGGAACTGCTGGCTGTCAAACTCGGCCTGGAGGAGTGGCGCCACTGGCTAGAGGGGGCCAAGGACCCAATCATGGTGTGGATGGATCATCGTAACCTGGAGTATCTTAAGACCGCCAAGCGACTTATCTCCCACCAGGCCAGGTGAGCTTTGTTCTTTGACAGCTTTAACTTTAAATTCTCTTACAGACCGGAGTCCAAGAATGGCAAGCCTGACGCCCTCTCTAGGTGTTACCCAGTTGCCAGCCCCCACTCTGAAAAGCCCTTGACCATCCTGCTGCAGCGGTGCTTTGTGGCGGCTCGCCAGTGGAAGATCAAGGACATGGTCAAGCAGGCTGCATCTCAAGGACCCATCCCGGCAGGCTGTCCCCCCCGGCCGCCTGTTCGTGCCACAGCCCCTTCGGACGGAGGTCCTCCAGTGGACGTATGATTCCCGTTTGGTGATTCACCCGGGGTAAGTTGGTCTCTGACCCAGATCTCCTCTAGGTTCTGGTGGCCCACCTTGCGCAGGGACCTCAGGGGCTACGTCTCTCCTTGCTCGGTCTGTGTCCGGTACAAGGTGTCACACTGGCCCCCCCTGGGAGTCCTCCAGCTGCTGCCTGTACCCTCCAGACCTTGGGCGTTTGTGGCCCTGGACTTCGTCACCGGATTGCTGGTCTCTGAAGGTAACTCCGTTTTCCTCACTTTTGTGGACAGATTCTCTAAAGCTGCTCACTTTGTCCCGTTGCCCAAACTCCCCTCCGCTATAGAGACCGCCGACCTGTTCATCCTCCACATAGTACAACTGCATGGGATTCCGTAAGAAGTGGTGTCGAACAGAGGGCCACAGTTTATCTCTCAGGTTTGGAGGGTGTTTTGTCGGTCCCTGGGGGTTGAAGTAAAAATGTCATCTGGTTATCATCCTCAGACCAACGGCCAGACCGAGTGAGCCAACCAACAGCTGGAGGTGGCCCTGAGATGCCTGTACAGCCAGGACCAGAGGGGCTGGATCTGGCAACTCCCCTGGGTGGTGTATGCCTACAACTCCCTACCAGCTGTCGCCACCAGGGTCTCGCCTTTTGAGGCCACCAACCTCCTCTGTTCCCATGCCAAAAAGGTGGAGGTCCCCTCCATCAGCGCCAACATCCGATGTGCAAGACGCACCTGGAATCGGACCAGGGCAGCTTTGCGCAGGGCTGTGGCACGGATGAAGACCCAGGCGGATCAGGCCCGGAGGTCAAGCTCATTCTTTCTCATTCAGCGCGTTTGGCTCGCTGCCAAGGATATCCCCCTCCAAGCCGAGTCCAGGAAGTTGGCACCCCTGTTCATCGGTCCCTTCATTATCGAAGGTCCTGAGCCCAGTAGATGTCCACCTGAGACTGCTGTCCACCCTCCGCAGAATCCACCTGGTGTTCCACGTCTCCAGGCTTCGACCATATGCCATAAATGCTATTCAGAGTAGCACTTATGTACTTTTGTGTAAAATCACAATGACAGGATTAAGCTTTGTATAATATGATAGTACAAAATTTGAATGCGACCACAAAGTCATCCTTTATTCACATTCGTTTTAAGACTGTCCTTTTAATTTATCATGTTTAATGTTTTTTTTTTAATGTGCTGGTTTTACTTCTCAGTTTATGAGGGCCAAGTAGGATCTACTTTCATCTTATTCGTGTATTAATCATGATTATCTGAGATTTCTGCCTTGTCCTCCCAAATTTTTTGAGTCATCAGTGACCTCTGGTATAAATACGAATAGCCTATATCGAAGAAAAAAGTGGTGCTCATGTCTTGCAATGGCTGGATTAGGATACTGGCTCCTTTTTTGGTCCAATTCACGCATTGGAAAAAATTAAACGTGAAATAATTATTCCCTGGATGCCTTCAGTCCCTTATGTTCATTAAGTTTTGGGAGAAGGGATGGCAACATTACAAAGTGATAAATGCTTCACAGTCCAAACATTTTTGAAATATGTTGCAATAATCTAAAATTAAAATGTTTTTTTTTTTTTTCTGAAAGATCCATAAGATTCATGTGGTGAAACATTTACCTCATTAGAGTTACTGCTTTTTTTGGAAATACACACTCAATCTAAATTTCCTGCATGCATAAGTTTCCTAAAGGAGTAACATACGACACAGAAAGTGTTTCAGTGCTAAGGGAAATAAGAGCGTTCAGGCAATCATGCTATCACCAACTTGATCAGATTATACAATTAAAGACGTGATTTCCTTTCACTGGCAAATCGCATATCGTTAGCCTCATAATATAATTGCCTAAGTCATATTTTTGCCAAATTGAGATATTGGCTGCCTGTTCTTTCCTGATGGCAAAAATGTGTTTTTTTTCTTTTTCTCCATTTTCATAAGAAGTAAAAATGTAAATTAATAAAAATAACCTTAAAAATGAGACAATTATGCTATGAGTCTAACAATATTCTGTATTCTTTGATGCTAGCATTGAATAATTTAAATGTATTTTGATTTATGCAGGTGTCGATAGGGAAGCTATTGCACAGCTTACCAAGGCAATACTTTCTAAAACAAGAAAAAGTAGTCTTGTTACTCTTGTTTATAAGAACTGGGAAGAGAAGCTTCATTGTTATTATTTATTTATTTATTTATTTTGCTTGTACCATCAAGATGGGCTGCTGTCCCAATCAAACCAAAGGCAAGGGAAAAAACTGGCCCAGCATCCCAAAGGAGTTGTGTTTATCATATGTGAGCTCACATACACCACCATAGTGACTCATGTCATTATGGAATTTCGCAAAGTGCTGGTTCAATTAACCATGATCTGTAAAACCGGTTAAGTGTAAAATGAGTCCCAGTGGTCAAAATCCCAAATTACTTAGGTGGGAATGGGCTCAGGTGTCATGAAGCCAGACAGGCTTGCGGGGACAGGTCATTGTTTTTCTCTTAATGATGTCTGTGCAATGAATGTTTAGAGGATGCAACTTCTTCTATTATGTTGCATCATAAGTAATTTAGTAAAGGTGGGGGTGGGGAGAGGTGTCCCTGGATTTGACAGGTACAGTTACTCTCTAAGAAAACAACATTGCACAGCCACACATTGCAGCACCTATCCCTAACCTGCCGTTTAAAAAACACGCAGTATCATTTGTACAGAGAGGCAATACATTAGTAGTAGCTTTCATGGATGCATACAATGTACTAAATATTATTTTTAAAAATCCAGTATGATTATGAAATCAAACTATTGGGAAGTAACTGTTGGACATAAAACAATATAGCTATCTTCCTTCATTCCATCCTCTTTCATTTATACCCTCAAAAGTTATAAAGAAGATGCATTCTTAATTCTCAGTTTACCCTGTATTGACTTATCTGTAGTGAAAAGTGAACTGACTGAAGAAACAACTTTTAAAAAAAAAAAAAAAAACAGACAACTGTTAGTAACATTTAAAAAATGGCATCCCCAGCGTAAGAACTAACTCAAGATTAATGCCAATTAATTTTAATTCACTAAATTCTCAGATAGGGGAAAAATGGTTCATCTTCTTCTCAGTCTTATTTATAAGGAAATGAGATGGATGTTTTCTTTAATTCGGGTAGGCAAATGTATTTGACTTGAATGTGGTTTAAAAATCCGTATAAATGATGGAAATTGAAGATAGAGGAAATGCTGACTGTGGCTGTGGGTAATGTAAATGTACTGTTCACAATGTGGAAAACTGACTAGAGTCAGCAACACTCATCAATGGCTCGACTCACTGGATATCCAAAGAAAAAAAACACCCTTGATGCTGTTTCAACTTCACACCACATGAGGGCCTCATAGCCAAGGAGTGAGTCACTTAGTAAAAGCATGAATTTCAAGAACATTTTAAAAGTGTACTTAACTTGTTCCAGTATACATAAATAGAAATATTGAAGTCAAGTGCATAACAGTGGATTTTCAGACATTTGTGGAAAGCCCAGTGAATGTTCAAGACTAATTTCAGTATGTTTTTTTTATGTTTTATGTTCAGTATGTTTATTATTTATTTTAGCAGTCTGCCACTGCACATTGGAGCAGCAATTGAATAAGGATTATGATTTCAAAGAACAATTTCAGCTGTAATTTTTAGGTGTAGGAAATAAAGCACATTACATCTGTGCTTCCCCCTCTTTAAGGGATCAAATATGCTTGGACAGTTGGCTGCTCAGCTATTCCATGGACAGGTGTGGTCTTTTCCTTGTTATTGATCCCAGTATATGTTATTCTACCAGTTTATTTATTATTCCTCCTCATCTTCCTCCTTTTCTGCCATTTTACGGACCTTAACTATTTCGACATACTTCAACATATTCAAACTTCAAATTATTCAGCCCATTCAGACATTATCGGGTGTATTCAGAATTTTCCAAAAATTTATAATTTCTGAAACATTTTTCCCATTAGAAATGAATGCGGAACTCTAGCCACACTCTAGCCTGCTCTGATCAAAGCTAAGCAACCACCCAGACCATCATAGGAACTGCCGAGCAAAGCCTTGGCAACCATCAGGAATGCCTTGCCAACTGCCTAGCAACACCTTAGCAACCACCCAAAACACCTTAGCAACCGCCCAGCAACGCCCTAGCAACCACCCAGAACACCTTTGCAACCACCTAAACCACCTGGAACACCATAGCAACTGCCTAGCAACGCCCTAGCAACCACCCAGAACACCTTAGCAACCACCTAGCAACGCCTTAGCAACCACCCTGAACACCATAGCAACCGCCTAGCAACCACCCGGTACACCTTAGCAACCACCTAGCAATGGCCTGGCAACCACCCTGAACACCATAGAAACCACCTAGCAATGCCCTAGCAACCACCCAGAACACCTTAGCAACCGCCTAGCAACACCTTAGCAACCACCCTGAACACCATAGCAACCACCTAGCAACCACCGGTACACCTTAGCAACCACCTAGCAATGCCTTAGCAACCACCCTGAACAGCTTAGCAACCGCCTAGCAATGCCTAAGCAACCACCCAGAACACCATAGCAACTGCCTAGTAACTGCCTAGCAACGCCCCAGCAACCACCCAAAAATCCTCAGCAACCACCTAGCAATGCCTTAGCAACCACCCTGAACACCATAGCAACCGCCTTGCAACGCCCTAGCAACCACCCAGAACACCTTAGCAACCGCCTAGCAACACCTTAGCAACCACCCTGAACACCACAGCAACCACCCGGTACACCTTAGCAACCACCTAGCAACGCCTTAGCAACCACCCTGAACACTATAGCAATTGCCTAGCATCACCCTAGCAACCACCCAAAAAGCCTTAGCAGCCACCCAGAACACCATAGCAACTGCCTTAGCAACCACCCTGAACACCACAGCAACCGCCTAGTAACCACCCGGTACACCTTAGCAACCACCTAGCAATGCCCTAGCAACCACACAGAACACCACAGTAACCGCCTAGCAACGCCCTAGCAACCACCCAGAACACCTTAGCAACCGCCTAGCAACATCCTAGCAACCATCCCGAACAGCTTAGCAACCGCCTAGCAACACCTAAGCAACCACCCTGAACACCATAGCAACCGCCTAGCAATGCCTTAACAACCACCCAGAACACCTTAGCAACCGCCTAAACCACCTGGAACACCATTGCAACCACCTAGCAAAGCCCTAGCAACCACACAGAACACCATAGCAACTGCCTAGCAACGACCTAGCAACCACCCTGAACACCATAGCAACTGCCTAGCAACCACCCGGTACACCTAAGCAACCACCTAGCAATGCCTTAGCAACCACCTGGTACACCCTAGCAACTCCCTAGCAACTACACAGAACACCATAGCAACCACCTAGCGATGTCCTAGCAACCACCCAAAACACCTTAGCAACCACCTTGCAACCTAGTTCAGTGGAATTGGAGTCAGGAAATTGGAGATTGGAGGACAACTTGGGCCTGATCGTGTTGACACGCACAATAAACAGCTATAGTAGTTTGGCTTCAGCTTTTAATTTTATCCACATTTTAAAATTTCTGGGCATTACTAACATTTCCAGTTTCACTCATATTAAATGTTTTTTCCAAGTTTGACAACTATTCACACTTGTTTCAAGAGTCTTTCTACTCTTTCATATTTTCAGCAATTCATGGTAACATTACAATCATTCACACTTTAAAAAATTTGACTTTTATTCAAACAATTTCTGTCTTAATTCTGCAATTGCAGTTCAGCATCAACAGCTTCAGCAGACAGCAATCCCACTTGCAGTTTCTTCAGAAGCTGCCTTTTCTAGTTTCATTTACAATCTCAATTCTGAAATATTTCACACCATGGAAAATGCAAATAAAATCAAAAAGTTCTCATTTGGAAAGTTAATTCTCCCTCCACACTACAACATGTTATTGGAAAGCAAGTGAATTGAATTGTAATTGAAAATATACAAAGTGACGACTGCAACAGGGTCCAAAAAAGTTGGACCAGTCCACTGTTCATCAATCTGCAACATCAATATTTTTTAAGCGCTCTCATTATGTATTTCGATACTGAGGACACCAGTTGGTCAGTCTAGCAAGCAGAATTTCCCTCATTCCTCCATCATGTAGCTCTTCAGCTGAACAATTTTACAGAGCCTTCATTACGGAATTTTTTACTTTGTAATTCATCATGCATTCTCAGTCAGAGACAGATCAGGACTACAGGCAAGCCCAATTTAGCACCCACACTCTCTGCTTACTCAGCAATGCCCTTGTAATGTGCACAAACTAGTTTGGCTGAAAAAAATTACTTTTAATATCGCTATAACTTCCACAAATTTGAATCCCTCTTCATGAAATTTCACAAAAATGTAGGAAAATTTGTTGTCGTCACAGCAGTATAGTTTTTGTAGCACAGAAGTACATAGTTTTAGCTCAGGGAACAGCCAAAGGACATGAAGCATGTCAAATTTCTCTATCTTTTCCATTCAAAAATCACCCAAAAATTTTTGGGAGAACAGCAAACAGACAGTTTTTAGATCACTGTAATTCCAACATTATATCACTCAGAGAAGTAATAAAGACATCCACACACTCAGCAAAGTCTCGTGCCTTGAATGATGTGATTACATTTGTGACAGGATTAACGTTTTTTTCCGTGAGAAGCAGGAGTTTGACGTGTGCGAGAGCAAGGATTTCTTTGACTAAGTGACCCAGTGACTCTCTGTGCCTGGGGAACCAGTCCTGGCATGGCCCTCTGTGATTGGCTGATTTTAATGAATGAATATGTTTATTTCGATCACAGCAGCACAACATATTAAACATAATTAAAGAATTAAAGAAAATAAATATGGCTGGTCGAAAAGGGGTTTCGACTGAAGCAAAAGCTTATGGCTGCCGAACCCTTGTAATCAATTTCATTTCTGATTCATTTGATATCTAACATCTCAGCTGAGTTTCCATGGATATGATTTGGTTAGAATAGGGCCACGTTCGAAATGTACACTCACCCACTATGTAGGGCATTATGTTGTGAATGTTCTACATTGAAAACAATATAAAGACAGTGAGTGAGCGTGCATTCCGTGTGTCATCAGCATCTGATTGCCAGCGTTACCATTAAGATAAGCTTAACCTCCGAGGAATATTCGCGAAGATAACTTTAAGGCTCTCTGTCCATCCGCCGCCACTGCGAGCAACAGGAGCTCTATTTCCCGTAGCTCTTTGCATAGCGCATCAGCAAATGCAGATATGTATTTACTCTGTTCAATTTGTGAAATGTATATTTGAAATATTCTCAATCCTTCACAACTCTGTCTCCTATCGTGTTTTGTTAATTGTGTTCTATTCATGTAAAAAAAAAAAAAACATTCAAACAAATGCCGTACATAATTTACAAAGAATAATGAGTGAATGAATAAATGAAATGAAGTAATTCTATTTGCATCAAGAAAACTTACAAAGAACTAATGTGGAATCACAATGAAATACAATTGAAATAAGATTTGTACTGTTTCGCGATTTTTGTGGTCACTGGTTTCAATTGTGGTTTTTATGGCTTGAGTTTGTATGTGCGAGTGTTTTTATATATATATATATATATACACACACACATTCGATCCATAACCCTTCTGTGCAAATGTTGATGCCAGTGGACATGGAGCTGCTCTATTTATGCACGCAGTTGCACTATTCTCTCACTAGATGGCACACCCGGATCACTTATTGAATATTCACCAGCAAGCCGACCTCAAACACAGTTTAGAATATTGGTGAGTTCAGTTCCAGCCCTGTTTTCTCAGCTTAGCCTCACGTGCAAACTGCTCAATATACTTGCCCATACTATCTACCCAGCAATTCCAAAAATGCTCTCTTATGATAGAAAGAAATCGTTGTACTCTGTAGCAACCACTTTATCTATAGAGAGCCAGTGGTATACAAATTAATAGTTAAGAAAAATCAGTTTTCTGAAGCAAAAATTTGACATGATATTCATACTGTTATTCTTCTATCACTATGATCTATCTTTTATCGTTTCCCTCATGCATGAGTAGGAAGGGGTAGTTCTGGGCCAGGATGCGGATGCACGACGACCAGAATCGATAGTGCCCCCGGACACTCCGTCCGTGGATACAATAATGTCTTTTTGTGAGAAAAAGTCAGTATCTAGTTTATTACCACATTGTGGCTGCGAGTGAGCTCATGCGTTTTTCACTTCTACACCATAACCAAGCGTTGATTCACTCATTTGCAAAGACTAGGCAGTATACCTAATGACTGGTAAATTTGTTCTTAGCTTGCAGTTCTAGCCACACTCTAGCCTGCTCTGATCAAAGCTAAGCAACCACCCAGACCATCATAGGAACTGCCGAGCAAAGCCTTAGCAACCATCAGGAATGCCTTACCAACCGCCTAGCAACACCTTAGCAACCACCCAAAACACCTTAGCAACCGCCCAGCAATGCCCTAGCAACCACCCAGAACACCTTTGCAACCACCTAAACCACCTGGAACACCATAGCAACTGCCTAGCAACGCCCTAGCAACCACCCAGAACACCTTAGCAACCACCTAGCAACGCCTTAGCAACCACCCTGAACACCATAGCAACCGCCTAGCAACCACCCGGTACACCTTAGCAACCACCTAGCAATGGCCTGGCAACCACCCTGAACACCATAGAAACCACCTAGCAATGCCCTAGCAACCACCCAGAACACCTTAGCAACCGCCTAGCAACACCTTAGCAACCACCCTGAACACCATAGCAACCACCTAGCAACACCTTAGCAACCACCTAGCAATGCCTTAGCAACCACCCTGAACAGCTTAGCAACCGCCTAGCAATGCCTAAGCAACCACCCAGAACACCATAGCAACTGCCTAGTAACTGCCTAGCAACGCCCCAGCAACCACCCAAAAATCCTCAGCAACCACCTAGCAATGCCTTAGCAACCACCCTGAACACCATAGCAACCGCCTTGCAACGCCCTAGCAACCACCCAGAACACCTTAGCAACCGCCTAGCAACACCTTAGCAACCACCCTGAACACCACAGCAACCACCGGTACACCTTAGCAACCACCTAGCAACGCCTTAGCAACCACCCTGAACACTATAGCAATTGCCTAGCATCACCCTAGCAACCACCAAAAAAGCCTTAGCAGCCACCCAGAACACCATAGCAACCGCCTTAGCAACCACCATGAACACCACAGCAACTGCCTAGTAACCACCCGGTACACCTTAGCAACCACCTAGCAATGCCCTAGCAACCACACAGAACACCACAGTAACCGCCTAGCAACGCCCTAGCAACCACCCAGAACACCTTAGCAACTGTCTAGCAACACCTTAGCAACCACCCTGAACACCATAGCAACCGTTTAGCAACCACCTAATAACGCCTTAGCAACCACCCAGAACACCATAGCAACCGCCTAGCAACATCCTAGCAACCATCCCGAACAGCTTATCAACCGCCTAGCAACACCTAAGCAACCACCCAGAACACCTTAGCAACCACCTAAACCACCTGGAACACCATTGCAACCACCTAGCAAAGCCCTAGCAACCACACAGAACACCATAGCAACTGCCTAGCAACGACCTAGCAACCACCCTGAACACCATAGCAACTGCCTAGCAACCACCCGGTACACCTAAGCAACCACCCAGCAATGCCTTAGCAACCACCTGGTACACCCTAGCAACTCCCTAGCAACTACACAGAACACCATAGCAACCACCTAGCGATGTCCTAGCAACCACCCAAAACACCTTAGCAACCACCTTGCAACCTAGTTCAGTGGAATTGGAGTCAGGAAATTGGAGATTGGAGGACAACTTGGGCCTGATCGTGTTGACACGCACAATAAACAGCTATAGTAGTTTGGCTTCAGCTTTTAATTTTATCCACATTTTAAAATTTCTGGGCATTACTGACATTTCCAGTTTCACTCATATTAAATGTTTTTTCCAAGTTTGACAACTATTCACACTTGTTTCAAGAGTCTTTCTACTCTTTCATATTTTCAGCAATTCATGGTAACATTACAATCATTCACACTTTAAAAAATTTGACTTTTATTCAAACAATTTCTGTCTTAATTCTGCAATTGCAGTTCAGCATCAACAGCTTCAGCAGACAGCAATCCCACTTGCAGTTTCTTCAGAAGCTGCCTTTTCTAGTTTCATTTACAATCTCAATTCTGAAATATTTCACACCATGGAAAATGCAAATAAAATCAAAAAGTTCTCATTTGGAAAGTTAATTCTCCCTCCACACTACAACATGTTATTGGAAAGCAAGTGAATTGAATTGTAATTGAAAATATACAAAGTGACGACTGCAACAGGGTCCAAAAAAGTTGGACCAGTCCACTGTTCATCAATCTGCAACATCAATATTTTTTAAGCGCTCTCATTATGTATTTCGATACTGAGGACACCAGTTGGTCAGTCTAGCAAGCAGAATTTCCCTCATTCCTCCATCATGTAGCTCTTCAGCTGAACAATTTTACAGAGCCTTCATTACGGAATTTTTTTACTTTGTAATTCATCATGCATTCTCAGTCAGAGACAGATCAGGACTACAGGCAAGCCCAATTTAGCACCCACACTCTCTGCTTACTCAGCAATGCCCTTGTAATGTGCACAAACTAGTTTGGCTGAAAAAAAATTATTTTTTAATATCGCTATAACTTCCACAAATTTGAATCCCTTCATGAAATTTCACAAAAATGTAGGAAAATTTGTTGTCGTCACAGCAGTATAGTTTTTGTAGCACAGAAGTACATAGTTTTAGCTCAGGGAACAGCCAAAGGACATGAAGCATGTCAAATTTCTCTATCTTTTCCATTCAAAAATCACCCAAAAATTTTTGGGAGAACAGCAAACAGACAGTTTTTAGATCACTGTAATTCCAACATTATATCACTCAGAGAAGTAATAAAGACATCCACACACTCAGCAAAGTCTCGTGCCTTGAATGATGTGATTACATTTGTGACAGGATTAACGTTTTTTGCGTGAGAAGCAGGAGTTTGACGTGTGCGAGAGCAAGGATTTCTTTGACTAAGTGACCCAGTGACTCTCTGTGCGTGGGGAACCAGTCCTGGCATGGCCCTCTGTGATTGGCTGATTTTAATGAATGAATATGTTTATTTCGATCACAGCAGCACAACATATTAAACATAATTAAAGAATTAAAGAAAATAAATATGGCTGGTCGAAAAGGGGTTTCGACTGAAGCAAAAGCTTATGGCTGCCGAACCCTTGTAATCAATTTCATTTCTGATTCATTTGATATCTAACATCTCAGCTGAGTTTCCATGGATATGATTTGGTTAGAATAGGGCCACGTTCGAAATGTACACTCACCCACTATGTAGGGCATTATGTTGTGAATGTTCTACATTGAAAACAATATAAAGACAGTGCGTGAGCGTGCATTCCGTGTGTCATCAGCATCTGATTGCCAGCGTTACCATTAAGATAAGCTTAACCTCCGAGGATTATTCGCGAAGATAACTTTAAGGCTGTCTGTCCATCCGCCGCCACTGCGAGCAACAGGAGCTCTATTTCCCGTAGCTCTTTGCATAGCGCATCAGCAAATGCAGATATGTATTTACTCTGTTCATTTCGTGAAATGTATATTTGAAATATTCTCAATCCTTCACAACTCTGTCTCCTATCGTGTGTTTTGTTAATTGTGTTCTATTCATGTAAAAAAAAAAAAAAACATTCAAACAAATGCCGTACATAATTTACAAAGAATAATGAGTGAATGATTAAATGAAATGAAGTAATTTTATTTGCATCAAGAAAACTTACAAAGAACTAATGTGGAATCACAATGAAATACAATTGAAATAAGATTTGTACTGTTTCGGGATTTTTGTGGTCACTGGTTTCAATTGTGGTTTTTATGGCTTGAGTTTGTATGTGCGAGTGTTTTTATATATATATATATATATATATATACACACATTCCGATCCATAACCCTTCTGTGCAAATGTTGATGCCAGTGGACATAGAGCTGCTCTATTTATGCACGCAGTTGCACTATTCTCTCACTAGATGGCACACCCGGATCACTTATTGAATATTCACCAGCAAGTTTAACACAGTTTAGAATATTGGTGAGTTCAGTTCCAGCCCTGTTTTCTCAGCTTAGCCTCACGTGCAAACTGCTCAATATACTTGCCCATACTATCTACCCAGCAATTCCAAAAATGCTCTCTTATGATAGAAAGAAATCGTTGTACTCTGTAGCAACCACTTTATCTATAGAGAGCCAGTGGTATACAAATCAATAGTTAAGAAAAATCAGTTTTCTGAAGCAAAAATTTGACATGATATTCATACTGTTATTCTTCTATCACTATGATCTATCTTTTATCGTTTCCCTCATGCATGAGTAGGAAGGGGTAGTTCTGGGCCAGGATGCGGATGCACGACGACCGCAAATCGATAGTGCCCCCGGACACTCCGTCCGGGGATACAATAATGTCTTTTTGTGAGAAAAAGTCAGTATCTAGTTTATTACCACATTGTGGCTGCGAGTGAGCTCATGCGTTTTTCACTTCTACACCATAACCAAGCGTTGATTCACTCATTTGCAAAGACTAGGCAGTATACCTAATGACTGGTAAATTTGTTCTTAGCTTGCAGTTCTGTTCATTTCATCTAAAAAGTTACCACGCATTTTTTTCAAAATGAGGACATGAAATGGCAATTGTCTGTTGAATATTCTGAATGCTGTAGCTCGAGAGATGGCACATATTTTGCTGGGCTAAGGCTGTAATACGCAGTTTTGCAGCAATGTTCGCCGTTCGATATGCTCAAGATGTTTCGCATTTTAAATTTTTTTTTTTTTTTTTTTTTTTACCTTTGAGGACATTTAGAATACTGAAGTGCCATCTTAAAATAAATTACACTGCTAAGAAAATGCTGAGACGAGCACTGTAATTTATGGTAATTATTTGGATTATTTAATTATTTTGATTAATGACATCCTTATAAGATCGCGTGTAGGGTATTGTGTAAGTTGTTAGAGTCACCTATCAATGATAATTTTTCCATTCATTTATATTTTCTTAATCATTATGGGCTGATGTAGCAGTCTTGATTATAAAATTTAAAAAAAAAACTGTTCGATTGTTACTCAGGGGATCCTTTGCAGGAGCTGGTTGAGCAAAAAAAAACGTGAGGCTCCATGCCTCTGTCGGTCTATAGGCTACAGAAGATCTGTCAGAAAATCTGGGGCGTTCAGGTTGAACAGGTTAACTCTTGCTTAATTTAATGCACATTTTGCCTCTGTTTAACGATGTTGATATGAGGGGTGAAGTCCAAATTTGAAATCAGTGAATTTATCAATATTCACCGTAAGCACATATATTTTGCGTACAATGATGTGACATAATGCACATATTTAAAATTTAGTGAAACCAGTTTATCAGCTTATGTTTGCATTTTAATTGGGACATTTGAAAAACCACTTTTTCAGCAGTGCTTACCAACCCAATAACTGTGAAGTAAATGAGTGATTCCAAATTTTTTCCTTTACCTGATTAAGAAAAGAATATTCCTTTAATTAAAATAATTTAATCTAATTTGTTTGAGGTGTGATTCAGGAGGGCTGAATGATAAACTGATGAACAAAAATTGTTTTGTTCCGTATCTGCGATTTGATTATTTGCAACAAAGTAAAAAGCTACATGAACATCCTCTTTGTGTGGAGATTCCATAATTTTTGCCAGGGGTTGAATGCACTTTTAATTACTGATGTTGCTGCAGTTTTCTTTGGAACTTATTCAAGTTATTTCTTGAATCTCCAGAGCCCGTATTCACAAAGCATCTTAGCGCTAAAAGTAGGTCCTAACTGCCAGATTTAGGAGAAACTCCTAAAAAAAAAATGGGCGTGTCAGTTGTAAATTTAGGACTCCTAATTATTTTTACTAAGTGTTATTCACAAAGCATTTTAGGCCTAAAAGTAGCTCCTAAGTCTGGGAGAGCTTAAAAGTAGTCAAGAGGACTCCTAACTCACTGAAACCTATTCACAAAGAATCGGAAAATGGCTGCTGCTGTTGAAAGATGGAATGACTTGGAAATTCTGAATGATGCGCAGTTTATGAAAACATATTGGATCAACCGAGGATTTTATTTGTTGTTGACTTGGTGAGGGAGAGAATTACGTCTGCAACCATGAGAAGCAACCCAATAAGCCTCGAAATAAAATGTTTGACAACACTTCGTTACTTGGCCACCGGAAAAATGCAGCTTTGCAACGCGGACAATTTAGGGATTTCACAATCATCTGTCAGTCGTTCAATTCAACAAACAATCAATGCGCTCTGTGAACCCCATATCATCCAACAGTTTATCCGGTTTCCAATGGACATTCGCCAACAACACAGAATCAAACTTGAATTCATGCACATCTCAGGTATGCCCGGTATCATCGTGCTATTGACGAGACCCATATTCAAATTATTTCTCCGACCCAAGATGAAACGGTATTTGCAAATCGAATAAAAGTTCATTCCATCAACACCCATTGTATTTTGATGCCAAATACAATATTAGCAAAATGGCCAGGATCCATGCACGACTCGCATTTTAATGGAAAGCAGCTTATGCCAATTATTTGACAGGCATTATGTGCCTGTGGGATGCCACTTGCTCGGGGACAGCGGCTTTGGTACTGTACCACCTCCTGCTATGCATGAATTATTTTATTAGGCTATTGAGTGAGGGTTACATTTAATAGATCATCATAATAATACCAGCCTATGTCATATTTTGTATGCATATTTAAATTGTACGCTATAAATTACAAACCAAGCTTAGTATGCTTTCCTGTTTGAACGATAGCCCATTTATAGGCTGCAATCTCGAACCTCCCCTGCGATTGCAGCCCATACCACCATCCGAGACTCCGAGGGGAATGCAGCATTGATCTGTAGGCTGATATTATCCCACGCATCCCGCTTGGATTTGCTGTTCAACCTCAAGCCAAATTTCCCTTTGATTACATGCTTTCGCTCCAGCACCAACTTGGCCTGCAGCAGTAACTGGTCGTGACTCCAGTTGGGGCTTTCGCGTCCTTTTTGAACTTTCATCCATGACAGTTTAGGGCAAACAAACTTGAACGGCCCGACTTTTAAATGATCGCAACATATTCTCATTGGGTAATAATTTGCAAATTATTGGGGCAAATGATGTGTTTTTTTATTGCCTCCTTTTATGCTGTTGGCATTTTTACAACTATCTCTTTCCTATGTATGCTTATTTGCCTAGAGCGTGATATGTGGGGACTGCGCATAGTGCATTTTCAGGAGTGCTCAACATGTTATTTTATGGGACAAACCAGCCGCTTGGACTATTTGCTCATTTTTTCCTCCATGGGTTGTATGGGGGATATTTTTTTTCAATGGGCCGCCCTGTCACCAAACAACCAATCACCATGTTCATTGTCCCAAACTCGTGCATGAGAATTGACGTTATCTATAGCAACGGAGATTTACTCCCACCTATCTCAGAGCTACTCCTTTTCTAGGAGTTACCAGTTTTCTTAACTAAAAGTTGCTCTCAGCGGCTTTGTGAATAAATTTTAAGATTTTACTCCTACATAAAATGTTTTAGCGTGACTTAGGAGTACTCCTAGCGGTGAGATAAGATGCTTTGTGAATACGGGCCCAGGTTCATATGATAACAAACTGCCAATAAATCAGTGCCAAAGAAAAAGTCACAGACATATTACAAAGACCTGATCATAAATAAGAACTGAAATGTTGAAATAAAAGTTTTTAGGAAATGTGAAGTATTTTATACAGTTTGTGATACTACAGGATAAGCCAGGTTACCAAAGTGAGATAAATAAATAAATAATGACAAAATATCGAAAATGCTTCAAATAATTGCTTTTAGTACTAAATGTTTGGGTGTTTGTGGCGCTAGTTAGTATTATGATTGAAATAGAGGTATGTTGCTTAATTGATTATGGAGATTCAACTTAATTCAACTGTCTAAAGTGCAGTAGAACATGCCAAAATGCAACCCCCCTACAGGCCAAGTAGCGGTGTGGCGCCACATGTAATTCTTGACCGGCTACTTTTTTCCATTTAACCTGCTACTTTCATTTCTTGGGAACACTCTGATGATGTTGTCCAGGTGGTTTGGTCTGCTTTCAAAAGTACAGTGTGAAAGTGAACCAAACCAAATGAAGGTGTGGAATTTTTCGGCATTCCCTGCGCAACTCGAACCGAGTCCCCTGTACTATCCTTGTGTAAAAGCGCTATTAAGCACTAAAGTGATTCAGGATGATTTAGATAGAATCCAGAATTGGGCAGAAATGTGGCAAATTAAATTTAATGTAACAGAAAGTTCTACATGTAGATAATAAAAACATTAGACAGGATTACTTCATGGGAGGTTTAAAACTGGAATGTGCTCCACATGAAAAAGATCTGGGAGTGATTGTTGACCAAACCCTCAGAGGTTTTAGCCATTGTGCCGCAGCATTTAAAAAGCCAATCGGATGCTGGGATACATTGCCAAAAGTATTGAGTACAAATCCAAGGAGGTGATACTTCTCTTGTACATCACATTCGTCAGACCACATCTAAAGAACCATGCCCAGTTCTGGGGACCATACTTTAAGAAAGATATAGAGGCTCTAGAAAAAGTTCAGAGAAGAGCCACTAAGCTAATTCCAGGTATAAAAGATGAAAGCTATGAGAAGAGGCTGAAGATCCTTAATTTTGCCTTAGGGAAAGGAGACTTTGGGTCGATCTGATTGAGGTCTTCAAAAATGATAAATGGATTAACAAAGTGAATTATGTAGGATTCCATAGGCCAATTTTTATTAGTAGAACTCGGGGTCACAAATGGAAGTTGGCCCAGGGTAAATTTAGCACTGATATTAGGAAACATTTTTTCACCCAGAGAGTAATCTCATGTGGAATAGCTGGCCTGATGACCATATTGTTGAGGCAGAAACCTTGGGAATTTTCAAGAACAGGCTTGATTTAGGGCTAGATACCATTGAAACATTGAGTATCTGAATTGATAGATTCACTATAGTAATAACAAACTGGCAAGAGGGCTGAACGGCCTGTTCTCGCTCCGCCCGAGATCTTTGCGAGATCTGGGCAAAACCGACGTCAGGTTGTGCCATCCAATTAGTACAGACCTAGCCAGAGCCAATCACGGCACTGGACCTGCCCACACTGGAAACTATTCTAGCAGGCACTAACAACGGCAGATCATACTATGCCTTAGTAGTGTCTACACTTTTGGAAATACAAAAGAAGAACCACAGATCATTTGAGGTGCAGTTTTGTCAGTATCTCTCCCAAAGCTGCCTGTCCGTTTACTTTTGGATGCGAAGAAAAACACCTATTTCTCTTCCAAAAGACGATGCCACCAGAAATCAGTGGGTGGCTTTTTTTGTTTGCTGGCAGCAAACAGCCACGGCCAAATGGAGCGTTAGCTGCTTGTGCTCAGCATTTCACCAAAGACAGCTTTGTCAATAAAGGATAATTCAACACAGGATAAGCGTTTCAGCTGCTTCTCAAACCTGAAGCAGTTGCATCGATCAAGCGCTCGGAGCCACAAGCTGTAAGTAACGATATAACAGCAAATAATGTAAGTGAAGCTAACGTGTTACGGGTGGCTAGCAGGACCGCTAGCAATAGTTAGCACTAAGAATTGGCCTCAAACGCAGGCTTTGTAAAATATCTGAAGATAAATCCTGTATTGGTTGCAACTGTCCGTGACTCACAGACACAGAAGCTGTAAGTTGCTTTTACTGCATAAGCCAACCTGACGTGATAGCCAGTTGATTGTGGCTGTAGCTCAGCGGCTAACGTAGCCAAGTTACTGTTGCTAATGTTTGTGTCCTAAATGTGCAAGAGTAATATCAGGGGAAATTCTACAGAAGGTGTGTGAACATAAACCTCATTTGAAGCTAACTTTTAATACTTGTTTGTAATTTGGATGCTTGGTACAATTGTCCACGGTAACGGAACTTGCTGTCTGTAAAACCTGTATTGCAAGGGTTTGTCTCTGTGGTTATGGCCGCTCGGTTACCAGCTACTGCATGTTAGTTTGCGTGCCGCCGTGCTAATTAAAAATGCTCCTGGTTAACTTAGATGCAGTAATTCTGATCGGCATGCTTGTTACTTCGGTAAGCATCAATGTGGCAGTTTCAACATAACGTTGCTGTAGCACCTGTTAACTGTGGAGTGCTCTCGGAGTGAACCTTCTGTTAATTATGAAAATGACTGAGAACAGGACAGGACTAATATTTGTTTTAAACGTAAGTTTTGTGCACCCAATTCTCAGTTCTTGTTCCGCAACTGTATACTGAATTTAGCCCATGATTTAATCGCTGTTAGATTGCATATGGAGAGAAACCGTGTCTTCGGTTGCCAATTACGATAATTGGAAAACGCATCAATCAAGGAAAATGATTGAGAACTACTAATTGCAGTCAAAAAGGGACGTGTTTTTGCACCCCCGCTGGCTACGCCACTGCTACCATGACATAATTTCATCCCCCTTTAGAAATTGTTGTTGCTAATAAAAAGCCGAAAAAGGCTGAGAATAAATAGGAAGTCGATACAAAGACGCAAATACACGTTATGGGCACGTCAAGCCGCTTTCACACCGGATGCGAAACAAATTTTTCGCTCGACAGATTACATTCAAAGTAAATGCAAAGACAATGCATTGACTTTGAATGTAATCTGTCATGCGAAAAATTTGTTTCGCGTCCGGTGTGAAAGCGGCTTATCGCGCCCATTTTCTGCGAGCAAACGCTGGTCATTCCGATGCAATAAGTAAACCATAACCACGGGCAATTTCCGAATAGGCCGTTTAGCCTGGAGCTTTCGCCCCTTCGTCATATACCAGCGCAGAAGCTGTTCGTTACTCCATGCTAACGACACACCACAGCTATGCAAACGAACCAGCAGGTCCTTATATACACACCGAAGCAGTCCATAAGCTGTTGGTCCACTTTTTGCTGCTGCTCACTGTCCATGTTTCCCTCTAAACTCAGACCCACCGGATTTCTATGGTCTCCGGTCTACACCTGGGTATGTCGACCTGTGCTACAAATGTGTCTATATGGGGTGGATTCTAGCTTTCCCTCAATCCTAGCTATAGAGTAGAAACACCGGTGTACTCACCATAGTAGCCGTAGGTAGACAGCAAATTCGAGCTTGAGCTGCCAGACATTTGCACAACGTCCTCCACTTTCACCATTGCGTTTATTAGAACAAGTTAATTTCATTAGATCTATACACATGTACTGCGTTTGATTGCGGAATATGCCCGTCCATTCCTTCTCAGATGGGAGACGCGTCTCAATTTCACTCTGGGGAAGCGGACCCGGAAAACTGCATTCTGCTGTTTCGTCCCGCCTAGATCCGCCCTCCACAGAGCTGGCCAGTCAGAAGAAAGTGGGCACACGGGGAGTGGGGGCCATAGCGGAAGAGCCACCCCAATGAGGCGTTTCAGGCAGAGACTACAATGGACTACAAATGGGGTTTTTTGAGGATGGCGGTATGAGCTAAATAAGGACCCTGTTTTGGACTTTCAGCTCCTACCCAGAAAAAAGTACATGGTCTTCTCGTTCCATAAATATTTTCCGAGATTTTTTGCAATTTTTATGTACCAAGTAATTAAACCTCAAACCTCTGAAATACAACTATTTAGCACAAGTTCATGAATGCTGCCATTCCTATATTTTAGCCAAAAATACTTGTCTCGGATGTTTTGACGTGCTTGGCCACCAAGAAATCAGCTGACCTGTATTAAGTGTATACAAATTAGTCTTGATTATCACTCATGCTGCAGCTTCATTTTACGTAGAATGCTCAAGGTCCGATATTACCAATTATTATGAGAACCTGAGCGACAAAATCAGTGGTAATGCCTTTGTGTGTGGCTGTTGATTGCTCCAACAAAATGGGAAACTCGGACCTACCCGTGGGCATCAACTTGCACTGATTTCCCTTAGTGAAGACTGACTTGATAAGATAGAGGTGCCCAGGTAATATCCCTTTATAACAGCTAGTCCTGGCTAGTTCACAATCAACTCCCTTTATTGACACGTTCTCCAATTATAGTAATAATCCATTGGGAACTGAGGACACGGCTTCCCTCCCCCATGCGATCGAACAGCGACAAAATAATGGGCTAAATTCAGTAAAGAAAAGAATTTACTCAAAAATAGGCCCATGCTTTATGAAAGACAAACTGCTCTGAAACTTCTGCGCTACCTTTTCCACACATCAGGTGATTTAACTTGCGCTTCATGATCGTTTAAATTGTTTAAATGAAATTAAATACAATTTGAAACATCTTTACGCAATTTCATAGCCTCCGGCCCCTGAGAAAAGAGAAGCGTGAGAATTCCGGAGTCATAATAGGTTTCCATGTTACTAGAGGAGAAATCTACCAAAACGTACATGAAACTGAAAAACTTACATGGAGTAATGGCCACTTGACAGACATTTGCACCAAGTTCGATCAAAATCTGAGCATTGGAACAGCAGAAGAAGAACATGCATTACAAAATTGTTGGATTTTGAATCGAGTCTTAAAAACACTTGGTCAGGGCCATAGGATGAACATTTATGCCAAGATTGATCCAAATCTGCCTTGTAGAACTTGATTACAACTTGAAAATACATCAGCCAATCAGACGCCAGGGTAGCCATACTGTATTCTGAATCAAGCCAAAAAATGACAACACTTGGCCAGGGCCATGAGACAAACATGTTCACCAAGTATAATCCAAATCTGACTTGCAAAACTGGAGAATAAGTCAAAAATGCATTGGCCAATCAGAGACGATGGTAGCAATATTGAATTTTGAATCGAGCTGAGAAATAACAACACTTGGTCAAGGCCGTGCAACAAATAAATACAACATGTCTGATCCAAATCTGACAAGCAGAAGTGGAGAAGAATTCAGAAATGTGTCAGCCAATCAGAGTCCAGAGTGGCCATATTGGATTCCAAATCAAGCTGAAAAATAGCATCATTTGGTCAGGGCGAAGAGACGAATCAATGTACCACGTTGGATTCAACTGTGACTTCTGGAACAGTAGAAGTTGTTGAACATTTGTCAGCCAATCAGAAACCAGGGCGACCATTGTGGATTCTGAATCAAGCCAAAAAAAAAAAAAAAAAAAAAAAAAACCAACACTTGGTCAGGACCATAAGAGGAAGATTTATGCCGAGTTGAATCCAAATCAGCTGGGCAGAGCCTGAGAAGAAGTTGTAAAAAAAAGTTCACAGAGGGAAGACCATGACAATGAAGCTCAGTGATGGCTGCTTTGTTGATTCTCACTATCAAAGATACACTGTTTCCGCTTTTCTCATAGTATGTAACCTTCTAAATATGTATTTTTCTCCCCTACTTCAAGAGTCCAACAATGGGTCAAAGTCAGTGATATCTTTGAACTTGGGCTTAAACATTGAAAAGGGTTCAGCTGGCAGCAGGTCTCCCCCTTGAGTTAAGGAAAGCTGAAAAATTTCTGACAGAGAAAGGTCTAGATTTATTGGGTATAATACTGGTTAATGCAGTAAATTTAGCAGAATTTATCTGAATGAGCAAAAAATAACACAATACTGGTGGAAGTGCAAGCACAAAAAGTATTTTTCAGCCAGCAGTAATAGGAAGTATACTATGTTTCCAATCTCAAGCATCAGTATGTCAGGGTGGTAAGACAAAGGCCCTCGAATAGCCTGACAGGTGCTATTCAAGCTGCATGCCCTGATGTCTCCTGTTAGAAGTTCAAGTGCCTTCAACTGGAGAATCACTTGGTCCCAAAGAGTAAATAATAAGCTCAGCTGTTGTCTGCTAATTAAAATTTCATTCATGGCCTCACCACAGGGAAACATGGCCACATTTTCCTTACACAGAACTTCCACAACAATTAATAACCTGGGCTTGTTTTTCTTCCATTCATGTGGCATGACACTCATGTATTGGCTTACTGTATTGCTCTTTACTTCCTGGATTGTAATGTCTTGTAGCAGTCAATGATGAATACAACTCGACAACCTCGGAAGTGAAGTCTTCTCAGTGTGATGGCTCATAAAGACAGAGGACATGAGTCCAAATGTACAAGTAGAGAGCTAATGAAAGAAAACTGTTGTAATACACATGTTGTAGTTCAGACCAAGTTTTTTTTCTTTCTCTCTCTCTCTCACTCTCTCTCACACACACACACACAGGCTGGAAAGAAGGCTTGGCGGTGAGATGGATTCCAAGAGTCCTGTGCATATCCTAGCACACGCATAGAGCTTAGTGAAAAAAATAAAGAGAGATACGTATAACTGGGGCTTTTGTTCTGTCTGTTCAAGGCAAGATAAGTGTATAAAATGAGTCTGGTGAATGTTACTAAAGAAAAGCAAAAAAAGATTGGCAGATCTTTAATGATAAAATGTTTAGCTTCAGGAAACTTAGACCAGTAACAGGTCATTTGCCATTCAGAATTAATTCTCACTAGTGTCTTCAGCCATTCGACAAAGGCTACCAACCTCCATGTACTCATCATTCTCCGTCTGCTGTCAAAAACTGCAGTGTGAATTGGCATCACGTTGAAAACTTTGACAATAGCTTCATGGACAGATATGGCCTAAAATTTAAATGGGATCTTACACAGGAGGAAGGCCCAGGGGCAGAGCAAAAGTTGTCTCCCCCCATAGTGGAGCCTATCCCAGCTAACCATGAGTGAAAGGGAGGGATACACTCTGGACAACTTGCCAGTCCATCGCAGGGCAAACACATCATTCACTTGCACTCAGAACTACAAACAATAGAGAGTCCCCAGTTAGCCTAGCGTGCATGGTTTTGGGCTGTGGGAGGAAACCGGAGTTCCCAGAGGAAACCCACGTGAACACGAAACCCACAACAATGACAGACAATTTGAAACCACAACCTTCTGGCTGTGAGGCATCAGTGTTACTATCATCCCACCCACTGCGATTAGTCATTAATTGTATATAAAACAAGCAATGTTCTATCTTACTGAATTGAACAGGACCCTGCGATGCAATGTCTTTTTGCATATTATGCAATGAGGCTGAAGTGCTATTTGTACACTCAGGATCTGTTCAGACACTGTATCTAGCTAGGAAAGGTAATGCCTAGATTATTCCTACCCAGCCAGCATAATTTGATGTCTA
Organism: Gymnothorax javanicus; assembly: GCA_029692085.1. NCBI lineage: Eukaryota > Metazoa > Chordata > Actinopteri > Anguilliformes > Muraenidae > Gymnothorax > Gymnothorax javanicus. The sequence continues at coordinate 43,293,105 of CM056195.1, forward strand.
CAGTAGCCTGTTAGTTAGCGACAGAGCAACATGAAAAACGGGCTGCTCAACGTCACGGCTTTCATGTAGCTCTGCGGCAACTAGCTAGCTGGCTACTGTAGACAAGAAATGAAGGGATGCACAAGTTACATCAGTGGAGTACACTTCAACTGTGTCAGAAACACAAAACAAACATTGCTAGTATAACTATTTGTGAAATCGAGCCTTCATCAGGCTTTGACTGAATTGCTAATAATTTTATTAACACACTAGCTTGCTTCATTAGGAAGCTAACTGATTGAAGCAACATCCATTCCTACTGGATTGTACAGGACTGTGCAATGCAGTGCGTTTTCGCAAATTTAGTAATTTATTATGATACAACTTCACAGATTCAACCAAATTTTTATCATAACTATAGCCCCCAAGTGACCCGCATCTGGAGGGTCAGACTCGTAAATTAATTACGACACCCGCAGACCCGTGAGGAGTGAAATAAACCCGGGATCAACGCAAGAGATCAAAAATTGATTTTCGAGCTCCCCACCCCCTCAAACAAATGTACTTCTGACCAACAAATCTAAATCTTTTCGCTGCATTATGTGGAAATCGAGCTCTATATGTATGTATGCAGGGGTTAAATTGGGCCAGGGCTGTCCGCGAAACAACCCGGCGCGTGGGTTACACATTCTTCTGTCCGGGGCTCCGCCCCTGTTGATAGATGTTCACTATGTGTCATCATAACAGATTAGCCACTCCACGTCAATCTATGAGACAGCACAGGTGAATAGTAATAGGCGGATAGCAAGGCAAGAGGAAATAGGTTAGAAACTGACGTTTGATAACAAGATGTAAAATGCACGGATATTCTGTTTAAAGAATGTTTCGATTACAAATTGAAGTTCACCATTATCATAACTGGTAAATGAAGCTAGCTAGCTAGTGAGGCAAATTATCAAGCATCATTCACTTTGTCAGGCCTTTTGTGGTTTGAGCAGAATATCGAAGCAGCTGAAATTACACTATGGCTATAGGTAATGCAGGGTAGTTTCACAATTTCCAAGCAATGAAATCAATTAATGAGAATGAGATAGATTGTGGTTTTTGTCTGGCCTCTGAAGAACAACACTTCATGAAATGTGTGCATATTGCAGGGTTGCCAATTCTCACGTATTTGATGTGAGACATGTTTAGTATCTACCACGTCATGTCCGCAAGAAAAATAAATTCTGCTTTCTGTAAGGTATCTCCCGCCTGAAAGTAGGCCGGCTTTGGCCAATCTTTGTCAATATTACGCGATGTTTGCCTCCAAAGTTGGCAACTCTGATAGATGTTGCATAAATGTATCTCCTTTCTATTTTGAAGTTTTAGACGTAAATGAACGAAATGAGTGAAGCAAGGAGGAGGAAGTTGACGTTTTCAAAAGGTAGGCGCAATCAGACAGCTTCACTAGGAATAATGTGTGTTGATGCGCTGGTATTCTCTTAAAATCTCTTTTTTTTTATTATTACCTTTTGGTAGCTATGCTCACACGTTAATCCAGTCATGATTTCATTCAGTTATAAAAGTGTCAAACTGAATGGCTATGGTAGTTCAAGTTTATTTGTTGGCACATTTTCAGTTTGTTATTTGTGTTATCATGCCTGTTCTTGGTTAATAAGATGTCAGATTTTGTTGTCTGTGCGCACACATGTGCATCGACCGTGAAGCCACAGGGCCCCCCCTACATAGCAAATCCCAATTTAACCAGTGCACGCACATATATATATATATATATATACACGTAGACTTATATGGCACAGGTTTTATATGTGCGTGTGTGTGTGTGATACAGTACCAGTCAAAAGTTTGGACACACTTTGCTAATGCCACAGCACTCTGTTTTTAGAGAAATTTAACTTGCTGAACTTTTCTTTGCAATCTCAAATGGAATGTGGTAAGAGGTAAACATTCAGAAGTTAAAAGGGAATATCGACTTGTTTGAATAGTGTCCAAAATTTTAGAATTCTCAATGAAGCCATATTTTGCAAAGTAAGCAGACAAACAAGCTCTTTCTATTTTCTAACAGCCAAATTAAAGACAAGCTGTTTTGGAATTTATTGGGCAAAAAATGTTGATGAAAAGCAAACCACAAGTGCAGCACATCTTTGGGAACTTAGGTGGCTCAGCAGCAAACTCATTATAACCATATAACGGCTCTAGTAAAAAAAAAAAAAAAAAAAAAAAGTGAGTACGCCCTGTAAATATGATAAATGCTGGTTAGTTTGATGGATTTAAGAATTAGATCTTTTTTTTTGCAAAATAAACGGTGCCCATGTTTATTTAACATGTCTTGTTAGAAAAAATGTGGTTAAGTCCAAACTTTTGACTGGTTCTGTATATATATATATATATATATATCTGTTCACTATATATATTTCAGTCCTTCTAACGTGGGACCTATGCGTAACCCACTATCGCAGGGAATAATAATTTATCATATTAATTAAAAGCATCACCAAAAAAGACAATTTTCTGTAAAAATGTACCTGTTCACTTTAATAGTTCAGTTAACATGTGACAATACAAAATAATAACAATGTTTCAATTTAAATAATGAGCTTTCATAGAATAGACTGTTTCTTTGGCATGCATTTTTCTTTTTTTCTAACTTATCACATGATCCTGGAATTCTTTCAACATATTTCATAATAATATTTTCTGATGATGCCACCTGAGGGTCTATATGTGCATAAGACAGAGGTAACTTGCACACGCCTGCATGAACATGCTTGTCATGTGAATGCAAGTCTACCTGTGAATAGTGTGACTTAAACCTTTGATTTCCCTGAAGGAAGAATTCTCATTAATAAGACCTTATAAAATCCTGATGAAGCAAATGCAACGCGGAGTTGGAATTTAGAGGCTGATTGGCTCAGATGAATTTCCCTTTGAGTTTCCACACGGCCCTGTGTTTTTGTGCTGTATTTGCGAGAACAACTGCTGCATTGGATGACTGCAAGCAATGGGATGACTTGGACACTGCAGTTGTCCACAAGGATGGCCACATTGTTCTGGCGGGCATGTTCCCCATTCACTCCAAAGGAGTGGAGGAAGAACATACATATGAGCGGAGGCCAGGGAGGAGGAAGTGCCGAGGGTAATCATTTCTTTCTGATTTGTTGCAAATTTTAATGAGGGAACAAACCTTGTATATAGCTGTCTCCAGCTAGATAGCAACAGTGCACTCAAAAATGGATTAGAATTGATCTAGCAAATATTTTATGGGCCATAAAATGCCACACAAATCAGCAACACAGCATTATATGATTATGTTTATGATGGTCTATTTAAATGAGTGTGAACAATCCACAGGTTTAATCTCCGTGTGTTCCGGTGGTCCCAAGCAATGATATTCTTCATTGAACAGATCAACAGGAATCCCGCCCTCCTTCCCAACATCACGCTTGGCTACAGAGTGTATGACACCTGTGGGGTGGAGCAGCTTTCAGTGAGGACAGCCCTGTCTATCATCTCTCAACCTCTCAAGAGATGGGGAGCGAAGTGTGTATCTCCCAGCCTCCCTCTCATAATCGGGGACTCTGGCTCCTCGCTATCCATTGCCACCTCTCGTGTGCTCAACCTTTTCAGGGTCCCGCTGGTGAGAACAAGCAAAACTCTCTCAATTGTGGCAAAAAATTATGAAAAATAAGACAAATTTTCAGCATCTGGACCGTTCAGGACTCAAAAACTGTAGTATTTACTTACTGAGTAATTTACACAATCACAGAAAATTATGTAATAGAGTGAAATATTTTAAATATCTTTTTATTCATTTAGACTCCATTAAATGAAGGACAATCATCAAATGATTTTTTGTGCATTGTTTATTGACAGCTCACTGTGCTGCCTGTCTTCACATTTTTCATAAAGCAGATTTATTATGTCTTAATTTTTTGGGTCATCATTGCATTCAACCTGTTAACATAATGTTCCACAATACTGGCATGCATACAATCTTGTTCATATGTTGGATCCAAAATTTTACAGATTTTAAGAGGTTTCAATCTCCCTTGCTGCAGGTGAGTTACTTTTCCACATGTGCATGTCTGAGTGACAAGCGTCAGTACCCATATTTTTTCCGTACAATCCCAAGTGACGTGTACCAAGCTGATGCTCTTGCTCGTCTGGTGCATCGCTTTGGGTGGACCTGGGTGGGGACTATAGCGGCAGACGATGAGTATGGTCGCATGGGTATTGACATATTTACTGCCAAGGTGACCAAACTCGGCGTATGTATTGCTTTCAGTGTGATTGTACCCAAGTTGCCATCCAAAGACAAACTGCATGAGATTGTCACCATAATACATGACTCAACTGCCACAGCGATTGTGGGCTTTGCTATCGAAGAGGACATCCAACCTGTCATCCAAGAGATTGTCAGGCAAAATGTGACAGGAAAGCAGTGGCTGGCAGGCGATGCCTGGGTCACCTCCACCCTCATCTCCACCCAAGAGAACCTTCCCTTTCTGCAGGGGACCATCGGCTTTACCCACCGCAGAGCAAAGATTCCTGAGTTGAAATTATTTCTTGAGACCCTGAACCCACTGGCTGAGCCCTATAATCCATTTGCCAGGGAATTCTGGGAAATGCAGTTTCAGTGCTCTCTGAACATAACAAAGCCAGTTGCCTCTACCACTGTCCCGACTGGCTATAGCAATACATGCACAGGGGAAGAGAGGATCCAGGACACAGACAGCATCTACAATGATGTGTCCCAGCTTAGGGTTACCTACACCATGCAAAAGGCTGTTTCCACTGTGGCCCATGCCTTACACAACATGCTAAAGTGTCAGCATGAGGGAGGAAGCCGGGAAGGGGAGAGAGCCCATACCAGCAGCTGTGTTGACATACACGGACTGCAGCCATGGCAGGTAAACAAAACATAAAATTATAACTAAGCTTGAAATACATGTACAAAGTATGTATTTATAGCACTCTGATTTTTTAAAATTTTCAGTTGGTCTCAGATGGTTATTTTTCACATTTTAAGTTTTTTTATTAATTTCTTGTCCACATTTTTGTTGCTGCAGATAAAAGCACACATAAGATACCAAATGTTAATTTTGCGTCAAGCACTGAAGGATCAAAAGTACCAATTGTCATCATGAATTTTCTTATTATACTCAGACATTGAAGTCAGCCCATAGACCTGTATCATAAAGTTGTGAGATTTGGCACGATTGCCAATATTCTGTCTATTCTGCACATAAATTTTGAGGTCCATGGCTCAATTGCTGTCATGCCATCAGGCCAAATTTGCACTTAAATTTTTGGTGATAATGTCTCAACAGTTTAATTGTGATTCAGTAACTCCCTGAAATTCCTGGAATCTTTAAATCAGGCCGAGCCCAACATATCTCATAACATGATTTTCTGCCAAACTTGACCTTCCCCCATTTTTTTCTATCCCCTCCTATAAATTTTGTCAAACTTTCGGAAACTTTGGCAAAGATTTCCGTGTTTAGTAATTTAATATCCTAAACAACAAAGTCCCCCTAGCGGTCACAGCTTTATGGGATTTTCAGTGGCATGCGGTGAGCCTCTGACCCTTGAATGCAGAATTGCATTCAAGCTGTTCCTGTTTAAGACCGCTTGATTAACAGTCACACAATTTATTTACTTAAGTTGAAGCATTGGTAATTGAATAATAACTTGGTTATTAGTGCATCGTAAAAGTTTGATGCATGGCATGCATTTTAAATGATTTTAAAATGCATGCCATAATTTGCTCCCATGATTTTCACGGTAGTAAAATCATTGATACGGTCATTATAGTCTAGCTTCGGTGAAAGTTATAGGAACGCTACAATATGAGATTATTTGAATAACAATTATCTAATTATTTAATTAGAAACAAAACCTAAACTTTGTCTAAATACCATCTTCAGCAGCATTTATGACATAACATTCTACTTCAAGAGAAATTTCAGTTGATTGCCATCTGTGCAGTCTTTGAGGCCGATCACACCGAACGTGCTTTATCGGCGTGAGGTGCCCTTTTTGTTAATATTCTCAATGATTAGACGCGTTCTGGACACTGCTTTTGTGCACCGGGCGCCTCGCGTTTAAGCCCCAGGCGCCTCGCTGGTTTTTGATGCGCTTGCTGTGCAATCGTGAAAAAACCTGAAATCGGTTCGCTTTTGACTTGTTTGTTGAAACGGTTAATTTAAGAATGTTCGCAAAGATGAGTGACAGGAGCGTTATTTAGCAACACAGAAAAGATGCCTACAGTGCCTTCTCACAACCTTGGCTTCAAAAAACAGGTCAGAGACGCCTCGCGTTTCCACGCCGATAAAGCGCGTTTGGTGTGATGCCCTTATACTGTAGCCTTCCTCTTTGACGCAAAGCTATACAGAGTGTTTTACTCATAAATGGCAACGCAGCTTATTGGTTATCTATTTGCTCAGTAATTTAATTGTCCGATTCTTAATTGGAAAGAGGTAGAGAGTTAAATGGCATTATGGTAATACCACTGGTTGTAGATATTATTTTGAACACGCCCCTTTCAATGAATGAGTCAATTACTCAGAACAAGCAGCGAGTTGGGCCCGTTTTTTTCCTATTGCACTGCTACGTCTGCAAGTAAATTATTTACCATGTAGAAATATGACAACTACTAAATAAAAGTGGTTCATCAAGTTATTGATATTGTACTGCTATTTTTTTTTTTTTACACAACTGTATTTGCACAAAATCTTGTACATAGTTGCTAGTTGCATTTTTAATGCCTCTCTGTATAACATCAATATTGCAAAAATTTCAAAATGATTCCTTACGACAATGCAATAACCAAGATTTAGCTTGCTTAGCTGTGGACATACAGTGTGCAATTCTATGGTGCTGACACCTTCCTTTGTTGTACAACGTAAATCTACAGGGCGCACAAATAGGCCAATAAACCTTAATGTCAACTTGTGATACTTGATAGATTGATAGGTCAGAATTATCTTTGTGCTTGTTGGATTCTAAAATAGTTATTGAACCCTAATGGCTATGTTGGACCAGCTACATAACTGAGGTGCTTTCCAGAGGTAAAAATCACCTCAGACAGGGTGCTCAACATTCCAATTCTAAATTTTATTAAAAATTGCTGACTAATAACTAGCTGACTATTATTAAACTTTGTATGAAGGATTTGTTTTAAATATGCCTTACTTTTACGCAAAACTGAACCTTTGTTAAAAATGTAGAACAATTGATTCAAAAAGTACATTTTACAGTATCAAACGATCATAGAAATAATAAATGAAATGGAAAATCAGAAATAAAATTTGGAATTCTATGCATCCCGCTAGATTGTGCAGTACCTGAGGGAGGTGAACTACACCAACCGCTTTGGAGACGTTGTTTATTTTGACAAGAATGGTGACCCTGTGGCGTCCTACGACATTATCAATTGGCAGAAGAACGAAGATGGTTCTGTGAAGTTTGTGAATGTGGGGAATTTTGATTCCTTGCAGCCGATCCAGCAACAGCTGACTATTAGGCAGCAGGACATCGTCTGGCACAATGCGCTCAGGGAGGTGAGCTTGGAAGGGCATTGGGTGAGCTAAGAGAACAGACAGTGATGAGTAGAGAGGCAGTGCACAGTGACACAGAGCATGACAGGGAGGTGAGAGGTGAAGTTATGAGATCGACGTGCCGCCCACATACGTATGCTTGCATTTCTCATCAGTAGTTCTCTTTTTCATTCTCTGCCCTCTGTTTAAAAATAAGTGCTCACAGCACAAAATGAGCTACCCCTTTCAGCTCACCTGTGCCCTCATGCTGTTCTCCCTGTTGCGTGACCCACCTATTTTTTGTCAGGCTCCTGTGTCAGCATGCTCAGACAGCTGTCCCATGGGTTACAGGAAGGCCCCGCGCCCAAGACAGCCAATATGCTGCTATGACTGTGTCCTCTGTGCTGAGGGCACTATCAGTAATAGCACAGGTAAATATTTACACCTTACTATACTGGTAAATGATGCATCACATAATATTCCCGAGCCCCATTATAGCAGATATGTAAGCAGACACTGACCATACAGACATAATGCATAGGCAAATATTTTGCTTGGCAGCCACTACCTGCGTTTTGGGCTGACATTTTAAAATTTAGATGGGTAAAAATTAAATTAGTTGCCTTCAGTCACACCCATCAACATTTGTTACTTTGTTACTTTCAGGACCAGTTGACAGAGTTCTTTTGCCATGAAAATGTCAAACACAAAGCTGCAAGCTGTCCAACACTGCAACATCTTTGACCAATAATGACTGCGACCAAAAAAATACACATGTACACGTTCATCGCGGAACATGATTGGCTTTTCACAATTCCTCAACCACAGTTTAATGTATGTAGAAAGCTTGCCAAATCGAAAATTTACCTGTCAAAACTGTCAGTTAGAAATTCACATGCGGTTTAACCCCTTAAGCCCTACGCCCCGGTACCGGGGGCCGGTTGTTACGCACAATAAATACAGCATGTTTCCAAATCGCAACATTGTCATGCGGCATATCCACATTTCGCGAAGAAACCAGGCAAAAAGCTCATGTAGACCATTTTTCCCTTAACCGAACACAATTCAAGCACCAAGCAAGTAAAAAAGCATGCAGCAAAGCATAGGATAAAATCATATCAGCGCTGAATCGCTAGAATTTCTCCTGCATTTGTGATATGCATAAAAACGATACCTCAAATGAAAGAGGAAAGTCCACAGAATCCAACGATGTATGCCCTGTCATTTTAAACCGTCACCAAACTCAAAGAACAGCAGACATACACTTTACAGTCTACAGAGATGAGCAAAGAAATTTCTTACTTTTGATATTTTGTAATAAAAAAAAACTGTTTGAGGGTAAATTCATGCTTGCTATTGTTAGCTCAATGTGTCCGTGTTATAACCGAACTAGATCTGCGAGTCTCAAAGCATGTTTTTCTTCTCAGCATTGCTTCAAAGATCTCAGTTCCTCAGCATTCAGCTTGCTGGCAATGTATTTTCCTCTATGTGATCGGCTTGTGATGCTGTCAGTAAAACAGTAAAGTTAATTAGAGCAAAATTAGAGAGGTTTTAGTTTTGGAATGTCTTGGCCGCGTATCCAAATTGACACTGTGTGGCATTTGACATTTCTCAGGTGCCAAACTTTAAAACCCATTTAATTTCACTTAGATGTCATTACAGGCATACATCCTATCTAATTACAACAATTTTATTTATTTATTTATTTAATTTTTTTATTGCAACCAGTCCTGTATACATTTTTCCATTCAAATACATACGAAGTAAATAAAATTTGACTCCACTGAAGCAGATTTATTTTCAATATAACAAGCGAATAAACAAACTTATTAATACAAAGATAAAGTCAAAAAAGGGTCAAAACAACAAACACCCCAGCAATTATTCTTACAAGAACTGTGCCCCTGCTGCTCCAAAAAAAGACATTCTTAGGCTTATCCAAGATTTGAACCTGAGATCTCCTGCACTGAAACACTGTGCTTTAGCCATTATGCAACCACTAGCACCAGAATTAGTATTTGTACTATTGTATGCAATGTGCTTGTGTGCAATGGCACAAGGATTCTCAGTCAGCAAAGACTTTGAAAATGACTGATGAATATTTAGCAGGTAATTATACTGAAAATACTACAAACAAGCCAGTTAAGCATTTATATTGTTTCCTCAAGATGTGTAAGCTTTTAATCCATGAGCTTGTAAACGAAGTCCCCTTAACCCTTTCACTACTGCTTACTGGGAATAGGACAACCCTTGCTTACTGTAAATTTTCGTGCTATCACAGCATGATATTGCATGTGGATTTTCACCACCTTTTTCGAACTAAAACCGCCAGAAATGGACAATTTTATGTACGTAAAACATGTTCCAAATACATTTACCTCTCCATTGACACATATCTTTGCTTAGTTTTTCCAAAAGTAAAAACAGAAAATGAGGATAAAAACCGTATTTCGGTTTGTCAAGACAAGACGATTTCTCCTCTATGGGATTTATGTACAAACGGAGATACAGGCGCATTTCTGTACAAACGGAGATAAACGTGCATTTGTGTACAAACGGAGATACACGTGCTGCAGCACGCACTGCCTGCAATGGCGGTGAAGTCAGCGAGGGACTGTGCATAACCGGAGGATTGGGAACTGCGGGAAGCCTGATGACATCACTGACGTGTTGTGCGATACCAGACTCATCCAAAGGGGTGTTTTGTTGCGGAGCTTTGACAGTTTTTGTGAGGGACTTTCTCTAGGCGCAAAATAGGGACAATGGTAAGTGATGCGGGATCGGCGTTGTCGCGGAAATGCAACAATGATAATGAAAGGGTTAAGTCAAATCTGCCTGTGAATGCACCTGTATACATGTATAAATATGTAACATATTTGTGGGTTTCCATGTTGTTTCCAAGGCCGACAGTGTAATTGGCCTCGGTACCAAATACTTTTTTTGCTTCCCGGTCAGTAGCTGTTAATTTTGTTGTTGGCACTCAGTTAGATTTACCATACAACAGGTACAGTGCCGTGAAAAAGTATTTGCCCCCTTCCTGATTTCTTTTTTTTTTTTTGCATATTTTTCACACTTAAATGTTTCAGATCATCAAAATTTTTTTTTAATTTGACAGAAATAACCTGAGTAAATACAAAATGCAGTTTTTAAATGATGATTTCATTAGTTAAGGGAAAAAAACTATCCAAACCTACCTGGCCCTATGTGAAAAAGTAATTGCCCCCTGAACCTATACTTACCCTCAGCGACAACAACTGCAATCAAGCGTTTGCAATAACTGGCAATGAGTGTTTTGCCTTGCTGTAGAGGAATTTTGGCCCACTATTCTTCGCAGAATTGTTTTAATTTAGCCACATTGGAGGTTTTTCGAGCATGAACGGTCTGTTTAAGGTCATGCCACAGCATCTCAATTGGATTTAAGTCCGGACTTTGACTAGGCCACTCCAAAACCTTCATTTTGTTTTTTTAAGCCATTCAGAGGTGGACTTGCTGGCGTGTTTCGAATTATTGTCCTGCGGCATCACCCAAGTGCACTTGAGCTTGAGGTCACAAACTTATGGTCGGACATTCTCTTTCAGGATTTTCTGCTAGAGAGCAGAATTCATGGTTCCATCAATTATGGCAAGTCGTCCAGGTCCTGAAGCAGCAAAGCAGGCCCAGACCATCACACATCACACTGCTGTGTTAGTTTTACGCCAGATGTATCGGGATGCATACCTTCCAAGAAGTTAAACTTTTGTCTAATCAGTCCACAGAATATTTTCCCAAAAGTCATGGGGATCATCAAGATGTTTTTTGGCAAATGTGAGACGAGCCTTTGTGTTCTTTTTGGTCAGCAGTGGTTTTCGCCCTGGAACTCCTCCATGGATGCCATTTTTGCCCAGTCTATTAATTATTATTGAATCATGAACACTGACTGTAACTGAGGCAAGTAAGGCCTGCAGTTCTTTAGATGTTGTTCTGGGTTCTTTTGTGACCTCCTGGATGAGTCGTCGATGCACTCTTGGAGGTATTCTGGTAGGCCGACCACTCCTGGGAAGGTTCACCACTGTTCTAAAGTTTTCTTCATTTGTGGATAATGGCTCTCACTGTGGTTCACTGGAGTGCCAAAGCCTTAGAAATGGCTTTGTAACCCTTTCCAGACTGATAGATGTCAATGACTTTGTTTCTCATCTGTTCTTGAATTTCTTTAGATTGCGGCATTATGTATGGTTTTTGAGATCCATTAGCCTACTTCACTTTGTCAGACAGGTTCTATTTAGGTGATTTCTTGATTCAACAGGTCTGGCAGTTATCAGGCCTGAGTGTGGTTCGTGAAGTTGAACTAGAAAATGTGGTTAATCACAGTTAATTCATGATTTAACGGGGGGGGAATTACTTTTTCACATGGGCCCGGGTAGGTTTGGATAGCTTTTTCCCCTCAATAAATGAAATCATAATTTAAGAACTGCATTTTGTATTGTAAGATTTCAGGGTTTTCTCAGCGTGTTCCCCCAATTTGTCTTTCATCTTTCCGAACGGATGGTGAGCTGTGAGAGCCAATTGGTTTCGGTCAATGCCGTGATTGCCGCAATACACTATAGTATCTATGCAAATCAACTGGGTGCCGGCGGACGGCCACCATTGATCTTATTAAATTAGGATGAGGTGTTTTGACATCCTGTAGCAGAACCGGCTCCTCTGGATGCGCCGGTGGGGGCGGCTTCCTGGCCGGGTGTCATTTGTCACTCCTTCACACTACTTAAACTGCCTATTTTCCTTCATTCTGTGTGTGATGCTGACCTCTCCCGTGGGCACAACCGTTTTCCATCGCAACTGAACTTTTAATAAAGGGCTTCACGTGTCTCATCATTACCATTCGCTCCGTATGCAAGTTATTTCCATCCGAATTAACCGTGAATTAAACAGTCTGCTTTGGAATCGCCGAATCAGCGGTAAAAGAAGAAACTAAACAACAGAGATTTTCTTCAGTATTTACTCGGGTTATCTTTGTCTAATATTAAGATTTGTTTGATGATCTGAAACATCTAAGTGTGAAAAATATGCAAAAAAAAAAAAAAGAAATCTGGAAGGGGGCAAATACTTTTTCACGGCACTGTATACCCAGGCTACTTCACGTAATAATTTTTAATAATACTTTCAATTTTCAGCTCTGCAGCAGCCGTTGGACTCAGTTCTATCCTGATAGCAATTATTGTTATCAAATAGTTGTCTCCATATTCAGAAAACTGGTCTTTGTCTTCAGATCAGCCAGAGTGTATTCCCTGCCCGGAGGACTTCTGGTCCAATGAGAAACATAACAGATGTGTTGGCAAGGAGACAGAATTCCTGTCCTACTCAGAGCCCTTTGGAATGGTGCTGGCTGCCTTGGCGATCCTGGGTGCATTAATTACCTTAGCAGTGGCGGCCATTTTCCTGCAGCACAGGCACACCCCGATTGTTCGCGCAAACAATTCAGAGCTGAGCTTCCTTCTACTTCTGTCACTGATGTGCTGTTTCCTATGCGCACTGACCTTCCTGGGCCGGCCAACACACTGGAGCTGCCGGCTCCGCCGAACCTCTTTTGGAATTAGCTTTGCCCTCTGCCTCTCTTGCCTGCTCAGTAAGACCCTGGTTGTACTGATGGCATTCCAGGCTACGTTGCCTGGAAACAGTGTGGCACGCTGGTTTGGCCCTAATCAGCAGCGTCTGGGTGTGCTGGTTTGTCTCGCTGTGCAGGTGGGAATTTGTGGGGTATGGCTGACCAATGCTCCACCGTACCCAGTTAAGAATACCTGGCTCTACAGAGATAGAATCATTCTTGAGTGCGACCTGGGATCTGTAGCGCTCTTCAGTTGTGTTCTGGGCTACATCGGCTGCTTAGCTGGCTTCTGCCTTATTTTAGCCTTCCTTGCTAGGAAACTTCCCGATAGTTTTAATGAAGCAAAATTCATCTCATTCAGCATGCTCATATTCTGCACAGTCTGGATCACCTTTATACCAGCTTATGTCAGCTCACCAGGAAAGTTCACTGTAGCTGTGGAAATATTTGCAATTTTAGCTTCCAGTTTTGGTGTACTCCTCTGTATCTTTGCTCCGAAGACATATATTATCATCTTGAAACCAGAAGAGAATTCCAAGAAAAGCCTTCTTTCCCAAAGGTCAGCAAGATGATCATCCTCCTGAGCCGATGAGCTTGTCAAAAAGAGATTCATGCTGATGGTAACCCATGAAAGATGAAGCATCTTCATTCTGCCAAGTGTTTTTACTTTATGTACCATTCTTATTTTAATGTGCAAATAAATGGGTAAATCTACTGAAGGGTGCATGGCTAATTTTAATTTTTATGAATTAATTGTATTTTCACAATTGTATTTTTATTGCATTTGAGGTCACATCTAGCATTCAGAAATCTGTAATAAATTAAATCTTTTCATGCTGGCTATGCTGTTGCACTAGTGAGCCATTTGTGACTGAACAAATACTACATTTTGGACATTATATGGTGGCAGTTTTCAGCATTATAGGAATGTAAAGATCATATATATCAGCCTTTTCTTTATTATTGTGTCTGTATTGCATCATTGTGCAAAGTAAACCCCTCTTTATTTTTCATGGTACAATAAACAGAGCATGTGGGCCTCGTACTATGATTTGCTATAAAGTGATCCGAATGCATTACATAACTATTGTAGAATTGCCACAAATGACGAGTCCAACAGTGATAAATCTCACCTGCTCTGAGTGAAAACTTATCACTTTGGCGTCGCCAAATGTAGAATGTTGCACTGGAGCCCATGTTAAAGAGTCTCCCAGAACCATTCCACTCTTCCACCTATATACCCAAAGATCAGAGGAAAACCAAGTCATCAATATAGAGGCCCAATGAGCAAGAAACAGAAACATCAATAATCACATGTGCTGCATGCCTATGCATCAGTTGTACCTTGGCTGACATAAGTTATACAAACAAAGATGACCCTCCCACATGATTACATAAGACTGCACAATGGCTTAGGTAATGCTGACCATCTTGAAGTGTTTCACAGAAACTTGCAGGAGTAGCATAATAACAGGACAACATGACATCATGACTTAACAAAGTCCCTTTTGAACCTTGCATATCATATCATATCTGTTTCCTCATGTGGGGACTGCCAGGGGCGCACTTCTGTAAACACCCTACACTATGCATAGCTTTTCTGCAACAATGTTACAATTAAAGAGTGCATGAAATGATTTAGAGATTTACTGTATTTAATGCAATGCCTTTTCCAGGCTGAAAACTCTGCATTCATTTGAAGCATTCTGACAACACCGCCATCTCAGATAATCAGAAATAAAACGATTTGCGTTGCACTAGCCAGCAAGAAAATTATAATTTGTCCTGCATCTGCAAGAACAATGATAAAAAAAAGAATATATATGATCCTAATCCGTTGTTAACCCTATCTAGACCGGGCTTTTTGGGGCTTCCTGGGGCCTGGGGGCTTTACGCCCCGGTAATTTCGCAAACAACATGGTATATGACCACCAAATTTGCAGGGGATGATGTACGTCTAAAACTAAATCACTACAATCATTTTGGTATTATTATGACCTATTATGACCTATTATGACGTCATTATGACATCATGTTTTGATTTTTATTACCCAAAATGCTTTGCTTATTTTATGCCATAGTGCACCAGCTCCGAGAGGCCATAAAATACACAAAATTCTATTTATGTTCCGTGAACCCGGTGGCTCGTCGGTCTGGGCGCGCGCACCACCGGGGCCATGTTCCTCTCACGGCAACCCAGGTTTGATTCCGACTTGGGGCATTTGTCGCATGTCTTCCCCATTCTTCTCCCCAACTTTCCTGTCTGTCTCCACTGTATAACTATCAAATAAAGGAAAAAATCCCAAAAAATAATCTTTAAAAAAAAAAAAGATTACAAATTTGCGTAAGCAAAACTTGCTCTGTTCTTATCGTCAACTTCTTTGTGTTTAGTATATTGATTTCAATATAGAGCCTAAACACCACCTTAATAATGGAAAAAAAAAAAACGTCTATTTGTTGGTAGTAGAAGCTTTCATCATAGGAAAATAAAATAAATGCAATGACATCATCAAATTAGCACAAATTAATTCTACTTAACAAAGCTGACATTAAAGGGATAATTCACTTTTTTTGAAGTGGGGATGTTTGAGCTACAAATAGCCTCTACATACATTAGATGCAGTAGAAAGCTCTCTGATCTCCCCCAGGTAGCCGCACCAGCACATAGTGCTGGGTGGAGATTTAGGCGATACACGCTTGTGAACGGTTGCAAAGTAACAGCGTATTTTTGCTGCCTAAAAGAGGTCCTACCTGAAAATAATACACCACTTTAATTGTACGCTATATTACAAAAATTTACAGCACTTCAGCTGCTCGGAAAAAACACAGTTGCCCTTGAACTAACCAACTGACAGATTCCATTGGAGTAAACTGTGCGCTGTAGCGATAAGCTGTTTGGGTGAGACTCTTAGCAGTTTGTGGCAGAGACAGCATGTCAATGGCATAGAATTACATCTCAAATTTAAAAAAAATTCCCTATTATAATCAGCACAGCAGATACACAGTATGTGGCTGCGTAGGCCCTGTGTGATATCAGTTTGTGCTGCAATGTTACATTAGGCTTTTTCCACAGGTGTTTCACTCTCTTACCCGATGCATGGGTACAGCAGTGCTCTTCAGCGTGCACCGTTGAGATTTCCCTGAATGTGGCCTCACGAAATCCTCTTTGGAAAAATGAATACTGCAAACACAGAGATCTTTTAGGGATACGGGTGGTGTATCAATATCCGTGTTGAGCGCAACTAGCCACAGCTGCCGAAGTCCAATATCCCGCAAAGGAATGCGGTAAAAGCTGTCAGTGTACCAGGATACAGCTTTGCTTTCACATCCAGGAAAGCAACACACACGGACCATTTTCGAAATGTTTGCACAAGTTTAATGAAATACACTGCTACTTTGGGACCGTTCACAAAAGTGTATCGCCTAAATCTTCACCCAGCACTATGTGCTGGTGCGGCTACCAGGGGGAGATCTGAGGGCTTTTTACTGCATCTAATGTAAGTAGAGGCAAGTTGTAGCTCATACAACCCCACTTCAAAAAAAGTGAACTATCCCTTTAAATTACGTGAGATATTGTAAATATAATGGAATAAGTATATGTTAAAAAGAAAATCTGGAAACTACATTGATGAAACCAAAATCTGCGATTTTTTGCCATACCTGTAAGAAAACCGTCGCTGAAGATGGTGGGCTTCACTTATTGGTATAAAATTGTTCCCAGACAAGTTTTAGGAAAAGTCACCAAGTTTGGTGGTCCTAGCTCAAGCCGTTCAGAAATCAGACTAAGTGAAAATTGGCGCGGACATAAAAAGCCCCCCCACCCCCGGTCTAGATAGGGTTAACAGATAACTATTCAGAATCTTAAATTTCCTTGATCAAGCTGTGTCTTATTTTTCTGCCGAGTGATTTTTGCCTACTATACTCATCCAGTGTTCCTCTTCATTTCCATCAGTTCTTGCAGTCTTTTTTAAAACAAAATTAGTGTTTCTACAGTACATCAGATATGAAAAATGTGCAACAGAATGGTGACTGAACTCTCTATTTGGAAGAAAAGTGCACATTTTTTTGCTTTAGAACTGAAAAATTATGAAGAAAGCTAAAGTTTATATCTGCACAAAAACCATGACATTGTGACATTCAAGAAGTCCCATCTGGCACTCACTTAGAAAATTATGCATTGCATAAGTCTTATTCACACATCTCCAAACTATATTGTTTCTTAAATGAGAGAATTCTTTGTAACAACAGCATCTCTGCATGCCTGCGTCTCATCTAACTCAGCTCAGATACTTTCTCATTTCACAGGCAGGTCATAATCAATTTTAGAACACACCGCTCTACTTTTTGAGTTGAACTAAGGTGGTTTGCTGGATTACTCATTCAGGGATATAAAAGTTAAGGTTTCAGGTACTCTCCTGCACCCCTTGGCATTTTCCAAGGCAGGGGTGGAAAGATAGTTTGGGAAAAAATATTTCTGCCCATTGTAGCAGACAAATCCCACAAGAATAGTGCATGCATCTAATCCCCAGAATTATGTTATATTCTTCTACATTATTCAGGTTTAGTATGTCAATCGAAAATTTATTTCCTGGCCTGATGATGTGTCACATCTGAACACATATTGCACAATAATGATGGGAAGGCGGCAGTTGTGTCATGCATGTTGGTTTGATCAAAAGAGAAGGGAAGGGAACAATCTTTACAACACCCGAACCTCTGATGTACAAAATTCATAGCTGTTGAGCTGTAAATAACCTCAGGGGTGTAACTCATCAATTCTCATTTCACAGAGTATTCAGAAGACGCTATCTGGGTAAACATAGAAGAAATAGCACCGTAAACAGTCTTACTCCATGAAACTATTCATACATTCGTCCAATTGGCGGGAAGAAAAAAAAAATCATATGACATCATGTCTCTCTCTGTCTTTGGCATTTTTTAAGTCAGGCTAAAGCAGTGGTTCCCTAAATTGGTCCTAGGGCCACCCGTGTATGCTGGTTTTTTTCCAACCTGATTTGTAGGATTTTAATACGCTGTCACTTTGTCCAAATTAGGTGCATCTTAAGATCAAAGCAGTCATGTACCAGTTTAAGCCACATTTTGACAAAAATATCCATGTGTGCCATGAAGACTAAAAGACCCTATGTTATGATCCTGTTCTGCCTGACCATGTTTTGATTATGAATTCTGCTTTGTCTGACCTTGCTTTGTATTTGTGATTTGGAAGCCATGCCATGTTTTATTTTTGCCTTGTCTCTGTTGTCTTGCCATATTCCATCATTGCAGTTATATTCCGGTCCATGTTTTGTCTCATACCATGCATTGCACTTTGTCTCCCCCTGTCTGGTCTCATGTCTTGTGATTGCTCACAGCCCCAGTATTGTGTGCCACTCTTTCGGGGTGATTTAATGGTTTCTGGGATTTCAATTATTCCTTCCAATCTCGTTTGCTTCCTTCACCTTGCTTTTCTATATTACTAACAAGTACTAACAGTTTGTTATTTTAGTTAAAGTTACTAACCCAAACTAACATTGTTTATAGTACTAACTTACTAACGAGCACTAGGGATTGTATAGCTGCACTTACTAATTGACTAACGAGCTCTCAGCATTCGCCCTATTCTAGTCTCTACCCCTTTGGCTTTACTCAATCTACTTTGCTGCAGTTTCTGCGGAACCTCCGCACTTGTTAGACTCTGTTCTCTCTCCTTGTCTGTGCACGTTAGAACTCCCTAACCGGAGCTGTATGTCTGTCAATATGTTGTCCTTGTCATCCCTGTCCGCGTTTTGGCTTTTGCCAACTTCTTGTAATCAGGTACTTCCTCATATTCATTCCTTTGTAATTAGTCTGATCCAGCTCACCTGTTTCCTATCATAGCATGTGACTTCCCCTACGTGTATTTAAGCAGTCATTTCACTCACAGCTCTTGTCAGAATGTTTTCCCTGTGCTGTGATTGTTGATGCCTTGTACTCTTAGTGTTATACTTCTGACTGGAACGTCCCCGATTCTGATTTTGGCTTTTTCTTTGATTCTTCTCTGCCCGTGTACTGTACCTGTTTTGCCCGACTCTGAGTTTAGTCTCTGCTGCCCTGTTAACGGTTCGGATTACGTCTACTGGACTTTGGCTTTGGATTCTCTGACATACCCGTGCCTGTGTACCGAACCTGTTCTGCCCGACTCTGAGTTTTGTGTTTGCTGCCCTGTGTATAGTTTGGATTACGTCCCTGGGATTCTGATTTTGGATTGTGGACTCTGTACCTTTGCCTTCTGCCTTGTGGGGGTTAACCCCCCAACTTCAATAAAACTCCTATTTGCTGAAACTTCCTGGTCTCACATTTGGTTCCAGAACGATACCTCACACCCTAAAACTAATTGTGTTTGTTTTTTTTTTTTTTTGTGTTTATGTTCTCTCAAAATAACTTGAACTCATTAACATAAATATGACACAAAATTCATTTGACTCTAGCATATGGAAGCCCATAGTGGACAATATTCAAATGAAAATGTAATCCCACTATTGCATTATAATTTTCCACTTATGAATGAGTTATTTGAGACAATATTAAATTGAAAATGCAATAATCCAATTATCACTTTCATTTTCACATACACATATGGGAAATCTATGACTATATTCAAATGATAATGAAAAGCTGTTTGACATTTCATTTTCAAAGTCATGTTCCACAATACAGTAGACAAAATTCAAATGCAATAAGCAAAACAGCACCCCCAGCCTATTACATTTACATGTCATCACGATCTTTTAGGGTCAATATGATAATGAAAATGCTGTTTTCTAATCACTTTGAAATAATGACATAATGATGACGACATTTCACATTTCATTTTCAAAGACTTATCCTGCAATACATGGGACAATATTCAAATGCAGTAAGGGAAACAGCACCTCCCAGTCCATTGCATTTTCAAATACATGTCATCGCGCTCTTTTTGGGACACAATGAAAATTAAAATGGAATCTGTTAGCGTCTCATCAAGGCGGGTCTTCCGCTAGGACGTCACTCATTAGGGGCGTGAACGGAAACCATGTTCCTCATTTGCATACCAACCAATCAGCTTCTGGGTAGCGCTTGTACGCACGGAGGCTTACTGATAATGTCATGATGGCTAGACTGATATGTAATGTGTGCCATCGCGCATTGGGCTACGTTGCGCTTTGCATGTAGCCATCTCGGCAGCTAGTATGCTAGCTAACGTTAACTAAGGAAAATATTTGTAAATGATCATCACATTAAAGCGATATGATTTGATTTTTGCCCCAACTCTATTAACTGAGCTACCTGTAATATGCATGAACTTATCCGAGGCTTCGCGGCAGTGTTGTGCAACTGCAACCCAAGTGTGCTTGTAGGTTTCAGAGACGTTAGCTAGCTTGCTAGTGAGTCTACAAGCAATCGCTTAGGTACAGTTAGCTGGCTTTGATGCCGACTGGAGAAGCACTTACAGCCCTGATTTGTCACTTTCAACGCCATCTCGCGCACTCTTTCACCATTGATCAGCAGCTTCTTTTCCCTAAAGAATAAACTGACAGTTCAGCCTGAGACATGTTATTTCATAGCTAGTTAAAGCAGCATTATCCTTCCATGTGTGCTACAGCGTATTACATTACTCCAGAAAAAACGCTATCCGTCTTCCCACCCTGCTGACGCTAGTTAAGGGAAATGTTTGTCATCATTTTTATACTTAATCGCTATGATTCGGTTTTTGCCCTAGCTTCACAGGCTAGCTAGCTGACTGCGATTGCTCTTGCTTCACAAGCAAGCTAGCTGACGTCTCTGAAATCTGCAAGCAATCTTGGGTTGCACTTGCACAACACTGCCGCAAAGCCTCGGATAAGTTCATGCATATTACAGCTAGCTCTGTTAATACAGTTGGGGCAAAAATCAAATCATATCGCTTTAATGTGATGATCATTTCCAAACATTTTCCTTAGTCAACGTTAGCTAGCATACTAGCTGCCGAGATGGCTACATCCAAAGCGCAACGTAGCCTAATGCGCACTGGCATACAATACACTGCAGCCTAGCCATCATGACATTAAGCCTCTGTGCGTTGGTATGCAAATGAGGAACATGGTTTCCGTTTGCACCCTAATGAGTGACGTCCTAGCGGAAGACCCGCCTTGATGAGACGCTAACGGACTGCATTTTAATTTTCATTGTGTCCTAAAAAGAGCGCGATGACATGTATTTGAAAATGCAATGGACTGGGAGGCGCTGTTTCCCTTACTGCATTTGAATATTGTCCCATGTATTGCAGGATAAACCTTTGAAAATGAAATGTCAAATGTCGTCATCATTATTATATCATTATTATTTCCAAGCGATTAGAAAACAGCATTTTCATTATCATGTTGACCCTAAAAGAGCGTGATGACATGTAAATGTAAATGCAATAGGCTGGGGGTGCTGTTTTGCTTATTGCATTTGAATTTTGTCCACCGTATTGCGGAGCATGACTTTGAAAATGAAATGTCAAACAGCTTTTCATTATCATTTGAATATAGTCATAGATTTCCCATATGTGTATGTGAATATGAAAGTGATAATTGGATTAATGCATTTTCAATTTAATATTGTCTCAAATAACTCATTCATAAGTGGAAAATTATAATGCAATAGTGGGATTACATTTTCATTTGAATATTGTCCACTATGAGCTTCCATACTACCATTTGCTTGTCAAATAAATTTTAAATTTTTGTGACTGTCTGAGCGTGGTTTCAACAGTTGAGAACATACTGATTATTTAGTTGGATTGGTTAATTCCCCCCTTTTTTTTTTTTTTTTTTTGCTGTTGATGCTAAGGATTCACAGTGTGGATATGGAATTTTTATTCCTCACCACATGTATAGAGATCTGACAAAATACGGAATAAGTGGATAAATAAATGCTCTAAACACAAATACACCCAATTATGGCGAATTAACAACTTGATAAAATCCTACAATTGCACAAGGCCTGAGTTTGGGAATTACTTGCTTAAAGCAAAGATAAAACCAGAATCACCAGCAGGGGGTGACAAAATGTCTGTTGCACTATATTTCCTATTATCCCCTCCTCTCTCAGAAGTCAGGGAAAAGGTGTGGAACTCATGGGCAGACTTGGCTGCTTAGACTTATAAAGGGGTGTTTCAGGGATGCAAAGGAGAGGGATCGTTTTCACTCCAGGGCTAATACCGCAATGAAGGCCAGTGACCAAATTACAAATTGTCTGATAACTTATATTACAGTTTGGACCTTCTCGTGTGGTGTGGCAACACCAACTAATAAAAGTCAGATCAAGAATGACTCGATGGGACCCCACTCACAAAAAAGTCTGTAAACTGTTTCTGTTCGGTGAAGATAGAATGAGGAAACAGTGATGTGAGTTGTGTGTTGGGTAAAAAAAAAAAAAAGTTTTGGTTTGAGAAATTTATTTAATTTTCATTAGTTCAGTTTCAATCATAATGAATCATTTACTGAATTATTTGTTATGAAATATTTAACATTTCACATTAAACTGGTATATGCATTAATGATGTATTTTATATTTATGAATGATATTTTTTTTGATATTTTTTCATTTTTACGCAGGGCTTTGAAATGCCTCCCAGGTGGAAAGTTTCATGACAGATACAATGAGCTCAAAATTTACTGGCACCCCTGAAATGCAATGCACAAACAATGCAAAAAATATATAAACAATATAATTATAGAGAAATGGCATATACCAACATGTGTAAAATACTTTACTTTATTATGTGTACTTTATTTACAATGTGTAAACCCTAGGACCAATCAGCAACAACTTCTGATAACATTAAAGAAGTCATATGCAAATGTCTGTACTTTTACATGAATAAAGTTTCTTACGAAATGAATGAATTTTGAACTGCATCATGCTGTTGTTCCCACGGTCGGCTGTTTAATAAACTTTTTCCTGCTTTTGCTACGAACATTGGAGTCTGCTTCTTCATCAGGACAACGTTCTTGGTTTTTTATTAATTAACCAACAAGTCTTTTCCTGTAATTTTTGATAAGGTTAAGGCACACATTTGGGGGGGACTTTGGACTATTTTAAGCAGATCCTTTTAAAATCCTTCACATTCTTGGGTTTGCATTTATCAACTGCCCTCTTCAACTCAGCCCACAGGTTTTCAACTGGATTGAGGTATGTACTGAGATGGCCATTGCAGAACCTCGATTATATTGTCACAGAACCATTTCTGTGTGGATTTTGAGGTATGCTTTGGGTCATTGTCTTGTGGGAAAGTCCATCTATGGCCAAGTCCCAGCTTGCTGGCGGAGGCAACAAGATTGTCAACCAAAATATCCTGATACTTGGTAGAATTCACCATGCCATTGATCTTAAACAGTGCCTGGACCTCTTGAATTAATACAGCCCCAAAACATGACTGACCCACCATCATATTTCACCGTGGGTAAGAGGTGCTTCCTTTTGTATGCATCTCTGTTTCGAGACCAAACATGCAGATGCTATACGTGACCGAAACAGGCAATTTTGGTCTCATCTGATCAAAGTACCTTGCGCCAGTCATAATTCAAATGCCGTCTGGCAAACTCCGAGTGCTTGCTTCTGTGTCTTCTGGTCAAAAAAGTCTTTCTTCTGGCAACCGCTTCAAAGAGCCCGTGGTTGTGGAGGTGGTGCCCGATGGTACTTTTTGAAACCTGGTGACCCCAAGATGCCACCAAGGCCTGCCATTCCTTCACAGTGATTGTTGAGGATTTTGTTGCTTCTCTTACCATCCTCCTCGGCATTGCAGTTGTGTCCTTTACCTACCCTTTAGGTTTTCAACAGTTCCATATCTTTGGAATTTTTTAAATAATTGCCCTGACAGTGCTCAGTGGCATATTCAATCGCTTGAGAATCCTCTTGTTGCCATTACAAGATTTATGAAGGTATATGACCATCTGCCTCTTTTGAACTGACAGTTGTTTTGTTTTTTTCATGCTGTTGAATTACAAAGGGAAATGGCATGTCTTTTACCTCATTTTTATGCCCTTGTGAAACAAGAAGGGATGTAATGGCACAATATAGTTCCTTAACATTTAAATAAAACTTAAATAAGTGGAATTTAATACTTTCTTTCAATTTTGGAAGATAGTATTTACAATATCCTTTAAGGGTGCCATTAATTGTGAAACCTTGATTTGCAGGAAATTGATTTCTAATTAAATCGGTAAATGATTTTGGTTGGTTCCATTAGAGCATTAACATTGTACAGTATTTCTCACTTGTTGGTATTTAGAGTATATATTTCAGAATTTTTTAAAGTATTGTTGTGCATTGCCAGTCACGGGTGACAGTCATTTGTGAGCCCACTGTATATAATGAGAGGTAATATAATTTAAAATAAAAAATAAAGATTTATAAATGAAATAGTACCGATTTGTGGTGCAAAAAAAAAAAAAAAAACATGCCTTTAAAGGAGCATTCCACCTCTGGAAAGAATGGCCTTTTCTCAAAACTTTTCTGTATACACAGGGGAAAGGTGAAAAAAATTTAAAATTGGTGCTACATGACCCAAGAAAGCAGAGAAAAAGGGCAAAGGTATTCCATTCTGCTCAAAAGGTAGAAACCTACCATAACCAGAATGTGCTGGGCTCATTGCTTTCTATAGCTACACACAGGCCACTCCACTGAAATGTTAACTTTTACAGTGCTAAACTGGACAAAAAAATTAGTGCAAGCAAATAATTACTTTTTTTATGAATTTTGCTTCGGTTTGGTTTTTTGGCTCTAAAACCCTTAAAAACAGAACTAGAGATCTGATATCTTAATATGTTGTAGCTTATACATGCCAAGATCAGATGATGATCAAGGTGCACATAAATAATTAAATGAACAAATAAAATTAAACATTTATCTACATTCAACAAACAGTTTATTTATGCTGGGTTTACACATAACGACGACAGGTCACGAATGCCATGAATCTAAATTCGTGACCGAGGATCACGAATTTGAATTGAATTTGATGATTCGGGGCAGAGGCGTCACGCGTCATTCAGTTCAGTTCTTGACAGCTTTTGTGTTGATTCGTAGTGACATGTGACAGTATGGGCTCAAAGAATGGCAAAATACACTACGAATGCTGTCACGCTCTATTAAGAATCACCACTAATCACCATGAATTGACACGCTCAGTTGCGAACTCCACGAATCGAGGGTGATTCGTGACATTCGTGGAAGATTTTTTGGCAGCCAAAAACATGCTCTACGAATATCACGAATGTCACGAACCGACACGCGCTGTTAAGAACCCTATTCAGATGCGTTAAGTCACGTTACGAATGTCACGAATGTGCCACGAATGACGGGAAAATGATATTCGTAACGCATCATGCCTATGTGTAAACCCTGCTTTACAGTACTATAAGTATTGTGGCATCGAGTTTGTTTTCCCGCAGCATGTGCTTGCTTAAATATAGCTGTGAAGTCTCAACCAAGCTAACTCTGATGAGCCCAACTGCAAGAACTTGTACAATATTCTTGGGATATGCGGGTAGGTTTGGGATGCATTTCTAAAGGGAGTTCCCGATAACGTAGGTTAATGAACAGGGCCACTCCCAACGCGCCTCCCTATTCGTCCTTACACCTATAAATACCTCCTACGTTCCAACTAACCCCGCTCGGCTCGTTTCTACGTGGTTACTCGCAGAAAGTCAGCGCAGCAGAACAGAAAGAGTTCGCCTACCTGAAGCATGGATTCCGAAATCCTGTTTAGTCCAGGCCTTTTCTTGAAAAATCTTTGGGTGCGCAAACATTTGCGCCCGTAAACTTTAATTTTCAGCCTTAGGTGCGCATTCTTTTTTTTTTTTTAAAGCAGCTTAAATGCTATTTTAGGCGTGTCAAAAAAAGTAAAGGTGGTATTAATGTTGAACATAATTCATCTAAGCTAATACAAGCGACGTACTACCATAATATCTTACCATGTTAAACTGACATGGGTAACAGCTCTCAGTCCTACATGACATCCTTCTTACACAGGCACACAAATGTGCATTGTAATTGTAGCTTAAGATCTGCCCGGGCTACAGTAAGATTAGTGATGGTGATATACAAGTTCACTTTAGTTGCTCACTTCGATATGGCCTTGGAACTTGATATTAAAGACAAAAATCAGGAACTTGGGAGCATTTCGTTTAAGTCGCAGATAATCGAAAAACTGGAATAAATATATAAGCGATGTTTCGCTTACCCAGCTCAGCAACGACCACGTACCACTTGAAAACGGTAGTACATCAGCCTACTTTGTTTTCTCTCCGCGTATAACACGTGTTTTATCTGTTTTATCGGTGAATATTAAGATTGAGCTGTTATATGTCAGCCATTAGTAATGCGAACCAATAATTATTTAGGATATTTAATTTGAAACGGAATTAAAATGTGCATCTCCGCAACATCGCAAGCAACGCAGTACTACAGCTTGCAGGTTCAACAGACACATAGCACACCAGCGTCTTCGAAAATGAGAGCGCAAAAATGAAAATGAGATAAAAATTCCTTCATCCCAGTCTCCATTAGAGCCTTAAATGACTCCTGCAGGAGGTAACTGCAAAGGAGTGTTTGTGAATTTAATCAAACAAATTGGATTTGGATCGTGTGTATGATTGTATATATTGTATGTGTATTATTGTATATTTTACCTGTGGGGCAGGAGTGTTGGCTCTGACTGACAGAACGTGGAACTGACTTGATGCAGACTTCATTTACAAAGGACAGATATTGTCCAAATTTCTCATAGTTAATTACCTGTGTAGTAAGTGGATTATCCATTCTGGCCTGAAAGAATGTGAAATGACAGATGTGATTTGAAATTGATACTGATCATGCCTGATCTCGTTAGATCTCGGAGAGACCTAGCCTGATCTCACGGGTTCCCTTTAATCGCACGCATAAATCGCACATAGCACTTGTATTGCACTTTATGAACTCTGACCCCAACCCCGCCCCCCCACCCTTTAACTGGTATGAAAATCGCACATTGCACTTTGAATTGCACTTTACGAACTCTGACACACACTCACACAGCCCCCCCCCCCTGCATAAAATGCTGGTCTGACTGACGTATGCTTTTTAGGTTTTTTATTTTTATTTATCTGTGTGTTTGTTTCTTATGCAAATGTACTTTTGTGATATGTTTTTAATGCCTGTGCCTGCTGCAACCCAATTTGCCCATATCGGGACATAATAAAGTTGAAGTGAAGTGAAGTGAAGTGAAGTGAGCGCGATAACTGATCCTCTTGTGAGCGAAGCCAGTCTGACTAGCGTAAACAATAAGAAGACTGACCCAAAAAACTTGCCCATTTGCTTATTTCGTTTATTAGCGGAATGAGATTGCACTGTATCAAACTTTACGTCGCAGATAATTCACCAGGCATCAGTGGCGTAGCCTGCAGGGGTGCTAAGACACGTCCCTTTTTGACTGCAATTAGTAGTTCTCAATCATTCTCCTTTATTGACGCGTTTTCCAATGATCTTAATTGGCAACTGAAGACACGGTTTCTCTCCATATGCGATCTAACAGTGATGAAATCATGGGCTAAATTCAGTACAGAAAAATAATTTAGCTACTTAATAAGCCAATGCTTTGCAATGATTGAACTGGTCCGCGTTCCAATGAAACGCGGACTTTCATTCTCGGTATTGTGTGGGTTGGAAAAAAAAAAGCGGCATTCGGCAGTTAAACAGGCTATAAAAAGCCTGCGGCTCAAGCTATTTGCGTGAGAGTCGACAGGTATGCAATTTTGCACGACGTTGATTTAAATACAGCAAATACGCGTCCAGATGAATGATTGTCATCTTACCTAATCGGGGAACAAGCAGCACCTGTTAACTGTGGAGTGCTCTTGGAGCGAACCTTCTGTTAATTATGAAAATGACTGAGAACAGGTCAGGACTAATAATTGTTTTAAACGGAAGTTTTGCGCAACCGAATTCTCTGTTCTTGTTCCACAACTGTACTGAATTTAGCCCATGATTTCATCACTGTTAGATCGCATATGGAGAGAAACCGTGTCTTCGGTTGCCAATTACGATAATTGGAAAATGCGTCAATATAGGAATATGATTGAGAACTACTAATTGCAGTCAAAAAGGGACCTGTCTTAGCACCCCCGCTGGCTATGCCACTGCCAGGCATGTAAGGCATTTTAGCACAATTTAATTGAAAAAGTGGCCGAGTTGGGTTAGTTCCTTGAACGCCGTTTACATTCACTCAGCATTGCAGTTTGCAAGTTGCGATTTAAGACATTATATACTGAGTACACATGAAAACGCACCACTTGAAAAAAGTCAATATTTAAGTTCAAATGAACTTCAATATAATTTTTATACAACAAAAACACTACAGTGACGTCACCCGACATGCCAGGTGCAAGAAATGCGAGAATTTCAAGTTAACTGTAACGCTAGGCAATTTTTTTCAAAAAAACGCAACATTTTGCACGCACGCCCCACGGAAAAATGAATTTCACTCTGTATTTGTGCAAACATTGCCTTTAAAAGCATGTGAATCCGAATAAAATTTCACTTCTTCACTGACACTTGTGAAACGTCGACACTATGCGCGACTTACAGCCCCTGAGCGGGAACGTGCCATAGGCATGCTTCAAAATGGCGCCAGCACCAGGAAATTGCCAGGCGACTACACTGCGCACACACAACGATCGCGAAGACTCCATCAAAGGTTTATGCAAACGGGGAGCACTCGGGACCGTCCTCGACCGGGCCAACAACGTGTGACAACGGCACGCGTCAGGACCGTCAGATAAATGATACGGGATCATGTCCGAGACCGAACACTACCAGCGACAAGAACGGCTGCTCAAGTCCAAGACGGCGTGGATTCATTCACCCCAACACCGTACGGAACCGTCTGCGAGCTGCAGGCCTGCGTGCACGACGTCCTTATTTCGGCCCCATATTGACGGATCGTCACCGAAACCAGCGTCTACAGAGGGCAAACAGGCACCAGAATTGGCGACTACGACAATGGCACGGTGTCATCTTTTCTGACGAGTCACGATTTCACTTAAGGAACGCAGATGGCCGTATACGTGTTTGGCGGAGACGTGGTGAACGTTATAACGCCGATTGTGTTCGCTCAAACGGACCGTTGGGGTGGTGGCAGCGTTATGGTGTGGGGTGGAATAAGCTACCGTCACAGAACCCCTCTCCATATCTGCAGAGGAAGGGTGAACGCCGTCTACTACAGGGACCAGGTGCTGCAGAACCATGTCGTGCCGTTCTTCAACCAACACCACGATGTCCACACGTTCCAACAGGACAACGCTAGGGCACACACTGCAAGGGTGTCCATGCAGTACCTTGCACATCAGAACATCCCCGTGCTTCAGTGGCCAGCTCTGTCACCCGACCTCTCCCCTATCGAGCACTTATGGGATGAAATTGGACGACGTCTTTCACGTCGACGCCAGATGGACAACATCCGAGAACTTGAGGTTGCCCTTGTTCAGGAGTGGAATGCTATCCCTCAGAACACTATCCAGAGACTGATTCACTCCATGCGACGACGATGCACCGCATGTGTCAAATGGCGGTCACACCCGTTATTGACTTTCCTGTTCGACCCCTACACCAGTTAAGCCTCTCTCGCGCATTAACATTATCGTGAATGAAATTGAATGATGTTTACATGTCTTCTTAAATCATTCATTATCTCAAATGCATCATACGTATATACTTCACATATCAATCCGTGGAGCTATTCCAGATTTCGTGAGTGGTGCGTTTTCATATGGACTGAGTATATGTGAATTTGCCTTCTATTTATTTCCTCAGTAATTTCTTAGATTAGTCATATAGTTAAGTTATAAATAAAATATACTTAATATTGCTTGACTCAGAGAACCTCCACTGGTTTATTTAGTAGGCCTATTGCGGTTTCAAATAATGAGGAAAAGCAAAGTATCCGTTGTTGTAGTCTGTTGGAATGGTCTTCCGTAAGCACAAATTAAAAACCCAACAAATAAATCGTTAACAATTAATAGCGGAAATGAATACAAAAATAACTCTGATTCAACTCAATTCTTTGATTAATGTTATTTCCACTTTGTGTCTATTTGAGAGTCACTATCGGCGTCTAAGAGAGTTTGCAACTGCATGATTGCTACAGCTAACAATGAAACGATACTGGGACTAGATGAACCAGGTCTATGAAATAAAACATAACTTACGAAGTGGAATGTTTTGTGGTAAGGTCAAATATGAGCATCAGTCCATTGAGTAGTCATACTTCGACCTCTCACGTGCAATAGCATAGCAGAAACTACAAGGGCTCTGAATGGAGTTCAGAAATTTTGAACAATGAAAAAACGGCCGACTGTTGGTCGACCAAGATTTGTTTTAGTCGGGGACAGCCCTAATGATATATTAATCAAATCACTGTGAAAACTGAGGTCAAGATGAGAATAAAGACGATCTGGCAGCATAATTAGCAGGAATGGTCGCGCCAACTTTCACCATCGGAAAAAAAAAAAATGGCAATGAAAACCTTCTTACTTTGTATGAAAAGACGCATACTTCCGTAACCCACACCTTCCCGTCCTTTTTGACAAATTTTACGGGTTTTATGCCCAAAGTTTCCGCATCAATGTTTTAACGGTGAAAATGCTGGGCGATATGCGCAGCCTGCTTCGCCATCTTTACTGGTTGGGGCAACGAGGGGTTCCATTGGGTGAAGAAGTCTCGCATGGCTGAAAATCCACCAATGATAAACACATACTGTATGTTCACACTGTTTCTCATGAGCCGTTGCACGCAATGCGAAAGAGTTTGGAAATATTTAGATGGCGTGGAAGTTTGGATGGCTGGGCGCGGAAAAATGGAACATTTTTAATGGATACGTGCGCATTTGTTTGCGCAGCTAAAATGTAATTTTTCATCAAAAGGCCTGTGAGTCCCTCGGACACGGAATCGTTTGCCGACTCCGACGCTCCAGAGGATTCTCTCCAACCCGCCTCAGCAGCTCCCGTTTCTCCTCAGCGCACCCGTCTGCACTACGCCATCATCGTGCCTCCACCGCGAGGTACCTCTTGTTCGCCCCAACCGGGGGTGCTCGTATTCCGAGCTACGTGCCCCCCGCCACGACGACCGAAGCCATTCTCCAGTCCAGGCTCCACGCAGCAGAATATCCTACCAGCGGTCTCCAACGCCGTCCCGTACAAGCTACGTCTGTTGCCAAACGCAGTGCCCAAAAGCAACAGCCCGCGGCTCCCCAGCAAGGCTTTCCATGGCTAACACTTCAGGCCCTTCCGAGGCTCCAAGCTGGACCATTGCCATGCTCCACCATGCATTCAAGCACAAGAAAATTCCCTTCCACCGCTCCGACAACAAAGCCAAACTACTAAAATTGTACACCGACTCCCTCTGCAATCAAGCTAATCCTCCCCAGCTGCCAGCCGAAGACCACTCAGCTCTTCCGGGTTCCACCGCCTGCGTCCCCAGCGCCGACGTCACCACGCACCGCGACGTCCCCCCCGCTTCAGATCCAGCGGAAGCCACTCCTCCCGCAAACCAGCCAGTCCCCCTCGTGCCTGCTCCCTCTGTTAACTACCTCTTCGGTCTCTTTTCGTTCCTTTTTTCGTCTCTGTGTCTGCTGGCTGCACTTACTTCTCCTGCACATATGTCCCATCCCCTCCTTCCCCCTACCCTTCCCGCCGGACAAAACCCGGCTTCTGCGGCTCCTTCAGCCAGCAACCCTATTCTCCAAGGTTCCAGCAGTTCTGGTGCCAACCGTCCCACAACCGGATGTGCATCCGCAGTGGCGTCATCTACTCTCTTTCCTACTGCATTATCTTTCCCCGCCTCCTTCCCTCCCCCTGTCCTGTTCCCCAATGTTGCTAATCCTGTGCTTCCTCCGACAGGTCCGCCCTTCTCATCATCTTCGCCGACTGGCCCCTCGCAGTTTCCTCCACCACAACCTCAATACACATTAGCCACCGCTCTAGCCCCCATTCGCCCCCCGCACCCATTCCAAACCCTTCGCCAGTATCCCCCACACTTAGACAACAGATTTTATCGGGTGCGTACGTCGACCTAGCCCAGCTCATCCAACCATCCTTTCCGCACTCAAATTTCAACCGCAAAATCCAAACCATCCTCGGACCCGCCCAGCTCAAGCACCCGACCCCCGCTCATTCTAAGGAGCTTACTCCTATCGAATTCGCATTCGCCTTTTTACTCTACCGAGACACCATATGCCAGTCCTTTCCTCATCGGAGGCAAGAACTGGATGATTACCTTACACTCGTTCTTGATTTCGCTTTACGTTTCAGCGGCAAGGGTTTTTATCAATACCACATACTTTTTGCCTCTAAAGCAGCAGGTTTCGATTCAGCAGTACAATCAGGGAGTTTACTGGGGTACCTTGGACTCAGAATTGTATTGTCGAGTTTTCGCAGCCCAAACTTCGCTCGTATGCGAGCTCTGCAGAGCCCCCTCTCACCCCGCTACCGCATGTACTATTTCAGTTCTCTCTAAAACGGCGAAAGCTTCTCCCTCCAGTCAGCTCCATTGGGATAGCTACCTGTAAATACTCGGGGAAAGCAGTTTATTATAGACTTACCATTCCCCCCACTGTTCCTCCCTACCCAGTAGCAATAGCCTTATCCCCAGCAATGATTTCTCCATGCACCACACTATCACTCTCATCTGTCTCGCCGGCCGCAGTACCTGGTTGGTTGAAGCCGATACCACAAACGCTTTTAAGGTCGTCCCACTCAACCCACTTTTTGGGGATTTTTTTTAGCGTTTCCTGGAAGGGGTGCTATTACTTCACTGTTCGCCTAACTTTTGGCTGCAAATGCGGCCCCAAGATTTTCGATTCCCTATCAGAACCGTTGAGCTGGATTCCGTGTTAATAACCATAAATTGCCGACCGTCTACCCCTGATTCCGCAACTGGAACCATTCGCCGCTTCATCCCAAGACGCCATCCTAAATGGGTTTGCCCCTCGCTCACTTTCCTCATACCTCGCAGGATAGAAGCAATTTAAGAGATTCCATTTAGCCCTCCAACTGCCGTTCCCAGCACTCGTCTTTGTTTCCATTACGAGCTCATTACGTACGTTCACTCCGTACTCCACGTTCGACCAGCTTCAATAAGGGTCTACCTAAACGGCATTAACTTTGTCAAATTGGCCACGGGCTATCTATGCTCGTCTATTTCCCACTCTCACGCGCGAACACTACTGAAAGGTTTACTTAGACAAGAACCTCCCGCGCCGACTATGCGTTTACTCGGACAGCAGATCTCCTCTCTCGCTGCATCCAGACGCTGCGCTCAGGGTACCATTCTCCTCCCACGGATTCCACTCTAGAAGCCGCATTGCTATTGGCCTTCTTTGGTCTTGAGACGTGCCGAGTTTGCCCTGCTCTCCGCTAACTATGATCCTTCCCCCCACGCCAGCCTAAACGACATCTCCTACTACTCCTCCGACTGTCTCATATTCAAGATGGAGTGGTAAAACCAATCAGTTTGGCATTTCCTAGCCTATTCCTATTTCACCTAGCCTCTGCCCTTAGCCTGCTCGAGCAAATATCATACCACGTCACCTCAAGATACAATAACCACGCTTCTCCCCAAGACCCACTATTCACGACCGACACCGGAGCCGTGGCCACTCGCCACTGGTTCCTCTACCATTTCCGTCACGTCCTAGTTAGAGCCAACATTCCACCCTTACTTCTCCGGGCACTCCTTCCGCACCGACGCCGCCACCACGGCATCCAAGCGAGGAATGCCGGACCACCCAATCCAAATCCTCGGCCGCTGGACATCGAACTCGTATGCAAGCTATATTCGCAGTAACGTTAACGACGTACGTAGAGCCCATCTCTCGCTGATCCACTAACACCTTTAGGGGGCTAGGAGCCACACGGGCTCTGACAAGAGATGCAAGCCCCACCCTGAGTCTCGCCACCTGGGGACGCGCAACGTTTGCATAATCACAAACCAAGCCCTACATCACTTTTGCCCCTACTCCCTATCTGCAGTTCCACCCAACACTCTCCTCCACTTTGGGAGTTGTCCAGAATTCATTAAAGGGAGTTCCCGATAACGTAGGTTAATGAACAGGGCCACTCCCAACGCGCCTCCCTGTTCGTCCTTACACCTATAAATACCTCCTACATTCCAACTAACCCCGCTCGGCTCGTTTCTACATCCCACCATCCCTCCCCTCTTCAAGAGGGAAGCAAGAAACAGCCACCAACTGGGACCCCGGGGGGCTAGGAGCCACATGGACTCCGACAAGAGATGCAAGCCCCACCCGGAGTCTCGCCACCTGGGGACGCCCAACGTTCGCACAATCACAAACCAAGCCCTACATCACATTCGCTCCTACTCCCTATCCGCAGTTCCACTTAACACTCTCCTCCACTTCGGGAGTGGTCCAGAATTCATTAACCTGATTAAGTCGTGTACTCGATTTCCAACAGCGTGCCTCATGCCTCATGTCGTGTCACATACAATCATTTCTCTTCTCTATACAAAAGCTACTCCACCATTTCTCTCTCACTGCACTGGCATTACATTGTCAACAACATAAACATTGTGTAAATAAACCATGGCCCAATTTTTTATGAATGACTCATCAGCTGCACATGGGATGTTGAATTTTGTACGTACATGTGATCAAAAGGCAGCTAGACTCCATGCTGAACAGGCAGCTGTGAGCTGCAGCACACTCTGCTATTTGCATAGGATTAATGTTGAACGTAAGTTTATTTTTCAGTAAATCAGATAATTTAGAGATTCAGAGAATCCGGAGAAATCCCTGACTGCAAGGGACACAGCCGAAAACAAATAGGTATTGAACGGCCGCAAGCTTCAGGTCCTCAGGTAGCACTGCATTAAAAAAAAGTTAGGTTTCTGTGGTCAAAATCACTCCATGGACTCAGGAACACATCTGTCGACTATTGTTGCTGAAAAGAGTTATTCACTGCATTCACGAATGCAAGTTAAAACTTTGCCATGTAAACAATCAACCATATTTGAACGGAATCCTGAAATACTGCTGCCTTTTCTGGGCCCAAGTTTGTCCAATTACTTTTGAGTCCCCTATATGAGAGGGGGTCTTAAACTGTGTAGTGCCTACACTGCTCATAAAATATTTTCACAAACCCTTTTAAACTAAATCTGAGCATCTACACTTCATTGTTTCATTTCAAATCAATTGGGGTAGTGGCGGACAGAGCCAAAATAGTTAAAATTGTGCCATTGTCCAAATATTTATGGGCCTAACTGCACAGAATGTACGTACATAGAAGTGCCCTAACAAGGACAAGCATTCAGCTTAGCTTTATTCAAACACACTGCCCTCCAAATCCTCAAAATCTTCTCTGGACCACTTTCCTTTGTCCCAGACTATTTCTGTCTGTTCGGTGAGGTGTATTATTAGTAGGTGCTGGGTGGCTCTTTGGTCTGTGGGTCTGGAACACAGGAATGACACAGGAGTCCATGTTCTGGCTGCCCTCCTTTGAATGGCATGTCACAGCAGGAGTGGACGACAAATGGAAAGTCATGAGTAATTTGAAATCCCTCCGGCACTTTTGCCAGTCACACCATTATACCCGACTGATACTGCTTCATAAAATACTGTGAAGCAGTTCCTTTTAAGCCCAGAGCACACCAATCAAACATTCTCCAACGACAGGGAACATTCTAATGTTGGCACTTGTTAGAGAATGTTGTTTTAGAATGTTGTTTAACTAACCGCCATGGCGAAAACATCTCCAACAATTCCAGAGAAGGACAGACAACAACGGCACACCAAACAAATATCTGTGTTTGTATGTCTTTGTTGGAGTCTGCTTAATTGGTGAGTACTAGGCTTTAATTTATGGAAGTTTAAAATAATTTTCCCCAGCACAATTTAAATAAATGATACATAAATAGAACAGACCTAGCAGTAGATGCAATTTAGCAACATAAGATGCAATTAAACTGAAATGCAGTCAGCCACTTTGTCCCCTTTCTAGTTGTGAAACAACGTGAATTTGTTTAAGTGCTGTTATTTGACCTGTGTCACGTGTCTCCTTTCCTTCCATCTCATGCAATAAGTAGAAAAAGCCCTGAAAATTTATTTTGAAAGCAGAGACAATTTTTTTTCCCTTTCCTGTTTACAAACCTGCGGTTGTTCCTCAGTGACATAAAGACCAATCTTATTGGGGCATTTAATCCATATCTGGGACTAGCGTAGGGAATTTTCCGCTCCCATGTCCAAGTTGCAGGTCATCACCATTTATAATGCCTCATGTTGACAGGCAAAATTATTTGTCATTGTTAAGCATTGCAGACCAGAAAGGTCACTGCTAATGTTGGAAAGGAAATGGTTGTCTTTACCACTGAATAAATAACTCTGATGACAGATAATGAGGTTATCTTTTAATATATACTGTGGCGCTCCATGCTTTGATCAGTAAATTCTTTAACAACTGTTTGATTTTGGTGGGCAGGACTTATACAGCTGGCCTCTCACAACTTCAGTCAACAGTGGGACAGGTTTTAGTGTGTACGTGTCTACAGTACCCCCAGTAGTGTGAGCAACCATTTTGGGAGACCACAGGACCCATTCTGGTACAACTCGATTGACAATAGTTCTTGCCTGGCGGGGCTCTGGATTATTTTCTTCTGGTTCTGACTATCACACTGTGGAGAGAGGAGCTATGGGACAGAAAGGTAAGTCAGAACCCAATCATTCTTTCTTTGGTAGAAGTACAGAACACTTCTGAGCCACAGTCAGAGTTGGAGATGTGTCACACTTGTTTCTCACTTTGCTGGAAAAATAGTTGTCTTTTTATAGAAAAGTCTACCCAGAATTCAACGTACACAGAATACGCACCTCTCAAGATTGTGGGTGCAACACAACAGCTCTGCTGTTCGTTACATAGATCCATTGACCCACATAAAATATTAGTATCCTCTGTAATTCCAGAGATTCTCGGCAGCCTCAAGAGCAGAGAATTTATTATTTCTTTTAAAATCTCCCCTGCACTGAGTCTCCAAGAGTTCAGAACTGTCAACTTCGTTTAACCAAAGCTGAACATAAAGTTGGCATCTTTCATCATGGCCATGTGCTGAAATCCATTACAGTCACTTGGGTGGCATTCTTAACCAGAGAATCATCTGGAAGTGGCGGACATCAGGAACACAAATTATGCAATATCATAAAAGCACAAAGCTGTGCCAGTGAGCATGTTGCATGCGTATTTACCTGTTATCTGGTACAATATGTGTTTGGGTGTCTGTGGTCTCTGCAGCTGCCAGCCAGTTGGACTCTTCCCGTTTGTTGGTCCCTGCTCTGCTCGTACTGGGCTGGATTGTGGGGTGTGCGGTGGTGGTCTACATTGTCTTTTCGTAGGTAAGAATACCCACAGAAGCAAAGAGCAGCAAGGTATACGAGCAAGAAACTTTATTATTGTATAACGTGCAGCACAGGTTTAAGTTACATTAATTTCCAAGACAAGACATTCATACAGGTATTATATTTTTCCATAATTTCTTCTTGAGGTTAGACAGCTTTTAATAAGGCACAGGGGCTCAAAACATCTTATACTTTTATAGTATAAAAGTATTCAGCACCTCTTCTCAGTGCGTATTCAACAGTAGCTCCTACTGATTTTATGCTATTTTCACAGGATCCAATGGAAGAAAATGGACTTTGCTTTTGAAACATAGCACTAAAAGAGGATGAAGACAATATGTGTGCTCTTGAGCATGTTAATGTCTCATTTGAATATCTCTTGTGCCAATAGGATCTTGTGGTAAAGAAAAATGTTGTGTTATTCGTGGAACCAGGAAATAAAATTGACATAATTTTCCTGTATTATTTCAATGAAAGTCTCTTCCTTCAAATATTGCCAAATTTCTTTCGCCAGCTATTAAACCTTTTGGTAAATGGTTATTATTGCTGAAGGTCATTGTCTCCAATCAATCTGCTTTCATGCTTGTTTCTGGACTGTGGGAGGAAACCAGAGTACCGAGTAGAAACTTCTAAAATTATGTGATCTTTAAATTTAATACAGCGAAACAGTGGTTTATTTAAGTGTGCAGTGCTTCTATCTTTTCCTACAATTCATGTGCAAAAATAACTTTTATGATGTTAGATATGTGAGTTTCTAAAATTGTGCTCAGTTGATTATCAATACTACTTTCTCAATGAGATTTTGATAAATTCAATTTCATTACGTTTACTTTGCTTAGCCCCCCCGCTTGCAGTCTTACCATGTTAAGCCACTGTACTTGTGGTTGACCACAGGCTGTATGTCGCTTTTTGAATTTAACTTTCAATTTAGCCAGCCATTATGCACTATTGTATTGGCAGCATTGGCAGCATTCAAGGGGTTTTTGGTGTCACTATGTCATGCTTTTTTTGCTGTTAAGCTCTGGAACTAATATTAAACAGCTTAAAATTGCTTCCTGTCATTTCCCTATGCCTGCTATGGCAACTACCTCAGACCACAGATGTGGCAATCATTCAGTTTGTTGTAGCATTAACTCTGCCTTCATTATTTAGAGTGATGTTGTCATCATCATCATCCTGCAACTCCATTTTGTCTTTTGTTTTTAGTTCACATAGAGCTTCATAAAGTGCCAAATTTATTTATTGAGCATACAAACAGTGATGTTCCTTTTCTGTCTATCACAATAGACTGAGATGCTTCTTCTGCTCCTAATATCACTGGTCAGCAAATACACTTTAGTCTGTTAACATTTTATTTTTCCAGTGCTTCAAATGGGGCCTGCCATTTTCTGCTTTAACCAGGATAGTACAAATGTATGATGAGCGATTGTAATAGCACGGCGCAGTTCCACTAGCTTTTTAATTTTGCTGGGTTATGGTGTTTAGTGTTCCGTTAAGATTTAAATTTTAGCCACAATCAAATGGCTTCAACTACTCAGGAACTGGCCTTTATTATTATTATTATTATTATTATTATTATTATTTTAGTGACACCTTATATAATCAGAATTGATAAGCTTGCAGTTAGTACGTAATTTCATGTTACAGGTTTCAAATAAACAAAACAAAATGTGTGAGAATGAATAGGCAATAGGATTTTAAAATAGACATCACATTCATCAATGTAATGCAACAAAAATACACCTCAAAGGTTACTTTGTGTTCTAAACAAAAAAATTGCTAATTCATAAAAACAGTCTTTTGTTTTTGGGAATGTATAGTATATTAATCTATGTTATTATTCCCTTTTTAGCCTCAAAAAAAGAAAACATCTCCTGGGAAACACTTCAGAGGCAAAAATTTGAATATCAATTATGAGCTTTATGGCCAGTTAATTGAACATAATGAAATTGGCTTCTAAGTATGTGTTTCAACAACCATGAAGTGTACTCTGGAGTGAACTCTGTTTGATCCACCAGCAGCTCTTCTACAGTGGTAATTGGGAGAGTGATGTTGAGCTCTGCCTTGTGAGTAGTTTAAGCCCCCTATGTGGTCAGCCATTTTCAAGACAGATTTCAACACCATGTGTTTTGACTGATGTGGTTGCTATGGCTACCTAAAAGCCGATGGCTTTTCATTCCACCACGCAACACAATCATAGTGATAAAAAGCCATGTTCGTGATATTCTGAAGAGCTCTGTTACCAAAAACATGAGTCTGAAATGCAATGCAAGTGAAAGTTGTAAAGACCGTTATGATGAATCACCACTTAATGACAGTAATATCGAATACTGACATTTTGCAGTCCTATGTTCCAAAATTTCTTTACGCTTCAAAGACATACGTATATTGATGTATTAAACCAACTTAATGATTATGGAGGCTCCTGTCAGAATGAAAAAATGTATTCTGATCCCGAGCATTATCCTTATAAACAACTCTTCATTTTATGCACTACATATATACCCATGCATATGAAATGCCCACATACTTGTAGATTCTTTGTCTAATGTTAAGAATTTATTGCATATACAAGTATATACTGTATCACACCAAGAACCTTTGAATATCAGAGATCATGCCAGTATTATGAAAGGTTATCACTGAGAAATCACAGGTTAAATTGGTGCGAACTTGCAAACTTTGACATTTGAAGAGAAAGTACACTCACTTAAGAGGTATGTATGTCAGACTCAACATGAATTGAATATTTATGGCAGACTTAAAATTCATTCTGAAGATGGGTGTGTGTGGGGGGGGTCTCCTAAACCCATTTAAAGGGAAGTAGTGGAAAAATAGAAAGCTTTTTATTTTTAAAAAAGATTGATTGAATCCATGATAAATCATTCAAAACAAGGAAATATTGCCGAATAAAGGTTGTTTTTTTTAAAATTTGAATAGTGTTTAAATGTAAAAAAAAAAACAAACTTTGCAAAATTTACAGGACATATGGAAGATATCATGATAGAATGATTGATTATATAACTGATTGGATGAAGGTCAGTACACATAAGCCATTGTGCTAGCTAAATGGTTGAGGGCAGGGGTCCCAGAGCCCTCAGGGAGTATGTGCTGGATTCTATCTATTTTTGGCTTAATTGATCAATTGCATGTATTAATTTCATTAGACTCACTTTTCCGAAAGGAATATTTTTCTATATCTTTGTCATTAAATTATGGATTTAAATAAATAATAATGATAAAAAAACCAAAAAAACAAATACTGTCAGTGGATGACAGCTGGGTACGGTTGTATGCAAAAGTTTGGGCGCCCCTGATCAAAATTTCTGTTACTGAGAATAGTTAAGCAAGTAGAAGATGAACTGATCTCTGAATGGCATAAATTTAAAGATAAAACACTCATTTTGACTTTTTAAGCAGTATTAGTGTATTACTTTTGTTCTGTACAATTCTAGGGTGAAAAAAAGGAAATGAGCACCATGCAAAAGTTTGGGCAACCTAAACGATTGGAGCTCTCAAGTAACTTTGACTATGGACTCAGACCGTATTTAGCTTGTAAGGGCTATGGCCTGTTCACAATCATCATTAGGAAAGGCCAGGTGATGCAAATTTCAAAGTTTATGTAATGGCCGGTGGGATACGGAGGCCAGGTGCAATGACCAGAGAGAGTAGCACGGACACAGAACAAACACAGGGAATAATACAGACCAAACGAAAGTACTCGC
The DNA here is from genome assembly GCA_029692085.1 of Gymnothorax javanicus. Lineage (NCBI taxonomy): Eukaryota > Metazoa > Chordata > Actinopteri > Anguilliformes > Muraenidae > Gymnothorax > Gymnothorax javanicus. The sequence goes on from CM056195.1 coordinate 43,334,349, forward strand.
ACTTCCAAAGGACGTATAATAGTTCTAACCACGGAAACAAAGAGAGATAGAAAAAGGGAGACGAAACTCCAATAATAAGAAGATGGAAAGTCAAACAAAACCTGACTACAGATATCTTCGGCTATAGTGCTTAGCTACAAACAGACACTCTAGCGAAGGAGGCGTGCCGGATTTCCTGCTTATATAGATTCTGGGGAAGCGCCGCCCCAGCTCAATCAGCCAGCTGAGCAAAGAATCCGATGGCCCAGGAAACGATATCGTCGCGGGATGAGAGCCACAAAGAAAAGTCCAAAACACACGCACAAACATCCAGAACCATGACAGGACCCCCCAAGGGACGGCCCCAGACGTTCCCAAAAAACCTCAAGCAGGGACCCAGCACCGCTCCTCAGGACACCAAACCCTCCGGCCACCCTGATCAGCTGGTGCAAAATGGTGCCTCCTATCAGCGGCAGCCTTCCGTTTATGCACCGCCTTGGGGACAAACAAACAGCCAGAGGGCTCCCCACCAGAGCCAGGGTTGGGCCACAAGGCCTCCCGCACAACAGACTCAGTATCCCCCTGTATGGGAGCCACAATCCGAGCCGCCGGAAAAACCGGCCCAAAAACGGGATCACGGCCCGAGCAGTCATAAATCCGTGAGAAGGCACCAGGCTTGATGCTCTTAGAGCCGGGGCGATAAGCCAACGCAAAGTCAAAGCGATTGAAAAACAATGCCTACCGCGCCTGCCATGAATCACGTCGCCTAGTCTGCTGGACACACTGGGGATTCCTGTAATTCATCCAAACCACAAACGGATGTTCAGCCCCCTCCAACCAATGGCGCCATTCTTCTAACGCCAATTTAACAGCTAACAACTCCCGGTCACCAATACTGTAATTCCGTTCAACCGGTGACAACGACCCGGAGAAGTAGGCACATGGGTGCAACTTACTGTCCCGAAGGGGGCGCTGGGACAAAATAGCACCCATCCCGACCTCCGAAGCGTCAACCTCCACCACCAATGGAAGGGAGGGGTCGGGCAAAACGATAATAGGTCCAGAACTAAGTTGTTTCTTCAACTCCTGAAAAGCAGCCTCCGCTGCTGGAGACGTAGCAAATGACGAGGAGGAATTCCTCTTAGAAAGCGCAATGATGGGGGAAGCCACAGCGCTAAAATTGCGAATAAACCTCCTATAGAAATTGGCAAAGTCCAAAAATTGTTGAACCTCCTTAACATTCTGAGGGGCAGGCCAATTCCTCGCCGCTGCCACCTTGTCAGGGAATAGTTTGATCTCACTATCGTAAACACGATGCGGAGGCAAAGACAAAGCCCGTTGTTTGCCAAAATCCTCCGCGAGATCAACATAATCATCTGACCCGTTTGGAGGTAAACCAAGGTTCAGCGCGGCTCCTACACACCAATCTTGTTCAGAACCCGACGCCTCCCCCATGGGTTGAAATTCGGGGTGACTTGCCAGAATCTCACTACAGTGAGACCTACAGTCTGAGCCCCACTGGACGATTGGGTCACTTTGACTGCCCCAAAAGATCTGTGGCCTATGCTTGAGCAACCAGGAATGACCCAAAACCAAAGGACAAACTGGGCAATCGATTAAGAAAAAACGAATTTTCAAAGGGATAAACATAGTCAAAAAATCAGAGACCTTGGTTATAAGCCCATCTCCCAACGGTCAACCATCCCAAGCTTTGATCAAGTGCGAATGTGAGAGAGAGCGGGTGGGAATGGAATGTTTTCTAGCCCACTCCGCATCCATAAAACAATCAACAGCCCCCGAATCCAAAAAGGCTTTCACCCATATTTTCTTTTTCCCCATAGTCAATTTTACTGAAATAAGGGTTCGAACGGGAGATTGGGTCTGTCCCTCTAGCGCCCCCCCTACCGCCAGAGGGGCTTCCCGTGTCCCTTTAAGCTCAGGGCAACTAGGACGGATATGTCCCGGTTCGATGCAATGATGACAAATTATTTGTCTGTGAACAGGCTTACGAGCCCGGTTCTCATATGAGCCATCAACTTGCACGGGCTCACTAGAACTGGGCATTTCAATGGACGGAGTTAGGGCTGTATGCCTGTCGCACGGAACATTAACCTCATTGCTATCAAGAGCCAATGCAGTACGTTTCTCCTTGTTTCGTTCGCGGACGCGATTATCAACTCGCACTGCAGTACGAACCAACGAATCTAAGGAAATGCAAGGCTCTAGTGTAGCCAGAGCGTCCTTAACCTCCTCCACCAAAGCGTGAACAAACACTGTCATAACAGGTGCTTCTGGCCACCCTGTCTCTGTGGCTAAGGAGCAAAACGAGATAGAGAAATCAGCGTCGCTATCAGAACCCTGCTTCAAATGCATTAGACGCGTAGCTGTGTCCTGACCATATACATCCTGATCAAAAATATTAATCATTTCTTTCATGAGAGTTTCCACTGAATTTACCGGCGATCTAGCTCGAATGAGTGGCCCCACCCAAGTGAGAGCTGTGCCGGTCAACAGTGATAAAATAAACGAAACCTGTGATTCTTTACTTGAGAACCTTGAGGGTTGCGCTTTAAAAAATATTTCACATTGAGCAATGAAATCTTTACATTTTCCTGCCTTGCCTCCTTATCTTGTGGGTAACTTGAGTTTAGGCTCTTGTGGAAGGTGTACTGATTGTGGTTGTGAAAAATTTTGTGTAATCTGAGCAGACAGTGCTCTAATACTCTCGGAGAGACTTATTAGAAGACTTTCCTGTGTCTGCATAGCCTGCTCCTGAAGGCGAATTCTCTCTGTCAGCTCCGCCTGCCGACTGTCTAAGCTAGAAAGACCCTGGCCATACGCAGTAAGGACAGACTGCTGGTCAGCGACAATGCTCTCTAGCCTAGCCGCTGCTGGCGATTCCATGTCTGGCTAGAGTGTTCTATAATGGCCGGTGGGATACAGAGGCCAGGTGCAACGACCACAGAGAGTAGCATGGACACAGAACAAACACAGGGAATAATACAGACCAAACGAAAGTACACGCGCTTCAAAAAGAAGGTTTAATAGTCCTAACCACGGAAACAAAGAGCGATAGAAAAAGGGAGATGAAACTCCAATAATAAGAAGATAGAAAGTCAAACAAAACCTGACTGCAGATGTCTTTGGCTATAGTGCTTAGCTACAAACAGACACTCTAGTGAAGGAGGCGTGCCGGACTTCCTGCTTATATAGATTCTGGGGAAGCACTTCAATCAGCCAGCTGGGCAAAGAATCCAATGGCCCAGGAAACCATATCGTCGCGGGACGAGAGCCACAAAGAGAAGTCCAAAATACACGCACAAACATCCAGAACCATGACAGTTTATAAATACCCAGACTCCTCTAAACTTGGCCCAACAATCAGAAGCCATAGGGTCCTCTACACAGCTGTCTAGCTCTCTGAAAATGAAAATATTTAATGCCCCCAAAGCAGGAGAAGGCTATAAGAAGATAGCAAAATGTTTTCAGGTTGCAATTTCCCCAGTTTATAATATAATTAAGAAATGGCAGTCAACAGAAACAGTGAAGGTCAAGTTGAGGTCTGGAAGACCAAGAAAACTTCGCGAGAAAACTGCTCATCGGATTGCGAGAAAGGTAAATCAAAACACCCGTTTGGCAACAAAAGACCTTCAGCAAGATTTAGCACACCGTGGAGTCATGGTGCACTGCCCTATGGTTCAGCGACACTTGCTCAAATATGACCTTCATGGAAGAGTCATGAGAAGGAAACCTTTCCTGCATCCTCACCATGAAGTTCAGCATCAGATGGTTACTAAGGAACATCTAAACAAGACTGATGCATTTAGGAAACAAATCCTGTGGACTGATGAAGTTAAAATAGAACTCATTGGCTGCAATGAGCAGAGGTATGTTTGGAGAAAAAAGGATGCAGAATTTCATGAGAAGAACACCGCTACAAATGTCAAGCACGTGGTTGGATCAATCTTGCTTTAGGCTTGTGTTGCAGCCAGTGGCACAGGGAACATGTCACTGGTAGAAGGAAGAATGGATTCAATTAAATTTCAGCAAATTCTGGAAGCAAACATCACACCATCTGCAACAAAACTGAAGATGAAAAGAAGATGGCTTCCACAACAGGATAATGATCCTAAACACACTTCAAAATCCACAACTGGCTACTTCAAGAGGTGCAAGTTGAAGGTTTCACCATGGCCCTCAAGGTCTCCTACCTCAACATCATTGAAAATCTGCGGATGGACCTCAAAAGAGCAGTGCATGCTAGGCAGCCAAAGAATCTCACAGAACTAGAAGCCTTTGGCAAAGAATAATGGGCAAAATCCCACAAACCAGAATTTAAAAACTCTTGGCTGGCACCAAAAAGTGTTTAAAAGTTTACAAGCTGTGATACCTGCCAAAGGAATTGTTACTAAGAACTGACCATGCAGGGTGCCCAAACTTGTGCTTCGGACCCTTTTCCTTTTTTGCCAATTTGAAACTGTAAAAGGATGGAAATTAAAAAGTAATCCTGCTTAAAATATAAAGGAAATGTGTCCTCTTTAACTTTATGCCTTTTGGACAGCAATCATCTTTTACTCGCTTTGCTATTCACAGTAACAGAAATTTTGATCTGGGGTGCCCAAACGTTTGCATACAATTGTATATCCCTGAAACAACTGTTTTTTTTTCCATAGGCAAAATTCATAGATTGGCCAAGTTGTGGAAAAGGTATAGGGAAAGGAAAAGATATGGGGTCCAGAAAATCAACAGGAGAACTACGCTGGGGCACGTTTCCCAAAAGTGTAGGTTAGCAACTTACATTGTTCATCCGTTCACAGTCAATGGGCCCAACTATATAAGTTAGCATCTGTGATTTTGGGAAACACCCCCCCTGGGCTGCAGGAATATTCAAAGCAATTTTTTTTTTTGCCTGAGTCTCCCATGAACTGTTTGGCGTATTACATTTCTGAAAAATATTCATTTTGCCTTGAGGTAGTAACTTCCTCCTCTACGCACCAGAACTGTTGAAAGCATCAATTTTTAAAAATTATAAGTTTGGCCTGCTGGTGGTGCTACAGCAAATGTCCCAAACTGACCAAAATCAATTACAAACCTTTTTTTTTTTTTTTTTTTTTTTGCACCAGAAACACTTGCAATTTTATATATGTTTTTTATTTTTGAAAACATATATTCTTTTTCTGAAATGTTGGGGCATCTTGATTTATAGTTTGCCTCCGTTGCTAGATTTTGGAGTTCTGACAGGGAGAAATTCACAGGAAGCCAGCAACAGCCCTGCCATTTAGTCTCCAGGAATAGCTCTGCTGCATATCGAGTAATATATCTCTCTGTCAGCCGTAACAACATTACTGAGAATGAGTCTGGAGTTCAGAACAGTTTATGGACATTGCATCATGTGTATCCATTATCTAGATGCCATTACAGAGCACTGTATTCACTCAGGTCACCTACAATTACATGCTCTGCTCTTTTGAAATCACATTGCTGAATCCTGCTCATCGGCCCGGTGAAACCATGTGTAGCCTACCAGCATACGTATATAGTAAGTTAGTGTGGGGGACCACACATAAAAGATAATAAAAACACAGTACAGATTTATACTCTGGTTTTTTAAGAGTACAGGGTCAGGGTATTGGTCAGTTCTGTAGACAATATATTCTACCATTTAATGCTGGTCAGTGCTTGTACACGTGTTAGTTTGAGTTCATACTGAGTAATGTTTGATTGTGACAGAGCAAAACAAGGGTACATTTCCCAAAAGCACAGTTGCTGACTATGTTAAACATTGCTTTGACATTTTCACTTTTCCCATATTATTGTGCAACAAAGTGGGATATTGCATAAATCTATCCAAAGATCTGGAATCCTCCGAAAGACACCAAAAAAAACAGTGTTGGCACCAGACCTGGAATTTGGGGGGGGAGGGCACAGACACATCCCTTTGTAACAACAATTAGTTCTGGCTACTTCTCTTTATTGACACATTTTCCAATTATAGTAATCATCCATTGGCATTTGAAGACACGACCTCTCTCCCCATGCGATCTAACAGCGACAAAATAATGGGTTAAATTCAGTACAGAAAAATAATTTTCTTATGACTAGGCCCATGCATTACGGAAGACAAACTGCTCTGGAACTTCCGTGCTACCTTTTCGGCACATCAGGTGATCTAACCTGCACTTCATGATTGTTTGAATTGTTGAAATGAAATAAAAGACCATTTGAAACGCCTTTGTGCAATTTTGTAAAACACTGATGTAAATGCACCATAGTACGCGTCCAAATGAATGATAATCGCGTTACTTTAATGGGGAGCTCTAGCAACGCCCGATAGTGTGAAGTGTTTTAGGAGTGAATGTATTGTTAATTTAGAAAATGATTTAGAACAAGTCAGGACAAATAATTGTTTTAAAGGGATGTGTCTGTACCCCTCCAAATTCCAGTTCTGGCACTGACACTGCAAAAAATGATGTCCACCGTAAATTCCAGAAGAATTTGGACAGTGTTACAGGTAAAAAACAACAGCAAGAAAATCTCTTTTACACTCATCTGAAAGAAAAAGTGTAAAGACAAAATTGCTACTGTTTTAACTAATCAACTTCATTACTTTTAAAAAAAATTATAGCTATTTCAAAATGTGATATCTACAACATGTTCTATGGAACGCCATTTGGGTCAAAATTAAATAAATAAATAAATAATAAAATAATCAAATTTGGCCATGAAATAAATAAATATGGAAATGAAATATATTCGGAAATAAAAGTGGCGTGTAATAAATAAATTTGTAATTATGAAATAAAAATCTTCAGAAATAAATAAAAGCACTCCTCGAAAAAAGTCATTTAAAAAAACGTATTTATTTATTTACTGAACTATACCCACTGATTTACAGAGTCATATTTAAATTTATTTCTATTTTAATATATTTATTCCCCCATTTACTTATTTCAAGATTTATTTCATTTCTATATTTATTAATTTCATGGTCATATTTATTTATTTCTTTATTTAATCTTGACCCAAATGGCGTTCCATAATGTTCCAATGAAGTTGGCACTGGTGCAATTTCACCACTGTGTAGCATCACCTCTCCTTTTACTAACACCGAGTAGCCGTTTTGGAACTGAGGGCAAAAATGGTTGCAGTTCCGAAAGCGGAGTGTGTGCCTATTCAGGCCTGATATTGGTCTACAAGTGGTCAACAGTCCAGTCTCCGTTGCCGTATTTGCAACTCATTATCTGCCACATATTTTCTGTGGGAGACAAATCCAGGTTGCAGCCAGGTCAGTCTAGTACTTGCACTCCGTGACTACAAAACCATGCTATTGTAATAAATGCAGAGTGTGGCTTGGCGCTATCCTGTTTGAACAAGCAGGGGCGTCCTTGAAAAAGATGATATCTGGAAGGTAGCATATGTTGTTCCAAAATATGCTTGTATCCATCAATAGTGCCTTCACAGATGTGCAATTTGCCCTGGCTGAGAGCACTAATGCAGCCCAAACCATGACAGATGCAGGCTTTTGAACTTGTCGCTGATAACAGTCAGGACTCAGGATTATCCTTCTCCTCTTTGGCCCTGAGAACAGGACATCCATTATTTCAAAACTAATTTGAAAATGGGTGCGTCGGACCACAGCACTTCTTTTTACTTTGTGTCAGTCATTTCAGATGAGCTGGAGCCGAGAGAGGTCTGCGATGCTTCTGGATGGAGTGAGTATATGGCTTCCTTTTTACCTGGTAGAGTTCTAACCTGCGTTTGATGATGCCATGACAAACTGACTCAGGTCTTCTGAAGTATTTACAAGCCATTTTCGTTATGTTTATTACAGAAGCATGTTGATTCTTACTTAAGTGCAGTCTGAGGACGCAAAAGTCATGTGCATCCAATATTAGTATTTGATGTGTCTTTCACATCTGGAAATGACTGCAGTTTCTCTGGATTTGCTGAATCTTTTCACCACATAATGGACTATATAAAGGAGGATACACAGTCTGTGCAAACAACAGAGCTGCCCTCCCAGAAGACTTTCAGCTGAAAGCTATGACATCAATTTGTAATATCAGACACCAGCAGCAGATGGGGCGTCATCAGAAATGGACTTCGTTTCACGTGATGGTCCAGAGAAAATGACAAATTTTTTTTCTGAAAACATATTTTCTTGTTTATTCTCTCCTTGTTGCGTCTCTCCACGCATCCCCGGTGGGAGGGACTAAGACGCTCCCATAAGAATAATGTTACAATTCAAAATACTAATGCCCTGATACAATGAGCACCATAATTCAATGGTCAGTGACCGGTATTTTTTTTTTTTTATTTTAGACTCTGTTGGCTGAGTCAATCACCAGATCTGAATACAATTGAACATTTACAAAGTGGAGAGGAAACAGGTCACAGAAAGTCCCTGAAATAAGCAAGAACCAAAGATTGGTGCTGTACAAAGCATCGCCAGAGACCTTACCTAGTCATTGCAAGAAAATGATATGCCATGCAAATGTTTCAAATGATTACTTTATTCTACGTTGTTAAACTGGCTAATATTTTTTCAATGTTCCCGGAAGAGGGACTGAGTTCGAAAGGTACTAACATTTCAAAATAATTCAACAGATATGGATGAAAACACCTCAGCTTGAAGCTGACAGTTAGCAAGTTATTTTCATCCAATTCCAAAAAAGTTGGGATGCTGTGTAAAATGTAAATTAAAACAGAATGCAATGATTGGCAAATCTCTTAAACTGACATTTTATTCACAGTAGCACATAAATAACATATCTGATGTTGAAAGTGAGGCATTTTACCATTTCATGAAAAATATTAGCTCATTTTGAATTTGATGGCAGCAACACATCTCAAAAATGTAGGGATAGGGCCATGTTTACAATTGTTTGGTATCCCCTCTTCTTTTAACAACAGTCTGTAAACGTCTAGGAAATGAGGAGACCAATTGCTTAAGTTTTGGGAGAGGAATGTTGCCCCTCTCTTTTCAGACGTAGGATTCTAGCTGCTCAACAGTCCTGGGTCTTCTTTGCCAGATTTTTCCTTTTATCATGCGCCAAATGTTTTCTATTAGTGAATGGTCTGGACTGCAGGTAGGCCAGTTCAGCACTCAGACTCTTCTACTGCGAAGCCATGCTGTTGCGATGAATGCAGTATGTGGTTTGGCATTGTTTTGCTGAAATATGCAAGGCCTTTCCTGAAAGCGATGTCTGGATGGGAGCATATGTTGTTGTAAAACCTCTATATACTTTCCAGCATTGATAATGCCTTTCCAGATGTGTGAGCTCCCTACGCCATAGGCACTAATGCAACCGATACCATCAGAGATATAGGCTTTTGAACTGTGTGCTGATAACAAGCTGGATGGTCCCTCTCCTCTTTAGACTGCATGACACGGCGTCACTGGTTTCCAAAAAGAATTTCAAAATTTTATTCATCTGACCACCAAACAGTTTTCCATTCTGCCTTAGCCCATTTTAAATGAACTTTGGCCCAGAGAGGACGGCAGCGTTTCTGGATCGTGTTCACATATGGCTTTGTCTTTGCATGATACAGCTTTAACTTGCATTTGTAGATTGCACGGCGACCTGTGTTCACAGACAATGATTTCTGGAAGTGTTCCTGAGCCCAAGCAGGGTATTCCAGTTCAGAATCATGCCTGTTTTTAAATGCGGTGCCGCCTGCTGGCCCGAAGATCACAAGCTTCCGATATTGACCTTCGGACTTGTCCCTTGCGCACAGAGATTTCTCCAGATTCTCTGAATCTTTTCAAGATATTATGTACTGTAGATTTAAAGTCTTCACAATTTTACATTGAAGAACATTTTTCTGAAATTATTCCACAATTTTTTAGATGCTGTTTTTTACAGATTGGTGAATCTCTGTCCATCTTTACTTCTGAGAGACTCTGCCTCCCTAAAATGCTCTTTTTTATACCCAGTCATGTTACTGACCTCTCGCCAATTAACCTAATTAGTTGCAAAATGCTCCTCCAGCTGTTTTATTTAATTAGTACCACTTCCTTTTCCAGCCTTTTGTTGCCCCTTTCCCAACTTTTTTGAGATGTGCTGCTGCCATCAAATTCAAAATGAGCTAATTTTTTTCATGAAATGGTAAAATGCCTCACTTTCAACATCTCTTATGTTGTCTATGTTCTATTGTGAATAAAATGTGGGTTTATGAGATTTGTAAATCATTGCATTCTGTTTTAATTTACAATTTACACAGCATCCCAACTTTTTAATAATTGGGGTTGTCTAACAAAACTCAAATTGCTGGAGTAGAGCACTAATGAAAAATGCATTACAGTGAATTATGATCCTCACTGTATGTGCAATGGCTATTCCACGGCACCTTAAATGTACGGATTATCAAACAGTTAAATAAACAAACGAGGCCAAACATTGTCGGCTTTTGGCAGAGGTAATAATAATCTTAGTATTACCACAGTTGAAATATTTACCCCATGCTTCTGCTGGCACTGCAGTAAGGAAAAATTGTTAAGTGCATAGTATGGCCACTGGATGTCATCATAACACAGTGTTGTTTTAACCGTGTTGAAAGTGCAGGAGTTGAAAGGCCAATTTCAAGACAGAGAACATCCCTCATACTATGGAATACATAATGTCATAAAACATGTTTCTTTTGGAATATTTCTGGATTAAAGTCATAGTCATAATATTCAACCACTATTCAAACCTGCCCTTTTTGTTTTGGCATGGACTATTTTTACCTGTGGCTTGTCATTTGTGTAAGGCTTTAGCATGTCTTCCCTGTTAAAATATTTTTAAGACTGTCTGGGATATTCTGTGATCAGAAGCCCATTTACAACCCCAATTCCGAAATAGTTGGGACAAAGTGTAAATTGTTAATAAAATCAAAACGCAATGACTTTCAAATCACACCAGCCAGTATTTTTTTCACAATAGAATAGAGATAACAAAGCAAATGTTGAAACTAAGAAATTTTACAATTTTATCCACAAAATGAGCTCATTTCAAATTTGATGGCTGCAACAGGTCTCAAAAAACTTGGGACAGGGGCCTGTTTACCACAGTGTAGCATCCCCTCTTCTTTTAACACAGAGTGGAGGCGTCTGGACATTGAGGAGACAAGTTTCTTGAGTTTAGCCATTGGAATTTGAACCCATTCTTGTTTAATACAGGCTTCCAGCTGCTGGAGAGTTTTGGGTCTCCATTGACAAATTTTTCGATTAATTATCCGCCAAATGTTCTCAATCTGCGAATGATCAGGACTGCAGGCAGGCCAGTTCAGCACACGCACTCTTCTACTACGAAGCCACGCTGTTGTAATAGCTGCAGAATGTGGTTTTGCATTGTCCTGCTGATATACACAAGGCCTTCCCTGGAATAGATGTCATTTGGAGGGGAGCATATGTTGCTCTAAAACCTTTATATACTTTTCAGCATTCATGTTGCCTTTTAAAACACGCAAGTGCCCCACACCATATGCACTAATGCATCCCCATACCATCAGAGATGCTGGCTTTTGCACTGAACGCTGATAACAGGAGGGGTGGTCTTTCTCCTCTATAGCCCGGAGGACACGACGCCCATGATTTCCAACAAGAATATCAAAGTTGGACTCGTCTGACCACAGGACACTTTGCCACTTTGCTACAGTCCATTTCAAATGAGCCTTGGCCCACAGAACACGGTGGCGCTTCTGGATCATGTTCAACAATGGCTTCCTTCTTGCATGATAGAGTTTTAGGTGGCATCTGTGGATGGCACGGCGGACTGTGTTTACAGACAGTGGTTTCTGTAAGTATTCCTGGGCCCATTTAGTAATGTCAATGACAGAATCATGCTGGTGAGTGATGCAGTGGCGTCTGAGGGCCCGAAGAACACGGGCATCCAGTAAAGGTCTTCGGCCTTGTCCCTTACGCACAGATATTTTTCCAGTTTCGCTGAATCTTTTGATGATGTTATGCACTGTCGATGATGAGTCCTTCAAAGCCTTTGCAATTTGACATTGAGGAACATTGTTTCTAAAGTATTCCACAATTTTTTTACGCAAGCCTTCATAGGTTGGAGAGCCTCTGGCCATCTTTACTTCTGAGAGACTCAGCCTCTCTAAGACATCCCTTTTATAGCAAATCATGTTACACACCTGATGTCAGTTAACTTAATTACTCACTAGATGTTCTTTCAGCTGAATCTCTTATATATTAATTGCTTTTTCAGCCCTTTTTTGCCTGTGTCCCAACTTTTTTAAGACCTGTTGCAGCCAGAAAATTTGAAATAAGCTCATTTTGTGGATAAAAATGTAAAATGTCTCAGTTTCAAAATTTGAAATGTTATCTATGTTCTATTGTAAATAACATATTGGCTCATTTGATCTGAAAGTCACTCCATTTTGATTTTATTCACAATTTACACTCCGTCGTAACTATTTAGGAATTGGGGTTGTATTTTGTTGGTGTTCTTTCAGGCACATAAGGGTTGCATAGTGAACTGTCACAGGGAGGAAGTACTGTGTTCAACGACTCACTGCATGGGTTTCTGTCCTGTTACATAAGCTGTCGTCCTCCCTCAGTTCAAAGACATGCCCATGAAGCTATTTGGTGATTCTTGATTGCTTGTAGGTACATGTGAGCAAATATTGTGTGCACCCTATGAAGGATTTCTGGCCTGTATTGGGCTTAATCCTGGCTTTTGTGCATCAAATGCTGGGATATGCTTCTGCCAACCATGACCTACACCAGAAATTAGCATCTTAGAAAATGGATGGATGGTTGGTAGTGGTTGGCCACTTTGTATTTGGAAAATATCAAGTAATTTAAAGGTAAGAGAAATGATATTATACAACAGTACGTTCCAACCGAATAATTTGATTGGACGAGAGGCATTCCATGAGTGCCGATGATAGAGTACAACATCACTGGGACATATAACAGCAAAATTACTCTGCTCACAGGTGTTTTAATAACACTTAATTACACTAACTGCCGACCACAAACTTAGCGCAACATCATTAGCAACAGTCAAGTCCCGATCCATTTTTGGAACAATTTGCTCTGGTGAAGCCACGTAACTGATTAAGTAAACAAAGAAATCACAATCAGTTGTCACTTATTGCCGTCAACTAATAAGTGGCGTTTGTACAACTGTTGTATAAAAGCAATATCACACTTGATGTCATGATGTAGTTGCTGAATATCATCACGGCCGTGCAGTGGCGTCACCAGACTTTTCATTCTGGGGGGGGCACAGGGGGGGCGCAACAGTTTGATGAGGGGGCACCACTAGGTAGTGGCAAATGCAGGATATGGATATTGCAGGGGTCACAAACAGCACACTGTCAATACCATGCCTCACCCTAGCCACCCCACCCCACCCCACCCCACCATCACAGCCTAAAGTTTACCTAAAGCATTACTTTTTCTGTTTTTCATTCTGGCTTGCTTCCTCAGCGGACTGCTTTTGTTTTTTATTAGTCATTTTCGACAACAGCGGACGGGAAGGGGTTGGACCAGGCACAAATCAGAGAGTGGGGTTGAGTGGGCAATGGATACTGGTGCTGTCACACCTCACAGAGAGGGTGAAGTTTGTTCAACAAGGATCCATGCAAGCTAGCGTGAGAATGAGATGCACTCGGAGGTATGACTAGCCCTGCCAATTTTCCAGTCAGACATCTTTTCTCTGGAACCCCTTCGGCTCAGCTAATCAAATTGTAGCCAGGGATGCATGGTTCAAATCCTGGTTGTGTCATCATGGGTGTTCACCCTAAGCAAGCCGTTTCTTACTTGAGGACCCTTGAGGGATTTCAGTCATTCTCGTTGGCAAGGCATCCAGCCTTATTGGCTGAACCCAAACCACAAATTCTCTGAAATGAGCATGTTTTGGTATGACGTACCCAGCCAGAAGTAGAACCTGTAACTTCGCGGCTGAAAGCCTGATGCTCTAACCACTTGGCCTACAGCCATCCACAATCCATGCATAACACACAAAAAATAGATGATGAGATCTACTCTTATTACTCTTGAGTGGTGTACAGATAATAAACAATAGTATGAAACGATTCATTAATACTATAAAAACAGAGGGAAAGGCAGTGGAGAGCGTTCCAGAACCATTAGTCTTGCTGCTTAGTTAAAGATGCATTAAACAACACAAACAACAACTTTCGAAGGGGAATAATGGGAGGACAAGCAGTGGTGTCGCTAGAATTAAAATTGGGTGGGCACTAAACATCTCTTTAAAACAGTGGTTCTCAAACTCGGTCCTGGCGTCCCACTGTGTATGCTGGCTTTTGTTCCAACCACAATTGCAATCTTAGGATTTTAACAAGCTGTTGATTTGTTTTAATTAGGTGCATTTATGCCAATATCCACATTGAGATATATTGTAAATATCAGCAGAAGGAAACAATTTAACCAACATTTAATCAACATAAACAATCAATACGTTCCTCATTGGTGAAACACTTGACACTTGGTGGCAAAACCCAACAATTTACTTGGCAAACAATGAAGTCACACCTGTTGTGTTTCGTGTTGATTTTATTTGGTTCAGGCAGGTTATTTGGGAAAAACTCAAAACACCTGTGTTTAGAAACCTAATTTGGAGCTTACTGATTTTCTCAGTCTAATTTGATCATATTAAAAATGTTTTCACCTAAAAATCCTAACAATATTGAAAATTAAGCACATGTTCAAGGGTTTTTATTCTTCATGGCAGAATGGATATGCCCATCAAAATGTGACTTAAGATGGTAAATAACTACTCTAAACATGGAATGCTGCTAATTAAGACAAAGTAACAGCTTTTTAAAATTCTAGAATTGCAATTGTGGTTGGAACAAAAACCAGCATACACAGTGGGGCGCCAGGACCGAGTTTGAGAACCACTGCTTTAAAACAATTGTTAGTTCTGACTCGATCGCAAGCATTTTTTCTAATTAGTTCATTTCAAATCAGTGGCGTAGCCACACCTGAAAATCGCTTTATTACAATTATTAGTCCTTACTTTTCTTGGTCATTTTCCTTTGTTAAAACAATTTCCATTTATAAGAATAATCAATTTGCAATTAAAGACACGGCTTCTTTCGTGATGCGATCGAAGGGCAACTGATCAATAGGCGTAATTCAGTTCAGAAAAATAAATTACTCGTAAATTGGCCTAGGCTGCTTTTCGAGATGTAAACTGCTCTGGAACTTCCGCGCTACTGTTTTTTTTTTTTTTTGGCTCATCAGGCGATCTAACCTGTGCTTCATGATCGATTTTAACGGTTTAAATTGAATCAAATACAGAGATTTTAAATGCCCAAAATTGCGCGTCCAAATGAATGATTGTCGTTTTGCCTTAACGAGGTGAACCAGCAACACTTGATAGTGCGGAGTGTTCTCGGATTGAAGGCATAGCTAGTTAATACGAAAAATGATTGCGATCGAGTCATAACTAATAATTGTTTTAAAGAGATGTTAATTGCCCACGCAATTTTGGCTGCGCCACTGGTCCATGGGTGCTTCAACGACATACCCAAGGCGCTGTTGCCAATCTGTGCCGGGAGCTCGCAGCGGGTGACCTGCCCTCTTCTGTAAATTTCTCCCTGCTATTCCCGGCGCAGTTCCGACCAGCTGACAGTTTGTGACTGACGTGACCAGCTGAATTCGCTACGCGCTAATTGGCTGTTGATAAGGGTTCTATAACCAGCCTCTTGCGATTTGACAGAGGGTCTGTCTACAAGCTGCAAGACGGAGGCGTAACGTGTAGTAGGCGTAACTTGTAGTAGGAGGCGTGTCTTGTACTTTTCTAAATCGCGGTCCACGCGCGATCTTCCTCTATCGCGGTAAAAAGTCTGCTAAATCGCGGTACGCAACTTCATATAAGCTGTCTGAATGAACAGTGAGATGTGAAACAAAAAAACGTAGCCTATATGATAGTAGCGGGAAACCACTGAGCGATGGAACCCTCGTGTGGTAACAGTACGCAGTAGATCGGAGTTGTATGCTTCGTTTACACGTAACCGGATATTTATAAAGACGCATATTTATCTATGTGGTTGCATCATTTACATTTAAACGGAGGTTTCAGTCACTGAAAACGGATACTTTCGAAAACTCCGGGCAAAGTGGAGATTTCTGAAAACTCCGTCTTCAGACACTCGTGAATAGGGGAAACGGAGTTTTAACCCTGTGACGTGACGGTCCTCGTCGGTTTTCAGATCACCGGTTGGCTATCTATTTCTTTGACCTGTTTGTGACCGCCTTCTCTGGCTGTTTTTGATGATCATGTAAACGGAATTATTTTCTTATGCGGGGAGGCGAATATACCCGTTTTCATAAATACCCGGGTACGTGTAAACGAAGTAGTAGTCTTCATGTCTGTATTTCTGTCTGTGCGTCCCATCCGTGAATATCTTCATACCTCCGTCCGTCTTTAGTGTTGGGTTGCACAACTTTGTCAGAGACGGTAAACTAATTCAGAGTTAAACTGCAATATCAATATTGACCAGTAGAAGTCACCTCATGTACCGCGAATGACACTACTTCATACAGGAAATATGAGAAGTCAGAACATTCGCATCGGTCAACTCAATGGAAAATGCGGAGCGAATATTAGCTGTGAAGTCACCCGTGGTATTTTTTTTATTTTATTTTATTTTTTTTAAAATTGAGAATAGATTTTCAAAAAAGTGTAAATCCATTGTATATAAAACAAAAGCTTCACCGCCTCATAGAACTGTCCAACACATGAACCAAGTATTTGGTAGTGGGCGTGTCTGATAGTGGGCGTGTCTTGTAATGGGCGTGTCTGGTAGTGGGCGTGTCTTGCAGGACGCAGACAGATACTATTGATTTGACATGCTGAATCGCTGGCGATGCCATCAAGGACGAGTACCGTTGAATATTTAGCCTTTTGCTTATTTTTAAGGCATTACTAAATCTCAAATGGGGGGGCACAAGATGTCCGTGGGGGGGGCACGTGCCCCCCCTTGGCGACGCCAGTGTGGCTGTGATATCTTCGGCTTGCGGCCTCGTGCCTACAACCGCATCACAGCCATGATATTCAGACACAACATTACTCCCTCTCGTGCGATATTGCTTAAGTAAAGTTACGTTGCCAAATAAAGAACATAATTGCTGTTATCCAAAACGATATGCGATTTGTTTTTTTTTTTTTTTTGCACCATGCAAACTGCGTGTAAATGTTGGGTCTAAGACAGCACAAGAAAGCCGCCATGTTAATTTGGCTGGAAGAGGATGTCTGTCACCCGGACTGGTAGCTCTTTTGTATTAAAGGTATAATGATAAAAGCTCACATCTGCAAATTTCGAATCGCCCATTTTATTGGAACACCCAACAGCTGCGCATTGCAGCATTGTTGAAGGTTACATGTAGATTTCCAGCAAGCAATAGGTGTAATTCGAACTTACAGGGGCTTATCTCTCAAATGAATGATTTAATGATTTTATTTCAAGAAGCAGTTCAGTCGGACATAAAACACTTCTACTGACCAATATTTTGTGGTCCTCTCGTGCACTGAAATCGTATCCCATGCATATGAGCGAAGGACCAAATGAAAACAGCAGCAATTACAGTAGCAACAGTAGCAGCACAGTACCAGTTTAGTCATAAGATGACAGGTAAGTTATCAGTGCAAGAAATGAGAAATTCATGGCTCCTTTGTCAAACTTGAAACTGCTCTAGCCCATCAAAAATCAGACTGTTCACAGTGAATGTGAATGTCCAGATGCTTCAGTCATTTCTGAAGATATATCTAACTACAAACCCCTATTCCAATGAAGTTGTCTCAACTTTTTTGAGATGCATTGCTGCCATCAAATTCAAATTAAGCTAATATTTTTCATGGAACAGTAAAATGTTTCGCTTTTAACATCAGATATGTTGTATATGCTCTATTGTGAATACAATGTGGGATTATGAGATTTGCAAATAATTGTATTCTGTTTCTATTCACGTTTTACACAACGTCCCATCTTCATTGGAATTGGGGTTTGTATAATTAGCCAATAAACCTTGGTTAACCAAGTTAAGCTTTTGTATAACCATATTTTAATCAACACAAGATGTCATTTCTAATTTATAAGCCTAGTAATTTGTGTTCTTAAATAAAACACAGATGACAAAAACACATTTACATTTATATTTCAATATTTAATAACTATCTGGTAAAGTGTCTATGTTTTTACCACATTGTGGTTAACCAACATCATGTTTGATGTCATTTCTTAAAACCAATTGCTTTCTTCCTTATAATGTGGAAAAGGAATTACCTGTGACCCCTCAAATAGTTCCAATACATAAAAACCCATAGATGTATGTAAGGTCTACGTGAACATTTTTAATCAGTATAAACTCCCAAAAGTCCCTAAAATGGAAAAATGCACCAGAGAATTCTTGCTACACTACAGACGTGACCTCAGAGCTCACGCCTTGATGGGTGTCTGTCATCGCGCTGCGCTACACCCCCAGAAGGCGACTGCACGATGATTTGTGAAGGGTGCTAAATGCTGCAGCTTGTCCAGGATATCTTAGACAGGAGGTGGCCATGCTCCAGCAGACTCCTTGCGACTCCAATCCAGTAGGTCAGGCCGAGGTTAATCTCCGGACTTGTTAGCATTATAAGGAGTCGAGTATGAGCGACAGCGAAACCTGCTGCGACAAGGAACAGTTAAAGAAATATGAGAAGGGAGAGGACGAGGTCAAGCCACACAGCTTGATTTCCCTCTGCTCAAAAACTGCAAAGTAAGTGCTCTGTACCTTGTTAGCATCTAGAGACTCTAACCTCTCAGTTATAAAGGTCACCCTGGCACTGGCAGTAAATTCCTCCGTTCTACACTCTTTTTTTTTCTCTCTCTCTCTTTCTCACACACACATACACACACACACACCTCCTGCTTCATGTGTTCATCCAGTACAGTGCTCTCACTCACAAATCAGCGCTGATGGGCTTCTGGGTTGTTGGGAGGGAATTATATATATATATATATAGTACCAGTCAAAAGTTTGGACACACTTTGCTAATGTCACAGCAGTCTGTTTTTTGAGAAATTTAAATGGCTTAACTTCTCTATATAATCTCAAATGGAATCTTGTGAGAGGTAAACAGTCAGAAATATAAAGAAAATAATTTACTTGCTTGAAAAGAGTTCAGTTTTGGAATTCTCAAAGAAGCCATATTGTTTAAAGTTAACAGACAGACAAGCTCTTCCCATTTTCCAACCGGCGAATTAAAGTCAAGCTGTTTTGGACAAAAAGGTCGATGAAAATCAAACTGCAAATGCAGCACATCTATGGCAACTTAGACAGGGCTGCACAGCAGCAAACTCATTATAGCCATAAGACTGCCCTCATAAAATAAAATTTTGAGTATGCTCAGCAGATATGACAACAAGTGCTGGTTAGTTTGATGGATTTAAGAATTAGATATTTTTTATGAGTGCTTATTTCTTTATTTAACAGGTATTGTAAGAAAAATGTGGGTATGTCTAAACTTTTGACTGGTATTGTGTATGTATATATATATACATATATATATATATATATATATATATATATATACACACACACACACACAATGCATGAAAGCAACAAAGTAAAAGTAAATATATATAAAACCTTTCTGATCCCATTTGAAAGCAGCAAATTTGATGTGACTTTGTTTAATCTCTCTCTCCACGCTGTTTTCACAGGAATGCTTCCTAGTTTGGCAGTGTGACATAATAGTGTTTTAAAGGGTTGTATTTTGCAGATTTTCAGCTCAATGGGTTGGGTAGCTTTTAGACAATTTAATTCTTAGCAGCTTTCTTTTCAACACTATTGCTAAGCCTAATGGGTAATTTTGCAATGAATCCACATAACTTTCGTACCAGATAATGTTTTCCAAAAAAGATTTTGCCATTTCTGAGTGAGTAATGGTGAATTTCATCTGGAACAAAATATTCAGTGTGGACTTCTGATTTAAACTGCCTATTTTTGCATAGGCAAAGGAGTTCTCATGAAAATGGTATTGCAGACAGAATCAGAATGATGAGACTATTATGAAAACATATAGATGTCTCCTACAATGTGCCATGGGTATACAGAATTGATGTCACTCAGGTCAAAGTGACCCAGTAGTTTCAAGGGATACATGAGCTTCACAGTTGCACTAACTTCAAAAAGTGTGTGTGTGTGTGATTGAAGGGTATTTGCCCACTACACCCCAAAGTCTTCAATTTAGTTATGTAAATATTTTAGGAGAAATATCACAATGGCATCATTGGATTAAAGCTGAGATAAGACACTTTCAAATGGAGGATAGATGAGAGACCTGTATTTAATGCTGTGTGCAGTAAGAAGAGGGAAAGAGAAATGAAGAAGGGAGCGAGTATGATGCTTACAATATATATCAGGTAGACTCTGGTAGTAGGGAGCCTGTTCAGGACGTATTTAATGCTGACCAGAGTAACGTGGGCTCATGGTTCAAGTTTCTGCCCTCACTGCATGCTGTCACCTAAGTGACAACAAATATGTTTTTAATCAAATGGAGGCCATCATGGGGTACACTTAATGCTTCCCAATAGTGACAGTAAAGATAGAAGGAGAAATATGATTTCTACAAGTTACAGTATGTGGTGCCAAAAGTAAAGTATCAGTGGTGTCGCAGGGAGGTGAAGTTTGCCAACTCTGTCAGCCCCAATAAGTTAACTAACCTTCTCAGTTTTTTTTTGGAGGTGGGTGGGGGATAGGGGTTAAATTCAGAGCTCCACTAGTTTGTCCAGCAGTCGAACAGTAAATATTTGTGTTTCCTATGCTATACATTTTTCGTGAAGTTTGAGACTACAGAGGTTTGATGAGGCTACTTTCATCTCATCTGTTACCCTGGAAGCAGCTGATAGTCTACTGGCTTGGATTTTCACAGGGACCAAGGGCCCCACATTACTCCGGGAGCCAGCTTACTCTAATCATTTTCCACTTTTCAATGATGCTTCAAGCATCTTTGTGAGTCAACAAGCATGAGACCAAAGTATTGTTCAGGATTTATTAAACAAATGCCATTTTCTCATTACAAAGAGAGTCTGAGGTAAGTCTGTCTCTGTCTGTTGGCAAGGAGGTTTTGGATCAGTTTCTTATCTGAAATAAGAGAAAATCTGTGGAAAAGAAAATACATGTCTTTTATTACTGTGCAGCATACGTTTTGAAACCAAAAACCTACAGAATAATGGCAGAGGACTCTAATTTGTCAGCTGAATTCCTTGCTTAAAGAAAATGAGAGGAAAATATACAGTTGAAGCCAGACGTTTACATACATTTAGGCTGAATTAATTAAAACAATTTTTAACCACTCCACAGATTTTGTGTTTACAAATTACAGTTTTGGCAAATTGGTTTTGAACATCTACTTTGAGCATGACATGTAATTTTTCCAACAATTGTTTATATACAGATTATTTTACTTAAGAGTTCAAAATCTTGCAATTCAAGAGGTCAGAAGTTAATATTCATTAAGCTGACTGTGCCTTTAAAATACTTGGAAAATTACAGAAATATGCCATGATTTTAGAAGCTTCTGATAGGATAATTGACATCACTTGAGCCAACTGAAGGTTTACCTACAGATGTACTTTTAAGGCCACAATAAAACTTGGTACCTCTTTGGTTGACGAAATGGGAAAATCAAAAGAAATCAGCCAGGACCTCAGAAAAAATAATGTGGCCCTCCACAAGTCTGGTTCATCCCTAGCAGCGATTTACAAACGTGTTGAGGTACCCCGTTCATCTAGACAAACAATAGTATGCAAGTATAAACACGAAGGGAACACACAGCCGCCATACTGCTTCTGTCTTCTGGAGATGAACATACTTTGCCCCGAAAAGTGCGTATCAGTCCCAGAACAATAACAAACGACCTTGTGAAGATGCTGTAGGAAACAGGTACAAAAGTATTTATATCCACAGTAAAAACAGTCCTATATTGATATAACCTGACAGGCAGCTCGGCAAGGAAGAAGCCACTGCTCCAAAACCACCATAAAAAAGCCAGACTGGTTGTCAGCTGCACTTGGGGACAAACGTCTTACTTCGTGGAGAAATTTCCTCTGGACTGATTCAACAAAAAATGGGCTGCTTGGCCATAACGACCATTGTATGAAGGAAAAAGAGAGAGGATTGCAAGCCAAAAAAAAAAAAAAAAAATGCCACCCAAACCATGAAGCATGGGGATAACAGTATCATGTTGTAGAGGTGCTATGATGCTGGAGGGACAGGTGCATTTGGCAAAATAGATAGCATCATGTCGAAGGAAAATTATGTTGATATATTGTGCAACATCCCAAGGCATAAGCCAGGTCATTAAAACTTTGTTGCAAATGGGTCTTCCAAATGGATAATAAACCCAAGCATACCTCCAAAGTTGAGGCAAAATGGCTAAAGGGCAACTGAATAAAGGTGTTGTAGTGGCCCCATCACGATGCCCTGACCTCAATCCAATAAAAAACTTTGGACTCAGAACTGAAAAAGCTTGTGTGAGCAAGGAGGCCCATAAATCTGACTCAGTTTAACCAGTACTGTGAGGAGGAATGGGCCAAAATTCCAGCAACTTATTGTGAGAAGCTTGTTGAAGGCTAACTGAAACATTTGACTCAATTAAGTTAAAGAATTTGAAGTCAATGCAACCAAATGCTAAGTGTATGAACATTTCTGAGCCACTGGGAAAGCGATAAAAGTAACAGCTGAAAAATAAAAAATTTTTTCAAACTATTCTACTGACATTCTACAAGCTTAACGTAGCATCCTAACTGACCAAAGACAGGAAAAGTTTACCAGGATTAAATGTTAGGAAACATGAAAAGCTGAATTTAAGTGTATTTCGCTATGGTGTACATAAATTTCTGACTTCAACTGAACACCTTGTATGACTTTTGCTATTTGTTTTAGCAAAATTGCAAGATATGTTTAAAAATGCATTTTGATTTGGCTGGAGAGGAGCATTTTACATTGAGACAGGAAATTATTATGACAGGATTATGAATATATTAACCAACCTATAGGCAAACTACAGAAGGTGAAAGAGGCAATCTTTGGCGTTTTCATCAGTTAATGTGGTCTTTTTACAATACCTCCACCTTGAACAAACTGCCCCAATCCACAGAAGATACTATTACAATTACCTCCATCTGGTTTTCAGGAAAACAGGCAGGGGCACTTCACAAACAGTTGCTCTTGCCACCCCGAAAACAAATAAAAGCCATACCCATGGTCAGAGGATTAAAGTGGTAGGGCAGCCCTTACATCCAGTGGCTGCTCAGAGCAATACATAGCTACCCTAGATTAAGATTTCTTCTGAAACGTCACATGGGAAAAATATACTGTAGCATGACTCGTTGTTGTCCAATCAATAAAACTGATGCAATTATTTAAGAAGCCACAAACCTGGAGGCCCCATCCTTCAATGCTCAATATAAATGTGTGTTATCTGTAGGCACACGGTAGTAAAGTACTTATAACTTAAAACAGTAAAATATAACCATAAAAAAACTAACAACCTTAATCGACGCAGTACAAATGATTAAAACTTTTGATTGAAAGGAATATATATATACATATATATGAAAAAACTGTGTTGTGACTTCTATATAATTCTTTAATGCTATATAAAAATAAAGAAATTGTACATTATATATAAAGCGTCACAGAATACTTTTGGCTCCAGACTCCAGATTCAACGTGTGTGTTTTTTGTGTGTTTGTGCATGTGGGTGCGCATGTGTATGTGAGGAAATGAGTCTAAAAAGTCACAATACAGTTTTTAAATACTTCTATTTCGGCTCATATATTCCAGTATGAATGAATGAAACTCACGATGCAAATTTATAGTGAAAATTAAATAAATAAAACACATCAAAAGTCGTGTGTCTGCCCTGTAATTTGACTGGCATCTGTGGGTCTACCCCACAGGAAGCTGAGTTCAGCTCCTGCAGAGTGTATGCGCTGGGGCTTTTCTCATCACTGTTTCGCACTCATAACCATTTCATCACATAGTTCAGACAGAAAATATTTTTCAAAAGATAACTTTGTCCAACAGCTCAGTGGAAATAAAATTCTGAGAAGCAATACCGCTTTAATTGTGGGTGCATGTACATGCGTGTACACAGATTTTTTTTTCTTGGAATTGAAGAACAAGGAGTCTGGATATTGCCTACAATAGCACCCCCAGTGTGTCCACCACAGTCCTCCAGGAAGTGATTGTGACCACCCTAGTCTACCCTGTGGTGAAGCGTGGAGTAGTCCTGTCCTCGCTGTAGAGGTCTAACAGTCCCAGAAAACACTCCATCTCTCTCATATTATGGTCCATCACCAAACTTGACATGTTTTCTCTGGCACCATGTAGGAGTCCTTCTGGCAGTTGAAAGCTTTGGCAAAGTCTGGGAAATTCTGCAGGGATCCCAGCACCCTGCAGAACAGAATTCTTTTAGAAGTTTGCTAAAACCTTAAAATTCCTTAACCTAGAATTAAGCCATTCCATTGACCCCCAGCTCCAAATAATGTCACGTGACAAATCATCCATGCAAAAGTTATATAAAATAATGACTCATTTTTTTTTTTTTTTTGAATGTCAGGTTAAAAAGACTGAGGAAAAACATACCTGAACTTTCCCGGGCTGTGAACATCGGTTTTAATGGAGCTGATGGCATGCTCAGGTCTGTGAGTTCCGCACCAAACCTTGAAAATTCCAAGGGAGAACAAAAATAAGGGGAGTGCAGGGATCAAAGAACTGGGGCCAGATAGAATATCTTTATTCCTCTACTCCCAGGCAAACCCCACCATCTGCATCTCACTCTTTATTACCTGGGCAAAATTGAGGAAGAACAGTTGCTGATGATTTAGGTTGATTCCAGGCAGAGGCGCCTCCTCCCCGTGTTTGTTCACATAGTTCTGGTAAGCCTGCCAAGTCAAACACAATACTCCCATTATAATACTGCACAAAGAGTCCAACACAAGTCCCCACATCTGACCATAACAAAAGGTTGTCCACAGAAGAAGTCTTTCTTTTCACTGTAATATATACTGCAGATCTCATCTGCAATTCGTGAACACAGCCGTTCCGGCAATTTCATAAAATGTCACTCAGTGCTACATTTCAGAACCAGCAGTGCTTCGTCCAAAGCCTCCTTTATTTCCACATATCAGGGAGTGAAACATGAGACAGGAGTTTATAAAGAAGTCTACAGGTGAACTCGTGAAAACAATACATGAAAAAATAATGTATTTGAAGAGTGCACTGAAATATCATGAAGAAAGAAGCCTGAAGTTAAATTTTGTTTCAATGAATAGTCTCTCTCATGTTCCCTGAGGTGTTATAATTTTAGGGCTTCCTGTTGTGTCATGAATGAAAACAAGGAGGCTTACAGGCTAATGCGATCCTTACCTTTGACCTGACAATAATCCAATGGGATCAAAATGTTGTTTATTTTAAACATCTATACATGAGTACATCAGATTGCAGACTTCCATATTTTCATGTGCTGTCAGCCAACTACAAGAAAATTGGTTGTACATATGACTTAACATCCATTTGAACCCTACAGGCCAGTTTTGCGGCCGTATAGAGAATGTCCAATAACCCAAAATGCCGGATAACCGGCCTCCAAACGTGACTTTGATTACATCACTTTGACCTTGTTCACGATCAGGTGGTTTCCCCATCAAAGGTATCTGTGTTTTGGCATAGGTGGGGGTCACAACCCCTTTATATAATACAGGGTTCAAAGGGTTTGGGTGGACAAGCCTGATAAGAACTGCAGCCAAGGTGTCACGCCGTAGGAGCTGGTGTCACTCAAAATCAGTGAGGGAACAGCTCAGTGGGTCCCTCACTGGCCGCTCAGGCACCGGAGGACTGCTTGCTAGAAACTGTATATGCATGGCCATCCTCCAACGTTTTGTCAGGCTTGGCTTGAGCAACGGTGGGAAAGACATGGTAGGCAAACTCATGAGCTCAGAGGAAACCCTCTCACTTGTGAACTCAAGCCCTCAATAGGTATTACAATATTAATGCTGTGGCATGTAATTAGGCAGTCCTAACTAGGCATAAAACATTTGAAATTCATTTTAAATATGTGACAATATTAGGTTGCTCCAACACGGTAACCATTTTTCTCTGAACAACAACACCTGGATGCTGCTGAAAGTTGTGTGTGCATGCATCTCCCCCACTCCCTCTGCTAAGATTTGAGTGCAGGTCTTATTACAAGGCCAGTAATCATGCTGAACTATTGAACTCAGCACAGTGAGTGGAGGGGTAGTAATTCAGGGTTAGGAGAAAAGTATTTTTATGAAAAGCCATTATACCACAGGGTACTACTTATTTCTTTCCCAAAAGTGTATACATGAAACCTCAATAACAAGGTTTCTGAAGCAATTTTCCTGGCTAGAAAGCAGACCATTGAGCAGCAAAAGTGAACGCTGAAAGGTGCTGTCACTTGATTACTTACTTGATATGACTGACGTATCCCTCCGTTGTCAGCGATGTTCTCTCCCAGAGTGTTATTTCCACTGAGCTAGTCACAGAAAACAGGGGTTTTTGAAAATTAGCACTCGTACTTCAGATTTTGTATCACATTTCTGTCAAATTTGATACTCTGGGAAAATTAACAACTGACACTGCTAGTGCCAATTTTCGCATGGAAAATGAAACTGGTCTGAAAATCAAACCAGCCAAAAATGCAATAATGTGGACTCATGAGATTATACAGTATTTCACGTGAAAAAGGTTTGCTTTGCCATTCTCCACATTAATGTTCACAATATAGCATAAATGAGTGCTGCCAGGGAGAGAAACAGGCGCTCTCACATTTTGACCATTAGCCAGATCCCAGGAGAAGTTTCCGTATTGGTGCACCATACACTTTGAGAGCTCATGGAATCTTTCAGTTGATGCTTCAGTCCACCAGTCCTTCAGATCACCATCCTTGTCAAAGTTTCTCCCTGATGAAGGAAAAACCCCAATTTATTTGAGTTAGCAGACAATATATGAAAGACAATACTCTGGTATCATCAAAGCAAAGCAGATTTATCTCACACTGAAGGTTACAGAAATGTTATTTCAATATTATTTGCTTAAAGGAAGGAATGCAATTTGATAAAAGCTCAATATTAATTCAGCAATGTACTGCAGAGATGTGGCCGCACTCAGAATATATCACAACACTGTGTATTTGTTCAGTGAGCATTCAGTGTTGCAATGCTTAGTGTGCATTCGTCAGCTTCAATCCCTGCAATTATTTGGAGAATGCAGAATCTAGAATACATTATCACTGACCATCATCTAGACGCGCTATTCTTAGAAATGATTATGGTAGACTCCTATATGCAGTCATCAAATTGCAAGTGGAATTGTTACCAGTGGACATCACGAAAGCATATTTACTCTGAACAATGTAGTCAGATTACCCAACTTAGACATTTTTGTATTGCGTACAGGATTTGTAAAAACTACTGGCATGAAGTATGGCACCTTACATCAAAACGAGTATGGCTTTTCATTTGAAAAGTGTTAACTTTAACCCTGAACCATACAGGTCTGTGTTTTAGAAATTTTATTCTTGTTTACGCAGAAATGTCATATTCAAAAAAAAAAAAAAAAAGTTTCGCGGAACTTGTTTCAAATACAGTACCTCTTGGAACGGTTGCTCGAATGTACATTTTCATGGAGAATTTCCATGTATGACATTGAAATAAAAGGGAAATATTTAGCCCAACTGTTGTCTTACCGTTGTCATCAAAGCCATGGGTTATTTCGTGGCCAATCACCATGCCAATGCCACCATAGTTGAGAGATTTGGCTTGCCCTTTACCAAAGAAAGGAGGCTGCAGGATCCCAGCAGGAAAGACTGCAGTAGAGAACCACACATCCCATGTTTATACCACTTCAGCCTTAAAATCCAACAAGAGATTCTGAGACCTCCATAATGCATACCAATTACCAAGAAATGGATGTGTGGATGAAAGCCTCTATCAAAGCTAATGTGACACATCTACAACGTATTTCACTTAAATATTTTAGCAAGGAAAATGACATGAAGTGCAATTAATATGTTATATTAATGATGGCTGTAGAAAACATTGTCTATTGAGTTGAAACAGGTTAGCTTGAGACTCTGCCAGTATTTTATAGTTTTGGTAGTCAAACAAACATGCATAAGACATAATGCTGTTTTAAGTATTTCACTATGAGTGTTGTGGTGTATAGGAAAAATAGTTGCCATATCTGCTTCAAGTAGAATTACCTATCTGGTTTTTGTGGGTGGAATAGAAGGCATTTACGACAGCTGCTCCGGATATCCACCTAGCGTCAATGACAAAAACAACAGAAAATAATAAATACTGTAAATGAGAGCTTGCAATAAAGCATATACACAATAAAAGGACTGAATCAACACTGAAAATACGCTAGTGATGATAGATGGGCTTGGAAATAGATTGGAAAACCTTTGTCAAAAAACAGCATTTTTCTTTGTATCCACAAATGTGAGTTCAGACTGAACTATTCACCCAGGATGGTATATGTCAACAATGACCAAAATCAACCTCATCTTCTCAGGGTTCAAGCTCACCTGAAATGGACAAAAACATCATTGTGGTTCGATAAATTAACCTCTCAAAATGATCATGGTAATTCTGGCAGGACGCTTATGTCAGATGTAACCATTTATTATAAAAGACAAGCATTCGTGTTTGGTGATGACTCTGCTTGAGTGATTCTCTGGAACAATCTGGCATGACAAAGACAGTCCATGAGATCACAAACCCCCCAGCAGAGCCTGAAATTCAGGATATTTAAATGAACAAACAATGTGAAATATAGCCGCAAGCGGCAATTCCGGGGTTCAAGCCAAGAAAGGCCATTAGTAGTTGAAAGCTTTATCAGCTTAATTAACAAGTGTTGTCACTAAACGTGGCCATGTCCCCCGCCAGGTGACGGAAATCGACTGGGGTCAGCGTATCACACAAATACACACTGAAGCCAAAGATGAATAAAATCGGTCAAAGCGTTCTAGAGATTTCGCGTTCACAACAAACGGAACGTGACGGACGGATGGCCGGACAGATGAACTGACGGAGCTGAATACTATGTCCCCGGGCCCTAATACACCTTGACACCAAAGATGAATGGAATCGGTCAAACCTTTCTTGAGATATCATGTTGACAAGGTATTTGTAAGCGGTAAAATGGTTGTAATGACTTGAGAATAATGCCAAGTTCACGTAAATCGAGGAGGCTGTGAGCACTCCCCTAATACACCTTGACACCAGAGATGAATGGAATCGGTCGAACCGTTCTTGAGATATCGCGTTCACAACAAATGGGACATGACGGACGGATGGACGGACGGAGCTGAATACTATGTCCCCCGCCCCTAATACACCTTGAGACCAAAAATGAATGGAATCAGTCAAACTGTTCTTGAGATATCATGTTCGCTACAAACGGGACTGGACGGACGGACGGACGGAGCTGAATACTATGTCCCCTGCCCCTAATACACCTTGACACCAAAGATGAATGGAATCGGTCGAACCGTTCTTGAGATATCATGTTGACAAGGAATTTGTAAGTGATCAAATGGTCGTAATGACCTTGAAAATAATGCCAAGGTCACGGAAATCATTAACTGTGAAGGTATGTATGTTACTTATATGGTACTTATATGGACATATCCTGCGAGTTCCATGATGATTGGCTCAATGGTTGTTGACTTTTGTCCATTTATGTGCTAAGCCACGCCCCTGCTGAAGTTCATTGGTAAATATCTTGGAAACGAAATGAGATTTCAACAAGCCGTACGCAATCTTGGATAAGCTTGGTCCAATGATGATCCACAGCGAATTTCGAAGGAATCGGACCTACGGCCTAGGAGGAGATCTCAAAAATGTGTTTTTTTTTTTAATTAAAAATTCTGAAAAATCTAATATGGCAAACCTTAAGGGTCCTTATAGGAAAGTTGTAGAGTTTGGACCAAGGAATGTCTGTACCAAGTTTCCTGTAAATCAGACTCACAGCGTAGGAGTTATGACCTTTAAAGTGAAAAACTGTTTTTCTTGAATTATAGCGCCCCCATCAGGCCGATTGAGTTAAAAATGCCTTGGGCAGCATTTACACACA
Source organism: Gymnothorax javanicus (assembly GCA_029692085.1). NCBI lineage: Eukaryota > Metazoa > Chordata > Actinopteri > Anguilliformes > Muraenidae > Gymnothorax > Gymnothorax javanicus. Next base: position 43,364,455 of record CM056195.1, read on the forward strand.
ACTTCCAACCAATGTGCAAAGTTTCAGGTCTCTACCATTTACAATCTCAAGGGAATTTGTGAAAACATTTCTGAAGAAGAATCTATAAAGCAAGAAGCGTATGTCTGTGTATTTGTCTTTGTGTCTGTCTGTCTGTCCGTTGGTCTGTCTGTGGCTCGCATATCTCTCTGACTGTTCGTCAGATCGGCCTAAGCTTTCGGATATGGCTTGCGCATGGCCCGATGGTGTGCATCCTTCATTTTGCAGGTCTTTGCATAAATTTTTACTCCCCCTACAGGCACTTGTACTACTTGGATGAAAAAGCCAACTGACCCTTGACATGCCGAGTTCATGTGTTCACCAAAAGATGTCGCCATTCCGCTTTATAACGAAGCATGTTACCTGTCACCAGAGCGGTAACTCAGACTGGCACCAACTCCTTGCTGGTCCAGTGCAAGCACCGATTACGTGGGGCGGACTTTGACTAACAAGACCAGCGCGATCGCGGAAGTATTTTCAGCGTTCTGCCCGCAGTAAATGTTGGAATAAAGAAGCATCTCTACTATATCTGCATGATGCGTTAACATTGCGTTTTACTTTGCTGCTTCAAGCATGTTTTCGTGCTCCGGTTACGTCTATATTAAGCATTACGAATATGAGTTAGCTGGCTAGCTAGGGCATTCGCGAATTATTACCATTAGCGAACTTGAATGGCATTTCAAAACGAAACTACCTTAGATCTTTCAAACTTATGCAGTTGGAATGAAATACGTCGGTTGCTCATTTCTTTCTTCTGCCTGCATCCTTGGGAAGAGAAACGATGGATTGAGTGTCAGGGCCGGATCCAGACCGTTTCAACCGTTTCGCCCGAATCGGTCAGATTATTTTCCGAACTGTTCGTCATCGGTCAGATTTTTCGCGGGAAACTTTTTTTTGCTGCCGGGGCGTTCGTTATCTGAATCCCGGCGGTGGAATACATTGCCGCCAATATACCAGCGCCGCAAGATTTTCAACCAATCTCCGTGAAGCAGCGCGTGGTGTTTATCTCAGAATGCGATCAAGCGAGGATGAAACAACAACAATGGCTGCGCCCTGGAAATCACTAAAACAAGCGAATCTCGAATCTTTTTTTTTTTTTTTTTTTTCACAAAAAAAGCGGTGAGTATTTGTATATTACATATGAGAAAAACAAACTCATGTACCATGGATTGTGTTGATAATGTCGTAATGATGCGTTATTTCAGAAACCTTGGGAAATATTGTGTGATAAAGATTGCACATGTTTAGCATGTTTTGGTAGATGTTTTGGCCCATATTCACCACATGAATCGTTCGATTGGTAGCATCAACATCATAGATCTACATTTCAATATACAACATGTACAATGTGATTATCAATTTTAACTTCGTGAGAAGATTATCTAGATCTAGATCCCTCTACATGTAGATGTAAGCTAACGCCTGGAACAAAGTTTTGGGGTTTTTGTGCCCTCTTAATTTTAGTAGGGGCCTACTTGAAAAAAATCACTACTTTTACTTTAATCTACAAGTACTCGTACGAGGGGTCTACCTAATTTTTGCCTCACAAAACAGTGCAACAGTGTTATGTAGTGATCTATCAAGTATAGTGTGGTGCAGATTTCCACATATATGTGTCTGTGTGCGCGCGCGGGCTTAAATTTTGCTGAAATCTAATCGCGTGTGCGCGCGCGCTTTTGAAATCTCCCAGAGATTTGTAAGGGACTAAACCAGTCAGATTTTGGTCTGGATCCAGCCCTGAGTGTTCCTATTATTACACCCCATTGCTGCTTAAGATTTTGGGATTAACATGCATGGACAACAACGCAAGATAAGATCACACATTGAAAATAAATGTGTAACGTAACTCAGTACGAGATCATAGCAATCAGGCTGTATTCCTTTCCCCCACCAAAAACGATAAAACCTAACTGCCAATAATAAAAAACTGGACGCGAAACGAATTTTTCGCAGGACAGATTACATTCAAAGTCAATGCAAAGACGCGAATACACGCGTGTATTTGCGTCTTTGCATTGACTTTGAATGTAATCTGTCCTGCGAAAAATTCGTTTCGCCTCCAGAGTGCAAGCTGCTTTAGAACGCAAGCATTATTTCAGTTTTTCCATTTGTATTCGTGCTTTCCCACAGTCCATTCTGTAGCCTATTGCCAGGTGTTACGACAGCGCTGCTGTGAGACACACAGATCTCGAACGAAGTTTATTTTCTCCTGATCTGTTGGTCTTTCATTACAGTGACGTACTCGCGTGACTCTGATTAGGCTCCTCGCCGATGGGAGAGCAAACAGGTTCTTAGGAGGTTCGTAGGTTGAACCAACTAAGCACTGGCGCTAGCACCAGCACGGCTCGAGCACCAGGTTCTTTTTGCTGGAAAAGGGTATCATTGACTTCATTGCTACACTGCTCACGTGGTTCGTGGGGAAGCGCTATAGTTCCAAACAAGCGCCGCGCTGTCATGATCTCCTATGGGACATGGTGTGCATCCTTCATTTTGCAGGTTTTTGCATTAATTTTCACTCCCTCTACGGGCACCTGGGGGGTATACTACGAAGCTGGCTTTGTGACTAAGCCTGACTTTAAGCTAAAGTAAAACCCAGAGCAGCTCCTTTTACTTTAGTCCATGTTCCAGATTTTAAGAGGTTCCTGGTTTTACTAAGTGCTGAAGTCAGGCTTAATCACAAAGCCAGCTTCGTCGTATACCCCCCTGCACTAGTAATAATAAACCAGCACAAAAACAATAGGGTTTCTGCCCTATGGGCTTGAACCCCTAATAAATGCAGCTAACAATACTATTTTTAAGGAGGAAGCTGGGGAGGTGGCAGTGACACATTCTATCCCAACTCATCATATAGTGATGCTACCTGACCAACGTTGATATATGACAAGAAAGGAGGCTTTTGTTGTCCTTATTTGATGTTTAGGGTTAGGTTTCGGTTTAAGGGTAAGGGTGAAGAGTTTGTTTTAAATTGGTGTCAGATAAGGACGCCAAAAGCCTCCTTTTTCATTGTATACCAACGCTTGGTCATATGATGTGTCAGGATGACACTAGACTCATGGGTGAGATGAGATGCAGAGCTTTTGTAGGCCGGAGAGGGAGTGGTATAGAGGGCACAGTGCAGAAGAGATAAACGAACACTGCCTTAGTTATAAAAGCTTTCATATTCGGTGGAAGATCCTGATGGAGAGAATGATTGGTTAGAAAACGGCTTGTGACTAGGACTGACTTCCATGCCCACCTGGACTAATGCTTAAGCTCCATTTCAGGTAGAGCACTTGCATCAGATTTAACTACTTATTACAGAATGATATGCATTTATGTTGTTTAAGCTTGATTGATGCTCTAGAGTGACCTGAGCAAGCATGACACAGAAAATCCCTCAGCACAAACCCTCAACTTGTGATCTCAAAGCCTGAGGCTGGCATTATCTGCCATGTGGCTGTTTGCAAGGCACACAGAGTGAAGTATATTCAAACTATTATTTCACTGGGGCATTCTAGGGCCAGTGATAATATAATGACAGAGCTTTACATGTCTCACGGCATAGGGTGTCAGATACCAAGTGGAAATGAGCAGCATGGCGCCGATTAATATTAACATTACTTTGTGACAATTTCGTCCAGTTATTTAAAACAGCAGCATGGAAAAAGGTCCTGAAATTTTGACAATTCTCGTGACAGTCACTTGAAATATGGAATAATTGATAATGACCAGAGAATTCCCATGGCCATGCATGGCACTGCTTAAAACAGTTCAAGACCTAAAACTGAAAGTACCAATGAGTAGCCTGGCTCTTTAATGTCAATATGAACAGTCCTTTGCACAAAGGCCAACATCAGTGACAAGCAATGGTTTTCAAATAGAGTGAAAGAGACCAAACATTTGGAACAGCACGTGTTATTTACTTACAATGCAACTGACAAGTTCAATAACAATGATCGCCCAGTGGCGACCAGAGTAGGTAACATCAGAGTCCTGCTTTTCATCAGATGAAGCCTATGCCAACTAATTTCAGAAGAAAACTGGAGGAGGCCATCCAAAGTGCAATCAAAGCCGGCTGTTGAAGATGTTGGGCCAAATAAAGACGTATTTTTTCCCCACTTCTTTCACTGAATTGCTTTCAGGCGAAGTGCGTAAAGCAGACATAGAACATTATTTGCAGTCCAGCGCAATTGTCAATCGTGCACAGCATTGTCTTTTATATAGCAAGTCATCCAATTAGCATGCTGCAGTTCTACCTTTAATGCACTGGAATGCAAGCACGCACCCTCAGAGCCACAGTATTTTTACAACCCCTGTAACAACCTTACAGGGTGTCTAGGGGGGTGCAGGTTGTAACACTTGCAAAAAAAAAAAAAAAAAAAAAAAGACCAACAAAGGAAAACTTAAACTCTACTCCATCGTGCCCTAGTTTTGTCAGGGATCAGTTGGGCAAAACGCATAAAATGGAAGCAAATACATCAGGGTCTCCAAGGCCAACACAACAAACAAAAGCCACACTGCCTGGAACAAAAGTCTCTAAACCTGAAATGTGATACAGAAAATTACTAAACTCCCTGACTAACCAAAAACAGGAGAAAAAAGGGGGGGGGCAACAAAACAAATGGCAGAGAACCCCGACAAGGCTTCCTTGAACTCTTGCAGTGATTAAAAAGTTAAACTGAGTGACCCGGATCAAGCTGAGACAGGTGGCTACCCAAAGGAGTTTTGTAAACCAGAGATACATAGCCTAAACACAAAGCACCGGCTAATCTAGCAAAGTTAAAGTTATAGCAAGCCAAACACAATCAAGGGGTTTAATCACAGAGTTCCAAGAACATGAAAATGAATTGTACAACCATCAAAACAAGACACAACACAGCAGCAGACCCCAGCAACCAGCTCTGTGGCCAAATGGCAGGGAGCACTGGATTGCGCAGGTTCTTATAGTCCTGCAGTAATGATTTGGCATGAGCTGCAGGTGAGGTGATTGGCTCAGGGAGGGAGAAAGAGAACTTAGTGGCCAGAAGTCATTGCACGTAACAACCCCAATTCTGAAGTAGTTGGGAAAAAGAGTAAATTGTGAATAAAATCAAAAAGCAATGACTTTCAAATCACACCAGCCAGTATTTTATTCACAATATAACATAACAAATGTTGAAACTGAGAAAATTTACTATTTTATCCACAAAATGAGCTCATTTCAAATTTGATGGCTGCAACATGTCTCAAAAAAGTTGGGACAGGGGCCTGTTTACCATGGTGTAGCATCCCCTCTTCTTTTTAACACAGAGTGGAGGCGTCTGGGCATTGAGGAGACAAGTTTCTTGAGTTTAGCCATTGGAATTTGACCCCACTCTTGTTTAATACTGGCTTCCAGCTGCTGGAGAGTTTTGGGTTTCCTTTGATGGACTTCACGTTTAATTAAGCACCAAATGTTCTCAATCGGTGAAAGATCAGGACTGCAGGCAGGCCAGTTCGGCACACGGTCTCTTCAACTACGAAGCCATGCTGTTGTAATAGCTGCAGTATGTGGTTTTGCATTGCCCTGCTGAAATACACAAGGCCTTCCCTGGAATAGATGTCGTCTGGAGGGGAGCATATGTTGCTCAAAAACCTTTATATACCTTACAGCATTCATGGTGCTTTTTAAAACATTCAAGTGTCGCACAATACACGCACTAATGCATCCCCATACCATCAGAGATGCTGGCTTTTGAACTGAACGCTGATAAGGAGGGGTGGTCTTTTTCCTCTATAGCCCGGAGGACACGACGCCCATGATTTCCAACAAGAATGTCAAATTTGGACTCGTCTGACCACAGGACACTTTGCCACTTTGCTACAGTCCATTTTAAATGAGCCTTGGCCCACAGAACACGGCAGCGCTTCTGGATCATGCTCAACAATGGCTTCCTTTTTGCGTGATAGAGTTTTAGGTGGCATCTGCGGATAGCACGGCTGACTGTGTTTACAGACATTGGTTTCTTGAAGTATTCCTGGGCCCATTTAGTAATGTCAATGACAGAATAATGCCGGTGAGTGATGCAGTTGCGTCTGAGGGCCCGAAGATCACGGGCATTCAGTAAAGGTCTTCGGCTTTGTCCCTTACACACAGAGATTTTTCCAGTTTCTCTGAATCTTTTGATGATGTTATGCACTGTCGATGATGAGACCTTCAAAGCCTTTGCAATTTGACGTTGAGGAACAATGTTTTTAAAGTATTCCACAATTTTTTTACGCAAGCCTTCACAGGTTAGAGAGCCTCTGGCCATCTTTACTTCTGAGAGACTCAGCCTCTCTAAGACATCCCTTTTATAGCCAATCATGTTACACACCTGATGCCAGTTAACGTAATTACTTGCTAAATGTTCTTTCAGCTGATTCTCTTATGTATTTATTGCTTTTTCAGCCTTTTTTTTTGCCTGTGTCCCAACTTTTTTGAGACCTGTTGCAGCCAGAAAATTTGAAATAAGCTAATTTTGTGGATAAAAATGTAAAATGTCTCAGTTTCAACATTTGAAATGTTATCTATGTTCTATTGTAAATAACATATTGGCTCATGTGATCTGAAAGTCATTGCATTTTGATTTTATTCACAATTCACACTGCGTCTCAACTATTTCAGAATTGGGGTTGTATATTTATTTATTTGTTTATATATTTATTCAACACGAGGAAAAAGTCAGCTGTCTGGAGAGTAGCTTTGCCATAGCAGATGCAGATCATCCATTCAAGCGTTCATTTAATTGTGAGGACAGTGAATATTGCCACGCTCAGCACGAACATAAAATGGACACGCAGATACAGTATATGTTACTACATTCCTGAATATGATGTACGCTGCTCCTTATTTCAAAAGGCATAATGACAGATCACACGCACCTGTTACTTGGGCTACAAGTAAGCAGCGATTCCATTACATATTGCAATTTTTGAAAGGTAAGATTTCCAAGGGGTAACCTTTTTAGTCACTGCGTTTTAAAAACTGGGTTTTGATGGGCTTCTGAAAAAGTTCATATGTGACATACCTGGATGCGCTGGCAGTTACACAACAGCAGCCTATTATATGCAATTGGTAGGGGAAAACAGGGCAAAGTGGAACATGGGGAAAAGTGAAACACCCCCAATAAAATCTATCTTCATGCTGCCCTCTCTCTAAGCTCATGCACCAAGAACACTGCATGGATGCTGTATCGTTTTTGACCGGAACCGTGGAAATGAGTCAGATATGTGCGCTTTTTTACGGAAAATATCGTTTTTCCATATATTTAAACCAATAATCCAAAAAAAGTATATTATCTGATAAATTATATTGTGCTTATGCTGAGTTATCTCGAAAGCCATATTAATGATGGATGGGGGTAAGCTTACTTTATACATGCCAACATGGCTGGCGAACAATGGCCGACATGACTGTGTTGCATGTCGGGAGAAATCTCATATGGTTGGGGCAAAGTGTATGGGGCAGAGTGGACCACTATTCCACTTTGCCCGAGAGCGTTCCACGAAAGTATGTCAAGTATTTCTGGAAAATCCAAAATTTGCAACTTTCAAATATTCGAATGATTCAAGTGTAACTTGTCCTTAATCCCCTAATCTAGATCCTGAAAATCAAGTGTTTCGGAGTGAACGACCATGACTACTCCAGCCTGCCTTAAAAGTAGCAGGCCATTCAGAACTATGCAAGTATTATCAAGCCATAATAGTAAAACGATGTACCAGGACAGTACTGTACCAGGAAGTAAATGATTTTGACATTGAAGACCTCAAGGGGAAGCATTCCATTTTGCCCCGTCCTGTGTTTCACTTTGCCCCAAAGATCTAGGGCAAAGCGGAATTTGTTTGTTTTTTCAAGTTCATACCATTTAAAAAAAACTGATTCTTAGAGAAACATTGTTTGGGTCACTTGTTAGTAGTAAGCCTAAGGCAAGATTATAAACCCAAGGTTTTGCTTTACTTTGCTTTAAAATCCTGTTTTGGCTGGACAAAAACTTTTGGTCCGCTTTGCCCCGGGTTCCCCTACATGATCCAAGCAATGCATTTCAGACTTGAGTTCAGCTAAACTGAAATAAAATTATGTTTCCCAGTCAGAGTCCACAGTCTGCAGTTCACTGGTGAGGAGACATTTTTTGAATAGGGATCATAGAGAAGTAGCAGCCCCTTCAGCTAGTCGAACTATGACGTTTACTGACAAGAAGAGCATGCAAGCATGACATCAATTTACATTGTCATCAAGTAAATGAAGCTTAGCTAAATTGGAGTACATAGAGGAAGGACAGACCTTGATATTTTATTTGAGAGTATTAACAAATATACACATACCCATCTATTGCTCCCAAGACTGTGAAAAAAAAATTCAGAACCTCCTTAGAAGGTGGGCCAGATTAAGTTCCAACAGGAAAGAAAAAAAGCCCGTTACATCAACAAAGGTTTACCAAGGGAGCAACTGTCCTCACAAAAAATCAGGAAATTATTGTACTGCACATAGTTGAGATGCAGATCTTTACAGGGCCAGAGTGGGAGTGGTTATGAGGGCACGATGAAGGGGAAATGAACAAAGGCTGCCTTGGTTATAAAAGCTAACCGATTTGGTAAAAGATTCTGAGGTAGAGAATGACTGGAGAGAAGGGGGCTTGTGTATAGGACTGGCTTCTGTGTGAAGTTGCAAGCTCCATTATTTGATGTTTTAGTCTCCAGAAAAAAAAAAAGAAGAAAATAACCATCCTGTTTCTGAATTCAAATTCAAAAGCTAGCATCAGAATTGGTAAGGATATGTGCTTCTGCCCATACCAGGGCTACTTTCCACTACTGTAAATGTAAAGGATAAATAGACTTCATGTCCAGATGTTATATGAGCCCCTAAGAAGCATACTGGGCCATCCCGCACTTTTGGCAAAAATCAGTTGAGGTTGTGAGCATGCGCAGAAAACTGAGATCTACATTTCCTAAATGGGCCAACCCAATCTTCCCACACGGATTGTTAATACAGGCAAACATCTTCTCCGCCCCTGTACATATGCACTGCACTGCCTTAGCCATAATAGGCCATCCCACAACCTTCCCATAATTCATTGTAAACATAGAGGCTAGGTATCTCACTGATGAGGAATTGCATCCTATGATTGACGATGATGGTGAAGTGGAAGATGACTGAGACCCAGAGTTTGTCCCAAATGAATCAGAAGATGATGGTTCCTCTTCAGAAGGAGGTAGGTTTCACTTTAAATGATGATTATTATGCATCCAAAACCTGTACAAAAAGTGCATGTGCATAATTCCACATATCTTGAGTTTGTAACGTATGTAGTGTTTTTGTTGCCAATTGCTCTAAATGACACAGGAGGCTGGTAACTTTGAGTCCCATTTTCTCAAAAGTACCCCAACATGGGTTGGCCCGGTATGGTTCTTAGGGGCTCATATATTGGACATAACTGTTTATTGCAGTCAGCCCTCGATGTATTCAGGACAGGTTGCAAAAAAATGAATAAATGAAAATAGAAAAATGATTCTCATTAGATGGAATGTATTCCAGTAGGGACATATAAGTGAAATTAAATTAGTTTTACAGTTTGTTAGCTGAGAAACCTCCAATGGCACACAAAGCCCAAAGTTTGCTGAGATGGCCAATTTGGCAATGCCACCTGGACATTCCTGAACTAAATCTCTCTAATTTTGCTCTGACATACTTGATTAAAATAAAGTTCGGCACAAATAATGGTGAGATCCTGTGCTGTAATTTTTTAGAGGTTTCATACTGCACCTACACTACAGGCCAAAAGTTTGGGGCCACCCTAAGATTAAAAAAAAAAATCACACATCAACTGTTCTTTCCTTATTTTTTGCACATGAAATGATTCAGTGCATAAAATATAGTAGCCAGTAGGTGAAGACCTCAGACCACATTTTAAAGCTGTCTTGACTGATTGATCACTGACAACAATGTTTTATAACTGAGTTCCAATGCCCTTGTGTTAACATGATTTTATGTCACTCTGACGTGAACTATTTTATGTAACAAGAAGGCATGTTGTATAAATGCCATCTCCAAAACCAAGGGGTCACATTGCACTTGGTGCACCATTAAAAATCTGAGGGTGGCCCCAAACCTTCGGTCTGAAGTGTAAATAATTTCAAAAGGAATAAAAGTAGAATTTTGTAAGGCGGAAATAAGATCTTTCATTTATGCTGTGTTCCATCTTTATTGACACTGACTCAGTGACAAATATACTAATTACACTATGATAACAATCCTCAGGGTGTTACCTTTATTATGACACCAAGATTATTCAAATGGACCAAGTAATTGCAGCAATATACTTATTTCATTTTGGGAATCTCATTTACAAGCTTACAAGCTTGGCTTACAAGACAATGCGTAGCAACACTCTGCACGTTACCACAGCATGGCTCAGAAATTGCAAAGTGCAGGTGGTAGACCAGCCTACATATTTATGAAGATGTCACCCAAAATGTCAAATCTCACAGTGTTGAAGAATCGTCCAAAAAAAATCCTGAGGTCAGATCCAGATCCGAATCACTCTCAAAACCTAATCACCTCCGAGTCGGGCCAAAATCCACCACTGGTTAAATTCTCAAGCACAGCCGCGCAATAGTTTATCCGTAATCCTGCAAACTAACCAACTAACAAATGAGGTAATAAATAATAAATGGTTCGGGAAATGGAAAAAGACTGTCCATCAACTGACAGAATACCTCAAGTGACTCAAATACACAACAAATATGCACCTTTCCTTATATAAGTAAAATATTTTTCAATGTTGGTAAAATTAAGAACATGATACAAGAGCTGCTGGGTTAGCTCACTCGGTTAAGATGCCGCAATTGCGGTGCAGTAGTGACTACTACGGCGCGGGTTTGATCCCTGGTCGTACCAACCAGCAGTGGTCGGCAGCTTTTTCAGAACAGCGCACGATTGGCTTAAGCGCTGTAGGGATGCAAATTGGGAAGGGACTGCTGGGAAGGGAAATTAAAAATGATTGCCTTGTTCGTTGCTCAAACGCCTCCTGTTGGCCAGCCCGGCGCTTGCCAGTGAGATTCTGAGCTTGCTCGTGTTCGGGTATACTCCGCCCTCCTTCTGAACTTGCAATAGTTTTGACCAATGAGTGTAAAGATGCAGGGGCTGACAGGCGCGTGCTTCGGAGGAGAGCCGCGAACTGTCTCTCTCCTGACCTGGCAATAGGGGGTTGCATACGAGCAAGACTTCTACATAGTTCTTGGATTGGGCATTTCAAATTCGGGTGGGATTGGAGATGCCAAATTTTTAAAAATAAAAAAAAGTACATGATACAAATAGACAAAACTTCAAAAACGTATACGAAGAGGCTCATGGTTAAAAAGATTGATGTTTACTTCTGCTGAGAGTGAAATTGCTTTAGAGTCTTTAGAGTATAAATATTTGTGCGTACAGTTTTTGAGATGATGCGTAGACGAGAAAAAAGAGAAAATGTGCAAACATAAAACTGCCAGGGAGCAAATTCAGCTATGCCAACAAACTAAAACTGATGAGAAACTAGCAGTGCAATGACTAAACAGTCATGACACTTGATGGCCATTTTGTTTTTCAGTGGAGAAAAAAAGATACTTACTCTTCCTTGTTCACTTTCTGTCGCAGTTTCTTCAATGACTTCTTGTGTAAAAACTCAAAATTTTTCTGGATGTTCTCAAAGTACTCCCCCTCATTGTAATTCAACTGAAGAAGACAAAATGCAAAGGAAAAAATTAAAATGTAATTATTGTACCTCCAGACTTCATCTGTACTTTGAAATTTGCCTGTAAAGTAATATTCTTGTCAGGACCCCAGTTGTGACAACCGTTAAGTTGACGCTAAGCTACATGGCCAGAACATAGCTGGCAGGCACCTCAGAGTGAAGAGTGGAAACCATAAAAGTGCTCCATTTCTCAGTCTGCCTGTTCCACAACCCATGCCCCCATCCCCCTTATTTTCACCGCAAAACAGAGCTCACACAAAAACTCACATCCTTGTACTCTCTGTCCAAATAAGCATCGTCCATAATGTTTTCAGAATAGCCAATCCTTTCTCGAATAGCTCGTGCCTGCAAAGAGTGGAAGACAGGATGTAAATCAAAAATAAAAAATCTTAAGGTCTAGTGAATGGAACTACTTCGGATTTTTTGGGAAATTCAAGTCTGACTGGTCATTTCAGTCACTGAAAAGATTGAAAAGACAGAAAAAAGTATTTTGATGATTCAAACCCCAAAGAGCAGAGGTTGATCCAACCTTTCCTTCTGCAGCTTTTCTGGTCTCTTCATCCATCCAGTTGAGGTCATCCAGATTTTTGATAAAGACTTCCCTGATCTCTGTTATCATTTCATTCACCTGGGACAAGGAACCAAACCATTCTCAGTCTAAGCATTTATCAGAGAGTATATCATTACTACCCAGCCAACTAAAAACAATGGCCAGAGGCCCACCCTCTGCCCCCCACCACCACCATAAGTCAAATAATATTGGTGCTTTGAAATATGGATCATTTACTACCGCACTTAAGTCCAAATATTACAGAATGTGGCTATTATTCCATCAGTGTGCTGCTACTGAATCTTGTAGTGATTGCTCTTACAAGAAATACTTTCTGCATTGGGATATGTATCCTGTGTCATTGTTTCTCCAGGTCTAAGATAAAGGTGCATCACACATACCTAAGTGACCCCTCACACCCTCACACTTCAGTCTAATGACAGAAAGCTGCAAGCAGCATTACCCATAGGGACGTAGTACATTTGGATAAAATATTTGTTGGCAAAACTACATGTTCCTCCTGTGCTTCACTTTGTAAGCAGTGACGAGCAAAAGATACTCATAATCGAATTAGTCAGTGATATTAGGCTATTGCGAACACATGCACACACAGAAATAAATGTACATGCAAGTAGCGCAGAGCATCAGGCTAGTTAAGCTCCTGAGTGTCAAAGCCATGCAACAGCCACAGCTAGGAGCTGTGATTGATAGCCTGCTACAATGTCCTCTGAACGACACATGGTGAGGCGAGAACAGTAATTCATCAAGGGCCTGTACTCCTCTGCAGACCTAAATGCACAGTTGCACACTCATGCTCTCTCTTTTGCACACATACATATCCACAACCACTGGACTGAATTCACCATTTCCTTGCTCTCCCCCGCAAAGGCTTCTTCCACGTACAGCCTTCCTACTGCCTTTTCCAGGTTGCTGTTGACATAATTCGCACACTGTCGCCACACGGCAGCTTCTGATGTTGTCCCATAGATGGCCTATAATAGAAGCAAAAGTATATTTGCGAACATAAGTAAAACAAGCAAAATGATTGCAAGGAACTACCCAAATTTTTAAGAATGCATGTTCAAGCAGGAAGTGTTCACCCTGTGCAAGAGCTGTGGAGGTCTACAACACATTAAAATTCTGACATCACAAATTAGTTCAGGCAAACACATGGGGCTCTATCTTTCACCCGCCGCAGAATGGCACCAAGCGTGACGCGAGTGTCTTTGCTAGTTTATGACCAAAGCAGTTGTCATTATACCATCCAGCACCCACTTTGCATTAATAGCAAATGTACTTGCGCCAAACTGAGTGCCCATGGGTGTTTTAGTTTTATAATGTGGTGTGGTTAGGCACATTGATGGTATGCTGCTATACTCAGATAGCAGAAAGGAATTGCGCTATTGACCAACAAAAACCTGGTCGAAAGTAAACTGTAAGTTTTTGACTGCTAATTTAACCCATGTTGATTATGGGCCAATATTTGGAAAAATAGTTTAAATAAAAATTTAAAAATTTTTTTAAAATTAAAATTAAAATTAAATTTTTTTTTTAATTTTAAAATTTTAACTTGACGGACCATTCAAGTTATTCTCAAATGTTCATTTGGCAATAAGAAACAAAACCAGCAGGGTGTCCAGGCTGTTAACCCTTTCACTTTATGTAGCAGATATGCTACGGTGGTTAATAGAGGGTTAAGGGCCCAAAGCAAGATAGTTTTATGCGCCTTTGTAGGCAAGTGCACACCGCGCGTACGCTATGCTTGTTACATACAACACAGGGCCAAGCAGCAGCGTCCCCACATACAAATGATTAAAAATTAAAAGATTACGACAAGACAGATTAGGGAGCTTGTCAATATACTGAACGCATTAAAATTTGAACAGGCCTTCAAAAATGAACGAGTCTCCGTTCGTGTTCAACTAAAAAACGAACAGCAGAGTGTTCAAAAATGAACAAGCATGCATTTATTTCTGACCGGACGGAATCCAAAACGAACGCAGCTACCCTCTCTCGCATTACAAAATGAATCTGCTCTCCACTTTGCAAAATTTACAACAACATGCGAAAATATTTCCTTCTTACAAGAAAACAAATTCCCTGTCTCCCATCCTGCAGAATTTAGAAGTATATTGTAAGCTACCTGCCTATTAAATGACAGTTTTCACGTCGACTAAAAAATCCTACCAAATCTCCAGTTTCGAGATTATATCTTAACCAATCGTCAATCTTCCGCTATACGCTTACACTTTTCATTGAGTTCGATAAGATGATTTAACACATTCCACACTCAAGACCGGAGAAAATTGTAATTCAATGGTACCGGGGTACGTTCAGTCAGCCAAAACATTGAAATGTTGCTGTGTGAATACTTTACTGGAATGAACATTGCTTCCGTGTGGCGTCAGTATGCCACTTTTTCCTTATATAAAAAAGCATTTTAGAATTCCAGATCATGATGTGACCGCTAGGCAATTTGTATGCAAAAGATTGTAAATAAATTAAATTAAATACATTAAAATTGTAGTTTACGCATTGTATCACATCATCTCCGCGACAGCCCAAGTTTAATTCTCCCATTCTGTGAGTATAAGAACTAGGATAACTTAGTCCCGCTCATATCAAATTGCAAAATTGTCCGCGATATTAATCCTTTCTTTTTAAACCTGTGAACGCGCAAGCCAAAAAAAAAAAAAAAAAAAATGCCACACTTTACAGCCCACTACGTACACGATGAGTTCTGCAATGATATTCAGATTTTGTTCCATTGATTGTCGCAGATTTTTAGGCTACCATTTGTCATATTATATATTGTTCTAATTTATTGTACAGTATTTTTTTCAGATTGAAGTCACAACGTATGAAACCGCCACTCTGTGGGAGCTGCCGACGACAAGTCCTGATCTAGACAAGCAGATGACAAAATGCCCCACAACCTGTAGCAAACTACCCCTATATGGGGTAGTTTGTTACAGGTGACGGGGGTCTATTTTTTCCTCACCAGCATCATGCATACGCACAGTATAGGGGTTGCTGCAGATCAGTCATGTAGTCCAATAAACTTTCTATCTGTATGGTGCATATTGGTTACAAAAACCTGATAATGTCAATTCTACAGCCGTTAAAAAAAAAAGTCTAATAACTAGACCCGGTCTCCCCTATAGCTGATTATTTTCAGTCATAACGGCAAATTTATTGTTCTTGACACCCTTAAAATCTTTATCGTTAGGTGATATTTTTTATTACAACTTTAGCTGACGTAGAAAAAATCAGATAGGCATACAGAAAAACACCATCGCGAGACCACAAAGACGACGGCGGGCAAAGGGTAACATACATGTATGTTTTGCGTTTTCCAAATTCTGGTACCACGTTGCCAGTCAAATATAGGCCTACATTTCAGAAAAAGAAATGAGTGACGACAATATTTTATATAACTGATGCCTAAAACAAAGAGAAGACGTTTAGTATTACATGAACGCATCAGGTCTTGGGCAGGCATCATGAAATGAACGCATCAGAAAATGAACAGAGGGGAGTTCATTATCGAACGCAGAGACCAGGTTTGCAGCCTCGAACGCATCTAAAAATGAACAGGCATCCATTCAAAAATGAACGCGTTCACTGTTCAGAATATTGACAAGCTCCCTTATTATCAAGAACTTTAAAAAATACATGTCATAATGGTTAGTGCAATTGACGGCCGTCATCAGAGAATGCCCTGATATAGGATATTTGAATTGTAAAGGCACCTATTCCATCCATGCAGTTCAACAAGTGGGGTTACGCATGTAGTTGTTCTCAAAATATTCTAGATAGGCACACTCCTTAATACTGGTGAACACTGTCATTCCTGCAGTCTTCCAGAGGATCCCCCCGGAATGGTGGTTGTGTGTGAACATTGGTTAGCCTACATATTAAATACATGGCATATCATGTATAAAACAGTGATTGGATTTCCATTCCTTCACGCAAGAGATGAATGTTTGAAGTGCTGAAAATGCGCTTCAGATGTTTGAATAAGTCTGGTTAGAGTCCTGCTTGGGTCGAAACCAGTGGCGGCTGGTGAACTGGCGATAGGGGAGGCTCAAACCCATCCCTTGAAAATAATGATTGGTCATGACCTGTTTTCAATCATTCATTTAAATTACCATTACAAAAGCTCCGAAAACTCTCAACATTATGAGGTATGGTCAGTTTTCATTAATAACGCACACCTGTCAACTCTCACGCATTCCGCGTGAGTTTAGTGGTATATTTACGTTCCCCTGCTGTAGTCAGCAATTTTTCAATCAACGCATGTGTAAGAGATTCTTGCATGGAATTGAAGTCCTTTGTGCATGGAGGTTTATCAGTTTCACCTGTGTTATGACTCCAGACTTCTCACACTTTTCTTTACTCAGGGTTTGGAAGAAATGCGTGTTTCATGATCGTTTAAACTATTTAAAAGAAATACGATCATTGGAAGCAATGGAATTGCATTAAGATGTTTCAAATGATCTTATTTCATTTAAACTATTTAAAAGATAATGAAACACATGCAAAGATTGGGGACCCCTGCCCAAGAGGATAGCAGGATTGACAGAGTTTTCCAGTATAAAGGAATCATAGCTGTATCCTGAATAGTTTGTGAATACCCACATGCATAATCTTGCGAGATGAATTGCAAAGCACCTGGGTGTTGATAAGCTCCATTGGCACCGGAAAGGGGGGTCACAGGGGCCATCGGCCCCCCCACTTTTACCCTCCTCCCACATTATTTTTAAGCATTAACAGTTTAGGAGGTGTGCGCATGCATAGTCTATTCTCACGCTGTCTTCAATGGGCATCATTTAGGCACAGTGCTTCTCTGTCCAGTGGCGGAACAACAGGGGGTGCAGCGAGTGCAATGGCACTAGGGCCCAGTGGCGGGGGGCGCCGTCGATAGGCACTTCCGCAACAGTGTGGGGCCCCGACTGACATTAGCATAGAGATCTTTCAAAGCTGAAACACTCATACTAACCAAAACCTGCAATTAATTGACTATGTTCTTGTGCTACTGGATATTTATACCACTGGAACTGCATTCATTTCTCAGTCATGGAGCTGGCAAGTCGATGTCATCACGGTATATTATTCATAATTTTAATTGAAGATAAGTCGTCATAACATTAAATAATTTAGATTTCTTTTTGGAAAATGCTTAATAAAACGATAACTTTATTCTGCTGTTGATATCGTCATTGAAACAGCAAGTGTTTCTGGGTAATGTCCATAAGCATGAGCGCAGATCAACTGTTTTTATGATGTCCACTCGCTCGCTGATTATTGTTCCCACAATTACTTGCTGTTCACAAAACACCCTTAGTGTGTTTTACGTAGGCCCTATAAGACTTTGAGGAGCGTGTATAAACGTCAAGGCGAACTCGAGGCAC
The DNA here is from genome assembly GCA_029692085.1 of Gymnothorax javanicus. NCBI lineage: Eukaryota > Metazoa > Chordata > Actinopteri > Anguilliformes > Muraenidae > Gymnothorax > Gymnothorax javanicus. The sequence continues at coordinate 43,382,145 of CM056195.1, forward strand.
AGTGCGGGGACTGGGTTGAATTTACGCGCGTTTTACTAGGGAATTGTTTGTCAAACGGGAGATTTGAAATATGGAGTGCGATGTAGCAGAAAGTTCAAAAAAGAAAAGGAAAAAGGGAAGTAGGAATGAAAGTGAGGAAGAAGAATATGTTGTGGGAATGAAGGCTGCAGCAATAGGATATCGTGCAAACGGTCTTTTTAGTGATATGGACGAAGTAGGAAGATTTATGAAAAGTGAAGTCGGAGACGTAAAGGCAGTGAGAGCAACACGGGGTGGAACGGTAGTAGTGGAATGTAGAAATAAGAGGCAATATGATAAATTATTGAAAATTACAATGTTTGATCTGACAAATGTGGTTTGTTTTCCAATGAAAAGAAACACGAACATTAAGGGGGTTATAAGCGGCGTGCCGCTATCAGTTGAGGCCAGTGATTTTTTGAATATGGAAGGAGTTTGTGAGGTAAGGAGGCTGAAAACACGAAGGGAAGGAATGGAGAAGGAAAGTCTATCCATTCTATTGGAATTTAAATCTGAGTTACCCGAGAGAGTATTTTTATATTATGTCAGTTACCGGGTTCGAGAATATGTAAGGGCACCACTCAGATGTTACTGGTGTCAGGAGCATGGACATGTGGCTGCAGTATGTAGGAGTAGGATACACAGATGTAGAAAATGTGGGAAAGAAGATTGTTTGGAGGATGAGTGTACTTCTAAGGCTCAGATAGTGTGTTTTCATTGTGGGGGAAACAATGAAGTTGGAGCATTGGAGTGTGAAAGAAGGAAAAAAGAACAGGAAGTGGAAAGAATAAGAACACAGGGGAGAATGTCATATGCAGAGGCAATTAAGAGGGTGCAGGTGGAAAAAGAAAAGGTGGGGGAAGAGCAGGCTAGGGTTCAGGAAATTGAAAAACCAGATGAGAATTTCATAAGAATGGAAAGAAGACACTTTTTGGTTTTTATTGCAATGGTGGTGATTTGTTCTAGAGACCTTGAAAGTAGAACAGAGAGAATCAAAATGGTGATAGATGCAGCACAGAAATTTTTAGGAATAATGGATGTTAAAGGGGAAGAAATTCAAGGGATTTTGGAGAGAGGGTTTGGCGGGGGTCAGGTGACAGAAAAGTGAAGTTTAAGAATGGGGATTTAAGAAGGGGATAAGATAGATATTTGGTTTTTTTTTTTTTAAACTATCATGAACTTTCTTGATATGATTAAGGAGGGGAGTAATACACCTAGTAGCGTCCACACTGCCGTAAATCTCAAAAGAAGAAGAAGAAGAAGAAACGTCAAACTACCTGTGTAAATAAGACATGGAATTAATGCGGTACCTGCACCGTTAACGCCTTGTCCCTAAGGAGCAAATACATACGCGCAGCTGTTTACAAGTACAAATTACAATTAAGGGTGTATGCGCAACAATCCACCGATGTGAAGAACTACGTGTTCGACAGGGGCAGCTTGATTAACTTTGCAGTGGTTTTAATATTGAGTTGTACTTAATAAATATTTTTGCATGCCTGTACTATGCGATTTAAGCTCTGGCTGATCCTGCCTACCCAGCCACGGTCCTCACTGCGCGTTAATTCATGATGTACATTGAAACGAAAAGTCCAAAGCATTAGTTTTAAAGACACCTCAATCGAAGTGATGGATTTGGGGCATGTTTGTCTGGGTTAAAGGGAATGAGCCAAATGTCTTTTTAGTTTTTATACCGTAAGTGTTGCAATATAGGGGCACAGATGAGGTGCACAGAATAGAGGCACTGTGAATAAGCTGAACACACAAAACGGCATTTTTTGGCCCCCCCACTTCTTAAGTGAATCCGGTGCTCCTGATAAGCTCCCTTATGATTCAAAGAGATCAGAACATTCAATGATGCTACGACTATTTTTTAAATATACACAGTAACATATCACATAATGATTTTTTTATTTGTAGTCGTTTGCATGTGTGCGCACCACTGTGCATTGTACACTCGCCTACAACGGCACATAATACTATCTTAATAATGCACCTTTGGGCTGCCGGGTGTGCTCACTCGGTTAAGGTGCCACATTGTAGAGCAGTAGTGACCACCACGACATGAGTTCGATCCCCAGTAGTCCCAGCCAGCAGTGGTACATGGCCTTTTCAGAGCAGCGCGCAATTGGCTTCACGCTGCAGGGAAAAAAATTGGGAAGGGACTGCCGGGTTGGGATATTACAATAGTAGCTTTGTTTGTTGCTCAAGCGCCTCCTGTTGGCCAGCCGGGCGCTCGTTAGTAAGACTCTAAGCTTGCTCATGTTCTGGTATCCTCCGCATTCTCTCTGAACTTGCAAAGTTTTGCGCTACGAGTGTAGAGAAGCAGTGGCTGACAGGCACGTGCTTCGTAGGAGAGCTGCAAACTGTCTTCGCTCTCCTGTGATGGCAACATGGGGTTGCATACTAGCAAGCTTCTGTATATACATAGTTCTCTAATTGGGCATTCCAGATTCGGGTGGGATTGGAGATGCCAAAAAAAAAAAAAGCACCTTTAAAATAGCAGTTAAAAACTCAATTGACCTTAAACCAGGTTTTTGTTGGTCAATCAAGCGATCACTTTCTAATGCCTGAAGATAGCAACACGGAAACAACGCACCTGACCATACCTGGTTTTAAGACCAACACACCCATGGGCGCTCAGTTTGGCAAAAGTGCACGTCCTATTTATATAACCAGAGCGCTGGACAGGAAAATGGTAACTGCGCCGGTCATATGCTGGAAAAGACACTTGCGTCCCACTTGGCGCCGCTCTGTGTTAGATGTAAGATAAAGCCGCTAATGTTTTTCCTCCTTCCGGAATGCTGGAGATGGCATGCAAAGCTAACACAGTCTACCTTACCTTTCTAAATGGTTTCCTTGTGTCTTTATATGCTCTGCTAAGACCAATCACCATGTTCATGACATATCGCCAGACCAAGTAGTTCTGTATATCTCTGCAAACAATAAAGAGAAGTTGGCAACTGAATTTTTACTTGCACCCATACCTGTCTTCAGTCTACCCTCTCCATGGCCTCAGCTTTCACCCTTCTTCTCCATGCCTACGGTGAACTGTTGTTTAAATTGTACTTTGGTTGTACTAAGAAGTGTGTAACATTAGCAAAAATACAAGTCTAACGGGCGAATAAGGTAAACGACTGTAAAGTGAGAAATAAAGAGGAAAATGTACCTTGCACTGTACTCTGCAAGGATGGGAATCAACCTCGTTAAATAGTTTGGTGCAATCACAATCACCTCCTCATCTTCAGTCACTGTGATGTTCACTGTTTTCATGATATTGTTAGCAAAACGAGTCCAGTTAAATTCCTGCCAGATACAAAGATTTTTTTTCTTTCCAAAGGCAAATACAGACATGCAATGCAACTGTCACTTTCTAACAAGGACATAGGCATTATCTGCAAATGGTTATATTCATGAAAACAGGATTTAAAAATGCAATCAGACCATGGTTGTTACAGCAAAGTTTTGTCAGGTCTGCAGAAGGCATATTGCAAAAGCAGAAAGATAAAAAATGACATCATGTCATCATTCTAGTCAGACTTTTCTCACTCAAGCATAGAGCTGCGCAAAAAAGGAATGGCTTACTTTTGACCCAATCTGTAAGGTGAAGTTTTCGTTGAGAACGCGTAGCTGCATTTTGTTGTAGAGAAGAATGGGATTGTTTCTGTCATCGGGCGTGTCTGTGGCCTGCAATGGAGTGGTTAGGACAATGTCTGTTTCTCTTACCATGACACAGAAGTCTCCAGCTAAGAGAAAAGAAAGCCATCTTAGATTTCCATTTAGTGGCAAACTCTGCATGGAATAAATGATGTCATAGAGTTCCAAAGTCCTCCTCAATGTTGCTGATTTGTACAAAGAGTCATAAACATACACAGAGCCAAGTTCAAACATATTTGCCTCACAAACTCGAACCCTTGGACAGAGAAAGTCCTCTGGTGGCAAAAGCATCCAATAGTAGTGACAGGGAGTACTAGCATGATGAGAGAGCAGATTATGGGTGCTCACTATATGTCGAAGAGCAATATTCAAATTTGCTCACTCTAAGGCCAACAGGCTGTTAAAGTCAACCTATGATTGTCTTTGCAACATTCTAAAATGTGGTTTGGCAACAATAAAAATTGAGAAGACATAAAATACTCTGCCTTGTTTGCCTGTAGTTTTAATTCAAAAGCCTATTGTGGGCATGGAGTGCTTATGACGGACATGAGTGCTGTGGCCTAAAGTAACTGTGACACTTACATTAGCAATGTCCTTCTCCAGCTGCATCACTCTTGCAACCTCCTGCATGATCAGGGTCTCATTGACCTTTAGACCCCGGTCAGTCCGGATCAGCGAGGCCAGAGAGATCATGAACTCTTCATATGCTTTGCATGCCTGAGACAATACGAGAAAAGCCAGGGGTGATAGTCATGAGAAAATGAATTGGAAATATTTTGCCTGTAACCTTGCCACATATGAACTCAGGTCTACTTGCACAATCAATGCAACTTATCCAGTGCTGAGAGACTAGTCAGGGGGAATTTTTACTGCATTTGTAAGAACTCCACGAGGGAACTTTTTTTTTTTTTTTTTTTTGATCTGCTGGGACGTTTTGGAATGATAAACACTCACACTACATTCACGAACTCCCTTCAGCATCTCAGCTCCCCATTAATAACCAGACAGAACGCCCCAGTTGAGGGGTACAAACTTGTACTTAATAAGTGCGCCTCCCCCGCTGGGAGAATCTTTGAATCTTAGCTGGCACATAATAAGGTGCAAGAGAAGATAGCATGCGGACTGAAAAGGGTACATCTGGTTTGGGTTGTGGTCAGACAGCATCAGACAGGCTGCCTTGTTTGTATTTTTTAATTATTTACTTTGTGTCTGGAAAGCATTATACATCAAACAAGGAAAGCCAAAAAAAAAAAAAAAAATTGCAAATAATTCACTATAAAAATATCTGCTCTGTGGCTTGGATGCCTGCTTCCTCAAGATGAGAAAGCAAGTAATCAAAAATGGAGATGCTTTCAAAGACCTTTTCATTTCGAGAGACTAAAAGAGTTTCATATGTACAGCTGAGATTTGATGATACTCACTTCCATATTTTGTTTATATGACCAGAACCACAGGGGCGTGAAGCATAAAAAACATCGACATCACAGAGAAAAAGAATCTGTTGTAGGATGAAATATTTCTTTCAACATCCAAACCCATTCAGAAATGTTTACTTCCAGTATTTTTCCTGGATAGCCTCCACAGTTCATTATTCTGATCTTATAATTGTTTTTTACATTTTGTGAAACCTGTGTGTGTGTGTGTGTGTGTGTGCGTGTGTGCCTGTATATCCTAGTGTGTGCCCAATAACAACACAACTCAGGTACACAGATTCAAAGCCCAAACTCTTCGGGCTACACCTCTCCCCCTTCGTTAGCTTTGAAAATTCTAATCATTTAAATGACACTGAGAGTTGATCATAGCTGTACTTGTTTTAGCATACTAACTTTATCTTCTTGGTTTGTTTTATTCATACTTTTGTTTAACAGGTTATTCTAGCGGGTAGTAGTGCTGGCAGTTGGAATGTAACCTCGGGGGTTTTAAGCACATATGTACTTGCCGTTGCACTTTATGTCGTAGGTCACTCTGTATATAAGACAGCATCTGCTCAAGGTTATTATGTAATGTATATGTTAACTGGACATAAACCACAGGGAGTACAATCTTAAAATGCATGAAATAAACTTTTTTGAACATCAGCATGGAACCTCTCAGTTGAGTGGGAGATGATGCAAAAGAGCCCTACCTCCTCATAAGGCCCAGTGCATACATAGTAATCCCGGGAGGACAGCCCCAGTGAAGTCTGGTCAAACTGCGTGAGGGGAAACAACCATGATTTATTTTGTGAAGTGCTTGCCAGCACACAAGTCTATGTACAGCATTCTTCAACGTGACGATAGAAAGAATAGCCATTTTCTTCACTATTAGCCTGGTTATTCTATGCGTATGCCTCTGGATTCCGTGAATGGTGTGAAATGTCAAAGGTGTATACAGACCATGCATTTTTTTGCACCGTATTATCACACATACATGGATTATATGGGAATTGGAGTCTCTGTCATCAGCACCGACGTAAAAATTAACAAGGACTTGCTTTCCATATTTCTCATTTAGCCTAGCAATGGAGTCCTCCGCTGTCCACGTCTGGCCTGCAGGGAATATTTAAAAATGGTCATTGATTTGCGAGGGTGCAGGCTTGGGCATTGCTTTATATGAGCAGCTCTCCGTTGCACCTCACCATAATCAGCATCCCAGTCGTCCACAGCTATTGGCCACTCGAAGATATCGGGCAGTATGTTGAGTAAAGGTGTCCCACCTCTTTTTTCAATTGCACCTGCCCAAGAAACAATAAATGCAAAATTTTTTTGTAATTTCTGAAGGGGTTTACTTCTGGTTTTGATTTGCGTGTTTTGCCATCCGCCATTCATGAGGCAGTTTCCTACAGCTGAGCACTGCAAGCAAAACATCACGTTCTTACAGCCTATTTATTGATTCAGTGAATGTTCCATCAGTGTAAATTCATGACATCAAAAACCAAGTGGCAGCGATACGACTTGTAAGCACAAGGCTGAGTGACACTAGAGGTTTATCGTATTTGGCAAACTCACTCTCATTAATGCAGGACTTGTAGAATGTCTTGGCTTTGATCAAGGCACTGCCGTCACTTGAGTCTTGCCTCTCAAGAACACCTGGAACAAAAAAGCCATTCATATCGTAAGCCATGAAAGAAATAGGGCAGCCTCCCACAGGTAGGTGTGGAGGAAGTAAGCATTCACTTCCCCTTCCCCCTCCCTCTGCATCTGTACCTGCTGGCCTCCCTCACTACCCCCTTCCACTGTTATCATTTGAATTTCTCTCCAAAACCCCCTATAGGTCATTCATTCCTTTTCCCCTCCATTTATTTTTCTGTGTCCAATCTGTACTTTGTAATCCAAACAATCTGTACTGTAAAGAATTTGAAAGTGCCCATTCTGTGGGCCTCTCTTTTCTGGGACCATATGGCCACAGACGTCAGCAGTCTCTTTGTATGTAACTGCAGCTCAATTGTTTCCCTACTGTTTGACCTCCAAAATAAATTTGAAAAAAAGACTATTGTCTTCATCATTCGGTTTCACGGCATAGACTTCTCGTGATTTAATGAAGTGTGCATATTCTTGCAGTTTGAGCGCACGCATACTCACACAAGTACGATTGTATTTTAATTGTTTCATAATGGTATTGAGTGATCAACCCCAACCCATGTTAAGGTATTTCCTTCCCTGGCAACAGTGCAAGTTAAGTAAAGAAATCTTTTAACAGAGCAACATGTATTTTTCCATCAACGATCCATCAGATACTGAAATTTTTAGTGTTTTAGTGTTCGCATGTTTTAAATCACTGTTTAGCACTGTGATGGCAGACATAATATCTTAAGCACACACTCAGTTTAAAAAAGGCAGGCAGCACTTATTAACTGTGATCTATGCATGACTTGTTCTATTCAGATCATTGAGCCCTTGAAGTTGAATGGGAGCAGAAAACACCAATATGCTACGTGATGTTATTGCTGGATTTCCAATTATAGATTAAAAAAAATCAATCTTCACTCAAATATTTTCTCTAATTACTATTTTTCTACCATTTATGTCCCAGTTTAATAGTAATTAACGTTGAATGAGCACCACCTGTGGAGGGTGGAGATCCTGAGTGTGATTGGATTACAGACTGCCTGCAGTCAGAGCAGCAGGAACTCCAAAAGCTTCAAACCACTCCCCCAGATTTAGTGTGCACTTTGCCCCTCTGACTGCAGCTAAATGATGTTGTTTTGGATTCAGGGTTCAGTGATTGTTAGTTATATTTCCTGGAAAAACGCTACATCTCTGCCTCCTGCTGCTATTCTCAAAAAGGAATGGCCAGAAAAATAAACATTGCCACAGCAATGATATGTAGGACCTTTCAGTTCAATTGCCTGACTCCGATTAACGAGTAGCACAGGGATCTGAGAAAATGTTCTGGGGTTAATTGCACTTATATGTCTTTTCAGCAGGACATTACAAGTAGTTAAATATTGGTGGCCTGTGTTGAGGTGAGCAGTTCCAGCTAAAACTATAAAAACCAACGACCCATGAATCAAGATCACCTAAAAGACACTCTTTGCCTTTCGTAAACAGTTAACTGATGCACCAATGACATAAAAGATGATAGATAGACACAGATAGATACTGAACAGATTCTTCCTGAACATCACTCTTATAATTTGTAAGTGTGCCCCATTCCAAACAGTGTGAAAGACTGGATCAGTCTCTTTGTTTGAAATCAGCATCCTTCATTGAACCACAATGACTTTACATTCTAGGACAGACTGTTTCTAGGGACATGACCTGTCTTGTCCAACATGCCATTATATCACCAATGCATTTAACACATGGAAGCACAGCTGAACCAGAACACAAGTGAGACTGTTCTGTATAAAACGATAATGTTATACCTAATGCTGTGCTGTTAGACCCAGCCACACGGCTGGATGTCCCTTCCCAACCCCGGATGCAGCAACATGGGTGGAGGTTATTTATTTCTTCCCTGTTTTGCATCTCAGAGAGATTATGCAAACAAGCTTAATATGCCCCTCGCTGTCAGTCGGATCTGCACTGGCACGACTCCCACAGATGCAGCTGCTCCACTCTGTCGCACTTCAGTCACAACCAGTTCGCCACACAGCACAGAAACAGGTGCTGTGTGAAATTTCTGATCATCTGATTATCTGAAAGCTTACATCCACGAGATATGCAGTACATAGTGAACTGCGTAAGTCTGTGAAAAAAAACCTATATTGTTCTACATTTCCCAACTTTAGGTTTGGGACATATAATACAAATGAATATAGTCACGTATAATACTTAGTTGCCCGTGTGTTGCAAACGTTGGCTCGCAAAACCAGCAAGCCGCTGTTTTCAGGCTTTTCTCGAAATGCCCTGCAGGCCGATCTAATGTATCCAATGCTTCTGCTTGGAGGCTAGTAGCCCAAAGTTTTCCCCTCACCATATGGAACACATGCTCAATTTGATCAAGTCTCGCCCAATCTAAATCTATCAGGAATTTGGTATTGAAGAACTTTACTGCTTCAGGAGCATGTCAAGGATTATTGTCTTCCAGTAGGAAAAAAAAAAATCACTATCTGACAAATTCAGAGGCATTAGCTTAAGCAGATGAATTTGAGGAGATAAGAAGCTTCCATACAAAAACAGCTAATTACAGCAGCAACAGATGCCCAAACCATAAAATCCCAACCGTCATGTTTCACAGATGAGAGTGGTGCAGTCAATCGTGGGCAGTTCCAATGGGCTCCACACTTGACTATGATAGAGTGAATCTTAAACTCATTGATCCAAAGCCAGAGAAAAATTGCTCCAAAGCCCTACCAAGCAGTTTTCTGGACACTTGACTATGATAAAGTGAATCTTAGACTCATTGATCCAAAGCCCTACCAAATTGCTTCAAAGCTCTACCAAGCAGTTTTCCAGAACTGCTTTTTTTTAACAGGCTCTTTTAGTGATATATTAGCAAACTGAAAGATAGAAATCCTGTTTTTGCAGCCTCTCGTGATTCACATCTTGCAATGTAGCCTCTGTATTTCCGTTTGTGATAGATTTTGAGGGCATTAATCTCTTACATGAGCTTGCCTATCAACTGAAGTGTGCCTCTGACCTGTTGGACACAAGTTGTAAGGATTTTTCATCATATGGTAAGGACTCAACTATGATGGTTTTTTTTTTTTTTGCCTACCGGGACCTTTGCACTAATTGAGCTTTCTAGCTCTTCTTAGCAATGTTCTAAGCTGTTGGTTTTTGTAAATCTAAGGTTTGGCTAAAATCTCTGTTTCCTTTTCTAATTTCTAAGCCTCACACTGGCTTCCCTCATGTTCCCGGGCACAACTTGACCCTGACCATGTTCAACAGAGACAAAAGAGGCAGCCAAAGGCCTTGCCCTCAGATAAGATACTGTACATGCTGAAAGTTCTCTATAGCCTTCGCTAAGGAAGTCAATGAAGTCATCAGACCACTCAAAAACCCCTTAGAAACCTTTAATCTAAAAAAAAAATAATGGTGCCTTGAAGTGGGGGACTATGTACAAACGTCTGGTATTCCTAGAGGGTGAAACTTAAATGTATGAAATGAACCCTTTCATAAATGCTGAAAATCTGCATATTACGGACAAGTGATTAGTTTGATTTGAAATCAAGAATTGCAGAGTGTAGAGCCATCCATCTATGCAGGACAGTGCTCTCTTGCTATTATGCCATTTTAAGCTATTTTGTGGAGTCCTTCAATGTGCTGTATAGGGCAGAGGAGGGCAAACTGTGGCATTTTTCACATTGTCTTATATACTGTATCTTGGATGCTACACCTCACAATGGCATAAGGGTCACACCAAATGACAAAGAGAAGGCTCAGTCAGGTAGTTCATAATTTCAGTGCAGAAATACAGACAGTTAAGTAGAGGATGTGCATGTGACAACTTGACCAATCACTGAATAAGTTGTCATGCTATGTGCAGTACATCATCTCATTGCATTTTTTTTCATTTTTCTACACTCTTGGAGAGCAAAAAATTATTTTTGTGCCAAAATCCTGTTTCCATTCCCCCAAACCCTGAAATTAACCCTGTCATTTTCTCTAATGCTAACCCTAGTCTGAAACTTAACTCATGTACCACTCAAAATAACCCAGTTTTTTTATTGACATTTCACATCATGCTTGGGCTTAAGAGCCAGATTCTGTAACTGTGGACCAATATATAGAAGGGGGTGATATATCACCGTTCAGTATTCCATCCAAGTTTTTTTTTTTGTGGGTAGATATATCATACAAACTGACAAAAATCACGTTTTTTATTCGAGAAACTGCTCTGGTTGAAAAATACAGCCTTTTTAAGGGTAGGGGTCTGAAGGGCCTACTAAGCGCCAAAGTCAAAATCTGGACTTGGTCCTCTGAATATCTTGGTGCGCCCTCAAAAAGCCTTCTTGATCTTATGGTATATGAATACATGGGTAGAGTTGTTCCAAAAAACGTTATATTTTTTGAGGCTTATTGAGGGCGCCAACTATAGGTGGCGCTTCAAATTGCAACCTTTTGCATTTCAGACCATGTTTGAGGCCCTCCCAGTTCCTGCGCCCTCATAAAGCCTTGCTTCTTCATGTTTATTTGGACACATAGTGACCTTGTCTTTCCAAAAAACCATAAACGGCAGAGGCTTAGTGAGGGCGCTTGTGCATAGAGAACGTGATTTTGGGCAATTTTCGTTGAGCCATATCTCAGTGCGGCCTCTATGGAATGCAGTGGAACTTGTTTTATTATGTTCCTCTATATCTCCACTATTCATGATAAAAATAAATAGGAGGCTTTTTGTCTCATTAACCCTTTATGTGCAAAATCATGCACACCAGAAATGAAAAGCATGAAAAGCATAACAAGTTATTAAAATCAGCAACAATTTATTGAAATGTATCCAAACTTAAAAGAAAACAATGAACAAGGCACCTTGGGTGCTGAAAAGAGGCCTGAATGGCCAGCAACTAAGTGAAGGACATGCTTGCCCAGAAAGGATACGGTGGTCAGAAGATTCTCATGACAACCCTTAAATTACGGTTTACACATACATGAACTTCATAACCAACTACATGTAAAAGTATGGAAGGACTTTTCCAGAAAATCTCACAACATAGTCCAAAACTATAATTGAAGGATATACCTGTCCAAAAGTTCGCAAAACAAAAAATGGATTGCATAGTGCTTTGCGACTAACTATAGAACATACATTACTTGCCAAGGAGTTCTCACTACAAAAGGTGACAGTCAACATGTGTATTGCCTACAGAGGCTCTCAATGAAAAGTTCATGAATGAATGTGTTTGTTTATTTCTGACAGGTCCTTCTTAGAAAAGTAATAATGTCCTTGTCTGTCCATGTCTGGGGCAGCAAAACTAGTCATAAGCACAAGATCACAAAAGGTATTTATGTAATGATTTGCCGCTTACAGATCTTAAAATCAGAGGATGTTTGGGATAAAGCAGGACTTTCACAGGTCTATTCAGACTCTGAACATGCCATCAAAACATGTGGTTGTTGCAGTGCTGCCATCTGCCTGCTGAGCCACCTATTGGTGTGTACGAGAACCAAGCTTTGTCTTTCATAATTTTCATGAAGTGGTAATCTGGTTAGCACGATTTTGCACATAAAAGGTTAATGAGACAAAAACCCTCCTAGTTCTCTCTATCATGCATAGTGGAGATATAGAGAAACATAATAAAACAAGTTTCACTGCATTCTATACAGGGGCCACTGAGATATGGCCCAACGAATACTGCCCAAAATCGCATTCTTACCGCAAAAAGTGCCCTCTATGCACAAGTGCCCTCATTAAGCCTCCTCCTTTTATGGTTTTTTGGAAAGACAAGGTTGCCATGTGTCCAAATGAACATGAACAAGCAAGGCTTTATTAGGGCGCAGGAACTGGGAGGGCCTCAAACATGGTCTGAAATGCAAAAAGTTGCAATTTGAAGCGCCACCTATAGGTGGCACTCTCAATTAGCCTCAAAAAATATAACGTTTTTTGGAACAACTCTACCCATATATTCATATACCATAAGATCAAGGAGGCTTTTTGAGGGCGCACCAAGATATTCAGAGGACCAAGTCCAGATTTTGACTTTGGCGCTTATTAGGCCCTTAGGACCCCTACCCTAAGAAGGGCTGTATTTTTCAACCGGAGCAGTTTCTCGGATAAAAAACGTGATTTTTGTCAGTTTGTATGATATATCTACCCACAAAAAAAACTTGGATGGAATACTGAATGGTGATGTATCACCCCCTGGTTCAATCTTACAGAATCTGGCTCTTAATTATAATAGATAAACTTCAAAACGAGACCTAGTCCTAACCATAAGTCCAATTGTAATCCTGGACCTAAACCTTCCCCTTGGCAGAAAAACAGTTTCCTCATGAATACCCCCCAAAAAATGTCCCCACGATGCCATTTTTCAGACTTTACAATACGCATGGGGTCTTTACATCCCAACAAGGCTTTTTGTTGTCCCAAGAATAGATAAATATGCACACACAAACACACACAATTTTATGCGCGAGTAGTAAATTTGCCAAAAACATCAATAAATGAGTAAATATCATTACATTCCAACCAAATTGAACACAAAAATACAATTTTGAACAATCATACCAAAAAAAATATGAAATGCAACTCAAAGAGCGATTTTTTTTTTTTTTACTAATGAAGGTCAAAAATAAGAAACCCTGTTTATCTCAGATTGTTAAGACTTTGACCACATTTAATCGTGGTTTTAAACTCTGAACATGACATCACGAAAGTAGTGCCTCTGATATCGGAGATATCTACTGTGTGACAACTTATCCACAGGGCTTATCTGGACCTCCCTAACATGAGGAACTGTATGTCCTTTCATTGATAGAATATCTCTAACACTTGGGCTTTGGGCCAGCAGCAGTATTTCAAAAATAGCAGACAAACTAATTCATGTCAACACATCTGCTTCACATACCTACGTACAAATGAACCAACATAAAAACCTATCCACACAACAACTCACACACACTCCCACACAAATACACATGCAGCTCCCCTCCCACAAACACACACAAGCACGCTGATCCAAGCACAGCTTTGTGCTAAACATAACCATAAGAAAAAAATCATCTTTATTCTGCACCAGCAAATCTAGATGCCCCAGAGCAAGATGCTCCCCACGTTTTTTTGGCAGGAGCAGATGAGTGGTGTTGCTACAGATTAAAAAATGGACCACAGTCACACATAAGTCAAATTTTGAGTAAACAGGATGAACAAAAATGAAGAGCATAATTAAGTTCCCGGATGAGAGGAGTCTCATCAGATCTCTACAGTGGGATAGGTTCTGCTTACGTAGAGTCTAGTGTAATTTTTTTCGATAATTTTGGAAGGAAGTCTCTGAAAAAGAAGTGGCAGCATCAACATTTCTTCTCCATTAGCTCATTTACGAGTGCTCAGCAGTATCAGTGACACCAATGCCTCTGGCACCTCAGCGACTCATTAATGTTTAACCCTCAGAGAAACTTTCGTCAGGCTCAGTCAGACTCCCCACTCTTCACTGTGTGTTCTAAAAAACCGCTGTGCAGAGCAGCACATGTTGATCCCCCTGCAACAGGATCCAGTCAGATAGTAAATCAGGTGCCACTGTCAGACTAATGACTCTCAGTTCTGTCATGACCACCAGGACTCACAGTCTTCCAGATAAATCTCAGAGCTAAGAGGAAATTAGTCCAACTCTCCCCCCCCCTGCTCATTTCCCCTGTGCCATCAATCCCAGCACCCTTCATTCAAAGTGTGGAATTAAGGACAAAACTGAAATTTGCATTGCTATCTGTGACAAAAACAAATGAATAAAATGTATTCCTTAATAAAGAGAATGATTTTCCAGCGAAATACAGTGAAGAAATACCTCTGCGCTGTAATAAATTTCCAGCTGCTTGAACTTACAAATGAGTTAACTAAATGTGAGTTAGCTCACCTTGAAGATAAGCTTCATTTCAACTCACAATTAGTGAAGACAATGGATTACTTGAGGTTTAACTTTATGAAAACACATAAACTTGCATTTCAATTTCTAAAACTTGCCATGACAAGAGCAGTTAAAGAGAAATGAAATAAGTTAACATAATTAAATGGGGCTATCAATTTCTTTTTACAGTGTAGTGGTCAGTCTTCGACCTGCGCTTCTTAATTGAGTCAACTGCGTTAGATCAATGTTTCACTGACCTTTCAGAACAACTTCCAGCTCGTCCCTCAGAATGTCAAAGGTGCTGTGCCGGGGGCTCGTCTCTGGAATTATATTCTTTTTCAGCCAGCCTCCACAGGCATACTGGTAGAAGTTTTCGCATGGATCGACACTCGGATCCATGTTTGAAATGAGGCGGGAGGCTGAAACAGTAGCGGGATTTACAGCAATTAGGTTCAGCTAGTGCGGGGATCATGATGCCCATATGACTCTGGCAAAGTTCTAAAGAGGGCCGCTGCCACCATATTGTTAAAAAAATTCTCCATCAACTCAGGAAATATAGTCAAAAATCCAGTTTAAATGTATGCTTCCCTGCATAACTGTTAGCCTAAAAACTGGAACCATTTGCATAACCAGTTACCCAGTCAGCAAATGCAGAGGTCTCATTTGAAATCAATCAGTGATTTATGTTAATATCAGTGGAATAAAAGTGATTCAGCTCACCTGATTGGGTGCAATCTGCACTTGTACATACAGCATCTGTGAAGTAAAAAAACTAACACCTTCAACCATATGTTTTACATAAGCCCCTGTTCAAATATTCAACACCACATACCACTCGCTCAGTACTGCATTTGAAACCACGAACTGCAATCACCACGGAATGCCCTGGAACCCACGTTCAAAACAGTCTCCTGGGGTGCTGAAGATTTATAGCAGCAAAAAAATTTACACTGGCACATTATTGTGGAGGAAATCATTACTTTGATGATGGAGTTATCTAGAGACAGACCAGGCATTGCCAGCTGCCCTCGTAGCTTGTTTTAGTTGGAGGGAAATGAGGTGCTGTTATTCCTCCTATTTCTCGTTGTTTCCTGACGCCCTACCCCACCCCCCGCTCCACACCTAGATTCATTTGCAGAATCCTTGTGTGCATAAAACTCTGCCTAGAAGTGCTTTTTAAGCATTTGTTGAGTCAATGTAGGGGCCATTTTGTGTTCCAGGCTCAAAGGGCCATTCAACCTGTTTATGGGCCCTCAACTGAAGGTACACCAACAGAACCTACACAAACAGATATTATTGCATCCCACATACTGGCTGCAATAAATTACCGTTTTGTTGTTCTGTATACGGGATAGCTAGTAGTCTAGAGGTTAAGGGGTTAGACTTCCATCCAGAGGCTTTGAGGTTTAAGCTCCACTGTAGCTGCCGAAAGATGACTGCAGCTGTTTGGCCCTTCAGCAAGGGCTTTAACCCCAAGTTTCTCCAAGGCATATTGGTCCCTGTGTACCCTAATGAATTAAGTCACTTTGGATAACAGTGCTAGCAAAATAACAGTATTCTTATTTATCATGTTAGCATCATCATATTATTTCCTTTAATAAAAAAGCAAACACTCGAACTCACCATGCTGCTGAGTTGCAAATAGGACAATCAAAGCCACCAGCACGATAAAGAGGAGAGACACGATGGTTATAAGTCCAATCTCCAGGGATGTCCATCGCAGCTTCTTGGCAGACTTAGGAGTGTTGTTCTCCGCCATAGTCTGTCCTTCAAGTGCAGCCTGTGTCAAGTCTCCTGAATAACCAACAATTTCTTTGTAAATAAGCTGTTGTCAAAAATGTGTCATTGATATTGAAGTCACTGGGATAAATATCAAAAAAGCCATTTGATAAAAATATCAATACTTTAACAAAGACAGCATGATATTTTAGATACCCTCTCTTGCACCTCTGGGCTGATTCTGTCATCCAACAAAGAAATCAAAGGTGCCAGCGTACTAAGTTTATCCTGAGGGACAATGAATCCTTAATCCTTTCCAGTGAAGCAGACAGACTGCATTTATGACAGACCTGTTGAGCACTCACAAAGATGAAAGAACTGGCCCGAGGACAAAGTCTTAGATTCGCCTTTGGAAGAGAGAGAGAGAGAGAGAGAGAGAGAGAGAGAGAGAGAGAGAGAGAGAGAGCGAGAGAGAGACTCCTCACAGAAGTTGCTTCTGCCGGCAACTTGGTCAACCCGGAAGACGCAGATGAGATTCTTTACCAGAAATCTTGTATGTGTGTGTGTGCATGCGTACATGCATGTATTATGTGAGTGTTTGTGCTTAAGTGCATAGCCTATACACATTCCATGGGACCTTTATGTATGTGCTCTATCAATGAAAGTTCTGTTATCTTCTATCTAGTTACTGTACTCAGGACATGCAGTTAATATCACCATTATGTTCAGACACATCAGGAAGTTTTAGATTGCGTGCCTTTTTCTTCTTACTGTTCCTGTTGAAACAGCAGTTTACAGTGGCATATAAATTGATTAGGTAAGCTAATTTCAAAAAGAAAAAGGACAAATATAATGACAGCCTCTGAGCTATGTCATTACAAATAATTCCGTTTCTGCACTGGAAATGACCTCCCAACAGTGATTTAGCTATATTAGTAAACCATGCTGCGCTTTAGCAATGAATTATATTTGATTAAATGTATAATTTTAACGAAATGCAGACACTTTTTCCCCCTATGGATTAAATGGAACTGCAGAATTGCATCACTTGCGATCAAACCTAGGCCTGAACGGACCTATGCTCTCACTGTCAGCTGTGCCATCGCCATTCCTTTCATGAGCGTATGATTGATATTCGCAGAAAGGCAGAGCTGCGAGTGCGTTAACTGACACGCTTCGACGTGTCAAAGCTATCTGACAGTCACGCGCCTCCAAGGGAGTTTTTTTTTTTTAATGTCGTCTTGTGCATTCTCTGGCCAGGAGTTGTTTCTTGGGGCCGTAACCACAAGCCCTCCCGAAGGCCATGAGAGGGTGACGCTTTCTGCAGTAGGGCAGCTGTGCTTAGTGCGCAGAGGGGTAACGGGGAATAGTTGTCCTCAATTTCAATGCTTCCGCACCAACGAATGCAAGCGATAATATGATGAAATTTGTATGAAAAAAAATGTCCTGATTTGCTTTTTAAGTTGGCTTTTCCACTCCTGTGGACTAGATTTTGTATATTATTGGAGTGTCTACAATAAAAAAGGGCAATATTCTCTGATATTACCGTCAACTCGTTTGTCAACAACTCTCGGTAAAACTATAGGCTGCAGTCAATTGTGCGTTCAGCAACGCTTGAAGTTTCACCAAATCCCCCAAAACCTGAGAAAACTATTTCTCGACGCGTAAAAGCTTGTAAGAAATATGTCTAGCTGATTCAGAAGGTAAACAACATTTAAGGTATAGAAATAAGCCTAACTAAAACCAGAGAAAAAGAGTGAAGAATGTTTACCCACATTTTTAATTCCACGATATCCTACAGCTTCCAAATTTTGAACCGATGTCTATTTTTTGTGCTATAATAGTGCATCGAGTGCTTTTATTTGGCTATTTGTTAGTTAATGGTGACATCTAAGCATTAATATTCATACATCCGAAGGTTTTGGGAACATAAGTCCGATTTTGAACATTTTATCAATGAAAATGGAAAATAACAGCAGATGCGGGCATAGCTTATACGTTAACCATGCAGCTGTAATTACTGCTGGGACTGTTTTCAACTGATAAAAGGATGGAAGTGTGCGCTAGTTTATTTGTTTATAGGGTATTATAGGTGCCTGGGCTTCATTCTTGCACTGATAGCCTCTTAGCGTTGTTGCAAGAAAATGTTTTAAATATCTCGATGCGCGCATCCGGTTAACGGTCTACACAAGGTCACTAACCATAGATAAGGCATAAGCGACTCACTGTGTACAAAAACCCATGTTTGCCAGGCGGGACTGACTTACCAGGTGTCTCTGGAAATTTTCGGTCGATGATGTATATGGGCATCACCGACGAATCAAACAGTCTTCAAATCCATAAAAGAACAATCTTATTGAGTAAGCGCCGAACAACCTGGAATATCGGCACTCTGCTTCGGTTCCCGCTGGATGAAAAATAACGATAATAAACAGTAGCCGTTCCCACGTAGCTCGCTAGTAACACTGAGTATCTTCACTACTTGTTAACGGTACGACACAAATATCAACCCCTTGCATTGAAGTAACACCGAATTTATCCTTACGGTAGCCTAGGCGTAAGCAACCTGAATGCCAAACAGCACGCAAAACTAAAACGAAGAGCATGCAAATAATGATCAAGACAAGAAAGTAATTAAATGGCACTAATGAATACGCCAGCTACCATGAAAGTCGGCGCTTACGAGAAATATGGTCAGCTACGCTCAAGTCGGCTCTGTGGTCTCGTTAGGAGTGCGCTGACAGTCATTTCCAAATAGATTGGGAATGGATTCTTTACCCGAGTAAATCCCGTGGTTATTGGAACATCCTAGCCCAAATGGTTCAGTAGTGGTAAGATTCCCTTGATGCCTGACGCCAACTTGTGCTCAGTGTTGCTGATGGTGTAGGTTACCTGTTGTCCCCCCACCAACCGGGTTTATAGTCCGGTGACTGTGTGATGGACCTGTGGTAGACCGTCAAAACGCGTACAGAAAATTTAAATAAGCCATTGCAAATCAACTGTCAAACTACTTATTCGCGCTGGCACTCTGTTGCTACGTCGTTTTAAATGTAACATGGC
Organism: Gymnothorax javanicus; assembly: GCA_029692085.1. Classification (NCBI taxonomy): domain Eukaryota; kingdom Metazoa; phylum Chordata; class Actinopteri; order Anguilliformes; family Muraenidae; genus Gymnothorax; species Gymnothorax javanicus. The sequence goes on from CM056195.1 coordinate 43,401,523, forward strand.
AGTGTTTTTAAAGCTGAGCGCGTGAACATGCTTTATTTATTTATTTGTTTATTTGTTTATTCGTTTGCTCAGCATGAACTTTTATATTTTTATGATTAAATTACATGTTTTGGCGTGTTTTCACAATTTCGTAAAAAATGTACTTTGCATCGTCGGCATGTCAGTCAGCATTTTTCTGTGGCATATATTCTGGGATACTCTTTGAGAAGGAATTGTCAGAGATGAGGAGCTGCTGAAATTGAATAATCACTTACTGAAAGGTTTACTGGTGTTTCACATTCCACACCCACATTCTTCAATCTTTTTGGGTTAGGAGACTTAATTCTGGTGGAAATTATGTCCAGGAATGGTTACAAAGATCATCAATTATAGCAATACATTAAATCGATGTACAGCATCTGGTTTTCATTAATAACTGACGCTAATCTTTTTTTCAGCGCTGTATTTACTGAAGGATGTGACATTATGGCTACTTCTTATGAAATCCATATGAAAATTGCTGATTAAATTCATAGATAATGTTCAAAAGTGTAAAAAAAAAAAAAAAAAAAAAAATTCCAGGAAAACTGCCAGATACAGAAGGTGCACTTTGCTAAAGTTCTAATGTTGTGAAAGCAAAGTCGTTGGCTGAGAATTAACTGGACCTATCTACACTTTTTACTAAATGAAAAAAATGGGATGTGAAATTTTGCTGCATCATAATTTCTCACTCCAAGTATACTTTTCAGATATTTATATTCAGGGGAGTTATTGGGACTGAAAGGTATAATATCATGCAGTTATACCTTTAGTAGAATGATTTTAGATAGGGGATCTAGGAAAATGTAAATGGAGATAGACCTTTGGGATTATCAAAATGTCATACATATTGCAGGTATATGGTTCTATCTCCGAGATAGCTCCTTGTATTTCCAGAAATGTTTAGCCACAGAGTTCCGTCTTGCCTTGTGGTTTTTTAAAAAGAACACAACAATGTGACTCCACCCAAATCTACAAATTACATGTTCATGGTAAAAGGTAATACAGAATTTGAAAGAAAAACAGAGTATCTGACAATAATAATCATAGAAAATGGGCAGCCGCCTCCTGTCTGAAAATAAATAGGAAACAAACCTTGTAACACTGAAATGAGCTATGGAGTCTCGGGGGTGTTCAGTGTCAACTGCTCCTATCTCTATAGCCAGTACAAGTTCATCTGAGTACATTTAATGCAGACATGATACACACTACATAGTATACAAATTCTGGCCTTGGGCTTGGTTTCAACTAGAACTATGTCCATCATATTGTACTTGTTCATGTGCATACACATGTATCTTGCAATGCATAAAATATAAGATTGAAAATCAAATCAGTGATTTGAAAATCTTAAATGGCCCCCTGGAATAAGACAAATGACAGACGCTTCATTCAAGTGCTGTAGTACCTACCTATCTAAAATGTCCCAGATTTCATCATCTTACAACCTTCGATTTGCTATATTAGAGGAGTTTTGCTTCAAAATGGTAGAGTGGATGTTTCTCCCAGCTGCCATCTATCATTGAAAAAATGATATTAGGATATAGCATCTGTTAATACTGAGATTATTTCCATGGTAGAACATAATTTTTGATGAAAAGTGGAGAGAGGCCCAGTTAATCCTCAGCCCACGAAGTGTTAAGGAAAAGGTCTTTGAAAAAAATATACTTGTGGAATTATTTATGGAGGCAGAAAGCACAGTTTGACATCATATGAAGACATTAAATAATCATATGGAAGTATTGAGTGTAAAGACACAGGTGGGCACTGAATGATTTTGAGCTTTACATTTATTGATAGAAAGCTATACTGAGTAGCGATGTAAAAGCAAAAGGAGAGGACAGCTCGTGCTTTTGATCACTGGGGCCCAATCCTGTGCCACCAAGTTGCTATGGTCACTTCGCGCTAGACGTCCTTCCATATTGGAATATTCCTATACTTTTCTCAATTTTTAGAATTATTTTTACTAAGGAAACGTAGAATGCCCCCTGCATAGGCAAATTACTTTAAAAGGCAAGCTTGCAAAGACACCCCAGATGGTTTCAATTAGGAATCAAATTCAAGCTTTGGTCTCAATGATCATTACACTAATGGCAAACCTATTCCCATCCTTCTGTCCTCCCTCCTCTCTCTCAGAATTTAGTTTCCCTCACTCCAAGAATTCCACAATATTTTTATCCTTTGTGCCAGCAAAAGCTTCTCACAGTACAAAAGAATTCACTTGCAATTGTCCATGTGTGGTTCAAATAAAAATCCGCTTCTATTTGTCGTTAAGCATTGTAAAACACGCCGACTTGCCCCGGATAGAATGCACGTTGGGGCCTGCTGTCCACGCAACATTACACCATGACTCTTGAGACAACAATTTTAGTTTTTACTGACAGGCATAAGAAATGGTGTAGGAGTCTCTGAAGAATGAAATGACATATTCATAGAAGAATATTCTAAAGAGCAGTGAATGAACGACATGTTGTCCTGTTGTGGAGATTGTGGCACAGACCATATGAAAAATTATGTCCGTCCACAACTGTGATTCAGAGGTCAGAGGACACAATAGATTTGGAAACTTTCAGATATCGGTGTTTAGCACTGACCCGGGCCTCCAAAATCCACAATCCAGAAGGTCATGGGGTTAAATCCCAGATGTGACACTACCACTGACTGTACTGGAAGGTGGTGTACCGGATTTGCTCCAGAGCTCCTTTGTCAAAATGAATGACCAGAAATTATTTTGAGATGCATGGTAAGTTTAGAGTAGGCTCTAAATGAAAATTGCCGAACAAAAGATCATGATATTCTATGCTACTTCATAATAGCCAGAACAGACCTTAGTCTCTATCTATGTATTATCAATTAGCTGCGTTGTCTGCCTGTAGGACTTTAGATTGCCACCGTTGATGTAGACATTATTATCACTGTGAACATTCCTCCAGTAATTGCCCACCATAGCACTGATCATCCTGAGCTCTCAGGGTGCTTATCAGTACCTCTCGGAGACGTCGTATTTCTTCAGGAGCCTAAGTTCTTTTTGATAAGATATATTTCCCCTCAGTTCATGATGCTCATTGCCAATAATAATTTTTTCGTCAGCCTCAAATTTAGAATAATTGTAGATCCTTTATGTAATATTAGCTCTCAGATTCAGGGTCAGTTTTAATGTTTTATTTTTGATGCAATGATCTATATAAATATTGCTTGAGGACCAATGAATATCACAAGGGATTCAATCATATTTGTATTGTTTTCTTTACGCTGCGAAATTTTGACAGGCAGCAAAGTGAACATTCTCTCGTTTCCTTGGTGATGACAAGGATGGACAAACGTGATATTTATCATAATCTGTCATAACACACAGGGCTTCAAGGTATCAGTTGGAAATAAGATATAGAAAAATAGATTTATAAAATCAGTTTGTGTAAGTTTATAATGGCATTATTCAATTCAGAAACTTGAGTGTTTGTGGGTTATGGTGTATGTGTTGGGGTAGAAGGGGGGGTGGGGGGGATGGTTATTTAAAGTTAATTGAAGCAGCCAGTTTGGACTGAGTGATGTTTTATTGTAAGATAAAAGTAATTGCAATGACATTGATGCAGCACTTTCCTAAGTATCCCAATAGGCCAAATAACTGTTCCAAACTATAAATTCCTCACCTAAGTTCTTTGTCACATGGGTTTAGGAACATATGTTAACATCATAATGCAAGTGAGATAATGTAATTAAGCCACAGATCAAGACTGGACATTTTCCTAACATTTAAAGTAGCAATAACAGTCATTTTATTTCTGTGGCCCTTCTTTCGGAAAGCACAATGGGCTTTACTGAAATGAATAAACAATACAAAAACGTAAGCATGACAGAATTTTCCCTTAAACAATACATACCATTTAGTAACATACTCATAGCAGCATAACATAACATAGGAACCTGCCAGTAAAACTCCCTCTTATTCCACAGTACTCTAACAGTGTACTGAAGCCTCATGCTGCATTTTGAACTGCATCACATTGGTTATTCAAATGGGGGAATTATCAGCATTTTAACTTCAGACAGAATTTTAACTTTAGATTGAGATTTCATCCTTGTTCATGTGACCTTGAGTGACATGCAGTATGGTATCACATTTATTAAAAAAACATTTTATTGCTTTTATAATCTAATCCTATTGGATTGTATCCTGGGAGCATGTTTCTCAGAACTTTGGCAACTCATGTTTTGCTTTCGTTCTTTCTCATCTTCCCATGGTAAATTTTCAGTGTTTCTTTTTAATTGCTATTGTTGATCAGATAGTCTTAGTTGAAGAGGATGCTGAATTCAATCTAAAGCTTTTCCAGTACAAAAAAAAAAAAACCTTCTTTCAGAATTTTTTGATCACTTAATGTCCAAAACACAAGTTCACACAGAAAAGTAATCTGACTGTAACACTGACCTCATGCAAAAAAGGAGGAAAATGAAAAAAAAAAAACTGCTATTTTGACAGGAATATACCCAGTTTGGCAAGTAGTTTGGTAGCTTTTATTGAAACCACGAGGCCAAGACCATGTCTGTCTTGACAATTCGCACCCACACCAAACGAACCACAGATATTCAAACGCCCAGCAAATTCCTGACGGTAACAAGCTTTGTTTTTCCTAGCCTATCACGGTATGGACAAACATGGAAACCACCTACTATCACCATCCCACAGTCAAAATTTCACTCATATCAACTACCATGCACATAGAACAGCAAATTCTATAGGAGAGGCCTATGTGAAAAACAGAATTATAAACAGAATTGTAATTGTGAGAATTGTAATTGATGCTGTGCTTGCCCAGAGGTTGCAGTTGACGGGGTAACTCAGAATGAAAACAGTGACGGGAGGGTCCTGTTGACTGAAGCATGAAGCAGATGCAGCTTTGGAGGCCTTGGCTGTTGAGTAGCTGTTTCGAGAGAGACAAAAAACAGGTCCCAAAAACAGGTCCGTTAATATGTCGTCAGTTAGTGGGCCTTTGTGGCACGACAACATCTCACCTTCTCTGACCATTGCACATCTGTAGCATAACATCCCAGGTTTATTTTTTCATTTTCAGTTTCCTCCGCAGCCTCTCTCGACCCAAACCCAATTTGAGTACAGAGACTTGAGGTCTGCCTTTCTGATATGCCTCCACCATCTCAGAATGACTGTGTCTGGGCGCTGGCGTCGACACAGCTCTGTAAGGCTGAGGTATGTTATTTTTAACGAGCGGCTACTTAGCAAGTGGACAGAATTTATGCAGAGCGTAAAGTCTGGGAATCTGTGACGATTAAGGGAGCAGAAAGGCGTTATGTGCTTTCAGCAGTTTCATGTGAGTTCTGGTCATGTCTGGAGCCAATTTGGGACAGTTTGTACAGGGCAGGCATGGGACTCCAATGAGAAAGGAGAGATGGACAAAGACAATACATAAATGATGACTGCATGCAACTGCATACTCCCCATTTTTCTACATCTAAAATATTATAAGCAGGACCTCTTTCGCATGACATAATTTTACGCACATATTATCAAATTCTTTTGCCTTTATCTCATGGACTTTGAGTACATTCTACCATTGTTTTTAGATGCTTACGTGATATGGAATGTTATGCTCTAACTTGTATTCAGACCTGTTTGTAAGAAGAAATATTCATCTGATTCATTGGGATACTAACAAAACATGCAAACTCAAATGGGAAAACTATCTAGAACAGCAGATTCAAGCAGGGTCCAAATTATTCTATCAGCAGAACTGCCATGAAAATTTATGATTGCAAGCATAGTTACAGCTGCATATTTACATAGAGTACATTGTACACCCACACGTGGCACTACACACATGCTAATAAAGCATTTTTAGTCCAGAGATGCAGAGAAGAGAAGCAATTTGCACGTGTTGTGGACTTGCACGCTGCTGACAGTCTATTTTGAGAGCACAGTCAAGTATATAGGCTTACAGGTTGATGATTGAAAAGGAATGAGAAAATCTTTTCAAAAAACCTTTCTGCCAGACTTAATAGTGGGAAATGATACAAAACAAACACCGTATATGGAGATGCAACCCCATTTCTAAAGAAGTTGGGACACTGAGTTAAATGTAAATTAAACAGAGTACAGTGATTTGTAAATCAATTAAAACCCTACATTTAATTGAAAATAGGACAAAGACAACATATCAAATGTTGAAACTGATGCATTTTATTGTTTTTTGAAAAATATCTGCTCATTTTGAATTTGATGACAGCATCATGTTTTAAAAAAAGTTGGGATGGGACAATAAATGACTGGTTAAGTTATGATGCTAAAAACTACAACTGGCAGAGCATCTCACAGCTAATTAGATTATTTAGCAACAGGTCGGTAGCATAATTTGGTATAAAAAGTCTGTCATAAGTAAATATGGTGAGGGCTTAACCATTTTATGAAAGGCCGCATGGGGTAATAGTTGAACAATTTAAGAATAATGTTTTCAACTTAAAATTGTAAAGAATTTGGAGATTTTATACTGTATGGTGCATAATATCACTAAAAGATTCAGAGAATCCAGAAAAATATCTGTACAGATGGGTCCAGGCCAAAATCCAATTTTGAATGGCTGTGATTTTCAGGTCCTCTGGCAGCACTCCATCAAAAACAGGATTCTGTGTGGAAATCACTGCATGGGGTCAGGAAAACCTCTGTAATCCATTGTCAGTAAACACAGTTTGTCACTGCATCCACAAGTGCAAGTTAAAATTCTGCCATGTAGGGATTAAGCCATATATAAACAAGATCCAGAAACAGCCTTCTTCTCTGGGCTCGAGCTCATTTAAAATGTACTGAGGCGAAGTGGAAAACTGCCCTGTGGTTTGACTAATCAAAGTATGAAATTCTTTTTGGAAATCATGGATGCAACATCCTCTGGCCTAAAGAGGAAAGGGGCCATCCGGCTTGTTATCAGCAAACAATTCAAGAGCCAACATCCATGATAGCATGAGGATGCATTAGAACACATGGCATGGGTAGCTTGCACATCCGTGAAGACACCATTAATGGTGAACAGTGAATACAGGTTTTGGTTCAACATATACTGCCATTCAGATGCCTTTTTTGACGGAAGACCCTGCTCATTTCAGCAACACCATGTCAAACACCATACTCTGCAAGTCTGCATATATTACAAGAACATGGCTCTGTAGTGAAAAAATCTGGGTGCTAAAGTGGTCTGCCTGCAGTCCAGACCTGTCACCCACTGGCAATATTTAGCGCATTATGAACCGAAAATATGACAAAGGAGGCTGCAAAGTATTGAGCAGCTGAAATCCTACATAAATGAAGAATGGGAAAAAATTGCTTTCAAAACTATAGCAGTTTGCCTCCTAAGTTCCCAAATGCTTACAGAGTGTTGATTGAAGAAGACGTGATGCAACACAGTGGTAAACATGCCCCTGTGCCAACTTTTTTGAAACATGTTGCTAGCATCAAATTCAAAATGAGCACTTATTCTCCAAAAAACAATAAAATGTCAGTTTCAACATCTATATTGTCTTTGTACGCTTTTCAAGTAAATATAAAGTTCAAATGATTTGAAAATCATTGCAATCTGTTTTTATTTACATTTTGCAGAGCATCCCAACTTTTTTGGTAATGGGGTCGTATCATCCAGTCAATGTGCTCACCGTGTGTATTGCAGATGTGACATGCAGAATTGAAAGGGTAATTTTTTTCCGCTACTAATTTTTGTTTTTCTCTGCATCTCTTGCAACATATCATTTTAATTTTCTGGTTTAGTACGTTGATTATTATTACCTACAGTTAAATGATGCTATTTATAAAACATTGAAACAAGCAATATCAAAACAAAGTAGAATTGAGTAAATCTAGAAAAGGTGTTTGGTGGACAAACAAGCAAGTAAATTGAATGAACAGTTGGTGTGCCTAACCAAATCATAGTCATCGTAGTTATTTTGCCTGCTATGCATGTTGAGTATTCCATGAATTGACATTTTGGATCGAAGTGAAAAGAAAGTATCTTTGTTAATATCCTTTCATTTCATGGATACAAGAGGAGGTTAATGATGGGGGGTAAGTAATGGAAAGTGTCTGAGATTTTTATCAGATTTGATGAGCAAGGGCAGGATTGAAAGAACTGTATCATGACGGACATTATGGCCCTGCACCCCAAGCAAGTCCACAAATACAACTGGCTGTACCTAGCCAGCACAAAATAGACAAACAGTCCAATTGTACATGCTGTACATGCATCCTTCATCCCAGTGAGGGTTATTACCCCAAGCCTCAAGGGGTAATCCAGGACAATTGTGAAATAGTGAGCAGAAGAAAACACTGATCTAAAAGGGCAGTTTCATCCTGTTGTTGCCAGTTATAGTGCCCCTTGCTGTGATGCCTGACTCTGGGGCTCACACTCGAGAACACTTAAGAACTTCAGGCAGCGCCATTTAGAATTCCCCAAGGCATGAGATTAACATTCACATTCTTATGTTAAGTATGTTTCTGACCGAAGACTGACTATTCGACACTAACCAAATAATAATCACATTATGATCAAAAGCCCAAAACGATACAGATTCAATGTTTACAACTAGAACTATGGAGAGTGGATATTGTTCTTTCTTTAATGACTAAACCATTCACATTTACAGACTAGAGTAATGCCTGGAGACAACAACATTTGAAAAATCGGTCCAATGTGTGCTATGCCCCTGCCACAGTTGTGGTTTGCAGCTGAAGTAGATAGTGACAGCAACTCTAAAGAACCTTAACAGCTCTGCACTCATACTGCTCTCCCTACATATACGAACAGCACCTAAATCTGTCATGGTTTGTTAGGCGCGCGTGCTGTTTGGACCTTTCTTTGCAGCCCTCATCCTGGGACGATATCAAATTCCTGGGCCATTGAATTCTTTACCCAGCTGGTTGATTGAGTTGGGGCGGCGCTTCCCCAGAATCTATATAAGCAGGATGTCCGGCACGCCTCCTTCGCTAGAGTGTCTGTATTTAGCTTCGCACTATCAACCTTATTCCTGAGAGCGCTATTGTAGATATGATCATGGGTGCAACTTCCGGCAGAAGTAGTTTTTAGCGAGTGGCTAGTCAAGAACAGTGGCGTTTCTTTCAGTTAACTTAGCGATTACAGCTCGTTTTTTTAACAAATTAACTTGCTTTTCTTAAAATGTCCCTTCAGAGCTCCGGCACCTATTGTGCTGTTCGAGGCTGAACTGACAACCAGAGGAAGCTAAATTTATGGTTTGATCAACAGTGTTTTGAACACGCACCCAGAACATAGGGGATTGTCCTTGTGTTCAGCAAAATGGTTTCCATCGCCTACCTACAGAAGAGGAAGCCAGAATTTGGCTGAAAAACCTGAATTTGAAAAGACCCCCGAAAATATTAGGCGCTCATTTCATTATGTTGACAAACAACGATTCCTACTTTATGGCCAGGCTCAGACAGACTGCCGCAGAGGAGACGTCGGGTCCTCAGAAGCATTTTGACAGCAGTGCCAGGAGAGCACAAGGTATGATTTCACGTGTAGGGAGGACAGAAAATTGTTGTATTCGTCCGGTAATGCCAGTCAGTGTAACTAACGTTTCATCCTGTACAGTTTAAGATGAGGCTGTAGAAGTAGCAATAGTCTACTACAGTTTGAAAATAGCCTTCTCTGTTCCAAACAATAGTCTTGCACTCCAAACCTCATTTCACTAAAATTATTAGTATGGGAAAAATGGATTCACTGTGTTTTACATGTTATAGTATTGGATTAGCTAGCAACTTCATACCGTATAATGTAGTTGGCTGGAGTAGAGCTAATTTGACTCGTACTGTCGGATGGCTTAATTTACTCTGTATAACAATCCATTACGTTTCATATGCAGAGCACTATTTACCGCTGAAATATAGTGTTTCCTTCATAAATATTCTCAGAAAGTACTTGTATATCTGTTTTAAGGTACATAAGGTCGTATACTACCTCCTTTAACAAAACGCGACTGACCTTGTTGCTGTGGAAGTACTGCATACGCTTCGGAGCTTTGTAGATTGTTCATAGGTTTGCAGTTTGTGGCAACGGAGTCGCTAATGTAGCCAAATGCGCTAGTGTGGCCACTGCTTCCGGTCGTTCTCCCATTCTTCGATAGTAGGAGGCAGCGGTACCGTAACTTTATCCCGTCTGAGGGCAAAAAGGTGATGTTCCCTCATATATTATTTTCCAATCGCTTAAAAAAAGAGGATTCGTGTGAGCCGCTATCATGGTAAACAGTTCAGTCACAGGATGCAGCGGAAGTTGTGCCAAGAATTCTCACAAGGGATCATGGGACGTGGGAATAAGGTGGATAGCCCAAGGTATCCGTAGTCAGGTTTTGTATGACTTTATATCTTCTTATTGTTGGAGTTTCTTCTCCCTTTTTCTCTCTCGCTTTGCTTCCGTGGTTCGGACTATTATACGTCCTTTGGAAGCGTGAGTACTTGTGTTTGGTCTATATTATTCTCTGTGTTTGTCCTGTGTTCGTGCTACTCTCTTTCCCTCTGTCATTGCGCTTAGCCTCCGTATACTACTGGCCATTACAGAACACACTAGCCAGCATGGAGTCGTCAGCAACAGCTGCGTTAGAGAAAGTGGTGGCTAACCAACAAGCTGCTCTCTCCGATTATGGCAAGGGTCTTGTTAGCCTGAACAATCAGCGGGCAGAGCTGGCGGAAAGAGTCCGTCTTCAGGCGAATGCCATGGAGAGACAGGAGAACATTCTGTTAACTCTCACTGAGAGTATTAGATCCCTGTCCACGCAAATCACACAAAATGTTGCACAAGCACAGTCCGTACATCTTCCCCGAGAGCCAAAGCTTCAGTTACCCCCAAGATATGAAGGCGAGGCAGGAAGATGTAAAGATTTCATTGCCCAATGTGAGATATTTTTTAAAGCGCAGCCTTCTCAGTTTGTGAATGAAGAGTCTCGGGTTTCATTTATTTTATCCCTGTTAACCGACACAGCACTCACTGGGGTCGGCCCACTTATTCGATGTAGTTCACCGGTAGTGAATACTGTGGAGACTCTCGTTAGAGAAATGGTATCGGTGTTTGATCAGGATGTTTGTGACCAGGATGCGGCTAAGCGTTTAATGCATCTAAGGCAGGGCTCTGAGAGTGTCGCTGCGTTTTCAATCACATTTCGCTCCTTGGCTACAGAGACAGGCTGGCCAGAAGTGCCTCTTATGACAGTGTTCGTTCACGCTTTGGCAGAGGAGGTTAAGGACGCTCTGGCTACATTGGAGCCTTGTTTGTCTCAGGGTTTGTTGGTTCGACTGCGGTCGATTGATGATGTCGCATCCATGAACGTAACAGGGAGAAATGTACTGCATTGGCTCTTGCTGGCAACGGGGCTAATCCTACTAGCAGCATGCTTAAAGTTCCCATTCTGCCCACTGAAAATTCCACTCCTGGTGAGCCTATGCAGGTTGATGGCTCATATGAGAGCCTGGCACGTAAGCCCGTTCGGAAACGTATAATCTGCTATAATTGTAACAAACCGGGACATATCCTTCCACGCTGCCCTGAGCTTCAGGGAAACGGGAGGTCCCTCTTGCGGTATGGGGGGCGCTATAAGGACAGACCCAATTTCCCTTCCGAACTTTAATCCTCGTAGAATTGACTGTGGGGAGACAGAATATTTATCGAAGCTTTTGTGGACTCTGGTGCCGTGGATTGTTTTATCGATGCAGAGTGGGCTAGGAGACATTCCATTCCTATCCGCCCTCTTTTACATTCACGCTCTGTTAGATCTTTGGACGGTCGCCCGCTGGGAACTGGATTTATAACCGAAGTTTCTGAATCATTGACTATGTTCATCTCTTTTAGTGGCCATTCTGAGGAGGTCCGGTTTTTTATTATTAGTTCTCCTGTTTTCCCTGTCGTTTTAGGACACTCATGGCTACGGGAACATAGCCGCATATCATTTGGTGAAGTCAGGATAACCCGATCGTCCAGTGGGGGACTGATTGTAGGTCCCACTGTAGGGATAATTTGGCGTGCCATCCCGGGCATCGACCGATGGGGGAGGCTGACGCCTGGAGTGATTCTGAGGAGTTTGCCTCACACAATCCTCCTAATCTACAGAAAGGGGCGGAGGAGGGGTTGGAGTGGGATCCTCAATTTGACTGGCGGCAGCCAGAGGAGGATTGCTATTCGGAGGATTTCTCTCACTCGGAATCTGACTTAGAGGGGGCAGGTTCCGAACAGGGTGAGAATTTGGGGGCTGCTCTGAACTTTTGTCTGCCTCCTCATATTCCTGACGATTATGCTGATCTCGCGGAGGTTTTTAGCAAGCAATGGGCCTCAACTTTACCTCCTCATCGCATGTTCGATTGCAAGATCAATCTCCACCCAGGTACCACTCCCCTGAGGGGTTCATTATACTCGCTGTCAGGGCCTGAACGGAAGGCTATGCAAGAATATATTCAGGAGGCTCTGGCTAATGGATTTATTCGGCCATCCACATCTCCTGCCGGAGCAGGGTTCTTTTTTGTGGGCAAAAAAGATGGCAGCCTGAGACCCTGTATTGATTACAGGGGCTTGAATAATATCACGATTAAAAACCGATACTCACTTCTGTTGATGAACTCCGCATTTGAACGGCTGCAGGAGGCGTCGTTTTTTTACCAAGCTAGACCGCCGGAATGCTTATAAGTTGGTTCGGATCCGTGAGGGGGACGAGAGGAAAACGGCGTTTAATACACATGACGGGAACTACGAATATTTGGTCATGCCGTTTGGATTGGTTAACGCCCCCTCTGTGTTCCAGGCACTCGTTAATGACGTTCTCCGAGAGATGTTGGAGAGATTCGTCTTTGTCTACCTTGACGATATTCTGATTTTCTCTTCAACTTTCTCGGAGCATAAACAACACGTCAGACAAGTGCTTGAGGCCCTCCTCAAAGCCAAGCTTTTTGTCAAGGCTGAGAAATGCATTTTTCATGCCAAGACAGTTTTGTTTCTTAGCTTCATTATTTCAGAAGGGTCGGTCCGCATGGATCCTGACAAAGTGTCAGCGGTCAGGGATTGGCCTGCCCCTCAAAATGTTAAGGAGGTGCAATGGTTTTTGGGGTTTGCTCATTTTTATAGGAGGTTTATCCGTAATTTTAGCGCGGTAGCTGCCCCCATTATCGCGCTCACTAAGAAGAATACCTCCTCGTCGTTTGCTTGGTCTCCGGCAGCTGAGGCTGCTTTTCAGGAGTTAAAGAAACGATTTAGCTCAGAACCCATTCTCGTTTTGCCTGACCCCTCCCCCCATTTGTTGTGCAGGTGGATGCGTCGGAAGTCGGGGTAGGTGCCATTTTGTCCCAGCGCCCCCTTTGGGACAATAAGTTGCACCCATGCACCTACTTCTCCTGGTTGTTGTCGGCAGCCGAACGGAATTACAGCATTGGTGACCGGCAGTTGTTGGCTGTCAAGTTGGCGTTAGAGGAGTGGCGCCATTGGTTTGAGGGGGTTGAACAGCCGTTTGTGGTTTGGACGGATCATAAAAATCTCCAGTGGTTTGGATGGATCATAAAAATGTCCAATACATCCAACAGACTAAACGACGTAATTCTCGGCAGGCGCGGTGGTCGTTGTTTTTTAACCACTTTAACTTTACATTAACCTATCGCCCGGGGTCTAAAAACATCAAGCCCGACGCTTTGTCGCAGATTTACGACCGCTCCGGTCGTGACCCTATTCCTGAGCCGGTTATTCCGGCAGCTCAGATTGTGGCTCCCATTCAGTGGGACGTCGAGTCTGTTGTGCACGAGGCGTTGAAAAATGATCCAAATGATTCAATTTATATGCTATCAATATTGTTTAGATGCTAGTTAAAGTTAAGAGGTGTTTGGATGAAGTTGCTTGAATTAGTTAGCTGGCCTTGATCATCTAAGTCGAGCCAAACTTTTATTGCTTGACTTAGTTAGCTGGCTTGGATCATTAAAGTCAGGCCAAACTTTTAATAGAGGCTTTAAAAATGCGAACATGGGATTTTACCCGAAGATATTGCACTTAACACATGAAGAATCCCGCTATCTGTCATTTCTCTTTCTGTCTCATGCATGATTGTAACCTCAACATCAGAATCAGTCTCTGTGTTCACCTCCTTATCAAGAAAAAGTACAACCCCAAATCAGAAAAAGTTCAAACAGTGTTTTAAATTAAAAAAGAAAACAGCAACTTGCAAATAATATTGTAACTGCATGACACTGAAAAAAAAAACATTTTCATTTTTATTCTTGCAAACATATTTAAAAAATGTTGGGACAGTAAAGTATTGACCATTTTGTAATGTTATCCTCTTTTAAAAAACTTCACAAACATTTAGGGACTTGTCACATCCTGAGTGGTTCCTTCATTGTTTTCTCCTGCAGTCCAGCCAGTGTCAGTTTCAGTCCCATTTCATCAATTGAGTAATTATTGTCTTGTCCTGCTTATGTTCCTCCTTGTGCTTGCATACTCCTTCCCCATCTGTTGAATGTCATCTTTGTGTATTTAAGTTCTTGTGTTTCATCTCCTCTTCACTGCATTGTACCCCTTATTTGTCCTTTGAACATAGCTAATCTACAAGTTGTATTATCTTTTAGTCTTCTGATAATTTAAGAAAATCCTGAAGAAACTGGTAACCATTCATGGTACTGGTAACCAGGGACATATTCCCAGTATCAGTGGTCCTGGTGAGAGGCGCTCCTTTCAGTCCCTCTTGCAACTCTGTTTGAGAGTGTGTGCAGTCCAGTGTGCTCTGTATCTATGGCCTGACTTCCCAGTACTGACCTCAGACCAGTTTCCCCAACCATGCCTAAACCTGACCTCCAGTGTACCTGTTGCCACTGCCTGCCTTTGGACCATGCCCTGACTTCTCTTCAACCTGAGCATCTTTTGACCTTTCCGTCCTTTTGAACCATCCCCCGCACCCGGTTATTATGCAGCCATGCCTATGGAATGCTTGCTGAATGCGGTTCCACATTTTCTTGTTGACATATGCATGGCCATCCCAAAAAAAATATTATCTTGAAGTCTGCATATTTTGCTCTAAAATCTCAGTGTACTTTTCAGGATTAATGGTGTCTTTCCAGAAGTGCAAGGGCACTGACACAACCCAATACCATTATAGAGCATGGCTTTTGGACTTGATGTTGTTAACAGTTCGGATGGCACTCTTCATATTTGGTTCAGACCAAATGGGGCCAAATTCTCCCAAAAAAAGGCCTGAAATATTGATTTGTCTGATCACAATACATGTTTTCATGGTCTGATGGTCCATGATATATGCCTCCAAGCCCAGAGAAGTTGACAAGGCTTCCTTTTGGCACAGTAAAGTTTGAACTGGTATTTGTGGATGTAAAAATGTATTGTAGTGCCTGACAAAGGTTTGCCAAAGTAATCCTGAGCCAATGTGGTTATATGTCACTTATATATAAATGACGGCTCTTTATACAGCACCATCCAAGTGATTGGAGATCACTGGTATTGAGCTTAGGGTTGTGTTATGTTATGCACCGTGGCACATTGGTCAGCACTGCCACATAACAACAAGAAGGTTGTGGGTTTGAAACAGGCCTGTGGCCTTTCTGTGTGGAGTTTGTATGTTGTCCCCATGTTCAAGTGGGTTTCCTCCCCAGTCCAAAGACACGCAAGCTTGGTTAATTGGAGACTCTAAATTGCCCATTGGTATGAATGAATTGTATGTTGACATGAGATAGCTGAAAATTGCTTAAAGTGTCATTAAAGAATAAAGAATCAATTTATAGTTCATGAAATATCCAAATTCCCTCCTATCTTTCTTTGAGGAACATTGCTACTCGACCTTTCAGTTATTTTCTCATGTATATGTTGGGATATTGGTGTTACTTGACCCATATTTGCCCCTGAAGGACCAGACCTTTCCTGGATGGTGCTTTTGAATCAAATCATGATTAAAATCAGCAGCTGACATCAGCTGTGTCAATCACATCATTTTTCAAATTTTTTGCCTCATTACCACTCATAAATTGCCCCCATCCCATTTTTGGAGTGCATTCCAGGATTGAATGGCATGAATGGATATACTGTATGTGTAATGCTTTGTGTCATAGTGCAGGAATAGGAGGACAAGACTCAGATGCAGGGAGAGCATTTGGTATTTTTATTATGCCCGCACATAGCAATGCGAAGGGCACGGGTAATGCAAGCACAAAAGAAAAGAGGAACAAGGTATCTGATGCAATTCACCTAAATACAAACCAAAGACAGCCTCTTACGAAGGACACTAATCTATATTATACAACAAAATAAAAAGGAATCGGGGTTCCTTTAAGACTAGGTTTACAGAGCAGCTGGCAGACTGACCGCACTTTAGTTAGGTTATACCCCCGGTCCACAGAGCTTTCTGGCTCATCGGTCACTTGTCGGAAGCAATGTTTATTTCTTCCGGT
This sequence comes from Gymnothorax javanicus, assembly GCA_029692085.1. Taxonomy (NCBI): domain Eukaryota; kingdom Metazoa; phylum Chordata; class Actinopteri; order Anguilliformes; family Muraenidae; genus Gymnothorax; species Gymnothorax javanicus. The sequence continues at coordinate 43,417,958 of CM056195.1, forward strand.
CACCAATGGAACACTATCGTGTCACAGGCCGATGAATCCGATTCGTGTTTGTCCACTATCAGGTCAGTGTCCAACGTCTCGGGCGTGATCCGATGAGGCGAAATCATCCGAGGGAGCATCATGAGGGAACTAAGCTGCTCTTTGTTTTAATGTGCATTTTCCATACTGTCCCAACTTTTTCCAAGTTGGGGTCGTATTTCAGAAACCAGTTGTTAGCCAACCTCTTAGACCTTTCCAGTCGAAAGAAATTGACTCCAATGCGAAACTACCACCTTTATTTAAACCTTTTTGCACAAAAGCCAAATCTGTCAATTTATGCATTTCAGAATTCAAGATTTGAGCATCACAAAGAGTGCAAAAATAACTTAAATTAAATAAGACACTTGTAGCATTTAAAATATATATCATCTAAGTTTGGTTCATTTCCATAATTCTGGTTCAGAATAAGGCCCACAAACACAAAAAAATCTTCATGAAAATTTAACACTGAAATTGCAAAAAATACAGAGAATTTAAAACTGGCTCTCAGGTAAAACAATACATTTCGAGGATCATAAACTCCTGGACTATAATCATATTACATCCAAGAGTGATATTCAAAATTATCAATTGTCCATGGGCCAAATAAGATCACTATGCAAGTGGCTCTCTAAGCCCTCAAAATTGAGCGCTCATAAAATAATCATACTTTTGATAGATTTTTTCCCCAACGTAAACACAGCAGAACTACTTAGCCCACCCATTGACTCTGGAGGAAGATACCGTGGCACATGATTGCTCCACCTCAACTAGCTCTCACTTCTTTACACTATGTAGTCGCACCACCAATTACACGCTGCCTGTGCCCTTGGGGGATCACCTTGTCAGCGTACAATGTAGTTTGGACAGCAACGTGTGCTTGGCCGGCCAGAAGTGGTCGCTACAGAGCGATGAAGTAACAAATTCGGCTTAAAGCTGCTGCAAGTGATTTTTTTGTTTTTAAAAAAGTGTTAAATAGCTCCACATTCCGACAGAGATAATTACTCGGGCCGGTAGGCCACAAGACTAAGTTTCGGCTCCGGATCTTCTTTTTTATTTTTTTTTTCCGGGGTCGCGATTGTCCTGCTCATGCATGCGCGCGGTTTCGCGATTGGCCCATAGATATGTATATAGAACACTACATTGCTGATAGGGTACGCTCAAGTGAAGCATCTGTTCCAGTAGCGTATACACCCGGAAGTCAAATTCGCATGTACACTCCCATTCATTTTCGCCTACTGTAAAATTATATTTTCAAAAACACTTGCGTGCGAGTCGGGGTGATTTTGGTATCGCTGTGCAGAGCAACATTTTCTCTCCCTAAATATGTGCTTTTTGGAGGATGGAAAGCGGCACACTTACTAAAGGGAAGATCGAAATGTTACTTGTTGTGAACGTTAAATTGCGAGCAGAAAAGTTCAGTTAAGGTGACCGAGGCTTTTAATGACCCTCTGATAAGATAATTGCTTCGCAGTTTTCGCCGTTATAAGCAATGTCGATGAATATCCGTATACGTTATCAAATTACTCTCTGGTTTCCTCACTTCATTGTACCCTGATTGAGCATATTTGCCGTTGACCGAATTGTTCATACTGAATCATATGGCTAATGCCAACGTTGTTAAAAGGAAGTGCTAGTTAACTCTGGCTACTCCTTTACTCAGCCTCATCTTTGCCCCTGTCCCATTATAGCACTGCTCTCAAAAAATAATCACTGCACAGCACGGATCGAGGGGATAGAGAAAGGTTTTTTTCTCCTGATTTCTAACAGCCAAGCCTTTCTCCCCTCCTTGTCTTTTGGAACTCTGTATAAACAGACAAAGCAACTTGTCCATTGTTTTAAATATTATGCAGATAAGAAATATTGTCCTTGAATGTCAATTACAAGTAGCTAGCTAGTTAGCCACCTTGTTCATTTTATTGACATTTATTTATTGACATTTTCATGGAATTTTCATTCAATGTATTTATTGACATTTATTTATAGACATTTTCCATCCATGTTCATTTTATTGAGTCAATGCAGTCCCTGCGATGGTAAGGGTACCAAGGTAGCTCCCTGGAGACCGTTATCGATCGCTGGCGTTTGCTTTAGTCAGCGGTCTATTTAAGTCAATGGGATGGCTAATTAGCTAGCTAGCAAGTGAATGCAATTTTTTCTATTAAAGTGACAAATTCGGGTTTCTACGTTAACTTACGCATGAAATGTTTTATGACAGCCCTTCAAATGACTATTGCTGCAAAAGGCAGCTGCACATCTCGGCATTTTAATGCTTATATTGACTTATTTGAAATTGGCCTCAAAGGAAACCATTCATTTTTATGAAGAGTTTGGGTGTATCAATATGGCAGCCGGGTGCTTCACTTTGGATAATGTAAATTTGACATCATCAGCAATCTAGTGTTCTAAATATATATATATATTGGCCCAGGCCTAGACCCGGCCCGAGTACAGGCTCTGAGGAGCCTCTTGTTTATTTAGAGTATCTGGTTGATCACTCAAGTCCCTCAGTCATTGTCTTCTGCACTAAAGCAGCATATAAAATTCTGGAGTCATCGACTGCCTATATCCAATCAGGTGAGACAACGCCGTAAAGACGCGTTTCTCGCTGCTTGTGAACGCGCAAAGCTGAATCTGCGTTGTTAGGGCGCCATCTGCCGGAATAATCATGAGAAGAAGATGAAGAAAAATTTGTGTTGTTGGCAAGAGCAGAACAGATGAAGCTTCCGATCCCAGCGCTACGGGACACAGCGTACACAATTTTTATCGACTGCTGGATGGATGCTATTGGCATAAATGTTTAGCTGTCTGCAGATCAGCCTTGGTTGAGGAGCTTAATTCATACCATTCCTGGGCAACAGTGGTGGGACTTTAAACATCCGTATTCTAAATAGTCCACTGGCATCACTTCCTCTTGAATATTCAATATACATTTTGTGTCTACTCCATATTGTTAGGATACTGCAACTGAATGTATGAACGCTACTGTCTACGATTTTCTCCTCAGAACAAACGGGTAAACCAACATCAACCCCAACTCCCCCTAGAGGTACTGCTGGCATTATAGGATCTAAATCCAGGGTTTAAGAGGTTAACGATGTAGCCTAATTTATGATGATGATGATGATTATTATTACTTCACCCCACGGAGTGGGCGTGAAGTTCTGTTTTTAGCAGCTCCATGTGTTTGTTTGTTTGTGTGTCTGTTTGTGTTTCCGCACTTGCCAATATTTGCGTGAATGGGTGAAGTCTGCCATTTAATGGCTCTGCGTGTTTGTTTCTGTTTCTGCACTTGCCAATATTTGCGTGAATGGGGTGAGGTCTGCCATCTCTGATTGCCTTGTTATTATTATGTACTTAAATTTTGTGCAAAAGAATTTGGTTTTTGCAACATCTCTTCAATTTCAATCAGTTATTCTGCTACCTTTGGGTGCGTTGAACTTTGCTGTATAAGAATCATGTTCTGGAGATCGTGACAGCCTGGCCACTTTTAAAAAAAAGTTTCTCTCATCATACAGCTTCCAGTCCACATATTAACATTAATGTTATGGATAGCCAACCACAGACTGACCTGAACTTGAAGTAACCCTATCTCGCTCTGATCCATCTGGTGTCTTCCTTTCCATTTCACATCAAAGCAGTGGTTAACTGGCAGGGGATCAAGCAACCAGATTAGCGTACATGAGCCGACCAATAGCGTTGCAAACTCGCAGATCCATGACTCATTAACTGCATTGGAAAAATTACATCTACTGGGAACCTGGCAATTTTCAAGTGACACGGCATCAGAGAGGTCCCCCAGAATAAGTGAATAATAATAATAATAATAATAATAATAATAATTTTAATGAAAAAAAAATGTTGCCAGGCCAAATCTCATTGACAAAACAGGTCAGGCCACTGAGAATTCTCTCAATCTGCTTGATGGCCAATCTGGGCCTACAACAAACACCGTGCCTTCGGTTTGCTTGAACTTTTTTTTTTTTTGTTGTTCACAAAAGTACAACCAATTTTATTCGTATAACACTATGCTACACAGACTGACACTGACATTACTCATGGCTTTGGTCGCGTATTAATGATGAATTAAAATTTTATGGTTTATACAACTTAGAGTTGTTGAGCCCATTTGCAAGGCCAAGCCTCTATAACAGAAAAACTCCAGTGGCTAATCCCCCACACTGTTTGACCAGAACTTTTCAGCTTATCATGTTCATGCTGAAACCACAACATAGCTCTCTTTCCAAGAATTGGAATCCAGCATAATATTGTTCTTTCATTTCATTTCTGATGTTCATTTCATTGCTGAAATATTGTTGTTTGCAAATCTGGAGAAAATCAGCTTTTATTTGTTTTTTTTTTTAACAACTTTATTTATTGGATTTTCATCACAATTAATATTTGTACAATGATTGTGCGCATTTGGTGCATTTTGTTATTACTGAAATTAAAACAGCGCCACTGAAATAACCAAATGCAAAAAAAAAAAAAAAAACCCAAAAAAGATAAATAAATACATAAATAAAAAATAAATAAATAAAAATAATAGAAAAGGGAAGAAAATGTTGCTGGATTACAGGCCAACTGAATCCAGCACAACAGTCTATCCTTCCATCTTGCATATTGTGTGTTAAAATTCTAATTACACCCACATGTAGGCGTACACACATCACATATACATATAGACACAAATACAGAACATGCATTATTCAGGAATGGCAGGGAAATGTAATTGCTTAACGTAAGTAAGGAAAGGGGTCCACATTGCATAAAATTTGTGGATCCTTTTAGTGTGTCCTTAGTCTTTTCTAACTTTATACAGTGTAAGATATCCTAAATCCAGCTTTTATTTCTAAATTTTGGAGTAGAATTAACCTTTGCACACTGCACCAGCAGTAAGCTCCATGTCTCTGCCATCACCCCCACCCCAACCCTATTTATTCAGTCCCTTTCTTAGTGCAGATATTAGAGTGCTTTTAGTATCACTGAAATTGGGAGTTTGTCTCTGTAGGCTGTTATTGGTGTTTGACTCATATGTATAGATGCATAGCAGTAGCAAATATGTTCATATTTTGTAAGTCACTCAGGACAAGTGGCTGACTGTTGCTGATTGGTTTTCAACAAGTAATCATATGCAAAATATATAGGCATCCAATAGGATTAGAAAGCATGCAGTTAAACTGAACATTATGAGCAATTAGTTTATGGTGAGACACCTCTGGGATTGCATGCAAGGAGGGCATGTGCTCCAGTGAGAGGAGGGTTGGTGGTTGAAAATGATTTGTGTGAGGAACGTGTGTTCGAGTTTGTGGTGCATGTGGGTTTGTGCCTCAATGGGGAGAATGGAATTCATGTTCTCACATTTGGTGGAATTTAGTTTTAATTTACTGCATTCTTACTGAAAACTTTCTTGCAATAAATAAATATTTTGTTTTACAACACCTTTCAAATGTTGTCCAAACAATATAAATACATCTACATCCATGCAGAATACACATATATTTCTCTTAAAAAAAATATATAGTGACTGGAGGATATTTATTATAGGTAAACTTTATTACACCTGTCAGCAATTCGTTTCTTATTTCTTAAATAATTCTGTGTTTAATAATAGCCAGACTCTAGCTGCTGACAACAGATAATCTCTTTTTTCCCACAGTCTGAATTAATGCATTTAATTAATTTCTTTTTTTTTCTTAGCACATACAGGAGATATAGTGAAGTTAAAACTAGGACTTGAAGTTTTATTTATTATTTTTATTTAACCTGTATTTTTCCCATTGAGATTGAAAGCTCTTTGTCAAGGGAGCCCTGGGGGATGAGGTGGAGGGGGAGAGGACAAGTTGCATTGCCAATTAGATCAGGGGATGATTAGGTGGCAGGTCAAAAGAGCCGGGTTGGGAATTTAGTCATTGACACGGGGGAACCCCCTACTCTAATGGAATAGTGTCATAGGATCTTTTTTTTTTTTTTTTAATTTGGCATCTCCAATCCCACCTGAATCTGGAATGTCCAATTGGGGAATTATGTACAAGGCTTTCGCATATGCAACCTCCTGTTGCCAACTCAGGAGAGTGAAGACAGCTTGCGGCTCTCCTCCGAAGCACTCGCCTGTCAGCTACCGCTTCTTATACACTCATTGGTTGAATCTTCGCAAGTTCAGAACCAGGGCGGAGGATACCCGAACATGAACAAGCTTAGAATCTTCCTGACGAGCGCCCATCTGTCTAACAGGAGGCGACTAAGGAACGAACAAAGCAACTTATATTACCCTTCCCGATTTGCATCCCTGTAGCGCATTGGCCAATTGCGTGCTACTACTGAAAAAGCGCCAACCACTGCCGGATGGTATGACCGGGACTCGAACCCGCGCCATGATAGTCACAATGCGATGCTTTAACTGAGTGAGCTATCCGGCAGCTCATGTGGCATAGGATCCGAGTCAAGACCTTGGTTTAACATCCCATCCGAAAGACGGCGTCTCCTTCAGTACAGTGTCCCCATCACTGCACTGGGGCATTGGGGATTATACCACCAGAGGGAAGAATGCAAGCTATTGGCCCACCAGCACCTCTTCCAGCAGCAACTTGGTTTTCCCAGGTGGTCTCCCATCCAAGTACTAACCAAGCCTACACCTGCTTAGCCACAGCCACGCAGCTGGTGCAGATCGAATAGTGGTATGGCTGTCAGCAATAGTGGCATGGCTGCCGGCCATACCACTGTAGTTTAAAAAAAAATTAAATGAATTAAAATGTTATTTGGCTCAAATAAGGACACCAAAATGTGACATCAGAAATAAGTTCTAATAAGAAAGGATGTGGGAAATTAAAATTAATACGTATCATGCTGATTTGCCTATAAGTTTTTTTACTCACAGTCCAGTGAATAAATTCCACTGTGCCACAAAACTTTCCCGGTCAGCACATAGGATATCAGACTGAAATTATCGGATAACGGTCGTTGCCCGTCATGTCCGCTGTGCTAAGGACTGTTGCCGCAGCCGGCAGGTCATGAGAGACACTGCTCAAATATAGGTGTTACTCCACAGATGAATTAACTTTTCTTGTGCTGACAAACCAATCTCTTCCCCACTAATTTCCATCAATTTTGAAAAATACTAACGCAAATACTGAAAATCATTTTGTGTCCAGTAAATCATGACTGTTACCAAAGACAAATTTTTATTTTTATTCTTTGATTATGTGCATCAATTTATAGATTTTTCATGTTTGATGGAATGACTCCGTGATCACACTTGATAAGCCACAAAAGTTTTCCAGCATGTTGTGGCGAGTCCGCTATTTCTGCTGCTATAAGTAGCCTGTCCACAGATTTGTTTGCTGCAACGACTGTTACGTGAAAAGGGAATAATCATAAACATCGTCCGAATTCATCCTTATTCTTGATCATCGCTCTGCAATTGGCCATCCTCCCACAAGGTAAGTCATTATTGCCCTCTATTTTCCTGACTTTTCTGAATAATTTATGTTTTTGATTTCATATTTTCAGGTTTATAGTGCGATTTCTAATCATGCAGTGACAATTGGACAATTGACGTTATGCGTAAGCAGAGATGACAACTTCCGAAATTCAATATGAATTAGCAAATTCGTTCTTGTTTCGCAGTCACATTTTTGTTGCCCAGTATCGTGAAAAGACACATCTACTCATTCGAGATGAAAGTTGATCTCAGAGCGATGTGTATGAACAATGACACTGAAAAAGTAAGAGGAAAGTAGTGGCTGGTAGTGCAGATGGCTTGTCAGTGGCTAGTGATATGCTTGTGCCAGTATGAGCGTACTAGTGCTGAAATGTTGGGTATTGAGAGACATACTGAAAATAAATACCCAGCATTGGCACAACAGTTTGTAGACCACAGAGACTGTGGTCTGTAGTATAGGGTGACACGGGAGTAGATTTTCCCTCCTGTCCCATCCCAATCCCATGACAGAGTAAAAAAAAAATTCATGACCTGTCCCAATCCCGGAAGAATAACTCCAGCCCGAACCCATTCTCTGAATTTTTTTTTTTTTTTTTTTTTTTTAGCTTAGGCTAATACTGTAATGCAATGATATTGATTTGATGTGCTCACCATCCTTTTTGTGGGTTGTATATTGACAGTAAAGTAGGCCACCAAGAACACTGGTTCACTCATGGTAATATGGCAATAGGGATATATTTTGTTAACCCAAAGACCAAAATTTCCTTCGATAAAGGCTGCAAGAACATTAATAACAAAATTGGTCAAGGATCCCTATACTTTTTTTTTAATGAGGGCTGGCTGCTGAATCTGTTTCTTGCTGTTTTGGAGGGCTGGACTCGGTCTGTTACAGTAAAAAATAAATTCATTAAAAAATATGTATATATACGGTTCTTATCATGGAACACGCCATGCCTACCTTTGTTGAATACAAACCTAAACATGGCATCTAATGTTGTGTTTTGAGGTGTTGTTTTCACATGACATGAACTGTGTTGTTTTGTCGAGATTTCATCATCATTAGCCCTGTTTTCATTAATGTATTTTCCTGCACATTTTGAAGTATCGCACTAGAAAAGGTTGATGGAAACAGCAGCTCTCAGGAAAAAAAACTCCTCAATTTCAAAAAAGTTTTTACACTCACTTGAGGTGGTTTTAGCCTATTTCAGAAAACAGTTATGCACTAAATGGGGGTTGGAATCACATCTACAAAATGAATTCTGATGTGAGGGACATATAACTGCCATGGCTGTCTCTTCAACTCTGTTTATTACAGATGTGTGTTACATAGCATATACTGCCAACTTCTGGCAAAACTACAGTTGGCATAGCCTGGTTTATTTGCTCCGAACAGGTTGATTAAAATATGCTTAATTCTCTTGTCCTTTTCTGGGGGAAAAAGTTTGCTTAAAATTTGCTTGACAATAGATGGAACACGGGGAAGGGGACAGAACCCCACAGCGCATAGGTGGGGACAAAACTCCCAAGAGGAAGAGGAACAATTCAGCACAGTTGTAACAGACAATACTTGGGCTACTGTCGCTGGCCATTGGCTTCCGGTGTGCTGCCAGATGTTGAAGCACTTGCCAGCACTGGACTGCCTGAGAAGAGGGAGATTAATGCTTGAGAGAAATTTGATCCCAGTCCTGACCCCAGCTTAAGTTTGGAAGCTTGTTGCTGGCAAACTTGATAAAGAGAGTAGACTTGCAAGGGTTAACAAGAATGCAATCCCAGTCCTAGTGCCTGATTGGGATTGGAAGCTTGTTCTTGGAAACTGGAGTTGAAGAACGGGATTGGATTAAAGGGACAATGTCATCCAATTTGCCACTTAAATCATTCTCCGATAACAATACATCCAACTTCTAACCTTTTCCGGGTGATTCAACCCCCATGTAATTCAAATATCAAAAAAAGGGTACGAGCAAACAGGCTATTCTCCCTTGAATGGGGCACGCCATTTTATTAGAGCAGTCTTTTTCGCCCCTTAGCTATGACGTTACTCCGACTGCTCTGCATATACGCTACATACAGCACACACAGTACAATTGTTGTCTTTCCACCGCAATTTTTGTGAAATGAGCTAGCTAGCCAGCATGCACGGAGTACCTTTCCACTACCATCACGTAACATTTTGTTAGCTAGCTGGCTAGTCAGTGTTGACTGTGAATTTAAAAACCATGGCAAGTTCAACTGTGAATGTCTGTGACACATTACGGTGTATCAGAGTGATGTAGCTCAATACAAACATAAAGCTTGCAACAAATGCAAAATTTACTCAACTCATTTAATAACTTTCACATGACACGCTTACTCATGTAAGATCCTCAATATCATGTATATCCCCGGGGCAGGCTACTGTACCGCGCAGCGAGTTGGTGTCATTTTCCGTGTATGTTTGTACATCAGTCATGCAGAAATAGTCGAGGTCTAGGTGCGGGAAATCTAACTCACCTGCTTTCTTTCGAGCTAGGCGATTCATATTAATAGCCGGATATCACACAAAAGACACGTAGTGTTCAAGTATTATCATCACAATGCATAATGCATGTATGCAATACAGGTGAAAATGACAGCCAAAACAAAGGCAGAGAGCCGGAATGACGTCACTATTTACAGCACCCCTAGCAGTATTTCCTTAAAAATATCGTCTGCCAGAAGTGTCATGGCGCATTCCATAAACTTATCAAAAACATCTAAACCATGTGAAAGGATGACTCCACATGAAAAATTTCCTACACATGATTTATTTTGTGTATTTATGCAGCTATTGAGTGAGACCTACTGTTCTACGGTAATGTACCTTTAAGTTCACTTGAACTCGGTCCCAATCCTGGACCCTAATTAGGATTGGAAGCTTGTTCAAATTAACTAATGGCAAGAAAGATTTCAAAGAGGTTTTAGCTGTCACTAAAATACTGGTTGCATAAAACAAAATCGAAGAAGTTTTACTAACACACGTGATTTTGATTTTACTGTGAATGCAACTTAACAATCCAGCGACAAGGACATGAACTAGAAAGCTTTAATACTTGTCACTCGCTAATTAGGAAACGACTGAGTAACGAGATTCAGCCGAGAGGGGAGACACACACAATACATATACCAATCACAACACATACACCTAATAGACACGTAGGCTGCTGAATTGCGAAGAGACACAATAGGGATTCACACTATGGTGGTGACAGGTGTATTTGATCATGGCTTTACACGACTAACATACAGTGGACGGAGGTTTAAGACCGTCGATCTCGACTCTTGTGGACTTCTTTAAAACTTTAGGCTGACCTGAAATTCGCTGAGTGTGAAAGATGATTTTCCTTAAGCGTTGCAATGCTGTCTTCCCTGAATCTGACTCTAACTGCATTGTTGGCATTTGAAAATATAATAATAATAAAGACGACAGAACGACGACCATTATGTGCAAAATAAAGAGGTTTATTGATACAACCCCAATTCCGAAATAGTTGGGACAAAGTGTAAATTGTGAATGAAATCAAAACGCAATGACTTCCAAATCACACCAGCAATTTTTTTCCAAAAAATGAGCTCATTTCAAATTTGATGGCTGCTACAGGTCTCAAAAAAGTTGGGACAGGGGCCTGTTTACCATGGTGTAGCATCCCCTCTTCTTTTTAACACAGAGTGGAGGCGTCTGGGCATTGAGGAGACAAGTTTCTTGAGTTTAGCCATTGGAATTTGATCCCACTCTTGTTTAATACAGGCTTCCAGCTGCTGGAGAGTTTTGGGTCTCCTTTGACGGACTTTTCGTTTAATTACGCACCAAATGTTCTCAATTGGTGAAAGATCAGGACTGCAGGCAGGACAGTTCAACACAAGAACACTTCTACTACAAAGCCATGCTGTTGTAATAGCTGCAGTATGTGGTTTTGCATTGTCCTGCTGAAATACACAAGGCCTTCCCTGGAATAGATGTCGTCTGGAGGGGAGCATATGTTTCTCTAAAACCTTTATATACCTTTCAGCATTCATGGTGCTTTTTAAAACATGCAAGTGTCCCACACCACATGCACTAATGCATCCCCATACCATCAGAGATGTTGGCTTTTGAACTGAACGCTGATAACAGGAGGGGTGATCTTCATCCTCTTTAGCCCAGAGGATACAACGCCCGTGATTTCCTACAAGAATGTCAAATTTGGACTCGTCTGACCACAGGACACTTTGCCACTTTGCTACAGTCCATTTCAAATGAGCCTTGGCCCACAGAACACGGCGGCGCTTCTGGAGCATGCTCAACAATGGCTTCCTTATTGCATGATAGAGTTTTAGGTGGCATCTGTGGATGGCACAGCAGGCTGTGTTTACAGACAGTGGTTTCTTGAAGTATTTCAGGGCCCATTTAGTAATGTCAATTACAGAATCATGCCAGTGAGTGATGCAAAGGCGTCTGAGGGCCCGAAGATCACGGGCATCCAGTAAAGGTCTTCGGCCTTGTCCCTTACGCACAGAGATTTTTCCAGTTTCTCTAAGTCTTTTGATGATGTTATGCACTGTCAATGATGAGACCTTCAAAGCCTTTGCAATTTGACATTGCGGAACATTGTTTTTAAAGTATTCCACAATTTTTTTACGCAAGCCTTCACAGGTTGGAGAGCCTGTGGCCATCTTTACTTCTGAGAGACTCAGCCTCCCTAAGACATCCCTTTAATAGCCAATCATGTTACACACCTGATGCCAGTTAACTTAATTACTTGCTAAATGTTCTTTCAGCTGATTCTCTTATTTATTAATTGCTTGTTCAGCACTTTTTTTTCCTGTATCCCAACTTTTTTGAGACCTGTTGCAGCCAGAACATTTGAAATGAGCTCATTTTGTGGATAAAAATGTAAAATGTCTCAGTTTCAACATTTGAAATGTTATCTATGTTCTATTGCAAATAACATAATGGCTCATGTGATCTGAAAGTCATTGCATTTTGATTTTATTCACAATTTACACTTCGTCCCAACTATTTTGGAATTGGGGTTGTAGTAGAATGGTACATCAATTTGTAGAACGTGATCTATTGTTATTATGATTCCCGATCCTACGCGTGTTTAGAGGAGGGTCTTCAGTTTCCGTTTGAAGAAGGTCTATGATTCTGCAGTCCTGACCACCAAAAAAAGCCTTTCCCCGTTAATGTCTCAGAGCTGGTATGCATAGCCACAGGGTGGAGTGACTATGGAGGACGAGAATGGCTGGTAGCCTCAGAGGTGTAGAGAGCAGAGATAAGGAAAGGGTTTTGGGTATGCACATTGACTGCAGGTATGGCAGTCAAGATCTTCCGTCAGCTGCCCTGTAGGCTAGTACCCAAGTTTTATCACTGAAACAAGCAGTATCATGCAGCCCATTATGTTCGATAAGGAGGAATGTGACACAAGCATACTTATAGACAAGTCATGTGGCTTCACTACGGCATTTTAAAAAAAATTACTGTAGTCAAGTGCAATAGATGAGCATGAGAACAACTGGACCTGGTATGAAGACCTGGACTATAAGAGCTAGACTGTTGACTGTGGTGGATTCTTTTAGTATTGTATAATATTGTATTATATGTGCGTGTCTCGCTGACAGTACCAGTACACCCGTGCCATAATGTTCGCTGAAATGGTCAGAACTACTTTCAAGTCGGATGCTTCCGTGGCACCTCGGGCGGTAGAAACAAATGTTATTTTCAAAATAATACGGATGATTAGTTTTCCCATTTAGAGTTCTTTTCAGATAGGTTGCTTTTTTGAAGGAGCTATAACGGATTATCAGTCAACGTTTCTATCAGATATAGCCTCCGTTGTGTTCGAGATTACTTGGATTCTTGCTGTTCAACTAGGACCATTGACTTCTCGACAATTTCGGAAGATGCAAATATCATTTCAGCGGCAAGTGCTAATTTAACTTCATTTTAAAGAGAGTACATGACGCAGTATGAGTGCGGTCGCGCTGATAGCGAGCAATGGAGAGTCAGTGGCTATGCATACGACCATTGCCAAATGTGACAGATCATTAAATGCTGATATTATGGATTTTGTGTCCCACATCGGTTTTGCATTGTTCTTGCTAGCTATGTAGACAATTCTTGTTGGACAGGTATTGCAAATCTAGCCATTTTTCATCATACATGCAAATGTAAAATGACTGTTGTGATCGCTGTAATCCTCAGTATTATATGCGCGTGTCTCGCTGACAGTACCAGTGCACCCATACTACATCAAATAGTTCCCTTTTTGTTTTTTTTTTAAACGAACAAAATAAATCTATATGAAATGTTGAATTAGAACTTATTATGTCTCACAAATGAATACAAAAAATGGCGCATATAATAAATATAGGTTACGGTGCGAGTGTTTGTAGCGGATTGGAATTTCGGAGCAAGTTGGGCCGTGGCCCAACTCGTTCCGAAATTCCAATCTGCTCCAAACACTCGCACCGTAACCTACATATATATGACATCAAACTTTGTGACATGTCTTGTTGGGACATAAAATGGACTTTAAAAAAAATTGAATATATTTCATAATAGCCCCTTATAAAGTTGGCTCACACAATTTTTTTGAGGTAATCAGTTTCCACAAAACATTTGAGTTCACCGCACTATCAGGGTTTACAGTGTCGTATTTGACCCCATAAAACACATGGACCCATATACTGTATAGGTCCATAAAATCCAGCGGATGTATTCAAATCTGCGGAACTTCATTTAAATACTCATGGAGACCCCAAGATCTCCAGCAATCCCAAGTAAATCCTGCTGAATAAAATAAGTGTTGCCAGGCAAAACAAACCTTGTCCGCCATCTGAAAATCCGCAACCTTGAGTTTGACCTTTTAAGGTCACTGAAGGTCAAATGTCATAGTGCCAAATCTAAGCCAATATAGGATTTCCAATATGTAGATAATAGTAAATATCTGTCAACCACGAACCGTTTTCAAGTTATAGCCCTCTGAAAATCTGTGACCTTGAGTTTGAACTTTCAAGTTCACTCGTGGTCAAAGGTCATGGTGTGAAATACAAGCCCATATTGGAGTTCCTATATGCTCATTATAGAAAACATCTATCTGCAACCGTTTTTGAGTTATAATGGAAAATATATTATTTTTGCCAATGTCCTTGACACCCCTGACTTTCAACCCCAACGACTACAGAGACTATCAAAGCTACCCCATCATGCAGCATATGGTAGGAAGCAGAATTGTAAGATGCATATTATGATTTTGGTTTGAACTCAATGTGATAAATTTGAAGAAACTTATTGCAAAAAACATTTTGACCTTTCTGGCGACCTTGACTTTGACCTTGACCTGATCACCCCCAAAATTTAATCAGATAATCTGCGGGCCATTGCCCATCTACTCTGAAAGCTTGAAGTCAATCAGTGCAATCGTCTAGACGCTACATAGTCAACACTCAGACAAACGAACAAATAAACAAACAAACAGACGAACCGCACTGACTTTGAACCTACTTTAGGGAAAACGTCAGTGAAAAATTCAAGTTCAAGGGGATACTATGCTGGCATGAAAACCTCAAACCATTCACGCACAACCTTTTTAAACATGTAAAGGCAAGAAAATGTCCATTATTTGTTTTGTTTTTTAGATTCCTTAAATAAATCATGTGTCACCCTATATAACTATTCTTGGTGTGCAACCACGTGATTAAATAGCACGCGCTGCCATGTTGGATGATATACAAATCAAAAATGGCATCTCGTGCGAACAATAACAGTGATACATCTACAAATTTTTCAAAATATTGTGACTCTCTGAAGTCCTCTGCCAAGTCAAGATACAGAGAAACGGTTGAAATTTGTGATTTTGACCCATATTATGTTAAAGCCGTATGATTATATGGAGGATTTGGCAACATTACCAGTGATTGAATACCCCAATATCGTAAACTATCTCGTTATTCAAACCTCGTGGGCAACCAATGCACAAATGAAGGCTTATAAGAGTCTAGATGCGTATAACTTTTTTGTGTCTGGCTGGGTTGGTATTCTTCTCACTAATACGAAGTGAAAGAGAACAGGGTGCTGGTTCATGCTCGGGTAAACCATTCTCAAAGAACTCGAGAAACACCGCTCAAGCCGTGGTTTGTGAGCAATAAGAATGGCGATGTGATTCTCGCACATTGTGATTGCATGGCTGGATTAAGCGAGGCTTGTTCCCACACTGGAGTTTTGCTCTTTGCGACTGAAGCTGGATATAGAATCGGGAACTCGAGAACATGTACTGAAGTAAAAAGCAAGTTGCTGCCAGCGCACGTAAACAAAGTGCTGTATTTGCCAATAAGCGACATTGATTTCAATGAGATGGTATTCTGAAGAAACTCGTCTTTATCACAAGTAGCATTATTGCCGCAATTAAAAACCGCACACAAAGTAGGCATTGTTTTCTTTTAAAAGGAAGCGCAAATCCGAAGAAAATCACGAGCATTGCAGCAGCTCAATGGTGAAGCGCAGCTATCTTGGTTGTTGTTATCATCCATCATGGCGGACTTCCTGTTTGGAAATTATGCGTGATGTCATGTGCACACCAAGAATACCGTAAAAAACAAACAAAAAAAAAAAGACTCCTCAGAGTGCTAGCAGATTTATGAAAGTGAGTTTGGTCAAATCATCTGTGCAGTTGGGTTTCCTGTCTATGTGCAGATGTTACCCAAACAGCTGAAATACATTCCCTGATCAAATCAGATCTGCCCTCCAGATGAGGCCGGCACTGAACCATCTCACCCCATCAGTCAAACGAAGGAAAATAACTTTGTGTCAAATTGACCAGACTAATAAATGCAGGATTGTGGAGCTACAACCATATGAGCACAAATATGCCACAACATCAGGCTATTTGTGTTTACTAGTAGAATTGAGATGAAAAGCTTGACTCAATTTCCCCAGAGTGACAAAACATTTATATACAGAAGTTACCCGTATTATTGCTCAAAATGGTTGCTTTCAGTTTTGCATCAGTTTTGCATCGCCTTACGGATTGACTGATGCTCAACATTCCTTTTAATACTGGTTTTTATTTCAAATCCTCAAAAAAGTGAAGAGTTTGTCCCTCCAATTCTAGTGTGGATGGGTGTTTGTTCAATGAAAGAGTCCACAGCTACTCATTAATTACTTAGTTAATTAATTAATTCATTCATTTGCTTACTGCCATGTATTTTGGATGTGGTCAGTCTCTGGTTTACTGGATCACCAACACAACAAAGCATTCTGCAAATATGCAAATCCACTGCCCTCTAGTGCAAATTTAAGAAAGTGCAACACTTAAATTGATACATTATCATGATTATACTACTTTAAGATGTTAATCCATACCCAGTTAAATATTGATATCAAGAAAAGGACACGTCATTTTCTGGAGGAGTCTGTGGCAGGGGGCTATTGTCTGGACCATTCTCTTCTGTTTATGACATACAGTGCTTAATAAATTGATTAGACCACCACCAAAGGTAAGGTTTATGCCACAGCTGCCCTAAATGAGCAGTATTGGTAATTACTAGAATAACTTTTATGTATCTGTACTGTTTAATCCACCAATATGTGCAAGCTCTTTAACTGAAATGATAATTTTAATGCTAAAATATAATTATTGTTGTTTTCCATGAATTTTCGAATTTACTGTTTTACAAAAAAGCTGGAAAAAGTTAAGAACATTTTTTTGATTAAGATGCCAAATAATAGTTATTTTCTTGCATTCCTGAACATAAAAATTAGTTTTAGTGGTTGAATGCAATATTGCAAGCTGTTATCAAGGCCAAAGGAAGCCATACAAAATACAGTTTTTTTTTTTGTTGTTCTTATGTGTGAATAAGGACTATTTAGGGCCTGAGCTACTAAGATCCCAGATAAAGAGAGCTAAATTGTGTGCTCGTGGTAACATTTTGCGCGTTTGGTTTGCTTAGTTTGCGGGTGATCAACTAAGAGTAATTGCCTAAATGCCTGCTGGTGCAAACAGCATTATTTAAATGAGGGCTTTGCGTGCTGCACCTATTTCCACCATGGACAGTTTGGAGGAAAAGGATGAATGCAAACACAAAATGAAATTCAACTCGATGGAGTTGGAGGTGCTTGTGGAGGAAGCAAATACATTGTTATAAATGGACTGAATTTTACAGTTAAATTAACACATTCTCTCCTTGTTATTTTAACTGTAAGTGGAGTCCTGCGCGTATTTATGTGTGCTTTACAGTTAACATACACGGAACGTGTTGTAAACTGATTGTAAAATTACAGTTAAAATAACTGGTAAAGAAAGGTGCAAATTTATAACAGTGCATGCTTAGTGTTTGAGGGGGGTACAGTTTGCACGAATACAGTCACTCGCTCCGAATACTCTTGGGAAGCGAGTAAGCGCAGAAAAACTAGTGTATGGTTTCATTCAGTGCTTCCCGTGTGGATGGAAACTTTATGTACCGGCCCATCCTGCGCAACATGGCATCCAGCAGTGAGAGCTACTGTATTCTGGAATGAACCAGTTGCGAGAAAATGGAGAGTAGCAAGAAGTTTTGCCATTGGAGGTATGACATGACTTCTTCTAGTGACTGGCTCCAAATCAGCCCTTATTTCATCTAACAGCTCCAAAATGGCATTGCTGGATAGGCGATATGTCTGCATTATTCTCTCCTCTGAAATCCCAAACATTGTCACACGGATGGAGAACACCCATTCTCAGCGTACTCGCCACCTGTGTCTTCTCCTTGCGGCAGTAATGGCAGCCATGTCTGCGCGCAATTACGTGAAGCCAATTAGTACCTACCCTTCAAAAGTATTAAATAGCAAACGCAATCACCATCACTGAAATTGCTTGCAGGCTTGATAAGTCACTATGCATGTGCTAGAATTTTGTATTTGCATTTTCTCCTCCCATATTTTGCGCGCTAGGATATGCACACCCCTTATTACATATTCATTAGGGCCAAAAGTACTAACTGCATAGAATGTGCAAATTTGCACACTTCAAAGACGCAATCCTCAGTGCACACCCTTAGTAGATGAGATTGCAGGTTAATTTGTAGGTGATATGGCATTTGCACACATTTCTATAAACGCAAAGCTTTAGTAGATCGGGCCCTTAGTGGTTTCAGTTCATTATTTGCTAAAGAAATAGCAAAATAATTTTTAAACGAGTTTTTGACAAATTTCTTAAATATTCGTGTTTTCTCATTTTTTTTAATGACAGGTGGTCTAATAAATATGTTTAGCGCTGTATGTGTAGATTTTTAAATGGGCAACTGACCAATCCCAAGCCCCGCCTCCCATTGTTACTGTTGCTAGGTCGGACAACTAACCAGGAAACTTCAGCCTTGCCTGAGTTCAAAACGACAAGCATAGCGGCGCCGGTTCCATTCACTGATGTGTTGCATACGAGTTGGTGTTATATTGGCATCGACATTTTGTCTCCCTAAATATGTGCTTTTTGGAGGATGAAAAGCGGCACACTTACTAATGGGAAGATCGAAATGTGACTCGGTGTCAACGTTTAAGTGCGAGCAGAAAAGTTAAGTTAACGTGACCGAGGCTTTTTAATGACCCTCTCATAAGATATGTGCTTAGAAGTTTTCCCCGTTGTAAGGAACGTCGATGAATGTCCGTGTACGTTATCAAATTACTCTCTGGTTTCCTCACTTCATTGTACCCTGGTTGAGCATATTTGCCGTCAACTGTATTGTTCATATTGAATCATATGGCTAATGCCAATGTTGTTAAAAGAAGCGCTAGTTAACTCTGGCTACTCCTTTCCTCAGCTTCATCCAGCAAGGGCCAGATCCTCCTACTGGCACTGGCAGGTAGTGGCACATCGTGGCTCACTGTGGCGGCCACATGACTCCTTGTGGCATGCAAGCAGCACAGCATTGGCAGATCCGTGGCAATCTGTGGCAAACGGGTGGCAGATCGTTGAAATCTGTGGCGTAGGGTGGAGCTTATCGTCGTCACGACAGGTCAGCCTGCCGTAAACATCTGTGTCATGAATATTTCATCGATATAGGCTAAATATTTGATTTTTTTTTTCCTCTGCCAATTACGTTGGTTGTGGCTTGATTCAACTTTTGTCAAATTTTAAGTTATTTGTTCTAATTCTTGTTCTTGGATTGTGGAAAATATGGCACATCGCCTCGTTCATAACATTCGGTTCCACGATAACTCATACATTCGGCATGCATTCGGAATTGTCATTTTATTGGGTGTGAATGCTGAAAACCCTATGTTCTTCTGTTACCAAAATGCTTTATTTTTCTTATTATTATTCCGCCGCGTTTTTTGGCTCACCGTAACTTCAACATACTTCAACCGATTCAAACCATTCAAATTTCATCTTATTCAGTTCCATGAGGACATTATCGGAAACTTTCAGATTTTCCGTAACATTCATAGTTTTCCGGAAATTCGACATTAAAATTCCGATTCCTATTAAATCCCATTCAAAAAAAACTTTGGCCCTGAATGCGTTCCACAAACTTCAACCGATTCAAACCATTCAAACATCAAAATGTTCAGCTGAATTAGGAATCGACTGGAATGACTTTTCTAATTCCTAACATTCATTCTTTCCGAGATATTCCAGGTTTTTTCCAAACCGTTTTCCCATTGGAAATGAATTACGGAATCTTCAAAAAATCAGAAAACTTCACCTTTTTTCACACGGTAACTACTGATTCATACTTTCAGTTAGAAACTCCATTCCAACTGGAAAGTATTCAACATTTTCCTGATGTTTTACGTATGATTCAACTGTTCAATCCCATTCAAACTTTAAAAAATGATTCACCGTTTTCTGAAACTTTGTTATAATGGAAGTCAAAGAGAAAATCCTTCAAACTCACTCATCTTCACCCTCTCACCGTGAACTCATACATTCACGTAGAAACTCCGTTCCAACTCTCAAACATTGACAATCCCGTCGACTTTCAGTGTCTGACTCAAATTTTCATTATCTCTTTTAGTTTTTCTACACCGGCAGTTTAAAAAACATTAAATTTTGAGCCCTTCTCAGACTTTATAATGGGTGTCTATGGCTTGGAATCTTCGGAGCTAGAGTGCATGATTTTATTCCTCGAGTGTGAGCTGGGAGCAGACATGCTGAAAAAAATACTTTTTAAATCGCTGTAACTTACACAAATTTGAATCCCTCTTCATGGTATTTCACAAAAACGTAGGAAAATTTGTTCTTGTTCCAGCGGTATAATTTTTGTAGCAGAGAAGTACATGGTTTTGGCTCAGGGAACAGTCAAAGGACAGGAAGCAGGTAAAACTTCTCTATCTCTTCCATTCAAAATTCACCCAAAAATTTTGGGAGAACAGTAAACGGGCAGAGTTTAGATCGCTGTAAATCCAACATTATATCACTCAGAGAAATAGAAAAGACATCCACACACTCAGCAAAGTCTCCTGCCTTGAACGACGTGGTTACATTGGTGACAGGACGAACATTTTTTGCGTGAGAAGCAGGAGTTTGAGGTGAGCGCTAACGAGGATTTCTTTGACTGAGTTACTCGGCGGCTCTGTGTGTGGCGGTTGTTTGCTCCTCGCACTGTTGCTAGGAGACGAGTATTGGCATAGCCCTCTGTCAATCAATCAAACGGAAAAAAAATGTTCGCTAGAAATGCAACGTTAAAAATAGAAACATATGTTAATGAATGCGATATGCCGCGGTTTGCAGTCTATCTTAAATTAAATTACTGCTTAGCAGAACTAGTGTTGGTCAAATGCAACGTTTACTGGCAAAAGTTATGTCTTCACTCATTACAATACAGGCTCGCTAAGTCAACAGCAGCTGTTTGCCAGCGTTACCATTAAGATAAGCGAAACCTCCAAGAATATTCGCGCAGATAACGGAAGAGCTATCACAGGACCAAATACGTGCAATTATATCTCGCAGGTAAGCAATGCCTAAGTTACCGTCTGTAACCTATTCAACTTCTGTAATGTTACTGTATCTAGCTAGCAAGTGAACAATGTTAATTACTGCTTAGTCTCCTGAAATATTAAGAACTGGCTTGAGAAACCGAACAATTAATAGCGCGACTCAATTGCGGTTTCCCTATAAGTTAACCCATTTAAACCGGGATAGCATGTGCGCATTTTAAGAACGTGTCGTTGCCGACACAGATATGCGCGTAATTTTGAAAGTACCGTAATTACTGTAAGTTTTGTGCAATGGAAAAAAAATTCCAACTGTTCCTGAAAGCTGAGAAGCTGTGCTTCAGCCTAAATACAGGTTACTATGGTAAACATGGCAGCATGATTCTCTGCTGGGATTTTTGCATTAGGCCTTAAAGGGTTAATTAACTGTATTTGAGCGTTTAAAGTGTTTCCCTAGAGTTTTCCCGCCAAAGAGCGGTGAAGGATAAAAAATAATAATTAGCTAAGTTGAAGACAAACGCATCATGCTGAAAACAAAGCACTGACAGCACAATACCTGGGAGTTAGATGCAAGCTGCCAGTGGTCCCTTCTGAAGGAAGCCAACCATTTATTCTGCCAGTGTAGCGAAGTCTTTCGTGATGGAAGGAAACGTTTGGAGTCGTTTGGAGATACTCTGACGACTGTTGTTACAGAAAACTGTACTACATATCCCGGGCATATTGGATTCACTTAATTTAAGCATTTCGAATAACGAAGAGAATTAGCTCCACCTGAGATGGGAGAATTAGAGTATCTTTAATGAAGGGAAATGACTGAAAAGAATTCAAGACTAATCAGTTTAAAGACATGTTTATCGCCCTCCCAGCTCTCTGTCCACTGGCCGCCACTGCTAGCGACAGGAGCTGTCGCCTACTCCCCGTAGCTCCTCGCATAGCGCATCAGCAAACACGGATATGTATTTAGTCTGTTAATTTAGTCAAATGAATATTTTAAATATTCTCAATCCTTCACAACTTTGTCTCATATTGTATGTGTTGTTATCTGTGTTCTATTCTTGTAAAAAAAAAAAAAAAATCATACGAACAAATCAAATGGCCTATCGCACCGTAGATAATTTACGAAGAATGAATGAGTGAATGAATAAATGACAGGCAACCCGTACAGCTGGGGACTCAGCTAATCAATACTGAGGTCATTAGATTACATATAAAATGCTCTTTGGCAGTTAAAGCCTCATACAGAGACAATTACTTGTGAAGCAGCTCAAGGTTTGAAATCATGAACAATCTAAAAGGCTGTCTGTCAGTCTGCCTGCCTGTCTGTGTCTGTCTGGGTGTTTCTGTGTCCATCTTGGACATTTTAGACTGCAGTCATAGGTCATTCAAATGTCACTGTGCCGTTGCCCACAGGTGATTGGCGAATCAACTGCAGTTCGCCAATCGCCTGTGTGTAACAGCACAGTGAAATTTGAATACTGAAAGGGCCTATTTCACCAACCTGAGTTCTTGGCAGTTAAAACCTCTTACAGAGAAAATCACATGTGAAGCAGCTCAAGCTTTGAAATCATGAACAGTCTAAAAGATTGTCTGTCAGTCTGTCTGTCTCTTGTCTATCACTCTGCCTGCCTGTCTGTGTCTGTCTTTCTGTATCCATCTTGGACATTTTAGACTGCAGTCTTTTTTTTTTTTTACTGTTAATACATTCTAACTTTGAGCTGGTTCATGTTTAACTCATTCATTCAATCATTCTTTCATTCTTTCTTTGTTCAGCTTTCTTTCTTTCAGTTTTTTAATAAACATTCAAGTATTCGACATAATTCAAATATTATTATATTTTCATGGCAGCTATTCAGTGTGGCGTCAGCAAACATTCTAATCATTCAAACTTTATTGTATTCAAGACAGCATCGCAGTGTGGATTCAGCTTTCAGCATTCACACCCGCAATTTCTTCAGAAATTGCTTCTCTAGTTCATATTAATATTCACACAAAGTGGCTAACTTAGCTACCTAGCTAGCTAGCTTTGTTTATGCCCAGTTATTGGCTTGCGTTAGCTAGCTCACATTATTAATAGGTGAACGTGAGAAATTCGAACATCTTGTCCTCTGAGGTAACTAGCTTACTGCAATTGCTTGTAATTAGGTATTGATGTAAATAAATAATTTGGAAAAGATGGAAAATCGCCTCGTTCATGTCATACGGTTCTTCCATAATTAACATGCTTTCGACATATCATAGGCATTGTCATTTTATTCATATTAAAATGTACAGAAAGCAGCTAGCTAGCTAGATCTAGCCTATTTGTGCAGTTATTGGCTGCCCTTTGCTAGCTATCATTTTCAACATGGTAAAACTAGGAATTCGAGCGTCTTGTTCTTTGCGAAAATAGATAACGAACCCTAATTAATCTCTTGTCGAAGTGCATTTTTCGTAATGTAGCCAATTGTTTTTTCTTAATGTAGGCTTTAATACAGTGCTAAAAATGAAAAGGAACAAAGAATATGCTATTTACTGATAACAATATTTTAATAGCAAAGTTACAATGATGAAAACACAAATCCTTTGCTTTTAATGAAAAAGTAGATCTTAACAACGTTGGCTGTTTAATAAACAGAAAATAACAATATGCGAAAAAATTTGCCCACAAATTTGCACGTTTTTATTTTATAAATTTGCTGTTTTTTCTTCTGAACACGTAGTAGAAGACTGACAACAAACACCGACTAACTTCATTGTTCTTCAGTGTAAAACATTAAAATATTTGATGACATACAATATTGTGAAAATGTCATTCTATTTGTTACAGGAGTGCCACTAGGTGTCGCAGGTGTACCACATGTGCCAAAGTGGTGCCAGTAGCTGTCAAAGGAGTGTCAGTGGATGCCATGGGTGTGCCTGTATTTGCCGCTAGGTGCCACTGGAGTGAGAATAGCTGCTACAGGAGTGCTACTTGTTGCCGCAAATGGAAAGGACCAAAGTACGCTATTCTTTAATGTACTTTACTCACGTTTAATATACATTACTTTAATATAGTACTAATCAGTTACAATAATGAAAAACAAATCCTCCATTTCTTTACTCGGGCCAATAGGCACTGAGTCTGAAATGGGCTCTGCTTATTTATTTATTTATTTATTTACCGTGTCGCGATCTTCCTTAGGCTTGGTTATCAATGCAGCACATGCGCCAATTTTAGTTGCCAGCACGAGGAGAAAAGCTCATCGGCCCGAGTAAAGGCAATCAGTAGCTTCTATTGTTCATTTGAAAAACAAAGCATGGAGTACTTAATTTAAAATAAAAATATGAGAAAAAAAATGGTTGCAAGTTTACATATTATTTACAAGGCTGTTTTATACCGTTCTGTATTTGTTTTCTAATTTCTTTATAACAACTGAGCAGTAGAAGACAGACATCAATTGCTGACACAGTTAATTGTTATGTGTTGTAAAATGCTAAGATATTTAATAAAAATGCAACTGTGAAAATGTCTTTATATTTGCTACAGGAGTGTCAGTGGATGCCATGGGCGTGCCAGAAGCTGCCACGGGAGTGTTTCTAGCTGCTACAGGAGTGCCAGTTGGTGCCACAAATGAAGAGGACAAAAAATATACTATTTACTAATTACTACTTTTATATAATAATCAGTTACAAAAATGAAAAACAAATCCTCATTTTTAAATTTAAAAATATCTTAAAAACAAAACATGGACTATTTAATAATTTTATTATAAAATGTGAGAAAAAGTTGGCAACAAGTTTACGCATTTTCATTCACAAAGCTTTTTTACCATTTTGTATTTGTTATTTGATTTCTTTGTGACATGTAAGCAGCAAAAGACTAACATACACTTACATACTTAATTGTTATGTCATGTAAAATACTAAAATATTTTATAAAGATGCAATTGCGAAAATATCTTTAAATTTGCCGCTAGAGTGCCATTAGCTGCCACATGTGTGTCACTAGGTGTCACGAGTGCCACTAGCTGCCACATGGGTGCCAGTGGCTGCCACAGTAGTGTCACTAGGTGTCACAGGAGTGCCACTAGGTGCTACAAACGAAATGGGTCAAATTCTACTATTTACTATTTTCATGTAGTAATCAGTTACAATAATGAAAAACAAATCCTCCATGTTTTAATTTAAAAAATATGAATAACAAAATGTTGACTTATTAATAAACATTAAATAAGAACATGAGAAAAATTATCTATATGTTGACATTTTTATTTACAAACCTGTTTCTACTTTTTGTGTTTGTTTTGTCATTTGTAATGTCAACATTGGGGAACACTGACAATGGACACTGACAGTGCTAACTCTTATGTGGTTTAAAATATTTACATTTTTTCACAACAGAATTTTTATTAAACAGGAGTGCCACTGGGTGTCACAGGAGTGTTACTGGCTGCTATAGGAATGCCACTTGGTGTCAAAAGGGTGCCATTTGCTGCCACCAGGATATATGTATCTAACAGAAAATTGACTAAACAATCTATCTAATCTTAATATAGCCTACTTCTGACATAAAACAAGTTCTTCACTATCCATAAACATTCACTATGTGTTATTATACATGCCTGGATTTCAATATTTTTTCACTGGTGAATCTGCTTAGTGATTAATTTCAAATCCCTATTGAATTTATTGCAACTTTGCAGTGCAATCAATGTTGATGGATTGAGATGTTAGTACAATAATAATAATTGAATCAGGACAGACAAAGTACGAGAGAGAGTAATGGAAGTTGAACCAGGTGATGCTTCTTAACAAGCATAGAGTATTGTCCTTGGTGCTGAGACCCCAGAAGAAAATCGATGTAAATCCTTGTACATAACTGAAATGGAACGTGGGAATCCCTCGAGGCACACACACTGGTGGTTGTGAATGATATAAAATTTATAGTCTAAGGAACTTGCAGGAGAAGGGCCACGCTTTTTACATCAGTTGAGGAGGAGGAGAGGGGTTGCAGAATATGTCAGTACTGGTTTGATTGCTGAATGAGCACTGTGTACTTAAAGTTTGTAAGCAGCTTGCAATTGGTTCATGTTTATTTCATCAAGCTGTGATTGGTTTAGGACTGGAAGGGCTGGCAGAGTAAACTGGAAATCGGTGATGAGAACTTGCAGAGGGGAGATGGTCTTCCTGCTTGAATTTTCCCTATGTTTCATAAATAATTATAATAATAATAAATCATCATCATCATCATCAGTAAAGCCATGCTGTTACCATTGGAATGATGCTTAATCTTCAAACAACCCTATCTCCAAAAGTTACTTCGTTTTGACGGGCAAAAATTAAGTCAATCAGCACAAGGTTTGGGGCTTCATCAATTGAAACTTGACCCTTTTCTGAGTCCAACAACCTAGATCCCAATTCACCACAACAAATGCTTCAATAGTTATGATGGATCAAATACTGACCAGTCATGAAAGGGGCAGGGCTTCATCTTTTGGTTTGTTCCTTTCCTGAGACCAAAAAAAAAAAATTGTCAACTCTTTATCAAACAGTTCAATAGTTAAGAAGGATCATTATCATCTAATGCTGAGAGAGAGTGTGGAAGCATCCGTTTACCTTGTGATACTTTCATGAGTTGAAAAACCAAATCTCCAAATTTCTGTGACAAATGGTTCAATAATTATAAATGATCAAATGTGGACTATTTAGGAAAGGGGTGGGGCTTCATCAATTAAAAAGTGATCCTTTCCTTCTGAGTCCAACAACCAAATTCCAAAAAAGTTGTAATGGACTGAGGATCAGTCAGTTGGGGGTGACAGGACGTGACCTCCAACGAAAAACTAGGTCTTACAGAATACGGCTTAAAGTCATTGCGTAAGTTTCATTTGAGAGTGTGAAGGAGCTTTGGACACCTTTTAATTGACACTGCAAGAGCGGTATGGATGAATAATAATAATAGGCCTAATAATAATAAATTTCGAAGTCATAGAAACACTAAAGAGGTGTATTTGAGAAATTTTGAGGCCAGTTCAGAACTTTTTTTCTCTCAGCTGCAACATTGAACAGGGCCGTAGAGACTCCATCATGGCAGGTAATGGATACAAATTGACATTCTGCTTTGACGCTTGAATACTTCAACTGTTCTTATCTCTATTAACTTTTTAATGATATATAACAGAACGAGCAATTTTTGTTCGGGTAAGGATTACCATGTCATTACTTTTTCAAATTGTGGACGACCATGTTGGCTTTTGACGCACAAAATTACAGTGACCTCATAATCCGTCGAAAAGAGGGGGCTAGTCCCATAGATGTATTAGACTAGGCCGGGCCCAGTTGGTTAAGTTTCTTCATTTAATAGAAAAACTAGGGCAGTTTATCACTTGGTTTTAAAAAGATGAACATTAAGTCCATAATGAGCTTTGATGTGTATGAGCTAATGGGCTCAAATACTTTCCAATGTAAGATATGTATCAATTTTGTCTCCCATTTCGTTTTTCATTATTTTTTCAGCATTAAAAAGTAAAATAAATATGTGTTAGCCTATTAATATCTTGAAGCGCACAATAATGCCAAAAGATTCGGGTTACATTTGTCGTTGAGATTTTTTTCCAAATATTTATTTATCACTTTTGCTCACCGGGAGCATTACCAGATATTGACCGCTGCACGCACCTCACGGTTGCGCCTGCAACGAAAAAAGAAAAAATTGCTTCGAGACATTTTGAGAATTTCCGGGGATATAGCGTTTTAGTGAAATAGCTAATTATAATCAGCGTTTCTGACCAATAGTAACTGTAAGGTTTATAAGTGCACGTCAAACCCGCAAGTTACATAACTTTCACTATCCGGTTCACCCGCCCACACAGACCTCCCGGAGCCGGCGAGCTAATCATGTTGACTTTATTACACCAGTAATAGCCTAAATATATGTTCTAGAAAGCTTAGCATTCCTCATAAACCCGACGGACCCAACTGCGGTATTCAAACCTGTGGAACATCAGGCCTATTTTAAATTCTGGTGGAGATTCCAAGGTTTCCAACGATCCCAGATATGTCCTGCTAAATTACAGGAAAATGTGTATTAAATGATGTACAAGAGATAGATATTTTCCATTTGATAGAATGCAGTGGCCATAAAAACGTGGTGGCCTTGGTTTGAATATTTCTCGCAGTATGTATTTTCAGTGATATTGCAAGCTCCAGATACAGAATACATATGGGGCACTTTCCTGCAATATAGAAAGAATGTTTTTTTTTTTCATGTTGAATTTTCCTCAGGGAGAGCTTAACGAAAACTCCAGTGACACTTATGGACACTACACTGACACCTACTGACACACCAAAAATAAAAAGTCATCTAATTATGACAATAAAAAGTGATTAACATCTGACATAATGATTAGGACGTGAACTCCAAGTTCTTGGATGTGAATCCTTCATTGAAACCTACTAGCACTCCATTGACTCCTACTGACACTCCATTGACACCTACTGGCACTCCTGTGGCACCAACTGGCACCCCACTGACACCTACTGGCACTCCTGTGGCACCTACTGGCACCCCACTGACACCTACTGGCACCCCACTGACACCTACTGGCACTCCACTGACACCTACTGGCACTCCACTGACATCTACTGGCACACCACTGACACCTACTGGCACTCCTGTGGCAAATTTAAGTGTGCCATCACAATTGCGTTTCTCTTTAATATTTGACACGGCATAAGAATGAACTACGTCAGTGTTTGCAGTCAGTCTTTCGCTGCTTTGATATTACAAAGAAATTAGAAAACAAACAGAATGGCAAAAAAAAACAATTTTGTAAACAAAAACTAGTAAATTTGTTGCCTTTTTTATTATTTAATTTTTTTTATGAAAAAGGGAGGATTTGTTTATCATCATTGTAACTGATTACTGCACAAAAGTAGCAATTAGTAAACGGAGAATTTTTACTCACATTTCTAGCACCATGTTTAGGTCTACATGAAGAATAAACAATACATGAAAAAAGTCAACTAATTATGACAATAAAAAGTGATTAACATCTGACATAATGATTAGGACGTGAACTCCAAGTTCTTGGATGTGAATCCTTCATTGAAACTTACTGGCACTCCATTGACACCTACTGGCACTCCTGTGGCACCTACTGGCACCCCACTGACACCTACTGGCACTCCTGTGGCACCTACTGGCACCCCACTGACACCTACTGGCACTCCTGTGGCGCCTACTGGCACCCCATTGACATCTACTGGCACACCACTGACACCTACTGGCACTCCTGTGGCACCTACTGGCACCCCACTGACACCTACTGGCACTCCTGTGGCACCTACTGGCACTCCACTGACACCTACTGACACTCCATTGACATCTACTGGCACACCACTGACACCTACTGGCACTCCTGTGGCAAATTCAAGTGTGCCATCACAATTGTGTTTCTTTTAATATTTGACATGGCATAAGAATGAACTAGTGTTTGTAATATCAAAGCAGTGAAAGACTGACTGCAAAGAAATTAGAAAACAAACGGAATGGTTAAAAAAAACAAATTTGGAAACAAAAACTTGTAAATTTGTTGCCTTTTTTATTATTTAATTTTTTTTAAATGAAAAAGGGAGGATTTGTTTATCATCATTGTGACTGATTACTGCACAAAAGTAGAAATTAGTAAACAGAGAATTTTTACACTCATTTCTAGAACCGTGTTTAGGTCTACATGAAGAATAAACAATACATGAAAAAAAATTGTTCTTCGACCAGTGTTACTTGGGGTGTGTTATTTCTTAACGTCTAAACCTAATTACCAACAATCAGGGAAATTCGCAAGTGTAAAATTCACCCCAGAGAGCAAGAAGCTCGAACTTCCGATGTTAATATATTCAAAATCTTAGCTAGCAAGCGTCAGCGGATATTTCCGCAGAAATAACTAGCTAGCTAGCTCGCTCACTGCCGTAGCTATATTTAAGTACGAACAAAATGACAATGCCGATGATACGTTGAAAACGTTGATTATTTTACAACCAAACTACCAATGTTGTATCAATGCCAGCTAACGGTATCAAAGGCAAAACTGTACTAGGCGATAATCCTCTTTCCTACAAAGCCAGACAAAGATAAATTATAAATAACGTCACATTTAACTGAAGTTGGATCAAGCTACAACCAACGTAGTTACTAATTATGCCTCATGGATATATAAAATTAAATATTTATATCTTTGGAACCTTCACGAAACAGATTTACGGCAGCTGACCAGTTGTGACTACAAGGCTCCACCCTTGCTGACAGCGAGTCCAGGAAGGTGTCTCTCAGTTGCCGAATGAGAGTCACTCGCCAGTCACAGATTGCCATGAGCTGCCACTGTGGTGCCACTCACCTGCCACAGAGAGCCACGATGTGCCACTGCGGTGCCACTGCCTGCCAGTGCCACTAGGAGGACCTCGCGGTCTCTTGCTTCATCTTTGCCCCGTCCCTTTAAATCACCGCTCTCAGAAATGATCACTGCACAGCACGGATCGAGGGGACAGAGAAAACTTTTTTCTTTCTAGCTAACAGCCAAGCCTTTCTTCCCTCCTTGTCTTTTTGAACTCTCTATAAACGGACAAAGCGACTTGTCCACTGTTTTAAATATTATGCAGGTAAGAAGTATTGTCGTTGAATGTCAGTTACAAGCAGGTAGCTTGTTAGCAACTTGTTAATTTTATTAACTGCCCTTTTAATGCAGTCTCCGCGATGGTAAGGGTACCATGGTAGCTCGCTGGCGACCGTTATCAATCACTAGCGTTTGTTGTTAGTCAGCGGTCTATTCAAGTCAATGGGACGGATAATTAGCTAGCATGAAACGTTTTATTACAGCCCTTCAAATGAAGATTGCTGCAAAAGGCATAATAATACAACTGCGTAGGTTTGTTTGATAAAAGTGCCTTCTGTAATATTCTTGTGTCGTAAATTGTAATTATCTTGTGAGATTTATCACCAATGAAAAAGACACTAATTTCACAACTGTTTCAGATCTTTTTTTAAATTAGTTTAGGAATACATTAAAAAGCTTATTATGGTTTCGGAAATGGAATAAAAAAAAAAATACGCCTTTAACACGATCGGCATATCGAGTGTCTGTTACGTTACATCGTTTTACCATCGTCAGAAACCCAAAATGCCTGGTTTGACGGCTGCCTGAGGTGAAAGTTGTCCAAGGTTCGTTCAGACCCCTGCTTGCCCCATTGTGACATAGCCAAAAGTGGGCGGGGCTTGAGATCGGTCAATTGGTTTGTAGTGTTTCATGCTTTGAACCCTCGTGCTGGTTTCTTTTTTTTTTTTTTTAAATTTGGCATCTCCAATCCCACCTGAATCTGGAATGGCCAATTGGTGAACTATGTACAAGGCTTGCTCGTTTGCGACACCTTGTTGCCAATTCAGGAGAGTGAAGACAGTTCACGACTCTCCTCCGAAGCACATGCCTGTCAGCCACTGCTTCTTATCCACCTTATTCCTGAGGGCGCTACTGTAGATATGATCATGGGTGCAACTTCCAGCGGAAGTAGTTTTTAGCGAGTGGCTAGTCAAGAACAGCGGCGTTTCTTTCAGTTAACTTAGCAATTGCAGCTCGTTTTTTTAACAAATTAACTTGCTTTTCTTAAAATGTCCCTTCAGAGCTCCGGCACCTATTGTGCTGTTCGAGGCTGAACTAACAACCAGAGGAAGCTAAATTTATGGTTTGATAAACAGTGTTTTGAACACGCACCCAGAACATAGGGGATTGTCCTTGTGTTCAGCGAAACGGTTTCCATCGCCTACCTACTGAAGAGGAAGCCAGAATCTGGCTGAAAAACCTGAATTTGAAAAGACCCCCAAAAACATTAGGTACTAATTTCATTATGTCGACAAACAACGATTCCTACTTTATGGCTACGCTCAGACAGACCACCGCAGAGGAGACGCCAGATCCTCAAAAGCATTTTGACAGCAATGCCAGGAGAGCACAAGGTATGATTTCATGTGTATGGAGGACAGAAAATTGTTGTATTCGTCCGGTAATGCCAGTCAGTGTAACTAACGTTTCATCCTGTACAGTTTAAGATGAGGCTGTGGAAGTAGCAATAGTCTACTACGGTTTGAAAATAGCCTACTCTGTTCCAAATAAAAGTCTTGCACTCCAAACCTCATTTCACTAAAATTATAAGTATGGGAAAAATGGATTCACTGTGTTTTACATGTTATAGTATTGGATTAGCTAGCCACTTAATACCGTATAATGTAGTTGGCTGGAGTAGAGCTAATTTGACTCGTACTGTCGAATGGCTTAATTTACTCTGTATAACAATCCATTACTTTTCATATGTAGAGCAATATTTACCGCTGAAATATAGAGTTTCCTTCATAAATATTCTCAGAAAGTACTTGTATATCTGTTTAAAGGGACATAAGGTCGTATCCTACCTCCTTTAACAAAACGCGACTGACCTTGTTGCTGTGGAAGTACTGCATACGCTTTGGAGCTTTGTAGATTGTTCATAGCTTCGCAGTCTGTGGCAACGGAGTCGCTAACGTTGCCAAATGCGCTAGTGTGGCCACTGCCTCAGGTCGTTCTCCCATTCTTCGATAGTAGAAGGCAGTGGTACCGTAACTTTATCCTGTCTGAGGGCTAAAAGGTGATGTTCCCTCATATATTATTTTCCAATTGCTTAAAAAAAGAGGATTCGCGTGAGCTGCTACCATGGGAAGCAGTTCAGTGACAGGATGCAGCGGAAGTTGCGCCCAGAATTTGCACAAGGGATCATGGGACGTGGGAATAAGGTGGATACACTCTGGTTGAATCTTCGCAAGTTCAGAACGAGGGCGAAGGATACCCGGCATTAAACAGGCTTAGAATCTTCCTAACGAGGGCCCGTCTGGCCAACAGGAGGCGCTTGAGCAACGAACAAAGCTATTATTTTATTTCCCTTTCCTGGCAGTCCCTTCCCAATTTGAAACCCTGTAGCGCTATAGCCAATTATGCGCTACTCTGAAAAAGCTGTCAACCATGGCCGGTTGGTACACCCGGGGCTCAAACCCGCGATGTGATAGTCACTTCTGCACTGCAACGCTATGCTTTAACGGATTGAGCTATCTGGAAGCTGATTATGTAGTGGTTTCTAACAGCATGCTAATGCTATTTGAGTGTGGCCAATCACTGCATGAATATGTTACTGTAATCAGCAAACCGAGAACTTAACAAAGTGGTCTGCAGTTCTGTTTGAGAAGATTCAGTAGGTCAATCATAAACAGAAAGAAAGGGAGGAGTATCTTAGGATGGCTTTGAAGGATTACCCTAAATTTTTGACTATTGCCACCTGAGCACAACATTTTGCTAATATATACTGTGACTGTATCATAATAAATTGAGTGGTGAAAAGTTTCAATATGTGTCCCTGTCTCCAATAGACAGGAACTGGACATAGTCAATTGCAAATAGAATTAAATACTTGAAAATATTTAGGTCTGGAGACTGAAGAAGTTTCGGCCCATCCGGTGGCAGGAGTTGGTTTCAGATAGAGCTTGCTCTTCTATCAATAATTATGCCTCTAATGCTTCTTTTGATGCAAGATAGCCAAAAGTATCTGGACACTTGTGTCAGGGGCAGTTGTTCATGGTTTGAGCCAAGCCTCTTTGTCCCACAGAACGATCATCCTGGAATTACAGCATGCAGTGGCATTACAGATTATTCTCTGCTACCAACAGTTTTGGGAGGGGTTTCCTCAAAGTGGGCAAATTATACCTCTATGAAAAGCTAATGTCATGGACATGATGAATAAATAACTTTCTGGAAACTCAGTGAAACAGGAAGAGAGTAATAGAGGCATTTTGAGCACCCTTTCAACTCGCAAGACAACCCCCCAAAAAAAAGAGCAAATATAGCCTCTCTCTGATGCCGTATAAGTCGATAAGTCGTGGAAAACAGGGACACTTATTATGGAAGTTGAGTGCATCGACCATCGTTTGCCTGTCATAATTAGTTAATTTCTTGGTCTCGTTTTGTTTTATATTCCGAGCAGATTAGATTTATGATCGTCAAAAAATATGTTATTGTTTGGCTACCGGGGTTAGTTGACCTGGCTAAGGCAGCGCTTTGCAGTGTAGTACTGAGCACCACGGCCTGCGTTGGGGCCCAGGTTGTGCCAGTGCACAGTAGCCTATTCAGAGCAGCACACAATTGGCTTTGTGCTGCACTGAAAAAAAATTGGGAGGGACAGCCGGTTTCAGATTATATGACTATAGCATTATTCATCGCTTACGGGCCTCCTATTAGCCAGTCGGGCGCTCGTCAATAAAATTCTGAGCTCATACATGTTCTGATTCCCTCCGCCCTTGCTCAGGGGTAGGTTTCCTAAAAGCATAGTTGCTAACACATTGCTAGTTCGACCATATACAGACAGTGATTCCAACTAAGTTAGTTAGTGGCTATGCTTTTGGGAAACGCACCCCAAAGCTTGCTTCCCACTCATTCCCCAGCGCCCGAGGCTCCGGTAGCTGTTGGCGTTCTGCTGCATCCCTATTGTCCCTGATTTATTCCTCATTTTCCATCTCTCCCACCTCTCCATTTTCATCATCACTGTCTCTAATTGTTGAACTTGTACTTGAATCACCCTCTTCAACTTTGATGTCCAAGTCAAGCAAAATTTCTGATATTTATAGTGGATTTTGTGTCGCAAGTGGGTCGTTGTTGTTGTGTCGCAAGTTCCACCTGCCGCAATAAGAGGGAGGACACAACAATTAAACACAAAACTAACAGTTGGTTTGGCCCCACATTAAAAACAGCTCAATGGAAATATTCCCTAACAGAGGGAATACATAATACATACAAAAACTCAAAGATTATCCTCTTGGAAAAATGCCAAAGGCTATAACAGAATAGATGTAGGGTATTGTCTGGCCTAGTGCGTGTTGGGAAATTGGATCTTAGATCTTAGATAAGAAAGGTTCTTGCTTCTAGCAAAAAAAGCAAGTCTTCCAACAGCTTGTACTCTAACCTAAACCTGAACTAAATACATGCACAAAAAAAGAAGTATGTACTTGGGAGAAGGGCACTTGGATGGAGAGAGCATACCTCCCACCAGCAGCATTGTTTTTGACCTTTTTTTCAATGTTGACTTTGACTTTGACCTTAATCTGTGAAAATATAAGCACTTACAACTGTTGTTACATATAACCACTGCATAATGTTTCATCAAACTCGATCCAAAACTTACAAACAGACAGATGATACAGCGGCATCGACTGAAAGCTTGCCAAAATTCTTAAACTTTGGCTGATAGGTCTTTTGAACTTTGACCCACTTTTACAGAAGAGAATAGGTTTTTATTCTGGACCAAGGCCTACTTTTGCATGAAGTTTAGTTAGGATTAGTAATGAACTGAAAACTATAGAGCAGACACAAGCAAACAAGCAAGCAAGCAAGCATGCAAACAAACTCAACTGACCAATATGCTGATCAAAATGGAAACTTAGCAAGCAGCAAATGGGTTGAAAAACATGACCACTGTCCAACATCCTGACAAAGGTAACAAAAACTGTCAAAGCTCCAAAACAGAAATTCAAGGAAGCAAAAGAAAGTCTCAAACAAAATCATAAACATGCAGCTGCACAACTGCTGCCGTCCCTAGATTGCCCCCATTCCAACAGCTCCAGAGCTTCTCATAAAGTGCTGGCAGAGGAGTTATTTTAGGGATCAGCTGCTTGTTAAATTCCAAATTTCAGATAAAGGGCAAGAGACACTGGATGACAAGTAGGGGGTAAAAATACACCAGCATGTGACCTTAGAGGAACCTGCAAACATAAGCCCAAAGTTTGTGGCAGTTCATGTCAAAACACTGATTAATATGTAATAATTGACATTATACAAATTATTAGGGCAAATATTTGCAAAAATAACAAACAACTGTCATTACAGAATCCTGATTTTTCTGATACCCAATCAGAGCATTAATTTGTTCACAGCAACAATACTTAAAGAACTTGCAATCTATTGCCTGTTTGTTGCATTTCTCATCGGCCAATTCAAAAAGAAACTGTACACTCTCTAGCTCAAAAGAGTAATAATTTTAACTTAAATAAGCAAATATGTAAGAGACTATGACTGAATTATTATTGCAATGATTAATGTATGTCAGCTGGCAACAATTCTTTAAACCCTGACTGATGCAATGCATAGCTTCTCATTTCTTAAAGGGGACCTTTTATGCTGATCCTTCTTTTAATACATATTAGTAATGTTATAATGTTAGTTGTCCATACTCAACCTCTGAAAAGTTTCTAAACATAAGATACAGAGGTTTTGCTGTGATCCAAGAACGTGATTTTGTGAACGTGATTTCCTCTCTGAACAGCTCGTCCCGAGATCTTCGCGAGATCTGGGTAAAACCTGACGTCGGGTTGTGCCGTCCAATTAGTACAGACCTAGCCAGAGCCAATCACGGCGCTGGACCTGCCCACACCGGAAACTATTCTAGCAGGCACTAACAACGGCAGATCATACTGTGCCTTAGTAGCGTCTACACTTTTGGAAATACAAAAGAAGAACCGCAGATCATTTGAGGTGCAATTTTGTCAGTATCTCTCCCAAAGCTGCTTGTCCGTTTACTTTTGGACGCAAAAAAAAGCACCTATTTCTCTACCAAATCACGATGCCACCAGAAATCAGTGGGTAGCTTTTTTTGTTTGCTAGCAGCAAACAGCCATGGCCATAGGGAACGTTAGCTGTTTGTGCTCAGCATTTCACCAAAGACAGCTTTGTCAATAAAGGATAATTTGACACAGGATAAGCGTTTCAGCTGCTTCTCAAACCTGAAGCAGTTGCATCGATCAAGAGCTTGGAGCCACAAGCTGCAAGTAACGATATAACAGCAAATAATGTAAGCTTAATGTAAGTGAAGCTAACGTGTTACGGGTAGCTGGCAGGACCGTTAGCGATAGTTAGCGCTAACAACTGGCCTCAAACGCAGGCTTTGTAAAATATCTGAAGATAAAGCCTGTATTGGTCGCGACTGTCCGTGACTCACAGACACAGAAGCTGTAAGTTGCTTTTACTGCACAAGCCAACCTGACGTCATAGCCAGTTGATTGTGGCTGTAGCACAGCGGCTAACATAGCCAAGTTACTGTTGCTAATGTTTGTGTCCTAAATATGCAAGAGTAATATCGGGGGAAATTCTACAGAAGGTGTGTGAACATAAACCTCATTTGGAGCTAACTTTTAGTACTTGTTTGTAATTTGGATGCTTGGTACAACTGTCCACGGTAACGGAACTTGCTGCCTGTAAAACCTGTATTGCAAGGGCTTGTCTCTGTGGTTGTTATGACCGCTTGGTTACCAGCTACTGCATGTTAGTTTGCGTGCCGCCGTGCTAACTGAAAATGCTCTTGGTTAACTTATATGCAGTAATTCTGATCGCTATGCTTGTGTTACTTCGGAAAGCATCAATGTGGCAGTTTCATCATAACGTTGCCCGATTGTAGCCACTACAGTTGAAGCTAACCGGAGAGGTGCTGTATGTGTCCTCAAAGTTGGGCTGAAAAGGCTGCAGTTAGACTAGACGTAGGTTTTGCAGAGCTTAGGATACCTGTTCGGGTTTGTTTACAGCTGCTTGTGATCGCTTCACTGATCCATGACCGGGATCAGCCAGATACTTCACAAGTATCTGGGCTTGCTCTCTGATTCTACTGTGAAAGCATTCGCCAAACGCAGACGCTCTAACGTGTCTGGTATAACAAATGATTTCTCTGCATTACCGTTACATAATTTCATCCCCCTTTAGAAATTGTTGTGGCTAATAAAAAGCCGAAAAAGGCAGAGATTAAATAGGAAATTTGCTAGCTCCACATAAGCAACTTGTCCACACTAATGGAACTTAAGGTCTGTAAAACCTGTATTATGTCTATAACATAACCGAGCTCTCTCTAGCTGTCGCGTACTATCCATAAAGCTGCTTTCACATCGGACGCGAAACGAATTTTTCGCGGGTCAGATTACATTTAAAGTCAATGCAAGGACGCGAATACACGCGTTATGGGCACGTTAAGCAGCTTTCACACCGGACGCGAAACTAATTTTTTGCGCGACAGATTAGCTACATTCAAAGTCAATGCAAAGACGCGAATACACGCGTTATGGGCAAGTTAAGCTGCTTTCACACTGGACGCGAAACGAATTTTTCGCGCGACAGATTAGCTACATTCAAAGTCAATGCAAAGACGCGAATACACGCGTTATAGGTGCGTTAAGCAGCTTTCACACTGGACACGAAACTAATTTTTCGCGGGACAGATTACATTCAAAGTCAATGCAAATACACAAATACACGGGTTATAGGCGCGTTAAGCAGCTTTCACACGGGGCGCGAAGCTGTTCGTTACTCCAGGCTAACGACACACCACAGCTATGCACACGAACCAGCAGGTTCTTATAATACACACCGAAGCACTCCATAAGTTGTTGGTCCACTTTTTGCTGCACCTCACTGTCCATGTTTCCCTCTAAACTCAGACCCACCGGATTTCTACGGTCTCCGGTCTACACTTGGGTATGTCGACCCGTTCTACAAATGTGTCTGTATGGGGTGGATTCTAGCTTTCCCTCAATCCTAGCTATAGAGTAGAAACACCAGTGTACTCACCATAGTAGCTGTAGGTAGACAGCAAATTCGAGCTTGAGCTGCCAGACTTTCGCACTGCGTCCTCCACTTTCGCCGTTGCGTTTATTATAACAAGTTCATTTCATTAGATCTATACACATGTACTGCGTTTGATCGCCCATCGATTCCTTCTCAGATGGCAGACGCGTCTCGGTTTCACTCTGGGGAGGCGGACCCGGAAAACTGCGTTCTGCTGCCTCGTCCCGCCTAGATCCGCCCTCCGCAGAGCTGGCTAGTCAGAAGAAAGTGGGCACACGGGGAGTGGGGGCCATAGCAGAAGAGCCACCCCAACGAGGCGTTTCAGGCAGAGACTACAATGGACTACAAATGGGGTTTTTTGAGGATGGCAGTTTGAGCTAAATAAGGACCCTGTTTTGGACTTTGAACGATCAGGAGTACTCTAGGGGAGTCCAAGATCAAAATATAACCTTGGAAATATAGCAAAATAGGTCCCCTTTAAATGACCATGTCAGAGGATGTATCCCATGATTGTGAACAAGATGTTATGCATCAAGCAAAGAAAACAACAAAGGAGATTGCTGAAATGACGGGAATTTTTTTAAGAACACTCCTGCGCATTACTAAAACCTGGAAAGGGAGTAGTGAACCGTCAAGTTAAAAGAAGAAATGGGTCAGAAAAAAAATCATGTTTTCGAAAATCACTAAAATGCTTGGAGAAGTCACATTGAAAATGATCGACAGTTGAACTCATGGCTATGTTAAATTGTGAAAGTAAGAGTATTTTAACATGCACAATATGACAACAACTTGCAGGACAGGGATAAACAGCTGCCTCCCCACAAGAAAGCCACTTGTTAGTGAGGTTAATAGGGGAAAAACTACTTCAGTTTACTATGGAGCAAAAAGATAGGACTGTGGAGCCATAAAAAAAGTAATGTGGTCTGAAGAGATCAGATTCATACTGTTCCAGAGCAATGGGCACATCAGGGTAAGAAAGGAGGCTTATGAAGCAATGTACTCATCATGAACAGTGCCCACTGAGCAAGTCTCTGGAGGCATTGTTAAGATCTCGGGTTGCTTCAGCTGATCAGGTCTTGGCTCCGCATGCAGAAATGAAGTTACCGGACTACCTGAATGTATTTAATAACCAAGTTATCCCATCAATTGATTTTTGAATCAACTGATAGCTCAGGCATATTCCATGATGGCTATGCCAGGATTCATGAGGATCAAATTGGGAAAGTGTGGTTCAGCGAGCATCAGGAATCATTTTCACACATGAATTGGCCACCACAGAGTTCTGACTTAACCAATTGAAAGTATTTAGGATGTGCCGAAGAAGGTTCATGGAATGGTTTGACTCTCGTGTCTTCAAGATCTCACCCAAAATGCTACTCTGGTCAGAAACAAATATTTCAACATTGGGTAAGATTATCGTAACAATTCCACAACAAATGCATATTGTGATCCAAAAAAATGTTACAGTATGCAACTTTTTACCAGCCAGGCAGTGTAGATTAGTGATATGAATTGCTTCCCAATGAAAAGCAGTTATACTTACTGTAAGATCTGAAATTAAATTTATTGCAAAGTTAATAAATCGAGGGCTGATTGCAATAAACAGTTATGTCCAGATGTTATACAAAAGTATATTGGACATCACTGTTTATTGCAGTCAGCCCTCGAAATACATCCTTTGGAAACAATCCATAATCTATATATGCATTCATCGCAAAGACTCCTGAAATAATAGCTGGCTGCCATGCTTCATTCGAGTCATGATAGTTTAATTAAGGAATATCACATGAGAGAGAGTGATCTTGTTGCTGAATATCATCACGGCTGTAATGCGGTCCTTGACGCCAAGCAGCAGGCCAAGTACCGAAGATAGCACAGCCGTGATGATATTGAGCGACAACATCACAACCTTGAGTGTGATATTGCTTTTGTACAACAGCTCTACAAACGCCACTTATTTGTTGATGGCAATAAGCGACAACAGATTATGATTTCTTTGTTTATTTAATCAGTTACAGTATGTGGCTCCGCCAGCGCAAATAGTTCCACAAATGGATCGGGACTTGGCAGTTGCTAAGCAACACAAACAAGTTTGTGGTCGGCAGTTAGTGTAATTAACGGTTATTAAAACATCTGTGAGCGGAGTGATTCGGCTCTTATATGTCCCAGTGATGTTGTGCTCTATCATCAGCACTCATGGAATGCCTCTTGTCCAATCAAATTGCTTGGTCGGAACTAACTGTTGTATAATGACACAGTAATACTCTGGGGGAGCATGAAGTCGAGTTTGAAGCTACTTTGCTTGTCTCCTCCATTCCTGGGACAGACAAGGGATGGAAGTAACAAGATCAATTTCTGGTGCACGAAGGAGAGAAAGTTGCAGAGGAGTCTGTCATTTTTGACAAATACACAGATATCCATGCATTGTCACCACACATGCACTGGAAAACAATATGCAACTCCATGCACAAAGCATACACACACACACACACACACACACACACATCGAGGGTTTGGAGTACAATGGTGATTTTTGCCTCCTGTCACACATTTCTATCAGCTTATTCACAATAATTATATTTCCATGCGCCTCCGTTTTAAACAGAATTCACATTTTCATTTTGTGGTATGTCCAACAAAATCTGCTTATATGAATTAAACATTGATATTTTGATGAATAAACATGAATAGTATTACAGAATCATCTGTCTTCCATTGCAAACAAACTTTACTTCAATCTATCACCATTGTGTTATGTCACATCAAGTGCTAGAATTGTTGGAGCACGGAGGTGACATGTCCATTTTGGCAATTTTGGCCATGAAGTCGCAGTACCACACTTAGGAAAACTTACATGTTCAGTATACTTCTGAACCATGCACTAAAAGAGTGACTAACATAAAAATGATGCAAATGATGTACCTGATTTAATAGAACATTTGCAAACCTAAAAATCAATTTTTCTCAAAACCTCTAACATGGACATGTAACCAATGTGCTCCAAACCCTCGACATTCAAACTGTCTCACACGCTCACACATCACAAGCATGCATCATCATATGCAAATTCCCATGGCCTCAAACTTTTAAAATAGCCTGAAACCAGAATCTCTCAGGCCCACTTCACAGAAGAGGTGCGATGCACCACTCGCACCCCTCTTCTGAAAGAACACCTCCTCCTTTCTCAACCTCAGCGGCCACTAACTCCAACCCCAATCCCATTATCCCTCTCTTCACTCCAATGGCGTCGACCACAATCACCCAAACCAACCCGCATCCTGCAAGCAACCACTCCATGACAAACAGTGAAAATAGAACACGACCAGTGCTTGAGAGATTAATTTTTCTGCGTCAGAAACAGTGGAGTGGTGCAGGTGTGCTTTCCTGAGGATCCTATGAGCCTGCCCACGTAAGAACTCCATTGTGTGAGGACAATGGGTAGTTTGATATGTATTAATGAGTAATCACAAAAAAACTATGCTTTAAGTGATAGCTATGAAATAGGATAAAAGGTGGAGAAGTACACATTGCTCATTTACAATGAGCAGAGACACAATATTAACACTCACACAATAAAAACTAGAGGCACTCGTAGAGTGCAAACCTCCACCAAGGCAGCACAATCCAAATGTGCATGAGTGGGAGCAAAGGTGAGTTATCGCATGTGATAGGATTTCAAGATGGCTGCCGTGGCGGCCATATTTTTTAGTGATTGCGATGAAAATCAATAGGGTCCATCCTTGATGTGATAGCAATCCACCCACAAAATTTCAGACAAATCCGTGCATTACTTTTTGAGTGATGTTGTTCACAAACAGACAAACAGACAAACAAACGGGCGAAAGCATAACCTTCACCCCAACTTCGTTAGCGGGGGTAAAAATAAAAATGCACACACAATCACTAGAAAAAAATCAAATGGAAATTCGCAAACGCTATTACCATGTGGCACAAGATACAAGGATAATCACATTTTATTTTAAACATTCATAGGACACACGTACACATATGCACGTTCTTAAAGAACATAATATTTACACTTTATTATTCTGATGATGTCACTACTTCACCTCCTCAAGCAAAAATACACTACTAAAAAGCTTTGAATCACAAATCATTTAAGTGAGTGTTGTTTTTTACTCAGTTAAAGAGTCTGTGATAGTAAATTACAAACCCATGGGACGAAGTGTAAATTGTGAATAAAATAAAAATGCAATGACTTTCAGATCACATGAGCCAATATGTTATTTACAATAGAACATAGATAAAATTTCAAATGTTGAAACTGAGACACTTTACATTTTTATCCGCAAAATGAGCTTATTTCAAATTTTCTGGCTGCAACAGATCTCAAAGAAGTTGAGACACAGGCAAAAAATGGCTGAAAAAGCAATAAATATATAAGAGAATCAGCTGAAAGAACATTTAGCAAGTAATTACATTAACTGGCATCAGGTGTGTAACATGATTGGCTATAAAAGGGATGTCTTAGAGAGGCTGAGTCTCTCTGAAGTAAAGACGGCCAGAGGCTCTCCAGCCTGCGAAGGCTTGCGTAAAAAAAAATGTGGAATACTTTAAAAGCAATGTTCCTCAACGTCAAATTGCAAAGGCTTTGAAGGTCTCATCATCGACAGTGCATAACATCATCAAAAGATACAGAGAAACTGGAAAACTCTCTGTGCATAAGGGACAAGGCCGAAGACCTTTACTGGATGCCTGTGATCTTTGGGCCCTCAGACGCCACTGCATCACTCACCAGCATGATTCTGTAATTGATATTAGTAAATGGGCCCAGGAATACTTCAAGAAACCACTGTCTGTAAACAGCCTGCTGTGCCATCCACAGGTGCCACCTAAAACTCAATCATGCAAAAAGGAAGCCATTGTTGAACATGATCCAGAAGCCCTGCCGTGTTCTGTGGGCCAAGGCTAATTTAAAATGGACTGTAGCAAAGTGGCAAAGTGTCCTGTGGTCAGACGAGTCCAAATTTGACATTCTTGTTGGAAATCACGGGCGTCGTGTCCTCCGGGCTAAAGAGGAGAAAGATCACCCCTCCTGTTTACAGCGTTCAGTTCAGAAGCCAGCATCTCTGATGGTATGGGGATGCATTAGTGCATATGGTGTGGGACACTTGCATGTTTTAAAAAGCACCATGAATCCTGAAAGGTATATAAAGGTTTTAGAGCAACATTTGCTCCCCTCCAGACGACATCTATTCCAGGGAAGGCCTGGTGTATTTCAGCAGGACAATGGAAAATCACATACTGCAGCTATTACAACGGCATGGCTTCGTTGTAGAAGAGTCCGTGTGCTGAACTGGCCCACCTGCAGTCCTAATCTTTCACCGATTGAGAAAATTTGGCGCATAATTAAACGAAAAGTCCGTCAAAGGAGACCCAAAACTTTCCAGCAGCTGGAAGCCTGTATTAAACAAGAGTGGGATCAAATTCCAATGGCTAAACTCAAGAAACTTGTCTCCTCAATGCCCAGATGCCTCTGCTCTACGTTAAAAAGAAGAGGGGATGCTATACCATGGTAAACAAGCCCCTGTCCCAATTTTTTTGAGACTTGTAGCAGCCATCAAATTTGAAATGAGCTCATTTTGTGGATAAAATTGTAAAATTTCTCAGTTTCAACATTTGCTATGTTATCTCTGCTCTACTGTGAATAAAATACTGGCTGGTGTGATTTGAAAGTCATTGCGTTTTAATTTTATTCACAATTTACACTTTGTCCCAACCAT
Organism: Gymnothorax javanicus; assembly: GCA_029692085.1. Classification (NCBI taxonomy): domain Eukaryota; kingdom Metazoa; phylum Chordata; class Actinopteri; order Anguilliformes; family Muraenidae; genus Gymnothorax; species Gymnothorax javanicus. The sequence goes on from CM056195.1 coordinate 43,462,685, forward strand.
TTCGGAATTGGGGTTGTATGAAAGAGCACCACAACGTATGAAAATTCATCCGACATAATAATTTTAAAAGATTTAAGATATCAGGAGAAATCTCTGCATAAAAGGTCACATTGAAAATCAAAACTGAGGGCCCCTGATCTTCAATCTTTCAGATGACACTGCATTGAAAACCTAATCATCTTTGTGAGCTATAGAGCCACATGCGCTAGAAAACCTCAAATGCACCAAGCTCATCTGAAATGGACTAATGCACACTGGAAACATTGGTGCTGTTGTCAGACCAGTGAGCCTTACAAATTTGTTACTGGTAGTAATGGATATTGTTATTACTTGGCCAAAGACTGAAAGGACTCTCTTGGTAGTTACAAATATAAGATTCTAAAGCCAGCATCTGTCATTGTGTGTTAGTGTCCATGGCATGGGTAACTTAAGCATCTGCATCAGTACCACTGCTGATTAAGGCCATATATGAATTTTGGAAACATATGAACCCGTGCAATATAAGCAACATATGCCGTCTTCTAGGTGGCAACTTCTTAGGGATGACCTGGCGTATTTCAATAAGACAACTGCAAGCCACACTCTGCTTATTACAGCAGTGTGGAATCAGGCTGCTAGCCTGCCCTACTTGCATTCCAGACCTGTGACCTGTTGAAAATATGTGATTCTGAGCCGTCTGAGTGGCTCACAGATAAGATGTTCATCAACGAGCCCCGAGATTGGGTGTTCGAATCTCAGACATAGCATTACCTACCAAAAGAGGTCCACGTGGGCAAGGCAAAAATTTGCTCAGTGCTGCTGCAGATAATAGGGGTTTGGGCAGTGCTGCTTTAAGGACTTGATTGTGTAATAAATGTGATGCTTTAAGAAGTGCCAAAAAAAAAAACTCTTCAAACATTAAACATTGGCATGTTCAGGACCCCAAACAGTGGCTGTTGACAGGAAAGGTGATGAAACACAAAGGTAAACACACCCCTCTCCCAAATTTGTGGGATTATTTTGCAGGCATGAAATTCCAAAGTAGCATTTATTTCTAAAATGAATTACAGAAAGGAAACATTAATATTGTTTATGCACCATTTTTAATTTAATGTTGGTCAAGAATGATATGCAGTGCAAACAATGTTTTCTTTGTTTATTTGCGTTGTCCTGATCATTCCCACTTATTTGGAAATGGGTTTAGATCTGAAATTCACTATTGATTGCAAACTTTTGAGCAGTATTGCAGGCACATATACACACTTTCAAGTGAGTGGCAAATAGCTCTATCATGCATGAAAAATGAAAAATAAAAAGTTATTGAATTAAAGCATTCTTTACTTTAGAATACAATCAAATCTTTTTTTTTTATCTTCACTGCTCTCTCCGAAGTGGAAAAACGATTTAGAGAGAGAGAGAGAGAGAGAGAAAGTGTGTGTGTGTGTGTCTCTCTCACTCTGTGTGAGCGCGTGTCAAATATGTTATTTGTTTCGTTTGATCTTCTTCTTTGGTCGCCACCATTGAGAGGATGTCTTATTTTCATCCTGCATTTTATTTCTGCATGGGAAGGGGTGAGGTGGGGTGGGGGGAATGTGATTGCACTTCAAAGCGCAAGGACACCTGGTAGCCTCTTGAGTTTTTATTTTCATGCAATCACACACACACAGACACACACACGCGCACATGCACACACATATACACACACACACACACACACGCACGCACACACACACACACGCACGCACGCACACACACACACACACATGCACGCACACACCCACACACGCACAATCCCATGCATCAACTTAGTCATTCATTGGTTAGAGGCGCAAAGACCTTCACAGAATCTGAAGACTGTATCACAAAACAGGAACAAACATTTGTTCTGCTTTTTGTCCTCTTTTCAGGCTGTTTATTCTGCATCAGGAAGAAATGGGTCAAATGTTAAAAATGATTTGAATATTTATGAGTACAGTTTCATAGGAGAACTGCTTCAGACTTTTAAATCTTCTGGATAAAACTCTCCTCTGCCATCTAAAAGCAGATTATAATTCTAACAGCAGTTATTTGTTTGGAATGAATTTACATATTGCTCTAGCAGCATGAGAACAAGAATACCGACTGACTGTTTTCCATACATTAGTTTACTGCTATCTCATAATAACAAAAAAGACAAACAAATCCTGTGCACTATTTTAATTGGTTAAGGGCTCGGATGATGGGACAAAAGATTAATTTCTTTAAGGCCAGGAGGTATTCAGACTCATCCAAATAGGGCCAGTTTGGGTGCACGCTTTCATTCCCATCGAATACTTACACACCCAATTCCAGTAAGACTCTATGGATTGATTACTTGACTCGGTCAAATGAATGCATGGCTGGAACGAAGGCCTGTGGCCACATGGGCCCTTTCTGGACAAGGCTGAATACCCCAGCTTGGGGGCTATTACTGTTCGGGCTGTTGCTGGACTATATGGTTGAAGAAGCACTGAATCAAAATAGCAGCTGGTGTGAAAACTATACACTTAAATCAGGAACATTATCAAAGCACAGAATAGGATGTGAAAGTGTTCTTGACGCTTATAATCCTTTTAGGCATTATATTTGTTTTGGGTTGAGAACTATTACAGAGAATATGTACTGTTAAGTGTGGTCTTGGCATCTGAGGTAGGAGGAAAATGTATGTAGCTATTTTTCAGGAAGTTGTTTCAAGCTGGTTTAATTGGATTGGAGAACCACGTGTACAGACACAGACATATAGTTTGACTATATTTGTTGATGTCACAGATGAGTGAACGCCAAGGGCATTTCAGCAAACTTCACTTGTTGTTTTGTTTCTGCAATAATAAAATGGCTCCAAACACACAAATCTCAGACCATGTTGTATCTATAATGGATTGGACGCGAGAAAGTTACAGGGAATCAAAGTAACTATGTGATGACTGATGCAAAGAAACAGCAATACTTGTTTTAAAATACTAGCACTGGTTTGAGTCAATACTGCCTGCAAGATGAAATTTCACTAAATTGCTGAACAAGACTGAAGTCCCAACCACCGAGAAGGGCCAGATTGCAAGGCCTCAGCTGGAAAATTGTTTTCGAATGGTATTTTCAGCATTTCAAGGCAGAGATGCTCATTGCACCCTGCAGGTCATCATGACTTTTTTGTGCCAGCCTGCCTTTACTGCTCACTCTCAGCCATAACATGAAACTAAATTCAATTAAGACAAACAGATGTCACCGACAGAACCTGAGGATGCATCTGAATTCTCGCAAGAGCTTGGAACTTCTCTCAAAAATGGACACGAACCAGAAATATTTTGGCTTGTAGCCATACCGAGGAGGACCGAATGGTCTATTTCATGAAGGAGCAAATTAGCTCCACCACTGCTTCCTTTCAACGAGTGAACACACGGCCAAACCTGGATAAAAGGAATTATTATTATAGATTATCGACCACAATCCTTTGCAGCTGTAGTGATTGGATTCGTCATTTGTTGCAGTTTTCCCGTTGTCATATTCCTTGTTATGAATCAGTCCTGTCATTTTCAATCACTGTCTAGCTCATTATATACTGAAGGAAAGGACATCTGATTTTCCTCAAACATGTAACAAAGTAACATAAAAATCTCCCTGCAACTTTTCCTTGAGCCATGTGACATTTTCTATCGAGATGAAGGAAAAGTGGAGACGAGAAGTGGAAGGCTGCCTGTTTCAGAGAATTCGAATGCACCACGAGAGTGTGTTAGTACATTCCTTTGGAAGGTGTTCCCCCTGAAGATGACTCTCAGTTTGTAATCCTTGGTTTCCGCTGCCTGTTCGTCAGCTCGTCAGAAGACGAAAAAATATGCCAACTGATGAGTATGCAGTGCCAGACTAGCATCAGACTGACGAATGCCCTTTTTCTCCAAAGATCACCGTAATTTTAATCTGCACTCGGCCAGTCTAGCTCATTTTGGGTATGGACCTCTTGTACACAGTCACAAAATCCGTCTGTATACTGAGGACCCACACTGACGATCTATCAGAGACAGCCGGCCGCTTCCCGCCAGTCTAGTAATGTATGCAGCAGACGTAATGTGCAGAAAATCAATATCTCCTTAGTTACGTTTGCCAACAGTCCAGGCGATGTAGTCAATCCGATGATGCTATATAGGCCATGTGCGTGCATGGTCCAACAGCGATGAAATCATGAGCTAAATTCAGTTCAGAAAAATAATGTATTTATTACTTAGTTACTATTTAACTTGGCAGTTAAATAGGCTATGAAAAGCGTGCGGCTCAAGCTATTTGTGCAGGTATGCAATTTTGAATAACGTTGATTTAAATACAGAAAATACGCGTCCAGATGAATGATTGTTGTCTTACCTAATCAGGGAGAACAATCAGCACCTGTTAAGTGTGGAGTGCTCTCAGAGTGAACCTGTCGTTGATCATGAAAATGACTGAGAACAGGTCAGGACTAATAACTGTTTTAAACAGATGTTTTGTGCACCCAATTCTCAGTTCTGGTTCGCCACTGTACTGAATTTAGCCCATGATTTCATCGCTGTTTGATCGCATATGGAGAGAAACCGTGTCTTCAGATGCCAATTACGATAATTGGCAAACGCGTCAATAAAGGAAAACGAGGCTCCTCAGAGCCTGTACTTGGGCCGGGTCTAGGCCTGGGCCAATCGCGAAACCGTGAGCAGGACAATCGCGACCCCGAAAAAAAAAAAAAAGAAGAACGGACCCGAAACTTAGACTCGTGGCCTACCGGACCGAGTAATAATGATTGAGAACTCACCAGGACAAATTCTTGTCATAAAGGGACGTGTCCCTGCCCGCCCGCCCCCCCCAAATCCCAGTTCTAGCGATTTCCAGAGTACATACCAGGTTTGGAAGAGAGCGAAAGTGCGTAAGGTTCTTGCCTATGGAAAGTGTAAGAAGAAGTGAAATAAAAAATGTTCAACTTTTGTCATTTTTGTTTTATTTACATTATTTATTATGCTTAAAACTGAACAAACTATTCAAATTTGTACAGTGCAAATGCTTCAAAATTAAATCACTTTATTTGACTAAAAGTGATTACAAACTGACTAAGAAACTGAGCAGTGAATTAGTCACCTGACTACACCAGTCCACAGAGCTGAGGAAACCCAGTAATCAACCTTAGAATCTATGAGCTCCCTTAAAGGTAAATTCAGCATTCAGCTGTATGTATGCACCTCTGAGTGTAGCTTGTTACAGGAGCAGTTGATTTGAAGATCCAATGGCCTGATTTGAAGATCTCGACTGCCTGATTGATGGGGACCTCTGTTAAGTTCACCCAAGAGCAAAAGTCTGTGAAAGGAGTTGGGGCAGCTCTGACCTTTTTTCCTGAATGATCTCCACCTTCTTTTGGTAATTGGTTTCTTTGGGAAATAGTTTGGTTTTTTTTTTTTTTTTGCTGTTGTTGTTGTTGTTTCTACAAGATTTATTATTGCCATGTGTCTCGTGTCTCAGATTTGATGTGACATCTGCACGTTGTAGTGCCATACAACTGAATATGTGCATTAAAGTTTCTGTGGTGACATCTATGAATGTATGAAAATATATTTATTACACACACACACACACACACACACTGTATGTGCGTAGGAGTGTGTGTATTAGGGAAGGATGTATTTCGTCCTACATCCTAATGTCTTTTTTTTTTTTTTTTGCAAAGATCGTTTACATTTCACTCACAGTTTATTGTTCAAACCCAGTGCAAATATAGGACCAATAACTTTATACAATATGCGCATCTGGATGAATTTAAGTGCATCTTTGTAAGCCTACTCATATTTTTACAAACAAGTATGTTTCCATGGAGAGAGTCACAGTGCAATAACTGGAGACAGAGCATGCGAGTGAACGATGGAGAATGAGAAACCAAGATGATATCCATCCATTATTTATGCCCTTTCTTCCTCACAAGGGTCATGGGAGAGCTGGAGCCAAAGGGTGAAAGGCAGGGACACAACCTGGAAAGCTTACCAATCCATTGAAAGGAGCACACACCATGCTCCTACCATTCACTCACACCTATGAGCAATTTAGCATCTTTGGACTGTGGGAGGAAACCCACGCAAACATGAGAACAAGCAAACTCCACTCAGAAAGGCCCCAGGCTGGATTCAAACGCATGACCTTCTTGCTGTAAGGCAGCAGTGTTACCCACTGTGCCACCCACTTAAGTGATATACTCACGTTAAATCTATAAATTCCTCTGATGCCTCCATGTATCCACTGGTTCTCTGACAGAAATCATGACTTATTTGGAATATGCAATAGGTCTACATATAAAACGAATTTTACCAACGTCTATATGAAAATGCTCGTATTCCTACGCCAGCGCGTTCTCAGTGCATGCAGATGGAAGCATCCAGGAAAATGGCACTAACTTTGAAATCTGAACCACAACTAGACAGTCCGTTCACCTGCGACCACATGGGTGTAGCCCCTGAAAGCCTGCTTCTCCAGCCTGTACTGCGTCCACAAGGAAATCTCTATGTTTCAGCACAAATTTGTGCATTATTTGGCCAATACTGTTGCCATGGCAACCAATATCGATAGGTGTCGTAACTTAAGTATGACACATATCCATACCAAATATGAAAGTAATAGGTCAAAAATCATAGCCTGTACAGTGTCCACAACGAAGTATCTATGGACGCAGATGAAGCGGCAGCAGCAGAGACAACAAACATGAATCTGTTGTAGCCGCCCAACTTTGTCCGGCTACAATGACAAAAGCCTCTACACAGATAACTCCTGTTTAAATTATGACTGGCAGCATGAGCCTGCTTAAAGGAGGTGTAACAGGTACAGTTAATGTTAACTGTACTTTGCTAGGTACGTCCCCAAAGTAAGATGATGATGGTAAGATTAGTTCCAAAGGGGTTAAATGGGGCAAGAATTGGAGCGACCCGATATCCAATATGGTGCATCGCAAGGCGGATATGATCGCTGATAATGACGGATCAAAGTTCAAAATGTAGATGAGTGAACTTCTGCCCATACCCACGCGCGGTCGAACCCTCGCTAATATAATTGCGATTTATAGCGTTTAGTTCCAAGATGTGGACTCCAGCTTTGACATGAATTTAGCGTTTATTTGAATTTTGCGGTTTTTTTCATGTTCATATCTGTGTATCCACGATGGTTTTCTACTACGAAGCTGCTCAATGCTCATTGCATTCCAACATGCATGCATTGGCTTGGCGAAGCTGGCCTTATTACCGGAATTGCGGACATCTACAAGAAATCCCGTTCATTCATCTCGTCTCCCGATTTATGACAGTTTCGCGGTATATCAGGTCGCTCCAATTGCATGTGAGCGTGTTCACAATGCTGGTCATCAGTTCCAGTTTACAACATTTTGAAGTTTTAGCGAAGTTAAAATCCACTTCTTGTGACAGATATGGGTCAATTTATTTCGCACCCAATGCCATCAAGCAGCAAAGACAATTCTAGGTATAGTGCATGTCCATTTATTGTCCAAAATATGACCATTTTCTGGAAAAAAAATGTAACATTTGAAAAAGAGCATCAGTTTACCTGTGTAAAAACCTTATCTCCAAGTGAGGAATAGTGTTAATTTGGATACCAGTGGATCCGTAATGAACTCTCCTTTCCAGTGATATATAATAAGTTACATCTATGTTGAGATTTCAAGTACTCAGGATGCTTGAATGGCATTTCACTAATTTGAAAAAATTGCTAAATTTGACCCTACCTTGGGAACTGAGCATTCAATTCAATTAAATTAACCAAATTATCTGCTTAAAATTGCTTAGAATACCACTTTGTTCATCATAGATTTTGTAGAATCGTACATTTTCTCATCATCACATCTTTTTTTCTTTGTAACCAGCCAGAAGATAACGGCTTAATTTTTTCGTCCCACAGTGTCCGTCCATAACAGTGCAAATTTCTCCTTATGGAGAGTGCTATCGTAATTATACCATAGTGGGAGAAATATCCACTAATAAGGAATGTGTACACAAGGTTTGCCCCCAAAACTCTGACTGGCCCCTGAACCACAGAAGTTTTACTCTTTCCGTCCCACAAAATGTCCGTCCATCACATGCTGTGGGCCACTTTCACTTGTGCTTATATGTCTTATTTTAATGCAATATCTCTTGGTACTAATATGATTTCCTAATGGTTAAAAGAGGTTTTAGGATAAATTCCATAAACGGTTGGAGTAAAATGAGCATTGCACAGACAGTCACGTTTACCTTCGATTGCATCAGATGATCAGCAGTGATTCATGCCCTAATTAATCCAACCTATTCCCTACTGATCAACTCAAGTGTGTCAAAGAATCAGAATCAGATATTCTCCACTTTTAAATGCCATGTAATTGCAAACAATCAGCTGCCAATTGAATGGATGGATCCAGGGAATGCAAGGGTCCCACAATGTCCGTAGTTTTAGTTTAGTTTTATAAGACCATTTGCTACTAAGATGAACTGACTAGTACTGACTGGTATCATAATTTTTCTCAGATGTTCAATCAGGATTGGATTTCAATTTGTCTTGTGACAAGTTCCCATGTGGGACTGTCCCGCAATGTCAGTCCATCACAATAGTAGTATGAACAATGCTGTGTAATGTGTTAAGATGTACTTTGATCCACCTGAGCCCTTTCACCTGTTTGGAGTTAATGTGGTCATTGAAGTTAGCAGAGTTGTCGTTTTTATTTTAAAGGTCCCCTACTATGCTGTACTTAGTCGTTTAAAGTATGTCCAATGGGTCTTTAAAATAATGTTCAGAATTCAGTTACAAAAAAAAACCACACGCATCCAGGCCTAGTGAGACCTCTTCTCTCACCCCGTCTGTGCCGGCCTGAAACACGAGCTGTTTTGACTGGGCGGGGAGGCTATGACAATGAGGCACTGCTCTGATTGGTTGCTTGGCCGCTTCGATTCCGGGGGAGGGTCCAGACCCAAAAAACCAGGAAACCGAGATGGCAGATATTTCAGGACAGCTCTCCGTGGCATGTTTTGCTGTGAGACCGTACTTGTTTGATCCCGAATCTGATCCCGAACGGGAGGAGGAAGCCATTGAAGTATTGTAGCAACGTTTACAGCAGGATTTCAATGAGTGGCAAGTTGAAATTTTAGTGTTTTGCTCGTACTCTCTCGCCTTGCATGCATATAATTGTAGCTGTACTGTTATATAGTCATGTTATATACCCACTTGGCTGTCTGGAGGAAACTTTGCTAAAAGCTTCTGTTAACCATTTCCACCAAAACGAAATGCAATTCCGACACCAAGCTACTACATTTGTTCGGAACAAAAACACAAACGGTGTAAGCAATGCTTCTGTGGAGCAAGTGACTCGAAAACTTCTACCGCGAAAAATCGGTATTCGATCTCCACTTTTTTTGGCTTTTTATTTGCCAGAACAATTTTCAAAGGTGGATGAAATTCCGCCGTGGCAATGCAGAGAAATCGTTTGTTATACCAGACACGTTATAGTGGGTTTCGCGATTGCATTCACCGCGGTAGCCTCACAGAACTAACCCACACAATGGCAAAGTACTCGGCTGACCCTGGTCATGGATCAGTAAAACGACCGTTGCACAGTAGCAGTAAACAAACCCGAACACATACCCCGAGCTCTGTAAAACCTATGTCTGGTCTAACTGCAGCCTTTTCAGCCCAACTTTGCAGACACATACAACACCTCTCCAGTTAGCTTCAACTGTAGTGGCTATAATCCGGCAACGTTGGGATGAAACTGCCACATTGATGCTTACCGAAGTAACACAAGCATACCGATCAGAATTACTGCATACAAGTTACCCAGGAGCATTTTTTAAGGCGCACGGCAAGCAAACTAATATGCAGTAGCTAGTTACCGAGCGTTTATAACAACGACAGAGACAAACGTTACCCTGCAATACAGGTTTTACAGACAGTAAGTTCCGTTATCGTGAACATTTGTACCAAGCATCCAAATTACAAACAAGTATAAAAAGTTAGCTTCATATGAGGTTTATGTTCACACACCCTCTATTGAATGTCTCCTTGATATTATTTACTCTTGCATATTTAGGACACAAACATTAGCAACAGTAACTTAGCTACGTTAGCTGCAGTGCCACAGCCACATTCAACAGGCTATCACATTAGGTAGGCTTATGCAGTAAAGCAACTTAAAGCAACTTACTGCTTCTGTGTCTGTGAGTCACGGACAGTTGCTACCGATCCAAGCTTCATCTTCAGATATTTTACAAAGCCTGCATTTGAGGCCAGCTGTTAGTGCTAACTATCGTTAGCTGTCCTGCTAGCCACCTGTAACACGATGGCTTCACTTACACGTCATTATTTGCTGTTATATCATTGCTTACAGCTTGTGGCTCTGAGCGCTTGATCGATGCAACTGCTCCAGGTTTGAGAAGCAGCTGAGATGCATATCCAGCGTCGAATTAGCCTTTATTGACAAAGCTGTCTTAGGTGAAATGGCAAAGACAAACAGCTAATGCTCCCATTGAGTGTGGCCATTTGCCCCCAAGCAGACAAAAAAGCTACCTACTGATTTCTGGTGGCATCGTCTTTTGGAAGAGAAAATAGTTGTGCTTTTTTTTTTGCATCCAAAAAAACACAGACCAGCAGCTTTGGCAGACATACTGACCAAAGTGCACCGCAAATGATCTGCGGTTCTTCTTCTTCTTTTGTACTTCCAGAAGTGTAGACACTACTAAGGTGTAATATGATCCGTGGTTGTTTGTGCCTGCTATAATAGTTTCCGGGGTGGGCAGGTCCAGCACCGTGATTGGCTCTGGCTAGGTCTGTACTAATTGGACGGCATAACCTGACGTCAGGTTTTGCCCAGATCTCGTGAAGAGCTGTTCAGAAAGGAAATCACGTTCTCGGATTACGGCAAAACCCCTGTAATCTTATGTTTAGAAACTTTACAGAGGTTGAGTATGGACATCCAACATTATAAAATTACTTGTATGCATTAAAAGAAGAATCAGCATAATAGGTCTCCTTTAAGACCAGAAATGACAATTCCCAATGTGGGAATGTCCCACAGTGTCTGTCCATCACAGTGGTATGAACAATGCTGTATGATGTGTATGGCATATTAATTGATGTAGTTAGATCCACCTGAGCCATTTTACCTGTTTGCGGTTAATATGTTCGTTGAAGTTAGCAGAATAGTAGTTCTTATTTCCTCATTTGTATCTCAGTGTTTATTCAAAATAATGTGATCTTGTAACTGTCTATGAACCTGAGGCCATATAGTCATGTTGAAGGGTGCCAGATGTATGCACAGTGTTCAAGTTTTTGTTCTTCTAAATAAAATATCCATTGCATACAATAATATTTTTTTGTTTGTTGTGGATTTTACTGCTGATCATAAAACTGTCCCACAGTGTCTGTCCATCACATGTCCAATGTCCCACAATGTCTGTCCATCACACATATTTAATCCATTTTGCCTGTTTTATGGTACACTTCCTGTAAAAAAGTTTTCCATGGGGCTTTAGCACTACTAAGTTATTGTAACCTGAATTAAGTTTCCTCTTTTTTCTGCACAGTAGTTAGTTGGAACATAAAATGAAATGATGCAGCTGCTTGCAAATGACAAAATTATGGAGTAGTCAATGCCGACTACCCAATATTGAGAAAAACCCCTTCATTTGATGATCTCCTAAAGAATTACCCATACCCTAAACTAACTTAAAAAGTTAGTCTTCTTCCTCTGTGTCAACATTCGGCTTTGTGGTTCAGTGATGACTAATGAGGCAGAAATATCAATTTTCAGCCTATTTTCAATAAACATGAAGCGTAAATGGATAGTTCCAGTGAAAAGATTGTTTCCACACATCTTGTTCTCAGTTGCATAGGTTATGTACTTCGAAAAAAATCAGAAGTTTTTGGAATATAAAAAGATTTATTTTTCTCTCCGGGTGTTACACATATGATGACCAGCATTGTGAACACGCTCACATGTATTGGTCCAGCCGATTTGACTGTTGTCAGTCAACTGAACTGGCATTTTCATCTGTCATCTGCACCATAGGTTTGGGACAGTAGGGCCCTACTCTACTTAGTGGTAGGTTGAGAAGGCCCTAATCGCAGATTGATAGCATTGACAACATATTTACACTGAAGTGATAGATTTCAACTTGCGGCCTTATTATTAGGACACAGTAAGACCGTGTAACAAGGAGGCCGAGTAATGGTTGAGTCAACAATGAGCGGACTTTGCCATGGGAGACTGCTGTCTAATTGCCATTTCCGCAAGTTTTAAATTTCCAATGGCAAGTCAAGATTGTCTTTTGAACATCATGATCGCTGTACCCTTTACTAGACCGTAACCATAGCCCTAATCTTTATTGATTTGTTTAAATACATTTGGCATGTCTAATCCCACTCGAATCTGAAACGTCCAGCCAACAAATTATGAACAAGCATGCTCTTAGGCGACTCATGCTGCAATCTCAGGAGAGAGCAGTTCTCCTCCGAAGCACATGTCTGTCAATCTCCACTTGTTTACACTCATAGCTTGAAACTTTGTAAGCTCAGAACGAGGGCGGCAGAGACCCGAACATGTGCTAACTTAGAATTTTACTGACGAGCGCCCAGGCGGCCCCGCTTGAGCAACGAACAATGCTAATCCAGACCAGCTGTGTCCCTCCTGTATACCAGCAGCGCAAAGCCAGCTGTGCACTGCCCTGTAAAGGTTACCGGCCACAGCCAGCACTGTAAGGGCTCGGATTCAAACCTGAGCCATGGCGGTTACTAAAACTCTGCAATGTGGCGCCTTAATTATTATTTATTATAATTATTGCCCTAACTTTAAACAGAGCCCAAATCCTGACCTTAACCAGACCATAGCCATAGCCCTAACCTTAATAAAACACTTAACCCTAAATGTAACCAGCTCCCTAACCAGAACCAGAACATACAATAGAGTAGACACTTCATAAAAGTAATGAACAGTCCTACTCAAACAACTTCTGCCACCTCATCCTGGGGATCCCAAGGTGATCCTCGGCCAGCTGGGAGAAATAGAGCCTCCAATGTGTCCCAGGTCTGCCCCTGGGTCTCCTACCATTTGTACGTGCCTTTAACAGAGGGTCCCAACATACCATAGTCTGGCAGCACCTCCTACAAGACAGGAATATGTGGGAAAAACATATGGACACACCACCAGCCAGGTCCAGTGCAATGCCCTTTTGGAGAAGGATGGGAGTGGAGTAGACTTGAGCGTCAATTGGCGCCAAAACACAGCAACCACAAAATAGAACAGTGGCCATTAAGCACAGGGCCAGAGACAGACACTTGGAGTTATAGTTTCTAATAATCGCACAACTGTAGCTCTAAATATCACCTCAATACTGAATCAGTCCATATCAGAACCAGCCTCAGCAAAAACAATCTGTAGTGTGCTTCACAAAACTGGTATTCATGGCAGTGTTTTCAATTATTTGTGTATTCCTTTCCCAGTGGAGGTTAGGATCAGTGATGTTTACTTGCTCTTTAAAAGCTGGGGGCTTCTGTCTCTGTATCTCACCAGTCTGGGTAGAATGGGCATCTCTGCTTTTAGATTCAGAATGCGACTGCTTGAAATTTAAAAGAAATGACACCCCCGCACATTGCACCTTCATGACTCAAACAGCATATAGGATTAGGAAGGGAGAAGCTAAGTTTAAAAAGAGTAAGTCTGGAAGTCACTCAGCTGGATTTAGTTCCAATCACTGTTATTTGTGAATCAGCTCAGTTCTCCAGTGAGGAGGTAAAGCGATGATTACACTCTGAATTCTGGACTTTCTTTCACTACTTATGTGTTTTTACAAAAAAGAACATAATAAAATTAACAATTACAACATTGTGTCCCCATTATATGGAGAATTTGTGACGGAACTAATTACGTCCTCTTATTTTTCACGACTGTCCTATATTCCTAACTTTATTTGCTCTTTGTGAACAGTGAAAAATGACATGGTTTGAAGAAACATGGATAGATCAGTTTTAACCAACCCTGTTCCTGGAGATATACCGTTCTGTTGGTTCTCGCTCCAAAACTAACAAACCTCTCATCATTCAACACGTTAAGTTCTAGTTGACCTGCTAATTAGAATCTGGTGTGCCAAATTAGGGTTGGAGTGAAAGCCTACAAGATGGTAGATCTCCAGGAACAGGGTTGTTTACTACTAGGTTACAAATATCAAACATCCTTGCTTCCTCATTCTTCATTTCAAAGTAAGAAATTTACTGGGATGGCTGATGCAAGGCTGATGTGGAGTAGGCCGGTGTTGAAAAAAAAAATCGATTCTCCGATTCTGGATCGATGCTCATTTAAAGATCGATTCCTACTCCAAAGATCGGTCTTTTAATATAGCCTATATATTTTTCCCGCCACAAATTGATTCCCGTTAATTCTGAGTCATTGCGCAATCGCCGGCTGTTGATAATGTATGCGCATGTAAAAAAAAAATGCACCCCAGGCTCAACAAAATGGAAAGCAATCCCCCCCCCCTCCCCCCAGGTCTTACACCACACATTGCTTCCCAGTCTGTGGGAAACACTGACAAATGATAATTTGGTTACTTTTAAGCCAGTAACCAGCACTTTGTTTACATTTACAATGGCTGTATCTTTGTTATTGTTTTTCATATTGATAAGTGACTGCACTGGATTGGAAGCAATTGTGATAGTGGTTAGTCAGTCATGCTGGTTTTCACACTGATGCTGCTATTCTGACTGTCCTGCACAACATGCTGCATAAAGTTTACTTTGACCCTACAAGAGTTGTTCACAGCTGTTTGTGGGCCAAATGGCCATAGCAAAATTAAAATAAAAGACAGTTTTAATAACATTAACCGAATCGATATCGGATCGGATCGAATCGTGATAACTGATTCTGTATCTTGTGAATCGGAATCGAATCGATCCTTGAAATTTGAATCGATACCCAGCCCTAATGTGGAGAGCCACATTCACGGGCCAATCGTTCATATACACGTTCCATTAAAATAATACTTTTGAAAAGGACCCATAAGGAAAGAAAACACACTTCAGATACATTTAGAATATACATTTCAAAATGCATTTTAAAATGCATTTCAAATATGTAAAAAATGGCTGCTTCATATATTTTAATAAATATATTTTAAATATATTATCAATTCATTTGAAATACATTTCTAATCTATTTTACACAGGGATGAAAATGTATGAGATATATTTAGAATATCTTTCAAAATGCATTGTGAAAATCATTTCAAATGTAAAAATGGACTGTTTCATACATTTCTAATACATTTAGGATAGCCTAAATGGTAAATGAACTGCATTTATATAGTGGTTTTCTGGTCACATGACACAAAGCACTTTACAATTATGCCTCACATTCACCCTGATGGCAGAGGCTGCCATGCAAGGCACCAACCTGCTCATCAGGAGCAGTGTGGGGTTCAGTGTCTTGCTCAAGGACAGTTCGACTCATTCTGAGGAGGAGCCAAGGATCAAACCAGGAACCTTCTGAGTCCTGGACCACCTCCTCTGCCTCCTGAGCTACTGCTCTAAATAGTTAGCAGAATCTCACTACTACTGTCTGATACTTGAATCATACTTTCAGAGTTTCTAAAAGAAACAGTAAAGGTGTCAGAAGCCTAATATAGATCTTACATCCATGTCACCGAAGTGTACTGAATTTGGGTCTTTTATATTCAGGTACGCCGTTTGTAGAACGATAAATCAAAATGAGATGTTGCATTTAGCGATTAATATTCTATCATATTGTACTCAAGTGTTTGGATTATTTTATGCTGGTTGCACCTATGTCAGTGATCATGCACTGACCTATTAGTATGCATTTCTTGACGTGCTAAATAAACTGAAATGAAACTTTCAATGTTGTCTTCATTTATTTGTCAAACTAACCATGTTCACTGGCTGGGTTGAAGATGAAGTGCATTTGTATGTACAAACACTACTTTTGTGAAATGCATCATTTTTTCCATCAGCTTTTAAAGACTGCATTGGTATATTTTGACAAAATGCATTTTGGGTTACAGCTTCTTTGGTTCAAATACATTTTTAGAGACAGAAATACATTTTTGTGTGGCTTCAAACGCATCCTCAAAATGTATCCTAGAGATCCCATGCATTCTAAATATATTTAAATGCATTTTGGCCAAAATAAATATATTTTAAATATATTTCCTTTCCGCATGGGGATGTTCCCGAGATTAATTAACTGTAGTAACCTAAGGGGAGTCTCTTCTCCTTTTTCATAATTCCCGCAATGGATTGGAATCTGCTTTATGATAGAGGATTTCAATCGATTTCCAGCTCAGGTGGGTGCAAGGAAATAAAGACAGGAGAGGAAAAAGTGATTTGAATATGGTTATAAAGAAACGGAGACAAAGATTCTTCCAGATACATGTGCCTATGAATTGTGTTGCTTGGTAGCTTAACTTCATATCCCAAAAATGCAGTATGAAATAAAGAATGCTTTTGCAAGCACAACGCTGAACATCTCAAATGAAGGACATTTCCCATCCAGTTGGAAGAGAGAAAATAAAAATGGTTTCATCTTGCTTTTCAGAAAAACTGAACAAGGTCAAGGACTTTTTTCACTGAAATGCTCCCATGTTGTAGACCAGATGTCCTTGGGTACAGAAATCAAAAGAGTCAAGGTTCTATCATCCATCATGGTGCTGAGCTGAGCAGAGCAGTGATCAGTCTCCTAGTCACATTATAACCTGATTTAATCCCATGAAGTAGCTGAACTGAGGCTATGGCTCTGCATCCACTCCTTTCTGTTTCTGTCTCATTGGGGCTCCCACTCAATTGAATATTGCATCTGGGATTGCTATTGCAGGTGCTTAGACTGCTGTTGTTCTTGAATGTACAGTCAGGTCCAGAATTATTGGTATCCTTGATGTAAATGAAGGGCGAAAAAAACATAAGAGCAATGAAGTGAATAATCTTAATGTTAAATTCATTGACAAATGCCTTATGCATTTACTACAATACATTTACTGTCATGTTGCAATTCTTCTCATATCATATCTCTCTGAAGAAAATATATTGCCTACATGCTTATTTTTACCACTTTCTCTTTAACAAGGGTTCTAAAATTAAACAAAATTCATGTCATCTTTGACCATGGAAAAATTCAGGAGAGAAGTAATGGGTTCCAAAGAGAAAAGCAAAATTAAAATAATGTTCACCATCTTCCTGACCAACAGACCTCTATTCAATTCACCCTTCATCTGGCCAGTTTGTTTCAATTCTACACTTTTTCTGTTTTTTTTTTTTTTTGCCCTTACAGTGGCAAGGGAGGAGATAATATAGTTCAACCTATGACTCTGGTTCCAACTGAGCACAAGAAACAAAACTAAGTGTCTGGAGTTTGCCAAACATGATTTGAAAAATTACTAGAAGAGAGTTACAACCCCAATTCTGAAATAGTTGGGACGAAGTGTAAATTGTGAATAAAATCAAAATGCAATGACTTTCAGATCACATGAGCCAATATGTTATTAACAATAGAACACAGATAACATTTCAAATGTTGGAACTTAGACATTTTACATTTTTATCCACAAAATGAGCTTATTTCAAATCTTCTGGCTGCAACAGGTCTCAAAAAAGTTGGGACACAGGCAGAAAAGGGCTGAAAAGCAATTAATATGTAAGAGAATCAGCTGAAAGAACATTTAGCAAGTAATTAAGTTAACTGGCATCAGGTGTGTAACATGATTGGCTATAAAAGGGATGTCTTAGAGAGGCTGAGTCTCTTAGAAGCTGGGGCGTGTTTAGGGCCTGGCTACTGGGGTATAGCCCAGGGTATTTTTTCTTTAGCCCGGGTCTTTTCTTACGGTTAAGGAATAATACGAGTATGAACTTAGAGCTCTTAGAGAACTTAGAGTCTTTAGCCTATATTGTACTAATTTATTTGCGGCGTGCGTTAGAAAGTTACTGTATTACGGGGACGCTTCTGTGCAGTGATCAGATTAAAGAAAAAAAAATTGATGAGCATTTTTCGCTAATCATTATATCAATTGATTAGCAATTGTTTAGCACATTTGAATAACGATCAGCAAAAATTAAAAAACAGTAAATCAGATTTTAAATGACGAAAGGGTTTTTTTGTTCTTTCCTGATGATAGATTAAAGAGAAATACAACTCCACTCTGAAAGCAAAAATTCTTTCCAAAAGGCATCAATTTTACCCCAAACTACCCTATCTTCATTTAATACAGCACACTTCCGTTTCCCTGTGAAATTTCTGTAAACTACTTGTAACCTGCAGTACAACTGTCTTATCTATACCTTACTATAGCATATGATGTTGTTTAGCACCTAATCAGAGATGTGAAATGATTCATCCCCAGTATACAAGGCACTCTCCATCTCAGTCACGTTTTGACATCACAACATCATGTACCCTATTTGAATGATTAGAGATCATGTTTCGGGAGAGGCCGGCGAACTTGCAATTCCCTAAACCCACGTGGCAATGAAAGAAGTTTTGATGACTTTGATCGGCTTACCGTGATGCTTGGGTGGCTGGAGGAACATTCAGGTGTGTAAAAATGTAAAGCATACATCCAGTCAAGACGATTCACAGTTAATGCCGAAAAAATTGGAGGTCAGACACGCAATTTTTTTTCATAAGGGCAAAAACCAAATCACATCGCTTTAGTATAGCAATGATTACAAATATTCCCCTTAACTAGCATCAGCTAGGTAGGAAGATGGCTTGCTTTATAATCTGAAGAGTAACGTTATACGCAATTGCAGGCATAACAAGATAAAGCAGCTAAAACTAACCATGAAATAACACGTCTCAGACCTGAAGTGTCTGTTTGCACCTAGGTAGAATAAGCGGGTCATCACTGCTGAAAGAGATCCTCTGCGTGCGATGGCGTTGAGAGTGACACATCAGAGCAATAAAAAGTTCTCCAATAGGCATCATAGTTACCATAGGTTCACTAGCCAGCAAGCTGTACCTAAGCGATTGTTTTTGAACTAGCTACCAAATTAGCTAACGTCCCAAAAATGTAAAAGTTCAGTTCGGTCGGACGAAACTGCCACGAAACCTCAGATAAGTACATGCCTATGACAGCTGGTAAAGTTAGTCAAGTTGGGGCAAGAAACAAATCATATTGCCTTAAAATGATGATAATTTACAAAGATGTTCTTTGGTTAACGTTAGTTAGCTTACAAGCGAACTAGGTGGCTATATCCAAAGAGCAACTTAATTTAATATGCTATGACTCACACTGCAGTCAAGACATTGTGACGATACAAGAAAGCCTCCCTAGCGCATAGAGACGACCGGCACATCCGGGTACTTCACCAAATGTCAAGGCCGCGCCCCTTTTTGGGGGATAGAAAACCTCAGATCCCATTGACCCTAATGTAATTTGATGTGTTTTCAGGGGTAAAATTTATCAGATTTATTTAACTAAATTTCCTGTTTATATTCATTTATTGATTTATTGATATGTCTAGCGATTATTTTGCTGCCTTGCCCGAACCTGAGCGTTCGCGTTATCTTAATAAATTAAGGTTGATCGGTCCACCCACTTGCCCCTTCACTACCGCGAATTTCGAGTTCTGTGTCAGTTTGGGGTTAAGAATAACTAACAAATGCACATAACGTTAGACCGCAAACCTGACTTGGTTGGCTGACGCTATTTTACGTTAGCTAGTTCAGCAATTAAAGAATAAATAATGACACGAGACAAAAATCATAGCGAATAAACCTATTAAAGTATGGTACCAAGTCTTACATATTATAGGGTACTTACGTTACTTTCTAAGTTTAAAAAAAGAGTGGCATGGCCTGTTATGAAGCGTTTCCCACACATATAAACATGGGAAGACACTGGATACATAGCTTTTACTCTTCATCTTCTCTTAACTCTCCTTTGTGGATTCTTCCCTTTTCCAGGTAGGATGGGGAACCTGAGGTCCGGACTGGTCATTTTATTGGAGGTGCAACCCGGCACACAACAACTTTTGGGCATTTTACTGCTTAATTATCGCGCTTATTTCTCATTGATTTCAATGCATTAGTGTTTGTTTTCCCCCAAAAAGGGGCGCCGCCTTTGCGCTGAGCTCTTGATGACGTTGAACCGGTCGTCTCTATGGATTGGTTGGTATGCAAATAAACATCATTTTCCAGCCAAGCTAAGTCGTGAAAACTTCTCCTGTTGCTCTGTGGCTCGGGAACTCGGAAGTTTGCAGGCCAGTAAGTCGGGATCAATGAAATATCATTTGGATTTTTTGAATCGCATTTTGGAATCGCAATCGGGATTGTTATGATGATTAGCATTTTGTCAAAACTGCTGAAATTTGATTCGCATTTTGCAATGCGAATCTGCCTAATCTGATCACTGATGTGTCCGTTTCGTTCTCATAAAAGCATCTCTCTTCCACCCGTATATATATGTCTATGTTTGCACCCACAAAGTTCATGATGCCTGAAACGTGACATTTAGGGGCTAGCTAGTAGCGCCACCAAAAAAAAAAAGGATCTGAGAGAAACATAAAACGATAAAGGTAACGTTTATTTATGAGATATAAGCCTTCCATTGTTGATAAAATTAATACGTCATGTCATTTGCATCTGGCAAAGTGAACTGTGAACTTTTTCTCGTCGTGGCTACCCACCGGGCTATCAGCTAGCAAAATACTGTTCAACTGCCCGCTGACCAATAATTGGGACCCCAAAGAAAATAGACTATAAATCTATAACCGCTGCTTCACTCATATTTATCGTACTCTAATGAAAATAAATCATTCTGCACCTGGACAAAGCAGTCATCGATTTCATACATGCTGCGTGAATAATCCTCAACATGCGGGACTTCAGATCAGAGTGGAAGGAAGCATCCAATCTGATCCATCACGATAGAAGATAAGAGATTGATGCTGATACGAGCCATGGATTGAATGCGTCAAGTGGCAAATGGTATTATTTGGCTAGCTCGTATCAACATCAATCACTAACCTTCTATCCAAATGGATAAGATTGAATGCGCTCTTCCACTCTGGCCTGAAGTCCTGCATGAACATGATTGTACGCGTAGCATACTGTATGAAGTCGGTGGTCCGGGTGCAAGGTGATTTATTTTCATTAGAATACGATAAAGATGAGAAAAGCTGCGGTTTTTAGATTTTAAGTCTATTTTCTTTGGGGTTCCCATAATTAGCCAGCGGGCAGTTGACAAGTATTTTGTCGATTGCAGCAGATGTTCAAAATACTGTTTCAGAAACTAACGATGCTTCCCCAATATACTCCAGTGACGATCATATGCTTATCAGCGTAATGCCTCAACAAGGAGCTGGCGTCACGAAATCTACGGTCACAAGGCACTCTGTTTTTGGGCTAATAACGTCGTTCATTGTCCTCACTTTCTGATATCAGGAAATTTGCTCTCTGATCCATAGTATTAGTCACCGAAGCCAAGGTCTAATAAATAGACTGTTGGACTTCTGCAGCAGACCGGTTAGTTTACTTGCCATTTAGCGTATTGAGGAGCACTTTAATGGTGATTGTCAGACAGGCATTTACAAATTTGCCGCGTACACAACTCAGCTGACAGAGACAAGGTTGACTGTGTTGCCATTCTCATTGATGCATGAGTACAGCCGTGCTGTGATTGGCTGTTGGCACACACAATGGTACCACAGCCTGTACCACAGCGGTGACTGGCTGATGTACGTAATGGTACCAACCGACCTGCAGAAAAAAATTCTGAAGCGACTTCAACCAGCTGCTGACTGTATCTTGAGTGATTTTAGATTTTTTTTTCTTCATTAAATGGTGTGAATTAACAAGTGTTCTCCAGTGTCTTTTGTCCGCTTTAATTTGTTGGTAAGTTGAGGGTTTCTGTATCACAGCTCATGCGCACATTTCTTTCCTCCCTCTGGGCTCAGCCCTGGATCTCCAACCATCCTAGATCCACCCCTGCTCAGAAGTAAAGATGGCCAGAGGGTCTCCAACCTGTGAAGGCTTGCGTAAAAAAAATTGTGGAATACTTAAAAAAAAATGTTCCTCAACATCAAATTGCAAAGGCTTTGAAGGTCTCATCATCGACAGTGCATAACATCTTCAAAAGATTCTGAGAAACTGGAAAGATCTCTTGTGCATAAGGGACAAGGCCGAAGACCTTTACTGGATGCCCGTGATCTTCAGGCCCTCAGACGCCACTGCATCACTCACTGGCATGATTCTTTCATTGACATTACTAAATGGGCCCAGGAATACTTCAAGAAACCACTGTCTGTAAACACAGTCCGCTGTGCTATCCACAGATGCCACCTAAAACTCTATCATGCAAAAAGGAAGCCATTGTTGAGCACAATCCAGAAGCGTCGCCATGTTCTGTGGGCCAAGGCTCATTTAAAATGGAGTGTAGCAAAGTGGCAAAGTGTCTTGTGGTCAGACAAGTCCAAATATGACATTCTTGTTGGAAATCATAGGCGTCGCTTCCTCCGGGCTACAGAGGAGAAAGACCACCCCTCCTGTTATCAGCGTTCAGTTCAAAAGCCAGCATCTCTTTCACCGATTGAGAACATTTGGCGCATAATTAAACGAAAAGTCCGTCAAAGGAGACCCAAAACTCTCCAGCAGCTGGAAGCCTGAATTAAACAAGAGTGGGATCAAATTCCAATGGCTAAACTCTAGAAACTTGTCTCCTCAATGCCCAGACGCCTCCACTCTGTGTTAAAAAGAAGAGGGGATGCTACACCATGGTAAACAGGCCCCTGTCCCAACTTTTTTGACACCTGTAGCAGCCATCAAATTTGAAATGAGCTCATTTTGCGGATAAAATTGTAAAATTTCTCAGTTTCAACATCTCTGTTCTATTGTGAATAAAATACTGGCTGGTGTGATTTGAAAGTCATTGCGGTTTGATTTTATTCACAATTTACACTTTGTCCCAACTATTTCAGAACTGGGGTGTATATAGTCAGATGGGGCCAAATGCACGCAAAGTTTGAACAAATTTTTGGCCATAGGCATGTTTGGTGGTAGAAGAAGAATGTCTATTAAGAGAGGTACCTCATAGACCTACAGTGAGATCACTGATGTGTGCAACCTGTTTTGCTGGTAGTGTTTATGGGACACTAGTCAAGATCACAGGCGTAGGAAATTTTAACCACAGACAAGACAGATTTGGTGGATTACCAGTGGGATAAAGACCAAAAAATACACCAAAATTAACTCAGAAATGGGGATGCAACATTAATGTTCTGAAATGGTCTTCCCAATTTCTGGACTTTAATCTCATCAAATCATTTGGACTGGCAAGGGCAGTCCATAACTGCACATCCAAGAATAACAATGATTTTGAAAATATCTGCATAAAGGAATGGTCAAATGTATCCCTCCAAGTACGCTCTCTAAAGAGTCACAGCCATTACTTTTGCCAGGGGTGTCAATAATTTTGACTTCCATAGTTTTCATTAAAATTGACTGCTTAATAAGAAACATTGCAACATGAGACTGCCTTCAAATAATATAATATGGTTTTCCTATGTCCCCTCCTTGAATCGCCACCTTATCGTGGTGGAGGGGTTTGAGTACCTGGATGATCCTAGAAGCTATGTTGTCTGGGGCTTATTACCCCTGGTAGGGTTTCCCAGGGCAAACAGGTCCTAGGTGACAGGTCAGACTAAGAGCGGTTCCACAACCCCTAAGGAACAAATTCATACCAAGGACGTTCACGTCGCCCGGATTGGCGTCACCGGGACTCCACCCTGGAGCCAGGCCTGGGGTTGGGGCTGGCAGGCGAGCGCCTGGTGGTCGGGTATCCATCCACAGGACCCGGCCGGGCACAGCCCGAACGAGCGACGTGGGCCCGCCTTCTCATAGGCCCATCACCCGCGGGAGGGTTCAGAAGGGGCCGATGCCTTGTGTTTTGGGTGGC
The DNA here is from genome assembly GCA_029692085.1 of Gymnothorax javanicus. Lineage (NCBI taxonomy): Eukaryota > Metazoa > Chordata > Actinopteri > Anguilliformes > Muraenidae > Gymnothorax > Gymnothorax javanicus. The sequence goes on from CM056195.1 coordinate 43,486,600, forward strand.
AGTTATGGGCGGGGGCCCCGACGACCCAATCCCTGGACGCTGAATCTGGTTATCGGGACATGGAATGTCACCTCACTCGGGGGGAAGGAGCCTGAGCTTGTGCGGGAGGTCGAGCGGTACCGGCTAGAGATAGTCGGGCTCACCTCCACGCACAGTCTGGGCTCTGGTACCCAACTCCTCGAGAGAGGCTGGACTCTCTTCTATTCTGGAGTTGCCAGCGGTGAGAGGCGGTGGGCTGGTGTGGGTTTGCTTATAGCCCCCCAGCTTAGCTGCCATGTGTTGGAGTTTTCCCCGGTGAACGAGAGGGTCGCTGCCCTGCACCTTCGAGTCGGGGACAGGTGCCTCACTGTCGTTTCGGCTTATGGGCCAAATGGCAGTGCAGAGTACCCGGCCTTCTTGGAGTCCCTGGGAGGGGTACTGGAAAGTGCTCCAACTGGGGACTCCATCGTTCTGCTGGGGGACTTCAACGCCCACATGGGCAGCAACAGTGTTACCTGGAGGGGCGTGATTGGGAGGAATGGCCTCCCCAATCTGAACCCAAGTGGTGTTCTGTTATTGGACTTCTGTGCTAGTCACAGTTTGTCCATAACAAACACCATGTTCAAACATAAGGGCGTCCATCAGTGCACGTGGCACGAGGACGCCCGAGGCCGGAGGTCAGTGATCGACTTTTTGGTCGTGTCATCTGACCTTCGGCCGCATGTCTTGGACACACGGGTGAAGAGAGGGGCTGAGCTGTCCACTGATCACCACCTGGTGGTGAGTTGGATCCGCTGGTGGAGGAGGAAGCTGGATAGACTTGGCAGGCCCAAACGTGTTGTGAGGGTCTGTTGGGAACGTCTGGCGGAACCCTCTGTCAGAGGGGTTTACAACTCTCACCTCCGGGAGAGCTTTGACCAGATCCCAAGGGAGGCTGGAGACATTGAGTCTGAATGGACCATGTTCTCCACCTCCATTGTTGATGCGGCCATTCAGAGCTGTGGCCGTAAGGTTTCCGGCGCCTGTCGCGGCGGCAACCCCCAAACCCGGTGGTGGACACCGGAAGTAAGGGATGCCATCTTGGTTGGCTCATGGGACTCCTGAGGCAGCTGACAGGTACCGGCAGGCTAAGCGTGCTGCGGCCCGCGCAGTGGCGGAAGCAAAAACTTGGGCATGGGAAAAGTTCGGGGAGGCCATGGAGGAGGATTATCGGTTGGGCCCGAAGAGATTCTGGCAAACCGTCCGGCGCCTCAAAAGGGGAAAGCAGTGCCCTGCCAACACTGTTTACAGTGGAGGTGAAGGGCTGTTGACTTTGACTGGGGATATTGTCGGCCGGTGGAAGGAATACTTCGAGGATCTCCTCAATCCCACTGACACGCCTTCTGTCGAGGAAGCAGAGGCTGGGGACCCAGAGGCTGATTCATCCATCACTCGGGCTGAAGTCACTGAGGTAGTTCGGAAGCTCCTCGGTGGCAAGGCACCAGGGGTGGATGAGATCCGCCCTGAGTACCTCAAGTCCCTGGACATTGTAGGGCTGTCTTGGTTGACACGCCTCTGCAGCATCACGTGGCAGTCAGGGACAGTGCCTCTGGACTGGCAGAACGGGGTGGTGGTCCCTCTATTTAAGAAGGGGGACCGGAGGGTGTGCTCCAACTATAGGGGGATCAGAATCCTCAGCCTCCCTGGTAAAGTTTCCCCCCCAGGAAAACAAATAGATACGCCAGTTCTTTTATTCCTTCTGCTATCAAGCTGTTAAATGCTGCTGAAGGCAGCAATTAGACACAGACCAGGTATTGTAAACCCAGCCGTAATGTGTAAAATGTATTTATTATCATTCGCTTTATTTATTCTTGTGTGATTTATTGCACTATGGTCCATATGGGACTGGATATTGCTGCTATCTCCACACTAATTTGTTTTCACTGACAGAATGAATTGTTTGGTTGATGCGTATTCTTTTTTTTTTTGCGGTTTGCAGCCGAGTGCGAAGCGGCTGGGATGAGAATCAGCACCTCCAAGTCCGAGGCCATGGTTCTCGACCAGAAAAAGGTGGCTAGCCCCTGTAAAACCCACAAAACAATAACCAACGGCGGAAATTGTAGGGCGAAGGTTCAACGTGTTCTTTTGGCCGGTATTCCTAGTATTAGCACGCGCGACGTCCTGGCTGGTGCGAATCCCAATAAAATGGATATATTTTCTCCGTTCGAAGGACGGGGCACAAAAGCACAACGGTTACAATTAATCTGACTCCATAATAAATTTATAATGAATTTAGTTATACCCTCGTTAAATATCTGACTCCAAATTAGAATTAGAATTTATAGATTAGGGACACATGCGTGAATCTCGGGGCAGCTACGTCGCCAGACTCATCCGTGAAAACCAGTTACTCAACCGACGCCCCGGGTATAAGCGCAGTTGCCGGATCTTAGTTCGGTGAGAGTTCTAGAGGATGGAAGAAATTACCATGATAGTAGCAACTTTGGCATAAACATATCATGAACCCAGATTTATGTGCACCACAGGGCCCCTTAAGGGGATCGACCAGGCACCGGCTTATAAGCCCAAGGGGTGCCCTTAAGGCCAAATCCCCAGGACCGATACTACATAAACCCTTTATATAAGTAGACCGTAATCTGCAATCCAACTTAAAACCCATCACTACCTTTAAAACATCAGCTAGCTAGTCTGGAATGTAAGGACTCGCCCCTAAGTACCGGGTAAATAACGTGGCTAGAAAGAATAAAAGGATTAAGAGTCACGGAGACCACGCAAGCTTAACAAGAATAACAATAATTCATTCACCAGGTAGGCCAAAGCTTAAATCAAACAAATCAACACTAAACCAATTACAAGTTACACATAATTTAGGAGAGGAGAATAAAGTCATACCTGGAGGAAAAGGATACACGCACTAACGTGCGCGGGAAATTCGAAATACGATGTTACATCATTGAAAAGGCTACTCACGCACTAACGTACGCGGGGACAGATCGGATACGATCTTCCCAGAATGGATTGTTTCTCTTTGCTTTAAGCCAAACCACGTCTTTGATCCAGGCGGCATGGCCATAAACTCCTGGAAGGGGGGTCGAATCCAGTTTTTGGGTTTCCACCATTGGAAGGATGTAATAAAACACTTCAGCAGAGAGAGGAGAATAGGGTGATTACCAGAGAGGATTCTGACCGAATTCTCAGGAGTTTCCAAAGGGAATGAACCATAATTTCAATGGGAATGAAACATACTCCATTCAACTCCTTGGATTCCCCCGAGAATAACAAGACCAAACATGATATGAATATGTGCTAATATGATGCAGTTGTCATGAAAAAGTCTTAAGATGAATTAATATATAGTTTAATTGGGTTATAAGTATATAAGTGATTTCTTAACAGGATATTGAACATATAAACATATTATGCTCTTCTCAGAGGTTTAGATTATTTGAAACAGATTAATATAACTGGACTTTTAACGTAAGACTTAGGCCAGTAATATGACTCGCACAGGGGCATTGTGTCAGCCAGAGCCCTGCAACAACCCCCCGTGGTGGTGAGACCATTGTCACCTCCTGAAGTCCACAAAAGTTTTATTGCTATCTGGCATGGCTCTGGACTAAGCTTATCAGCCATTTGTCGCATACAGTCGCTGGGCTCCCCCACGCATCAGCGTTTGCAGATCTTACAGAGGTGCCGCTCAGAACCTAACCCAAAGGCACAGACGAATTTTACTGGTTTAGAAATGGAACAATCTTTTGTAAAATGAAATATGCAATGTCTACAGTTCTATTGCCATTTGGCCTGGCTCTGGACCGAGCTTATCAGCCATTTGTCACTTATATTTCCAGATTCTACACCCCCTCCGGGTTGGAGGACAGCTCCTGCCTCAAGTGGAGGAGTTAAAGTATCTTGGGGTCTTGTTCACGAGTGAGGGAGGGATGGAGCGTGAGATTGACAGACGGATAGGTGCAGCGGCAGCAGTAATGCGGTCATTGTACCGATCTGTTTAGGTGAAGAAGCAGCTGAGCCGAAAGGCGAAGCTCTCAATTTACCAGTCAATCTACGTTCCTACCCTCACCTATGGTCAGGAATTTTGGGTCATGACCGAAAGAACGAGATCTCGGATACAAGCGGCTGAAATGGGTTTCCTCCGCAGGGTGGTGGGGCACTCCCTTAGAGATAGGGTGAGGAGCTCTGTCACCCGGGAGGAGCTCAGAGTAGAGCGGCTGCTCCTCCACGTCAAGAGGAGCCAGCTGGGGTGGCTCGGGCATCTATATCGGATGCCCCCTGGACGCCTTCCTGGGAAGGTGTTCCGGGCATGCCCCACTGGGAGGAGGCCCTGGGGAAGACCCAGGACACGCTGGAGGGACTATGTCGCTGTGCTGGCCTGGGAATGCCTCGGGATACCTCCGGAAGAACTGGAGGAAGTGTCCGGGGAGAGGGAAGTCTGGGCATCCTTGCTTAGACCGCTGACCCCGCGACCTGGCCCCGGATAAGCGGAAAAAGATGGATGGATGGATGGATGGATGGTTTTCCTATGTGCTTGAACATAACAGTCTGACTTTTAAATGCATTTTTTATTTCATGCAACTTTTTTCTTCATTTTTATCAAGGGTGCCAAAAATTCTTCACCTTACCGTATTTATGGTGAACTAATAATAATACAGGTCAATTCTGTCAATCATCCTGATCAACCATGTTCTCTCATGCCTTGTGTCACGTCCACCCTGAGCAGAGATATCGCAAGCCTATCCGTATTAAACAAACTATTGTAACACGTCCAGCAATAGTTAACGTTGTCTAGGGGAGTTACGCACAAACGTATCTCTGGAACCTCTCAGGGCGGGGTGCAGCTATTACACTTTCGGCTTGCTTAAAAATCCAACAGGCAAAAGAAGAAAGATTGATGCTACCTTCAACTTCGTCGGTCAAACTCTGACGCTTCCCGCAGTCCGTGGCCAGCTCGCACCTGTCGCCCCACGACGAACAGCTTGGCCCCGAGAATCGTGAAGGAAGTGGCGTCTGTTGGCTCTCTTGCTCTCTTTCTCTCTCTTGTTCAGTTTGCGTTTTCTAAAAGGTCCTTAAAAACTTCCGCGGATCTTCGCTTATCTGTAGAATACGGTTGATGTCCTTTTCGAGATTTGACAAAGGAAAAAAAAAAAAGACGGCGTAAATCTCCGTGTCTTTGAACAGTGGTAAGTTGCAGGCCGGCGATCTTGGATTTTCCTCCGAGACCAGCCTTCACACTCTCAAGGGTCCAGTGGCAGCCACAAGTGTGCGCACACGCACCAACCCCACCGGAAATAGCCTCGTTCCACATGCAGCACTGGTTCATGGGGTCAAACCACTCTCATTAATTAAACAAACATCAATCCTTATTCCATATTGTATTTCAGCAAGCCAAAGTATTTTAGGGACCCACTAATTCTACCAGTAAAATTTAATTAGATAAATTAACCTAAATGTGTACATCGGCTCATTTGGGGACTATTAAGATCTCCTGACACTCTCTGTGGTTGTATCAGATCTTGCAAAAATGGCCTGTCTGCAACACTTGTCAGCCTAAAATCATAGCTGTGAGTTAATTTTTATTGCTTTTGTATAAATCATTACATTATATGACCTTAAATAAACACAAATACAAGCCAAAGAAATTAATTTTGGCTTTGTGATAGACTGTGCTTCAGACAGTGAGTTCCAGAACGATTGGCATCCCTGACTAAAATGCACTAATAATGCAATTTAAAAAGCACATTATTGAGATAAACTCAAATTGCCAACATTTGAGAAATACTGTTTTTTATTAGTAATTCAAAGGTACCAAACAAATTATTTCCAGAACCAAAAAATTATTGGGCCCAAAGGGTATGGTATATGACATATGTTTTCTCGTTGTGACATGCTCAATCATTTATCCCTTATTAACTTTCTTTAGTAATTATTGTTTTCCATTTATAAAGGTATAGTACACCCAAAAATGAAAATTCACTCCATAAGCCCCGAAATTTGCACTCGAAAAGATGTCTTTTCACCATGTTTTTAGCCTAAATGTCTAATGTGTCCACTTAGCTAGGAGCGTTGTTTATTTTCTTGGAAGAAGTTGACATCACTACGGTGGCCAACAAGGGTAAATAAGCTCATAAATCAGTGAATAATAACATTCAAAACTGCAGTGTGTTTCTCCAATTGGAGATGTTTAGGGCCGTTGCAGTGTTATTTACCTTAGTTGGCCATCATAGTGAGGTATACGATGACAAAGTGATTTCAAATTACGCCATGTATTATATTATAGTTGACCTTTGTCTGCAATGCGAGCACAAGCATATTTACAATTTATTGGCGAAAGATTTATGTGTTCAACCTCTACCAATATTGTTATGACTTGAAAATCACAACAAAGAAAACCAGCAATGACAACTTAAACAAATTTATTCTTCACTGATAAAAAAAAACTTCTACAAATAATCCACTGATTCACCTTATAATAACACTCTAATGCCACTAGGTAACTCTGTTGCTAAAACAAAAACTCTGCCTCTACTGACCAAAATCACAGCATTTATATAGACTAGCAACATTCTGGAAAGATCTACAGGATTCCTGGATAATCCCGCCCCCTCCAGGCAGGAAGATGCCAGAAGCCTCTAGAAAGCACTAGTCTATTACAAAGAAGTGATATTACATCAGATCATGTTTTGCTACAGACACACCACCAGAGGGTGCTGAAGAACAAAATAAATAGCTGTCCAGCAAGGCAGCAAAAACAGCATGTAACAAATCTCCATTTACAAATGATATATAGTGCTTTACATAAAATATTCATACATAACAATATCGAATTAAATCAACCCCCAAGCTTAAACCAGGAGCAATGCCATGCAAAATGCACGAAAGGGATTTTGCCGGACAAGTTCCAAGAAGCGTCAAGTTTGAGGGGCAGCTGAGAAAAGGGAAAAGATCAGGGTGAGTCGATTGCTTTGTGCTGTTTTAGCTCACACTGGGTGTTGCCGACTTGCTGGCCGGGTGTGGGCGGGGTAGGTGGCTGATGGTGCAGCGCTCCGTGTCCACGGTGCCCGCTGCAGCTGCATGGTGGCGTACAAGCTTCTACATCTACACCTACATACCAATGAGGTAAAATGAAATTGATTGTTTGATTTATTGCCACCATAGCCCTTTATAATGTGTTTGTGATCTGATGTTACTGGGGTAGAGTGCTATATTTACAAAAAAGAGACTTGTGCTTTGTACAGGTAACTGTTGACAGATTTGATTGTGATAATATTAATGTTTGTTTACGAATGCCATGTTGAAAGTATTCAATGGCTCAACATGACTGAAGTGATGGGGTGGCTGTAGTGTAGGCATAGCAATGAATTTTACTCACACCAGAAATCACCAACACAATTTGGGTCTGATATTAATATATATATTTAAAAAAAACTCTGCTTCCCCAGAGTCGGCCATGGCTAGTTCGTTCACCAAAAAAACAATTGATTTACGTCAAAATTTGAGAGGCTAATAAGCAGAAATGAAAAAGAGAATAGGCATTCATGTGAATGCATTGTATGTATGCAAGCAGTGTGAGCAATGTCAACCGATGATGTCACAGCGATTATGCAATCCTGTCCGCACCTGCAGCACTTTTTTTGGGGGCATTTCCAATCAATTTGTAAAAATCGTTTTATTTCATTAACCCGACATTTTACGAGAAAATAAATGCAATAAATCAATTTCTTGATATCAAATTCACAAAGTAGCTTCAAATTTGAATTTTAATTTTTTTTTGGCAAAAAGAAAGCTTTAAAGCGTGAACGTGGGAGAAGTTTGGTACCTAGCTCAACAAAATGATATTCAATAAGTTCAACCCACATGGAAAGAATCTATATGACCATATATGTGCATATATGCAGCATATATGCCGCATATAGGCCAAATTCAGGTACATATATGTGCTTATAGAGGGCATATAGGTCTCCTATATAGCTCATATACCCAGTGGCAGGTTCTGTTTGTCATACCTATTGTATAGCTCATATCTCACTTTTGCAACTGTCATACATGATGTCTAGCTCATATTTTTATTCGCAAGGTAATATCTGCATATTAGTTCAAAGTCCCTTACAGCAGTGGTTCTCAACGTCAGTCCTGGGGACCCCATAGGTGTGCTGGCTTTTGTTCCAACCACAGTTGCAATCGTAGGATTTTAACAAGCTGCTAATTTGTCTTAATTATGTGCATTTAATGTTTAGAGCAGTTATTTGCCCTCTTAACCCACAATTTAACAGAAATATCTATTTGCCATCAAGAATTTCAAAAATACCATTCGCACATTGCAGTATATTGGAAATAACAGCATAAAATGAGAGAAAACAATGCAACCAATCAAATTAATGATGTAGTTGGCTCCTAATTAGTGAAAACTACTTGGCTCATCGTGACAAATGTTGTCCACAAACAAACCAGTTTTGTGTTATGTTGATCTGATTAAGTTCACCTGAAGCTTTTTGAAAGAACTTGAAACAGTTGTGTCAAGCAGCCTAATCTGGGGTTTATTGATTTCCTCAGTGTATAATTTGATCTGTTTGACATGTTATGTTACTTGACATTACTTGCAGTATTTCAATAAACACACTATCTTCAAGGGTGTTTTATTCTTCATTGCATGTATGGATGTTCCTATGTAACATTTGACTAAAGAGATATATTAACAACTCTGAACATGAAAAGCACCTAATTAAGACAGTCACAGCTTGTTAAAGTTCTACAATTGCAATTGTGGTAGGAACAAAAGCCAGCACACACATGGGGTCCCCAGGACCGACGTTGAGAACCACTGCCTTACAGAAATAACAAGAATTTCACGCAATAACTTATTAATTGCGTGTGAACATGTGAAATTGGCATCACATTTGATCCTAAATACATGTTGAGATGTGACAACGGCATGTTATGTGTAAACCAGTCATTATTAACTATGGCAAGTGAGAGGAGACAAAAAGCTATGATATCAACACAAATATCTAATACTATTTGTTATATTTTTTTCCTGAAACATTAACAATAACAAGGTCATCAATTCTTTCTTGACCATACTTATTTCCATTCTATGAAGATTGAGTTGTGTATTGTGGAAGAGAAGGAAATTTATAGAAACAAAATGGTTTGATTATGTTTATTTCATCAATTAAGCATTTTTTCAAGTTTAAGTCACTGCCAGATTCACCACATTAAATAAAATTGGATTCATATCATTACAGCTCATACACATCCACTGAAAGGTTATACACTACACTGTTACATCCACCAAATGCAATGTTTTCTATCTTGTCTGTAATGCAGTTTCTAGATGAATATGGCTCAGAGGTCCTTAGTCTAAATGTAGCGAAATAAACAAAAATAACAAAATAAAAGTACACAGAAGAACATACATTCAAGTAAACATGCCTTTCAAAAGTCATTTTCATCCCCACACTTATTTGAGCATTTCACTGTGGTTAATGAATTTGAAAACAAAGTCTACATTTCTCTTCACAGTTTTAATGAACAGACACTTGTCTTTTATTTGAGATGCCTGTATAGCTACTAAAGGTCCCAGACTTTTTCCTACAGGGATGAAATAACAAGGATTCTTAAATTCCCACACGGAAAGAACCTATATAAACATATAGGTTTTGATCTCCCGCCTTGTATCAACCAGCAGTGGTCGGAAGCTCTTTTCAGAAGTAGCGCGCAATTGGCCAATGCGCTACAGGGATGCAAATTGCGAAGGGCCTGCTGGGAAGGGTTTTGTGGATTAGAGTTCCCCTAGGCGCGTCCTGTTGGCTAGACGCCTGCTATCCTCCACTCCATTGTTAATACCCGAATATTCGTCAAGTTAAAGCATGAATTGTAAGTAATAGTCATTGTGAACTGAGTAAATGTTCTTGGATTATGAAGAAGGGGTCGCGCATGTGAGAAACTCCAAGAAGTTTTACATAAATTTCAAATTAGCTTTCCCGGGTTTAGGTGGGGTTAAGAATGATAAAAAATCCAAACACGAGGGACGTTTCATTGGCCGGTTTCATATATCATATGTGCATATATATACCATAGGTATCTATAACATATGAAAACGGCCAATTTTATGTATGTCGCATATATGCAAAACCTATATCTGGCCCTATATTAAAACCTATATGTTTATATAGGTTTTTTCCGTGTGGGAATAATATTCAAAAAAGTCATGTTGTATTTCTGCAATTGTGAAGTGAGTGGAAGCAACCCTGTAGACCAGAAAATACTTCTTGTATATACTGACATGGTCATTGCAGTTATCTGTTGGCCTTTATTATGTTGCCTTTTAGAAGTATGGTGACAATTTGGCTAAGGAATTGTAATCTCCTGGAATGCTGCTCTGCTTTAAAATTGTTAATTGGTCGTCTATCTTTTCCTGTCAGTTTGGGAATAAAGTCTGAGTTTATTTGCAACTGGGTCAATGACATGACATTGTCCGAGTGCACTACTTTGGTTTAAAGTAATTTTAAATGATTAATAATAAGCATCATTTTATTCTATAAAACCTGTTTAATTTGAACATATTTCCAGTTTATCATAAAACTGATATATTTTATGTTTTGCCATCTCAAACCCTCAAAATGTCAGGTGGCGCAACCGTCCGAGCAAGTTAACACTATGTGAAATAAATATGTAATTTAAAATATGAATTAATATAATATTAATATGGGGGCATAATTTTATATTGAAAACCTTTCAAATAAACAAAGTTTAATAGTTTAATTGTTCTTAAATTGTTTGGAAAACCAAAATACCCGCCCCCTACAATAAAGAATCCATAAGTTACTTTTAATACCCAGCTCAATTACAAAATAGTAATGTTTTAGGCAGAGTAGACACTCTCAGGTATACTTAAAAAAAAAAAAAAAACTTAGAAAAAAAAAGAGCGAAGTGTGTTTTTTTTTTTTTCCAAAAAACTTTTGGTTGCGCCACCTGACATTTTCTGGCTGGTGAAATTGCAAATACAGTCTAAAACTGTGCTAAGACCCTGTAAATGTTGTGCAACCATTAAGATTTGTTTAAACACTCTCTTCCAACTTCAAATAAATGTATTCCGTACATTTTTAAAGATTTATTTAAAAAACATTTTTAAAAGGCTAATTTGTCATTGACCCAACTGCATTAACCATTTAACTAGCAGTCTGGCTGGCTTAGGGAAAACAATCTCAGTTTATTCTGTTTACATGAAACATAATGCAGCAAAGTGAGTGGATAGAATGCGCTCGGGTCTCAATTTATTCATGGCACTTTAAAGCAAGAGGGAAAAAAAGTTACTTTGTACATGCAAGAATGGAAGAGAATGTTAGTCGCAGGCATCAAATTCAAAAAGTTTATCAGTTTGACCATTAAATATCTTGTCTTTGTAGTGTACTCAATTGAATACAGGGTGTATCAAAAAAAATGTCCCACTTTGAAAAATTGCCTTAAAATGAATATTCTATAATTTTTTGAAAATCCTTTTACATAGGTTGATAGACAATGGTTCAGTGTTTTTTGTGCAAATGCACATACTCAACATGTCATGCATGAGTGAGCACAGGCTAATTACATAAATTGTGATATACCTGTTTTGCGTGAAAAAGTGCTGGGATGAAAACAGGATCTCAGACCATGAAAAGCAACGTTAGGTATGCCCTTAAGTGTCCTAAAAATTTTCAGGAAATTGCTTTAACCCTTTGCTCTCCAGGGCCCGGTTGTTCAAAACTCGGTAATTTTTTAACCAGCCATTAAGTACACTTAACCGACTGTTAACTTTAACAGAGCTGTTATCTTGTTGTTCAAAACTCGGTTAACTTTAACAGGGCGTTAACTTGACGTTAAAGTTAACGCACCAAGGACCACCGCTAACTTTTTAACAGTGTGGTTAACTCTCAAAATGGCGTTCATTGCTAATGCTGCTTTCATGATGCCAGTTCAGCAAAGGAAGGATAGGGTGTATCGTGGACTGGACTTTGATATTGGAGATTACTCTAATAAAGAGTTACATACCCGCTATCGATTTGGTAGCGCATCTATTGCATACCTTTGCAAAATTTTGCAAGGTGATTTGCAGCGTCCAACAAGGAGGGGCCACGCACTGACTGTGGAACAGCAAGTGTTAGTGGCCCTTCGCTTCTATGCGAGTGGGAGTTTTCTGCAAGTTTTGGGGGATACCCTAGGACTAGACATAAGCACAGTATCAAGAGTCGTGCGCGATGTGACTGATGCCTTAGTGGCAAAACGCAATGAGTACATTTCGAGGCCTACATGTAATTGACAACTTCGACAGATCAAAGATGGCTTCTTTGCACTAGGTGGTTTTTCTAAAGTAATTGGATGTGTAGATGGGACACATGTTCGTATACAAGCCCCTTCTCGAGATGAGCCTGCGTATGTAAACAGGAAAGGATATCACAGCATAAATGTGCAGGCTGTGTGCGATCACGAAGGTGAACACTTCCTTACCACTAGAACATTTAGAGTGGCTTCCCTTGGTGTATCAAAAATCGAACTCTTTACGTGAAATGAAACGAAACCTACCTTAAAATTATTTGTAGAATTTTTGTCAATGTGTCAAAAATGGTTAGTAGATTTAATTAGTCCATAATTGAGATGGGCTTTTAAAACAATTTATTTGATTTTACTTAAGTAATTCATTAATAAATATAGGCAAAACATAATATAAGATGTATGTGAAGCACCCTTAAAATCCCATAATTTTGACTGATTTCCATTTCCCACCATATCCATACAGTTTAAGGTGCTAAGTGTGCAAAAAAATAGATGTGACAATAATAAAACAAATAGCCCAATTATTTCCAAATAATTTATATAGTTATTTATTAAATATAATAATACAAAGAAATCAATGAAACTGATATTTCCTCAATCAATACTAAAAAAATATAAACATGTTTACTCTCCTTTTTTCCTGTTTTCCTGGTTTGATAAAACATTACACCTAATTTGATTCCATTAATTCAGTCATAAATCTTGATATGACTTTTTTACAGTATACACATCTGATGCGCCCATAAAATATTTACAACAATTTGACTGATGTCCCCTTCTCTGTGTGGTTACTCTTGAACTACATTAGAGAGTATTATGTTTGCGTTCATATAAGGTTCATATTAAAACATAATATTATGCTGACAGCTCTGCTGAAAATTCCAGCTTTAACTGGTCAAGCTGGTTTAAGCTGTGTTTTGGACAGTTTTAGTTGGTCCACCAGCTTTGACCACCTTCATCTAGCTATAGAGACCAGCTTTAAACATCTAGACCAGCTATGACCAGCTAATGGTGTTGAAAACACAGCTCAGACCATCTTATACCAGCTTAGAACTCTAGCTGGTCTTGGCTGGAATTTTTAGAAGGGAGCACAATATGACGACTTTCATTACAACCGACATAAAATATAATGTTGCCAAACACTTTATAAGATTTTGTATTTATGTAATCTGCATGCAGAGGTCATTCTTCGGTCGAGTTTCAGGCATGTGCAGTTCAGACGTTCTTCGAGCTTCGCAGTTGTGCGAGTGCGAATTTGCCTCGTGTGTGAATTTGCGCAAAAAAAATGGATTTTTCGGTTAACACGGACCAGTTTGCCTCCACCATGAATTGTATTGCATTTTCCTTGTCAGCAGAGAAATTTCTGCTTCTCTTTTTCCTTGAGGTGCAGGCGATCTTTTGGTTTTGGGGTTCCATTTCTGGTAAACCGGAAGTAAACAAAACTTGGAATTGTGGGATAGAGGAATGCTAACCAGTGACGTTAACCACGCTGTTAACTTTGACGGTGACGTTAGCTGATGGCATGACTAACCATGTTTTGAACAACGCATATTTAACGTTCGGTTAGCTTACAGTCGGTTAAGGATTTAACCGGCCATTAGGAGTTAACCGGCAGTTAAAATAACCGAACAGTTCAGTTCAACTTACAGAACTGTTCGGAGAACGAGTGATTGCCCTACACCGCGACGTGGAATGGCCCCCGAGGTCACCGGACTTAACCCCTCTTGACTTTTTCTTGTGGGGTCATCTTAAGTCAAAAGTGTGTGCTACTCTTTCTAGGGACCTGGATGACCTTGAGGAACAGATAATGGCAGAGGTCAATGTTCTCAGAAGGGACAGAGCTTTGATCCACCGTGCAGTGTATGATATGCTGAGGAGGGCCCAAATCTGCCAGGAAAGAAATGGTGGACATGTTGAGGATGTGTGAAAAGGTTAATTCAAAAGTAATGGCAATTTGTGATAAACAAAGGGCAAACCTAACGTTGCTTCCTATGGTCTCAGATCCTGTTTTCATCCCAGCACTTTTTTTTCGCGCAGAACAGATGTATTGCAATTTACGTAAATTAGCTTGTGCTCACTCATGCGTGACATGTTGAGTATGTGCAACTGCACAAAAAGGCACTGAACCATTGTCTATAACCTATGTAAAAGGCTTTTCAAAAAATTATAGAATATTAATTTTAGGGCAATTTTTCAAAGTGGGACATTTTTTTTTGATACACCCGGTAGAGGTCGAAAAGGATTTGCAAATCAATGTGTTCTGTTTTTATTCATGTTTTATAGAATGTCCCAACTTCATTGGCATTGGGGTTTGTAATAATAATAATGATAATAATAATAATAATAATAATAATAATTTTTCTTTTTTGTGTGTTTTAATGCATTTCCAGTCAAGGGTGCCAATTATTCTTGAGTTTTTCAGAAAAAGCTAGTTAGCAACAAAAAGCAGATTTTGAAAAAAAAGACAGAAAACTCCATCCCTCTAGGATTAAGTTCTTGTTCAACAATGGAACTGACTTGGTAATTATTTATTTACAGCATAATAAGCAATATTTACGGAGGATTTTTAATTTTTTTTTGTCAATATCCTCGGCAATATGACTTTACTAGGTTTTTCCATCCAAAAATATAAAATATCAGTTATCAAAATGCTGAACAGAAACCCAGCAATCATGTAGCTGCAGTGGCATTTAAAAGTTATTTCAGTGCTAAATTCACCGTCTGCTTCCCTATTGAAGCCATTTTTTTCAGTTGTTATTAGCAAGTAAATTATGCAAATTACAAATTCAGACCATGAATGTCCCGCACAACCAGTGCTCTGCATGGCAACTGATCTGACTGACCATGAGATACGAATGCTGCTTCATAATTGGCTAAATCAACTTCCTCGGTTTTGCCATTCAGAAAAATGGAAAATTTAATGTGAACAAACCTAATCAGATCAAATTGATAGGTTTTTGCATTGCAAGAGATTAAATACCGACGACTTGCTTGGTTTTGCCATAGCAAAATATTGGAAACCAGGGTTTTTTTTTTTTATGTGTCTCACTCAAGAACTGATGAGGTAAAGCCTAGTAAGGCGAAAAATGGTCTGAACTCAGTTCTCATCAAAATTAGACTTACTAGGTTTTTCCATAACACGTATTATGGAGCTCACCGTACACATTAGCCACTTCTGCATGGACAGAGCGCTTCTAAATTATTTGCCTACCAGACTTATGTTATTTCTGATCTGAATGGCGTCAGGGATGGCAGTAGGCGCCTTAGCTACCGAAACTGTGCATTCATCCCTGCGGTTGGCTGCTGATCAGGGGGTTGTCAAGCAGCCGCAGGCTGTATGTTTTTCTCTTAGCCACTTCTGCATCTACAGAGTGCTTTTAAACGATTTGCCTTACCAGACCTAAGTTTTTTCTGATCTGAATGAAGAAAAAAAATATTTTGGCAGGAACTGGGTGCCCTCATAGCTCCACAGAATTGCTCGCTAGGTATTTACACATAATGTATAATAGTGCGTAATGGGCTGTGCCAGTGCATTCACTGTGAAATAAAGTGAAATATGCATGAAGTGGGGTGGATAATGATCCGGGACTGAATTGTATAAGCAGTTGTGCTTTATCACTCCCCTCCTATTCTTCTTTTTGGCCAATGCACTATCCTCCAACTGTAAGCACAGTCTTTGTCTACATACTGGAGAGGGAACATGATGGTGAAACAGAGATTATCTTCACGTGAGACATTCCAAGGAAATTTAATGTAAAATGTGAGCAAGACTGGATTCCGTGATTTGAGCAGGAACAGGACATACATTTAATGTATCAAAGCCCATGTTCCGTGGGTTCACTAGGCTATATGAAATATGCTACTACTGGACAAAATCTAAAAGAAACGTCAAAATCCATATCCAGGATAGAAGCTCCGGTGATCAGCCATCGGCATATAATCAGGTCACAGGCCGTTTACCGAAAGAAATAAATAAGCACAACCAAAGATACTACTAAAAGCCTCTTGATTATGCACAAGTAAGAATGTGGAAATGTTCTTTTTAAATTAGATGCTTAGATCCAGCTCCATTCCCACGCGCTACTCAGAAAGTTGCGGGACGCATCAGCATTCACAACGAGAAGGGTAGGAGGGGGGAGAAATACATGTGACTCTCCCGCTACAAACGGCACGGGAGACAGGGGGCAGGAGCGATGCACGAGCTCATTCATGTTAACAGTATATCAATATGCTGTGAGAGGCCAAGCTGCGGGATGGAAGTGATGTCCGCGCTGTCACACACACACCCTCTCTGTCGCCTTAAAAAACGAATGATTCAATCTTCATTCAAGAGACCAGCTGGAGACAAAAGATGCGACGTTCGACTGGAAATTGTTAGTTTACATTGGAGCGTCTGCTGGACGTCTCACTTACGCTTTCAACGGGCGACAAAAGCTTTCGTAGAGAACAGTCTTCTATTAGAACCGATTAATTTGAAGCCGTCTGAAATTATTTCTACTTAGGACCCATGGAATGAAATGTCTCGTTATTCAACTTTCTTAGATTTTGATGGTCTACACTGGACGTGAAAGTCTGCTAGAGGAGCAAAAGTGTGATGGGTTGAGGTTAATTTTAAAATACCGGCAATCTACAGCTGGACCTTATTTCTGAACTAAGACAAACGTTTTCACTGAGAGCTACGAAATAATAGTTCAATGAAGCTAAAGGCAGATAGACTTGATTTTATTCTGTCTGTCATTTGTTATCACCACTGTTACTTTAGTTGGTGGCATTTTCTCACTCTTGTCGTTGTCAAGGATGCAACAGAAAACCTCTCTGTCTCTTATTGTGGCTTCGATGTCCATAGACGACCCTAATAAGCGTGATACCCTCTGCTTGTTCTTGTTCGTGCAATGGGAGAGAGAAATGATGTGGCGAATCCCGGGTGCAAGATGCACTTTGTCTGGACTTCTTTATATTTTTCAGGGAGTTTCTAGCAACTTGAAAGCCTCGCTGATTGTGGGGTACACGTTTTACATCACCAAACGTTTCGGAATGTTCCAGTCCACCCACCGACCGATGAAGGTGATGTGGGCGATAGCCGCGGTGTGGATAGTCAGCTTGACCGTCAGCATTCTGCCTGTGTGTGGCTGGGGGTCTTTTTCTCCAACATCCTTGGGCTGCTTCGCTGAGAGCACAAGTTCTTATGTTTTGCTCCTTTTTATCTTGTACTCGATGTGTTTTTGTGGACTTGTCGTATTCTCGGTTCCTCTCACATATCGCCTGCTATGTCTCGGGGAGCCTCAGAAGATGTTTCATCCAAACTATCTAGAAATCGCCGGGGGAACGAGCGCAGATGGACCTGTTCCGCTATGTGAAATCCAGTCTTTTTCCCGGGAGAGCCTGGAAAAAAGTTTTGCAACGTGCAGCGAAATAAATTCTGAGCCATCTGGCTTAAATAACAAGGTGGAGATATACACGTGCTCGACGTCTTCTATTCCTAACCGCGAAGAAGCTGTCCTGAGTAGGAAGAACTCTCCCGTGTTTTTTGCTCAGAAACGCTTTTCTTTGATCGTGGCGATGATCCGTGTTGTGTTATGGATGCCTATGATGGTGAGTTAAGATGACGTTATCAAGAAGTCTAGATATAACACGAGCTGTGTTACTTTTGCTAACAGCCCCTCCGCCCAACAAATAGTGTTTATTTGCGCTCTTAAGATCATGGCACACAGCGCTTTGCAAAGCAATATGCAAAAGGATGAAAACAGGAGAATTCTTTTTTTTTCAATTAGACCGTCAAAGCATAGGCAATATTAAATAGGATAAGAATAATTAAATACACCATGAACGAAAATGTTAATGGAAATACAAATATATCTAAAGGCCTATCTAAAAACAACGTTATTAAAACTGATTTAACTTAAAGCTAGGGTAGACAAATTATTCAGAGAATCACTTTTGCCATATTTATTTGAAATTCTTACCTACATATTGAAAGCAATTAATATATCAAATGCTCTCGAGGGCAACTCTGGCCGCAAGTTGTGCTAGATTATCCCATATAAGGCATTAGGTAGGTGCCCTTTGACACCCACCAGTTTGGCTTACGGAAACACCAAATGATTAAAGAACAGCGTTGGGCCTTTAAAAGTTTTGTCATATTTTCTCTTTACGACTAAATTTGTCTCCCAACGTCACGTTTATGTCTGATCAGCAGTGGTAACTAAAAAAGACGAAAAAGACTGATGTGAATTGGAAGACAAGTTAGAGAGAGCAAGTAAATGAGAGCATAGCCAATGTTTGACCTACAGTGAGATGTCATGTTGTGCAGTTGGATGTCTGAATTGCAATGGCAGTGACATAAAAGCGTGTTTGTTATTATTATTTTTATAGAATGTAGGCCTACATCAGATAAAAGTATTTTGAGGCTACTCATTGATTGCTTTCTCAGTTTTACCCATCATGACATACAGTTAGCTAAACTGTAAGCATTAATATATAGCTTTATGAATGCAAATTAATCTAGGCTTTAAATATAATATTGAAGTATGAAGATAACACTTACACTAAGAGGAATTACTAAAGCAGAAGTGGAGCAGCGAAGGCAAATATCTGTCCCTGGTTTTTCGTCGACTTCTGACTTTTAATTTGTTAATTATCTATATTAATGGCTTTATTAATGAAATCTGACATTTTCTGGTACATTTTTTTAATTATCATGAATGACCACCAAGACTGTCCCATGTCTCCCTACATAAAACATCTTTTTTGATCTAGTCTTTGTGCAAATCTATATTTGTGTATGCAACCAAATAGCTCAATTAGTCAGGGTAATTGACAGAAATAAGAACCTGCATACACACCGTGCCTCAAGGACCAGAATTGCCCACTCTTGAACAAACGCTAATGACTATTCATGAAACCTTTGTAGAAGCGCATTCATCTCCATACCTATTAGGCTGCCATGAACTAACTTATTCTCTAGGTAGGCTTGCTGTCACACTAGGTTATGCCTTTAAAGCCTCAAATTTTTTAAATGTATATTTTTCGTGTTCCCAAATTAAAAGCATATAACAGACAAACTGTTGGCCTATGGCCAAAATGCTTGTATGCCTCATTTGAAAGGCAACATCCTCGTGTTTCTGTATATGTAATAATGTAGTACGTGGCTAAAACAGAAGCTACCCTACATTTGCTTAAACATGACTTTTTTTTCTGGGTCTGTAAGCAGGTGAGTTCTATCATGCTAAACGAAGGTGGAGACCCATTAAGGGCGTTTTCTGGCCCTTAATGGGCTCCTTCAGTTTGATGGTCTAAGAATAGGCAATAATTTTAAGCATAAACATCATAAGGGTCATAGTTAATAACCATACTACTGAAAAAACTTACACACTAGAAGAATTAAGTGAGAGCCATGCTCACACAATCCATTTTGTATCAACACACCCCATTTTAGGGTTTACAACGGTTGGTTGATGCAAGTGTTCGGATAAAGATGTTACCAGTGTCGCCACATCCAGGTTTTTTCATTGAATGTTGGCCATACCCTAGGGCAAATTTCAGCAAATTCCCTTAGTGTGTCATGGCCGGGAACTTTGTCACGTGTACCGTCGTTTACACACGTGGCCGTTGGAAATCTCCATTTCAGAACATACTTTTTGAACAAACACCTTCCTATCTCGGCAGTATGACATCAATTTCAACAAATTCTTTTTTCATTCATTAGGAAAATATATCAGCTACAATGTGCATTGATAAGCATGTGATTATATCCACTGGTGACACCTTGTGGGGCCCCAAAATGGGTGGCCCCTACCAAAAACAAAAAAATGTTAAAAATATCATTTTTGTCATAAAGAAAATTGATATCGCAGGTTTCTCTGGTGGATTCATGAACCCCATGGGGTGGTTTACAAATGCTGAAAATTATTTTGAATTCGGTTTGGGAAACGCCTTTAATGGGTCTCCACCTTTTAATCTGTAGTTGTAACAGGTACAAACACAACTTACTCAGCCTTGCTGGTACAAATTGCTCTCAGTTTGCAGTTTTGTTCATAATTGACAATGACTTGGGTCTTTGTAAAGGAGATGGGATCTGACCCATCACAGAGCTTAAGTTGGCCTTGATACAGAATTTATCTCCTCGGACTGGGACTTTCTCATTGAAGTTTTCCCAGAGCAAATTCAACATTAAAAAAAAAAAAAAAATTTTTAACCCCTCTACACAGAAGCCAAATATGGCTATTAATGGGGCACCCTGGTGGCACATCGGTCTAAGCGTGCGCACCATAAAGGCTGTGTTCTTCTCGCGACGACCTGGGTTCGATTCCGGCTCGGGTCACTTGCCGCATGTCTTTCCCATTATTCTCCCCAACCTTCCTGTCTCTCTCTGCACTGTAACTGTCAAATAAAGGTGAAAATGCCAAAAATAATAATAAAAAAAATATGGTTATTAATGTGTTACCCAATTTAAGGTTTTATAATTCAAGATTTGAGCTTCACAGAGAGGGGAACAATGGCTCAAATGAAACTACACACTTGTAACATTAAGAATTCTATCGTATTTCAGGTTCTATTCATAATTTTTGTTCAGAGTAAGGGCTACAAAGACAAAAGATTTCTACATGAAAATTCAGCAATTAAATTGTTTAAGAAATACTGAGAATTGAAAAATGGCTGGGAGTTAAAACAATAAATTTCAGGGATCATAAACTCCGCAAGTGTACTTCATCTGACAGTGATTTAATAAAATTATCTACCAAATAAGATAGCTCTCCAAGTGGCTCCCCATGCTGTTGGAGCCCTCAAAATTACACACTGTCAAATAATAAAATAATCATAGGTTTAACACAAATCAACTTTTGACTCATGAAGCTCAATATGAATTAATTATTTTCTCGTGGAATTTAACATGAGTTTGTCAATATAGGCACAGATGTATATCAATAGTCACCAGTAACCTCTCCAAACCAACAACATGCCTTTTCTCCATGAGAAAGTTCAGAGTTTTGTCCATTTTTCTACTAGACTGCATAAGAATGCACACTTACTCATTAAAGGAACTGCGGAATGTTCACCCCTTGACGAAAAGCTTGCTATTTACAATTCCGATCATCCAAGCGAAATCCAAGCTTGTATAAATGTTTTTCACATCATATAAGGAGCAAGTATAACTCATTAACACAGTAATAACTGAAATATTCTTCCTTTTAACAAAACAGACATTTCACTATCAGGAAAAAGGAATATGCCACTCTTAATTTCACAGAATCGGTACAACAAACGTAGCAGGGGTTTTACCGAAGTCCAGGAGCTGTTCTCATTCTAAACAAACAAAAACCTAGGCGTTTTATTTCGTTGAATGCGGTATAAATTCTAAAACATCACCACATTGAGCAGATGCTGCCATATATAGCATTATTAGCAAAGACTAATGGTTATTCATACTAACCAATGTGGCAAACAAGCTCCTGTGATCATAGGCTATGGTAAAGCGAAAATAAAAAAAACAGCTAGCCAGCTTGCTAGCTAGCCATAAGCATGCCATATTACTCCATTGTACTCACTCAAAATGAAGCAGAACTCTCCATTATTGAAGTCCTCCTCCAGATAAACAGAGCTTTCTGGTATGAGGAACCCGCCAGTACAGTTCCATTCAGAATAACTCCCATTATCTATGTCGGTATCAAATTGCCATCATGTAAATGTAACCTAGGCACTTCTAGGTTGTTTTTGGAAGTCTTTCTTTTTCTTTGTACTCACGTCATTCAGCTGCGTGCAGTTGAGAGAATACAACCTAACTGGCTGTTATGCAAGGGTTTAAATACTTTTCCGAGGGTCCAATCAAAGTCTTTTAACTAAGTTTATACTCTCTGGAATTGGATAAAAATGTGTCAATCAATAGATAATTACTGGGTTATAGTTCCAGTAGGCGTGAAATATTACTGTGCTTTACGCAGATAAGCCTGAGCAAGCATTTGAGAGACTGGAAATCAGTGAGACATTGTGCCACTGAATTCGTCAAGGGATGAATCTACGCATAATTCAAGGTTAGGGAATCATGCGTTTTTAAGGTACAGTAGGTATATACTCCCAAATACATTTATTTCTCTTTCATTCATAACAATTAAGTACCAACATCATATGAACAACTACTAAATACAGAATTAAAGTGATGGCTCATTCACATAAATTATGCCAATTAGGTCCCGAGATAGCTACCGCAATGTGGAACTTGATCAAGTACCCTCAGGCAGGATATCTCTAAAACTTTCTATCATTTTAATCTCAAATTTTCACAGATCATTTATGACTATATAGTGCATGTTCTGATCAGAGGGTTTTCAGACATAATATTTCTGCGAAAATATATGGGCATTTTAGTATTTTTTTTTTTTTTTTTTTTACTTTATTGGGTACCTAATTACCACAAAATCTAGAGTTACACAAGTGATTTCTTCAAAATGCCTGATCAGTCCTTAGACATGCATCCGCTGAACTTATATTCCAAGTTTCACAATGATAGCATGAGGAAAAGAGGAGAAACGGTGTTAGAAGCAATGCTTGGCAGGTCAAAATCAACATTTTTGAGAAATTGACAAAAAACAACAGATTTCCATATTTTTGATAGTCCTATCAAGTACACATACTATGAACTTACTGAAGGCTATTTTATGAAAGTGTCAAAAACAATTTAAAAAAAAGCCTATTTTGGGAGTGTATACCTACCTTAATATCTGATGACAATAATTGATTATGGAATAATATATATCAACACCATTAAAAATGCACAGGTAAGGCATGTACTGTATTTGCGGCAAATTGAAGAATCGATTGATTTTTATTGCTTTTCCAGTGAGGCAAGAGAGGAAATAAAGAAAAGCGCGTGGTATCGTAATCCTGATGTGCACCACGTGCATGCGTCAAGCACTTCAGTAATAACAAACATTGAGCTGTTTGTGATGTGTACAGTGACACTTGACTTGTTCTTTTTGGTGTGCTCAATAGCCTACATAAAGCCAACAAAAAAAAAAAAAAAAAATGCTACTGCATCAAGAAAATGGAACAGCTTTTGGCACAGGAGAGAGAAAAAGAGCCTTTGGCATGTTACGGGCAGATCTCAGCCGCCGAGAGGTGGTGCATCATTTGCACGGTCACTGTTCAACAATCAGTTGGCTGTCTATCCGAAAATGGAACACAGGCACTGTCTGGAACACAGGGCACTGTCTTGGTAGCTCAAGAGCGCCACATCTGGTTACAGCCTGTATGTGACAGATTCCGGACAGCCAAAAATTGATCATGAGATGACGAGATGATTATACCGTTTGGCTCGTCTATGTAAGGGAGCGACACATGCGTGTCTGGGCCCTACAGAAAACCCAGTTTTTGGTTACATGGCTGCCCTTACCTTGGTCGGTGACAGTCCCTGTTTTTCCATTCCCAGACAGAAACAGGGAAATAAAGTGCCAAAAAAATTACACAGAGGCAGGTGCCCACAGTCAGAAGTGAAGAGTTCCTACTCCTGTTGATGGGCAAAAATGGGTGTAGGGGCCGTGGTGCACCATGTTTTGCTCACGAGACGGCGCTAAACGGTATTTGGCCAAACGGTACTCAATCGCCTCGACCCCTCATCTCATGATCAGTTTTGTTGCTGTCTGGAATCTGTCACGCACAGGCTTTAACCAGATGTGGCGCTTGAGCTACCATAGTCACTGTGGCTGCCCTAAGCGGATCGGTCAGTGACAGTGCCTGTGTTCCATTCTCGGAAAGACAGCCAACTGATTGTTGAACGGTGACAGTGCAGATGAAAAACCGCCACGCCGGCTGAGATCTGCCCGTAACATGCCAAAGGCTTTTTTTCTCTCTCCTGTGTCACAAACTGTTCCATTTTCTTGACGAGTAGCATTTTTTTTTTTTTTTGTTGGCTTTATGTAGGCTATTGACCACACCCAAAAGAACAAGTCAAGTGTCACTGTACACATCACTTAACAGCTCAATGTTTGTTATTACTGAAGTGCTTGGTGCGTTTCACGCGGCGCGGCCAGATTTCAATACCACGACTTTTTCTTTTATTTCTCTCGCGGCCTCACTGGAAAAGCAATAAAAATCAATCGATTCTTCAATTTGCCGCAAATACAGTACATACCTCACCTGTGCGTTTTTAACGCTGAGTATAGTATCGATACTATGTTGAATTTTTACTTCAGAAAACTGATTTTTTTCACTACTTAATTAAGATACCGTTGGCCTATTATTGCTAGATTGGTTGCAGCAAAGGACAACAATTTATTCTGTCACAAGAGATCATTTTTAATAACTGCTGGATGGATACTATAGGCAAGTATATGAAGCAGTTTGCACATCAGGCATGGCTGAGGAGTTAAATTTTTCTGGGGAACAAGGAATGGGACTTAACTCATCTGTATTCCAAATCGGTAACAGGCATGGCTTGCGCGTGTATATTCAATAACCGTTTTGGGTGTGCCACCTATTGATGGAATAGTGTCACGGTGTGCATAAATAAAGCAGCTCCTTGGTTGCAGGCAACTCCATCTGCGCAGAGGGGTTAACATCTCAGGACAGTATCACATACGTAAATATTCTGTTTCTGCTGATTGTAGCGCATCACACATTTATTGAAAGAAATATTCAAACCCAGGATATCATGTTTCTCTTGCCGCAGCGTTACAGCGAATGGAAAACATCAGGATCTTGTACATCATTTCATTCACATTTCCCTGGAATTCAACAGGACATTTTTGGAATCAGACCTGGGGTGGATTACACATAATCAGAGCGATTACGATTACGAGACATTTTTAAAGATGATGATTCCGATTATGATTACTGTCCTCCAAAAATGTATGATTACGATTACGATTACGATTACATGGCTTTAGAATTTATGATTATGATTACAATCTAGATTACAATCATGATTACGACTGGTTAGACTAAGGTTTCTTTGTGGAGATATCTTTATAATGGTACATGTATATTGATGCATTTATATATTTATAAAATAGCACGTGAAATGATTAAACATTGTTTTTGTATTGTAGAATTATTTGTAAAATAATAACAACTTGTACAACAACAAATAATAACAACAGTCCCTGCAAAATTAGAGATTACGATTACGATTATGATTACGCGCCCATCGAAATTGGGGATTACGATTACGATTACAATCGTAATCGTAATCATAATCATAATCGTAATCCGGATTACAATCCGACGCCGGGTCTGTTTGGAATCGTTGCAAACCTTGGGATCTCCACTAGAATTTGAAATAGGGTTGAAGTTCCACAGATTTGAATACTGCAGCTTCATTTGACGGACCCATACATGGGTGCATAGGTTTAATGCCGTTAAATCTGGATGTAATCTGGTCCAGTGGGCTTATGGCCTGTTTGTCCCTCATCGTCAAGTACCTTAAGCATTTTTTTCTCTGAAACTGTAGGGCCTTTGAAGCTGAATCCTAACTGACATCTTTAAACGAAAGAGGACATTTAAATGTTCATAAATTATTGACGTCAATGTTCAAAAATGGCCACCATGGTAGCCATTGTGAAAATACCATTTTGACCCATCTTATCAATCATTTTAGGAGCAATTCATTTGTAGTTTGGTATGTAGGTGCTGTGCAGCATGACTCAATACATATATTCTGGATTTTCTCGAACAGTGCATTTTGACCCTGATTTTATATCTGACATCAGACCATGCCCCTAAATTTTATGAATAGCTTTAAAAATCTTCTGCAAAACTACTGGATCAATGAAACTGAAACTCTTCAGACGTCTTCCAATCAATGAAGACACCAAAGTTTTCATAAATTTTTGCCAGCCATTTTTCAAATACGGCCCCCACATCAGCCATCTTGAAAATTTTATTTTGAACCATTTGTCAATTTCTGCAAGGATTCAACTAAAATTTGGCATAAAGGTAATCAGCAGTATGATTCAATAAATCTATTCAACATTTTCTTGATGGTGCAATTTGACCTCGATTTGACCTCTGATATTGGACCATGCCCCTGAATCTCATAAATACCTTTAACCCTTAAATGCCGCCTGTGACAAATTTGTCACATGATTTTGGGGGTTGTCAAAACCACTGACCCCACATAAATTTTGCAACCTAATGCCCATAGTGACATATTTAGACCATCAGTGCTGCCATCTGATGCATAAAAGTGGAACTGACACTACACTGGCTGCACCAGCTAACCTTTCCAATATGGCCGCCCCCATGGTGGAATCCACACAATAGATCAACACCCATTCATCACTGGATAAAGTAGGCAAACAGGTAAGCTAATGACAAATGAGCTATGCCTAATACTTCAGCTATATGTCAACTGTTTTATCATTCAAGTCATTTTAGCAATAAGGGCCCCAAAATGCCCATTGTGACATATATGTCACAAAACTAAACTGAGGTCAAAGGTCACCAAAAATTAAAAATTGCTATTGGGTTGTTATTAGCCCCTCCCCAGGACATATTAACAGAATACATAGATTTTTCTTTCAACTTTTAATATAGTTGGGCATTTAAGGGTTAAAAATCTCCAAAATTAAGGAGGCATAAACTGTGTAGATGCCTTCCTTGTGATGGAGACACCATTAAGAAGGTTGTGACTATTTGTCAGCAGAGAAAATTCTTCATTAAAAAGAAATATTCTTAAATCCCACGTATGCAAACAGTTCATTCAATGTCTCCTGCAACTAATGATATTATATTTATACACCACAGAAAATATGCATACACTATAAGTTATTTCCAGAATGTCACTCAGTTCTTAAAGGGTCCTGACAGTAACTATTACTGTATTTGGGCCAACATAATATTTCTCTGGAGCATTTGTGTCAAGCTTGTACTTCAGTAATAATTCATGTAAATCTATTTCTTTACAGCCGTAGTTAATTTTCTTTTTTCTTTTTACTTGGCACTTCAAGTGTGGACACCCTGCTATGCTGTCAGAATGTATTTTCCTTCTTCCCAATTTCTTCTATTTTTGCATATTTGCCACACTTAAATATTTTATCATCAAATTAATTTGAATTTTTGATTACGATATCCCTAGTAAACACAAAATGTAGTTTGTAAATGATGATTTTGTTTATTGAAGGGAAAAAGCTATCCAACCCTGCTCAGCCTCATGTGAAAAGGTGATTGCCCCCTTAGTTAGTTAATCAACCAATTAAGCAAATGTAAATTGCAATTAGGATCAGTTTCTCTTAACATACCCAGGCTCAATTACTGCCAGCCCTGTTGAATCTAAACATCACTTAAATAGAACCTGTCTGGCAATGTGAAGAAGGGGAAAAGCAGTAAATGATGCCACAGTCTAAAGAAATTCACGAACAGATGAGAAACAAAGTACTTGACATTTATCAGTCTGTAACCATGGTGAGGGTTATTATCTACAAATAGAGAAAACTTAAAATAGTGCTGAACCTTCCCAGGAGTGGCTGGCCCACCAAATTCCTCCAAGAGCTTATTGACGAATCATCCAGGAGGTCACAAAAGAACCCAGATTAATATCAAAAGAACTGCTGGCCTCACTTGCCTCACAAGGTCATTGTTTATGATTCCACAGTTAGATGGGAGACTGGGCAAAAATAGCACCCATCTGAGAGTTGCAAGGCAAAAACTACTGCTGACCAAAAAGAATGCAAAGGGTTGTCTCACATGTGCATTAAAAAACATCTTAATGACCCTCAAGAAATTTGGGATAGTATTCTGTTGATTGATGAGTGAACCATTGAACTTCCTGGAAGACTGTCACATGTGTAAAGCTAACACAGCATTTCACAATACGAATGTCATATGAATAATCAAACAGGGCGATGGTAGTGTGATAATCTGGGGCTGTTTTGCTGTGTATTGCCATAATTGATGGAAACCATAAATTCTGTTGTCTGCTAGAAAATCCTAAAGTCAGAATGTCTGACAATCAATTTATGACCTAAAGCTGAATCATCGTTGGGCCATGCATCTGGACAATGATCTGTAGCACACATGCAAGTCCGGTGCAGAATGGCTCAAAGGAAACAAAATTAAGGTTTTGGAGTGGGCTAGTCAAAGTCCTGGCTTGAATCTGATTGAGGTACTTTGGCATGTACTTAACCCCATTGCGCAAATATACACGCCAGCGTCCATAAATTTCAAAATTTAATTGCTAAATAATTCTACAATTGAATTTCCAAATGTCCTGCTTCACTGGAATAATTTTTCCCAGTCTCTGTGACACAAATACTGAGTTATGACGCCTTAAATAGGCTCATGCACAACAAAAAAAATCAACATTATTTGTATTATGCATAATTAAACAGGCAGTGTATGTGGCTGAGTTAGAATAATTATGCAAAGAAGAGTGGGCCAAAATTCCTCTTCAGCGACGTAAAAAAAACTCAATTCCTGTTATTACTAATGTGTGATTGCACTACTTGCCACTTAGGGTGGCACAACCATTTATTTGATTTAGGGGGGATGTTATTTTTTTCACGATTGATGTAAGTTTTGAATAACTCTATCTCTTCAATGAATGAAATTATCATTATAAAACTGCTAGTGTGTTTATTCACATTGTCTTTGTCTTATAATGAAATTAGTTTGATGATCTGAAACAATTAAATATGACAAAGAAGCAAAAATCGAAGAAATCTGGAAAGGGGCAAATGTTAGTTACCAGAAATTTTCATTTGGGTCAAAGGCAAAGCTACAATCAAGGCAGCTCTTCCAGGAGGAGGCAGACCTACCTTTTTATTATACACTGTGCTTGTGCTCTGTGTGCAACTTCGTGACTTTTGGGTGTGCAACTGCTGCAGATAGCAGAGATAACCATAATAAAGCTTAGGAATTAGGTGCTTAATGATGGAGAAACAGCAGTGGAACCTTCCAGTTCCACCTCTACCTACAACGATTTAAATGACTAAACAACGCAGAAAAAGAATGACAGAATAAGAAAAGGTTGTGACCAAGAATAGTTTGGAGGCATAGCCCTGCCTCTTGCACGCTTGCCACACTGATCCTGTCCTCTATGAACAGACATGCTGGTTTCTGGAGTGTATTCAGGATCAGAGCCAATGCTCTCATCCTGGAAGCTCTAAAATTATTGCACAACATTCTATACAGAATTCTATGTTGAATTCCTGCTTGTCAGTAGATGTCACTGATAAACTATAATAAATTTGCAAGGTTGAGGGCTAGCTAGCTTGGGAGGTGCTCAAAGTTCATTCCTGGGCATACATGGGAGAAATGCACTAAAAACTAAAAATAAACACTCAAAATATGCTTTTGCTGTGTATTGTCTTAACCTTGTTGATTTTGGCTTTGCTAGTTGCCTCAGCCTGCAGCCAGGGATCACGAGCTAGCCAGCATATTATTGCTTGCTAGACTCCATTTTTATCTCTGCCAACAAAGTTGGGGCGGAGGTTATGTTTTCGCCCCTGTTTGTTTGTTTGTCTGTTTGTGAACAACATAACTCAAAAAGTACTGCACAGATTTGCCTGAAATTTTGTGGGTGAATTGCTATTACATCAAGAATGAACCCTATTGATTTTCACCGCGATCACTGAAACAATATGGCCGCCATGGCAGCCATGTTGAAATCCTATCACACGCAATAACTCAAAAAGTACTGCACGGATTTGTCTGAAATTTTGTGGGTGGATTGCTATTACGTCAAGGATGGCCCCTATTGATTTTCACCGCGATCACCAAAACAATATGGCCGCCACGGCAGCCATCTTGAAATCCTTTCACACGCGATAACTCAACTTTGCTCCCACTCATGCACATTTGGATTGTGCTGCCTTGACGGAGGTTTGCACTCTACGAGTGCCTCTCTAGTTGACTTTTTTTAGTAGTTTTAGGACTTTTCTAGTACTACCATGCCCGCATGACTGCTGTGATTGCCAGCTGCAGCAGTATTTACAGTTTACAGCCATTGCATTCCTATTGTTTTCACTGACATTGTTTACATACAATGATGTGATTTTTTTTTCTAACATGAACAATAATTGAAGTGGCTGGATCAGGTTTGCAATGAAAACTAATAGTGGGCTGTGCACTTGTCCCCTCCCAGCTCTCTGCTCATCAGTTGGCACTTGGGGTGTGAGTGTTCAGGTCTTGTGGGGGAGCAGCTTTGGATGGAGAACTCAAATGAGATGGTGTTTTTTTTTTTTTTTTTCTGCTGGATACTTTTAAAATCTGCTTTGTGACTGATTGTTTCTCCAAAGTTTGCCAGTGCCTCCATCCAAACTATTAACAGTTTTTTCTTACTTATGTCTGGAGAGAGGGCACTGCAAAGCTTTGGAACCCTGATAGAGAATGATTTTATTTGGTTTCTAACCTGTAGCCTTAGACAATTGGGATATCACCCTGTGCTGACTTAAAAATCTCCTGGGGCTATGCAGCTTGTAAAACTCAGAGTTGTTTTTAGGTTAAGCTCTTGCTGTATTAATTACTGTTTTATCAGGGTCCCAGTTTCTAAGCTGGTAGTGACAAGAGTTTACTAGTTTTCTTGTAATCGTTTCAAAATGTAAGCAAGAATCAAAAATGTTATCAATGTGTTCCACTTGTTTCCCATTCATCTCAGAAAGTTCTGATTACAGGATATAAGTTCAGACTCAAATTTGGTACAAATAATTCAGGAATCAGTCTCATATATATTCAGTTGTAGAAAACTTTGGATCATTCAGCAATTCATGCAAATATGTTAACATAAAGAGGAGGTTACATGTTCATGTCAGCCGGCTTGACAGAACACTGAGTGTCAGCCATTTAAAGATGAAATGATATAATGTATATTTGCAAGTGATTGTTCCTACTGGGAGCATATGCATGGAAAACAGAATTGGTCCCAGAATAAACCCCTGAGGGATACCACCAGTAAAACTAAATCACCAGGTGGGACAATGAACTGCCAGCAGGTAAGATAAGAATGAAACTACTTCAGAGCACGGCCCTCCGTAACTATGAATGCCTTTCTGGTCTTTAATGTGGTAAATTAATTTGAATGATCAGTCATGTTGAAGGCGTCACATAGATCTAATGTCATCAGAACTGAGCAACCTCCATCAGAGGAATTGAATACAAAATGCAAATAAATGCAGATGTTAGAAAAAAAATGTACTTTTAGTTTCTAACATGTTTGAGATACTTTAACAATATTTTGGAGTTGTGGTTGTGTGTGCCTATTGTTCAGAAGGACCGAGCTGCCAACTGGCAACAGATAGAATCCCATCTTGTGTGGGTGAATAAGCACAGGTGTTTTCATATTTCTGTACAAATCCATTTTTTCTATGCCTGCTGGCAATACACTGACCTACTTGTTCCCAGTGTACCCACTTCAGTTACCACATTAACCATTTTTTGCCACCCGTTATACTGACATTTATCTCATCTGCAGGTACAGATCTTTGTGAGTCACACAGTCCACTTACGGAGCTCATCCCTTGAGACCCTGTGTTTTTTCCTGACCTCACTCTCAGCTGCGGTCACACCGGTGTTCGTCCTGTCTGAGCACTTCACTCACCTCCCTTGTGGCTGCTTCATAAATTGCCACCGTGAGCCCTCCTCCGGTAAGCGAGCTGTGGGTAAAAAAAAGGTCAGTGTGTACAGGTTCAGTATTTTGATTCTTCCGATCTCAAATGGACTGACATGTTCATCAGTAAGTTTTATTTGAAGGCTATAGACTTTAATAGCCTAACCATTAGTGGAACTACTGTGATGGCCTATATTACATAGAGGTTTATTTAAAAAGGTTTTGAGATGTTGTGATTTCAGGTGAAAGTATTCGTCTTGTCCTCCTTGGGATACTATTTTTCATAAAAATTGAGAAATCTAGAGCAATCCATGATTAAAACTGTCTCTTTATTCTCCTCACAGTGAAGAAAAGAGGTTTTGAATTCAATCTATCCTTCCAACATGGGTATGGGTTTTATAAAATTACTCAAGAAAAGACTCCCACCACTGAAAAACCTCCTTACCGCAACCTGTATAATTGCGAATCCACTGAGAGCAAAGATGCTGGTCAGGTCTCAAGCCTCGCCCATCTGGAGTTCAGGACCATAAATGTGGACAGTTCCCTACAAAACAAAATCCTGGGAGCTGTCACATGTGAAGCAAGGGCTGACAATATTGCTCACACTGCCAGGGAAGAAAGCGTATACTGCGGCAGCTCACCCCCTGTATCGGCGCGGGAAGACCACAATCTTGATACTTCCTCTGTATTTGAGGGCCCAGAGCGGAGATTGTCCCACGAGGAGGGTCGCAGTATTGAGCTCACTGATTGGGAGTGGTGTCGGAGTAAATCCGAAAGGACTCCTCGACAGGTAATGCAATTCCTTATCTGTAATTCCATCTTATTCATAGAAAAATCATGTAAACCCTGCTACCATTACTAAAGTCATATTTGTTTATAATAAGGCCTATGAATGACCTATATGTACTTAAAAAAAGCATTCAGTTTGTTGTTTATGCTGTTTTTACTGTGCCCTACGGCAGTTCCAGAACTAAGTACCTCAGTGTATTAGATCACAGGAAATTAAACTGCAGATAGGCTTTCACATCCAAGTGTTTTTCATTGTCAGGAGGATAGTATTTCCAAAGGAAGCTGTAAGGATGGATAAGGTCAGCTCTGAGCATACTTTTTTTCAGGACAACAACACCTGACTGCACCATATCAAAATACATTCTGTCTCTGGTTCTCCATTCACTCATCAAATGTGAATGTACTTTGTGAAAAATTGAAATCAATATGAAGTATTATTTTAGTTTCCGGAGTTCTCTGCTGCTGGACTCAATTCAGTCCTTGAAAACGTCTTCAAAAACGTAACATAATGTTTAACATATGACAATCTCCTGAAAAATCTGAAAAGTTGTCATAGACAATATTAATAAAATTGTGAACTTCCCTTCCACACACTTTAGTTAAAATGGAAGGAGCTGAATCAGGATTCTGTATGGTCAGTGGCTCCAATTGCCCAGTCTAGCAGAGTCCTGCCACACAATGTAATGACATATGCAACTGCCAAGTGATCAGTTTTTGGGTCCTGAGGTATCATTTTATGTAAGCTGTATAAAATACAATTATTTGCAGTTTCTTTTGACTTTGGCTACAGGATTTGCCTTGTGTCATGAATGAAATATCAAATGTGCTTGTAATGCATAAGGTTTTGGAGCTAATATGGGAACAAGACCCATTTATAAATTTCTTATTTCCAGCCAACAGTAAAGCTAATTGCTGAACAAAGAGTTCAAGAAAAGCATTTGTATTTTACTGCATGTCGAAGTCAAGGACAAATGATAATTAAATCCAGCCTCAGCTCTAATAGAATTTTATGTTTTTATGAATTTCTCAAACAATGGAATACATTCTTTATTATCATAATAATTTACGATGGTATTGATGTCATTTAAACTGACAGTCTTTTTTTTTCTAAAATGAAAGCGAATCACCAGAAGAGCCAATGGGATGTTGTATAATGGTCAGATTTATTGTTAATAAGAGAAGTGGGTGGGGAAATTGGGACATATGTTACAGTGAAGGTGGCAGGGGAGTCTATTGCTTGACTGGTAACTGAAGAGTTGCTGATTCAAGTCACCAGTGAGGCTTGGAATTCTAACTTCATCTGGAGAGATAAACAACTCTGCCATTGGACACTCTCGCAAAAAAATTGCTCCTGGGGCGTTATCCCTGTTTCATCCGGTCCCTCCTCACTTGCAACTGCTCTATCTGGAATTTCTCCCAGGGTATCCTTGAAAAAGAGAAACATGTTCTCAGTGGAATTTCCCCTGGTTAAAAAAGGGTTTAAGAAAGTGTGCTGATGGTTGGAACATTTGAGCAATATGAATCTGGGTTGAATTGTTTGGTGCCATGGTGGATAATCTTATTCTTCCTGATTAATCTTATTGGTAGATTGCTCCAGTAACTAGCTATTCTTTTTAAATAGAACCAAAAACAGCCAAGTGCTACATATTTGAAGGAAAATACAGCGCCCTCCACTAATATTGGCATCCGTAGTGAATATTTGCTAAAAAGGCCATGAAAAATGAGGTTGATATTAATCCTCCTAATCCCTTTTGAAAAATTAACAAAAATCTATCCCTGAATTATAGAAAATGATTGACGTAAAAACTGTGCTTACCTTTCTATTGATATTTTTCCCAGATGCATGTGCTACAATTATTGGGACTCCTAGAAAATCTCAGTAGAAGACGCTAATTGAAGTTACATGTGACCTCCTGTGTCTCTGCGGTGTGACTCCTGGTGTTGGATCTTCCAACAGAACAGTGATCCAAAGTGCACAATGAAATCAATTCAATAATGGTTTACCAACCACAGTATCAAGGTTTATCCTTGGCAATCCCTGTCCACTGATCTAAATCCTAAAAAAACTTGTTGGAGCGGCTGAAGAGGGGAGGCCATAAACTAGGACCTCGGGATAGGAAAGACTTGGAGAGATTCCGTGGTAGGCATGGTCACAGATCTCCTGCCATGTTCTCTTCAAACTCATTACACACCATAGGAGAAGACTCAAAGCTGCTATTTTGGGCAAGGGAGGCTGCACAAAGTACTTGTATTTCATGAAGGGGATCCAGTAATTGTGGCATACTTGTTTTTGAGAAAACAAGCTTTTCCAAAGGTTATATTTTAGTCAATCTTTTGAATTGAATATCAAGAAGATAAAGCATAAAGGTATTAATTCTAAACCACTTTTGTTCATATTTAACAGTGTCGCCAATATTAGTGGAGGGCACTGTTGGTTTTTTCTGAATATCCAACGGTCACATTTTTATTGTTTGCTGAACTTGCAAGCGTTCCTCTTAAAATAAGTCAGAAAAATACAACCCCAATTCCGAAATAGTTGGGACAAAGTGTAAATTGTGAATAAAATCAAAACGCAATGACTTTCAAATCACACCAGCCAGTATTTTATTCACAATAGAACAGAAATAACATAGCAAATGTTGAAACTGAAAGATTTTACAATTTTATTTACAAAATGAGCTCATTTCAAATTTGATGGCTGCTACAGGTCTCAAAAAAGTTGGGACAGGGGCCTGTTTACCATGGTGTAGCATCTCCTCTTCTTTTTAACACAGAGTGGAGGCATCTGGGCATTGAGGAGACAAGTTTCTTGAGTTTAGCCATTGGAATTTGATCCCACTCTTGTTTAAAACAGGCTTCCAGCTGCTGGAGAGTTTTGGGTCTCCTTTGACGGACTTTTCATTTAATTATGCGCCAAACGTTCTCAATCGGTGAAAGATCAGGACTGCAGGCAGGACAGTTCAGCACAAGAACACTTCTACTACAAAGCCATGCTGTTGTAATAGCTGCAGTATGTAGTTTAGCATTGTCCTGCTGAAATACACAAGGCCTTCCCTGGAATAGATGTCATCTGGAGGGGAGCATATGTTGCTATAAAACCTTCATATACCTTTCAGCATTCATGATGCTTTTTAAAACATGCAAGTGTCCCACACTTTATGCACTAATGCATCCCCATACCATCAGAGATGCTGGCTTTTGAACTGAGCGCTGATAACTGGAGGGGTGGTCTTTCTCCTCTTTAGCCCGGAGGGCACGACGCCCATGATTTCCAACAAGAATGTCAAATTTGGACTCGTCTGACCACAGGACACTGCCACTTTGCTACAGTCCATTTTAAATGAGCCTTGGCCCACAGAACACGGCGGCGCTTCTGGATCATGCTAAACAGTGGCTTCCTTTTTGCATGATAGAGTTTTAGGTGGCATCTGTGGATGGCACGGCGGACTGTGTTTACAGACAGTGGTTTATTGAAATATTCTGGGCCCATTTAGTAATGTCATTGACAGAATCATGCCGGTGAGTGATGCATTGGCATCTGTGAGCCCGAAGATCACGGGCATCCAGTAAAGGTCTTCGGCCTTGTCCCTTATGCACAGAGATTTTTCCAGTTTCTCTGAATCTTCTGATGATGTTATGCACTGTCAATGATGAGACCTTCAAAGCTTTTGCAATTTGACGTTGAGGAGCATTGTTTTTAAAGCATTCCACAATTTTTTTACGCAAGCCTTCGCAGGTTGGAGAGCCTCTGGCCATCTTTACTTCTGAGAGACCTAGCCTCTCTTAGACATCCCTTTAATAGCCAATCATGTTACACACCTGATGCCAGTTAACTTAACTACTTCCTAAATGTTCTTTCAGCTGATTCTCTTATATATTAATAGCTTTTTCAGCCCTTTTTTGCCTGTGTCCCAACTTTTTTGAGACCTGTTGCAGCCAGAAAATTTGAAATAAGCTCATTTTGTGGATAAAAATGTAAAATGTCTCGGTTTCAACATTTGAAATGTTATCTATGTTCTATTGTAAATAACATATTGGCTCGTAATCTGAAAGTCATTGGATTTTGATTTTATTCACAATCTACACTTCATCCCAACTATTTCGGAATTGGGGTTGTAATAAAATTACTGTGTTGCAGCTGATGTTTCAATGTTTTCAACTGTAGCCTACTGTCCTATATATTTTTGCATTTAAATAAGTTTAGCTACAAACTACATTATTTCAAACAACTACTGAAATTTCCTATCTTCTTTTTTTCCAGTCAGATACAGTGAATTTAAAGACAATGCTTTTAACCTATCCCTCCGCAGTTGCAGTTTGGAATGTATGATTTGTGAAACATGCACAAAATATCAGAACCTCCACAAAAAGGAATTATTTTGTAACGAATAATGAGCAGGCTGCACTTTAACCTTCAACAGTTAAATTCTTTTGTGGAATGCTGCCACACAGTTTCTGAACTGAATGTTGTGGCATATAAGTCCACTCATGAAGGACAGTTTTCAGTTCTTTGATGGATGAAATGGGTAGAAATTTTGTTTGCTCTCTGTGCTTCAGAATTTTCCATCAAGGTTTGCTAGTGTTTAGCTCTGATGATTGCAATAGACGGCATTGACTGAACCATCATGTTCTTGCAATCATTCTTTATCGAATTAAGCTGTGCTGTATGGGTGTCTTATCATATTGAAATATGGGGATTGCTTGATTGTTCAGTGCTTGGATTACTGGATACACCTAGTCCTGCAGAAAATTTCTTTGTCCACTTCGTGTCCATGATGAGCAATCATCGAACCAAGTGAGTCTCAGGGAATGACTGGCCATACCATTACAGGACCACCGCCTAGTTGTCAGTAGGCATTGTGGATAGAATGCTTTGACTTTCTTCAAACATGAACCCATCCATATGTATTTAAAAGAGAAAAAAATGACTCATTAGTATACATTAATTTTCATCATTGCTCAGGGGTCCAGCCTTGTTTGTTACACCATGTTAGGTATTTTTGTACATTAGCCTTGGATAGAAATGGTCTCAGAACAGCAGCCCTGCCATTACTACCAATTCTGTGAAGCTAGTGACATCTGTATTTGTTGAGACTGAGTCACATCCTGAGTCTTTCCTTAATTTTTTTTTCCCCAAAGTCCAGTTGTGTCAGTTTCAGTCTCGTTTAGTTCATTGATTAATCATTGCCTCGTTTCACTCCCCTCCCTCTGTGTCTCCACCTCATGCTTGCACAGCCCCTTTCTATTAATTAATTGTGCTGTTTGTGTATTTAAAACAGTGTGCAGTGATACACCAGCACTTTCATTTAAAAGGGGTCCTAATATAGGACCTCTCCATAATAGTTATGTTTAGTTATCATTAATCGAGAATTGCGGACTGGGAATTATTTTAGTTTATTTTATTATTATTATTATTATTATTATTATTACTTTAATGAAGTTGCTGGGTTTTTTATTTTGTTTTTTGAAGGAATCAGGGCTTCTAAAGAGGATATAAGAATTTATAACATTATTAAGCTTAGATATGGGTGTGTTTATGTATAGGCCTATGTGCTATTCTGCTGATGATCTATGAGTAGCACACTCCCACACACTAAGTGGTGATATACAGCAAAAACTAGTTGTAAACAGCCATAAGAAGAAGAAGAAGAAGAAGAAGAAGAAGTCGTCGTCGTCTCCGTAATTTTTTTTGGTGAAAATGTATTAAAAAATGCTATTGTAGGCAATGAGAACAAATATCATTCCCACAAGTATATTGAGGTGAAAATATGGGTAACAAACAAAACCACTGAAGATGTCAGTTTTTTATGGCAACTGAAATGTGTTGCAAATATTACTTTTTTTTTGTAAACTCTTGCATAGCCTGAATGCATGTTTGAAGGCTTATTCCATGATTATTGATGCTAAAAATTTTGTTTGCACTGGTTTGAAGCAACATTATTCTGCAGAA
This sequence comes from Gymnothorax javanicus, assembly GCA_029692085.1. Lineage (NCBI taxonomy): Eukaryota > Metazoa > Chordata > Actinopteri > Anguilliformes > Muraenidae > Gymnothorax > Gymnothorax javanicus. The sequence goes on from CM056195.1 coordinate 43,525,176, forward strand.
TTACCTCTGATGGTCAGTTTTTCCAGGATATTAGTTGACATGAACATTGAGCAGAGTCACAGTGTTAAACGTGGTGCGACGGAAGGAGCTCTCTGAGATTGTTTGTAGCCGCATTGTGGCCTGACATGTCGTTGAAGAGGTTAAATGCTGCCATTGCACTGTAAGAAACACCATCAAGCGTTTCGAAAAGACAAGTTCGCTGAAATCTAGTGGCAACAGAGGTGCAAAACATAAGTTAAGTGCCTCTGATGTTCGTTATCTGTGTATGACAAGTAAAAAAAATTGGTGGTTGACAGGACGACAACTCCATGCTAGAGTTATCTCAGTCGTAAAGAAAAGTTATGTCTTGGCTTGCTCAAATCCAGACCTCAATCCGATTGAGTAAATGTGTTTTAACGTCGAAAGAATCTCTTTGGAATGAACTTCAAACCATATGGAATGGTTTAGCGAGTGAGGAAATAAAAAAAAAGTGAAAACTATGCCTGAAAGACAAAATTCTGTTATGAAAGCAAAGGGTGGCCACTCTAGATATAAATTTTTTTCCTCTCAAAAAAGACATTATTATTTTTGTTTTTACTATATATTGTTATGTTTACTTATTTTCATCTATATGATCCAATATTACATGAAATAAATACTTGACTAGTACTTAGTTTCTGATTTATCTTCATTTTGTTAAGTGTATAATCATCCATACGCACTACTGTAAGTTCCTGTGTTTTTTTCCCCCCCTTTGCTGGATTGTTACCCTTCTGTTCTGCTTTATGGTGAGCTCTGTCTAAGTGCTTTAATATTCCATCTTTGGTACTGAAATTAAAAGTAAACCAGTAACTGTTGTTTTTTTTTAGGATTGTTCTTCCTTTGTCAAGTGGCTCAGAGAGTGGTGTGCCTTCCAGTTCCTCTTAGCCTTGGGGTTCGAGATATTGCACAGTCTAGCATGCCTTGTTACACCTATGATTATCTTCTCGGTTCTGACCTCGCACCAGTCTTCAAATCTCGGCTTGCCTGACCTGCTATGTTCCAGTTTTCCCTTTGCCTGACTACAAACGGCTGTGACAAATCTTCGGCTCAGCCCCCTTCGTGTTGTTTGTCATCCGCTCAAGTGCCAATTGCAGCTATACCTGCATTTTCATTGCCCACGTGTCTTTTTCTGGGATTTGTGCCTGGTTCCTTCCCTGAAGTTCATAACAGATTGACTCAGATGTGGATTGATTAAATTCTGTGTTTTTTGAGTTCTAGTTCTGTGGTTATTAGCAGCTATCCGACCCAGTGTCCATCTGTCCCTGTCAGAGAGCTTTTGACTTTCTACTTTAATTTTTTTTTTTTTTTTTGCTCTTTATTGTGATTGGATGTATGTTGTCATAATTTTTGAAATCGTTCTTTTTGCCTTTGACAGTTTGAATGTTGGACGCACGTGCAGTCTGGGCACAAACTCTTTGGCCCCTGTGGAACTTATGACTGTCAGTATCCTCATCTTGCTTTGGAGACTTCTCTTGCTTTTCAAACTCAGAAACCTCTTTTAAGAAGACTTTTGCTGCTAATTAGCACTGGAATAATTAGGAATCATATTTGTAAATATTTTTGTAATTTTTGTTGAGACATTTCGAAGTAAAAGTCATTTTCACTCTTGCTTCTGATATTTTGACTGCTCCTTATGCTCATGTTCGCTCATACATGGGCCCTGCTGCTAGCTCTGGAAGACATCTTAAAAGAGTAGCAAGCTGTGGATGTATGGAAAGGAGGCAGGGGAGATCCAGTCATTCATTTTTTTTTTACTGAAGCCAAGGGTGTCTGGATAAGCGTCACCCGAGCTGGAACAAAGCCACTTGAGAAATGAACACAGCTCCTCCTACAGATTGAATACCTCCCTAATTTTCTCTCCCACATGGAAAGCCAGGTGTGTGCCTTCGATTTAGGGCATCAGTCTGCAGTCAGCACTGACAGAAGTTGAATTCTATCAAATATGACGGCACCCAGCCATGTGCCCCAAGCACTTTTACCAGCTGAGCTACCCACCAGCTCTTAACTATTAAGACGTTAAGGATAGTGCCTTGCACATTAGCTGGCATCAAATGAAAAGAACTGATATTCCTGGTAGGTAATCCCTTCACAAGAAAGAGCGCATTAAAAAAATTAATCAATTCCCTGTTCTCTAACCCTTAATTTTATTCGCCATTGCTCTTGAGATGACATGTGTTGCAAAGGTGACAGGATGAAATAGCAGCTTCATCATTCATTTTTTCACGAAGATTTAATCAGCTATTACCCTTCTGAACCCCTGCCTTTCAGATATTCTCTGGCCCGGAAAGAGCTAGAAAAGGAAAATAGTTTCTTCTCACCTCTAGATGGAGGTTGGCAGAGGACATTTTCCAGGCCCATCTCTAAACACCATTTCCATGGCAGCCGAGCCATGTGAATTATTTAAATCAATTGACACAGTGTTTTCAGCACAGCTTGATGGAAGTCGGGTTGCATTATTGACGACTTTCTTCTTCATTTATTTCCATAAATGTTAAGGAGAGTCATTATACATGGCCAGCTACGGTCTAACCTCATTAAAAATGTCTATTAATTTTGCTCAGTTATTCCTGACTTGTGCACTTTCATCTATCCATTTGATCCCCATTTAAACAGTATAATTTTGTTATTCATTATTTTAATGAACAAAACATTTCTGAAAAGAATACAAATTATTTGGGATTTTGTCAGTAGCTCAGTAAATAATGAAGGGGTTCACAGTTCCAGGTATTTCTTTTGCATTCATTAGAGCTTTGACTGAACTCTTTTTTGTAAACACACCTCTCCGCTGGTATAGTATGCAAAAACTTTGATGACAGATCCAATGGTTACTGTACAAACTGGACTTAATGTTCATAGCTGTGGATAAGTGATACCTTTTACCCTCTGTAACTTCTTTGGTAGATGTGAGACTTACTTTTTAAAAAATGACTTAATGTTCATAGATGTGGATGAGTGATACTTTTTACCTTCTGTAACTTCACTGACTGATCTGAGGCTTACAGTTTCAACAAGACTCAATGCTCTTGGATGTGGATAAATGATACTTGAGAATTTTGCCTTGTCTGCCCTGTGTTCTAGTGACCTTTGATAAGCACTTATTGAAAATCACTTCAGATAAAAGCATCTACTAAATATCTACTCTTTCGTGCAATCTCAAACAGATTTCTACAGAAAGATCTGTTGTTGAATGGAATTATAGATTTTTTTGGATAGCAGACAGAAACTCATTTACCAAAGTCACCTGCTGTTTATGTCTGTGTGTTTTTGTTGCAGAGGTCCAGCGGTGGCTTGGCCATCCCACTGTGTGCTTTCCAGGGAACTGTATCCCTCCATGCTCCCACAGGCAAGACCCTCTCCCTTTCCACCTACGAGGTGAGCAGCGACGGCCTCAAGATATCGCCCAACAGCAAGAAAGTGGAGGTGTACCGCTCGAAGTCGGTGGGGCACGAGCCGCGAGTGGAGGAACCGTCAAGCTCAGTTGGCGGCGACACCAACGTGAAAATTCATCTGGAGGTGCTGGAGATCTGCGATAACGAGGAGGCCATGGACAGCGTCTCCATCGTCTCCAACATCAGCCAGTCGTCGGCGCATGCCCGCTCGCCTTCACTCCGGTACTCCCGCAGAGAGAACCGCTTTGTGTCCTGCGACCTGGGCGAGAGCGCCTCCTACTCACTCGTCATCCCCACCAGTAACCCCGACTCTGACATCAACATACACATCCCGGACACAGTGGAGGCGCATCGCCGGAACAGTAGGCGGCAACACCAGGAGAAGTCGGGCTACCAGGAGGAGATCCAGCTTCTCAATGAGGCTTATAGGAAGCACCAGGGAGATCCGGAGAACCAGGCCTCAGAGAAGGAGGAACCGCAAGTGAACTAGTATTCATGGCGCCAAATGCCCGCTTAACTATGGGTCATTGAGAGAGAAGACTGGGAAATCTATGGATCAGAGGGAGATACACATACAGATAGGGAAAGAAATGGTTGAAGTTTGTATTTACATAACTACAACAGTATACTCATACAAAATTGATATGCTTGATATGCTATATTTTTTTGAGAGGAACCAGGAGAGCAGCTGAGATTCGGACTGAGAGACCTGTATGGATGTCAGATCAGAATAATCGCTGAGATGTGGTTGTTTAAAGCATGGTTTTCACTCAGAAGCCATCCTGACTCATGGGATATAAATGCCATGTTGTGTTTGAGTCACTGAGTGAGTTTGAATGTGTATGTGTGATGTGGATTGCTGGAGGACAGAATTGTGTTCTGTTGAAATGCTTCCTGGTGTTTGTGTGGTCAGACTTGAGGGTGCTTTTAACACAGATTTTTCAGCCATTTTTTTGGCTTATATTAATTAAAAAAAAATCTTCAGCCATTGATATGGCAACAGCGGCACATGCTGCTGATATCTGCTTCACATGCATTCCAAAAATGAGTTATTTAAATGAGTTAATATATATGTTTATGGTTTGTGAGGACAAAAATGAATGTTCTTTTTCAATTATTTGTTTAACCTTCTTTGTCTCTTGAATGCATTTGTTGGGCACAGGCCACTATTATGTTTAACTAGTTTAGCCTAGAAATTGCATATTCATTTGAGTTTCACTGCTTAGCAATTGTATGAAATATTCATGAAAAGATTTTCACGAGCCTTAAAAATGCTCACACGCAAACACAAGCACAGGTCACTTACAATTGTGATGTCAAAGAAAATAGCTGTATACATTCTCTGAACACGTTTGGTTCTTTTTAAGATTGCACTTGTTCAGTTTTTTCCAGTAAATACTGTACATGCCTTATGGTATAATGATGGTGTGAAGCTTGTGATAAAAGCCCTTTGCTTTTTTTCTAGACTGGAAAGACATGGCTTGGTAGGTTTGTGCAGGGATGATAATACAATGCATAAATCTGTAGTATGTTTTCAAAACTCTATTGCTTTGTAAATAAACCTTTCAGATTAAATTTGTATCCTCATTTCTTATGCTTTATTAGTGCACGCATGAACTGTTCCCATCTTACCAATGGTCAAACATTTCAGTTGTCACTATCACAGAAGTCTCATGGTCAAAATTACCTGAATTTCAAAGAATGGCTCATAGTCTGAGATGATCGCCATCCATGCTGCCAATCTGGTTCTCCCTTGGAATATTACCCAATTGATTACTGCTATACTTCTGTACTACCTAAAGTCACCGATAAAATATTTCAGTCCACTTCACCAAAATCCCCAAACTATATCATTCACAGCGAATTTATTTGCAATCTTTTGAGTTTGGCGGCATGGCTCTGTTCTGGGACCTCCCTGCCCTACCACGCGTATGCATGAGCAGCCAGTAGGCAGAAAGAGCCAAAAACCCCCCCTCCATGCACGTGCGGGAATGCCATTGGCAGAGAGAGCAGCAGAAAACCCCCAGGGGTACAGAACAGACCGAGCCATCAGTGACTTCATCGTCATTGACTTAAGTCAGAAAAACGTGTAAAGGAGGAGCTGGAGATGGAGGTGGGTTGCAAAATGAGCAGAGAAAGCCGCAATAGTAGGCAGGCGAAGCATCTTTAAATAGGGCACCTTATTTAAGATTTGCCAATTGAGTGCCTGAGAGGAATCAGCTGAGCTGTCAGCTGACGTGGGCTTGGCTTGCGATCTGTACCATCACTAATGAAGGCGGGTTTGCGAACTGGGCGTGACTCCGTGACCTGCCTGAACTACCGCTGTGCTTAATTTATGAAGAATCTACGTGGCACATTACATGTTTATCTCCATAAATTCATATGCAGCGTGTAAATGTAAGCTATGCCATATAAATTTCTTTCATTCAAAAAAAGACATTCAACACCAATTTTAAAAAAGTTGGCATATGATGAAAAATTAAATCAAAGTTAATTAAATCAAAAAGAAGTGATTTGCAAAGTCCATTCATCCTCTACATACAATATATTATTTCTTGCTTTAGTTTGTGGATTTTATTTTTTTCTTGAAAATATACACTAATTTCAAATCTGATGTCTGCAAATGACTCCAAAAAAGTTACTTCAGGGGCAATTTAGGACTAACAACAATGTGAGAGTTTACAGTGGTTAGGTGATATGGAACAGGTGATATTAGAGATGAACTAATTGTGTTGTAGTATAAAATAAGCCTCCAAAAAAGGCCCAGTCTCACAAAAGCAAAGATGGGTCAAATTGCACCAATTTGCGAACAAATGCTTGGCTTATAATCCATCATTTTAGAACAAGTTTCCCCAAAGACAACTCAGTTGGATTTTGGGCATCTCACCTTTTGCAATGCATAATATAAACAAAGAGACTGAAAGGAATCCAGCCAGATCTTGGTACATAAAGGGCAAGGCTGAAAAACACTTCTGAGTGTGTATGATCTCTGATCCCTCAGATGTCCCTGTCTTAAGAGCCATCGTATGACTGTGATAGATATCACGATATGGGCTCGGAAATATTTAGATGAACCTTTGTCTCTCTACACCATTTGTTGCTGCATCCACAGATGCAAGTTAAAGCTTTGCAATGCAAAGCCATAGCCATACAGCACCACTGAAACCCATAACATGACAAATGCAGGCTTTTGGACCTGACACTAATAACAGCTTGGGTTGCCGTTGTCACTTTTGGTCTTGCGAACATAATCACTGAAATGTTGAATTGTCAGACCACAAAATGTTTCCACTGAACCACTGTCCATCTCAGATGACATCAAGATGCACTGTAGCGCAGAAGTAATGTGTTTTTTGGCCTGATGATTCAACATTTCAAAAGGTTTTAGAAAAAACAGAGGCCATGGTCTCTGAACCAAAGGCGAAAATGACAACCCGAGCTGTTTTCAGTTTCAAGTCCAAAAGCCAGCACTTGTCATGTTATGGGTGTCAGTGCACATGGTATGAGTGATAGTGCAATTTTGCGAGGGCACCTCTAATGCAGTAAGATATGCGCAAAGTTTGGAGAAGCGTATGCTGCCATTTAGACAACATCTTCTCCAGGGATATCTGCATTTTCCAGCAAGATAACTTCAAACCACATTCTGCTCAGATTACAAGTGCATGGCTGTGTAAGTAGAGAGCGTGGGTGCCACACTGGCCTGCCCGCAATCCTGACCTGTCTCAGATTGAGAGTGTAGAATGCATTATGAAGCAAAATATTTAGTCACTAAGGTCCCGCTCAACCGAGCAGCTGAAGACCTGCATAATGGTGGAAAGGAGGAAATTTTCACCTGCGAGACTTCAACAACTGGTAATTTAAAACGCATGTCATCTTTGTAGATGAAATGCAACATTGCAATTATGTGTTTATGCACTTAGCATTAAGTCATTTATAATATATATTTTTATATGCATTTGCGGGCAAAAACTTGTTATTTTGGTATATAGTTTATTATTGAACATGTACTATAAAAAATCCATCACCATGATGGTCAGTATTAGCGAGAGCTTGTTTGGTGTCTCCCGTAGGCTTGAGCTGCTCGCTGCCCTAGCTGTTAATAGTTTCTGGGAATTGCTCCATATCATTGCCACTGCTGAAGGAACACTAACATTGTGACATGAGCATAAGTGATCGATGCTTGAAACCAGTTTATTGAAGATTCTAAATATGCTTACAAATTGGTTGGTTGGGTGTTATTATGGATTGCCAGAGTCAGAATCTAGCTCTATGTGAAATATTTTGCCCATTATAAAGATTCTGTTGAATAAAAAGATAAATGATGAAATGTACTGCACTTTTTTGCATCAAACAATTTCTTATTAATTCTCCATCAGTAAGGGGAGAGGTGTTATATCATCTTGGATTGAGTTCTAATGCTCAGAATGAAGCAGTGAAGTATTGTTTCAAATGTCAACAGTGTGACATAAGTTTTCTTCCTTTGTTCCTTTTTGCTTGTCATTGTTGCTAGTCTCCCCCTCACACTCGTCCTCCTCTTATAAATGTCTTGCGAGTGCCTGACTGGGAGCAGTATTGTCAGGTTTTTCTTTCATGCACAGTAAATGAGTTTTTGCGCTGTCACAAATTTGCCACTGCAAATACAAGGCTGTTTTCGAGGGGACCTTCACCTGAAATATCAGAACGACTGTTTTTGTGGGTGAGGCGGGAGTAAATAAATGGGAGAAGGACAAAGAGAAAGGAAAATAAAAGACAGTATGTGGGAGCAGATGAGCACATAAGGAACCCACAAGAGTTGGAAAGATTCTTGTGGAACTACGTGTAGAGTCTATGGCCACACTCTCTGCTTGTGCACTGCTTCACCCTAGTGAAGGCCGCACGTTTATTTAAGGAAAGATGTATCTGCCTTTGCCCTCATTTGACCAGCTCTGTTAGATGCCCTTAGTCGCAGTGTCCAAAAGGCCAAATGCTTCCTGCCTGCTTAATAATTTAAGAAGGCAGAGGTCAAAGAGCCGGCAGGCATCCCAAGGATGAAAGAAAGGCCAAATAGCAGTGACCTGCATCGGGTGGACTTCAGTCAGTTAAAGCAAAGTTGAAGCTGCACACATGAATGCAGTTGGGGAAAGGCACGAGGTTGTGGACTGAAATACGGAATTGTGTTGCAAAAGGCAGAAGCTTTTGACTCCTCTGAATTCTCCCTCACTTGGCAGGAATTGGTTCCTTTGTTTCTCATACAGGAAAACCTGAGATGAAAGCTGTTACCAAGGGATTTTCTAAGGACGAGGGAGGTGTTTTCTTGTATTAAACAGCGATTGCAAATTTGTGCAAAATGCTGAAATCTCAGCCACTTGCTTCTGAATTTCCTTGGCTGAACAGGGTCTGTGGAAGTTATGATTTGATGATATTTATGCTTCATTCACAAGTTCATTGAAGTAAAGGACATCACAAAGATGGATGAATGAGTAATTGCAGGAATGCAGAATAGTGGGAATGATTGCCAGATTTAATATATTCAGCAAACTTTTAATGGATCTCTGGGGATAACGGATGAATTGTACGCAACTGTGAGTCTGGCCTCCAGTCTTGCATTTTTCTGTCATGGTTTGTTAGGTGTGCGTGTTGTTTGGACCTTTCTTTGGGGCTCTCGTCCCGGGACGATATCGAATTCCTGGGCCATCGAATTCTTTACCCAGCTGGTTGATTGAGTTGGGGCGGCGCTTCCCCAGAATCTATATAAACAGGATGTCCGGCCCGCCTCCTTCGCTAGAGTGTCTGTGTTTAGCTTCGCACTATAGCCGAAGATATCTTTAATCAGGTTTTGTATGACTTTCTATCTTCTTATTGTTGGAGTTTCTTCTCCCTTTTTCTATCTCGCTTTGCTTCCGTGGTTCGGACTATTATACGTCCTTTGGAAGCGCGAGTACTTGCGTTTATTATTCTCTGTGTTTGTACTGTGTTCATGCTACTCTCTTTCTGTCGTTGCCTTGGCCTCCGTATACTACCGGCCATTACAGTTTCATCAGTACAAATTCAATTCAAAAGAATGGGGAGAGCGGCACAATTTTTGTGGCATTTACCTTGGACTCCAGCACTTTGGATTTGGGGTAAAATTACAAAAAAAGAGAATAAAGCACAGACAGTCATTTTTGTGTCACTTTCCCCAATACACTTGCCTTTGAGCGTGAATAACCAACTGCAGGCAGAATTGCAAATACGACAGTTTTTATGTTTATTCTTATCCAAGAGACACTTAAGTTATAGCTAGAACTTTGGTGACATTAATTTCATTTTACACATAAAAAGCTTTCACACATGAGAGGTAAAATACAGTGTATGAGTGCAAAGGCTTTTCGTGAATATGTAGGAAGAAGGCCAGGAGAGGACAAGCACTTTTACATGCAGGGTCATGGTCACAGTGGTGAATGTGAAAGCTTTTCAGGTTTGTGTGAAACGAGAATTAGTGCACTTGAGAGCTTTTTATGTGTATGTGAGAGGTTTGTACGGTATGTGTATGTGTGCTGTTATGCTTGTGAATATGAGGACTTCTTATGCATAGGTGAGCAGTAAAATATGTGTATGCAAAAAGGTTGTGTATGTTTGAATGTGAAAGATAAAATATGCATATGTGAGTGCTTTTTGGTTGTATGTAAGTGGTGAAATAGGTGCATACCTGTCTTTTATATGCGTATGAGTGTGGTCAAATTAGTGATGTGAAAGGTCAATTTAGCAAATGTAAGAGCTGTTTAGGTGAGAGTGAATAATGTAGAGATGAATATGAGAGCATTAGTGGGATATTTGAGATACGGTGATGAATGTCAGAGCACATTTTCTGAGTGAGAGGTAAATTTGTAACGGGAAAGCATATTGTATATTGAGATGCAAAACTTGCATCTTATGCTCAGTTCCTTGTTAAGGCTTTGAGAAATGAATATGTTTCAAAGGATCGGTGTGCTTGTACACATCTAATACATATTTAATGGCAGGCACTCAGGATATCCCAGTATAATCCTCCTCTCCAGAGCATTTTCCAGCCATTGCACTATGCTCCAGGCTGTAGGTGTCAGGGGCCTAATTATTTTTATACTCTCACCAAGAAAACTGAATCTCACAACCTTATTAATCTTTAGAGATTTAGTACAGGAGGATGTTGGCTATCCAAGCATAGACCAATTAAATCTTTCTCTTTCCAAAGGTTTGCTGCAAAACTTAGTGCGCAAAGGCTTTGTAGAAAAACCCTTCTGTTTCTTGAAGATTCAAATCCCAACAGCAAGCTGGCCATGCCTTAAATAAGATGGGAAATATGATTATTCCTGTTCACCACTGAGACTGCAATATCCATATGACCTTGCATTGCAAAGAAAGCGATATTCAACTCCCCGCTGTCTCCTTTGAAAAACTGTGAGTGCACTCATCAAAAGCATGCTGATTCAATTTGCTTCAGGATAATTATGTCCCCGATTGACATTTATGCAGCTGAATGAACCAGCAGTCCTTTTTTTCAAAGGTCACCTTGCTTTTCTTACACAATAGCAAGTAAATCCACAGCTTGCTTTTCTGACAGAGCCGCAGGATGGGCAATTTAGAAATTACAGTCTGATAGCATGGGAGCATAGCAATAGATCTTGTAGTAATTTATATTAGTCTCTTTATTTAAGGGTGTGGGGTAGGCATTTGGTTGTGATACATCAATCAGCCAGAACATGAAAACCATCAGCCTAATATTGTCTAAGTCCACTTCATGCTGCCAGAACAGCTCCATCAAACTGATATCCACTTGAATTCCTGGACCCAGGGCAGAACATTTCCCAGAGCATCACGTTCCTCCACCAGCTTGTCTTCTTCCCATAGTGCATCCTGGTGACATCTGTTCCCCAGGTAAACAGTGTGCATGTACCAAGCTGATGCACATCATACAAGAGAAAATTGTTTTCACCAGACCCGGCAACCTCCTTCAATTGCTCCACGGTCCAAGTCCAACGCTCACATGCCCATTGTAGGTGCTTTCAGTGGTGGACTGGGTTTGGAATGGGAACTCCAATTGGTCTGCAGTAACAAAGTGCTATACGCAGCAGGGTGCAATGTACTGTGTGTTGTGCCACATTCCACAGTATCATTCAAATTCTCTGCAACTTGCGGCACAGTAGCCCTTCTGTCAATTCGGATCAGACAGGTTAGCCTTTGTTGCCCGTGTGCATCCGTGAGCCTTGGGTGCCCGATACCTTGTCGCTGGTTCATGGTTTATCTATCGTCTGACCACTGTTGGGGGATACTCTCCACTGCTGACTCAAAGCACCCCAGCAGCCTTGCCTCTTCAGAAACACTCTGACGCACTCGTTTCGCCGTTCAGAGACGGTCTGACGCACTCGACTGGCCATAATGACTTCTCGGTTGTCAAACTTGCTCAGGTCACATTTCTCCCACGTCCAATATGTCGATTATGAGAACTGACTGTTCGTTTACTGTTTAAGATCTGTCTGCAGACCTTGACATGTGCCCTTGTAACAAGATAATAAACTTTGTTTGCTTCATTTGCTGTATTTGGTTTTAATGTTTTGACTCACCAGCGTGTATTCCAATCATAAAGCAATAGATTACAATCCATAATTGATTCAACTCTCAATTTCACTTCCCTGCCTCTGATCATATTTTCCAGAGCCTAGCATTCATTCAAAAGCTTTCTCTGCATCAAAACCATTGAGGAAATTCTGACAAAGGTTTCAGGTTTTACCCAATTATATAAAATCTCATACTACGCTTTTTAAATACAATTTTGTTTCCTAGAAGATAAAATTTTGAGCCGTTGGGTAATTTCGTTACCAGTTAATTAGTGGTCAGAATTGTTACTTTTGTGGTGACACAGCTGTTGCATTGCAGGAAATACACAGCAAAGAATGCACTTTCAAATTTCAACATATTATGGGCTCTGATAATTTATGCATGAAATGAGAGCAGGGCCTTAATAAATGACTCCTGTGGGGTTTCAGATCACTTTACTTGCTGCTGTATTAGCCCTACAGCAAAGTTATAGAAGTATAATTTTGCTTTCACAATGGTTAAGCATTTTAGTATGATTAATGGTTGACAGTGACAACTTATACACAATTGAATAATCTCTCTTATAAATCATTCATTGTGCATTTTCATGTGTCAATCTAATGAGCACACAATGGCCTTAAAATTAATCACAACTGATAAAGATTTGCAAAGGGGATTTGTAGAACAAAATCTACATGCAATGAGTTGTATGACCAAACAATGGGACAGTATTTGTTTTATACTTACAGTATACCAGAAATTGACAGGGATTTTTTTTTCAAATAATCTTTTTTTGTTATCTGTGCTTTATTTATTCACAAAATCCTAAAAATTTGAGCAAGGCAGGGCCTACTCACATGATGGACAATCAGTATTACATTCTACCTGTCACTACCCTCATGTGAATTCCTCTTGCATCAACTCCCATCCAGCAGCTTGCATGTCTATAAGATGCATTGTCTCTTTTGATCGATTCATTTGATTGTTTCGCGTGCTTTCCTCACGTGTGTGTTGATGTATTTAAACCCCTTGCTTCGAGTGTACAAGTTGCTGGACTGTCACTTGCTATATGTCCCATTGCAACCAGTCAGTATTTCCTAGTAAAAGCTTATCGTCCTCAGAAATTATTTGTAATCGTAAATCATAGTAAAATACGGAAGTTCTCTTCCTCGTTCAATTAACAGGAACAAGCTTCCAAGTCGTACTCTCAGTCTTGAGGATTGGGACAACGATCCTATTAATCAAACCTCAGTCTGTTCCTCTGCTCAGTTTCTTAGGAACAACCTCCCAAGCCCTCTGTGGTCGTCAGGATTGGGACAACGCTCCTAATAAACTCCCCAGTCCTGCCATCTGACAATTCGACTCTGGCAAAGTGTGAACTCCATCTAGCAGCTGTCCCAGATAGCCACCAGCAGGGGATAAATACGCCCTTGCAACCAGCCTGTACCATCTGAACTGAACTGTGTCTTCCTGCTCTGGGCTTTATCTCTCTGTCCATACTGTGGGACTACCAACAAACTCTACCCTTGGATTGTACTCTGACTTTGCATGTGGTCCCTGGTCTGGATCATGACACTACCAGAGAAGGGTGGGCTGATTTGGTGCATGAAGGAAGGTTTAATGATAACTTTTTTTGAGAGTGACCATGTAATATGAATTAGAGTCCAGATATTTGCCCCTTTTTAGACATTTGACTCCATTGGTGCCTCTATTGCAAAATTTTCCAATTGCACAGGTAGTTACAGTGCTGTACATGATTGTTGTACCATAATTCATTTATTTGAAATTGTATAAATATTCGTCCATTCATTCATTCATTACCCAAGTCACCAAATATTTGATACTTATTTGAAAAGTTTATTTGTCTAACTGTCCGAGCTAAAATCACAATAAAATGATCACATGCACGAGTTCACCTCAAGTTCATGTTTCTTCGATTATTTAGAGTAGAATTGTTCTAAAAAAGTATACAAAATCTATCAGATAGTTTACACCCCCAAACACTCCTCCTCCCCCCTTTGGGTGACCCAAAAACAAATGACTCACAGTTCAGTAAGTCTGACAGCACATTAATTATCTGGCATTTTCTATAAGAGTTAACATTGTATCATGCCGTGACTGCAGATACTTTGCAGACCGGGACTTTATTTTAGACGGATATACAAACTGTAAATGGGTGAGGGGATTATAGCAATTATGTTGTTACGATTTCACAGTCAACCTCCTATGATCACATTCTGCACATCATTCATCAGATATGATGTTCATGTGATGCTCTGGGATGAATGTAGAATAAAATTTGTCACAGTATGCATGATCGTGTAGTTCGAGAATATAGGGGAATAAGTAAATTGATATATACAAAATTCTGCATATAGTGAATTAGTTTTATTGATGATGATATTGAAGATATACGTTGAGACTGACCGTAACATTAGTTATACAGTGTGTTCCATTAATATTGTTACCCCTGGTAAATATTAGCTAGAAAGGCTATGAAACATGGGTGGTTGTAGTGAATCATTTAATCAAAATACTAATAAATATCAAATCTTGAATTTAAAGAAAATGGTAGAAGGAAAAAAAAGTTTTTATCTTGAATATTTTTCCCAAAACAAGTGCGCCACAATCATCGGTTTCCCTGGAAAATCTTATTGGAAAAATCTATTTTAAGTGCATTCCCATCCATATTTAACTTTTTTAAAAAAAATACTCTGCAATGATTGGGAACACTAAAATGATCACACATGAAATGCTGTTGCATGGGGTGAATATGAGGTGACACTAGTGGTGAGCATGGTTTCACTAATCTGCCAACCGCCAACTCCCTTGATTTGGCATTCTTGTTGCCCATTCACCTGTGCTCAGATGAAGCTATGGGCATTATTAACACAGTCAGTCTGCTTTTCCATAAAGTGAATGGTGCACCTGGGTAATGCTATCTGTGACAGCTGTAGGCTACAGATTCACATGGGGTTGACAGTGTCTCGAGTAGTGAGCTAGCGAGATGCATTGTGGTAGTTGTAGTTTTTACAGCAAATGAAAAGGGCAGCCATCTGGGTGACAATTATATGAATAATGTGTATAGTTTGTGAGCACCTTATTTTAACAAAGGCTACACTTTATAGTTTTATCATCAGCAAATTTACCCTTTAAAAGTCAACAGTACTTTTATTTCTTGGTCTGTTTTAACGGTTTTAGAGCCAAAAAACCAAACTGAGGCTAAATTAGCAGTTTTCCTCAGCTTCCACAAAATTTTTCAGGGGTTTGGTCTAGCGTTATCGAAGTTATCTTTATATGTGAGCAGATCAGAGGTTATTAAAGCATACTTTTCAGATAGCTGTGCCAACCCCTGGGCGATGCAGAGGCAAATTTCCCTCAATCATCTATCTCTATGATTAAGACAAAAGACTACAGCAATGATGCATGACAGAAGGTTTTTAAGCATCACAAATGTGAAAATGGCTATAACAAAATAAATGAAAGGTGGAAAGTATAAATTTTATTTATCATGGGTGACGAGACACTGGAAAACACAGCGCAGACTAGGCAGGAGTCTAGGTCAAAACCGGCCCACTGGGTGGTAATTTTATTAAATGTTCAAAACAGGAAGGTGCAATGCTAGTGCACACATTTAGTAAACACAGGGAAATTAACTTTCAGTCAAGCAGGCGAAGACTCTTTAGTCGGGACTTCGGGGTTCAGGCGGCATATCCCTCTGGCGCCGACTGGATGCTGCTTTTCTAGGGTTTACTTAAAGTGTTGCCGCCGCGTTCAGGCTTTGTGGGTCTCTGTCGGAATCCCCAGTCTCCCCACCATCGGAATCTTGGTGGAGAGAAAAGATAAGGATAGTTAAACACAAGGTTCACATCCACAATCTTCGCCCGCCCCCTAACAACTGGCCGGTTCTCCCTTTTAAGCTGTGGTCACCTCTGATTATCAGGGGATGTAGTTGTGTCACCTCATGAGTGCTTTTCCCAGGCCCGCCTAGACTTACAACTTGCAGCTGGTGGGAACTATCCAGCTGTACGCGAGTCTAGGGAGTGCTCAACGGGCGTTGGCTCTCCCGCCGCTGTCCAGGGTGCTGAAGTTCTACTCTACGGTGGGAGCGAGGGGAAGGAGAATCGGTTGTTACAGCGTGTTGACATGGTCGAGGGGCGTAGCCACGCCCTGATTTGCCACACAGGGCAAAAATGAAGTGGTTGGCATACGGCACTGTTAAAAAAAATTGACAGGAAAAAGATGTGTGCCTAATTTCCAAGTACCAGCAGTTATTTTCAGAAAATCTGACAGCCTCTGCTGGAAAGCCTAAACTGAGGGATGTTTGCATTTTCCTACAGGATTACTGATCCAAATTATGTGTGTAAATTAACATAAAAATAGTTCCCTGACCTTGAAATGAAGCTTTTGCCATGGCCATCCCAGTCCCCTGACTTAAACCCAATTAAAAAGCCAAAGAACAGAGCTCATAAATGCGGACTTTGGAATATAATGGATCTGAAGAGATCTTGCATGGAGGAATGGAATAATAGCCCATTATTGGATCAATAGCCAGCTGTTATCTCAGCAAAGGGAGGCTGGACAAATGATTAAATAACGGGCATCCAATCACTGCAGCAAGTGTTTTCAAGAAAAATATTTGTCTCAAAATAAGTATTTTTCTTTAAATCATTGTATCTTAGGCTAATTAAATGCTATATTTTCATTAATGTTTAGATTCTGTATAAAGAGGATAATCAAAAAATGCATTAATTCATAATCATTTGCATTCTTATTGACTAAAGGTCCCAGTATTAGTAAAGGGAACTCCAAGGCCAACACTAATGCAGGGCACTGCATATACCATTACAGCTTGTCATTGTCAAGGATAATATAAAATGAATATTACTAAGAGAATTTAACGTATATTAAGAGAAATTTTGAGCTGGAATATCTTTTTTGTTTGTTTGGTTTGTTATTTGAGCACGCTCCAAATCAGAGGCGTGCATTTACCTCAGCGTGAAGTTCGCAAAACTATCACGCAACTGGCGAGGCCAAACCATTTTTCGCATGCTCAGTAAATGCATAAAGCTTCTGAAGCCTATTTTCTTTTCGATAATATTGTCTTCCCTTTGAAAGTATTGTATTAGGAGTGTATTCAGATCAAAAATTAACAATTGAATGGTTCTTGTTGTGATAGGCGAAAACGAATCGATTAGGCCTACTAATACATTTTCCTGGAGTCCTGATACACTTTAGCCTATTTTACAAGAATAGTGTGCCAATTTTACGTTTAAATTTACTCTGAAAGGTATTTTAAATTTACGGACACCGCTTTGTAATTTTCGCACATTTAAGTGTTGAAATATTTCAGTGATGCCCCGTAAATTATTGCGACATAAAATACATGTTTAAGGGCACGTTTCAATTCAAAATGCTGTATTTTCACCGTCTTAAGTTGAACTCAACAGACTCAACGCACATTAGCATCAGTAACCAATCATTGTCTAATGCGTTGTTCTGATGTGTTGACGGGCACGCTTGCTGTCGTCATTTAAACGCGACATGCCGGATGCGGTGCCTTACGTGAGACTAATCGGCTAAGTCAGACATTAGATTAATACTTGTATTTCCCACTGTGTCTCTATATGTTTTATTATAGTTGCATTTCGTTATTTGTTTAAATTCACTCAGATATATATTTTGAGAATATTGTGGCTTTTTCGTTGGTCAGCCAACGGTATTATCTGAAACCGATTAGCTAGCTTGCTAGCTAGCTATGCTGCTGGTTTTCTTGCTATAGCTAAGATTGTTTTATATGTGGAGTGAGGTTCCGTCACTAAGATAAGCTACTGTCGGTAGCTGACTAGCTGTACAACGATAGCGAGTTTCCTGGGGATTGGGTATTTCGTGGTACTAGTAGATCTCGGTGTGTCATTGACGATAACTGGCTGTAAGCAGTGGATCGGGGCAGTTGGACACCAGTTTTGAACGGTATGAGTTATGGTTACGGTAATAGGCGAGGCCGACGCGAAGGTCGTGGATTTGGACATGGAAATGAAGACAGGTGGGACACAGGACCTGGGTCCAGCGGCGGGGGATACGAGGGAAACTCTAGTTGGGAGTCCAGGAAAGATGGGGGACGCGGCAGGGGCTCTCGGGGTCGGCATCCGGGACATCTTAAAGGACGTGAAATAGGCTTGTGGTACGCAAAGAGAGGAGGTTTAAAAAGGAAAGAAGAAGAAAGAAAATCGGCAAGTATTAATCCATCAATTCTTCCATGATACTGCAAACATTAATTCTAGCCATGTTTTGATGTACCTACCATTTACTGAACCATCTTATGGAATGAATACTTGATGGCTTGTAAAACCAACTGATTCACTGTTTAGAGAGCTGTAGTTCAGATGGATGAGTCTAGGGAGGAGCACATCACAAGACTGCTGAATACGGTTCAGAAAGAACCTTGCATTCC
Organism: Gymnothorax javanicus; assembly: GCA_029692085.1. Lineage (NCBI taxonomy): Eukaryota > Metazoa > Chordata > Actinopteri > Anguilliformes > Muraenidae > Gymnothorax > Gymnothorax javanicus. The sequence continues at coordinate 43,543,572 of CM056195.1, forward strand.
AGCGAGGGATGCCCACCCCTCCACGTCCGAGAGCTGGCGCTCAGGGTCAGACAATGGTGGACACAGGTAAGCTTTATGGCAGTTCTGATAATCCATCCGGTCGGTGCTCGCGACAGTTTGACAACTAGCTTGAAACCTGTTGGAAAAATGATTCACATCTCATCCACCAATGCGTCTCTCCTGGAGTCATTTACTTTAGCTGAGCTGAATTGCAAATGGGGCTTTCATTAAATACAGTTTTAAAGATAGATTTTAGAAGAGCAGTCAGTTTTTGAGTGGACTGCTTAAAAAAGTGTAATTGCATTAAATGCAGATGAACAGTGCTCATCTTGAGTAGATGCACAGCAATCCCTATCAACCTTGATGGATTCTGCCTTTCAGCTACTTTGATGGGGAAGAGCCTCCTCCAGTGGATCAGAAAATCCCAACCCGTGAAGTAGATATGAAGCAGGTAGTGAGAGACAAAGACCTAGAATATCTGTTCCAGGACATTCTCGGAGATTCCAGTCTAGACCAGGAGTTGAAGCGGGATGTGCTTAAGAAAAGGGACAACCCAAAGTACACAGAGATGTTGGTGAGTAATGTTAATCCAATGTCTTTATAGACAGTGGGCTCCAAAATTGCTGGCACCCCTGACTGGCAATGCACAAACAATACCAAAAAAAAAAAAAAAAAAAAGATAAACAATATAATGAGAAACGGAATATACCAACATGTGTGAAATACTTTGTTTTGATTATGACAGTCCATTGCAGTATATGGTTTTTCATAATCATAACAGAACATGCTTTTCAAGGTATTCAAGTATACTGATTTTAAAGACTTATGAATTGGTGCCTACCTTGAACGAGGAAGTTGCAAATTAATCACTTGACCTGTGGACACTTCCTCACTTCTCGCTATCTCTTGCTGTCAGTTTTTTTTTTTTTTTTTTTTTTGCACTAATGCTCTAAAGCAGGGGTGGGGAACCTTGTCCAGAAAGGGCTGGAGTGGTTGCAGACTTTTGTTCCTACCAAGCCACGACACCCCCGATTCCACCAAAAAGCCATTAGAGTTTTGCCGAGGGCATTGATTAGTAGAATCAGTGTGTCACTGCTTGGGTGGAATGAAAGCCTGCACCCACACCAGCCCTTTCTGCATGAGATTACCACCCCTGTTGTAATGGAAACATAATTTTTTTTTCCCCTTGCTTTATAGATGGTATACCCAAATTCATATTGTGGCTCATATTTCTCATAGTATAGGATCTTACGCGAGTGGGCGTGTCGTATGATTTTTGCATGCAGTACCTCGCGCATTCGTCTCAAGCTAATAACAAACGTTTGCATTTTTCACTTCCGAATTTGATACAAATCTTGTGCAACGCTTCCAAAAACAGTAGTGAGGGTGAGAGAAAATGCTTTGCTGTAGGTGTCTGCTGAAATATCACATTTGTCAGAAGATCATGAAATTCAAGCTGGAATTTGGGCAGCTGGCAGCATTAGTTGGCTGTATGAGCCCGAGGTGGAAGCAGGTTTTAGAAACCGAATGCAATATCAATATGATGTGACATAAATAATGATAAAGTCTTTTTTGGTGCTACCCAGTCAGCAAAAGTGGGGGCTTATGTAACAATGATGCTTGGTGAACTGAATATTGGTGAAGCACAGACCATTCCTTGAAAATAATGATTGCAAACAGGTCAAGACCAATCATTTAATTAAATTAACTTTATATGAACCCCAAAAACAGTTGGGACCATCTGGTGTAGCCAGTTCTGTTGGGTGAGATAAGATGAGCACTCACAAGCCTCGATCTGTTTTCAGTCATTTGCCTTGATGAACACGTTTTCCAATGGTTAAAATAAGACGTTGGCAGTTAAATAAGTTAAATACACCGCTTCCTTCCTAATGCAGTGTTGCAACAATTAAAGAGAAAATGCTTAATCCACTTTATAAAAAATGATAAACTATAAAGTTTACTTTGGTGTTTGCTTTAAGCACATCCTGCCCCATCAGATCTTCGCTTCATGACTGTTTAATTACAACAAAGAAAGGGAAAATAGGCAACAAAAATCCACAAATGAATAACGTAGATTTAAATGTAATTTTGTGTCGAAATGACACATTTTTTTTATGTTAAATTACTGAGGAAAACTCATCGATTCTGACAATGTTGAGTGCTTTTGGAGTTTAAGTAATGTTAACTTAATGATTGAAAACAGTATAAGACCAATAATTATTTTCAAGGGGTGTTCAGTGTTTCACACATTTTTATTTCTCCATCCGTCACTGGTATACCGTACTCGTATGACCTCGGCCGTGTCTCTGGCGTAGCTAGCTGCAGCAAAATGTGTAAGTACAGCATGCAGCTATGTGATGGTGGTTTCAAGCCGTAGTCTATGCAGCAAGTAAGCATGAAATGGCTATCTTTAATGTTCTACAATAAATAAAGAAAGAAATCTATATCTAGATGCACTTTTTTGATATGCTGGCTTTGCACCTTCCTGAGATGATGTATATGGTCCCAAAACTCACATTTCCGGTAACTGAACCTTTTTAAGGGGCAGAGCTCAGGAAGTTAAAAAGTACACAGAAATTTCTGTTTATTCTGCAGAGTAGTGATTTCAAAAAATTATCTATCAGTATACATATTTACATGTAAAAATGAACAAAATCATTTTGATTACATGGGACCTTTAAACACCAATGATGATTGATAATGGGTGTGTTCTCTTAACCTTGATGAATTCTTACCCAGATGCTGCTCATCTTTATGTTCGTTTACAAATATACATTTATATATTTTTTCAGAAATTCCGAGAGAAACTTCCGTCATACAAAATGAAAGAGGTAAGAATTAAAATGGAGAAATCATTGTCAATTTTGTTTTTCCTCTGAACAGTTCCCTGGGTGTTCAGTTAAACACAGCTTTCTGAAAATCCTCACAGGCTGTGGAGAAATTTGAGTCTTGAGTGTGTAAAGGTGAAATATAATTCCTTCCGCGAAGGTGGTGGTGGAGGCTGTTTTTTTGCCTCGTCTGTCTGTGTATGTGTGTCTGTCTGTCCATCTCATTCCGATATCTCACAAAGTTCTGAATGGATTTACATTAAACTTTGGTCTTAAGAGATGGATGGCTGGAATACATTTTCACGCCAGTTGGCTTAAAGTTGCAACAAGAACAAACAGAAATGTGATCATAAACTGGTTGCAGTTTGCTTCATCCACCCTGTTGTCATGTCTGGTTCATTAATGTTATGGGAGAGATTAGACGCGGAAGTGCCATCAACTCCAATGTTAAAACACCTCTGCATAAATATTATTTTAAAAGTAATACTGAATGAAATTGCATGCAACTCACCCTTTGTAAATTCAAATGCCTAAAAGACTTCAAATGCATTTAATTTTAGGGAGTTACGTGATATAAAATGAATGGGGAAAAAAAAAATTGATACTGATGTAATTTGCAACAGCTGATGTCAGCAGGTGATTGTAATCACAATTTGGTCAAAAATGATCATCCAGGAAAGGCCTAGTCCTTCAGGGCAAAAATGGGCTGAGGATGGCCAACTTGCCCATGTGTGAGAAAATCATTGAAATGTTAAAAAATGTTCCTCAAAGGAAAATTGGAATATTTTGGATATTTGGATTTGGATATTTCACCCCCTAGGGTGCATAACGTAATTGGAAGATTCAAGGAATCTGTGGAAATTTTTTTGCATTGAGGGCAAGGGTGCAATACCTGCCTGAATACCCATGATCTCTGATCACTCCGAAGACGCTGCATCAAGAATTGTCATTTATCTACAAGCGATAACCACGTTGGCTCAGGATTACTTTAGCTAACTTTTTTTGTACTCCCAATACTGTGGTACATCCACAAATGCCCGTTAGAACTTAACTGTGCAAAAAGGAAGCCTTATTTTAGTGTCCTGAAGCGCTTTTGACTTCTCTGGGCTTGAAGGCATCTGTGATTGACCATCAGTGATGCCTTTTTTTTTTCTATGAAGAAATGGATTCTGTGTGCTCTGGGTCAGTTAAGTATTGTTATTTTTACCTGCAACAAGTCCAGTCGGCATGTTCATTCATAGTATGGGGTTTTGTTTGGGGAGGCAACATTAATGCTGAAAAGTGCACAGAGATTTTGGAGCAGCATATGCTACCTTTAAGACAATGTCCTTTCCTGGTCTGCTGATGCATATTTCAACAAGGAACCGCAAAACCACATTCTGCACGCTTTGCAATTGAGTGGTTGTGTCAGAAGAATGTGGGTGCTGGACTGGCCTACCTGCAGTCCCGACTTCTCCCCAATAAGCAGTGTGACGCAATTTGAAATGGAAAATCCAATAAGGAAGACCCTGTATTGTTGTACACATTAAGGCTTGTTTGCCAGAAGACTGCGACAAATTACGCTTGAAACAATTAATCACTTGTCTTCAGTACCTAAAAGATTGTAATGTTACTATTCCTCTTTACAACGCAGTCATTAATACTTCATTGTTGATTTGCAAGAATCAAAATTGAATTGTTGATTTTGAAAAATCAATCGGGACTTAGGAGGCGAAACATTATATAATGTGCTGTTGTATTGTTGTCAACGGGTTAAAAATCATTCACACTTTGACACTCACTTTTTCTTTTAATATTTGTCCCAACTTTTTCTGATTTGGGGTAGTACAGTCACACTTTCATTCTTACTAATGGCTTCACTATACTGGGGCTATTAAACCATACAACAATGATGACATCTCCCATAGCTGAGCTATTTTATATTCGTGCTACTGAGATAATTTCTGCCTCTGATAATTTCTACTCTTAAAATGGTATTTATAAGGTCTGGGAGTTCTAACGTTGGAGTCCATAGCACTTCCGCGTCAAGTGCGTCTCATGTCTGTTAACTCAACATGCCGATGAGTTGATTCAGTGAGATTCCTCATCTTCATCCTTGGTTGAGGTGCTCTACTGATTGCATTTTCTTGTTTTTATCTTGAATAATGATTGAAGTGTTATTTGAACTTAGAGTACTTTGGAGACACCCTTACCCATTGTAATTTGGACAATTTTGCATTTAAGAATATTTTGCATGTAATGAACTGCATTATGATGAAGGTCTTTGCATAAAAAGCCATAGCAGTGGGTAATTCAATGTACAATTTCTTGGTTACAAAACCTGGTTTAATCAATGCTGTCCAGTAGTTTATGTAGTTAGCTACTTTTAGGTGTTTATAAGACCTAGGCTACTGCCTGCTGTGTGACTTTGCGTTGGAGTGAATTATGAAATCCATTTTCACTCAAAAGTCTCAGAAATCCTGGGTCAAGGATGGAGCATTGAACATGTGGTAAAATTACCCAGTGATCTTACCAGTCAATTAGGAAATGAAGGCAAGTCACCCTCCTGAGAAGTACTGGGTGTATATGCTAACTGCTAATTTTTTTCAGAGAGTATTGTAGCATAGCGTTGCTGGGCAGACAAAATTATTTGTGCTATCTTTCTACAGCAAATTAGTGATGCTTGGTCTTGTCCCTAGAGATCCTCAGTCCACCAGGCTTTTACTGGAGGCCGAACAAGGCTCACCTCAGTCAAGAGCTAGAGTTCTTATTGAGCTGCTAATTGGTAGAATTGAATCAACCCAATTATGGCAGAAACGGGGAAACCACAGGATGGTGGATCTCCAGGAGCAGGCTGGTGCTTATCTGATCTATAAGCTTCAAGATGGCAATTAAGGTATGAGTTTGGTGATGGTCATATGATCATCTTTTGGGTTCTACCAGGCCAATGGAAAGGGTGCTGCCAATACATCACCCCTATTAGACTTCAGCCCTATTTGGTTTTCACGTTTAGCCGTGTGTGCCGGTCTCTTGTGTTTAGGAGCTGGTCCAGCTGGTCCGGGCCAACCAGGTTCTGGTGGTGAGCGGGGAGACGGGTTGTGGAAAGACCACCCAGGTGACTCAGTTTATCCTGGACGACTACATCGAGCGGGGCATGGGCTCTGCGTGCCGGGTGGTGTGCACCCAGCCTCGCCGTATCAGTGCCATCTCCGTGAGTTCACTTTACGCCAAAACTTTCCGTCTTGATTGTGTGTCTGTTTTTGTAATTTGAAGTAGCTGCTGCATTTGGGTACATCTGTTTGCAAGTTTCAGTACTTTGATGCATGGAAAAGAGGATGCACAGCTATTATATTCTATTACTATTATATTAGTTCTAACCGCATTACTGTGTTTTTTTTATATATGTGTATATTACTGTCGTTTGCGTAGAGCAGATGCTGCATTTGTGTAAGTGCTGTGAGATGGTTTGAAAGTATGAAATGTGTGTTGTGTGTTGGTCTTGTCATTAGCTTTCGCTTGAGAAACAGATGCATGGGTTCTGAGATTCCCTCGTGACCTAGCTTTGTTTCCGAATGAAAATCCATTCATGTACGCAATGGTCAGAATATGCTGTGTTAGAGTGTGCGTCTTGGCATGTGCTTGCCTCTGAAAATAGAATGTCAGACATTTAATTTATACTTGGCGCTATTAAAAGGCACTGGTGAAGTATGCACTGTATTTGTAGCAAATTGTAGAGTGAATCGTTTTTTTATTGCTTTTCCAGAAAGATACGAGTGGAAATAAAGAAAAACGCGTGGTATTGTAATCCCGGGGCGCATTTTTTGCCTGTGTGTTTTCAAGTAACAAATGGGCTTTCTGTAGGGGACTTTTGCACGCATGTGTTGCGCACATAGACTATGTCGAATGGTACTTGCGCTCGCCCTCGGACGTCTCAGACTCCTTGTCCCATGACCAGTTTGGGTTGCTATCTGGAATATGTCAAGTACAGGCTATAAACTGTAACCGGATGTGGCGCTCTTGAGCGACTGTAGTCACTCATGGCTGCCTGGGGTGGGTCAGCGACAGCGCCTGTTTTCCATTCTCCGAACAGCTGACTGATTGTTGACTGGTGACAGTGCAGATGCTGCGCCGCCTTGCGGCGGCTGAGACCTGCCCATAACATGCCAATGGCTCTCTTTCTCTCTTCTGTGCCCATTCTCTTGATGCCGTCAATTATTTTGGTTGGCTTTATGTAGGCTATTGACCGCAGCTAAAAGAACAAGTCAAGCGGCACTACGCGCATCACAAGCAACTTGATGTTTGTTATGACTGAAGTGCTCGGCACGTCCACCTGGGGCGTCGGGATTACAATACCACACGCTTTTCTTTATTTCCACTCGTATCTCACTGGAAAAGCAATAAAAACTGATTGATTCTTCAATTTGCAACAAATTCAGCACATACTTCACCAGTGCGCTTTTAATGGCGCTAAGTATATTTCGTGTGATCTGTCTCAAGTTCAATTTTCCTCTCGTCTCTGCCATTTTTCATGTATATTGCTATTGTTTATGATTGCTTTTGCAGGTTGCAGAAAGGGTTGCTGCAGAGCGGGCTGAAGCCGTAGGGGAGGGTAACTCCTGCGGATACCAGATCCGGCTGCAGAGGTGAGCACACTGACCTGTCAATCACCTGCTCGCCCTCCTTTTGAACTGCACACACTCGGGCTGTGTTAAATACGGTTTATATTGGCGCAATCCTTCAGGGCACTTGTGTCAGTGTCCCCAGGTGTGGTTTTGTTCTCCCAACTTTTTGCTTTACTGTGTGCTTTAATTTACCTGCATGAGGCCAGTTTCTCTTAAATTTAATTTTACATGATGCATTTATAGTTATTGTGAAGAAGTGGATTTGAGGGGGATTAGCATTGTAGTGTCTTGAAGGAAAGTAAAATGTCTCCTGTTGGTCCTTTCAGAAGTGAAACAGGATTTTGAAATGCCATAATTATGCAAATGAATACAAATGTAACAACTGCTTTTGGAGGAGGTGTAGTGCTGAAGGTCTTGGGTTTTCCGCTGTGAAATGAAACAGCCTGTGGTGTTCAGAGTTGCCGGCTGAATCTGGTTGTTTTCGGTGAAGGAAAGGCTCTGTGGGACCGCGGTTCTGAGCGCGGGCGGTGGAGCGTACCAGCGCAAGAGCGGCTCGCCAGGAATAATTTTTTGCGCGGAGTGTCAAAGGGGAGGGTCTGGAGTTCACACATCCAACTCTCATCTGACCTCACGCTCCTCCACCCCTTTCTCCATCTTGGGTCTGTCGCTCGTTCCCCGCGATGGGCACTGATTAGCGGTCAGCCACGTGGATCATTGGAGAGGTGGATGTGGGGGTGGGACTTTTCACACACAGAGGGTAGCTGGCCCTCTTCAGCACTAATCAGCTGCTCTCACCTCCCAGGCCCTGCTAAAGCGGCCCCAGCTCTGCCTGCGCCTCGCAATTTGACTGAATCCAACCCCCGAGTCCCTGACAGCCGAGACCACAGTGTTCTTCATGCGCTCGGTGGGGCTCTGATTGCTGTCTCAGCAGGGCCCGATTCACCCAGCGCAATGAGCTGGATACTTGAGCCCCTCAGATAATGCCCAGAATGCACTGCAGTGAGCAGAAGAGAAAGAGATGAGAAAAACAAGCACCAGTCTTTGTTTCTGTAAATGGGGTCTGGTCGAAGGTGATGGAAGGGTCTTTGACGCAGGTCTCCTGGTTGCGGTCGGGGGGAATGGGGGGGAGGGGTTGCTTCAGTCAGACCTCTGTGCTGAGTCGAGCTGTATGAAGTAGCCGCGCGTCGCTGTCTGAGTCACCGTTCTCCTGAGTCCAAACGGGGTCAGAACCTCCCCTCAGGAGTCCGGTGTCACACTATGGCCCTCTCAGGAGAGGGGGAGGAGCAGGAAGCAGGGTGATGCATTTCCTGTTTAGAGAGGACCGAGACGGGAGATGCACAATGTTGTGGCGATAAAGATAGTCTGACGGTCTTCATTCCCAGAGTGGTGAAGTTTGTTTGAGCTGCGGTTTTCTCCCCCCTGCAAATCACCTCCCTTTAATTTGATTTGATTCAGTCTGGGTATTGATTCATGCGTTTACTATTGATTCATTCTGCGCATTGTTGAGGGGGAATGGCTTTGTGTTTTTTCTCAGTTTTGTGTTAAATGAGATTCTGTGTCAAACGCCATCTGTTGATGTCCTCACACCCTAACCCAGGAAGCCCAGTTAGTGCACCATGTTATCCAATGTGTGACTGCTGCTCTACGATGCGAAGAAGCCGAGTGTTTAATGCAGTGTTTGGTAAATGAAGCCCCTGTGTGCTTTCTAAAATAAAAAAATAAAAAAATGTAGCTTCGGGTGGATCTCCCGCCCTCCACCCTACACCTCTCTCGTCCGCACTCCATGTTGTTTATTTTATTTTTTTTCTCTCCCTCCTAGCCGGTTGCCACGGAAACAAGGCTCGGTGCTGTATTGTACGACGGGCATTATCCTTCAGTGGCTCCGCTCGGATCCGTGAGTGCACATCCGCCTCTCTCACCTCTGCTGCCTTTCACGCTCTCGCCCTCCTTCTCCTCCTCCTCCTCCTCCGATCTGCTCGCTCTTTTCTCCACCGCTCCCATTGACAGCAGGGCCTGTGTTGTATCAGCGGAGTGCAGCTGCATCAAAGGAGGTGTGTGTGTGTGTGTGTGTGTGTGGGGGGGGCAGGCTTTCTCTGCCCTCTGGTTATTCGGAAGCGAATGTGCTCTGGGCTGATACCTGCCTCTAAAGCTAACACGATGCTCCCCCTTTTGACACCAACTGATTACTGAAGGGATTTGAACTGGGCTTAGCTGCTCTTTCTGTGATCTGCTACCGTTAGCCATGTGTTTTCAAGTTGCCAGTAAGAGCATGATAATGTAGTACACTGGAGAGATTCAGACCAATGTTTTCATAATATGGTTTGTGTGGCCCTGTCATTGTGCTTATTCCCTGGTTCACTTGGGCATTATCTACACTGAGGTTTGTATTATTTAGGTCTGCAGTGACCTGTCGCTGGTTTAAAAAGGGCATTTTTGAAACATGGCAGATCTGTACATCTGAAATCAGGATCTTTGATGGGGGTTTTTTCAATCTGGATTTAAAAAATTTTAATTTGCAAACATGGCATTACGGAAAGCGCTCGACAGATGGTTAAACCATTTGGATCAGAGGCAGCTTGTAGGCGCTATTAATCAAGGCTTCTATGGGGAGCGTTTGCTCATGAAAATTGATGTGTGCTAATTGGTAACTTAGGAGCACATCTTCTAACAGGTATTGATCAGTATGTTCATTTATTTTTCAGTATGGGAGCTTGTGGTTTGCATGGGGCCTTATAAATATTGCTAAACTCTGTTCTGGTCTTGCCTAACGTTCATTAACCCACCTGCACTTACCAATCGTCTGTGCAGACATCTGTCCAGCATCAGTCATCTGGTTCTGGATGAGATTCATGAGCGGAACCTGCAGTCAGATGTCCTGATCACCATCGTCAAGGATCTGATCCGTCTCCGCGACGACCTCAAAATTGTCCTCATGAGCGCTACGCTCAATGCTGAAAAGTTCTCCAAATATTTCGGTGAGAGCAGAAAGCGGTTTACGCTCAACAGAGGTGAAAATTATTCCTGGTTCTCCCTGCCGCCTCTCACGTTTTATCTGTGGGTCTTGTGCTTTGACTCCTCAGATAACTGCCCGATGGTCCACATACCCGGCTTCACCTATCCAGTGAAGGAGTACCTGCTGGAGGACGTGGTGGAGATGTTGAGGTGAGACCAGACCGTACTGATCATATGACTAGAACTGACAGCTATGGATGCAGCGATCCAACTTTTTTACTCCCGATACCAATAACGATACCCGGACTTTGAGTATCGGCTGATACAGAGTACCCATTAAGTACCAGTATTTGTTTTATGAGGTTTATGCCTCACTGTGTGGAAGTCAACATCAGGCTAGACTGAAAAATTGCTTTCCTAACTTTGTAAAACAAAATGTAACAAAAGAAAATCTGAATATTAATTTACTGAATTGTTATTCATTGAAATAATGGTGTTTGATACCAGATTGATCTATTGTCACTGATAATTCTTTCAGCTTTCTGAGCCAGTATCAGACTGATATCAGTATCAGTATCGGGCCGATATCCGATACTATCAGTATTGGACCAATATCTGACATCGGTATTGGTGCATCTCTTGTGGCCACTCGTATAGTGTCCCCAGTTGCATCCCCAAAGGAACTCTGAATCTTTGGTAGCGCTTAAATAAAGCTCCCCTGTGTGCGTTGGGCAGGTATCGGCCGCAGACGCAGGACCGCAGACCCCGGTGGAAGCGGCGCTTCATGCAGGGCCAGATGTCCCGACCAGAGAAGGAGCAGAAGGAGGAGGAGTACAAAGAGAGCTGGCCGTGCTACGCCCGCACGCTTCGAAACAGGTGGGACTCCCCAAAAGCAGGCGTGAGACCTTACAGTCAATCTGAATCTCACCGATTTAAACCCAGCACCATCACATAAATTTGATAGATTTTTATCCGAAGCAATATAAAAATGTATTAATTAGTTATGTATGTTATGGCCCGCATAAAGTAAAAACGGCCTGCCAGTATATCTTGTTTTGGCCGATCTGTATTGGCCGAGTTCAGCACGTGCACAAGTAACCATTGGCAACTGTGGCATTCCCTCTCTTCAAAGAAGCAGACGACAGTCGCGGACCTAGCATTTAGCTCTTTTATGAGTCTTGAAGTCGCGTACTTCAGAAGTCATAGTCATAATATTGTCAAGATAGCACAACATACTTAACCAATTAATAAAAATATTATAAATGGCTTATTTTCGCATTGCCTAGTTATTGGCCTTTGGGTCGCGGTATTGGCATGGCGACCCTCAGGCCAATACCAAGGCAATATGGAAATAAGCAATTAATAACATATAGTACGTCAAGGGTCACTGGAACTACTAAAGAACACCAGTCAACTAAGATACAGCTCACATGAAGTATCTCTCCTCCAAAGCCTTGGACATCTGCCTAGTCTGCATGGTCGTAGAAGAATTTACACGGTAAGTCAGTAAATATATGGCACGTCTTAAACAAGAAGTGAGGCTTGGCAGTTGAAACACCAAGTTGGTGAAACAAGCGCTGAATGAAAGATTAAAACGGATAGCTAACATGGATTTTATGATTGTTCAAATACCAAAAAAAATGAATAAGTAAAGCATAGCAACAAGCATCCACCCTCGTATCACGTTGATTGAAATGCAATAGTGTGTCAAAATGACGCATTCTGTTTCTCATCTTACCTTACCAAGGAGGAGAACTGGCCACACCTCATAGTGTTAAGAGTTCTCGTAGCCTAATGTTCATTTTAAGAAATGGTAGAATACAGGTGAAGAGCAATCAGTATTTTAGGGGGTTATTCTGTGCATACCGTATTTTCAGCTCAACAGCTGCCACTGAGATACTCATATACCGTGACTGGGCTAACAGTATAGGATGCAGGTGATTGGTGAGAGCAGTGCTAGGTTTTGGGAACCCTGCAGAGGAGTAGAGTTGGATTTAGTCAAGGTACAGAGTGAAAATACGTGTCGTCGGTCTGTGGGGGAAAACGAAATGTAACTCATGTCGCTTCCTCCTGCCATGCGGCTAGAGGAACGAATTCCCATATCAAAGATGTATCCGCCTTTCTGACCCCGCTGCATGCTAACGTAGCTCATACTTTTTTTTTTTTTTTCCCCACTTCTTTTCACCTCAGATACTCCGACAGTACGATCGATGTCCTGGAGGCGATGGACGACGATGATAAGATCGATCTGGCGTTGATTGTGGAGCTGATCCGACACATTGTAATGAACGAAGATGTGAGTTGTTTCTTTAATTTTGAAGTTGGGCAATGGCAACGGCTTCCAATCAGTTTCCAGGCCAACAGTGGCTCCTAAAAATGACGCATAACTGCACTGTTTCATTTTCAGCAGGATAATAAAAGCAGTCTGGTTAATACCTTGTATATTAAGAAACCGTGAATCACTTCAAACAAGACTTTCTAATTTTACATTGTGCTATTTTTGCGTTCCCTCTGGCTATATCCTATTATTTTCACCTGGTTACTTCTGAAACATGAGCTACAAATATTGAGAGAAGCTTACTTGTTGGTTAAAAATATCAGATCTCCACGAATACCAATTTAGGATTTTGGAATATTCACCCTCAAACCTAATAACTATGGTATTGTAAATGTTAATTTGTTTTGGCTCCATACATCTCTCCCAGACCTTAAAAAACAGGTGCATATCTGCTGAACAACTTACGGGCCAGCTCCTACTTAATCTTAACTGATTACCATCTTTCAATGCAAAAAAATAGATTCCCCTAAATTAAAATCGAGAGTGAAAAATTGCTAATTACCTACCGCAGTCTTTGGCTCTTTTATGTTTTTTTTTTTTTTTTGTATGATATCTTGTTCCTTGCTGCTCAGAACATACCAGAGAAGAATTCCCCTCACTATTATTTGAGCACTCAGGTTTAAAAATGTATCAGAAATAATGTGCAGGTGGTTTGTTTCTGACTTTTCCATTCGAGCTAGCTGCCTTGCTAAGTAGGTCGGAGGCTTGGCCTGTTGTTTAAAAATATTTATTTATTTAATTTTTTTTCACCATGAATTTTTTATCCGTGCCTGCACATGACTGTCCGTTGGTGGAAATATCCAGCAACGCTCTCAGCATGCTGATTAGTGAGCACCTGAATGAGTGCTCATTGGTCCAGTGCTTAACTTAATAGACGTGCACTTCAGTGATTAAGGCAAGGGGCTCGTGGGGGGCATTTCAGGTTAATTGGAGAGCTGAGCTACTTCTTCAAAAGACTACTGCTCTCTTTTTCTCCGTTCCTCTGTTCTTTGTCCATCTCATCCCATTGTCCCTTCCCTCCCATCTCTGGACATCTGGGCCAAGATAAACTGATTAGAGGTACTCAAGCCTTGATCTGTGATGGACTCCATTTCCCACGAGTCCCCTGGTGCTTTGAACTGGGGCTCAGACATTACTCTGTGGCCCCCGATGGAGAGGCAGGGCTCAGCTGTATTAGTGGCACCATTATCTCCATCTCCTCCGAGGGACGCTTGTCTTCGTGACTTTATTTCTCGTTTTCGGGCAGCATTTTGGTGCTCCAATACCTTCGGACTCTCCCCGGCTCCAGAGCTACAGATTCAGGCTTTGAAATCTGCTGGATTAGTGCTGTCGCATCTTTCACCTGACCAAATCTTGCGCTCCTTTCTTTGCTCAGGCAGAGGAAATGATTCGGTGTCCAAATGTAATGACTTTGATTTACCCGAGTTTTTCCATGTTGGACGTCCTCATCAGTGGCTACTGTAATGGCTTCTATTTTTGCCATTTCCTGCTGCGTAGGCCTTTCATGTAATATAATGCCGCTTTCGAAAGGCGCAGTACTTTAGTGGGGAGGCAGTTATTCGATCTCCACTGCTGCTTTTCTCTGTTCATTCCGAGCAAAACCCTAAACCTTCAAATGCATCCTCTGAAAATGTTCCGGTAACATATTGAAAACATTCTGAGTTGGCTGCCTCCTCTCCTATTGAGGCATAATGAGTTGGCGTAGTTCCTGCGTCACTCGTGCCGTAGTGCGAGTCCCAGGTGTGTAAATCTGAGAACAATCACCATTAATTAACCATCAGGTTTGTGAATACCAATAACCCAGTCTGTCAGGCTGGTCTCACGAACAAGTGAATGTGGGTCACCAATCCTCTGGAAACAAACACACTGTGGCACACCAGTGGGGACACACACACACACACACACACACACACACACACACACACACACACACACACACACACACACACACACACACCATTTTTTTTATCTTTAGTCCTTTTTCCTCCTTTCCAAATGAGAATGGGTTCACACTTATACCATCTCCTATCCAACCTGAAAATTGTGGTGGTCTTGGAGGGTGGGTAAGGGGGGTGGTGTTAGGCAGGGGGGTGTTAGGCAGCGAGTGTGGCAGGACCTCCGCAGCACCGAAAATAACCGCGAGAGTCTGCCTGAGCAAATGTAATGTAACACACTGTTCTCATCAGCCCATTTACTGCATTCTGCCTGATCACAACCATTTCTTTCTTCTATCAACTACTTGTGACTTCTTTTTTTTCCTTTTTCGTTGATAATTATTACTAAAAGCTCCTCTCCGTGAGGCGACACATCCGTTTTAGCGTAATAGAGGGAATGCTTTGCTCTCTGCTATCGTTTTTTGTGTGCTGAAATGGATGGGGGAGGGGTGCAGCCTCTGTAAGATGAAATGGCAAACAACAGGATCTCCATTTCCTGTGAGCGCATGACGCGCGGGGCTCTATAATGAGAGTAGGACGTGTCCTGCTGTCCTGTCAGCTGTGACTTTTATATTTTAGTGTCAAAAGTGTTTTTATTCCAACATGATGAAACTAAACCTTGTCATAAAGGCTGCAAGTTAGGTGTGTAGCTTAGCCATCTGCGGGGTCATGTGGACGCTTGCTCTGTGATTATAAATAAATGCCTGTTTTGAATGGGATGGCACTGTGGAACTTGCTTGCTTGCACATGATATTTTAAAGGTGCGGTGCTTTGTTTTAGGAAGGGGCCATTCTTGTCTTCCTGCCTGGCTGGGACAACATTAGTGGGCTCAACGATCTTCTCATGGCCCAGCAGATGTTCAAGTCAGGTAACCGCTCCTTTACCACACCCTTGTTTAGCAAGCTACTCCTTCACTTGTTCATCACGCCCCTGTTTAAGTACTGTCACCCTTACCCTGTCACCAACCTCACATCCTTTTTAGTTCACTTGGTCCTGCGGACCAAAGGGAGTTTATGGGATCACGCGATGGCGTCGGCATCTGCCTTAACTTTGATCTTCTTCTGGCAAACCACCGAAGGGATCAATGTGAAATTTAGAGGGGTGTACATATGGATGTACAGATTATAATTTGTTTCAGGCATCGAAATTTGACGTCGAACATGGCTGCCAGTCGGCCATCTTTAAAATTGCTCTATATCAGGCTGGAGAGCATTTGAAAGCAGCTAGAATGCTAAAACTTTGCACACACATACTTTTGAGGACATAAAAATAAAAAGCTTGGCTCTTAATTTGCTACAATACTACTCCCTTCAGCAACTCCTTTAAGCCCAATAGCCAACTGGTTAACTCCTCAGTATGTAATGCTGGGTGCAACGATCTGGTGTTTGGGGCTTGATATTTCAGTGGAGCTGCACTATGGAAACAGCACTGAGCTGCAAAAAAATCACATGAAACATCAAACCATGATGCTGAATTATGCTTGAATTTTTTTTCGTTCTCTAATTACAAAGGGTGTCTTCATTTCCCCAAAGTTGGACCCAAGCATAAAAAAATACTACCACTTTTAAGCTTACATAACACTAAAGCCTGAAATAAACCAAGTGGGCACTGTTTTTTGAGTATTCACACTCTCAACCCTGCACCACATCACTGTTTAGATGGCAAAACATTCACCCCTACTCCCCACCTGTGTTCAAGCTGCCATACCTAGTTCATATACACCCATTTCATGCTGCATACTGCACACTTGTTTAGATAACCATACAGCCAGTGTTAAATCTCATCTGGCTCCTCCACTGTGTACCATATCTAAGTGAAGTCAAGTATGCTCTTTATTGACCCAATTCAATACACAGTATTCAGTAATATCACTTTGAAACAATAGTTATGTCTCAGCTTTAAGCCAGCTGCTTTGCTGCCTGTATACTTAGAAGTAGCTCAGTCCAAAGATGGTATCCTAATGAATGAGGCGTCTCAGAAAGCGATACATTTTGAACACTGTGGAGGCCAGATGATGCCACGGCATACACAAGCTAACTTGCTATCAATGTTTAACTACTGTTCAAAATTACATTAGCGCTGCTGCTTCCCACTGTCTCTGAAAAATAAAAACATTTTTTACCCCTCGGCCGACTCTGGCCGGAGGGGTATTGTCGTCACCTGCGTGTCTGTCTGTCGTCCGTCTGTCGTCCGTCCATGATTTTGTCCGGGCCAGTACTCCGCAACTAATGATTGCAGCTTCACCAAATTTGGTATGGTAACTCACTATGACCCATAGATGTGCAACGTAAGGTTTTTTGCTGGATTTGACCTTTGACCTTAGCGCTGTGACCATGACCCTGGAAATATTGCCCGGGTCAGTACTCGGCAATTAATTCTCACAGCTTCACCAAATTTGGTATTGTAACTCATTATGACCCATAGATGTGCAACGTCACATTTTTGCTGGATTTGACCTTTGACCTTGGTGACCTTGATCGAAATCTTGCCCGGTCAGTACTGCAACTAATTATGCTTCACCAAATTTGGTATGGTAACTCACAATGACCCGTACATGTGCAACGTCAGGTTTTTTGCTAGATTTGACCTTTGACCTTAGGTCTGTGACCTTGACCCTGGAAATCTTGTCCGGTCAGTACTCGGCAACTAATTATCGCAGCTTCACCAAATTTGGTATGGTAACTCACTGTGCCACATGGATGTGCAACGTCATGTTTTTTGCTGGATTTCACCTTTGACCTTAGCGCTGTGGCCTTGAGGCAGGAAATCTTGTCCGGGCCGAGGGGTATTCAGCAGCGCGTTATGTTTTTTTTTAATGCAATGCTTACTAGATTTTTAGTCCTACTATTTCCTGTTCTCACCAGATTTTCATAGTAGGTTCTTAGATGGGCTACGTCATGGGAGGTTTTTAGTTTGGCTGCAGCAGGTATACAGGTAGCTCAATGCAATGTTCTATTGGAAAGTATGTCTACTTATATATAATATTGGCATGTCAGCTGGCTATGACAGGGTAACGTCACTGAGGTTTATAAGAATTACTCACACTCGCGTCTTATTACTGAAGTGCCTGGGGTCGCGTCACATACTATTACATACCTTCATTGCACTGGACACGGGAGCAGATAACTGTGGCTGGCCATCATTGCTGACCCAGTGGAGGCCTGATAATGACAATTTGTGGCCTAGACTTCCATTTTATATTCAGCTACACTACAGACCTTACATGCTAACTCTGCTAGGGCATTAATGGATTATATCATATGTATTTTGTGCTTTATTAAACCTAATTTCCTTATGCTCATCTGCAGTATAGGATTAGATATGAAATGGTAATGTGCTGAAATGTTAATGTCCCGACAGGTTTTGATGCGTGTACAGTATCTCGTAAATCTTGATAATAGCAGTGACTCTTGTCGGCTCAGGCCTGATATCTGCATTCTGCTGTCATTTCTTTTTTTCAGACAAATTCATCATCATTCCGCTTCATTCCCTCATGCCCACCGTCAGTCAGACTCAGGTAAGCTCAGCTCCTGTTATTCAGATAAAACACAGAGCTTTCCTGTGTCGGTGGGAGTTTGTGAAAGTATTATATATGGCTGGTATCAAGAGGTACAGTTTGGTGTCAGTGAGCAATCGTGCCTGCTCTGCTCTTTCAGGTGTTTAAAAAACCGCCTCCGGGTGTTCGCAAGATAGTGATCGCCACCAATATCGCCGAGACCAGGTTTGTCAGCAAATAGTTGCGCGCCTTTTGTTTGCACTTCACACTTCACTCCAGCTTCTGTCAGAATCTAAAACGGGAGCTGTCGCGCCGATTCTGGGAAGCCTCGGACGAGCTCTTTGGATTGGTTAATTACCATATTGTCACAAGGCTTGTAGCCAGCACTGTCACTGCTGAAGGCTTCATAACTGTCAGGCTGTTAATTTATTCACAGCAGCACCACTGTAATAGTAGTGATGATAATTATTGTTAATGTTGTGCTTGTTACTGCGATTACCCTGCCCAAGGGGGGAGGGGGTATTGTTTTTGATGGCATTTGTTGGCGTGTTTGTCTGTCAGCTGTGTAACGCAAATACCGTTTACTGGAAGGCGTGTACTTTTGGGCCTAATTGGGTCAAGGTCACCAAAAAACTGGAAATGTTGTGCCTGGCACCACTTGTTATTTAATTGATTGTTTTTCTAATTCTTTTGGAAAAGCAAGAACTTAATTTTGACCATAATGAGGCATTCCTGATTCTATTAAAAACCTGGTCATTGAGACCTTGAGCTGGTGACTGAGGTGTGGTTTGTGAGGGTTGGAGTGAAAACCTACAGAATAGCACTTCTCCAGGAACAGGGTTGGTAAGCTCTGTTGTCATGTCTCTGTCAGTCTGAGATAACTGCACATGTGTAATGTGTGCTAACTTCGTTTGATTCTTTTGCTCTCCCTGCAACCCCCCCACCCCTCAGTATCACTATCGATGACGTGGTGTACGTTATTGATGGGGGAAAGATTAAGGAGACGCACTTTGATACGCAAAACAACATCAGCACCATGACGGCGGAGTGGGTGAGCCTGGCCAATGCCAAGCAGAGGAGGGGACGAGCTGGAAGGTATGGCTCACTGGCGCACACGCGCACTGTCTCAGTCTCTCCATCTCCGCCCATTCATTCCCCTCTCTCTCTCTCTCTCTCCCCCAGTGCCTGGACACTTAGTGCCTGGAGCTAATAATTTTTGTAGCTAATATTTACCAGCTTGTTTCTTGTTCCTGCTCTCTCTCTCCCTATCGCTCACTATTTTTCCTGAAATGTATCTCGTGATGCCCTGTGAGTCATGGTTTACAATCAGTAATGAGGGTGCCCTATGGAATTGTATTGCGGTCAGAATGTATGTTTGACTCTTAACAGCTTGTATAATGGAGTAATCAGGTGGTCTTGAAAGAAAGATGTAATTATTTGTGGTCCTCGCTTATATTTTGCAGTCCTTCATTCATTTTTGATTTATTTGGACCCTATAATGGATTTTTTTTTTTTTTTTGGTATCTCACTTTTTGACGGGAAACGACAGAGTGCTCCGACATCACCGAATTAAAGTTCGCTCAATAACTCAGGAAAATGTCCCCGCTGTTTATTTATTTTTTTATTTATTTATTAAAAAGATTGAGACCGGCAGTGGTTGATTTTCTGGATGTGACGTAGGCCTCTGTGATTGATGTGTTTTTGTGGAGAGCCTGCGTCATGGGGGACGGACTGGGGAACTGGAAGTGGGCGAGGTTGATGGGGGCGAGTATGTGCGACTGGACGGATCACTCTCCATAGTTTGGGGCTGGGCGTCTTCCAATCTCCTACGTTACATGAACAGCTTAATATGCAATAATACATTGTAAAAAAAAAAAAAACACCCCGCAGTTGGCCGTCTGTAGTCTTCAGCACTGTTTATCTGGTTGTTGTTACATTATTCATAAGGAAAGGGGAGGTGCGAGTTCTCAATTGACTTTATTTATTTTTGTTGTTGGGGTGAGTGAATTCGATAAGCGGCTTCAGACCAGAGCTCTTTTCGCGGTTGCCGGGCAGCTGGGAGACGGCGGGGCCGCGCCTGCAGAGCCTGTCCCCCGGCTCGTTTAGCCCTGGCCGCGCATTAGCGGAGGGGAAAAAAAAAAAAGTCCACTGGAACCGAGATTGCACGCGTTCTTATTTTACATCACCTTGCGATCTCTCTGCCTTTTGGCTAATGGCTATTGGCCCTGCTGGATGGCGAGGACCCCGCGGAGAGCCGGGTAAATGTGCGGGCTCCTCATCAGCCCCTCTCTGCCAGGCTGAATGGGGTAGCGGCCTTCTTCTCATATCTACATGCTCCTCTCTTCTCAGTGTGTATGTACATTACCCATCTGGCTGAGTATTTTTCATTTACTCTCACAGACCTTTATTACTCGTGCTAGTTAAAGATTCTGTGCTTGCGTTTGTGAGCACGTGCGTGAGAATGCCCATAGCGGTTTGTAATTGTCAATTTGGAGCGGGTGCAAGGATCATTTAGTCTTCCGCCAATGAGCTCATTCAAACAAATTGCACATACACACACAGTCGGATGTCACTGAGAGCACTAATTGTTCTGCCGCGGCTGCGTAATTGTAGTGCTACCACATGTTCAGGCTTTTAGCCTCTTACGCTTTTACTCTGGGGCATGTAAATGCACAGCACTGCAATGTTAATGCACTCCTATATAAGTCCTGGTCCTGCTACTCCTGGTTTTACAATTTTTTTCTGGTACTGTCGAACATGTATAGGCTTTAAATTTGCTTTGGATGAAGGCACGGCCTGCCCATGTAACATAATGAATGGAGGCTGTAGGTAGTCTGGTGACGTGTGTAGATTCAGAAAGGTTACTATTTTTTTTCCCTCACTTTTTATTGTAGCGATTACAAGACTTTGCTCAGCCCTTTAAGATCAGGTGTGACATCTCTGTGCTTTAAATGACTATCATTTTCAAAAAGCATGACCAATGTAGTGCAACGTGATTCTCTAAAATACAAGCAGGGAAGGCAAAATGCATTATGGGATTTGTATTTTTTTAAGCCTCCTAGCCTCTGGATTACCAAATAGTTTCCAAAGCTGCACTTCAGACGGTGACGATGGCTGATGAGCTGAGCGTGGGGAATGACGTTGACTTTTTATTAGTGCCGCTTTTTTTTTTTTTTTTTTTGAAAGTCAATAAACATCAGGGCAAAGGCAGTAATTTCTAATGAAACCCAAAGGTTTAAGCTCCCGAATGGTTTTTATTTCACGTTTCTTTATTTCATTTTTTCATTTCTGCTCCAGAGGCTGAGAAATAAAGGTTTTGGTGAACGTTGACAATCTTGAAGTTTGTCATAAAACCCCTCGGTGTTGGGACATTGTTTTCAACAATGCCTCCACTTTCATAATGTGTTTTCAGAGGGCACCTTAGGTCTTAATGGGTTATTAGCACAATTCTTCAGATGGAAGGTTTGTGCAATCAGCTGCCTGATCTGCTTGGGAAGACTTTCTGACCGTGTGTGGACTTCATTCCTCTCTGCGTGCGTGTGTGTCCATGTGTGTGTGTCTGTGTGCAGGGTGTCGCCGGGGAAATGCTATCACCTGTACAACGGCCTGCGAGCCAGCCTGCTGGACGCTTACCAGCTGCCTGAGATCCAGCGCACCCCTCTGGAGGAGCTGTGCCTGCAGATTAAGGTACAGAGGGAGCGGGAGGTGTGTGGGGGTAGGGATTGGTAGTTGTGTTAGGGAGGGAGTGGGAGGGGATGGGGGGACAGGATGAGGGATGGAGGTGTGCAGGTGGCTGTGGCTATTAAGTGGGGCCATGCTGCAGGGTGGGATTGAAGTGATGGAGATGGAGGCTTGTGCTTCGTTGGCAGTATTTTGGTCAGGCTGGCAGGAATGAGAGGGATTGGGTTATAGCGGCTATTTTTGGGGATTGGATTAGATTGGCATGACTGAGAGATGTTGGGTTATTGTGGCTGAGTTTGGAATAAGGCTTATAGTGGCTGTTTTTGGGATTGGGTTAGGTTGGCATGGCCAAGAGGTATTGGGTTATAGTAGCTGTATCATGGTTGTATTTTGGGATTGAGTTAGGGTGGCTGTGTTTGGGGTCTGGGTTATAGTGGGTGTGTTGAGGGTTGGGTTAGGTTGCTCTGGTCTGAGAGGGGTTGGGTTATGGTGGCTTGTTTGGGGATTGAGGTAGGGTGGCAGGACTGAGAGGGCTGGGCTACATTGGTGATAATGGAGAGCTGGGTGAGGGTCAGGGTGAAGTGGAGTTGGTGTGGGGTGGCAGTATTCGGGGTAGTTTGGAGTGGTCAGTCGGAGTGTGGGAGGGGAGGGGGAGGGTGAATGCGGGCAGTGTTCTATCAGACAAAACCACAGCACTGCGCTGGTTGCAGACTACTGCGTCCTGCTGGTTATATACTGAGATGTGCTCATATAGAGACTCACTCTCTTTCACTCCTAATGGATTTATGTGGGTTTTATTGTACACAAACGGGCTGATGTATCGGTGAGGGCATTATTAATATCTCCACTGAGACACGCTGTGTCTGTCTGCACTGAAGCTTAACGACAGTCCGCTTCAGCTCTGCTTCTCTATTCTCGAGTTCTGTCTCACTAATGTGCTCCGACCTCGTGGCTCTGGTTTGCGCTTAATGTAAAGTTATTACTGGGTGACTAGACTTTGGGGGAAAAAATAGCTCCGGCTTTTTATAGATCTTCTAAAAATAAATATCTTAGCTCAAAATAAACTTTTCTCTCCCCCCTGAAGCAAGTTTAAATGTGTCTTGGCAAGAGAACTATAAAAAAAAATCTGCTTTAAATGCTATGCTTGGTTATTTTTATCCGCACGGTTTGATAAATATCTTTTCAAGTAAAGTAGGTGGCGGAGCAGTTGGAGCTATAAATGAGCTCCTGCGATGTAGCCCATCAGTTGAATATTAATGCTGTGTGCTTTGCGCAGACTGACTGTAAACACCCTGATAGAACAGGAGGATCCCACACTCACATTTCTCCAGTGATTAAGAGGATCCAATAAGTGCAGATTTACAATAAGAGTAATGAACTATGCTGTTGCTACAAATGGAACAGCTGATGGCTGAAAAAAAGTTGGCTGGGTTATTGCAGTCTTATCAGAGGTGATGGTATAACATTGATGTTCTTGGTTGAATGTGGAAAAATGAGATAAAATGACTGGTACGACTTTTGCTAGAACTTAGACCATCTATTAAAAACTTCTCTTACTGGCTCATAAATAGATTAAAGCCTTCCGACATTGAATTGAGGGTTTTTTGTGAGTTCTTCATCAGTGCTCTATTGCGCCATTGCTTTCAATTTTCAGTCGTGATTATTACATCAGCATTAGCAACAATACTGATTGTAAGACATTTTAATAACATATTTTTGATTGTGTACCTGAACTGGTTTAGATGCCCTCACACCTGCCAGTGGCTAGAAAT
This sequence comes from Gymnothorax javanicus, assembly GCA_029692085.1. Lineage (NCBI taxonomy): Eukaryota > Metazoa > Chordata > Actinopteri > Anguilliformes > Muraenidae > Gymnothorax > Gymnothorax javanicus. The sequence goes on from CM056195.1 coordinate 43,567,174, forward strand.
GGCACACAGAGCCGGCTTTACGCGAGCAGCATGTGTAACAGAGGTGTTTGTAACTTTGTTTATGCTGTGCTCTGTAGATCCTGAAGCTGGGAGGGATCGCCTCATTCCTCCGCAAAGCCCTGGACCCCCCCTCAGAGCAGGCTGTCCAGCTGGCCATCACACACCTGATGGATCTGGTGAGGGGGATATGGCTGGATGGGATGTCCTATGGAGGGAGAGACTTCACATGGGAGGATGTTAACCTCTAAAACCCATGGACCCTTATATGGGTCTGTCAAATGCAGCTGCTTTATTCAAACCTGCAGAACTTTAGGCTCCTTTTAAATTCTAGTGGGCCAGGTCATGCCATGGCAGAGTTACAAAATTGGTTTATTTTGTATCATCGCTCCAAAACTAAGTAAGACAGAGTTAAAATTTAAATGGCTTTGTGTAGGTCTTCGCTACTACTTCAAACAACAAAATAGCTAGTTTTGTTAATTTGATTTGTATTTTGGGTGAAAACGGCAAAAAACTGGTCGGTAACGGGTCCATTACCAACCAGTTTCTTGGGAATAGGTTGGAATATTTATTTTAGTATGTAAGTGTGATGTATGTTTTGTGACGGGGTGCAACCAGTAGATCCAGAGTATGTATGAGACACTGTCCTACAATATGGAAAGAAAGTTCTAGTTTTGAGCCTACTTAAAGAGAAATTCGGGTGAAAATCGGAGTTTAAAGGGTTAAATAGCATGGAGAATGGGTGAAGGTTGGAGGGATGGCTGGTGATAGAGGGGGATTTTAAAGATAGACTGAGGGTGATATCTGTGACTAGTGCTGTGGTATTATGGAGTCAGAATCCTGATGAAGTTGTGTTTGGGCCCAGAACGCTTTGGACCGTAACGAGGAGCTGACGCCTCTCGGCTTCCACCTGGCCCGGCTGCCTGTGGAGCCCCACATCGGGAAGATGATCCTGTTTGGAGCTCTGCTGGGCTGTCTGGACCCCGTATTGACCATCGCTGCGAGCCTTAGCTTCAAAGACCCTTTCTTCATACCGCTGGTACTGTGTGTGTTTGTGTGTTTGTTTATGGTGTGTGTGCGCAAGTGAGATGGATATATTGCTCACAGCCTTGTTTTGGCCTTGGGAAAAATCAATTACAACATAACAATACAACACAAACAATGGCAACTACATCAGTGAAAATGAATTTCGCCCTTCAAGGACGTTTATTTCTCAAATTCTGAGCAGCTGCCACATGTGCTTACATATGCTTTGCTTGCTGGTATTGCCTCACGCACTCATGCACACGCACGCACAAGGGCGTACACTCACAGACCCCCGTGCACTGGCACGCACACTTATGAACGGTCATAATGTGCTCTCTGCTTTTTACCCCGTCAGGGAAAGGAGAAGCTTGCAGACATGAGGAGAAAAGTTTTGTCCAAGAACTCCAAGAGTGACCACATCACCATCGTTAATGCCTTCTGGGTATGATTATGGGATTATTCAGAATCCGTGTACTGCCACTGCTCTGGCAATATTGGGTTTCTCTGGAACATTTGAGACCCAGCGGAACAGTTATAAGAGATAATCAAAATACTTTGCACTGAAAATGCTGTATTGATTGAATGTCTCCTAATAGCTAGCAGAGGTTCAGGATATTCCTCTGTGTGATGCCTGAGAATAAAGATGAATTAGCTTGGACCTGTAGCTTCCTGAGATTCAGATATAGTGAGGTTTAGCACTGTAGCGTTTACCCTGTCACCACTGAAAACTGTGTATTTGCAATGTTTATTTCGCAGGGCTGGGAGGACGCCAAACGACAGGGTGGGAGATTTGAACGGGAATTTTGCTGGGACAACTTCCTCTCAGCAAACACCCTTCAGGTGCGTCACAGCAGCCTTGCGCAGTGTCAGCAATACGATCCTGTCACTGGCTTGATCGCCGTGTGGAGAGGGCAGAACGATGTTCTCTTTCCGCAGTTAGCTGTTTCACTACCAGTGAGGATGAATGAGGAACACAATGGGACAAAGCCAGTAACTCTAAAATGGAGAATATTGTACAATTCGTCCCACGAATAACAAAAGGTCGCAAGTGACATTCCTGATGAAACCTAAATAGGTTTCATCAGGAATGTCACTTGCAACCTTTTGTTATTCGTGGGACGAATTGTTGACTTCAGTTAAGGTGAATCCAGTGATTTATCCACCTTGGACAAGTGGATAAATCATTGGATTCATGGATAACTGAAGTCAATTACTGTTTTATTATTTGACCCAACTTGAAAATATAAGATAAGAGAAGGACGACAACTCTAACCTAAAGCTCCTCACAGGGAGGAAGCGACACAAAATACAGACAGTCAGGAACTTCTGCATAGAAGCCTAATCTATTTCTAGCTCAAGGTCGTTGGATTATTATATTCACCCCTCGTGCACTTTTGCGCGGTGAAGATCACTGTTTACAGTGACTGGCAGAGCTCGCTTCGACCAGACAGGGGAGAGCAAATCCTTACGTCGTACAATAATTTCAGTTTGTCAGGCAGTGTGGAAAATTGTATTTGCATGAGCGCATGTTTGTTCGTCAGGAGCTGGAGAAGCTTGCGATGGCAAACCTAAGTTATTCTGCTCTGATTCGAGTTTGTGGGAAGTTAATGAGCGTGATTGTATCCATGCTGTTGCTTATTGAGAACCACTGAACTCACGATGTTCTTACTTCGCTGTGTATGATTAAGAGCATTTTACTGTATGATCTTTTCAAACGTAGTGTTTTCACAAGCCTATAACCATCAGTTTAAGATTCAAGCTTGCGTTGTGTGGTCCTAAGTTCCGGTGCATTTAGATGTGTTGATGGTCTGTGCTGTCACTTTACAGATGTTACACAACATGAAGGGTCAGTTTGCTGAACACCTGCTGGGGGCGGGCTTTGTTAGCAGCAAGAATCCCAAAGACCCCAGCTCCAACATAAACTCAGGTAAACAATGGAACATGTGCCTGTGTGTGCACCCGTCTGCATGTTTCGGTTAGTTTTCCAACATCATGTGTGAACTAGATTCTTTTGGCTTATTACAGGGTGTGTCAGTTCAGGGATTTGCTGGGTACATACCACTGATTCCATGAATTAATGTTTGATGTGTGCCTTTTGACCTTTAAGTCTGTCTCTGTGAGTGGTTGGCTTAAGGCTTTCTCTGTACCTTTCCTCTTCAGAAAATGAGAAGCTGATTAAAGCAGTTATTGTCGCTGGGCTGTACCCCAAAGTCGCCAAGATCCGCCCTAGTTTCAGCAAGAAGAGGCCCATGTGAGTGTGTGAAGCTATCACTGCCCCGCTGTGTGTGTGCGTGTGTGTGTCTGCGTGCGTGCGCGTCCGCGCTTGTGCTTCCATGCTTGTGAAAACAACAGGACCTCTGCTATGGTAACTTCTGAGGAGACACTGACTCATGAAGACATTTTTCTGGTCCTCACTATGTAAAGGTTAATTTTGGGCCAAGGGTTAGGGCTTAGGTGTAGGGTTACAATAGGGTTTATATTCAGGACTAAATCTACTTTTAAGGTGAAGTATCAGAATTGGGCTATATTTTAAGGTTACTTGTTGAAGCTAAAATTAGGGTCACTCTTGGGGATTTGTTGGTTATGGTTAAGATCAGGGTTTGGGAAGTGGTTAAGAACAGGGTTTGACCTTGGGGTTTGGGGTTAGGGAAATAGTATTTTGTTTGAGTGTGAGTGTGGTGGAGCTCTTTGGTGGAGAGAAATGCATTTGCTATGTAATGACCGTAGCATTAACAATACAACACTTGTGGAAGCTAAAGCAGTGGAAATGAATTTTGCTCTTCAATGGCACGGCTCTTTTCAGATGCAGAACAAAATGCCTGCTGGGCTCATTCCATCATTTTCATGTATTCAGGGAAAGCTTACATGGAACTTGATGTAACAAGGCTTACACAGAGCTGGATATAACTAACCTTGTGCATTTGTATGTCAGTTTAAGTTGCTGCAGTGTTCTCAGTCTTACAGGGAGAGTTTGAATCTAATCCTCTTCGAGAACTGCCATTGCGTTCTCGATCAATGTTCTGAACATGAAGAATAGCAGCAAATATCAAGCAGTACAAATAAACTTTAGACTTAGATGTTCTTAAATTGGTTTTCCAGGGTGAAGGTTTACACTAAGCCGGATGGGAAGGTGAACATCCACCCCAAATCAGTGAATGCGGAAGAGACGGAGTTTCACTACACCTGGCTCATCTACCACCTGAAAATGAAGACGAGCAGTGTGAGTGTGCTAAACCGCTTCATCTGTACCTCTATACTGCTGTATCTACACCTCTATACCTGTACTGCTGTATCTACACCTGTATCCATACTGCTGCATCTTCACCTCGGTGACAATACGCTGTATCTACACCTCCATCTATTCTGATGTATCCACACCTCGATCTAGTGGTAGGACGATGATCAATGATAATCAACAGTCAGTTGGTTTGGCTTACCAACCAAGCGCTTGATTACAGAAATTAATAATTGCCATAATCGGTTGTTCAAACCTGCACGTCGTCTTTTTTTTTTTTTTTTTTTTTTTTTGTATACAACTGCGGGTTTGCATTTGGTTCTTCGTGGAACTCCCTAGCGTTGACATAGTAACGCTGCCTGTTTCACAATCCCCCAAATCAAAACAGCAGCGTCAAGGCTAGGGGTATCACAAAACCATCAGCAGTCACGCGCCCTGCTGTGCAGTGAAGCAAATCGCAGAACACTGTTATAAATTGACTGAATTTAACAGTTAAATTAACGCATTGTCTCCTTTTGTATTTTAACTGTCAGTAGAGCGCTGTGCGCATGTAACTGTGGTTTACAGTTAACATACAAGGAAGTTCTGTCATAAACGGATTGTAAAATTGCAGTTAAAATAACTGGCAAAAAAGGTGCGGGTTTACAGCTTATACTGCCCTGCAAAGGCTAAGTGCAGTAACTACAAAATAATTTAAGCAGTAAAAAATGGCTTCAGAATTTGTTAGCTGTCCCAACAAACAGTTGGCAGTTGGCACATGTATGATAGATTATGGTTAACGGACTTGCTATGGTATAATTTCTATCCAAATAAATCCTGACCTCCATTTACTATCAGGCCCAGAACTGCACAACTCATACTTTTTCCAATGTGTAGGTACTGCACTTAGGCTTTGTAGGGCAGTGTAGTGTACAATGGCCGTGAACGACGAAAAAGTTAAACTTGTGTCATTCACCCGGGAGGGAGATCCCGTCACAGAGTGTGGAATTATTTTGGAGTCAGAAAAAGTAGGGATGGCCCACCATCAATTGCCACACTTGACATGAGACCTGCGGTTTGCAAGCTGGATGACGAGGCGTATGCATAAAGGTACTTATTTCGCCCATCCATGAAATTTGTTTTGTTGAATTTTGGATCTCGATCTGACTTGATCTAAAAGTGCTGATCATCAGTAGTTATGTTTACATTGACCACTAGTAATCAGAATAAAAACCTGATTAGAATAAAAATACTTATTGAAAACACTTCAATCGGAATGAACTGGTCCGATCTGGTCCATTTGCATTGAAATTTTATTCCGATCGATAGGGGTGGTTTATGCCATTTATTATTCGGATCAATGTGGATAGAAAAATTTGATTTGATCGTTTCTTCTTGGTCGGAGTAAAATATTCTTGCTGCGCAATTTTCCCTTGGCGTTGTGTTGCGTTTATAAGTAGGAGGCCAACGAAAACATAGCTACATCTGTATTTATTTTCTGCCATCTGCATGGGACTGTATTTAAATAAAAAAAAAAAAAAGAAGGAAGCGGCGATGATTTACAGTGGAACAAACTGCCGCACCTGACGCAAATCACTCTCAACAGCCTTGACGGAACAATTGCCAAACGCTCGTTTCGTTTGTCCGTCTTGACGATGGGAAATCCATCTTATAAGACTTACGTTTAAACTAGCAAGAACTCCGATTAGCAAACTAGCTTGTGTTATGATGTAAAGACTGTATATTATGACAATCAGTCAACCGCCCATACTACTGTGCACTTTGTTAATATGTACGGTACTGGACTATACTGCACTGTTCCAGTAGTAGCATTTGTCCGAGTCAGAAAAAGCATGCCGAGCGAAAATAGTCAGGATAACGCTCTTTGCCCTCCTTGCATTGTTTGGGGGTGTTATAGAAATAAAGTGTTCTCCATATGTTAAAGGAAATTTATTTTGCCTTTGAGTGTGTCTGACAAAGATAAAGGTGCTCAGGAAATGTAACCTAACATGATACACTAAATGTAGGTATCAATTTTGACCTGAACTGTATTGGCAAATTATATCATGCGTTGCACTATACAGTGTTGGTAACTGTATGAAATGAAACTTCCCTTCAAAAACTGCCTATAATTGTTTTTTTTTTTTTTTTTTTTTTTTTTTCCGCAAAGTAATACAATGGTACATATATAACTGAGTAACATTTACAAATAGGCTGCAACAAAATAATCATTTCAGTCAAGCTACCAACTAATCAGATCTGGATTGCTGCAACTAACTGAAGCAATTATGACTAATCATTGGTTGGTTTGATCAAACCAATCATCAAGCTGCAAATCTGAACCAATTCCCAACACTATCTCTATCTGGTAGTGTTGCATCAACACCTCTATACCTGTACTGCTGTATCTACACCTCTATAGCTACACTGCTGTATCTACTCCTCCGTATGTATACTGCCGTATCTGAATCTCTATATCTATACTGTTGCATCTACCCCTGTGCTTTTATTGTGCTATATCTACACCTTTCTCTGTGCTGCTATACAGTGCCGTGAAAAATTATTTGCCCCCTTCCTGATTTCATTTTTTTTTTTTTGCATATTTTTCACACTTAAATGTTTCAGATCATCAAACAAATTTTAATATTAGCCAAAGATAACCCAAGTAAATACAAAATGCAGTTTTTAAATGATGATTTCATTCATTGAGGGAAAAAAAACTATCCAAACCTACCTGGTCCTATGTGAAAAAGCAATTGTCGCCCCCCGTTAAGTCATGAATTGACTGATTTAACCACATTTTTTTTAGTTCAATTTCACTAGCCACACTCGTGCCTGATTACTGCCAGACCCGTTGAATCAAGAAATTACCTAAATAGAACCTGTCTGACAAAGTGAAGTAGGCTGAAGGATCTCAAAAAGCAACACATAATGCCGCGATCTAAAGAAATTCAAGAACAGATGAGAAACAAAGCCATTGACATCTATTTGTCTAGAAAGGGTTACAAAGCCATTTCTGAGGCTTTGGGACTCCAGCAAACCACGGTGAGAGCCATTATTCACAAATGAAAACTTAGGACAGTGGTGAACCTTCCCAGGAGTGGCTGGCCTACCAAAATTACTCCAAGAGTGCATCGACGACTCATCCAGGAGGTCACAAAAGAACCCAGGACAACATCTAAAGAACTGCAGGCCTTACTTCCCTCAGTTAAAGTCAGTGTTCATGATTCAACAATAAGAAAGAGACAGGGCAAAAATGGCATCCATGGGAGAGTTCCAAGGCGAAAACCACTGCTAACCAAAAAGAACACTAAGGCTCGTCTCACATTTGCCAAAAGACATCTTGATGATCCCCAAGACTTTTGGGAAAATATTCTGTGGACTGACGAGACAAAAGTTGAACTTTTGGGAGGTATGGGTCCCAATACATCTGGCGTAAAACTAACACAGCATTTCATAAAAAGAACATCATACCAACAGTCAAACATGTTGGTGGTAGTGTGATGGTCTGGGGCTGCTTTGCTGCTTCAGGACCTGAGGGACTTGCCGTAATTGATGGAACCATGAATTCTGCTCTCTACCAGAAAATCCTGAAGGAGAATGTCCGACCATCCGTTCATGACCTCGAGCTCAAGCGCACTTGGGTTATGCAGCAGGACAATGATCCAGAAGACACCAGCAAGTCCAACTCTGAATGGCTTAAAAAAAAAAAAAAACAAAATGAAGGTTTTGGAGTGGCCCAGTCAAAGTCCGGACTTAAAACCAATTGAGATGCTGTGGCATGACCTTAAACAGGCCATTCATGCTGGAAAACCCTCCACTGTGCCTAAATTTAAAAAATTCAGCAAAGAAGAGTGGGCCAAAATCACTTCACAGCGCTGTGAAAGACACATTGCCAGTTATCACAAACGCTTGATTGCAGTTGTTGTCGCCGAGGGTGGGTTTAGGTTTAGGGGGCAATTACTTTTTTCACATAGGGCCAGGTAGGTTTGGATAGCTTTTTTACAAATGAAATCATCATTTAAAAACGCATTTTGTATTTACTTGGGTTATCTTTGTCTAATATTAAAATTTGTTTGATCTGAAACATTTAAGTGTGAGAAATACGAAAAAAAAAAAAAAAAAAAATCAGGAAGGGGGCAAATACTTTTTCACGGCACTGTATATGCACCTGTAACTATACTGTTGTATATATGCCTCTGTATCTATACTGCTATATCTACACCTCTGTATGTATATCACTGTATCTACACCTCTACATCTTTACTATTATATCTTCATCTCTATCTATACTGCTGTATCTATGCTATTGTATATACTGTATATACACCACTGTTTGTAAACCTCTATGCCTACCCCACTGCATCTATGGCATTTGGGTCTACACCTCTTGGTCTATACCTCTAAATCGGGAGGCCATCGCCCTCGATTACATTTTTAATATTCCGTTTTCATATTCCGATCCATCAAATAATAATGAATCATCTGTCATCTGCTTTTGAAAGTTGCGATAAATCATTCAGGCAGAGCGCTTTTTACTTTTTAGTTTTTTGGGCTGGATTTATGATCATTGCTTTTTCCTTCCTGGCCACATTTAGAACACATTCATTTGTAGAGGTTGTAAATGCTATTTCTCTCCTGCATTAATCTTATTGAGGCGGACTGCTTCATCCAGGCTGTAGTTGAATTTTCATTACTTCGCTCGTACAGAGAGTTTCACTGGCACTAACGGGCTATAGCTTATATAGGCTAGTATATCAGTCAAAATAAGGAGACGAGATCTGTTGGACATGGGGAGAGATGGTAGCTGGGTAGGCTGACTATTTTTAATGAGTTCATTCTTAATTCTTAAGATGGAAGTAGACTTTCTCTCCCTTTGGACAACCGCAATGCATAAAACTGGCTTCAGTTCCTTGGATACCGTAAAGCTGCAGCCCATTCTATGCACTTTCAGCTTTCACTTAAAATCACATTTAGGTCTCAGGAAAAAAGGTGTCACTGTCCGAACATTTTTAATTTGATGCTTTGGCTAATTTGCTGAAATTTAATGTTGGAATTGTGAAGGATTCACAAGGCACCCTGTTCTCTCCTCATTAGTCTGGCCATTTTAAAGAACTGCTCCAGCCAGATCTGGGACGCTCGTCAGAGGGGGAGAAAGTGGGGGGGGATTGTGCTGCCGTTACTATGGCGAGGTGAAAATCCATAGTTCTCACCCCGCAGTGTGTGTCAAGGAGCCAGTGGCCATCTGTGAGGTCGAGATTTGAGAGCTGAATTACTCCATACACACGCGCGCACGTAGACACTCACATTCACACACACACACGCATATGCTTGTACTTCTATACTTGTGAGGACATTACATTGACTTCCATTTGTTCTCCGTGTGTCCCTCTAACCTTTCCCCAATCTTAAAAAGCAACGAATGCCTAATCCAAACACCTTACCTTATCCTTAAGCTATCCCTAAAATTTGTCTTTGTAGTTTCTTTGACACATTAAAATTTCCTTACTTCCCAAAAATGTCCCCACACTGTAGGGAAAAAATGTTTTTTGGTTCTCGCTTTGTTGCAAGTACAAGAATGAACACACACACACACACACACACACACACACACACACACACACACACACACACACACACACACACACACACACAAACACATTGTGCCATTCTGTTATCTGGTTTTCATTCAGCATACTTGTATTTTGTCTGCGTAATCCCCCCCTCCCCCATATTTTTCCAAAGAAACCAAGGACAGGTAACTTGCCCTGGGACATGGCAGCAGCTGTTTTCTAAACTGAGTTTGGAGCCAATGCTATCCTGTCTCAGCTTAAGGCTCTTCACCGGTACATTGTGTGTTCAGTCCTTCAGGCTTGCGTGGGCTGGAGAGAGTGTGTGTGTAAGCGCACAGTTTATAGGTGGGTGTGTGTTTTACATGTGCGCCGATATGTTCCTGCGTGCTGCTGCCTCCAGCCTTGTCTGCAAAGGTTCGGTCGTCATCTTTCGGACGTCAGTTTGTAGGGGGTTTTCATGTGCTGTGTTTGCAGCCGAATAGTCTTTTCACACCAAGGGTAAAATAAAAAAAAAAAAAAAAAAAAAACCTCAATACCTGTTGACGTTGAAACACGAAAGTTTCAGATTCGGTGTGGGTACGCTCATAATGATAAATGGGTTTTTATTCTTTAATAGCCGCATTTGCCTTTGGTTTTTTTTCATTTCGTCCTTGGCGTGAAAAGGCGGTAATTCTCTATCTCTCTGTGTTATTGAGAGAGCAACAGACCGGGAAGCAGAGCCACGGGCTCCATTCACACCTCCAGAGAGGCAGGATGAGAAATGTGTGCACTTCACACTTTAGCAGGAGCGAGTCGCCCTGTCGAGCCAGATGGGACGTTGGCAGGGCGATGACGGCTGGATCAGAGGCTCTCTGAAGATCAGTGGCCACATTTAAGCTGGAGCAGGATCTGTTTGGACTGATTTCTTTGCGAGAGATGAGCCTCTTCTCTGAGATGGCAAATCATTTGACATTCATTTCCTGGGGTTGAGAATCTTGGGTTTGTGTGCATGCGTGCGTGTGTGTCTGTGAGTGAGTGAGAGATTTTGAGGGCTGTATGGTTACATTATTTTTCCCCTGAGGGGCACTCTTGCTGAATGCTTAAATGCATCCCATTTGATGTAATCCGCAGTTATTTATCGGTAGATAACTGCTCTGAGTAAAAAACCCAGTCAGCTTCTTTCATTGGAGTTCATGGTTTTACTTGGTGGTAATTCTGTAAAATCTAAACTTTTTTGAACAATGACCCTAAGAAAAAATCAGTTTTTACTGTTGTCCATGGGTTAGACGGCTCGTGCAGTTTAAAGTTTTTGTTTGATTCAAACCTTTGGCTGAGGAACAGGATTGATTTTGCTTATATTGGTTTTCTTGAATGTAGTTCACCATATGCTGAGGAGCTCCAAGAGTATCGGCATTCAGAATATTCCGTGATTTAGTCTCCTACTTTTAATCATCCATCAAATTCAAGAGGTTTAAGCTTTAATTAAGTTAAGACCAGAAACGACGCTCCAGGACCAGGGTTGCCAACCACTGATATGGTCCATCAGAAGGACCCTTGTCCATCAGTCCTGTGACCTGTGCCTCTGCAGATCTTCCTGTACGACTGCACAGAGGTGTCGCCCTTCTCGCTGCTCTTCTTTGGCGGAGATATCTCCATCCAGAAGGATCAGGACCAGGACACCATCGCTGTGGACGAGTGGATCGTCTTCCAGTCTCCTGCCCGGATCGCACACCTCGTCAAGGTAACCTGCGTGCAGTCGGCTGCAGTGAGCCACGCAAATCTCCCCCACAGTTGCGTCAATTGAGCTTTTAAGCAATAGGAAAATGGACCTAAATGATGAAGTGGATAATATATTCAGTTGGCATTGTTTTAGAACTGACCTTGGGGCCAGAAGCTTAAAAATTCTCTCCGCCTCAGAGAAATGAGTAAGCCTTTAAAAAAAGCTTTTCTGTCAAACCAAATGAATCTTGGTGGTCGTGATTGTATAATGATTAATCAGATTTCGACGCGTTCTTTTTTTTTTTTTTTTTTTTTTTCCCAGTTCAGACTAAAGTTATTATCTGCTGCGTTTTTCTTACAGGCTAAAGAAATCTCATCAAAATTATGTTTTTTTTAATCAAGCCTATTCTTTTCTTTTCTTTTTTTTTTTGCAGAATCTGAAGAAAGAGCTTGATTCTCTTCTTCAGGAAAGGATTAAAAATCCACAGCCTGTGGACTGGGGCGACACAAAGTCCAAGGACTGCGCCGTCATTTCAGCCATCATCGACCTCATCACCACCCAGGAGAGCAACTCTGGCCGAGGTGCTGCCCCAAGAGGCAGGGAGAGATACTACGATTAGCTAGAGCTCATGTTCTGACCCCAAGACTGACCTTGGATCAGTTTCCACACCTCACACAGGGTTTTGGTGGTGCTAAAACGAAAGAAGATCAGCAATGGTCGAGATTTGACAAAATATGCGAGCATATTGTTCTGTGTTTTTTTTTTTAAATTATTATTTAATAATGGAACATTTGAAAAGGACTGGATATGTAAACATTGGGGTGATTCTTTGTATCTTATTTGTTATAACATAAAGGTGAAAGTGTTAAACATTGCTGGTATTTTGTCTGCAGAACCCTTTTTTTTTTTGCATAGCTTCCTATGCATCTAATGTTGTATATTGTTGTCTTATGTGTAGAAGCTACATGAGTTTGGATACCTTACAAGTGCCACAATGGAGGACTGCTTCCATTAAGCTTATTTTAGTAGCATCACAGGCTTTTCAGTGATATTGGAGCAAAATTTTCCAGGGCTGCTGGATGGTTGAAGTTAAGCTGTACAGTTTAGTGCAAAGATGCACCCCACAGACTGTTTCATGAATGAACTTATGGGGCGATATGCAGCAGTCCGTAGCATCACCCAGGGAATAGGAGGGTCCAGGTCAAATTTACTGTTGCCTCTAAGCAAAGTCAGATATTGATTCAGACTTTTACAGCAGCTTGAGAAATTAGCATGTTTGTCTTTTTAAAGCAGTCACTTAACGGTCTGTGTACATTGTCAAATTAATACTCTTTTAGTCTCCAAATATAAAGTAGGTGTTTTTACCCCGGCAGGGGAAAAAGATTGCAGCTTTACTTTCAGTTCAGTTTATTTACAGGTTATGATTGAGCAGAAATAAACTGTGCATCTGCAGGAACTGAATGTCTTGCTTTATCGTTTTCTGTTGTGCGGTAAACGACTAATATCACCTGGAATTTAACTGACCTTTAATTTGCTTAACCTTTGATGAAATGTGGCCTGCACTCTGGATGAGACATTTCAAAACCTCACAAAGGTTTCTGTGGGCCAGGATACATCACAGTACATTATCTATGAAGATGCCTCTGGACACAATTTGCTTAGTCTTTCTGATAGTGCGAATGACGTATAGTTCAGTGATCCTATAGCCTGCCCACCAGTTTAGTATAGCCATTGTAGATAAAGCCAGTATGACATAAAATTTAAAGTGAAATATTATGCAACAAAGAAAAATGCAGATTTTTTTTTTCCCCCTCTAACACACATCAGCTGAACCCGACTGAAAAGTGACACCTCAGTTTCAAAAACACAACGATGCTCGCAACTGCTTCCACGAGTGTCACCAAAAGCTTTTTTAAACAGGATACACAACAAAAATATTGACAATACCATGGAGTTCAGCCATTAGCTTTATTGGCCAGTATTCTTAATAAAAATGTCTAAATATGGAAAGCAGCTTCATGTGTCTGCATTATAAATCTGTAAATCGGAGAGGATTACATGTTTAAAAATAGTTTCTGATACATTTACAATACATTTACATGTGTCTTGTGATTTACAGTCATGTATACATTTTCCCTGAGTGCAAATTAGATTGTCTCCAATGACGATATTCATCCTGTAATTTTACCACGTTTGATTTTTGTAGCGTTAAGTGTGGAGTTTCCATTGCATTAAACTCTGGTGTTCCAGTTTTGATCACTAATTCAAATGATACTCTGCGTAAATAGATTAAAAAACATTGTAAAAATGGAAACTCTCTGACCATTTTCAGTCATTGTTTCACACTCATAGAAAGACTAATTTCAAAATAAAACATTCCTCATTCATTTGGCTGGAAGAGTTATGGGCAGTTTGCATCCAGGAGTAAAGATACTACATACAGCTGTGGGAAGCCTCATTCACATTACAACGGACTTTCCCTATGAACTATAAAGATACATTCCCCATTTACTTCCATCTGTCTGTTTGTAAAACATAAAAGGCTTAGTGGTTATTTTTCAAGGGCTGAAGTTATGACATCATCTCATTGAGCCCTACATAAGCTTAAAACTGCTGTATGTGACATTGTTAGCAGTGGCCCTGAAGGTGTGACTCGAGTGCCGTCATTGAGATGTGGTCGGTGGAGCCTTTGCAGTCCTTCAGGCGGAGCAGCTGAAGCATATAGTTGGAGTGATGGGCGGGTCCTCCTCATACATTGGTTTCCACCCCTTGAAGGCGGTCCATTCTTTGCATGTTCTTCTCTATGGTGGCCGGGCAGGTTATCTTCTGGGCGCACTCCGCTAAAAACCACCCCCTCTCTCCATCCCGCAGCCGATCACCCTCGTACCATCCTACGGGGGAGAAGCCAGGATCAGCATCCGCGATCATGATGCACACAAGACCAACTGAGGGCTGCAACATCAGTGCATTACACACAGTCCTGCTCAAAGTATCAAAAAACGCATAATACACTGACACACACACACACACACACACACACACTTGCACACAAAAACACTCGCATAAGCGTGTACTCAGCTCACATTTAACACACTCCATTTTTTGTAAGTACAGCTTTGTCCATAACCACAATGCAGCAACTGGTATCCTTCAAAAACACTCCAGAACTTTTTTTTTTTTTTAGACAAGCGACCAAAGCCAGATTCAGTGGAGCCCTTCATCTGTGTACTAGCAATTGTGTTTACCTTTTTTAAATGGAGGGCATGAATATTTTTTCAAACTCCTCTTTACTTTAGAACAGCATTTTCTAATGTGAAGACAGGATTGTATTGCAAGATGTTGCTGATCAACGAAGGACAAGAGGTACAGAACATACTGAACGTGGTAATTGCCACTGAAGGTTTTTCAAAGATTCTCGAATTATTTTAATTAAATTCAGAGTGGTAAAAAGCCTTGTCAGTAGAACACCTAGAGATTAAAAAGATCTACATGTCATACTCTGTGAAAAACCTGGCATATAAATATCACATGTAAGCAACTGACAGACCTTCGCTGGAGTAAAGAAAATGTCAAATGATTGAGAACAACAGCCATCTGAGCCAATGGGCTTCTTTAAAAATACAGCTAAAAATATCTTTACCAGCAACCATGCAGAGGACAGAAAGCTTCCTTTTCAAAGCATGAAGTCGGCTTTCAACTATATGCTGTATATTTAATGCGCAATAAAGTATTCACAGGTGTCTTTTGATGGTTTGTTCTCATATGGCTGCCCTTTTACTACATGAAAGGTGGTTAGAGAGGAGAGGCAATCCAGACAGCTAGCTCACCTTTATACATCTCCCAGAGATACCAGTCTGCTGCACTACTTCAGTCAGGCTGCTGGTACTCAGAAATCCACAGAAAACTTTTAAAACTCTTTTTTTTTTTTTTTTTAAGTTAAAAATGAGACAACTGGCTGCCATCTAGTCTGCATGATAAATGCAACACCAAAGATAAACTGTAGAAATTAAAAGGCTGCATTGCTTCCCAGCTGATTCCCAGTCGATAAAATATTGATATTTTAGCTTTTGAGTTCATGTCTGGGTTTCGCAAGGCTTCAATATAAAAGCAGAAAGCAGAAAATACAGTCCTCTTTATGGAGTCTTTGAGTCCAAGTCCAGTGACAGAAATGTGACTCAATTCTGCCCCATAAATGTGAAAATGGAAAGTGAGGTGCAGGCAAGAGGGTACCTACCATCCTCTACAGTCTGCAACACCAGCACCACATCTGCCACCTGAAGACTCAACTCGTCCGGCTGTTTGGCTGTGTACGTTCGAATAATCTCCACCTGTATCACATCTGAATGGGCAGAGCATACAGCAGACAACCCTCATAGTTAGCGATCATGGCTACATCCTTGGCAGAGATGAGATTCAGAAATACCATATAATTCACAAACAACCATGGGCCACCCATGTGTATGAACACATACACAAAATCACATGCACAGACACACACACACACACACACACACACACATACACACACAAATGGTAACAAACAGATACATCTGGAAAAAGCATTGAAATGTTTGCGTATTTTTTTAGACATCAGTTTTGAAGATTTAAGTGACAGAAACATCCATTTTTATCAAAATTTATATTCAAAATTCTGTCAAGAGTTTACAACCTTACTCCAGCCACTCGATCTGAAATTTGCTAAATATGCCCAAGCCAGGTCTCACAGTTTTAGATTTTACTCTGCCAGCAAATTAAAAGGTCAAAGATCATATCACTAGAAAATATGCATTCTCTGATGTTTTATGCTAGGCAACAAAAAAAACTAAAACAGCATATATTGCAAAATGTAAAGAAAAGAGCCTTAATTACATTTGTATGTATGCATAATCGAACAATGGAGATTACAGATTGAGATGAAAAACATGCACTACTTGACCACTAGGTGGCGGTGCATTGCTGAGCCGAGGCTATGCTTACTCGTTCGGTCCTTGTTCTTCCCGTCACTGCTGCTCTGCCCCAGGGCACTGATCCAGCGCGCCCGCTCGTTCCTGTGTGAACAAGAACAGAAAACTCTCGTCAACCGAGCAATGGGCCCAAGGGCCAGTATCTGCACTGTTGAAAGCAAAACTGACCTCAGTTACGTCCAAAAGCTCAAAACTGCAGCAGTATAATTCCAGAGCAAGATATTTCCAAACATCACACAATGAATGAGTAACCCAAGCACAGCACTCAAATTCGTCTCACAGCATACCTTTTTGTAAATAGCTTTGCATCGATACTCCTACTCTTCATTTATCAAAACCAATGACAACAAGTATTTTAAGATCAGTCATCAAAATCAAAAATAAATCAAGGATTTCAACAACATAATTTGAACAAACGCGCACAAATCTATTCCCATAATGCTCTCCCTGCATAGTCCTTGCCACAAACAGCCAAACTAGAGCACAGAATTGATGCGTGTCCAGATTTGGCACAGTCATGTCTTGTTGATACACAAACAAAGCCATTTGCGACAGCGACTCATGATTGTAACAAGATGAGCAAATATGATAATCAGCCCGATTAGCGCTGGCATTTACACAAAAAATTGGGCACTCAAAGGGGATGCTGTAGAGTTTTACATTAGCATGTTGAGGTTTATATGCAGAATGGCTTACAATGCATTTCATGGCTACGTCAGTGAAAAGCACAAACTGCATTAATATTAGAGACAGAAGAGTATCATGAAACGTTCCAGTCATCGGCCAACGGTCACCTCTGCGGGCTGGGGCTGAGTTTGGGATTTGGGCGTAAGCGAGAGAGGAGAGGAGAAATGCGAGTGCTGGTTTCAGAACAGGAGGACTTGGGTGAGTTCTCACAGGTGTGCTCTCCCCACCATTTCGCTTTCTCACAGTATGAGGCCCAGGTGAGACGGTGGGTCGGGTTACCTGAGGAAACCTGAGGCCGCCTACTGCACAGAGGAAAAGCCACTCTGTTCATTCCTCTCAATTCCCCTTTGTTCCACAGTGAAGAAACCGAAAACAACTCCACGTACTGAACAGAGCGAGGGGACAGAGGGGAGAGAACCGGAGAGAGACCAAGCGGGAGACACACAAAAGGGGAGGAAGAGAGGAAACAATGCGCGCTTCTAACGGAGAACGGCCCAGAAATTAGCGGGTTCGTAGGGCGCCGCAGAAATGACAGACATTAGGTTCGCTGCGCGTCCAAGACCCTCGAGTTCTTCCACACAAAGGAGTCCGTATGACTGGTCCCCATTCGGTGGCTATTTAAGCCAATAAACACGGTCATGGGGCTGGGTGACCAACTCAGTCACTTAAATCATTATAACTTGTTTTCCCAGATGCAATGGCATCTTGTAAAAACAAATTATGTTGCAGAGTAAATAAAACCGTTATACAACACCGGGGGAAGTTAATTGATTGAGGTGTGGGTGGTAAACGATGTTCGTGCACTCTTGCTGAAGCTCATTTAGTGGAAACTCATGCATATTCAAGCGCTTCAGAAAAGTCATCAAGCAACAGCGGTGTTGAATTCACAGGAGTTCAGAGAGGGTTCATGGCAGGTAGCATCCCAATGATGCCAAATGAGGTGAGTTTATTTGTACAGCCCAAAACACTTAAGGCCACTCTGGTATAGTTATGGGCCATATGTAGATCGGCTGGGAAGGATCCCAGGACCAAACAGAGAGAGTGTGTGTGTGTGTGTGTGTGTGTGTGTGTGTGTGTGCGCGCGTGCGTGCATGCGTGCGTGTGTGTGTGTGTATGCGCGTGTGTGTATGTGAGAAAGCTTGGGTGTGTGCACTTGCTTGAATGAGTTAGTTGAAGTGCTAGTGTGAAAGAGTAAGTGTGAGAGTGATCGACAGATGAAAAAATGGAAAAACAGCAGGTGTGTCCTGCGCACACAGGAATGCCGTTTTCACACACTGGGACTTGCAGGATATCTCTGGAATGGAGTCCCGCAGTAAAGAAAGCCTGAAGGCAGTCACGTCTTGCTTGGGGGTGGGGTGTCTGGCCACTTGTCTTACAAGTCATCCTCATACTTGAGCGTATGCTAATGTCACCAACCACACTAGTTAGTTTGTCAATGCTGCGCCATATTTCTGACACACATACACACACACACACACACACACACACACACACACACACGGTTTCTACAAGCCCATATATCTGATTTCTCCAACTTCCAGTACACGAGAACAAAATTCAACCTTAAAATCATGCAAAACAGAAGTAAGATGCATCTAAAAGAAAGGCAACAAAATGCTGAAAACTGTGCCCAGACCAGTTTATTCTCCGGACCAGACACAAAACACACAAACACAAACGCATGCGCAAATCCACACACACAATCACATGCATGCAAGCACATGGTTGAACACAATTAAGAGGATGATTCCTCCTCCTAAACCAAGGGCAAGACTAAATATCACGCTATAATAATTACAATGCTAATGTAGACATTTTAACAGCGGTACCTTTGGTAAATTCTCCTAATGGAATCACCAAGTCATTCCGCCCACTGCTAACGATCTGCTAAATCTCATGCACTGTCCGCCCACTACAAGTACAGCCTTGCCACCAAGAGACTTGAATTTCATTGACTTAAAAGGACTATTTGAAGTACAAATTAGTGCAATCCCAAATTACAACCTAGATTTAGTCATTTGGTCAGTTACTTGTAACAATAAAACTAATTTTCTCTAATTTTGCAGGCTAATCAGTTTCATATGGAGCCACAATAACATTGCTCGATCTTCAAAACCGTTTTTCTTAAGATGCCCTTTTTTTCCCCCTCAAATCTTCCAGGAATATTTTCAAAGAGATTTTTCCTTTTGCGGAGTCTCTGCTCCCCCCTCAGGCGGAATCCCTGACTGAGCGCCAAGTCACCCCTGAGTATTTCTGCCAAATGTGAAAGTCTGGTACTTCAGCTCCGCTGGGCACAGGCTTGGGGAAAAATCTGAACATCTGGCGACCCATCTTACAACAGCTTCACCTGAGTTTTATTATCCAGAGACGTGGTGGCCACTTGAGCAGATGCTTCCCCACCAGGGCCGCACCCAGGCTGTGCGAATGCTCCTTTACAACCCAAAGCATTGGCATGCTTAGATTTGCTGGGATTAAATGAAAAATAATAATAATAACCTCACCTTGCTGAGGTGTTAAATCTCTTCAAGGGTGAGTAACAAAAAGCACATCACTGCCATTAGCAGCCAAAGCGTTTCAGCTGAAGAAACTTTTGCAGTTTTTGAAAACATTATACTCAATCCATAGTCTGCACATGTTCCTTCAGGTCTGCTCCTTCCAGCAGTCCGAAATTTGACTAAATATTATGTCAGGATGTAAAAGAAAAGAGAGGAAAAAATAGAGGATTCCCTCTTAAACTGCATTCAAAAATTACAGCCGCTGATACAAATAAAACAGACGCAAAACAAATAAATGCAAAAAGTGAGCACAAATACATAAAAAAGTTTCTGACTTGGCGAGCTCACCCAGGAATATTAAATAACGGCAGTAACAATGTCCTTAGCCAACTATCACTGAGGGTCTGCAGTGGCAGAATACAACTGGCCTCACCTCATTGTGTGAATAGTGGATTTAAGATAGCCTGGGCTCTGTTCACCATGGCGGAGCTTGTCACAATTACATGAAAAATGCTTGCAAATCATCAGCTATCATCATTCAAAGATAGACGCTCACACTGATGGTCCAAAGCTGTATTGTATTGCGGTCGCTTGTAGAATAAATTGACCAGTTTCATAAGTGAGAGAGCAACAGAAGCAAATTGTGACTACTTTGCCAACAAAATGGGAGACTAGCATTGTACCACTGGGGAGTTAAAAGGGTGTACTCTCCCCGAGAGGAAACAGAAGTCTCATAAAGAGGACAACCAGGCTCATAGTCTACATTACCCCCATCTCAGTAGCAAATTGACTCGTGGACTTGGAGCTGAATCCAGTTCTAGTTTCAAGAGCTCACTGATTTGTGTTTTCCACAATGGGTTTGCAGGCAAATGTCTAGGCTTAAGTTGGCTGAAACTTATGAAAACAATATGCGGCGCGGCAGATGTCAGGATTTCTAAAAACAAAAATGCTGCATCACAAATTAGCTACCCAGAAACAAAGATGAAAACAAGTGAGCATTTGACAGCACAGAACAGAATACCAAACGCCTTCTCCAAATGATAAACAGAACCCCTGAATGTGAAGCACACTCTGAGAGCTCTGAAATGCACCGCGTGGGTTACACAATTTGCATTAAGTATAATAATAATGAATAAATAATTTACCAACAATGCTAAAGTACCTACAGTCTGTGATAATATTAAGGAAGCTTTTCTGGGGCTGCGGCTGGGGCTGGGGATGGGGAGGGGAGTTATGGGTAATAAGGAAACTTTAAGATTCACATTGTGAATCCACCCCTGTAACTGAAGACTCGGTTGCACAAAATACAACCTGCTGCTGCTATGTGAGAGAGTTCTGATGGGGCAGTATTACAACCCAGACAAATCTGGGAAACAATCCCTCGCACAACACTCCACAGCTTGTTGATTCACTGGCCCTGCAGTGAGTATCGCACAGAAACTATCCACCCAGATCAGCGGCAGAGCCACCTCCCCTCCCCCACCTCTGGGCACAATAATCCTGAGCAGAGACAGGCGAGAGGGGATGGGGGGGGGGCGAGGATTGTGGGAATGAAGAGGCCTTACGACGCCGCCGCCGCCGCCTCGAAACCAAGGTAACAAGGTGCCAAAGGACCGAAAGCAGGGAAAATGAGCCCGAGAAGAATGGCTCCCCACAGCTGGGGGGGTCTCACAGTATCAGAGAGGCTTGATGACGTCTCTAACACGAAGATATTCTGAGGAAACATGGGGGATTTCCAATCTGTGGGAACAATCCGCATTCCCAATTCAGGCAAAGCTGTAATTCATGAAGAGGGTCACTTGGCCACACAATGAGCCCGAGGGTAAAGCTAGCACAGGAGACAGTGAAGCGCCAATTATGTGGTTCAAAAAACGGAGACTGAACTTTATACTGAACTTTTTTCATAAATTCACCACAAAAGTTGGATCTGTAGTAGTCTTAAATGTCAAATAATTGCAAGAGATTGAGAATATAAATATTAATACTGCTCTAAGCAGATACTTAAAGTGTCTTGCTTCTAACAGTGTCTCACTTGTCTTTCTACTGACATGTTCCTCTAGCCAGAGAGTACACATAGGAGCTACTGTCATTTTTCCTTTGAAATTCAACATCAAAAGTATTCCAGCTAAATTTTGCTTGATTACGCAGTTAAAAATACACTGGAATTGTGTCTGATGTAATCTGAAGCCAATAATTTTAGTGACATTTGGGAAAAAATGTTCTTTCAGACTGTAAAATTCAAACCCCAAGCCCAATGTAGAATAGTCTGATATGTATTCTGAGCTTTAAGACAGTTTAAGGGCACTGATGAATCCTGTAAAACTTACATAACTTTAGTGGCTCAAAGGAACTGAAAAATGTGGAATAAATAACGCGCTGCATGACAAAACTCCAGGCAGTCCTTAAGTTAGCCGTCCTCATCTCCTCTGTCCTCACATGACCCAAAAATTTATGGAGCATAACAAACATTGAGGAAGGACATTCCAATCTGTTAATTGCTCCTTGTTGCCAGGAGGCCCCCAGAGGAGATTTCATGGAGGAAACACAAGTGTATACTGAGCAGAAGTCTCTTATCAGAAAATGTGACACATAAATGTTCGTCCTGCTGATCCATCTCTCCACATCTACCATGGCTGTAACTGACATAGCTTTAAACTAACACTTGATTGAGCAAAAACAGTCAATTGATCAATTAATGCTGCCACAGTTCCCAAGTCCTCAAGCCTCATTCTTGCATCTCTTCCTTGTGTACTCCTTTATGTTAAGTTGCTAAGGACCAAGTAAAGGTAAGGAGGCAGAAATGCAAGGAGTGAAAATAAGCGACTGGTACAAACACTTGAATAGCAGGGCGCCCTCATTCCACTGTACACCCCCTAAACCCCACTCGGAAATGACCGCACTGACCCACTACTCTGGCCTGCCCAACTCCAAACGTCGGCTTGGGAAACTGCCAGCATTACCCCGACAGGAAATGAGCAATTAATGAAGTCATACCCTAATTTAACACCCATCCTGATTATGACAAAGGCTCTTTTAAGCCACCTCTGCAATTTATCAAAAACAAGAGAGGTACACAGAGCTCAATCGGCAGTCATGGAGAGGGAGGGTGATGAAGGAATGCAGTGAATGCGCAGCTGCTGTGAATTTCACCACAATAATAACAGCACAAAACAATGAGCAGCACAGACAGGATGACGAAGACTTCAGCTGCCCGTCCCCACTCCTCCCCCCGCCCCCTCAGTTTTCCTGGCCCTCATTAAGGCCGCGGCCGCAGTACTCACAGTAGCTCCGCACCCAGGACCATGGGCACCTTTTCTCCCGAGTGGTTGCTGCGGAAGACCAGGCGGAACAGGTGGCTGGGCGTGCTCTGCCGTGACGTCAGCATGGCGGCCGTGGCGCGGACCGGGGAGAGGTTGAGGTCCTCCGCCTGACAATGCCCCACCCAGATCTGGTCCCGCAAGGCGTAGTCGATCACGGTGTAGCTGTCCTCGCTGCAGAAAGATTAGGGTCGGAGGAGAGGTGCAGAGAGGCGAGTGCAGTTAGTGCTGTTAGTGCTGTTTTACGTGCCCTCGCCCCCAAACTCTCAGTCTTCAGTGTCTCACATATCCCAGGACCATCTGGGTCATATTATCTGCTCATTCACTCATTCAGCTGACAGTCTCCCAGTTCCAGCACCTTTCTGACTCCCAGCATCTGGACCCCATTCGCATGGAGTAAAACCCAGTTAATCTCACACAGAGGGCAAAGCAGAACCATTCCTACCAGGGCTGCAAACCATAACACACCCCTAAAGCTAAGAGAACGCAGACAACCCAAGTTGCGTGTGTAGCCTTACATTTAATACATGCTTCTGTGCTCCTTCAAAAATCTAGTGGTAAGCCCCCATGAACTCCTTAGCACCCAATTTAAATTGGGCCCCACTTTTTTCCCCTCAGTGATGTCGTCCCAAGATCCCACGCTGCAAAGTGCTACCACAGTCATACAATTCTACAACGAATAAATGTTGGTCTGTGGGCTCCCTTCTCTTCGTCCTAAACCCCATAATTCCCTCAGGCCTAGAAAGCAGAGGCCATGCTCACAATGACCCGTTAGATTCCACAGATCTATGAGAGTTTAAGAGAAGGAGGAGCAGCAGCGACTTCAACCACCTCTAATCCACGTGAGATCACAAGTAAGCAATGTGGAAGTGCCTAGCTAGCTGCTGTGAATCTGTAATAGTGTACTGTGTACTCAGGGCCATCTATGTGAGCGCAGGAGGCTCCGTTACCCAAACACAACTACCAGAACAGTCAACACAAATTAAAGAGTCATTCAAAAATGTATTTAGGAGAGCCAGACTTAATGGAGACAGAGTCATCACAGTTGGAGAATTCAGAAAGCTGCTAACTTCTATATCAAATGATAAAGCAAAAGACTATCTTCCTCTCCCTACCGTTCATAAAGATTGGGTTACAGAATATCTAATAAACTCCTCTGGCATACGTTTACAAACTGATTGCCCTGCATTTATTGACGCAGATAATGGTCTGGGGAGGGTGTTAAACGGCCCCAGCAGGGCAAAGGTCCAGGTAGTGTTCTAAATTCCTGTGCAAAGCAGACTTACTCCTGAATACCTGCAACACGGCATTTTGTAGAACACTGTGGACCACTTTCTCTAAACAAAATCTAAGAGCCTTGTTCCTCATATCAGTCCTCAAGGGCTCTATCTGAGCATTCATGGCCCAGAGCCAAATCTTCTCCCAAGATTCATACACAGACTATCACCTGAGATGAAACGAGGGCTCACGGGGAAATCAGGTCAATCCAGCGCTGCTCCTGTCCATGGACCACAGGGAAGCTCTGCACAGCGGTACCATAAATCTGCCAGCTTCTGCAGTTCAAACCCTGCGAACCACATTGAGGGAGCTCTACCCTTACGGAGCGCATACTGGACAGATATCTACTGCCACATCATTTTTACGGAGGGCTAACTCAGGACATGCTGAAACAAACTGCTAAATGAGATGAACCTCCTTCCACCAGTGTTTAAGTAAACCAGGCTTCATACATCTCTGCCTCGGCTCGTGCCTCAGACCAGACATCACCACAGTGTCCTGCTTGGCTCCACCAAAACTGACCCGAGGGCAGAAGTCGAGGAATTCAAGGAATGCAGTTTAAATTTCCACAGCAGGGAGGGGTGAACGAGGACAGTAGAAAACAGTCTTATCCTCAGGGCAGCGAACAGTAAACTGATCCCTGTTTATCAGATGATGCTCATGTGCGTTTGATTGCAGAGGAGCATGCAACTACCTGTAGGTGCACGTATGTGTCCGCCTGTAATTTGTACTCACGACATGACTGCATGATTCTGAGATAAAAACAAATGTTGCAGGAGATGAATACAAAATATTCTCAGTGCTGAAAGCATCTGAATATCCTTGCTACAAACCTTGTTTCACCAGGGTCAGACAAACATATAGCCAGAATAAGACAACTGCCTCTTTCGGAGTCTTTAAAGTTAATTATTCATACAGCTCCCCAACCCCATGCTCAGGCAGCAGACAACACAAGCGGTTTCTGCTCAAAGACTAAAGTGTGGTTCAAATCTGCTGCCGGGCCGCACGCCTTCCCTTTTCCTCTGAGGCGCAGTTCAGATTTCACCGAGAGGGCATGCTGGGAAACGCACCTTCCTGCTGGAATGAGAAAAGTGCAGCTGCGTCCTGCTACCGCTATCGTCAGATAACCGAAGCAAAACCATCTGCCGTGTGACAGACGCAACACAGATGCAATCTGGCTTGGAGAGACTCAACCCCTCAGCCTGTGTCTGCTGCAGAAGCCAAATCGCACCTAACATCCTGCCGTGCGCTACCGCTAAAGGTGGAGAACAAAAAAAGCAAGAAGAGTTTGCACCTGGAAACGAGGCACGCAGGCAAAGACGTGCACACGCACATGTGCGCACACACCGCACCGAGTGCCCTGAGTTACGCGTCATTTACTTGACTCAGCTTTAACATCATTCAGGGCAAACTTTATAATATTCCTGTTGCAAGAGTATTTACTGTCTGCCGCTGAATTTTCAGAGCGGCAGCAGAAAGAAAATAAACAAAACATGACAAACATGCAAGTTCCAAAGGTCCTGTAAAACTGTAGTTCAAGTGGGAGTCGGGCAGTAATTTCAGTCAAGTAAACAGAGGCACTGAGCGCAGGATACGAAGTGTTCAGCACTCTCGAGCAGGGATGTCCCTCGGGACCTGCCGCGGCTGCAATTTATTGGGGAAAAAAACTAAACAGAACTAAAACAACAAAGGCTAGGAGAGGAACACAGCCAGCTGGTCATTACCGGGAGTTACATAACCGTCCCAAAGCTGAAGCACGGCAAAAGCGGGGCTCATGCGTTTCTCATTTCTTCGAAAATCTCAGAGGACTAGCGTGACATTGGCGTGGGAGGCAGCGCAGCAATATTACAATTCAGTCGCCAGTTATGAAGCCAGAGCTTTCCATCACTCTGGAGCTGGAACAGAAGTTTCTGAACATGCCGTTATTTTCCAAGAAAATGGTGAGGGACAAGTGGCAGAGCAGCAATCTGTTTCACAACAGCAGGGACAAAAACAATTTTGAGTAATTAGGCTCTTCCAGTAAATCACCCTCCTCCACTGTACAAATACAACTCACTTCGGCAGAAAGTAAAAGTTCTGCCAGTAGAAACATAAAACTGAACAGTATACCCAAGAAATGAACACAAACAAGTGAACATGTGTGTACCTGATGAGGAGAAGTTCAGACATCTGGCTCTGTGACTCTGCAGAGCCTGGACTTATTATGAATAGTCTGGATGCATGCATGTCGGAGATTTGGTCTGATCTCTGGACCTTACAATGTACTACAGGGAAATTAAGTTGGACACCACATACTCTCGAGGAATAAAACTTGTGAGCTGTGTGCTCTAGACCGCTGCAGCATGTTCAGTGAGGCATTTGAGCAAGGCTATGCATCTGGAACAAAATACCAGTAGACATTAAACAGAGCATGTTCAAAACATGAAGTTATTTCACAAATTAAGGTGGCCTGGATAACAGAGTAGAGTTAAGTAAACAAGTACTCAAGCTTCTCCCTCATGCATGGCTGATGACCGTCACACTTATCGAGACACAATTTCTTCAACAAAACAAAATAACAAATAGCACATGAAAGAAGCAAGCCATTGGGAGCAATCCCCTTGCTCAATCTGCAGTACTGGAATTTGTCTCAACTAAATGCTGTTGGGAAAAAATGGCTGCATATAATGAACAACACGGAATGTTCAAACATATGGGATTACTGCACTTCACTTCCATATTTTACCTGACAGGCCTGCAACAATTATTGTAAACAAAATCAAACAAGTTGAATTGAAATTCAATATACAATTTAGATATACGATTTTAGCTGACTATTAAATTCCATCACTTATAGTTTCACTTTGGTATGAAAATTATATGACATAATTGTTCCATTTAGAATCATATGGTAGGACAATCTGTCTTTGAAAACAGAAAACCTTTGACCATATTTATAAAGGCATCTTCCATTTTTAATTGAACTGAACACAGACACAAGTGTGTTGCTACTGCTCCAGTTCACGCTATAAGCTGCTCACTGACGGCTTGCCATAGCCCGATTCCACGGCTGAAAGAGGCCTACGCGAGGTGACATCATTATAGTTCCTATTTGTGACACATAAGCTTGCTGTGAATTAAACCAAGATCAGCACCCAAGAAAGACACTTATTCATTGTCAAAGCACAGTTATGCATAATACTACTGTCCTACTTTTTGGCAAGAATTTATTAACTCCTCAGATTAAGTTGTTTGATGCAATTCTTGTGAGAAATTTTTCAGTGGCTTTGCTTTACCAATAATGGCCCTGGGAGTCTAAACAAGGATGCTGTGACTTGGAGTAAGGTTTTCCAGCAGGACAATGACCAAAACCATACAGTACAAAATCCAATTGTTAACGAAAAACAGTAGCTATCAATGTTCTGCAATGGCCATATCAATTGCTGGACAGGAATTGCTTCAATATCATGGTCAGAAATCCCAAAAAAGTGTTCTCTAACCTTATCACAAATTATAGGGAAAAATTGCCAGGAATTTTTAAACAATGTGCAAAACCAGAAAAGTTAGTCATTTTTACTCATAAAAATACTGGCAATATGCAATAATCCCAGACTTGAGAGAAAATTAGCTGATTAACACTCCTGCTAAGGTGTCATGGAAGGTGAATGAAGAGTACCAATACCTTTTTTGCACTTGGATGAAGAAATAAATTAAGAGCTTACTGGAAAAAAACTAAGTGCTCATGAAAATTCATTATTCATTCATAATAATACGGCTCAGTAAGAAATACATCACTGCTTTTAGAGTAAAATGAGATGAAGGCATCCCCTCTACATACATTTGTTACAGACAAGTGCGAACAGGGTGAAGCGCAATTTCGGAATGATTAACTGGGCAAGGACACCATCATATTCGGAAGAAGGAAGTTAGTCATAATCCAAGGAGCACAGAGCCAAAGACATGCTTAACACTATTAATACTGGCACACAAAAAAGACTATCAAGAGTGTTCACCCATAATTTTGGAAACCACCCTTATGACTTCAACAAACTTTTCAAATGCCCTCATGTGTAGGCGTGCACTTCACTTGTGCAATTCAGATTTCCTGACCCAAAGAGACCATTTTAAAGGTACATATTATGTAAGCATACTTTCCGCAAATGACTTTGGCTAAACGTGTTAGGTGAATAACTGAACTAAGTAGCACGAGTAACTCAGGCATCTTCAGAGCAACAACATAGGACAGCTTGTCGCAGTTAACGTCAAGCTAACCTATGTGGCAGACAGGCCTAGCAAGCGTGTCCTGGAATTGAGTCTACATTCCAGTCTGAATAAGTTCATGTAGACAGACCAACCTCTTCTTCCTGGTGACGATGAGGACATCATTGAAGAGGAAGAAGTAGACCTGCTGCCGTGAGGTCCTCCTCAGAAAAATGCCGTTCTCCTCCACAAAGGCCGTCAGCTCTCCTCTCTTCACCAGCCAGCGGGACGAGGACACAAGCGGAAAGGGCTGAGGAGAGACAGAATCACGGTTATGCTCACGTCGACCTCGGGAGGAGACCAGGAAAGCGACAGTCATGTTACACATACAGAGTTCTCAACTGAGCAGAGAATTTGCTGTTACCCTTTTCATAATATTTCCCCACAGCACTGATTTCTTTCTCCAAAAATTATTAAAGAGAATAAGCCATGGTATTCACACTGTGGCATTTCTACTGCCCCCCACAACTCGGTTATTAAATATTCAAAATTTTGTGAACCATCAATGGTAACATTTAAACATCACAGAAGTCCAGACACATGAGAATGCAGAACTTGGTTCAATGGCAAGACAGTTAGAGACCGCAAAAGTCCCCTGTCGAAGATTGGATGCAGACACACACAGATGCATGTGCACATGGATGCACGCAAGCACAGATACGCAAATGCACGAACACGGCCTAAATCGATAGACTCCAAACCACCCCGATGCGTGGTGGGGTACTAGAAAAGATCCCAGGAGAGGACCCCCCAGAGTCTACTGCAATGGAAAATGGCGGCTGTCACAGCAGTTGCCTGGTGCCGGTGCCATTCAGTTCTGGTTGCACAGTAAGAGTCAAACAGGAACAGCTGCATGAAAGCTCACCGAATGCGTTCACGATTCTTCAGACATCTGTGCAGTCCGAAAGCTCAAATGCCACCTTACCCAATGGACAAGCTCAGGACTTCCCAGACATCTTACAGAGCAGTGTCATAATAATCCAGACATCTGCGCATACCATGTATGCCACAGCACTTTCCCACACTGATCTCACACACTTGGGCCATCTGAGCGATAAGAGTGCATGAGAGAGAATGAGACGGTATTTGTGGCTGCACATGAACTCTGCAATAAACGTGAGTGTGTGTTAGCGTGAAAATAAGGAAGCAGTGCATGATACTCTCAAGTATCGCCTCCGGCATGTGGCATTTAATGTGGAGCAAATTCAGGAAATGTCCAGGATTCCAGCACGTTCTGCGAGCACACAGCTGCAGGGCATTATGGGGGGTGGAGCTCAGTCCTGTAATTAGCTCCCCCCCCTCATTACAGCAGGAACATAACTAGTACTTGGACTACAGGACAAATGGTGGGCTTTCTAATAATCACTCTTCAACCTCACCCAACCCTTACCAGCAGCCCAGAGGAACCAGAACAGAACAGAATCAAGACAGGATTAACCAGTTAGCAGAGAAATACCTGGGAACCTCTTAAATCTGGGGCATGGACTAATGTAAAAATAGCTCCTCTAGGTTTTGGTTAGCACAGTTGTCTACATGACTGAACAATCCTGCTTTGTGATATTCCACAGCAACAGCCAGCAGAGCCACAGCTCTCCTTTCATTGACGATATGGCAGTAAAGACGGGGCACAAGCAGGATTTGTTCTGTAAATCCGATTAGAGGGCTAGTGGCCCTGGTTTTGTTGGAGGCAGAAAGGGCCCACATGGACAAAAGCCTCGTTAAGCGGGGCCTCAGGTCAGTGTGTAGAGGAAGGACAGAGTTTACTGAAGGGAGTAACAGGCGTGCACTGATCGATTACAGCGTGACAGGGAGCGAGACACACGTCAAGCTGCAAATGAAGATGGCACTCTGTGCTGGAGCAAAAACAGGACTATTTCTCTCTGTGCTATACACACTGAAGCATGTGCACTCGCAAACACTCATGTACAACCCACATAACTGACAGAGAGACCAGTCAGACCACTGTTAGCCTAAGTAACGGTGTGTCCATCTGTAAAGAATCCACACGAAGTTGCATTTAATAGAAAATAGTAGAATGAGAAAAGATGCATTTGCTAAGCACGTCCATCAAACGTATGAACAATATGCCAGAAGCTGCCAACAGTTAGGGACAGGATGGTCATATGTGCTCCCACATACAGACACACACACAAATTTCAGCATCCCTAATATTCAAACACAAAACCACATCTCCTGCCATCATTCTCCAAGCGACTATGCTCAGAGTACTTTCAATGGACTGTGCAAATTCCAGCCATAATGGAGTTACATAGAGCAGCCATCCCCCCCAGATTTCACTACATATCACCACAAATTTTCTGGAGAACAGGAAAGGCCTCGTTGAACCTCAGAGGGGAAAATAAATCTTCCAGTTACTTTGCAAGACACCTGCGGAAGCAGTGTGGCATTTTCCACTTGACTGTGGCCCTTAACTCTCAAAGGAGACTGCCAGGGCCTGTCAACAGTTATTACACCGTATGCCAGTGAATTTACCAGTCCCAGTGGAACAAAATGTTCTCACAATGAAACCAAAATGTTTTATAGCATCACTACCTCACGGCAGCGACACAGTGTAATTTGTTTCCATTCAGCGGGGACACTCGCACGCACTTGGAAGGCCTGAGATAATCTTCCTCTAACGACGGAAAGCGGGGGGGTCAGCCACAGTAAAGAGAATAGCAGTGACAGGAATGGGAAAGACATTAGTCGCACATTAGGAAAATACATGAAGAATAGATGGGGTCAAAGGTTCAGATCGTACCTTGATTTTGAACTCTAGCTGAGAGTTGATGGTGTACATCATCTCGGTCCGCTCCATTCTGCGGGCGCCTTCATTACACTGACGGACCAGCTGCACAAGAACGTACAAGTGGACACACACACACACAGACACACAAAAAACACAGAGACACACAGAGCAGGTGGTTACTGGTATTAATTAAACAGAAAAACAGCAACGGAAGAGATGTTAAAATCTCAGGGCCGATCCCTCACCTTGCTCACAGATTGAAGGGCCTTCTTGCAAGCTTCAAAGTACATGGAGTCTTTGGGGGTCTTCTGACAGATGGTCTGTGGGGGTTTGAGGGTGGTTGATTCAGGCAAAATTACAGATGAAATAGTTCCAACACAAAATTTTATAAAAGTGTTATGTGCTTAAGCGTATAAAAATCTACTCAGGGTGAGAAGCTGTCGTTGGTTTCAACAGCTTTACGAAGAGAAAATGTTCTTAATAAATTGTGGGAGAGCTGCCAACCATACAGTGAAAATCTCAAAAACCCCAAATCTCCAGAAACTTATTAACTTTACACAGTCCATTTACAGTATAAGAAACCATATACTAGTGTATATTGTGCAGTCAAATATACTTTAAGGCAATATTAATCCCAAAAATATAGATATTTCTGGTTAGATTAGCTTGGATCTCCAGAGGCAGGGCCTTGTGTTAGGTTTCGGATGAGGAAAGGTGCCACACATTTCAGTCAGATTATATCCAGATCAGAGATCGAACCAGTCACACACCACAAGGAGATAATTCACTCTGTGCCATTAACCACAGACCAGGAAGTCCATTACAGATTATCATAGCTCAAATTAGAGTCAGTAGTGCAATGAAAGCCGCAAAATTTTCCAGGATATGGCCAGCAAAAGGTTTTTGTGAATTAAAAAACAAAAAAACCGATGCCTCAGAGCCTTGATCAATGATAGGATGGATGTGGCTCAAGGTTAGAGTTCAACTCCGAGACGGCGTAATGTTCATCATATGCAAAGAATCTGAAACAAGAGCCTGCTAAGGTAAACTAGGGTGCAAGTTTGTTGTCAGAGCACTTAATCACCATGGTCACGGCTCTTGCAGTATTTAAGGCTATCACTTCTATTACCATAATAAAAATGAGACTGAAGGAGCAATGTTCAGTGTCACACATAAAACTAGAACTGCTCCAATAAAATTTTTTTTCAGTGTAGGATGGTAAAATATAACAGGCTAGTCACCTATTCTTTGGTTCTCAAGATTATTTTCAGGGCTCAGCAAATGGAAAATCTCTTTCAAGCCTTCCTGGTATGCCTTTTAACATCAGTAAAGGGGCAGATTGATATTATAAACACAGACAAAAGGTCTACACACTCAATAAGTAGCGGTAAAATATGGAGGCCCCTGAACTGGGGGCCTGACACCACAGGAGCAGTCAAAACAGTCCTAATTAAATCAAAACAGACCACACGAGAAAAAGAGAGGGGATGGAAAGAAAGATTGAGATATCTGGAATTGTAAATTACAATTCAGCCATTTAAAACAACCATTCACAAATCTCATATCCTGAGATAATAAACAAAAGTCATTTCTGAAGCCAGATGAAGAACAACAAAGTTAACAGATTGGAAGGAGAGGGAGACCAACTTAAAAAAGACAGAAAAAAAGGTTTTATGGAATGATTCAGAAAAAACTACCCCGCCTAAGCATTATGAAGCGGTCAGCGCAGAAGCAGTTTAAGCATACACATATCTAGAACATTCTTCCACTGCTTGTCTTCTGTATCAAACCCAAATTAAATGGAGTCCTTTAGTATCTTAAGCCTGCTGGCATCCCAGGGTGTCACCGCATTATCTGTCCCTCTGACAACAGCCACAATGAACTGCCGAGTCATATTACAATCAGGCTCATGTGCGTTAGACAGCAAACCGTCCCCCGAGATGTGTCGCACATTATCAGTCCCCGTGTGTCACATCATTATCTTTCCCCACATTGCAGGTGTCGCATAAGCTCCCGTCCCCCATGAGCCATATCATCATTTACACTCCCGAAGTGAGCCATATCATTACCTTTCAGTGTCTCATTATTACAACTCCCGTGTGACATCAGTATGTAAATCTGACAGACTGTGCGGGGAGGGTAACAAGCCTTCGAGACACCCACCGTGAATGGACACGTCTCCCGACAACATTTAACACAATTGTATTTGACAGCATTTCAGCAGTGAGGCTACAGGCAATGGAAGGAACCAGCGTTGCTCATTCGTCTCCCACCTGACATACTGACATACACAGATTAAACACAGGATGTTGTACGCAACTTCTCTCCCTTTTTAGCAGACGTAGGCTTAAGGAGCAGGGGCAGAACAAGCACGGCACAAGCATGTAGGGACAGCTCTGGGCGTAGCACGGTGAAGATGGGTGAAGAAGAAGCAGAGGAGCAGGCTGGGGGCCGGACTGCACTCACATCCATCAAAAGCGGGAGGCGCGTCACCCTCTGCATGGGCAGGATCAGGAAAGAGATCATGGGCAGGTTACGGCAGTCCGGGTGACTCTCGATCCGGGTCAGAACCTCCTTGAAGGTGGGGTTCCTGGTGCTAAACAGAGGAAAGGCCAGAACGAAGAACATACGGAGAACAGTTAATCTCGAGATAAAGATCACTGTGGAGAAAAACACCGCTGGGACTCGAATATAATTCAGCCCTCTCTACTCGGTGCATCCCTGACAGCTGTATAAATGACTAAATTCTAATCCCAAAAAAGCACCTGAATGGGCATGCAGCCCACACCCACATTTCATTCGGGATTCAGCGCTGAAAAATGCACACTCAGTCACCGGGGGCGCGTTAGCATTCTGCAGATGCTCGCAGGTCAGCAATGAGTCACGCGCAGTGCTGCAAGGTTAGGCCCCTGATGGTGAGGGGCAGTGACAGAGCTCTGATACAGCCACTGTGATACAATCACTGTGTCCCCAATGAGTCAGGGCCGCTAACGAAGGTTAATGAGCCCCACCGCAGCGATTACACCCCCGGGAGGGAGGGAGGAAGAGCCCCTACAGCGCTGCATGTCCTAGATCTGAATCATAACACTGTTAGTACCGTGTGTGTGGGCTTTTATAGCTATACTAGTCAGGACCCACTATTGAGAAACCACAATGTTGTGAGGATATTTGGGCTTGTGAAGACATTTTGGGTGGTACTAAAAGAAACTTATGGGTAATTGGATAAACTTAGGGTTATGGATACAGTTAGCATTAGTTTAAGGTGAGGATGAAGCATAATTTTGTTACGGTTAAGGTTCGGGAAAGGCTGTGCAGAATGAATGCAAGTCAACACAAAGTATTCACAAGTATAGCAAGACAAACATTGTGTGTGTGTGTGTGTGTGTGTGTGTGTGTGTGTGTGCTCTGTGCCATTTCTGTTTGTGGTCTGAACGTTATTATTGGGGAGAGGGGGCAAGCAAGCTTCATGACCATGAGCAGTCTTAAAGGCAAGTATGTGCTATGTGCTGTCAGAGGTCATAAGGTCAAGCACTACAGCCTGAAGCGCAGAGACAGTCTGGAGGGATTAGGGCTTGATACTTACACAAGCCTCTGCAGCGTTCGCTGCTGGTACACCTCATTGGAGCAGTAAGTCACGTAAGGGTCAAAGTTCGACTGCGCGTGCTTCTCCACAATGTCGCTGATGTCATCGATGAGGAAGTTGTTCTGGTGCCTCTCCTCCAGGTCAGTGAAGAACCTGCAGAGTGAAAGAGGACAGAACAGAAAGGGATGAAAAGAGGAGAAGAACAGCAGGCGACTCGGGTGACAATAGCATAATAGACTTCACAGCACAGGCAGCCACCACCGTGCGATTTAATGATTGCATCTCCCAACACAAAGGCAGGAAGTGCGGATGACATCCAGTTTCCAGCACCATCCTGACATCACAGCTGAGGAAGGGTCCAGAATAGACAGGGGAACACCGGACTTCCGGAAAACAAAAGGCGCAGGTTTCGAAGGCAAGCAGGATTTATGGCTTGACAGTGCTGAGGAGGACGCTCGTGTCCCTAAGGTAACAGGCAGGAAGTGGTCATGCAGCTGTGCCGGCATTCCTGGGTTGACTGAGGCCATCTGTGGAGACACCTCGTGACCCCTGTAGCGCTGACCTCCATTCCAGATCACACTCCGGGACACTGGCAGCTGAGATCGGGTTTCTATTCTAGATGCTTCCATCACTCTGCACCATTCCCGCCCCCACCCCCAGGGCAGGGCCTCATAACCTTCCTAAAGGTGTCCATGGCCCTTTCAGCACTGCAGCTACAGTGCAGTCAAATAGGAACACATTCCACATTGAAAAACGCTATGGCGCCGAGCTTTTTGAAAGTTTACAGCGGACCCAGCTGCCTTTGAACAGCACAAGCTGAACAATTCAGAAAGCAAACTCCCAAAGAAATGCCAGACGATGAAGGCTTCTATAGCTTGCTCAATATAGTCACAAAAACTGAGCGGGAAATTTAAATTATTATGTGCTTTTGATGTTCAGAGGGATCATTTACCATCCTAATCCATTAAGCCAACACAGTTTTTCAATACCACAAACATTTTCAATTTTGTACTAAGCCTCTTCTACCAAAGGCAACAACTTACATCAAGATTTAAAAAATTAATGAGGTTAATTTGCCAATCTAACAACTTAACAGGTAACTAAGCTAACTTAATTGTGGAATACGGTTGTGGAATACAAGATAATTTGCCAATTTTCCTTATACCTCAATGCAAGGCAAGTGCGCCTCACTATCATTTGTGTTATCATTGAATTTATTATCATCTTCCAAATGGTTAGGACCCTTGACCAGGTGTACAAACCAGTTGGGAGCCTTCTGATCAACCAGTGTTTAATTTCATCGGTAATTGATCATTTACCTCTTTTATGCAATTATATGCATATTTAAATTTAGAGTTTAATATTAAGTCCAGCGAGTACTACAAGTTGGCAGAAGATGTATTTTTCTGGACACAAATGTGATTTAAGAGTAAGTAATTCCACAGTTTAAGTTCCCAGCGTAGAATAATGAACAGTATGTTAAAATTCTAGGAATGCCATTGCATTTGAAATGAAAACTAACACACTCAGGGGTCCACCTTGGACCCACCTTCAGAACCAGTGCGTTAATGGTGTCAACACTGTTAAGAATGCTCGTGAAGTGACTGACATGAGTGTTGCATAGCTACCACAAAAAATACTCGTCCAGCGCTGACTATCGCAAGGCTTCAAAAAATGAGGGCAGATGAACGTCATGTTTCCACTCTGATGAAGCGCATGTGGTATGAACAGCCCATAAGTGCACACACAACACACGCAGTAAAGTTCATAATCACAAACAAAAAAAAAAATACATTTACAAATGCAGAATGCAAGCTCTCCACCATCAGTCCTAAAGAAAAAAAAAAAAAATCACTCCATTCTAAAATGTAAAACATGCGTGATATGGGGTAGAATGCAAAGAGGAACAAGCAAGCTGTATATCTCAGTCTGAATCGGTCTTCAAAACTGTAACCTAGGAGACTGAGGTGTGGAGGGGGTGTTCCGGCATGTTCTACGACTCCCCGCCCTGCTCTGTGCGAGACGGAGTATGTAGTATTTTAAATTTATCCATAGGGCAGACCAAACAGCATAGCTCAATCAGCAGTCACATCAAAGCATCCTGCTAGACCAGAACATCAGGTGGCATACTTATGCATACTTCCACCCACCACAAGTTTCTAAATCTGAGTGCACTAATGACTGAAATACACTTTTCAACCTAAATGTAAAAAAAGACCCAAAATGAACAAAAAAAAAGTTAATTGTCCATTTTGAAGATAATGATAATGAGAGCATCTTTGTAACAAAAATTATTGGTACAGCCAACCTAAATCATTTGGATCCTCAGAACGCCAACTTCCTTGACAGCCACTGAAGTGTATCACAACAATGAAATGGCTCACATTTCCTGCGACTACACTGACCACATTGGACGCGTCTCTGCCCGTTAAACCCTCAGTCTATAAGAGAGCACACTACACTCAAAGAACAAGGCAACATTGTCACCAATATCTCCCGCCACGGTAAGAATGGCCACGGGAGATTCCATATTCATACCAAAAAAAAACACAGAGCAATGACATTATCCTCTGAAACATGTGCAAGGAGATAATAAAATGAAGGAATAGTTGCCGAGAAAACTTGTCCCCATTGCAAATCCCATACAACAAGTCGACAAACATAAACAAGGACCATTACTCCGTAAAAATAAATTTCTCGGAATCAATTGTTGAACTCATTCAGTAGGGTCATCAGTACTGGCCACATACAAAATTTCATTCACGTAGGTGCAATAGTTTCCAAGAAAACTTGTCCCCGTTGAACCCGGACGGACGGACCGAATGACGGACGGACGGACGGACGGACGAGCTCCATTCCAATATCTCCCAACCCACTTCGTGGTGGGGGATAAAAAGGACGCAGCAGATGGCTAATCTGTAAGAAATATATATAATGTAGACGTGCACACATTACTTTCACTTAGGCATGCAGTCTGAACAGGATTAGCCACCTTCAACTTCTGGAACTTATGATAAAAAAAATTTAAGAAATCTGACTCCTTAAGTAACTCATCCAGTGTGACCAGTTTTTAGCCTCCAGTCACAGCCATTCTGTGCAGCCGGAAGTCAGCCCAAAGCAATGAAGACGAGCTACTTGCTGCAGAGGAGTGCGTCTCACATATCCTCGCAGCCAATCAGAAATAAGGCCAAAACTGCAGGTACCACAGCCAGATGAGACGGGAATTCAGCAGTTATTCAGTAGGCTGGAAAGTCAATATCAACAACAATATTTTTCTTCTCAGTAAATCCCTCTTCTCATTGGATAATTCACTCAATAACCAGCTGGCTTTACTAAAGCTTTACGGAGTAACCCACTATAAGGCTTTCCTTTTCAGCCAGGCAAACCAACCCACTATTCAAGCAGAACATTCTGGTTAGGTCAGTCCCATTCAAAATGACTACCAAAAACATGAATATATACCATAAAAAAGACAAACTCATGAACAGCCTTTAGGCTGAGCTCTTCCATTAGGTAGAGAGCATTTCTCTCAAACTTAGCTTTTCTCTCACCATTTTTTATTTTCAAGAATAATGGTCGATGTTTATATGAAGCAACGCACAGTCAGGAAGTCAGTTTTCCCGCTACCGACTGTGAGTGGTAGTGAAGAGTGTGTGAAGCACTGGACACTTGACTCTAGATTCGTGGGCTGGAGTTAAATGGCAGGATGACTCAATCTCTGTCCTTAAAGAGCAAGCTGTCCAGCTGTCTTTCATCGATTATTAATGTAAACTAACTATATGGAGGAGATGAAAAAAGCTATCCAAATCAATGCTGCATTTAAGAACAGACAAAAATGAATGCTTGTGCCAGCCATCATTTCATACACATGGTAGGCGTGGATCACAAAAACAAACAAGTTAAACAATTGGTTCTGTAACATTCTGTCAACTGTAGCGTTAAGCAAAACCACAGCCAAAATGCACAGTACTCGGAGCTCGACAGCTCGGTTACGAGAGATATGAAAATGCGATAACTGTATTATTATTATTATTATTATTAGTTTATTATTACGAGGACAGTCCCCATCAATTAACTGTTACAACAATAAACAGGGCAGCTTTAGCCACCATGGCTAGTTTTCAGCTGTTGTCCCCGGCCAGCTGACAATAAGGCACCCTAAAAAAGAAAAGACACATGGCAATGGGAAAATGGGAATGGGAAAAAGGGGAAAGGGAAAAGAGACAATACAATACAATGCAAAGCAAGTATAAATGAGCACAAATACAAACAAAATAAATGGAATGAAATAGAGCAGCAGGCTGCATGCACAGGCACAGGTACAAACAATGATGCAGAATATATGAACTAATAGGTACGAACACAAACAAGGTAAGGGGTCAAAGAAGCAAACTTAAAAGCAGAAAACAGTAATGCAAGTCATGCAGTAAAAACAATTCTAAAAAACAACACACAAGAGGACACAAAAAAAAAAAAAAAAAAAAAAAATTTAATGTAAGCAGTTGTAATTATCAGCAAACCATGTTTTTAGATATTTAGTAAAGGTGGAGAAAATATCTATATCTTTAATGTGGGCAGGTAGTGAGTTCCAATTTTGTATGGCTGTAACAGAGAATGACGATTGACCAAAAGAACTTTTTCTAAATGGGACTAAAAAGTCACCACGGGTAGTGCTCCCTCCGATATGTGTTGATACGTTTGCGTTATGAGTGACTTAAGAGGAGGAGGAGCTAGGTTGTGCAAGATTTTATAAACTAGACAGATGTTCCTATATTTTATTACATCTTCCCAGCTCAGAAGTTTGTGTTTGTTTAAAATGGTACAATGATGGGAGCTGTTAGGTTTCTGATCCAAAACTTTCAGGGTTTGCTTATACAGGGTAGCCAGTGGCTTTAGAGTAGACTGGTTAGTTTGTCCCCAGCTTGTAAGACAATATGTGAGATGCGACATGATCATGGCATTCATATATAATTTGGCAGCACTAAAGGTCATTGTATTTCTTATGTACTTGAAATTGGCTAAGCTAAATTTCACTCTCTGACTCACGGTTTTTATGTGTGTTTTTGAATGACAGACTGGAGTCAATAATGATACCCAGATATTTAACTTGTGGTACAATAGCAATATTTTGACCTGAAATTGTTATATTTGGCATAAAGTTACATTAAAAAAAAAAAAAAACATTCCTACCGTTTTATTAACATTAAGTTGAAGACATGAACGGTTTAACCAACTAGTGATCTTCTCCATAGCGGAGGTGAAGCAGTCAGCTCTTTTGTCCTAGCCTGGGTGTATATCCAGTGTCATCAGCATATAATTGTATTTCTACATCAGGGCACACAGATGGCAGATCATTAATATATATTTGCAAAAGAAGAGGGCCAAGTATAGATCCTTGTGGCACCCCAGTGCACAAGTCACGAGCTGGTGAAAGTTGGTTGTTGACAATAACATGCTGTCGCCTACCAGTTAAGTATGACTCTAACCAACTCAGTGTTGATGTGGAGAAATTAAAAGCAGACAATTTGGCCAAAAGGACCTTATGGTTGTCATTGGATGGAGGTCTAAAAATACTGCACCCACAACACCACCTCCATCAACCATTGCTGGACCTTTTCTGTAAACAAGCAGTTTTCGTTTCGGTAGAATGATGAGCCCTGAAGCCAAACTGCAATGGATGAAGGTTAAATTCACTATTATTTAAGAAGAGGATAAGCTCCTCCAACCCACTTCTCAGCAACCTTGGATATCACAGGTAAAATGCTAATTGGACGGTAATTGCAAACACATGAGGGTCATCTGACTTGAAGATAGGAGATACAATTGCAGTTTTCCAAGCACTTGGAAAGGTTCCTGTGATAGTGACAAGTTAATAATATGTGTGATGGGATGGATTAGGTATTCTTTCAGAGATTTTAGCATTTGTGAATCCATACCATATATATCCTTAGCTGTTGAAATTTTTAAAGAATTAATAATTGCTTTAGTTTTTAACTCAGAAATGGGTTGAATGGAAAAAGAAGTTTTGCTTTCATCAACTCTGAAAGTTTTTTCTACAGTTGAAGGGAAATTCTGTGCTATTTCAGCCACAGAATTGATAAAATATTCATTGAAAGCTATTGCAATTTTGCTGGGTCTTGCACCAATTCACCTTCCAGTTTTAGTTGTAACTGTTTCTTAGGCATGTGGTTTGTTCCCATTAGGTTTTTAATCTGTTCCCAAATTAGTTTGGTGTTACCTTTTGCATCATTAATAATTGTTAAAAAAAAATTGGCTTTGGCCTTCCTGATTGCTTTTGTGACTTTATTCGTAATGATGTAAACCTAAGCCTATCACAAGCTAATTTTGTCTTCAGAGCTCTTTTTCAGAGCAAAATCTCTCTCCTTCATTAAACTGAATATATCTGCATTAAGCCAAGGAAGTATGTTGTTTCTTTTTTTCTTTTCACTTTTGTGAGAACATTTCAACTAAGTTATGTAACTTGATTGAGAACCTTTTGCAAATTTCTAGGTTGCAAGAGACTTTCCCAGTCAGTCTGCTGCACTGCTCTTTCAAAATTTATAAATTCACTTTTTGGGATCCTAAATTGCTCCATGGGTTTAAAGAGTGACAAAAACGCTTCTTTGAGTTTTGAGACATTAATATTAAATTATGGTCAGATAGTCCAGTTATGAAATTAAATGTTTTGACAATTAAGCTCAGGCTTGTTACTGAATATTAAATCTATTTGTGTCTGAGAAGATGTCGTCACTCTGGTTGGTCCCTCCACGAGTTGTGTGAAATCAAAACTATCAGTAATCTGCTTAAGGGCTTTCCTATTAGTTTTTCTCTAGCCAGTTGCAGTTCATATCACCAAAGAGAATCACCTCAGTTTTAAAATCACAAGCTTGTAGCAATTTTTAAATGAGACATAAAAATCGTTATTAGAAGATTGGACGATAAAAACAATAATTACAAAAATTTCAATTTTCAGTCCAATACATTCTAGATCATGATTAAATGGCCAATATTTGTTGACAGTTAATATGATCTTTGATATGATCATGACCCCACCCCTCTGCCCTTAGAACGATCTTGTCTGAAGGTTTTATAGCCTGGTACATACGACGGAGAATTGTATGTAACCATGTTTCAGTGAGACACAGAAAATCTAAGTTAGAGTTACAGAGAAAAACTTTTAAACGGATGTTAAGATGTCCTCCAAAAAAACCCTTAGGTTTATGCTGGTCCCAGATCACTAAAGAGTGATTAACAGTTCTAAAAAAGTCGATGTTTTCTGAGAACAGGGTTTATAGGGAAAATATTACGTTTGTAGAACGGTGATCTGAACAGAGCGGTGTGACGCGCCAACTTCAGTATTTGTAGAACAGTCCGAGCTGGTCGGAATACATTGCGGGAAGAGGACGTTTTCCGCATGGCTATCAAAGCCCCTTCTCGAAGTTCGTCACCCGGGGATGATCGGCCATGGCACACAACATTCCTTCGCCCAGCAGAACCCCGAGTCCAGGATCTTAGAACGACAGATCTACCCCTCGGTCGACGCGTCTCCACCAGCCCATCGCCACCGGACAGCAGGCGTAAGGCAACAAATTAGGTTGATGTATGAATTCAATCACCGTGCTTTCTCTGCGATTATCACATACCTGAGAAACGGGATTGATGCTCATCACATCTTCGTTGTTGGCACCGGGTGTTCGGCCTGGGCACTGATGTACATCTCCGGATACAAAAAGGTGGTGATAATAATAATGCTACTCATAATACATGGGTAACCATTCCTGGGACCATTCCTGGTCTCCCTCTGCTTTGGGCAATATGTTATAAAGCCCCCTTAACCCCATTACACCACGGCACTCCACCACTCCAAAGCAGAAAAGGCAGTTCCCGAGATCTAAGGATCCTCCACCTACACCCCCACCCAGTCTCATTTTCCATTCCCCGTGAGATTTTCGGATGCGCACTTTGGGCAGCAAGTCACTGTTCACTCAGAATACAGCTGACCAAGATTAGACTGAGCATATTTACCCTCCAGGCCTCTTGAGAACTTTACTCAGAGCACGCAGGGCAGATCCAGTATGTTATCTCCATTCAACGTTATCACGACATATCTTGCGCCCAAACAGCTTGTTTACAAGAAAAGGGAGGAGACCAAGAAAAGCGTTCCTACAGAAAGAGGCAGGGAGGAGGAGCATAAGGTGGCATAAAATGACTGTAAGCAGGATTGGGGTCAATTCTGTTTCATGTTCCAGTTAAATTTTCCATTCCAATTCAATTCTAAATGATAAATTCCA
The DNA here is from genome assembly GCA_029692085.1 of Gymnothorax javanicus. NCBI lineage: Eukaryota > Metazoa > Chordata > Actinopteri > Anguilliformes > Muraenidae > Gymnothorax > Gymnothorax javanicus. Next base: position 43,610,286 of record CM056195.1, read on the forward strand.
AATCCGATTCCAGCTCGGATTTATCAATTCCAACACCAATTCAATTTGTTCAATCCCAATTCAAATTCCAATTCCATAAGGCTACAGTACTAGAGTAATAATAATAATAATAATAATAATAATAATAATAATAATAATGCACTTTTTTGGTTTTATTTCAACTCTTAACTGTACAATTCAAAATACAACATAGAAATAATTCAAATATTGGATAACTTGAAAACATTGGGAAAACATTGCCAATTTAATATACTAAAAAAATATTCAAAGCCCTACAACAAACAATAGGCTTGCCTTAGTTTCATTTCATTTATAAAAAAAGTAGTGGTATCTGTATCTCACGTATAAAAACAGACTTCTTTATCTTAATAATGTTAGTTGTTCATGAATACAGAATAATGCCCTCAAGCTTGGACAATATTTGGATTTCTTTGAATCATCATTAATTCTTCAAAGTGTGCTTCAACACCTTGCAAACTGGAGGATGCAGCCAGCCAAATCAATGCACTGGAATCAACTGTTATAACTCATCTATGATCCCTTGATCCCAACATGACACTATCATGAGGTTCAAAGTTTTAATACCAATTCCAATTCCATTGGGAACTTGATTTTTCAGTTCTAATTACAATTCTGGAATTGAATATGAATTGAATGATCAATTCCAATTCCATTTGGAATTGACCCCAACCATAGCTGTCAGTCAGACAGTGAAGCAAGCTGTGAATGCATGCAAAGGATGGGTGAACAGAGGCCCACAAGATGTTCCTGCAATGCAGTTTAGTGAATCAAGTTCAGTTACGGAGGCCTTTTATGCACTCTGACATGCACGCACATGTTGTATGCTCAGAGCAATATATTTGAGCACCACTCCATGTTCAGCCACAGTGTGGTTTGTTTTGCAACTGATAAAGCTTCAGAAAGCAGACTTACATATTTGCTAAAGTTTCTCCGGATTTTTTGTGAAGAGATATAGATTTCTTCTACAGTTTTCAACCCTAGTGACCTCCCACTCCAGGCTAGGACATGCTTACATGACCTCATTATCTGATGAGAAACGCATTGCAGAGGACGGATCATAAATACTGTGCATATCAACCCAGTCAATATAAGTTTTTTATTTCATTGGGGAAAAAGCGCTCAACATGAATTATACAGGAAAAACACGCTAGCATAGTTGCTTTTGCCACTGGTCTGATGCAGTGTCCTGCCAGTTGCCTTGAGGGAACAATGTATGCATAGAGAGAGCAGGGGTTGAGAACTGCTGAAGGCCTAGATTGAATGCTGCTGCTAATCACCATGGCAACACAAAAGTGGTTTTATTGGGACCCAAGACCATTTAAGCTCAGGTGTCTAGCATCTTGACTGATTATTCAACAGGTCGACACTGCTCACAATAGTTTTATTTTTTCCCCCCTAGTTAACAGCAAACTGCAGGAACTGGATATACAATTCGACGCACTCAGGCCATTGCTCTCCAAGGTCTAAAATAAAGAGGAGAGGTCCTAGAGCAGCAGAACTTGTATAAGTGGCACTTTCTACCCACACAAAACAAACGACCATCCGTGCTACTGTACTTTAGCCTAGTGCCTACCAAGGGAATACCTTGGAAACCATGGCAACGCTTTCCAGCACAGACAATATTTGCACTCCCGTAGTTCAACTCATACATTTCAATTATTAACAAACCGCTTGTGAGCCTCCCAATACAAGAGGCACTATAACTGTGAGAATTCAAGTAATAAAACTATTTAGCGACTGTTCTACATATGACACCTAATCAGTCTACTTTTTCAACTAACTTTTGTTTTGTTTTTTGTCCTTAGTCACTGGTCTGTGCAACTATATTAGCATGGCTTTAGACTCACCTTTCAATCACTACTGAAAGTGACATTGCTCACACACCTTGAACAAATTTGCAATACCTAGCAGAATCTAACTGATGAAATAAAGTGACCAAAGACACATAACTACAAATGCACAAAAACAGATTGAAAACCCCCTTACGGAGCTGGTAACTTCGGAATACGACGGCACTATAGATGACACTACAGACAGATTACAAACTTTCAGAGTAAATGAAGAGAAGGCATTGAATACAGAATACTTGTTCGCCTGAATTTAATCGGAACAAGGAAATGTTCAAGCTTGAATAGGACTTCGATCTCTCTGGCTTCATTAACAGCCAACCAAAGAAACACCACGGACCAGGTTAGACTCTTAAAACCAGGACACAACCGCTCCCAGAGCATTGGTTTGTGGGCCTGGAAATCACCTAAGTGCTGATATAATATATGGGAAAACTTATCTGATCAGTACACAAAGGCTCTCTTGATTGTATCATTTAATGGTCACACAGTGCAGTTCTCAGGGCAAAAGTTCATAGTATTTCTGCTGACGTGCAAACATACCACCACAAAGCGGGAAATCAGACTGAGATTTCAAAAGACAAAGCTAATAATGCAACCACAATGGTGAATCTAATACTGTGAAAAGTTTAGCAAAACATAAAATTCAATCGGTGTGCAAACTGGATAAAACGATTAAAAACAATGATATGAATGCAAATACCAGTCAATTAAAGCAGACCATCTTCAACCTCAAACAGATCATTTTCAAATCCAACATGCTGGGGTACAGAACCAAGCAACAAAAACTGTGCGATCGTCCAAACATTTACAGACTGCCATGTACATCTGCAGAGGATAACAAGTTTGCCATGGGAACATTTCAAGGGTGTAAGACTGAGGCCTACTTTTTGCTGGCCTCGCACACATCTGCAATGTTGGAGAAGAGGTGGTGGCTCTCGGTTTTGGTCATGGTGTCATTCAGCTCAGTGGAGTTCTTGAACATTCGGACCAGGATCTCCAAGCTGTGGACGTAGGAGTGCTCAGAGGAGATGATCTCAAAGATCGCCTGTATCAGAGGGAAATGGAGGCAGGAGGCCAAGTAAAAAAAAGGGTGGCAAATTAGACATTACATTTTTAATTTATTCCTTATCCATTCTCACAGTGAACTGCTTTAAAGGTCATAATTTTCCCAAAAATATTACAATACATCAACACAATCCCTTCACATCACTGCTCATCACATCGTTTTCCAGTTTGCTGTGTTTATATTCCCTCAATTTTCAGGCTCCATTTATTGGTCTTTGGGGAGTCATCCATTCTTCAACCCACTGCTGTATCTCCAAACTTCCCAGGATGCACTGGGCCAGCTCTTTCCAAATTAACAGAGGGCTCTGGGAGCACTTGTTTTCACAGCAGAGAGGCCAGCCAACCTCCCTACAAAACGATAGACCACAACCCCGGCACACCCTCTCTCACCCTCCTCTACTCCCCTTTAGAAACACATCAAGCACAGCTTTGGCTCCAGGGGACTGGGTCAAACCTTCCTCATACCAAAAACCAGTAAGGACCAAGGATAATTTTACAAGTTCAGAGCCCCACCCAACAACTCTACCTCTAGCTAAAGGAAACGTACAGTATTTCTCAACAGGAAGTACTTCAAAAGTCAGCCATAAAATATTAGATATTACCTCTTGTCTTTTGCGCTCCTCTGGACTTAAGCTCTCACAAATTCCACTCTTTTTCACCTGGAGGACACAGGAATAGGATTACTTTTTTCATCGTCTTCAAGCAAGTTTTACTTTCACAACTTTCAAATTTTTAGTATCCTGAATTTACAACCTCAGTAAATATGCTTTTTTACAGATAACTGAAAACACACACCAATCAAAAATGAAGAGATATAGCTGGTTAATAACAGTATATCATTTCAATGCAGTCTGTGCATGTGTTTATTTCTTCGACAACACCTATGCTTCTTAACATGTTACTCTGTAAGCTTCAAGCCAAAGGTTTAGCCGGCACTCATCTATATCGCCTTCAAAGCAAGGCTTTTTAAAATATAGATAGGTTAAGATGGGTGATAGTTTTTAAATCACACATCTAACTTGATTTTTACCTGTCTAAAATCATCTAATTTTTAAAATTCTCCTCGAAAGGACCTGGGTAAACCCTTACTTACAGCCATTGTTCTGATTCACCATGCAGAGAATTTTTCAAAATATTCTTAGCTTGTGTGTAAATATTGGGTATATGTACTTGTTGACATGCACCTCTCTGTTAATGCACATAATCTGGTTTCACTCCAAACTTTCTTGGAGCCACCAAGGGAGATCCCGTTTATTTTTAACCAGGTCAAACAAAAAATTCAAAAAAGCACAAACTGAAATCGCTTCGGTTTAGCCAGGCCAGGTAAGGTGGCCAAAGTGATGGAATAGTGGTTTGCATATTCACCCAGATTACACTGGCAAGGGAAACCGACTCAGCCAATTTAAACAAAAGAGGTGTAAAAGGAATAAATGGCTGTATCTTCCTTTAGATTCAAAACCCCGCACAATCCTGTCTCTGAACACATTCCAAGCCTACACAGAACACATTCACCTCTCCTGTGCAGTCACTGGGGCTAGAGGAAACCAAGTGCAGATTCCTGGCAATTGTCTACTGTTCAACTGCACCTCAAGTGCCTTTAGACAAACATAGAAAACTAACACAGCAGGACGGCTCAAAGGAGGGGGAGCTTTACGTTTCCCATTTCCAAGGAAGCTTTCTGAGTGACCTGCATTTCTCAGATTTTTCTGCATGTGGAAAAAGAGGCTTCACTTTCTGTCTTGTCCACATGCCTCATGAATACTGAGGAAACCTCACAACACACCATTCTGAATTCCAAAGAACAGAAACCAAAACACCAATCACATCCCTAATGGTCTCCCTTTGATTTCAGAAAGAAGAGAATACCATGGGTAAAGTATACATATCCTGACAGTCCTGTACAGGAACAAAAGAATAAACAGCAATTTGCCAAGAGAGATTAATCTCAAATCTGGAACATTGCGACTAATCCACAGTCATTTCCAATGATTTAAATACATATTGCCGAATTAAGGCCTTTTGCCCAAACATGCAGGCGCTGGCCGTATACTTTGCCTCCGACAGAATGTACTGCTTTCTGATGCACCTTGAAAATAACATTTTTTATACTGAATCCTGCTTGCATTGTCGTGCGCTGCTTGGGGTTAGATTGCCATAGGGTTAAAACACAGTAATGGTGCCCTGGGTGTCAGAATTTTTTTTGTTTCATTGAAACTTAAAATTCTTATATCATTGTAGAAAACAACCTGAATTTTCAGATAACATAAGTTTCATTGATATACACCCAGTACTTTTTCTGTGAGACACTGGGAAACATAAAGGGAAAAAAATGCCTCTCTGACGGGACACATTGTAACATTGGCCTAGGCCAGAAATTAGGTTATTTTTTCATATTTTTATTATTCAAATATGTTAAACTAATGAAAAATAATAGTTTAAAATAGAAAACTGCCACCCAATACTTATATTGTGGAAAAAATATTTAGTACTGTGGGTGGTGTGTCCCGTCAGAGATAATTGACTTTGAAAAGTTTTCATATTTTCCACAACTGTTAAGTTATATCAATAAAACTTTTACTCTTCTTTTTACTAATGATATGTAATAATTATTACTACAAGTTATAGAATTAAAATCATTTACAGGGAAAATATTGCCACAATTCTATTATTATCTCTGACGGGACATTTTCTGACAAATCTGATTGACTAGGTTTTGTTCTTCAGTTAAGTTACTTTGACCGTTCTGTTGTGTTATATTTCTTTTTAGTGTATCCATATTAGTATTGGGCGCTTTTAATGAAGATTAGCTATGTTGCCTTTCAGTGTTCAGGTGTTGGCATGTGTTGTCAGGCCTCAATGAGTTGTGTTTCACATCTCACTGCATTACCTGCAAAGCAAGGGCTGTTTGACATGTGGATGTGCATGATTTGCTCACAAGATGTCTTGTGACTTGCAGTCCATTGTCTATTTGTTTTTACAATGTCTGTTGCAACATGTCATATGTAGAGGCGGGTGGTGGACAGAGAACAAGGAGGGCGATAAACATGTCTTTAAACTAAAACTAAAAAACTAAATTTTTTATATGAACAACAGAATGTGTATCATGGACAATGTTTATTATTACTGACTACAGGTAGCAGTAATGGATTATGAATTGCTTAAAAAATTATATTGTGCCTTATCGATGTGTCACTATAATTGTTGTTAAGATTCTCAACACAATGCATCTGGTGATGTTTGTAAAGTGCAGAATGTTATTTTAAAGTTATCTTGTAAATAAATTTCTTCAGATACAAAAGGGTGTCTTTTTTTACCTCTGTTGTCAGATTTTTATATAGTGGTAAAAGTGTCCCGTCAGAGATAATGACTTTTTACACTCAACAGCCCATGCTGCTAAAGAGAGTACAAAAAAATGGTCTACTTATGCCTTAATTACTTCTTAAGACTTATGCCTTGCAATATAAATTGCAAAGGTATAGATTAAATGAAATTCCAAATAGAAAATTTTAGTTGGAGTTTTAGCATAAAATACTAGGGACCAAAAAAGTCCCGTCAGAGATTGAACTTTAACTGATTGTCATTCCAGCATTTATTTAAATATAAAGTAGCTCCTTGTTTTGAATAAGCCCTTATGGTCCAATTAAAGCAAAAATGAATTTAAAAGTAACATTATGGATCATTTAGCACCACTGATCTGTCATATTGTCTCTAAAATGTCCCGTCAGAGAGATTTCGAATACCGTGTTTTGACCCCATAAGGGCAAATAATACTAGTTTTCAGACAATACTCCTACAAAAACTGCTGTGTCATTGACCAGCAATTGAATAAAGATAGGAGTATGAGGAGCCCAGAGCACACAGATCAGAGTTTAGACAGCTAGCTTAGGTTGTGATAAGGTTTTTGTGTGGTGCAAATGTGCAGAAGTACAGGCCACCTGAGACTGGAAAAATTCACACTGCTGATTAACAGGAAAACAGCATTTAAACAGGGCCATTCTAGCGTCCAAACGGTATTACGTAATATCAGTACCAGAGTAACCACAGTTTCTTCTCGCCACATTCTCCTCATTTTCCAAGAGGTTATCTCCCTGGCCTAGTGTATCCCAGCAGGCTGTTTTTCCTTGACATGATCAAGATGATCCCGCCTAGTCCTGGACTCAACAGGGTTTAATCCTCTGGCATTCTTTGGCTACATAATGGCATGTGGGGCAAGAGTGAGCACACGTGCTTGCGTAGGTATGTAGTACAGAGTGGCAAGCTATGTGTAACGTAGCCCAGTCTCACCACACTGAGTTGGCACCAGGAGGTCCGTATGGGTTTGTACTGAACCACGATGCGATCGTCAGGCTTGGGCTCCCTGGATTCTGCGTCCTCATCAGAGTCATTATGCAAGGCCTTCTCTTGATAGTTCTGGTATAGGACCTCATCCCCTGAAAGGCCACAGTGAGCACAGCAAGGACACAAGAGTATGTGTATGATGTATGTATAAGAATATTCGCTGCAGTATTCCGCAATTCACAGCCTCAACATTTACATTCCTTCTACGTGCTTACTCTCTAGCTTTCATCCCAATATTTCCTTATTCAGGTTTCCGAAAGCAGCTAGCCAGTATGCAGTCTAGAGACCTTTTTTTGGAGGCAGAAATGTACACAGCTTCACATCTTGCCCAACAGAGGACATGTTTTAAACGGAGACCTCCAATATAATCACGAGGTACATCCAATTGAAGCAAATATGACTGAGTAGGTCATAAGATTTCACAAGCATACAGACTGTGAGGATAATGGGTCTGGGAAAAAATACAGCCCACCACAGCCGGTTTTTCCTTGCATTAAAACAGACTAAAGGCAGAAAAATCCACGATGCCTTCTCACCTTCAGTGTCAAATGTTCTCTGAGGCCTTAGTCCTTTCTTCTTCTCATTATTCTGGTGGACAAAGATAGCAAAATCATTTAATTGCATCTTGATTGTGAGCCTTGAATGGTTCCCCAATCAAAGATCACCTACAGTTGTATATCTAGAATATCGTCTGCACAACTGAAAGAACTTTGAGCCGGGGATCAATGTGTTGGCCTGTGATGGCCACTGAATGTATTTGAGCAGAAGGAGCAGAGCAACACGACAGAGTTCCCATCCGTTTGTGAGGCAATAGCGGGGGCTATGTAGTTGACAGAACTGGATAAAGGTATATATCATAATTAAAAAGTAGACGAATGTAGAGCTACAAACCCAGAGGGACTAAAACTGAAGCAATAAACAGCAGAAACTCAAATCACGTGAAACACATATGCGTACCTTAACGCACCTTTCGTTCAAATCAGGAAACATGATTTTAGCTGCAGCAATCGCTAGCTAAAGAAAGCAATGGGCTCAGCCTACCTTCCCTTCTCTGGACTGGAGGGCTGCTCTTTTTCCCTCGGAAGTCCTCTGAGCACTGGCTCGGACAGACGGTGACCTTTGGGGTCTCTCGTGGGCACCTCCAGGTCCATCCCGCTCACCACTGCACGGCGGTAGGAGGTGGATCGGAGACACCTCTTCAGCGTCCCGAGGCTATCGCTGTCCTTGTCTGGCTCCCCCTCAGCGTCGCCCCATCCCGTTGAAAAGTAGGGGCCCGCCTCCACCATGCTAATGACACGAAGTGTGCGTTTTGCGGGTTCCTGTAGGCCACTGTTATTGTTTTTACCATTGTTGCCCGCGGCGGTCTTGCAGAGCCGCACGTCGGAGGCTAGGCCATGGGGAATAAGCTGCTGGGTGCCCATCTTCTGGGCTGCCGGACTGTGGGTGCTCAGAACGATGGAGGGTAGGGGCCTATTCTCGGGGCCCTGAGAGGAGCCTGAAGACTGATGCAGGAGAGCCACGCCCCTGTCATCTAGTGGTGGAACGTGGTGCGTTGGGGAGTCCGAGGGGGTGTCAGGAGGGGTCGGGAGGAGAGTGTGGGGCGAACGGGGGATGGAGGGCGTGTGTGGTGGTGTGGGGATGGGGGATACATGGGGGGAGATGGTGTGGGGAGAAAGAGGGTGGGGTGGGGTGTACAGTGAGAGAGGGTGGGAGGGTGTAAGGGATGAGGAGGGGTGGACATGTGTGCAAGGGGAGACTGTGTGGGGCGAGAGGGGGTACGAGGAGATGGGGTGAGAGTGAGTGTGGGGGGAGGGGGAATGCGATGAGAGGGTGTGAGGAGGAGTGTGGGGAGATGAAGGGCGGGATGAGAGTGGGTGAGAGGAAGTGTGGGGTGAGGGGGGGTAAGACGGAGTGTGGGGAGAAGAATGGAGGGATGAGAGTGGGTGAGAGGAAGTGTGGGGTGAGGGGGGGTAAGACGGAGTGTGGGGAGAAGAATGGAGGGATGAGAGTGAGTGAGATGAGGTGTAGGGAGAGGAAGAGTGAGATGAGAGGGGATGAGAGGGAGTGTGGGGAGAGGAAGAGTGAGATGAGAGGGAATGAGAGGGAGTGTGGGGAGAGGAAGGGTGAGATGAGAGGGGATGAGAGGGAGTGTGGGGAGAGGAAGGGTGAGATGAGAGGGGATGAGAGGGGGTGTGGGGAGAGGAAGGGTGAGATGAGAGGGGATGAGAGGGCGTGTGGGGAGAGGAAGGGTGAGATGAGAGGGGATGAGAGGGGGTGTGGGGAGAGGAAGGGTGAGATGAGAGGGGATGAAAGGGAGTGTGGGGAGAGGAATAGTGAGAGGAGGGTGTGGGGAGAGGAGGGGTGAGATGAGAGGGGAAGAGAGAGAGTGTGGGGAGTATTGTGGGGGTGAGTTGTAGTGTGGGGAGTGGGGATGCGAGGAGAGGGTGGGTGAAGGTGGGTATGTGGAGAGTGTGAATGGGAGGGGGAGATAGGGAAGGAAGGGTGGGGGGTGGTGCATGGAGAGGGGGAGTGGGATGGGGCAGAAGGCACAGGGGAGTGGCCCCGGGCCTCAGGGGGTTGGTGGTTTGGCACAGACAGTAGGTTGTAGCTGCTAGTAGGAGAGGGTGCATCGGAGCGACTGGAGCCAAAAACAATCTGATCCGTCTGAGAGGTCAGGGTCATTGGGCTGGACAACCGATTTTGAACCTGCCTTTGATGGTCAGAGGACGGGTGTCTGTCCTGTCTACTCATCACACCGTTCCCAATTTGGGCCATCCCGTCCACTTCCTGGCGCTGCCGGGTCTCTGAGCTCGGTTTGTCACCCTCCGGCTTGCATTTAGACAGAAAAAGCCGCCCATTGGACAAATGTCCGATGCTGATGCTTCTTACCACTCTCGCCTTGCGGGGGGGCTTGTTGAGAACGTGCTTGAAAAAGGTTGTATCCCCTTGAGAAGCCACAATCTTTTCAGCGGGTTGGGTTAAGGTAAAGGCACTTTTATCCACTGCTAAAACACCCTCCATCTGACTGCTGAAAGGCCTTGGATTTGGCTTGGTTGAGACAGCACCATTGACTGGCCTTTTCTTCCAGCAGGGAGTAATGGTGTTATTAGACAAATCCACCTCATTTCCGTCCTCCATAGCACATCCGCTGTCACTCACTGCAAAGGCTCCTTCTGGGCTGCGCAATGCGCAAACATTGGAATCACGCAGACACAGCCGACAATTCCAGGCCTGGCAGCTACAAAAATATATGTCTAATTAATAATAAATTTGTGATAACATTAAGTATTATAGCAGCAGCTAAACATTAGCAATTCATTCCTAGAACAGCATAACGCCGAAATTATAGCCGTCCAACTCAGTTAATGCACAGACACGCAGTGCCCCTATCCGCCATGCTTTCGGACGCATGACGGACACCTCCCAAATTTTCTAACTATCCGTCAAAACGACGGAGACCCCACGGATAGCGCAAGCCTGTGATTGGTCAGCTAACTACATCGTTCCCGGAATGCCGCTCAGACGTCATGAAATAGTAGGCGGGTCTCCAAAAAAAGAAACGATACGCCCCCTATTGTCCTAGCGGTGAATTGCTTTGCAACACCCATTAAGCAACGGAGAAGTCTGAAAGGTCCACATCTCCGTCGATACAACTGCGTGTCTGCGCATTGACGGAGTTGGACGACCATAAATTAGGCTTCAGATAGACCTGAAATGCATTCACCTCAACAACTAAAAGAGCTGCATGACACTGGGCAATTTGACATGAACGTGAATTTCTTTCACGTGCAGTCTTCATGAGTATATTCACTTTCCTCGCAGCTTGTCATGAAGTTATGATCCAATTCACTCGTTTTCCCTCCCCCAGCTTGAATTCAGGGACAAGCAATTAACACAATGTACATGTTGGATCCAAATACAAAAATCTAACGCAGAAAAACACAAATACAAGAAAGATGTTTGACAAGTAGGCTACCAAATAAAGATCTCAGTAACAGTCCGTCAGGGAGCCACTGATGATCTTCACCAGCTCAAGATCAAACAACTTTGGAAACTCAGCGACGCCACCACCGGTCTAGATACCCGTGCAAAGGGTTAAACTGAAAAGCTTTGATAAAAGCAGCAGAACCAGGTTAGCCCTCATACCTAAAAGTTATTCTTCACCAAGTCACAGCATCGCGTAATTCAAAGCGAAGAATACAGTGAAGTTTCGCATAAAAAATGGCAGCACTTGCCCAAATGCATTCAGAAAACAGACTTGTTTAAATGGGTTTAAAAAGTTTGCAACTGCATGGAACACGCAGAAAACAAACATCGCCAGAAACCCCTTCCAAACTTTTTTACTTAAGAAAACCGTGTGCGTTTACCTGCTTGGTCTCTCCTTGATTAGCAGTTGTAACTCGTCATTATCCAGTATTGAGGTCTTTTAAGTCAATTAATTGGTGGTGAATAATAAATAATGTATTTTCCTTTTCCAGTTCCACTGTTGTCCCTGTTTCACAGCATACATTCACAAAGCACCCTGCGGTCTGAGCGCACTTAAGTTGAACTACTGAATACAACCTGAAGCTCAAGCTTCCGAAGTTCAGATGACGTCAGACATATTAACTTCAGTGAGTCCATTAAACTTCGTCATCTAAACAGTGGCGAGAGCGAAGGGACAATGAGTTGCCGTAATGATGGAACAAATAGAGACCATTGAATAGACCTCACGAGATACAGATGAAACTGTCGAAAAGCAAAGTATTGTTATACCAAGGAGTAAAAGTGAGCCGTCTCACCACTTTCTCCAAATGAAAATATTTTAATTGTAAGCCATCTTTATGATTTGGTTCCCCCTTCTGGTTAAGATTGTGGCTGCAACGCTCTCTGGTGTGAGTTCATACAAACGTAGGATGTGGTCATACTTCAGCTCCAGGTCTTATGCGAATTTAGAATAATTGTTAGAAAAACGATCATTGCCCATGATAATTGAATTTATCTTTTCGCCCGTTCTTGTTTGGCAACAATGAGTACTGTTCCATGGGTAAGCAATCACGCTTTACATATTTCCGACACAATAAGCTCATTTGAGCGACTTTCTGCTCGCAAGTCAGGAGCCTGATTTCTTGCGGTCAAAGTCTCAGTCATGTGAAATGAGTTGGGTTTCTTTAGTTTCGCTTTCATAAGAAAAAGGGCACTTCACATATTATGAAATTAAACATTGTTCGGTATGAATACGTCAAATTACATTGTGGTATTGAGCAGAGGAGAGATTGAAGGGTTTTTTTTTTTAAAATTAATTATCATTTAGCTGCTGTCATTTGAGAAGTTAAGCTAGGAATATAGCCATTAGAACACAGTAACTGGCAGCTTAAGGCAACTTATATCATTGGCTGTGGGGCAAGTTTTCAAGTCAATTTACGCACAAAACTATCTCAGAAACCATCGTAATATTTTGTCATTATCTGCAGGGCTTCAGATAATAGTAATAAACGTTGTATGCATTACTATACAGTGCATAGCTACATGTTGTTTTAGAAGGGCTATTATATGTATGCAATTTTTTAGGGCATTAACATTCCACCTAACGTGACGTCATAGGAAGTGAACTAGAGTGAGGTTGTCACCTTAATTATATAAAAACCAAATGTTACAAAATACCCCACATTGTACGACAACTTACCCACCAATAGTACAAGTTGTTGCAAGTGTACACCCTCAACATAAATGTCAATAACTCTGTACTGAAATATCATACAAAGATGAAATAAAAATATGTGCCTGAGACGTCACTCTTTCATTTGCTTGAACATTCATTCCATTGAAATGTGAAACACCCAATATATATTAAAAAAAGAGTGAAATGTGTGGCAACATGCTGCACACTCCCCAACTTCGTCCGTGACTGTATGTGGGATTAGAGTTGTTCTTTGGCGCGCGCGCACTTGCTGACACATTAAGAACATTCTTCAAATATTCATATACACCCACAAGTCATAATAATGAATTCCAGTTGTTTGATGCAAGGCTGACACTCCCCTCATTCCAGAGAGAGAGAGAGAGAGAGAGAGAGAGAGAGCTCCAGATCATGTGTGAGCAGCATTTCCTTTCACAATCTGTAACTAATGAGTACTTACCTTTAATATTTTACCATGAGTCAGCTGATACAATCCTTATGATCATCAGCTCCCTGAGGCAAGAGCAACTTGGGGCAGACATTACTGCATTGACTAGTATCTAGTCTTACACAGTACTTCAACCTAAGCCTGTTTATTCCACATCGCCTTATTGGGAGCATGGCATCAAATGCTCTATTACAGTCTAGACTGCAGTACTTTCGTATTGACATCTTTGAATACACAGCTATAACCCAGCTGACCCTTGGATAGTTTTGAGCTGAATTTTTGTCGTTTTTCATTGATTTTTTAAAGCCTGCTTCTAAAGAAAGTATGCAGGTAAAAAATACCTGGATTTTTTTTTTAACTTAAGTGACTATTTCTGACGGAGCAAAGCAAGTGTATAGAGTAGATTTCAATTTCAGGTTAACCCAACTGTAGAAATTTCGATTACCTCTTTAAAGGTATACTAAGAAGGATTCTCCTGAAAAAAGTATACAGTCATACAAAAATAACCCCTCTCAATAACTAAGAATAATTTTCTGTTTAACACATGCCGGTCACGGCAATCGCATACTAAATATCTAGTTAGTAGATTGAAGGAGGCTTAGGGATAAGTGATGGTAATGAGCAGAAAACTTAATAGGCTAGCTCACCGTTTCTCTAACTATGCTTTTGCGTTAGCCATGGCCTGCTCCATAGACATTTATTTCAATTAACCCTCCAATTATGTTCAAGTGAATGAACCATCTTTGATTTCAAATCCGTTTGAGCCCCACAATGTAAAACTACTAAAGATATTTGCAATGAAGGTGTTACCCAATCTCCGCCCTGTTCCTTTACGCTTTCTCCTAACCATTTTAAATAGTCAAGTGCAAAGTAAATAAAACATGACTCCCCCATCCTCCCCTCATTCATCAAGCGTTGATTTTACTTGATAATAGCAAAATGAATAAGACCAAATATGAAATGAATGAGTAATTAAGTTGAACATGCCCTCAGTATTAGGCTACCCTACAAAAACAAGATCAAATTGATAGTTTTAAATAATAATAGATCCTGAGGCCTGAGGTCAAAATGATCCAAACAGCACCAATGCTTACAACATGTGTACAGGACGTAATTTATCGTATATAATATATACTATATAATGTGCCATCTATTAATATAATAATAATAATAATAATAATAATAATAATAATATGTGCCATCTGTCAAGTCTGTATGGCTAGTTGATGATAGCTTACATTACTGTTAGCAGTGTATTGTTATAATGTTGCAGAACTGGTACAGCAACATTGTCATGTACAGCATTGGTCTAGAACCACAATACAGAGTAATTTTGAGCTAACTACCTAAAAATACATGATTTGCACAAGCTACCTAATGTTTGCTCAGGATAATAGTGTGTATCTAGTTGAGAACACAGGTTGAATCATGGTCAGGGGCTGTGTGCTTCTGGTGTGGCTCAGCCACGGAAAAGGGGCCAAATTTGAATGTTGTGTTTACAAACAGCAAGGGACAAATCCTTCTCAGTATATCTTTAAGCTACTCATATGTGTGCCCAGTAAAACAGAAGGGGACATGAACAGCCTAAATCTCACTAATTTATATACTGTCACAACCCCCATGTGAATGCCCTCTATGTCTCCTCCTATTCAGCAAATTACATGTCCATTACAAGTAATGTGCCCTTTGATTGGTTTCCGTCTCAGGTGTTCCCATATCTCCAGCTGTGTCCTCTTTCATTGTTACTTTCTTCTGTACCTGTGATGGGTATTTAACTCATTTCCTATGGCAAGCCGCTGCCAACGGCGCGGCGAATTTCTACCATTCCCTACGGTAAGCCGGTGCCAGCGGCGTGGATGACCATTTGCAGTCCGATGAAAACACAAAATCAGTTGACGATCGCGGTCATGGGCCACCTGTACTTCAAAACTTTATATTGTGTCATTTTCGGGAAAAGAATTCCGTACAAACGCAACAATTTTATATAAAGTATTCCGTAGGGAATGAGTTAAATCCCCTGCTTTGAGTTGCAAGTCACTGAATTGTAATTGCTATTCGTGCTTAAAACCAGTCAGTATTTCCTTGTAGAAGCCCTTCTTCTTTAGAAAATCAAATGTAACCTTTGATGATAGTACTTGCGGATACCCTCTTCCTTGCCCAGTTCATTGGAATGAGCTCCCTAGCCCAATTCAGAGTTCAGGATTGGGAGTGTGTTCTTGTTAACCCTGCCCCAAGTCTGTCTCTCTGTCTAGTTTAAGAAGAACAAGCTCCCAATCTTTTTACGGTCATCATGATTGGAACCGAGTTCCCCCTAAGCTACTCCATCCTGGCTTCAGAGAGTTTGGCTCTGGCAAAGTGTGCACTCCATCTGGCAGTCGTCCCACAAAGCCACTGGCAAAGATTGGCAACGCCCTGCTTCGCCCTCTACATCTGACCTGAGCTGTTTTTTCTTCTTCTGGGCTCTGTCCCACTGTCACTGTAATACTATCAAAAAACCATATTATTGGGTTGTACTCTGCCTCTGCGCTTGATTCCTCGTCTGGATCATAACATATGCAGTACTTCATATAATTTTTGAATAGGGTGGTGCCCAATTTCTTTGACTTATGTGTAATGTGGCGAGTTCGGACATTTTTTCTATTGGGCAGCACCTACAATTGAGTGGTGTACAGCAACAATAAATATGATAACATTTTAAACTAGAGTAATGTGCATGTGATGCACTGTGATGTCCCCTGCCCCTAGATAAAAGCTACAGACTTGAAACTGTTTCAGAGTTGAAACAGTAGTGTTTTGGACTTACGGATTCACAGAATTATGGACAGAGTGTAAAACAGTAAGTCCTCCGCTTTTGCCGGGGACATAATAAAGTCCAGTTTTAGACTACAAATAATGCCCAGGATTTTCTCTGTTTCTAAAATAAGCATCACTTAGTTCCCCCTTGGTATGAACTTGGAAGGTAGGTGCCACAAACTGAGTAAATTACATGTGACCAGAATAAGGCTATCCAAACACAGGGCTAAAGGGCAAATACATTTTAAACTTAATAAATACAAGTGACATTCTGCTATAAAATGAGGAAAACTGTTTGTCTATCAGTCTGTCCACTCATCTGTTGTCTATCTGAATCCACTTCTCTCCTCAGTGGGTTGGCCTATCAATCTGAAACTGTACATGGACATTGAGCATTGCATTGGCATCAGCAGAGACTGTCGCACGAATCCGATTTTTCCATTTTCATAAATTTAAGCTGTGAACGAGAAAGTTTACTGTTTTTATGAGAAAATCTGTGCGGTGTTGTGGCACACCCACTGCCAAAGTCTGCATGCCTATGTGGCGCACGCAGCCCGGGTGTGGACCAGTTTTTAAAGCCCGTGAAACCACAAAGGAGATCAGCCTAGTATTTCTATCAGGTACGCAGTTTGACAAATCATTTAGCATGAAATATTTTGAATATTTTTAGCTCTTATTTCATGTTTAGATTCAAATAATTAAACAATCAAATTGAGCAACGGCACCAATTATCACCATTGCCAAATACGCAAAAAATACCCAGATGTGGCTTTTTCGCTGAAAGTTCTTACGCTTTTGGGACTTCCACACCTTCGGTGCACAGCTTGCGAAGCGGCGTGCTTTGTGCGCTAGCGCTTAGGCCTATTGCATGCGCATAACAACATCGAACAATGGCAATCTTATCATCTACACCAGCGCTTCTCAAACCGCACCTGTCCTGCATGTTGTAGATCTCTCCCATGAAGATGCTTGATAATGAGCGAATCACCTGTGCAAAAGCAGGGAGAGATCTGAAACATGCAGAAGAGGTGGTGCTCATCTGTAATTCTTGACGGCAATGGCAAAAATGATACTAGAAATTATATCAATCGCCTGAATATCACCATGGAAGGCCCTGCTCGAAACTTCAAGAAAATGACCATGCCTCAGCTGAAAGCTTTTTTGACAGAAGGAAGGATTCCTTGCAAAGGAGCAGCGTTAGACTGGAAGCGACTTGGCAACCACATTATCCCACAATGCACTTGAAAGTGGGGCTTGATCGCAATTTCTGGGGTTTTTTTTTCATATTGCTGACAATCAGAATTGGTTTTAGAAAAGGCAGCTGACAGCTTTTCTCTCATAATCAACAACTCCTCCGTCTCCCCCTCCTCTCAGGTCAAGAGTCTGATGGTCATCCTCGACAGCACTCTATCCTTCCAGTCTCACATCAATAACATCACCCGGGCTGCATACTTCCACCTACGCAATATTAATCGTCTCCACCCCGCACACCACTGCTATCCTTGTCCACAGCCTTGTCACCTCCCGCCTGGATTATTGCAACTCACTTCTCTTCGGTCTCCCTAAAAAATCTCTCCATAAACTCCAATTGGTCCAGAATTCAGCTGCCTGTATCATCACTAGAACCCCCTCTATCCACCACATCACTCCTGTCCTCCAGCAGCTTCACTGGCTCCCGGTTAAGTTTCGCATCCAGTTCAAAATCCTCCTGCTAACCTTTAAAGCTATTTATAACCTTGCCCCTCAATATCTGTCTGAACTTGTTCACGTTTCCACTCCCTCTCGCTCCCTCAGATGTTCCTCCTCTATTCACCTGTCTGCCCCCTCCGCCCGTCTCACCACCATGGGGAGCAAAGCATTCAGCCGCTCTGCTCCCTGGCTCTGGAACTCATCACCACCAGACCTCAGGAACACCACATCTTTCCCATACTCCAAATCTGGACTTAAAACCCACCTATTTCAAATTGCTTATTCCGCCTGATTTAAAATAACCCGACTGATTTTATTATTGTTTTTTTTTTCATATTATGTATTTTGTATATTTTCTGTGCTTGTTGTTTTTTATCTGTACGGTGACCTTGAGTGCCAAGAAAGGCGCCTTTAAATAAAAATTATTATTATTATTATTATTATTATTATTAGTTTGACCAAGGATGTTTTATATTTCTCTGGATATACAACTGGAAAATGGCCACCCATTAATTTCAATGGAAATTGTTCAATGGCGCAGCACGCCGACATGGGGGCCTTATTTCCGGAGCCACGCGGACATGCGCTGTGTGACTTTTGCTCACACATGCGTAGTGCGGGGCTCATGAACGCGCTGCTATCCGAGGTGTCCATGACAACGGCCCGCGCTCATGGATCTCCTACCCAGGGTGTGTGTTCATGATCACTTTTCTCCGGAAATCAAATTCTGACCACTGCAGAACTTTGCGTAGGAAACCCCTGATGTAACTATGAGCTGAACTGAAAAAAACATAGCCACCGGTAAAGGCTTAATCATAGTTTGAAATACAATTTTAAAACCCAAATGCAATATCAAATGTTAAAAACGATTTTATTTAACAGGGAAGCAATACTATTGACTTCAACGCAAAAATGTTGGCACAATAGTTAACTTGCTGTTGTGTAACATGACATTGTTCAGGCTCGTGTCCTATTTAGTTCAACGATGAATAACTACACTTATAGAGTCAGGCGATTCTTGCTTGTCTGCGTGCGAACTCCATTATCTTTTCTGAATTCAAGACGATAAACCGAACACACAACGCACAGCACGTGCCATAAAAACGGATATGTTTTAAAGTCAAGAGCCTTAAACTTTTGCCAATTCTGGCAAGCTAATTTACATTTAGCTAACGTAACTCAGCTTCGCGCTAGACTCATAACCATTCCGTGAAATATAGGCTAGTAAAATGTGGGTCTACCCTGAAATGTTACGCGCATTGTACTGAGTTATTTTTTACCTTTGGTTTAACACTCTTTTTTTCTGTCATTCCCCAGAGATATCCGAGCCTCTTGGAGTGCATTGAACAATTCATCCATGAAGTTCTGCATGTCAGCGAACCGGAGGCCGTGCCTTTCTATTCCCCCCCCCAATTCCCTTTCCAATAAAGTCTGTCTTGGTTATAATTTGAATACTGTCTCATTACATTTCTAAGTGCGAGTTAACATCCATTGTAGTGGTGGTACTCAATTTTATGATAATGACCGGCTCTGCGTAATATAGGCTAAGCATTCATTCAAGAATGAAGAATGGTTAATAAATGGTTTGCTAAGCAGTATTCAAATTGTAGCTCTATAAATGCACTCATATGGTCATAACGTTAGATGCTACTCAGCTGACACATTATGTATAACGTATCAAAATACAGTAATGTGCATTGGTGCTATTCAAAGTAATGGAAATATACAATTCCGTTTACGGATATATCTATCATTTTAATATGAAAAAAGTAAGGTGAGTGTTGGCTGCATACACGGTTCTAGGATGTCACAACAGCAGCCTTAGCTTACTGTTCATTTTGCCTCGCTATAAAATGAAGCGTGGTAATCGAGTTGCTAAATATTTCGGCCATTTGTTGATTAAAATAAAATGGCTAAAATATTTGCACCCTAACGCCAGCTCACTTTACCGACTTGGCTACGTCTATAATGTTAATCACAGATGGACGGCATGGAATGCCCATTGCTCCACCCACTCACATCCGCTACAGTACTAAATTCGGAGGAGACGAGAACGCGCTTACATATGAGGATCCATTGGTGTTCACATAGCCTGAATATAAAAAAAATTTTTTGTTGTTGCCGAGGAACGAGGCATAAATGATTTAAAAGAGAAAAATAAACAGTTTTGGTATCGATAATTTGTGACTGTCAAAAAAATTCATTCTTGGATTTATCAGCATGTCTTTTTCAATTATTCCCTATGGATAAATTTCTTTTTGGCCCCCATGGCATCACGTGACTTGCAATATCAGCTTGACCGCTATGCCCATATTGGCGTGTTTCCAGCCTTCGTTGTTTGTCCAGCCTTATCGTTGTTTGTCCAGTTCTCCTGTCATCCACCTTATTCCCACGAATCCCTTTTTGAAGTGATTGGAAAATAATATATGAGGGAACAACCTTTAGCCCTGGGATAAACTTCTTCTACTATGCATCCTGTCACTGAGCTGTTTACTATGGTAGTGGCTCACAGTACTTCCACAGCAACAATCCAGTTCTTTTTTAAAGGAAAGTGATTACCTTAAAACAGATAAAATAATATATGAGGGAACATCACCTTTTAGCCCTCAGACGGGATAAAGCTCTACTTACGGTAGTTGCTGCCTTCTACTATCCGAAGAATGGGAGAACGACCTGAAGACATTGGCCACACTACAGGAGCGCATTTGGCTACAATTTTCTGTCCTCCCCGGAAATAGCGACTCTGTTGCCACAGACTGAAATCTATGAACAATCTACAAAGCTCCTGGCGTATGCAGTACTTCCACAGCAACAAGGCCAGTTGCGTTTTGTTAAAGGAAGTAGTATACGACCTTATGTACCTTAAAAACAGATATACAAGTACTTTCTGAGAATATTTATGAGGGAAACACTATATTTCAGCAGTAAATATTGAGCACATATGAAACGTAATGGATTGTTATACAGAGCAAATTAAGCCATCCGACAGTCGAGTCAAATTATTCTACTCTACTCCAGCCAACTACATTATATGGTATTAAGTTGCTAGCTAATCCAATACTATAACATGTAAAACAGAGTGAATCCATTTTTCCCATACTTTTAATTTTGGTGAAATGAGGTTTGGAGAGCAAGGCTATTGTTTGGAACAGAGTAGGCTATTTTCAAATTGTAGTAGACTATTGTTACTTCTACAGCCTCATCTTAAACTGTACAGGATGAAGCGTTAGTTACACTGACTGGCATTACCGATCTAATACAACAATTTTCTGTCCTCCCTACACGTGAAATCATACCTTGTGCTCTCCTGGCACTGCTGTCAAAATGCTTCCGAGGACCCGGTGTCTCCCCTGCGGCGGTGTGTCTGAGCCTAGCCATAAAGTAGGAATCGTTGTTTTTGTCGACATAATGAAATGAGCACCTAATGGGGGGTCTTTTTCAAATTCAGGTTTTCAGCCAAATTCTGGCTTCCTCTTCTGTAGGTAGGCAATTGAAACCGTTTTTGAACACAAGGACAATCCCTTATGTTCTGGCAGATGGTTCAAAAACACTGTTGATCAAACCATAAATTTAGCTTCCTCTGGTTGTTAGTTCAGCCTCGAACAGCACAATAGGTGCCGAAGCCCTGAAGGGACTTTTTAAGAAAAGCAAGTTAATTTGTAAAAAAAAAAAAAAATGAGCTGTAATCGCTAAGTTAACTGAAAGAAACGCCTTATTCTTGACAAAACTAATGATAAATCTCCTTCCGCCGAAGTTGCACCCCTCATTATATCTACAGTAGCACCCTCAGGAATAAGGTGGATAGGTCCATGGTCCTTCTCTCTTCCATGGTTTGACCGGTTTAATTCTTCTTCTTGTTTTATGGCAGATGGTATACTTCTTTTATAAGTACATACTGCCACCAACTGTATGGAGTTATATACTTTAGTCCACTGAATTGCTTTTGCTTTAAATAATAATTTAATAAAAATCTCACTACATCCAATTATTTAACCTTATCTCCTTCAAATCAGCTTTCTGTATGAAATACAATCTGAAAACCGAATCCTCTCTCCAAAATTTTCTGTATGTCTTCCTTTAAATCTTCTTCCCACCATCATCTCTGTTTTAATCTCATTGAAATAAAAGCCAAAAATCTTCTTCCCATCCTAATCTCATCTTCCTCATATTCCTTTTGTTTCTTTTCTACAGTCTGCACTTTGGCCCACTCTTTCCCTACCATTTCATTTTTGCTCAAGACTCTCTTTGTAACTTCTGCATCTGAAATTTTATCCTGTACTCTTGTCTTTCTACCTCTCTTTCCATTTTCCTTCTATCACACTGCAATGAGCCCATTCCATGATTTCCCCCACAGTGAAAGCATTTTGCCATTCCACAATCATCCTCAATACATCCCTCCTGTCCACACCGTCCACACCTGTGCATCTCCTTTCTGCAAACTGCTGCCACATGCCCGTACTCTTGACATCGAAAACAACGCAATGGAGTTCTTTCAAACACTCTCACTCTATAACTCACAAAATCCATGAATATTCTCTCTGGTATTTCACCATTAAACTCAAGTAGCACTGACCTACTTTCCTGCGCCTTTCCTTCCCAGTAGCTTTTTAGCCGCTTCACCCCACATACTCCCTCCACCTTCAAAAAGTCATCTAATTCTACGTCCAAAGTTATGCCACTGATCACGCCCTTAAAGGTCGGGTTTTTCCTCAGAGGAAAACTAATTACCCTCGTACAGTCATAGCTTTTAATTTTCAATGCATTATCCCTCTGTTTCACTGTTCGACATTCTACTATCACTAATCCTCCCCTCGATACCCTCACTGCTTTCACGTCTCCGATTGACCAGTTTAATTTAGGTGAATTGGCCAATGTATGAGGTGTAGTAAAAATATTTATCATAAGGGGGCAGCACAGGCCTGCTAAAGGGTGTCAAAACTGTTCATAGGCTAATTCATTAGTCAGATGTTACATGATCTCTTTAAACGTATGCTAAGGATTTTCCTGAAAAAAAAAGAGATCAGATTACAAAAATAATCGTTTTCAATCATCTGACAAATGCTGTAGTATGTTACTGTCTTGAATGTATGTTTATGTAATATGTGATCACCCCTCATGGAACACAGAACTGTCTAATGAAGGCATTCCATTAATGATCGTATTGCTCCCATGAAAGTGCATGAATTAATAACCAGTCAAACCATAAACTGTTGATGAATTCTCATGGTGCAGGCTTATTCTGTTTTGTCTTTTTCTCACATAATATTTAGAATTATGATAATGCCAAGCAAAGCTGATACTGAATATGATTTTCATCAGAGTTTCCTGGCCATGAACCTGAAAAGCTGCTGTCTCTGCATTATTACTAAGCTGTACTTTGGCAGATTAATGCTAGAACTTAGACGGACACATTTGATCCAATAAACTAACAGCATATGTTTGAAATGCTGTCAGACTTCAACTAAATCAGTAAAATGGTTAATTGGTAACATTTTTTGTACTTTTAAGTGGACATATCATCAACCTAAGATAATTCCAGGATTAATAATGTTTGCTTAGTTATTTAAAAGGCAAGTCATTGAGTACCAACATATGCAGCCCTTTTTGAGTCCTTCAAATGTATTTTGAATGGCATCTAACTATAAAGTCAAAGTCAATTCTATTGTTCAGCCAGGAATGAGCTATTAGTTGGTCTGTGTCCTGTATCAGTAACGTGTCCCGTTTTTTCCCTCAAATCATCACATTTTAAGCCCAACACTAGCTATGAAATCGGTGGTGCTGTCTCAGCCACCTGTAAAATTTTAATTCAAATGCTCTTTTCTCTCATAATTCACTCGCTGATACTGTAATTTTAGACTTTGAATTTCTGTCAGAGAAGTTCTTCTTTTTTTCTTTTTTGTGGAATAAAATTAACAGCACTCATCCAGAGAGGAGGGACGAATTTCCCCTCCTACACACTGCCACATTTTCAGGCAGCCGAGAGTGTCAAGTGGGAACACACTTTCAGCCTTTCAGTGAGCATTTGAGTTCGGACACGTCATCACCACAATAATAACTCCGAAAAGGTAAGCTGTTTCCCCTTCCCCCCAAATGCCTTTTTCATGTTAAATTCACACTAAACAGAGTGTGGGCGACTTGTCTGGGAGTCTATTTTCAGCTGGTTTATGGGTTGGCTTGCAAGCTGTAACACAGTTCATCTTTGTCAGTTTTCAATACTTGTCCCTATCTAGTCCCTTTGAGGCATTTAAAAACCTCTAATCATAAACTTTAATGTGAAAATATGAGTCAAATGCACATGCACACTTATTTTTCTTATTGCCATCATTGAATATTATTCTCAAAAGCTGTCATTCAATTAGTGAAGAATATTAAGTGATCAAATATAAATTATTTGATGAATATGATATAAATTATGTTTATGATTAGTCTGAAGCTTCTATATCTAGTGTCTATTTTTGTCTTCCTGGACAGAACCTTGCACGGGGTTCAATCCCAATACCATGAGTGCGCTGCAAAGTAACGTTGTCTACTTTGTTATGACTGATATGGTCGTAAGGTGATTTGGTCTTAAGAGCTGTAAAAATGCCACTGCGTGTTTTAACATGTTTTAATAACGTTGTGAAATGTCAGCCATAAAGGCATCTCAAGCATTGTGTCAAAAAGTGAGTGCATTGCTACAAGTAATTGGGATAGAAATTGGGTAAATTTAAGCACTCAGTTTGACAAGCTGGGTGGCTCTTATTGCTGAAGACTTCCCCGGAGGGCAAGAGCTTTAGATGTGGAGAGGCAGTAATTTGAGGTAAAAGAAGAACAGTATTAGAGAGCAAGAGAGACATGGGGAAGTGGAGAAGAGGGGAAAGTGAAGGGGGCAGGTGGATGTTTTGGCCTGAAGAGAATAAATGAGGGAGGAGCAGCGGTCATTTATTAGCAGCCAGTTACTTGCCTCATGTGTTAGGCTGGTCCTTGTCATGTCTGACCCTTCAGCCTGCAGGAGTATCACTATCTTGCTTATATATCAGAAACAGGGCGGATCAAAGGTAAGAGAGCTGAGAGGGGGGGACTGGATAACCTTTGAATTAGGTCCCACGGCCAAGTAAATGTGCATGAATGCAGCAACAGTGTGTGCGCATATGTGGGCGTGTTGGATGAATCAGACAAGCAGTGTTTTATTATTTGCTGATTATTATTCTCAAGGTGAAACATTAAATGTAGCTGAGAAGCTGATTGCCTCTGAAAACAGAGAGAGCTCTTCCACACGAAGACCATTCCTCAGAAGGAAAATAAAACAGGATTTTCACCTGCATTATTCATTATAACTGATTTACATTAACACATAAAATTCAGAGGTTAAGTGGTGCCTGGTTGCTGTTGTTAAGTAATAATTTCCTGGTCTAAGTACCTTGTTTAACCCCTTAACATGACCCCTTTTTTTGAGCTAATTTCCATTCAAACTAAAGTGCTTACTGTTCTTGAACCACTTTGACTACAGGCATAATCATGGTCTCTTCTAAATGGTGGCACTCAGAAGATTGCTCTTTAATCATCAGAATTTCCAAGAATACTACCCAAATTGAGTAACAACACTGGAAATGTGAGTTTTTGTCTGGCAGAAAAAGATTCTGCGTTTTCTTCTGGCCCTGCAGTGCTGCGACCAAGACACATCAGTCAAGGAAAAGTAACAGCCAGAAGCCCAACCAAATGCAGGTTCAAATATTACGTTACTGCAAACAAAAATGAATATTTTATGGGTGTTTTATGGTCCTGGCTGCATGTATTTCAACAATTTTGGAGAGTTTAGATTTCCCTGTGTTCCTTGTCCCATCTTACAGTAGTTTTACAACTTATTGCTCTCTGGTCTTTTTCCTCATCTGTAGCTGAATTTTCACTCCAGTATACCCCTTTGATTCCCAGCACCAGAGTACCATCATATATGCCTAATAAATTTGCTTCCAAAACTCCTTTGCTTCATTAACGAAACCCCACCCCCCTTGACAGAAACCATTGAAAGAATTCATCTTCGAAAAAAAAATTCATCCCTTGGCTTCTGTACGCTTCTGTATTTTGCAAGGTGTAGACCATTACATTAGGTGTAGTCCGTGTACAATGCCATGAAAGAGTATTTGCCCCGAGACTGATTTCTACGATTTTTCAGGATTTCCCAGGAGAGAGCAGAATTCATTGATCCATCAATTTTGGCAAGTTGTCCTGGTCCTGAAACAGCAAAGCAGCGCCTGACCATTACACTGCCACCACTGTGTTTGACTGTTGGTATGATGTTCTTATTTTAGAATGTTTTGTTAGCTTTATGCCAAATGTATTGGGACCCATGTGTTCCAAAAAGTTCCACTTTTCTCTTATCAGTCCACATCATATTACCCCAAATGTCTTTGGAGTCATCAAGATGTTTTTTTTTTGGCAAATGTGAGACGAGCCTTCATGTTCCTTTTTGGTCAGCTGTGGTTTCCACCTTGCAGCCCTCCCATAGATGCCAGTTCTGTACAGTCTCTTTCTTAGTGTGCATTCGCAAACACTGACCTGCACTGAGGCATGAGAAGCCTGCAGAACTTTACATGTTAGTCTGGGTTTTTTCCTGACCTCCTGGATGAGTCGACGATGCACTCTTGGGGAATTTAAGTTTGCCAATCACTCCTGTGAAGTTTTCTCCAGTTGTAAGAAGTGGCTGTCACCATGGTTTGGTGGAGTATCAGAAGCTTAAAGAAGTGGCTTTCCATATTTGTATTTGTGAACGACTTTGTTTCTCATCTTTTTGTGATTTTTTTTTTAGATCGTGGCATCATGTGCAGATTTTTGTCTTCTTCACACTGTCAGACAGGTTCTATTTAAGTGATTCAGCAGAGCTGGCAGTAATCATGCCTGTGTATGTCGTGAAATAGAACTCAATTATCAATTAAATTCAATTTATTTCCTTCAAGAAATTAAATTATCATTTAAACACTGCATTTTTTGTTTAAATTGGTTATCTTTGTCTAATGTTAAAATTAGTTTGATGATTTTAATCAAATATGCAAAAATAGAGGAAACAGGAAGGGGGCAAACACTTTTTCACAGCATTGTAAACAAAAATAAGCAGATTTTTCTAATATATTAGAGTGAGGGCTGATAGGCTAAAACAATTACTGTTTCATTAGATCAGCATGTAAGGAGGAGCACTTATTTTGTTCCTTAAGGGCAATTGTACAGGCTACAGCACAGCATTATATGTTAATAAAAGGCCAATTATGGTGAAATTCACTGAGACCCACAGCTACCATCTCTCTGTCAAAGTATTTTTAGTGATATCTGTTCAAACCTGCTTATTTTGTGAATTAAAAATTCTAACGGCTTTTTATCGTTGGACCACTACCAAGGAAAGAATTGATTTCAACATATTTTGACAAATCTGAACAATGCTATAGAGTCAAGCCTATGGGACTGCATGAGTCACACTTTCAAACGATATATATTTCTCAAACGTAGCACACTATTTGATGGTATAAAAACGCAATTAAAAAGTTTGTGAAAGGGAAAAAAAAAGAACAATTGTCTCATGTTAGAAGGGCTCCTTATCTGTAACCCTCAATTAAGCAAGAAGGACAGTTGTCGGACAAAGTAACTTCCTGATACCTCAGCCAACAACTATTTTCGCACTTACTTTTCCCAGAGCTCAGCTTCACTAATAAGTTCCATAGAGGGGGCACGTGTCTGCAAACTTAAACACTTTATTTAGCGCACAGACCCAGTCATCTCATTAATCACCTGGATCATTTTGTGGTGTTAGGATTCCCAGTGTAGCTTCTTTGGTTTCCATCTCTTTCCTGATAGGTAAGCATTAGGCCTCTGCTACCTGTTTGTGCGTAACTATGAAGGCCAAACACATGAACCCGACCTATGGGTGCTGCAGGTGAACATAAATCTGATTGTGATTGCCCCGATACAGGAAATGGTTTTCTCACGAAAATGTGCAATAATATATGTTATTAATTGCTTATTTCCATATTGCCTTGTTATTGGCCTGAGGGTTGCCGTATCGGCCGAGGGCTAATAACGCAACCCAAAGGCCAATACCAAGACAATGCGAAAATAAGCAATTTATAATATTTTCATTAATTGGTTATGTATGTTGCGCTATCATGACAATATTATGACTATGACTTCTGAAGTACGCAACTTCAAGACTCATTAAAGAGCTAAATGCTAGGTCCGCGACTGTCATCTGCTTCTTTGAAGATAGCGAATGCCACAGTTACCGCGACTGAAAGGCCAATACCAAGGCAATGCAAAAATAAGCAATTTATAATATTTTTATTAATTGGTTAAGTATGTTGTGCTATAATGACAATATTATGACTATGACTTCTGAAGTACGCGACTTCAAGACTCCTTAAAGAGCTACATGCTAGGTCCGCGACTGTCGTATGCTTCTCTGAAGAGAGCGAATGCTACAGTTGCAAATGGTTACTTGTGCACGTGCTGAACTCGGCCAATACATGTCGGCCAAACAAGATATATTGGCAGGCCGTTTTTACTGTATGCGGGCAATAACATACATAACCAATAAATAATACTCTGTATTTAGCCCTTAACTTGAAAATAAATTTTAAAATAGAGGCAATAAATTTACACAAGAAAATAATTTGACCGGTAAACCCAGATTAGCGTTTCAATAAACTCAGATCCAGGAGCTCTGGCTTTACAAAAAATCTCCACAGTACCATCGTACAGTCGCAGGCTTTTTAAAAATGTTTGCTTTGCTGATACAGCACATTACTATGTTAAAACTGGAGTAATCTTGGAACAGCAAGCAAGATTTGAATGTAGCCTCACCTCTAAACCCACCCCCTCCCCTCAAGTCTCTGACCAAAGCCACGCCCCCTGATTCACATGCACGAAGAAGCGAGTCTCGTGATCCCATTACCTGGATGCAGTGTCCTATGTCTGAATCGTCAGCAGAGCTGTGTGAACGCTAGGTGCAAACACAGCGAAATATCTACATTTTACCATCAACAAGTATCCTATGAATGTGGCCTCAGGTCAAAGACCAAACCAATTCGACTACCTGGGCATATTAGAAATAGAGTTACAGCATATTACGTATAAAACACAGCTAGCCACTGAGCTAGCCTTAGCACTGGAAACAAGCTAACGTCAGCCACGAGCGCAACGTTTGTAACATGAAATATTCTCAACAGAGTGCTACTGTAACCATTGACGTCTTACATATGAAGCTATATGGCATTTCAGAATGTTTGTTAAAATATGCGCCAAGATACTTCCGGGTGGCAGAACGCGAGCGGAACGCGGAACGCGAACACTGACCTGAAGAGATCCAGCCGGGAAAGTCTGTCTTAAATTAATAAGTTTGGGGTTTATGACTTGATATTTTGTAAAACGAGATGAGAAATGTTGACTGTTAAATATGAAAACAAAAGTTTTGTAACCAGAAAATTCATCTGTGGTGATATACGATGGATCTACCAGCCACCCACTTATGTTAGCAACCAACTACCGACGAAGTTACTGTTATGAGCCGAGTTTTCAATGCCTATCGGCGGCTAGTGTAGCCTGCTTTTTCCCGATGGCTTTGGCAGCTAATGTGACAGCAGAGCCCCGGGTGACAGCATACTCTGGTGACAGTCAGCGACAACAGCATCCGCTGAGGAAAAAGCACATAACTGTTTATTTTTAACAATATAAAATTTTGAGAAAGGTAAACAAATAAATTCTCGCGCTGAAATGTTAAGTAGACAAGAATGCAACTGTCTCAAACTGCAGATTCAGCTCCCGTTCTCAACTTCTCAAGTTTGAACTCACAAATATTTGCCTGGAATCCATCCATATCAAGCTTTGATCGCTCCCAACGGTCACTTGCTTGTATGTCTGGCCTCAGTCGGTAGACCAGCGTTTCACTTTCAAATATTCACACAAAATCCATGCGAGATCTGTGGCTCACAGTCGCAAGGGTGCCCCGCCCCTTTGGAAAGACTTAAAAATAAATAAAACACCACAATTCTGCATTCAACGGAAGTCCTGCCTCCCGGCTCGTGTTTATACGAGTATTCATCTGAGTGGCAGCAGAGTCACTTGGCTAATGAACGAGCTGGGAGGCGGGGCTTCTTGAATGCGCGAGCTTACTTGAAGCATAACTGTGGTATTTTATTATTTTTAGCAAAAAATAACTGTGTTTCTAGAGTTGTGAGGATACGAGTGGACAAAGCAGACTTGGATTATACTGGACGATGCGCTGGACGATGGTTTGAAAGTTGTCAACAGACGTTTTGTGAAGTTTTCCCATTGCTACTGGGTGACCCCATTTGCTTCCAGCAAAAAAGGAATTTGGATAATTTTTCAAAACTCTCCAGTGGCCATAAAGTTGCGCCAGGTGAAGAACAACTTTGTCCGTTCAAGACATCTAATGGTGAGTAATTGATATACAGATTATAGTTTTTGGGTGGAGTATCACTTTAATCTAGCTGATGCAATCATGCCTTCGAGCTATAGCTAATGCCAATTCAGTGAAATACGTTATGTAATTTGAGTATTATTCAATTTAGCCTTTATTAAACTGGGGAATCCCACTGAAATAAACAAAATGCAGATATGACCAAACATTATCCTGTTCAAAACCTAACAACCACTCCAAGAGTAAACGCAAGCAAGCCACAATCTAATTTTTAAGCTCATGTTAAATAACATTCACAAATGCCGTTGCTGGCCAGCTAACTCATATTCGATTGGTGGTTCTCGCCAAAAGGTCGCCCAATCAGCCAAGAGTAGAAAACATGAATATTCATATATTCACTTCATTAGTGACGTAAGGGCTAAACACTGGCTATACGACTGAGGCCAGACTGATCAGTCAGTGACCGTTGGGAGCGACCAGCACTTGATAAGTATGGATTCCAGGCTACACAAATACGGGAGTCTGTGAGAAATGGCAGTGCTTATGCTGGCTAGCGTTTGTCCAGCTGTAAAAAAACACCCACAACCAGGCTACACAGCTGATTGTATTGCGTGTGCACTAGAAATGATTGTCATCGTCAGTCACTCCTCCTGGCTCTGATTGGTTGTTTTGTCCTAGTCGCGGTGAAATCTTGCAGAAGGAATTGGAAGCACTAGATAGAACCAGATGACTCTGATTTTCTCAAAGATCATCTGACTCACATCCCACTGTCAGGTCATAGTAACAGTTCTAACAAAAATGACAAAAAGTGATTTTTTGAAAAATTGCAAACTCCAGCTAAAGACTAAAGACTGTCCTATCCAACCTTCGCGAGCATGAATGAATTCCAGAGAAACAGTATTCAGTTCTTAACACATTAATTAATTAATTAATTCATAAAGATTAATAATGTCACATTATTTTTGGCCAGATTTGTGTTGGAGGCATTGTTTTTCTCTGTAACTGTACCGTAGGCATTGCATGTCTTTCCTATTGATGATTCAATCATCAACTGCATATTAGCATAGCTTCCTAAGCTAAAGAGGTACCTGTTTCACTGAGTGAAGAATTTTAATTCTTAAAGCTTAAAAGCTTTCATGGTTCTTCCTCTGTGTTCAAGCCCAGGTGAGGGAGATATGATGTTAGTCCTTTGTCGGTGGCTTGGAGCTCTGCACTGCCAAATCAGGATTATAGCTTTGTTGAATGGGAGCATGACTAAACCTAATCAAATTTGATTAAGAACGCCCTCATATTATAAGCAGGGAGTACAGAGGTACTGTGCACAAGTGGGAGGGAGATATTGTGGCAGAAAATCTGCCAACCATTGTGAGATTGATTATGTTTTCCTGGTTAATCTGAACACCCAGATTTAACACCGTCTGCAGTAGGAGTAATAGTTATGTGCTTTTCCACCATTTTCTCGATATTGCATTCACCGAGCTTAAGCCGAGCAACAGAACTATAAATGTTCATAACCCTGACCCTCACACCCCAGCCCAAGCAAACAGCCTTTATGCAGAATTCAGCGCAATGATTTTGATAGTGTTTACATGTCTTGTTTGTTTCCCCACTTGTGCTTAAATTGAGGAACTTTTATCACACTTGCGCCTTTCAACTTGGCATGTAGGCCAGGGTCCCACACAAAGCTGAGACTGTCCTTTTCATTTATTTAGGAAGTCATATCTGCATATGTGAGGCAGCTCCTGTCCCATTTATATCAACACATCTGAATCTTGTAGACCTCCAATCTCTCCTGTCAACTCAAGCTAGAACCTTTTTATCACTGATGTCCAAGTCCTGATGACAGCGCTTCATGGTGATTGGTCAGGTGTTATTTGTGAACAATAAAGCACCTAATTCCCTCACCCAAATTAGACTTACATAATGACTGTGAATTGAAAGCTGACATTCAAAAGCCGTTATCATAGACGCTAAAAGCGATCCCTTAACCTTTCATTTGTAATCCCAGGACTGGTAAAACAGCATTCTCTTCGTCACTACCAGTCGTTCTGAAGTGGCCCAATGGTTGCATGTATTTCTCTTTCCTCTGTGACCCTTCTTTCTGGTTGTTATAGAAACAGGTGAAAAAAGTCTATGCGGCCATTAAAAAGCAGCCATTTATTTTTAGAAGTGTGCATTTTGTCTCTGTGTATGAGTGTGTTGCTGAAGTGGTAACGCCTGACCCAGTGTGGGTGGTGACCTGCTGACTCGAATGTTCTCTATTTAGGTTGACTGTTGCCACAAAGATATGTTTGTCTCTTGTAGGCCCACCCAAAGCCAAAGGCCTCCACTTCACGTCCGATTTGCAGCATCCTATCTGTGAACTCATACAACTTAACTTATAGTAGCAAACAGCGCAATATTTAATTTTGAGACGTATCAGCCTTAAAGAGATTGGATACAGTGAAAATGGCCACTTCAAGGTAGCTCAGTGACACACAAACCTTTTCTACCTGAAAGTGCTTTCAGGTCATAGTAATCTTAAAAAAATCTCCTTTCAGTTTAAACACTCCATGGGATCATTACCCAAGTTTTCTAACTGGCTGTTGCTCTCTCTCATCTAAGTATCTGTCTATTGGACAACATAGCCTCTGGGAACTTCTTTCTAGCCTATTTTCCACTTTTGCCTATTAACTTTTTTTGTGGTTTGAATTTTAAAAAGCAAGCAGCATTATTGCCTCTACTGGGTAAAGACCAATACCAAAATAAAGATGGCTGTTTGCTGCCATGGAAGACCAGGTTATAACATATAAGATAAACTTATTTAAATTGTTGCAAATAGCTATAGACTATGGCATTGGAATGAAAAACTAGTGCAATATCTGCTCTGATTTGTTCTGAAGGCCTCAGATAAAAAATAGAATGCAAGACTTCTTAAAAAAAACAAAATCTAATATAAAGACAGTAGCTTCTTAGCCTGGCAACAAGAAAGAAATGCAGCACATATGTATACTGTGAATACTTTTATGAAAATGTGAGTGAATTCTGAGACCATACTTCACAAATGGCTTCCGCACAAAAATGTAAAAACTTTTATCTACATTTCTGTGAATTTTTTTTTTAAATCCAAAGGTACTTTTATTCTGAATAATCAACTGTAAATGTAAGCCAAATCCACCCCTGCCAAGTCCATTTCGGAGAGCTGAGGTCAATGGGTTTGTGTTTCTCATATGTACCAGTGCAGTAAGTCACAGCTTCTTTTCGCCTCACAGTCTGATGGAGCTTGAGATGCGAAGTCCCTGGAGGACTGCCCATTCTGCACTGCTGCCACTGCTATTGGATGTGGCGTGAAATTCCCCTCTAATGGAAAATGAGTGACACCGTGTGTAATTTTGCACTGTTCCACGGAGCATCTGACGGTCCCTGAATGGTAAGGATGTGATTGCTGTGCAGTGGGGAACATGGCTGCACCTCCATTACATTCATGCTTTAGTTAGATACATCACAACATGGCAGGCAACATGCAAGCACTGGAAAGTGAATTCAAACTATCCTATTGAATGACATCACAAGTACTGACGATGGGACTTACTGTAATATAAGCAATAGAGTGACACTTTACATCTTGAAATGGGGCCAGGTTTACAGACATGGTTTAAGACTAGTCCAAGACTATAGAGAAAGTGGTGGTAATGACTTCGCACTATAGTGAAGCATGTGGTTGGCAAAGGACTCGAAAAAATACAGGTTTTTAAGCCAGTTAGAAATTGACTGGAACAGATTTAAGAAAGTTTCAGTTTTTGGTGACCTTGACTTTGACCTAGTCCCAGTTATGTCCAAAATTTTATCAGGTGATCCATGGAGCATTGCGCACCTTACCTGAAAATTTCATACAATTTGGGCAAACTGTTTTTGCGATCCACTGTTGACAGAAAAACATACAAAAACTGAAAATAGTACCCCCTACCCCGTCAGGTGGGGTAATTATTTTGTACAGTCAGAACAAAGCTCAGTTTAGTTCAGAGAAAAGCTTAATCTGCATCAGTGAGACCAGTACTCGATGCTTGCATTTATGTGGTATTATGAATACAAATTGTACAAAAAGGAACCCTGTCTTGCTCAAAAATTCTTTGACCAGCAGAATTGATCTGGGAGCATTCACACATTTCATGCCTTTGAGAGACAGTCCCATTAAGGTCTGAAAAGGTTCCTCCCTGAATGCAAGGTAAAACTGCCCTTTACCCTGAGAGTGTACTGCGAAACAAAAAGCACATCAGTGCAAAATGTTGTTTTACTCTTGGTCTACAATTTTCCCAAAACGTATTGTCTCAAGTATTCACTTCAACTACCTTTTTCACAATAGTTTACAGCATCATTATCCACTGCCTCTGCTAGGTCACCTGGATTTACCCTCTGAAGAATTAATTGCTTAATATCTATCCCATATGAATTTAAGCTTTTATTTTCACTTGCAAAAAGATCTGAGATATAAAGTAGTGCATTAAAGTCTACAAAACGGTATCTGGAACTAGTCAACCTCTAAAACAACCATAAAATCACAGGGACTATTACAGGAAACACTAGTCTTAAGATAAACATAGTTTCACCAATATTCTGAACCAGCAACATTAAAATTCACAGCGCTAAAGTAAAACACCAGTTTTAAAATTGTAAGGAAAATGTCACAAGTATATTCAAAAGTTATGTCAAGAACATTATCATACTATGCCACTGCAGATATTCCATTCACCTGGTAGTAATTGATATGGTTTGGCCTGTGGTGGCCAACCAAGCAAGGGGGTCAAGCGCTACACAATTTGCTTAGTGCAATTCTTCATTTATCTCCTCCAATGCAAGGGCACCTTTAAAGCTTTATTTACAGCACTGCAATATCAGCCTTCAGCCTTTTACAATAAAGCAACCCACACTCCCCCACCCATCCAGTAGTCTCTACTCACAAAGGACTGCAACAAGCACATATTATTGACTCAAATTTATTCATCTATTTATTATTTTCTAACAAAGTATGGCACCCTCAGGGATGCGGCGAGGCAAAAACGTTAATTAACTTACAGTTGTGATCAGCCCATTTATGTTATATGATGTATTGGTCTAATATCGGCTCACCTCTCGGGGGAGTTAACATCATACATTCAAAATGGCTATTTTATATGGAAATTATAAGGTGACCCAATGTGCACTGTATAACCCTTTGATAAAGTGCCTCCCCACCCCCTAAGAAAAGGAGTAGAGGGACATTGCGCTATGTTGATGTGTGCGGGGGGCGCATTCTTCGTTAATATTGTGCTTTCCATGAAAACATTGGCGCAGAGGAGAAGAGACTATAGATGCTGATTTTCCTTTAAAGTGCAAGACAACTTTAGCAAAAAACCAACATTAAATAGAGGAATTACCCAGTTGGAGTCCCGATATTATGAGTCAGATGTTTTGTGATTGTTCTATTAAGTTATACAATGCTTCATAAAACAAAACAGTGACCAAACAATAAAAAAACTGGAGGTGGCCATCTTTCCATCCCTCAAAAAGGTTTAGTCAACAAGAGGTCGAGGAATGCTTTGGCAGTCACGTGACAGTGACATCTACTGACCCTGGCTTAACCAAAGTCTGTTTAGGCTTTGTCACAATATTCGTGTAAATCCCAAGTGTGTCTCTTTGCAATTCAGCAGCCTGTGTGTCTATCAGGTGTATGTGTGTTGTGATTGGTTTATGTCTTGCGTGTGCTTCCCCTCACGGCTGAATCTCTTTACTCACTGATTTCCTAATGAACTTATGACGGGTATTTAAGCCTTCTAGTACATGTGCTTACTGCTGGCAAAGTCACATTTATGCTGAAATCCCAGTCATATGTATGTTAGTGAAACCTCTTCGTCTTTGTCATATGCAACCAGTATTTTAGTGGCAGCTAAAATCTCTCTGAAACCTTTATTGCCATTAGTTAACTCGAACACGCTTCCAATCTTAATCAGGGTCCAGGATTGGGACCGAGTTCAAGTTATCTTTATTCAATCCTGTTCTTTGACTCCAGTTTCCAAGAACAAGTTTCCAATCCCAATCAGGGACCAAGACTGGGACTGCATTCTTGTTAACCCTTGCAAGTCTACTCTCTTTGCTAAGTTTGCCAGCAACAAGCTTCCAACCTTCAGCTGGGGCCAGGACTGGGATCGAAAACCTCTCAGGCATCAACCCTCTTCTTTGTGGGCAGTCCAGTGCTGGTAAGTGCTTCAACATCTGGCTTTCACCGGAAGCCACTGGCCGGCTACAGCAGCCCAAGCATTACCTATTACAACGGTGCTGAATTGCTCCCCTCTTGGGAGTTTTGTCCCCACCTATGCGCTGTGGGGTTCTGACCCCGTCCCCGTGTTCCATCTATCGTCAAGCAAATTTTAAGCAAACTTTTTTCCCCAAAAAAGGACAAGAGAATTAAAGCACATTTTCATCAACCTGTTCGGAGCAAATAAACCAGGCCATGCCAACCGTAGTTTTGCCAGGAGTTGGCAGTATATGCTATGTAACACACATCTGTAATAAACAGAGTTGAAGAAACAACCATGGCAGTTATATGTCCGTTACATCAGAATTTATTTTGTGGATGTGATTCCAACTCCCATTTAGTGCATAACTGTTTTCTGAAATAGGCTAAAACCACCTCAAGTGAGTGTAAAAACTTTTTCTAAAATGAGGATTTTTTTCCCTGAGATCAGCTGTTTCCATCAACCTTTTATAATGCGATACTTCAAAATGTGCAGGAAAATACATTAATGAAAACAGGGCTAATGATGATGAAATCTCGACAGAACAACACAAAATGATTTTCAGTATTTGCGTTAGTATTTTTCAAAATTGACAGAAATTAGCGGGGAAGAGATTGGTTTATCGGCACAAGAAAAGTAAATTCATCTGTGGAGTAGCAGCTATATTTGATCAGTGTCTCTCTTTCATGACCTGCCGGCTGCAGCAACAGTCCTTAGCACAGCGGACATGACGGGCAACGACCGTTATCCGATAATTTCAGTCTGATAACCTCCTATGTGCTGACTGGCAAAGTTTTATGACACAGTGGACAAAATTCTGAACTTTCTGAAGGAGAAAAGCCATGTTTAGTGTTGGGAGAGGTTACCATTGATGTCCCACCATGCCTATATTAATAAACTCATGTTAAATTCCACCAGAAAATCATTAATTCATATTGAATGTCATGTGTCAAAAGTTGATTTGCGTTAAAAATATGATTATTTTATGATTTGACAGTGTGCCATTTTTAAGGGCTCTGAGAGTTTGGGGAGCCACCTGGAAAGCTGTCTTATTTGGCTCATAAAGAGTAGACAACTTTGAATTTCATGCTCAGATGAAGTACACTTGTGGTGAAGCAGTTTATGATCCCAGAAATGTATTGTTTTAACTCCCAGCCATTTTCATGAGGATTTTTTATGTTTGCAGCACTTTTTTCTACCAAAATCATGAAAATAAACTGAAATGCAATGGAATTTTAAAGTGTCTTGTGTCAGTTGAGCCATTTCCCCCCCTCTGTGTGAAGCTCAAATCTTGAATGACAAAGTCTTAAATAGGGTAACACATAAATAGCCAGATTTTGCTTCTGCGCAAAGGGGTTAAGTATTTATTATCCAGGTCACATTTGTCTAAAAATTACCAAAAAAATATTATGTAACACCTAATAAGCAGTTCTTTTGTTTGCAGTTCACGTCAGACCAAGGTTGCCTTTCACTTGAATGATGCCTTTGCAATAATGATTAATGGAAATAAATAGCACCATCTAAACTGAGGTAACAACTTTGCATGTTGAGGTGCATACGCATGATTTGCTGATTTTGCACCAACGTGATAGTTTTGTATTTGTTTCATGTTAGAAAAAACATCTGCATAAAGTGAGTGATCTCAGTCTTTCGACGGCAGATTCCCAGGTGTCGAAGGTCAAACTGATATATTGAGCTGTACATTGGTTCAAAGAGGGTCAGGGGTCAGAGTGATTGCCTTGATCTGAGAACTTACTTCTGAAGCAGAGTCTCTGAATTTGTATCATCATACCACGGGGTAACAGCGGGCATTAAAATAGTGCCTGTTTGTTCTTTCTTTTTCCTTTAGCCTGTTCATTAGCACATCCATCCACCCACATCTTTTCATGGCTTGCCTGTCCATCAAAGTGTATCTTCATTTAATGATGCATTTATTCATTGTTCAAAAATGCACACTGTGACATTTTCATCACAGAACTGATCTTTCTAATGGATACTGATGTGCAATCACAAACAGACATTAGGCCCATTTCACTGGAAGTTCAGGACGGCTTATTCCAAGACACATTGGTACAGACATTACTGGATGCCTCGGGAATGATTTTTATCACAAGTTGTGAAATGGTAACTTTTAATCTGGAAACAATGCAAGAGAAAAAGAGGAGCAGAGATGTTCCTGAACAACATTTGTACAGTATGTTAGAATGGAGTTCCGGTTTCTCAACCGCTCTGAAATTTCAGTTGTTTCTCATTTCCCTGGACCAGAGCCTCTGCTCAGCAAACAAACAATGATAATAAAATTAAAAATCATAATTAAACACCTTTGATGAATTAGAAGTGAACTGCTTGTCTGGAAATGGCTTCAGTTCTGTCCTGATTGAAGGCTGTGGCACATTTCCAAAGCCATGGCTTAATAATTCCTTTCGGCTGAGCCGCCAGTAATTACGCTGTGGGTCTTTTGTTAATTGGCAATGAAATGAAAACCGCCAATTGTGATGCATGCAGTGGTGCAGATGGCGGTATGCGAATGGTACCCCTGTCAGGGCTGATTTGAGAAACTCTCTTTAAGCTGCCACTTCAGGGGTAGAGCAATATTACCCCACCTGCCCTCCAAAAATGAAACAAAGCATTTAAATGAAAGTACACTGTTCAGCTGTCTGCATATAAATGGTTTGCATTTTAGGTCCATCATTATCATCAGTTTTGCAGACTCTCTTATCCAGCATAAGGCACAAGGTGTCAATGGCAAGGCAACATTAAAAAACTAGTTACATGTGCAACAGGCATAACAGCCTCTACTCTGTATGTGGGGCATGGCTAAACTCTATTAGGGAAGGACTAAAGATCAGATAACACTCACCTGGTGTAGTGAGGACAGGTGATGAGAGATTAATATCATTGGGGTTAGACAGGTCGCAGTCCCACTGGCACCAATTATTCAGATAAAAGACAATATAAGAACATGGCCAAACGTTCTATTGATCACTAAAACTCTGCAATGACAATGCTGCCTCTCCAGACAGTGCTTAATTCAGGCCATTATCAGCCCAGCTTGGAGTTACTGGCTTTAAAGATCTTCAGTATTCCCAACAGAACAACAAACTTGGCATATTACCTCTGGAATAAGTACCCTACTGGTGCTAGAATGCTCTTGGTGATATATCAGCCATTTTACAAAGGCAATTCCACATATTTATGCCAGAATACTGCCAATGGCTGATAGTCCAACCCTGACCCATATCGGTGTCTCTTTGGAAGGTATCACTCTACTCTGACCTTTAATGTAACCTCCTAACACCGTGCTACATTTTCTTAAGTAAAATCTACAGCATGGCTGTGGCTCAAAAGTGTGAGTGGAATAGAAATGAGCGGATATACTGCCCTGGGGATAGAAGAGTAAATCAGTGACCGGCAAGGATGCATTAGGAGAGGGAGCGAGAGAGAGAGAGAGAGAAAGAGAGAGAGAGAGAGAAGGAACGAGCAAACAAGTGAAGGAGAGTTGGGTTTAGCCTTAGAAATGAATAAGTAGAAGGAGGGACAAAGAGAGTTGCAGAGAAGAAAAGAGGGAAGCATCAAAGTGAACCCACAAATCATTGCTGGAGGCTGGTTCAAACTGCAGATAAAGAGAGCAAGAGGAAGAGAGGCAGCATGGAGAGAGTTAAAAAAAAGCGTGAGATGGTCCCAAATCATGCCGGAGCTCCTCAGTCAGTCCACAGTTACTTGGAGAGGAATGAAAGGGGGGTGAGCAGCACATTTAATTTCATGCTAGTTGAAGAATACAGCCGAAAATAAATCCCCCAAATGTTTAACACAGGATCCCCCTCATTCAACGGAACACTGCCGGACAATTCTATGGTTGCTAAGCGACTACAGCGTGCACCTCTCCTCTGTGGAAGAGCCCTCCCTGAAACCATAAAACGGGCCTGGCCAGAGCACCAAAGCCCCTAAAATCTCACTCCATAGGAATGGCTGGAGCAGTGCGAAAGAAAAAAAAAACCCCTCAAAACAAATGTCTCAAAGCAGGAGGTTGCATTCACTAACACAAAAAGGCTTAAAACCAAAAACACACCTGCCAATGAAAGCTTGCACACTTCCAGAGCATGTAAAATGAATTTAACTGACGACTCGGCAAATACATATATTTATATATATACAGTGCCTAACAAAAGTCTTGTCGCATAAGGACATAGTAACTAAAAATAGTATATAACTTTATTTCTAATCAATCAATTGTTCGAATAAATGGTCTATTTTAATGTCAAGGGCTTTCACAAAAATAATTTGGTGCAAAATGAAACCGTCAAAAAGTGTTCTGATGTTCACAGCTGGGCTAAGCCCATAACATCTGTTTTTGCGAGGACAAAAGTCTTGTCGTCTCTTCAGATGATGCAACAAATCGCAGATTAGAGTTTAACCTATGACAAATACTGTAATTAGCACATTCCCAGATGTGTATAGAAATAACCCCAGCACACCAGACTTTCATATGAGGTGCGACTAGACCTCTGACAACATACCAAAGATTCAACCACAGAACAAAGTACTGATCATCAAGAGCCTGAAGACTGAGTCTGCTGCTGAGGTGGCAGACATCTTTAATGTATCCAAATGTCAAGTGGAGGGGATGAGAAAAAGATTTGAAGAAACTGGTGACGTTCATGGCAAGCGCAGGTCAGACAGACCCGGTATGACAACTGTTTGAAAGGACCGTTTGTTGCTTCAACTGTACAAGGCTAGCCCTTCTTCAACTACTCTTGGCTACATGAGGAAATGTCACCAAAAATCCCGGTATCTACAAGAAGAGTTTGTCAAATTCTCTCTCAAAGTGGTTTTCATAGCTAAATTAGTACACAGAAGTCTGCATTAAACAGAAAACAAAAAACCTGCATTGCATTTGCCAAGGCCCACAGCTCGCAGAAAGGATTGATACTGGAAAAGTGGCTGAAAGTTTATTTTTCTGGTGAATCATCCATTGAACTGCATGCCAGTCGCCGTACAAGACCTGGTGGAACCCTCATGGACCCAAGATTCTCCCAGAAAACAATCATGTTTGGTGGAGGAAAAATCATGGTTTGTTGTTACATCTAGCATGGGAGTGTGAGAAAGATCTGCAGAGTGGATGGCAACATCAACAGCCTGAAATATCAAGAAGTTCTTGCTGCCCTACTTATACTGCTGCTCCTTCTCATTCTTCTGCCTCCATGTCACAGTTCCTGAAAGCGAAGAAGGTGAAGGTACTCCAGGATTGGCCAACCCAGTCACCTGACATGAACATTATTGAGCATTTCAGGGGTAAGATGAAGGAGGAGGCTTGGAAGATGAAACCATAGAATCTTGATGAACTCTGGGAGTCCTGCAAGACTGCTTTCTATGCCATTCCAGATGATTTCATCATCAAGTTATCTCAGTCATTGCTAAGACGTATGGATGCAGTCCTCCAAGCTCATGGGAGTCATACGCAATATTAATTCTTTTTTCCAAGGCGCCATGGCTTTATGTTCTGATATTATAGTGGCATATTTGTGTATTCAAAATAAAGTGTATGTATAATTTCCACATTTTTTTTCAATGCGACAAGACTTTTGTCCAAGCAAAATCTGACCTTTCTGTACAAATTAAATTATAAAACTCAATTAATGACACAAAACTCTAATTTGGTATATTTCGCATAATCTAGAGGGCTTTGCCTTTCATATAAGCCATTTTTGATTCCAATTGATCAACTACAAGTCAGGTTATTATTTGTTGTTCCTACAACTTGGATAAGTGACAAGACTTTTGTCAGGCACTGTATATATATATATATATATATATATATATATATATATATATATATATATGTATATGTGTGTGTGTGTGTGTGTGTGTGTGTGTGTGTCTATAGCTGTGGTAGCTTCTCGGCTGAAATTAGAGGAGGCCATGGAACATCC
Organism: Gymnothorax javanicus; assembly: GCA_029692085.1. NCBI lineage: Eukaryota > Metazoa > Chordata > Actinopteri > Anguilliformes > Muraenidae > Gymnothorax > Gymnothorax javanicus. The sequence goes on from CM056195.1 coordinate 43,652,730, forward strand.
CTATGAACAAATGATTGGTCTTGACTTTTTCTCAGTCATTTTCCTTGATTAACAAGTTTTCCAATAATTAGAATAATCCATCGGCAGTTAAACACTAAAGATTCCTATATAATGCAGTGTTACAGCTATTAAGTAGTAAATTCAGTCCAGAGAAAGTGTTTTGTTCACAAAGCCTAATTTATTAAAGAAAAAAAGACAAAATACCTTGCTAACTTCTGCGCTTGCTTTTAGCAGATTGCACCATGCAGCTATCTAACCTGCACTTAATGATTGTTTAAATCACAATAAAGAAAATAAAAATTAGCAACATCTATCCACATTTTTGAAAAACGTTGATCGAAAGGAAATTTTGTGGTTGAATGAAGCATTTGATTTTTCTTGTTTTTTGGAGTTAATGTCATGTTAATTAAGGAAATATGATTGAAAACTGGTCATGACTACTCATTGGTTTATAGGAATGTTTTGTGCCTTGTCTAATTTTGGCTCAGTAGCCGCCTCCAGTCCACAGGTCTAAACACAGCGAGTTTTGAAAAATGGTTATTTATATCCTTGTAATTTTGTTCATAAATTATATAGACTACATTTTTTCAACAATATTGTTGCATGAAGATCATATGACATATGACTTGAAAGGTAAACCGAGACACACCGCACCGTTTTGATTACACATGGATTAATGGCCATTGCTCTTGACTGTGTGATGCAATATGTTGAACTGTAGATGAATTGATGTATGTTGAGATTATAATTAAATGTGCAAAGATGGAATTCATCCATCTGCACACCTGGCTGCCATGTTTGGTTAAGAACTATGGCTGCATTATATCAATGGGGGTGAAAAGTTCAGGAGCTCAACCCCAGTGATTTAGTGTGTGAATTCATCAGTATCATTTTCTCTAAGCATAGATATTTGATGCATTGGAATACAGCTTATCTGTAATAGTTACCTTGACAGTACATGCCCACATCCAACACTGGGCTCAAATACAATGAGAAAATGACATTCATGGTGTAGTATGGGGTATTATCTTCTCAGTTTACCTATAATATCAGGGTCAGGTTGCATGTCACCGTTACGAAGCATTGATTCATTTGTAACAGAATCATGGAAGGAAGGCAAAACTTTGTGTCCATAATTTCTTATTTTTATTTGAAAATGGCTGACATGGGTTTGATAATTACTGGTCTGATTGTAAGACAATGAATACTAATAGAGTGCAGTGGAAAACTGCTCATTTCAACTGAATTTTTCAGAAAAATGAGTTAATTACCCAGATCTTTCTGCTGAATGGTATTGGCTCGGTCTCATTTGCCAGGAAGCTTTCTAAGTGGGTTACATTTTTTAGGAAACAAGGCTGCTTAGGACTGTCTCATTTCAGAAGTACGCACAGGAACCCTCCCAAGTAGGTACCTTGATTGGGCAAAATTTCAGGGAGCATCATGTGGTTCCTACTCAGCGAAGGAAATCCCACAGTACCTTGTGATGGGTCAGGGATTTCACAGGATGATAACTGTAGGTTTTTATAAAGGTTGTATTTGTATTATTTTATAAATAAATTCAATTTCGATAATTTTTTCAGGCAAGAAATTGCCTGTGTATCTCTGGAACACTGGCTCTTTAGTGGGAACAGATGATGAATTAAAAATTTGCTCCTAGAGTTTTTGGAGTGCACAAATTCCACACACGAGACCAACAGCAAGCTAATGTCTCCGATGGAAACTACTGACACCGTGTTGCCATGCTAGTCACATGAGGCTTCCTAATTGGAGCGTTTCATCTCATCTAACAATTTAAATAAACGGCTCCTATTAGCAAAGGGTCCTAATCAGGTACAAAGATGATAGAAAGCCTCCTTGCAAATGAGACGGAGCCATAGTCATGTTAATGGCTGTAAGTCATCACTGTTGTCCTGTCATTCAAAAAGCAAATTGGAATTGGGTCCGGAAGGGGTATGTCAACTGGAAAACCCAGTTGAGACGTGACAGTAACACTAATTTCCAGCATTTTTACACTACTTGTTATGACTTATACTAACATCAGGGCCCAGTATTTCAAAAGTGATCTGACAGGATTATCCTGGTCGGATTGGATTAAATCTTGATCTGATCTGAAAACTGGATATTTCAACACAGATCCGGAGAATCCTGATCCTGAAGATCAGGATTCAGCTCTGGTAATCCAATCCTCCCTTTAATCCAGATAAAAGGCTGGACTTGGGTATTTCAAAAGTTAAGGCAGACATCTGGATCAACTTGATACCAAAATTTCAGGATCATTTGGATCCCACCTCAGAGGTGGATTTGACTTGGATTGACAAAGCCTTAGCTCCACTTCTCCTAGATATTGTTACTCAAGATGTTCATTACACTTAATCTAAATTGTTAGTGTTTTACATTTGACAAATTGGAGTAATTTAAGAAAATTAAAGCATAATAAAATAGTGTTTGGAAATACCTTCTGAAACTGCTGTAAATAAGAGTAACAAATACCACCCATTTCTCAAATTCTAATTTCACCAAACTTTGTAACTTGTGTGTACAAAAACATTCACCACACATTTGGAAGAGCTGTGCGAAATGCAGTGGTTAATCTTTATTTCTCCAGTTAAATGGGTTAAACTATGAGATGTGTGCACTTGCATTTTTCATTGTCACAGTTTATATCATGCTGCACATTGAAACACTTTCCAAGAATTTTCAAGGTATATTTTCATGCTTCTGATTTAACGAAGACAAATTTGACTTCAGTCAGAAGCTTAAAATTGCACTTCTAAAATGTTTGGAAATGGCTTGAATGTGATTTTAAAACACGCAGCAATGTATTTCAGTAAGTGTTTGTGTACAAACAGATTATTTTACTTATCAAATCAGATGCCATTTTACTATAAATGACCATAATCATGTTTAGTGGAAGCCTTCTACATAATGGTGACAAATTAGGATGGAAAAAATGTTTTGAAATTGTGTCACTGACAAGCTATATACCATCCAAGCAATGCAATTACAATTTCAAGCACTTCATTCAAAATCCAATAACTTGAACCTTGAACGTATCACTACAATTAAAGCGTTTCCAAGGATTTCCAGCACTCATGACAACCCCGTTGTCCTTAATAGCTGAGTGGTCCGTGGCTGTGAGTGCACTCTGAAAGTAGAAGAAAGAAGTGTATGAGTATAACTTTGTCATCGTCAGGAAGCATGACATCACCAGCATTACCGTAGCACTTCTAAATGAACTGCATTATTGATACTGCGTGCGTGTAACGTTACGTTTCCAAAGTACTGCAGCACTCTGGTCTGTACACATGTAGCCTGCTGTGTTGCCAATGACGTAATGCTAATAAACTCTGAACGGGTTGGTGTCAGTTTAAAGAGTTAAGGTATGATGTACGTCCGATTAGTTCCATTTTAAGTTAAACCATAGACCGCAAAATTCATCAAAGCCAGCTACCTCGCTAGCCCGCTAGCTACTTAACACACAAGTCAATGGAGCCGAGTTAGCTACCGTTAGCACAAACGCGGCTAAATTAGAGATCGCTGCGGCCTGGTTTTAAGTAGCTGACAATTCAAGTAGTTGGCTAGTTTGATATGTTGGTTGGCGTTAAGTATTGCCTTAAAACCGCTACACGTTAGACGACAGGAAACTTACACTTTTGACGTGACAGTTGTGCTCCCAGCTGCTCCTTTTCGCGAAGTAGTCCGCCATGTTTCAAATCCGGAGGCGGAGACACGGGATTTGGAAATCCTTATCCGGCCAGGTAAGGATCACGGTGATCCAATCTGCCAGTGTTTTGAAATACTCAGATAAAGTCAGCAGGATCACCTTGATCTATTATTGAGAAAAGGTGGATTTCATTATCCGGATTATTCTGATCCAGATTACAAATTTTGAAATACTGGGCCCAGAAGTTAAAGGGGCAATTCACAGAAAATTAAACTGTACATAGTTTCAAAGTATAGGCTCTGAATAAATAAGTCACACACAAACCATAAACATTTTCTCATGGCAGCTTGTGATAGTTGCATATTTATTACCCCCATGACTTCCCTATACATTTGTTGCAAAGATAACAATTATCACCATGCATTGTGCTAGCTCACTACTATAGACATAGCTACCCTCATGTGACATACAGTTGTCATAGATAGCATTGCAGCCAGTCACTTTAATGCAAAGAGGACTGGTTGTAATGATAATGGCATCTGTTTGTTCTGTGCCTGGCTACAAGAAAGCCAAAGCTGGTGGCTTAATTTTTCAGCCTTTACCTGCAAGTACAATACGAGAGATAGAATAGCAATTGGTCATTGCAAACACAAGATATAAAGTAAGCATGCTAGCAAACAAGTAAACAAATGTAAGAGTTTTCAGTGAGCATTTTCTTCTTGAAGACTACGAGAGAGATCTCCAATTTGAGTCCCTGGATTGTCCTCTTGAACAAATTCTGAATGATGTGGCCATTCCTTCTATTTTCTGACCGAAACAATTAATGTCAATCCTTTTCACCCTGAAACCCCAATGCTACGATCTGGCAAATATTTTATGACTGGTGAAATTTTCCACTTGCTAGCTAGCTACAGCTAACTCTTGTTAAAATGATAAGATGACATTAACTTTACTTGACAGAAATTAAGCAACCATGCCAATACAAAAATCAGGGCTCTCAAGTCTCACGCATTGAGCGTGAGACACACGCATTTCAATAAGTTCACACGCTCTCACGCCACACATGACATTTCTCACGCTGAGAAGTGATAAAACTCGCCGCACATTAGTAACATAAACTGTATATAAAAGAGATTAGTAATCTATGAATGGGTAAGGCGAAGGCAGACGGCTCTGCTTGAATCAGCAACCTATCAGCCAATCAGAAAATAGTATTTCTTGTTGCCAGGTGAAATAGCAGTGCCGTAATCACGTCTTCCACACATGCGCGAATGCTATTGTGTGCACACGACAGAGAAGAGCTGGAAGTGGAAGCCCGAAATCAGGTAATCACTTCATCACTTATTATTATTATTTTTTTTTTTTTTACAATAACTGCTTATTAAAGTCGAGGAACTAAGTAGGATATTTGCTATATGGATCATTTTTTTACCTCAATTTAACAGCTTTGGACGGTTATGGTTAGATGAATTGACTTGTTACTTGTTACGGGGAGAGTGGGGGCTCTCTGCCCTCCATGTAGTGTATTTCGGCTGAAAACAAGCCCTGCTGCGATCCAGTGTCAGAGGTGGTACCGCAACATCTCTTGTTTGTGACAGACAAAACGATACAAATACACAAAAGAATTATTTAATTTAGCCTTTATTATACTGGGGAGTCCCACTTAAATTAAAAAAGCACAGATATTGGCATAGACTGTATAAAATGATGGACGAAGCTACCGTGACGTCAACCACTGGTTTCAGCATCCATAAAGGACGCCTCGATTTCGGCAATTTGAATTGCGCCATGTTGTCATTTTGAAATCGGATGTGATTTCTATTGGACGAGAGCGTGAATTTAAGATCCGGGGAGGAACGTGGCTCTGGATCTGACCGTATCGGACGAGGCCCAGAGGATAGCCACGCCCCAAAGCATATCTGGCTTAATCCTTTATTCTAGTCTGTATGGGACCATAATTTACAAAAATGAACATCATGATATATCGAAGGAGACTTGAAACTTACTATAGCTGCTATAAAAGAATGTGAAAAATCATTATTTAAATGAAAAATCAGGTGGGAAAGTAGGGTCATTTTCTCATAGACTTCTATAACATTGAACTTCTTTCTGCAAACACCGACATCGCCATCTGCTGGGCATTAAATAGAATGCCATTCTGCGGTACTTCCGCATGGGCTTCATTTTTCAGACCAGGGTGCTGTGTCTATCTTTTTATACAGTCTATGGATATTGGGGGGAATGAAGAGTCACTTCTTCTTATTTGAGTTTACTGGCAGTTGTGAATATTCAATAACTGATCCTGGTGTGCCATCTAGTGATAGAATATTGTAACTGCGTGCATAAATTTGCAGCTCCACGTCCACTGGTGGACACATCTGCACAAAGATACACCGTTGTTCTTCTCGAACACGCCAAATCCAGATAATCCGTAAATGATGAATTGAATTAATATTTTAATTTGAAACGAGTAACTAAGTTGCCAGTGACAAAGTAACGAAGTGAAAGTATACTTTTTATCTTTTAAATGTAGGAGAGTAAAAGTCCCAAGTTTTAAAAAAAATCTGAAGTGAAGTACAAATCCTCAAAAAAAAAAAACTACTTAAATACTGTAACGAAGTACATGTACATCGTTACTACGCAACGGGAGTATCATGCACCCCCCCCCCATTGCCAAAATAGGTGGTGAAATTTTCTGCTGTCTTGTTTAGTTCAGTCCACTACGATCAAATGTCAAGGATAACCTCGGTGATCAAAAGGTATCTTCATACAAGGCACGTTACCGAGCAAATTATCTGTAATTATATCCCCAAGATACGAGTTTCTGGGATATCATGGTTTCGCTCCACCTGCCACCGCCACCGCCGCCGCGTCCGCAGATTTCAGCCGTTAGCGCGATAACTCACAAAATACTTTACATTGGCTTCTCATTCTTAGCATATGGGTAGATATGGTAGAGAGGATGAACTGATTAAATTTTGGGCAAGTATGCACTCCTAGGTTTGCCACCAGGTGGCGCTATATATTGAAAAAATCAGTTTTTTTAACCATATCTCTGGAACAAATACTTACATGGACCTCAAATTTGCCTTATATTGTAGGTCTACTAAAGGGGAATCTAATAAAGGGGGCTTCGAGGATTGGGGAATTTCGGGGATATACCCCTTGCTGTCGGCCGCCGACAGCGTAGGCCTAGTTATTTTCAGTTTTCCACCATCTTGTTGGCAGATGAATACTTCGAAGTTTTGTTTCTGAATGGCATCTATGGCATGCATCCTGGCTACCCAGAGGAGGAGACTACAAAACCAAGCTGAAATAGCCTGTAGTTCTTCCTTACCTCCAACTACGATTTCTGTTCGTGTCAAGTGACAGCACTGGAGGGGGAAGTAAGACAGGATTTGCTGACAATTCACAAAGACATCAAGAAAATTGGCAAAAACTGCAAGCACTTTTTTACACTGTATCCCTAATTCAGATTGATGGAGATAAGTATGAAAATCAGTGACGTGTCCCTTTAAGTTTCAAGACTTGAAAAGATCATAATTTTGTGTACTATGCAGTCTCCTTGAAAGCCATTGTCATGGGACCAAGTCCTCATCAGGAAGCCACATTTAAAATGTGGATGAGAAAAAGAAATTGCGCAATGGAAAAAATCGTAGAATTGTTGTGTTCATCATCACCATGTTGAACTTAGCACAACTAAATTTTGTGCACAATCTGCATGTCATTGACATAAATATTTATTTATAGGGCACCCAAATCATACTTAAGTTGCAGCTCAACGTGATTGACTGTAAAGCATTGAATAGCCATAGTGAACAAAACACAATGAAAAACAATGAAAAGAGTGGGGAAAAGAACAATATGATCTAGCCCTGGGCTATTCAACATTATCTCGCAAGGGCCGGTGGGTGCAGGCTTTCATTCCAATCAAGCACTTACACACCTGCTACTACTAATCAAGCCCTTTAGCAAAGACTCTTGGGGTTGATTAGAGGTGTCAGGTGTGTAAGTGCTTGGTTGGAATGAAAGCCCGCGCCCACACTGGCCCTTTCTGGACAATGTTGAATAGCCCTCATCTAGCCCATAACACAAAAGTTATTAGCCTTTGGCTGGCTAAGTTTATGGGCATTTGCTGCCTCCCATGGTAAATATTGCACCGATACATTACAGACAAAACGGCTGAAGGAATCATCAAAGAGATCTTATAGCATCACAATCATTCCTTCATTCTTTTATTTGAACCGCTGCTTAATATTGCTACATGTCCTACTCTCTTCATTTTGCTTCTCTGACTGTCTGGCCTCTCCGTAACCCTAGAAGTTAATAAATAAACTTCAGAAGATGCAGCATTGCACCCTATTACGCAAGTTGGTTTTGCTGCAACTTAGTATCATAGCAGAGGATGCTTTGGTGGGTTTTTTTTTTTTTTTAACTATTTGATAAAACTAACAAAATGGTCACTATGGTCACAATGAAATTAGGCCATTGTAATTGTACATTTCACATTTTAATAAGACAAGAGTCGGGATCTAAAACCATTTATTGCTCCCTCAAATCTAATTCCGTGGGTGCATTTGCTTCACAAGCTCCATTGTTCAGGCGTTTATGGCTATGATGGTGGTGACCAGGGATAGCAAAATGAGTCTAAATAACCAAAAATTCTAAATTGAATTCACTATACCATTGTGTAAATGGCACTCCAGCTTTGCAATGGTGCTTAGACCAATCACCAGCCAGGGTAGAGGGGTCACAACATCTAGCATATTAACAAGGCTAATTTGTTTACAACTTTCAACAGCTGCTATAGGCTGCTTGTGACAAATGATATTATAATGAATAACATATATGGAAAGTGGTGATTCCACACGTTATTTTGGTATATAGATGATGGGGATTCCCCAGTGAAAAACTGGATGAATTTATCAATAAAATTGGTTAAATTTACAGCTTTGTCTCAGGTAATTTTTACACCATGAAGAGAGATACTATTTATAAAGAGGCCGTTTTCTACCCTTTATCAATGTTTTCCCACCAGGAAAGTGTACCATGTGGAATTTCAACATTATAAAATGGCTGAAAACTGATAAAAGTGTTTTTTTTTTTTTTGTTTTTTAATTTATGCCCTTGGGCACCATATTTGGCATTTACAGGAAATACATAGGTGCGACTTAAAGGTGCACTATGCAAGTTTGTTTACTTTCTGCACGATTATATTTTTGTCTCAATTCGTCGACATCTCCCCACGATCCGCTAGCTGCCTGCCCCTAAATTCACTGTAAAAAAAACCCAAGCTCTGGAGACCGCACAGGCGTCACAAACTGCAAATAAACACAAGGGGCACAGGCTGTGCCCCATAACATAACAAACCGTCCCGGCCAATCACCGACAAGAGTTGACAGTTACGGAAGCATGGGAAGGAGGGAACTATGGGAGGGAGGGGCGGGCTACCTCTGTTTTGTTTGAGTTCGAATGTCAACAGAAGTGAAAGTAAACAAACTTGCATAGTGCACCTTTAAGACTCATTTTGCTATCGCAGGTCACCAATACTGGATGAAAGAGGTAACTTTTGGGAGGCCAAATGTCTTCTTTTTTTGTGTAATGTTTTCAAATTTTCAGCACCTCTCAGATGAGAGCATTTTATTTGGCTTCATAAGTAGGCTAATGATCTTTGCTAGCTGCTGTATTTAACAAGTCACATTTAGTTATTGCTTAGATGGCAGCCAAGCACCCACTAGTGGTAGTTGACGCAGTGTCCTCTGTGTCATCTATGAATGAAGTGACCACAGCTCGCCCATTGCCAGTTGTCATGATATATATTTTTAAAAAGTGGATGAATTATTCAAATCATTGAATTCCAGTTAGGCCCTTTGGAGGGCAAAGCCCATTTCAACTGAAACTGAGAAACACGGTTTTGGCCGCCAGTGCTCCTACTTACTGCACACACACAAATATTCCTGGCCTGGATACCGCTGTTACCTCATAACAAAAAGTTTTTGGGTCCAAATCTCCATGACAACCTTTGGATTGCGTGGGTTTCCTCCTACAATCTTGCCAGGACAAGGCTGATTGGTGACTCTAAATTGGCCATAAGTATTTTAATCTGTCAGTGAATGGTGTGTGATCCCTGGATTACATTGATAGGAGTATGAAGAGTTGCACAATATGGCCGTACAAAACAGGTGAATTGCTGTTCAGCGTATAATAAATAGATAACATAAAAATGTTACGGTGAGAATGACTGTTATTTTGTTCATTTTCTCTGCCCAAAACTCACAGGAGAGTGGACAGTGTGTTAAAGCGAAGTCTCTCCTTGATTTTGGGAACTTGAGTCGTACAGTCAGATCTGTCAGATTTTCAGATATTGGGAAGGTAGAGGTGAAAAAGCCGAGGCCACCAGAGGTTAAAGACATAGAAATTGAATCCGGGAGAAGTTGGCAGGAGAGAAAATTTCCCTAGCTTTCTCGACAGTATAAAAACGGAAGGTTCAGCTCACACATTGTGTTATCAAGATATGTGGATGTGGGCTTGTACTGACACATCTCCTGTGTAAACATATCTCCTGCCTCTGCTTTACAAGAATGCTTGCTATAATGAGTGGATACATTTGCCTGGAAGCTGATGTGCCAATGTGTCAAAAATGACTCCTTGCTGCAGAAACAAACTGGACTTGCTTTGTTTTGCCAGAGGTACTATATATAATAAAGCATTTACTACACAATGTATTCGCAAATTAAATCCTGTTATAGCACAAAAGGGCAGGATGCTCCCTTTCATAAGCATACTCTGCATTACTAACTTGTGGGTTCATTTCATCGATGGAAGACAGCCAAAGCACCACACTTCAACATCACCTGCCTTCAAAGAACGCAAACAATCTCATAGCAGGAGCTGAATGAGGGCGCTAACAGAAAAAAGCATGAGCATTATATAAACATTTCAAAATTATTTTAGATTTTATAATGTCAACTCAACTAATAACGGGTTATAATTCGCAGTCATTAGGTCATGACTCTGGAAGAAAAATAAAGACACAAAGTACACATAGAGGACACCAGAGAGCACAACCACCCACATTACACTGTCGAGAAGTCAATTTGATTACCTTTTATTTGGCCCACCTGGCTGTATCTTCCACTTTAGACGCCCCCGCGAGATTTCCCATGCATTTTCCCCATTGCGCAGATTTTGAGTTCTGCCAAGAATAAGGTCTGTAGTGGACATAATTGTATCCCCAAGGTATCCCTGAACGACGAGTCAGGGATACTATGGACCAGCAATCATTATGCTGAGAATTTCTTGTGAGCGCTCTACAGGCCACAAAATTCAACCAATTCATTTCATATTTGGCATGACCCTTGTGAGTGGAAAGGTCACAAAGCAAATCGATTTTGGGAGCAATTGCTTTTGGAGGTCTGGGGATACATGTTGACCAGTGGGCGACCGACTGTCTAGTTTTAAGAGGCTTTCACAATTTCTCCTGTTAGTAAAATTCCCTTCATTTGTCATCAGTGGATGTCAAAACTGCAATGTGTATTTAAAAGTGAGAAGCTTACATGTTTCTATATTGGATCCATAATAATGGTCATATTCCATCAGCAACCACTGAAGTTTCATTCTCAACAACAAGCTAACAAGCACGTGACACTGTTGTGGTTATAATATCGCAAGTTGTAAGCAACTTACTCTTTCAGAACATGTAGCAGTTTTTATGTTCAGTATTAAACAATGTAATTCAACTTGCAGAACAAAATCTGAAATGGTCCTAAGCTTATGTTGACCAGGACCTTATATTCAGCAGAAAAAGGGAATCCCTAGGCAAGCAAATGAAGACCACGAAGGAAAAACCATCATAGTCCAAATTTTGCATTTTTGTATATTTTATGTATTATATATTATTATAGTATTTATAATATAATAATATTATATATTATTATAATATTTTATATAGTTTATATTTTTGTATATTTTTTCAGTGCTTTGTTTATAAGATCGTTTCGAATTTTTAATTCATCATTTCTCCACAACGTGAAAATGTGACTGATCATTTTTCTATTGTGGTCTTCAAATGCTCACTTGCTTTGTGGTTTCAAGACTGTGAACTGTAGCAGCGAGCTATACCTTAACTCGTAAATTATACCCGGCTCTCTGGGATGTTCATTGATAAAGTAACTACTAACTCACACTGAGCACAGTTCAAGCCCTAAGCATGAAACTAAATGCCTAATTGTGGAAGGTTAAAATAATGTGTTCTCTTAAGAAGGGATCCCCGCACTCACCCGTTACCGTGGCCTGGGATTGAAATCGAAGGTGCCATCTTAGGCTTTGCAATGACGTCATGTAATGCGTGACTGCCTTTTTTCCCTACCTTTTCAACCATTACAGACCTTTTATTAATTGAAAATGTGTGCGTGAAATACTGATGTCTTACCCAGAGGCCAGACAATAACATCAACAGTGATTACTCAAAAGGGCATGTGGTCAGTCATTAAGGTAAAAAGGATAGTCATTCTTTCTGGGTGTACTGTGTCAATGAAAATCAGTCAGACAATTTAGATTCCATCATACACCAGTTGCTGGCCGCATCATCAATTTCTCAGCCCAGACCATTTGGTGGAAGAGAAATGCTGACACATAGCTGACTGAAGAAAATAATATCCAGCCCAGATCAAGCTCCTGACAACAACAACACTGCCAATACCTCCTCTTCAGCAGCACTGGAAATATGGAAGTCAGGTGGCCGTGATTCGGGCTTTGTTTCTGGTGTTGTAATTGCAAATACCCACCAGCAGGGGTCACATTTTGTCTCGTGATGGCAAGTTTAAGAGTGCCTGGCTGAATTTCAGCGCTCCTATTGTTGGAACACCACACACTGCTATTGAAAACATCAATTATGACGTGTGTACCTACATTTTTGATTGCCTTTCTTATCACTTGTGTATTACAGTCAAAGACAATATTTGCCTTGAACATTTTATGAAATGTACACAATATTAAAGAAGGAAAAGGCAATAAAATGACATAAAAGAACAACACTAGCTGCAGTAAAGCAGATAATCTCCATGTTAAATCTTCAACCTCATGAGAACACTCCAATAGCAAATATGTTCTTATGTACAGGCCAGAAATATGTTCAGCGGAGAATTAAGAGAAAAAAAAACATGAAAAAAAAGCATGTGTAACTGAATATGAATGGACACCCACCCTTGTGCAGTGGTTTATGCAGAAGCATGGGCCATCCGTGTTCTCTCATGCTCAGGAATCTGACAGGAAGGAGGAAGGACACACTTCTTCTGACAAACAGCTTTGGGGGTGAAGATCCTGGCACATCACTTCCAGGGGAGAGAGTAAGGTCAAACACAGGTCGCCTGCAGCCCTGGTAACAGGAGACAACCCCTTTTTGGCAGCAGTGTTGAAATGAAACTATGTTACGTGCACACCATTATATCAGTGCCACTGTGGGACACATGAACTCATTTTCTGACATGTCCCTCGACAACAAACAACAGCACGGAGGAGGACAGGGACACTGGAATGTTATGTGCTGTGAATTTTTATTTTTGGAATAGATATTTCATCATTATTTTATTGAAGCTCAATCACTGAGTCTAAAATTGTCACTGTTTGGTTTGCTAATCATTATAAATTTTTCAAAAAAGTGTGGGAAAATAAAAAAATCACGAACAAAAAAATAACAAATATCAGAGATCAAAATAGTATGTGTACCAATTATTTTCAATCAGAACCACTAATAAATATGAGTCTACTTGCTCCATAACCCCCTCCGTGACACATGGACACTGCTGGCCCTACAAAGCCAAAATTCACAAATATGGCCCAAAGACAGAGTTGTACAATGTTTTATAATGTCGTCACATCCTATGCCGGAGACTGGAGAAAGCTATCAGAACTATCTCCACAACACAGAACTGTGGTAACTACATAGTTGCTTGTTCAACATTTGCATCGAGAGTAAAAACCTTATGAAAATGTAAAATGGGGTTTGGACTCTAGCAGTCACTACTCTGTCACTAGCTGTCATTAGAAATCATTTTATGAGCTTGGACACACTGAGATAAACCAATAATATGTATGGACGCAATTTTAGTTATTAAACTATAAATGTGCTATCATATCAGTAAATAGGATCAAATACCACAATGTAAATTAAGTTGACTGCTGTCAAGAAAAGAGAAAAATAGGGAATATTATGACAGAGCGATATAATACCAAATCTGAAAAATGATTGCGACAAAGAAATAGTCGTAGTGTTTATTTATTTTTTTAATATCTATGGCTGAAATTAATTTGAATTTCACTTCCGTCACCAGTGTGATATAGTTGTCCCAAACCCATTGAAGCCTACAGCAGACCACTTCATACCACTGAACAGCCTTCTTAAACATGGCCGACATATTTCCGCATGTTGGAGTCCTCGTCTGACACGATAAACGGAGATCACTGAGCTCCCTGAGCGTGAGACAGTCACCGGCTGTCAGCCCCTCCCTCTGCTCTGCTCAATGCATCAAGTCAACTAATTACTCTCCTGAAAATCTCCTTAACGAGCCTCTTAATTACCCACTCAAATCGGCTGTCGCCACCGTGACAACCCCCTCTCCTGGGGTCATCAAGCCCCCCTCTGTCTGTCTGACAATTTGCAAAGAAAAATGCTTTTCCCTGAGAAAAAAAATATATGGTATTTTTTTTTTTTTTTTTTGCGTATTTGAATCATGAATTAAACTGTAAGTCTTTCCCTCCGTAATGAAATAAGAAAGTAAATGGTTACATTGCTACTCCTGTAATTTCTATAACTTAATATATGTGATAATGGAAAATTTTGCTGTTTAGATTTCAAACAGTGACAGAAAATTTCCATTTTTACATTTGTTTATGGAGAACTTTCAACCACGCATAAAGATCTTTAGTTATCATTCTGTTGTCTGATATAGATGGATTTCTCAGTTGAATCAAGGAAATGCTTTCACTGGGGAAAAATCATCCAGGACACAGGTGTCACACTGATCTCTGGCAGCCAACTGGCATTTATCCTGTGACAGCTGTCAGTCACTTTTACTGTATGGCCAATCAGTCAGCAGGTGGAGGAGGGAGAACCACTAGATTATATTGTGCTGTGCTGTGCAGTATACAAGGCCATACTATGGCTACCATTGAGGCTAACTGAGGGGTATTCAGGTTGCGTAAATGTTTTGGGAAGTTAGCAAAACAATTTTACACAGGGAGAGAAAGGGGTGAGAGACTGAGAGAGACTGAGAGCGGGAGGAGGGACATTCTAGTTACACAAGCCCCTCTATTAGTAAGGTCGGAGATTATCACTAAGAAGACGAAACATGTTGATAACAGACTCCTGGATGATGGCCAGTCCCAGCTTAACTTTACGCAAATCACTCCCCGGTACAGTGCAGATCCACAGTGCCTACAGTTCAATACCTCAGACCACTGTGACATCAATAAACCTCCTCCTTCCATAAATGCTTGTTTGTATTACAAAAAATGCTGTCAATATCCTTCATATTCATGTCAAATGAAATGTGCTGATGAGCCAAATATTCTGTCATGGCCAAATCTGTTATCTTCACAATGTTGAGTCAGGAGTGTTTAATTACAGTGTTAATGAAAACGTGCAACACTTTCCACAAAGCACAAGCACATGCATTCTAACTATAACCCATTCTTTAGACTTTGAGTGCAGAACATACAAGGGCAATTTTATAGATTATGAAGAGTGGCAGAGAAAAAAAGTACGTACCAAGAGAATAAAATACACACAAAACTTAAGCTACTTAGGAGAGGGAAAAGTGTTTTCATGCTCATTGAACAAGATTTGAGCTGATGAATGACATTAAGCCAGTTTACTTAAATGTATAAGTATACTCATGAGAGTAAAATACGCGACACCCAGTGAGTGTTCATATTTTTGTGTTTTTTTTTCTTTTTTTTTGTCTTTATGCATCACTAAATGTTGCTTACTGTCGTTCCGTAGATCTCAATCTGCTCAACACAAAACTGTAGATATATTAATTGCTTCAAATGAAAATTTTTGATAAATTTCCAGGTGTTGCATTTTTTATGGTCATGAGTATATATCATGCGTAGATACGGAAACGTCTGTGATTCAGAACTGGTCCACGACTCACATTCCTTATGGATTGACCCATATTTTATTTATAGGAACTTCAGGTTCAAAAGAGCGTGGGTGTGTTTGATCTCCACATCATACATCTCCATATAGATCGATGGCCTGATATTTGCGTGTGGATCCCATGGAGCCTGTTGGCTGCTGGAGAAACATCTCCTCTGTGAGGATCCAGGAGAGAACATCCAATGTGTGACATTACAGAAGTGTAAAGCTCCAAACTGGAGAAAGCACAGGGCGGTGACAGGGCTTGGAAGTACAAATTTCAAGATATGGAGGAAGATACCTGGAATGGACACTGGGAGCCGGGCAGCTGCAGGACAAAGTTGAATAAAGAGAAATAAAAAAACACAACACTGAAAGAGAGAACACAGAAAGAAATAAAATGGTTTCATCTGGAACACAAAACACCCTGACCACTAGAAAAGTAGAGAGACACCATCACAATGTGGGAATGCTGAACACCAAGGAGTATTTTACAGACATCTATTACTGTGCCAACTGAGCCTCATTCATACACACAGATTAACCGAGAATTAAATCAGCTATTTTCTTTAACCTTGAAGCTAAATTTGAAATTAAATGCCATGTATTTTCTTGACAAATCCTGTGCTTGTGATTATTTGAAAGTCACCCAATGTTACTGGAATCCAAGGCATTGGTTTTTGAACTGAACTTAATGAGTAATTTTTACAGTTGTTTTCAATGTAGTGCAAATATAAGATTATCAGTGAAGATAGCTTTGGTACCTCTTAAAAGTAGCATACCTGCTAGATGAATGAATAAATAATAATAGTCAGCATACTTCACGGCATCTCCAATTTGAACCCACAACAGGAAGTCTTTAGATCTACCATCCTGACAGCTTTCATTTCAACTACATTGTACAATATGGCTTATCGGATTCTACTGAATTGTAGCTCAAAGCTATCTCTGGGTGTCAAATGAAGTGTACTCAGGTAGATTGGAGTGCAACCCAACAGAATAGTAGACCTACAGAAAAAGGATTTGGTAGTCCTGTTATATATGCTCTACATTGACGCCCTCGATACTTATGCTTCGTTTCATCTCCAGAACTTGGTTTGGTTATTTACAAGTTTAAGAAATTACAGTAATCTTTTCAAGGAATATGAAAGTCTTTATCAAAACTGAGGTGCTATCTAGAAAACACCAAACACCAAGCCGGTACAGCAGAATGATATTCCCAACTGACACCATGGCCGTGACTGTCGGCTCTGCATTATCACAATTATAATGTTAAATATAAATCATCTGGGTACGAAGCAGCCTACCCAAAGTGCTTCTGTTGTTGCCAAGTAGATGGGCAATTTTGTACCCAATATTAGTAAAGCCGCCTCTGAAGTGACCAATGAAAATGAAAGACTTCAATGTGCAGGACTTATGTCTCCTGTCCTTCTACTTGGTGTCATGCTTTGGGGGGGTACTGGTTCCACCAATGGCAATCCTTTTAATCCTTATGTCATAACATTTATAGTTGCAATTGACATTACCCAGTAACTGAGCGACCCAAATCTGTTATGATCCAGACCAGGAATCAAGTGTGGAGGCAGAGTACAATCCAATAGTAGGGTCTATTGATAGTAACACAGTAGACAGTGGGATGGATCCCAGAGGAGAATAGCACAGTTGATTTAAGATGTCAAACGCAAGGCTGTGTAGGCATAGCCAAAACCTGGCCAGTGGCTTTCTGGGATGACTGCCAGATGGAGTGCACACTTTGCCAGAACCGAACTGTCCAATGGCAGGATGGAGAAGCTTAAGAGGAATGCGGTCCTAATCCTGATGACTGTAGAAGGCTTAAGAGCTTGTTCCTAATAAACTGAACAGAAGAACAGACTAGGACAGGATTTATAGGAACACAGGCACAATCCTGGAGACCGTGAGAAAGGCTTGGGAGCTTGTTTCTTTTAACTAAAGAGTTTCACTTGCAAATACTCACTGGTACTAAAGTTCATATAGCAAGTGACAATCCAGCAACTTGCAAACTCATAGGAGGGGGTATAAATATGTCACACAAATGTGAAGTGGGGTAACAATGAGATAAGACACAGCAGGGATCAAGAAACAGGCAATACACAAACCAATCAAAGAATACAATATTTCTGAGTCAGGCGAGTTGCTGCATGGGTGGAGACACGGACGGTATTCACACAAGGGTTGTGAAACAAATCTTCGTTATGAGGGTCAGTGTGTCAGAGCCAGCGGTAAATGGAGCCAAATAGAGAGAGGAACCTGTAATAAAGAGTAGTTTGGAACAGCATCTATTGAGTCAATGAATAATCCCATTACAACGAGCAGGCATCCACACATGCACAGACAAACACACAAACACTCACACACACCCCACAGTCTTACTGCAAACACACAGGAAGCACAGATAAAATCACTTCCTCCATGATTACCCTCAAATGGGCGTGCAGTGTTGTGTGACTGTGGGAAATTACGAGAGGCAGCTGCCAACTTTTTGGATTCTGAGAAAATTGTGATAAAATCATTAAAATGGCATAGATAGAATTAGAGTTGTGCTGCACTGAAAGGTAATTGGACAGCGGCAGCAACATTTACCTGCTGAATTCAGAGTCAGAACAAACAGACATAAATACAGCAGGTTTTTCAAGTTACTTTTATCTAGGGACCCAAACCCATGCAAAGAGGCATCAAAGTACCCCCATAACGAGATCATTCGGAGCAGTATACAGCCATTGTATACCAAGCCTGGTCAGGGAGCTCATTTAGTCTGTGGACTCTCTTTTTAACTTTAGCATCTAAAACCTTCAAACCCAGGATCTATCCACGGCATACCAACAGCACAGCCAAATAAAAGCATGCCCAATCACAAAGGTATGGAATATGTCAGTACCCTAGTGTGTGAAATACAGCAATACAGCATACCTGTGCATGTCTATAATATAGTGCAATGCTTTTTCTATTGCAAAATGAGGACTGTATGTGTATGTATTTGCGCACGGTGAATATTACTGAATTTAAACAAAAATAATGGTGTAACCATAAGTAATATTTTGATGTACACGATGTACAACCCAGCATATTACTAGTATATTTCCATAAAGCCCATCTGCTCGGTTTGGCTGTGGAAACTGACCCCCAAAATCTAATTTCATTGGGAAGTAAAGGTTTGCCATATAGCAGGGGTAGGGTACCCCGCTCCTGGAGAGCTGTGGCCCAGCATGTTTTAGATGTCTCTCTGCTCTAACACACCTGATTTAAATGATTGTAGCTTGTCAGAGGCTTGAGATGGAGGGATTCGTTTTAATTAGGTGTGTCACAGCAAAGAGACATTTTATTTATTTATTTATTTATTTGACAGGGACAATGCTCAATAAATATATTGTGCCAGGTATAGCTCTCAGCTAATTTTCATCTGTAGTCCCTGGGTGGCAGGCGACAGTAAACAATGTGGGATCTAGGCGTGCGTCAGTGAAACATCAAAACAAGTAGGGCTAGGGCTCCTCACGAGCAGGGTTCCCTGCCCCTGGCATACAGTACAGCCTCTCCTGCTTTCGAGGCAGGCCATTAAGATCCCATCGTTAGGGCCTTCAGAATTCATTGTAGTGCTCCACCCACCCAATCCCACCCTCCCCAGAGAATACCGCCCCTACTCAAAGCCCATTCCTGCTTGGGCTTGATATTTACCTCTTTCATCTTACCGTAGATCTAACCCCTGCACATTAAATTTCCCCCATCTCTGTCACCGAGGTTCAGTTCAAATGACCTGGAAATTACTCCCTCCACCAGGGAAGAACTCCCACTGACCCCCCCCCCACACACACACACACTCACACACTAAATGGTCCTCAACAGATTCAGAGAGCTCTCTTTTAGCACTACAATAATTTGCCCCCAAAATCGTCCTCATAATCTGTCTTGTTTTGCACTGGATTCTTCATGAATACTTTTACATTCCACAAAAGGGCAAGCCAGACTTCCTTCTAATCCATAAACTATTTTTAAGACTGATTATTTATTTTCCACATTTGGCTTTTGTTTCAGGGGAAGTGTAAAGTCTTTCAAAGCAGGAAGGGAAGAGAAATTCCATGGCCTCAGATCAGTCAATTGGGCAAGGTCACATGATTGGACAAGAACCAGTCATGACACATGATTTTTCTGGGACCAGGTCATATGATTTCCAGAATAAATCACACTAAGGATGTGTAGGAGACTGTGCAGGGCTGCTTATCACATTGAGTAACTGGACTTCAAACGTTTCCTCCAAGAAAAAAATGCTGCAACATACATTTTTTCTTTCAAGTCTGAAATAAACTGAAGAAAGTAGCTGGTGGAATTTGTGCGTAATTAGATCCTTCGGTAAATAAGAACTGTAAGGATAATCCCTTCATGCATAGATACAATATAGACATGTACGCACAATCTGATATCGCCATGTAAGTGTTGTTTCGGGATTAGCAAAACAATGCTTGTCCATGAGTAACATTTAAGTCCACCAATGAATAGAAGTTCTGATGCTGCGCTTACAAATGTTGTGCACTTAAGGTGTCTAAAGTTCGCTAACTAATGTTTCCAGGTCTTTCATGCACATGAACAGAGACTTGCAGAGATGAATGTTATCAAGAAAACCCAAAATATTGTTTTACTCATTAAGTTCATATGATTTTCACTTAACTTTCACTCTTGCTCACATTAGGGGATTTCACTGGTTGGAGATGTTTGACAATGTCCTTGCTGGCTGCGTGCAGTGCTCTGTTGTAAAGCCTTTGAGATTTCATGACATCTTAGCAGTGCGGCTGTTCATTGGTGGACTACAGTGTTTCTCTTGGACGAACCTCATTTTGTTTATCTTCGAGCAACACTTACAGGGCAATATCGATTGGGCCACATGCACATGTACATGCAGGCCCACTCATGCGCGCGCGCGCACACACACACACACACATACGCAATCAATCAATTTTTCAACTACAATAATTTGTTGTACATGGCTTATGCTGTCACCATCTGTAACTCAGACATCTTCTCCGCTGTATACTATGGTCTTGCATAGTCACGGCCATAATCTCTTCTCAGTATTAAAAACACTTTTGTTGCTTTACATTATTTATTTCCTGACATATTTACATCTTGAACTTGAGGGGCACTCACTAGAGGGCATACCTCCGCCACTCTATATGTATGTCAGTATTATTGGTTATGGATCCACAAGAATATTATCCACATAACAAAAAAACTATAATCAGTTCTGCATTAGTTTAGATTCTATTTAACGCTGAAAATTTATGAGAATCTGTTCATTACATAAGGGACAATAATTCTATTCAGGTATATTTTAACTTATACCGGAGATAGAATCTACAATAGAATATGTTTCGAATCACTTCCAAATTGAGTCAACTCATTCTTGGACTACATTCCTACCAAATTTTGTGCCAATCCATTCATAACTTTGTGAGCAATCCTGCTAACAGACTGATAGATAAACAAACATGGGTGAAAACATAACCTCCTTGGTGGAGGTAATAATGTATTTTAAGAAATTTTGTCGCATTAGACTCTTTATTATTGAAGCATTTTCTGGAATTCTTGTATGAACAGATAGACGACAGTGGATCAATAAAAGTTGTCGATAACTTTCTACCCAGATTCTGCATGTTATGAACAATGCAAAGATCAGCCCACTGGTTAGGCTCATCACAAGAAAGCATCAGCGTTTGTTTGCTTGCTTTGATATTAGGACAATGCACAAGCAAGAAATAATATGTGGAATTGAAATCTTGAATTGATATAGGGAATTGAGCTGTATTAGCGACTTATCTTCTTAATTTTGTTATGGAGAAGGATTAAGCTGCAGCATGACTCAGATTAGAGAAAACTGGAAATACCTGCCAGATGATATTCCAAACAATTGACATACTTACTAGTTTGACAAAATTAGCCACTGTTCTTGATCATAATCTGCCCTCACAGTTCAAAATCTAAGCTTGCACATGCACAAGAAGCCGATGGCTGGGAATATGTTGACATCTGAAAAAAATTTGTTCAACATGGGGATAGGCCTTTTGCTTGTTTTTGATTCGTGGAAAGATTCAAAAGCCACATTTTTTTTTAAATCTCAGTGGCTCAGACATCAAATGTAACCTGCATAATCCTCAAATCAAAAGCTGCTCGCTAGAAGCAAAAGAAAGGAGTTTGTAATCGTAGCTGCCTGAGGATAACACTGTTCAGACAGGTTTTCAAAGGCATGGGCAAGGAGTTTCTGTGCATGTTTTGGAGAGAGAAAAACAACTTAGACTGAACCTGATTTAATGAGCTCTGGGGTCCGAAAGAACACAGTATCACCGGAGACAGAGAGATTAGTGAAGATTCAACAACACCTCGCGGGTCAATTACGTGGGGGACTCCAACAGAGTACAAGAAACACAGTATGCTACACTGGATATTCACATCCATAAAGGCTGTTACTCCAATGCTGATATTCTGCAGTGAGACACCAGTGTTTGGAAGAGAATTTGAGGAAGCATGGATCAATGACAGTCAAGACCTACAGTCATAGATGAGGTGTTGCCACAGGGCCCGGCAGCGTCCCTTTTCTCTGACATCATCAGAAGCATTGTGTGTGTGCAATTGCCTTCAGGTGAAAACCTCTCCCTAACCCTCCTGACAGATGTCTTTATCAGCCAGGCACATCTTCATATCTGACAGAACCTGCTCCAGAGAGGGGAAAATGAAGAGCCATTGGCTACGATAAAATCTCTGTGCCTGAGAGGCCTGAACAGTGGGAAGGGAAGTGTCATCCAAGTAATCAGGCTGAAGCTGAAGGGACATTCTGATGTTGAAACAGAAGCCGCAGGAGTTCCCCTTCTCTGATAGGTGGACGATTACAGACAGTCAGGAGGTGAAAGAGCATAAAATATTTACGCAAGGTGATGGGTGACTTGTTCAGGAAATACCCACACCGCTCAATCTTTCAAAAGCCGCTCCTCGGCTCTAAGCTTTTGCTGAATGACATGCAGGATTGCACAAAAAATAGTCAGGTATGGATTGCATCAGTCTTTTGTTTAAACTAATTGTCTGTAATGCAAGTAAACAACAAACCAATGTTACAAGCGCTTGACTGTTTTCAAAGTTCTTTGTATAGAAAGTAAGAAGTGATACTCTTTCACCTACAGTTCTTGCTAGCCAAGATAAGTCATTCAGAGTTAACAGCAAATTAATAATGAACTTGCCAACAATGTGAAGTTGATTAGAATTTCACCAAAATATGGATCAATGCAAGTAATCCTATGCTGCTCCAGAATCATGTATAGAATTTTGCCATACACACACTGCATTACAGCCTTACATAAAATAGTATTTATTATTTATCTGCATCCATAGCAACAGAAATGAAAGTGTGACTTTTTTTTTTTTTTTTTTTTTGCCATGTAACAAATATGGATAGGCATGAACATGAAAGTAGAGGTACATCCTTACTATCCCTATTTTCTGACAGACAAAAATTCACTTGGAAAAGAGACAGTACCAGAAGAAGCAAAGTTCCACATTTTTTAGGGAATAGAGGAAATAGGAAATTCGGGGGGAAATGCTTAGTCTGAGCTCAGCTACAATGGTTCTAACTGACAGCAGCTGGGTCAGATGGATAATTTTCCTGGTTGATGATACAATAGTTCAAGCCTTTGTATCCGATGCTCACATTTGTCATTCCCTGACAACTTTCTCCTGTAATTTCTATCTGTAAGACTTGAGTGTGCGCCCAGTTGGAATATAATAGCGACGCAAATGTTAAAAATGCATAAATATAGACAGAGCCGTCAAATGTCAGTAGTCCTGTGGCGTGCTGTGATGCATACCTCTGTAATTAGCTCATTAGTCACAGGGCAACCAAGTTCATTTCAGTTTCTGTGAGAGGGAGGCTCCGCACCTACTCTGTCTTGGACCTTTAACAAGGAAGACCAGAGTGAAATGGGGTACTTAAGTGGATCTTTTTAGGTGAGAAACTGAATTTAGAGATGAGCTCTGATTTCATTTTCACAAGGGGGACTTATAATAGGTGGGAGGAGAGGCATGAAACTTCACACTCTGGAGAGAGAGTGTAGAAATGTAAGGCACAAAGATTAGATAAGTCTGGTAGATTGGACAGGTGTGGGCGGAGGTGGGGAGAGACCACCTGACAGATGACGAGTCGGGAGAGGAAAGTCAGCTCAAAGACTCCACTTCCTGTCTGCTACTTTAAGGTTTGACATTAGTGAAGGTCACTGTGCTAATAGACCACCTACATCCCTCTCACCTTTTTTTTAATGCATATTCGCAGAATGCTATGCAGTTACACAATTCATACTCCTCACCCACTGCGCTCAGTAAGTGTACCAGCATCAGAGAAATGAGTGGGCTGTACTGGCAGAGGTCTGTATCACAGCAAGGACAGTGGGAAAGCCAACTGAAATCTGAACTAAATGAGAACATTCTGTCTTAAATCTGCAATGGAATTCACACGTCAGGAGAGAAAAATGAGAATGTCAGCTTAATGTACTGTATGTACGTGTGTTTGTTTGTCTGTCGGACAGCGATAATTATTGAGAGGGTTTGAGCAGCCAGCCAGTATGCAGCAGCATTTCTCGCAGTGACTGTATGAATCAGACTGGTATAGCATGACTCATCCATGTTAGATGAGGGTAGATGGGAATGAGGGCTGAACACCTGTCATAGGCTGAGGGGTGAAGCAGGGGAGCCAGCGACTGAAATTGCTCAGAGAGAGGCAGGCAGGGTGATGTTTAGTAGCTTCACAAACACAGGAGTCACATAGGAACATGCTCCCCCTACACACACACACACACACACACACACACACACATACACACACACGCACAAGCACTTACATTTGCTTTACAGCCTCAGAGTTGAGTCATACCAGAGGTAAACTTCAGGCAGTTTTTCCTTCTCTTTTTCAGTCAAATCCTCCCACCTTCTCACTGCCATCGCTGGTGACCCACGATCCACCAGGACTCTGTAATATACAGCTCACTTACCTGATTCTCACACAAACATCCACATGCTCCCCTATCCTAAATAGTCCAAACTGTCTTTTTTTTTTACATTCACAGTATGTGACCATTACACTTTAGACAGCACACGACTCAAATCAGGCTAGAATTAGGGCAAGAGCTCAGGGATCAAATCGTTTCAGCCAATCTTCGGAAAAACACACTGGAGTTTTGGCATAATGACATTGCCCTTCATTTCAATAAATATAAGATGGTTGGCTAAGGACAAAGCATTCAACAAACCAGAATATATAAAGCACAATTTTTGACATAATAATAATAATAATAATAATAATAATAATTATTATAATTATTATTATTATCATGTGTTGTTTTTGTTTTCGTGGAGTTGAAATATTCACTAAATCAGTATATTTTATGTCTTCATCCTATTTCTTTCCAAGCAGCAAAAGTTTGGTGAACCAAAAATTGAGAAACACTGAAGTGATCTGAGCATTTAAGGAAGTGTGTTGTAATAGCCGAAGAGACGCAGTTTTTGCACATTCCTGCAATACAGTCAGGGGAAATTTTGAAAGAATGTCTGAAATAAATCAAAATGTCAACAACACGTGTCCTAATTCTAATATATACTCATTGTATTTCATCATTTTATTTCAACACATTTATACCCAGGTTAAGTTTATAACTCTTCAGGGGATTTGAGGGAAAGAACCATATGTGCTGAAATGAGTGGTGCTAGGTTTAAATTTTGAGCTAATTGATAAAAAAAATACTGTTCTAGGACAACGGTTTTTCAAAAGCTATTTGAGCAGAGCAAGTTAGACCGGGTCACCACACTTAAGCAAGTTGCGAAATCGTCATCGCCATCTCAACAAACAGACCATAATCCACTCTCTCAGCAAAAACCACTGGTGCAAAATCAGCAAGCTGTGATTTGTCATTAGAGGTCATTCAAGTCTCCACGAAAAAGTGTGGCCATAGTTCCATGGTTTGTTGAATATGTTTGGTTCATTCAAATGCAATTATTCTGCCTGTTGAGTGACTGTCACATGCAATAAGGGAGGTCATAAGTTCAGCCCCTGTGATGCCCCTAGTGATTCTCTTCTGTAAAGGCTGGAAGAGAGGAGTTCAGATGCGGCGGCCGGCAGAGTTGTACCAAGCACGGAGCCTAGCACAGCAGAAAGTGATAGAGGTAATGGAAGGAGTAAGGCTCGCATTCTGAAAACACGAGACGACCAAATGCCAGAAACAAGGCGAGCCTAAATAGAGAAAAATAAATCTCAACAAACGAGAAAAGAAGGCACCACACAATAGTGCGTGAAAATACCTAAAGAAGCAGAGCTTCCCAGGAATAATAGAGAATATAAGAGTCAAACTAACCCTGACTACAAATACATTCAGCCGAGGCAAACAGCTACAAAGCAGACACTCCAGCAAAGGAGGCGTGGCGGACCTCCGGCTTATATAGACTCCGGAGAAGCACCGCCCAGTAATAATCAGCCAGCTGGGTGAAAAAATCGGATGGAGAAAGAATTCGATGTCGTCAGGGACGAGAGTAACAAAGAAAGCAAAAAGCACATACACAAACCATGACATCTTCCCCCTTTTCATGATTTGTGAAACAAAATTTTAGAATTATTTAGGTTAAACTGACAGGATTACAAATTCCTAAAGGCTTTTTACCGTTTCAGACCAATAACTGTATTTAAGTATGATAAATCACAGGAACAGTTTGCAGTAATGCATTGTTGAAGGTTATTACTTCTCTTGCAAAGCAGTTGAAATCACTCCTAATTGTTGATTGTTTTTCTTGCATAAGAAAGTAAAGTATCACAACTGCTAAGCA
Organism: Gymnothorax javanicus; assembly: GCA_029692085.1. NCBI lineage: Eukaryota > Metazoa > Chordata > Actinopteri > Anguilliformes > Muraenidae > Gymnothorax > Gymnothorax javanicus. The sequence continues at coordinate 43,679,390 of CM056195.1, forward strand.
TTAAACACTTCAGAAATGCTGTTGAAGTTTGTGTGAACATGGATGTCCTGCAGGGGCATATATTGCTACATATACAGTATAATGGAGAAAATAAGTTTCAGGGAGATGTAGTCATGAAATTGGAAACAAAACATTGGGGATTTTCCAGAGTGAAGTCTGTGGAGCAAGAATTAACAGCTTTTGTGTCTTTTTTTTTTTCAAATGTCTACACAGTTTTGTGATGGAAAGTTTTTGCAATAACAGTGACATGTGTCCGATGATTAGGAGCATGACTTGTTTAATTGTGATGTCACTATTCCTTTGTCTTGGAAACCCCCCCCAGTCAGGAAGTACGCCAAACCAGTTTTAAAATCTCCTTTGAAGCAAAATTCAAGAGCAGTAGGTATTACATGAAATATAAAAATCTACAGCAAATGAATCCTGATAATATATCCGGCGCAGACTTGACAGAATGATAATGCGATAAACTTAAGTGGCATCATTGATTTGGAAATGACAACAGTTTATTTAATATATAATATTTTGCAACAGTAAAGCAGTAGAATGATGTCATCCTGTTTTGGTGGCAAAAATGAAGGAACAGCATGAAATCAGCCCACAAAACATAAATCACACACGTCGAGGAGACATGCCTTCACTCGTGACCTGCTGATTATTGGTTGAGACCAATCACCAAAGATTTTGGATAGCATGGGAGAAATGGAACTTGCTTGTACTGTGACATCATTTCTGATGAGACAACCGGCAGCCAGTCAGCTTGAACCCTCACTTCAGTAGCCCTGCTGCCTTGGAATGCTGCCTGAAACCTGAGAGCCTTCCCTACAGGCAAACGTTTCCAGAGAAAGCAAACAAAAATACAACAAAAAGAGCACTTTGTCTGTAAGCCTCAGGCACCCGAGAAGGATTTGTCGTGTGGAGGATAATGTAAACACGTATCATCTATATGCAATCAACCGTAGCTGCTTCCGCGGCCTTTGCTAAGTGCTCCCTGTAGCATTTGAGACTGAAACGTCATATTATGGACAGAAACAATGTACAATACTGGGCAACAAACAAACAAGCAAGCAAACAAAAATAAGTAAGTAAGTAAGTAAATAAATAAATAAATAAAAATAGGTAAGTAAGTAAGTAAATAAATAAATAAATGGGCAAAGCCCAAAATGGAAAAATGTTAAGCTCTAGTTGGACTTAATAACCAATCATTGGTCAGGAAATAAGCAAGGATTAAACAAATGCTCTCCTGAGACTTTCTGTGCCACCATTTTATTGCATTAAACTGTTTGAGGAAAAGGCTAGAAACTGCTCCACTATGCACCTGAGCTGATTCACTCTGAAAAGTCAATTAATGCTTTGGAGCACTGGAGAATACTGTAGAAATGCTTGCTTCCTACAAATAGTTGTTCCTGAAAGAGGAACAATCGGATGTTATTTTTCAACTGTTATTTGTAAAAGTCTATTCCCATTTTTACCCACAAGGCTTCAACATTTAAAGATTGAAAGGAAAAGCTGTACTAAGTGTCTTTATCTGTTTGTTTTATCCCTGCTAATTTCCTGACCAATGATTTGTCGTTAGGACCATAAAAGATGTTAGGCTTGGTCCTTTTTTTTTGCCCAGTTGTATATAAGGACATTAAAACATTAGTTAGAGATGTCTTACTCTATGGAGCAGCATGCAAATTTTTTTTTTTGAGTAATCCACAGGTCTACACGGTTTCTCAAAAGCTTTTTTATTATTAGAATGCCGGTATACGCTAGGTCACGGCATTGCAATGTTGTATGTCTGAAGGTCTGTTCTTTCTAACATTCTGATGCAAACTAAATTCAGAGAGAGAGAGAGAGAGAGAGAGAGAAGAGAGAAGAGAGAGAGAGAGCTATTATTCCTGAAATAGCTGAGCTGGCTCTCACAGAGAGCTGTGGCACATTGTTCATCCCCATTGATTTGCACGCCCACACAATGCCAGCGGTGTTACTGTCCCTGCTGGCACCCAGCCAAGCCGAATTATCATTTTAAACCGAACACCAAAAGAACACATCAGAGAAAAATATGAACAGAGGGAGGATAGAAATGATATCCTCCAAAGAATCGGCAATTATTACATTTCGTCCTCTGGAAGGGATATGTCTCTCTTTTTAACTGCAAAAGCTGTGTTATAATATGCTAAAATCTACAAGCCAAGAGATATTCAATAAAAATAAAATAATACAGTGTGCGGTGATGATTATACACCACCACTTTCATCTAAAAGGGGTCCTTACTGTATATATTACTTCTCGATAATTTTTTTAGTGAAAATATAATGAAAAATACTATTGTAAGCAATGAAAACAAAAAAAAAGGAATAATCATTCCAATGAGTGTACTGAGGTAAAAATAGCGGTAATAAACAAATACACTGAAAACGTCAATTTAATTTAACAATTGAAAGGTGTCACAATTTTTTTTTTCTCTTGCATAGCCTGAATGCATGTTTGAAGGCTCATTTCATGACTGATGATGCTAAAAATTTTGTTTAAACTGATTTGATGCAACATTATTCTGCAAAATGACCTAGTCAGTTGTTCCACTATATAAGGTGACATAAACTTTGAGCACAGTCACAGTGCTAAACATGATGGCATGACTGAAGGCGCTCTCTGGGATTGTTTGTAACCGCATTGTTGCCTTACATGATGCTGAAGACGTTAAATCCTGCCTTGGCACCATCAAGCATTTCAAAGCGACCAGTTTGCTGAAAACTAGTGGCAATAGGGGTGCAAAACAGAAGTTAAGTGCCTCTGATATGTGTGACAAGTTTAAAAAAAAAAAATTGGCAGTTGACAGCACAACAACTCCGTGATGATATTAATAGTGCCAGATGTTCAGAGATGAAAGTATCAAGATCTAATATTTCCAGATGCCTGAGTGAAAATGGTCTGATCGGTCGTGTTGCTGCCAAGAGCTGGCAACATCAAAAGAAGGACTTGAGTTCGCCAAGAAATTCAAGGATTGGACACCAACAGTGGGAACAAGTCCTTTTGACTGATTAATGAAAGTTAAAAATTTTCTCACCCAAATACAGAACTTTTATGCGCCATAGAGATGGAGAACATTTCAAAAATGACTGTTTAACCCCTTCAGTGAAACATGGAGGTGGGAATATTGTGGTGTGGGGTTCAGTCTGCTCGAAAGGAGCCAGTGATCTTACAAAAATTGACCGAGTCATGGATCAAAAGAAGTATCACAGCATCCTTGTAAGGTACGCATTGCCATCTGGAAAGAGACTGATTATTCGAGGATTTTTTTTCAACAAGATAATGACCCTAAACACACTTCTAAGTCATGCAAAAATTATCTCAGTTGCAAAGAAACATCTGATGACCTAAAAATTATGACTTGGCTTGCTCAAAGTCCAGACCTTAATCCGATTGAGCAAGTCTGTTGTGACATTGAAAGAATGAATTTCAAAATATATGGAATGGTTCAGCGAGTGAGGAAATAAAAAATATGTGAAAACTACGCTTGAAAGATTAAATGCTGCAATCGTAGCATGGGATGGCCACATGAAATGTTGACTTTCTCTCAAAAAGATATTATTATATTTGTTTTTACTATATATTGTTATCTGTTTATTTATTTTTATCCATATGATCCAATATTACATAAAATAAAAATGGTTTCTGATTTATTTTCATTTTGTTATGTATATAATCATCACTGCACACTACTGTATTTTTGAAAAAATGTTGACTGCGGCATTTTTTTTTACCTTTCAAACTTGTGCCATTTCATAAATATTTTCTTTTTTTTTTCCTGGAGTCCTATAGAGGGACCTAAACTGCTTCTTTGCTTGCTCTTATGGTCCCGATTATCCCTCATAAATGCTTTGAGGGGGTGTGGTCAGTTTTTGTGGGGGAGCTTTCTGAACAGAGGGGTTTTTTTTTAATCAGAGCAGGGCGACTGCCTCTGTGCAACGTGCAATAAGCATATGGACACACAAAACACCCCCCCCATAAAAAAAGGCACATACACATTAACAAATCAAAAAATCAAAAATAAATGACCACAGTAAAGAATAATGAGACAGAACTGATGCTTTCAAAATTTTTGTAAAACGGACTGAATTGGGTGTGGATATCAAAAGTCTCTCTTGCCCGCAATATACAGAAAAGGAACTCCAGCGCTTGTGATTGTGTCCCCCCTGCTTTCTGAGTGCGTGGTACAGAGGGAGCAGAAATCTATTTCAGTTCCTAATGAAAGAGCACTGCTGGAGACTTAAAGAGTGACTCATTGACTGACACACTCTTAATTCCACTGGCTCAAGGACAGGAATGAAAAATGCTAGTTAGCTTTTTCATTCTATTTTTCCCTTCTCTTTTGTATCGCATGAAATGAATCACCGTCAATTTACCGGCGTGGAATGGTTTTGCACCTCTGAATGAAGACTCTTTTTCAATCTTTCACAGACTTATTTCCTCAGGCCCGTTCAAAAAGAAATCCTGGCTAAAAAAAAAAATTGAACCAAGCCCAGTCTGGCTACACGCATTCAAGCAAGTGTGCTCTATTGTGGCCTCGGCCCTCTCTGTATAGTCCAATACTCGCTCGGCCCAGAAAGCAAAGTTAATGCCGAGGGGTTAGAAGGATTTCAGCCTGTCGGGAAGGAGCGATGCATTCTTGGAGGCTCGGTTACTGTAAAATGCTCTGCTTGCCGTGTCACGGTCATGACATCCTTTGCAGTCAGGGACCTATAGACAACAAGCACTTGTCCCAGCTGCCTTAGCCATAAGGGGGTAACACAGATGCAACAACCCGAGGGGCTGTCCATGCTTTTATGCATTGTGCTCTAGGGCTGCTGCTCTGTGAAGGCGAATGAGAGGGCAAGTCCGAACCACAAGAGAAACCAAATCTCTCTCTCTCTCTCTCTCTCTGTCCTCAAGGAAGTGAAGGAATTTTCATTTTGTTTCATTGGCATGACAAACTTGCACTCGACTCAATAAAGTACCATATGCAACACATGACTGAGCATTATAATACACAATCACCTGATGGGGAAACACAAAACCAAAGTAAAGGGAGCAAATCTCAGATCAAATGCAGACAAATAAAATGACTCACAACATAGTGAGAACAAAGTTCAAAAACAGTAATCTCTGTAAAATGAAGGGTTGTTTATCACCTTGGGTGGTTGGCAAGCACACTACATTGAAAGTAAGCACATTGCACTGAAAGTAGTGACATCCAACATCTCATCCAAAATTATGGGCATTAACTCATTCCCTACGGACTACTTTTTATATAAAATTGTTGCGTTTGTACGGAATACTTTTCCCAAAAATTACACAAAATAAAGTATTGAAGTACAGGTGGCCCATGACCGCGATCGTCACCTGATTTCGTGTTTTCATCGGACTGCGAATGGTCATCCACGCCGCTTACCGTAGGGAATGGTAGAATTCGCCGCGCCGTTGGCAGCGGCTTGCCGTAGTTAATATGGAATTGGTCAACACTTTGTTTCTATAACAGGCCCTTAACTTTTGGGAAGGATTTATACAAGAAGTTGGAGCATTATTACAGGGTTTTGCCAACAATCAACTACATGAGTTGAATGCCTGACCTCACTGATGATTAGCATAAGGCCTGACTCACAGTCAGCTTTCCAATTGATCCCAAAGATGTTCAGTATGGTCAACATCGGGGCTCTGTCCTGGGTGATCAACTTCTTCTGCATTGTCATTGTCAACATTATTTTTTTGTGGAACTTACTGTATGCCCAGTGCATTGTCATGCTAAAATAGGCGAGGACCTTCAAACTGTATGGGAAGCACTGAATCATGTAGCATGTGACTGTCTGCTGTAGCATTTACATTGTAGTTTTGCCTTCACTGGAATGACAAAGCAAAGCCCAAATCGTAAGAAATGGCCCAAAGTAAAGAGGGTCCTGATAGTTTTGGTGAAATAGCATTTGTGTTGTTTACTCTTCCACGAGTTGCATCCAAACAGTATGTACAGTGATACAGTTTGGGTCCTTTCAGTAGAGGATCATTTTTTCTTTGTTCAGTAAGAGTTCTTATGCCTTTTTTGTTTTTAGTTGACATTTTTCAGAGGTAGGTGTCACTATTATTTCACACATTTAATTGCTGCAAATAGCTCAGTTTCAACCTTTTGCGGACTACAGAACCAGCATAGCAAAGTGATACAATGTTTTCCGGTGTCAACTGGTCTCTATTGCAAGGTTGCATAATAAGACTGTACACTGTACCTGTCACTGTTGGTTGATCATTTTCAACAGTCTGTTGTCTTCTAGGGGTCCTACAGCTGTGCCACAGTGTCTGATACCTATTTTTGTTTTTATTGGCATATCAATTGTATGGGTTTCAGTGCTGTCCTGAGCCTTTCTCACATTAGCGGGTACACAGGAAGAGTAGCAAATCTCAAAATTCTGACTCTCCCTTTCTCTGGCTGCGGTAATGTCCTGACAAACAAACCACTGTATGCCCCATAGCCCAGAGAACCAGCAGGGCACTGCCTCAACTGTACTGGGACGGAAGAACAACAAAGCTGTACCCTTCGTGTGATAGGGGGAAAATGGAGTCTTTATTTGCCCTGGGACAATGGTGCTCGGCAGCGCTCTAACCCTGCTGTCACCCACTGCAACCCTGGGACCCGTCTTTCCCCACAGTGAGAAAATGCATCTTTCTTAAGAACGCACAAGTACTGACTCAGTCTGGGAATGTGAGGTTGAACTCAGATGGTACAGAAGGCCACAATGATCAATATACATACACTACTAGTCAAAAATTTTTGCACCACCCTAAGATCTTGTCAAGTCTTTATCTTACATGTATGTTCACAACCAAGAAATCACTGGAACCCAATACTTGTTCATTACAAATAATGCATTTACAAGAAAAATCCACAAGGAATCCAGCACAGGTGATTGAAATGATCAGCTTGCTATCAACCCCCTGAAGTTGCTTGATAATGAGTAGATCATTTGAATCCCCTGTGCTGGAGCAGGGAGAGATCTGAAACATGCAGGACAGGTGGTTCTCCAGGAGAGGTTTGGGAAGCACTGGATTAGACCATCGTTACTGATCTGCTTACATATTGACAAGATGACTGATCCTGGTTTTTCTTAATTTGTTTTGTTATGTACATGGTTCATAGATTGGGCTTCAGTTTTCCTACCTTTCTGTCGTACAACCAATATGAGACTATTACGCAAGAGCAAAACATAAAAAAAATGTCACAATTACTGAAAATATTGGGGTGTGCAAAAACTTTTGACTGGTAGTGTACATCGACACGTATGGGTAAAAGCACACATGCAGGGATATATAAAGATGTCTGTGGACAAACGCTCTTGCACACATACACAGTAACTCATAAGTCTCCCACTTCTTCTCTCCAATGTGCTGTGGAGCTGTGCTATCAACTCCAGCTGAGGAGAGAGGCTCTGCTCAGACTCATGAGTAAAGCACGAGGACCCGGACCGCCCTACAGGAATGTGCAGCTGAGGGCCAGATACACATCGGGCGTTTGCTTACACACACACACTTACAGTAATCTATTACAGAGGGATTCTGTGGTGAGAGAGAGAGAGAGAGAGAGAGAGAGAAACCGTTAAACATGGCCCCCCACCCCAGTGCGGTCAGAGAAGGTCATAATAAAGTTATCATGTGTTGCCAGCTGGTCCTTGGACCAGTAACTGCCAACACAAATGCAAACAACAGCATTTATTAAGTGTTGTAATTCATCACTTTGGCAGCTGAAAGTTTTGCAAGGCATTTATTGGAATTAAATTGAGCAAGGTCGCATAAGGATTATTATTATTATTGTTGTTGTTGTTGTTGTTGTTGTTGTTGTTGTTTTAAGGATGTGACCACTATTACGTTGTTCATTACTTTCATTATCTCTGCTGGCATGCAGGCAGTCTGGAGCATGCAATCAGATATGATGGGTTTTAGCTGCAATGCCTTCAGCTTTTCTTAAATTTTCTTTCTTTCTAATAGGACAAAGGGATTGCAAAATTTCTTAAACCATGTGTGGACCATGAAAACTGAGGCATGATCACTTTGAAAGAAATTGCATCTACTGGAAGCTTTACATTTACCATGAGGTGATGTCCATTTCATCCTTTCTGTGGGCATTAAACTGTCCTCAAATTAAAAAAAGAGATCAAAATGGCTAATGTGGTGCTCAGGAAGGGATTCATTGCGCACTTCAGGAGACTTCCAGAAGAATCAGACAAACATTGGGATAAAACGATGACTTATAAAGCCCAGTTTGAGATTTGGGGATTATTAAGTGCATTACAATTTTTAAGCGAAGTGCTCATGTTTTTTTCATGACAGTGGTTGTCCTGTGTCAGATTCAATTTTCATGGACTTACTCATGCTTCAAATCCCCTGATAGTCAGGGAGGATTAATTGCTGCAATAATGGACTTTGCCAATTGTAATAGCTTGTGTACACTTGTACTCGTTCCTTATGAATGCGCACCAGTTGTTTTGATTTTGCAAGTCTCTGGCTTTTTTTTCAAGTAGCGTCATTTAGTAAAACACAGTTGAAGTGATCTGGGGAGCACAAGAGGCCTCTAAGTAGTTTTACTTTGTGCATGACTTCATTCAAGAGAGCAACTGAACATGCCTTTGTGTGCATTCATACTATATGTTCATTTTAATGCAGCATATCTATTCATCAAAGTTGTTTTTGACTGTGTTTCAAGCTGTGTTTATTGACCTAGTCCTTGCCCAGATGTGATAGTGTAGTCTGACAGGAAATGATTACTTGAAGATACCAGGGAATGAAAGAATATGCTGGATTTCACACAACACTCATTTGAATGCCGTAACAATAATATCAGCCCTAAGAGGAAGGAAGTTGGTTTTTCTTTAGTTTCGGCAGCAATTATCTGTTATAGCAAACTAATATCCGTCCCCACTTGTTTGGTCATACTACAAATTTGTACACACATAACAGTGTGTGGAGACAAGGGGAATCCAATTATAGAGAAAAATGCAGCCTGGTTTTGTTTATTGCAGTTCTGTCGTCTGAACTTGTACCAGACATTTTATTCCTCACAGATTAAAAAGACTCTAGCAAAAGTCTTGGTTTTTTTCTTTTTCTTTGAGTCATACTTTGAATAAATACACTTTTAAAAACATATTTTCTCGGGACTATATTACACAGCACTGTTTTCTTGAACGGTGATTTATCACAGAAAGACATTTGTTTCTTTTCACTGATGTCAGTGCATTGTGTGTTTACTCTGTAAGTTTGTAACACTCAGTAACATACAGAGAACATAACAACCTTTTACATTGAACTGTTTGGCATTCAATGTCCTATAGATTCAACTATGCATCACAAACCTCTAGTTAGGTCTGTAAATTATGATGAATCAAACCATTGTTGAATGTATATTTCACACACTTAAATGTTTGTTGTAGAGCAGGATCTGCCGATTCATCAAAGAGCTTTCTTGATGTTGATATTTTGCAAAAAATTCAAGCACATTAAACTTTTCCAGTCTGATAATTTTTCACATTCCCAAACAGCTGCAGTATCCAATGACGTACTAGATTTCCAGCTCATACACCACCTGATGCCTTTTCGAAGTGATTAATGAAACATGCATTGTTCAATGGTGTAGAAGTTATATAAATGGATTGTCTGACTTAGATCACCAACTTCCACGACCCCGACCACCATGATCAAATTAAAAAGGAAAAATGTTGCGTACACCCTGACGAGGTCATAGTTTCCTGACCTCAGCTGAATGAGTTGGAGGGTCTCATCATCAGGACTTAAATACTAAATTGCTTTGCGTTACTGTGATGAAATGTGTCTGTAAAGCCCCAGAGTACTGTCAGACAGCTTCACAAGATATCATTTTTTGAACAAAATATGTGCTTGGATAGCATTAGTCTACCTTCAACAATCAGTATACTCTAATGAAAAAAAACTGCCGATTATCAATTTCATGGGAACAGTAAGCACTTACATTTTTGAAGTGGCGCTTGTCCTGCCACGGCTTATTTCAATTCTGCGGACGGTAAAGTGGGGTGGAGCATTTATACACATGTAGCGATAACACTTGCACACAGGCTGCACTCATGTATCCTCACTTCCCTCTCCTTTGGTAGCTTCCTCTCTCCTCTATCCTTGACTCCTCTCAGCACATTCAGGGAATTAGGATGCCCTTCAGGATGGTGGGTCTCAATCAATTTCCAGGGTAAATGATTGAGCATAAAGGATAAAGGGGTCACAATGGGATATTGGGATGAACCCTACATCATCTATTTAGATAACAAATTTGGAGGCCACATGACCTTCCCTCAGGCTGATGTTGCTATTTCATTTTCAGTGATAATTTCTCAAGTGTGTACAAGAAATTCAAAAACATGATATCCTTAGAATTCTTCAGTCTGTTTTTCTCAACATTGGTCTTGAGGAGCCCCAGTGTATGCTGGTTTTCTTCCCAACAAAACTGCAATCCCAGAATTGTGATTTTTCTTAAATGCACTTTTTGCATTTATAAGGATAACTTACCCTTTCAAGCCACTTCAAGTGAGAAATAGATAGACTCGCCTTTTGTGACAGATGAAATTATGCATAATGTTACCACCGCAGGGGTTTCTGCATGCAAAGACACAAATATAGGCTTTGGTCTCAAATAAAATAACCATTTGGTGGTTAATGACAAACCAAAAGACAAGGCAAATGTGAACGCTTCAAGTAAATTAGACATTTTATGACCTTTTGTGATGTTGAAATGAAGGCTGTCAGAGTTGGGCATGTTTTACTTGATCTACAATTGCGGTTAACTTTTTACATGATTCCACTGAAAGTAATGGGTGAATCACACTAATTTCTTGACATCAAATACGTTGCACTGTATAGGTACATGCAACAAACTAGTCAAAAAAGTCCTGTTGTCATGAAATGTCAATTTTTATTTGATGTGTTCACAAATGATACTGTGCCAAACGTGCCCTCCATCCAGGGGGGATAAAAAAAAATCACGTTCACCAAGGAAATTACCACCCTATCCAATTCACCTTCTTAACCAAATTTGTACCCCTTTTGCAAATGTTTGCACAGTTTTTTCCTATAGTAAACAGCTATACCTGTGACTAAAGAGGGTAAATAATCCCATTAAACATGAAGAGGACCTAGGTAAGAAAAATTGACAGCAGTTCAAAATAGTGACTGAATTGTGTGCCAACTTGCAGCTTTCTTTTCTTTCTTTTTTTTTGAAATATAGTTTGTCCATCCCAGTTTTTAATTTATACACCCATTTGTATTTACAACCCCAATTCCGAAATAGTTGGGACAAAGTGTAAATTGTGAATAAAATCAAAACGCATTGACTTTCAAATCACACCGGCCAGTATTTTATTCACAATAAAACAGAGATAACATAGCAAATGTTGAAAGTGAGAAATTTTACAATTTTATCCACAAAATGAGCTCATTTCAAATTTGATGGCTGCTACAGGTCTCAAAAAAGTTGGGACAGGGGCCTGTTTACCATGGTGTTGCATCCCCTCCTCTTTTTAACACAGAGTGGAGGCGTCTGGGCATTGAGGAGACAAGTTTCTTGAGTTTAGCCATTGGAATTTGATTCCACTCTTGTTTAATACAGGCTTCCAGCTGCTGGAGAGTTTTGGCTCTCCTTTGATGGACTTTTCGTTTAATTATATGCCAAATGTTCTCAATCGGTGAAAGATCAGGACTGCAGGCAGGCCAGTTCAGCACACGGACTCTTCTACTACGAAGCCATGCTGCTGTAATAGCTGCAGTATGTGGTTTTGCATTGTCCTGCTGAAATACACAAGGCCTTCCCTGGAATAGATGTCGTCTGGAGGGGAGCATATGTTGCTCTAAAACCTTTATATACCTTTCAGCATTCATGGTGCTTTTTAAAACATGCAAGTGTCCCACACCATATGCACTAATGCATGCCCATACCATCAGAGATGCTGGCTTTTGAACTGAACGTTGATAACAGGAGGGGTGGTCTTTCTCCTCTTTAGCCCGGAGGACACAACGCCCATGATTTCCGACAAGAATGTCAAATTTGGACTCGCCTGACCATGGGACACTTTACCACTTTACTAGAGTCCATGTTTAATGAGCCTTGGCCCACAAAACATGGCGTTTATAGATAGAGTTTTAGGTGGCATCTGTGGATGGCACGGCAGACTGTGTTTACAGACAGTGGTTTCTTGAAGTATTCCTGGGCTCATTTAGTAATGTCAATGACAGAATCATGCCGGTGAGTGATGCAGTGGCATCTGAGGGCCCGAAGATCACGGGCATCCAGTAAAGTTCTTCGGCCTTGTCCCTTACGCACAGAGATTTTTCCAGTTTCTCTGAACCTTTTGATGATGTTATGCACGGTCGATGATGAGACCTTCAAAGCCTTTGCAATTTGTTTTTAAAATATTCCTCAATTCATTTTATGCAAGCTTTCACAGGTTGGAGAGCCTCTGGCCATCTTTACATCTGAGAGACTCAGTCTTTCAAAGACATCCCTTTTATAGCCAATCATGTTGCACACCTGATGCCAGTTAACTTAATTACTTGCTAAATGTTCTTTCAGCTGATTCTCTTATATATTAATTGCTTTTTCAGCCCTTTTTCGCCTGTGTCCCAACTTTTTTGAGACCTGTTGCTGCCAGAAATTTGAAATAAGCTCATTTTGTGGATAACAATGAAAAATGTCTCGGTTTCAACATTTGAAATGTTATCTATGTTCTTTTGTAAATAACATTGGCTCATGTGATCTGAAAGTCATTGCATTTTGATTTTATTCACAATTAACACTTTGTCCCAACTATTTCGGAATTGGGGTTGTATTTTTTTGTTAGTTGCAATGAAAAATTTAAGGCTTACATCAATCTGTTCTGGTTTTTCAGATTTGTGTGGTTATCTTCTGTACTGTATTTCTAAAAACTGTACAAACAACCCTTTATATCCCACTGAGATATATACATAAATATGAGTTCATTTCAGCTATTTTATCCTGGAATGTACAGCTATAACATTACAGAATGAAAGGAGCCATATTTAATAAAGTAAAATACTCGGTAATCATACTCATATCATGGCAAGGCGCATATGTAGTGTGTTACTCATCTTGATTTGGCCATTTCCTGTGTGAGAATGCAAAAGAAAGAAGCGATGAGGTAGGGCCAGGCTCCTTTGAGGTAACACCTTAATTTCACAGCAGGCAGCTGCCTGTTATCTGAAGCGCATTGCAGTACCATTTCCTCACAACCTTCTCCACAGACAGATATGAAGATTGCAACACAGAATCCAGTATTAAAGTCTGTGACCTGCTTTGCCTTGTACATAGATAGTTCTCTGTGCTGCACCTTCACTGAAAACCAAAGAATTCAAGAAAATATGATGACAAAAGATGTGCAGACATAATATTTACAGCCCATTAGTGAGCAGTTGTGTTTGTGACCCTGTGAGCTAGATAACATGCAAAAGCTGCACATACAAATTGAACCCACTGATTATATGCAGAGGAGCCTTCCTGGTTTTTAAGACTGAATTCGATCATCAAAGAGGGCATGTGGTAGCCCTCTCAACTTCATGAATGGGTATTTATAGCTCTAATTGTATCTTATCATCTGTGGCTCCCACTAGACAAAAATTTTAGGTAAGAGTGATAATGATTAACAATGGATCAGTTTTTTTTTCTTTAAATGATGCCAAAGCATGTAAATGTGGCATGCATGTGCAATGGATGGTTTATTATCCAATTACTTTTAGCTGTGCTGATTACTGGGCAGCAGACTGAATATTCCCTCTGAAAGCCCAGATTGAACATTAGTATCCATCATTACATTGTGGTTTACAGTTTACCTGATTGTTGCGGGTGTGGGTCAAGTTTTTTTTTTTTTTTTTCACTAGATTTTATTTGACAATTTCACTACTGACATCTCTGCAATTCAGCTGTATGACTGCATCAGTCTAAAACACCTTTTAATGACATACTCAACCAGCCAAGTACTATAATTCAAGCAAAATAATCGTTTTTTGTGTCAAAGGAAATTTATATGTTAATCTCAATGACAGCTGCCAGAACCTTCTTTGAAATGGCTGTGATATGCCACTGCAACTATCACACTTTGAGATGTGAGGGGAAGCTGAAGTGTCAGGGCAGCAAAAACTAGCAGGAACTAGCCATGCTGGAACAGGAAGTATGGGGCCACCAACGCTTCTGCTTTAGTCCCACTCTCAGTTACCCTTCTGAAGCAAGCTGGCCTAAATCGAGCCAAACACAGGAGATGTGGCACGTGGCATTATAAAAGGGGAATCTCTACATCTATGACATTACAATAAGTTGACACATGCCCAATCAGCACAAAGTGGTCCTGATTTGTTTGGAATCAAGACAATAAAAAGGCCTTGTCAATTTTGTTTGATAAAAAATCTGCAAGAGCTGCATCTCGTTTGTGGAGGATTATCATTGAATGGCCTTGGTACATTTTAAGGAGAGAAGTCGTCACAATCCACGTGTTAATGTCTTCTGTGTCTCATCACATTCAGCAACTTCCATGTCTCTTATAAGTACTGCCTCCTTTGATTGGTTTGTGTTTTGTGTGTTTTCTGATCCCCAGCTGTGTCTCATCTCATAGTTACCCCTCCTCGTGTGTGTGATGTATTTATACCCCCTCCTTTAACTTGCAAGTCACTGGATTGTTGTTTCTGCGATAGCGCCTTAGAACCAGTCAGTTTACTGATTGAGTTAAGTAAAACTCTTACTCTTTTGAAAGTGAAACATAATCTTTAATGATAGAAATTTACAGAAGTTCTCTTCCTTGTCTAGTTAATAGGAAAAAGCTCTGAGGCTTTTCTCACAGTGTCCAGGACTGGGACTGCACTCCAGTTAATCCTCTCCCAGTCTCTTCCTCAGACCAGTTTATTAGGAACAAGCTCCAAAGCCCTCTATGGTCTTCAGGATTGGAACCATGTTCCTCCTGAGCTTTTCCATCCTGCCTTTGAACAGCACTCCACTCCACCTGGCAGTCATCCCAGAAAGGCACTGGCAGCGAATTGGCTTTGCCCACTTTGCTTCACCTATAACATTTGAACTGAACTGAGCTATCCACCTCAGGGTTTCATCCCACTGTTACCACATTACTATCAATAAATCCTACCACTGGACTGTACCCTCAGCACTTGATTCCTGGCCTGGGTCATAACAGAACTAGAAATTTATTCACAAGGTCATTCAAAACTATACTACACAAATTCCAATTTGGAATATTCCCTCCTTCAAACAAATAGCTGGGGATAGTGTGAGAGATCCAGATGACCTGACCCTCTGGCATAGACACCAAGGAAGGAGAGAAATCTACTAGCTATTAACTGATATTGGTTTTTAATATTTTTGATCAGATTTATAGGACTCATTGAACTCACACCAGGCCCAGAGCCTCAGAAACACATTTGCCCTGCTTGTCCTTGACATGATTCAGGGGTTTAAGCTAATGAAGATTGCCCAGAACCCCCAAATTTACCGGCTTCTCCATTCTTGTTGCAGTGGAGTTTCCATGGCAACCACCCTACAAGCGCATTCATTGGGATTTTGCATTAAAAATAGTTGTTACCATTCTCTATCCAAAACCCCCTCCCCCAACTCACCTCCCTGTGAACATGAAAAAAATAACTGTGATTCTGATAAAATACTCCCTCAAAGCCCTGCGCCCACATTTCAAACACATGATCAGAATAGAGACAGGAGGCCTCTCTCTGTGGTAACTTCCTCTTCCTGTTATGTGACCTAGAGGTGTCCTCATTGTGGGAAGGTGGACGGAAGAGTTGGCCTTTTGACTTCCACAATTCTGCTCCTACAGGCGGCACATTCGCACAGACTCTGTTCCTGTAATACAAGCTTTATTAATTCATACAAATGCTGTATAAAACACGGTTAGGCTGTTTAGAACTAAAATTCAGCACTCATTGAATATACTCTACTACTGAGAAACCTTGCTAAACAATTGTGAAAGCAGTTTTCAATTTTCACACCTTTATCCTCCATGCAGGTAAGGTAGATATACCCTTCTAATTTTGGGTGAACAGTTGAGGAAAAACTTGAGATGTTGACAGCTGTCTGCCTCTTTCTTTCACACTCCTACATACTGTTGGAATTTAAAACTATACTGGTCAACAAAAGTAACGCAAGTTAATATAAGACTGGCCTGAAACTAAGTATGTGGGTAATTAATATGAAAATCTTATTCATTATCAGCACAAGCACATTTACACTCATTTTGTCAAACATTTCTTTGTTTTGCAATCACTTCGACTGGGTAATCGTGCGAGTACATTGACAAACTTGCTAACTTGCGTTTCTTTTGTTGCTCAGCATAGTTCGAAAAAAACCGCAGTATTAATGAACACTACTGCATCTGATGACTTTCCTGCTTTCACAGGAGAAGGAGGGGCTGTAAGACTTAATAAATGCCTTATGTGAAAAGCATTAAAGAAGGATGCAGCTGGAGCTTATCAAGATTGGGGTCATAATGGGGCCAATGAAACAACCCATTCAGGACGCAAGTCTATATTCAATACTATTTGAATGAAATCTAGTCATCCTCTCCACTATGCACTAAGCCAGCGCTTTCTAAAAACACAACCAAGAATGGTACAGGATAACGTCCGATACCTTGCACAAGCTCACATTTTCATGGAACAAAAAGTGTTACTGACACTTCAGTTTGTTCCACATCCAGCTGACAAACATGAGGTTTTGTTCTGGCGCAAAGCAGACTTAGACCTTTACAACAAACCTGTGGAGACTCTTTGAAATATCGCTGCTTCAGTTACAGGCAGAGAATATCAAATATCTGACAAATACACAAGATATGTCCGTACAGCACCTGTTTTCTTAGTCAAAGTAATTGTCTCCCCCTTTAAAACTTTGCAGCTCTGGGAAAGACGCCTATAATGCTTGCGATAAGGCTGTGTTTTCATGTGGCTGGTCCTAATGAGTGTGTCTAGGCTTTTGCCAAACTCAAAGCAGAAAAATATGTTCATGACAACCTCAGGCAGTGAAAAGTATACTGTGCCAGCGGAGGAGGAGATAAGCGGTACAAAACTAATGTCGACATTTCAGACAATATCAGATTAGAAAGAATAATAATGACCTGGGAAGTATTCAGATAAATGTCCACTGTATAGGACTAATTGAGGCTGACAGTTTAAAAGTGTTTGCATAAGATTGTACACGATTATTTTAGCGGTATGACAAAGAATTTGAAGGCAGCTGGGCTTGATGTTGGCAGCATTCAGCCTTTCCGCTCGGCACAATGTCATTTACAACATATGGTGCCATTTCAGCATCAGAGGGATGTTTTTAGGGTCATTTAGGCAACATAATGCTGTTAGTATGCATTTTAATCAGTTTATGTTTGTTTATACAGTATGTGACTATCCGAGGCAGGACATAATTTTTCTTGGTAATGACATTTAGATTCTTTCATCACATTTCAGTTAAAAATGCATGGGCACTACCGCCTATTCAAAGACACTGAAGAAAATTGCAGGACAGACTATGTTGGGCAATGAAGAACTGTTTCATGAACCTGATGACTATTCATGCAGCAGTAAGCAGGATTAGAAACACTACGCATTTGTACAGACTTGCTTTAGCCATCAATATACTGGGGACCATATGGTGCTGCAATACCTGCAGGGCATAAGCCCAAGCCTTGCCTTAGTGATTATGATGTCACTATAAGACTGATGATGCAGAGGCACTGGTGATGCACGTACAAATATACAGATGGGTGACAAATTAACACAAAACAAAAGGAAAAGTGCATAAGGTGTTGAGCCATTTCAAGCTGCGAGAAGAGCTTCAATGGCTAAAATGCTACAGGCTCTGGACCCTACTGGAGGGATGGAACACCAATCTTCTGATGGATATTTCTTAATGGTGCTTTGATGATGGTGGTGGAGAGTGCTGTCTCATATATTGGTCCAAAATCTCCAATAGTTGATATAAGGATAGGGCTACGACATGTAAGTCACATAACTTTCAACCCCAAAAAATCACTCTGTGACTGAGAATACGGCGAAGGATGACTCATCTGACCATATCACTTTTTTTCCTTCCAGTATGGAAGTGACTGCATTTTGTGTGCTTCTCTGCTCATTTATTCTGGTTTTCCACATAATTTGTTACCTGAGTGTGTTTACTGTATACGCTGCACACAGCCTGCAGACACGCTCACCTGCCATGCACCTGAATAACCACGACTTTGCTCTCTCGTCACCTTTCATAGACTACATGTAATCTCACTGCCTGTCACCTCATAGCACAGACACGGGCATCACAGATAAGGCAGAGACAGCGCAAACTCATGTCATAACACAGACATAAAGCAGTCCTCCAGACCGTTCGCAAGCGCCGCACTGAGAGCAGCTACTCATCCTGACTGAAAGCCTTTTTTTAAAAACTCAGAGGAATACCATCTGCTCCTGAATCCGCAGAGCCTCAGATTCCCAGGTGGAGTCCTGAAAATCAGGGATCACACAGTGGTGCTCTCATCCCAGCCTGACAGACCCACACAAGGAGTAGGGGTACGATATGCACTTCTGCAGGCCTGCTAACCACTCTTTTAATCACACTACTCACACCTTACATACTCCACGCAAGCAGGATGAGTAAACAATGTTCACCCTACACTCAAAATACAAGATGTGTGTGCATTGTCCACACATCATTCAAACAACATGATACGCACATCCATCGGACAACATCATGCTTGATCTGCGTTATGCAAATTAAATATCATCCTGTACATACCATGTACCTTATACTGTACATAGGCAGGTACATAACCATGTACATAAACAGAAATGCTCACTTTCATTTGTTGCATAAAGAAATAAGTTTTGCGGCTATGTGGGTTCATTTTTCCATGAATGGATTCTAATCATTTTCAGAGAAGTGAAAAAAGATCAGTGTTGTAGGGAGCAAATGAAACAGTCGACACATTGTAAGATTTCAAGAAGCATTAAGTTCACATGTTAAAACATCAAACAATGTGTTGTGGTACTGTGTTGAATACAGCGGAGGGTGAATAGATTTTTCAAATCAGTCCTTTTACCAGCATTTTCCATAACAAGCCAACTTTTTAAGAATTTCCATGGGAAGCTGCTAAAATAACAGTAGCATCAAGATGTAATATATGGTTTGATTTTTATAATGGTGCAATTTAAAGTAGGCGCTCAAGCATCGGTTCTTATTTATATGTGAGGTTCTCAATGCAAACCTGGCAAATTTAGATGGAATGTTTTTCAGTGGAAGTCATAATTGCTTCCCTTGATTTTTGGGTGATGAATTGAGAAATTGCTATTTGAATGTGCTGTGCAACAGTGCTCACTTCCAATGGAAACTCAGATCATCCTTAAATCACACTCTCCTGCCCTCTGGTTAGCTGAAAGGGGCCTGTTGCCATTAGAAATTGATTTAACCTCTCGGTGTAGGTAAATTTGGGAGCGAAGTGAAATTTACCCCTATGGTGCAACTACTTAATAAAATACAGCATCCAAATGCTAGTACAGGGGTTTAAGGGGAGAGGAAACACATTAACCAATGAGGGGCCCCATCTCTTGAGTGGTAAACACATGACCATCACTCCCGCAAATTTCTGCTAAAAAAAAAAAAAAAAAACTGTCTGCTTTACACTGAAGGAGTTAATGTACTGTGGCAATGAAGTTACAGTCATATGATATGCGGGCGCCTCTCTTAATTAAATTAAGCCAGCAAGCCTGGAAGATATCAAACACACACTGCAAACCCTCTCAAGGTCTCCCCCTCCATCTGGGTGACTCTGAGAGTGACTCAATTATGCTCCGTTCCTCAGGTCAAACACATTGTGGAATCTTCCCGCTCCAGGGGACATGTAACCAGACGAGTCGTAACTAATTCCGAGAGAAAACACCCAATACATCACTCTTCATATTAACACTTCTTCAAGAATGTAATGCATAAAAATCAACAGCATCAGAATGAAACTATTAATAAACATGTTGACTTATTTTCTCAAACCATTAGCCAATTTTTGTACAATCATATGTAAGCAATGGACATGAAACTGAATGAATCATGGTGTAAGTTTGTACCAGGAACCAAGTAATGGCCTCTATTGAGGCTTATGGATGTACAGCACAATACGTCCAACCAAAGACTTTCTCTGGACTTTGTTTTCTCATAAATCATGTGCCCTTTAGGGTGGGACTTGCAGAGCAATAAGCTGTGCGTTCAAAAAAAGTTTAAATATTTGAAAAAGTGTTATCTTTGGATACAATCCACACACTTCTGCAGATTGTGTAAAAATGCCTTTGACACAGCTGACTGAGATACCAACGCCCTGTAAGCTCTTCAGGGGCCTCACCTCCGTCGCCCTGCCCCCCCCCTGCCCCCCCCTCCCATTCCAAAATTCCACAGTAGCCTGAAGTGGCCGCCTCCTGTAGGGAAGAGCAAGAGTGGCCCCTGTGAGCGTGGGTGCGGAGGGCCACATTCTGCTGGTGCTGGCTGCAGAAATGCGAGTGGGGATGGAAGAAGAGCACAGCTCCATACTGACTCACAGCGAGACAGGAAGTCTCACATGGATCCACCCTTCCTTCCTGCTCCCAGAGCCAGAGCTGAGCTGCTGCAGCACAGCATGGTGACACGAGACAGCGCATGCGGTGCACAGCAAAACACAGCGAAGACGCAGCAGGGAACAATGCCCCCTGCTAACATAAAACGTTTGCAGAATGCTGCTGCAGTGTTACTGCAATGTTATGACAAAGTTCACAAACATTCAGTGACTGCTTAGTTTTTCCTGGGTGCTGATGCATAATGCAGAGGTCCAGTGCCATCTGTGAACACTGTCATTTAAATGTTTGAAATTACTGAGGAAAGTTCTATGTTTTAGAAGGAAATTGATGATTTTATTCACCATGGTAGCATTAAACTTTGATAATGTAAAAAAAAAAAAAAAAAAAAATTGTTTTAATAATGCCCCCCCCAAAGGAAAACCAAACACAGTTTTCTGCAGAAGCATATCAGTCAGTTGTTGTTTGCAAGACAAAGGTAAATCCAGGTGCAAGATTGGGACGGAATGTTAAATTGAAATTAAAAATGAAAGCAGTGATTTATAAATTATCTTTGACCTGTATAACACTGAAAACAGTACAACAGCACATTATTTGATGTCTCACCTCATGAATTTTATTAATCTTCCAAAATAAATACATTTCAATTCTGTTTCTTGCAACATATTTCAGAAAAAGCTGGGACAGTAAAAGTATTAACCATTTTGTAATGTTGCTGTTCCTTTTCACATCATATAAAAAACATTTAGACACAAACTGAACGTTCCAGATGTAATTTTGTCTCTGCGACCCTGATAGGGAAGAAGAGGTTTTGGTAATGGATGACTGGCCATGCCCCATCATGCCTTAAATTAGAGCAAAAACTGGGTCAAACCAGAACGAAAAAGAAAGTGAGACCCAAGAGTTTATCAGACCCTCTGGTTTGGGAGACAGATATTTGGCAGTTCCTTATCTGGCAGCTTGAGGATTAATATCAGCATCTGTTACACTGAAGAGACAACGATTAGCTGCTGACCTGACAGGCAGCGTTCTAAAAGAAAAGCCACCTCTCAAATAATCCGAACGCATCAAAATGGACCAATTCGCACAATGATAGGCTTAGTATTAGAACTACGAGGCCGGCATCCCAAATGTTGCAATGTTGCAGATCCTGATGTTAGGTGGGTACTGTTCATTGACACTACCTCCTGAGCACTTGTGAGGCATGCGCATCTCAAACTAGAAACTCTGATGTACTTGTCCTCTGGTACAGCTTGGCACTAAAACCTTAATTTTTTTGGCAATCTCATGCATGCATTAGTCTTTAACTTGCAAAATGACAAATGAGAGATGAGTAGTCCAGCCACAAGGAGAAAGACATTCTAGCTTCAATAAACAGCAGCTTTGGGCAGTTCACTTAGGATAGTTCAAAATGAGCAAATTCAAATAATTTTGTTGGGAAGAGGTAGCACACTGTTAGTGCACAGGAGTAATGGCTGCTGAAAATGGGGCTTTGGAAACGAAAGTTTTTCACCAAAATTTCCCGTAAATCAGGCAGATACATTTACGTCAGAGCTATTTATTACAGAACGACGAACATTTGAGTTTGGCGGTGACTCTGCTCAAGTGATGCTCTGGCACAATCTGAGTAAGCATGACACAGACAGTCCCTGAGATCACAAACCCCCCGGCCGAGCTTAAGATTCAGGAAGTTTAAATCACTGAGTACAATACAAACAGATGCTGCTCACAATGAGTAATGCTATTTATGAGGGAGCAGCCTGGGGAGGTGGGGATGATGAGGTGCAGATCTGTAGTAGGCCACAGTCGGGGCAGTGTAGAGGGCACAGAGCCAGAGAAACGAATGAATGAAGCTCACCAATTGGGTGAGAGATGCTGAAGTCAAAAATGATTGGACAGATAGGGGCTTGTAATTTGGCTTGACTTCCATGCCTGCCTGAACTAATGCAAAAGCTCCATTTCAAATGGCAGCTATGGTGCATGGTAATGTAGGCCAGTTTTACTAGTATTGCAGTGCAAAAGTCAGCTGACCAAGCATTCAGGATAGTGCTGTATACAGCTTTGCAAAGCCACGTTGGGCAAATACAGCACAGTGTATCAACCGGGCACTGTCTTTTACACATATACATTTGGTATTATTCGGTGGCCATGCTTCACCAATGCAAGGTCCTTAAATCCCACCAAGCACGTGATGTTACATTAATCTTGGGTTACTAATCATGGTTTAGAGGTCTGACCAAAATTCTTACGCTCAATTTGAATACTTTTGATCCCACAGGTCAAATAATACCTTCAGAGAATTGTTGAAGTTGAAAAACAGCCAAAAGCCCCGGCCTCCCTGAGATAACATGCAAAAATATAAGCTCACTCACTGAAACATCACCCAGAATTTCTGAAGCCCAGTCAGAATGCTTTTATGTAAATACAATACACGGGGTGCCTGTGCGTACCTCAAGGTCAGTATTCTGCAGCACAGGCATTCAGTCAGTGTGGCTTTAATGAGAGAATTCACCTCATCCACGCAGAATAAAGCAGGTGTGAATAATGACATCACTATGGACTGTTGCACAAGTTCTCAAGACAGGTTAAAGGCTGGACACCAGTGCCATTGGGCAAATGCATTGATATCAATGACTCTTTATTCATACAGTGAGGTGGGGGATATAAGATGCAGACTGACAAGGGCGGAGGAATGAGTTTAACATTGGGGGGGACCAAGGGCGTAGGTTTAATGTGAGAATTGATAGGACATGTATGTCATGTGAGCGCGCGTAGTGCGCGAGCTGGAAAATTTTTTGTAAAGTGAGTGCAGGAACTGCCTTTACTGTATACAGAGATTATCCGAATGAGTGTTTCTCCGTTTTTTTAATTAGGCTACGCAAGGTGCCTCCAAAATTTTCATACAAAGATGCCACATACATAAACTTGCCACAACCTTAACTGACAGCTGCAAACCATATCAGCGCACTCATGAAACCCCCTCAGATCTAGTAACCTGGACATTGATACCAAGTGAGTGGATATATAACTACGTTAGCAAGCCAGCTCGCAATCCTCTCTATTAAGCATCTTAATATGCAGTAACACAATTGCAGCAATGATAAACACCTCAAAATGGACCACCGACTATGAACTGGACAAGCCGCAAACCGAGCGTTAATCGGACTGGATCATGTGAAATTTACGATTACATGTTTCTTTCATTTCCCCCACTGAGCCAAAGTTGGTTCGGACATTTTGACTTTCAAAGGTTATATTTGCTAAACATCATGAGACTAACTTTAATGCTTTTCCTATAATTCCACAGAACAAATCATAATTATGACCTCACCTGAAGCCCTGATACACCTGTATCCTCAACAGCTTGCTCTGTTTCTCTAGCTTGCTGCTGTGGTTCCTGTATATAAAATATTAATTAATAATGGAACCTTTTCGGGATTTCTCCACTGAAATTCGCCTCATAATTTGACATATCCACCTGGCTTATATTTAGCTACTACTGCTAGCAACCCGATTACTAACCAACATGTGACAGAAACCACGTTTAGTTCGCTAGTTGAAACTAGCGAACATGTTTAATTAACATTCATTGACCCTTATAGTACTGTGGAAATAATGAAAAGAGTTTCTGTCATCAGACCGCCTGCTGTCGACTGCTGCTGTCTCCCGCCTCAAAAATACTCTCAGAGCCGGTGAGGGAGGGGGCGGGCCAGTGAAATGATGCTGTGTTCCGCTTTCAAAATAAAAGCACGTAAGTTAAAAATTTCAAAATCAAATATTTTTCTCCTCCTCGGTATAATTTTTGGGTGGGACAAATGCGCCTGTCTCCGATATTGGAGGGGACACGTTCCCCCGTCCCCCCCGGTTCCTACGCCCATGCAGACTGAAGCATCGCCTTGTGTCAACTGTATTACCTGCTGGTCCTCACCCACACTTTCTGAGAGATTTCAGAAAGACATGTCTTTAAGCACTAATGCTGTGAAAGAAAAACATGCAGAACCACCCGTTTCTACACTGCACTGAAGGCGAGAGACTCCAAGGTCTGTCTCTTGCATCAAACAAAGCATTGTAGTTGTGAGAACACAGTTACATCTCTTTTTGACAAAGAGCACATTAATGCTGAACAACCTTTTGATGACTCATATTTCTGTAGGCAGAGACAATGGAAAATGCACACTAAAACTCAGTCACTTCAGCATTTCAGAGCAATGCTAGAAGCCATTAAGGCAAGGGCGAGAACATGATTTTTTTTTTTTTTTTTTTAAGTTTTCCCACATACTTGGTAAAATACAGAGAATGAATATTTTATATTTTACATATCAAGATGCAGAGGCTAATCTCAGTCGAGAATTCACGAATTCCTTGGAAGCATAAAGCTACTGACTTTTTTTTTTTTTTTTTTTTGCATTTACATTGTTGCTGAGTTCCTTAAAGATCAAATTAAATATCTCGATATTCATTCATGAAAAAGATTTTCACCAAAAAACCAACTTCTTGCATTGTGAAAACTAAACAAATACCCCTAAACAAATTAATTAGTCTCATATTTATACTTAAAAAACATTCCCATTACCTTTCGCAAAATAAAACACATTGCTAGTGGGGCAAGATAGCTTGACTCATTTCAATATTTGAAAGTGGGGCTAGAGTATTGGACTTCACAAGCAAAAGGTAACTTAAAACGTGGAATTTTTTGTAATTCTCTACACAAATTGTATGGTGGCTTACACAAATATAGCTCGACCACATGCATCATCTATACAGGACTGCTACTATGGCTTATCACGTTTATGTCCATTGGACAATCTTAGGAAGAATCCACCTGTCACTTTTCACCTCGAACAGTGCTGCAGTACCCTCGGACTCACACATAAAATACATTGATGAGCCAAAACATTAAAACTGGTCGCAGATGCAGCAAGTCATGTTGATTATCTCATAACAACGGGACACGTCTTGGTCTGCAGACAAATCTTTGACAGTTAGCAAAAAGTTGGTTCTTGTATTCAGCGTTTTGGATGTGGGAGCAATGGGAACTGAATGACTTTGGTAAGGGCCAAATTGTTATGGCCTGTTGAGTATAGGTTAGAAGTGTCAAGACTTCACGGGCGCTCCCTGTCAGCAGATGTGCGAACCCACTGACAGTGGTCCAAGGAGAAACAAACCATAAGCCGGCGACAGGGTTTTGGGCGCCCAAGGCACATCGATGCACAAGGGCTACAGAGGCTATCCTGTCTGGTACAAACTAACAGAAGGGCAACCAAAGTAGCGACTCTAACCTCAGTCCACCACTAAAAGTGCCCCTAATGGGCACTTGAGCTTCAAAACTAGACCTTGGAGCAGTTTAAGAAGGTTACCTGGTCCAGTAAATCCCATTCTCTTTTACATAATGTGCTTCTCCTGGATATGTGTGTACCATTTACCTGAAAAAAGATGGCAGGATGCAATATGGGAAGAATACAAGCTGCTGAAGGGAGTGTGATACTCTGGGAAATGTTCTGCAAGGAAACACTGAGCTTGGGAATTCAAGTGACATCAGTTTGATGGAGCTGTTTTGGCAGCACAGGGGGGACCTTCACCATATTTGGCAGGTGGTGTTAATCTTGTGGCTGATCAGTGTATATTTAGCCATGGTTCAGAAATGGACCATTACAAATGGAAAAGGGGACTTCTGTTGTTTTCCTGTACAGTCAGCAACTTGCATTGCTTATCAATTTAATCTAATACTGCTCTTTTCATCGACAAGTTGTAGGTCTGTATCAAAACCAGAAGTTGGCAAATCAAACAACTCTAATCTAATTCCCTGAGAACCAATCTTACATACAGCTTATCAAGCTTTGCTAAAAAATAACTCTGACATGCTGGCACACATTATCAAAACAAGATGTGAGATAATGTGAAATGGGCTTCAATTTCAGAGAGACCAACTATGACAGATCTCATGTGCGATTTAGAGGGCAAATACAACCGCATCACAAATTACCACTTGGATTAAATATCAGGCAGCAAAACATCTGGAATTTTATGCATGTTATGACCTGTTCAGTTTGACGGCTCAGGTTCTATATTTTATTCAGCAGCCATGCGATGTTGAAGCTGGAAAGTAATGTGACCAATCCCCACCAAAACAGCCAGTGTAGCTGCTCTAGTGGGACTTCAAAACACAACACAACACAACCCAACACGAAACCGGATGAGAGCTGAAGAAGCAGAACATTCCCTTCTGCTGCACCCCAAGGCAGCTGCTGATGCACAGGGCTGGATGCAGTTACTCACGATTACCCACCTTGTTTCAGTTATCCCTTCTTCCACACCCACCCAGGGCAGGATCAGTGCTTTCTGCAATAAAATAAAGTTTGTGCAGCGCAGCGAATTGAAATAAACACAAATCATGACAGAGTCTGCATTCTTGAAACTCCAGAGTCAGTGTGCATGTGTGCTAGCGCTAAAGCAGGAAAAAAAAAAAAAAAAAAACAGATGGCCAACACAAGGTGCACTGCTGTTCCCTGGACTCATCTGATGGAGGAATGTGGTGTGTGCTTCCACTGGCCTCTCCTGGGGAGCTCAGATATGATGGGCAGGCAAAACCTCACTGCGGTTTGAGGTAGTGTTGATGTTGCACTGACCACGACGCACACAGGCTCTTTCAGCCGGCCTGAAGCGGGCAGGAAGCAAGCTGAGCCAACATTTTTCCAAAAAACTGTGCTGAAAAGAGCCCTTATAGTGGTACAGTGCAGGTCAAAATCCTCCAGGAAATATAGCAGACTCCTCTCAAAGCCTTCTTCTTGAAAGATGTGAAAAGCTATCTTCAGTGGACACTAAAATTAAAAATTTGTTTGGTACAAAACTAAGCTTAATTCTTTACTGGGATATTGGCCCTGAGTGATTTAATATTGAGACACAAAGCTACCCTCTGGTTTTATGGCGCTTACATATGGAGACACAGAGGCTGATACAGTGGGCAATTATAACTTCCTCAACACCGAAGAGCCCAGAAATGGGTTCTTCAAATGCAGGTGCTTTATTAAACATGTGAAATCTTAGGTCTATTTTAAATTCTAGTGGTATTCCAAGGTTTCCAAAGGTTAAAAATATCTCCTGCTGCATTACAGGGAATTTAGTATAAAATGATGCATAAGAATCAGACATTTTCCATTTGATTAAGGCAGTGGCCATACAAACATGGTGATGTGGGTGTGAAGATTTCACTCGATATAAGTGTTATGTACACCAAGTGACAAAGGAAAAACTGACTAAGTGTGTGGACAAACAAAGAATGGAGATGCTTTAATTTACTTTCCTGGCATGGTTTTGGTCCACTTGTCCCCTTAAAAGTCATAGGGGCCCCTGTAAATCAATGCAGAGCTATTCTGGGTGATCACCTTTATGTCCTGTGATCACAGCATTCCTGCCAATGATGCAAGTGGTCTCTTCCAGAATGGCAATGGCTCAAATCCCCATGGGGCACAAGAGGTCACAGAATGATTTTATGAATTTGGAAATGATCCAAAGCTTATTCATCCATCTTCAGTCACCAGCTCTCCGACAAGCTGGACTCATATACAGTAGGAGATTTTGGAACAAAGTGTTAGACAGCGCTCTCCGTCACCATCGGTAAAACGCCAAATGATGGAATATCTCTTGGAAGAAAGGTTCTCTATCCCTGCAGTAAAGTTTTACACTAGCACACTATGCCAAGGTGTGTTGAAGCCGTTAATCTGTCACCCATCTGCAGCACCAGCGAAGCGCTGTAACTAGCAGATACAGAGTATGTAGCCCCGGTCAGACTACGACTAGTAAAATATTAGTAAACTACGAGAAGTAAAATACCGGGAAGTGAAACTACACGTAGTTTCATGTGGTCTGACCGGGGCTTGTATGACATCATCCTACAATATGGAAAAATATATTATATATAACTTTAATCATACTTGATGGAAGATACAGGCAAAAAATAAGATTTTACAGGGTTAAAAAGCAGTTCAAAACCCATTTTATTGCAATAGCTTCCAAGTAATTCATATTTTCATCGTAAAATATTATTTATACATTTTTTGCAGTATTCATCTCTATTGTTTTAATAGTTTTATTTTATGCACTTTTTGGATGTTTTATAAGCTTACTAGTGTCTTATCATTGTTTTAGCCTTTCTCATGGACTCTCTTGTATTTTGTTCACTTTCATTAATTTTGTTGCCCCTTTTAGTAAACCCTCTTCCACCTACCTTGTTTCTCCTTTTTATCTTCCATTTATCTTGAGTTTTGTGGCTAATTATTTTATCATTTTAGTAAGCAGGCTCATTTTGTTGTGGGGTGTATGCCAAAGGTGCTGCACAAATAAAGTTTAGCTTAAAATTAAATTCAAATCATTCATATTATTTATAGTTCTTTTCACACACTTCACTTCAATATTATCTCTAAAATGATGGTCCCGGTGAATGTGGCTATCAAACAGGAAGCCGTTGTTCTCAAAGTCAGTATTTTGTTTTTGTTTTCTCAGCTGAGGCTGGTGGGTTGAGCCACTCCACCGTTAGCCGATTATTTGGCAAAGCCTATTTGATTTTGAGCACCTGTGGCCACAGGGTACAAAATCATGCCATTATTTCAATTCAGGAGAGGTTGGAACGGTAAGGAGAGGAATGTTTGAGCCTGTGAATTAGAGGTTCCAGTCCCACCACCCATCCCTGGGGAACAAAATGTGTACAAGATTAGCATTTATATCATCTACATGATTCTATGGCAGTTAAAGAAAACTCGCCAGTGAAAAATCTCTGCAGAGTTTTGTAAAACTTAAAAGTTAATCACAACAAATCCTTTGAGGGAATCTTCAATGGGAGAAGAAAGAGATGATTGAAGTTGATTGGCGTTAAATGGGGCCACTCATTTCGAAAGGCAATTTGAAAGGATATTGATTGGAGGGAAACGGATAATTGACAGACATACTAAATCAACAACAATTTATTTTTTAGGAGTAGCGCAAATCCTTAAAAAGGTTTCCAAAGTTTTTCAGAATTTTAAAAAATGTAGGGAAAAGTCTATTTAGATTTCAGCTTGTCATTTAACCGCCTCCTCCAAAATTTCAATTTAGAGGATGAGATTAGGCACCAGCTCTGAACTGGTGCTCTAACTGCCTTGGTGGAAAAGGAATAATTGTGATCAGCTGCAGGGCCTTGTTTGCTATGTAGCCCTGGCCCATTCTACTCACTCATTTTTCATAGCCTTCCCCTTTCTGGTAATTAGCTCAGTTACAACCAGTTACAAAGGCAGCAGATAGGGCAAGAAAGACCCTCAGGTCAATTATTTTGTAAGTTACACACTCTGCAAAAAATGTTTCCAATTCTCATATCCTGACTCATTTCACAGATTTGAATCTCCTTAATGATGGAGGACAACGGCAGATTCACGGATCAGGCACAATTATGGAAGATAAGTTGTCAACAAAGCAAAAAGTAATTGGGATGAGCCCACCGTTTGGTGGTTTTGATTTGTTTCTTCCCAGTAGGGTTCATGCAGTTGAAAGTGGGAATCTTCACAACCAATTCTTTTACAATAACCTAGATACCTGGGATGGTTAGGACCAATTTACAAGCACATGGCCCAGTTATATTTATTACCACAAAAATAACTTGAATGCTGTACTGTATCATCTTATTTTCAAATGCAGCTCAACAGCAAATGCCATGAACTGAGTACATACATTTGAAAAGAGGCTGAACAAATTATGTGCAAATTCCCAGATTCCAAGAGTTTGCAAATATGTAGGCTCTGATGATTTATTAATTTTTTTTTGTTAAAAAGTGTATGGAAATAAGTCAGTAAAATATTTGCCAGATCTAGAATAAAGAGCAAGAGTAGTCTCTTTGAGGTTGGGGGGGAATCAACAAGTGGAATAAAATTAAGCCTCAGGAAAAATGCTCAGCAGGAAGTCAGGCCCACATGGTAGGTGGCAAAGACTTACAGGGCTGAATGATAAATACTAGATACATTTCACAGTCCTTTCCCAAGTTCAACGAACAACTCATACCATCATTCAACCAGAACATGAACACCACTTCCATCATGTCTGCACGACACAAACACGGAGGAGGAAGAGTAAATGGGGTACACTCAAGCACAGTGCAAATCCCGAAATTAGCTATAAACCAGGACTGCGTTCAAAGAGTCAAGAAATTACATCCTTTTGTCCAATTCCTAACCACATTTCTTTAACCTCTGTGGAGAATGTCATGAGGTTAAGGAAAGGTGTTACAGGGGAATTCATAACTGCTTAGAAAAAGACAACCGTGCAGCCGAGACAATCTGAATGCACTTACACTTGGTGATGTGACCATGCGCCTATCACACGTCATGTTCGCTTTGTTTTTTGCGACTGGCCAGATGGATGGTCGTCACTGGAAATATTACTGCTGCATGGAATTGTGGGATGGCGTCATCTCCTTTCTTTTTTATAAAGAATGGTTCATTGTTCCCAGTGCTAAGGTAGACAATTGAGGAGGCACTAAAGCACCCTTCCTTGACATTAAGAAAATTCAAACAGCTTTATCATGGCTGCCACATAAATACGCCTGGGTAATTTTCAAGAAGTTAGGAACTTTCCTAACCCCCCCCCCCCCCCGAAAAAAAAAGGGGCATTACCCCTCAGCCCCTAGATTGTTTGGAATGAATATAAATTGACAAAGCCGTTTTCAAGTTTTCCTGCTGAATACTGGACATCGAGTGCCGTCAAATTCGATAGGCTTCTGTAAGTACAAAAGACCAAGCAACAGAGCAAAAATGGCATAGATTGATTGAGGTATTTTCAAGTTATCGTGCGGAATGCAAAAGTTCATGGGACAGACGGACGGACATCACTCGTGATGACAATAACCCTCTGCCCCTTAGTCTGGGCTGAGAGGTAAAAACTATTTGAACACAACCGTGAGCCAGAGCGTTTGTCCAAAAGGCCAAGAACTCCAGTTCCAGGTAACTCTATTAACTTCAGATTTTTCCTCAATGGTAACAGTGCCTAAATAGCTCTATAAAAAGAATACGGAAAATTTACAATCTAAAATATGAAAACCACACTTTTTTCATAGGCAATACAGACGTCAAAGAGCTTAGGACATGAAATTTAACTGTTTTTTTGCGATAAAATGCTACAAAGTACCTATCTTGAACGACTAGTGATGGTTTTAATATTGCTTACTTTACGCAATGTTTAAAAAACCGCATTTTATCTGCTAAATTATCCACTTCAGGGAACGCCCCCTTTGCCTCAATCGAGAACATTTGCGCTGGGCCAGCTCAGCCACGTGACGTCGTAAGTTGTACACGGATTGTGTCTAGGTGGTTAGCCGTAGTTTACGACTCTGGTCTGGATGGAGAATATCTTAAAGAATGGACCAACAAAAATCACCGAGAGTGAACAGAAAACGATGTGTAGTGTGGGGATGCAGTGCAACGCATGCATATGGTCTTGGAATGTTTCTGTGGCCGAAAGATGCAGAGATATCGAGAATATGGACAAAACAAGTGCAACGTACTAGTGCCGACTTTGCTGGCCCAGGCAAGCCCGGATCACTGAAACCTACAATATGCGGCCAACATTTCAAGCACTCATGTTTTTACATATCGTTATTATTATTTGCGGAACCCAAATCGTTTCTCTGCACTGCCTGTTCAATAGCCAGCCAACTCGCTGTTCAGTGTGATCTAGCCAGCTAAGTAGTGAAATGATACTATTCTTGGCGCTCTATTTATTTATGAGCACTGTGTGCTTGCTAGCTTATTACCTAATAATAGCAAGCTGCAAGTTTTGGTTTACACATGTTGTGATATCATTCATGGCTCTATATTTCTGCGCACTGCGTGTTCGCTCGCTAACTAGCTAATAACAGCAAGCTGCGAGGTACGTACGGCTTACACGCATTGTTTCGTGAGCTCATGAAACAGTGCACAGAAATGAGTAGAGCCGCGAACATTATCATTTCACTACTGGCTAGATCAGGCGTGAGTTCAACCACCACTTAGCCTAATATATTATGGTCTTGTTAGGTAAGGTAACCAAATGTCAGGTCTAATGAACTCACTTAAGGTTGAAAAGTGAGTAGGCTGGTTATCCAACATGCAGTGCACAGAAACAATTGTAGAACCAGAATAATAATCATTCGCCCACTTGGCTGGTAAGTGTTGTACAGTTTGGGACAGGCGGAGACACTGAAAATTGGCTGTCTTCATTGCTCGAGTACTCAGGCTGGAATCTGTATGGTTTTATGGTTCTGAATCCCATGTTAAGCTGCTTTCACACCGGACGCAAAATAAATTTTTTCGCACGACAGATTGCATTCAAAGTCAATGCAAAGACGCGAATACACGTGAAACGTATTCGTGTCTTTACATTGACTTTGAATGTACTCTGTCGTGTGAAAAAATTTGTTTCGCATCCGGTGTGAAAGCAGCTTTATTTTGAGTTTCCTCATCTTCCATAAAAAAGTACTCTTCTTCATCAAAATGGACAGAATCAATTGAAAATTCTGAGGAGCTATCGGAATCTGACTCGGATGACAACGTTGTTGGACGCACAATCGCCCACCGTGTGCTACTTATGACGTGACCACACAGGGGACTGCCAGAATCGCTTTTCTGTGTTGCTCAGAATGTTTGTTAATGAGGGGGGCGGGGCAAGTAACAAAAAAATTGCGATTTTTGTTAAAAATCATTTTCTACATTTTTTTTAGGCAGACGATGGGAATTCTTTTAATTGTACCCCTTTATATTCATAAACTTGCTCAGTGCATGTCCTAAGCTCTTTAAAAGGAACAGAAATCCTGCTAGAAGTAACTGTAAATAGTGTCGATATTCCTTTTGAATACACAATTGTTCGGCACTCAAAGCAGTCATTGCAGACAGTATACATGTCGACACAGCAGATAGCACAGCTGACAGCACTCTGCTAGGTGTCCATCTTGTAACAGGCCTGGGGCCTGCGCCGTGTTTAGACAAGCCCAACTCAGTGCTGAGATCTGTGGATCAGACAAGTCCGGACAGACCAGCGCAAGGCATGACAAAAATGACAGGAATTCTGGGGTATTCCCAACACGGTCACCGACTCCTCCATGGTGGAGCACTCACTCTCACTCTCAGATCCTTCCCTTGGGCCTGCAGATTTGTCCTTTCGCGCATCAAACGTGAGGAAGCGAGGGATTTCAAAGGGCAGTCTAAAGGGAGCGGAATAACTGTCTCTATGCCAGCTCACATCACGCATTGAAATGCCTTACACTGGGGCCAACGCTGTTCACAACTATTCTAATTGCTGCATATCTCAACTTAAGGACAGCGCAACAATTCTTAGTTCGAGAAACAAGGCAACAGTCACATTAACGGACTTGACATACGACTCTTACGACAACAGGCCCTCTGTCTAATAGAGCAGGAATGGAAGGATAGCAATTCCTGGAGTGGGAATCAGCAGAAATGAAAGCAAGAACGTGGGACTCCCGTTAGCGCATACCTCACCAAACCAGCACTCATCAGCTTAAAGAAGGAAAGTCAGTCAGAGAAAAAAAAATTATGAAAGAACAAGGAAAGGGCAAGCACTTGCATTCATTCTAAATCAATTCAAGGACAAAATAAAAAGGATAAATCAAGGATATACCCTTCCTGATACAAATGCAGAGGCCAGTGTATCATTGAAAATGAAAAACAGAATAATACACTGAAAGTTCATTCAAGCGTAAATGGAGCCAGAGGGGAATAGAAGAGCAACAAAAATGGAGGAAGGTCGGAAAATCTTGCTAGTTACTTGATAAGGACATGAATTTCAGCCACCAGTACAAGCAGTGAGACGCCCACAAAATTTCAGTCCCCAGTTTGAGAACAATCCATGGCCAAAAATAAAACCGAACCAAAGACCACAAAAACTCCTAACAAATGAAAGACTAGCGTTTTGTGGGACTTCAAATAGCCATATTTGCCTACAGCACACAGCTCTAGGGTAGCAGCATCACAAACAACCTAACTTGAGTATTCTCCAAGCGCATAAGGGGATCTGACATTGTCATGCGTTTGTGTCCATGAAGCTTGTATGTATATGCTTCAAAATGGATGGATACGTGTGTAAACAAATCCCGACACGCATCAGTGTCAATGTACATTGTACGCAATTGCTTTCAGTGTAACAATCCTTTCTGATGTTAAGACCTCATAGATTAATTCTGCAGAGTGATAATTGATAAGCCTACAGAACATTTTTTAATACTATAAACAATTAAAATGGCCACTAGACTTGAGGAGCAATACACATACCAATGTAGCACCACAGCAATACAAACTGCATTTTCTGACCCAATCGCCTGTGGATAACCCAACACCAATAGCCTCCAAATAACCAAATGATTCAAAAACCATTCCACAATTGTCAGAACATTGTGATTATGTTTGCGTTTGCAGACAAATGAAGGAACTCAAAAACAATAGTAAAACACAATAAAGCAGAACTGAAGCACATATGCAGTTCTCAGATTCAGAGAAAGTTTTGCTGACGAAACCTCCGTCAGCAAATTGACACCAATACCTCATTGCATTGAAAGAGATGCAAACCAAACCATGAGCGTACAGAAATTCTGCAGTAGTTTGTAGCCACTGACAGCAAGATTAAAGCCATATTTCAGTGTCCAAGGAGGGACACAGATTTATACAGGTAACATAATGCTCAAATTTAACTCTAAACTGGGATGATAAGCACAATACAACTAAGAAGTATTCTGCCACTCCACAGAATTAAGACCATTATTCTAACCTGCTCTTCCATAACTTTCATCAAGACTCCAATAAACAGATAGAATGATTTTAATAATAAGTCAACAACGAAAGCCACACATTGGAAAGCGAGAGAAATGCACAGCAGAGAGCACATCGCCACACCTCGTGGAGGCAGACACCGAACTAAGTTGAATGGGGAAGTCGTATAAACAAGCTAGCGATGAATACCTGTTAGACGTGTTAATTCACTTCTTTAGCTGACGTCTTTCCTCCCTCACACACTCACTCACACACACGCACACACACACATACAAACAAACAGCAGAGTTGAAAACAGCATGGGATTTAATCCAGGGGATTCACCCATTTACCAACACACTGCAGTGCACAGTATCTTTTCCCCCCTGCAAATTATGCTTGGTTCAGCTTTTGAACACCTCAACAAATCCTTGGCAACTGACCAACACCACGTATACCTACCGCTACAGAGCCATACAATTTACCCATGTGGCAACCCCAAAAACTGATGCCCTGACACACCAAATGATGAATAAAAACTCGCAAATACTTTTTTTTATAAAATCCACTTGTATTAAAAGTCTTAAAACAGACATACAGCTGTTAAAAGGCTGGTCTGAAATTAAAATTACAATTGGGTTAGAAATTCAATGGTACATCACATCTTGTTAAAAAAAAAGAAAGGAACAAAAGAGGACAAATTCTTTTAAAATCATTCGCTTTAGCTGATCTGGGAGCTGTGTTTACGTCAATATGTGGGGTGCAGTACCTGTGAATTTAAATTAAAATTCAGTCAAATCTTAACCAGATATAAAACTCACATTTCAAAGGCCAAACTTAAAGACAGACCTGAAGGAAACCACCATTCCATTAACAATAGGCCTTCTGCTTAGATTTTACCCGATGAGATAAACTACAATTAAACAGTTAAGCATTCAGTGGATTGCCATATGAGATTCTTGAGGAGACTCAGATTGGCACTAAATAGATTATACTGGAAGGCACTAGACACGGGGCTGTCTGCGGCCCTATGTCATGACAGTAAGGTCCTGGCTCGTGCTTAAGGGTGGCACACTTCACATGAAGAAAACTCCTATTTTGACGTCACCAGCAAAATGATATTTTCAAATATAACTATGTATTGTACGACTCATAATGGAGAAAATACCACCAATCTCCCCTGCCCCACTCCTATACAGCAATTACAAAATATAAATTTGCTTTTATCTCGTTTCTTCTCTTGAAGAAAAGCTCCCTCCAAGTTCGTTTCGAAATCCGAGTTGGGTCAAGTTCCAGTTAAGAGTGCACGTTGAGACTGTAGCTTAGGCTTCACCACTCTTCGACATCAACGGTGTACAGTGACTACTGCAAAGATACTCCGAACACGCCGAATTCCTGAAGCGAGACTTTACTCCCAGGATCCCAAGGAGGGACCCTCCCATGGGAGTGTTCTCATTCCGTTCCAGGCCAACAGGAGACGCGAAGAACTCAACTCAGTCAAGAATCCCTGCAACACACTTCCAGAACAAAAACAATAAACTGATGAAATAAAATGTCCGGTTCCGTCCAATTAGTTCAACTCACAGCTAGGCACCAGACAAAAAAGTGAAAATGTCCGTTAAGTTTGTTTTTTCCTTAATCCTACGACATTCAAGTATTCTGCCATGTAAACACCTGTGGTTTATCGCTTTTTTGCCTCTTTTGTAAAACGAATGTGCAAGACAGCAGGACACTTTCGAATACTGATGACAATCAACACCAGAACACATAGCTATGTATATAGTTTTCGAGCGAACTTGTTAGGATCCGAACTTAGTTTCTCCTTTGTTTAATTATATTATCAGAGTCACTCACCATTGCAAACTTTAAAGAATATTCAAATGTCTTTTTAAAGAATAGCACACGACGAGCAGCATTGGTCTTCCCCGTTTGGCACTGAAGCATAGTTCATCTGTCTGACAATCTCTGCAAATAGTTCGTCCACCGAGCCTTTATTTTTGGCTGAAGTTTCCATAAACGGGCAATTCCACTCATCGGCTAAAGCCTTCCCTTCCCCGGAAGAGACTTCTCGTTCACCTTCCAAATCCACTTTGTTTCCCACCAAAATCATGGGCACCCGCTCGTACCTTTTGACACGGATGATTTGATCCCTCATTGGTTTGATATCTTGGAAGCTCTGTTGGTTCACCAGGCTGTATACCAAAATAAAGCCCTGCCCGTTTTTGATGTACAGATCTCTCATGGAGGCGAACTGCTCAGTCCCCGCCGTGTCCAAGATTTCCAGCACCGAAGGCGACGAATCCACTTCGATTTCCTTTCTGTAAAAATCTTCGATTGTGGGATCATATTTTTCAATAAAGGACCCCGTGACAAACTGAACAGTCAATGCCGATTTACCGACTCCACCAGATCCAAGTACGACTACTTTGTATTCTCTCATGGCTCCTGAAACAACCCCACTCCCGCTGCCGTCTTCTCAAATGCGCTCTCCACCCGCGGCCACCCCTGCGTTTTCAAACAGCAACCAGCCCTTTACTGCTGGCTGTTGCTTTCAATCCTGTTCGTTGACACCGGGGGATGATCTTGTAGGATCTATGTCTTGAATAAGAATGGAATTGATTTCGACCGTGCCCCCGCATTAGATATCCAACATGTTGAACCCCAGCAGATCCTTGAGCAATACCCCTATACAAGCAATGATCAATGCGCTCTCACACGCTCTTCCTGCCCACACTCACAGCGCGCAACGTCTTCACGTCACCAGAAAAAAGAGCTTGGTTCCGTTTTCTTAAAGGCGCAGTCAAAAAAAAATCTCCTACATTACTCAATGCTGCAAATTAGCAGGTATGAACCACGCCCTCCTCTCTTTGAAGCTTTTAGTGCAGTTTAAATAGCACACACCGATGTGCCGAAACATTAAAACCACTCACTGATAAAGAAAATTATGTTGATTATCTGGTAACGATGGCACTTGTTATGGTCAGTAGACAGACCTTAGACAATAAGTAAACAGTTGATTTTCTTATTCAGTGTGTTGGATGTGGGAGACATAGGACTTGAGCCACTTTGACAAGGACTAATTCATTATGGTACCTACTGACAGTGGTCCAAGGAGGGACATGCCCTGACCTGGCGACATGGTGTTGGGGGCCCAAGGCTCATCGAAGCACAAGGGCAAAGAAGGATATCTCATATGGTCTGAACCAACAAAAAAAGGTATTGGCACAAGTCGCAGAGAATTACAGTAATACTCAAGCCAGAAATCTGTCACAACACAAAGTGCATCACACCCAGCTGTGTATAGTACTTTGAAGCTGCATACTAGGTTGGAGTGCTCATTCTAACCTTGGTCCGCCGCAGAGGGCACCTTTAATGGGCACCTGAGCATCGGCATGGGAACATGGAGCAATTGAAGGAGGTCACCTGGTGGAGAGAATTGCATTTTTTTATGTATCATGTGCATCGGTCAGGTTGATGTGTCCCATTTACCTGGGAAAGAGATGGCACCAGGATGCACTGTGGGAAGAAGACAAGCGTGTGGAGGGAGTGTGATTCTCTGGGAAATGTTCAGCTGTGAAACCCTGGGTCCTGGAATTCAAGTGGACGTCAGTTTGACGGAGCAGGTTTGGCGGCACATGGTGGACCTCCGCAATATTAGGCAGGCGGTTTTAATGTTGTGGGCTATCTACTTGGTTCCTATATATTTGGTTTCTAAATATTTGGTTGTTTACAGTGTTATTTGACACTGCTAAAGACAGATGCGCTCATAACTGCCCAAGCTAAGAAGGTGTGTTTTCCATTAAAATACTTTTATCAAAAACAATATCATTAGCTGTTTTTATTCGAAACACAGTTGTCGAGTTGCTGCTGAATAATGAACACTTCAATGACTCATGCACTGCTCAGCCACTTCCTGTAGTACTTATCGTATAAAACAGGTATCTGTCACTAGGGCAATGGGTGTTACAAACTCTCTTGGCAACGACTGGTTTGACCATGTTTCCTCCTGTAGCTTGGAGAATATAATTTAAAGGAAATGCTATTCAGCAAAAATATTTGGCACAGTGTCAGTTTCAGTCAAATATCTAAGGAGATAATTTGTTTCTGTGTGTTGTCGAAGTTCAGGCAGCCAAAAAACTTGAGAAATAAAATGACTCATCTTATTCTGATCAGCAGTTGACTGTAAATAGCTCACATAATGCAGGTAAGGCTATGGAGCCGTTTCCTGTCTGACGCATAATGACACATGGGCGACTAGTGAGGTAACAGGTAGCAGTAATATGTTCAGTTTTACAAAATGTTTTGTTTGGGTGCATTTGAATGCTGGGTTCCAAGCATATAGTTATCTTTGTTACTTGGCTTGAGAGACGAAATGTAACAATCAGGTTGCAAAATTGACATTTTAGGAAGTAAGTACTACTGTTCTCTTCCAGACAGTTTTCTTCATCACAAAAACTTTTGTTGCATGCTTGTGACTGTAATGAACTGTTAGTCATGAGAGTGGCTTAAAATGCTGACAAGCACGCTTGACATTGACATCTGAATTTCTATAAGCAGAAAGTTTGTGGGCTGAGGGTTGACTGGGACTATCTCCAATTTTGGTGAAAAAAAATTATGTTTCCCTTGAAAAATCATTTCAGTGTCAATGGGTTACATGTCTTGATGTCAGTTTTTCAATAACAAAGAGCAGCTGAGAGAAACATCCAGAAAATACATTGCACTTTGTTGAAGTTTTCTGTCCATTTCACCTCAAGAGTATCTATTTCCAAGGAAAAATACGCACCTCAGCTGACAAACAGTAGCCAAATAGGTGCCTCTCAGCATTGGGGATAAGTAATCAAAGTCAAAGACTCAGAAGAAGACACTCTGTCGAAACGTTAGTCACCTGCACCATAATAAATTGCTGAAGTAATCATGTGCTCCAATATTTCTTTCTTTGACTAGGATCTATTTCCAGTTTGTCCAATCAGGGTAGTGGATCCAGGTCGCATAATCAGATGAAAAGACGGCAGAAAACGTGAGAACAGTGACTGACCTGTCTCAAAGAAAACTGTGATAAAACATTGAGAACAGTGATGGATGATGTAATCTGGGATTTTTTAGATTGGCATGGTCTAGGTTTTGCCTATATGAAGACTTATATTTTTGTTGAAGCCCTTTCGATGTTTTGTTCCATGAGATAATTCAAGATAGTTCCACTTAAGTCTCAATCTCATATTAATGCATTGGCTATACATGATTGTCTAAATTTACATGGATAGTTCATGCCGACACCAAATTCCCAGTTTGTATACTTCACGCCTTTGTTTTAGGTGAAGAGGGTCTATTGGGGTCAGATATGAAGCAGAGTTCATGATTCTTGATATAAATTCAGTTAGTCTAGACCAGCACATGACAGTCACCATGTTTCATGGTTGGCACAGTGTTCTCACAGTGAAATTCCGTATTTGCGTTAAGTCACATGTACCCATTTCATACTAAAAATTCCGTACTTTTGACTCATCTGTCCATTGAGCAATTTACTAAAGGGCTTGGAGATCATCCAGATGCTTTTTTTTTTTCAAATTAGAGATAAGCATTGACATTTTTCATAGTTAGCACTGCTTCCTGTCTTGCTAAACCCCTAAATTCCAGTTTTGCCCAGTCTCTTTCTTATTGTAAAGTCACCAAGATCTACTTTTGGTGAGGCTTGAGAGCTGACAATTCTTTGGATGTTATTTCGTGATCTTTTTTGATGTCCTGGTAGAGTGGTTGCGGCGCCCTTGGATACATTTTGGCTGGCTGGCCAAAATTAATCTTCCTGTGAAGATTCGCTTCCGATCCAGTTCTTGTCCAGTTGCTTTTAATGGACCTCATTCTGCTTTAATGGAGTCCCAGAACCTTGAACAGGGAAGATATTGACCCAATTGTCGACTGACACTGAGGTTGCCCAAGCACTGAGGTACACTCTGTCTGGGGCCTGAGCATGGTTTGCTGTAGTTGGTCTTTGCAGAAGACATTTTGCTCAGCAAGTCAAGTTTTCATGCCAGTCAGCAATACTGTTGAGTGCTGATGTGAGTTGGGGCATCTGAAGTAGAATCAAGAACAAGGCAGAGGTCTATATCTTCAATTTCAAAAAGACTAGTTGAATGTATTGGCTTGCAACCAACTTTCACATCATTATGAAAACGATCTCTTAGATTTAAAAGAAATTTAAAAAGGCATTACTTCTTTGTTTTGTTATAGGGCTGCATAAAAACTATTTTTTATTGATGATTCTAATGCATTTTTTTTTTTATTTCTATAGGTTGACAAATTTTTCAGGTAATTTAGCAAACCTTAATCTTAGAAGCAGATAACATTAGCGAGATAAATTGTTTAGTTTTGCATCAGTGGTAGTGGAAAAATTAGCTTGCGAACTATAGACATACAGTCATGCAGCCTTTAATTAGGAGCACCAGTATATGTTCTTATTCAGGCAATTATCCAATCTGTTAATCATGTAGCAGCAAAGCAATGCATAAGGACGTGCAGATACAGGTCTAAAGCTCCAGGCAATGTTCACTTCACGAATCTGAATGAAGAGAAAATGTGATCTCAATGAAAGCTAACCATGGCATGGTTGTTGACACTGGATGGGCTGGTTTGAGTATTCATGAAACTGATAATACA
This sequence comes from Gymnothorax javanicus, assembly GCA_029692085.1. Lineage (NCBI taxonomy): Eukaryota > Metazoa > Chordata > Actinopteri > Anguilliformes > Muraenidae > Gymnothorax > Gymnothorax javanicus. Next base: position 43,721,410 of record CM056195.1, read on the forward strand.
GCAGACTCCATAATTTATACAGAATGGTGCAAAAAAAAAACATCCAGTGAGCAACAGCTCTACGGACAGTAAATGTTACTTGTTACTTACCACCTTCATCTGTTTACGGCTGCACTTTTCCACATAACGGCCACCTCAAGCATGATAACGCATCATGTCACAGACCAAATGCCACTTCAAACTAGTCTCTTGAACATGGTAACGAGAGCAGTGTACTTCTATGGCCTCCCCTTTCACCTGGGGCCTCACGTATAAATGGTGCGTACGCACAGACAAGATGCGTACACTACTTTCTTTGCGGACTTCGGAGTTATAAAAACAGACATGACTTTAAAACACGTAAAATTAAAAGGATTGTGCATGTTTGCGAAATTCCAAGTTGATTCAGATCATGTGAGTACAACTTACATGCAGTTTAGCTTACTCACCATTTTATAAAATATTTTTTTAACCATACCCTACTTTTGTTTTTTTGAGCGTAAGCAATATTTAAGTATGAAATGCACGCAAATTTTTATAAATGAGGCCCCAGATCTGAAACTAATAGAGCACATTTTCGATCTACAGATGAGGAAATTTTCTGGATGAATGCGCAGCTGACAAATTTACAGAAATCATGACATTCAGCCACATCAACATGGACCACAATCTAAACGGAATGGGCCTCATTCACCAGTATCTTCCTAAGTATTTACTTAAATTCCTTCTTACATTGTTCTTAAGAATCGTTTGCACTTGTGTTCTTAGATTGATATCGAAATCGAAAGCGCGTGCCAGTTGTCCCTAATTAGCAAAAGTAAATGCCCACAAATGCCCTTAAAAGACCATGAAATGGAAGGGCCGTGTGCAGACATTGACAGAAGTCACAAAGAGTTTTCTTAAGGGAAAGTAGCATCGATATCTAGTTCATGCCTGTTAATGGCACCATGACCGTTGACCTTGAAGATTTTGGCATGTCCTTGCTCTATGAGCAATTTCATTTCAACTGTTTGTCTATCTGTTAGTTTGCGATTTCTAGCAAAAATAACTGGCCACATTTCATTCCAAGTTAGCTAATATTGCTAGCACTGGCTTCTAGTTTAGGCCTATTGAAAATGACGAATTTATCCTCAAGGGTAAGGTCAAGGTCACCAATTAATGGAACCTTGACCTTTGACCTTGAGGATTTTGGCATGTCCTCGTTCTATGGGTGATTTCATTTGTTTGTTTGTTTGTCGGCCTGGTAACTGGATAACTCAAAAAGTTATGAATGGATTGGCACAAAATTTTGGAAGGATGGTAGGTAGTAATTCAAGGATTAGTTGATTCAATTCTGGAGGTGATCCGGAACATATTCTGGATTCTAGATCCGGAAGAACCCAGGTTCAGAAAAACCCCTTCACGACAGTTCGCTAGATCAAGAACATTCTCTCTGGGGTAGGCGTATCGGTGCCAAAGTCAGCAATCAAGTGAAGACTTCACCAGAATAAATACAGAGGGTTGATTTTAAAATGTGAACTATTGGTGAGACTCAAAAACTGGAATCATGGCAAAAAAAAAAATCTAATCAAAATGACAGAATCGTTAATAGCTAGTGCTTTAAGATTTTCACCACTCTTAATTATTGCAAATGAGGGTCAAACTCAGTTTCTACCCGAAGTGAAATATGTACTTGGTTTTTCCAGATCACGGGAGAGCTGGAGGATGAATTCTGCATTGTCTCGGGCTATATTACATGCGTAAACTCAGCCAAATGCATCAGAACTAATGGAAAAATGCTATACATTTCAAATGTACAGTGACTAGTGAGCATACTGCCAAAACAACCCAAGATTTTTTAAGGCAAAGAAGTGGAATGCTCTACCATGGACAAGTCAATCACATGACCAGAGTTTAATTCAGCATGCATTTCACTTGCTGAAGTCAACAACAAGGGCAGGAACTGAAGACCACTGCAGTGAAGGCTGAGCAGAGCATCATCACGGAAGAAACCCAGTGTCTGGTCATGTCAATGGGTTCCAAACTTCAGACAGTCAATGACTGCAAAGGGTTTACCACCAAGTATTAAAAATGACAGCTCAATTTTCATTATGTCAGTTTGTACAATTACTTTCGAGCCCCTAAAACTGAGGGGCTGTGCTTGAAATCGCTGTGATTCGAACAATATTTTTGGAAAAACTCTTAAATTGAAGTTGAAATTCTGCACTTCAAGCTCATCTTGATTTTAATATATATAACAATAGAATTAATATATAATATATGATATATAATATAAGATATATTTAATATATAAACAATAGAATTATAGAGGGACAGAATATACCAACATGTGTGAGATACTTTATTAACTCATTCCCTACGGTAAGCCGCTGCTAACAGCGCGGCAAATTCTACTATTCCCTATGGTAAGCCAGTGCCAGCGGTGTGGATGACCATTCGCAGTCCGATGAAAACACAAAATCAGTTTATGATCGAGGTGATGGGCCACCTGTACTTTAATACTTTATATTGTGTAATTTTCGGGAAAAGTATTCCGTACAAATGCAACAATTTTATATAAAAGTATTCCGTAGGGAATGAGTTAATTTACTTTATTAACAACCAAAATCATAACAGTCATTTAATGCAAAATAAATTTAAATCAAATCAAGGTTTCATAATAATTGGCACCCTTCATTTAGTGCTTCGTGCAACCACCTCTGGCAAGGATAACAGCATGGAGTCTTTTCCTGTCATTTTTGACAAGGTTAAGGCACACATTTGGGGGGGATTCTGGACTATTCCTCCAAGCAGAACCTTTCAAGATCCTTCACATTCTTGGGTTTGTGTTTATCAACTGCCCTCTTCAACACAGCCTACAGGTTTTCCATCGGATTGAGGTCTGGCGACTGAAGATGGCTATTCCAGTACATTGATTTTGTTGTCACAGAGCCATTTCTGTGTGGATTTTGAGGTATGCTTTGGGTCATTGTCTTGTTTGCAAGTCCCAGCCTTCTGGCAGAGGCAACCAGATTGTCAGCCAAAATATCCTGATACTTGGTGGAAATCATTATGCCATTAATCTCAACCAGTGACCCTGAACCTCTTGAATTTAGATAGCCCCAAAACATCACTGACCCACCATCATAATTCATTATGGGTATGAGGGTCATCGTATGAATCTCTGTTTGGACGACAATCATGCCGATGCTGTGTCTGACCTAAACGTGCAATTTTGATCTTATCTGACTGAGGCACCTTATTCCAGTCATAATTTAAATGACGTTTGGCTAACTCCAAGCACTTGCCACAGTGTCTTCTAGTCAGAAAAGGTTTTCTTCTGGCAACCCTTCCAGAGAGACTGTGGTTGTGGAGGTGGTGCCTGTTGGTGCTTTTTGAAACCTGGTGACCCCAGGATGCCACTAAGGCCTGCAATCTCTTCACAGTGATTCTTGGGGATTTTGTTGCTTGTCTCACCATCCTCCTCAGCATCCTGGGGGGCAAAATGAGGTTGCATCCTCTACCCTTGAGGTTTTCAACAGTTCAATATCTTTGAAAATTCTTAACAATTGCCTTGGCAGTGCTTGTTGGCAAATTCAAGTGTCTTTTAATCTTCCTGTCGCCATTACCAGATTTATGAAGGTCTACGACCATCTGCCTCTTTTGAACTGACAGTTGTTTTGTTTTCTTCATGATGTTGGATGACAAAGGGATATTGCATGTGTTACCTCATTTTATACCATAGTGAAACAGGAAGTGATGCAATGGCTCAATATAGTTCCTTAACACTTAGAAAAAACTGAAATAAGTGGAATACAATACCTGGTTTAATTTTAGTCGATGTTATTTACAGTAATCTTTAAGGATGCCATTAATCGTGAAACCTTGATTTGGAGGAAATTGATTTTAATGAAATCCAAGAATGACTCTGGTTGGTTCCACTGGAACATTAATATTGTACAATATTTCTCACATTGTTATTTAGAGTTTCTCTACGAATATATTTTTTAAATTTCTTTAAGTATTGTTTGTGCATTGCCAGTCAGGGGTGCCAATAATTTTAAAATGAGTTAAAAAATCAAATAGTTCTGCACTCATAGAGATAACCAATCTGCTCGCCTAATGGGGTTTCAGTCTAGCTTGAACTTCCTTAATGAATGTGTATTTGTCCTCACTGATGACCCCCCCTATTGACACATTTGGTCATGGCTCATTAGATTACAGTTGTGGATTGGTCTGTCTGGTCTGGAGCAACAAGCAGAATTAAGGCGGCTCAAATTAAGAAGGTCACACTTCCGGGATGGAGGCAGCAGGTCATCCTTGAGAATTTTTACATTGGAGTTAATGAGCTCTGTCCCAGTCTTACAGACAGACATACAGATATGCACAGATACACACAATACAATTCCAATGGCAAAATTGGCCAAGAAAACATTTCCCAAAAATAATTTTTGAACTCTTTTAACAAAAGAACGAAAACCGATTACTCTATTCCTTAATACTGGAATATGTGTGTTTCTGTGTCTTTGTGGGTACACTGTATGCTTCTGTGAACACCATGGGTTCTTCTACAATGAACAGTGGCCTGACTGACTGCTATTGTTACTCAGGTTCCTGAAAACTTAAATCAACAATTCTCTTTTATCTTTTTTTTAAACCTTATATATAGGACACATACACACAGTATGAGGAGATTTTCCCAAATAGATTGAAAAATTTGGGTATTTTCCTTTCCCTGTGGCTGCATTTAAATTGGGCATGAACTTTTTTAATCCAAAGGTGACGTCTCGTCGTACTCATGTAATCCGCCTAATTTCATCAGTTACAACCGCAACCGATCTCACAGTTAATATAACAATCTGTGAGAATGCTCTGATGAGTCTATTCAGCTATTTATGTCACGCATTTTATCATAAGTATGTTAATTTTTCACATTCAAACTTGGGTGGATGCTTCAGAACAAAGTCAAATTTGAAATATGACATTAATTACAATCATTGATTCTGTGTTCCCAAGAACTTGAAGCTTCAGTATTGATTGTTTGAACACACAAGCTCATAGGTTACAGAAGTCTCGAGTTACATGCTGCTGTAGTGACATTCACATTAATCACAGATAATGCTAACAGAAACCAAATTTGATTAATTATTCATTCTGACAGAATGATTTTCTGCATTAGAATCAATGAGCAACTAAGGCCTATATTCACACATGGGTTGCATGGAATTGAAAATTGCCAAAATGTCTGGTAGATAATTGGAATCTAATTACATGGTTAATGAAGAATTGTATGCTATGCAACCAAAATGTCATTTTATTCCACAGTGAGATGATAAAAATTTAAACCACAAAACATTTTAAGGTGCCAATTTTAAGCTTATACCTCAGTTTCAAAAGTAGAATGAATGACATAAATAATGGAAGGTCCGAAGAGAATTTCCACAGTGTCTGCATGCTTTTTTTGCCATTTTCATGGAACACGGTCTGGTTTGTTATGTTTGATCTGGATGGTGAAACATGATGTCCAAATTACCTCTGTACCGCTATACTTTTGCTATAGCCAGAAATAGAGCATTTCAAACACCTTAAATGGGATTATCATGTACATGCGTGTATTCCTTGGTTATACATGTATGTCCTATGTGACATTCTAAATGGGAGGAGTTTAATTGTGTGTAGTCTTTAATTCCATTTGAAAAATCAATTGCTTGCCACGCAGAGTGCAAGTCAAAGTTTCAGATGTGCTCTAATCATGTTTAAATTCTCTGTCTGATCATAATTCAGCTGGTCAACAAATCAACTGCGTAATTTTAACCTCTATAATGAACACGAATGGCACAATGGAGGTCTAAATAGTCTGAAGTAATAACGACAACAACAACAACAACAATTTACTTTACAAAAATGTGTGACTGATAAAAAATGCCAACAAATTCTTTCCATTTTCCAAGATACGAATTGAAATCAAGCTAATCTGAGACTCATAGGACAGTAAAGGACATGAGAACCATAAGTGCTTCTCAGCTGTGGCAACTTCTACTGTTGTGCTGGTGTGAACTCGCAGAACCATACTGCCCTCGAAGAGATAAATTACACCAGTGATTATAAATGGTGGTTATTTTGATGAATTGATTAATTTAAGATAAGTTTTTTTTTATGATTGTAAATAGTGGTAATTTCGATGAATATAAATTATTTTGCAAAATAAAAGGTGTTTTGTGTCTGATTTCTACTTGCCGGAAAACAAGTTTTGTCTAAACTTCTGAGTGATTTCCTAATTTCGCACTAGAGGGCACTACTACGCCAATTATTTATGTAGTTGTTTATGAAGGTGTCTGACATTTATTATATTCTTATGTTGGGCGCAGTCTGATCTCTGTGAAAATGATCTCTGTTGCGGTAAAAAATCACCCATCTGCTTTCATTACATCCTTTAGCATATATTCAGGGGAGAAGTTTTGGATAGTTAAAGCAAGTTTTTTTTTTTTTTTTTTTTTTTTTTTCTCTAGAGGATTTTTCAGATAAAATAAGTGTTAACATGTCTGTGGACTTTGTTAAATTGAACAGGTTCAATTATGCCAACCAAAGGCTGACATAAATTGTTTCTCTTTAATATTTAATCGCAGAAATGAGAAATATCCATTTTATTTTCTTATTGTGATACACAAGCCCTCCAAACACAGGCAGTCAGTCCCACCCTTCAAACGCACTCATTCAGTACAGGAAGCATTCGGTCAAACAGCTCAAACAAAGCTTTGAAGAAGGACGAATATGTCTAATAAAATGGCTGTAAGTTCTTCTTGAATCACTCAGTATGGATGTAATTAGCAAAGCCAATTAAAGCTGAGCGTTGACAATTGTCTCCACTTTATGTCGCTTCCAATCAAATATGCCGCAATACAGATCACAGATAACTACATATGACCAGATTATTTTTTATTGATGTTTTCAACCACTGTTCCATACATTTCTGAAGAAAAATATATGCATTTGTATAATTTTTACAATTACTGTAGAATTATTCGACGAATGTATTCACTTCATGATTTTATTACCAATGTCTACCACAGGGGGCCAGCATGGTGAAGCAAAACAAAATTCCTGCAAATATAATGCACACCTGTGGACAGAAAGTGGAAAACATATTGTGAGAGTATTTAGATGGGCGGGCAAGCTGATTATAAGTTTCGTGGTGATGAATGTGAGGCAGTCTTGTCTAAATTAAGTAAAATTTCAGGCGCCACTTCGGCCGATTGGCGATCGCCCCTCCGAACTTGACCTGAGAGTGTCCTCAGCAGTTTCCTCGCCTAAAAAAGCGGAAAACATCATCAATCCTCTCTGAGTGTTTTCCTGATCCTCGATGTCAGCTATTCATCATCTCAGGGCATCCGAACCGGATGAGAGCCCCCCCCCTTTTTTTGGTTTGGCAGTGTGGATATACAGCGCACATACAAATCCAGAAGAGCAAGCAACTAAGAAATGCGCGGTACAGCTCCATGTGTCAGTTAGCGCCACCTGCTGCAAGCTTGAGAAATGCACACTGCTTAAGACGGGCTTAAGCTAATATCAGAAACACCGACAATATAGCCGGTTCAACAAACAGATAGTGTTGTGCAAATAAATACGGTAGCTAAATATGACAGAAGAATAAACATGGTATATGGTGTCGGTTTTGTAAGTGAATTACCAAGAGTCATGTATGCAGAAATTGTTATAGCATAGGCCTGCTCAAATCTGTATTTCAAGGTCAGTCATATGGCTGGTTTTCTCTCCTCAGAAATAATAGTTCATGATCCGAAATGGAAAGCTTATAGGTTTAAATTGGTTTACGTTTGACAGTTAGAACTTCAGGGCAGTGCTTATTTCACCAAGGTTGAAATTTGAGTATCCCTGGTTTATCCTTAGTGAAAATATGTGGCACTGTTTTATGGTCTACATACTGTTGCAGTGACAATTAAGAAGAATGTATCATCTTGACAGTTCAATGGTAATCACTGATATATTTTCTGAAGGACATTTCAGCTGATAACTGTCAGAAAACAGACAATCATTTGTTGAGGAAGGTTTGAATCCTCAAATAAAAGCTGCTTTCAGGAATGAACGCTTTGTAAATTGTGTTGTGTCCGCAGTAGGAAGTGAGGGAGGGAAGTAAGTGGAGTGAAACTTCTGAAAGTGCGCGTAGCAGAATGCGAGACCCCTGAACGGCGAACACAAAGGTTGCTGTTGTTCCGTCAGCTGCTCAGCCGGAGAACAGATCGGCCGCGGAGAGTAAGACGGGGATTTTAACAGTTCCGCACACAGCCTCCCAATTGTCCAGTCCGTTAAATTACTGAATGGCGGAACCGGACGAAAGGGAGAGAGTATTCAGTCCGACAATAAAGCCTTTTCTTTCCTGACATTTCATCATCATTAATAATACATGCAGGGGGCTCATGCCGTGTGCCCCTTCAAGAGTAACGGTTTCTGAAAGTGTTGTAAAAGGGATCTCACTCTCATTCTCATACGCACACACATACATGAAGCCCCTTTCACACACACACTCTCTCTCTCACATACACGCACACACACACACACACACACACACACACACACACATATCCATGTACTTCTACCCTAGTGAAGACATTATATTGACTTCCATTCATTCTTTATGTGTCTCTGAAGCCTTTCCATAATCTTAACAATTACGTCTGCCTAATCTAAACCCTTACCCTAATCTTAACCTATCCCTAATCCTAACCTTACCCCTAACCTTAACTAATGAGTCACAATTGGCCTTTGTAATTGTGAGAATGTGAAAATGTCCTCACTTCCCAAAAATGTCCCCAAAAAAAATTTTCTGGTTCTCATTTTGTAGCAAGTACAAGAACAGTTCCCCTAACTCACCCACCCACACACGTGGGCATAGTCCCTCTCACTCACTCATTCACTCATTCTCTTGCTGAAGAATGCAAACATACACACCCACACACGCACACACACAGCACCTACCCACAGACACAGCCAGGAACAGCTCATTGGCGAGACTGGATAAAACTTTGACATATGGCAACAACACAGCACTGATTACGACAATATTCAGAGTGGACTGGCCCAACCTCAGTGTTAATCATGGTGCTCCCATATTCTTGTCCTGATGGACTAAACTGTGTCACTGCCGTTCTTTTCATCTTACTCCATTTTATTTGACTCGCAAACTCTATTTGAATGGACTTTTTTTTCTCATCCATTTAATAGCTGCTGAAAAGTCCCCGGGAAAGAAATGCTTTGTTCGATGAAACATGTATCAGGCAACTCATGACTGAAAGAAAGGCCACACTGCTGACAATTGTTATGTGATGCAAGATCCTGAAAAGAATCAAGTCAAACAGCTCTAACAAAGCTTTGAAGGAAAGCTAGCGAACAAAGTGTCCCCAGGGCCCGACAGGGAACTGGGGAAACGGATCAGGAAAGCAGCAAGCACCCACAGACTGCCAGTCATTATTACTGCTTTCCTCCCATTGGTGCTAATCTTCATCTGCTACTGTGTGGGTCCTAGTGTGTGAAAGAGCTATGAGCTGCCAGACTAAATCACTGGTGGAACTTGAGCTGCGTGCACACTTAGCATGGGGTAACTATATGTTTCTGATTCTAAAATAGGAAGAAAATAACTGCAATGACAAGATAAGCTGGGGTAAATAAGTCAGACCACTTGCATCCATGCAGTAATGGCTGAGAGGTCTGAAAATTAACGTGATGGTCTGGCATTGGTTGACATTTACATTAAGTTCGACAGAAGGTTATGCAAAACAAGTGGTGTGGTAAATGCGGTGTGATGTCTGCCTGTCTAAAAAAAAAAAAAAAAAAGTGAATGTTAAGGGTTTCTGGCTCAGAAGGAGCAGCTGACCAAATTATAGAGTTCAAACGTTCAGTAAGAAAACTCATGAGCGCGTGTTGAACTTACTAGAGTCATGACATGGCAACTTTCATGGCAAAGTTTTCCAAGCCCTTCACCAATGGCAATAAATACACTGAGTCAGAATTACTCTGAAATGCAGGTCCTCACAAAGCACTTTAGTAAGTGCAGTGCTGTATGTGTGACCACAGAGTGCAGTCATCAGAACCCAATCTGCAATCTGTGTTGAATCAGCATGAATCTAACTGTTCATCTATGTGTGTAGCACAAAAGAGTATTTCTGTTCACTGATATTTACAGCCTATCCTAAAGGGTAGCAGTGCAACGTTTTGAGTAGAGGGTTTTAAACCTGAATGTGTCTCTGCAGTACAGAGCTGTTCTCACCCACAATTCTGCAGGAATAAAAGAACAAAAAAATCTGAATTTTGGACACTTGTAGAAAAGGGTATAAAAGGGCATTATGTTTATGGCAACATTTACAAAGAAGTAGCTTGTTCCTGCCATGCCGCACAGTGTGTGCAAAAAGTTCAGGAGAATAAAAGGCCTGCATTTTATTTTAAGATCCAGCATCCAAAATTGTGCTTTAGGTGACCTTACAATTACAGAGTAAACAACCATTTATAATGCCACTGTTTCACCTCGTCTGAAGTTTTGCTATTGAGAAAGGCTAAACAGATGGCTGAGGTACTGAGCTTGTGACTGTAAGTAAGTCATCAATTGCACATCAACAAATCGCACCTCAAAGCAGGCCCCATCAAATAACATGATCTGACAATACAAAAATGCATCATCAAGCTATTCCTTGACTTTGAAATAATATCAGAGAACACCACTTCAAGAGATAAGCCACTGGTCTCTGAATGGACTCTGGTGTGTTTATCACACAGTAAAGCCGCAGAACTGGTTACGAGGGATAACGCCACTGGTGCACAATCAATATAGGAGCAGGGTTGAGTAATGGTTGCAGCACTGGTCATAAAGTCATGAGAAATAATTTTTGGTAAGGTTTCTCCAGGAAACACCTTAGGACCCCTGGACCCTCTTGATCACAAACCTTCAGGGACTTCTGGACCCAATGAAGAACTATAAAGCCACATAATTCAATGGAAAAGTCACAGAACCATAGAAGCAGTTCATTCCTGCACCCAGGGGCACAAAATGGCTTCTGGAGGCAAGGATTTATTTTATCAACTCAACTGATCGTTGACCACCTAAGTTAAGATGGTGTAAGCTCCATCGTCTGTTATTGTCATCTGTCCTCTGTAATCAATTTGACCAGTAGCCTCCAGCCGTCACAAATATTGATCACATTTGACAAACCCTAGTGTAGTTTAGCACATTAACTACTTTTGGATTGCATTTCAGCTCCACACCCCCAAAAGTGGGCGTGGCAGGATAGTTATATTAAAAAACTGATGTTGTCTTTACTGCTTTAATATAGATAAGGTGCTGAAACTTGGTAAGTAAGTAATATACAACATTTTTCAACATGAAAATGATGGGTTTTGACGATTTCTGAAAATTGCCATTTTGTGACCTTTGACATCTTTTCACCCATAGACACCTATTTTGAAGGACCCATAACCTCTAACGATCACAGATGAAACTTTGCAAAGAACATCTTTAGGACATAATTTAGTTTGCTATTTTGTTTCAGCCTTGCTACCCACTCCTAAATGGGCCTGGCAGGGTGGCAGACCAGTTAAGTTTCAGGTTCCCTTGAACCTCCAGTTATTCTGCATACTTCAAGAAGTGAAAGTTTTCATTTTAGAACTTTCTTCCTCTTGCAACACTTGATAACATATTCAAACAGTGTAATAAAACCATCTTTATCAAGATACTGGTTGCAAACAGGTGTAACCTTCTTACCGTATCAGTATCACTAATTATTTCTCCAGCTTCCACAAAGGTCTTGAATGAGAACTTGATTTTTCCCGCTGATCACAGAGAGACAAGAGGGAGTACAAAAAAAAAAACACCCATCTCAGATATCTGGTTCCATTTCCATGAATTGACTTCCCCCCCCGGTTTGAAACAACTCCTGCAACAGAAGAAATGAACACTTTGAAATCCCCCCAAGTTTTTCATCTCTTCCAGCAAATCAAATATAGTTATTTGATTCCACAGCCTCCTTGTTGGCTGGGAGGTATATCCCCAGAGCAAGATGAAATTCTACCCAAACGTTTATTAACGCCATGGGACATGATTGACCTAATAATGCAGAAACGCTCGCATCCCCCTCTAGAACCCAAAGTTTTCAGAGACTTCAACATTCTCCAGATATTACATTGATCTTCAAAAGTCCTTTTGGAAGCCCTTATTTTAAGCCCCATTGGAATCTTTTTTACACTACATGAGTAATGTGGAACACGGTGTCTGCAAAACAACACCAAAACAAATAATTGGAGGCAAACTCAATTAATAAATGCTAAGCAGTCTTTGTGTGGGATCAGTTAGCCACCAGCAACATTTGTCTTATTCTGCTTATCATAAACACGTGCTCATTCCGGAATATCATCACAGTAATGTACATAATTAAATGGTAAAAAGCCCATTCATCGCCCATATTATTTGTGTTTCTTGCCTCAAGTTAACTTTTGGTTATTTCTACAGAAATTATTATAGTTTCAAGTCATTTGAATTTTCTATCTGATGTCAAACTACCTTTTTTCAGATCAATCATCAGTAAATTCATTTGGGCATAAAAAATTAGAATATGAAAATTTTAGCCTCATTGATCTTTATTCTGTCTGTTGAATTACAGAGGATTTGGCTGAAAGTGATGGTTAATCTTCAAGTGAAATAACCTCTGTAGTTAAGAAGAATATCATTATAGTTTCACTTTCAGTTTCATGTCATTCATCAAACCCTGTCTGCAGAGGTTGCAGGTGTCGGAAAGTAATCATGCCATATTTTTCTTCCGCCATGAAATTCATCCAGGTCTCTTGATCTCTACGTGCTGACATAAGAATGGTGTTAATTTGCAAATCCAGGCAGTGGTAACAAACACCGGGGAAGAATTTCACTTCATGAACCTGAACTTTCCAACTCTGCTGTTTTCCTAAAAAAAAAAAAAAAAAAAAAAAAGCCTTAGTGCACAGCTTCATGCAAAATGTGAATGGTAATTAATGAAACATCACAAAATAATTCATTATAATGATTTTCAAATAAAAGTACATTTAATTATTGGTTGGACAAACATCAGCTTTATTAGCTCACTCAGTCTGCTTCAATAAAAAAAGTGTAATCGAATTATAAAATTTTTGCATAATTTAACTGATAGTGATCTGGATTCCTCTTATAGTGTGACATATTCTGAATAGTTTTACATAAAAAAGCACTTGTCAGAACTGGGCGAAGCAAAGGCTATATTCTACCCTGTTACCTTGCACTGCATTAGGGACGCAGGCATGCTTGGATCCCTGTACTAAAGCAGGCAGGCTAATATTAGCTGGGAATTCAGGCCACCAGTATAAACTTCCAGTGCTTTAACACTGCAGGAGACACATGACAGGGCATACGCAATATCCTAGGGGCAGCGGGGTAAGTCTGAGTTGGGTAAAAGCAGTGTGTTGCCGCAGCCTTATTCTACCATTTATAGCCATATTCTCCATTACTCCTACTTCTATAGGCAGGAAACAGAGCTTCTTTTATTGCTACTACAACAAATGAAAAAGATATTATGGATGAATCTTTGCAAAACCGATGATTCTTTGAGCTAAAAGGCTATCACAGGAATTATCCACCAACAGAAACACAGACAGACAGACAGACATATAAACACTAGTAAAAATACTGAAAAAAATCTTTTATAGCAGTTATATAGTGGTTACAAACTTGTTTTGATTAAGTTTGCCCTGACGACACATGCACAAACCAACTGATAACAATACCAGCATCGCTATTGCGACTGGTAAATACTGTTCTGACAATAACTAATTTTAGGCACATATACCACTGTTAAAGTGCTCAGGCATGGCTCACAACACTTCATAAAGTCCCACCCATTTACATTTCACAGATGCTTTCCTCTAGATAGAACACGACCAGTGACGAGGAGTAAAGTGTGATAATAATTGTCAGTGGTGCAGTGGTCCCAAGAGCAGTGTGTACACTCTGTCAAGAACTAAGCAGAAGAGCATATACTGTCTTATGTATTTCAATGCCTTTTTGACAGAAAAAGAGGTGGGTATACTCTGTATACCCACGTATTCCCTTTACTATACCCCAGCATTTGCATACAATGCAATGGGCATCTCCAGGTTTTGAGTGAGAGAATAAACAGGAAATGGCTCCTTTGCCACTTCACCCTTACAATTTGCTGCCTCCTTTGTCATGTTTTTTGTTTCAATTGCACCCAATATTTTCAGTGGATGACAGGTCTGGATTGCCAGGTTGGCAGCCAGACTCTTTCAATTCAGAGGCATGTTCTGGTATTTTTTTTGGAAAATTTGGTATTTTGCATTGTCTTAGTGAAAAAAAAAAGCTAAGCCTTCGGCAAAAAAAACATGGATGGCAGTAAATTTTGCTCCAAAACCTGTATACATCGTTCAGCATTGATGGCGTCTTCACAGATATGCAAGTTACCGATGCCATGTGCACTAATGCACCAACCAACCATCATGGATGCTGGCTTTTGAACTGTGCGCTGATAACAAGCCAAATGGTGCCTCTCTTCTTTAGCTCGAGGGAGGCAGTGTCTATAATTTCTAAAAAGAATTTCACATTGGGGCGCCCCGGTGGCACATCGGTCCAAGCGCGCGCACTGTAAGAAAGGCTGTGGCCTTCCCGCGGCAACCTGGTTCGATTCCAGCTCGGGTCATTTGCCGCATGTCTTCCCCATTCTTCTCCCCAGTTTTCCTGTCTCTCTCTGCTGTGTTACTGTGAAATTAAGGAGAAAATCCCCCCCAAAAAAAGTTTCACATTTTGTTTGATCAGACCACAGTTTTCCACATTGTTTTAGTCCATCTTAAATGAGCTTGAGCCCAGCGAAAGCAGCAGCTCCTCTGAATCTTGTTTATATGTGGTTTAATCTTCACATGTCAGTGTTTTAACTTGCATTTGTGGATGCAACAACAAACTGTGTTCATTGACAATGGTCTACAGACATGTTCCAGAGCCGATGCAGTGATTTCCACAGCAGAATCCTGTCTGTTTTTAATGCAGTGCTGCCTGAGGCCCTGAAGATCACAGCCATTCAATATTGATTTTCGGCCTCATCCCGCTTACAGAGATCTCTCTAGATTCTCTGAATCTTCTACTGAAACTATGAACCATAGAGGATGAAATCCGTATTTTTTTTTTTTTTTTTTTTTAATTTTAGGTCAGAAAATGGCATTCTTAAATTGTAGACCAATTTGATCATGCAGTCTTTCTCAGAGTGGTGAAGCACTCGCCATCATTACTCCTAAAAGACTTTTCAGGCCAAATAATGTTACTGACCAGTTACTAATTAATATACTTAGCTGTGAGATGTCCCACCAGGTGTATTTTTGAGCATCATCTTTTATTGCCCCTGTCCCAACTTTCTTGAAACCTGTTTATGGCATCAAATTCAAAATGAGCAGATGTTTTTCAAAAAACAATAAAATTTCTCAGCTTCAGCATCTGATATGTTGTCTTTGTGCTATTTTCAATTACATATAGGGTTGAAATGATTCACAAATTATTGCATTTTGTTTTTATTTACATTTCACACAGCATTCCAACTGTTTTGGAAATGGGATTGTACCACATTTTCCTATGTGTTTCAGTGGGAAACACTTCATCATAAGGAGGCTGATTTTCAGATATAGGCCACTCCTAAATAAGATTATATCTTATCTTTCAATGAGTAACCCATTATAACAAACAGGGAGAGGTTGGTGAATTCTATGCAAGCACTCTTTTAGTCTTTTGTCCAAGAAAAAACAAATCCTCCACGATAACATAGAGCTAGAATAGCAGACAGCCTGAGAGGATACGCAGTCAACTGCTCCAAGATGCCCGTCAAAACTCAGACTGCCCATTTGCAGGAGGCTAAATCATTAATTCTATTTAAGTGTCATACATTCTGCTTCAGCTCCCTTAGTGCAACCCCACCGCTACCCCAGCTTCACCTCAGTTTCATTAGTTTTGCATCATCCATTAACTGCATGTTTTTATTCTTTCACTGAATGTTAAAATTGGCTGCCTCGTCTAATCCCACTATGTTATAAAATTGATGTTATTGTTGCAGAGCTTTGTTCTGTTCCCTGGGGGGGATTTTTGCAGGACTCTCTGCACTCAGCTCCACACATGCTTGAACAGAGCTCCGAGAGCAGAGCCATGCTAGTTAATTAATTAATTGTGTCGATTGCGCATCGTGTATTCACTGTGATGAAAGGGATCCAGACAGCGCTACAATTTGCATGCCTTCTGAACAAGGCATGCAACATTGACCTTTGCACAAAACCCTTGCTCAGCTCTAGTCACCTCCCAACTTATTCTCTCTTTCACTTCCTCTTTTCTCTCTCATTCTTCCTCTCTAGCAGTATCTCTTCCTTCTTTCAATCAATCTACTCATCCAATGCAATCCCAGATCTAAGCTGACAGCAAAACATTTCCTTCTTCATGAAAATTAGGTGTAATATGCTGTTCACCGATGGCCAAATACTGCAATGAAATACAGGATCCGTACATGTTTATGCAAATGAAGCTGAAGCAGTCCTGTCATCCCAGCCAAAAGGGTGACACGACCAGTTCATTTGATATTAATTTTTGCCCTCTCCTGAAGGCTCAATTGTGTTGTATCTCCAAGGTCACTGATTGCAGATTACATTTTTTCCCTCCATTACAACACTGTACAGCTGCAATAACATGTGGGTCTGTAGAGTCATTTCTTCTGTTCCCCATAAAGATACAAGTAACATTCCCATGTGTTTATCATTTCCCAGAATCCAACTCTCCAAAAACAGCAGTCGTGGAATCAAGGTGCAAAATGCCTACTTCAAATTTAAGATGTAAGACTTAAAGGTCAGGAGGCTGGCCAAATATTTTCAAGGTTAAAGACAGTTTTCTTTTCTTTTAGCTGTTGGCTTGTCGTCTGTGTGGCACTCAGTTATTTAGGAATGACCCTGAGCTTCGGTTCCAGATGACAGTTTTACATTGCTTTGAGGAAAATAAAATCTCATGGCGGTCTTCTGTGATCAATGGAACACCAAAGCTATAGATGCAATTAAAGCAACACTAAGCAATACTTTGTGCATTTTTTTCAGTAAAATGACCCAGGGTTGCAATACGAAAGACTTCATTTGTAGGCCTCTTCCCATCGTGCAGTTAATTGCTAACCTGCTGTCATTGCCAGTTTTTGTTTACAAAATTTCTTTGTCAGCCTGACAAAGTGGTCAACAAGGGAACCTGTGCATGGCTTTGCTAATGTCTGAAAGCGTTTCCGAGCTTAGCACATAAGTAAGTGAATCTATGCACTAATCAGACAGATTCAGCGATTAGTACGCAAAAAAAAAGAACTTATCTGATAATAACATGAGAGAAGGATCACCATTCGCTTGAAGAGTAGCTAACTTAGCTAGCTAATTAGCTAACCACCGCTGGCAAAAGCCTGTAAGCTATTGGCATAGCTAGGAAGCTAGCTCTTATTTTAGAGTGCTAATCTTACTTGCTGGCTAACAAGGAGAGAGATTTGCATTTATTTTGTCATGGTTAACGTTAAAGACATAGAACTAGTGCTTTCCATGAACTTGTTAGACATGGACTCCTGCCTGGTCCATATTCACATCTTGACAGGACACATCAACTGTCACACGTCTTATTTACCACACCTATGCACCGTAACACCAAAGCTCTTCAGATGAGCACCTGCACAAATACCATTGCCTCAGGCATAACTACTGAATGCAGTATCATTATTCTAGAAGCAAGTCGACCTCTGTGCAGACGGTCGGTGTTTATGTTAGCAAGCTTTCAATACAGCGATGATTCCTGAACCTCCGCTTGCTTCTTGACATAAAATTTACAGTGGCGGTCCCCAGCTTACGCTACATTAATTACACACATGAGCAGTTCACGAAAATGTAAAGGGTACATGACTGGTCTGGCATAAAGGAGATAAAAATTATCCGCTGATGTCCCCAGGAAAGCAAAAGGCAATGTTTTGGACTAAATGTACGGTGATCGGCTCGTTAATCATGAAGAAACTGCATTGCCTAAACTCAGCTCCTGGATACACAGGATTAATGACATGAGGCAGCCCAATGAGAGCAGCTGTGTGAAACAGAGCAGGCGGAAGCCTGGACAAGAGGCAGTGGCGTAACAATAAGGGATGCAGGGAGAGCAACGGCACTGGGGCCCAGTGGCAGGGGGGGACCGTTCATGGGCACTCCCGGGCCCTGAGAGACGTCAGTGTCGGTGTCTTTTACTGTTAAAACTCTTTTACAATCCTAAACCGACAAGTAATAATCCATTCTCACAGGCTACTGGATATTTATACCACTACAACTACATTCATTTCTCAGTCATGGTGCTGGCAAGTCGATGTCATCATGGTACATTATTCATCATTTTAACTGAACAAAAGTCATTATAACATGAAATAATTTAGATTTCTTTTTGGAAAATGCTTAATAAAACAAACAATGATAAGTTTATTCTGCTGTTGATATCGTCATTGAGACAGCAAGTATTTCTGGATAATGCACAACATTCCATAGACCACCCACGTGACGATGTCACGGTCCGATCGTTTAATCCAAGGACAGTCTATGGTTTAATCTTGCATGCAAGATAGGCTACAAGCGAAGTATTTATGCAGGAAGTGGCAAGAGCGTAAGGAGCAGGAGGAAAGGTTGGCCAAGGTGCCGAAATTAAGCACATTTGGTTTCATAGCTAAAAGAGTCTTAAAAGCCGCTCTCCCCTTTTCTGCATGAGCGTGAGCACAGATCAACTGTTTTTATGATGTCCACTCGCTCGCTGATTATTGTTCCCACAATTCCTTGCTGCTCACAAAATTTCAGATCATCCCAATAAAGTTATGTTAATGTGTCGTTCATTTGCTCATTATGCCTTATTGTTCTTGATGATGACCATTATTAAGATAATTTTAAGATAATAATGTTAAGAAATAAATAGGAAACTTTATATTATAGAATGAAATAGTGTAGTAACCCTTAGTGTGTGTTGTACGTAGGCCCTATAAAACTTAGAGGAGCATGGGTGCGTGTTAAACTGCAACAATGACCGCCTGCTACCATGTAGAAAAAGCACACGTGTAGTTGCGTATAGTCGGGGGGCCTGTATCGTTAGGTCTGCACTCAGGCCTACGCGGATCACGTTACGCCACTGACAAGAGGTAATAGTAGGAAAGAACAAAAACCTGAAGCTAGGAATCTAAGTGTTAGGAATGGGTCTCATACTCATTCACAGTTCTGGAAATCTATCTGATTTTAAAGGTCCCTTATTTTCTGACGAAAACATAAAAACATCTGACAAAACATAAAACCAGATTGTTTCAGCCTTGCACAACTTGAACTACTCATTTTCATTGTTTTCCCCATTCAACATCACAACAGGAGTCATTAGCATGATACAGCCCAGTGTACAGTTTTCAGTTTTGGCAGCCATTGATCATTTTGCACATGATGAGACAGTCAGTCAGAACAGAGAGCCTCATATTCGTGGGCTCACTGCCCATTCAAAACAGCCCAGTTTAAGCTGTTGAGGGGAGAAAATGAGAGACTGGAAACTGGCGGTGCTGAATTTGTTTAATAATAATATAATTTAATAATATAATATAATTTGGGACCTTTAAAGACAAGTTATCTTACTTACCAGTGTGTTAAAGCACAGGAAGCAACAGTACAATATGCAGTATATATATATATATATATATATATATATATATATATATATAGGGGCCAGGCTCACGAAATGCGCGCCAGCCCCCCCGGGTACTGAAAAATAATGAAAGTACCCATAGAGCTTAGCTGTGAGTGGTTTTTTAATCTATAGATGTTGTGGGATCATATTCCAAAGCCATGCGACAGCGTCGTTTTTAATTTTTTTGTGGTACCTGGTCAAAGTTGGGTCCCTCAACTCATTTTTTGGGCCGGGTTTCTGCCTTAGTTTCAAGACATGCATATCTTCTAAAGCCTCATACATGCATAGATACAGCTATATCTTCTCAAAATGCCCTGATATGTATAGAAGGATAGTATAGCTGATGGAAAAATGGTATATAGGTAATATGCTGTTGGGATTGTTAACCCTGCCAGGGCCCTGAAGTTGGGGTATGTTTTGCGTGCGGCTGCAAAATTGCTGCGCGAGTGCAAACTGCTCTCTAACACAATGTGTAAAATTAATTCAGGCAACCCTATGCTCTCAGTGGTAATTGTATGTGATAATGGTATATGTCTACTCTCTAAATACCAAATATCATGGTCATTGATGGAATATTTGGTGAGTTATACTTATTTCCCTATACCCTTGCTTGTCTAAGTCAGAAACACGAAAACCTACTGTTTGCCTATAATCCATCCAGAGGCCTATAACTAGTGATAATAAAGTTATTTAAGCCTCCAATCAGTGTTATAATTATATATAAGTGATGTCCAGAGGTATATCACCTGAAATTAGAAACCCTACAGTGATTTTTTTTCCCCTCGGGATCCCGTCACTGCTGAAAAACAGAAATTCTGGTCTGCAAATACCTGAAAAAATGTTATAAAAACCTATATCAAAACTCAAAAATCTCCTAGAAACACTCCTTATGGCTTAAAAGTATGTAGCCTAGGCAATACCAAGCCAGAACAGGTGTCTATTAGCTCCAAATATCAATATATCGGTCAGAAACCGGGTCTAAGTCGGAAACCGCGACTAAGTCAGAAACCTGTCAATGTGTACCAAACTCAACCCAACTGACTTGCTAATGCCATAATACTTAACTAATAGATAGAATAAGAGTTTTAAGTAGTTAATTGATCACTTACCAATGGAAGATGCCGCTTGTAGGCTGGTGGACAGGCTGCTTGACAGTTCTTTTTTTTTTTTTTTTTTAATTTTGGGTCCTAGGTTCCCCTAGCCTAAGCCCGGGGAGTTTTTTATGATGATTGCATGTTTCTGTCTTTTAGTTATTGTTATTTTGTTGTAGGTGTTGTCTGGTGTCCCCGACCACCTATGCATGTTATTTGAACAAGTTTATGACTGATTGGCCACCGATTGCGGCCACAGCGGCCGCCCACGCCCCGCGTCAGTTTCTGCCTGAGATCCCGGTTTCTGACTGAGAACGTGGGCCGATCGGTCCGATGTCAGGCCTCCGACCGACGCCATCGTTATTCAACCCCAATTCCAAAATAGTTGGGACGAAGTGTAAATTGTGAATAAAATCAAACTGCAATGACTTTCAGATCATGAGCCAATATGTTATTTACAATAGAACATACACTGAACAAAAATATAAACACCCCATGTCAAATTTTTTTTATTTTTAAAAAATGAGTTTTTATTAACATTAGGGTTATGCAATATATGAAGCGAATCAAAATTCATTTTTGTTAATGACTAATCTTCAGATCACCGTCCATTATATCTTGATATTGGCATCTGCAAAGGAGTGACAATCCTTTGAACACATTGGGGGTCAGGTTGAAGAAACTGAATGTTCAATATCTTGTGTGTCAACCATTTGCGTCTCTCAGAGCAACACATCTCCTTCGCATGGAGTTGATCAGGTTGTCCATCGTGGCCTGTGGAATGTTATTCCATTCTTCCCGGAGGGCCACACGGAGCTGGCGCACATTATCCGGAACTGGAACACGGTCGCGGACACGTCGATCCAGAACATCCCAAAGATGCTCTATGGGCGACATGTCCGGCCAATACGCAGGCCAGTCTAGAACTGGAATGTGCTCTGCTTCGAGGAACTGCATGCAGACCGCTCTGGTGGACATCCCTGCATCCAGCATGCCAATGGCACGTTCCCGCATGACCTGAGACATCTGAGGCATGATGACTTTTGACAAAATTTGACATTTTGGGGTGGCCTTTTATTGTCCTCAGTATAAGGAGTGTCTGGGTACTGCTCATTCTGTCTGATCACCGTCTGGAAATGCCACACCCATGTACTGAGTGAAATCACTGCATCACTGAGCAAATGCTCACTGACAGAGAGATGGATTAAACAATGGTACACAAATCAAGAGAAATATCCCTATTGTACAAGTAAAAGCCAGCATATAGAGTTGTTAACTCCATGTGGCATCAATATTTGACATGGGGAGTTTATATTTTTGTTCAGCGCAGATAACATTGCAAAAGTTGAAACTGAGACATTTCACATTTTTATCCATAAAATTGTAAAATTTATCAGTGTCAACATTTGCGATGTTATCTCTGTTCTGTTGTGAATAAAATACTGGCTGGTGTGATTTGAAAGTCATTGCGTTTTGATTTTATTCACAATTTACACTTTGTCCCAACTATTTTGGAATTGGGGTTGTATTTTCGATCAAATCAGCTAAAATACATGTTAACATGTCAAACCAACATGGAATATCATGTCCCTGGACACCTGTGTAATAACTGGGGCCATATTTGGCCGAATACGCCCGGTTTCTGCCTGAGATGCCTGGGTTTCTGACTTAGAAATCTAAGGCAGAAACCCTAAGTCAGAAACCCACCAAAACGCTTTGCGCACTGTAGCTATGTCATTATTCAATAAACAATTGATCTAAACAGTGATTTTTACTTTAATTTAGGCCAACAACAATACCTGCATTGCATTTGGCTATATCTTTTACAGTTTTTTAAAAATACATCTAAGTCAGAAACTTTTCTTAAAAAGGTAGTTTTTTTTGGGGACACAAAAATCCCACTCAATCCCTGTAGGTTGGAGTTTTTTTTTTTTTTTGCCCTAATGCACCATATATTTGCTTCATCCTGAAGGATTATTAGGGTGTAGGGACCCTTTTTTTATTTTTCTAGAGTGCTAAATGTAAAATCTAAGTCAGAAACCAGTACCTTGTGGAGAATTTATTAAATGTCGCTGCAATACACAAAATGACGATAGGGACGTATGCCGACCGTCAGACATAGCCTACAAATGTCTATTATGCACAGAAAAAAAAAATAGAACACACTTAAATATAAAAAACAAAGAGTGAACTATTTCACTTTTTACGTGGACATCAAAAAAGTGCCATATTTGGCCACTTTTCCAACTTTAAGGGCAAAAAAGACAGGGAAATATTTATCGCAGACTGACAAAAGTGGGGTGCTCCAAGTTGCTCTTGGTGAGCTCTATCCATTCATGGTGGTTCTGGAATGATCTAAGCAAAATATAAGATTTGCTAGCCTGTGGACACATTTGGGGGGGGGTGCACATTTCGTGAGCCTGGCCTATATATATATATATATATATATATATATATATACACACACTATACAGTGAGCACCAAGATTCATTGGACAATGGGACATTTTTGTTATTTTAGTTCTGGTGGCTAAGTCAATGACTGGTTCTGAATCCAACTAAGCATTCATTTTACATGCTACCGAGGAAACTGAAGGCAAAGTCCCCAAAACAAGCGAGAACTGAAGATATGGGCAATGCAAGCCAGGCAGAAAATCACCAGGGAAGATATCCAGTGTCTGGTGATGTCTATACGTCGCACACTTCAATCAGTCACATCATGCTACAGCTATGCGATCAAATGATAAGAATGATTACATATTCAACATTAATGACCAATATTTTTTACGAGCCTGACATGGGGGGACTATGTACAACAGTGCTGTCATTTCTCAACGCATCATCCAATAAGGATGAAAACACTCTTAAAGCTGACATTCTATACTTCAACCTCATTGTCACTGTATCCTTTCAGACTCAAAGTGCAAAAGTGCAGAACCAAAATAACAAGAAATGTGGCACTGCCCAATGAATTATGGTGCTCTCAGCATACGCATGAGCAATTTTAATTTATTGTTACTGTACAATGCTTGGGACTGATGGCTTTGATTAAACAGAAAGAATTGCTATGCCATTTGTATGCAATCCCAAACATTATGGCCCCTTGAAATGGCAGGGATTTGGGGGGACTACGTATTAAAGGGCTTCACTTTCTTCACAATGAAACCAAAATGAGTGAAACTTTTAGACAAGAATTGAGTGGCTGCATTTTGAATGGTTCAAATTCAAATGTAAAGGAACCAAGTTAAAAAAAAAAAAAAAAAAGACATGTCTTTGTCCTAACCCTTATCAAGCGAACTGTATATAAATATAGTATATGTGCATAGCAAATCTGTTGGCAGAAGTCCTCCCCCGAGCCCCATTCGACTAATGGAAGTGAAGTGTGACAAATTTTATCTCTCTTGGCAGTGGTGTTGGTGTCTGTGCATGCGATTAAGTAGCGGGACAATCAAAAAGGAAGAATATATAGAACTGGAGTGTTGCAGCGCTAAATCCCTGCAAATGTTATAATACTTCCTTCATAGTGAGAAAATGTGACTGTATCAAGACAAGATTGGGAATGCAGTAAAGGAATAAGACTGGAGGGTGGGGTTTTGTCCTTTTTTACCATTGAACCAAAATGCATGAGGGTCACCCAAAGAATACAACTGACTTGCAAACGTAATTTTTACTGCAGTAATTTTTCATAGAGTACAATTTAACTCTGAAAGTGATGCTGTCTATTTTAAGAAGATTTAGTAAGATGGAACTGCATCAATGTAAGCAAGAAATCAAGGGTCTTTCAGGATGAGCAAATACTGTATGTGTGCATGTACATATGTGTATATTTCTGTGTGTGTGTGTGTGTGTGTGTATGTGTGTACTGGAGAGAGTGCAGGCAAGAAAGACTACACATTATCATTAAATCTGAGGCAAAACATTTGTCTCAGTTCCATTATGTTGAATGCTGTCTTCCATTTAAATTGAAGACTCAAAGGTTCTGGTGAATTATTAATAGGATTCAGGTGCCTGAGGATAATGTACAAGGGTGAGGGACACAGACCGGAAGACATCGGGTGTTAACACAAAGTGATAGCACAAACCCTACCAGACCAGCACAGGCATCTGCACACACTGTACAGAACAAAACTGCAGAACATTGAAGAACTATTACAGATACAAACCCCAATGTTGATAAACAATAGTTTTGATCCTGAATAAAGTTTTATTGATCCTGAGTATAGATTATGTGAGACTGTGCTTTTCTGTGGCACATTTCAATCGTTATTTTATCACAATATTGTATTGCTAACTGAAAAGTGTACTTAATAAATGAAATAATTACTATGGAATGACCAATTGCAACAGATTGGGACTTTATTTGAGCAAGTTCCACCAACTTTGACGCTAGTGTTGCCTGAAATGGTGTCCATGAAGAGAGCAGATACAGACCGAGACGTTGAGCTGCAGGTCAGTTAATATGAGTTGTTTGAATCCCAGTGGTGATACAAAGCATTATCTTGGCTCACAGCTCCCCTGTGAAAATACTGCTCACTTCCAACTTGGACTTTGTCTCATAACTCTTATCTCCACCAACCAGCACAGAGCCATCCATCACGAGGAGCTTCACAGCTTAGTATTGTGCTCCTAAATCTGTTTCTAAAATTGTACTGCCAGACTCTCCTCACATGACTCAACTGGCAATGTTTTAAAGTATTCCTTCTTGTTTTTTTCACAAACATCTTACATAATAATTTTACAAACAGGTCATGCTCTGTTGGGTGTAAACAAGACTGGGCGATTACTGTGTCAACTCAGTATGCTTATCTGACACAGGCGTAGCCAATTCTTAGACAATTTCCGCACATACATATCAACTGATCAAATTCACTTATGAGTTAGTTGTATATTACACAGCATTACACTGTATCCTGTCATTTCCATGTGGAATGATTCCTGAGATCTTACAGGGCCTGTAAGCACTAATAAGCCGGAGTATTGTGAACACTTGCCTAATATGCTGATGGTCCTCTGCATGCTGCCAAAATAGCTCAGTCAAATTAACATGCACATGAATGCCGGGACCGGGGTTTCCCAGCAGAACATTTCCCAGAACATCACACTCCCTCCCCCACCTTGTCCTCTTCCCACAGAGCATCCTGGTGCCATCTCATCTCCAGGTAAACAGTACGCACATACCCAACCAAAGTAAATTATGCAAATTACTATGAGACTCATTGGACCATGTGACCTTTTACCATAGCTCCAGGGTCCAGTTCTGATGCCGGAATGGCAAAAATGTGTGTTTTTGGCAGTGAACAGGGTTTAAATGGGCACTCTGACTGGTCTGTGGCTACAAAATCCCATTTGCAGCAGGGTGCAAGGCACTGTGTGTTGTGATGCATCCCTCCTGTAACCATCGTTAAAATTTCCTGCAACTTGTGACACAGTTGCCCTTCTGTCTGTTCAGACCAGATGGTATGACCTTTATTGCCCTCGTGTGTTACGAAGACCTTGGGTGCCCAACAACCTTTTGCGAGTTTGTGGTTTTGTCCCTCCTTGGACCACCGGTCCTGGGGGTACTCACCACTGCCGTTTGGGAGCACCCCAAAAACCCTGTCGTTTTGGAAATGCTCCAATCCAGTGCTGGTCCATGAAAACTTAGCCCCAGTGAAATTCACTTAGGCCATATTTCTCCCGCATCCAACACGCTCATAACCAGAAGTAACTGTTCACTAACCACGTTTGCAGGCATAGTCTGTTTGCAGGCTATGACATGCACGATTGTTTTGAGATAAACAACGTCATGCACTTCCATCTGTTATTGGTCATTATCTTTTGGGTCATTGCTGTAAAGGAAAATAGGCTTTTCGAACGTCCCGGGATTCCACAGAAATCCAAACATGAGTTAATTATGGGGCCTCGTCACCTAAGCTTCCGCCCTTCATTCGTATGAAAAAGGGCACATTTTTTCTGCTCTGTTCCCTTTGGATTGTTTGAGACTGTGTTGCAGAAGCGCAAGTACCGGCAGCAGATTTCTGGGTCTTTTAAAGTTGATGCACCAAACACTCACACCATGGCAGTCTGTCAGAATAGCTCCAGGCAGTATGAGCTCATTGCCAATTCCTCACACTCATTGTAGGGAGACAGAGAGCGATCCCTGTCCTAGAATCTCCTCTTACACACTGTTGTGCTCACTGCAGCAAGGTCCACTATTGATTTGGGAGCAGACAGGCGATTACTCTCCAAAGGGTGTTCTGGTAGTCGCACATCTTGCAAACTGTGGCTGTGAGGCTACTACGAGCCTTACGAAGACACTTCACACCCAGCCCATCAGAAAAACCTGATTTGTCAGCAGAGGTTCACAATGATGATCCGTCATCCAGGGGCGCGTTTCCCAAAAGCGTACTTGCTAACTAAGTTAGCAACTTATGTAGTTCATCCATTCACAGTCAATGGGCCCAGTGAGCATCTGTGATTTTGGGAAATGCACCCCAGGTCAACTGTTGTTACAACAGGACTCTTAGAAAGTTTACATGCAGTTGCAACCCCAACCTATTTCAATGTAACACCAAAGTGATGAAGATTAAATGTGACACTAGACTTGATATTGAATGCTGAACATGCAGAGTTATATATCAACAAGAAACAACTCAGTACAAAGTGTTTATTTCTATGCCTCTCCCTGCCATAGCTTCATATGCTCTAGAAATTGCTCCCACATTCAACTATCTGTGGCAGGCCGAAGGAGGGCCCGGGCAGGGGACTGAACCCCAAACTCCCGAGTGAGTCACACTCGCTGACCACATTGCCAAAGAGCCAGGCTCATTGGCAAAGTAGCCAGAGTGCATACTTATTAGGAGGCATTTCTAGCGACAGGACCCATCAACTGTCACATATCCTTATGAGACCTTGACCTTTGACCTCCAAAACCAAATCAGTTCATCCACCCTCTATGGGCACTTACCATGTCCGATTTGGTGAAAATTCCTTAACTCCCTAAGTAGATATAACGCCAACATGATATTTGTGACAGACGGAGTGGCGAACGAACGACCGAAAAATATGGATCCAGCCCACTGTGTGGCAGAGGGGTAATGAAACACACGTAAACGTAAAAAGTCCTTCAACCGTCCCATCTGTGAAGTCTGATAAGACAGAATAGAGCGTGAAACAACTGTACCCATATTTCCCTGGGTGATGCTATTATCTAAATGTGCATCACCCTGCGCAGATGACAGCCAAAAGCAGTACTGGCATGTTCCTTGTCAACAGACCTCGAGGCCCGTCAAGAGGATGAGCTGTTTGGAAGCACCAAGGTTAAATGTTAAGGAACTTCAACTGAGTAAATGCGCTGCAATGTCTGGT
Organism: Gymnothorax javanicus; assembly: GCA_029692085.1. Classification (NCBI taxonomy): domain Eukaryota; kingdom Metazoa; phylum Chordata; class Actinopteri; order Anguilliformes; family Muraenidae; genus Gymnothorax; species Gymnothorax javanicus. Next base: position 43,749,552 of record CM056195.1, read on the forward strand.
TCTGAAAGGTAGACAGTTCTTGTAAAAGAGGATAATGTAATGGTCTGACACTAGATATAACAGTACTGCTATACTCTACTAATACCTGCAACTTCCTGTTCAGAAAGTCATTTATTTGGCATGCACGTCACCCAGTTCCCATGTGCCTCACTCCTGTCATTGAGCCTTAATGTTGAAGTTGATTTTTTTTTATCCTTCGCTCAATGGAAATCTTCTCCACTCTCCAGTTCGAGAAAATAATGAACATTATGTTTAATGTGCTGAGCTGATGCACCTTCTAAGTAGCCCATATGGAGGGTGAAAAAGAGGGAGGACAGAAGAGTATTATCCCCCTCGGCACAAGCAGCGTATTGTAACATGGTAATAAATGGCCATGCTACCCTTAAATACTTCATAAATTATATATGCAGTGGTCATAAAACCATGCGTGGGGGAAGTGGAGGACGTTATTAAAACACACGGAAGAGGTCTCCATTCAATGGAACCAAAAAGGAGTAGACCAAATCGAGCCTTCATGTAGAGCTCAAACAAGCACACAAAAATGAAAAGGGACAGTTCAGAAGCACCTCAGTTTCCTTTTGTCACTACCAGTGCAGAAGTGTTAGACTTCAGAAGAAAACACCATATGTCTGAATTCTGACCATTCACGTTGGTACACTTGATCCTTGAGACAAGCCAGGCATTCTCCATAGCAACTCCGCAGAATAAATAATCAGAAATGCACGCCAGCCTTAATGAAGCATCATTTATGAAGCACAATGATTTAACATAAATCCTCAAGGAAAGAAACCAGCAATACTGAGAAGCAAAACAGCCACGTACTCAGATGGCTGCCATGCTTCGACTGGGAGACTTGTTCTTCAACATAGCTATGTAATCACAAGTGCTCTTTCCATGGAACCCATGCATATAGCCCATTGTGAGCCACTCGAAAACCTGAATGCTTCACCATTTCATTATGCAGTGGAGATGTGCCAAGATCAAGGGGCAAAATCATGTGGCCTGATAATGGACTATTAACTAGACAATTAACTGCCCTTAACCACATTAGGGTAAAGAACTGCGGTCACTAATGCTGTTGTAATGATTTCAGGAGCTCAGTTCTAATCAACAACAGCTCAAAAAAGAGATTACAATCAAAGGTTTGGAATGTCAAAAATGCAGTAACTGCAGAAAACCTGCTGCCAGGGCTTCCGTGCCTCATGCATGCACTGGCAAGATTGATTAGCCTCTCTCCACCTCCATATTTTTATTTACTAATGCGAAGGAGGTGATTAAAATACAATTTGAAAAAAAAAAACATTTATTTTGCTCAGAGCAAATGACATTATATTGATTGGCTAGGTAATGGAGCACAACAAGAAAAAATATGACGTTGAGAGTGTGATATGAACTTAAGTCTGGACAGAATGTATTATAAATAACAACTGTAATGCGCAAGTCTCCCGGCAGAGAACAATGGACAGCAATTTCTAATCCGTAACACACAAACACTGTGTGAATAAATGCTCATAGAAATGGAATACGTTGAATAACAAACAGCTAAAACTGTATTCCAGAACCAGTTCCGCATAAGAAATTAGCCTCACAGGCACAATGATTTGTATCCAGGAGCAACTATTTTCCAATAAGCTTCTTGGCGTGAGGACACAAAGTTAGTTTTCTGTCATATATTTAATATTTGTGGATCATTGTTGTTCCAAAAGGTACAGGAACTCTCACCCTCACCAATTCTGGTAATACATCCAAAAGACGCATTTGCCTGCATGCACAAACACATGACCTGTTTGGGCAAGTGGTAGTCTAGCTCAATGCAAGTTGGGTGATGCCCCAACAGAAAAACTGTTTTCATGCGTGCCATACTTTTCTTAGCCAATGACAAATGGGATTATAAACAAATTGCATGTACATGTAAAATAGATCATTCACATGCGCACCCTGTATATTCAAATCACAAAATGCAATGCTCAATTTCCCCTTGTGCTTCACCATTAAGAACACTAACATACCACATCTTGATTCTTCCAGAAAACTAGGACTCCTCAGGATGAAAAACATTAGACTGAAGCGGAGACACAGCCTCCTCATGGGTTGCATAGAGTTCATGCCCACCCAATTAGCATGAACAAACCTGACAGTCGCCAGCCTGGACTGGTAACGTTACCAAAGCGTTGGATACACTGAAGTGAAGCAAATAATGAGACTGAGATGCTGCAATTTCCACACAACTTCCGACGATTGCTGCCGGTTTCCGTGGGGACTCTGCCTAGTTCTGCCACCTTCCTGTAAATCTGCCGTGACAAAGAGTCACATTTTATCTGCGCGAGTCAGGACGGTAATTGCCTCGACCCCGCAGGGTCAGAGCCGTTCCTCCGCAGAGGGACGTGGGTTTTTTTCCGGCGGGAGAGCAGTGCGGCCTGAGCTCCCCCCTCCCTATCCCCGCAGAGGTTTGGGGGGGAGGGGGGAGGGATTACTCCTGCCAGCTCCCCGTCCCTTCAATCCTCAGCTCAGCTGCTGCAAAAAGCAACTCTGTGTACCCGGCAAGCGGCTCGTCACTGAATCAAGTGCACTCGCACGCATGGTCACACGAGCGGTCAAAACACAGCCATGCGCATACGCACCGATGGATACTCACAATCTTGTGCGACACGTCAAACGCCGCAAGCCATGCACACACCAGACTGTCGCACTAACATGCTCAAGTGCTTACACTTATCCCAAGGGGCTGGTTTAACAAAATAAATAAATACACCTGAATCTTCTGCCACTCAGCACAGAAAAATCAGCATGACGCCACCGCCATCTCTACCAACAACAAACATAAACAGCCGGCTGTTTGGATCCAAAACCACAAGGCGTCACGAAGGACACTGCACTCAATAGGTTGACTGCAAAGCAGAGAGGAAATTCAAAAGCGGCTTACTTTTACACACACGCACGCGCACACACACACACACACACACACACACACACACACACACACACACATATAAAAAAAAAAAAAAACCAAGAGAAAGCACTCAGTTTCCTGAAAGCGAATGTCAGCCAGATCTCCGGACCTGGCTACGGAAGTTTCCAGAATCCTAACACTGCCTGCATCAATAACTCCAATCTCTTTGTTCAACACATAAAGCACTACTCGGAAAACGCAACAACAAAAAAAAAGTCTCCTTTCTTTCTCCTCATGCCTTGCTGGCTCATTGTACAATGCAGAGAAAGATGCACACACTGGCAACAGATGTATGCCTTACTCAACAGCGAATTCCAATACAGAACAACGTGATACCACTGCCATTGCCAAGGATGATTGCCTTCAAATAAGCTGGGATATTGGTTTGTGGGGAATTGAATTACCGTAAATGGAGGAAATATACTCCAGTATCATAAAGATTTTATATAGTGTAACTCCATAATGGATTCTGCATGATAAACCATACTCAGTCAAGTGAAATACAATAACAGAAAACATAAAACAATAAAGTCTAAAAGAACTTAACCACAAAGTTAAATGAACCAGATGAAATCTAAGGCAGACTTTGGAGCACCAGGTCCTGTCTGATCACTGATCGAAGACCAGTAGCCCATTTCACCACAAACACTGTGAATTGCACAGAAAATCGAGAAACCATCTCTCCTTATTCAAACGCTTAAGTGCCTTCACTCTCAATGCTTACAAACTCTAACCTTCAAATTACTTTCAGATAGGAAAATTCAAAATCAACATGTGTTTTCATCAAACTTTATTCACATAGTCAGATTGGCTCAAAGTACACGCTCAGAGCAATGATCTATGCTGACCGTATAGATTTGAAGAAGAACACCACTTCTGTTCTTGGCGCACACTGTGACCAACATGCAGACAATACTTTACACAATTGGGATGGGGATGTTAATTTTCTTTAGTTCTCATGGCTTAACACTGACTACATGCAATATTTAGCAGTTAATAATATTTCTCTCAAATACAATTAAGACAAGTTGAAACAAAAAAAAAAAGCTTACCAAAGCACCATATAGCTCTATAAGTTACGTATACAGGTATATATGGACAGGATTAATATGCCCTTACCCTTCATATGTATAAACAGTACTCAAAATGACAGGTACACAGTGCAGTGGGCACACACAAGATGTCAGTTGAAGATTGTATTGCACTTGTTCATGAAATTAAATGCCAACATTAACAATATCACCAGTTATATCCAGTTCATGAATGTATCCAACAAAAAAAATGTTATAATCAATAATCTTAACTCGATAGAACCCACAAAATTTGCCGGCACACCCGGCATAAAAAAAGAAAAAAAGAAAAAGAAAATGCATTTTGGCCACAAATTTTGCTTATTGTAAGTTTTTCATATGGGAACATTAGAAATATACATTTTTTTTAAAGGCAGGCTTTGAAGGGTTAATAAAAGACAAATACACAGAGCATCCTGTGCACATCTGTCAGGCCAATGGACAAACCTTCAAAATAAAAACCTATTCATGTTCAACTGATTGCAGAGAGATAAACCAAATTATTGTTTTGTTTCAATTATCCTTGATCATACAAAGCTCACTACGCTGACTGCACACTACGTCAATACTAATTGTGCATTTACCATGCGTTTTTTCTCCCTTTTCATATATAAATTGCGAGTATTATTAGCGTTGGTCAGAAAACACATTTTCTTTTAAGTTTGTAGACCTATTACCTATATGTCCAAGAGAATAAGCAACAGTGAAATATTTCTCAGCAACCAACGCAAGGTGGGTTGAAAAAACTCAAAACATGTTTTACCAGTTTATGAAAATAAATTTGACAGTCAGTGGACTTATATGAAAAGGGCTACGGTGTTCACATGACCTGCATCAGGTACATTACAATAACTGCTCAGTTTGAAATGTCAATTTATGTGAATCACCCATTCCTGCAATTGTGGGCCATAACACCAACCCAAAAATGACCAACATCACTAACCCTAAGCCTTCTTGGGTTCCAGGTGTGGTTTTTTATTTCAATGATTGAAACTGCATTTTTTTTGTGCAACAACCTCACCAATATGTGAGACTGGGTTAGACTCTACAGAAAACATTTTCAAACATGTCCTTTACGCTAATTAAAGCATTTTTGAATAATGTACTGTAAAATCCTGTTCGTGCTGAAAGGGGCCAGCAGACCTAAGGTGACCAAATACAAACAATTCTTTGCCTCTGTTCCTGCTCTTAATTGTAATTTTAGCAACAATGAGGAAGATGGGTGCTGGTAAAGCACTGTAATATATTTAGTCATTTTCTAAAAAAGTAAAATAAATAAATAAAAAATGAAATAATACTGAGGACATGACCTTAGTGTCCCACACGGGGCTTACAGTAATACTGGTGGGTACCACTGACAGCAGGTCTGGCTCAACAACATCCAGAAGGATCTTGCTTTAAAAAAATTAAATTAAAATGTTAAAATAGTCAACATCAGAGATTCGTGTCTCCATTTTCTCTGTATTCCGACAGACAGTTGAGCGCAGTCTCTTCACTTTTGGAGTAGATGACGTTTTCACCTTTTCTAGATGCCTTTTTTGTGGCTCTGGATAGCCTTCTCCTAAACGTATCCCCAGCTAAAAAGTACAGAATGGGGTCCACGCAGCTGTTGAGGCTTGCCAGTCCCCGGGTCACCTGATAAGTGGCGTACACCCTGTTATTGAAGTCGCACATGTCCGGACTCTGAAAGTATAGCCTGGCTCGCATATTTAGATTCTTCATCACGTGGAAAGGTAAATACGAAACGGCGAATACTGCCAATACAATAATAACTAGGTAAATAGACTTCTTCCTCAGCGGTGCGTTACTCATGTCATTGCTCATCAGTGCTTTCACTAGCAAACCGTAACAACCAAGGATAATAATGAAAGGGATACAGAATCCGAACACTGTTGTGCACATGCTGTATATGAAGTACCCTTGCAGCTCGTCCCCAGTTGTTGTGTCATAGCAGGTAGTGCCATTGTTCTTGGGCCCGGTACGTGAATAGTACAGGATCGGAGAGATACCAACCACGACGGCGATCCATACCAGCGCGCTGGTGTATATGGCATTCTTTTTCTTCAACCGGCCAAGAGATTTTATAGGATGCACCACTCCCGTGTACCTGTGTACGCTGATACAAGTCAGGAACAGAATGCTTCCATATAAGTTCACGTGGAAAATGAAGCGTTGCAGCCTGCACTGAACATCCCCAAATATCCAGTCCGTTTTATTGAAGTAGTAAAAAATCAGAAAAGGGAGAGACAGAACGTAGCAGAAATCGGCGAGCGCAAGGTTGAACATATACACGGAGATGCTGCTCCATGGCCGCATGTGAAACACGAACATCCAAATCGCCAGACTGTTCCCAATTAATCCAGTAATGAAAACAATAATGTAAACAGTCGGGAGGTAATAAAACTGGAAACCAGTCTTTGTAAGAGCACAGCCCCTGGTCTGGTTCTGAATTTCCGAAGCATTCAGAAGTGAAGTAAAGTTTAAGTCTGTTGTCATGGTGTCTGCAAAGAGCAGCTGTATCGACTGCTAAAAAAAGAGAAGAAATATAAACGATGATTCATTTAAAAAATAAAATAAGCTACATCTTCACTTCAATACAATGCATCATCCAGCATACCTTAATTTACTCGCTCAATTCTGTCTTTGCATACAGTCAAAGAAGCATGAAATGCCAGCCGAGGCTCAATATCACCACGTATTTATTCCCCCAAAACAAGCATTACGACACCAACCAATTCAGTTTCGTAGACGATATAATTCTTACCAATTACTGGTTTTATAGTCCCACATCCCTTATATATGTACTTGTTTATTCAAATTCCTGCGTGCGCAAATGGGGATATTTGATTGAATGCGTCTCTTGCCGTCCCAGGCTTCGTATTTTCAAAGTTTGCTGCGCGGTGTTGTTCTCACGGTATGTCCAGGCTGTAGTGAGTACTGGTATGAGACAGGCACCAGACAGCTGCAAGCACTTGCAAAGCAGAGCAATTACGAAGTGCACTAGCAGCAGCAGCAAAGCGCTCGCAAGGGGGAGGGGCAAACCGGGCACAGGCGCGGTTTTCTGACTAATCCATTCGTTCCCTTCCCTGCAACAAAACTTGTGATGCAATAAGTTCTTTACAACCGCAGGTAGATTTGGACACATCAGTCAACACCATTCCTTGCACAATCGTCATAATTACCGCAAAATAACGTGTTTGGACTGCTGCGTTTCAGTAGTAGATCCACTTGCCCTCATTCCCTTACCCTAAGCCCTCGGTATCACGTAAAAGCGTACGTTGTACAGAGATCACCTTGGAGAGCAAAGGGAAAGTAGGCGGGGTATGAGCGGGGGATTCCAATGGAATGCACTTGCCCTTGCAGTCACAGTTCCAAAATTGAATTTAGACATGATTCCTCAAATTATCTGGATAATGTCAATAATACCTGAAGATTGTATGCTCAGGCATATAACTTTTAGTTCCAGACACAAAAGAGTAAGTGTGTTACAAGCCTAGTGGCCCATCGGGCCAGTGCTTAACCACAGTTTCCATGGCATGAAGCGACTGGATGGGATGCCAGTCCATTGCAGGTACTCCCCCAGCTCTAAGTCAAGTTTCCCTGACTATTTGCTGGTACACATTTATACACCTGGGTGGAGTGAGGCATGGAGTGTGGGAGTGAAGCGTTTTGCTCAAGAACACACCGCGAAGGTCGTGGCTTGAACTCAGGACCTTGCGATCGCAAGTCAAGCCTACTTGACCACTGCGCAATCGCATCTCCATTCAAGACACAAACATCCATTTTAAAGCCTGCAAATCACATTAAAAACATTCTGTCGTATTTAAGGCAGTTTCTATCTATGTGAAACTAGTAGCCCTTTATTCACAGTTTGCTCTGCTTTCATAAAAGTATTTAGTTTATTTTATGGTAATTTTTTGTCGAATACACAATCATTTGACAAATAACTTTTACAAGCATGCACCATGTAAGGAATAGGAATGCTTAAGTTCTGCAGTTTAGAAACTATAAGGTTTCCAAACGATAGGGCGGTCTGATAGCAAGGTAAAGCGGTGAAAAAATTCTAAATATAGCGTACACTTAAACTCATATTGATTTTTTAAGGTGGGCCTTTTAGTTGGATAAAATATGTTTTGCTACTGGCCACCGCAGTAAATTACTTGGCTTCGATGTCAGTACTCCAGCCTGCTTCTCCAGAAGGGAGGGGGGCGTTTCGATCGCCATCCAGAGTTGGTAATACACAGACTACGGATTCGTGCCGCATAAAAACTAATTTGAACTAACCCTTTAAGGTGCAAGCTAGCCAAAGTAAATGCTGGGCAATTTTGGTAGCCCTACTTTTTTGTGAAAAATGGTACGATACAATGATAGGGATAGACCATGGAGGTGGATTAATTGCAGCCTATCACTATGTCTGAGAATAGCTGTCATCAAATCGTCATTGCAGCTTACCGTGATAGTTCAACGAACAGTGAAATGCATTTCGTGATTTGCTCTTTTAAGACAATTCATAGCTTCTTTTTGACATCATCTTCGCAGGCTACATCGTACCATCTACAGTCAAGCATGAAATATACAACTCCAATTCCGAAATAGTTGGGACAAAGTGTAAATTGTGAATAAAATCAAAACGCAATGACTTCAAATCACACCAGCCAGTATTTTATTCACAACAGAACAGAGATAACATAGCAAATGTTGAAACTGAGAAATTTTACAATTTTATCCACAAAATGAGCTCATTTCAAATTTGATGGCTGCTACAGGTCTCAAAAAAGTTGGGACAGGGGCCCATTTGCCATGGCGTAGCTTCTCCTCTTCTTTTTAACTCAGAGTGGAGGAGACAAGTTTCTTGAGTTTAACCATTGAAATTTGATCCCACTCCTGTTTAATACAGGCTTCCAGCTGCTGGTGAGTTTTGGGTCTCCTTAGACGGACTTTTCGTTTAATTATGCGCCGAATGTTCTCAATCGGTGAAAGATCAGGACTGCAGGCAGGCCAGTTCAGCACACGGACTCTTCTACTATGAAGCCATGCTGTTGTAATAGCTGCAGTATGTGGTTTTGCATTGTCCTGCTGAAATACACAAGGCCTTCCTTGGAATAGATGTCATCTGGAGGGGAGCACATGTTTCTCTAAAACCTTTATATACCTTTCAGCATTCATGGTGCTTTTTAAAACATGCAAGTGTCCCACACCATATGCACTAATGCATCCCCATACCATCAGAAATGCTGGCTTTTGAACTGAACGCTGATAGCAGGAGGGGTGGTCTTTCTCCTCTTTAGCCCGGAGGACACAACGCCCCTGATTTCCAACAAGAATGTCAAATTTGGACTTGTCTGACCACAGGACACTTTGCCACTCTGCTACAGTCCATTTTAATTGAGCCTTGGTCCACAGAACACGGCGGCGCTTCTGGTTCATGCTCAACAATGATTTCCTTTTTGCATGATGGAGTTTTGGGTGACATCTGTGGATGGCACGGCAGACTGTGTTTACAGACAGTGGTTTCTTGAAGTGTTCCTGGGCCCATTTAGTAATGTCAATGACAGAATCATGCCGGTGAGTGATGCAGTGGCGTCTGAGGGCCCGAAGATCACGGGCATCCAGTTAAGGTCTTCGACCTTGTCCCTTACACACAGAGATTTTTCCAGTTTCTATGAATCTTTTGATGATGTTATGCACTGTCGATATGGAGACCTTCAAATCCTTTGCAATTTGACGCTGAGGAACATTGTTTTTAAAGTATTCCAAAATTTTTTTATGCAAGCCTTCACAGGTTGGAGAGCCTGTGGCCATCTTTACTTCTGAGAGATTCAGCCTCTCTAAGACATCCCTTCTCTAGCCAATCATGTTATGCACCTGATGCCATTTAATGTAATTAATTGCTAAATGTTCTTTCAGCTAATTCTCTTATATATTAATTGCTTTTTCAGCCCTTTTTTGCCTGTGTCCCAACTTTTTTGAGACCTGTTTCAGCCAGAAAATTTGAAATGAGCTCATTTAGTTGATAAAAATGTAAAATGAACATTTGAAATATTATCTATGTTCTATTGTGAATAAGATATTGGCTTATGTGATCTGAAAGTCATTGCATTTTGATTTTTCTTTGTCCCAACTATTTCGGAATTGGGGTTGTACATTTATTCAATTCATTTTCATCAGACAGTGAGATAAAATGATTAAATTTATGAAAAGAGGATGGGCTTGCCCAACAAAGAGACTATGACCATGTCAGTTTCCATCCTTCACAAAAGACTGATAACCCATATACTGTATTAGTTCTTTCTGGCCCAGCAGGGCACCTATACATTTTGTGGCCTTTTGACCTATTGCTGCACTCACAGGCGCAACAACCTGTCGCATAAATGCATTTTCAAAATTATAAACTTATTCACATACTGTATGAACCATAGACTGTATAAAAAGATGGACGCCGCACCCAGGTCTGAAAACTGAGGCCAATGCATTGTCTCCAACATGGCGGCGGCACACCACCCGCCTGTCTAAGTGAACGAATCACAATCTTCAGGCTTGATGAGGGAAGTGCTTGCACGACAAAATAGTTCCTATGTATCAGTGCGCGTTTTGTAAACAAAAACACGTGTTGCTAGAAAGATGGCATTCGTGCAGTCTTTACAGAGAGCAAAGGAGAAACTCGGGCTTGTTTTTGAGTGGAAAGAGAAACAGTTGGAGTGTCTGGAAGCGATATTCGAAAAGAACGATGTTTTGGCAGTGCCATGTTTCTCAAAAAGTAGTGCGTGTTACTCCCATGATGCTTTGCGCTCCCAAAGACAGATCGGTGCGCAGAGCGCCATCTGGTGAAAGACAATGAGGCCAATGCGGAAATCTCTAAAATTTGCATTCTATTTAATGGCCGGCAGATGGCGACGTCGGTGGTTGCAGGAAGTTCATTCCTATAGAAGTCTATGAGAAAATGACCCAACTTTCCCACCTGATTTATTATTTCAATAATGATTTTCCACATTACTTTATGGTATCTATCGCAAGTTTCAAGTCTCCTTTGATATATCATGATGTTCATTTTGGTAAATCATGGTCCCAAATAGACTAGAATAAAGGATAAAGCCAGAATATGTTTTAGGGGCGTGGCTATCCTCTGGTCCTCATCTGATACGGTCAGATCCACCCATCAATCCACCCCTCGCTCCTCCCTGGATATTCAGTTCACGCTGTCGTCCAATAGGAATCACATCCGGTTTCAAAATGACAAAATGGCACTATTCAAATTGCCAAAATTGAGGCTTCCTACGTGGTATGCTGAAACCAATGGGTGACATCACGATTGCTTCGTCCGTCTTTTTATACAGTCTATGGTATGAATTCATTCACTTTGAAACAGCATCCGATAAAAAACAAAATGGCTCTGTATGTCACATGACCAGATTTTCATGGCACTCATAGGGCACGACTCTCTCTATCAAGGGGCCCTACCCAATCCCAATTTCCACACTCACAGATTTAGGGATTTTAAGGCGCGTTCCTGCACCGCAAAGTCCGCGAGGGTATAGAGCTGTCCCACTGTGATATTGTCAAGTGCATGACATTTTGTGCTGTCAATGAAAACATTTTGAGCCTTTAATGAACACTTAAGAATGAAGCCCATAATGAAGGCCTTCATTAAAACTTAATGAACACAGCATTTCTTTGCATGAGACAAATATGCAAAACTGCAAAAAAACTGCAAAGGGGGCAAAAAGTTTTTCACAGTACTGTATTTTTGTCTCATGCAGTTTGTTTATCGATGTTATCATTGAACAATTTTAATTAAGAAATAATACTGATATAAAATTTATCATTGAGAATCGGGAGATGAGGTGTAGGACTAAACAAAAGGTCATATTTATTCCTGAAGCCCCGCCCCCATTTCTGATTGGCTTTGCCAAGGGCTACAGTGTTACACTAACCAAAGCCATCTTAGCAAAATTATTACGTTTTTCAAAAATCAAATTAAAAAAAAAATCAAGTGTGGGTCATTACCTGTCCAGCAGAAATGTTGACAACTCCGTGTCAGTTTTAAAATATTTCACATCCTGTTATGTAGCTTACTAGCTAACTGTGTCCACCATGGAAAAGCCTCTCTAACAGTAAATGTTAACACTGGTTTTGTCTCGGTCACAGTTTTCTTCTGTTAGCTTGTTTTTGTCAAATATGCAGTACCTGGCAATGGGGACATGGGAAATTTCTTTATTTCAGACAGTTGTTTCTCTGCCATCTTATCTCAAAGCTTCTCTGTAAACCGGGCACCAACAATATTGGGCTGGACCAGGTAAGAGAGCATGCATGGAGGAGGGTGGCTGAATAGTATGTGCACGAGAAGTGATTGTCTCTGCATTCGAAACTCGTCTTGGCTCTGATTGGTTGATTTTGTCGGGTGCGGTGGATTCTGGCAAAAGCCATGCGGAACACCAGGAAGAGCTAAATTACTTGATTTTCTGACAGATTACCCATCTCGTGTGCTATTGTCAGAATCAAGTAAGTTTCTACAAAGATGAAAAAAAAGTTATTTTTATAAAAGTTACCTACTGAACCTTTAAGCCATTTGTTGAATAGAGTTTGGGATTGGGTTGTTGCATCCATGAAAAGATCCCATGTGAATTAACAAAGACCCGCCCCCTTTTTTGATTGGCCCGTATTTCATCTTTCCAAACTACTGTACTGTTTGTCGAGTTTTGGTACGGTTTTTTGGACTCTGGAAGGAGTCATATGTTAATTTATGAAGACTTGCCCCCTTTCCTGATTGGCTCAGCTTTTCTCTTTCATAAATATTGGTCCATGTGTCATAGAGAGTTGGGGGTTGGGTTCTTGGACTCACAAAAGGGTTGCATGTTAATTGACAAAGCCTTGCCACCTTTGCCGATTTGCTCAGCTTTTCCCTGTCATCACCATCGAACTGTTTATCGAAGAGAGGTTGATATTGGGTAGTTTGAATTATTAGCATCGTTATAATAATAGGTTTGGCTTTGTCAGGTCAACTCAAAGTCTGTTCATAAACTTTACATTCTCGTAATTGAATGATGTTATTCATGAAAAAAGTATTGAAATTCTCACCTGTATGCTTGCTGTTATTCCTGTCTACATCACGAAAGGAAAAGGTTGATATCAGGATTTATCCTGCAGAAATTACTTTGTCGTAGGCTGGGTAGAGCGGGAGATATCCATCAATAAAGATTCAGAATTTTTTTGCTCATCTGAACATGACCGTGCATCCTTCTTTTCTCACCGGGTGCCGATTCACTCAATGTTAAATCTCCACCCATTTTTCGCTTATAAAATCACCAGTTGAGTCATTCTCATACATCACTGCTTATCAGTAATGCCATTCGACACTCCTCCTGTCCTGAAGCATGTGAATGGGTTTTGAAATAGAATCATCTGTCATACACTGAGAGAGCCAAAAAGGGAAGAGCCGCATCTTTTTCTGGCGAGTGATAACTTGTAGGAACCTGATGAGTGGCAGTGAGAATCGGATTAATCCTGGACAAACTAATCCCAACTTGTCTCAATAACTCAAAAGGATCTCCATACCTCCATACCTGTTTATGCTGAACAAATATTTATGCGAATGACTGAATTGTACAACTTCAAAATCACATTAATGGCATGTTAAATACGTTGTGTAACACAGGGGGCAGAAGTCAGTTTGTTGCTGTCACTTATACTGTCAAATTCTAGTCTGCATGTAAATGGCAGCCTAATGACAGGAAGTCACATATAGGAAGCTGTTGTGCAAGATAATGTATGGTGTTATTGCAATGTGAAGTGGGAAAATGAATGTAATTCATGACCATAGGGATCAGAGACTCTTGTGTTTATCAAGCAATGAATAATTTAAAATGTCTGATGGAAGAATTCACATTCCATGCATCATGTAAAATTGTATCCTTTTCATTATTGACACATTCCAAACCCCCAACAATGTGTTACCACCTGAAGTCTATTTAAATGCTGTCACATAGCTAAAAGCTACCACTCTTATGTCTATAACACTAAATGGCTGGTTTGACTCTAAGATAAGAGAGACAGAACGAAATATTCATGAGCAGCGATTGAAGTCATTGGCTCAGTAATGGGTTCTTTTGTGAGGAGATCAGGAAAGGCAAACTCAGAACAGCCCGCACAAGGGAGACAGAGTGGGCTGGGTCATGCGTGGGAGGGTAGGGTGGGGGAAATGTTATGTGGGTGAACAGGGAGATCAGGGAGAGCAGACAGGAAGAGAAGAGATGAGTGAATTGAAGGAATGTGCACTGAGAGAAAAAAGTAAATGTATGAAAGAGTGACAGAGAAAGTACTCCAGTAAGCGAGCGAGCGAGAGAGAGAGAGAGAGAGAGCGAAAGGACCAGAGTCGCTAATTGAAATTCTCTCCAGGGGCCGTTGCTTGGAGGCCAGGACAGCCATGTTACAATGAGACAGCGACAATGAGCACTGCAAATGCACCCATTGAGGGCGAGAGGGTCTCTCACGGCGCAGCGGGTCACCTCAAGCATCCGCCTCTCCAGTTCTGCAGTTCATTTACATGCATCCGCTGAGAACTGAGGAAGGGTACACTTCCCATTGTGTTAACTGGGGCACTAAATCAAAATCAGTTCACTTGCCAGTGGGAAGGAGGTATATTCTGACAAGTTTAAGGCAGACAGGCAGGATGAGAAAAAGTTACGATTGGTCTCAGCCTCTGAGTAAATTTCACAATGCACTTGATTTTGTTAGGTCTTCTTTATATAAATGCAGGCCCATATTGTGTTTTGCATTTCAGATTAACCCGTTTTTTGGTATCTATTTTGTAATGCAAAGCAAGATTTCATGGGCAGACCCAAGATTTGAACCAGCAGTCAACCATATGCTTGAGGGTAAAATAATAGTACGTGCGCATGTCCGATATGATTGTTACAAGACATCCTGTGCCTCATGTTACGCTCTGTATGCATGAAAAATGGATAGCAATCTGCAAATACAAAAGAGAAATGGAATTCTTTCCGCAGGGAGAGGGGAGAGAATGAAAAGCATGGGTGTGAATACTGATGAACATTCATTCAAATTGGCTTGGAGAAGAGTACTTATGTTTTTATTCTTTGTGCAGCTGTACAAAGCAGGGGGAGGGAATTAAAACAACCGCTTCCTTGAAACTGTAATCCTGGAAGCTTCCTGGGGAGAGACAATTGGCTGAGACTCACGAGTGTCTTCTTTTTGGCTCCTGCCAAAGCTAATAAAAAAGCAGCAACCTGTGCTCGTAAAGAAATGACATTACAAAGTGTGAGTGACCGGCAAACTTTTAGTGGTTTCAGAGAACATTCTATTTTGAGTAAGTGTGGCAGATGGGGTTGGGTTTTGTAACAGGAGCCCCCTCAGCACACTTGCTGTGAGGGAAAAAAAGTGCACATTATGTGCTTCAGTCAGAGCTATGTGCTCCTCTCAGGTTTGCTATAGCTAGATGACGAGTTTGAAGCCTCTACGCTGTTAAATGTTTTTGAGGCTGCGCAAATCTGCCGGCCGAGACAGCATTTGAATTATTTCCATTTTTTAGCGTCTTAATCACACTCCGCCTTCAAACTCTGATATGATCCGTTGCCGCAGTTCGCTAACTTCCTAAAGGGGTTGTAGGGGTCACAATAGTACTGATAACATTGACATTTTTAAATGTCGTGTCAATAGATGGCATGTCCAGGCCTAATGTATAGTGTTCCTACTCCCTAAAAAGATTCTTTGTAACTGGAGACTGTGCTTAAACCTTTAAACACATAATATTCCACTTAACTCCAATTTGGTAGAGTGCTGAGTATAAAATATGCAGAGCACAACTTGCAGTAAACAATTGGGAAAAATTGTTAGTCAAAAGTGCAAGCTCAGCTTAGAGCATATCCACTTACAAAAATTTATATTTCAAGTTAATTTCCATCAATTCATCACATATATTGGCAATAAATCCAGAAAAAGACATTCAGAAAAATACAGATTCTAGGTTAAAAAAAAAAAAGCAATGCATATGATCAATTTAATGTAATGTACTGTATTTGAGTTCTTTGTTAAAAACAATTAAAATAAAATCATTATAGATTGTTTGACAGAAAAGGATAACAGTTATGTTTTAATACTTAAAATGTATCAGTATTCTGACTTCTGTAGGAGAAGCATTACTTTGTGACAGTGAATAAAGTAATAATGTAGCCTTACTACATTTGGCACAAACAAGATTGTGGCCCGGCCTAATCTATATACTGTTATCTATTTAATATCATAGTATGCAAAGAAATCGCTCCATCATGAAAGCTAACTGCATGCATGGTGAGGTTATAAACTAATAACAGCAATTCAGCTTTCACTCATATCTCACTGAAGGTATTAAGCTGTTACAAATTCAGCTCACCCAACATCAAGCAATGTAATGCACTATGTACAGTAACTGAGTGTTGAAAACAACAGTGGGAAATTCTGCGTGAATTTCAACAGAAACTTCCCCCGAGACCTAATTTTCCTAAAATTTTCCCTTGGAGAATGCAAATCAACTAACTTTCCCATTTTGGGGCATTTTGGGCTTTGTTGAAGCACTCTCTGAGATCTTGAAATGAAGAGTTCATTTGCAAAAACAGCTAAAAGCCATTTTGAAAATAAATAAACCTACTACAGTTTGATGAATATTCCTTTGATTGCTAAATAATTAAAAAAAAAAAAACAGGATTGAGAAAAAGTAAAAATTAATTTGAGATATAGAAATAACCCAACTCTTGTTTCACTGATATTCCCTTGATTGCAGAATGAAAAAATAAATAAACAAGAAACATGATTTATGAAAATAAATCAAAATGGAGATTTGTTTATTTTGTGTTTGTATGCATGTTGGGGGAGGGCGTTGGTTCAGACAGTGCAATCAATACACAATACACACAGAGAAATCATGACCTGAGCACCTTAAAATCCATAAAATCTGTATTTGTTTACCTACTGAACTTGCAATTGTTACCAAGGATCCTGGTCTCTCATTGAGGAGCAAACAGACTTCCCAAAACCATGAAAAAAGCTCCAGATCGAGGACCGTCCACACACTTTTAGCCATCTGGAGAAGCTTCATGCTATACTCCTGCAATGATTTGCTTCTGTAAAAAGAATGCTGTCTAAAGTCATTTTGTTAGAAATTTTGCATCTGATAGAAATGCTACTCCTTCCGTTCCCCTATTTTCATACTGCAGCCAAGTCATAATACAAATCCAAGGCTAGAGTCCAACACTTTCATAAATCTGATTCAAAGTAGTCTCTGATGGAGGCCCAGGTATGTTTATGGTATTTTTAGCGATGTTTAACAATAACTCCCAGTAGTTATTCAGTGAAAATGTCCCAGTAGTCAAAATGTATAACGTTTTACCTGCCTGAAAGGCCAGGCTCAGAGTTGATCTGATTAGGGTCCTCCCAGCGAGTAGGAAAAGGTAGACACTTACAAATGGACGCTCTCAAATTGGATTTTTTTTTTCTCTGAATCAAACGATGCCTCAAGTCAACCTAATCATTCTGCTTCCTTGTGAGACAGATACATATGTTTTCAAACACTGGTCCTCTCCCTCCTTTCTTTACTTTACTCACTTTCCCCACACTTTTCTGTTGTTTTATTCTTCATCACACTCATCAGTCAGGCATAAGTACTGAGCTCAATTTTATTATGCATAGTTTGAAAAAAAGTCTAAAAATTAAGTTTGAATAACTTCAAATGTATCAGTGTTGTGACTTCTATAGGAGAAGCATTACTTTATGGCAGTGAATCAAGTAATCATGTCGCCTATATACATGTGGCAGACACGAGATTGCTGCCTTGGCTAATCAGAATAATGTTATTTATTCAGTATCACAGTATTCAGAGACATCATTCTGTCATGAAAGCTAACTGCAGGCATGTTGTATTTATATGCAAGGAACAAAGTTTTAGCTTCAGTTTTAGCTTATACCTTACAAGTTACGAGTCAAAATCAGTTCACCCAACATCAAACAATGTTGTATCTATAATATCTGAGTAGTGAAAACAACATTGGGGCATTCTGTGTGAATTTCAAGAGAAGATTCCCCTGAGAGCTAATTTTCCTGAAATTTTCCCGTGGAGAATACCAACCAGCTTTCCCATTTTGGGGCATTTTGGGCCGCTTTGAAGCCATCTCTGTGATCTTGCAACATTTCAATGGTAGACTTAACTACTAACATTTGGGTGGTGCTATAATCTTTACATGAAGTTTTATGAGGACAGTAATGATTATCTTTGTTGTTTTGTGATTTTTTTCAATACTGATTAATTTATTTTAATTTTATTTTAGCCCCTGGACGAAGTTGGGAGGGGGGCTACTATGGATTCATGCTTGCCGTCTCCCCCTCCGCCGCCGCGTCCGTAGACACTTCTTTGTGGATGCTCCACAGGCTGAAATTTTTGACCGATTATTCATATGTGGAGTGGACATGTGTTATACGTCACTTATGACACCTATTGATTTTCGTCGCTGCGGCGAAAGTATTTACCGAATAATGCCAAAAAAGGGGAGAAGCAGGCTTTTGGGGGCTACACCCATGCGGTTGCAGGCGACCGGACTGTCTAGTTTTATTTTTGATCATCTGATGACAGAATAATTTGGACTGCAATCACTGGTGCATCATATACTACAGTCCATCTTGTGTTGGTGTGTATGTTGGGGGAGGATGGGGGGATGGGAGGAGAGTGGTCCAGATAATACAATCATACAATCAACAATATACAAGTATTATATGTACACAAAAATCATATACACACTAAAAGAAATTAGAACTTGAACACCTTATAATCAAGAAAATCTGCATTTGTTTACCTACTGAACTTGAATTTGTGACTACGGATCCTGGTCTCTCATTGTGGAGCAAACAGAGCTCCCAATACCATGAAAAAGAGACCCAGGTCAAGGACTGTCCACAGACTTTAGCCATCTTGAGCACATTCACGCTACACTCCTGCCTTGATTGGGTTCTCTCAAAATCATGGGGCTCTAAATTCGTAGACCAGGCGCAGGCGCGGCGAATGGGGGGTGCACCGCGCCAACGGGGTGTGTCCAGGCGTATGTTGCAATTTCGTGCCCGGCGTAGCCTGGCGCAAGTACTCCTCTGTCCCGCCTTGGTCCCTCCTGCCAGCGCAAGTGGCAAAGAGGGAGGAGAGAAGGCGTGTTTGGGTATAACACAGGGAAGTCAAATCTTCACCAATCAAATGAGCTCCTCTCCTCACCTTTAATGTGTTGGAATATAGAAGCCTCTGTCCTATATCTGCATGATGCGTTAATGCTGCATTTTACTTTGCTGCTTCAGGCATGTTTTCTGCACCGCTTACGTCTATATTAAGCATTATGAATATGAGTTAGCTGGTTAGCTAGGGCATTCTCGAATTATTACCATTAGCGAACTTGAATGGAATTTCAAAACGAAACTATGTCAGATCATTCAAACTTATGAAGTTGGAATGAAAATCGATGTTGCTCATTTATTTCTTCTGCCTGCATCATTGGGAAGAGAAACGATGGATAGCGCGTTCCTATTATTACACCCTGTTGCTGCTTAAAATTTTGGGATTAACATGAATGGACAACAATGCAAGATACGTTACACATTTATTTTCAATATGTGATCTTAAGTCAGTACAAGATCATAGCAATCAGGCTATATTCCTTTCCCCCACTAAAAACGATAAAACCTAAGTGACAATAATAGTAGCCTTGTATTAAGCCGCTTGCACACTGGACGCGAAACGAATTTTTTTTTTTTTTTGCACGACAGATTGCGTTGAACGCAGTGTCTACGTGTACGAAAGTCTGACAGGGTTTTAATATATCTCCGTGTCCGACAGTCGGATACAGTAGCAGTAAGAGCCAAAACTGTCCTGTCCTGTGCGGTGCCCTGCGAGCTGGCCTGCGCAGTGTCCTGTGTCCTGTGCAGTGTCCTGCGCACTGTCCTGCGCAGTGTCCCGTATCCTGCACACTGTCCTGCGCAGTGTCCTGTGTCCTGTACAATGTCCTGCGCGCTGTCCTGCGCAGTATCCTCTGTCCTGCGCCAGTCGCAGTGTCCTGCGTGGTGGCCTGCGGCAACTGAGCAGTGTCCTGTGCACTGGTAACAGGATAGGACAGTTTTCTTATTTAAATTTCATGCAGTCGGAGAGAGGTGATAGGTGTATGTTTTAAACAGTGACGTTTCGAATAGCACACATCCTTGTAGGTTTTAGCTCTGCGTTGCAGCTTATACGCTGCATTAACCGGATCAATCACGAGTACTAACCTGTTCAATATATTGAATAGTGCACGCTGCTCCTGTTGCGGGACATTCGCTACAGAGTAAAACGTTCAGTGTTAAATCAACACTTAAAGAGTCTATTTGGATCCACGTCTAATAACAATATTAAGAATGTCGAGCAGCACTCGGTGACTGTCTTGCTGTGGTGGGCAGAGTGACTGAGGCAATGGGAAAAGTGTCCTGCTGACTGTCCTGCGCCAAACGCGAGTGTCCTGCTGACTGTCCTGCACTGCGCGAGTGTCCTGTTGACTCACCTGTGGAAGTATGCGAGTGTCCTGCGTCAATCTCACAGAAGAGGACTATTTCGGCTACTGCTGCGAGCCGCGATTTGGCCATTTCAAACCTTTCAAACAGTCTCTCAGCCATTGTTTCTAAAATTTTGATTCAAGGTTTCTGGTAGTAATGCTCAGTTTTCTGGCAGAAACCTTGAGGCTACTCCAACTTTTTAAATATTTTGGAATGAAACAAAGCACGTCTGAATATTGTTCACGACCTGCAACAATAAATCAGAGGCACAGATGGTTTACTGCCATAAATTATAATAAAGCATGCGCAACGATACACATCCCTTGCGAAAAAGAAGTTTATTCAAGTGTGCCACTAGTATACTTCTTCTAAACTAAAAATAAGAGAGTATCCTTTCAGTTTACTTTTGATGTACTTATCAGAGATATACTTAGCAAGGTAATACTTCAGTATACTTAGCTTATACTGAAAAGTACACAGAAAAGTCTAAGTATATTTGGCTTATACTTGTAACTAAACTTTTGATCGAGATATACTCAAGAAAAGTATAATAAAGTATTAAAATATTCATGCCTAATGTTCAAGTATACTTGGCTCGCAGTTAGGCTACTATCAAAATAATGAGCACATTAAAATATTTTTTACCATAAATATTGGCTTCTTTGAAGTATAATGCATTATAGTTCTACTCAGTTTTTACTATCTCATGAACTTACATATTCCACATGTACGTTTGCAGTAACAAGTCAGCTTTGAGGCAGCATAGCAGAGTAAATGGCACATGGGTGGAGCTGAACTTGATTTTTATGCAGTGTTATTAACCCACACAGAAACAGATAAATATTTGTCTAATTTTAATTGAGAACAAATTTGACAATTCTTCCAGTATTGACAGACTTGATACATACCCTTACAAAAAAGAAGTATACTTCAAGTTTAAGCAGCGTAAACTTAAAGTGCCCATCTAGTTTACAACTAAGTTTTATTTAGTACAGCAAGTACACTACTAGTGAACTTTTAAGTATACTGTGACTTAACTAGTTGTATTCCTCTAGCATACTTTTCAGTTTATGAAAGTATACATTAAAGTATACTGCACGTAAACTTAGATATACTGCTAGTTTATTAGCTATATACTGTACTTCTAGTAAACTTTTCAGTTCATGAAAGTATACTGTAAAGTACTGTATACTGCTAGTAAACTTAAAGATGAACTTTTAGTTCACTAGTTATATACTTCCAGCACAATGTCTAATTTATAAAAGTATACTTTGAACGATACTGCAAGTAAATTCAGATGTACTACAACTTTAGTTGTTATATACTTCAAGCCAACTTTTTAGTTTATGAAAGTACACTTTGAAGTATACTGCTAGTAAACTTATAGGTAGACTACTAGTCCACTAGTTCTTTACTTCAAGCCCTCTATAATTTACATTTAGTTTTAAACTTTCAGGGAGCTAAAAGTTTTTTGTTTTTAAACTGCAAGAATACTTCAAAGTCTTCTTTAAGCCAACTTAACATCATACTCACAGCTTATGATTATTGCACTCTAAAATATATTACTGTTGCTATTCAGATATTATTTAACGTAAGTAGACGAGAGGTTCACTTATGTACTCTACTAGTGGACAACGCTTAAGTGCATTCTGCTTTGATTTACAGATGAAGGTACTTATAAGAATTCGCAGTGAAACACATACTCAGGAGTGAGAACAAAATTGACTCCTTTATAAAGTATAAGAACACAGCAATGGCAACTCTTATTGAAATCCCAATTCAAAACAAAGAAATGACTCTTTCTCTCATATGGAACCAGTAATATGCATAATATATGAATTAGCAAGGTGAGATGTGAGGCTGAAGCTAAGCGGGTGTGGGCGTGATTAGTGCTTGGATGGGAGACCACTTGGGAAAATAGGTTGCTGCTGGAGCAGGTGTTGGTGAGCCAGTTGGTTGGGATCTTCCCTCTGGTGGAATAATACTCATTATAAAACGGGTGCTTGCCATCCTTAAATGTGATTGGCTGAGCCGCGTTCCATGCCGGTATAAAATCACTGTAACTCACTGTATTCTGAGGCAGACCGCAGCACAAAATATCCCTGCGCACCTGGCCTCGCAACCAACTACTCTGCGCTCGACTGACTCGTTAGGTTACGTCTGTTTCAAGCCTTTTAGCTCGCTATTTCAGTGTTAGCGAAGTTTAGCCTTTTAACCCGCTAACCAGTTGGCTATCTACCTAGCTAGCTATAGCATTATAGATTTCGATATCACTTTAGCTTGCTAGCGACGTTGCTAACTAGCTCGCTATTTCAGTATTAGCGATAAATTGTTGATTTTTTTTCTTGTGTGTTTATTTTGTGGGCTGTGTGTAGGGTAAACACATCCACTGTAGTGAACGCTAGCTAGTTGACAAGCTGGCTAGCAAACTAATGCACAATTCAACATTTTCCTGGACACAAGCAAGTGTGGAGGACAAAAGTCAATCTTGTTCCCTACTCTCGCTGCTGGTTGTAATGATATGGCCGATAGAAGCGAGTTGAGAACAGGAAACTCGAAAACCGAAACGAACGTAAAATTATTTAACGGGGCCTTCGGGAGACTGAAGGAGACATTCCAAATAGCCTGCTTTCATAGTATAGCTACATTAACGAGCCCAAATAGCCTGATGTGACATGATGGCGCTAGATGAAAAAGCAATCTTGGCGTCTGTGTTGCTTGCCAACCATTCTGTCCACTCGATCTTGCTTGGTGGAAGAATGAATAGTTCTCAATTTTATTGTTACATTATTACCAATAAATTGTTGGTTTTTTTGTGTTTATTTAATGGGCTATATGTAGGGTAACCGTTTTATAAAAGCAATAAGCCCCTTGAAGCAGTGGGTTACAGTGATTTTATAACAGCGGAGGGGCACTAAGGCACTCCGCTGCGCGTCATGCCTTAGAACGCCCCTCCGCCATTATAAAATCACTGTAACCCACTGCTTCTCGGGGCTTATTCCTTTAATACTCCGGTGCAGTGATGAGGATGTTGTCTTTCAGATGAGATGTGAAACTGGATCCTGACTCACTGCGGTCATTAAACATCCAATGACATTCTTTAAGTTTCCTAGCAGTATACCTTACAGTATACTTTCATGAACTGAAAAGTTTACTGGAAGTATACAACTAATAAACTAGCAGTATATCTGTAAGTTTACTTGCAGTATATTTAAATATATACTTTCATAAATTCAAAAGTATGCTAGAAGTATACAACTAGTTAACTCACAGTATGCTAAAACGTTCACCTGTAGTGTACTTGCAGTATAAAATAAAACTTAGATGTAAACTAGATGTGTACTATGTTTACTTTGCTTAAACTTGAAGTATACTTAAAAGTATACTTTTATAAACTTAGTGGGCCAATTTAGTCCCAAGTAGTATTTAATTAGTACACTTACAAGTATACCACTAGTACATTGACACTAGTACACTACAAAAAGTATACTTGGAAAATATACTTGACGTTTACTTAAGTTTACTTGAAAATATGAACTTGAAGTATACTTCTTTTTCGTAAGGGATGGTCATCTCTTTATTCTTATTCGCCTGATATATTTTTTAGGATAGGCCTATGATAGATCTGGAGTTTTTTACTCCCTTCGGAATGACCGGTAGGCTATTATCAAGTCAATCCAAACCCCTCTTAAATGAGCTACTAACTCAGTGACTTGGTTTAATTTCTCTGTTATTTGATGGGAAGGATCGGTTTGCAATTCAAGTTTTCAAACTGTTGCTTTGACGGAGGGACGAGGTGATGACACAGCCTATTAAGCCAAATGTCATCAGTCCGGAATGAACCGCAAAATTGTTTTTACAAGCTGGGCAATTCAACTGAGTGATTCAACTGTAAGCTATGTCATATCTCTGCCTATGTACAGGCAACGTGACTACAGTTTCGAATCAGCATTGTAAACCCACGTAAAACTGGGACGAGTTTGAAACAAATCGAAGTTAAAATTAGAAATGGTGTACAGATAGCGACTGTCCTGCAACAGGAGCAGCGTGCTCTATTTGATATATTGAACAGGTTAGTACTCGTGATTGATCCGGTTAACGTAGCCTATAAGCTACAACGCAGAGCCAAAATCTACAAGGATGTGTGCTATTCGAACGTCGCTGTTTTCAAGATAAAAATAAATATAAACCCATCACCTCTTTCCGACTGCATGAAATTTAAATAAATAAAACTGTCCTATCCTGTTACAAGTGTGCAGGACACTGCTCAATTGCCGCAGGCCACCGTGCAGGACACTGCAACTGGCGCAGGACAGCGCGCAGGACACCGCACAGGACACAGGACACTGCGCAAGACAGCATGCAGGACACCGCACAGGACACAGGACAGCACGCAGGACACCGCATAGGACATAGGATACTGCGCAGGACAGTGCACAGGACACCACACAGGACACAGGACACTGCGCAGGACAGTGCGCAGGACACCGCACAGGACACAGGAAACTGCGTAGGACAGCGCGCAGGACACTGCACAGGACACAGGAGACTCCGCAGGACAGCGCGCAGGACACCGCACAGGACACAGGACACTGCGCAGGACACCGCACAGGACACAGGACTCCGTGTCCGACAGTCGATTATTGTTTTTAATGTCTTCAAATCTACTGAATGTTTTAGATATTAAACGTAAATGTTTTGATAAGAGGGCTCAGTTCTTCAAGATGAGTACCGAGAATTTCAATCAATGTTTCTGTTTAAGCTCTGCTCAGTAAAGTGAGTCGACATTGGCGCGGGACAATGTACAATGCCTGTCGGACATTAAATGCAAAAAAACTCCGTGTCTGACAGCCAAAAAAAAAAAAAAAAAAAAAAAGGACGATTATTACAGATTGATAACGAAATACAGAAGAAAAAGAAACATTTTAACAACAAACAGAACATCCAATGAACACTGCGATTTATTTATTTGCGGGCCATCTTTTTTGGATGCTCTGTTTGTTGGTGATATATTTTTATTCTTTATTTCGTTATAAATCTGTTCTCATACCAATACTTTTACTTTTTGCTGGCTGCCGGACATGGAGTATTTTGCATTTCGCCTCGGACAGTCTTGATCGTGCATGCGATAATTTATTCAGACTGTCAATGGTCATGGAATTGATTTGCTCACTGACTACAACCACTATTTTATCTCTGGTGTGGAAATAAAGCGTGAATCTGTTCGATCCATCTGACTAATTTTCAAAAGAGAGACCGAATAAAGACTGTTGTCTATCTTCAACGGAAGAAAACACACGAATAAAATGACCAAGAAAAGTCGACAGCTATCAATTTGCATTTTGTGAAGGTCGAACACAAACATGGCCAAGTTTGCACGTCTAATGATTCCTGGAATACTCGAAAAATTAGAACTTTTATGACTTTCGGACACGGAGATATATTAAAACCCTGCCCGACTTTCGCGTCTTTGCATTGACTTTGACTGTAATCAATCGTGCGAAAAATTCGTTTCGCGTCCAGTGCGCAAGCGGCTTTACTGAGCACAGAACGCAAGCATTATATAAAGGCAGTTTGTGGTTAGCTGAGAAAGACGTGAAGTCGTTAGTTTGCATCACAGATTCAGCTGCGTTGATTAAGCCAGGTGGAGTTTCCATTACGCGTGCCAAACGCCTTTAATCTGACATCAGGACAATCGATATAGATATATAATTTATGTCCTGATTCAGATAGTTACATTAAATACTGGTTGCTGTAATTATTTATTGCATTGAAATGTGCCTGACATTCTGGAAACCTGCCTGTGAGGTTTCGGGGACGTGTGCGCACTGTGCACCGGTCAGCCAAATTACCACTGCACAGAAAGTAAACCAGTTTGGAGCTGGCGAGCTTTCTGCGCAACTTCAGCGAAGACCTTTCTACGAAATTGACACTGCGTCTTGATGAATATGTGACACCTCCCCCTACTACGCCGCCACACCCATCTCGGCGCAGGTCCGTCTACCAAATTGCCAAAGTGGCTGCGCATGGTGTTGCACCGCACGAAATTACCACTGCGCGGGCTGCACCGGACGAAATTACCACTGCGTGGACTGCGCCACGCTACGCCACGCTGCGCTGCGCCAAGAAAATAGAGCCCGTGCTGTCTAAATTGGTTTTGCCAGAATTTTTGCATCTGATAGAAAGGCTACATGTCCTTCTGTTCTCCTGTTTGCAAGCTGCAACCAAGTTAAGACAGGAATCCAAGGCTAGAATCCAACATTTTCATAAATTTGATTCAAAATAGTCTGTGATGGAGGCCCAGGTATGTTTGTGGTATTTTTAAGGATGCTTAACAATGACTCCCAGTAGCTATTCAGTGAAGATGTCCCAGTAGTCAGAATGCATTACGCTTTGCGTGCCTAAAAGGAAAGACTCAGAGTTGATCTGATTACGGTCCTCCCAGCGAGCAGGAAGAGGTAGAAACTTATAAATGGATGCTCTCAGATTGGATTTTTTTCTCTTTGAATCAAATGATGCAGCCTAGAGTCAAACTATTTGTTTGGTTCCTAGTAGGACAGATAAATATGCCTTCAGAGGCTGGCATTTCCTTCCTCTCCCCCTCTTCTTTACTTTCCTTCTCTTCCCTGCAATTAACTATCTTTTCATCATTTATCTCACTTTCTATCACCCCCCCCATTGTTATTCTCTGAACCACACCCTCCTCGGGTCCACCTCAGTCAAGAGTTTACACTGAGTTCATGATTTTGCTCTCATGCAAAAATCAGAAAAACATGAAAACACAAAGGACATCAGTTCTGGTTACTATGGTAAAGTTTGGTAATCTTTTTTGGCTAACTAACAGCCTGTGATTGATA
The DNA here is from genome assembly GCA_029692085.1 of Gymnothorax javanicus. Lineage (NCBI taxonomy): Eukaryota > Metazoa > Chordata > Actinopteri > Anguilliformes > Muraenidae > Gymnothorax > Gymnothorax javanicus. The sequence continues at coordinate 43,776,971 of CM056195.1, forward strand.
GCCACCCCTTCAGGCAATGCCACACCTAGTGCCCATTTAACGCACAGTGTGTGCGAAGAGGGTTTTGTTTACTGCTTTGGCATTGCAGGTGAGTAAGAAGAGTGTACTGTACAGCTCTAGTGTAGTTCTGGGTCACATGACAGCAGATAAGAATAATCGCCACTGCCACACTCGGCCACCTTCAGCTGCTGCAGTAATTCAGCACTGTCAGCTCCTACCCTTCCTGCCAACTGCCTGAATCCTCCCTCCCAGCTTGGCTGAAATCACCCCAAATCTGTCCTGTCTAACATTTCTTGCCTCTCTAAACAACAGGGAGGCTCACCTTTTCCTTTGTTTAATCCTCTCTTAGATGTCCCAATTTCACCCCGACCCTGCCCGCCTCATGCCTGACCCGTTAAAGCTTCCGTCAACCATAGTTCTTCATAAGTCCTTCCTCTCAAGTACATGGAACTTGCTTGCTTGCTTTCAAATGTCACCAGTTTTGTCCACAATAGCAATGAATAATGAGGTGGAGGTTCAGATATTGGGGTTAGCCCCTAATACCCTACAAGATAAAGGCTCCCAAGTGTCTGGATCACGTCCTAGTTCACACATTGTCTGAAAGCAGTAGTGCTGAAACAAGTTTCCACATGTTTGCTTTTCATTCCCACACCATATTCTTGTTATTCTTTAAAATCCTGCCAAAACAAACGTGGTGAATAGCGTATCAAATTTGACCCTTTTTTCCCACAGGACATGCTGAATTTAACATTCCAGCACCAAAGAAGCAAATAAATCACAAAGCATCCTTTTAGGGCAGAATTCAAGTTAGCCCTGAACACAGGAAAATAAACAGAGAAATCAAATCCCGATAAACTATTAACTGATCCCCAAAGGCTCAAGGTCTCAGAGGGTAGGAACTGTCATGTCCTCGTTGTGATAAAGCGACAACACTTCTGCCCTTTTCTTATCCCGTTTGCACTCAGTTTCCCCCTAAACAAATGAATGACTCACATCCTGTTTGTTTGGTGAGTCAGACTGTTTTCTTCTTCAGATAGGTCACAAGTTTGAATCCTGGTAGGGTCATTTCTTTTCCCCAGAATTTGTCCCAGATTTATGCATGCAATCAAGAAGCTCTCATCAAGGTGCGCAAATAATTAAGCATATCCTGTGAGCCACACCAGAGAACATAATTAGCTTGCTAATCACAATCAAATGTGAAGTAAACATGACATGCATATGCTTCTCAAAGCTTCTATCACCAGTGGCTAATAAATAAATAAATACAACAACAGCTTAAAGTACAAAATCACCATGCAAGCCAATACTGCAATTACTTTTATTCATCTACTGAAACAGACCTTATTAATATCAGAGGCTTGGAGAGGTGAAGGCTATTATGCATAGAGGGGAAGCTGGCTTTAAAAGGCTGCACTTCAAACACCACAGCTTTCAATAAGAGAAAAGTTCAGTACAGGTCAAATCATTACAAAGAGAAAGTCATTCCACAGGAAATTTACTGTAACTTTACCGCAATGCATCCAGCACAAAGTTGTCAAAATGAAATGACACTTAAATACACTGTTGAGTCTTTAAATGTTTGCACAGTAACACACTGTCCACACAGATGTGAATGCCACTCATTTTAAAGTTAAAACTGTACACTATAAAGGAACAGTAAGTAACTTTCATAAAAAAGAAAAAAAAAACTTTTTCCCCCCCATGTTTGCTGAATGTAATGTATCGTCCCCCCATTCTAGGCATTTGTGGTCTCCTGGCTACCTGCCTCTACGCAATTATGTACTTGTCCCCTGTTCTCTCCTTAGCACTCTTCTTCTGTTCTCTAATTTTATCCCTTGTTTACCTGTATTATTTCTGTTGTTGTTGACCCTTTGTTTGTTTAATAAATTTCCACGTCCTTGCACTTGGGTCCTTCCACATCATTTCAGTTTTCCAGCGCCCCCATTCCATCCTGAGGCACCTAGTGTTACACCGAAACTGTTACTCTATACTGTATAATGACAGTAGTACATGAAACAGGTAATCTGTAAAAAAAAAAAAAAAAAGCAGGTACATTTGGCTCCTCCCAGTCCTTCTAATGGAATTGGGAAGAAACCACTGCGCCCGAGCAAAATTAACCAATCAGAATCAGGAGGAGTTTCTAAAGCAGTGTCAATCACTTCCTATGCTGTTCAGCCCACCTCCTCCATGCCTGCTCTCTACTCTGCGGGATTCCTGGAGGAGCTTCAAGTTGCAGTTGTAGGCAAACTATTTTTGCATTTAATTTTGTGAGAATGTCATAATGTCCTTTCGGCTATTTAGGAGGTCTGACAGTAAAATTTGATCTTAGTATGGCGGACCCAGACAGTGAAAATCCACAAACGACAAAATCTCTTCATCTACACTTCCAGTTCCTTCATTGTCAGCAACTGCTGAACTTTTCTACAAACAGAAAAAAAGACCAAATATACTAACAGAAAAGCAGTCACGCAAGAAGGAAACCAGCGTAAACCAGGCATAAGTGTTTGGAAGGTCTGCTGGTTCTGTGTTGGTAAGTAGCTTTTTAGTGTAGCAGACTGGAATTATATTGTATACTTGGCTCGCCTAAACAGATTTGTATTGTTTTGCTTTCTGAATTACCAGGCGATCATTAGCCCATTACTGTATGTGGGCATTCTATAAAGACAGGTAATTGCATTCTGAGCTCTCCCCTGAGACCTAATGCACATCCAGTTTCCTGTCCCCCTGATTTCTGCAACAGTTGCAGATCTTCTCATTATGGGTCTCCTCATTCAGAAGTGATTTTTGTGGAACGCTGTTGGTAATTGCGGGTAGTGGGCGAACGAATACCATGGGCTTGTGCCCTCCTCCTCACTTGAGCTAATTATGTGCTTTGATCAAGAGTAGCAGTCGCCATTCTGGTTCATGCTGCAAGAACACAGCTGCTTTGCCAATAGCACTGATCCGTCCGGTCTGTTCATAAATTGTTGTGTGCTGGCATAATTGTATTAGTCCATTTTAGCCCAAGCCATCTTAGCTGTGTGTTGAAATTGTCAATATCGTTTTGTAATATATTTATTTTCTAATTTGCTGCCATGTGCGACTGTTTCATGCTAGTAGTATCATCTTGTGTATTTTCTATTATTGTTTAAGTGGTAATATGTGGCAGCCCATTTTAAGCAATCAATATTCTGTGTTTAGTTTGCTTAAGTTGCTCTATGTGGCTGTTTGTCTCATCCAGCAAATATTGTATTGTTTTATTTTGTTTTCTTTATTTTGTGCTTAATTTTAAGGTTTGGTGTTTGATCATCTAACCTAAATTGATATTGCCTCGGGGTTTTTTGTTTTTTTTTTCTCCATATTTTGTTTTTGTTTCTCTGAAGTTACACCACTGGCAGAAGGCCCTTTGTCCATAGCTGCTTATAACCAGTGTTTTGTGTTTCAGCCTTTGGGCACAGTTGTCATGGTTTTTGTTTGTTTGTTTGATTTAAGTCCTATTCATTGTATATATTCCCTTTAGTCTTTCCTGAAGCTGAACACCAAGAGTGGTGGGACTGATGTTTCCAGGCGGTGGTATTTTCCAGGCGGTGGTATCATGGACCTAAAAGGAGAACTGGACAAACAACGAAGGCTGGAACGCACGCCGATATGGGCTTAGTGGTCAAGCTGATATTGCAAGTCACGTGATGCCATGGGGGCCAAAAAGAAATTTCTCCATAGGGAATAATTGAAAAAGACGCTGATAAATCCGTGAATAAATCTTTTTGACAGTCACAAATTATCGATACCGAAACTGTTTATTTTTCCCTTTTAAATCATTGATGCCTCATTCCTCGGCAACAACAAAAATTTTTATTTATATTCAGGCTACGTGAACACCAACGGGTCCTCATATGTAAGCGCTTTCTTGTCTCCACCGAATTTAGTTCTGCAGCGGATGTGAGTAGGTGGAGCAATGGGCATTCCTTGCCGTCCATCTGTGATCAACATTATAGACGTAGCCAAGTCGGTAAAGGGAGCTGGTGTTACGGTGCAAATATTTTAGCCATTTTATTTTAATTGATGAATGGTCATAATATGTAGCAACTCGATTGCCACACTTCATTATGTAGCGAGGCAAAATGTAAGGCCGCTGTTGTGACATCCTAAAACCGTGTATGCAGCCAACACCTTACTTTTTTCATATTAAACTGATAGATATATCCGTAAACGGAATTGCATGTTTCCATTACTTTGAAGAGCACCAATTCACATTACTGTATTTTGATGCGTTACACAAAATGTGTCAGGTGAGTAGCATCTAACGTTATGTCCATATGAGCACATTTATAGCGCTACAATTCGAATACTGCTTAGTAAACCATTTATTAACCATTCTTCATTCTTGAATTAATGCTTAGCCTACATTACGCAGAGCCGATCATTATCATGATTGAGTACCCCCACTACAATCGATGTTAACTTGCACTTAGAAATGTAATGAGACAGTATTCAAATTATAACCAAGTCAGACTTTATTGGAAAGGGAATTGTGGGGGAAAAATATAGAAAGGCACAGCCTCCGGTTTGCTGACATGCAGAACTTCATGGATGAACTGTTCAAGGCACTCCAAGAGGCTCGGCTATCTCTGGGGAATGACAGAAAAAAAGAGCGTTAAACCAAAGGTAAAAAATAACACAGTACAATGTGCGTAACATTTCAGGGTAGACCCACATTTTACTATACTTCACGGAATGAGTCTAGCGTGAAGCTAAGTTTCATTAGCTAAAAGTAAATTAGCAAGTTTAAAGCTCTTGACTTTAAAACATATCGGTTTATAAGGCACATGCAGTGTGTTGTGTGTTCGGTTTATCGTCTTGAATCCAGAAAAGATAATGGAGTTCGCACGCAGACAAGCAAGAATCGCCTGACTCTATAAGTGTAGTTATTCATCGTTGAACTAAATAGGACACGAGCCTGAATAATGTCGTGTTACACAACAGCAAGTCGACTATTGTGCCGACATTTTTGCGTTGAAATCAATAGTATTACTTCCCTGTTAAATAAAATCACTTTAAACATTTGATATTGCATTTGGGTTTTAAAATTGTATTTCAAACTATGATTAAGCCTTTACCGGCGGCTATGTTTTTTTCCCGTTCCACTCATAGTTACATCAGGGGTTTCCCACGCAAGGTTCTGCAGTGGTCAGAATTCCATTTCTGGAGTAAAGTGATCGTGAACACACGCACCCTGGGTAGGAGTTCCACGAGCGCGGGCCGTTGTCATGGACACCTTGGATAGCAGTGCATTCATGAGCCCCACACTACACATGTGTGAGCAAAAGTCACACAGCACATGTCCATGTGGCTCTGGAAATAAGGCCCCCATGTCAGCGTGCTGCGCCATTGAGCAATTTCCATTGACATGAATGGGCGGCCATTTTCCAATCGTATATCCACTGAAATATAAAACATCCTTGGGTGGTATCCCCTTCCCTGTGTGCCTCCATTTGTGCACCCCTAGTCTTGACCCTTCTTCGCCATTGTGTGTGTGTGTGTGTGTGTGTGCCGAGTGTGTGTGCGTACACCTAAATTTGGCTGGCTCTTTTTTCGGGATACCTCTCATTTCACATTGCCCTACCTCTCGACTAGTAAGCCTCAGCTCTGAATATTTCCCCTGCCAAATATCGGCTTGTATGGTGTGTCTATTGACCCTTTCATGAGAATTTTGATATTACCGATAATTGATATGTGACATTTTGATGCAATACAGAATTGTTGATGGATGGAACCACGTCTCTTGCTTCTTAGTATAACAAACCTGAATGCCATTTGGGTTCTCGGTATTGATCTGAGATAAACGTTTTTCCTTGGGTGGAACCCCAGTGTGTTGTTCTCGTGTCCATACGGTACATTAGTTAATGCCCACTGATCTAATTTGTGTCTCATTAGCACACTTCTACATTAGCACTGGTCTGCACATTCATTTAGCTAAAGCAACTGGTCACCAGTTGAAATAAAGTAGAAGCAATCCGTCCGTAACACACAAGTAGATGACATGCAATGCTTAGAAAATGTAGCTTTAATAACCGGTGCCTACATGTGTTTGATAGCTTAGCATAGCTTTGTAGTTTTGCTTAGCCTAGCTTGGTGAGGCAGTTAAAATAATAGTCCACTTACCAGATCAGTCGATAACCAGCTGGGAGGTGGACTTCACTTTAATGTAATGCAAACTATCTTGTCTTTTTATAGTCTATGCGATTCACTCATCCTATGGGTAGTTATCACTGGAGCTAAGGCTGTCATCTTGTACACTCTAATGATGTAAAAAAAAACTTTAGGGATAAGTTTTACGTTATTCGCTAGGTAGCTTTTGTATATGTGACGGACGTGACCGAAATGGATACCGCAACAAGTGGCAGAGCTATGATCGGGGGCACTATGCCGATGACCGGTGGAATGGTCGAGATGAGTACAGGGACAACTACTATGGTGAGAGCCGATGGAATACCTGAGACTAAGCACTTCACCGCCTCTGATTCCGAGGATGTGGTGATTTTAAGCTGTGAATCATATAACTGCCAAGTATTTAAATCAAGTGCAGTTTATGTAGCAGAGAGGCTAAGGTCAAGTGATGTGCTGTGTTTGTGTGAAACCTGGCTTGAGCCTAGTGATTTGCCATGCATTGCTGACTCACAGTTCAGGTGTAATTCAGACTTGGATAAATCGTCACTTATGGCGTTTGCAAAGTCTGGTATGACAGATGTCGAACCTGACTATAAGGGGCTTCCATTCGGTGGTGTAGCTGTTGCGTGTAAAGTGAATGACCGTCTTAACATGGCAAGAAGTGGAGATAAATAGTGATCGTATAGTGGCAGTGTCTGCCTCCAATCCATGTGCAGAAGTGAAACGTTATTTTGAATGTGTACATGCCCTTTTTCGATAGTTCCTGTGATGGTTCTTTAAATGGCTTTATTGAATGTTTAGATGCCCTCCAAGTTTCTATTGATAAGTATGGTTCTGTTCCAATTAAAATTTGTTGGGATTTTAACACACAGCTACCTAGGAGTTCTTATTTTACTGAAAATTGGTACCGATGTAAACGGTTCTCCTGCCATTCTAAAATTCTCTGTGATTTCATAGAGTCCAATAATTTACTGGTGGCTGATTTTCTTTTTCCCCAGACTACTCCATATGTGCACTTTTGCCTGAAACGAGACGTGACAACTTGGATAGATCATGTTTTAGTTTCAAACTACGACTCTGATAATGTGTTGACATGTAATGTTGTCGGTCACGACAATGGCAATGTTAGCGATCATTTACTAATTAGAACAGAATTTAGAGTCAAAAATGTAAAATGTGGTAAGCGTGTGTTGCATGCTAAGCTAGTTAGTGGTGGCCCACCTGTTAATTGGAATTCCCCTGTGCATGGGGCCTGGTATAACCAACTTGTGAGTGAAGAGCTCTCGAGTGTAAACCTGCGGTGTGCCAGCAGTTCTGCGGATAGTCGGTCAGCCCAGGAATACGTTGATGATTTGTTCAAAAATTTGAACAATGTCTTATTTTTCTCTGTTAAAGATTCTGGTTGTCTGCCTCGATTATCCCTTAAACCGAAAGCAAACTGGTGCCCTGACTTGAATCACCTAAAGAAGCGCCAGAAATTTTGGTGGACTCTGTGGGTCTCGAATGGAAGACCCAGGACCGGTGTGGTCTTCGAATGTTGGAAGTACTGCAAAAAGCAATTCAGGTGTGCCTCCAGACGTTACCTCCGTGCTGTTTTTAATAAAACAATCAGTGACTTAGGTAGATTATTCAAAGCGGGAAATAGTAGAGCTTTTTGGAATGCTTTGAAGAAACAAAGTAATCAGAGGTGTGTTAGGTCCAATCTCTCTTCGGGGGATTTTGCAGAGTATTTTAGGGATATCATGAGGGATGATGAGGACTTGGGTGTAGTCCAACAAAACATCCGGCAGGAAGTCAGGCAAAGGTTTAATGAATATGGATGTCTTTGTACTGAAGTTACGGTCAATTCGACAGAAATGGGGTATTTAATTTCACAGCTGAAGCGTAATAAGTCTCCTGGAATTAATAGTATCACCGTGGAACACCTTCAGTTTGGCATGTCTGATCTGTTGTGTGACGTTTTGGGTAACCTTTTTCTGTCATGTTAAAGGAAAAGTTCACCCAAAAATGAAGATTCACTCATCATCTACTCACCCCAAGGCAAATCGAAGGGTCTATGAATTTTTTTTCTTCCTCAAAATACTTACGGAGTTACAAAGAAAAACAGCATTGAAGACAAATCCAAATCAATTGAAGTCATTGGAGACCACTTTTTCAAGCGTCTCGTGTGGCGTAATCCAAGTGTCTGTAAGCCTCGACATTCAAATTTGACTTGTGAAGGCGTCTTTTCATTATATTTTTAGCCTAAATGTCCAATGTAGCCACTTTGCTAAAATCCCTGTTTATTTTCGCGTAAGAAGTTGACCTTGCTAAGTTGGCCGACCATAAAAACGCACTGTTTAGTCAGTGAATACTAACATTCAAAACTGCGGCGCGTTTCTCCAATTGGAGATGTTTAGGGCCGTTGCAGCATTATTTGCCCTCTTTGGCCACCGTAGCTAGAGGTCTTGAATTTTAAACTCCTTTCATGAAAATGAACAAGGCTACTAGCTAAGTGGCTACATTAGCCATTTAGGCTAAAAATATTGCGAAAAGACATCTTTATGAGTCAAATTTGAATGTCGGGGCTTACGGACACTTGGATTATGCCGCACGAACAGTATGGAGGCATTTTGTGGTTTTTAAATGTTGTTTTTGACGCTTGAAAAAGTGGTCTCACTTCAATTGATTTGGATTTGTCTTCAATGCCGTTTTTCTTTGTAACTCCAAAAGTGTTTTGAGGAAGAAAGAAATTCATGGACCCATCGATTAGCCTTGGGGTGAGTAGATGATGAGTGAATTTTCATTTTTGGGTGAACTTTTCCTTTAAGCTGGCACGTGGTCGGCTCTGACATGTGTGTCGGTAATATTGTGCCGATCTTGAAAAACCTACATTGAATCCAAACGTTGCTAATAACTACTGTCTGATCACGCTCAGTACTACTTACTCTAAACTGCAGGAGCTTCACTTGATCCCAAATGGAGATGACACAAAGTGTAGGAATAACTCAATTTGGTTTCTGTAAGGGGTTGGGAACTGATATGGCATGCTCTTTTTACCCCTCAGCCGACGAAAGTTGGTCGAGGGGTATTGTCGTGGCGGAGGGTCCGTCTGTCTGTCTATCTGTCCATTAACTTTTCGTTTCCGGACGATAGCTGAAAAACACCTTGGCCAAATGCTCTCATTTTTTGGTGGCATGTTGGGGGTGGTTACAGGAAGCTCCCTATCGATTTGTGTACCGCTTCTGTAATCAACATGGCCACCACGGCAGCCATCTTCATTTTCTTTTCCGGACGATAACTGAAAAACGCCTCGGCCAAATGTTCTCAATTTTTGGTGGTGTGTTGTGAGTGGTTACAGGAAGCTCCCTCTCAATTTGTGTCCCGCTCCAATAACCAGTATGGCCGCCAGGGCAGCCATCTTTATTTTCCTTTCCGAACAATAACTGAAAATTGCCTTGGCCAAATGTACACATTTTTTGGTGGTCTGTTGAGGGTGGTTGGAGGAAGCTCCGTATCGATTTGTGTCCCATTCCGATAATCACTATGGCCGCCATGCCAGCCATCTTCATTTTCCTTTCCGGACGATAACTCAAAAACGCCTTGGCCAAATGTTCTAATTTTTTGGTGCTATGTTAGGGGTGGTTACAGGAAGCTCTCTATCGATTTGTTTCCCGCTCTGATAATCAATATGGCTGCCGCGGCAGCCATCTTCATTTTCGTTTCCGGACGACAACTGAATAACGCCTTGGCCAAATGTTCTCATTTTTTGGTGGTATGTTGATGGTGGTTACAGAAAGTTCCCTATCGATTTGTGTCCCGCTCCGATAATCAATATGGCCGCCATGGCAGCCATCTTCATTTTCCTTTCCGGACCATAACTGAAAAACCCCTTGGCCAAATGTTCTCATTTTTTGGTGGTATGTTGGGGTTACAGGAAGCTCTCTATCGATTTGTGTTCTGCTCCGATAATCAATATGGTCGCCAATAGAGCGCAAGGCTGAGGGGTCCTGCTCGCGACAGCGCGTTATTTTTTCAATGATGTTGTATTTTAACTCAAAGAGTAGCCCTGTGTTTGCTTGCTGCCTAGATGCAGAGGAATGTTATGATCGGGTCTGGCATGATGGTTTATTTTCTAAATTATTGAATACAATTGACTTCAATCACTGGCTTCTATTGTACAATTGGTATTCGAGACTTGAGGCTTGCGTGAGATGGAATGGCTGCCAGGGTCAACATTTCAGTGTTACCAGGGGAATTAGGCAAGGCAGCATTTTATCTCAGATTTTATTTACATATTTTATTGATGATTTACTTGATGAACTTGGTAAAACTGATGCCGGCCTCAGACTTGGTAAATTGCTACTGAACCATTTCGCTTATGCATACGATATCAATATTTTTGCCTCGAGTGTACCAGGCCTGCAAGCCCTAATGGATAAATGCTATGATTACTCTAGGAAATGGCGTTTTATGGTTGGAATATTAAAGACAAGATGTATTAGTTTTGGTAAACCAAAATTTTAAACTCCTCCTGTCTGGCTGTTAGGAGGAAATACTGTTGTAACTACTACTACTGTTGTAAGTGTTAACATCCTGGGTGTCACTTTTAATGCAGAATTGAAGACTTCTATTCATGTAGAAAATCGTATTACTGGTGCTCGACGAAGAGCATATAGCCTTCTTAACGCTGTTCTGTCCTATCCTGGCCTGACTACAGGAGCCAAAATCCATATTTGGAAGACAGTCGTGTGTACTATTTTGTTATTTGGTGCTAATTGCATACCTCTCGGCAAAGGAGATACTTTGTTGATGGAATCATTTCAAAATACAAGTGTGAAACGGATGTTGGGTTATTCAAAGTGATGCCATCATTCGAAGCTGCTGGATGCAGTAGACATACCCAGCATTGTAGCGTCAGTCAGCCTCTCAAAACTGGTATTATTTTGACGCATATTCCATTCGGCCTCCATTGCCAGAGATGTAAGCTGCTTCATGTTGGTTAGATATGTTAATGATGGGGCTGTGGTGGATGGGACTCTTCTGGAGTCTGTTCACTCTCAGGGTTTCTCTCCGTCCCTATAGGCCTTGCTCGCTCTCCCCGCAGAGTAAAGCAGCCCGCTGTCCCCAGAAAGGACAGTGTAACAGACTCCCTTAGAGTTCTTGTCCACCATAGCATGTTCAAATCTAAGACCTCAGTTGAACATAGACTTGCCGAGTTATTATTGAGGGCTTTTTCGTGAATAATTGTATTAAGAGTCACTGCGAATACTTACTGTTTAATGGACAAATATTTTACTATCTGAATGTTTTGCTGGTCAAATGTTTTAACTTTGCCTTAGGGTATTTTAAACTGTAACGTTTGGTCTTCTGCTGTTTTGCTTTCATTTCTATTTTATAGAATTGTATTTCTCCCACTGTGGAGGTTTTTAAATAAATAAATAAATAAATAAATAAAATATGTACATCTAGTTTCTAGGTTCGGTCGCTAATGCTAACGTTGTGTTGGTAACATTAGTTTACTCACTGGCTGACATACAGCCTCGTATACCAATCGTTTCTTGATTATCGAGTACAATTATAATGGCTTTGAGATGGCGTGGTATGTCTCTGTGAGTAACATGTAAATGCACAATACTTCCTTTTTGTTATTACTACTGTTCCTTACTTTGCAATAAGACATACTGGAGCTCCTCATGTGTTTCTGTAAAGCTACTGCTGATAAACCAAATTTGTGAACGAGCAAGGAGGGAGGGGCTACAGAAGGGACTGAAGTAGCCGTGAGGGAGGAGCGATGATGATTTTTAAAATCACTTATTTTTAAAAAGAGCTCCATTGGAGTTACAGGAGGTGTTCTGGAGTGGATTCAAAACTGGTTACAGGACAGAACACAAAGAGCGGTGGTCAGTGGAACCTTTTTGCTTGCGGTTAGGGGTAGAAATTAGGTAATTTGTTTCACTAAGTTTCTTATCAACCACATAGGGACCAGAAAACTTTGCTCGCAAAGTAGCGCCCGGAACAGGAAGAAACACAAGTACCAAATCGTCTCTCTGGAAGGTACACGAGACACGACGTTTATCATACCAATTTTTCATTTTTATCTGCGACGCACCAAGATTTACTTTGGCGATATCACAGGCCCGACGAAGTCACTCGCGAAATGAACTAACGTAGTCAAGAGGAGCAGACTTTTTAACCAACAACTGTTCACTCAATTTTAAGGAACTATGAACTGTATGGCCAAAGGCTACATCAGCAGGAGTAGAACCCAACGTCTCTTGCACTGTCTCGCGAACAGCAAACATCAGTAAGGGCAACCCCTCATCCGAATCACTACCACTTTCAATGCAATAAGTGCGCAACATTGTTTTGAGCGTCTGTTGGAAGCGCTCCAAGGCCCCTTGCGACTCCGGATGATAAGCACTCGATAACTGATGTTTTACTGACTGTTCCTCCAAAACGTGAGTGAACAATTTAGAAGTAGGGCTAAAATTGGAACCCTGATCAGTTTGAATGACTTTTGGTAAACTGAATATAGAACAAAATTTCACCAGTTCTTCGACAACAAGCCTTGCTTCAATATTACGTAACGGAATCGCCTCATGGTAACGTGTCGAAGCGCACAGCGTCCATATATACTGATGACCTTCGACCGAGGCAATAGCCCTACACAATCAATTAAAGATGCTCAAAGGGCTCACCAATTGCTGGAGTTTGTTTGAGAGGGGCAGACAGCACTACTTGGTTTGGCTTATCAGCCAGTTGGCAAACATGGCATGAGCGACAATAAGTTGCTACAGCAGTTTTCAACGCAGGCCAAAAGAAATGCCGCAAAATCCGACGATAGGTTTTATTTATACCCAAATGACCTGACAAAGCATGATCATGAGCCAACCACAGGATTTGCGAACGATACCCAGCAGGCACAACAATTTGGTAGGTAGCATTCTCTTCGGCCTTATTCACAGGTGACACCCAACGTCGCATCAATACCTCATCATCCCAGAAATAAACAACACCCCGTTACCTGGGATCATCCATCTCCAATGCTCTTGCGATGCAGCAAGTAAGGGAGGGATCGACCCCCTGTGCCGCAGCTAACTGTTCTCGGCCAACTTTAGCAGGTAAATCCAAAACAACCAAATTCTTAGTCTCAGACATGACAGGAACAGGTGGTTCTTTAGGTGTGTCACTGTCTACCTCATACCTTGATCCAGCAACCGAAAAAGACTTTAATATTGGATCTTTCAATGCACGAGCCTGCGCTCGCGTCACAACACAATTCGGGAACACCGCTGGAAAACTGTCCGCCAGGTCAGTTGGATCAGCGAGAGCGTCTGGCCGGTCAACCACCACAGGATAAGGAAAAACCTTACCCCCAGCTAGATCATTACCCAAAATGAAGCTCACACCTTCCACAGGTAATTGAAAACGTACTCCCACCTTCACAACTCCGGTAACCAAGTCAGATTTTAAATAAACGGTATGTAGGGGTACGGACACACAACCCAATTCAATTCCGCGAATAAGCACATGGGTTCCACAAGATGAATCCGACGAAAAATTCTGAACGCTTTCGAGTATGAATGACTGCGCGGCACCAGTGTCCCTCAATATCGAAATCTGTTTGGTATACATGCCCCCTAAAAGCGAAACGGTGCCTGACGACAAAAATAGAGTAAAAGGTGTATCTCCAAAAACCAAGCCACTGGTTTTCAACATACGCTCAGCAAATACGACGCCCTTTAGTTGGTCAGTGCATAACCGTTTCTGCCGCCAAGCCACACAATCGGAGATAAAATGCCCGGGATCGAGGCAATAAAACACACACGCCAGTCACCCGAACGCATGGGACCAGTTACGAACCTCATTTGACCGTGAGTCACGAGGAAATTCTCTGTCAAGTTTTACCCGTTCACTAAAAGCATCCCGACGCACAGTAGGGGAAAACACCAGTTTATGCGTCAGCACAAATTCATCCGCCGCTACCGCCGCGTCCACAAGGACACACACCCCCCGATCATTCAAATGCAAAACCAAGTCCTCCGGCAAACAATTTTTAAATTCCTCCACAAGTATCAACTCACAAAGTTGTAAAAACGACTCAACTTTCGAGGCAGCACACCATCTATCAAAAAAAGACGACTTTTCTCAGGTGAATTTTACATATGTTTGTTTGGCTGTTTTTAAATGGGTTCTAAATTTTTGGCGATAGGCCTCTGGGACCAATTCATACGCCCAAAGGACAGACAATTTCATTATATTTTACTCCAAACTTTGGTGCATAGGCAAGGACGCACAAATCTCCTGCGCCCATCCAACAAGCTGGCACTGAAGTAACACACCCCACATTTCCTTTGGCCATTTCAGCATCATAGCAATCCTCTCAAATGCAATAAATTTACTGTCGACCTCAGTTTCACGGAAAGGAGGTCCCAATTTAATATGCTTACTGACGTCAAAATCCACACGAGCAGGCGAAAAAGCGTCACTTACAAGCAAAGGCGGTGCACCAGGCTTCCGATCCCTATCCGCCCCCAACTGTAGCTCTCGGAGACGAAGCAGTTGCGTCTCATGCTCCTGCCTCTTAATCGGGAGTTCAAGCTCCTTTAATTTAAGAGTGATCACAGAATCGAACAAAGGCGACGGAGCACCAGCAAGCCCCGCCACATCAGACCCGGCATCGGCAGCAGATGAAGCCCCCGTGCCCGCAAATTCGACCAGAACGCCATGCTCTACCAAATGGCTCTGAAGCTGAGACCTAAGCGCCTGTTTCTTTGCAGACTTTGAAACAGACACACCAAAATACTCCGCGATTTTTGACAAATCCTCCTTGCGACACTTATGAAATTGAGCCCAGTCAGGATCAGCAACAAAGGCGGACAAATCAAACTCCATACCGCCCCACACAACCGAAAAAAACAGCCAAACAAATCATGCAGTCAGCGAAAGTCAATCGGAAGATTAACAGTAAAAAAGAATTTGGACGAGCCCCCACTTGTTATGGCCCCCGTCTAGGGTAAAGCTGTAACAGCTTCAAGTGAGCGTCCCCTTTCCTGCTCCCAGAACACGTAAACACACTGTAAGTGCAAAAAAGATAACAGAATTTATTGTAATGCTTACACATGTCGGCCCCGGAGAGCTACAGGCTCCAAAGTGGGGAACTGCTTACACATGTCGGCCCCAGAGAGCTACAAGCTTCAGAGTGGGCAAAGCCAAAACAATAAACAAAAGAATCTGAAAACAAAACAAACTAATTTTCCTAACCGGAAAACAAAAAGGACAAATCAACTTACCTAACTTCCTAGCATAACTAAGAGAAAAAGGAATAAACAAAACGGCACCCACTCCTTACAGCTCTTTACAACACACAGGGCTGAATGACGTATAGACTATACACAGCAACTGCAACCAGTCAGATATAAATTATCGTTTCGTAACAAGTTCAACAAATATATGTTTGTACTTCCAAGAATCAACACTACGCGCAACAATGGAGGCAACAGATGCGGTTCTGGGGGCGAGGAAGGGAAGACTGCCAGTCACACGGCTTCTGCAATCTATTATGATGTCGAGGTCCAATTGTATGCAGCTTCCTTAACAGGATCACCTGTGAGAAGACAGTTAGGCACACATACGTCCTCAGACGTAACAGAAGTCCCACAGAAATTGGAGCTGATAGTTTATTTTACTGTCCCATCTATCTCTTAATACCTATTTTGTAAGATGAATGCCATTCCTGAGCAATCAGATGCAGTGACTTGAGCTGTGTGTAAAGCTGACTCCTCCATTGAATAAGGTGCAGAGAATCTTTAATTGGATTGGTGCCCTTAACGACATCACTGATCACTGCCTTGGCCTTGAACTCCTGCATACAGGGAAGATTTGGCTGTAAAATACCTGAGTGACACCACACATTTTAGAGGCATGGGGTAAAGGTCTAATGTTGGAGGTGAAGGGTCAACCTTTAAATGGGAGAGTAAGAATCACATTTATCATTCTAGGTCATTTTCCCACCTGTTTGGGGAAAAGAACAGAGGGGACTATCAAAAGTAGGAAAGCTCAGTAAGTTAAAGTAATTTTGTGGCAAAAAAAAAATAATTCTGGTCTAATGTTTGCCCATATCCAGCCATTGCTTAGCAGATGTGTTCTTGTGGCCTCCACTTTTTTCTCTTTCCTTTATTTTATGTTTCCAGACTCCCTCACGCCCAGGCCAAATTAAAACCAAATGCTCATTCAAAACAGATCACATATGACGATAAGCAACATCCTGCATGTTTTCATTCCCGGTGTCTGCTTGCTCTAACACAGAAGTACAAACCTCAATTTCAATGAAGTTGGGATGTTGTGTAAAACGTGAATAAAAATAGAATACAATGATTTGGAAATCCTTTTTGGCCTATATTCAATTGAGTACACTCCAAAGACAAGATATTTAATGTTCAAACTGATCAACTTTATTTGTTTTTTGGACATATTCACTCATTTTGAATTTGATGCCTACAAGACGTTCCAAAAAAGCTGGAACAGGGATACAAAAGACTGGGAAAGTTGAGGAATGCTCAAAAATGCTCAAAAAACACCAACAGGTTAATTGGAAACAGGTGAGTGTCATGATTAGGTATAAAAGGAGCATCAGTCGTTCACAAGCAAGGATGGGGTGAGATTCACCACTTTGTGAACAACTGAGTGAGCAAATAGTCCAAAAGTTTAAGAACAAAGCTTCTCAACGTACAATTGCAAGGAATTTAGGATTTCATCATCTACAGTCCATAATAACGTAAAAAGATTCAGAGAATCCGGAGAAATCTCTACATGTAAGATGCAAGGCCGAAAACCAACATTGAATGCCCGTGACCATCGGTGCCTCAGGCGGCACTGTATTAAAAACCAACATCATTCTGTAAAGGATATTACCATGTGGGCTCAGGAACACTTCAGAAAACCATTGTCAGTTAACATAGTTTGTCGCTACATCTACAAGTGCAAGTTTCAACTCTACCATTCAAAGCAAAAGCCATATATCAACAACACCCAGAAACGCCGCCGGCTTCTCCGGACCCGAGCTCATCTGAGATGGACTGCTGCCACCTTGTTATCCCTCTTCACATCAGTAACACCCCCCAGCTCAAATCAATGGCATCAGGATTTCAGGGGTTTTTACTCCCTCCAGACAGAAACACCATCAATTACCTGCTGGCAAACACACAGACGCGGAGCTGGATATCTTTCCTCTGCTGCTTTCGTGGTGTCCTCTTCAATGATGAGAGCACAATACACGCCAAAGCCGATTGTGCCACATCCACAGAGCTCAACAAAAACACTAGGCATAGTAAATTCTTCACTGTATGCATGTAGAACCACCTGGATATCGGCTCCTTTGCTGAAATCTTATTTGTTAAAATCTTATTTGTGATAATTTTGCCATGAAAACCCCTTTTTCAGCCACTTTTTTTCAACCAACTATATCAAATCACCCAAAACATAATGTATCAACACATAATGTGCTACAAAGTGGCATGATTTCATTGTATATAAAATCAGTTTATTATCACTTTGAGGAAATTAGTCTTTGGTGTGCACGCTTCTATATTTAGATGAGTCAAGTGATGCACTTCACCAGAAAGCTTCCTCTTTACAATCCTCAGTATTACAAGCAACTTCTAACGTTGCCTTTTCCAACTACTGCACCCAAAACACAAGCAGTTATTGTTATAATGAAGGGTCACAGACATATAATGAAGAAGACGAGCTAGAAATGCCAGCCTTCCTCGTGTAAGCAACTCTTCACTGTATAACGTTTATGACCAATGCTTCATTTTAGACCCTCAACAATCGATCTCGTAACTCGACCTCTGTTGTTTGTATGAGGTGCTTTCCAGTTAGAGCATTTAGCCTGTAATGCTGGAGGAACCAGATCAATGGCTGGCACCTATTCCTGTAATAACTCATACCCTCGTGGGGCTCACTGCAGACAAGTAAACCCTGCTATCGTCTCACCTTTAATATGATAAACAGTGAAACCCTCACTGCTTCAAGCACTAATGCATCCACTTTAGATTTTAAGCCAAAGCTCAGATCAGAATATAATATCATTTTTTCTTCCATGACCTCAGTCTTCTCATACTGCATCTTCTCCTCGTATCAGATGAAGTCCACATCAGTTTTCCGGAGAAAACCCAGAGACTAGACAAACTGACATTTCGCAGTGCTTGTACGAAATTGGGGTCATTTTTAACAATAGTGCAGTGAGTTTTAAGTGGGCATTTTCGAACTGTCCCTTGAGCTGGTGCTTTGCTGAGATTTAATATCTTTCATAAGCCTAGATGTATTCCAGGCAGCGATTCTATCGGTGGAAGTCGCGTGTAATGGAAGGGCATGGAAGCTTGACTGCAGCGTTATTAGTTCACATTAAGCTCTCTGCATAGCTTCCTCGGGAGAAAGTGCTGAGTGTCTCAGGAAGAGACTTAATGGCCGGGGTCTCCTGGTGCACTAGGATCGATTTTTTTTCCCCCACTTTCAGGACTTGTCGGCAACTCATCTGCTTTTCCCTCATTGTGTTTACATTATTTACTGCACTGGAGATGCAGCATCTGACGTAGTTCCGCTGCTCCTTGGAGTCTGTCGTGCTCTCAGTGTTCTTCTTCAGACTGTCTTGTTTTTGTTTCTTGCTCCTATGCCTCCAGTGATTGACACCTTACAGAGCATAACAAATTGATCTTGACCAGTCAGCTATAATCACTGACTGGAGGGTTCGCTGCCAGTCCGGAAAAATAATCGAATCTGAGGATTTGGACGTTGTTGGGAATGAGAAAGTTTGAAGAATATTGAATGATGATAAATAATGGGAGATGATGAAGATTGCATTCATTGGATTCTGATAGGATCCTGAAGTTACTGCAGGGCATAAAGTTTGCAAAAGTCCCAGAGTGAGTTCTATGTCAACCTGTTTTGTTTAAACTCAGTTCCAGAAGACGAAGGACAATGTGTAAAATGTAAATAAAAACATCAAGCAAATCCTTTTAAACCTGTATTTAGCTGATAAAAATGTCCAAAGACAAAATAAGTAATGCTATGACTCATCAACTTTGTTTTGGAAAATAATAGTTGTTTTTTTAAATATGATGTCTGCACCAGGTTCCCATCGAGTTGAGACAGGTGCATGTTCACCACTGTGTAACATCACCTCTCCTTTTAACAACAGCAGTTATTTCTGAATTAAGTTCACTAATCGTTGGAGTTTCAAAAACAAAATCTGTTCCAATTCTTTCCAGGTATAGAACTTCAATAGGCCAAAAGTCCCAGGTCTCCATTGTCATGTTTTGCGCTTCGCAATCCGCCTTCATAATTTTCAAAGGGAGACAGGTCTGGGCTGCAGGTGGTACCTGCACTCTGTTATAGTACAGTACATGCTGAGTGGGGCTTGGCATTATCCGTTGGGAACAAGAAGGATGAAAAAAAAATGAGGTCTAAAGGCAGATGTTGTTTCAAAATGCCTGTGCACCCCTCTGCATTAATTTTGCCTTCAGGGATTAGATACATGCCCATACCAAGTGTTCTAATGCAGCTGCACACCATGAAACACATTGCTGTCGCACACATCCCCAATAACATTCGAGATGGTCGCTCTCCTCTTCTACCTTGAGATCACAGCACCCATGATGGGAAAAAAGAATTTGAAAAATGGACACATAATCCACCTTTCCTCTTCCCTCTCTGTCCATTTCAGATGAGCTTGAACCCAGAAGTTGGTGGTGCTTTGAGGTGGTGTTGATATGGCTTCCACTGCGCACAGTTTGAATTTGATGATGCCAGAACTTACTGTGCTTTCTGGCACAGGTCTTCTGAAGTATTTGTGAACCCATGTGGTTATGTCCATTGCAGAAGCATGTTGGTTCTTAATGCAGTGCCATTTGAGGGCTCGAGTGTCACGCGCGTCCAATATTGGTATTCGGCCTCTTCTTTTACGCACAAGGATTGCTCTGGTTTCTCAATTTTTTCCCTAATTTTCCACTATATAATGGACTTTAGATCGGGAGATGCCTAAATTATGTGCAATTGCTCATTGATAAACGTAGTTCTTATACAGTTTGACTATTTGCTCATGCAGCTACTGGCAAAGTGGTGAACCTCAAAGCATCTTGTAGGTTAATCACTCTGCCCTTTGTGATTTTTTTTTATGGAATTTGTGAATCTCCAATACCTATTCACCCGTTTATCTGAGGAAGGTTCCAAACTGTTACAGTTCTGAGGATGACTTCATTCACCATTCTCCTCTCCCACTTGTTTTGGAACATGTTGCAGGTGTCAAATTTGGAATTTATAAATGTATGCAAAAATCAAAAGTTGATAAGATGAAACTTTACACACCTGTCATTTGTGCAGCTCTCAACTAAATGTAGATAAAAGATAATTTACAAATCACATACTTCGTTTTGTATTTGCATTTTATATACTGCCCCAATCCTTGAGGAACTGATTTTGTGCAACTTTCATAATATTGACTGTCAAAGATTGTTTGACTAATTTAGATATTGAACTGAGAGAGCATATTGTAGTCCAAATAAATGGAGTTTCTTCAAATGATGAATGGAAGTGCAGCTGAGCCTTAATGGTGATTTATTCCCAGTTGGAAGATTACATCACTGAGAGATTTGTGCAGTATTGTGATACACAAATTACACTTTCGCACAACTGCTGTGTCAGGTCTAGAAAGCCCATACTGTAAGTCCACTGGGACTCACTCAGCTCAACCACAATCTTCCTCTGTTAAAAGGCAGTGAAAATCACTTACAGTATGCCACTGATACATTTGAATTTTCCTCCAGCCGTCAGTGGCACGAGGTTGTCGAACAAGCCCAGAAAAAAATGTCATATGTAAAACCTGTGTTTTACACGTGTAAGGTTGCGTGTTAAACATGTCATAGACAAGTGTTTTTTGTGTATACAGTGGGAACTTGAAATCATGTGTAATATACATGTGACATTTCAGGAGTAAGTTACATTTACTTTACACCATTTTTACACTAATTTTTTTTTTTTTCTTGAGGCGGCTAAAAGCTATCATTTTTTTCCACCATTATTTCCTCAGGGATATTCCATTCATAATTTCTCTTTTTTCAAGGACACAGTGGAAGAATCCATTTCTGTGTTAGATTAGTCCAGTCAGAATGCCATTTCCTCAGCAGGGACTTGAACCAGCAACTTGCTGGTCAGAAGACAAGGCTTCCACCACTAGCCTCATGCTGACCCAAGTACATATGAGCCCTTAAGAACCATACTGGGCCAACCCATGTTGGGCAACTTTTGAGAAAATGGGACTTAAAGTTGCCAGCCTCCTGTGTCATCTAGAGTATCTGGGAACTGGAAACACTGCTTCTGTTAAAAACTCATGATATGTACAATTACGTAATGCACTTCTTTTGCAGGTTTTGGATGCCCTTCTGTTTCGTTTAAAGTGAAAGGTACCTCCTTCTGAAGCGGAACCATCATCTTCTGATTAATTTGGGACAAACTGTGGGTCTCCATTATCTTACACTTCACCATCATCATCGATGATAGGATGGAGTTCCTCATCAGTGAGATACCTAGCCGCCATGTTTACATTGAATTATGGGAAGTTGTGGGATGGTCCACTATGGCTAAGGCAGTGCAGTGCATATGTACAGTGGCAGAGAGGATGTTTGCTTGTATGAACAATCCATGTGGGTAGATTGGGTTGGCTCATTTAGGAAATGTAGATCTTAGTTTTCTGCACATGCTGACTACCTCAACTCAATTTCGCCAAAAGTGCGGGATGGCCCGGTATGGTTCTTAGGGGCTCATATGTCAGCCACATTTACACAAATCATTCAGGAGTAAATTATGAGATGTTTAAGCCGGGGAAAAGCATACTTGTCAACTTATTCGGAATGCCCGTAAATTATTCAGATTTTTTTTACACAGTTTACGGATGTACAAATAAGGTTACACAGATTTTTTATTTGAAAAAAAAAAAACAAAAACTTCATTCAAAATATTAATATTAATTACTGGAAGCTATTCAATTTTACAATGATAAAAAGCACATGAACACATCATGACAAACAACAACTGGATGCTTTTCATAGCACGATACAATTTGCCGTTGGCCATAATGGACGACCACCTTTCAGAGCATGTTCTGAACAAGTGTACGGACCAAAGACTGTATAAATCAAGGTACGGTCTGCACAATCACCAAAATTATCAGATTCAAACGTACAAACACAACACAAATTATGGAGAAGAGCTTGGTTCCTGAGTCTGCACAGTATTGGCTGCTACTGGACGTCACTCTTCTCCCTTGTAATTGCCGAGTGGAATGATAAGAATATAAGCGATTGGCGATTTTGGTCAAGATTTTCACAGAGTGGAACGAAATTGAGGATCCTTGACATGCTCATGTGTAACAGCTGCATGAGGATGGCAATTTTCTCTCTCCTGGGTAAGGCTTTGAGGTTTTAATTTACATACTCGATTAGACCAGCTTTTTTTAAGCTTTTAAAAATATTTAAATGACATTTTCAAACTGTTTATAATTTCATAAATGAAGAAAGACATTTAAAAATCTAATGGATTTTTTAAGGATTTTACAGATGGTGAGAGCATGAAGGGGTAGAAGGGGTAGACATGAATGAATAGAAAAGGCCTGTTGTTCACCGCGGTGTATCGCACATTTAAGTAGAACTGCTATGCATAACAATATGTTTTACACATATGGTTTGGAACGTGCTTCATCTCACGTTAGTTACAGGTACTTTATGACAAGTGTGAAAACCAGTTTTTCACGTGAATTACGCGTGGAAGAAAAGTGTAGTGTTTGCGGCTACATGTAAACAATGTGTCTTACATGTATGGATTGAGAGGTGCCTCATTTTACGTTTTCTACACATTAGTTACACGTACCTCATGACACTTAAAAAAAACCCACCACTTTCTCTCATGACTTACACATAAAAGAAGTGTGTAGTGGCTGCTGGGAAGGTGTTTGACGCCAGCTGAACTCCCTCAAAGCACATGAATCGGGTCAAAACTCAAAAGTGAAAAGCCGTAAATGACTGAGTGAGAATTTAGGGGAATAATCGCTCACATATTTAAACAACAAAAGCCACAAAACCCCAAGCTCACCATCTCCATTATTAATAAATGTTTTATGTTTCATGCTTGGCCATTCACCTTTAAATGCTATGGCTTCTGTCTAAGCTGGTTATACACACCTGCCCGAGCATGAAAGCCATTGTGGAATGAGCATGCTCAGAAAGGCCCCTTAGTTGTAATAAGTGGCTACTAATAGTGGACATGGTCCAGCTGGTAAAGCCTCCCCAGACTGACAAATTATACCATCACTAATCCATGCAAAGCTG
The DNA here is from genome assembly GCA_029692085.1 of Gymnothorax javanicus. Taxonomy (NCBI): domain Eukaryota; kingdom Metazoa; phylum Chordata; class Actinopteri; order Anguilliformes; family Muraenidae; genus Gymnothorax; species Gymnothorax javanicus. The sequence continues at coordinate 43,800,481 of CM056195.1, forward strand.
TAAACACTATGCTGCATTCCTTGCCATAGTGCAAAGTGTCCATTTAAGTAAATTAAATGTATGCTTATTGAAATGTGATAACAAAAAAAAAAAAAAAAAAACAGAAGTTTAATCATAGAGATATGGGGTGTCTGAGCAATTACATTCATACATCACACCAAAGGTCACATCACTTGCCGTCATTTACAACTCAGAAACTGCTTCTTTCTTTGGGGGAGGTGCAGCTAAGATGGTGGTACTTCCTTACTAGTCCCTCACCGAAGCAAGCGCCTGGATTAGACTCTGCTTTGATTCGATCAATTAATCCTGCCTCTCTGACAAAAGACTCTCCGTTATCTGGGAAGAACCCAATCACTGTCAGCTAAGCCCAATCGCTTTCTTTTGTAGTTGCTGGATTTACCTTCTTCCTGTATTTCGAGAATTTCAATGCCCAGATTACAGCCTAAATTCTAAGCAAGTCTGAGGACAATGTACCCCCTCCAGCCCTTCTTCCGGCTGAAAATGTCTTGCTCATATCGTGACCAGGTTATGGCATAGCATGGGATGGAACCCATAAATTGTTCCCCACAAACTACAGCCACTCTGTGAGAGCTCAGAAGGATGAACCCGGATTTCCTGACTCAAAATTTGTTTTCTCTCCTGATTGCTGTGCTGTCCATGGTCAAGATGTGGGAGGCTTGACCAGTGGAACCATGACCAGCCTACTCGGGATTGCTCAGCGAGTGTGTCTGGGCTGGAGCCTCGAGCTGGCTCGTCCTCTAAGGTCATGGCTTCTTGGACACTAAGCTCTGCCACTGCTGATCCTCAAGTGGTTGGTTTCATATTTCCCCAGTCATTTGTGTTTCTTCTCATGTGCAAATTATCGTACTGCAACAAATGGAGGATCGTTGGTCTTACCTTTTGACTGAATTTCTTATTTGTCATTTCACCAAACTCTCACGTGCACGGGAATTGGGCACCCCAGTAAACAGAACCGCATACACAAGATGAGTAATGCTGTCATGTTGTTTGAATACAACCTAAAATTTGTAATAAATACAGTACTGTAAAATTAAATGCAGTGGTAGCATTATGATCTCAATTTCACCACTTTTCAGAGGCACTGAGGCTATGAAATAAACATAGGACCAAACTAATGAAACATTCTAGTAAAAATTCAGCAAACCATTTAGAGAAAAAATGACGTAACATGCATCTAGTATTGGATAGGTTATTTGAAGTATACAAATCCTATATTCTCTAGTATTTGTAGGTGCTATATGCACGTGAATGGGGAGATAAATTTCAAACATCGCCTCTTAGTCACAGAGGCATGGAATCTAGGTGAGTCACTTGCAAAATGTATTGTACACATTAGCAACTGCAAGTCAAGCCCTATATTAAAAGTCGTGAAAATATTTTTTTTTTTTTTTAATTTAGCATCTCCATTCCCACCCCAATCTGGAATATCTGTGAGGTATTGTTCAGGAACCAGTCGCGAGAACCAGGAAATGCGATGAATGTGATTTTATTGCGCGAGGGGGTAAACCCCCGCAGGACCGAAGGCAACAGAACAAAGTCCACAATCCAAAAATCACAATCCCAGGGGCAAAATCCAAAAGTCGAAAAACCAGGGCAGCAATCACAGTAATCGTAGTCAGACAAAAAGGGTTCGATACACAGGAGCAAATAATACCAAATCAGAGCCAGGAATCGGAAGTCGGACGGTCCAGTCAGAAAAGCAACACAATGAATATGAGGCGAAAACGAGAGCAGCACAGGTAGACAAGGGAAACGTTCTGACAGGGATCTGCTGTGAAAAGACTGCTTAAGTACACTCAAGGGAAGTCGCATGCTATGATTAGGATCAGGTGAAGAGGATCAGACTAATTACGTGGGAGCAAACACAAGGGAGAACCTAACCACATGAAATTGGCAAAAGCCAAAACGCGGACAGACTAAGAGAAGGCAACAGGCAGAGACTAGAACAGGGTGAGTGCTGAGAGCTTGTTAATCAATTAGTAAGTGCAGCTATACAATCCCTAGTGCTCGTTAGTAAGTTAGTATTATATACAATGTTATTTTTGTTTAGATACTAACCAAGACTAACAAACTGTTAGTAAGGTTAGTAAAATAGAAAAGCAAGGCGAAGGAAGCAAACGAGATTAGAAGGAATGTTTGAAACCCAGAAACCATGAAATCACCTAAACATGTGACACGCAGGACTGGGGAGAAGCTGGTGCTTAACAAAAGACCAGACAGGGGAGACAAAGTGCAATGAAGGGCATGAACAAAGACATGGACTGGAATCTAACAGAATAATGGATCTGGCAGGGCAAAAACAAAAACATGGCAAAGAACTAAAATATGGCAAAAACAGAACAGGCATGAGAGAAACATAACAGGGCATGGCAAAAAACAGAACAGACATGGCAGAAACATAGCAGGCATGACAGAATCATAACAGTACCCCCCCCCCCCCCACGAAACGCCTCCTGGCATTTCAACCAGCTGGTCTGGGGTGCGTAGCATGATAGTCCGTGATTAGTGACTTGTCGAGGATGTAGCGGGATGGGACCCAGCTGCGGTGCTCCGGACCGTAGCCCTCCCAGTCGACGAGGTACTGGAATCCACGCCCTCGTCGACGGCAGTCCAGCAAAGCCCGTACTATGTAGGCCTCGCCTCCGTCGATGATGAGGGTGGGTGGTGGGGGATCAGGGCCAGAAGACAGGGGGTGGGTAACAGGCTTAATCTGGGACACATGAAAGGTAGGGTGAATACGGCGCATGGAAAGGGGCAGACGGAGGTGAACAGCAGTGGGGCTAAACACTTTCTCTATGGTAAAAGGGCCGAGGAACTTAGGGAAGAGTTTTCCCCCACTCCCCCTCAAGGGAATGTCCCTGGAGGACAGCCAAACGCGCTGCCCAGGTTGGTAAGATGGGGCAGCGATGCGTTTCTTGTCTGCTCGGGCTTTCATCCGGGCAACCGACCTAAGCAGCGCCTCCCGAGTAGTCCTCCAAGTGCGTCTGCAGCGGCGCACAAACGCACGGGCTGATGGAACAGCAACCTCCTCCTCCTGGCAGGGAAACAAGGGTGGTTGGTAACCAAGACAGGCTTTGAAAGGGGAAAGTCCGGAGGCTGCAGAGGTGTGGCTATTTATAGCGTATTTGGCCCAGGGGAGTTGATGGCTCCAGGAGGAGGGGTCCTTTAGGCAGAGGCACCGTAGCACAGTCTCTATACACTGGTTGGCCCGCTTGGTCTGGCCGTTGGTTTGGGGGTGAAAACCTGATGACAGACTGACAGATGTGCCTAGTGATTTACAAAATGATTTCTAAAATTTGGCTGTGAACTGTGGACCGCGATCGGAAGTGATGTCAGTGGGATTCCGTGTAATCTAATGACGTGTTGGATAATGAGGGTGGCGGTTTCTTGGGCAGTGGGAAGCTTAGTGAGGGGAACAAAATGAACAGCTTTGGAGAACCTATCGACTATGGTGAGGATGGTAGTGAAGTGATTGGAAGGGGGGAGACCGGTAATGAAATCTAGTGCTATGTGTGACCAAGGGCGGTGCGGAGTGGGTAAGGGTTGTAACAGGCCGTGAGGGGGTTGGTGTGATACTTTTCCTTGGGCACAGACCGAGCAGGCAGAAACATAACCTTGGACGTCTTCATTGATGCCGGGCCACCAGAAGCGACGAGTTATGAAGTTTAAGGTTCGGAGAATCCTTGGATGGCACGAGAGGTTAGAGGCATGCCCCCAGTCGAGGACTCGGGGGCGCAGCTGGCAGGCACAGACAGTGATCGGGACAGGCACTAGGGGCAGCAGAGCCGTCTTGGGCATTTCTCACCTCAGTTTCTATGTCCATGGCCACGGCGTTGACAAAAGTCTCCTTGGGGAGGATGGTGTCTGGACTGGGTTGATCCTTGTCAGTCTCAAAGCAGCGTGAGAGAGCGTCGGGTTTTGTGTTCTTACTGCCGGGGCGATATGCAAGGTGAAAATTGAAACGTGAGAAAAATAATGCCCACCTGGCCTGTCGGGGATTCAGCCTCTTGGCGGATTGGAGGTACTCCAGGTTCTTATGGTGAGTCCACACCAGGAACGGAAGTTTGGCCCCCTCCAGCCATTGCCTCCACTCCTCTAAGGCCAACTTGACGGCCAACAGCTCACGGTTGCCGATGTCATAGTTTCTTTCAGCGGCGCTTAGACGGCGGGAAAAGTAAGCACAGGGGTGAATCTTACCATCCTTGGGAGATCTTTGTGAGAGGACGGCCCCTACTCCCACGTTGGAGGCATCAACCTCCACCACGAACTGGGGAGTAGGGTCAGGGATGGTTAGAATGGGGGCAGAAGTGAACCGGGTCTTGAGCTCAAGGAAAGCCTGTTCGACTTCTTTGGACCATTGAAACTGGATCTTATTTGAAGTTAGAGCAGTGAGGGGAGCAGCCACAGAACTGTAATTACGGATGAACCGTCTGTAAAAATTAGCAAATCCCAGAAAGCGTTGTAATGACTTACGATCAGGGGGCTTGGGCCAGTTGGTGATGGCTTCCACCTTGACCGGGTCCATCTGGATAGTGTCTGGCGAGATGATGTACCCCAGGAAGGAGGTGGTTTGGACAGAGAACTCACATTTTTCAGCCTTGACGAACAGCCGGTTTTCAAGGAGTCGTTTGAGTATGAGGCGCACATGGTGAATATGGTATTCCTATGACTTGGAAAAAAATCAAAATGTCGTCAAGGTAAACAAATACAAACTTATTAATCATGTCTCTGAGAACATCGTTAACTAGGTTCTGGAAGACTGCTGGGGCGTTAGTAAGTCCGAAGGGTAAGACTAAATACTCCCAGTGGCCGGTAGGGGTGTTAAAAGCAGTCTTCCACTCGTCCCCTTCACGGATACGAACTAAATGATAAGCATTGCGCAGATCTAGCTTGGTGAAAATTTTCGCCCCCTGGAGGAGATCAAAAGCAGTGTTCATGAGGGGTAAAGGATATCTATTCTTGATGGTAATGTCATTAAGGCCTCGGGCCGCAAGGACCTGTCCTTCTTACCCACAAAAAAAAATCCCGCTCCAGCAGGAGAAGAGGAGGGGCGAATGATTCCTGCTGCGAGCGACTCACTGAGGTACTTTTCCATGGCCAGGGTTTCAGGGCGCGACAGTGAATACAGGCGACCTCTAGGGGGCATGGTGCCAGGCTTGAGCTCTATAGCACAATCATAAGGTCTGTGCGGGGGTAGGCTGGTGGCACGAGACTTAGAAAATACTTCCTTGAGATCAAGGTACTCATCCCGAACCTGGAGAAGGTTCCCCCTATCTTCAGGCGGGTGAACGGGAACATGAACCAGGGCGTCATTAAGATTTGAGCGCAATCAGGACTCCAGCCCTTAATCTCATGCCTTCCCCAGTCGATCTCAGGGAGATGTTTAGCCATCCAAGGGTGCCCGAGAATGACTGGGGCATGTGGAGACTGAATGAGGTAAAACTTAATAGTCTCTTGATGATTGCCAGAGATGCGTAACCTGATAGGACTGGTGACATGAGTGATATGGGCGATGCTTGGCCACTGATTGAGCTGGCAACACGATCAGGGAAGATCTGTTCGATGGGGATGGCCCACTTCCGGGCTATATCCTGATCTATAAAGTTTTCTTCGGCCCCGGAGTCAATCAGGGCAGTGGTCTTCCTTCCTCCCTCAGCCCACTCAAGGGAGACAGGAAAGCAGGTGCGGCTTCTTGAGGAGTGATCCATAGGAGTAACGCCCACTAACGCTCCTCTGTTGCCTTTTACTGGGCACCGGGAGATGTAGTGTCCTCCCTTGCCACAGTAAAAACAAGCCCGCTCCCTTCGCCTGCTTTCTCTCTCCTCGCTGGTGATCTTGGTACGACCCAGCTGCATGGGTTCCGAGTCGAGGGGAGGCTTAGGTTTATCAGGTTGAGGTAGGGAAGGAATAGTCACCGGTGGCTTGGGAGTACTGGTTCTGAAGGCGGACCGTCTTCGTTCTTCCAGGCGGGAGTTGACGCGGATAGCCATTTCAATAATCCGTTCCAGACTCTCGGGCAGGTCACGTGGTAGAAGCTAGTCTTTAATACACTCAGATAGCCCAAAGATGAAGGCGTCATATAGGGCTCTTTCCTGCCATCCGCTGTTAGTGGCTAAGGTCTAGAACTCAATGGCGTAGTCTGACACTGAACGACCCCACTGGCGGATGCGAAGAATCTCCCTCCCAGCCTCGTGCCCGTGTCTGGAGCGGTCGAACACCCGCTTCATCTCCTCTCCCAGCAGATCTGAAGACTGGACACAGGGTAAACGCGCCTCCCAGGCAGAGGTAGCCCACTGCTTAGCCCTCCCAGTAAGCTGCGTAATGATGTAGGCAACGCGAGCTTGCTCAGTGGGGAACGTGGAGGGCTGTAGGCTAAAGATTAACTTGCACTGGGTCAGGAAGGCTCGGCAGGATCCCGGGTCACCATCGTACTTCTCGGGAGGAGGTAAACGTGGCTCGTGAAGCGGTACAGGAGGTGCAGAGGCAGGCCCAGGCACGGGAGCTGACATGGCAGTAGCAGGCTGTTGGGGAGTCCGGATGGCTTGTGCATTTTGCAAAAAGCGGGTGAGGTCGGCCATCTGGTGCGTCATGGCTTGCGTATGCTGCATCCTCGCTCGTAGCTGACATTGCTGAAGCTCCAGCTGAGCGCCCTGTTCCTCTACTGCTGCCTGCAGAGGCTGGTTACTCGCTGGCTCCATGCTGGTCAGAACGTACTGTGAGGTATCTTTCAGGAACCAGTCGCGAGAACCAGGAAATGCGATGAATGTGATTTTATTACGCGAGGGGGTAAACCCCCGCAGGACCGAAGGCAACAGAACAAAGTCCACAATCCAAAAATCATAATCCCCGGGGCAAAATCCAAAAGTCGAAAAACCAGGGCAGCAATCACAGTAATTGTAGTCAGACAAAAAGGATTTCGATACACAGCAGCAAATAACAATACCAAATCAGAGCCAGGAATCGGAAGTCGGACAGTCCAGTCAGAAAAGCAACACTATGAATACGAGGCGAAAACGAGAGCAGCACAGGTAGACAAGGGAAACGTTCTGACAGGGATCTGCTGTGAAAAGACTGCTTAAGTACACTCAAGGGAAGTCACATGCTATGATTAGGATCAGGTGAAGAGGATCAGACTAATTACGTGGGAGCAAACACAAGGGAGAACCTAACCACATGAAATTGGTAAAAGCCAAAACGCGGACAGGGATCACGAGACAACCTATGACAAAACATACAGCTCTGGTTAGGGAGTTCTAACGTGCACAGATAATGAGAGGCAGGACAGAGTAGAGCAGGTGCGGAGGATCCGCTGAATTGCAGCAAAGACTAAGAGAAGGCAAGAGGCAGAGACTAGAACAGGGCGAGTGCTGAGAGCTTGTTAATCAATTAGTAAGTGCAGCTATACAATCCCTAGTGCTCGTTAGTAAGTTAGTATTATATACAATGTTAGTCTTGGTTAGTATCTAAACAAATATAACAAACTGTTCGTAAGGTTAGAAAAATAGAAAAGCAAGGCGAAGGAAGCAAACGAGATTAGAAGGAATGTTTGAAACCCAGAAACCATGAAATCACCTGAACATGTGACACGCAGGACTGGGGAGAAGCTGTAGCTTAACAAAAGACCAGACAGGGGAGACAAAGTGCAATGAAGGGCATGAACAAAGACATGGACCGGAATCTAACAGAATAATGGATCTAGCAGGGCAAAAACAAAAACATGGCAAAGAACTGAAACATGGCAAAAACAGAACAGGCATGGGAGAAACATAACAGGGCATGGCAAAAAACAGAACAGACATGGCAGAAACATATCAGGCATGACAGAATCATAACAATATCCAATTAGGGAACTATGTACAAGTACTTAGGCTTTTTCGCATATGCGCCCCCTGTTGCCAACTCAGGAGAGTGTACACAGCTCGCGGCTCTCCTCAGAAGCACGCGCCCGTTAGCCACAGCTTCTGCGAAAATATTCCTTTAAATTTATTTCTATGTTATTTCTTTCTGATGATTCTCCCCTCCCCTGCTTTGACTGTGGCCTAGTCGAAGAATACAATCCTATGTTTGAAAACACTGCATTTTTTGTGCGTTTTGGTCTTTTGACCACAAGCGATCTGTGTTTTCATTCACTGAAAATGAGGCTTTCGGAAAACTCCCTCCAGGATGAAGATTTCCAGAAAGTCCTTCGTCAGTGTTTCAGTGTAGACAGGGAAAAGATCAGAGTGTGTGCGCTGTGTGTGCACCCTTATTTGTTTACATGCAGAGAAATCTCGCGCAATGGTAGACTTGGACAAAGTATTGCTGATTTTAACGATCCTAGCAGGACTTTTCGCATGTTCACAAATCACAACACGCAGTATGGTGGTCACTACCACATAGTAAAACCCTCACAGCCGTACCAAGTCGACGGACACAGCAGGAGCTGAAGGTTCAGCGTGTTCTTCCTTGACTGGTGTGAGTCAAAACAAAACATTGGTCAATTTCTCTGTTCGCGAGAACACGGCACCCATAACTTTTAACTTGTTGTCACTGCTCGTCGGAACAGGGCCGATCGCACAACGGTTACGTAAAATCTGACTCCATATCAAATTGCGAATATATAATTTAGCTGTAATTGTGTTGAGTATGGAATAATAACACCAGACTTTTGCCAACCTCACATGATTATGTTTCCGTACCAGCACCAATCGCAAAATCTCAGTTCGGGGAGCCCTACATTGGATAGACAGCAACCACCATAATACACAAGTACCTTTCCCTCGTGACAGTTACGGACCGGGTCAGCTTGTATCTATCGAGCTCCATAGGTAGAATTTGACAAGAACCGGCGTATTACGCCCATGGGTCCTCTTAAGCCAAACCTCCAGAGCCAATACCTCACCAATCCCGTTAGCGGTCGAACGTGGCCCCCATTCTAACTCACTAGAACTCCCTAAAAACTTTCGCTGCAATTGGCCTCTGATCAGTAGGTCTCAGTCAGCGCACCATTTCCCCTAAATATTTTAGATGTAAGTTTGGCTAAAAGGAACCAAGATGCGTTTAAAAACATAAAAACCACACAAATTACAACAAAGCAATTTATTAATACGAAAGAAAAATTTATTCAACAGGTAGGTAGGTCCACATAGTAAATTTCATTAGTATGTAATGAATGATTTAGAATTTGTAATACATAATTTAGAATTTGTATATAATAATTTAGTAGCATAATAGCATCTTACCCCACCTGGTTCGGCTACGTGCGCAAAGAATACGCCCGGGAAGCTGAATACAGTCTTCCAAAACTATATTGGCTACATACAGAAACAGAGGCACGTGTGGGAAGACATTTGCGATCTTTCTAAACTGCATAGGCTACACTTGGCATATAGACGCACGTGTGGGAAGTTGTTTGTGATCTTCCTAACATGTTTAAGCTTCACACGGCATAGAGATACACGTGTGGGAAGTCGTCTGCGATCTTCCTCGAATGGATTGTCTCTCTTTGCTTTAAGCCAAATCACGTCTTTGATCCAGGCAGTATGGCCATAAATTATTTGGAAGGGGGGTCAAATCTGGATTTTGGGTTTCCACCATTTGTAGGAGGTAATAAAACAATTTAGCTGAGAGAGGAAAAACTAAATAATTATCTGAGAGGATTCTGACCAATTTTCAGGGGTTTCTAAAAGGGAAGGAACCATAATTTCAATGGGAATGAAACATACTCCATTCAACTCCTTGGATTCTCCTGAGAATAACAATACCAAACATGATATGATTATGTATTAATATGATGCAGTTGTCATGAAAAATTCTTAAACTGGATTATTGTACAAGCAATTTTGGTTATGAGTGCATAAGTCATTTCACAGTAGTAGACTGAACATGTGAGAAAGGTCCAGAGTTTCAGAATATTTAAACAGAGGTGTTAAGGTCCAGTTTCGTAAAAAGCATGACCAGGGCAGAGATCAATGTTCACAGGGGGAGAACTGTGACAGTCACCCCCCTCGCTTCACCAGAGACCTGCTTATTGTTCCCTGCCGTCATGAACCCCCCAGTCTTCCACAGACACAACCATAAACACCCCATTTCCCTTGACACCACTCAGCAAACAGTCTGGGGAGTTAACAGCCCGCTCATCCTGAGGAGGGCCAAACAGCTTATTGTCATACTGCAGGCCACATGAGTCCTTTGAGGTTTCTGGGCACCTCCAGTTCGTCAGCCTTTTGCGGCATCCCAGCTTGATCCCCCGTCTTACAACATCATCCAACACTCCCATGACACAGACCCCGCTGCCAATGTGCATTTCGGATTATGTCAGATCAGGTAGCCTAGGCTACTGCTTATAGCGATTTTTTAAGGCTTGTGATTGGCCTATATGGTTTTATATTAAACTACATCATCGCTGCCTGTTGGTTTGGCATGGTCTTAACAGTACTTTAATTGTATTTTTGTGTTCTCATGTGGACAGAGATTTTTTATTACAGTGCTTGTGGGGATGGGATTCTTTTTTTGTCAATGCAGACTAGGCACATGTCTACCTCATGTCTAATAGCTGTGGCACACCAAGATTTTTAGCAAAATGATATCACGTGTGCTTCGAGAGCTCTATGCTTTACTTATTAAGCCCTTTGAAACTAACTCATTTGTGTTCATTTCCAGGTAAGTATGTCTGGTTGACTCTCCATGATTCTGTTTACTAGGTCTTTCCACTTCTCTGGGGATCTAAGCAGAACTGCTTTCCCCCTTGACGGAACGGCCTGAAGGACAGAGTCATCACCAATAAATTTTTATAGACAAAAATACGCTTGTGAAATAAATCCTTTAATCTTTAATTCTGAATTTTCACTGATTGAACTTGTATTACCCGAGTAATGTTTTGTCAACATATGACTTCAAAAAATGCTTCCAAAAAAGTGTCTTAACACAATATGTATGCTAGACCATGGGTACCACTGTGGATTACTTTGGCTATCTGCTGAATAAGCAGGTGAGCTTTCAAAGAAATTTCACGCATTAGGAAATTATACAAATGACATGCTTAAAATTGAATCTCCATGAATTAGAAAGAAGGAGCCAATTTAAATTAAATGGAACAGGAATGACTAGGCGGCCGGACAGACTGGATAATGTGAAATGCTTCAGTGGCTCCCAGACTAAAAGTCCTGCTGTCAGCGAGAACAAAGTCTCAATGTCAAGGTCTGTTTTATTAATATCTGGGACGAAGGCTCTCAAAGACTGGTGGGAGGGGGCTGGGGTGCAGATGGCGGAAAGCACCACGGCCGAGACAGTTCAGCCTTTCTTATCATCTGGAGTCCTGAAGTACAAACAGGAAGGAAGCAGCAGATTCTAGGAATGCTGAGGCAAGGGAGCTTTTTAAACCTTGGAGACGCACTCAAGTCACACATGCCGGGTAAGTCAGCACCCCTCTCATGCTCATATGAATAATATTCGATACTCAAAATGCTTTCATTTGCTGTAGTCCTGATGTTTATGGATATGACCCGTGTTGATGTATGATTACCACTGGAATATGTCTGTTGCTGGTTAATCCCCTCTGCTTAATCTCAAAGGAACTCCATTGGAGGGTGTTGCTTAAATCTGGCCAGGGGTAACAATCTGGCCAGACATTTTTCAGACCAAATAAGGTAAAAATTACAAAGCTGATGAAACTCACTCAAATCCAAAAGCACCCTAATCTATTCATGCAGTGAAACCAGGGGCATCACTGATCTGCCCTCATCTGCAGTCAGTCAAAGGCACAGCTGATAAAGACTGCCATCACAAAAATGGCCTCCCTTAGGCTTAAAGAGCTCTGCTCTGAGCAGTTTGGCTGCGCCTGGCAATGCTTGGCAGGGGACTGTCGAGCAGATTACACAGGAAATTGCCGAGAAATTGAGCCTAGTTATAAAATGACTGAATAACACAACACTCACGTACACACATACACACGCATACAAGTGTTTGCACACAAGCAAACACAAACACGTAAACATACATTCCACGAACACACACACACACACACACACACAAGCACACATACCACAATGTCCAAACACGTGCACCTTCCACAACCACACGCATTCCACGACAAACAAAAGTGTGTGGACCCACACGCACATCCTCACAAACAAGTGCAGACATACTCACGCAAACACACATACTCCTCAGTACACAAATGCACACTCACAAAAAGCGAATGCATGTACACTTAAACATGCACACACAAGCACCCATACATGAAATTGCAAAAACAACTGCAAAAAAAAAAAAAAAAATTGGGTCTCCTTTATTATGGCATGCTTTTTAAACAGCGACGATTATAAAGTACACAACCTCTGTAAAGTCTCTAAGACTTAGCTCTTTAATCCAATGGAATGAATGGACTGCTTCTGCCATGTCTGTTATGATCCTGCTCTGTCTGCCTTGATTTTGCCATGATTGTCATGTTTTCCTTGTTCCCTGTTATGTTTATGATTATGTCTGTTAGGTTTTGCCATGTTCTGTTTAGTTTTTGCATTTTGCCATGTTTTCGTTTTTGCCATTCCCAATCCACTATTCTGTTAGATTCCGGTCCATGTCTTTGTTCATGCCCTGCATTGCACTTTGTCTCCCCTGTCTGGTCCCTTGTTAAGTTACAGCTTCTCCCCAGTCCTGCGTGTCACATGCTTAGGTGATTTCATGGTTTCTGGGTTTCAAACATTCCTTCCAATCTCGTTTGCTTCCTTCGCCTCTCTTTTCTATATTACTAACCAATACTAACAGTTTGTTGTTTTCGTTAAAGTTACTAACCCAAACTAACATTGTATATAATACTAACTTACTAACGAGCACTAGGGATTGTATAGCTGCACTTACTAATTGATTAACAAGTTCTCTTTTCGCCCTGTTCTAGTCTCCGCCTCTTGCCTGCACTTAGTCTTTGCTGCAATTCAGCAGATCCTCTGCACCTGCTCCACTCTGTCCTACCTCTCATTATCCGTGCACATTAGAACTCCCTAACCGGAGCTGTATGTTTTGTCATAGGTTGTCTCGTGTTCCCTGTCCGCGTTTTGGCTTTTTTTGCCAATTTCATGTGATTAGGTTCTCCCTCATGTTCCCTCCTTTGTAATTAGTCTGATCCTCATCACCTGATCCTAATCATAGCATGTGACTTCCCTTGAGTGTATTTAAGCTGTCTTCTCACTGCAGTTCCCCGTCAGAACGTTTCCTCTTGTTTACCTGTGCTGCTATCATTCGCCTTTGTACTCATAGTGTTAATCTTTGACTGGACCGCCCGACTTACGATTTTTGGCTCTGCTCTTTTGTACTTTTGTCTGCATCTGTTTTCGAACCCTTTTTTGCCCGACTACGAGTTTTTGTGTTTGCTGCCCTGGTAACAGTTTGGATTTCGCCCTCTGGATTTTGGCCTTTGCTTCTCTGACAAACCTGTGCCTGTGTACCGAACCTGTTTTTGCCCGACCACGATTACTGTGATTGCTGCCCTGGTTTTTCGACTTTTGGATTTTGTCCCTGGGATTGTGTTCTTTGGATTGGACTTTGTACTGTCGCCTCCTGCTCTGCGGGGGTTCGCCCCCTTTCCAATAAAATCCCATTTTACCTTCACTGCTCGACTCTCGCGTCTGGTTCCAGAACCGTACCTAACAATGACACATGCTAGCACTCCCAAACATATACACATGGGTCCTCTCTGGAGACACTACAAATATGGGCAAGTGGACCTGTAATCAGGACTGTTTATCTTTACAGCTGTTATATGATAAACTCATTTAAATTCTAAGTTATTTTTCCTAGAATGTGTGTGTGCTTTTATGTATGCGTCAATGTGCATGTGAGTGTGTGTGTGTGTGTGTGTGTGCTTATGTGTTTGTGTTTTTTGCATATGCTTGTGTGTGTGTGTGTGTGTGTGTGTGTGTGTGTGTGTGTGTGTTTTTGTTTGTCTAGTTATGCCTATATCTGCCAGTCTCTTTACTCAGGCTTCTCAGACATTTCCAAGCTGACTTAAAAGCGTTCCTCACATTTCCGCATATAGACAGCATGAGCGGTCATAAAATAGCATGGCTGACTGATAATCTGATAGCAACTGTCAGGAGAGTTCCTGCTTCAAATCAGATCCTGTTTCCTGTCAAAGCTCTTACAACTATGGATATGGATAAAAACATGCAGAGGAATGTCATATGAAAGATGTTGTGTCAAATAATGAGTGGAGCTACCATCTGCAGTCAGATACTGACATGTACAAGGTTTTTAAAGAGTACTTTCCAGACTCAGTGAGCTGCTTTGAACATATGCCCAGACCTATTTTGGATTTTTCCTTTATCAGAGTCTTTCAGCTCGACCATATCAAGCAGTATGACTTAAATTCCCTGGTTTTCAACTCCACCTGTCACCTTTCCTTCCAATTGCCATCTGTCTCTGCAAGATCCAGGTCATAAAACAATACTTATCACTACCACAGTAACCTACATCCATGGTTGAAGAACTCCGGGGAGACCTTCATTCATAAGCGTGGTTAGAATTAGTCACACATAGTGAAGGGATGTTCTCACACTGATGTTTTTCATGACGCGGAGGATGACCCCTACGTTTGCTTCAGATACAGCAGTTCAGTTATTCTTGTGTTTAGTACCTTTTATTCTCCCCGTAACTGACATACATTCGCTTCCTTTACAGCTTTAGCCTTATTATGAAATGCTTTAACAAGCAAGGTTCATGGTAATACTCTTTGAAAGCAGTTGTCAACTACTTAGATGTTATCAGATTGTGTCTTACATGAAAATAGACATCGGAAAATAATCTACGTAGTTATATGATGTTATGAATCTGCCATGTCTGTTCTGTTTCTGCCATGCCCTGTTATGTTTCTACCATGCTCTGTTCTGTTTTTGCCATGTTCTGTTTAGTTTTAGTTCATTGCCATGTTTTTGTTTTTGCCATGTTTTGTAATTCCCTGCCATTATCCATATTTCTGTTAGATTCCGGTCCATATCTTTGTTCATACCCTGCATTGCACTTTGTCTCCCCTGTCTGGTCTTGTGTTGTGCTACAGCTTCTCCCCAAGTCCTGCGTGTCACATGCATAGGTAATTTCATGGTTTCTGAGTTTCCAACCATTCCTTCTAGTCTCGTTTGCTTCCTTCGCCTTGCTTTTCTATTTTACTAACCAGTACTAACAGTTTGTTGTTTTGTTAAAGATACTAACCAAGACTAACATTGTGTATAATACTAACTTACTAACGAGCACCAGGGATTGTATAGCTGCACTTTACTAATTGATTAACAAGCTCTCAGCACTCGCCCTGTTCTAGTCTCCGCCTCTTGCCTTCACTTAGTCTTTGCTGCAATTCGGCGGATCCTCCGCACCTGCTCAACTCTGTCCTGCCTCTCATTATCTGTGCACGTTAGAACTCCCTAACCGGAGCTGTATGTTTTGTCATAGGTTGTCTCGTGATCCCTGTCCGCGTTTTGGCTTTTGCCAATTTCATGTGGTTAGGTTCTCCCTCGTGTTTGCTCCCACGTAATTAGTCTGATCCATTTCACCTGTCCCTAATCATAGCATGTGACTTCCCTTGTGTGTATTTAAGCAGTCTTTTCACAGCAGATCCCCGTCAGAACGTTTCCCTTTGCTGCTCTCGTATTCGCCTTGTACTCATCGTGTTGCTTCTCTGACTGGACCGTCCGACTTTCGATTTTTGGCTCTGATTTGGTATTTTTGTTCTGCATCTGTTATTGAACCCTTTTTCTGCCTGACTACGATTACTGTTTTTGCTGCCCTGGTTTTTTGACTTGGATTCTGCCCCTTAGATTGTGATTTTTGGATTGTGGACTTTGTACTGTTGCCTTCTGCCCTGCGGGGGTTTACCCCCTCGCTTAATAAAATATCTTCTACTGCATTGCTGGATTCTCGCGACTGGTTCCTGAACGCCACCTCACATATGAATCTGGTCCTGCTTGTTTACATTTTATCCCTAACACTGACATGTCTTGAGACTTTAGCCTTTACATCACAAATATGATCTTCCATTCAACGGAAGTTCACTTGTTTGCAAAAATCACTGTTATTACTCAAATATGGGACCACTTCACAATAGGGCACACAAAATGTGAGCAGTTTCCAAGGAACAAATGAGAAACTAACTGCCAGTAAACCATTCATTAACAGACAGTTCATAAGTGGCCCCAATCACATTTTATAGAGAAGCTAATGATTAATCAATTGAGGAAAGAATGAGGGACTAACTGCTGGTGAATCATTGATTAAAGGGTAAGTCTTGAGTAACTCCTAATCAAATTTTCTTGACTGGCAGATGATGTTAATTTAAGGAGAAAAAAGAAACGAACAAGGAACTAAGAGCCTGTAAACCATTTTTTGTACTTTATTGTAAAGTGTTATGCCAATAGTTCCTCACATCCTACTTATTTATTATTCTATTATGTAATCATTAGCACTTCAATAAAATTTGATCAGGAGTTAAGAACTGCCCATTAACTAATGGTTTACTGGCAGTAAGGTCTTCATTAATTCTTCATTTTTTCCTCAATTAACTGATCATTTCCAACTTTATATATTTTGATTAGAAGTTAATCAAGAACTGCCCATTGAAGGTTGGATAGGCAACAGTGGAATAATCAGCATGCCCAAGGCAGATTTTGAAAGCAACAAGCTGAAAAAAATGCCATCTTGTTGAAGTCATCCCTCAAAAGCCACTCCCCAAAGTCTGTGAAAGCGCACAGCCTAACTGGTGAGTACCAAAAGAGAACAGCGAACAGGGAGAGGAGTGGTGCGCAGTGGATCATTAGTTTTCATAGCCTTATCCTAGGTCAGGGCTGCACAAATCTGAACCTCAAATCCAAATTCAGCCTTTTTTTTTTTTCCTCCTGAGTAAGTAACTGAAGAGTTATTGCCACTGATTGGCCAGACAGTCATCACACCTGACTCCCAGGTAAAGCGAGGGTAGAAAACCAGCAGTTCTCGGCACTCGAGGACTGTGGCTGCATCCAAATAGTGGATAGGATGTAATTTTTATTACTAATTCCTTACCACTTTTCATTCACCTTTGTGGAAAACGTCATCAAGCAAAGGAGAGGTATAAAAGGGAATTCCTAAAGGCTAAGAAAGACAACCATGCAGCAAAGAGAATCTGAATGCACTTACACTAGGCAGCATGACCATGTGTCCCCTTGCCGTCAAATACATTTCTTATCGCGATTGGCCAGATGAATGGTCGTCACTTTAAATACAAAACTGCCACGCGGAATTGTGATGTTTGTCACTGCAGGAGTCAGTACATTTAAAGCACTTTTAAGAAACTTGATGTTTAATTTTTTGCAACGTTTGGATAACTCTGTCAACTGCACCATCATGGCTCTCTCTAATCCCATGACGAGCTGCTCCCGTTACTTATCCAGACTAAGGGTGCACTGGCTGAAATGCCTGCATGTTAATTGATTTTAATTTTTTTTAATAGATTTTCTTTTTAATTATTATCATTACTATTTTTTTTCCATGTGATTTTCCTGTCCTGTTTCATGATTGTGATGAGTATTATTCTATTTTATTTAACTGTATTTGTTTTTTTATTCTATGTATTTATGGACTTCGAGTCTGCAAAATAAAGATTGATCGATTGATTGATTGTGAGATAGCGTTATCTCCTTTTTTTTGAAAAAGGATGGTTCTTTATACCCTTTGCTAAAGGAGGTAAATTAAGAAGCACTGAGACACCTTTCCTTAACATTTAAAGAATTTGAATGTAGTTACCATGGCTGCCATGTAATTATTTCCGGATCATTTTTTAGGAGTTAGGAACTTTCCTAGGCAGAAAAGACTATTCAGACGCAGCCTGTGATTTGGGCAGCCCTGTCCTGGGTTGACTAGATGACCAGATGTTTCATTCATATACTGGGAAAAAAGTCACGTTATTACCACTGTGTAACAATATAAGTGTAATGAATATAAACAATGACCATGGCTTAAGTTACTTTACTAATCACAAAGAACACGCCAGCAAGGTTTGAAGATAATGAGTTTATAGCTAGCAATAGTACACTGGCTACCTAGCAGTGCCTGGCAGCGTAACTTTACATAACTAGCAAAGCTACAATCAACAGGGTTAGGATATTACACAACTCAAGTTAGGAAGAAAATTAGGCTTGGACTTAGGTACTTCTTGCACTCAGGTCTTCATTTCTTCTTTAATGAACTAATCTTTAGCTGCTTGAAAATTTGCTAAGCAGGCATTCATAAATAGCCTTTGAACTAATGGTTTACTCGCAGTTAGTTCCTCATTCATCCCATGTTTGTTCCCTGGCAACTACTCAAATATTCTATACCTTATTGTAAAGTGTTACCCAAAATATTTCACATATTATAGTTTGCTGTTGCAGCCCAGACCAGGAATCAAGTGAGAATTCAGAAGCGCAATCCAACTGGTAGTTTATTTACAGCAATATGGTAGACATTGGGGGCAGAACCCCAGGATAGGATAGCGGGGACAGAACCCTGAGGAGGTTGCACAGGTTCAGCACAGTTTTATTGGGCTAAGCTTGAGCTGCTGTTGTCGGCCAGCCTTCCAGGATGCTGCCAGATGTTACATTGGTCAGCCGGCACTGAACTGCTTAAGAGGATGGAGAGGTTGCTTGAGGGGTATGTGGACCCAGTCCTGGCTCCAGTTCAGGATTGGAAGCTTGTTCCTAACAAATTGGACAAGGAGAGCAAACTGGATGGGTTAACTTGAGCTCAGTCCCAATCCTGGACCCTGATTAGGATTGGAAGCCTGTTCCAATCCACTAAATGATTAGAATGACTTCTTTAGAAGGCTGCCACTAAAGTAATGATTGCATTAATCAAAGATTAAAGAGTTTTAAAGCTAACCGTTGACTAGGATAACTTGCAATGCAAGTTCACAGTTCAGCGACTTGCACATGAACTAGAGGGTTTAAATACTGGTTATGCCATTGTTAAGCGCACGACCACATTACGAGATTCAGCCGAGGGGGCAGAGACATACAGGATGAGAACCACAGCACACAGACACTTAATGACACGCAAGCCGCTGAATTGCGAAGAGACACACAAGGAATTCACAGGTTTGAGACAGTTTGCAATCATTTTTTGACCATACTTTCCCGTCCTGTTCTCCTTTCATCTATCTGTCTTCTGCCCCTTCTGCTCTCTCTGGACTTCACCTCTGTTTCCTCTTATGCTTTCTGCTCACTTCATCCACTCTTGTTCCTGACCATCACCATATTTGCTCAAAGCGCTTGAAAAGCAAGTTAATTTTTCCTCAGAGCATCTTTATGTATACAGAATTCTGAGGTCGAGCCATAACATTTCAGTACAAACTGAAACAGCGCCCAGTGCGCCGGGATCTGTCTGACACACCATAAACAGCTGCACTCAAATGTGATCGCACAGCCATGGTGAAAAATGGTTGTTCTTTTGTCTCTGCTTTAAAGCAAACTCTACATTTCAGGACTTAGCACTATGAATCCATCCCTTGGCCAGTCAATACAGACTGACCTTGAAAGACCATTATGTCTGGTTAAGTTGACATTCACTGAATAGCAGCAAATTGCAACTTAAAGTCATATCTGAAGAGATTAGTCCTGTATCATGGCCATGACTATATAATTTACATATATACAAATATTTGGATGTATAAATTTGTTATTATCCCCACTGCAAAGTGCGATGGGGAATACTGGATTGGGGTCCGCCCATCCATGTGTCCGTCTGTCCGTCCGGGCCACAATAGGGACAAATTTCTCTGAAACTATTATACCTAGATGCGTGATATTTTGTGCGCTCAATAAGCTACTCATGATCTACGTTGAGTTTGAAAATGGATGTCGAACCATATTTTTTACTGAGTTATGGCCCTTGATCATGGCGGGGGATAGTGATGACACTGTCGTCTTTTTGTGATTGATTTCTGTTTTACTCGGGACTCAAAGGTGGATACGCTGCAACTGAAGTGCAGCTGGTTTATGTAAAATTAAAAATTATCTATGATTGCACCGTTACATGTGTGCTCATTTAAATTTTTACTGTTAAAGGAGCACTATGGTGTCGCACACAAATGGCCTATTGTGTTATTTTGAACCCTTGAGAATTATGCTCAGCCAGTATAATTTTCAGCAGTACGCTAATAAATGAGTAATTGTAGTCCAAATTGCCCCAGGCGCCTAATTATCACGCTTGTGTAAGCTACCATAATTGCCACAAGCACCAACGAGAGCGTGTGAGATTCCGCGCGAGTATGACGTAAACCAGCACCTTGGCCATCATATTCACTCGTAAACAATAACAAAAACAGTGCGAACAGAGCGTACAATAAGAGGCTGGAAATAATTGGATTTCGATCATTTGTGTTTCGAAAATCATTATGGATAAGATGGAGGAACAGGGAAATGTGCCCTATTCGTTTGAGCCTATGCAGTTACGTTGCTCTTGGGATATTGCCACCTAGGCAGCTAGTATGCTAGCTAACATTAACTAAGGAAAATCTTTGTAAATGATCATCACATTAAAGCGATATAATTTGGTTTTTGCCCCAGCTTTACAAACTTAGCTAGCTGTAATATGCATGAACTTATCCGAGGCTTTGCGGCAGTGTTGTGCAACCCAAGTCTGCTTGCAGATTTTTGAGACGTTAGCTAGCTTGCTAGCGAGTTTAAAAGCAATTGCTTAGGTACAGCTAGCTAGCCAGTGAACCTATAGTAGCTAGGATGCCTATTGGAGAAGTTCTTACAGCTCTGATTTGTCACTTTCAAAGCCATCGCAAACACGACCTCTTTCAACATTGATTACCAGCTTCTTTTACCTAAAAAGCAAACAGACAGTTCAGCCTGAGACATGTTATTTCTTCTATGCGTGCTATCACGTATTACATTAGTCTTCAGATTATAACGCTAGCCTCTTCCCACCCTGCTGATGCTAGTTGACCCTTTAACTGCCTGCTCCCATTTGGTCAAGCACAGTTTGAGTCGCTGTATTAAATTGAAAGATGTGTTGAACTTAGCCTGATGAAGCCTTCTCCAATAGTCATTTGCAGTCTGTAATGCTGAAAAAAAAATCTGATCTGTTAAGTTCAACACATCTTTCAATTAGAAATAGTGACTCTAAATGTGCTCTGCCAAAAGATTGAGCAGGCAGTTAAAGGGTTAGGGGAAATGTTTGTAATCATATACGTCATAGCTTCGTTTTCGATCTTGGGTAAAATGAATAAAATGGCGCCGCACATTAGATTTTCAAAATCAATTGTGTCTGCTACACGCGTCCCCTGCCAAGGCGGAAACAAGTGGATTTGCATTGTTCGAGGTGTCGTTTGTGATATTAGAGCTACTTTTTGCCGCACCTTAATGCTCCTTTAGGTTCTTAATTAAGCAAACTGCCCATTGAAACAAAACTAGCAGCGTAATATGGTAGGTATTATCACAGAGGCCAGTTCTTTAAACCTGAGTGATTGTTTTTTTCGCTGTTTAACATGTGTACTCACAGGTGCAGAAATACATTCTTCAGCTGTGTCAATAATAAGTGACTGACTAAGTTCTTTAAACACCCAACCAGATGTGTATGCCATGTGTATGCGTACTGTATGTCCTCATGTCTTTGTCCTATATTTATCTAAGGTGACTCCCTTAGACTCAGAAATGTCCAGGCTAAGAGTGTTTGGGTGTTTCTCACTTTCTCTCTGTGTGTGTAGGGAGAAGAGCAACAACAGCACTCCTCCTCAGCTTTAAATCATGCAGGAACCACAGAAAAATAATTAGAAGAACCGCGACAGCAGAAAATGGATGCGCGCTGCAGATTGGCCTCGCTATATCGGCTCTTTATTCTCGTCTCTCTGACAGGAGGGTTTTATCACGCTCACTCTCCAGGATCCCTAATTTAAAAAAAAAAAAAGGGAGGGCCCAGATTTATGACTCCGGGCCTTGGGAAACCCTTTTCACAGACTGCAAAGCAATTTCCACGAAGTAGGATTGAATGGAAAGGGAAGAGTGGATGATGACAGATTACACAATACACATGGTAGTGAAGTCATACATATGTGACACAGAAAGACAGAGCTGTTCCTCTGACTCAAGATGGCCAATCTGGCACATAATTTTTCTACCTACATTGTTGTTCGTCAAAGGTAAAATCATTCAAGCTCTGAAACAACAGCAGCCAAACATGTCTTGCTATGGACAGTTCCTTGAATAACCTGTATCTTTTGCATATCTCAGTTTAAGAGGTGATTCTGAAGAGAGTTTTTTGGAAAACTTTATTCAACATCAGATCTTATATTTATTACTTGGGCTACCTGTTGGGGGCTGTTTTCCAAAAGCTAGAGTTGTTCACTTCAAAGTGCACATAATGTGGGCCACACCCACTGAAGCCATATTGAAGGGTATTTCAACCGAAAGTGTGTAAAACTCATCCCCTCAAAGGGCCCTACAAAACGGCCATTTCCCAAGTGAGCAGGCGATGGTCACTTTGCTCCCACAATGACATGGGATGACCCAAGCATAGGGACGTATGTGATTCAACGTCATTCAAGAAAATGACAGCAACGGTGGCTAATAGGTAGCTAGCGCACAGAAGGCTGACGAACCCAGCTTGACGGCTTACTACAGTTGACTGGCTAATGCTAGTTATGGTGTTTTTTTCTTATTACTCGTGGCTATGTGTTGCATTAAGAAAGCTATGCGGTTGGTTATAGAGCTACTGTGAAACTGATAAATGGCTAGTGAAAGCAGTTCTCCCTTGAACTGGCTGCATTTGTTTACATTTGCTTATGCAGAAAGTGGCAGCCGCAAAATATGTCGAAGGACATTCCAAACGACCGTGACTTGAAAACCCTACTCCCTGCTGCCTTTCAGAGTTTTCACTACGAAGGGAAATGACTTCACGGGGTGTAGGGCATAGGGGTTAGCCCTATGGAATGAAATACAGCCTTTGTCTTCCACTTCAATCTACCTATCCATGTATGTATATGTCTGCATTGACAACGTCGAGAATTGAAAATTACACAGAAGCCTTTAGGTATTGCCTCATCAGGACTCTGTGAATCATGATTGCAAGGCTACGCATGAGGCAGCCCGAGTGTACACATACTAGGCATCATAGGCAAGAGTTAAAATGCACACTTAGTGAGCAATCCTCTGAAATTTTTTTTTTCCAACATTAGTAGCTTTTTACAGACACAGAAACCCACAATGATTTTTCAAGTCTATGCTCAAAGTCTCTTTGCATGCAGTATCTGGCCATTGTTTCAGTTTTTTATACTATTTTTACATTTTGGACCAATTATGATTATTGATATTCAACTCTAAGGTGGAACATAAATGGGCATGCAACACTTGGAGAAGGGCTTTTTCTTTGTTTGCTGATGGGAGTAGTGGGCTGTAACAGCCTTCTTTCTTCTGGGAAGGTTTTATAGAAGATGATTTTGTAAATGTTTTATAGTAGATGGTGCAACATTGCTCCAAGGATTTGCTGTCATTCAGCCAACTGAGCATTAATGAGGTTGGGCACTGATGTTTCGCATTAAGGCTCACTCACAGTTGGTTTTGCAATTGATACTTAAGGTGTTGAATGAGGTAGAGGTCAGGGTTCTGCGCAGGGCAGACAAGTTCTTCCACATCATTATCAACAACATTATTTCTGTATGGATCTCGTTGTGAGCCCAGGGAATTGTCATTCTGAAACAGGCAAAGGCCTCCTTCAAACTGTAGGTGAAACACTGAATCATCTAGAATGTAATGCGCAATAGCGAGAAAATTTGCCTTCACTAGAACTGAGTGCAAGAATTGAAAAACAGTCCCAAACCAAGGAGTGTTCAGACACTTTAGGTCATATACTGTATACACTGAAATGGTAGATATGATTACCAGGAGTGCTCGTGCTTTCATATCTTACAGGAACATCGTTCCATTTGCGTCATCACTACTATTATGTATGAACACCTTGAATAATAAGTTGAAACAGGTAACACTATCAACACTTAGATAAAAGATGAAAATATGATCATTTTCAAAGCATTGATTTTGTTAAGCAGGGAAATAGATTGCCATATCATTTCTGCTGTGCATTCTCTATAGACCACATTGGAGTTAGCTTGCAATACCCATTATCCATTGTGCGTGACGTCACACATTTTCGGCTGGGGGTATAAACTCCACCGTATCTCATATAGATTTCCATTGACAACCACCTACACAACGTTCATTCCCACCATTTATATGCGATATTTGCGCACTTTTGTCAGAAGTTGCAGAGCAACAACGACACATGGAAAGTACGCGATTTGGTGGTGTTTCTTCTATAAAGTTTTAGGGAGTTTAAAAGGTTGAATTACATCATGAATGAAGGGCTGTATACATTCACTTTCATTTTGTAATACAACTATAGGCTGCAAACCATACAGCGGGAAGGGAATGAAAATTATAGTGTATGTAACTAGCGGGGTTTATGTTAAAAAGAACTTGTCACGACTGCAGGCAGAAAAATGGAAAATATCCACTTCAAAAAGCAAAGAAGAGTTAATTTTAATAGCCCAACGGAAACCACTATCTCTATCAATGAAGCTCGGATCGAGCTAAAAATCAGGACACATACCAGTTCTAACATCAACTCTGTTGACTGCCTTTACCCAGTCTCATCTTAGCCCGTTGTCAGCTAGGAAGCATAACATTCGGAATGGTGGAGGGCAATCGCATGCGCCTTGACCGAACGGGCCAGCATGTTTTAGGCAAATCTTCCTTTTCCACTTACGAAGATCGTATGTTCCATTTGCAGCCCTTTACAGTGCACCATGTAGTTGGCATTTAATTAAGAGAGAAAAGATAAGCTTTACTGCTATGAATTTGTATATGTACTGCCAGCATGGACAGTTTAAAATAAAACTGCTTTTCAAAGCAGTCATTTTCCATTTCTTAAGCCTACAGTCATGACAATGTCTTTTTAACTTAAGCCACACTGTTTACATATTGTGGCAGGCCGAGGGAGGGCCTGGGCAAGGAATTGAACCCCAGACTCCTGGGTAAGAGTCAAGTGTGCTGACCACAGCGCCAAAGAGCCAGGCTTGTTGGCAAGGTAACCAGGGCGCGTACTTATTAGGAGGCATTTTTATCTCTCCCCCTCTTTTGGGAGCGTGTTCTCACGCTCCATGCTTTACGCATGCTGCCATCCATTAGGATCCCCCAGATCCTGCCGATTACGCCGGAATGTGGCAGGCCGAAGGAGGGCCCGGGCGGGGAATTGAACCCCAGACTCCCAGGTAAGAGTCAAACGCGCTGACCACATCGCCAAAGAGCCAGGCTCGTTGGCAGGCACGGCGCTACACCGGGGCTAGGGGGTGCTATAGCCCCATCACAAATCTACATAGCCCCAGTTAAGCCCCCGCAAGCATTTTTTTAAAAGTAATTAATTAATTAGTTAGTTTATTTCTTTGAATAAAGGAATATGTAAAAGGTAATTACTCTCCATTCTGTTCCCAGTCTGATTGCTAGCTGCGTGCTCGTGTCGCGCGGTTTGTTTGTGTGTGTGTGTGTGTGTGTGTGTGGGAGGGGGGAGGGGGCTACTGTCTGCGCTCGCACGGCACGTCAGGCTGCGAATATTTTTCTGCGGGACAGTTGGTACCATTGCGTACATCAGCCAATCACAGATCGGCTGTGGCGCCATTGTACGTGCCATCAGCTAATCACAGCTCGGCTGTATTCATGCATCGATGAAAATGGCAAGGCATTCGACCTTGTCACTGTCAGCTGAGTTTTGCACGCGGTAAATTTGTAAATGCTCATCTGACAATAGCGATGCAAGTGCTCCACAATACGCGAAATTACACTAGTACACTGGTTGGTCTGCTGCAGAAGTCCAGTAGTGCCCCAGATAGCAAGCACCTCCGCTCCGGATCTGCCCCGGCTCTGAGCCGGATCAGCTGGAGTCGGCACAGAGCCGGGGCAGATCCGGAGCGGAGGTGCTTGCTATCTATTTATTAGGCCTTGGCTTCGGTGACTAATACTGCAGATCGAAGAGCAAATTTCGTGATATCACTGTGTTTCCATTACCGGTTTTTTTAATTTCGCAATTTAGATTTTGCGCATTTCTAAGGGTAATGGAAACGCACCTTGAGAGTGAGGCCGATGCCCGACGTTATTAGCCCAAAAATCACCGTCTGCTTCGTGACTGTAGACTGTTCGTGACCCAGACTCCTATTTGAGGCATTGCACTGATAAGCATATGGTCCTCGCTGGAGTACATTGGGGAGGCGTTTCCAGTTAGTTTCTGAATCAGTATTTTGAGCATTTGCTGCAGTCAACAAAATACAGTTCTGCTGACCGCTGGCCAATTGTCGGAACCCCAAAGAAAACAGACTATAAATCTGTTAGAACCGCATCTTATCTCATCTTTATCGTACTCTAATGAAAATAAATCATCTTGCACTCAGACCAACCAGTCACCGATTTCATGCATGAATATAGATATTCATATAAAAATAGCTAGAATATTGAACTTCTGCAGCACACCAGTTCGTTTACTTGTAATTTTGCGTATTGTGGAGCACTTACATAGTTTTTGTCAGACGAGCATTTACAAATTTGCCGCGTGCACAACTCAGCTGACAGTGACAAGGTCAAATGCGTTGCCGTTCTCATAGATGCATGAGTACATTTAAAATTTATTGTGGTGTTATTAACTGTGGCTCAGATGGTGCTTTCCTGTGCTGAAGTCTTTCAACTTTGCACGTGAAAGACGTTTTTGCCTTGTGGTCGCTTGTGTTAGGCTTATAGCTATTTTGTTGAATTCTGTTTAATCACATTTAATCAAAAACTACATTTATATCGTATGTGCTTTATGCACCATTATCTGCTTTTATTGAAAAAATAAGAACTGTCTAATAAAATATTAATAATAAGTGAAGTCACAGGGCTCCCCGGTGGCTCATCGGTCTAAGTGCGCGTACCATAAAGGCTGTGTCCTGCCCGCAGTGACCTGGGTTCGATTCCGGCGCGGGTCATTTGCTGCATGTCTTCTCCCCAACTTTCCTGTCTCTCTATACTGTATAACTGTCAAATAAAGGAAAAAGTTCCCAAAAAATAATCTAAAAAAAAAAACTGAAGTCACAAATATTGACTGTTTTCTTAGCACCCCAAGTTTTGGGCAAGCCCCCCATTAGCACCGGGAGTGAAAAAATCCTGGCACCGTGCCTGCTCGTTGGCAAGGTAGCCAGGGCGCATACTTATTAGGAGGCATTTCTAGTGACAGGACCCATCAGCTGTCGCAATATGCTAAAATTTTCATTCACATCTCGCTGTATGGTTTGCAGCCCATAGTCGTATTACAAAATGAAAGTGAATGCATGCAGTCACTTCATTCATCTTGTACTGAAACCTTTTAAACTCCCTTAAACTTTATAAATCAAACACCACCAAATCGTGTACTTTCCATTTCGTTGTTGCTCTGCAACTTCCGACAAAAGGGTGCAAACATTGCGTATAAATGGTAGGGATGAACGTTGTACTGGTGGTTGTCAATGGAAATCTATATGAGATACGGCGGAGTTTAAACCCCCAGCCGAAAATGCATGACGTCACGCGCAATGGATAATGGGAATTGCAAGCTAATTCCGATGTGGTCCATTGCCTTATGATAACTAATTTCAAATGAGATGGTCTGGAACCTCTCAGTCTGGAACTGTTTTGCAAGGAGTGTAGCCAATGGATGCAGCCCACTGTGATCGTGAACGTGATTGGATCAGCCTTCCACCAGTGGCATGGGAGTATAAAAATATGTGATATAGTGCGAAGCACAGGCGACCCACTAAAGACCGATTGAATGCTGCTGAAATACACTCATGCTTGTAAACCTGTTCACTGCAATTTAAACAGCCAACAAAATTGATGAAGGGTATTCCTTTGTATATTCATTCCTAACAAGCGCTTGTTCATAACTAACTCCTTCCTCTTGATGACTGCAGTTTTGATTAAGGCTGATAAGAATTGCATTAAAATAATTTGAGGTATTGGGTAATTTTTCTGTTCTCATTAACATTTGGTTTTCATAGGCTACCCTAATGACAGCTTACACCACAGACTGCATCCGACACTTCATTCAAATATAAACACAGCTGTATTGCCCAATACTGTTCTTAAGAGGCCTGTCTGCACACGTGTTAAAAGCAAGAGTAAAATTGCCTTAATTGAACAAACAAGCTAGAGCTCTCATAGTAAACTAGCTAAGCAACAGTAATGGCAGCATTGACTAGCCAAATGTCAGTAAATGAAACACATTGTTTGTGTCATCAGAATCTTACAGTCAAGGGTTTTATATCCCACTCAAATAAAGTATTTGAAAATGAAGCAAAGGTGAAACGCACTTTTGAATGACATGCCTTGCCTCAGGACTCATATTGGCATAAACGGCAAATAGGTCGTTCTCGTGTTTTAGCAAGTGCAGTAGATTCCTTGCTCGATAGAGAAGATTTTTGACTTGCAGTCAGCCACTTTATTTCTGAGGGAATCATTGTAAATGTCTAACCATGAAGCCAAACACTAAAGTTATGGCAAATTATTCACGACTCCAAGTTGAGCATAATCCACGGGACTGTTCAGCAGAGCTCCTTACCTGGACCATTTTACTGAGACTAGTCTTAAATCAGGAGAGCTGGAGCATTCTTGAGCTCAGAGAAAAACAGGAGAAACTGAAGTTTCTGAGACTGAAGTGCTCCAGCTGTTCTGATTTCAGGGTAGCCCCAGTGAAATTCTTTCTCTGTTTATGGAGTTCTGCTATACAGTCTTATTGGGTTTGCAGCACATCTGGTACCCTTTTTATTGCATAGTCCACAGGAGTTTGAAAAGAAGAAATTTTGTTGCAATTACCATTTGTTCGTAATGAGTACCTCATCCACAATAAATTCCACAATTTTATATTGAAATTCCATCGATGAAAGTGAATCAATTAAAAAACAGAGGTCCCTGCTTATGTTGCCATTTGTTGTTTTCTGTTCAAATGGCAGCACTGTTCTCTGGTGTCACCATCTAAATCATGCCCCTCAGACAAATGACCAATCAGTTTGTCCTACCGGGGCATGGATGGGCGCAAGCGAACTAACATTTAGAGGTGCTGGACGGAAAGCGTATTCAAATGTGAAACATAAACTTTCTTTGTAGTATTCAGGCTACATTCTCTATGGCATGGTTACTCACATCTACTGTGGGATCTCCCTCCCACTTTGATAAATACCACTGAGTTGCCATAAATTCAACTGGCCTTGATGCTCAGGTTTCAGTCAGTCCTGAAATCAAATCAGTCCTGAAATCCAGTAGTGCATGGAGCATCTCTTCAGTATCTCTCCGCTATGGGTGGCTAGTAAATTGTGAAACAGGTCTTATAATATCTCCTTGCACAGAGGAGAGATACCTGCATTCAGAAAAAGCCGCACTTGTCTGTCATGGATACAGCATCTGTATTCCGCCTCCCGGGCCTTTTTGCCCCTCTTCAAACATCTTTTATCTTCGACATCCATTCCCCCCTCTACCTTTTCCATAAATGATGGCCGCTTGTCTTGGGACAGCTGCAGAACTCCTACAGCTGGGGAGCTGCCAAGGTCCTCTTTTGTGTGGAAGCATATGTCACAGGAGTATAAATATAGGCCCGGTGAAGAAGAATGGATGAGAGGAGGGAGATACATTTAGGACAGAGCACCAGAGCCCTTTCAAACTCACCCCCCGGGTCCAGACTCTTGTCGCAGTGCCCTGTCATTTAATTTGGAGCTAAAAGCGATTAGCAAAGATCTAGCTCAGGCTCTGACTCTAGCTCTCTCTCTCCTGCGCCAGTTAGGACCCCACAGCTGATAGAAGCCACTGCTGATCACATTAGACAAAAGCAAATTTAATCTCCCCTGGTCCAAGCAGCCTGCCTTGCGGAACGGTCCACTCCTGCACAGACAAAGTATTATCGCAAACCTCTCACAGCTAAGGCTGTGTTTTCACTGAGGCAAAAACTCACGGATGCGCTCTGTCAAATGCATTGAACTCTTTTCAGACACTCACAAACACATGCGCGCGCGCACACACACACACACACACACACACACACACACAAATACACACACATACACTTACAGCTTTTGAAATATGGGCACGTGAAACATTTGTGTACTTGCGCACGGTCCTTTTTGTCACGTGTCATGCCCTGGTGTTTGTGTTTCACATTGTTTCTGGAATTTTGGGTAAAGAGATTTTGTTAATTCATTAATTGTCTCTCTTCCTTGTTTACCATCATTGAATTCCTCAGGCCTTTTCCAACATCTGTTTCTGGTCACCGCTCTTTATCTCTGTGTATTTAGGTTTGACTGTGTCTGCATTTGTGGCCAGATTGTCCAGTCTTGCCTTGTTCCCCGGTCTTTTCTGGCCTTGTGTTTGTTAGTATCATCCTGTTTTTACCTTTTCCTCGCCCTGCCCTTGTTTTCCCATTTTCTCTGCACCCAAGATCCCCATGGACTCAACTTCTGGTTTCAACCCTAGCTTCGTCTCTCAACTTCACCCCGTGCTCTTCCCTGGATCCTGACTGCCACCACCTGACCTCTGCCTGCTCTGGGACCACTCTGTGCTCGCCCTGCATTACTTTGCCTGCCAGTTCTGACCCTAGACTCTTCATTCCGCAAATTAAGCCGTGGTTTATACATCCCTGAACCCTGTGATGGAGTCCTTCCACCCATCCCTGACACTTTATTTACAGACACTGCAAACATGCATGTCTTTGCACAGTTTCTTCCTCAAATCCACACGAACACAATCATACTGTAGACATTAAACTAATAGGCCAGTGCTTAATGCATAACAGCCCAGGTAGACAGGTTTGCTCTGATTCTCTGTGAGTCGGCTACCACTTTGGCCTATCGGCATGAAAGGATGTAATTGAGTTTGAGTTGCGGGTCGATATATTTCTCATTCCCTGGAGCACCATGTTGAAGCCGATAAGGTGGAGCTCCGATTCACCCCCTTCGCGAGGAAAAATCAGGGTTTCCCTCTCAGTGCTGACAGCGAAAATTGAGTCTATGCATTCAACGCACATACACTTGCAACACCTTACCACTCTACCCCCTCCCTCCTCGAATGTGCTGGCTGTCACAGTCTGTCTGAGAGAGGCAGTTCCAGACTAAGCACCCAGGAAGAGAGGGAGACTAAAAAGGAAAGGGGGGATGCAGTGAGAGAGACAAGAGGATATCACAGAGATGGAAGGGAGAAACAATGTCAATAAAAGGCTTGTCATAAGATGAGTTTCCTGGACTCAGCCTCCGCGTGAATGGGCCACTGTCTGGCCAGCTAAAATGAGTGCCAGTAAAAATGCCAATTCTGCAACATGGCTCTTGCTTTCTCAGTGTTTTTCTCTCTCCATCTCTCACCACACACACACACACACACACACACAGAGTCATACACAGGCACAAATGATGTGATCTTGACTAAATCAGAAAGGAAAGCTCTCTACTAGTGAGTAGAAGTTCTCATTTGCTGACATTTACGGTTTGGTGCTAGTTCACGCCTGAATGATTCTGATAGATTAGCCACCACGCTATCTGCTCCTACCCACCCCATTCAAATTCAGACTTATGTGTGTACCCCTTAGGCACTATTCATTATACAGGGGTCTGACAAAGCACAGGTGTGAATAGCGAGCTATTCAAAACAAAGAAGCATTGCATTATGGGATATACACCCCTTCCCTCCAAATTATCACAGGGATTCTGCATATTTGTGCCTTGGGCAGGATTGCCTATTGAGATCTGGTATTTTCATAGCAAACCCCTTTTAAGAGTGTGCACATTCAGGGAAAAGACATACAGTGCCATGAAGAAGTATTTGCCCCTGGCCAAATTTCTTTTATTTTTGCATATTTGTAACATTTAAATGTTTCCAATCAAATTTATTTTAATATGAGACAAGGATAACCCGAGTAAGCATAAAATGCAGTTAAATTACAACCCCAATTTCAAAATAGTTGGGACGAAGTGTAAATTGTGTATAAATCAAAACGCAATGACTTGCAAAACACACCAGCCAGTATTTTATCCACAATGGAACAGAGATAACAAAGCAGATGTTAAAACTGGGAAATTTTACAAGTTTATCCACAAAATGAGCTCATTTCAAATTTGATGGCTGCTATAGGTCTCAAAAAAGTTGGGACAGGGGCCTGTTTACCATGGTGAAGCATCCCCTCTTCTTTTTAACACAGAGTGGAGGCGTCTGGGCATTGAGGAGACAAGTTTTTTGAGTTTAGCCATTGAAATTTGATCCCACTCTTGTTTAATACAGGCTTTCAGCTGCTGGAGAGTTTTGGGTCTCCTTTGACGGACTTTTCATTTAATTATGCGCCAAATGTTCTTTATCGGTGAAAGATCAGGACTGCAGGCAGGTCAGTTCAGCACACGGACTCTTCTACTATGAAGCCATGCTGTTGTGATAGCTGTAGTATGTGGTTTTGCATTGTCCTGCTGAAATACACTAGGCCTTCCTTGGAATAGGTGTTGTCTGGAGGGGAGCATATGTTGCTCTAAAACCTTTATATACCTTTCAGCATTCATGGTGCTTTTTAAAACATGCAAGTGTCCCACACCATATGCACTAATGCATCCCCATACCATCAGAGATGCTGGCTTTTGAACTGAACGCTGATAACAGGAGGGGTGGTCTTTCTCGTCTTAAGCCCGCAGGGCACGACGCCCATGATTTCCAACAAGAATGCCAAATTTGGACTCGTCTGACCACAGGACACTTTGCTACTTTGCTAAAGTGTAATTTTAAATGAGCCTTGGCCCACAGAACATGGTGGCGCTTCTGGATCATGCTCAACAATGGCTTCCTTTTTGCTTGATAGAGTTTTAGGTGGCATCTGTGGATGGCACAGCGGACTGTGTTTACTGACAGTGGTTTCTTGAAGTATTCCTGGGCCCATTTAGTAGTGTCAATGACAGAATAATGCTGGTGAATGATGCAGTGGCGTCTGAGGGCCCGAAGATCACGGGCATCCAGTAAAGGTCTTAGGCCTTGTCCCTGATGCACAGAGATTTTTCCAGTTTCTTTGAATCTTTTCATGATGTTATGCACTGTCAATGATGAGACCTTCAAAGCCTTTGCAATTTGACGTTGAGGAACATTGTTTTTAAAGTAATCCACAATATTTTTACGCAAGCCTTCACAGGTTGGAGAGCCTGTGGCCATCTTTACCTCTGAGAGGCTCAGCCTCTCTAAGACATCCCTTTTATAGCCAATCATTGAACTCTGTTGCAGCCAGAAAATTTGAAATAAGCTCATTTTGTGGATAAAAATGTAAAATGTCTCAGTTTCAATATTTGAAATGTTATCTATGTTCTATTGCAAATAACATGTTGGCCTTCGTGATCTGAAAGTCATTGCATTTTGATTTTATTCACAATTTACACTTCGTCCCAACTATTTCGGAATTGGGGTTGTAAATAATAGTTTCATTTATGAAATGAAAAAGCTATCCAACCCTACCTGGCCCTTCAGTATATGAAAAAGTAATTGCCCCCTTAGTTACTAAATCAACCACTTAAACAAATTTAATTGATTGTTATGTTCAGTTTCACTAGACACAGTCAGGCATGATCACTGCCGGCTGTGTAGAATCCAAACCTCAATTAAATACAACCTGGGTGGCAATGTGAAGTAGGCAGAAAGCAGTACATGATGCCACAATGCAAAGAAATTCAAGAACAAATAAGAAACAAAGTCTTTGACACTTATCAGTCTGGAAAGGGTTGCTATGCCATCTGGAAAGGGTTGCAATGCCATTTCTAAGGTTGTGGGACTCCAGCAAACCATGTCAAGAGCCATTATCTACAAATAGAGAAAACTTGGAACAGTACCTTAGAACAGAACCTTCACAGGAGTGAACAGCCTATCAAAAGTACGAGAGAGCCATGAGACGTGCCTTTTATTGCTCATATTGCTGGAATTTTTCAGCCTGTTCCCTTGTACTTTGCCTGATTAACAATCAATCAATGTCCTTTTTTTTAACCAAATATTTAAGACCTAGCTTATATGTAGCTTTTAAAA
Organism: Gymnothorax javanicus; assembly: GCA_029692085.1. Lineage (NCBI taxonomy): Eukaryota > Metazoa > Chordata > Actinopteri > Anguilliformes > Muraenidae > Gymnothorax > Gymnothorax javanicus. The sequence goes on from CM056195.1 coordinate 43,834,551, forward strand.
AGTAAGGGGTGATAATGACAAAAAGAAGAATTTATTTTACGTTTCAATGCGGATTGCAAGGATGGAAATCTGAATAATTAATTTGAAAAAAAGAAAAATTAAACTCCGATTGTTCAGCAGTTCCGTGCATCCTTGTTGCCTTTTGTTCATTAGAATTTGAAAGATGAATGAAAAAAAAACTGCTTGATTTTCAAAATGGCTGTAAAAAGTACAAATTTTAAGTGGAAAACATTATCTTCCACATATTGATCAAGCACTGAATGTGACATTACAATGGTTTTAACATTTGTACAAAATGGCATTGCATTGGTCTCCTGTAAGCCTATAGCTGACAAATATCTGCAAATCTACTGTCTCATGAGCATTTCAAGTTCAGATGTAATGAGCAATAATGCCATGGAAATTTAAATTGGCCAGTCATTCTGTCCATTAGAGTTAGAAAATGAGTTAATAAATTGTTTGATTGCCAATTAAGCAAAATAATAAGGAGTAATTGTGTGGGATTCTGCCTCACCTAACTTGCCTTCAACAGCACGTTACTAAAGAGCGCATAGATGACTCATCCAGGAGGTCGCAAAATTACCCTGACTAACATCCAAGGAATTGCAGGCCTCACTTGCCACAGTTAAAGTCAGTGATCACGATTCCACAATAAGAAAGAAACTGGACAAAAATGATATTCATGGGAGAGCTGCAAGGCGAAAACCACTGCTAACTCCTAACAACACAAAGGCTCATCTCTAATTTGCAAAAAATAAACAAACAAACAAACAAAAAAAAAAACATTATGATGATCCCCATGACTTTTGGGAAAATGTCTTGAGGAGTAATGAGTCAAAAGTGGAACTTTTTGGATGACATGGGTCTCCTTAAATCTGGCTTAAAGCTCACCCAGCATTCCACAATAAGAATACTAATAGTCAAACACGGTGATGATAATGTGATGGTCTGGGGCTACTTTGCTGCTTCAGGACCTGGACGACTTGCCATAACTGATGGAACCATGAATTCTGCTCTCGACCAGAAAATCCTGAAGTAGCATATCCGGCTATCGGTTTGTGGTCTAAAGCTGAAGCTCAGTTGGGTTATGCAGCAGAACAATGATCTGAAGCACAATAGCTTGTCCATTTCTGAAAGGTTTCAAAGAAACAAATTGAAAGCTTTGGAGTGGCCTAGTCAAAATCCTGGTTTGAATCCAATTGAGATGCTGTGGTATGATCTTATATGGGCAGTTCACGCTCAAGAACCCTCCAATACAGCTGAATTAAAACAATTCTGCTACAGAGGCTGGGCCTAACTTCCTCCTCAGCAATGCATTGCCAATTATTGCCAATTATTGCAAATGTTTAATTGCAGTTATTGCACCCAAGTGAGGCATAATCAGTTACTAGGTTTAGGGGTGGCGAGGGGTAGGGGTAGTTATTCAGGTTTTAAATGATATTGGTTCTGAATAACTCCGTACTTTCAATAAATTCAATCACCATTTATGATGATGATTTTGTCTTTGTCTAAAATTGAAAACAGTCGGATGATCTGAAACATTTAAATAGAGGACATTGAGATGGGGGTAAATACTTTTTCACATTACTGTGCATTTTAAAGTTGCAGAGATAATCTGTATAGCCTCTGTCTTTCGACAGAGAAGAAGGCCGCTCCTTCCCAGTTAAATGCTTGCCTTTTCTCTCCAGCTCTGACACAGCTGACCCCCCAGAGTTCCATAATTGAATGAAAATATGCAAGAAGCAGTGAGGAGTGTAATTTTAATGCAGGCCTTGTGTTGTATATCAGAAGCCGTGAGGTGCCGGAGTGAGGCTGCCATTATTAGATCATTGCCGGATCATTAAGTCCCCTCACGCTGCCGCCCGCAGCTAATGTCTCCGGCTTGGGAGGGGGGAGGCGAGATTGCCTGCTGATATTTGTTATTTGTTTGTGGCATTGGTAGCTCATTAGCCATGTGTCAATTCTGAGAGGGCGCTTACTTACTGCTCCCTTCTCTCTCTCTCTCTCTCTCTCTCTGCTCAACATTGTCTACCTTCATTTGTCCTTGATGTTGCTGTTACTCGTAATTTCCTCACCCCACCTTCATTACTCAGTACTCACCACCGCGTCTACTCTAACTCTATCCCTCTTCTTGCCTGCTGCCTTCACCATCAACTGCTGTGTCATTCATTTTCTCCTGTCTGTTGTCTGTGCTCTGGCGTAGCTTGAAATTCCAGGTTGCCTGAAAAAAAAATACTACTTTGGTCCCCAATCCTAGTTCTCAGAATCGTCACCACCTTACACCCCACTTGTAACAACCTGCACTCGCCCACTTCACACTCCCTTCAGAATGATGAATTGCCTTGACCTACACTGTATCCTCCAATGGCATATCCCACAGAGCAGGTAAAACTCAGATACTGGTGAGCTGAGTCATTCTTAGATTCTTGGAAGCTGATTGTGGCCATGTGTTGACAGCCAGGTGTGGCATTGGGAGTGGTTTCTAGTTTGTAGGTGGTGTTCAAGTATTCAGCAAGAGGCTATTATCCCTTTCTTCCAGATAAGTCCCATTCCATCGTGACAGGAAACTATTCTGAATGTCTGTTATGGCCTACCCTTCCAGAGTTACTTCATATTATGGTGAATACCTGGTTTTAAAGTCTCTTGCATGCAGTACATGCCTATGTTTGTGCATGTATAATCCTATGGTGGTACGCTGTGATTGTGAAAGTTTGTGGATAGAAACTCCTAAAATGAGAGCATTTTCTGGGTTTAGGAGGGAGATAATTGCTCATTTCCAGGGAAGGGTGCTGGTAGAGCCAGAGCCCATCATGTTCCATTACTGACTGGCCGGTAAGTGCCTGCCCTCTATGCAGTTTTTCCTTGTCATCTTCAGCAATCTGTCCAAAATATTACAGTGGAGCAGGCATGGGTTAAGCACATTTCTGAGTGCGTGGAACAGTGATCCGTTTATCAGTTAAATATATTGAAAATGATATGCTGTCAGTAATGTCACTATTAAGCTGTGTTTCCATCAAACACTTACGGTATAGTACCCTTGGAACCCGTACGGAACCTGAACTGACTGTACCTCAACCCTAAATCTTGGCTCCATTTCCACCACAGACAGTTCTCTTAAATGTTGGCTGGGCTGTTGCTGGATGGTAATAGTCATGTCAACTGTTCATCTTTGTCAACATCCTTAATGATCCTCTCGTAACCCATCAGTGGACTGCTGTGTTTCTTGCTCCACCTTTTAGTATCAGATCAGTGTGCTGGGTAGCTCAACAGAGGAGACAGATTGGAATGAATCTTGGTACTATCCACAACTTTTGACTTCGGAAACACAAAAATAACCAGTCTTATATGTAACAAACTGAACTGGACTGCTTTGTGGAAACAGGCTTGATACTCTTCACTATTTCCTCTTACTATATTAACCTTAAAGGAACACTGTGCCAATTTTCAACCTAATCTCCATCTATCTGAGTTAAGGATATAGTTTGAAGAATGTATGCAGTCCCCCCCCCCAATTTTCTGTATATCTCTGGGAATCACCTACAAAATTAGTAATACTTCCCCCTCCCATTCCGTCATATGACATATATAGTGACATAGTTGGAGGTAAGGAGGAATGCGCTATTTCAGCTCACTCTCAGAAAAAAAAAGAAAAAAAAGGCTTGTCACTCGGGCGGTACCCTCAAAGGCACTGCTGTTGTACCCTCAGAAGTGGGTACTTATTTGCTTTGGAACATAAAAGTACCTTTTAGGCCCTAAAAAGGTTCACACAGGTACCTTGAGGTCCTATAATTAGCCCTGGGGGGTACATCAGTGCTGAATGTACCTTGTGGAACAGAAATGGACTCCTGCTATACCCCTATTTCTGAGAGTGCATGGATCTCTAGTCTCCACCTCTGGTTTGCCAGAGCGCGTGCTCTAGATGCCAGTCAAAAACGAAACTTCCACGTTGTCTTGATGAGGGTAGTTTTCTTTCTTGGTCAAAACTGGCAAAGGAATATGTTTGCAGATTTGTAACCTCCATTATTTTTCAAATTAAATTTTTTTTGGTGATCCATAGGTTTTTAACACTCTCCAGAGCTACTTGATTCTGAGTGGACAAATTGGATGTACTGTCTTGCTGTTCAGAAAAGCCTATTTGAAGTATACAGTGTTATTATTTTACCTTTATTTAATTTCTGCTTATGACTAATGCAATCTGGGGTTCCCTTTTAAATTTCTTTTAAAAATAAATAATCAATTTTCACTGGATTTAAGTCCGTTTGAAGGTCACATTGAAGATCAGAAAAAGCATGACATTTTGATATTTCTGGCTTTCCATTTAAAAAACCTGTAGTTTCAATAATGGTACAGCCTTTTAATATCCTCAGTGAATGAGAAAACATGAGTGAATGTATTACTTTTATAATATTTATTAGCTCTTAAAAAGGAAAGAGGTTGCAATTCTGTAAGGGAAGGGACTTGAAGTGTGTTTGGTTTGATAACAGACTGCTATGGTGTAAATCATTTTATTGTTCACCATAAACACCATGAGAATTATCCCAAGCTTTTCAGGGTGCCACACTCATGCAAATTTTTTTGCCAGTGTTTTCCTTGAAATAAAGAGTAGATGGGCGACCCCATGAGTACTACAATAGGTATGCCTCGGCCAGAAGTAGATTCCCGTGGTATTTCTGGGCATAAGACCATGATATACTAAAATGAAACAGATCTGTAAGAATGAAAAGGTTCAATTATAACAAGAATTTGAATGATAAGAACAAAAATGCAGGGCTACCTTTGCTTAATTTTTAAAAAATCTTCTGAAAACGCCCATCCCTACCATGTAAGACATGCATTTTGAATACTTCCCTATTTTTGCCAAGGATTTCCAGCAGCGATTTAATTATTAAACTTTTGAATCAAAAGTGAAATAATAGGATGTTCAGCTTAATTCCACACCATGAATGGCAAGTCATTTTGTCTTTGAAGTGCAGCCTTTCAGAAGAAAACCCATTCTGAACCCATTGTTGGATCAGAAATGTCAAGTGTCAAATCTAAATCAATCAGGAGCGTATCCATTCGTGCATGAGATGAGTAATATGCCCCTGCAGAAGTGTGCGCGCGCGAGTGTGTGTGTGTGTGAGAGAGGATGTGTCTGTCTGTCTGTCTGTGCGTGTTTTTGTTTGCGCAAAAGTTTGGATGAAGCATGAAAATTTGTGAACTAATTTGAGCCTGTGCGTGCCCTAATAGGCGACAGAAAGGGGTCTGACTCATGTTCATTCTTACTCGCACAGAATAAACTAAAGGCGAGGAGGCATTACTTCATTGTTAACATAACTCTGATTCACAGGTGGTGTAGGCGGTTAATCTTGAAATAGTTACATTGTAAGCCAGAAAATCTATCACAGAGGGCACGGAAAAGGTACAAGACATGTTCAACTTAGTTCCCATGTTTTACTTCGGTATACTGTATATTATACGAAGAAGTTCAATGTGCTTTTTTTTTTTTTTTTTTTTTGAAGTACTACTTGGGCATGTATCTTCTAATTGGATATGCCACAACTTGAATTCGATGATTTTGGAAACAATGGAGATGTTGCCATCTAGTGCCTGATATTTGTAATGCATGCTTTGATTCCTGTTGGTCTCGCAGAATTTGCAGGCATGTTTTTACAGTTTTTCTCAGTCGCTTTGGTACATTTCTCGAATCATCCTCGACATTTGCAAAACAGTAAGCGCATTTCTCAAAACAATGCGTACAAATAGCAAAACGCCATGGATTACCTGCAAAAGCCAGTCTCTTGCTCAAAATCCTCAGTTCATCTCTCAAAAGTAAATATCTGTGTCAATGAACATGTCAGTGCCATCAGAATGACAAGTCCTTGTGTCATTGTATATGGATAAGACAGCCAAATTGCTTAGTCATGTTGTCAATGTAACAGTGTAGTCTAGAGGGATGTTCTGATGTAAAACTATGGCTAAAGTTTTGATGACAATTATTATAAATTGTAAAATACACCTTAGTGTATGTGGGAGATTGATGGCAAGACACTGGACAAGATTCACATTTACGCTTTTATTGTTTGTACTGTAATTTGTTGACAGACCATGTCATTGCGATACAGAAAGGAAAAGACAGCACTGCATAGCACAAAGAAAAAAACAAAAAAACAAAAGTAGAAATGTGAACATAGGACAATCTTCTTAGGGAAAACTGTACATGCAGTGCTGTAGGAATTACAGTGCAGTCTTCCTACACCTCCTGACATTCCTGTCTGTTGGGCCACAAATTCACATCCACATCACAACAAATATCTTCTCTTGCGATGCAGCGTGGAAACAATCTTTTAGAGTGTCTTATCCAGCCTCTGCAGGCATCAGCTGTGATGTCATCACACGCTGCATCCACGGCAGCCAGAAGGGTCATCTGTGTATGTGGCTGGCGATCATATACTTTCCATCTCCATGCTGAGAAAAATTCCTCAATGGGGTTAAGGAATGGGGAGTAGGGTGAGAGGAACTCCATCAGCATTCTGTTGTGGGTTGCAAACCATTGCCTGATGATGTTGGAGCGATGGAAACTGACATTGTCCTAAACTATCACGTACTTTGGCAAGTCATCTCCAATCTGACCCCTCTCTTGTTCAGGGATGAAATCCCTGTAGAGTGTCTAAAAAGGTGACAAGATGCTCTGTATTGTATGGCCCAATAATGGGAATACGCATTGGCACACCATTCTCAGAGATAGCAGCACCCATGGTTATGTTCCCGCCCCATTGGCCTGGCACATCAACTGTAGCTCTGTGGCTGATGATATTTCGACCACATCCCCTGCATTTCGTTAGGTTGAAGCCAGCCTCATCCATGTAGATGAAGTTGTGCGGTGGTTCACTTGCTTCCAGTTCCATTATACGCTATATCCAGAAGACACAAAATTAGTTTTATGAATTACATGCATTTTCATTTTGGACAAGATACAGGTACGTCAAATGTATACAGCACATATTGCATCTTCTTTTCTACAGCCATAGCAAATGTGTAAAGGTCACTTACTGTACTGTATATCACTATACGATGTTGTACTGTTTACTGTGAGGTACAGTTACTGCATGCTCATACATGTTTTACCTGTACATACTGGTAGCGCAGCTCCTTCACTCTTTCACCATTTCTTTCAAATGGAAGAGTGTGCAGCTGCTTCATATTCATTTGGTGTCTTTACAGCACCCCGTCAATGGTTGAGATGCTGACTGTTTGGATGTTTTCAAAGATGTTGTTGTCCTATATAATGGCACTCTTTATCTCCCTTAGTCTTATGGTATTGTTTTCTACAACCATGGTGCAAATAGCCTCCTCCTGTTCAGGTGTGAAAAGGGGCCCTCTGCCCCCCCCCTGTGAAGTTGTCTTGCAGTCCTATGTGGAAAAAATAAAGTAATGTAAAACACAAAATTGAGTAAGATAAAATGTCCCAGTATAAAGTATACTTACTGTATGTTGTAAAATGCGAGTGGAATACTGTAATATTGTATGAAGCATTACAGAAAGTATACAGTATTACAGTACAGTCCCTATTGTTAGATTACATACTTGTTCTGTCGACAAAAAGTCAGAATGATTGAGGACACAGTTGTTCTCTCAACATTTGGCTGCACCCTTCTGTCATGGTTTTGCCCCCGTCGGCTGAAGACAACAAGCCGGCGGGCACTGGGACCATGAACCCAAAAAGTGGTTTAGGGACCCACACGCACAGGCTGAGTAAAAAAATAGAAATGTTTAATAAAACTAATAATAAAAAAAAACACAATATAAAACTCAGGGGAGCAGCAGCAAAAACAACAGGGCTCAGGCATCAGAATGCAGCAGCTCTTACAGTTTTTCTCAGTCGCTTTGGTGCATTTCTCACATCACTATTAACATTTGCACAACAGTTGGTGCATTTCTCAGAACAATTAGTACAAACTGCAAAACCTAGTGGATAACCTGCAAAAGCGCGTCACTTGCTCAAAATGAATAGTTGATTCCTCAAAAGCAAGTACTCATGTCAATGAAACGGTCTGTGTCATCAAAATAATAAGTCCTGACACCATTGTTTATGAACAAGACAGTCAAATGGCTTTGTCATGTTTTCATTGTGACAGTTTACTCTCTCTGTGTTTTCCAATGCAAACAAGTCAGATCTTGGTGACACTACCTGAAAATGCTCAAGACAGCACTATACACTACCTGTACAGCCATTTGAAAACTACAGTAAAGTTACACAAAAAAAAATACACAGTCACTTATTTAGAACAAACATAAGAAATACCATTTTGGTAGAACTGTGTACAAATGTAAACAATATAACAGTACATATTACTGTAAACTCAACATAAATTATTCCTGGACATCCACACGTTCCTGTCTGTCTGGCCACATATTTTCATCTACATCACAGCAGATGTCTTCCCTTGCAAGGCAGCGAGGAAAGTATCTCCTTGAGTGGTGAATCCACCCTCTGCAGGACTCCACTGTGATGTCATCACATGCAGCATCCATGGCTGCTAGAAGGGCCATTTGGGCATGTGGATGCCGGTCATAAACCTTCCACCTCCAGGCAGAAAAAAACTCTTCTACAGGATTAAGGAATGGGGAGTAGGGGGGGGAGATACTCAACCAGCATCCTGCCATGTGCTGCAAACCACTCTCTGACCAGATGTGAGTGGTGAAAGCTCACATTATCCCACATGACAACATACTTGCTCAGATGGTCTCCAGTTAGACCCCTCTCATTCTCAGGGACTATGCTTCTGTAAAGAGTGTCTAGAAAAGTAAGAAGATGTTGTGTGTTGTAAGGACCGAGAAGGGGGATATGGGTGAGGACACCATTTTCCGAGATGGCTGCACACATTGTGACATTCCCCCCTCGTTGGCCTGGGACATCAATCGTTTCTCTCTGTCCAATTCTGTTTCTTCCACGCCTTCTGCCTTTGGCCAGATTGAAACCTGCCTCATCGATGTAAATGAATGTGTGCAGTGGTTCCCTGGCCTCTAGTTCCAATATACGCTTTATCCCAGGAGAGGGAGAGAGAAAAAAAAAAAACAATTGAAAGAACTTTCCCTGTGTAACATAATGCATTTTTGACAACATAGTGTACAGTATGTAGCCTACTGTGAATATACAGAACTGTTACAGTAAGTGTACTGCATGGAACTACACTAAGTAACACAGTTTACAGTTCTGAACATTAGAGTATGCATAGAAAGCACACTCAAGCTTTACCTGTACATACTGGTGACGGGTCTCCTTCTCTCTTTCGCTGTTCCTTTCAGATGGCACCTTGTAAAGCTGTTTCATGCGCATTTCATTCCTCCTGAGCACTCGGTCAATTGTTGCGATTGAAACAGATTCAATATTGCCAAAGATATTGTCATCCTCTATAACAGCGCTTTGAATCTCGCTCAATCTTATTGCATTATTTGCAATCACCATTGCACAAATGGCTTCCTCTTATTGTGGAGTAAAAACGGGCCCCCTTCCTCCTCTGCAAGGTTGTCTTGCAGTCCTATGTGTTGCAGAGTAAAATTATAGTAGTGTACAGTAAATATGAGATATAACAAGGTATTGGATTACTGTCCAATACTATACATACCTGTTTTCCCTATGAAATGTTTGAATGATGGAATTCACAGTGGCTCTCTCTACATTTGGTTGCACCCGTTGACCAGCCTCAGCCATAGTGAGGCCGTGATTGACAACATGGTCCACAAGTGTAGGCCTAATTTCATCAGGGATTTGCCTATGTACTTCACCTCTTCTTCCTCTGCCCCTGTTTTGTCCCCTTCCCCTTCCTCCCCGCATTCTCACCCCTCCTCCACGACGCTGACCTTCCATTTTTGTGTCACAGAATTGTAGAAATGGTACACACTATGTCCTGCTTGGTTTATATATGCTTGCCAAGTGAGGGTTCATGGGATTCAGCTCTGAGTGACTGTGGACAAGTGGCTTGTCACTGGTTACAACTAATGCTTCACACACCTCCTCATGAGTGAAAGCTGAGGTTCACCTGAGAGCAATTGTTCAATTTAGGAGACATTTTCAGGAAAAAAAGATAAAGGAATGTATGAAATTAGCTTGACAGATTTTGACAACTAGTTCAACAATTTTGTATGTAATGACTCAAGCAATGAAATGAGGACTATTATTTTTATAGGGAATGACTATTCAGCATTCATAAGAATGTTTCATTTTGACTGACATGACATAAGCAAATGATAATGTTATAAAACAGCAGAGAATTGTATGAAAGTAACTGATACATGTCCAAGAGCATTTTCAATTTGTTCAGAGGAATGAGAAACTGCTACGATGATGTGCACAAATGACTCAATGTTGTGGAGGTTGAACTAATAGTTGTGAGAACTTTCATTCTGATCTGAGAAATGCACCAAAGCGACTGAGAAAAAACTGTAAATATCAAACACTTCACCTCCACTTCAACAAGCAACAGGTGTGGCTCGTTGAAGTGGAGGCGAAGACAGCAGGAGGGTGGAGGGACTGCAGGGCAGAACCATCACACCTTCGACCAGCCTTGGCCATTGTAAGCCCATGATTGAGAACGTGGTCTACAAGTGTGGCTCTTATCTGATCAGGAACGTGCATATGTCCTTGGCTTCTTCTGCCTCTTCCTCTGTTTTGCCTCCCAATTCCTCCGCCACGCAGCCTCACTCCTCCTCCTCTTTTCTTCTCTCTGGCTGTTGACCCCGTCCAATTCCTTGTCCTTCCATTGTCAGACATTGTAACATTGTTTTGTGCTCCGGCTACATATATGCTTGCCAGTTGATGGTTCATGAGATGCACCTTTGAGCTATTTCAGAAAACTGGTTGATCATTGGTTGATCTAATGCTTCACACATTTCCCTTCATTAGAGAAAGTCAAGATTCACCTGGGAGCAATTTACCAATGCAGGACAGATTTAGAAAAAAATTCTAATGGAAATGTATAGTAATATGCTCGACATATTAATGACAACTTGTTGTCAACCATTTTGCATGTAAAGACTTATGCGATGAACTAATGCCTAAATGTTGTGGGGGGAGAGACTATTCAACAGAGACCCATTATAATACATTTTGATCAACATGACATAAGCAATTGATAATGTAGGAAACAGCAGAGAATTGTACATAATCATTTGCATGGATGTACCAAAGCATTTGCAACTTGTTCAAAGAAAAAAGAGAAACTGCTTTTTTGATGTGCACAAGTGACACAATGATGTGAAGATTGAACAGGTAGTTTTGAGAATTTTAATTCTGATCTGAGAAATGTACCAAATCGACTGAGGAAAACTGTAATTACCCACAGTGCAGTTTCATCTGGGTGGCAGATGCTCCCTTTCACAGATTATGCAGTTGACTGTACCAAGTAGATTTTAAATACTGATTGAAGTATTTTTCATAAAGATGTGTGTGTACCATTAATAGCTTTGAAACATCCTGTGGGTACATCATTATTATCCAAACAAAAAACCACACACCGATTGAGGATACTATCCAAAGAGAATGTTAATTGATAGGAATGTGGTAACAATAGGAGAAGGGCCACAGCTCTAAACTGGATGAACACAGTCCAGTTTAGGAGGTATTGAGTGGTGAGGGTTATGAGCGTGTCTGCACTTGGCCAGTTGCATCCCAGGACAGAAGCCTGGTCATGTAAACCACCGAAACAGAACTGTCAGACAGTATGTCCGAAGGGTGTGACTGGAGCACAGTCCCGATCATTAAGACTGATGAAGGCTTGGGAGGGGGGGGATGTTCCTAATAAATTGGTCAGAGGAACAGACTGGAAAGGCTGGTTAAGAGGAACATGATCTCAATCCTGGAGACAGATAGTAAAGCTTGGGACTTTGTTCCTATTAAATAGCCCTGCCCTGGGCCATCATACTACGTACCATGGTCCTGGATTGCTAGGCTAGTGAAGCGACCATTTTCGGCTTTAATGGCTAATAGAATTACTTAACAGAAGAATTTTGAAAAAGTGAATGCAACGGATGCAAGATGAACTTGTCCGCTACATTTCAGGCCTTTATACTGTTGTAATATGCATTTAAAGTAGCAAAAACGCAACTTATTCCCGTCGGTGTAACGGTTATTCACATTCACCTCAATACAACCTATGTAAAATCCAAGATGTACAACATTTTTCTTCTTCTCTCCCTTAGTGGAGCGTGTTGTGCAACATCATGCTCAATACTGCCATTAACAGTCTAAACTCATATTGCAACTCCAGTAAGTATACAGTATTATAGAACATTGCAAATTGTTGGATTACATACCTGTTCTCTGAATAAAATGACATGGTTATCTCCCAACATTCGACTGCACACTTCAACCAGCTTCAGCCATTGGTGGCCATGATTTATATCAAAGTCTACCAGTGTAGCCCTTATTTCATCAGGAATTTTCCGTCTACCTCTGTGTTGCCTCCCTATCCTTACCCTACACATCCTTACTTTTCTTCTTCCTGCTTATTCAAACTTGAAATTGAAGACCTGGGTGCAAGAAGTACGTAAGTCACATTTTCCAAAAAATGAGCTGACACTACTACCATAAAGTAGAGTGTCACGTGCATCACTTAAAGCCAAAAAATTCCAAATATAAGTACTCAAGTCCTCAATACTGATATACGGCCTTCCCTGAATCTACTGAATTTTTGTGCAAGAAATACTCAAGTCTTTGCAGAAGTACTCAAGTCCTTGACGTCATCAGGAACAAGTGCCTAAGTCCATGACTGTCCAATCAGCTGCTAGTATGTGTCATGTGACAAGCGTAGCAAAAATGACTGTTTGGCAATCAGAAAATGATTGAAATGGCATTTGTGTGGTAAAAGTACCAAGTCCATGCATTTTATGGCAATAAGTACCAAGTCCAGGCATTTTATGGTAAGAAGTACCAAAGTGCTAAACTGATTTTCTTGTTTTTTTCAGTAATAAAGCATTATTTTTCCACAAAAACGCGTGTCTGTCTACTTTGTATAACCCCTGGGACTAGCAGCAGGCGCCACTGAATGTTATCTTTTAAAAAAAGTATCTGCAGCATGTTTTCAAAACTTTGACCCTTAATATCTCAGACGTGTTATTTTGTGACTAAAGTACTTCTCGCACCCAGGTCTTCAATTCTTGTTTTTTTTTTTTTTTTTTTTTTTGTTGCAAAAATAGTAACACTGTTTTGTGTTCTTGTCATTTGAAGGTTCATCAGGTGCACCTCTGAGCAATTTGAACTGGATGATCACGGGGTGATTAAACTCTCCCATCCTTCCCCTGGCGCTAGTGAAAGTCAAGATTCGTGGGAGAGCAATCTCATCAATTCATGAGACGTTTCAAAAAGAAAGTCTATAGGAACTGTATCAGTAAAATATATCTGACAAAAGATTATGACAAGTAGTTCATTCATTTTGCATGTAATGACTTATGTATATGATGAAATATACAGTAAAACATATCTGATAAAAGATTATGACAAGTAGTTCATTCATTTTGCATGTAATGACTTATATTTTAGTGTATATTTCATCATATATGTATCTGACAAAAGATTATGACAAGTAGTTCATTCATTTTGCATGTAATGACTTACGTATATGATGAAATAACGCCAAGATGTTTTGGAGGATAAAACTATTCAAGAGGAAACAGTCCAGTGTGTTTTGATCAACATGACATAATCGTTTGACAGTGTAGGATACAGCAGATAATTGTACATATCATTTGCATGAATGTGCCAAAGAATTTGCAAATAGCTTGACAGAATAAGAAACTGCTTTTATGATGTGCATAAGTGATGAGATGATGTGGAGATTGAACGAGTCGTTTTGAGAAGTTCAGTTCTGGTCTGAGAAATGTCCAAAAGCAACTGAGAGAACTGTAAAAAAAGATGTTATGTTATTTATAATTTTTTTGTACCAAATTTGGCTAAAAGTTTACCCTTCTACTTGATATAATTGTATATTATGGCTTGTTTCAATGGATGAAATCCCAATTTTCTACTGCAACTTTTTCGAAAGAGGTGGACCTTCCTCTTAAGTGCAATTTTAAAAAATGTTGCTGTTTCTGTGACTAAAGTCATATGCGTTGTCAAGATTGGAAATGAATGAAACTAGAACAATAAAGTAAGTTGTAAGTGCTGGTTCATGTTCAGCAAAAAAATTCTGATCACAAGTTTCATCAATGAGCAAAACTGGCTAATATTGGATATATGCATATGGAAGGCTTGTGGACTAGCTGGCGACTTATGTGAAAGGTAAATTGTTTCAATATTTTCAACGCTGTGAATAATTCACTCCTACCAGCTCAATCTGAGTGCCACCTGCTCCTAAACACAGACTTGCTCGACCTCCACACCTCTCTCTCCCTAATAGCTCTTTGTTCTTTTGTCCCCTCACTAACTCTCACTACTTTTACATTACTTATGTCCCTCCCCACCCCTCTCTCGCTCTGTTATTGCACTAACGGTTTTTGCATTCGTCTTTTCGCATTTGTCGACAGCAAAGTTCTAAAAAGTGACGTTAATTCACTTTTGCTTATGTCTGCTTGTCATTTTACATCGAACTGCTTTTTGGGGCCTGTGCAACACTGGATCAGAAAAAGTTACTAACATAGGACGGTTTAATTTCAAGAATACTTTAAAAGATGAAACAACGTAAGTACACCGTGGCGAACATGTCCTGGAACACAGCATGCAGTATACTCCCCGAGAACTGCATTTGTTTTGATACCACTCCCTGCCTCTAGTCCCATGTTCAGAGCAGAATTCCATTAATCCCTTTAGACTTATCCCATTAATAAACACATTTGAGCATAAGCACATGATGACAAAACAGTGACAATTTCATTGCTACTAAAAACAAGAAGTGTTGCTTTAGAAGTGTTCGCACACAATGATTGCCACAGTTCTATTCACAACGGCACAAGAGGTAGTGAATGAGCTTTGCACAAATTGAAATTTTGCCCCCTGGCCTCAGTGGTGACACGACCAGCCATGTGATGTCAGAACCAATCACGGACAGGAGCAGGTTTCAGATGTAAAAAGGACACAAGAGCTGCGTTTGAATAGTCAAAAAATTTTGTCCTATTGTCCAATTCCTAACCACTTTTCTTTCACCTGAATGGAAAAAAAAATCATGAGGTCAAGGAAAGGTGTGAAAGGGAATTCATAACGGCTGAGGAAGCCAACCGCAATGCTGAGATTTCAAATACACTTACACTAGGCAACATGATCACGCGTTTATTGCTCGTCATGTTTGTTTGTTTTTGTGTCTGGCGGTATGGATGGTTGTTACTTTAAATATTGATGTTGCATACAATTGCACTGGTCCAGACAACTTAAACTTGTTTACTCAGGGGGAAAAACATTTCACTTAGTTTTTTTAGAAACACCATGATCAGTCATCAGTTCCATTGAAACTCCATTGACTGACTGCATTTCAACCTTATTGTCATTGTATTCTCTCAAACTCAAAGTTCTAGCATCCAGAACCAAAATAACAAAAATATTTTGCTGTTCACCAAGGTATGGTGCTTACTGTAATAACCATATGCCTTTCACCTACACAGTGACAAAGAATTGAATATTACATAAATTTCCCTTACAATGCAAGTGTTAATTATTGTCATATGAACCTAATTGTTATGCAAATTTATCTCAATCCAAAATCTGACTAGAACACTGGGGCACTTGTCTTATACATAATTATACTATTGTACATTGTTTGTGAGAAGAAAAGTGTTTCACAAGGTCAGTGAACTAAAACACTTATATAAGTATTCATACTTTGTTTATTCTTGTTACTTTTTCATCTTATTGCGCAACCTTTGCATTATCGATCATTGATGCTGCATCTGTGTTGTTGTTGACATCAGTGCTCCTCCTATATGCTTCAATGAGCCTCACCACAATGGAAACTGACATCAGTCCAATGCATGAGAATATAGTTTTTTAGGAATGCCTGTAATATTAAAAATGCTGGTTGAATAAGTAAGAAATTACACAGACAATTTCTTCTTAGGGCAAATCCGCTTTTATTTTCTTTATGTTTTATTTTTATTCATAACAGCTAAAATCAAATATAGCATAAGATTAGCAGAAAACAAACGGCAGCAAAGGACAGAATACACTGTATAAGCAGCTACAAGCAGGAAAATAAAAGATTACACCGCATTAAACCCCAAGTGTGTACACTTTGAGCAGATGAAGAGAAACAGAGACTGAGCTGTAGGACCATCAGCGAGAACGCAGGGACACAAGAACCCCACGCAAAAGCCCTGGTTCTGTCAGAGAACTTACTACTTTGGCTTTCCCAAATCTACTGAGCAGCCCCAAGAATAATATGGCTGGAGTAGCTTTTTTGCACATCCAATACATTCATCAATGGTATTGGCCTCATCTGCTAGAAGTGCAAATAACAAATAAAAATGGCCATGTGACCACTAAAGCTAAAGCTGAGTGTTGTGTATGAATGTGTGCGTGCCAGTCTGTTATTACTTGAAGTAGTGAAACTGAGTGCTTCCTTGTATTCTTTTGAACCACTCTTTTTTAATTGCATTTGTTTCTCTTTATCCATAAAGTTTATATTTTACTGTATACCTTAAATACACTTGCTGTATAACATATTAATTTACCTAAAAATATTGTGTTTTTTCTTTATTGTTTTTCCTTGAACATGCACTCCTCCTTGACAACTGAGTAACTGAAGTTGTTGTATGGTTAGACCTGCTTGGGCATGGACCAATCACGCCTGTGATAAGGCAGGTGATGGACCCACGCTCCACCAATCAGGTCACATCACTGGAGGGACAGTGAAATCCTCCTGAAGGCTTCCTGGCAAACTACAAGCTGCTGACAAAGAAGCATAGCAACCATTTTAGCCTTTTCCCAAAGGGGTAGAGATTGAGAACTCTGCCACTTATGCAAGCAATTTTGTTCAGCCTGTCTTTTGTTTATTATTTTCATCAACCTAACAAAATTCCTCTTAATTATAGACATTTTTTTTATTCAAAATAAGATTTCAATATTATACATGTTTTTCTCTCTTTTTGACTATATACAGAAGTGCAAAAAGTCAACCTTAGTCCATCAAGTTCTGACGTTCATCTGCAGCTTAATCAGTGATTGGGGCTTCCACATTCTCCCACATATCCCTTTGCTCATATAAAGCCCCAAAATCTATTCTGCAGCTTTTTAAAACCAGGCCTGGCATCCAGGGAATTTAAAAATATTAAAACAATACTTTACTATTTGAAATGGATACAGTAGAAAATAATTTTTACTCTACCATCTAAGAACTAGATTTTTATTAGTATTTTTTTCTTATAATAGTGCTAGATACAAACAATAAATCATTAAAATACTACTTAATTCTCAGCCAGTGTTGTTGACACAGCAACAACTCAATATCTTCCTTTGAAATGATGTACTTATTTAAGATATCCATATAAAAGATCTTTGTTCAAAGAATTTCAACAGACAAGGAAAAATGACTGACATTATTACATTTCACTTGAAATAAAAATCAATTTGTTTACAATAATAATACTAACACTTACTGACACAAAATTAAAAACTATGAGTATGGTATGAAGAACACAAAATGACCTCTAATATTTAATATTCTACGCAAGTTATCAGTAAAGTCTAGTAAGACAAAAAATCCACTAACTAAATATTAAAACATTATCCAACTTTTAAGTCATATAAAATGAAAACATCCTTTTCTCCAGAATGTAAGAAACAGACATATATATTATATATACTGTATGTAATGGGGAAAACTGAAATTAAATTTAATTAAGCATAAATTGTACACACAAGACCTACAATAAAATGTCTTCAGTTATTAAATGATTGAAAATTACATTTGAATGGCATCAAACCTGTGATGAAATCTAAGGCTTTAATAGATGTACAATACAATCAATAAATCAACAACCTATTCCTGCACTAGTGCCCACACCACTGCTTTAATGTAAAATTCCACAATGCAGAGAATCTGCCGGGATCTACACAACAACCTCAGTGTTTTCTACTTCTGTGTTAAAACTTTTGGAATTTGGCCCTGCCCCAACAACTCTCATATTTACTGGGCAGAAGTCCTCAAAATAAATCAAACATAAAAAGAAGAAGACAAATTTTGACTGAATCCAGCAACAAAAGCTACTCTCTTTACAAATAAAATGTCCCTTATTGTCGACATTGTGTTTCTCTTAAAGGCTGTCATAGACTGTTCATCAGTCGAAAAAAGGAATCACAATACAGAAGTAACAGCAAAACAAAAGTACATAAAATTGTGTCAAATTCGTAGCCCACTCTGTAATTATTCTAAATATCCTTCCCTACTCATTCATTTGGTTTAGCATACATCTTATGACAGTGCTTCATTTCTCCTCACGTTTAAAGTCTCTCATACAGATGAGACTGTGACAAAATACCCACAGTTCTGGGATGGTCTTTCAACATCATCAGGATTTGTGGACATCTGATCCAAGAAGTCTCAGATACCCCGTCCAAGCCAGAACTACCGAGCCCCAAAAGAAGAACAAAATAAAAACAACAGAGCACAGGGGGAAAAAAATTAAAAAAAAAACAAACAGCCAAGAAGAGAAAACTACGCTCTGTCTTCATCAAGAGTAAAAAGTAAGCGGAAGTGTGTTTGTGTATGTCCTACACAAGAATGGGCATGCTACTACAGAGACAGAAAGATGACTGAACCTGACCATTTGTGTCAATCACAAATCTGTCACAGATGCGCTGGTTTTTATAATTAAGGAACAAACATTCCATTTTGAAAGCAAAACTTGTCAGAGCAATTCATATATTATTGGGGTGGGGTACAGTTTTATGCAACTATACAGTACAAGCCCAATAATGAGCACTGAACCTTTATAAGGCTGTTTTTAGTCCTCTTTTTCAATTGGTGCAATAAAGGACAAGGGAAAGGACAGAAAAAAAGATCATCTAGGTGGTACATGGGTAAACAATAACTCTTCTGGAATAACACTAGATTTTGGTGCAGAATCTATGGCTCTTGATGTGGAGTCTACACATGGCGGTTAAAGCTTTGATGTGCTTCAGAAGTTACACAGTTGCGTTTTTACGCCCAGGACATTCATCCGTTTCTCTACCTCCGATAACCCGCGCTCCTCCTGCAACCGAGCAGGCTTTGAAAAAACAGAACCCATATGAACAAAACACTGTGCAGGCTCAATCCATTTCATCAAATATGGCATTTCTATGTTTCTTAAAACATATATTTAAAAAATATATATAAGGACAAGGTGCACTTTTATTTTTGTAAACAATGAAAGAAATATTTAAATTTGAAACAAACATAACAGCAAAGTTTGAAATGAACAAAAAAAAAAACTAAAAACAAATGAAAGTAAAACTATTTCTTGGTCTACAGTTGCACCAGTATTTTGGATGCGACATGGCCACAGTCTGCTTTTTTTTGATTGAGCACGTGCAGGACTGAGTATTGAATAAGGCCTTTTGGCCTGACAAACGCCTGTGTGTGTTCACTACCTATCACAGCCGTACATACTGTCAGTTATGGCAATTCCGCTGTTGATCTCAGCCGGAGATTTAGTCGGAGACGGAGTGGATGTAGAATATGGCAAGTGTAATATATGTGTTTTTTTTTTAATACTCGCGTCCCTGTCATTCTCCACCTTCGCATGCATGATGTAAGTGACACTCCAGCTGAGACGTGGTGTGTTTCTCTCTCGCGATTCTCTTGTTCTCGGTGTTATATGCATGAGAAGTGATCTTTTCTTCTGTACCGTTTGCCTGCACACTCTCATATGATCTGCAAGAGGGAAAACAGATAAAAGATGAAAGGAAGCCCTTCACTTTGCTTAGCTACCAGAAGCAATATGAAGATGGTGACAACACAGGAGAGTGGAAATACTTTCGTACTACACTGAGCGTACCTGAATGCAATAAAAGCTGACAGCCTACTCAACTGCAAACACCTACTCCCAGATATTCAAAGCACTACGGGTTAATCACATCTCACCACCACTAATGTGTAGCAACCCCCTGGATAATGCTACAGCAGCCATTTTGTGCCAGAACGCTCACTACACACCAGCTTGAGGTGGAGAGGGAGCGGACAAATTGCATAGCCAAGTAAATCGGGGATGATCAGGTGGCAAGTTGAAGGAGCCAGTTTGGAAATTTAGCCAGGACACCGAGAAACCTCCTACTCTGCCGAAGAGCGTCATAGGATCTTAATGACCATAGTGAGTTAGGACCTTAGTTTAACGTCTCATCCGAAAGATGACAATATGAAGCGTATTACCAAATATGTTGAGGAATCACTGAGGATTCAGACAAAATGATCTGCAAATGAGTAGAAAAAAGAAAAAGAAGAAAAGGAACAAAAATGGCAGACTGACAGAAATGGAAACTCACAGTTCTGTGCGAAGCTCCTACATCTGTGTCACATACTTATGACTAGTCAGATGATCTGCAGATATTATTGGAATCTGGAGAATCAAAGAGAGAACACAGTCCTGATGTGAAACAACTGTGGGTTTGTGCTAAGGAAGCGTTACAAATATGCAGCACCATTCAGTATATATCAGTCACCCTCTGCAGTTTGTTTCCCCCATTATACACCATGACAAAGATAGTAGGACACTAATGCAGACAACGAGGCATTCATGTGAATGTTTTTCTCCTCAGGGAATATTTGATTGTGTCACATTTGTGGGTTACCTCTAGAAGCAGTGTTATAAGATGACTGGGGGTGGGATAGAATAGGAGTAACTCTCCATGCATGTCCCTCTCCAATTTGTTGACCTCCACAGAACAGTTATGCTGTTGATACATTTGAGGACCAATTAGAGTTTAGAGTGGGAGAATGGCAATGACTCGGCATAGAGCCCGGTATGACTGCACTTAACAGAATCCACGTGGCAAAAGTTCAGTAAGACTTCTGTTTCAATTTTATGGAATCATAAGTTGAAAGTGCACCCTTTTATCCCACCATGCACTGGTGAAGAGAGAGAGCCCTCACTACTGTTTCGTGGCCTAGCCATATGTTAATAATTTGGGATAAGTGACCACCATTAAGTTGGTGAAGAAGGTAACAGGATGGTCACAATCTTTCAAATTTCTGTTTCAGTTACACGAAGCCAGAGAATTAGGCTGCGCGTAAAATTGCACATAGGGGTCATACTGATTTCTGGAATTAAAACTACCTCATACACACCAAATTTATGCATGTGTGGATAGTCAATGTTGCTGAATGGGATTCCTCAAAATAACTGGGGATAAGAATAAAAAAAATGAAAATAGTAATTTAATTAAAGACCACAGTAAAAAGCGAATGAATAAAGAAACGAAGACTCAAAGTACTTGCTCCTAATACTATACATAATACTGTGCTATGAATATAATATTCTGTCCTATAAATGTAAGCTTTACAAAATGGTGACGTATTGTCAAAAAATAATCCCGATGAAACAATCAGGGAACAAGTCGAGAATATAAAAATGACCTCCAGCTTCTCTTCTCGCCAATGACTCGACAAAGTGCAAATGTCTTTGAGAGAATGAACTAGACTGCTGGTAAATGAAATAAAATTTAAATTATCTACTTGTTTGCCGGAAAGAGACAAGCTTGAATGTGTAAAGTCAAGAGAAAAAAGTTTTACATCTGCCATATATTATTTATATATATATATATATATATATATATATATATATATATATATATATATATATATATATATATACATATATGTATAAATGTTTTAAAGCGTAATGGATGAGTAGTCCATAACGGTTCTGCTGGTTGAGAGAGTGGCTCTTGCTCAGCCTAATGATGTCATCCACTACTGCCATTGTGTAGGCCAACAAGTGGGAGGGCACCCTCTGCCCTTCTAGGAGGGTGAGAAAAATATAGTGTAAGGGGACTGTACAGAGAAACAAAGCAGTGAAAGAGCAAACCTGATTGGCTGTGGCAGTTGCGAAGGGAACACTTGTGGCAGATGTGGTTGCTGCAGACACAGTGGCTGGTGAAGCACCGTGCACCATGGGAACTTTTGAAGGGAAAATCATATAAGCAAACTTACAGAAGGGTGGACCTTTATTAAGGCAGACAACAGGTGAAAGGAGCACTAGGGATTGGTGGGGGGCAGGTTAGCATGGGGTTTTTACAAGCAAGAAGCCACGTGAAATATAAAGAGCTAAGCTTTAGAAGCAAGGTGACATGCAATCTGACTGCATAGCAAGAAAGCAACATTCCACATGTGGGGTGCTACATGGCATAACAGTAAGGTATATTTTCTCATCAAATCTGTAGTATTTACATATTCAAATAACAACTGGGCTATATTATATTTTATTTAAGTGCTTGTACTTCCAAAAATCTCTATGTCTAGACCATGAAAATGATAGAATGTTATCCTAAATCTCCATTACAGTATTACCACTGAATTGAACACCACGCCTTTTTTTTGTGACTCACAAGCCTTCAAAATCCACAGTAATGGGCTTAGACAGAATAGACAATGCCAATTAATGTTAGATGCTTTATTAAATTTATGACAAAAATGGAAGGAGTCTCTAAATGTATGTATGTTCGTCCTTTGATTTTTTCAACAGCCATTCATCCAATCGACTTCACACTCACTGGGTGTATTGCTGACGAGGGCCAGTCTCAATTTTAAAGTTCTTTGGCTGAGTGCTTCTCGAGAAAGCTGCATGAAGCAATACCAGAGGCCAATCAATTGGGCCATTCCAAACAGACACATTTTTAGACCGCCCTGTGTTAATGTTGTTAATGTAGGAAAATTATTTTTGCTCTCTGCTAACATTCTGCCACTACCAAGCTGTGGATGATGATTGGGTGTGAGCAACTGAAAAGGTTTTTACGATGATTAAAAAGAAAACCTGGCACCTACCAACACTTGTTGCAGGTGTCATGCACAATATTGAGCCTGCCCATCATGCATTGCAACAGGATGTGGATTGGAAAGGGACAAGGAGAAGAATCAAAATAACCCATCACAGGTGTCATCAGAATAAAAAAAGATAGAGACTGTTATGGGAACAGCAGGATATAAATGAAAAGCACAATCAATCAATTATTTACAGTGTGTAGAGAGCGATTCAATGCAAAATTTTGGCCAAGCTAGAGACAAGTGTTAGGACAGTATGTGGATACATTTATTAATGATGGTACATGTACATCAGTATAGATTAATTGAATATGAATGCAATGGTTAAGAACAACAAAAGCATTAATCATAGCTATAAAAAATATAAATGTGTGCCCTACAAATAAAGTCAGCAGGATTATTCTAGGTTTTATATCTTTGACATAATTGGACATGATGCTCATTACACTCTCTAAAACATTGACCAGTGGATGAATGTAATGAATACGGTTAACTAGTACTGCTCTTGTGTCACATGTAAATGACTATCAGTCACAAAATAAATTCAAGGCATTTCAAGTGGTGTGTATTTTAAAAAGTGGTAGTACCAACAATGAAAACATTATGCTTGATTCCTTGATACTATGTGGGCCTCTCACATTTTGGCATCTACCAGCTCTGACACAGAAAAATGAATTACTCCCACATACAGATGAGTAAGTGTAGCTGTGAGGTTCAGACGTAGCAACATCGAGATTTCAAGAACGAATATCACATAGGTGGTTCATATAGAAATAGTCCTTCCCAGGACCATGGAATGTAAGTCTACTAGAAACACAAACAGTCATGTCAGTTTAGCAGTGAGTGTGTGGTGGATATTTCTTCCTTTTGGGTGTTATAATGATGGCGTGGGACCAAACCTCAAACGTGACCCCTGAGGTTGAGTAAATGTCATACCTGGAATGTCTGTTCAACCTTGTTAGATTTAATATTAAACTGTGCTCTGAAGACTAGGTTCCTCCTCTCTTAGGTCAGTACTGTCCTTAAATACCAAGCACCACAACCTCAGCACAACTATTCAGGACATTAAGTTTCACATACGAGACCTGATATCGGTTCCTTTAACAAAACATGCTCAATATGACCTCTATCGGAATGCTTGGCTCAAGTGGATCATTTATTTAATAGTCAGGCAACTGTTTTCGGGCAGTTTTGGACTCACATTCTCCTGTAGGGCTTTTAAGTAATAGCTCAGCACCAGCGAAGACTTGTTGTAATACAAAAAATGTGAATATGAAAAAAAAAGAATTACATCTCAGATAGTAAAAATACTACTTTGAAGTGCTCTAAAATAAACAGTGCAAGTAGTTGGTTTCTAAATATAAGTACTGCCATTTTCATACACTCCATGGGACAAGGGTTGAAAAACATATCTTTTAGGTTGCATTACAAAGAAAACACCTTTAAGATTCATTTACCCGAAGCTCTAAAGGTTTGCATAACTATGAAAGACAATGTTTTCTGCAGCCATTGTACAGCATTGCCACCTGTTGCAACAGCAATGCTGGTATTGTTTTCGGTTGATGTGTGTGTGTGTGTGTGTGTGTGTGTGTGTGTGTGAGATCAGGGCAAACTCTGAAAGCGCAATGAAAGATTTTTCCAGAATTTTCATTGGTGCTTAATATTTCTGTCTGTCTGTCTTTCTATAATGACACACAGTGAAAACGCAACACCCATATGTAATCACCAAAAAGAAGAAGCAACCAATGTTTTTCAATGCAATTTTAATATGAATAGATAAAATATTTCATTGTCCATAATACTGTAGAGTTTCATCTAATTATCTCAACAAATGTTTCCGATATGCCACTGTGAATGCACAGACCCTCCCCAAACTGTCAGTAGCGAGTGTGTCCTCCCTGTGCTTGCACACGTGTGCGTAAACAGCGAGGCATCGTTTCACACAAACGTCGCACAGTAGCTGGGGGAAAGTTCCTCCACTCCTCCTGTAGTGCTGCTGTCAACTCGGCGACGTTGCGTGGTTGACGTTGACGCTGGCGCACGCGACGACCCAGTTCCTCCCATATGTGTTCAATGGGGTTAAGATTGGGTGAAATGGATGGCCAAGGCAGGACACTGACCCCTGCTTGTTGGAGAAAGTCTCTGGTGAGGCGTACGGTATGGGGACGGGCGTTGTCATGTTGGAGCGTGAATAGTAATCGTTGTTGTCCATGGTTGTTCAACAGTGGTTGGAGAGCTAGTCTTAAAATCTCATCCACATTTCGCTGTGCCCTTAGACTTCCAGGAATCACAACAAGTTCACTCCAAAATCTCACATTAATGACAGCCTAGACCATGACACTACCCCCACCAAACCGATTTCTCTCCAGAACACATCTGTCTTTATGACGTTCGTATTGCCTCCTGTACACCCATTGTTCGCCGTCAGCAAATGACACACTGAACCTGGATTTGTCTGAAAAAACCCAATGGTGGAAGACTCGTGGTGTCTGAAGACGATGACGTCGAGCAAACTGGGGTCTGTTGTCTCTGTGACATTGTGTCATGATGTTGCCTCAATACTGCCTCCGCCACCTTAACCCAGCAGCTCGCAGTCAACGAATCACAGTCATGGCATGGATGGGGCGTTCGTGGCGTCCTATCGTGTTCTGAGTCGTGTCTGCTGCTGTTTGGAACCGGCTCCTCAGATGGATACGCCAGATGTGTCGGTCCTGACGTGCCATCGTAACCGGAAGTTGTGTTGATCGGGGGCGGTTTCGGGGGCGGTTGAGAACACTTTCTGTCTGTTGATAGCGATGCTCCAGTCTGTTGATGGTGGATGTACTGACCCTGAACCAGCGGGCAACCTCTTTTTGAGATGTCCCCCCAAGCAGCATCCCCAAAGCTCACTTCCTCTGCTGTCCTGTAAGCCATGGAATTCTGATACTGATGCTGATGGGGATGAACCACTGTGCCTTTTATGTGTCTAATGTCTTGCTTTGCACTTGCATGTCATTCAAATGATGCATTCAACCTGCTGCTAATGACATGACAAAGTTGCATTTTGGAGAAGTGATCCCCTGACAGACACACAAACTGGGTTTGAACCCGAACTTGCACAAATTCCAGCTTTTAACTTTCATACCACAATATTTCCTCTGTGGTAATTTTGATGGCTTCAAAAAATCAGCTACAATTTCAAAAATTATGCATTGCGTTTTCACTATGTTTCAGTATATTTGTAAACAATTCTTGCATACACGATTGCATCACAACCTTTTAAAATGCAGTCACAAAACATTACAGGTGAGTAATTCAGACAAAAATGAAGGCTGAGTGCGAAGATGGGTGTCATCTGAATATGAACTCACTGAACAAGTTACGATGAGGATTACTATACTGAAAACCACACAGAATCACTGTCTCGGCTGGTGCGATCCCAGATGGTCTCTAGTTCTGACTGTGCCAAGACGAGGAAAATGGATGCAAAGCTATTTATTTTAGCGATGTGCAACAATTCACAGAGTAGCGAGACTGCTTTTCTCGCCATGCTAGCCCTGTGCTGACACCACCAACTATACAGGCCAGCCTTAACTTCACCTTGTCCAGCTAAACTTATGTGATGGCTCCTCAAAGTGAAATAATACAAACTCATACTCTCCAGAGAAAGTAGAAAACCTGGGTTTATTTCTTCTCTTGTCCCACAGGAAAACTAGTTATTTTACTATGTAATATTAATTAAAAAAAAGACCAAGGAGGTCAGGTATTTTATACAGCCTATTGTTACAAAATGGCTTAAAATATGCCTATATGACACTCAAAAAGCAACAGATGCTACTGAAGGTTTCATAGTCCAACCACTTTCATGCAGAGGCCTGATGGATAAGCATGAGAAGTCAGACATAGGGTGACATTCAGAGATGCGCCCTACCTGACGGAATAAAGGCTGCTTGCTGTGGAAACTGCATGTTGGCGAGAGCTTGTTGGTACTGGAACATTCCAGCATTAAACATGGCTGTGGCACCATTGGTTTTTTCAAGCGCGGGTCTCTTTGGTAATGGAGGCAGGACTCCTGCTGGGATTCCCTGTCAGTCAAGCAGAGAGGGACAGGACAAAGGGGGGAAACGTAGGGGGAGGGGAGAAAACTGAGTCGAGTGGCAGTAGAATAAAGAACATGAATAACATCATCAGAGGAAAAAAAACACATCATCTTCATCCAAGAGCAAGCAAGCAGCCATCTAATCTGATGCTTGAATGGAAAGGATTAAAAAAAAGTTTTGCAATATGTATCACAAAAATAATATTACTGAAAATTAAGCAAAGTAAGCCAGCATTGGTTGAACACATACCGCGTACATTAATAACTTGTTGGCACGATATGCCATGAAGCTTGTTAAAATATTAAAAATACTTTGAATCACCATCACCACCACCAACAACAACAACAGTAATTACAAGAATGACAACAACAAGAACAACAACAATAATAATAATAATAATAAATAATAATACAAGCTAAAAAGGAAGTAGTATTAACAAGGAAAGCCGCACTGCTAGCTCCATGACCAATGGTGAAAGCCGTGATTATTATTTCACTGAGTGGGATTTCTCTGAGTACCTAGTCCCTCCTCCAGCACAAATTAAGACGTGCAAAACTGGAAACAATACAAACATGCAACAAAATATGTTTAAGTGCAAAACTTTAAAACATTTAGTATGAGTTACAGCAATGCCACCACACAGAAAATGTATGACTAATCTATACCATCCATCCTTATATATGGTTAGAACCGAGATGAGGAACTGATTGCGGTCAACAGAAATTTTCAAACAGAAGTTTCTTGCCAAGATATCAAATCAGAATTTCAGCTTTTACGTTAATTACACTTGCTCTTGTGTCTTAATTTCAGTGATTTGAAAAATTGAATCGGTGAATTCAATAAGGGCCCAACTCCATGTTGAAAATGTGTGGAGTTGGGCTCTTATTGAATTTACCAATTCAATTGATTTGTCAGTTGTGTAAAATTGATATGCCACAATCAATTTACCACCTCACCAGTGAAATCATAGAGACACAATTTTTTTTTTTTAAAAATAATGCCTTTGTCAAAATTTCTTGTATTGACAATAACGCTACATGCCAAGCTAAAAGGTGAAAGGTCGTAGTACCAGGTCAAAGGTTGCCTCGAGGGGTCGCTTCAGTGATTTGACAGCCGATTGAGTCTTAATTAGCAGGCAGCGAGCACATGATGGCAATGGGCCAATTGGGTTCAAGCGCATTAACATAAACAGCAAGCAGAGGTGCATCATGGGGGCAGCAGTGCAGTTTAGGTAGGTGAGAAAAAAAAACAAATAAAAAAGAAATCATCGGAATGCAGTATACAACAAATAACAAAACTAAGCATGCACAGTAAAAATACTTCTATTGTTAATATGAATCTACAAGCCTGCAGTTATTTACAAAGTTGCAATATAGCAATTTACTCTCGCTCACTCATTTTGCCTTGTAGTCTTTAGTAACCGTGCAAGAAATTACATTTTATTCTACAATGTACACAGTTTTGTACAACAACTATTTAAAAAGCCAAAGTTTCGAATTCTGCCTTTTCATGTTAAGAATAAGCACTGGAGCAAACAGTACCACAGATTCACTTGTCACAGCAGCAGGGCTGGTTACAGGGAAGTAATTCTTTCTGAGCCTCAGGCTGTATGAAAGTACCATGTGCTTTCAATAAATCATAAAGCAACTGCCCAACTGGTTGGAATCTCTGATGCTTCTTAGATTAACTTTTTGTTACAGCAATGCAACAACCTAAAACATCAATCCAAACTCTGCAGGGACCTTCTAGACAGCAAATTACAAAATTACATTCTGGCCAACTCAATTCCTGGATTTAAACCCCATTGAGCTGTAGTGGGATCAGCTGGATCGAAAACTTTGTGGCAAGAGCCCATTTGCAAATGGACACTGAGGGGAAATATTGCGATCTACGTGGAAGGTAATTCTACCTTCGTGAAATTAATATCACTAATGCTTACAATTCAAAAATTTGTTAAGCAGTGACTAAATCTCACCGTGGATAATTTGATTGAACTTCACTAAAATAGATAACAGTGTTATTTATCTTTCGAAAAATTTTTTGCTCCTAATTACTTGCATAAAATAAATACAATACCGTATTTTAGTCTACAAACACATTTTTCAACAAAATAGCAATAACTACGCAATTCCGGAGTGATTCCAAACTTCTGAGTAGTAGTTTTTCTTGCCACTGCAAAACATAATAGGCTGTATTCATGAAACCCCCTGAGCAGCATCTCTGACCTCGGCGTGGGATACGCTTGATGAATACAGGCTTATGTATTGGAGCATTAACTGTGTGATAGCACAGGGAATCATTGATTGCCAAAGATGGTGCCGCTAACTTTCAGCCATAACGTCACATGACTAACACAAGGTCGCATGTGAAATTCCTGGTGAAACTCGTTTTTCGTTCTATGAATTAAGGGACCACCACTGTAGTATTTCATGCTGGGCAAAACAGGTTTCACCAGAAATGCCACTTGCAACCTTGTGTTACTCATGTGAGGATAAGAGGCTTCGCTCTGCGATCAGTAATGGTTACAGTCTGAGGCAGGATAGGGGATTGGAGGAGGGAATTTACTGACATGGCAAAGGGCAGGGCAGCAGAGCCGTGAGTAGGCGTGTTGAGGCAGTGGGGGGTGGGGCTCAACATACCATCGCTGCTGCAGCAGCCGCTTGGTTGACTTGGTGCTGGGCGGCCTTAATCTTGGCTTGCAGGTGCGCGGGAGGGTGGAAGTACTTGCACTTCTCCCGGGAGCAGCGGCCCTTGATGTAGTCCATGCACACTGTCACCGTGTTGTCATTAGTGTCAATCATAGTGCTGTCGGCAGGGTGAGCGAATCGGCAATCATTCTCCCCCCGAGTGCAGTTCCCCCGCTGGTACTCCCTGCACACCTGCATAACAGAGGATAGAGTCACAAAAAACACAGGAGCGCAGTGTCTTAGGAAGTGGGAGGATATGTTTGTACAGTGCAGGCCACAAGAATTTCGACAGTAAGCCTGCGTATACAGGCCGGAAATTCCATCCAGTTTCAAATGATATGAATGTACAGTAAACACCAGAAAATTTAAGCTAATAGTCTCCAATACCTTACGGAGAAATAGCTTGAAGTCTCACAGATCTCTCCTACAAAAACCAAGCCCTCTTTTTATGTCTAATAATATAAAATTTAAAAATAATTTAAAATGTATTTCATGGTAATGCATTCGGAAATTAGCCCTTAACGAGTGCTAACGTGCAGCTATTATTTTACATTCTTTTATGAGGCACGATCTATTATGTATGCAGCACTTCAGGGTTGTCATTCTAGTATTGCGTGGTCAAGGAGCCACGAAGGAGAGACTATTCCCTGTGATCTTCATCCTTATTAGCCTGCAGCCTAAAAACCATGTCTATGTCACGCTAGCTGATTGCAACACGGTAGGTTGGTTTCTGTGCATGAGCTGTAAAATATGTGTCTTCCGTCATGCTAGAATGCATAGATTCCTTGCTGCGTATGACACAGAGTTGGTTTATGGTTAACCAGTTTGATAAACAGTGTCAATGAGCCAAAGACGACCCTGTTTCGGAAAACTAGCTAGTCAGGGCTTGGCCAAGATTTTCATTGAAATGAAGTACATCTTAATTAAATATCCTGTAAAAATTATCAACATTTTTCAATTCATGAATTTCAATTAACTCTACATTGACTGAATTAATATTGAAGACTGAACCCTTCTGTGGTAGATACCCTAGAGGTACATTTATTGTACGCAGTGGAAGAGACATATGGCTTGTGTAGTAATGTCTGAATCAGCTGCAAATCAAGAGATACTGCTGCCAACTGCTCTGCACCAAAGAATATTTCAACATTAGCATCCCTGCTCTCAGAATCCCAAAAAGTCTGTTCCCCTCTAATTTTTGGGAGCCACTGTGCTCATCAATTTGTAATCAGAATAAACATTCTGCAGCTTGTTTTGCTCATAGTCACAGGTGCTGGAAGAGAAATAACATTTTTTTCTGGAACTGAATTGGCTAGATCACAGCTGAATTTGGGCGACCGCCACCCAGTCCAACTCATGTGGGCTGCTAATAAGACTCAAGTGGCAGAGATTAGTGCCTCTAGTTTAGCTAATTTGTTGTTAGGAAATGAAGTGAGAGAAATTTAAAGCCAAGATTACGGTCTGTGTTCGGAGTGATTCTCGTAACATACGCACATACAGCATGTGGCCAGTAGGGGGCAGCTCTTCCTTTGACAGCTTTCCCACACTTCCAGTCAGACTGAGCCATGTGTTTCTATCTACATCAATAACATGACTTCATTTCCTTAGCAACTGCTTTGACGACCACATTGCTGGGGATCCACTCCCCAATCATTTTTGCTCTAGCACCCTAGGGCTATTTAATGAAAAGTACTGAATAAACAACAAAATGGATGACAAAAAATGAAATAACATCCTAATTTTCTCAAATGCAGCAGCATGAAGGCTGTAAAAGCACTGTGATTGATTTAACATGACCAGATCTGAGCTCAGAGAAGCAGGCTATGGAAATATAACCCACGGTAGTTTGCACATCCAACGGGAGGGGTCAGATATCATGATGTTTTTCTCCTAGCTGTGGATATTTAAAAGCGGTGATGTCACCTGCTGTGCGTACACATGCTCTCACGTGTCTGCGCGGAGCATCTGCATGTTTGCGTGGGTGAGTCTTTGGGCGGGGCCAGTGGTATAGCAGCATCTGTCTCTATTTGCTAACCTTTTGTCAAAGTGTGGAACGTGTTGAACTAGTGCTACAATCTAATCACTTCTATTTTAAAATGGTTGATACATTCATCTGAAGACTACAGAACCGCTTACACTTCTGTATGAAGGTGCTCTCCACAGTGCACTCTGCTTCATAATGCTTGTGGGTTTAGTGGGCATATTTTAGATGGTATGATAGGATGGGGTAAAGTGGTGGCAGGTAATGAGGGTGTAGTGTATATGGACTGCAAGGATTAGTTATTACATCCTTCTTAACCATATCAATACCAATGCCTGCAATGCAATACATCTTTTGCAAGACTAACAGGCATATATTGAACAAGATTCAAAGCTTGTTTGTTCTAGCTTTCCCTCTCAGTGTTTGTAATCTGGCACGAAAAGAGAATTTCTTTTATGTAACTGTAAAAACATTGTGAAATTTATACTTGCAAAACTAGTCATTTTCATTTTGTGCTCGCTCATGCCTTGCTTGGGGAAAATAATCAAAGCAGTTAAAACGCTGGCCAGCTTAATGTGCTTCAATCTTACACCAGGGATTATAGTTACACTGCATAAGGTTTGGGGGCAATAACAACAGTAGCACATTCATGATTCCCTTTTGTCATCAAAATAGTAAGCACAGTGCATTATTGGTATTAATATGCCACATAAACATCATCTGTATTTAACTTCATGGTCAAGCAAGCAATTTTTTTCTCACATGACAATGCCAGCAATTACGCAGCTATAGACAGTAACCATAATCTTTCTTATTAAATACAATTAAAAAGGAACATTTCTCATATAAAGATTTTATGAGATGAAAGAGGATTATTATCACTTTTATCAAATCTATTTGCATAGAGTGGTTTAGGTTCAGTTATAAATTCTTACAATATCAAAGCAATATTCATGAATATCCTCTCCATTCTTTTGGTATCTGACAGTAATAGTCGTAATGGCAGATTACTGGGGTAGTGATTGTAATAATTACCTCGAGGTTAAAAGCACTTGGGCTGAACAGATACATATCCAGTAATCACTAAATTGTCATTAGCTAGCAAAATTAAGATGTTTTTATCTGAAACAATGGCTGTGTTTGAAATGGTTTGCCATTCACTACGCTGTCCACCATATATGTAATGTGCATGCCATTTTTTTTTTTCATTCAGCATACAGTCCATTACAAAATACCCATTATGCACCACAAAATGTAGCGGACAACCATTGGCCACAACAATAGTCCGATGCATACCACAATGCCATGTGTTCTGACCTCCACAAAGAAGAAAGGAGACCAATGGCAGAAGAATGGTTTGTTTATGTGATAGAATTGAGTAGTCCCACCACTTCTTGCACACTTCTTCTATGCAATAATTTCTCAGGTAGTGTCCGAAACTTCCTTTACACTTTGCCCGCATAGTTCACTATATGACAGATACTGTATAGTGATTAGTGAGTGAATGAACCAGTGAGCACTTCAAACACAGCCATAGTTCATATACAACAGCATTTAAATTTCATTTGCCATGTTTGATTTTTAATGAACAGTTGAACAGATCTACAGACTCCTGCACGTCGATTACTGGTCAAATGATGCAGTAATTGTAATCATACCCAGTTGACCTTACTGTGTACTGCATATTCATGAGGAGACGGTGTTCCAAAACTATTCAAAAGATGGAATTCTTAAGTCTATCACTGTGGTGTTTGACTAGCATGAACTAAGCCTCTCCGTCCAAGCCTTATCTGCAACTATGTGAGCATACTTGCCTACCTTGGTGAATTTTATATTATTTACTTGAAAATTTTGTTCAAATAGTTTCTAAAAATGTACAGTAAATTTTCGAATATCATTCAAAACAGGTTTGGAGAAAAAGATTAGTGCTTTCTTCTCAACGGGACCAATTTGCAACACTCACCCTAACAAACACATTCCCTCTGACAAAAAAAAAAAAAAAAAAAACCTGAGGCAGTTCTCCGATGATTGTTAAACCTCTATCTTTGTTGCCACTGCCATTCACACACGTAAAAAAATTATAATTGGACTTCACCGCACCTTATTGGCTAGAGCTTCAAACCATCATTCAGTATCGTTTGCAGTAATTATCCCGGAATGTAGCCCAAGGTGCACTAAATATGAGGTCGGCCTGCCACTTGTGAATTAAGTGTTGGCACGCGTACATGACTGGAAACTGCTACCGCATTACATTTTCCTTCTCATTGTAACTGTCAAACATGATAGCAGAGACTGCATGAGGTCAGAGTTAAGGCTAATTATCTCTCAGTCTTTTGAAATAGTTAAGTTTCCGAAATTCATTTCTCCGGTGGGCCATACTCTTGTACCTCCAAGCAAGTAAACTCCAAGTTTAAATCATTATAATCATTATTAAATACCCTTCTGTCACTGTTAATACTTTGAATTTACTTTGGTCTGAACTGTATTTGCATTGTACACCAGCATCAAGACATACAGTATATGTGCTCTTGGTCAAATAAATCTAAAGCCCGGAAGTTTTTTTAAACCACTTCTACTCCACAGCTGCCATCGGAGGGATTATGACACTGCTCTCACCTCGCCTTAAAGCCAATAAATTTCCAAACATGTTCCCATTTACATTTCCAAATTACCAACTATGTGTTAGTTTCTTCAATTGCGAGGATCAATCCACCTCTATTCCCCTATAGCTTGCATAATTGTTCATAATTTTCAAGCATTTTCCTATCCCGATTAATATTAGACCTAATATAAAACGTCAATGTCTTATTGAGACTTTTGATAGTGACAGCGATAAAGAAAACAATGAGGACTACTCCGACAATGAAGGCTACTCTGACTCTAGTGAGGATAGTGATGAGGACTGAATGATTGAGTTCTTGCAACCAGTATTTTCCTTCGCCTAATCTGCAACACAGCCTGTTGACCCCGCACTCATGCTTCGAACATTGCTCTCGTCCTGTCATTAGTTTCCATTGTTTTTTACGTTTCTTACCTGATCACAGACTTTGAAAAGCTAAAAAGACACATTGCTGGGTACATTATATGAATTCCCAGTTTCTAATCCAGGAGAAATAAGTTTGAGGCCGCTTTTCTTAGAGCCACTCTAAAAAGGCAGTTTTTTCTTACTATTGAAAGAAAGACCTTCCCGTCATTTACCAGGGGGACGCTATATGAGAAAATAATTGAACAATACCCTTTTAGATTTGTTAGAGGAACTCTCTTTTACACTATTTGACCTGTTACCACGCAAAATTCCCAAAATTATCCGTACAGCGCGCTTGTGAGCGAAATTTTCAGTTTCCGCCTAAATCACTGACTTTTTGACCTCTGGTGACCTACATATTGTCTAGATTTGAATTTACTATATATCACCTGAAAGAGCTTTCTATTGTGAACATTTTGAGTGGTGATGCACAGCAGTGGGGCCTCGGGTAAAGAAGATATGGTTAACTTTGTTTCCCCTACCCCCAAAAATTTGGTGGAAGTAGAGCAGCAACTACCATTGGAAATGCTTGTAGAAGGTGCCTCGGGAACAAGTTTCTTTCATGTTAACATGTTTTTTTCTTAACTACAGATATAGGGCTATCACATTGTGCCAAAGAGGTAGCGTTGTGTGGGGGGGATGCATGGGGACTCCCCTCAGCCAATGGACTATTAGGAAGCTTCTGAATTCCTGCAGCTCACAAAATTTTTTTCATCTCTGCGTTTGAATCCGATCAGCTTGATAAGCCTAAGCAAACATTCATAAAAATGTGGTTTTGCTTGACTCAGGTCCGCATGATAAGGCTGCTCATGTAAAAATAGAACTCTGTCTACAACCAGTGATTTTACCATCATCCAGGTTAACAGTCAACCTATCTCCGTGTAAGAATGGGGTAATAGATTGAATTAATTTACTGAGCAAATGGGCTTCCAATAAGCTGTGTTGCCATTAACGATACAGATGTACAGCTTAGTGTCCACGAGGAAGGCAACTTTATGAGATTGCTTGGATGGCAATTAACCGAAATTTCTCGAAAATCCACCTTGAAGTAGAATGTAATGTAGTAAATGCTGCTGAAGGTGGTATTTAGATAAGGTTTAGATTTTGTTT
Organism: Gymnothorax javanicus; assembly: GCA_029692085.1. Lineage (NCBI taxonomy): Eukaryota > Metazoa > Chordata > Actinopteri > Anguilliformes > Muraenidae > Gymnothorax > Gymnothorax javanicus. The sequence continues at coordinate 43,870,352 of CM056195.1, forward strand.
AATTAGATAATTGCCGTTCCAGGAGCTGTACTGGAAATATCTAATTAATGACTTTTGCTACCTTCAAAGTAAATGATTTTAGATGCATGGTATGCGCCAAACTTTCACAATCCACCAATAATCATTTTACTAAATTATTCGATTATCAACACTTCGACATAAGAAGCATTGGTAATTTGATGAATTAATTATTATCGCTTGGCGCAGCAACCAGTGTGCAACTATGCTTCCCTGCAAATGCAACCTATTCTTGGAACGCTGAAAACATTATGATTAAGTGCAATCTTAAAATAAATTCGGTTGCACTGCTGAAAAAAATCCTAGAACGGGAGATGGCATTCAGGGAAAGCACTGGGTTAATTTATTACTATTATTATTATTTGGTTTTTTGCATCCATGCAATATCCCTATTAATTACATGTAGCCCCAATGTAGCCCTTCAGTGATCTGCCATTGCTTAACATTTTCTGAATAATCTCAGGCTTATATATTGGTCTAGATTATTCAGTCACTAAATTGTGTGATTATTAATCAAGTGATCTTGATCAAGAACAGCTTGAAAGCAGTTATGCGTTTAAGGGTAGGAGGCTCACGGCACATCATTTGAAAATCCCGTAACGCCAGCGTTACCAGCAGGGGGACGTTGGGCTTCAGGAAGTTAATGACAGCACCTGGAGGAGTCCTGAAAATCTGTTATTGTTGTTTAGCTGTGCATAACGTGACCTGTTGGCTACTTAGCTTAAAAAGCTGCTCAATGAATCTCCAGACAAACAAAAGACACAAACCGATACCCTCTTCAAAGACAGAATTAGTTTCAGGTTTGATGAGATATTCAGACTGAGAGAATGTGCGATTGCTCTGATACTGCTGCTGTGCTGTCTGCCACCTACCAGTATGAATAAAGGATGACTGTCTGACAAGCTTAGTGCTGCTCGGCTTCCCTCGCATGATAAAGGGAAATCAGAAGAAAAAAATTACACCCGTATAAATGCATAGAAATTTAGCAGCGATTCGTCTCACTTGCTTTTCAAAGAGCAAACAAGAAAAAAAAATGCCCGTAAAATAAGGGTATTATCATCAAAATTGTTGTCAACAAGCATTTATTATGCAATACCATGAGCAGTATAATGTATAATAAGAGACATGCAGATGCATTTATTGTCCTTTTTGAGTGGGCAATTATAAAATCTGAGGTTTTCTGTCCGGGGAGCCCATTCCACATTTAATTTGAATTGTGCTTTATGTCCGTACAGTCTTTTTGTATTTGCAAGTATCTGTCTGTGTTTTTGCATACATTCATGAGTATGTGAGAATTCTTTAGCTTTCCAATTATATCATCAGGTTGAGGGTGGAAACATGCGGGCTTTAATCATAGTAAGAAGCAGTGCCTCATGGGATGGATGAGGCGCCCCTCACCTCCAGTCGGTCTGTCCTCATTAGCTTCTGAGCGGCGGCTGCAGCGGCGGCAGGGACGGGGACGTTGGGGTTGCCAGTCACGAGTACGGGGGCGCTTGGCAGGATCTCGGCCTGCATCAGACCTGGCGACACCGGGCCCAGGTAAGGGTTAAATGCTGCGGCAGCGGTGGCGTTAGTGGCGAGGCTTGGGGTGACGGAGAACATGGGCTGATGGGAGAGACGGATACAAAATGGAGTCATAAGTCTGGGAAATAAAGGAGACTTCATTATACTGTGTGTATGCCTGCTTTAGCATGGACTCAGTGAACATTTTTGCATCAAAAAAATGGGTGAAAAGCCAGTGAAAAGCCATCAACGCGAGCAGGTGGAAACCTAACAACAGTGGGTCAAACAGTAAAAATTTTCCAGCCAGCAGGGATGGAGGGGGGCTACATCCACATAAAACTTGTTCTGTATTGGTGATGTCCACATAGCTTTATGCCAAAATGTGTTTCAACCTAGATTTTTTTTCCTTTCCACCCTTGATTTTCACACACTGGGAATCGAAAAATCAGGAGATGGATTTTGTTTGTGTGCAAAGGCTTCCTGATACGCACTCAACATTATGCACCCTCGAAAAGTACAGTGCAACATCATAATTTAGTGTGACATTTATTTTGTAGCAAATTATAAGTGTGTTTGTTTGTTGGTATGCAAACACAAATTAGCATTTACAGAATGTGAGTGCATGAGTATGTACGTAATAACAGTGCAATTAAGATTGTGTAATATACTGTAAATGTGAGTGTCTGCATATGTGACAGACTCCATTGGTGAGTGTATGAGCGTATGTTTGTTTATAACTGTGTGCCACAATCATAAGCGTGACTGTCTTTTCCGCCTTCCAAAACCAAGCCCAAACTTTGGCCTCAACCTAAGAATGCTGTTGGGGAGGGGGCCAGAGACAATGCCTAATTCTTAGTCAGGAGATTAGTTTTCAGTAGGTGTTTGATGGTGTTTGATCTCTCACATAAATTGGCTCAGTGCATCAAAAGCACTTGAAGGTACTTCCTGGAAACATGAAGTAACCATAACCATCAGAGAAAAGAAAACCTATGGAGAGACATTATGCAATAGGATTCGTAGGACATATATAATGCATATTCCATATGTATAAAATATGTATTTTATAACATGGTACTTCATCCACTTCTCAGTTCTGAATAGTTGGAACATTGTAAATTATTCAGTGCTTCAACCTTCCTTGAGTGCCGGCCAGGCTTGTCTCTTCAGTGGATTATATGGATGAATCCGAGCGCAAAGGAGGGTTTTGCTTTCTGCGGTAGCGGAACCGCCTTTATCAATAAAAGCCTGTTGTTACTATCTGATCGAGGGAAACAGCGACTCAGTGGAGAGGGAGAGAGGAGTGAAATGTAATTTATGTTCATTGCTTCGGCTTCTCAGATTCGCCTGGGCCGGCCGTCTCCTTGCCTGATGCTCGCAGCAAATTCACCAATTAATTAGCAGCGTGTTCACATGAAACCTTTAAAATGGAAATTTGGGACAAAGTACCGCAGAGCAAGCGAGGCGCTAATAATGACAAAGACAGGGACAGACTGCTGAGACCTCTCAGAAACACAACACGTCCCACCTTATCATGCATTTCTGAGCACTTCCGCTTTGGAGATTCTTTCTGAGGACCAAGGGTTAATTAACAGTTCTTTTAATAAAGTCGTGCACAACACATATGTAAAGTTTTCAGACCCTTTCAAGTTTTCCACATATTTTATGTGCCAAACTCATATTTAAATTATTTCAATCAAATTTGCTATTTACAAGCAGTATGCCACCACCACAAAGCAAGCAGGTTTAGGCGATATTTTGTAAATTTATTAAAAATAAAGAACTGAAATATCACATCTACATAAATATTCAGACTCTTTGCTCGGACACTTGTAATGAAGCTCTGGTGCATCATACTTTTATCAGTGGCCCCTCTACAACTTGACAGGAGTCCACCGGTGCCAGACTGAATGGATCGGACATAATTTGGACACCTGTCTGTATGATGTCACACAGTTAATGGTGTATATCAGACTAAAAACCAAGCCATGGGGTTGAGAGAATTGTGTCAAGGTTCAGATCTGGGGAAGGATACAAGAAGACATTTGCAGCATTGAAAGTGCCTTAGAGAACAGTAGCTTTCATTAATTTGCCAATGGAGCGCAATTGGAACCACCAACATTCGTCCTTGATTAGGCTGGCCAGCCAAACTGAGTTACTATCAGGGACAAAGGGCCTTTCTCAGAGCGGTAACCAAATATTCAATGGTTACTCCTAATAAGTTCCAGAGTTCCCTGGTGGACGAACTCACAAAAAGACAACCATCACTCCACCAATCAGGCCTTCACGGTACAGTGGCCTGATGGAAGCCATTTCCCAGAACAGACACATGACAGTCTGTAGGTAGCTTTCCGATAGTCACCTGAATGACTGGAACAACGAGAGGTGAGATTATCCAGTCCAATGAAACAAAGATTGAAATACTTGGTCACCATTACCTACGGCATGTATGGAGGAAATGAGGCACTGAAAATCACCACATTAATACCAACCCTACAGTCAAACGCGTTATTGGCAGCATGATTCAGTAAAAATATTTTTTCTGCAGCAAGGACTGGGAGATTAGTCAGGATAGGGGGATCAATGGATGCAGAAAAAACATAAAGCAAACCTGACAAAAACCTTTTCAAAAGTGATCAGGACCTCAGGCTGGGGTAAAGGTTTCAACAGTGGCGGCTGCTGAACAGAAAACAGGGGGGTGGAAAACATCCCTTGAAACGGTTGTTTATTAACCTGTTTTCAATCGTTCTTGATTAACACATATTCCAACAATAAGAATAATCCACTGGAAGTTAAACACACAGCTTCCTTTTGAATTAAATGTTAAGGTGATTAAATAATCAATTAAATAACAGTGTTTTATTCAGTTGCCTTAATAGGCTACCCTTCAGGGGAAAAAAATCTACTCTGGATTGTCATATCCTGCAAAGCAGGCTATCAAACCTGCACTTCATGATTGTTTAAATGAAAAGAAAAGACTGAAATGCGCACATTTTTGGTCCCAAATGACGCATTTTATTTCTCTTCTTAACAAAGAGAATTGGCTACACCTGAGGGAGGTGAGACAAAGTTATCTTTAATGAAGGAAAATGATTGAAGACAGATCAAGACTAATTATCAGTTTAAAGCCATGTTTTACGCCCTCCCTGCTGTAGGTCCATTGAATGCCACTGGGTTTCAACAAGCAAACAATCAGAAGCAAACCACCAAGAAACCATGGGCAAGCTCTGAACCCCACGGAGCATCTCTGAAGAGACCTGAAAATGGCTCTGCATCAGTCCATACACCCTGGCTGAGCTTGAACAAGAAAAACAGAGCAAAAATCCAGGAGAAAGATGTGCCAAGCTTGTAGAATCATTCTGAAGAAGACTTTAGGCTGCTGCCAAAGGTGCTTTAACTGAGTACTAAGTAAAGGTTCTAGGTCTATTTACATGAATGAGATTTCAGTGTTTTTATTAATAATATACACAATATTCCGAAAACCTACATTTGCTTTGGTGATTACGGCATAATACATGTGTAGACTGAGGGAGAAAATATTAATGGAATCCTCTTGCAATGACTTTGAAAATGGAAACTTGAAAGGGTCTGAACTCTTCGTATGTGCACAGTGTGTGTGCCATGTATAAGGGCAGTATGGCAAGGTCCTATTTAAGTGGCACTCAATTAACAGTGTTTTTAATTGCTGAGATCATGGTAGAGGCCAATAAATTAATATGCTCTAATTGGCTCACCTTCAACAGCACATCATGCATGAAATTAGAAGGGGCTTCCACATTTTTGGTGGTAAAGACTTAATCATCCTGGCACTCTCTTCCTACCCACTTTCATGTACATTAGTAACTGGACAGTGACTTTTTTGCTCTTAGTCTTTGCATCCAAGAACATAAGATTTTAGGATTTTTTTTCAGGTTTCAGATACCGTCATCTTAACATTTTCTTTGCCAGAGTATTTTTTTTTTTTTTTTCATTTTGAATTTCATGCCACTGACAGCATTTTTGATGATATTCACTGATCTTTCAACACCCCCAGAATATTCAGTTCTATTAAAATGGAAACAGAAAGAACAGAGGTTCTAGTTTAGGGACAAGAAACCATTTAATTCCACCTTAATTCATTCCTTTTTTACAAAGACTTGAATATTGGTTATTTTCCTTTAAAAAAGCTGAGAATAACACATGGACATTTAACATTTGCCTGCTGCTTTGTTTTCAGGTTTAAGGAGATTCATTACAGCTTGTGAAAAAGCCTGTGATCATAGAACTTGCCCAAGAAAAAAATGTAATTTCCATCTACCTGTTTTCCAGGTGCAGCAGAACACCCTGCTTTCTTTTCTGTATGACCTATGTTTATCGGAGGATCCGTAACAGCGCCTGCCACCATATAACAGTGAAACCGCCGAATGACAGTTCCGTCAATGGCAGGGAAAGTGTTCATTTGCGGGTATTTGCATCCACTGCTCATATACGTAGACATCACTGTATTATCCCTTGCCTCTCTCTCACTCACTTTCTGTCACACACACACTTTCCTGGGTAGTACTTCCATTAATTTTACATTTCTTAGGGTTTCCCCCTGCTGTCGGCAATAATGGCCGTGTCTCATCTCAACAAGTTTAAAGGGTCTCCCTCCCTGTCTGTCTCAAGATAAGAGCTGGGATCGCCCTCACAGCGATCTATAGCGCCTCTCTTCCCCACTGCTGAAAGAACTGACGAAAAAATAGAGAAAAAGGACTCAATCAATAAAATCATTTTTGGGCTTAGTGACAAAGGCTTGCGTGTACTGAGGACAAATCTTTAGTGAGTATTTAATCAGTTAAGCAGAGCGCAGCTTGTCAGTGCAGTTTTGTTTGATGATAGGCTCTGTCTCTCCTGCTCACGGTGTTTAAGCTGAGCTCCAGCAATGCCATTTGCCACCGTTGACAATATAAAGATGTTAAGGCCCTCTTTTGCCTCTCTAATATAAAACTGCTCTACAGGATAAGATTTTGATTAAAGGATTGATTCACTCAGCACAGTTATCAGCACAGCCCAGTTATCAGCAGCACTGCACGGCTATTCAAGCAACAAGCAAGAGGAAGGAGAAATTGCCATTGCTGAAACAAAGCTGTTAAGTGCTACCAAGCCCCTGTCAGGAGTCAAATCTGCAAATGCATTATAGTCTTCATTTAAATGTGCTCGCCTTTTATTACATTCAAATGAAACTGCACCCTCTATCTTTATAGTACAGTGGTTTTATGACAGGCATTTATTAAACAATGCTTCTCTATAATATTCATATTAAATCTCTTTCTTTTAATAAGAACATTGGGGGCTGTTACCTAAAAGCTGACTTGACTGTGAGAAATTTTCTGTGAGACTTCTAAGAGTGAAGTCGCTTCATTTGGCCATTAATTGCAGAGAATGTTCAATAGTGATGCCAGACTCTTTAGGGATAAATCACATGAAAGAAGCGCACAAAGTACTTAGCCCATGCAATATCCGTTCAGTGAAAGCCTGGAGGAACATATAATCTATTTTGAACAAAAGTGAATATAAGCTAATTAAAAGAAGGTGGGGTTTGATTTTCAGTGTCCATACTAGAGTCTGATGTCAGCCCAGGGGATCTGCAGAGGGCCTTCATTCCTGCTGGGTGGGATTGCAGGGGAGGGTGGCCATGTGATTATGTCATTAGGCCGGAAACATAGCATATATAGCCCTGCAAATACTGCCTCTTTGAGCACTGAAAAAGTCAACTACTTGTATTGTGTTCTAAAACATGTCACTCAACAATGAGATATACAGTATAAGATGTAGTGATAATAGTGAGGGGCGCTGTATCTGTCAAAAATGGAATTAGTCATCTCAGATATGTACTTCTCCCACTGTTTCACAATGATGCTGGATTTTTCCTTTGATGACTGCAGTATATTACCTCTACGGGAACATGGCAATGTATTCTGGGCTAGTGTTTGCGGAGCTTTGGTCCAGCATGGTCATTTTTATAATGGTACTTATACTGGTTTTGTTTTGAGGCTTAAAGAAGGTAAGAGGTAGTTTTGTGATGTGCCTCGACGGGTTGTTACACAGAGACCTTGCAGGTCAGATTAAGGCATGTTTCAGCAGAACACACAAAGATGGCATTGCGCTCTTGTTGGGTGGGCAGTGGGGTGCATGTTGGGGTGGTTTGTTGTTTGAGGATTTGGGACTTGTTAGAGTGCCAGGCAGCCACTAACCACTGGTTGTAGTTGCGTTCCAGGCAACATGGCATTGGCCAGCTGCATCTGCTGTGCCAGCATGGCCATGTTCTTCTGCTGGATGAGGTTATTCCTTCCATTTATCTCCAACTGAGTCTTCAAGTGTGGAGGAGGATGTAGGTACTTACAGTTCTCTCTGGAACACCGACCCTGGGGAGAGAGGGAGAGGAAAACAGATTAAAAATAACCAGCATTGAGGAAGCACAAATACTGACAGTCAGGGCATCCACAGGCAACACTCTATGAGAGTCAAATAAACTGATGAATTACTGCATACATGAAGGTCACTGACCTCTGTCATAATAAATAGAACCCAAACAGAGCTTACAACACAGCTCATGAAGAAATTCTCAACACAGCTAAAGCTCTTTTCTACAGGGAGGAGACAGAGAGGACAGAGAAAGGGAGAGAGAGAGAGAGAGAGAGAGGGGACAAATGAGAGATAAAAAGGCAGATGCCTGCCTCCACATTTCCCTAAGGTGTGTAATGTCTTCGCCATCTGGGGATTCGAGAGGATTTTATTCATATACAGAGTCCCAGTGCTGTAGGGATGTAATAATGTCTGGCTGGTGACGCCGCGGCTCGGACAGAAAATGATCGTTTTCTCCCTCCCTCCCTCCACACCTCCCGACAGATTTCTATGCCAGTCACTTGCAGCCTTCTCCTTCTCCCCCGAGGAATATTGAGCAGATTATTGTGACGGGCTGACTCTGGCGTAATCACACTGGGCAGGGAGCACAAAGACATGCCGCCGCTCGAACGTCTTCAGAGGACAATGCACCCACTATAGCTGCATCTTTCCCATAATGCAGCTGGGATGGCACAGTGACACAAACCACTACTGTCACTATCCCATAAATTATCCCACCCTGGGCGCCCAATTGCCTGCCCCTCCCCCACCCCTCCCCCCTCTGCCCTCAGCGCTTGGCTCAATGACAGGGGCGGGTCAGTTGGGGACGCCCAAGGAAGGTCGACGGCCAGCTGTTTTTAGCCCAATGCCTGCAACTCTCCATGCCACTCACACGATCGATCGCAGCTAATTGCTAAAGGCTTTCCATTCCTGGTCCGGCCCCATGGGGACTGTGAGAGCCCGGTGCTGATGGAGAGGAGTCGGCTAGTGATCTGATTTTCTAGTGCTCATGACTTACGGCAGGTACTGCTGGAAGCTGTGCGCTGGAGGAGTAGCATGTGCTTGCCTAAAGTCTTGCTCTGTAACAGTTGTACAATCTCAGGTCCTTCCTGTGTGGCCATTTAAAGTTGAATAAGTGTGTGGCTGGAAGAGAAGCTAACTAAATTTGACACAACTGAACTCGATGCTTGTGGCCTCTATTGCCTTGTGGCTTGTTATGGCTTTGACAGTGACAGTCAAGAGTCCATGGAGGTCAAAACCAACAAACTAATAAGTACTGTTACACTGCAGCGGCAAGGGTGACTCAAAGATAAAAGAACTGAATGGTTCTTTGGCATGGCAATGGTTCAGGTTGTCTGGTGCATAATAAATAATGAAAACCAATCAAACATTAACTCTCTAAAGCCCAACATCCTTCTAGCGGTAACGCTGGCATTACGGAATATTCACATGACTTGCCGTGAGCCTCTGACCCTAAAACGCATAATGGCTTTCAAGCTGTTCCTGTTCAAGATCGCTTGATTAACAATCACTCAATTTATTTACTGAATAATGAAGATCAATATATTAGCCTGTGATTATTAAGAAAGTATTAAGAAATGACAGATCACTGAAGGGCTACATTGACAATGTGCTTAATAGTGATACTGTATGGATGTACAAAAAACAAAAAAAAATAATTATAATTATTATAGTAATAAAAATCAGTAAATCCTGTGCTTTCTCTGAATTCCATCTCCCGTTCTACAAATTTTTCAGTAGTGCAACCTAATTTATTTTAAGATTGCACTTAATCCTAATGTTTTTAGTGTTCCAAAGAATCGGTTGCATTTGCAGGGAAGCATAGTTGCACTCTGGTTGCCGCGCCAGCGATAATAATTAATTCATTAAAATACCAACACTTCTTACGTCGAAGTGTTGGTAATAGAATAATTGAGTAAATTGGTTATTAGTAGATTGTGAAAGTTCAACACATGGCATACATTTAAAATCATTTAATATACAAGCCATGCATCAAACTTTCAAGGTAGCAAAGTCATTCATGAGGCCTTCTCAGTCTAGCCTCTGAAACGACAATTATCTAATTAAACAAAATCTAAATCTACCACCTTCAGCAGCATTTACTACATTACATTCTACTTCAAGATGGAATTTCGAGACATTTCAGTTCACTACTTTCCATGCAATCTCATATTGTAGCCTTCCTCGTGGATGTAAAGGTGTATGTCTTACTAATTCTTAGCAACCCAGCATATTGGAAGCCCATTTGCTCAGTGAATTAGTTCAATCTAATACCCGATTCCTACTTGGGAATAGATTGAGTATTTTATGATAATGTCACTGGTTGTAGACAAAGTTATTTAAGTTATTATTATTTTTACATGAGCAGCCTTAAAACACGGACCTGAGTCGGCAAAACCACATTTTTAGAAAGGTTTTCTTAGGCGTATCAAGCCGATCGGACGCAAACGCAGAAAAAAAAAAACATTTTGTGAGCTGCAGGAATTCAAAAGCTTCATAAGACATTGACATTAAGTTAGGTCTACCATTAATGTGGATAGGAAAATGCATGATAATTGTTGCCGTGAACAATAATGCAAGCTGAGGGGAAATGGATACGGATTGATCCTCGCAGCTAAACAAATTAACGCTAAGTTGGTAATTAGGAAACCTAAATGGGAACGGGTTCAGAGATGTAATGCGCTTTATGGTGAGGTGATAGCAGTGCCAGGATCCCACCGATGGCAACTTCGGAGTGGAAGAGGTTAATGGGTTGAATAGAACTGTGGGCCCTTTTCCCTTCTACAACCAGACAAAATGTTCTACATATACTGGGCAGCCAAAAGCTTGAAGCTTCCCGGGTGAAGATGAACTGCCTGTGACACACAGCATGGTCTCTCTCACTGCCTCCTTACTCACAGAGAGCAACACCCCCCTAATCCAATCGGCCTGGCTGCAGTTGGACGCCCCCTGTAAGTGCTGCCCTGAGGCAGTCAGCACATCCATTCATACAGGCTGGCAGATCCAATAAGTTTGGGAACCAGACAGCATTGCAGTGCCCTTATCAGCAATCTCCTCTAGACAGAGGAACATCTCACTCAAATATGAATGCATATGAGGGATAAAAGTAGGCTATGAGAGCATCTGTAATAATAGGCAAACCCAGGCAGAGATACATGGCCCGGCCAAAAAAAGTCACACACTCTAATATTTTGTTGGACCGCCTTTAGCTTTGATTATGGCACACATTCAATATGGCATCATTTCAATAAGCTTATGCAATATCACAATATTTGTTTCTGTCCAGAGTTGCATTAATTTTTCGCCAAGTTCTTGTATTGATGATGGGAGAGTCAGAGCGCTGCGTAAAGTCTTCTCCAGTGCAATCCAAAGATTCTCAATGAGGTTAAGGTCTGGACCATGTGTGGTGGCCAATCCATGTGTGAAAATGATGTCTAATGCTCCCTGAATCACTCTCTTTCACAATTTTAGCCTGATGAATCCTGGTATTGTCATCAGGAATACGCCCATGCCATCAGGCAAGAAAAAATCCATTGATGGAAAAACCAGGTCATTCAGTATATTCAGGTAGTCAGCTGACCGCATTTTTTGGGCACATATCCTTGCTGAACCTGGACCTGACCAACTGACACAACCCCAGATCATAAAACTGCCTCAAAGGCTTGTATGGTAGGCATGGGCGCATCACTTCATATGCCTCTCTTCTTACCCTGATGCGCCCATCACTCTGAAACAGGGTAAATCTGGACTCATCAGACCAAATGACCTTTTTCCATTGTTCCTTAGTCCAATCTTTATGTTCCCAAGCAAATTGAAGCCTTTTTTTCCAATTAGCCAAGCTGATAAGTGATTTTCTGAAGGCTACACTGCTGTTTGGTCCCAATCCCTTGAAATTCTCTTCACAATGTGTGTGTGGAAATGCTTTTACTTTCACTATTAAACATGGCCGTGAGTTCTACTGTTGATTTTTTATGATTTTATTTCACCAAACGTTTAAATGATCTCTGATCATGATAATTCAAGATTTTCTTCCTCGAAGATGATGCATTGGACAGTTCTTAACCTAGTTTTAGCATTTTCAGCAAATCTCCTTGGTTGTTTTCTTTGCTTCGTGCAGGCCGGTAATTTGACCCATTTGAGACAGAGTGGCATCTTTTCCACGACCACAGGGTATGTCTGCTGATATGGCTGTTTAAGGAATGAGAAGTTATGCACTGCATCAGTTAAGGATAAATAACTTGCTGCCAGCTGGAACATATTAATCACTGCAGTTATTATCCAATGCTAAATCTAAGTGGTGACATTTTTTTTGAGCAGGCAGTGTATTTTGATTGGAGATTTGTTTACAGGAGCAAATTCACTGCCTGATGCCTTTGAGTTTCACTACGATATTTCAAGACATCTGTTGCACTTGGCAGCTGAGGTCATAACTCTGATGTTTGCACCTGCTGAATTTCCAATCACTGTATCCAAGATCCAGCTCCAGATCTGAAACCTATGATCTCCTCCCTCAGTGTCATCACAAACGTGTCATCATGAAGGTGTAACCTTGACAACCACACTCCTTTGACAGCAAGAGGAAATGAGTATCACAGCATAGCACACAATAAGCTGACACAGACATGGAAATCTCGGCTGCCAAGTCTCAATGTTACCCTTCCCATTCCGACCATGAGTGTCTATATTGGTGTGCAGGACTAGGGAAAGGGGTCACTTGGGTCATTTTATGAAAATTGAGATTTTCCATCAAAATCAAAGAGTGATCCAAGTTTTTCATTTTGAGAAAAAAATTGGGTGAATTTGTGCACAGCAAAGTGTTGTAAATGGACAGTGCAGTAGTGCTGGGATATCACTATCACTGAGATATTACTGAGATACCTCATCTATCTCAGAATGGGAAAAAATCCCAAGTGACCCTTTTCCTAGTCCCGCACACATTGGTTTTTGTCTTACTGGAGGAGAAAATACCACTGTACTCCTCTTCTATCAAGCGTAAGGCACTTTGAAGGCAAAACCTACTCAAGCATTGTACAAAACTCTAAAGAGAAAGTGCCCACACATGGGCCAGAGACTGGCAGTGAACACGGGGCAGTAGAGCTGTAGGGTCATAATCCCTGCAGTGTCAGAAACAGTATGCCTGAGCATGTGTGCCTCCATTAGCCAGTCCAGTTTTAAACTCCTGGCTGCTTTATGCTTGAGGCTAATGCACACGAGCGCTAAGCATCAGAGAAGCCCGCATGCCAGCTGCAGGCAGACTGGAACAGTGCATCTTGCGTATTAATTTCCCATCAAACGGGCTTGCTGTGCAGCACCACAGCCTGCTCTTTGTTATTAGCGCTGATGAGCGGCTGAGGATGTGTTTGGTTAGGCTTATTAAAGCGATGGAGTGAGTGTCAGTGAAGGAGGGGAGGGCTGTATCGGCAGGGTTGTCACGGAGGAGTGCACACTCATTCATCTCCTCTCACTTCTTTCATCCACTTCTGGCAGGCCTCTCTTTCAGAGCTCAATCAGACAGCCAATCAATAACTTTTATTTTTACATTGTGCTCGTCACGCCTGTGTGTCGCTCAGTGAACACGACTGTTAGAGACAATCGTTGACATTAGACAAAGATTCAGTCAGTGTCAAACAGATTAAGTAGAGAATAAAAAAACCAATTTCTTTTGTTTTTTATCACTAATCGTTCTATGTTTCTGGTTTTAGGGATAGCTATTATGGGAGAGAGTTCCGATTACCGCTTGCGAGATTCAGGAAAACATTTCTAATAACCACTGCTGCATAGACCAGTGCTGTATTGAATGACTCATAGTAAAATGAGAACCATTACATCTTCATGTTTGCCTAATGTACATCTGCAGAAATATATCCTCTCTTGATGATGAACAAGGAAACAACGTGCACCCTGACTGCTTTCAGTAGGCAGTCAGATAAACACATTTTCCAAATCCTCTGTGGATTCTATTGATACCCAGGCAAAGTTTATTGTCAAGCTCACCTTACATTTAAGTGCAAAAATTTTTATGTTTCATTAAAGGGTACCAGTGGTGATCCACAAATTTTTAAACATAGGTCAGACGACATAACAGGTGACAGAGTACGCTTAAAAATAAAGGAATGACAATTCATTCAAGCAGAAAAAACATAATAAACTTGTCTGATTTAGCCAATTTTCACACAAAAGAGGATACAACTTGTGTCATATTGTTGGTTCCCTGCCTGCATTATCTGAGGAAAACACTCCTTTCCCAGCAAGGCACCCTATAAATATGAGCAAAGCTCCATTTGCCCCTAAAACTGAGGGTTACATGCATGAGTCTGAATACCCAGTGACTCCGAGAGCATGTCTGATCAGATTGACACAGTTTCGGATTCTTCAGAAGATAAAAAACAGGAGAATTCATGGAGAGATGGTAGGGATAAAATTTAAGTTAAGGTTACATGATGCCATGCAGGAGATGTACACAGCAAAAAAATGGACAAAGATCACTGCTGGTGTTGTGAACACAAACCTTCATTGGTAGATTTGAAGGGGTAAAGTATTTTTGCCCAAAAAGCTAACATTGACTTGTACGTGACACGTTCCCTTTCTGGAAATGATGTAAATCGATATGAGAGACCTGCTGTCAGGGTTGGCAGTGACTTAACTTTTATCACAGGATTACTCTCAGCCTGGTCCCATGCGTATTGCATGATTAACATTCAAGCAATTTAATCACCACATAATAAAGAACAATAATGATTAAGGCGTGATAATGACAGAGAGATTCAATAACAGTAAGCTTTAGAGCAATATTGCAAGGATGGAAATAATCTGAATAATTGATTTGGAAAAAAAAATCTCAACTTTCTCTGTATTCCTTGTATCCTTGTAGCTTTTTTCATCAGAGATCAAAAAATATGAATGGAAATAAACCCCACGCAATTTTTCAAATAACACTTAATTTAGTTTCAAGCATTAAAAAGTATACATTCAGAGTGGAAAACTTCATCTTTAATGTATTGATCAAGCGTTGAATGCAAAATAAAAAAAAAAAGAATTTTCACAAATTTGAAGTGGCATTTTGTCAGCCTACTGTTGGCTTATGGCTAACAAATTAACACAAATCTCTGCCATTTCGAGAGCATTTTCAGTTCAGATCTAACAAGCAACTGCGTTGTAGAAAAATATTCAATCGATGAGTCTTAGAAAATGAGCCGATGAGTTTGAGTTAGATTGCTAATGTTGACAGAAAAAAAAATTACGATATAATAATAATAATAATAATAATAATAACTCATTTAAGAAATGAAAATATGTACATTTTGACAGATACTATTTGGGATTTGTCAGTGCACTGTCAATAGCATCTTTGTGTGTGTTCTTGAGGGAGTGTGTTTCATGTGTGCGTGTGTGTGCGCCTGCATGTGTATTTTAAGGTGTGTCTGCGTGTTTACTGCTTATCCTTAGTCTTTGACCAGTTTAGCCTTGAAAGTAAGATTTTCAGCCATATTTCAGACTCTGAATAAAATTGTGAAGTGTGTGCTGACCCATAATCCGCCGGTTTTGTCGGGCGGAAGGACATTCTGCAAATATTTCCCAGGCCTTGCCTTCTTCCGCACCCCCTAACTGTCCTTTAACTGCTGACAGACCACTGGAGTGCACTCTTATTCCACAAGCACTGACTCTGTGATGGGCACCATGAACTTGAAGTCAAGTCAACTGAAATTCAATCCAAAATAATACTTATGACAGAGAAAATTGCATCTAAGAAATAGATTATGCTACTTAATTTGAGAGTCTACTGCTACTCCTTATTTATTATTCCCACTTTAAATTGAAATATGCTGGAGGCCAAGCCATAAAGTGGAGCAGCCTTATCTAACCCTTCACAGGAAAGAATGTGTATCTGTAATAACAAGCAACTGAGTACTTATGCGTTGTAAATTCCATGCCATTTGTTTTGATGTGATTTGGAGGGTGATGGCAGTTCAACTGCATTGACTGCCTTCACACATTTTTATACTCACAAATTCTGTGGAAAAACACTATTTAAATGACAAAGTCTTAATATTAGACCCATAGCAAATGAATAGTCTGCATTAAAAGTTTGTTGAAATTTGACGATTCTCAAATATTAGCAAAAACAACAGCATAATGCGATGCCAAATAAAGTTATTGTGTAAAAAAAATACAGTGACTCTGCTGATTTTCGGGGAAATTTTCCCATTTGAAATGGAAATAGACCCTCTAACAAATTTGTTGGTGGCTGGCAGAGCAGCAGCAGTCTGCTATAAAAAGATCCACAGAGACGGGAATGAATTACGAGAACCCTGTCGACCAGCTCTCCTGATCGCCACCTATTAATACAGTGCCACTGCAAGCAGGAAAGCTGAAACCAGCAGGCGCACTGACTGGAACACACTCGGCTGCTTACAAAACTCCAGGAGAGCGGGGTTAAAATGGTGTCTTAGTAACCTCATCAACCCTGCGAAAGATACACAGCGTTGTGTTTGAGATGCCCTGTCACCAATGGCAACTTAGTGTAGTTTACATCCTGGCCCTCTGCTCACAATGTTTACCATCAACAGACCAAACAGATGGTCCCACAATTGAGCACATACATACAAACAAACACTCGCACAGCTACACAGTATGACTTCGCAATCTGTGCGTCTCATATCCGTTGTGTCGCAGACCTGTGCAGATCATCCCCTGGTGTCGAATGATCGTGAATCTCCAAACATAGTTCTTAGACCTGTTAATGTGTGACTGTGATCTCGCTTGAACTACTGCGCAGAGAAGGACACACTACTCTCCAAGAGATGTTAACTCAAAAATATGTATCAAACAATATTCAAGTCTTGTTTCTCCCTCCATTTCAGGTCAAGTTCAGTTGAGAGGACAGGCGGCTGTAGTCCCGATAGCAGATTTGAGGCAACAGAGATAAGGCTGACCTTTGGCTATCAACAAATGAGGGCAGGAGGCATGGGGAGGGAGATCACATTGCGCTCACCCCGGCTGACCTGGGCCAACCCCCAATGCAATTACCACTGTGGCATTCACACAGGCCAACCATGTGACAATTCGGTGTCATGTGACGGACTCCAGCCAGCGCCCTTCGGAAATTGCTCTGGAAATTGTCTCAAATCATGCCCACAACGACAGAAAAATTTTGTTGCCATTAAAGACAGCGATAAATTCTATAAATAAATACTGAAATCTCTGACTAGAAGGACCATTGTGAGATGATCCTGGTGAAAGAGGCACAGGAGCACGCAAATTCATTAACGCACACACACTGCCTCCGAACGAGCATGATTGCAAAACCTGGACTGAACACGCAGACAGTCACATGATGTTTTCCTAATAATATCATATCAGGGTCCTTCAGGCTGGACTTAGCCTTAGCTACATAAAAAAAAGAACAAGTGCAGTATTTCTCCCAAATACATCCTGCTCAATTCACTTTCGCTCTCCTTATTTCTGTCCCCTGGGAGGACAATGGAAAATGTGGCCTTCGAACATCAAAACAGTGATGGCACTGCAGAAATAATAACTTTGAACTTGTGACTAATACAGAACCGGCGCTGTTTTACAAATTGAGTTGATCATATTCTGTTTCTCCATACACCGAGAGAGACTAGCAGAATATAGCAGATGTTTTGAGGAGAGCAACGCAATAACAATAGCATGTTCCACCCTTGCCCCTGTGCTGTGATTCATGATATTCATATGAACACCTGCCACAGATTCTCATTCATTTTAATGGACTGAGCCAATGGATCCAAAAAGCTGGATTAAAAACAAAAACACTCACTCAGAAACATAAACAAAATGATAGATTACACTTTGCTTGTTGTGAATGCAAAATTAGTTTTTTTTTTTTCGTGTTTTGCCGTTCACACACTTAACACACCTGGCTCTCGACAGCCCCAGCTGGAATAGCATCATGCCCAACTCATTCAATGCAGAGCAGGTGAGAATGGGCACTGTGGGGCTAGCAGCTAACTAGCTGTGGTGCTAACAGCTCCATTGCCAGGAAAGTTCAGAATAGACAATGTAGCTCTCTTCTGCAGACAAACACAGCCATTTCAGTGCAGGATGCCAAAGGGGCGAGGCTTGTTAATGTGAACACTTCTCCTCTACCATACAGGCAGATGCGTACACAGTAGTGATTTCAAGGTCAAATCCTTAGCAGGAAAGTTTGGTCTTGTAAAAACAACCTTATTATGCAGATAAATTGGGCAATTGTGTTCACAAAATGATCACACAACCACAGATAGTGATAATGCTATTAGCCAAGACAAAGAGTTAAGATATGATAAAAAAAAGAAAAGATATTGATGTCAAATGACTGGAGGAAATGATGTTTAAGAGGTTTACTGTGACCAAGGGGAAATAGCCACCACGAAGAGCATGTTTTCAGGCGTAAGGGACAAGGCGTTCGAGGTGATGGAAACCTTGTATGACTCCTCAATGGGTGACTGACAGTGTGCGTATAGCTCATACTACCTTTTTTTAAATTTATGTCAGGATGGTATAGAGAGACAGGAAGTTTGGGGAATGACGGAGAGATGCGCGTCAAAGGTCGAGCCCCTGACTCCGTAGCTCTTAATGCTGAAGCGGACAGCGAGCAACAGACTGCGCTACCGAGATGGCCCATTGCGT
Source organism: Gymnothorax javanicus (assembly GCA_029692085.1). Taxonomy (NCBI): domain Eukaryota; kingdom Metazoa; phylum Chordata; class Actinopteri; order Anguilliformes; family Muraenidae; genus Gymnothorax; species Gymnothorax javanicus. Next base: position 43,888,904 of record CM056195.1, read on the forward strand.
CCCTGTCCCTACACTATCCTACACTAAGCTATCCTCTACCACTGTCACCAGGTTGCGATTTTTCCTGCATATTTTGGACCCATTACTGACAACGGCCATCTCAAGCTTCAAGGGGTCCCACAGCTGAGTCACTAAAGCCTAAAGTGCAAAATAACTTTCTCTTTTGTTCCACTTAGATGATTCATGGAAAGATTAATCTTTCAGTGTTCGGAGAAAGAATACATCATGAGACTGTTCAGTGGCCACGCCTGCATCCCCGCTCTTAGAAAGCTGAGCAGAATATGCGTGAAGATAATAGTTTTTGGAGACGGGGGAAATAAAGAGACAGAGATAGAGGGAAAGACAGAGAGCGAATGTGTTTTTTTGGCATCAGCGGTAATCAAAAACAAATGCAGCAGTGGTTCTGCACTCCTGTCTTTATCGGAATGAAAACTATCTAATCTAGTCTTTCAGAGCAGGCAGGGAGTGCTGATCCGTGAGTTAAGTTCACAAATGGAGATGCAGCAGGGAGCAGCCACCATAATTAAATGAATGCAGCCTCTTTGTCATTGACCTGCGCTTGGCTGACATACCTTTCAGTTCCTGGTAGTAACGCAAGAGAGAGAGAGAGACACACACACACACACACACACACACACACACACACAATGAGGTGCTGCGCACTCGTGCAGTTTCGTAAATATAATCCCCAAGAGCAAAAAACAAAAAAACATATGTGTATCTACTATTTCATTTGTAACCGAGTCGGAGAAGCAATGGCTTAATCCAGGATCAGAACATCCATTCTTAGGAGCCTCCACTTTGCAGCACTCAGGCAGGCATTTGATCTCACTGCTTCAGGTAATGGATTTAGCCCTTCCGTACTGGTCACTTTAAATGTATGGGGAGTGCAGTATGCATACTCATGAGATAAAAAAATGAAACAAATGAGAAAAATTCAATTAGTTTCTGATTGAAGAAGAGCTTAAAAAAAAAACAATTTATTGTATGATTGGTTTTTGCATCATGAAAATGGGCCATTTTGATTTAAATGCCACATGAGGTTTAAATACTCTTTCTTAAAGTAATTTACAGATTTAAGCTTTCGCCACCCATAAAAAATTTGCAAAAGCATTCAGCACTTAATTTGCCAAAATTTGCTAAACGCTGAACGAACAAACCAGACGTTTCCTTATAACACAAAAGTTATGTCTTTGTGACCAGGGTGTGTGACTGGACCACAGAGCACCGGGACCACAGAGGGAGAAGAGCATGTCCGCCCACGCGCTCATGCATTATTAATCTGCTCTTAATGTCACCACCACCCTCGCCGACTGGAGCCCGAAGAGACTGCTTTAGGAAGCCGGGGTTAAAATGACGACGGCTTTCTTTTGTAGCCCGCAGAGAGAGCAGTGAGGGCTAACGTTCCGCGGACTCGTGGACGTCCGGAGTCTAAAGGGCAGCTGGTACCAGGGTGCGCGGTAACTGATACGTACGGACGTGCAGAGAGGGAGCGGCGTCGCAGGAACGAGTGGGCAATCGATGGCCGCCAAGAGTGATAAATCCCCTTGACAGGCCGGCCGCACGCCACCTCAGTGTTTTTCCACTGCAAAAGTGCAAAACATTGTGCTGTTTATTTCTGTGCCCAGAGGGAGGGGCTTCATATTTGGGCTTTACCCTCTTAACGCCATGTCCTCTGTCGCTTCCACAGGCTTTGTGGGTCCACAGTATTTCACTCAGTGCTTTGAGTATCACACAGTTCATAGTGAAACCCTAAGTCTTTCTTAACTAATGTAAGCTTCAATGACGAAAGCAAAACAAATTAGAAAAATTTATTGTAAGATAAACACAAAGTGAACATAGCAGCAATGCTATGAGTATTTATGAACACAGATGTTTTGTTTACATAACCAAGCAGCAAAATAGACAGGTTTGTGGAGAAGATGGTGACTATATTTATGCATTCTGTCGCTGAAGTATGGATGCAAACCATCTGACAAAGTTCTCTCAGAGGAAATTTTGCCTCCAAAACATAAAATAGCCAGGACTCTGCTAGCCTCTATTTTCAGATTGATGAGTCCCTCTGAGCAGGTAGTGTCTCATTCACTCTGTCCCATAGCACATAAGCTGAATACAGGGACGTAAATCAGCCGGGGTCAACCCAGTTGTGCATCAAAGCTGGCCCACTTAGCCTGCAAACAGCAGGCCACTGCTGACTGAACATGCCACAAAGAAGCCAGTGTTTTAGATCTTAAGAGTTCAGGCTACACACACACACACACACACACACACACACGGTCGTGTAACTCCATGTGCTTGACGCGTGCTAAGAGCATCATGGAAAAGATACACAGGCAGAGCCATTGGCCTTTCCAGAAACCCGGATAAAAGGTTGTAAAATGTCTTTAAATTGCTCATACGGATATTCACTCCATATCATAACCCTCTACAGGGGAGGTCCAGTGCTTCGTCCAGTGCTCCGATTAGGTCATTGAGTCTGCTGTCAAAACACAATTTTTTTTTTTTTTTTTTTTTTGTGGCTACAGATCAGCCAGAAAAAAAAAAAAAATTGTAAAGGGTAACTTCATTGCCTTGTGTTGACAGCGCTTAAAAACAATGGCTTTTACTTCGCTCGGAAGCTAAAGTGCGTTGAGTTATCTTACTTTCTTATCTTAATTGTATTTGAAATGGTTCTGCTAGTTCAGTATACATGATGTTGGACAAACTAAATTTATTAAGACAATTAAGTAATATGCCGCTCCTGGCTCAGAAAAAAAAAAAATTGATCAATTAATACTGGCATTCCAGTTCTTAGTGCTCAGTTGTTTCATACAAGGTTTTCACTGATTTTAGTATGATGCGCTCTGCTCCAAGGAGCACCGCTCCATACAGAGCCACACGGATCAGGTTTACAGTGATATCCCTATTATAAGGACAGATGATTTAGTGTTACAGGCAAAACTCGCCGTGAAACAGGGGGTCTACGAGAGATGGATGTTAGGACAGGGATGAATGGTGGCACAGAGACTAACTGTGATTGCTCACTCTGTGGGTGATCCGGGCCTGTAATTAATCACTCTGAGAGAAAGTGATAGGAATAAGAACGCTGAACAGCTTCTGATACAGAGACCCTGCCCATCTAACACCAATATGGAGGCAGAAAAATAGACTGACAGATAGACTGAAAACCAGAAAGTGATGAATCCGATGAGCGTGGTAGACGTAAATTCCCTCTGTCCTAATACGATCATCTTATCCCAGTTAATCCAGGCTGATTCAGACAGATTCTGAATTCTAGTGCATAAATGAAATGTGAGGAGTGCATTAATCCAGTCTAATTTTGATTAATATAAGTTAATTTATGGTGATTCAGGCTAATTGTGCAGTATGTACATCAGGCAGTCAGCGGGAAATCCTGCTCTGACAATGAAGTGCATCCAACTGTCATGCGGGATGAGAAGGACCAAAAGATTGCAGTCAACATTCAATTAGCCTCAATCACTGGAATAAGACTAGAGAATGTGTGTGTTTTTTTTTTTTTAAGTGTGTGTTAATGATGATGATTGAGTGGAGAGGGAGTTTTTGTTGGTTCCTGGGAAGCAGCATCAGGCAGAAACACAATTTTCTCGCACAAAGTGCAGATGGTGAGCCAGTCCCTCTCTCACTATACTGCAGCAGTGTTCTGTAAACTCCCTCCAACACAGGAAAACCAGGGGATCTTCAGGAAGACATGCAGACAATGTGCTTGACAAGCATTCTACAGTAAACCTCAAGGCTGCAGTCAAATGGTCAAAAAATTACGTCCTATCGTCTAATTCCTAACCACTCGTCCTTGCTGCTGCAAGGAATTGTGGTCCATGTTATTCTTTTTGTGAAGGATGGTCCAGTGTATCCTATGATAGAGGAGATAAGGAGGCATTGAAGCAGCTTTACCTCGAACTGGCTGCTATGGCTGCTTTGTAAACAATGCTGGATCATTTCCAATGAAACTTTCCAAATCAAAACAGACGATTCGACCGCAGCCCAACACCCTCCCTCTGAAGTGGTACTGCACGGAGAAGATGGCTGAAGGTTGACAGAGGAGACATTTTTGGACCAGCCAATGATCACCCTTTCTGACCCTGGAGCCACTCAAATCTCTATTCCCCATCTGGTTACTCCACACACTCTGCACTAAGCCTCCTAATTGCTCACCTGACTCAGGAAAATGGTCCAATTAGCATTCCTTTGCCTAGCAGTCCAGTGGGCAAGCTGGTGTTGACATGTACAGCCGTATAATGACAGCTCGCTTTATCCACTATACTAGAGTGTGTGTCAGTCCAGGTCATGAGACCTCCCTGCTGACAGCCAATGGCGTAAGTGGCAGGATACCTATGGCTGCCTTGATCCGGAACGCTCTACAGTGAAGAATAACGAGGTAACAGTAACTAGTGAAGGTAACAGTGCAGACACCCCACAACCTTTTTTTTTCTCATCTAAAGAGATATTTTTTCTCTCCTCCCTCTGGTTCACTGTTTTTCTCCCGCCTTACTGATGCTCTGTGTCTGCCAGCTTTATTTCTAGCTGAGCTCTTAATTAATTAAATTGAATAAGAATAAAGTTAATAAAAAATTAATTACTAAATAATTGAACCACCATCAAGGTTGGACATGCATTGACTATCACGTGCATGGAGACAGCGAAATTCAGTTTTGTTGGATTGACTGAATGATTAAAAAGTCACTGAATTTACACATCCAATTAAATGTAATGAATGCAGTCACCCAAACTTTAACCAAATGGAATTATTTTTAAATTCTTTCCTCAAACAAAATTGAATAGAAAAAAATTATTCACCTCAATGAAGTAATTGTCACCTGGCTATGCTCAGAAAAAAAATAATGCAATAAAAGTAATTAAATATGCTATAAAAATAGTATATTCCCTCATATACAAGGCCCATCACAAGTGTGGATTATACAGACAGAGAACAAAAAACTACTCGGCAGATTTTCTCATGCATCAAATAAGTGCAACTGCAGGCAGGTCAGGCTGAACATGCAGGTGTAGTGGAAGCTGTCATCAGTTCGAGGGATTGTAATTGAATGTCCAACCCATGCCGAGAGTGTAGCTAGAATATTTGTGTCATGGTACACAATTCCGGTTGCAGCCATAGACTGTATGCAGGCAATGTTTTCAGTGTGCAAAACTGGTGTCCCTTTGCATGTTCATGCCACAGGCAATGCAAGCGAATTAATATTTTGGAACTGTTACTGTAATTTTTATCTGGAGACATAATTGCAGATGTTCATACAAAGCAAGTACCATTCTGTATATCATACACTGATCTGGCACTGTGTTGCTAGCAAAGAGTATCAGTTGCAGTATTTACCAGAAGTGCACATATCGACACAGAGAATTGAAGGGCTTAGAACCAGAGCGGTCTAACCCACAGAATATTGTTTTTGAGACAATAGATGTCAAAGTTTTTAAAATATAAAATATATGGTTACACTTTACTTGAAGGTACCGTCATAAGAGTGACATGACACTGTCATAACTGTTACATAACACATTCATGAACGTGTCATAAACATTATGTCAATGTCATAAACGTTTATGACTGTTGTCATTAGGTGTCATTCAGTTTTTGTAATGAGAAGTTGACATTATTTGGGTTGTCTTGAGTCATAAACGTTTATGACATTGACATAATGTTCATGACATGTTCATGACTGTGTCATGTAACAGTTATGACAGTGTTATGTCACTCTTATGATGATACCTATGTGCAGGGGTGCACATAACTTTTTTGGTGTGGTTCTCAAGGGAGCACCTGGAGATGCTCCCTGGTGCTCACTCTTTACGCAGCGCCCATCCTACAAGGTGTCATCATCGCAGCCGTCCTTTCCTGCAGAGCACTCAATACGCATGCGTTTTTGATGCAAATCAGCCCACAAACGAGGAAGTTGAGCAAAAACAAAAAATTAAAATATTTCTTAATGTATATTTACTTTTACTTAGAAAACAGTAAATCTTTCTTATGTTCAATTTCATCAAGCAAGAGGAGGATTTCTTCCTTTGTGAATGCTAACTTTTCGTGGCCTTTTCCCCACATGACCGATTGTCAGACACCGTGTTGCCACATGCCAATTTATTGGAGCAATCAGGCTCTGGATTGTTTAACTGAACAATGAACTGAGCAGACAAAGGTTAAATGAGTTTTACGTCATTATTAAACCTTTTCTTAATTATTTCTATTCTTGTGATCTTTCGTTGTAATATTTCTGTAAGCTAATTTAACTAAAAAGACACTGAATCAATTTAGTCATATACTAATAATGATGACAATGTGTTTTTAAAATATTGTATTTCAGTGTTGATTGGTTAAAACGAGGGACGTTCAATCTCATAGCATCGATTTATTAACAACTAATGCTTTAGTGAGGACTCAAGAAACTCTCCGCAAAATTCCTCTTTAGGCCCGTCTAACGACTGTGTTTGGGAAACCCACGTAAGGAGAATGTGACGAACATGAGAGAATGTTCGTTGCTTAAGAATCTCTGTGCCACGCTCGTTAATCCTGAGATCCAACATTATCGGGAAACCCACTGCAGAGCTTTAAACAAGCATGGTTGCCAGTCAAAACAGCCTCTGATGGCTCTCAAGTCAAGAACACACAACTTTAAAACAAACAGCATTTGGTCTCTGGACGCAATCCAAGGAACAGTGGATTGTTAATGGATAGGAATAGTTTTTTTTTTCAGTATGGGAAATGTAATCGTAAAATGTAGATATTTCTTATAGAAATTTTCCAATAAGGCACCGGAGTTTAAGGTAGGATTACGAAGCTTCTGAAAGGGATTTGCATGCATCGGTGCTCTCGTTGAAATGGGGCAACGCATAAAATCTAAGCAAAAAATTAAGTACTTTGCTTGTACCATTGCGGAGATTTTCAGAATTTAATATGTGGTGTGTTTTGATGTCTTCTATGACATTGTCGATCGTAGAAGGTATTTTCAAAGCATTATCTAGCTAGATCCTGCGATTTTTGTCGCATTAAATTGCCCATGAACATAATGGAGGTTTCTGGATTTGGGCCAAGTTATGGTCCAGTTGCCTCCGGAACCGGGTCGGTCAAAAAAGTTTCTGATCGATAAAATTTCACAGAATCTAAATAGAAATATTAAAGATCACGTCTATTTAGTTTTTAACAGTGTCTGACCAGTATTTTGTGTAAATTATAAGCCTACACCTTGAAAACGACCGTATGCTTACAACCGTTCATGAAACGGATAATGTCGCAGATCTTAAAACTTAAAAGATGAGGATATAAAGGCAGTTCGGCTACTCCATATTCAAACAGTACTTAGGAATACGCAACAAAAGCCGACAAGAAGCGAGTTTTCTGGGACAAGTCAAAGTTCAGGCAGCTCTGCACGGAAACCGCATTCGGGCAGAAAATAACCGATCGCGGACCATGCCGATTTTCCCCTGCTTTGATGGATTTGACGTTTTGCTAATTTGGGTGAAAGCTGAGTAAACTTTAAAAGCTAATAATTAATGAACACACTTGTCATAATGTCTTCTGTCTTACCAGAGATGTATGGAGAAAAATCCTATTTCAGTAGCCGAAGTAAACCAGTCAAAAATGCCAAATATGCTGGTACGCAATTGAGCTTCCCTTCAAGTTTTCTGCCACGCAATTTCTATTTTTTTCTGCGCATGCGCACCAGCGCACCAATTATGTGCACCCCTGCCTATGTGTGTACATATATACAGTGCCTGACAAAAGTCTTGTCGCATAAGGACATAGTAACAAAAATAAGATATAACTTTATTTCTAACCAATCAATTGTTACAATAAATGGTCCATTTTAATGTCAAGGGCTTTCACATTAATAATTTGGTGCAAAATGAAACCTTCAAAAAGTGTTCTGATGTTCACAGCTTGGCTAAGCCCATAACATATGTTTTTGCTAGTACAAAAGTCTTGTCGTCTCTTCAGATGATGCAACAAATCGCAGATTAGAGTTTAACCTATGACAAATACTGTAATTAACACATTCCCAGATGTGTATAGAAATAACCCCAGCACACCAGACTTTCATATGAGGTGCGACTAGACCTCTGACAACATACCAAAGATTCAACCACAGACCAAAGTGCTGATCATCAAAAGCCTGAAGACTGAGTCTGCTGCTGAGGTGGCAGACATCTTTAATGTATCCAAATGTCAAGTAGAGGGGATGAGAAAAAGATTTGAAGAAACTGGTGAGGTTCATGGCAAGCGCAGGTCAGGCAGACCCCAGTATGACAACTGTTTGAAAGGACCTTTTGTTGCTTCAACTGTACAAGGCTAGCCCCTCTTCAACTACAGCGAAGCTACATGAGGAAATGTCACCAAAAATCCCAGTATCTACAAGAAGAGTTTGTCAAATTCTCTCTCAAAATGGTTTTCATAGCCAAATTAGTACACAGAAGTCTGCATTAAACAGAAAACAAAAAACCTGCATTGCATTTGCCAAGGCCCACAGCTCGCAGAAAGGATTGATACTGGAAAAGTGGCTGAAAGTTTATTTTTCTGGTGAATCATCCATTGAACTGCATGCCAGTCGCCGTACAAGACCTGTTGGAACCCTCATGGACCCAAGATTCTCCCAGGAAACAATCATGTTTGGTGGAGGAAAAATCATGGTTTGTTGTTACATCCAGCATGGGGGTGTGAGAAAGATCTGCAGAGTGGATGGCAACATCAACAGCCTGAAATATCAAGAAGTTCTTGCTGCCCTACTTATACTGCTGCTCCTTCTCATTCTTCTGCCTCCATGTCACAGTTCCTGAAAGCGAAGAAGGTGAAGGTACTCCAGGATTGGCCAACCCAGTCACCTGACATGAACATTATTGAGCATTTCAGGGGTAAGATGAAGGAGGAGGCTTGGAAGATGAAACCATAGAATCTTGATGAACTCTGGGAGTCCTGCAAGACTGCTTTCTATGCCATTCCAGATGATTTCATCATCAAGTTATCTCAGTCATTGCCAAGACGTATGGATGCAGTCCTCCAAGCTCATGGGAGTCATATGCAATATTAATTCTTTTTTCCAAGGCACAATGGCTTTATGTTCTGATATTATAGTGGCATATTTGTGTATTCAAAATAAAGTGTATGTATAATTTCACATTTTTTTTTTCAATGCGACAAGACTTTTGTCCAAGCAAAATCTGACCTTTCTGTACAAATTAAATTATAAAACTCAATCAATGACACAAAACTCTATTTTGGTATATTTCGCATAATCTAGAGGGCTTTGCCTTTCATATAAGCCATTTTTGATTCCAATTGATCAACTACAAGTCAGGTTATTATTTGTTGTTCCTACAACTTGGATAAGTGACAAGACTTTTGTCAGGCACTGTATATATATAACTCACAATGTCAGTTTAGAGTGACTGACTTGGGTTAGACCACTCGGGCAGTGATAAATCTTATTAACATCTGTCACAATATGATCCTAACTCTAATTTGCATTTTTTTGGGGTTAGACAACTCTGGTTCTCAGCCCTTCAATTGACCTCCTTTAATCCCCAGCAAATCAGCCAATCACATGCAGGGTTGATAAACCATACTTTAAGGATCCTGTAGTTTTGTTTTATTGTCTGTAACTTCTTTTCCCTGATTCCATGTTGTTTCAGTTTTCGTGTTTTCAGTCCGCCATGTATTCGTTCACCTTTTCCTCTTAGCGTCTCTTTCCCCGTGTTCCTTAATTGTTCCTTGTAATTATATTAGTGTTTCCTCGCGTTGTCTTGTTTGTTTTTTTGTGTCTCTTTCCACCTATTTCATGACAGTTAATTTGGTCTACATTTTCCCCCATTGTCATTCTCTGTGTTGTGTAAGCCTGCTTTTTGCTTTCTGCATTTACTCTCTGTTCTTGAGCCAGTCTGCTAACCAGTTTGTTCCAGTGCTTCCTGGTATGGGTTCTACCTGTTTTGTCCTTCTATTTTTGCGAAAATTAACTTTAGTTTATTGTCTCCATCATCTGCGCCTAAGTCCATATCCCTTCACCCCTTGGCACGTACACTACATGTAAATTGGTCTGGAAAGACTCCCAGAATCTGCCCTTTTCTCCAGGAAAACATGAATCCGATCCAAGAGATTTTTTTCGCTATCGATGTTAATAAATCCACATTTATTATTGATGAGTCTTCAGTAACTTTCTAAATGCTATCTTATGCAAGTGTTGTCAGTGCACATAAAAACCTGGTGATGAAAATATTTTGCTAGAACTCAGATCTCTCTCTGATGCTTCTGATGTTTGCTTAGCTATGTTCTTGTGACACTAGCACTTGCAAGCCTTTCATTATTAATGTAAAAATGACTATGAACCACGATCGACCAACAGACCCATCAGCAAAAAATGTTCTTGCCGTCTCAATGAGAGGTGCTGTGAAGAGAAATCCCGGAAATAAAATGTTTGGAGCTTGTTCTTTATGATAAAAGGTTCATGCAAACAAAGTGTTGTGTTAGAAAGTTGACATATATCTCATGCCACCGCTAAGATGACAGTGTATTTGTGTATGCTCACTTATGTATGTGTATGTGTGCACATGCTCACCAGTGTGTGTGTGTGTGTGTGTGTAGGTGGGGGGTGAAGCATAAGATTTCATATTTCTTCTCCAGAATTGCAACAAAAAAATCTCGTGGAGGACAATCTTATGGAGTTCGGAAACGGACTTTTCTTAATCTGAGGCTGCTAACTTGAGCCGGTCCTCAATTTCAATAAATGGAAATCTTGACACGGCATACAACGACATCCAAGATGATTCTCCGCGTCAACGGCCCTTTCCTATATCAGTATGACATTGCTCACATGGGCCGATCGAGACCTATACATGTTTTACAGAAAAAATGGACTGGTCAACACAGAGCCATCAAACATTTTTGAGAATATATGTACACCCAACTTTGAGCAAGGCCTAATACATCACTGCCTGACCTCTCTATTGCTCTTCAAGCTGGAATGGAAACAAATCCCCATTGCAATTTTCTCACATCTAGTGGAATACATTCCCAGCAGAGTGGAGGATATTCTGGCAGCAAATGGGGGACCAGCTCTAAATTAATGCAATAATTTTGGAATGAGATGTCTGATGAACAAGTGTCCGAATACTTTTCGGTGTGTAGTGAATTTTCGAAAAATGCTATTTTAAAGTAGCATTTAAATAAATGGTTCACATGGGCTAAATTTTAGCTGCTACATATCGGACCACACATTTTGTATAGTGTGATGGGAGAGACAAATCGATTTTGCTTGACTGTTCATGTAGTGAAACAATTAGTTTTGACTACTATATGTAACTGCAGAACTTTTACTGAAAGACGACACAACATGGGAAAATAATGAAAATGGCAGCAATTTAATTTTCTTTTTGGCTGACTGCTTGAAATTAAAGAACGGACAAAATCTATGAGAATGCTAATGACTGGGGCTTCCATTTTGGTTGCTTAGCCTGTTAAAGAAGATTTTGTTAGTGAAGAGTTATTTCAGACTGTATGACTGGATCAAAAATGCAAAGTATTTAGCATTTGTGAACTTGAGTGATCCTGTAAATGCCCACTGTGTTGCTAAATGACCTAAGGGATTATGTTAGAAATACCCTCTTTGGAATCTAATCGGGGCAATACTTTGAAATATTTACTTCCGGTGGGGAAATCCATGGCATTTAGTGCACTAAACCTTCTGATGTAGCACATAAAACTATTGCCATTATATGTAACTTATGTTTTATTAAAGACCCAAAGCACAAGGAAAACAAGTTTTCTAAGGGCAAACATACTGTGAAACATGATGATTTTTAAAGGGAAAAAAACCTGAAAATTCTTTAAAGATTAATGCCAAAGGTTATGACAGAGTTGATCTCCAGTTTGACTCTCCTCCTCAGTACAAGCTCTTCACTTGAAACAGTAACAGGGTGGAAAGCAATACACTGTTAGGACAGCTTGTGCATTCCAACAGACAAGCCTCTAATTAATTTACAGCCTGACAAATTTAACTTTGGAGTGAGCGCAGGGGACAAGGGGCACGTAAATCTCCACGCATACCCAGGGAGAACCAGGGCTGAGGAATGCTGACTCATATAATAAACGGATATGGCCGCTCAGTCATACTGTTCAACAGCGCTGCTTCCAACATTGTCTAATACGCTTTTTATATACCGACCTCAACTTGCTACAAGGATGGAAACAATTAATTAATCAGCTAAACTAAAGGCAGTGTGTTGAATAACATCCGTACCCACCCGCATTTCTTAAAGTGAACCTATTATGGTTTTTCATTATTTTAATGTCGTAGCGTGAATCATATCGTTTTTATGCACATTTAAAAAGTCTATCTCTGAAAACAACTCAAAGTCATCTCCAGAAGAAGCGCTCTCTGCTGCAAAACTCACTGCTCCAGAGCTGACGGAAATGCCCCAATCACTTCTGGCCATTTTTTTCATCAATTGGTGATGTCACCATTTGAATTTTCACGCCAAGCAGATAGTTTGGCACGCCCTTGAATCAAGTGGGTTTCGCCCACAAGGCTTAACCGGTATTTGTTTCCAAAGCAGAAATCCATTTACGGTTAGGGGTGTGACAAGGGGCGCGAGGGGTGGACCAATCACAAGTGAGTGATCAAGTTGACCAATCACAGCACACTGGGGTTTTCGGGGGGGCGGGGGCAGGACTTTCAATTGAACGTTTCACAGACAGGTACTGCAAAATTGGTAAGCATGAAAAAACTCGTTTTTTTTTTTTTTTTTTACAATGGCACATTTAAACCTTTTTTCGTAGAGTACAAGAATACAAGAATGATCAGTGAAAAGTCACATAATAGGTGCACTTTAAAGGTGCTACAGCCAACTCTATAGGAAACTGGATCTAAGAAGTTAATTGAAAAGCAGAAGGCCGCACATTGACTCATATCCACACACAAACGAAGATGTACACGCAGTCGTACGCACGTACACACAAACTCAATCACACAGAGGACATGGGACACATATCTGGGTAAGAGAAGATGACCGTCAGAAATGCACCTCAGAATCATCTCATCATCTCATCAGAACGGTGATTCATTCTGGCCTTTCCACCCCGATTTCCTGGAAAATGAAGCCTCGGTAGACAGAAATGAAATGAATTATGAAGATCCCCATGGTTTTTTTTTCCACAGTAGTTTCCACCCACTACACTCCCTCATTTCTAATTCAATAATTTTCATCCAAGATTGTGCTGTAAATGGCTTGAAATATCAAAGGAATTCAAGATGAGTTTCCTCCCCAGCGTTGAGTGCTTAATAGCCACTGTTAGTAATTGTTGCATTTTATTCTATTTCAATTCAAGAATTCTAAAAGAAAAGCTATTGTAAAGTCCTGCCATTTGCATGCCTTTATTCAGGATTTGTTTATGCTTGTGACAGGTCGGATGCCCGCGTCTGTCTTTTATTGAAAGTGGGAATCCTCCACAAATGTGCCAAGCTTGAGAAACCGAGGGCTGTGCTCAGCTCTGAAGCATTGTTCCGCTGCTAAAGAACCTCCAAACAATGCAAATGATTTCATAATAAACGCCCACAGCTCTGAGGGACGCATGTATTTATGCTCCAACCCGAATCTCTCAGTTTTACAACAGATGACAATCACAGCAGCAGTAAGTTGCTATGGAGAGGAGCCGAACCTCAAATTTCTGCGGTTGCGAGTTCCATTATCAAGATTGTCAGAACTTCTGAACCATTCAGGTATGGTCTATAGCCCAATTTTTCTCCCAACATATACAGCCATACGCATGCATAAAAGCTATATAATTTCATAAGTCACAATGAAGGAACTGCCATGCTGACAGATCACAAAGTCATGATGTATGGGTGAAACTTTAGAATCATACACACCTCCAGTCCTAAAGGTCACATCATATGAAGCCACATTCCCATGGGCGACTGCCCCCCATTTCTCAGTGTCCACTCCTGTCAAAATGCTCAGGCAAAGCACCATAGAAAAAAAACACACCCAAACGTCCTCCTCCCCACGAAGCCCTGCCCTCTGACACTTCATCACTATGCTTTCCTGTATCACATGCTATGAACAGTGCTCACAATATGCCACGCCCATTGTGCCAGGCTCCACCTACACTGGGCATGGTCTCTACGCATAACTCCACCCCCCACAGGCAGTTATCTGGTCGCAGTGACTTGCACTTTCTCCCACTTGCTCCTTCGCCTGGAAACTTATTTTTCCTGGCCACACTTCCTTCAGCTCTGTCTCCCTAGCCACCCTTCCTTCAGTTCTTTCTCTGCCTTTTTTTATTTCCAGAGACAAACAATTTACTGATTGATCGCCAGTGGTTTTAATATATCTCCCCATGCGCTGTGTCCCACAATGTAAGGCAATATTACAGATATTGATACCTTTATTTTTGAGTTATTGCTTTCAGCTGTATGAGGAAGAATTCGGGCTTTCGTCAGCAAGACGATCAAAACAATAACTGAGAGTTTCTAGGATAGCATAACATAAGACTTGATCTCAGTTCTTCCAGAAGAGGCTTGGTTGGTTTTCAAAATGGCAATCACATTCAGAGTGACTAATTCCTGTTCAGGGCCAACCCTCCAGGACCCCCGCCCTGCTATAATAACAAGCTGCGTCTCGACGAAAAAAGTTACCAAAATGGAGAAAAACATGCAATGCTGCTTTTCAATTAAGAGGAGCGATCGAGTCCGTAGGTGCACATTGGAAGAACAAAGAGCACAGGGAGTGAGAGATCTCCAGGCACAAAGGCTGCAAGCCTGCCAAAACCCCACACTAGAAGAAATAATTTGGAGCAAAAAAAGGCAGGTTTGGTGCCAGGATTCAATTTCCTGCACTTTAAAATGGGAGCTGAAAGAGAAGAGAAGCAACAGGCCACTGTCCACATTTTTTTTTTTTTTTTTTGGTCTGCACACTGCTCGATCATTATAATGTCTTCATCTCAGACACAAAAACGCATGCATGGGCTCATAGTACTCTTGAGTGGGCTTGCAAAATTGCACACCAATGTTATGTACATACATGCCTTGATTTCAATATTGGCATTGCAGCAAGAGTATCATAGCAACAAGCCTCTTAGCCTCCTCTGACTGAAAGCAGAGGGAAAGCCACAAGTGTGGCAACTGTGCACTCAAGATTTGTGTTCCTTCAAAAACACGCACGCAGATGCACGTCTTCGATCAGGTCATATTGTGAGTGATCATGTAAAACATCTCTTGCTGGTCTAGTCCAGTCTGTCTCAGGATCTTCACAAGCTATTTTATCAGATTTTTAGGAACAAGGGATAAGAAATGATACCTACAAGAAGAAACATGAGAATAAATCTTTTGACAGAAAAGTATAAAGTATTCCCAAGTGTTTGAACTCAACATATGGATTATCAAATGTGTTGCTTTTAATATTACTGTAAAAGCTTCAGAAGTAACCCTGAAAAGAACAGCGAGAAGGGAGAGAGACAGCCTGATATCTATAATCCCATGGGAGCGCTCACTCCGCAGTGTTGTCGTGGCGCTGACATGATGTGTCGACGCGATAAAGCCGGCAGAACATACGGTGGCAGTGAAGACATCTACGCGTGTAATCCGCGCGAGACGCTGCCTCTAGGATGAAGGAGAGCGTGTTTGCTAGGCGCCGCAGACTCCTTTACAAAGCTGCAGAACACAGCCGGGCGCAGACAGATCAGCCCGGTCCTCGTTGCGCCTTTAACGGCATTAAGAGGCTGCCGCTGGGCACGAGCAGATAAGAAGGGATTAAGATTCATTACAAACCGAACTGCCGACACCACGCCCGCCCCTGCTTCCTGCAACACGCCAATTACGAGGAAACTATTACTCGCTGGTTATATATGATAGAACAATTGTGCTGTTATAAAGCAAATAATCAAAAGAAAAAAAAAGAGAGAAAGAAAAAAGGAAAGAAAACTCAAAAACATATCAGTTTCAGTCTGGGAAACAGCATGCAGACATAACCTCTGGCTTTCTCCTTGGGAGAAGCATTAAACTGAGTATCCTCAAACCTTGCCTGACCAATTGGTCGACAGCCACTGAAAACATGTAAGAAACAAAAATTTCATGCCGATTCTTTCACCAGTACAGAGGTATGCAAACGTCATTCACACCAGCCCAGAAACATTATAAATGATACTTCTGGAAAACACTGGAGCCTATTCTCTATTTTCAGGTGATTCACATTTTATATCATTCGGTTTATACGATATTAAGATAGCGTCCCAAAAAATGCATCAAAATATGCCAAAATAATCAGTTGCTACTGTTTGTTGATTTATTTAATCAATATAATAGATTGTGAGAAAGAATGAGATTAGGAGACGGGAAGATATAGAGTCAGAGCAGAAAGATAAGATTGAAGGGGGTGAGAAACAATAAGAGGCATCTTCATTTTAAAACATAATGATTTCTTGCCAGTTTTCTATGACCATTGAGAGAAAGTAGGGAGGGGGAAATGACAGCGAGAGAAAAGCAAAAATTAAGAGGGGAGTAATTTGATGACTCATTTATGCCAATCACATTACACAACCCACTACTAAGTTTCTTGGCTTTAATTTCCCCTTTAACCAAACATAAAAAAATGTTAGATTCGCTTGAGTACAGTTAACCAGAGTGATTCAGATGACAAAGGGAGAGAGGAAAATAATTGAAACAAAGAGAAGAAAGCAACGAGGAGGACAGCAATGCTGAAATGAATTATTGGTTCACATCATCACCACCAGAGCAACTTCCCTTCCACTCCTCAGCACGTGGCGCATTTCCTCTGATCTCTGACTAAAGGCTGACAGATGGATTCGTGGAGATGGCACAAAGACAGCTATAATTGTGCGAAAGCAAGCCCTGGGATGAGCTAGTGAAAGGCTATAGCTATGCCCGTGCTAATACAGTCTCAGCTGTTTTCACGTGAAAGACTAGCTATCCCCATGATAATGCAGTCTCTGTTATTTTCAAGTGAAAGGCTAGCTATCCCCGTGCTAATATAGTCCAAACAATGATCAAGTAAATGGCTATAGTTATCCCCATGCTAATACAGTTAGTAATGATCATGCAAAAGGCTATAGTTATCACCATCCTAATACATTCTTAGTATTGATCAAGTGAAAGGGTATAGTTATCCCAGTGGTAATACAGTCTCAGTAATGATCACGTGAAAGGCTTTAGCTATCCCCGTGCTAATACAGTCCAAACAATGATCAAGTAAAAGGCTATTGCTATTCCTGTGCTAATACAGTCCCCGTAATGACATAGTGACAAGCAAAAACTGTGCCTGAGGGAAGCCAATCTCCAGATGAACAAATGGACAACCATTTGATGACATCCGGAGGTCAGGTCGACTAATGGTGAAAAGAGGTGTATTTTTATCCTTTATCCCCACCCATACAATGACTGTGGGGCTACCTAGTGGGTGGTTGCCTTTCTCAGAATACCCCAGGCTATAGCTGCATCTTGTTAACCAATTGATTGGTATAAATTAACACTCACCTATTAAATAAAGTCTACTACGAGACCCTTGAAGGAACAGTCCAGACACTGTCTGTGAACCCCAGACTATAGCCAAATGCACTGTGCAGAAGCAGACGCCCTTAGCAGATGGGACCAGTGCGATGAAGTGAAGACTTCAGCAAAATATTGTTGAGCAGGTTTTATTGTTTCAGAGTAACTATGAATCTGCATAAAAATTCAGTAGCAAAGCTTTAGGCTGCATTACTGTACGACCAGCTTGTTACTGTTACGGAAAGTGAAATTTGGTTCGCACCATAGCACCTATTGCTTGGCTTCTGCAGCTTTATCTCTGGCCCTCTCTTGGTTCCTCTTCCTCGCCCTTGTACCCCCCCCAACCCTTCTCCTCCTGCCCTCTTCGCCCTCAGGTAGAAACGCAGATTCACCACCTCTGGCCCTCTGCCAGGTTTGGCCACTCAGCACTAATCCAGTTTGTTAATCGATGGACTGTGGAGCCTGATGGTCTTTGTCGCCATGTATAGGCACAGGTTCCACAACCCCTCCCCCCGTCACTCTCAGGTAAACAATGATTTCCAGAACTTTCAGATCATGCCGGGTCGGGATAATTGAGCTAGATGATTTGGCACCGGAATGCTTTGGCGCCATGTTGTGATTTACGCGTGCTAGTTTGCAACTGACACAAGTCTTTCTATGGTTAGCATGTCTGTTTAGAATTGTTAAGGACTGTTTTATCATCGATGACCATCTTTCAGTGATTGTCAGGAGCTGAACTCTCTACAGTTTGCTTAGGCAACGTCAGTCAGCATTCAGTTCTGGAAGCAGCAGAATTGACTCTAGACACGCACGTGCTTCCCTATGAGCCACATAATGCCGGAGTCATTTATTTTCTTATCTTATAATTTGGGCTTGCACTGTGATTAGCATTGAGACCAATTATGCTCAGGTGCCAGAGAGAGTGACATGAATTCTGACCGACTGAACCCATCTTAACCTCAGTCAGAGCTACCACCACTTTTCTGTCTTTTTTGTGCTAAAAGTGGCATAGTTAGGATTCAGTATCACAGATTGGGGAGCATCCATGCACATGGGCAATATTAGGGCCCTTTTCATAATGAGCAGATATTTTAACTATAGATCTTTATTCATATGCCATAAGCCTTTTTGCGATAGCAACTTGAACTTTATCAAAAGACTTTATAATAGGGATGCACCGATACCACTTTTTTAAAAACCGATACGAGTACGAGTATTTTATTTTGCGTACTTGCCGATACCGAGTACCGATACCGATATTTCTGAAATGTTTTCCAGGAAAATACAATGACAATTTCGGAGTACAGGTTTTATTTTCTTTTTATAACAAGCCTAAAAAGAGGTCAATATCAAAGCGATTCACACATGGCTATTTCAAAAAAAAAAAAAAAAAAAAAAAAGTAGGCCTAACTGCTAAAAATCTTTCTGTATTTAGGCCCGACAAAAAGCCTTTGAACTAGCACTGCCATCAAATGATGCAAAACATTACTGAAGCTTGACAAATGAAAAGTAAACTCGCTGCATAGGAAAGGTAACATACCCAACTTCATACAAAGTCAGTAGAACTATTAATTGGCACAGATAGTTTCTACACACATTCATAGGCATTCTCAATCCAACTAAAGTCAATAATAGCTTTCCAAGCAATCAAGGCATCACTTAAAGTGCGTGGTATCGCCATATTTCAATTACACAAATGACAAATGAAAAAGATGTAACTTAACCGCAACTAAAATGTTTAAGGTAACCATATGTTACTAATATATTTGTAGTAAAATAAGAAGATTCACAATTCTAAGTCCCTGTGTATGTGATTGTGGGTGTGTGCTTGTGTGAGCTCGGCTTGCTTGTAAATATTCAATAACTGATCCGGTGTGCCATCTAGTGATAGAATATTGTAATTGCGCGTGCATAAATTTGCAGCTCCATGTCCGCTGGCAGAAACATCGCACCTAAACGCTGAAGATACCCTGCGAACACCGTTGTTCTTTCTGAACACGCCGCATCCAGATAATCCTTAAATGATAAATTATATTCATATTTTTATTTTTTAACGTGTAGTGAAGTGGCCAGTGTCAAAAACTTGAAGAAAAAAGTATACTTTTTATCTTTTAAATGTAGTAGAGTAGAAGTCCCGGTAAGAAAAAAAAAAAAAAAAAAAAAACCTCAATTAAAGTACAAATCCTCAAAAAACTTCTTAAGTACTGTAACGAAGTTGCCTACATGTACTTCTTTACTATACACCTCTTGTGTGTATGCGCGTATGCCTGCATGTGATGTGGTGACTATAAAGCTTTCTTTCTCGTATTTTTTCTAACTCATTGTCTCCCCCTAGACATAGAAGTCAGATAGTACAAAATACTGTAGTCTATGCGACCGTGAGCAGGCAGTTACCTTGCGTCTTACATTAAGTGGTATCGGTGCGTGGTATCGGCAAATGTGGACGAGTACGAGTACGAGCATATTAACGTGGTATCGGGCAGATACCCGATACTGGTATCGGTATCGGTGCAACACTACTTTATAATCACTTTACGGGTGCCCTTTTTTCTTTCCTGGCTCTAATGCCTTCTAAAATGTGATAAATCTATGCAAATGTTAATATGACACCAACCTCTTTTTAAAAAGATAGTGATTATCAAAAATTTATTCTGGTTAAATGAAATGAATGAAAAAAAAACATGGAACTCACTATGTACATATCAAAACAAATGATGTTCAAATGAGTAAATAGATGAACAGAACGCACACTCATACATGCTCGCGTACGCTACAATTAGAGAGCAGTAATATAAGATGATACATCTATAATGTCCTTCTTTGGTAATATAACACATGATCATCTGAGCAGGAGCTCTTTTTCATTCCAAATATCTCGAGCTTCCAAGCGTCTGAGCTGATGCTTGCATATTATCTGTCCATGTCAGCTGTATGACTCAGCCATACTAATGGATGTGCCTGCTTAGTTTTAATGGTTTGCCAAATAAAGCACCGATCCCATAAAAGTCATCATCTTAGAGAGATGATTTATGGTCATAGGCCTTTGTTCTAGTTCCATTTCAACCAAAATCATTTCTCCGTCCGTTCTCTACTGATGAAATGCATATGCCTCGATGCCTGATGTAGCTCTCTCAAAATAACAATGACAAGTTTAGGCAGTTATTTTGTTTTATTTAATGCTCAAATGTAGCCAGATCACCACGTCTCAACAAAATTAGCCTGTCTCAATGATGCATGTTATAATTTAGGCAAAAAGTCTGGCTTGGACCACTCCCATTCCCATTTTCCCGGAGAGGGTGAGGGTGTGTGTGTGTGTGTGTGTCTGTGTGTGCACGTGTGTGTGTGCATGCGTGTAACTGTTAAGCTGGTGGCGTGGCGCAGTCTTGATAGAGGCCTGTCTTATGCTACCCAACTGATTTATTAATTATACGTTTAACAACACATCACCACTGCCTTAAGGATATATTGAGTCTTATAGCTGTATAAGTCATGTGAATGCAGGAATCACAATATTCACTCATACACTCATGTCTTTTACAGCATCCCGTTTGCCTGGCACGCATTGTACTGTGTGAGAAAATCAGAGTGAATGGAAAAAACCTATGATATCCCAGTGAGAACATCCTAATGCTGCGCTGAAAGGCCACAAGCTGTATACTAACCCCGAGCTCCTTATTGTGAGGAACCAGTGCTAGCCTCTAACCATACCACCCCTCAGTTGGACTGAGATGCTATTCCTGAGCTTAGGGTGGGGCTCCCAGAACTGGGGCCTTATTCGGACCCGCTTGTGTGACAGTGGTTATTGCTGCCAGCTTCAGGTAACAATTTTCAGATAGCAAAACAATCACACATGCACGCAGACATTCAGTCACGCGTATACACTTACGTTGCCACGCCAAAGGTAACTGCAGAAATGGCTGCCCTTAACCACACTGACATAAACCAACTCCAAATGGGCGAGTAAACCAGAAAGCAAAGGAACCATTTACACTGCTAAACACACAAAAACATTTCACTTTCATAGAAACTACGCAAAATATGGACTCTGAGAGGATTCAGTAATTCTAAGTGCCAATCATACCAGCTCAAATGCGTCCAGAGAATTTTGAAAACTGCATTTTCTAATCACTCCTTAATTGGTCAAAACTCTCCTTAATTCTAGTTTGTACCCCCATCTAATGGCCAGTTGTCCACACTTATTCCACAGACAAGCTGATATGCTGACCAAAGACATGAAATATTGGGACCAAGCCAGAGAAATTAAATATCAAGCTGTGGCCAAGTGTTGGTTTGAATTCAGTATTGCTGGCTGATTCACACTTACAACACCAAAGCCTGTGCAATACAGTCTGTACGGCAGCTTCTTTAAAGTTTAATGTTAAGTTATGTAAACATAGTTTTTTCTCTCAAACTACTTTGGCATATTCATGGCCTAACAATCAGTTTTCAAAGGCACACTCGTGCCTGCCCTGGGGTCTGTTTCCCAAAAGCGTAGTTGCTAACTTACATAGTTTGTCCCATTCACAGTCGATGGTTCCAACTATGCAAGTTAGCATCTGTGATTTCAGCAATAACACACCCCTGAGTAGCTAGCATGAGCTCATTTTTTTTCATATTAAATTTTGCACCTGTTTCAGACCCCTACCCAGTCTGGTGGGATATTTATGCATAAGGTCATTTTTTATTTACTTATTAATGATCTTTTTTTATTTGTGTGGAATTTTAATCTAAGGATGGAGGAAAAAAATCCCTGTCCGAACCTCTGTCTCCAGCTAAGCCCCACTCTTCACTGAAATTATTCTTAAACTTTATCCCATGTTTATTTTATGTAAAGTGTGATCTCTCAGGGAAGTGATCTTCCGCAAGAGCACTGGCAGTGGATTCACAATGACCTACATTTGGCAATTTGTTCACTGTTATCGATTCACCGTAAAATTACAGTTATTTTAAGTGGCAGCAGCAGTGCCAGTACTTTTTGCAGTAAAATAACGGGAGACCATAAATTAAATCTAACTGCAAAATTGTGGGTAACTTAAACCTAAATTTAACCTAAATTAAACTTGTCCCATTGCTTTATCATTTTGGGGGAAAAAAAATCACAGGAGGGTGCTAGGCAGGTTGTGGCTGGGATATTTAGCCCATGCTCCTTACTTCCAGTGCATGCCGGGTGCAAAATATGCTTGTACGGGTAAATTAACTGTAAATTTCAGCGAAATGCATGTGGACATGTGGATGGTTGCATTTACTGCGAATCTGCACCTGCAATGTACTGTAAAAGTATGGCAATTTATAACAGTGTTGTCAGTTACATTTTCAATTTTCAATTCAATTCATTTGTTTAGCGCCTTTCACAGACGGACAGTCACAAAGACATTTTACAAAGCAAAAAAGGGCAGTGCCCAGCTTTATCTCAACTATATCAAATGAAGCAAGAAAAAACTCCCAATGGGGAGAAAAATCCTCAAACAGTGGGGAGAAAAAACTCCCCAGAGGGAACATATCTCAGGAGGAACCTGGCTATAGTGCGGGAGCCCATCCTCCGCCGGCAAGCTAATTAGGGTACGGGTCGCTTCCAACCCCCCCCAAATGGATGCCCAGTTTTAGTTCTGTTTCTTAAAGAGGGGCCAAAGTAAGCGACAAAGATAAGGAAATCAAGTGAAATCAGAACCCACTCCTTCTCTTTTAATCTCCACTCCCATCCGTAACGCGTCTACACCCTGAATCTCTAAATGCCTTTCTTTAACTATCTCCTGTAAGGAAAAAAAAGTGCAATTCTGATCTTCATGGAAAAGGCTTCTTTATTTTATTTACGGCAACAGCACTTGTCAGAAATACGTGAAAAGCACTCTAGGTTCAGTGGAGTCAAAATGAACCCTGAGCCCTCAGTGCAAACCTTCTTCATACAGATACATGGCTTTGATCTGGATTAGAAGATAATGAAATAACCATCAATCACACCATTACTGGTCTAGCAAAGGGTAGCTCATGTGGTTGAATACAGTGGGTGTGATAATTGGATTATCTTCCCTGGGTTCAGCAGCGTCAGAATGAACCTCCAGCCCTCGCTGTGGCTACACTAAGGCCATGAAGACAAATGAATGCAGGTATTAGCAGACCTTTAGTGAGATGATCTGTGTTCTCACATGCTGTGCTGGGTAAGGCACTCGGGGATTCTTACACCCCCATCCACTTCCATTTTCCCTTCTATTCATCCTTCCTCCATCTTCTCAAACTCTCTACCCTCTAACATCCTTTTCCTTGTTCATCCCATCTCTATTTATCTCTACCACCCTCATTGCTTCCTTTATACTTTCACCATGGAACCATGCTGTGTCCAATATTGCAGAAATATCCAAACAAACAGATCCAGCATGCACTTCCAAACTCTGTTTTCGCAAAACATCTCCGTGCAACTACCTAGTTAATAACAAAGTGCACCGCACAAGGCAGAAGTGTGAAGTAAACATTAATGAAGTTGTGAAGTGGACAGGATGACTTCATTTAAGTAATAAATAGTGCTCAACACAAAATATGGTCACAGCGTGATTATGTATCTATCTGGGCAACAAAAAAGCTGAAGAATATTTCCAAGTTAAAAGAACAGATGATCAGTTTTTATTCAGTCATTGTCTTTTGAAATTGGACTTGGAGAAAAGGACTTGGGCAAAGCCACAGAATGTGTGCGCGTGTGTGTGTTCGGGGAGGGGTGTCGCTGTGAGAAATGAAGAATTACGATGTCTCGCAGCCACACAGACGCTCTCGCTGGCTAGTAGAGGACCAGACAAGACGTCAGACGTCCGTGTCTGAAAATCTGATTTGGGGCCAAAGCGGAGGACAAGACTCCCTGTTGGTTCAGTTGCTTCGGGGATATTTGAAGTTCATAAAACATTCTTGAATGGGGAACAATTTTTAGAGTCCAGGGAATAGTTTAGGTCCCTTAAGGTGAATCCTGGACCACTCTGGAACTTCAGACTTGATAAAGAGAAAAATTTTCCTGAATAGCTGATAGAATCCTAATCGTGTTGCCAGTTTGATGAATTGAACTGGGCTACATGGTTGCTTGAGATCCCCACTCTTATTAAGGGTGTGGAAAAAAAGCCAGTGATAAATTATTGTGACTCAGCATTACGCACAATTGGAAAGCTGAATAATAATGAGCCTTATTTAGTTTTTATAAATGAAAAAAACACACAAATTACAGCTTCAGAATCAGCGGTATAATGGATCAATATTTCATGAAGGTGTTGTGCTAAGAAGGAGCTTGGCTCGTGCTTATTAATGTTTGTCAAATGACTGTGGGACTGAGGGAACCATTCCGGTGCACAAAAATACACACACACATACACACTCAATCATGCACTCACGCACACACACACACACACACACACACACACACACACACACACACACACACGCACATGCGCGCACAAACACAAACACATGCACGCAAGCATATACTGACACACACAGACACACTCAGGCAAGCATGAACTCACACACATGTACACACATGTGCGTATGCACACATACATTCACTCACACACACACACATCCAAGCATGCACTCACTCACACACACACGCACGCACACACACTCAAGGAGAAAAGGAGCATGGAGCCCGTTGATTTAATAACAGCTTGAGGTGTAAAGCCCTGTGTTTTCCATGCTGAATGGTTGAATGGGGTCTTTTGTTGAGTTATTTTTCAGTGACTCTTCTCTTTAAACACATGATGCTCATCAGCAAAAGGCAGAGGTGCTGCCTAAAAACAGATTTTTGGACATTCGCGGCAGCCCATATCTTGCCTCCTCAGTTTCCTAATGGTTTCTTAACCAATAACTGTTTAAAATGATAACTTTGCTGGTTTTGTTTTGAGTGTTATAGGCACAGTATCTGCCTCTGGTCAGATCAGCTGGTATAACTGGCTTTCTCACAGCAAACTGATCTATTCATAGACCATGGATTTTGTCATTAGAGAACATTGACATCCAGCTTGCTCCATGCTGTAGTTAAATATTTAATTCGATCCGCATTTCATTCAGTGACATTCATGCACACGCGCCCACGTCCCTGTGCAAAATTAAACAATTCCATTCCGTTATGGCTTCTGTTCCCATCAATTCATTTACAGTGATAGATCGGTGCTAAACGCACTGTCCTGCAATACACTCAGTCGTAGGAACTAGGGCAAATCCTCCCGTCTATCCTCCGAGGGACATTATAACCCACATTTACACAACAAGACTAAAATACAGACTACAGAGCCCAACTGAGGAAATATCATTTAGATGATAATGTTGCAGATGATTATTAAGTCATTATCTCTTTTACGGCAATGGCATTGAGGCTTTCTCCCACTTTCTCCCTCTCAGTTCACTTTCACTGGACCCAGCTCCCAGCATGCACTGGGAAACCCCTACTTTTCATGTCCGTCTGTTCATATGCAATGGACAAGTAAAACTTTCATACCTCATGGTCAAATTTAGAAATGAGCCAAATTATCTAATATCACTAGCAGAATTTTTTTTTTTTGAGAAAAAATTTAATAAGAATAAACGTTTTAAATCTGAAGACAGGATAATAACGCTTGGTGAGATTTTATTTGTTTATTTTGCAGTGTAGAGCATCCTTCCATTCAAACCTACTACCACAAACTCCCACCTCATCCTCTTACACACCCTTTGCCTCTCGATCACTGCACTCAAAGGCAGAGCTATTTCGTTTAGCCTGTTTTACTGTAGCCGCGCCTGAGGAGAGAGTGGGAAATGCATACCTTCCTGTACTATCTTTAGGAAAACACAGCGTGCTGACTCAAGGTCAGCCCTGCTGGCACACCTTCAGGTTTGGACTTCAGTTAATGGCCAAATTTTCTTTTTAAGAGGCCCTTCCAGTCAAACAGCTGTACCAGTCGTTCCCTGGGGGAAGGTAGTTTCTCATTAGCATCAAACTCTTCCCTCTCCCTGATTTTCTGTGCCTCATTTTGGAGCACATATTCTGTCCCAGAGACAGAAATGAAGAGAGAGAGCATGTGAGAGAGAGAGTGAGAGAGAGAGAGAGGGGGGGGGGGGTAGGTGTGGGCCTCGTTCTGAATAATGCACTGTTTGTGCCATTTCTGTCTCCAGTGTATCTTTTCATTTGTGAGAAGAAAAACAAAATTTTATGAAGTCCATAATCCAAATTTCCAAAAACATTTTTGACAGCTTTAAGAAAACACATTATGTTTTGTGCAGGTATTTCTTTGGTGGGTGAATGCTCAATTTACTGAAATATTTTTTCCACTTTGTCATCTTGTGACAGTCTCAGAGATAAAGATGGGCTGCAGTAGAAAGTAGCAGCAGGGCATCAGACAACTTTTCCCAGGTACAAGCATTGCAGGTGCTGGGGTTATCATCACACCTTCTTGTTGAAAATTAGACTTTAATTCAAAAGCTTCAATCATACAGAATTGTAATGTATTTATGCAATTTTCAAAATGTGTCAAGGGCAATACCATGCCTTTCAATGGAGCTCTAATGTACTGCAAAAATTCTGCATCAGCTGACAGCTATTCATGCGGCTACAGATTGCTTATGCTATTTTGTCACTCTCTTGATCATGAAAGATGGATGTCATTTTTGCCTTAATATTCAAAGAACTTAAAGCCCCTAAATGCTGGCATAATCTTTGAAAATGTCCTAAAATACCTGTATTACTGAATAGTTCTTTTAATCTGAATTTGAAGTTCTTTGATTTTTAATTTGTGACCTTCAGACACGTACCACATTTCAGACGTCTTTAAAACATGTGGTACTTTCTGCTTCAACATTGCACCCGGCCTTTAATGGTGGTCTTATTATCATCCCATATCTAAATGCAGTCACACTATGTAGCCAAAAGTATGTGGACAACACTGAAACCTTGTTGACATACATAGAAAACAGACATTTTAACAATTACTGTCAATAGGCCCTTTACTTATGAGGTGTGAAGGGGGAGAAAAGTGCAGCAAAATCCTACTGGTAATTACTCAGGCTACCGAGTAATTACCGAGGTTGCTCGAGTCTAGGTCTACCATTTTATCTATCTACCTCCTTCGAGAATTGGAAATTATAAGCGTTCGGGTATCACTTCATAATAATGAGACTATGCATGAGTCACTACCCGTTTCCATCTAGATCAAGGGTAGCATAAGTGTATGCCCACTTGGCGTGCAGTATTTATTTGAATTGCAGTACCCTCAGATGGAAGTCGAATCTTTGTCCTATCAGGCTATACTGACTAATTAGTTCCAGATTCAAATGAAATGTCAGATATTCAAAATTTACAAATGTCCATAGTCTGGGTTTATCATTGAGATTTCAGTTAAAGGTGCTCTAAGTCTTGTTATGTTGTTTCCAAACTAGAACATTTTTTGTCACATACAGCAAACATCTCCTCACGATCCGCTAGCTGCCTGTCCCCTGAATATGCTGTAAAGAAACGCGGTCCCTGTGAACAGCCCAAGCACCAAGAACTGCAACAAAAACAACCTGGTCCAGCCTGGGCCATTGAGCCAATCACTGACAAGAGGGTGGGGGGGAGGTTGGGTTTTCTTTTTTTTTTTTTTCAGGGTTTCAGGAAGCACGGGAGGGAGAGAGGAGGAGGAGGAGCGAGTTAGCTCTCTGTTTTGTTTGATAATACTTCAAACATCAACAGAAGTGACGTCACCCAACTGTAAGTGTCCCCTCACTTTTACCTGAGTTCTAAGTTGTGTGCAGGCATGGCTCACACTCAACTACAGGCCCTCCCTAAACTTTTCTTTAGAAAAAAAAAATAATATCTATTGTTTTAAATACATTTCATGATTCAATTCATTAATGATTCAAATTTGTTCATTATGAAAACGATTTTAAAAGGTTGGTTATGTTGACGCTTTAACCATGGTCAACGTGGCCGCTTTTAAGGAGATGTGCTGCAGCGCAGCCTGCGCGTAAAAGATTCCAGAGCGCTTCTCTTTGGTCAGAACCAAGGAGAGCGGTCGCGGATAGGTAGCCTACCCACTGAAAAGTTAAAAAATGCAACGAAACATTAGCAACAGTAACATTTGCAACCAAAGTCAATATAAAAGAGATAATATAGTAGTACATCAGCTAGACGTTTTTATTAAGTGAAGATTAAAGCCCAGACCAAAGATTCGTGACGAGACGGGTTGAAACTTCCAACTACTTGCGACACACTGGTCTGCGATGTTCTGAAACCTGCCAGTTCACATCGATGCGACGAGATGAGAGGATGTATCGTTTCCATAGCACTGACTCTCAGCGCTTCCATTTTAACTGCCGGTTTTTAGGCCTATTTTCCTGGTGTTGATGAGCTAGGCGCAACAGTTGCATTTCAGCTATTAAGAAAACAGCGAGGACAAACAAAAAAGAAAGAAAGGGGCGATAATTTGGAGCCGTCCATGGCTGTGGCTCAGCCAGAACTTAAAATTGGGTGGGATCTAAACATCTCTTTAAAACAATTATTAGTTCTGACTATCGCAATCATATGCATTCAATCCGAAAACGCTCCGCACTATCAGGTGTTGCTTGTTCACTTCGTTAAGGCAAAACAACAATCGTTCATTTGGACGCACAATTTTGTGCATTTTAAATCAGTGGCGTAGCCAGAACTGAAAAATGAGCGGTCACACAACATCACTTTACTACAGTTATTAGTCCTAACTTGTTCTCGTCCATTTTCCATTGTTAAAACAATTTTCCACTTATAAGAATAAATCTAGGGCGACTAATCAGTAGACGTAATTCAGATCAGAAAAATAAGTTACTCATAAGTTGGCCTATGGGCTACTTTTCGAGAGGTAAACTGCTCTGGAAATTCTGCACTACCTTTCTGTCTCATCCGGCGATCTAGCCTGTGCTTCATGATCGATTTAATTGTTTAAATTGAATCAAAGACAGAGACTTGAAATTCACAAAATTGCGCGTCCAAATGAATGATTGATGTTTTGCCATAACGAGGCAAACAAGCAACACCTGATAGTGCAGAGTGTTTTCGGATGGAAGGTAATTAGAAAAAATGATTGCAATCGAGTCAGAACTAATAATTGTTTTAAAGGGATGTTTATTACCCACGCAATTTTAAGTTCTGACTGCGTGACTGGTCCATGGGTGCTTCAACGAGATACCGAAGGTGCTGTTGCCAATCTGTGCCAGGAGCTCGCAGCGGTAGACCTGCCCTCTTTTGTAAATTTCTCCTGGTTATTCCCGGCGCAGTTCCAACCAGCTGACAGTTGGAGCTGAATTCGCTACGAGCTGATTGGCTGTTGAGACGGGTTACGTGCTTTAAGTTCTAAAACCAGCCTCCTGCGATTTGACATGCTGAATCTCTGGCGACGCCACCAGCCGGCTTGAGTCGAGCTGCGACGGGCCAGTTCACACTGCTGCAACTCCTCCCTGCGACGTTCTAAAACGGTCTCGTCGCGAATCTTTGGTCTGAACTGGGCTTAAGTTTTTTTCAGTGACCTAATCTTTGGAATTTAGGCCCACCCACAATTGGTCTGGCCCACCCCAAACTGAAATCCTGGCACCGTGTCTGGTTGTGTGTATAACTAAGGTTCACTCTGATCTGCTTCTGAAGTATGAATCTTGGCTAATTTACAAATAAGTACTTTGACAAATCCATTTTCATTTCAAATATCTCATAATCAGGGTTTTTGATGAAGAGATTACTACGTCTCATGTCCATAACCAAGATAACTTTTGCTTTTTTCTTCCTGCTGGTCATCAAAATTAAATGAGATAGCAGGGATGAAATACAGGAAATGTACTTCTGTGAGAGGAAGTTCAAGCAAGTCTATCCCAGTACATCATGGAATCGTCTTGCTTATACTTCCTCTCTCAGTGCAAATACACATAAATTCACACACACAGCTAACTGTATCAAAGGCCAGAGCAGCACCGGAAATGCGTAAATTTCTGGAATCCATAAATTTAATAAAAGGAATATTTTATCTAAGTCACAGTGACAGACACATGTGCTGACAAGGGCTGAGGTTTATGAAAAACGTACACAACAGTTACTGAATCCAAATTATAGAGTTTCTTTGATCTGTCAGCGAGTGTTAGTGTTTCACTCAGAGAAAGACAAAGGCACGATCATGAGAAAGCTGTGAGAAAGCCAAATGGCGTACTTCAGGCAGAAGTCACACATCAGAAGCATATGGCTTCAGCTCGAATGCTGCTGAAAGTTCAAAATTTATGGTGTTTTTCTGTATATTCAGAGCTTAGATATGTAGAGTTGCAATTATGCTCCTGTTAGAACACACATTTGAGTAAAAAAAGAAAAACTTTTATAAAACTTTTTTTTTAAAAAAAGAGTCGCTCTTTTATATATATATATACACAATACAGTACAGCTATTATATAATTTGGAGAAAGGAATAGAAAAAAGCTTACATTTTTTATTCTCCAGAAGGAATCTATATATTTATTTTCTCTGACATACCTCTGTTGACATTTCAAATACAGTCAATAGATGACAGCTTCGACGACATAAAGAATTTGACACAAATGCTGAAAAAAACTGACGACACTCTTCAGTGCTTTTCACACCTCTGGGTTTCCCATGGTCCGTTGTGTGTTACAGGGGTGCTAATTATACCCTCTGAAAGCAGGACATGTTTCCCTAGTGCAAACTCCCTGAATAAGGAAAGGTGCTAATCGGAGATGAGCCATGTAATTTTCGCAGATATCTCAAACATTCAGTGTGAGTCTCGCACACTGACTCATTAACAGACCCTGCAGTCTCTAGCGATGGAATTAGTGGTTCCTTTTGGTGATCCAAATCTTTTGGCTCCATTCGTTCAAAGGATTTGTTCGTTTTTTTCTTTAGTTGATTTCACACTTTCAAAAAGACTGAGAAGTGGCTCAGTTTGATCCGGTTAACTCTCAGGTCATCTTATCATTGTTTGTTCCTGCGTCTGGAAAAGCCTGTGCTTAGAAGGTCTGGCCAGCTCTTGACTCATAAATTAATTATTCGCTCCTACTTCCTGAAGGACAAACAGGTAGCTAGGATGACCAGTGCTGCTTTTTGTCACATCGACAGCTGCAAGAAGGCGCGCACAGCTGCACTCCCCACATAAGAGGTTAATTGTTTTTTTTTTTTTTTTATTGCTGAGGTTACCTAAATGGTGAAATGCGAGGAGTGCTAGCAGTTTCAGCTGATAGAAAGTTGTCGACTTCACTAACAGATAGCCAAATCAAATGAACAAATTCTTGCATAGAGGTGAGTCAGCTCTTCTCGTCCACCAAAACGATTTTGAAAAGAACAAATCGTTCACAAATGCGCACAATTAGCAGTCACTTGTACTTTGTTAGGTACAAACCTAGTAGTGTAACACATGCAAAGGCTCCAGAGAATTTCCATTGAATTAGAGTTAATGGTCAAGATGATATGCCCGGGCATGTGCTGTTCCACTCTTTCACCTCCCCTCCCCCCTACCTCCCCGCTGAAGGTGGCGTATCTGTACACATGCTCGCCCCTCCCCATCCCCCAAACCCCGCCCTGAATGCTTGGTCTTGCGCAGGCCAATTTACTGACCTTGAAATCTCAGATTTCATCACTTTAGCTGGAAAGAGAAAGTACAGCTTGGAAGGACAATGCAATCTCAATCCCCTCACATTATGACCTTTATTATGCATGAGGTGAATACAGATAACAAGGCCAATTGTGGCTTTGTGCCCTGCAGTGGACACATCACTTCCCATTCACTTCCTGTTTCCTGTCCCCAGCTTGGCTGACCTCAGTACATCAGTCTTATAAGCAGCAGAAAGAACCGGTGGCAGAAAATCAAATCCTTTTACATTTTCCCACAGACACCTCATGATTGGGAGCATTCTCCGGGCACCTGGGGTTCATTTAGTAGGACGGCCAGTGTCATTTCTTGCCATTTGTAACAAATCTTTCCAGAGTGCCTCGTCATGTTCGCCTCCCTCTCTCTCTCGCTTCCTCCCTCCCCCTACCCCACCTCTCCCTCCCGCATTATTAATTCATCCACAGATAAAAGCAGATCTATCTTTCAGGCACAGCAGTGAAGAAATCTCTGGCACTGCAGGGAGTGGGTCTCCAGGCCCAGCTCCCTGACCGCGTGTGTAACAGTGCGTTCTTCATCCCCGCTGCAAAGCCCTGGTCTTTCAGGAAACAATTACGCATGGCTCGGCCGTCGAGCCAATCCCCAACCCGACCCAAACCGCCAAGCAGGGGTTTGCTCTGGCCAGGGAGAAAACGTCCCTCCGGCCATATTTACACGCGGCCCGTATTTATCCACAGCCTTTCGCCTGCATTGTGAATCTGGAGGCCAATCAGTAAAGCATCAGTTCAGAATCCCCTGGGAAACCCCAAATTCTCTGCGCTTGGCATACATCGCTCAGTCAGAACCACAAGTCAGAGCTGAAATGGTGCATTGGACTTGGGATGGGCCGGTTTCTGAGCACCTCTCGAGAGGCAGCGGTAGTTTGCCTTTATGATGCCACTAAAAATAGATGGAAAATTACAGAACTGTGTCTCTGAACGGGCCGTCCTGGGCCGAGGAGGGGCGGGGCAGCCCAGGTCACCATCCTCTCATAATGAGGGAAGGAGGGATAGCATTACACATGAGCACTCCAAATTCAGCGCATATGTGTGTGTGTCTGCGTGTGTGTGTATGCATGCGTTTGGGTGTTTGTGTGTGTGTGGGTGTGTGCGTGTGCGTGTGCGTGTTTGTGTGGGTGTGTGTGTGTGCGTGTGCGTGTTTGTGTGGGTGTGTGTGTATATGAGTAGGTGTGCTTGTGCGAGCATGTGTGCGTCAGCGTGTGGATGTGTGTATTACTCATACAAAACATAATCTGTTGTCATGTCTTCTCTCTTTACCTCTGAACCATAAAACACAAACACACACACACACATTTCATTTCCTCATTGACCACTTCCATTTCTTTTGCCTGCTGAGGCAGTGCTCCTGGACTCTAACACCGTACCGCAGAACGCTTTTGGAAACTGTGACACACACTTTTATATAATCGCTCGAAGCTTAACTCTTTCCACCCACAATACCTTCATGACCAAAGTTTATCCACCGTATCCCACAGCAGCTCACTCATGCAAAGCTTATTCTGATTTGTAATTCCCTTATCCTCTTTGAGTAATATTTTTCAATACTCCTATGAAAGCTTAAACAGAATAAATTTCCTGCTACTACTCACTTTGACTCCACCTATATGTCATCCAGGTGAGTGTGAATACATTACAAGGTCCAGTGGCATGATCCCAAACACTGTGAAGATCAGGCCAACCCTCTGCTTGCCATCAGAGGTGTAAAGTCCAGAGGTCAGGAAGTAAAATGCTGCCATATGTTTCCTCCCTCCGCGAACTCAGCCAGTAGGTTTCACTAATTAGATCTACCTTCTGGACGGATAATTGTGCTAATGAGCAAAACTGGGAGTTCGGAGCAAAATACCAGGGAGGGCTTTTTTAATGCCTGAATCTGATTTTCACACCTCTGCCTGCCATCTACTGCCAGTTGGAACAGCAGAGGGTGGCAGCTGGCCCCGGAGATGCTGCTGACGGCCGGATCACAGGCGTTACTCACTTTTAGGGAGTCGAAGCAGGCGATGACCCTCCCGTTCTCCACCTGACAGCTCTTAGCAGGGTGTGCAAATTTACATTCACTGTCCGGCCTGGAGCAAGTGCCCCGCTGGAACTCCCGGCAAACTTCCAGCGTCAGCCATTTTGTGTCCCGAATGGGTGTGACATTCACTGCCATGGCACCGAGTAAGAGCAAAAAAAAAAAAAAAAAAGAAAAATCCAGGCGAATATATGGCGTCTTTGCTCGCTGTTCTTTTCCAGTAATGAACTTTAAAAATCACTGAAAAAAATACTGCAAATATACCGATTCAAAAAGAGAAGTCGCTGTAAAGGGAACT
This sequence comes from Gymnothorax javanicus, assembly GCA_029692085.1. NCBI lineage: Eukaryota > Metazoa > Chordata > Actinopteri > Anguilliformes > Muraenidae > Gymnothorax > Gymnothorax javanicus. The sequence continues at coordinate 43,923,337 of CM056195.1, forward strand.
CAGTCTCAGTGATTGAGCTCAGAGCGACTCAAGTGTATGGCGACTTGGGGATGGACCAGGGACTTGCCTGCGGTCAGTAGCCCATCTCCAGAGGGCTCTCGGTGGGCTGATACTTGTGTCCGCACCCACACCCCCACACAGTGAGCGGGCCTACCTACCCTGAGCTGCAGCACTGCACAGGACCGATGGCACAGCTCATTATTGATGGCGCTAGCTCAGTGAGATGCGCGGCTGTACTCAATGACAATCAACCAGCTAAAAAAAGTAGGGGAAAAAGCCTCTGTGACTGTGTTAGGTTATAAATTTGGGGGGGGGGGGCAGCAAGAGACAGAGACTCTGAGAGCTGTGACTGCTGAAGCAGCTGAGGGGGGAGGGGAGGTCCGGCTCGTGGGGAGGTGGGGGGGTGAAGGCAGATGTGGAGGCGATGTGGGGTTCGGGCCAGCAGAGAAGGCCGTCCTCGCGCTCGCGTCGGCAGCAAGCAAGGCAAAGAAGCAGAGACTGTTCTAGAAGCGGGTCCAAGCAGCAGCAGACGTCAGGAAAGGCACTTCTTTTAGTACCAACCTGTAGAGGAGAGAGAGAGTCAGCAATCACCGAGGATTGGCCTGAATGTCCCACAACACACACACACACACACCACACACCACACATCACGCACACACCGACGCAGGTACGCGTAAGCAACCCTCAGCCCGACAGTTTCTGCTCTCATGCATGAAATCAAATCAAAGCACCATTATCACTTAGGGTTGAGCATACCCCAGCCAGCCATGGTTAATGTATTTAAAAAGGAAGAAACAGTAAGAGGGGGTGGGGTTTGGACATTTTCCATCTCTAAGGCAGTATTTAGCTGGGAATAGACCAATCAGGGCACACAGAACTGCAGCAGCTTTCTGGGCTGAGGGCCAGGTGAGAGGAGGCGGGGCCAAGGCAAGGTTGCCCTGTCTGACACCCATTCTTATCCAATGAATAGACAGAGAGGGCGAGTGTCACAGAACAGCAGAGAGAGAGTGTGACTTCTGCCAGAGGATGACCATACATACATACATACTGGACTATTTTCCCTTTCATATCATGGGCTCACTCACACACAGGCCTACATGTGGACAACGCGAACACACACTGCGGCAGGAGGGTTTCTCCAGGGAGGGGAGGAGTGTGTAGAAGACACACATATGTGATAGAAAAGGGGAATGGACAGGGTGTGAGGATCATTCAGTTTATTTCCCAGCCTTTACATCCCTTTCTCTCTCTTCTCTCTTTCTTTTTATCTCCCTTCTTGCTCCCTGCTATCGCCCTCTCTCTCTCTCTCTCTCTCTTTCTCTCTCACTTCGTTTCTCTATGTAGCTGAGAGTGAGAGAACGGTGTGCTCTCCTGACTCCCACACATCTACTCATACCTTTACCGCTCTACAAACTCTCCATTCCTAACCTCTGAAACACCAGCTCAGGGCAAGAGTGAAGGAGAGAGAGAGAGAGAGAGAGAGTAGGGGAGTAGACTCCTTTACTGAACAATGCAAAGTGACAAAAAAAAATCATTCACTTACACATTCCAACAAAAAAAGCCATAAAATATAAAAAGAGAAAATGAATAACGCACTAAGTTCTATGTATTTGTAACAAGACTAGGTCAAAACCTAGTATATGCCTGGAACGTTTATGTTCTGGATGCAAAATTGCCAACAGTGGCCAATAGGGAAAGTACACGCTACCATAACATCGTCAGTGTCCCACTCATTCACTCACTCATTCATTCAAGCACTCACTCACTCACTCACATATGTCTGCAGATGTAGGGCCGAACCACACTGATCAAGTAAAAAAGATCTAGAGTACCAAACTTTAACCAACTTATGAGATAAACACAAATTAAAGACACCATTACCATGAATAATTGAAGTAAAAGTAGAATCACAAAAAAGAGACAAACACCTCCAGTCTATCAGTCAGTTTATAACAGCTGATTTCCACCCTAATCAGGACCCAAAAACATGAACTCTACAAACCATTAATGTGGCTTTTCCTAGTTTTGAAAGTGGATAGAGAGAAACAGAGAGAGAGAGAGAGAGAGAGAGAGAGAGAGAGAGAGAGAGCAATTAACCTATTCCCTTGGGCTAACAGACACTGTCAATATGTTGCAGGCCACTGCGGGCTCTGGTCTTACTAGTTTTGACCTCTTTTTCTCCTAGAGCAGTGTAGCAGAGGCTACAGGGCAAATTTCCTCTTGAATGAAACCATTACTCTTCGTCTCTTAGTATGAAGTCAGTGAAATATTTTCAAATGCTTATCAATTATAAACAATATATCCACATTCAACACACATATTTTGTTGTTTTGATTTTGTTGTACATGAAATATGTGAAGACAAAGCACATTACTACACGACAACATCAGCCAAAATGGGATGGGACCCCTGAAGGGCAATAAAAGAATAGCTCTGACAACCTGCATTATAAAGAGTTTAACCTCCAGGGCATTTTTTTTTTTTTACTCTGGGCATTAATTCAAATTTTCCGCCAGAATTTAGATACATGCTCAAATCTTACAGCTTATTGTGCAGTTCATACATGCAATAAATGTAAAATATTGTTTTTCCTCACATTATTATAAAGTGCGATGTATGATTTCCACAGTGCCTGACCGATTTTCGCAGTGCCTGATTCTCTCTTTGTCTTTCTTTTCTGAGGGCTCCTGTCCCTCTCTTGCCTCATGAAGTGAGGAGTTCATGGACGACCTCAGCCCTGGTCCTCATACCCATGCCTGGTCACACCCTGGAGCTCCAACTGCTAACACCATCTTCAGTTATGTTACTTTTATTTTCACAACTAGTACTTGATTTGTAGTCATTTATCGTATTCAATTGTGTAATTGTAATAGGCTTCTAATGGACTGAAATAGACTTTCTATAACTAAAACCTGTAAACATTTACTTATTTTGGCAGCGAGAGATGGGCTCCCCCACTATAGCTCAGTTCTTCCTGAGATTTCTTACCTTTGGGGGGTTTTTTCTCTCCCACTGTGTTGGGATTTTTCTCCCTTACTGGGAGTTCTTTTGCATTATAAGCCATTTTGAGGACTTAGGCCAGATATATGCCCTTCTGCTATTCTGTAAAGCACTTAAATTGAATTAAAATGATCAAAAAAGTAAATTGTCCTGCTTGAAATGTACTGCAGATTGCAAACAATGAATGCCCTTTTATGTATTTTTTCTCACTGCGCTGCACTGTGCAAATATCATATAATGGACATTTTGCAATTTATACTTTTGCCATCAAGGGGTCAACGTTTAACACAAAAAGATTCCGGTTACTCTGGTTTTGAAGTCATGAAAGTTTGTATGAGACATCACAAGTGGCCTCTCGAAGGGTCCCTCTGGCATCTCCAATTGGTCCTTCTCTCCAAAATGGATCCAGCGAGCATAACTGAAACACTAGATGGATTGTGTGGTGGGTACGGCCTGAGTCATACATCGGCTCGCTGCCGCTTGCCTGAGAGGCTTCTAACTCACTTTCTCAAAATATTACCTCCACCATAGTGACACCACTAAAATATTTCCTCTCTAGCGGTCACTCCATTTTTGATACCATTTATGCCACTGAGTGCTCTTTGGTGGTTTTTGGCAGTATTTTCCACTCTTATCCACAGTTACTGCTGTAGTTCTGAATGCACTCTGTACATCACAAACGGGCCTCCTTCTCTGTGCTCGCTAATTTGTAAGTGTCTGATTGGTGAATGGCCTCAGCTCAGGTCCCTGTCAAAAGGGGAACGCTTATGCTTTCCAGTGATGTAAGTGAATCGTCATCCTGCAACAGCAACATATTTTACTGTATTTTTCACAGCAGGAGAGCCGATACTAATTGTATGTTTTCCCTAAGCACTATTTGAACAAAACAGTAAATAATACATCATTGTAAGGTTGTGAAGACGCAAATGAGAGCTTATGTTGTTCAGGAGAATCATCAACAGTACTGAGTTTATTGTAACAAATTAAAAAACATAAGAAGGTATTAAGTTATGACATAAGAGGAGCACATGTTAAGGACTCCGGGTGGTTCCACAGAGTTTTAGCAGTTTAAGAGCATAAATTTGTGTGGGCTGAGGAGGAGTAATGACGATTTCAAACAGAATGATAAAACTAAGCATCAGAGGACTCATTACAGTCACTGAATTAAAGATGGAACAGTCTGCTCCACGCATTTCCCAAAATCCTCGCTGCCCCCCGTTCACAGAGGAGAAAACACTCTTTTTGCATCACTGTGATTAGAGCCATAGCCTCAGGACAGCCCACTCTCAAGCATTACAACTAAGACATGACAAACAACACCCAGCCTCCGTACTCACAAACGTTTAATTTGAATATTCTTAACATTCTAATGCCGACAATCAAGAGTGGTAAAAAGCAATGGAGTTCAACAATGCTGATTTGGAGCTCCACACTTTCCAAAAACCTGACACCTCAAAGGGTTAAACACTGCAGAACTGGATCGGGGCGGCTCAGACTGGACCAGGGTAGCCGCTAAATTTGAGTGATGAACTCATGAGCTCCTCCAGCCCGCGTTAGGCAGGGCTGCTCTGGCGGGACTAAACCACAGCCAGGATCGCTCTCGGCCTCCTCACGTGTCCCAGCCTGCTGCTTACACAGAGCTGGGCCCTCTCTCCAGGCACTGTCACTTTACCAAAAGTTACTGTTTTTTTTATAAAATGCATTAAGCTTGCCGAAGAACCTGAAAACACCAATTAAAATATTCACTTTATTGACTTGCCGCTACTTGTTCGGACCTTTCCAGCAGTAACGGCCGGAAAAGCAGATTTTTTCATTATTGAATGAAAATTCACATTTAATGAGGAGTTTTAAAACAAAGACATCACGGATATACATTTTATAAGATTCGTGCTTTGTGTTTGCTGGTAAGCTTTGAAAAGAGTATCCAAACAGTGGGGTCAAAAATGATCCACAATAATGTAACATGTACACTGTACATAAAGCCTGCACTCCCCAATAAAGGATTAAAGGTCCCTTATTATACTGTTTTGCAACAATCAATTCCCTGGTGACTGTACAATGAGGTTTTGAACTTGTAAAAAAAAAAATTATAAACATTCAACTTCTATAGTCTGTCTCCAGTCTCTCATTTTCTCCCTTCTGTAACAAAGCCCTGTTTCCAGTGGGCGGTGAGTCAAAGAAAATGAGGCTCGGCACTGATTAGCCGTCTCATCGTCACACAACATGAAAACTGGCTACTGTAACCGAAACGTGACAATACTGGGCTGTACTATGCAAATAATTCCCCTTTTGATTTTGAGAGGGGCACAGAATCAAAACAGGTCATCGAGAACATGATTTCTGTGGAGAGGCACTACATTAATAACACTGAGACGTTTCGTCAAACATTAGGTAGAGTAAGGACCAAATTATTTGTAAGTGCAAGGGAAAGAGTGATTTTCAGGATAGGGAACTTCGAAATAATATCCTCAGCAGGCAGATTACATTAAAATCAGCAAGGCTGATCTTTGGGAGCAATAAACTGGATGTGTGAATAAACAGAACACATAGCCTGAGAGCTAGAATCTTAAATCTACAGCTCAGAATCACAGAAAACCCCAGGAGTGACTGAACCCCAAAGGGCCAAATGTGAAAATTCCACAACTCGCTAAATATATTAAAAAAAGAGTCATCAATAAACATCCTACAGCAAATGAATAATAAATAGTGCCATTTCACATAGCCATTAGCAGAGAGGTATTATTAAACCATGAAATCCCTTCCAGAATGCTAACGATGCTAGCAGAATGGAGCAGCCATTCTGAGTATTAAACACACATTGGAGAGACACCCTGAATCCACAACTCGACAACAGACCAGCTTCGCAGGAACCCACAGTAATTAGCGAACGAGCTCTGACACAGCAGCTCTGCAGGGACCCATCAAAACTTGCTGTAAACTGGCCCAGTGAGACCAGCAACATGGGGACCCAAGAAACTAGTTTTGAACAAACCCAGAGAGACAGCAACGTACAGTCAAAGGTAAACTTCAGGCTTATACCTCACTGCAGTAACCTCGTGCTTTCACAAGCCAGGAATAGATAGATAGATAGATAGATAGATAGATAGAGAGTATTGAACTTTGTGAGCAATTTTTCATGTGCATTTAACCTATCCTAGAACCTCAGGGTAGCCACAGCACAGCACCAGGGAACCAATGGCCACTGCCTTGGTCAAGGCCAGTAGCAGAAGTAAATCTGATGAGATATAGATTTCTTTCAGTCAAGGCTGACTTGACAGGGGCCAGGAGGGAATGCTGTGCACTGTCAGGGTCCCAGGCTCCATCCATGCCCTCAAATCTTTCGCGAAGCCCATCTGTAAACAAAGGCTGAGATTCACTGAGGCAACAGGCCTCCAGCTTCGTCCATTTGATAATCTGCAAATCTGCCCACTTAAACCTGTTTTCGCTGGCAGCGTGCTCCGGTTTTTACGCATGAAAAACTGTTCAGGGACACTGAGACACAGGCCAACCACTCTCTCCCTCATGCTGCCGGGGCTGTTGTGTGGGAGGTATTTACACCCACTACTAGCACAAATGAGCAAGACTTCATCAGTATTCAGTAAAGACTGACTATGGCTGGGCAATATACCTTCTTTTTACATATGCCAGTATGAATTCACACAACTGTACATCGTTTTCAGCCACTGATGTCGATGGTATTTTATTGCTTTTCATCTACAACGTGATTAGGGTACGGTTAAGAAAAACATTCCATAGTTAAAGATAGTTTATCATCCACTCCAACTTAGAACCATATTTTTACTTTAATTGTTGGTGCCCTGAAGACGGCTCTAGCCAAAATCAGTCTGTCGCTGCATTAAATTTTCTTTTCTCTCAATTATAGTATTGTTTTGTGAAAGTGGGTTTCCTCTCCCCACCAACAATTTCCTCTATTCCTTGAACCCTGAATATGAACTGCTGATTACAGAGCTGAACTCGTTTTCTCTCTCCCAATTTAATTGCAAACCGTGAAGCTCGGATTAAAAAATAAATGCTTTCATATACTGTGTAGTAGCCTAGTATGCAGGTTGCAAATTCAAGTTAATATTTGCTACCCAAATTTATACTGCTATCAGGGTTATCAGGTATTTGCAATTCTAATAAAAATTGTACATTGACTGCATTTTATTTGATTTTTTTTTTGTGCAGTACTATGCACCATTAGTTTCAGTTTACTGCTTAAATTTTTATTTTAAACCCAAATACAATCAATCATTATCGCATTATTCATGATATGAAAACTATGATACATTAATGTGATATTATAGACATGGCACCATGCAACTGTGATGGTATACAAACACAACAGTTACAGTAATGTCTTTATTATAGAGGTTTTGGGGACTGTAAAGCTGAGGTTAAAGCACTATATTGTGCTCATTAAACTGCTGCCGTGCCCTGGACCAAGGTTTATCTGGAAACTAAATTACATCAATTAGAGTTCAGCTATAGAAATTAATATTGTCATGAAAGCTTTCGTTTGTATTTCTGTTTTCTAATTACATTGTGAGCCTGCATTTGATTTGATATTTAAACTCATTAATTAACCATGATAATTATCTAGCCCTCTTTCTCCGACATAATGGCAGAATTTGCAGAACTTTCCATTGCTACAGAGAAGGGAAACTGAAACTCACAGATTACTGCATCAAGACTGCAGGTAATGTATGAAGTAATGAGCTTGAAAGGGGCCCAACCTCAAAATATTTTATTACACTTCAGAATGCTACAACTTTCAACTTTTCAGCATCATTGTTTACGCACAGATACAAATGGAACGTCTCTCCCAGTTAGGTTTCCCATAATTCCATGGTAACCATAACTCTCTGTATGCTGCTTACATGTGGTGGTCTCTTCTGTCGCAGCACACAGCTGGCTACATGTGCGGAACCGCAAGGAGATGTATTTATGCCGCACTCTCCCTCTTAGCAAGAGAAGGCTAAGCTCCACATCTGAAAGCAATACTGACATGGTGGCGAAAACAAAAAAAAAAAAAAAAACAGGCCAGACGCCATCTTTTCACCTTGAATGACTTCCAGCCTGAGAGAGGGGGCATGCTCGTACCAGACGCCATAAAACTGACCTTTGGAGCACAAACAGACCAGAGTGAACAATAATGAACCAGGCGTTTTACAAAGGGAGGGAAAAGGAGTGACTGCAAAAACAACATGACCAGCCCCTTCTCCGCCCCCATCCGTCAGCTAAAAAAAGGAAATGGCTGCACACTTCAATACATCTTGGGAGTAACATATTCCAAGCTTCTCTAAACCGCAGAACTACTGGTGAGGACTGAAGCACTGGACCATCAGATATCCAGTCACAAGCACAGCGCTCGCATGGCATGGTTTGTGACTTTGGTGAAATAGAGTTTCAAAACTCTGAAAAACTAAACACAGCAGCAGTAGCAGCAGCAGCAGCAGGGGCTTAGCCATGGAACTTAACTCTTTAAGATTTGAGAACACAAGTGTGATTAGAATGTACTTCAACAGAACATTAGAATGCTGATATACAGTCAGTATGTGAAACTGGAAGCAGTGCTAGTTTTAGATCTAAAAAGAAGTCCTTGAAAAAAAAAATTCTAATTAAATACTCTCCATAAGGGTGCCTGTCACTCTCTCCTTCACTTTTTTCGCAGGAGGAATTCTGACTGCTCACCCCGCAGTTACACGTCGCGCTGGGACGGGAGGCTCGCGGCTGTCATGTGCCGAGTAACGGGACGGTTCAAAGCAGCACCGCCGCAGCAGAGGAAGCGGAGACTTGCGGACTCAAATTACACTGCATTGCCTGATATGTGCGATATTCTATACGTCCCGAACTGACCCTGCGAGAGGAGGGGACGAGGGGGAACATGAGGGAGGGTGAGGGGAAAAGGGGGAGGAGAGAAAGAGTAGAAGACAAAGAGCGGAGAAAGAGGGAAGAGGGAAATAGAGAAGACAGGAATAGCAGATTAAATGAAAAGGCCCAAGAAGAGAGAAGAAGAATGAGAGGAAGACAGGAGGAGAGGAAGGAGAGAGAAGCACAGGGAGAAGACAGGAGGAGGACAGATATGTACTTGAAAAGTCTGCAGTTACACGGTGGCGTTCGCTTGGCAGCCATTGCTGTTTGCATTCCAGCAACCACTCTGATGCCCGTTTTTCATCTACACCCTTCGTACCACTGCAGACGCCTGCGCTTGAGTCTCTACTCACAGGCAGGGGTGGGTGCGGCGAGACTTGGGAACAGGAGCGCAAGGGCCGGTGGGCCATGACAGGACTATAGACTGTGTCTTTTTTTACCCCTCCCCCTCCCCATCGTGACTGGCCCAGCTGGCTGTCTCTCCTCCAGCATGCTGCACGACGCAACATCGCATGCTGCAGTGTGCACTGCAACGAGCTGCAAGGTCACCGTCACAACAGGGTCTGCATGGAACTCAAGTAACAACCGAGCAAGAAAACCCAAACTGATGGGCAAAAAGTGGGAGAACCAGGGGAATTTTCTAGCGTAGGTGGATATCAGACGACTATTGCTTTATCACTTCTCACATTTTCCACCCAGAATTCTAACCTTGTGATAAATTTTAAACCCGATCCTGGACTTTATGCTAATGTCAAAAAGGTCAACACCATCCCTGATCCTGAGGGTCATGTGCTTTGTAGAGCCACGGCCCTCACTGAAGAATGTTCATAACCTCTGCAGTCCCCGTAAACTCTAGATTTTTGTAAACTGTTGTAAACAAGGGCAGGGAAACTGTAAAACTTTTTTGGTGTTGCTGATGCTATAAGAAAAGTTGCAGCCTATTGCACCAGTGAAGAAAGTCTCCATTGTATTGAACAAAATAAGAGCAATATACCACCTCAGGTACTAAACTCGTCTACCATATGAGGACCACTGTCCCTCAAGGTGAACTCCGCAGCTGCAGAGACCGCACACTGGCACGCCTTCCTGCTCGTCCTCGACTTTTCTACCTCTCAGTCACACAAAAACACACTCACATACTCACATAAAAACACACACACACACACACACACACTCATACACATACTCGCAAACCCACAACTGTATCTTAGAAAGCAGGAAGACAATGCTTTCAGAAAGGTCTGTTTTGTGCTTTGCTGTCATGTGACCGAGCAGTGCGGCCCAGACAGAGGAATCTCACTTCACCCACTGCTGCAGCTCAGTAGGTCAAAAGGACTGAGCAAGGACCCAAGCACAGCAGTTCAGAGAGCTGCCTGTGATGTACAGTCTACGCACTACAGCAGTGCAGCAAGGAGTGAACCCCCAATGCAGCTTCCAGGTTCCTCAGAAAACTGGCTGATGAAACTGTTTTACAGGGAGAGCAAATAATATTATCATAGGACTCAATGAAGCAATTTCTTCTACCGTCTGACCCATGAAACAGTAACTCAAAAATGCAATCCCTTATCTCTCTCTCTCTCTCTCAAACACACACAGAGACATAGACACACACACACACACACACACACACACACACACAGAGAAAAATAAAATTATGGGCTCCACATTACTCAGCAGTACAGTAGAGTACACTGCTGTGTCCTGGTCAGCAACAAGTGGAGATTCAGCACTGTAAGCTCAATCTGCGGAGTGCATGGGGAATACAGAGAAGTCTCACCCCCCTACGGCCTTAATGCAGCAGATGTCACACGTGTCTTTGGGAAAACATGAACGTAAAACATAATAGCAATCATCTCAGCGGTCAGACCAGAAACTCTGCAAACAATACTCTCACTCACTTTCTCTCACTTTCTTTCTCTCTCTGTCTCCCTCTCTCTCCCTTCTTCTCTCAAACATGGGCACAAGGAACCATTGACCACTGCAATGAGCGCTGCCTCTCTCTGGGCATACACCCGCATTTGTGTGTGTGTGTGTGTGTGTGTGTGTGTGTGTGTGTGTGGGAGTATGCAAGAGCGTGTGTGTGTTTGCACGCAAGCATGAATGAGCATATGCCAGCATGATTTCACTCAACAAAGACAGTTCTGATCCGGCCAGCCAAGACATAAGCATGTGCACTTGTGCTTGTGTGTGTTCCCGGGGCAAAGGGTGTTCAGGAAACAAGGCTCTCACTCATGACACAAATAAGACAGCTGTGGCCACACATTTATTTTAGAGTGCTGTGCAATATGCTGTGGCGCAATGAAGCACCGCAGTGTCACCGGCCAGCGAGAGCAGGCCTGAGCCATCTGGAGCTGGGGTTAACCGACAGAGCCCAGCCCAGGAATGCAAATTCACTATCACTGTTACCGCCGCCCATGCAGGGAGGATGGAAGAAGAGTGAGAGAGTGGGGTGTGAGATGAGAGAAATGTGTCATTAAAAGCAATGGCTGAAGCATCGTCTCTGTGTCAGAGTGTACAGTCCGAGCATCGCCAGCAGTTTAGTTTCATTACAGAGGGGGGAAAGCGAGGAGTCGGCCATCTTATTGACACCATAATCCTCCAAATTACAGCATGCGCCCCATCTGAGTGGTAGTCTGTACTCGGTGGGTGCTCCCTCGGGAGCAGAAGGCAGTGATTTAGCAATAACGCGTTAATGAAAGGTGCTTGGGCTCCACGTAACAATCGGTTATCGCTCTGTTTATTTTTCTTTACTGGAAAAAAAAATAGGTGCATTCCACAGTAATTTGGCTCCAATTTGGAGGCAAAATTTGGGATGACAAAGTTTAGTCAAATAACATTCTCAAAGGAGAGGTTACTGTGTACAATGCACAGCCATTAGGCTGAAAGCTTGTTTAGCAGACCTCTGTAATGAGAATTTACAATATAAAACCTAATAGTTCCTAGGCAGACGTAGACCAGACAAGGCAGTGTCTGCCTGTAGAGCTCACCAGCCACTGCAGTATGAGACAGTTGGTCATAAACCCAGAGCCAAATTCACCTCCCCAAAATATATCCACACATCCTTCCCTTCTACCACTCCCCAAGCCTTCTAATAGTCCTTAGCTGGTATGTGGTCGCCATTCTGGTGCAAAATGACTGCTGCGCATGACCCAAGTGGGTGTTTCACTTTTGGGGTTGTTCAGGTTTCCTCAAGTGTGTTAAAGGAGCTGTGTCATGATTACTTTGCATGCTCAGAGTTTACATCCCAACAAAGTGAATCTGCTTGACTGCAAGTCATAATCTGATTCCATTCTTGCCAATCCATCTTCGTTTCGCATTGTATTTATACATTTTGGTTTCGACAGCATTATGCTTTTTATATTAAGGAGCTTTCTATGGAAATTTCTGGATTCAAAATGCTATTTTAAAGTTTAGCCAAGGGATGTGGAGAGTGTAAACTGGTTACCATTGCCTATAGTCATATAAGAAGAAAAATACCTTTCAGATTTTGACTTGCAGTTGAGTGCATTTACTTCATTCATAGTTGTATGCGCAGTAATCGTGAAACAGCTCTTTTAAGTCCCTGTTGTTGAAGCTGTAGAATTACCATAGGGTACCTTACACAAGTAGGTGTGTTATATGAAAGTTATGAAACGAGTTGAGTGAATTTTGCGTTTGTTGTAAGCTTTAGTGAGCAAAAAATCCAAAATTTACTCAATGAGTTTCAGAACTTTCTACTGACATGACTCAGGGTACAAGATTCTGTTTATCACATAACTGGATTGCGTAATTTCTTTTAAAACAAATGTAATTTCTGTAAGCGCCGACTGTATTTTAACATTGAGCTAACTCCATTGCTCTGCTAACATAGTCAGTCGCCGAGTCACGGACATTCGCGACTGAACTGGCAACTGTTTGTAAATTCAGTGAACTTAGTAGCTAGGTAACAAACTAATGTTACATAATGGTTATAAAAACGTACTGCATATACACTAGCTAGCTAAGTAACGTGAACTTGGTTACATGAGTTGCACTTAGCTAGCTTGCATCAGTGCTGAGCCATACCGATTTAACCAACATTACACTTGGCATTAAGTTTGGATAAATATTAACCGCTTGACGTAAAGCGGAGCGATATTTTTTCCAACGCTGTAAGCCAATGAAATTTTCGCAAAAGTTAAATTACCCTGGGGTTATATCAAAATTCATGAGCTGGGCTAACGGAAAAGTACGGCAGTTATGTGATAAAATGAGTTATTCTTTTAGTTCCATGACAACCTGCATCCAGGCTCAGTTGATAAATCTGAATCATGTTTTGCACCCTACGTTGTACTGGCCCATCTCTTCCCCTGCTACTAGTGGAGGCACTATGCTAGGGTCAATGGATGTGGGTGGAAGGGTGTGTAGTTATAGGATTGGCTGGTTGGCTTCCCACGTGAGTGACGCAAAGGTTAAGGCAGTAGTAGCACATGCTGTCACTCAGGATCATTGCGATGGAGCAGTACCACAAGAGTTTAATCACTTCCTGAGGGCAGCTCTTGTGTAAACACCCGCTCCTGCCATTGTGCAGGAAAATACCAGAAAATGTTACTCAGTGTTTCTGTCAAGTGGCAAACAAAGAAATCCTCCGCAGTGGCAACGTTTCTTCTCCTCAGTACGCAGTAGAACAAGCATTTAAAGCCTGTCTTACCCTGTGAAAACTTTGTTATCCAGTCTGACCTACCTTGTGGAAAAGCAGCTCAACCTACTGGTCAGAATTTTAGCATCAAAATTTTCATGTGTGGTAAAAAAAAAAAAAAACGATGGACTCCAAAAAATAAACAGGCTGTCGTACTCAGGTAAACATGACTTGATGCGCAGCTGTGGTAAATGCCCCAGTCTGTCCCGTGGTGGGTGGGGATGCAGACCTTCCCCCCCACACTGGACGGGAGCCCGCGTTTACTTACTTTGCTCCAGTTAGGGGGAGTGCGTGACGCACTGTGGAAAGTAAACCCATCACGCTCTGCGTCGCACGTCTCTCCCTGGCAGGACCCGCCGCGCTCAAATACGGCACTCGCCATACAAGGCAGCAGCGCAGCGAAACATGTCACGCATAATTTATACGCGGCAGGCGCCGAGTTCGCCTTTCACAGCGCATATTTGGACCACATGCAAAACAAGTCACTTCAGCTGGGATCCCGATCGACGGATCGGGCGAAGGGGGGGGGAAGAAATGAAAACTCACAAGTTGCGTGCTTAACAAAAGAGCCGCGCCACATCCTGTCGCCGACGCGACGTCTGCGGGGAAGAGCGAGGGAGCATGGTCGGGTGTGTGCCCGTCGAGTCACGCGGCGGAAAGGTGTCCCCGTCGCCAAGCGCTTCACCTGTTTGTCTCTCTCTACCTCTCCAGCGCGGTTTTTTGGGACGAGGCAACACGACCAGCGACTGTCCCTCACACTGGAAGGCTCTGCGTTACAGAGCATCTGAAGCCCAGTGACCTTTCCTCTCCCTGTGGCACCGTATTGAGTGTGCATATGAGCGGGAGTGTGAGCACGCGTGTGCGTACGTGAGACGCAGCCTGAAGAGCAGCCTAGCCCCGGACAGCCCGCGAGAGCGCACACACACACATACACACACACACACACACAAATGCAGACAGCACAGTCTCCAACTTCTTCCAGCAACACTGAGCGTGCTCACAACTCCAGCTGCAGCCCTGGGGTAGCCGCATAGAGGCAGAGAGAAAAAGGCAGCCTTACCTCTCACATCGTTCGGCGTGTGTGTGCGCGCGCGTCTGCGGTGTGTGTGTTCAGATGCAGGAGGACGGCGGCGGGGCCCCAGGCACTGAGTGGATCATTCTTCAGGAGCACAGCGTCGTGGACTGCTGTCTCATGCGGAGCATTCTCCTGTCTGGACTCATTCGGCTGCACAGTGCTGCGCTCTCTCTCTCGCTCTCTCTCTCCGTTAGCTGTCTCTCTCTCGCTCTCTCTCTCCCTCAGCAGCCGCCTTGTGCCACTCACTCACTGTAGCCCCACCCCTAATCCAGCCCCACCAGGAAGAGCTGGCTCTATTACAACACACTGGCCTTTTCAACTGTGTGCTACTAAGGAAGGGGGGCGCAACACCGAGACAGAAACTGCAAAAACGAAGGAATGAGAGCAACAGAGGCAGAAAAGCAAGGAAAAGAAGCTGAATGACATAGCTTTTTGCACTCCCTCTGAATTCATAGGATTGCCAGCTTTCTCTCTGCATGTAATAAATACATTTTGATCAATACATATCTAGTTAGCAGCTGTTTTTTTTTGGACATCACATCAGAGTGGGCTGCTACATTTGTGGGCATTTAGAAGGGGGTAATCCCCTAAAAGTTGCGAGTCTTCTCACAAGCACACAAATATAAACAAACATACGCGGGCACTCACAAATACAAATAGGCCCATATACTCGCACAGACACAGACACATATCCAGTATAAATGCGTGAGCACACACAACTCTGGCACTCTCTGGTCTCTCTCTCATCTCCTTTCTAACTCCCCCCGGCTACCTCCTCCGCTTGGTTCGTTCCTATCTGATCTGATTTGAAGTGCGTCGTAACCTCTGAACTGTGCTGCTGTTGCCATGCTCTTCTCCATCAGTTAGTACATCAGGTGATTTGGTGAGCTGCTCTCTCTGTTAGACGGGCTTTGCGTTCTGACAGTCTTTGAATTATCTGCACGCTGGCTCAAGTGTGAATGTTTAGATTAGGCTTTCATAAATATTTATAATCCACCAAAGGCCTTGGCATAATATCTGATTTAGCGCTGATATTTGGGCCTGGCCGGGTGTTTATCCCCTGACTGAAAAAGGCAAGCAGAATACAGGGAGGCCAAATTCAATCCCCCCTAATAGGAAATTAGGGTAGTAGTGGCAGGGAGACACTACGATGCACAGCTTAGATTGCTACTATAGTGACTACAGCCTCAATTCCCCATGGATGCCACATACTTTTCCACTTTCCAATAAGAGGGTCACGGCATACTGTAGGTATTTAAGCAATACAGCGTAGTATGACTGACTGTATGAGATAGGTCTCTGATTAGTAGAATGTAATTAAACTCAGTGAATAAGAACGGCCTCTGACTGTACAGTGTTGCAAGGCAGTGAAGTCATGCCCACTGTATTAGATAGAGCTCTGAGCTGAACAGTGTAGTCAGGCTCACTGTATAAGACAGGTCTCTGAGCTGGACAGTGTAGTCAGTCGCACTGTATAAGACAGGTCTCGAGCTGGACAGTGTAGTCAGCTCACTGTATAAGACAGGTCTCTGAGCTGGACAGTGTAGTCAGGCTCACTGTATAAGACAGGTTTCTGAGCTGGACAGTGTAGTCAGCTCACTGTATAAGACAGGTCTCTGAGCTGGACAGTGTAGTCAGGCTCACTGTATAAAGGGGTGGTCACACATACGTTAAATAATGTAGTTAAGCGTAGTTGAAGCCTCCGTAGCTTAACGTAGCCTAACGTGGCTCACTGTTGCCATCCGTGGCTATCTAACTAGGCCATTAGCGTGAAAAAACCATGTGCGGAGGTTTATCTGTTGGGCATGTTCAAAAGATAGCCATGGTAGCAGGCATTTTTATTAATGTTGCAGTAACTTAGTTTAATGTAGTTACACATCGTTTACCATATAGCCTACCATAGCCAAACGTAACGTATCCCGTAATCAACAAATTTGGCGTGAATCAATGGGCAACTAAGGGCTACTATGTTACACTATGTACTTTAACTTACTTTAACCTACAGTGCTGTGAAAAAATATTTGCCCCCTTCCTGATTCCTTTTTTTTTTTTTTTTGCATATTTGTCACACTTAAATGTTTCAGATCATACAACAAATTTTGATATTTGACTAAGATAACCTGAGTAAAGACATTAAAAATGCAGTTTTTAAATGATGATTTCATTTATTGAGGGAAAAAGCTATCCAAACCTACCTGTCCCTATTTGAAAAAGTAATCGCCCCCTAAACCTAATAACTGGTTGTGCCACCCTTGGCGACAACAACTGCAATCAAGCGTTTGCGATAACTGGCAATGAGTCTTTCAAATCGCTGTGGAGGAATTTTGGCCCACTCTTCTTTGCAGAATTATTTTAATTCAGCCACATTGTTTTGGATCATTTTCCTGCTGCATAACCCAAGTGCACTTGAGCTTGAGGTCACAAACTGATGGTCGGACATTCTTTTTCAAGATTTTCTGGTGGAAAGGAGAATTCATGGTTCCATCAATTGCGGCAAGTTGTCCAGGTCCTGAAGCGGCATAGCACCCCAGACCATCACACTACCATCACCATGTTTGACTGTTGGTTTGATGTTCTTTTTATGATATGCTGTGTTAGTTTTACGCCAGATGTCCTAGGATGCACACCTTCCAAAAACTTCAACTTTTGTCTCGTCAGTCCACAGAATATTTTCCGAAATGTCTAGAGGATCATCAAAATGTTTTTTGGTATATGTGAGAGGAGTCTTTGTGTTCTTTTTGGTCAGCAGTGGTTTTCGCCTTGGAACTCTCCCATGGGTGCCATTTTCGCCCAGTCTCTTTCTTATTGTTGAATCATGAACACTGACTTTAACTGAGGCAAGTGAGGCCTGCAGTTCTTTAGATGTTGTTCTGGGTTCTTTTGTGACCTCCTGGATGAGTTGTCGATGTGCTCTTGGAGTAATTTTGGTGGGCCGGCCACTCCTGGGAAGGTTCACCACTGTTCTCAAGTTTTCTCTGTTTGTGGATAATGGCTCTCACTGTGGTTTGTTGGAGTCCCAAAGCCTCAGAAATGGTTTTGAAACACTTTCCAGACTGATAGATGTCAATGACTTTGTTTCTCATCTGTTCTTAAATTTCTTTAGATCGCAGCATGATGTGTTGCTTTTTGAGATCTTTTAGCCTACTTCACTTTGTCAGAGAGATTCCATTTAAGTGATTTCTTGATTCAACAGGTCTGACAGTAATCAGGCCTGGGTGTGGCTAGTGAAATTGAACTAAAAAAATGAAGTTAATCATAGTTAATTAATGATTTAACAAGGGGGGGGCATTACTTTTTCACAAAGGGCCAGGTAGGTTTGGATAGCTTTTTCCCCTTAATAATTGAAATCATCATTTAGAAACTGCATTTTGTATTTAGTCGGGTTATCTTTGTCGAATATTAAAATTTGTCTGATGATCTGAAACATTTAGTGTGACAAATATGCAAAAAAAAAAAAAAAAATCAAGAAGGGGACAAATAGTTTTTCACAGCACTGTAGTTGAATTTATTTTAACGTACTTCTACGTAGTCTGGGCTACGGTAATCCCCCGATATGGATAGCTACAAAGGCTAACATATGTGTGACCGCCCCTTAAGGTAGGTCTCGGAGCAGGGCAGTGTGGTCAGGCTCATTGTATAAGACAGGTCTCTGAGCAGAGCAGGGCAGTTATGCCCCCTATATAAGAGAGCTCTCCCAGCAGAAAAGTGTAGTCAGACTCAATGTATAAGATAGATCTCCGAGCAGAACAGTGTATTAGACTCACTTTATGCGCTTGGTCTCTGAGCAGATGAGTGTAGTTTGGCCTCTCACTGCTGTTGTTAACTGTGTTGTTTTTCCAGCAATACAGTGCAGGTTATGGCTCAACATAGTTCGGGACTGAACTGGAGGTCACAGCCAATTTCACAATTAAAAAGTGGAAATTTTTCTGCTGGAGGAAATTATTATGTAATTATGTTATTATGTAATTGTATGAGGTAAATTGAAGGATATTTAAGGCATGTTTTAAGAAGCATATGCTTCACAGTTCTGGCTGTCCAGTTTGTGTCATGCGAATGAGGGAAGATGAGATAGAGGGACTGCGCTGGGGGACAGTTATGTTTTGACATTGATATCAAAACCACTCAAAGCAGACCAGAGCAAGGATGCCTAGATACTGGGGAGTGCTTGGATGGTGTTTTTTTATTTTTTTAAGAAGCCTTTAAGATACTGAGTATTGGAATTTCATAGGAGACTTTGAGCTTTGCTTACAGTTGATGATTTTTAGTCGAATTTTCACAATGTGAACCGTAATACATCAGAGATGCAGAATACAGTGTCCATGTCTCAGCAGGTGCAACATGTCTACTCTTCTAATGTCTACGAGAGTGAGGACTATGACAAACCTACATTGTTTTTACAGTGGAAGCTGGCCAGTGCCGCTTCACTAGTTTTCTTAGGAAAGGGAGTGTAACAAGTCATCATTGCCCACAGAGTTAAAACTGTGAGTCAACAAGTAACACAGTGGCACCTAAACATGAAAGTTTTTGTATACCTACACAAATATTCATGTATGCACGTATGCAAACTTACACCCTTTACGCAACTGCCAGTAAATTCAACTTCTCAAGAAGAGCTTAAATGATGCTAAGACTGCAGAACTTTAGATATTTTGTATTTGTTTGGGAAATTTGGGGCACTTTTTTGCCAAAAAATAAGTACAAACAAAATTTCTGTCTATACTGGTCATAAGCCAGCTCAATTTACACCAGCCCACGCAAATTCCAATAGATGCACTCACCCACAACAGTGTTCCCAGCCTAGATGGCTGTCCTGTGTAAATTAGACATTTCCCACTAAAGACCAACTTAATTCTGAGCAGTTTAATGCAGACTATAATTCATTAAACCTTGTGGTCATTTAAAAAATATACAGTAAGTTCTCGATAGAATATACAAGTTCTCTATGAAAATGTCTTTTGTGTAATGGAATATGGTTAAAATGAAGTAGCATTTTAGTAATTGCAAGCCTTGCAGTGCAGACTGAAATTTGATACAGATTGTTTGTTTTTGGCACAGGCCCACAGATTGCCAATGAGGTGCCCTGTGATCAACACAATTGTTACAGAAGGGAGACCGATCACGCAGAGAGAGAATAACTGGGAAAGAGATTGAGAGACAAAATGAAATTCAGTCCTGATAACTCAAATATAATTGCTTACTGGAAAATATGCAGATGCTTTTATATGAGCTAGATGAAAGCCCATGGTATAGTGTCTTGTGAAACATTCAAAACCAGATGATTAAAGTAGCGCCAGTGAAAGGTTAGGAGCTCCCATGGTAGCTGCACCAATCTCAGAATGTGCAATTGTAGTGAGCATGAAGTTGCCCCATACATTGGCAGAGGAAACAGGATTTATCGCATAACTAGTCTCCGAACAAGTGCATCCACCTTCAACCTGAATCCGACAAAAAAAAAATCAGGAGCATAAAAAACAGGAGTGTTCTGGTTAAAATATAAACCGATGACAGATCTCCAACTAAATAAAGGAGGTCTGACGTTGTTTCTAAGTGGGGAGACCACAGTGGAGAGATTTCAGCAGAAATTGTGATAATGACAGAACATCTTGAGGTAACTTGATGCAATTCATGATAATAAGATGGTGCAGGGATATTGCAAATGGCCCCACCCAACAACTTTGCCTAAATAGCGTGGCTTCTCCAATTTAACATTTATATCCAGGTTCACCAAATGCTCAATGTTTTTCAACCCCTCATAAACATGATCCGACCCGCTGTGTATAAGCACATTGTCAAGGTACGCCTTGAATTCTGGTAAGCTGGAAAGTACACCATTAGTCCCTGGAACATGGCTGGAATGTTTAACATAAATAGAAGCGATAAATGTGCATGATAGGAAAATATCAGTTGTCACGAAGATTCATTTCAAGATCTTGGACAGAGAAAGATACTTAAAAATTACCCTTCAAATCAAATTTGCAGATAGATTTTCAGCACCGTCATAATCAACTCAATCGTCTAATTGCAGCAACTGGTGTGAACCTGATTCTGTTACAGCATTTATCTTAATAGTCAGTGAAAAAAAGCGATACCCTCCATCAACTTTACTCATCAGCAACCAGTGAGAGCTCCATGCTCGAGAGCTGAGCAAGACAAAAGGACCACTTCCTTTTGTAACCTCTCAAATTTTGCTGAATTTACGTTCTGATCAGAGGAGAAGGGTCAGCATCAGTGTTGTGTCCCATGTGATAAGTGTGCCTCAACACATTCAAGAAAACAATCTGATATGTGTTAACTACATTATATTAGTTTACTGTGCTACAGATAGATGAGTTTTTTTTAATGAAGTCTTGTCAACATCAACAAATTCATCCACCCACCTTTCATTGCACTCTACAAAGGCAAACGTACCATCATCTTCCTGCAAGGGTGACAAAGAGGCAGCGGTAGGGACCTCTGAAGTGAAGAAAAAAAAGTAGTTTTCGCTTGAGATGTGAAGGGGAATTCACACGTATGGTAAATTTTGAGCGTATTCACATGGCACAATCTTGTAAACTGTGTCCTCACAGGAGCAGAAATACGGTTATTAAGATCACTGTTTTTTGACCACAGTATGAAGACTGCCGCACTGGGCTTGAAGTGCTGATCCAAGATTGGGCAATAAAACCAACAATAGATCACCTAGTGAGAAATTTCTAGGTCAAGTATGTTTAAGAAACAATGCTTCATCTTTGCCTGGGAGGCTGCAAGGTTCTGTTCAGCCAACTGGTGAGCTTAAAGCCTTGGTCACAACTGGACACACAGATTTTTTAATTGTGCGTTCTCTGCGTTTTTTGCCGCAGGTGAGAGTCGTAGAGGACGTGGAGGTTAAAAAAGAGTAGTAGTCAACTCGTGAAGGCGGGAGTAATCGTGTCGCGTGCTGCCCTTGAGGGTGATTTAAAGAAGTTCGCAGCAACCCTTTTGCGATTTGGCACGTCGTTTCGTAGAGGTAGCAAGGAGGACGTGCAGCAGTCTTGCAACAGCTGCGCACTTCTTTCCTATACCCCAGCCTTGCTCGGAAGTTCAATTTATTTCAGACGTTGTGTGTGCGCCCGCCTTATTTCACACCGTGGGAAACTTGCGGTCAACTTGGCGCCTCGGACAAACGGTTTTATTTCCCACGACCAGTGAAAAAACGACGCCTGACCTGCGTGTTCTTTGCGCCGGGAGCAAGTGAAACTTGCATCCTTGGCCTTTCTCTGGAAATCGGGAGTTTTTTTGCGCATGATCAAAATCCATCAGATAAAGCTTACGGGCAGTCTGCAGGCTCAAAATTTTGCAAGAAGAACCGGCGTGGCCCGTGAGTTCCTTGGCGTTTTTTGCTGTAGATACGCCGTGGAGTGGAAGTACGGCCAGTTGTGACTGAGGCTTATTGGAGGTGAAACAAAATTCGGAAACAAATTCAAGGAGATAAGTGGTAGTGTCATTCTTGAGCCACTTCTGTTTGAGCAGTTTCAACAGCCCATATCCTGCATTGTGTGTCTGAAAACCAGTTCAGACAGGTGAAAACTAAATGACTCTTGAATAACTCCGCTAATAACAAAAAGCACCAGAGGTATGCCTTTATCCAATTTCCTTTCATCAGTAAGGCAATAGGAGTGCAACATGTACTTTTAAGTCTGGTTAAAACATTTAAGTGCACGTTAGATTCAGGGCGGTAAGAACTAGAGGGGCGGTGTTGAATGGAAAGCTGCATAACCTGTGCAAAGATGCGTGACAGGAAATTCAAGCCTAGATCGGATTGAATGACCTTACGAAGGGCATAAAGGGAAAAAATTAGTAGCCCCGCACATTATCGTGAGGAGGTACTGATTACCAGCTGTTCTATACATGGTATCGGACCCACGCAGTTCGCGAGTTTCCTCTCAACACTCAACCAAAATCTGGTTTTGGAATTATTCATGTGAGTGGAATGGCCTGATTTAGTTTAACCATTATATGGCATGCATGACAGGTCCTACAATCAGGTAGAACATTGTTCTTTAAAATTAACCAATGAAATGTCACAACACGTGGTCATAAGTTTTATTTACACCAAAATATCTTGGGAGGGTTTTGTCATGAGCTAGGAGCTATAGTACATTGCAGTCCATACAAGGTTGTAAAATTAAAAAAAATTTAGGCCACTCTGTCTGTGCCAATGTGTTAGGTGGTCCGCATTTATGCATAAGTATGCCATTTTTGAAGAAGTAACCTTGTTCCCTATTTCCAGTGTTCTCCTCAGAATCTATTTTGTTAAACAAAGACAAAGGATCAGAGTGGGTTTTCTGTTCCTATATCAGATGAGCCTAGGGCGTAGTGACAGAAAGGTTTTCTTCACCATCATTTTTCAGATCAAAAGCAGAAGGGGTCTTAATGCATTTCACTGAGGATGAAGGCGGTGCATCAATTGTGACACCCTTGAAAGATTTTTCTGCACACGAGGGAAGTCCACCAAAAACCTTTTTGTGAGTAAACTGAAATTAATCTGCCAATACAACCGTTAGAAGCTTGAGAAGCTTTCTTCTCATTAATATAAGTGGCCACACTTACAGGCAAACAGTTTAAAACTCTTTAAGGAAGATCAGATCACAGGGCTCATCAAAGATAGCAATATCTGTCTACAATGCTGTGAAAAAGTATTTGCCTCTTTCAGATTTCTAATATTATTGCTTGTTTGTCATACTTAAATGTTTCAGATCATGCAACTACTTTTAATATGAAACAATGTGGGTAAACACAAAATGCAGCCTTTAAATAATTATTTAATTTATTGAAGGGCAAGAAATGTTAAAAAGCCATTTTACTCTTGTGAACAAAATAAATGCCCCCCCTAAACTTAGTAACAAGTTGTGCCACCCTAGGTGGCAACAACTTTGGTCAGATGTTTGCAATCACTGTAATGGTCGGTAGAATTAGGAGGCCAAGTGCAACGACCAGAGAGAAAGAGAGTAGCACGGACACAGAACAAACACAGAGAATTATATATAGACCAAACGAAAGTACTTGCGCTTCCAAAGGACGTATAATAGTCTGAACCACGGAAGCAAAGCGAGATAGAAAAAGGGAGAAGAAACTCCAATAATTAGAAGATAGAAAGTCATACAAAACCTAACTACAGATATCTTCGGCTATAGTGCAAAGCTAAAAACAGACACTCTAGCGAAGGGGGCGTGCCGGACTTCCTGCTAATACAGAGTCTGGGAAAGCGCCGCCCCAGCTCAATCAGCCAGCTGGGTAAAGAATTCGATTGTCAGGAATACAATATCGTCCTGGGACGGGAGCCGCAAAGAAAAGTCCAAACAACATGCACACCTCACAAACCATGACAATAGCTGGCAATGAGTGTTTTTTTACATCACTGTGGAGGAATTTCGGCCTGCTCTTCTTTGCAGAATTGTTTTAATTCAGAAACATTGGAGGGTTTTTAAGCATGAACTATTTGTTTAAGGTCATGCAACAACATCTCAATTGAATTCAGGCCAGAACTTTGACAAGCCACTCCAAACCCTTCATTGTGTTTCTTTTGAGTCATTCAGAGGTGGATTTTCTTATGTGCTTTGGACCATTATACTGCTGCATAACCCAACTGCACTTGAGCTTTAGGTGACAAACTGATGGCCTGACATTCTTCAACAGGATATTTTTTTTTGGTGGGGAGCAGAATTTATGGTTCCGTCAATTATGCCAAGTCACCCAGATCCTGTGGTATCAAAGCAGCCCCAGACCATCGCATTACCACCATGGTGTTTGACAGGTTGGTATGATGTTCTCATCATTGAATGCTGTGTTAACTTCACGTCAGATGTGTGTAAATGCCTTTTAAAAAGCTCCATATTTGACTCATCAGTCCACAAAAGTTATTTGTATTTTGTGTTTACATGGGTTATCTTTGTCGAATATTAAAATAAGTGTGATGACCTGAAACATTTAAGTGTGACAAATATGCAAAAATAGCAGAAATCGGGAAAGGGACAAATACTTTTTACAGCACTGCATCAAATAACCTCCCTTTCCCCCAAGAAAATTCAACAAATGTCTGGGTATCAGTTTTTTGACAGCATCAGAATTTCTGATGATAAGCTTCAGGGACATTCAAACTTTGAAAGATCAACTTTGACTACATCAAAGTCAGAACTTGGCCATTGAGGTTTAGGAATACCGTTCTTGAGGTTTACTAGTCAGAACACATTGTAAGAGCAATGTCGACATCTCTTCAGGTCAGAGCAAGGATGTAGCAACATACCTGAAATGAGAGATAATATTCATAATCATGTTTCTCTTATCTGGGTGTGTTTGTCCAACTATGAGAAATTCGATTCAGTATGATTCCAGTCAGACTAACATGCTTACATGTATTTTAAAAGTCCGATTTTTGTCAGACTAGCACAATAATTGGATTTTTTCTAATGTCATGTAAACGCACTCACTGTTTTATAATAGAGAAGACTAGCAAAGCTACCGTTCAAAAACCTATTATCAACCACGTGTCAACGTTATCGCCAATCTATGCAAAGTCAGCGGCAACACATGATAGTGCTGAATGTTTTCACCTTATGCTAATTTAAATATATTATTGAAAACCAGTGGAGACCAAACATTTCTTTCAACGGATGTTCTATGCCTCCCCTACTTTCAGTTCACCAACTGCCACTGATATTGACCTCCTCTCTGACGTCTGCTCACCTGGCCGGCAAGCTTGTTGCTCTGCAATGTGCATTTCACAAGATAGTGTCTCAGGTTTAGTACTTCACCTCTGTTAAGGTCTTTGAGCTACGAAGAAAATTTTTCAGCCTGTATCTTATGTGAATAAGGCCTCTGCTCTCTTAGCAATTACCAATGGCATTTGTGTGTATAGGACAATGGTGCAATGGGCAGCGCTGCTGGGTCACAGGAAGAACTTGCTGGGTTCAAATCTGGCCCAGGGCCTATGTGGAGTTTGCATGTCTCCCCTGTGCTTACATGGGTTTCCTCCCACAGTCCAAAAACATGCAACCTAGGTGCATGTGCACCCTGGAGACTCTAACTTGGTGTGGGTGAATGGTGTGTGAGCCCTGTGATGGATTGGTGAGCCTTTTGCAACCTCATTCCCTTGCAACCCTAATGAAAAACTGTTTATTGAATGGATGGATGTGTGAGTGTATATGCATGTGCATGGTCATTGTTTGTGTATGTGTTTGTGCGAGCATTTTGCCTTTGGTTGGTGAGTCTGGATAGTTCTATGGAATTTGTCTTGTGCCTTTGGCACAGACACCATTATAAAGATGGCTTACTGGAAAACAGGGAGGTAAGATAGCCTTGAATACAGAAATAGGCGCTTTTGATGTGAACAATATAGAAGCATACAACCACGAGCCAAGCTGAAACCTCCTCACATCCAGATCACAGATTTCTCAATTTTCCTTGTATATTTTCAACCTGCTCTGCCAGTGAGATTGATATTTATCAGTCCCCTGTAAATTATTGCAGTGAGGATGTGAATTTTCACCAGGCTGGGTGAATCCCAGCCATACTTTATTCATATTCATGAAACCAATGCTTTCCAGTGCTGCTTCTTATAATAGCACTGTAAGGTCCTGAACCTCACCAGCAGTGCTCATGCTGTACACATGGGGTGAATTCACATCATTTTGCAGTTTTGTGCAAAGTTTATTTTGCAAATACTGAGTTCATACGGAGGAGTAAAACAAATCAATTGTCACAACCCTCATGTGACTGCCTTTTGTGTCTCTTCCTATTCAGCAACACACTTTTGCCGATGAGAAGCATGTTTCCTTTTGCTTGGTTTACATCGTGTGTGTTTGCCACTACTCGACTGTGTCTTATTTCATGGTGATTTCCTAATGGCTGTCTGACGTGTATTTAAGCCCCCTGGTTTGTGTTGCAAGTGACTTAATAGTAATTTGCTTTTAATGCTGAGAACCAGTCAGTATTCCTTGTAGAATCGCTTTTTCTTTGTTCGGTCTAACATGTAGTTTAATGACAGCTATTTCTGGAAGCCTTCCTCTTTATTGAGTTAACTAAACTTCCAGGGTCCAGGATTAGGGCCCCGTTCAAGTTAACCCAGCTCAAGTCAGCTTGTCCATCCAGTTTAATAGGGACAAGCTCCCAAGCCTAATCAGGGATTCTTGTTCTTGTTTCCCCTTCAAAGTATGTTCCTCTCTCCAGTTTGTTAGGAACAAGCTCCCAAACCTTCTATTGTCATCAGGATTGGAACCAAGCTCCCCTCAAGGTGATCAATCCTCCTGCGGGGTTCTTCAATGCTGGCTAAGTGTGCACACCAACCGGCTGCGATCCTGGAAGTCACTGCGTGGCGATTGACAGGTCAGCTTAACTCACAACATCTGGACTGAACTGTGCTATCCTTATCTAGGGTTTACTCCCCTTCTCGTCCTCTGGGGTTTGGTCCCCAAATGACCATATAAGCTGTCAATAAAACTACAGTACCTATCCGATTGTACTCTGCCTCTGCCTGGTCTGGAACATAACATAAATATTTAACTTTTCCCTGTCTTTGCGACTATTGTTGAGATGAGATGGCTCAATATTTGTGTGTGTGAATGGGTGACAGACTAACTAACCTTCTGTATTCTTCTAACCCACCCGTGAACAGCAAAATCCCACGGCAACTAGTAACAAAAATAGTTCCCCCATCTTTCTAAAAAGAAGAACTCGGCAGTCCATTCAGGCTCGTGACTATTGCCAGTTATGTTTTAAATTCTTAGTCTCTTGCCTCCACGTAACTGTCAGAGCTGCTCCCTAAATTAACTACTTTAGGTCTTACTCTGCGTCAGAGGTATCATTTTACTAAATGCAAATCTCAAAGTACAGCTGTTTAGGATTTAAATGTTTGCCATAAAAGACATGGCACCCAAATGTTTGAGAGAAGATAGCAGTGAATTGGGATATGGGTGGATAACCATAGTTCCATTTATTATCTCAGCTGTCCTCTGCCATCAAATAAGTGTTTTTTTTTTTTTTTTTGTATTGTATTTTTGACACTCATTTCACAAAGTTAAGGATGCACTTTAGAATAGTAATAGTGCTGTGACTTGTTTTTGTACAATCGATTCAATGTTAACATTTCTCCTCCTGGGAATAAATTGTTTTGATGACTTATTGTGAACTTCAGATTCTGCTTTTGTAAATGATATATTTTTAAAAATCAATAGCTGTTTGCACCAGAGACAAAACTATCCAAGAAAATAACATAGTTACATCAGACCAGACCACTGTGAACACAGTGGCCTTTAAATGTACATGCAAGATCTTCAATCTTAACGTATATCTTAGCTCAAAAAGAAAATTTGCACTCCCTCCTGATCTGTCGTTCTCTCACAAAAGCATAAGAAGATACAATGCAAGATAGAGACACACGAACATGCACACATTCTCATGCATGCATAGTCCCACACTATAAGTCTATCACAATACCAGTAACAGTTGAAGTCTTGAGGTCTTACCTGTTTGTGCCTATTCTGCAACAGCGAGACTTTCAGCAGATACTGGGTGATTGCCCTCACTGTAAGAAGCAGGCCTGCAATGCATTTTGGGAGGTCAGATGTGTTCGATTCTTTTTCTACTCTGAATCCTTGCTGAGGGCTTGTCTGGAGGTCTCCTTCTGACCAAACAGCCCAGCAGGTCTCAGAGAGCACCAAATTAGCCCTCCGCACGACTGCTGCCGAGGTTTCTATAGCAACAGGCTGGTTCCCCCTCTCTCTTTGCATGTATTTTCACTGTTGAAAAGGGCAACACCTTCTAATGCTTCTTTTTTCTTTGCTTTCCTCTATTTTCACTGACTGGCTCTTTAAAAGTGTAAGAGGAAGTACCCGTCACACGGGACAACATGACATAGCATTTTACTTCTCCAATCAGATTAAGGACAACATGAGGTTTCTATATGACTGAGTGAACCTAGGGATCCCAAGTTTCTATTTGTGTTTAGTGCTGGGCTTCTTTAGCACTTGTTGACACTGTGTGACCCCTTTCTAATCGCTGCTGAAGCATCTGGCCCCGCCCACTGGCCTTGCTCAAAGTGACGGGAGGCTCGACCAGGGTTCCAGGAATCAGACTGTGCTTTCTCTCGAGCCGCCGTCTGTCGCTTCCTTGCCTTCTCTGCGGCAGGGGTCTGCAACTAACAGATAAAACAGATGGGTGCTTTAAAACCACCCAAAGTACAGAATATGCAGGGAGACAGCGAGAGAAGGTATGATAGAGAGAGAGAGAGAGAGCATTCCGAAAGCACTGCTAGCTTGGAGTAGCCTACATTGCTGCACCGTTGTGGGTGTTCTTATTTTAGCTTTGAGACCTCACGCAATGCAGTGCCAATTCGGTGACAGAATATAAAATAATACGAAGATCGGCTATAATAGACATGGACGTCTTCTCAAGGCTGAGAGACAGCAGCATCCTTCCCAAAAATGTGATGAAAATAGACACGGAGAGACACGGCCGACTATTTACCAGCCCATCACCATGGCAACAGATTCCATTTCCCTTAATCATGGTTAATCAGGCAGCTGGTGGGTTTTGGAGAGCAGGGTTTTCGATCTGAGAAAAACAAGTATTAAAATAATTAAATAATTAGGTAGAGTGAAAAACAACCAGCCTCCTCCTGAGCTGCAAAGAGAGGAAACCTGCGGCATTTCTCCTGCAGACAGGAAGTTGACAGCTCTCCTGCAGGCCTGGGTCTTGTCAATCATTGTGCTCTGCAGACACACACATTGAACTCATTCCCTTCGCCTGCCTCTCTAATCCCCACACAGTCTCTTGGATCTCTGCTTGTTGCCCCACTTTCACTGCACTGCCTCCTTCATCGTCTGTATTGGTTCACACGCAACGCCCTTCCGCCAAACACTCACCTCATTAACCCGCCTCTGCAGACCACCAGCTTCTCAGATGGCTTCCGCTGCCTAGCAGTTCCAGCCTATTTGTGTAATATTGAGTTTCCACCTTTTATTGCTGTTTTATGTTATCACCTGGAAGCATGACCAGACCTAGTCAAAGTGCTGAAGACCTTTATGACAGTCCTTCCTCAAGAGCCCTTTGACTGAAAAATGGACTGGTGGGAACTGGGAGCATAAACATTCGAATGAGCGACGGACTTCAGAAAACAGTGCTCTCTTGTGTGTTTGTGCATGTGCACCTATGCCGGTGCCTGCATGCATTCGTTCAAGCACAGGTATAATTAAGATAAGCTGTCCGAGGTAACACTTTACAATAAGGGTACATTAAATAACTTTAGCTAATGCAGAAAGAAGCATTAACTATCAGTTAATCAACAGTGAACTAATGGGTCTACTAATCACTTACTAATGGTGTTCATGTTAACTAAGGTATTAATTTATACATTATTGAATAATTTGATAGTTTGAGGTGTTACTTAAAGGAGCAATATGTAAGTTTGTGGCCAAAACTGGTAGTGCAATCACATTCAAAATACTGCAGAGCGCTGTATCCCCTCCTCCTCTCCCCCAGACGAGAGGTTGCCAGCTAGGTTGCCGGATCCAGCAAGAACGTCTACTACACGGAGCTACCATGGCTACGTTTCAATATCACCAATGAGTTGCTCTGACAGGGTTGTGTTCAGTTCAGTTCAGTTCAGAAAAGATCGAGACTAATGACTAACTAACTTTAGCAATGGTCATATTGGTCAACTTGCTCGTCACTCTTCTGTGTGGATAGCCCACTTAAGTCCATACTGTAATATGCGTAAAGAATGAATGAGGACTCATTTGACCGATGTACTGTCTCAATTACATTTCGTATTGCCATAATGGCTGTGTTGGAACGGTTTCCACAGCGTCTAGCATAAAGCCAGAGATACGGACTCTAATAATGCATTGCTAATGTTAGCAATGACGAGTCACGGTTTGTATTTCTCAAACAATTTGTTACCTAGTCAATTCGATGACCCACCTGCATACGCACTAACGTACCATGAACGAACATACATAACGTTATTCGACTGTAGAGAATATTTGAAATGTCCGTGCCTACATTAAATAGAATTACGTTAGCCAAACTTAGCTGAATCTTACCTGCCCAGGAGAAAATTAGCAAAAAAAAAAAAAATGGGCGGCACGGTGGCATAGTGGTTAGCACTGTTGACTCACAGCAAGAAGGTCGTGGGTTCGATTCCGGCCTGGGGCCTTTCTGTGTGGAGTTTGCATGTTCTCCCCGTGTTTGCGTGGGTTTCTCCGGGTACTCCGGTTTCCCCCACCCACAAAAACATGCATCATAGGAACACTCCAACCAGTACCCCTGACCAAGGAACTGGCTTTAGAACTGGAGTTGGTCCCCGGGCGCTGCTCTGTGGCTGCCCACTGCTCCTAACTATAGGATGGGTCAAATGCAGAGGACAAATTACCCCACGGGGTTCAATAAAGTGTATCTTATCTTAACTTTGGCGTCGGTCTTCAAATTCTTCTCTGCTTTCAGCCGTCTCCATATTTCAAAGGCATGTCCTATACAGATCCTTGTTTTGTTCCTGACTTTGTCACAATGTATTTCGGAATCATAGCGAGGCCTTTTAAGTTTAGTAACGTCAGACATTTGTGCTCCGAAACGCTGATAGCTGCAGCTCAGAGGTAACTGGCAACCTGGATGCCGAAATGCTCCTGACTTCATGATTGGGAGATAGGTGGAGGGCGGCGCAAAAGGCCAAAACACAAAATGACAACAACAACATTAGTTGTGGGCTGCAACTTTGCTTTTGTAATGAGAATATTCTGGCTGGACTACTGCTGTCAGTGATATAAGTATTTGGAATTAACATCATTCCTTAATGTCTGGTGATATATCAGGGCCATTTCATGATTAATCAACATACATTTCTTACATAATGCTCCTTTAAGGGATGTTTTCAACTTCATAATAAGGATGTCCAAGACCATTAATAAATGGTAAGTTAAGGATACTTAATGCTTATTCAGCTCTCTGATACATTTGCTAACTGTTAATTAATTTGTAGTTAATGCTTATTACTGCATTAATGAATGTACCCTTATTGTAAGGTGTCACCCTGTCTGAGAACATTTGCTTGCCTGCAGCCAACAGCCTAATAATCCTAGTTTCCAGCAGTTTTTGGTCCTACAGATCATTTACTTGCAGGCACAACTGACTTTCATCCGAGTGTCCCCAGCACACTGCATTCTGGGTGTTGGCTAAGAGCATCCAGCAATATGGACGAGCTGTTTATCATGATTACGGCTTCATTAAGGCACAGTATGCGGCAGCGGCTCAGTCTGCCCAGGTGAGCAGGGGCAAATAAACCCAGCATGTGGTTACAGAGCGAGAGAGAAACGCACACATTAACTATCATGTTCAGAATGCAATTTGAGTAATACACCGTATCTCCTGTATGGGAGCACTCAATCAGGGTCATCAATAGACAGAATAGATTCGGTGGTGGTGTGTGGCAGTGAGGGTCAATATAATTTTCCCTGTTTCAGCCATTTTGCTGAGTAAGCCATTGCATGATGTATTCTCATTATTCATGTTTTCGATTATACGGGATGCCAGGAAACATATCCAATTCATATTGTAATTAATATGTTATATCATCTAGAAAGTATCACACAACAAATAAGTTAAAGTAATAAATATGCGTTCGTGTATGAATTATACAGTTTTATTATGCACACACACGCACGCGTGCGCGCACACTCACACACACACAATTCTCCTCTCCTCAGGATCTATTGATCCAGCACACACACACACACACACACACACACAGTCACATTCCCCCTTGTATCCGCAGCTTTGAGTTCAGCTTTGATTACAGGCTCTTCAGCTGTTACTCCCACTCGCCCCATCCTTAATGAATCAGGCCATTCCGGCCTGCTACTAATTGTAAATTGCTTAAACACAGTCTTCCAACTGCTCTGAGGTCAGTGGAAAAACAGTGTGGTACAATACTTTCTAATGTAATGTGATGTCTTTATCTCACTGAGTGTCCAATGTAAAATATACTTTCCTAGTACCAAAAAGAAAACAGTCACAAGTCCCCTCACATTGCTCTCTCAGTCTCCCTCCCTCCTCCTCTCTCTCTCTCCCTCTCTCTCACACGCACACACACACAATAACACCCACAATCACATACTTTCTCCTTTTCTCCTTCGGAGTCATTCTTTGATAGCTATCTAGTCAGCTTAAAAGATATTCATACTGATTTAACCAATAGACACCACTGACTTACCTGAATGGACTCCATATACCGCACCCAAGCGCTTCTGAATACAGAAAAAAAATATTCCTTTCTTATTGTGCACCGTTCCAGGGTGATCATTTGATGGACAGCTCTCTGTTCCTTCAAAGAGCTCTTACAGATCCGGGAGATGGGTGGAGGGCACTGAAGGTGCTTCACATCCTAAGATCCGTTTCCACAGCCACCTGTCAGTCTTGGGGACACACATCTCATCCCTATGGACAGAATATATCCATTGAAAGACGGGCTTCATTTTAATCCTTGCAATGAATGCATGAAAACAAATGCTATTATGTGCATACATATACTCTATATGTACCAGTGGTTATTATTTTGACCACCCGAGGCATCATCTCATACATTATTCATTCACCGGTATGACACCTCCCTCTCTCAATGTAGTCCAGAACCAGGGCGCCATGATGTAAAACAATAATTTCATGGTGTCAAAGGCTTTACGATTTTTTCCGCTGAAACACTGCATTCATTCTAAGTGTTTGCGGCTATGTGGAAATGTTGTATACTTGCGTAGGGATTGCCAGGGACATAGTGTCATGACTTGTAATGGAGTGGAGAACAGTTGACTGTCTCTGTCAACACTATTTTTCATAAGCCCCAGGCTTAGAGACCAGGTCTGTAAATATACCCCCACAATGTTGCCGGTTCAGCCTCTCTTGGCTGTATTCAACGGTTGGTGGAGAAGGATGGCAGTGCTGGTTGTCAACCAGGATATATACAAATACACTGGTCTTTTCACTTCATGACTGAGGCCACTGCATCTCCATATCTTTATCCATATCAGAACAACCAATCAAGATGACAAAATAAGTGGATCTGTGCAATTTTTATCATTCACAGAGAGTAGGTTGTGGGTAGTCTAGATAGGGGTGAGAGAGTCAGAAACGGTAAAAGATTAGAAGTGGGGGTGTTGGGGAGTACATTTGGCAGTTGCTCTGTGAATATGAAGGCTGGAAAACAGAAGGGTTCAGGAGATGTTTTGAAATCATCGTACATGCATATAAAAAAGGCTGCATTTAAAACACCAAATCATCTGGCCATTGTCCGGAAATCAGCACCCTTTTCCAGAACATCCACTCGACCAGTCACACAAATACTGACAGGCTCCTCAGTCAAGGAGGTAAGAAAAAATTGCATCAATAGCTCGTTCACATTCCGACCCACTCGCATGGCCTCGTCCACACAACAAATAGCGGTGACTGACAAAAAATACATAAAAAGCAACAGACTCGCTGAATTGTATTGAAAGAAACGTCCTTTATAAAATAATCTTGATTCACAAACAGCCTATGCTATATACACATCATGGCATGCAACACAACATTTCCATAAATTAGCTAGCATTAAAAATGGCTTTTGTTTAATATTATTTTCAATTACAAGTTGCGCTTAAACAGGAGAAATTATGTCACAAACTGGGACATTTTATACAGAATGGTCTAAACTTAATTAGTGTGGAGAATCAAACCCTTACCACTGCATAGAGTTTCAAAGGGCTTATTCTTTTCTCCTAGTTTATCCTTCCTTGTCCTCATATTAGCTGGGCAAATATCAGTTCAGTTCTGCCATAACTGAGGATGTCGCAGCCAGATAAATGCTCCAACGAAGAGCTTGAAACCAGGATCCAGAAAGCCTCTGAATAATTCTGGCGTAAGGAAAAGCACATCCTGAGCTGAAGTACTTTTTTGCAATGCGTTACATATAAATAATCAACCTGTAAATCCACCTCTCCATATCTGCCACATTTGTGGCTTCAAACTGACATTTAGGGTCTTTTTTTAGCCAAATTCACTTTTCTACATTCCACTGTCTTCACATCCTTTCCGCTTTAGCTTTACCGGAGCAAAGAGAAGAAGAGTGGCGGTAAAGAAAAGAATCAGTGATTGGCAACAGCCCAAAGGCATTCATTTTTTCTCATTTCTGCATTTGAAAGAGACAAATGTGTACAGGTTCCATCTTTTAATTTATCCTTATTCTTGTCATTGAGCGAAGCATATTCTTCATTATGAAATATCCTCACTCACTTTCTAATTTTTAACTGAAGCCAGGCTGACTAGTGTGATGACATGTCTGTTGTGCTGGGACACTGTCCAGCCACAATGTGGTATTACATTTACAGGTCTAACAGCCTATAAAAGGGAACTGGAGAGTAATGATGAGGGGGTGCAGAGCCAGGCAGAGATGAGATGACGCGTTTGGATGAGGCTAATGGCTAATGATAGCTTAGGAGCTCTCTCTCTGTCTCAATCTCTCTTCCTTTCTCTCTCTCTTACTCTATTGCTTTTAATGTGTGTGCAAGCGTGTTTGTGAATTTTCCATCATTACATTGATTACACAATGCATTCTTTGCAAAAAAGGGCTCAACCGGCAGCTGATACCATTATTGTATGATGGAAAAACACAGGGGGCTCCTAGACATCATCAAACCTTATACACCTGCAAGACTTCTCCACTCCGCCACCTCTAGAAGCCGTCAGCCTCACCCTCCCCATATATGCACTTCCCGATCACATCTAGTGCCTGGCCTGGCTCACGTGTGGTGGAATTACCTTCCCACAGAGCTCTGAACTGTACAGAGTGAGTAAAAAAAAACTATACACTTTTTAAATGTCCAATTATTATATTCTGTAGCAATGTATAAAACATCTTTTTACATGTACGTTTTCAGCAGCTCTTTCTACTTCCTTTGATACCAGTTTGCAAATTGTTAGATTAAACCCATGACTACTGTGGAACAATTTAAGGAGTTAAGTGAAATTTCACTTGTGCCAACTGATCAGGCTCTGATACAAAGCAAACAAAACAGAATTCCCTCAGTGAAGTTTCAAGTCAACATAAAACATTTATGGCACATTAGGAAACTGACGCCGAAAACTCTGCAGCACATTTGTAACGTTCTGTGTCCTATGATATTCAGTGACCAAGAAGGCCCTTTACCAGGGGGTAAACTGTGGACGCACCATGCTTGGCAGTGCAAGGTCATTACGACCAATGCACAGGCAAGATTCATATGCCTGTTTTTAAGTTCAAATGACTGTGCAACCCATTATGACATGCATGGTCAATTTCATATCCAGCCCTGGTCAGTTGGCACAAGTCAGATTTCACTTGAGTCCCTTAATTGTCCTCTGCGCAGTGATACCTGAAACCTAATGAGGTGTAACTGGTATCAATATCAGCGGAAAGATCTGAGGCAAAAGTACAAAATATGTTGTATACATGTATATTGCTACACCATCACAAAATGACCTGATAAAAAGTGTATAGTTTTTTTTGACTCACTCTGTAGAGACTTTGACCACCTTCAAGCATTGTCTGACCTCTTTAGGCTATACCTCTCCCCTTACCTAATATACTGCTGCCTAATTTTAAACTGTACTGTAGCTTTATTTGCCTAAAACACTGTTTGCTTGGGTTGTTTGATTGATTCATTTTGTTCTGTGTTAACAGGAGCTATCAACTGGGTCCAAAGTTCTATCTATGAAACCACCTCTCGCACTAGGACTACCACCTCCGTCTACAGGGTGTTTAAAATAAAACGTATACCCAATCGTCAATTATACTGTACTAAAACCTGTGAAAATAAACGTCTGGTTTGGGTATCATTTAAAACAGTAAAACCAGCTCTTTCTAATGACATATCACACTTAAAACAAAATTCAGTAGTTTTTGTACAGTATAATCAATGAATAAAGTTGGGTATACTTTTTTTAAAACACCCTGTAGAGTCTTTCGTTCTTGCTCCATGCTCTTTGTGTTGTGTGAAGAGATTGCCAACTAAATTTCAGTACTGTACCACGTAATGTAATGGGGCTATTTTTCCTAACATTGGTTCACACAAATAGAAATTTCCAAATTATAAAGTCGATGCAGCTGTTACAAAGTCGGTGCAGCTGTAATGAGTTACAGCACCTGGACAGTTGATAAAACACTTAAATCTCAATAGCGGTGTGTTCTGGAAAAAACGTAGGAGGAAGAGAGCTTTCTAAGGCATCAAAAGAATCTCAGGAATGCTTATCGTTAATTTATGCATTCCCCAAAGTATGTCCCAAAACAATAAACAGAAATTCTACAGCTCAACTTTTTTTAGCTGCTGTGGTCTAGAAAAAAATGCTGCTGGTGCAACATTCATGAAATATTAATCATTGAAAAGTGTGTTGTAAACAAATGTTTCATAAAATCAACCAAAGAGGATAATGGACTCAAATTCATTTTTTTGATTGACCATCTTCCATAATTTTATGCCAAAAACTTGCAAGTGTGTGCTGTCTATGGGTGGTGGAAAAGAAACACTTTGAAAGCAATGATAAATCCTCATGATTTAAAAGAAAAGTGGTGACAAACAGTTCTGCTTCCATTTTGTACTTTTTCATTTGAAATGCTGATTTTGTGCTGATGGATCAGCAGTCTTAAAGTTGGCCATCTGAAGCCTTTCACAGAGCACTATGGGGCTTATTTTTCTGCATGTGTTATGTCTGAGGATACTCACACAGACCGATCACTACACCTATTCCTGTCTTCCTCCAGCTGCAAAGCATAACTGGTATTTTTCTGACAGGGCTGCACGCAACTGGGCAAAAATATGCATATTAAGGGAACAGTTGTATTCTAGGGGTTCTTTTCCTTGTAAATTAGTTAGCACCAGTGGGAGCGTCATTTAAATGATGTCAAGCAAGGCTATATTTGGGATCTTTTTGAAACATAAGCCAGATTACGTATGACTTGGCAGAACCATGATTAAATTTAATTGCAACCCATTTCTAATTTTACCAGAGGGTCCCAGCAAATAGAATCATGTGTCCATAATTAAAGATATTAGTAGCCAAATATAAATAACGTATCATGATTCTATTGTGTTTAATTGTATCATCAGTATTTACTACTTTTGCCATACTTCAAGATTTGATGATGATAACCTAACTGTGGAGTTTGTGTGCTATTTCTAACAGCCAGTTTCTACCAACCACAAGTGATTAAAATATGCAGAACATGTCAGTCATGACATAAAGTGAGAATAAACATTATGGATTTCATTGGATTCATCTGTCAGTTTGGAACAAATTTTTGGAGTGTGGAATATGACCGGAGCCTACATTTGCATCAATTAAAAGAGTACAGAATCGGCATCATAATTTTCTGATGGAATTTCATGTTGTTAACTAGTGATTGTGGCCACAGTAGCAACTAGTAAGCTATACAGTGTGACAAACATGAAATTTACCAGTATGTCAGATACTCGGATGAAATACTACAATGACCAAATTGCACAGTACCTTAAACTGCCAGAGCTTTCTTTGTAGTGTATTATATTCCATAATGCAGGGCGATGTTGTGCCTCCCACAGAGACCCAGGTGAGTTCACTTGCAGAACTATGTACAATGCAATTTTGTTCTTTTTCTTAATAGCATAAATTTACCCAATAACTTTAATATCATGAGTAACAAATTAAATAGCATGCTTTATTAGAATACTGTCCACAAAATAAAGGCAAATGCCTTTATGGAAACAAACAAAAAATAGTAGACATAAATTATGTATGCACCATTCACTTGCCTGTGGACTACTCCAGAGGCTCAACATAGGGTGGCATTATTGGTAATAAAGTTTACCCAGCCTCATAAGATGAATCGCCCCACTTTCAATCACGCCTACTTGCAGCTACTGCCTAACCCGCGCACGCATTTAAATAAATACAGAAGAACCGCTCCCATTCACAAATTGCAGAAAAGGTTGGAATAGTCCTCACTAGTATCGCATATGAAATGAGACATAGGGCCCTGTAAATGAGAGCAGTATTCTAGCCTTAATCTAAAACAGGGATGCCAAACTACAGTCCTGGAGGATTATGGAGTCTGCGGATATTTGCGGTTTCTTTTCAATCAACAGCCAATGAAGGCCTTGTGCTCAAGGTGAGTGGACCTTCCAGCCAATGAATAGCTAAAATAAATCAACTGTGCAGAAACAAACTGAAAACCAGCAGACGCTCAGGCCCTCCAGGACTAGAGTGTAATGCTCCAGGTCTAAAGTCACGTCTCATATGAGGAACTTATTCCGGCGAGCGTAGATGCCAATGCTCCCAGTGAGCTGCTGCTGGATATTTATGAACCCTGTTCACATTGTAGCATGATGTTTGGGCCAAATGAGAGAACCAGGCTCATAAATCACGCTCCACCAAATCGACTCCCCTACTTCCCCCCAACTAGGGTATCCCAGGGAAAATCCCTCACCTATGCTTTAACCCCATCAGCAATATAGCTTTCCGTAAACTATTTATTGTCTTGTTGAAAACCTAGTTGCCTAGAGAACAATAAAACAATGCTCTCTCTGCTATGTTATAAAATTATAGCATATAGCTTCAGGGAGTGAGATTGCCATACGCACCCCTACTCAGAGATGAACTGGAGTCGAGAGCCGGAGATATGGGGGTGTGGATGAAGTAATGTGAGGAAGTAGAAGTACCCAGAATAGTGGAACAAGAACAGTAAATGGGATTGGTGGTGCAGGACTAGAGGGATGGCTGGTTGTGAGGTGGTGATAAGCTGTTGAATAGGCTGCATGGGGTGGAATGGTAGAGCTGTTCACAGGTGGAGGCGAAAGGTAGATAGATGAAAGAAACTGAGGCAATAATGTGGATGCAGCAATAGACATTTAGGGTGTGGGATGAGAGTGGCAAAAAAAGAGAAAAAGAGGTTTTATGACCCACTGCTCAAATCTGGGCTACACTGCCGGTAAGGCTATAACTGTATGGCGCGATGTGAAATGCTGCTGACTGATTGAGCTTTTATTGAGCTTGAAGGCTGATTAAACGGGCTGAACAAATTATGCCGGCAAGGACAGTCAAGCCTTTTCACACCAAAGCAGGAGATCTGAGACCAGAGAATTCAAAGCATGCTCACATTACAGCTACATCATTCATGAATGATTCCTTCATTTTCCCCACCCGCAACAATAGCACCGTGGCTCAACACATAAACACTCCTCCGTTCTACATTCTCCACAGCACTGGCTATGCAGGGTTACAGGAGTGTTGGTACCAATCAGCGAAAGGCATATTACTTACGTATGATGCCTGACTCCCAGCACAGCAGTAACCTGGGGCACCATAACGCCATAGCTGAGACTCATTCAACCCCAGGTGGGACTAAAATAATTTTGCCTTGGGTGAAGATTAAGGCCTTGTCCATGTGAAGGCCTTCTTACAATTAATTTAATTCATGCTTAAAGTGTGTTTCATGTCACACGGGGATTTTTTTCCTGTCAGACACAGGGTTAGAAAGATTTTTGTTTAAGCTCAGCACTAAGGCATCTAATTCTTTTCATTAAGACCTCGACTTAAGACTGTCATTAGTTTATTGGATGAACCAAGTGTCATGGGCTAAAACCTGCACCCACACCAGCCTCATTTGTATAAGTTGCGCACTCCTTCACACTTGTAATTCCAGTCCACCTTAAAGTACTAATTGCATTAGAATCTGTAATTCAGGGCCAGAGGCGCAGCAGCGGGTGGTTGTAATTGACTGGAGTTAAAAGCAAGGGTGTGAGGATCAGGAAGGCAGGCTTTTTGTGAGGTGCAGGGTTGAGGTTGTGAAAAACATGTACCTTTGTCTTGTATTCATGTTATCGATTTTTAAAAAATGAATCGCTTTTTGGAATTTCTTGTATCTCAGATGTTTCCTAGAAATTCTGCCGGGCAATGTAATGTAAAGCAATGTGTCTGGCCTTTGTTCCAGAAGCCAAAAGCAATGACTCAACTAATTCAAAGCCTTGATCAGCAAGGTTTTTTCCAGCTTGTAACTACTGCATCTTCCTAACAAAGCTAATGACCCACAAACATTTGGCTTTTACCGAACCAAAGAGTCCTCATTACAGTGGCAGCATTTTTTCTTTGAATTCTGCTCCAATGCTATTCAGAAGGTGATATCGTGCGGCAGACTGTCTTGCTTTTTAATAAAATGTTTTTGCATCTACATTCAGTTAAATACGATTTGTCAGAAACTAGTCTGAATTGGAGCGCAACCTATTTCTAATTTCACACGAAGGTGTGCACATGCAGAATCACTGTCACCGACTATGGGGAGGCATTTCTGCGATTGCCCTCACAGTGCTACTTGTCCTCCAAATCCTGATGTTGAGCAGGAAGCAAAACATTTCCACAAAAGGACTGCAGGACAAATCACATTAAAAACTTCTGTTCACTGCATCCACTTCCCTACCAAAAAGTAGGCCTCATTATTTTCAGTTCAGTGCATCACAATTATTATTATTATTATTTTTTTTTTTGGAACAAGAGCAGAAGGTGGACATTTCTTTGATACTACATAGCATAGTGTTCTCCAACCCAGTTCCAGGAGAGTTACCATTCTGTGGGTTTTTTAATCCAGCCATGATTTCAATCAGGAAAGACTAGACAGGGTCCCGCGTGGATTCAGCTGCCAGAGCATTCTCATGACGGTCTCCCTTTTGACACGCAGACCATGTTTCTGCTTAAGAGTTATCCATATTGTTCGGTATCCAAACAGTTGTCCAGGTCCCAGCAGCTCTGATGATATTGCCCTCCTAACAACATTCAATGAAGAATATCTGCCCCTTCTCTGTAGTCCGAGGTCTTTTAAGCGTGATTTAAGGGTTCTACTTGATATGTGTATTTCAGGATACGAGGAGAGCATTTCAAGAATCACACTATATGCATGTCCCTTGTTGAAGTATTGCACTATCAACTCAAGCACCTCTTCCATCCTGGTAAACACTTGAAATTTTGCGCTGGCTCTGCTATTGCGGTATCCAGTGTAAACAGGAAATGATATATGACTGATGCCGGACAGACTTGGGTTTAGCCAATCACAAACAAGTATCATGGCCCTACCCTTTCTGGTTTCGTGAAATGTATTTTGTGATCTGTGAAATGTTTTTGTGTTTTGTGAAATGTATTCGTGTTCTCTTTGTTCTATGAAATTTATTTGTATTCTGTGTATTTGTACAACTCCAATTCCGAAATAGTTAGGACGAAGTGTAAATTGTGAATAAAATAAAAATGCAATGACGTTCAGATCACATGAGCCAATATGTTATTTACAATAGAACATATATAACATTTCAAATGTTGAAACGGAGACATTTTACATTTTTATCCACAAAATTAGCTTATTTCAAATTTTCTGGCTGCAACAGGTCTCAAAAAAGTTGGGACACAGGCAAAAAAGGGCTAAAAAAGCAATTAATATAGAAGAGAATCAGCTGAAAGAACGTTTAGCAAGTAATTAAGTTAACTGGCATCAGGTGTGTAACATGATTGGCTATAAAACGAATGTCTTAGAGAGGCTGAGTCTCTCAGAAGTAAAGATGGCCAGAGGCTCATCCAGAGGAGAACATTTGGTGCATAATTAAACAAAAAGTCCGTCAAAGGAGACCCAGAACTCTCCAGCAGCTGGAAGCCTGTATTAAACAAGAGTGGGATCAAATTCCAATGGCTAAACACAAGAAACTTGTCCCCTCAATGCCCAGACGCCTCCACTCTGTGTTAAAAAAAGAGGGGATGCTGCACCATGGTAAACAGGCCCATGTCCGACCTTTTTTGAAACCTGCAGCAGCCATCAAATTTGAAATGAGCTCATTTTGTCGATAAAATTGTAAAATTTCTGTTTCAACATTTGCTATGTTATCTCTGTTCTATTGTGAATAAAATACTGGCTGGTGTGATTTGAAAGTCATTGCGTTTTTGAGGAGACTTGGCCGACCTCAGAGGATGGTGGTGGGGAGGAGGGTTGCAGAGCATATCAATGGGTTTGACAGCTGGATAACTGTGTGGAGACAGAAATTTGACAGCTAGCGAATGATTGGCCCAGAGACATGGAGTAGGATTCTGATTGGTTAATAAGTTAGGCAGTGTAATTTTTAAAGGGCAAGCAGAAACTATACCAAAGGCATAGTAGGCATGCGCGAAGAGAAAGTCTTCCTGCTTGAATATCCGCTAAGCTTCGTTTCAATCAGGAAAGACTAGAACACGATGAAGATATGAAATTTAACAAAGTATTTATTTATGAACATGAACATGAACTTTGGCGGTTAGACCCCGGCATTGAACAATAAAGCATTTAGAGAATCTGAGGATTAGATGTTTCGTAGAGATGAATCCCCCCCAAAAAAAGAAGGAATTACCATACCTTAATGGACTACTGCACCTATCCAAGAAATGAAGACAGTAAATTTAGCAGACAGATGTAACAGACACTGGGGAATTAGCCCATGGAATAAGTCCTAAAGAACCCGAAGTGTATGAGAAGGAAAAGTGATGTACAAAGAGGAAACTGACTGACAAAAGCAATATGCAAAAGAGGGGTAAATCAGTTTCGGTGTTGGGCAATGACCAGTCAATGAGAAAGTGCAATGCGAGCAATGAGCTGCTTGCAATGCGGGAAAATGCAGGGAAAAGGGCTGCTTGCAATACGGGATGATGCAGGGCAATGAGCTGCTTGCAATGCGGGATAATGCAGGGCAGTGAGCTGCTTGCAATGCAGGATAATGCAGGGCAATGGGCTGCTTGCAATGCGGGGATACACAGCAATGAGTTGCTTGCAATGCGGGATAATGCGGGGCAGTGAGTTGCTTGCAATGCGGGATAATGCGGGGCAGTGAGTTGCTTGCAATGCGGTATAATGCGGGGCAGTGAGTTGCTTGCAATGAGGGATAATGGGGGGCAGTGAGCTGCTTGCAATGCGGGATAAT
This sequence comes from Gymnothorax javanicus, assembly GCA_029692085.1. Taxonomy (NCBI): domain Eukaryota; kingdom Metazoa; phylum Chordata; class Actinopteri; order Anguilliformes; family Muraenidae; genus Gymnothorax; species Gymnothorax javanicus. The sequence continues at coordinate 43,966,910 of CM056195.1, forward strand.
GCAGGGCAATGAGCTGCTTGCAATGCGGGATAATGCTGGGCAATGAGTTGCTTGCAATACGGGATAATGCGGGGCAATGAGCTGCTTGCAATGCGGGATGATGCCGGGCAATGAATGGCTTGCAATGCAGGTTGATGTAGAGCAGTATTAGGATGCAATGCAGACAAAATGATTAAATTCATAAATAAAGAATGGTGAAAAGCAACACAAAGCATAGCAAAGTGCAGGAAAGTGCAGATGAACCGCCACCAGTTATATGCATGGCTTACCCGGAAATCAAGGTTTTAGAGACCTTTGAGCATCAAGGATAGAGGCGGCATCTGGTCTTATACAAGTTGAATAGGCAGATGATGACCAGCGCCCCAGTTGCTGAAGGGAAGCTGTAGCGATCCCTTGGGATGCAGCTGTAGTTGCAGCACCTATTCTAAACGAATACCCTGAATAGTACTGAGGGGAGATATTGCATTTCCTGAGAATTCTATCTAAATGATAGTTGAACCAGGATTTTGACATTGGATGACCATTAGGGGTTAGGAAGAGAGGAGACATTGAGTCTGGATTGGTTCTCCTGCGAAGGTATTTTAGTACAGCTTTGTAAGGACAAAAGGGGGAACTAACACGAGCAATAATTATCGAGCAAGCACCCCTCGCCTTAGAATGTTTAAGGAATAAATCAAAATAATTTGGATGACATGATAAGTCTGAGAATGTTATGTCTCTGCAAGGATTCATTTGTAATGGTAGTAAACTTGCCGATTTGTAAAAAACCAAATACACTTTCTATGAGATTATCGACATACGGAGAAATTAAACCATTCCGTAAGGCCGATATCATTTTGCGCAAAATAGCGAGAGTTATGGGACACCTGTGATCAGGAATAGATGGCGAACACTTAGAAATTCCTTTCAATAACAATTTTACTGCAGGATTAATAAAAAGACTTGGAAAGGAGGGGTCATAGCATCTAGCGTGAAACTGAATCCCTGCAATCAAGCTGCGAATGTACGGAGGCTTGAAATGCCGTACGTCTATGCAAGAACAGATAAAGGCGCATACTGTATTAATCAGAACGGGTTTTAAGGGAACGTTAACGGACATACAAAATAAAGCGAAAGTAGACCAAGCAAAATCATAAGATTTAAGGTGGAAGCAGCTAAACCTTTCCTCATGCAATACCTGGCTGAGACTAAGTATTTTTGAATGGGTTTCTCATTTAGTACCGAGCCAATTCGTTGAGAAGAGGAACCGGCGAGGGAAAATGGCTGGCCCTCGGACAGAGATTCTGGAAGGTCTGGAATTTAAAACGAGACAGAGAATCGGCTATTAAATTACACTGACCGAGCACGAGACGAGCAGTGATTATGAAATAGTATTTGACGGATAACCAGATAATGCGTCTCATGAATGGCATGATATCACTTGCTGCAGAGCTGCCTTATTATGCCCACTACCGCCTCATTATCACATGAAACCGTTATACGTTTGCAAAGCCGTAAATTTCCCCAAACATGACAAGCGACAGCGATGGGGTAAATCTCGTAGAGGGCGTGGGAAGAATTACAATCTAAACTGGCTTGGCCAGACACTGGCGAACCACTGGCCTTGGTAGAACCCTCCAAAACCCATAGAAAGGGCAGCCTCCGTAAAAAAAAAATAAAATCATCCCGTCAGAGGACTGCACGATGTCCTCATAAAAAGAGATGCCATTCCACTCGTTAAATAATAGCGACCAAAATTTCTAATTGGAAGCGCAGCCTTCGTCCCACGAAAAGAGGTCACGCAAATTTGGAACCCAAGAGGCCAAATTGAGCAGCCTGGAAGTGAAAGAACAACCTTGTGGAATGACGCGCATAGCGAAATTCAGGTGCCCCAAGAGAAAGGAGACTTGCTGTTTGGTGATCATCTTAGCCAAAGTAAAGGAGTGCGCGATTTGGCAAATGCACTGCAATTATCTACCATGAGAGAAGCCTACATCTTGGCTGTGTCAAGAGTTATGCCCAGGAACTCCAATTTAGTCGATGGGCCGAAAGTTTTCTCATCCGCGAGCGGGACACCGAAGTAACTATTCGAGGGAAGAATAAGACTGACTAAATTAACATATTTACCCTGGAGGATTTTGGACCTTAAATGTGATGATATGTTGGTGGCGGATGAAATGAAAGGCCAACCTAGCAAGGGCACAGGGAGTGCAGAAGCCAGGGAATGACAGGAGGTGGCCAGGCAGCAGGAGCAGGCTCAGACAAGGGAAATGTGAAAGGCAGACGTAGAAGGATGGACAGCAGCTGAGGTCGAGGCATGGGACATCGATGCAGAAGCGCTTCCCAGGGACTGGATTCGTTCATTAAGATTGGATAATGCACCCAGAATGGACTGCATAGTGGCCATAAAGGCATTAGGAGTCGCCACGTCAGTGGAGCTAGGAGAGATTTGTGCGGCTGGAACAGCAGAGGGGGAGAGGAAGGCAGAGGAAGCATTGGACGGCTTCTTTTTAGCTTAGGGAGCAGCAGTTTTTCTGGCTCTTTGCGCCTTCGAGGGGGCTTGGCGGCTGGACACGCAACCTCTGAAGTTTCTTCTGCAGGAAGCGGTGACCCCGGAGAACCGGTAATAATGGCATGGCTTGCCAACTCCTGAAACTGAGACAGCTGGAGACTTGGGGCTGGAGTGACACCTTGATTTTTTGGATCCTGGATCCGACAAAGAGTCGCTGTGAGGAGTATTTTCCCCCAAAAAGGTGTCATCGTCGGAATCCAACATACCGAAGGTAAATCGTAAAGCCAAGAGAACATATAGCTTGCAGAGCATATCAATGGGTTTGACAGCTGGATAACTGTGTGGAGAGAGAGAACTTTTAAAATTTGACAGCTAGCAAATGATTGGTCCAGAGACACAGAGTAGGATTCTGATTGGTTAATAAGTTAGGCAGTGTAATTTTTAAAGGGTAAGCAGAAACAATACCAAAGGCATAGTAGACATGCGTGAAGAGAAAGTCTTCCTGCTTGAAATTCCGCTAAGCTTCATTAAGCATGCCTAGTTAATTAGCTGCTCATTTTGATCTAAAACTGGAGAATGAGGTATGCTTTGCCTTGGTTTTGACTTTGCCAAACTTTTCAGTATGGACTATCCAGGAAAAGAGTCGGAGACAACTGGTAGTGGGTGGATAATAAGAGTTTTATGAGTATAGTTATTTTCTGTAGTGATGCCATGTTGGGGGCCAATCACACCAAATGCACTTTATTGGCTTGGGGTGCCCTTTTTGTTAATATTTTTAATGATTTGAGGCATTTCCAATGCTTCTTTTAGTGCTGGGTGCCTTGTGTTTATGTTTTTAGGTGCATTACCAGTGGACAGCATTCCTACTTTGAGGCGCCTCAATTAAAAAGGGCTTCACGTCATTATCAGTTTTTTCCCTGCTGTCAAAACACTCACAAGTATGGGCAGAGTTTTACTTGACGTTAGGTTCCATTTTAAACAAAGATGGCACGGCGATATGTTGTCACCATGAGCACTGTCTTGGCACTTATAGAAAACGTTCTAATTTTATTTCTCACTCTCCTTTAGAGCAAAAGTGACTGCCAACCGCGTATTTATTTAAAAAAAAAATAAAAGAACACGCTAGAATTTGCAGTGGAACTTGTTCGCCACCACCATTAGCATTGCTCAGAATTTTTGCAGATTGAGTGACAGGAGTGTTACTTAGCAAATGTAGAAAAGACGCATCCAGCGCTTTTTACAAAGTCGGCTTCAAAAAAGTAGGACAGACATACCTCACGCTTCCACGCCAATAAAGCGCATTTGGTGTGAACGGCGCCTGAAACAGTATGTCAAAGTATCCTATAAGACAGTTTATAGTGTGGTGACACATAATGTTCAGTGGATGTCGCTGTTACATCTGGTTTATACTGTTTGTCCTTTGATGATGGTGATGGTAGCTTGTGATGTTGCGGGAGGCATGTTATGGTAACAATTGCCAAGGACAGAGGAGCTGGGAGACTTTTAAGAGCAATGATAGGGTAGCCTGTAGGATAAACAAATGGGTAACAAATTAATGGAAAATAAATCAACATAAACAGTCTTAGTAAGGCATTCGGCCTTCGTAGGCTGCGAGCTAAGCTTCAACATGCCTTTGCATACAGTCTAAAAGATAAAAACTATGGGAAAGATAGATGCTTTCCTTCCAAGAGATTCCCTCATTTTGTGTTTAGATGACGGTTACAGAGGGTGCTGTCTAACACTTTGTTCAAAATTTATCTCATGAGGTAACCTTGTCTGACATCTGATGACTGAAGTTGGTGGCATAAGCCTAGGATCATTTTCATACTTCTACCATTCAGTGACCCCTTGTGCCCTGTGAGTTTTGGGCCATTGTCAGTCTGGAATTCTTCATCATAGGATATAAAGGTTCAAGTTAGAATAACTTTCCAGGCTAGTTAGCTGCTTAGCAAAGTATTTTCAACCTAACAGATATGTTAGTATTCTCACATTAGACCACAAAAATAGTCAATTCCATTTCACCAATTTAAGCTGTGGTCATTTGCGTGAAGGAGATAAAATCCAATGCACAAAGCTGCACTTTGAAGTTAAACAAATTTGATGCAAGTTGTTTTTCTTTTTTTTAATTACTCTCATACGAAATAGACTAAATAATGTTCTCAAAGCAGCTGATAGATTAATAATCTTCTTTACTGTTAAAGTCCAGTCATAAGTTTGCAGTTAACCAGCACTTCAAATATCAAAGTCAGACAAGGGTAAACTACTCCCAGAATAGTTGAACATTTGACTACTTTTTGGACTATTAAAATGCGTGAGTTGTGAATGCTCGATAGATTTCTCCTATATTTTCTTCAATTGACTATATATTTGGTCATGCATAATGGTCTTCTCCATCTACTATGATTGGGTGTCCTCCACTCTAGGTGTCATGGATTTGTCTACCCGCCGGATGCCAAACAGCAATCCAGCGGGAGCTAGGACCATGGGCCTAAAGATAGAAGAGTCTCAAATGCCAGGCTGGTAAAAAAGACAAAAAATTTAATCAAATAAACTCTTAGAACAAAGCTACAAAAACAACGAGCAGTACCAAACATATCACCATTTAAAACAAAGAATACAGTGGCAATGATCACTGCCAACAGCCAGCCCTATATACCCTGCCCTCACCTCCACTTCAACGAGCCACACCTGTAGCTCGCTAAAGTGGAGGTGAGGAATGCAGCAGGGGAGGGACTGCAAGGGAAAACCCTTACACTAGGGTGCCAGTTCAGGAAACGTTATAATTAAATCTAATTAATGAAAAAAAACTACCAATATTTTTCAGTGGAGTTCATTGCATTTTTTTCCACAAAAGAAAACAGTATATAAGAATTATTAATGTTTTGCATTATATTCCAGTCAATGGATACATTTCTTTCTAATGAAAACCAGAGAAACATGTTGGCTGCCATATTTTTCCAACACATCCTGTGTCCAGGATTACATTCTGGATAGGAGCTATATGCAGGTACATACCAGGGACATAAGAGAATAATAAGATGCCCTCCACTACATGTGGATACAAATTATCTGCAATATTGAACAAGAAAAGACATTGCCAAACACTGGTCTCTCTGATGGTATAACTCCTGGACTTGGATAAGAGTCACTGTTGGCACATCAGTAGGAAAGAGTTATGGACATTCTACAATTCTTTACTATTATAAACCCTATCTTGACATTTCTCAATGCTTCAGGATCAGGTCTAAGATTAGCATTGTTAGCAATCTGCTACCCTGCATTTTCAGGAAATTTGCTGAATATTTGGAGAGAACAAATGTATCTGCACAAGAGTCTCAGGGTTTTTGGGAGATTCATAAGGCTCTGAGGAGAGTCACTGAGTTGAGGGGAAGTTTTACTGAATCACAGAGTTTAGAGAATGAACAGGACTGAACGGAGAGCAGAGCACAGTGGTGTGGTGTATTACTGCCCTGCATGTGAGCATACCAGCCTACAGTGACTCATGATTCTCTGTGGGAGTGATCAGCATCAGTAATCACAGGGTAGAGGAGATGCTGAGGCCAACAACTCCTACATCCAGCAATCCTGTGCTGGAACACCTGAACCAGCATCATCAAGCTCAATTACGGCACAAGCTAGCCAAAGGGTCCAACTCTCCCACAATCTTGGAAAAAAGATGGAACATGATCAATGAATAATGAATAATGATGTTATGGTGACTTGAGTTGGAATGTAAAGCATTAACCATGCTGTGGTCAGTGGAACCCTGGACAGTGCACAATGGGGATTATGGGTTATGACACACTGAGTGAGAGCCACTTGAGAAATAGACCAGAATGAAAACAGATTAATATGTTCTTGGAAACATGCGGAGAATGAGATCTTTCCCAATTTGTTTTAATTTGTTGTTTTTCTTAAATTATATTTGCTCTCCTGGGGTTACTTTGTTTGCATTGTTTTGTTCTGTTAAACAAAGACTTTTCTCATAGTTGCTTATCTGCACCATTTCTGTTCATCTCTTCTTTTCCTGTTCACATGGCGACTCCTTCAAATCGCTCTTTTTGCCTGAATAGACCATTCCATTCCATTTGCAGTATATTCTCATAATCTTTTCTATTTTGAATGTCATCTGGCACCGAAGAATCCCTCCCCAAAGCACAATACATAATACGTTGTAGAAAATGTGGTTCAGTGGTGGAAGGTTAAGGGGATTTATGTATGTCATGAAGAAAGAGTTCGGTGTAGAGGAACAAATGAAAGTGACGGATGAAAGACAGGGAATAGGTGTAGGGCTCGGGTTAAGCAACATCACACTAAGTCGCGATTTCCTTGAAATTTTTACTGTCATTAGTCAAATTTTTATTCATTCATAAATTCTGTCTTCGTGGACGTGGCTTGGCGCAGAGACGAAGCAGCAGTCTGCCCTGCTGGCCCCAAAACCAAACACCAAAGAAGGCCAGAAATTCACAGGCAGATGGAGAACTGGAGGGGAAGTTCAGCTGGGGGGAGAGAGAGTGAGTGTATATGGGAAGGAATGAAGGAGCTAAATGGTGTTTGCGTGCCTCAAGAGAGACTCATGCACACACTCACAATGCAAATATAATTACACTCTTAGTCTAATGACCCACTAACATGGAGGTCTGACACAGAGGCGTTTGAGGACAAATTACATTTGGTTGCCGTGTGAATAGCATGTACCGGCAACCAAGGAGCTGGAAAGTCTGAGAACTCAAGGTCTTTGCATCTACTTGTAAAAAAGGATTGGAAAAATATGGCCGCAAGGCTTTTCGATACAGTGTAATCCTCCTCCTTCACCTTCTCCTCCTCTGACGCAGAACACATTCACAGCCATCAGAGGTTTCCTGTATGATGGTAATAATTTACACAATGTGCTTTCAACCTTAAGAGCGAGCCTTTATTCTACTTGCCAAAAATGTGCTGAACTCTGTAATACAAGGTGTGGGAGAGCTTGAAAAAGGCAAATGGACAGTTTTAGTTTTTGCCATTTAAATTCAACCTGTTGCAGCTGGGGCTTTGGCAAAAGTCGACATGAGCTTCCTCCATTTTTTTTTTTTCTGCTGAGGCTGAAGAGTTTATGGCTGGACAGGAAGTACATTTTGTGTACTCTTCCATACTCCCCGTCCCTTTCACTTTGTCATGACTTCCACTTTTCTGACCACACGGAAGAAAATGGCACATATTCCAACAGTGTTTTTTCGCACTCTAGATTCTAGATTCATTTTAGCTGTTTTGAGTCCTGGTGTCTTTGCCTTACATCTCTCATTTTTCGGTGGCAATCTCCTGACAAAAGTCATGACAATAGAGAATGACCTGTTGTAAGTGCAATCATGTTGAAAAACTGGAAACACTGACCAGCCTTGCCAGGACCTTGCTGCTTTGGGTTTGAGATAGTGTTTGGGCCAGGTCTTCTTACTGCACGGTTCCCACTATGTCCGCAGTGTCACTGGGTAAGATCCAACAGCACAATTAAAGAGGAATGTGTCACGTAGCTCACCAAGACAGATGGGTCTCATCAAAGCTATTTACAACACCCTGCATCCTCTCCAAAATTACGCACACGCAAACACTATTACCCGCACACAAGCTGCATACTTTCCAAGGACAGATGGCTCCTATCTCTTCCAATGCTTCTTTTTTAGCTGTATTTTACAATCAGTTTTTTACCATCGGTATAGAAGGAGGAGACATCTTTTTGTGCTCAGCGGTGAGAAAATGTATTATTATTAGTGGCAAAACACCGAACTAGAGAAGGTATCTATTGTGTCAGTTAGTTTTCTTTAATCTCCTGCAATGAATGTCTATGGCAACCTACAGAACTGTATGGTAAAAAGTTTGGTACACTGATAACTGTCCAACCAAATAACCTATAGACTAGTTTTAGGAACTATGCTTTGTGTGCTGTAGCTCTATCATCAGACTAAGGTTGCTCTTACATATCTGGTCATAAATTCTGACCAGATTATTGGAAGTTCAAACACTTGGGGCCCAATTTTTTCCTATCATATGTAATATAAACATGGAATATTGCAACCTAATCTGCAATTCCTCAATGGGTGTGGTTCTTTTGAGGTCATTTAAACATTTGTGTGCAATATACGGTAGCCGCAAGTAGGGCGGTGATCCATCTAAAAGGGTCGGCTCCAATCAATATCAATAATGCAACCTTGTGTCAGGCTCTGGTATTCACACAAGAGAAAGGTGCTCATGTAGACAAATTGACTTTGCTTATTTTTAGTTAAGCCGCTCGCCATTATTTTGTGACATTAATAAAGCAGTTTATTTATTGCATTAGCTATTGTATTAAAGAAACTTCTTTGGTGCATTTTTATTGTGTGAAAAATATCCAATATATGCAGGGCATTCACTAAGACAACTGCGTTCGAAATTGAATACTTGTTTACTACATATCGCGCCGGTATATACTGGATACCTCATGCTACTATGTATAGTTGCTGTGTATTAGCCAGCATATGACAATAACTATGTCCTGACCTGCAATACACAGTCACATAACCACCAAGTCATTACGATCACCTGGGTGTCAGTGGGATGTTACCATTGAAATGACAGTGTAAAAAAATCACGCGTTTCATATTATGTATCATTAAAATAAATTCTTTTTTTAATTGTTCGTTGTCACAGCTGCGATAGAGCTGCTCATCATTGCAATATACGGACAAAAGAAACGTCTGTAGCTAAAGTCCCCCCAATGACTCCTAACAGTGAAACCTGACTTGTTTCTGTACAGAAAAACTCTGACATGACGTGTTAAATGTGTTTAAGTACTAAATAATCTGGTGAATGATCATGACTATGACACATGAAAGAATAAACACAACTAGTCATTAAAAAAAAAGAGTTAATTTACATACCATGACTCAAAACAGCTCTTTGGGCAAAACGGCACGAAGGTACTATGATATATCCACGTGATTTTTTGTGGGTCTGGTAAATGTTGCATGTTGTATATGAAGAGTTTAGGGGCTAAACGAGACATATCCCAGATACTATTTTTAAGGAAATTAACATTTTTATCTTCCTCAATCACATGTTGTCTTACTGTTTTAATTTTAATTAACAAAGGTAATTGAAATAAATTACTGTTAGACAACGTGAATGAATAAGATAAAAATGTTAATTTTCTGAGGTGGAGCCGAATTAGCAGTCAGCAAAAGTGATGCAACAGCAGGCAATGTCATTAGCAGCAGCAGAGAGTGGTGCTGCGCAGCAACAGGCAGAGGCATGTTTATTTGCCATGTACACTGTGCATGAGAGCAGCTCAAATAGCCTACCATGCTGAGGGTAAGGCAGTGGCAGACATGCATCGGAGTGTCGATGAGAATGAGGGCATGTCTTCAGTAGCCTGCCTGAACTAACTCAGCAAGTTGAGCCCCATCATTATTAATATTATTATTATTATTGGAGTCTAAGCCCGAGAGGACTTGGAGCCACTGCAGCACTTGCAATGCTGGGAACCCTATTGTTTTTGTTAAAGTTTTTATTACGGTTTCGCTTCATCATTTTTGTTCTTCGGTAACTAGAAGTTGTACTGCAGCCTAAACCGTACAAGCCAACAATGAGATATTATTATTATTACATACCTCAGGCACCAAAAATGATACATGTCCACCAGCAGGGGGCACTATAATTGAGGACAATGCATTTTTTATATAACTCAAACATTGTACATTGCACATTCGAAATCCTTATACCATTGTGTTCCTTGAATGTCATTAAATCGCACAATGTAGGACATGCACACTTGACTCTGACTTTTTTCTGCAAAACTGCGATGAATGCAAAACTTACTGTTTCAAAATCCTCTTTAATTGTAACTATGATCTACACCAAACTTGGCATATTGCATCTACACATGATGCTGATCAAAAATTACTAAAATAATTTTGATGAATCCATTCATTTTGGATGTGTGAATTTTGAAACTTTTGTATTTAGGCTAACTTTTACAAACATGCTCATAAAACAAATTTGCCATCAGCAATGTTCACCAAACTTGAAAGGCATGTTTGGAACACTGCTCTTAGCTTCCCTGTACAATTTCATGCAATTCCACCGCTAGGGGGCACCACAAAGGCAAGAAGTTTGTTTCTTGTGAAATGGCTGTGTAGATTTGCAATAAATTCAGTGTGTCTCAGATGATTTATGTAATTTGGTGAGGATTGATTAAAGAGGGCATGGTTTATGACATAAAATCTATCTGTCTAAATTTTTAAATGGCAAAATTTTGAAAAATTATCAAAACTCACCTGTACTTCCTACAGAGCTTGAATTGTTTCAGCACATCCACTGAATGGTCACAAAACTTTTCCCTTCTGCAACATATGGTCAATTCAAAAGTCCTTCACTCTTTATTTTTCAAAATATTAAAATTTGCATTATATTCATATCTCCACCAATCTTTATTCAAATTCCTCAAAATCTGACAGACATTCTGTAGATACTGTTTGGAAAGAATTTAAATAGTATTCTGATTCATCAGTGTGTCTGCAGCAATATTTTATATTTTACTGTATGTTGTACAATATGAACAATATTTTTGATTTCATTGAATTTTGAACCAAACTCCACCAAAATATTTGAGAGGTACACTGGAGACAAGGATTGTGTGTGATTTTTTTTTCAGAATTTTATCTCAAACCTTTCAATTATGATGAATTTTAAATTTTTTTTTTTTTTGGTTATTCTTAGTCGCAATAAATGCGAAACATACTTTTTTAGAGTTACTCCAAGGTCGTTAATATGATTTGCACAAAACTTGGCACATTGCATCCACACATGATCCTGACCAAAAGTTATCAAAAGAATTTTCGCTCATCATATTTGTTTTGGATTTGTAAATTTTTTAAAAATTTAAGCTAACATTTCAAAACTGCGCATAAAACAGTTAATTTCATGTTTCCATTCTCTGTGCTGGTCTCGACCCAACAATTGCATTGCTCCAATGGGCCTGCAAGTATGAATTGCATCCCCCTGGTGGGCTGCCAGGTAGCAAATTGCATCAGTGGCTTGGACCCCATTGATACCTGATTATTATTATTATTATTATTATTCACAAGATTTGTTCACAGGACTTTTTAAAAAACCAATATATCGATTTGAATGAAATTTGGCCAGTGACTGCACTTACCTTGAAGTTGTACTCAGAGAAATTTGGGGCACTTTGGTCATGTGACCTGGCGGCCATATTGCATTTTGTACAAAACCTTCGACTGTCTTCTTCTCCAGAACCACCAAACCAATGGAAACAAAACTTGGCTTTGCAGATAGTATGTTCTAAGGTACAGAACATTTGGTACTTTTCACCTGCATCATTATGCAAATTAGCCTGCAGATGAGGTCACAAGGCTTCCAAATTAGAGATGCATAACGCGTTTTAGGCTTTATCTTGTGAACCGTTAAGTTGTAGAAACAAAATTCTTTATTGTTATATTCTGTAGATCAATACAAATCAATCCATATAAGCTACACTCATTTGCGTATTTGCAATTTTTTTGAGATTTTGAATTGTTTGTAACACCTTAAATTTCTATCTCCTCCTAGACGGTGCAATCAACCTGCACAAAATTTGGTAGACAGCATCTTCAGATCAAGATCTAAAATCCAACCTTTAAGAATTTTGCTAAGTTAATGGGTGTAGCCACAGGAAGCCAATGAAATTTGAGGGCATAGCCTCTGTAGACATAATGAGCTGAAAATCCTAAAAGCAATGTCCAGTCCTCACCAAACTTATAGCCAACACCAGCCTGAAAATCTATAGTCTTGTTAAGGATGTGGAAAAGAGCTATCATTATTATAATTACTTCAATTGGCCAAATGGTGGCGCTATAGAGTGGTACAATGTGTTTGGGGCAATAACTTCTGAGCCATAGGTTGTAGAAACTAAATAATTTTTCTCCTGGATTCTGTGGATCAATTTAAACCAATCCATGTCAGCCACGCCCATTTTTGTTTTTTAATATTATCCACCATTTTGAATTCTTTGTGAAACCTTTAATTTCTATCTCCTCCTAGACAGTGGAATCAATTCATACAAAATTTAGTAGACAGCATCTTTAGACCTGGATCAAAAATCCCAGCGTAAAGAATTATGTTGTGTTGAAAGACATGGCCACAGTAAGCCAATTCAATTTAAAGGCATGGCCTACATTGATATAAAGACCTGTAACTCCTTGAAGCAATGTCCAATCTTCACCAAACTACAGATCTAAAATCTACAGGCCAAGTCTCTGGAACTCGCCGAATTTTGTGTAAATCCATCAATAGGGGGCGCTATAGGAAACAAATGGTCATAACTGCTGAGCAAATTGGCCAATGAACTTGAAATTCTGCATCCTAGAAAATGGTGAAGGATACCATAAAATTGAATAAGAATAAAGTAATAGCTAAAACAAGATGGCTGATATCAGCCAAAGAAATTTCATTGGCCCCTATACTCGCTTCAATCATGAAACTTAACTATTGTTAAGGATGTGTAAAAAGGCAGTCTCAATTCAAATTACTTTGGTCGGCTAGATGGTGGCGCTATAGAGAGGTACAACAAATTTGATTCCAGTTGGCCCATAGATGACGCTGTAGTAAGGAACAGAATATAAAATTGCATATTTGTTTGAGTTCTTTGAGGAGTTCAAATCCAGCCTCATTCATTGAATTTTGCTTTAAATATTGTTCTGCTTTGAGTCTTGAAAGGCGATTGTACCTTGAAGCCCAGCGTTTTTGTCTTTGACAACTATATTTATTATTACTATTATTATTATTATTATTATGTTGCAGTATAGTGAAATACCAAGCACAAAAATAGAACATTATTGACATTGTTGAGACTCAGTTGCATCAGTTATATCCCATTGGTTAGTCATATTATTTCATTGGTTGAATCCCAGCTGTTGAATTGAGAAAAACTGCAGATGCTAGTGCTTCAAATCTGAAATGTGCTGATACCCTGTTTTTTAACTGTCTGAACAGAGATCTCGAGACTGCCAAAGTGGCAGCCGTCAGTCTGTCCAATTTTCGTGATTTTTTTTTTTCATTCTTTCATCATTTATTTGCTGAAGCAAACTTCAGAAATGATTTAACTTTAAGCCCCATGTCAACAGCTGAAACAGACAGGCTGCCAATACTGGCTCAGTTAAGTCACATCCAGCTGCAACAGCAATAAAAGAGAGGAGTGAGAAAGAGAGATGAGACACCCACAAGTCCCAGAAGAAACAGACATAGGGAGAGAGAGACAGCGAGAAAGCAACCATTTTACGAAGCAATAACGGAGGAGGATGTCAAACACAATTTCAGGTCGTCAAGTGGAGTCAGAATGATAGCCCCTGCCTGCTCATCAAAAAAGAAAGAAAGAAAATGGGCACTTTAGACCTCAAAGCTGAATGGCACAGGGGCTACTATTTTATCTAGAGGAAGTCTATGAGAGTATATTTCTCCTTTATCCTCCTGCTGATATGGATCACACACAGCACTGGAGTGTCTATTAAAATGTTGTGTGTCTGCTTGTGCATTTTAGTGATTTAGAAATGGAGGGAACAGAAAGCAGGGGTTGCTTGGACTCATTGCTTGATTTGGTTGGACTCATGGGATTGCATGATTTGCTGCATTCCCAAGATTTGTGCAGGTAAGGGTTCATGGTTAGGAAGCATACGTACCTCTGACAGTAGTGAGGATTGAAGCCTTAGTGGGATTCCAGCCAATGTACATATCTATGAATGAGGAACAAAATTACTACATCAAGACTTGAGAAAATGATCAGTGGATACATCTTCCTGAAACAGATAGAATTCACGAATCTGTGGATAGCTATGGTCAGATTCCCACAGAACAAACAGAGATGGCTATTGTTAATATGATGAAGGGACGAAAAAGTACTTACATGCAAAGCATACAGCATGATCTTACTGACTTTGATGAGAAGTAAAATCCAACAATAGCAGTGGTACTTCGTTAAGGTATACACCAGTGCATGGTACTCTTGAGCTGGGTATCATATTCTGTGAGGTAACAGCTTGATGTACATTTCCCAGGCACTACACTGCTCTTGAACATTAATGTGTAAACTAGAAATAATTATGGAGTGCAGATACTAATTGGGAGGTATAATTGTGCTCCAAAAATTCAACTAAAGAGGACATGAGTTCATTGCAAAATGTTAGCATAGGGCCTCGATACTGCCAGAACATTTGTATCTTAATGATGAAGAAGGTTTCATTATGTGAACATAAAAAGCAGAGTTGGAACATAGTTTTTCAGAGAAAAACAGTTGCCGCCGCCAAGTATTGTGTATAAATATGCACACTGTTACCTCAGTGCATAACAGTGTCATGGGCCACCAGCCATTACTGGCCCACTAAAGGCCGAGCAACTCTATTTTTCCAGCACTCTCCTGTCTGAGCATTTTCATCATCCTGACCAAGCTTGTGCAGTGAGATTTGCGCCATCATAGTTTGTGGTAATTAGTGGGTGAAAGTAAATGACTATCTGCAATATTCTCCTTTCATAAACCCCCTCAGGATATTTCTCATGCCTCAGAACATGGTTTAAGATCAAAGCCATTAGAAGCCTGCTATTCTTCAAGCAGTTAGTGATGCCTGTGATGCTATGGTGTGCAAACAAGAATCTGAGTTTTCTGCCGTACAAAGAGGTTTTTTCTTTGGATTCCTGCATGTGTGATTATTTGTTGTCATGCAAACACAAGATCCGACAAAAAAAAGCATGACTGCAAGCATTGAAAATATTCAGCAAATCTCCGCTGTTTATAGTCTTGTAATTTTCTGTTTATACTTACCTTCACCATGGGCTGAGGCTATAAATGCCGATACTAAGCATTCCTCTTTTCCCTACTGGCCCACGATGGTGAAATGTCCTAACTACAGCACACAGATTATCAGAATAACTCACACTGTTCAACACAAAGGGCTATGTTTTCACAATGTACGCGCACGGTCTAAAGTGCATTTAGGGCATGTCCAGATCTACTTTTGCTGGTCAAACTGTGGATAATCTGATAGATAGATAATTTTTTGGTCTGGAAGCAGTTATCAATGTGATGATCTATCTATCTATCTATCCATACAGTGTTATAAACTAACTGAATTTAACAGTAAAATTAATGCATTTTTTCCTCATTATTTTAACTGTAAGTAGAGTCCTGCGTGCATTTAACTGTAGTTTACATTTAACATATACGAAACTACACTGATGGACTTTAAAAACTTATAACCAGAATTGTAGCCAAACTCGGATTCAAATTTGTAACCATTTATTGACTTTACCCATAACAACAACTTCAACAAAATGTCAGAGAACATCAACAAAAAAAGAACGACAAAAGAATCAACAATGACAAGTTTAACAACAAAATCAACAACAAAGATCAACTCCAATCTCAGTACCGAGTGTGATCGCCGAGTCGGCAACTCACTGTTCTTCTGCTGATCCTTAGTCTGTGGATTCCTAGGGTCTCCTGAGCCGTCCTGGTGCAGGTTCGAAACCAATCTCTCAGGTGGACGAGGCGGATCTGATTGTTCTGGGCTGGGGTCGTGACCCTAGGCTGACCAGGTCGGGTTCGATCATTGGTGCTTCCAGTCTCCTGGTAACGAGCCACAAGGTTAGAGATTGTGGGTTGGCTTATCCCAAAACGCTGGGCAATGTGATTTTGGGATGTTCCAGCCATCCACAGCCCAATGGCTTGATCACGTTGGGGTCTGGAAAGGCGAGGCATGGCGCACGTAGTGTCTTTAAACAAATGCTCTCGGGTTCTGGCCTTAATGACCTCAAGGATTGTTTTAAGGCATTTGACTGCATTGCAGTTGTGATCATAGAAGCCGGACGAGGTTACATCACTAATTCCGCAAATCCTGCTCCATAGACACAAACAAGATCATGACCTCACGCACAACGGCATATCAATTATGTAATCATCTGATTAAAGTTCCCCTAATCCAACTATACTATTTCTGTCTAGTCAGACTTATAAGTTTTTAAAGTCCATCAGTATATGTTGTAAACTTATTGTAAAATCAAAGTTAAATTAACTGGCAAAAAAGTGCAAATTTATAACAGAGTAGAAGTCTGCAGTGCTTCTGAATGGCGATAGTTTCCTCTTTGCATAGTACAGTCTAAACTTGCATTTGATGATGCCATGACAAGCTGTGTTCACTGACACAGGCCTTCTGAATTATTTACGAGCCCATGTGGTTATGTCCATTACAGAAGCATGTCAGTTCTTAATGCAGTGCCGTCTGAGGACTTGAAGGTCACACTCATCCAACACTAGTAATCGGCCTTTTCTTTTACACTGAGAAATTGCTCTCTTTTCTCAGGATTTTCAGAATATTTTCTCTATATTATGGACTGTCAATGGTGAAATCCTTTTAGTCCGTTCAATCGCACAGTGAGAAACATTGCTTTTATACTGTTTGGCTATTTGTCACCAGCCATGACAGCTTTGTTTGGTACTGTTTTCATCTTGTGTGTTTGTGTGTGTGTGTGCGCGTGCATGTGTGTCATCATGTCAAAATGTGATCCTGCAGGGACCTATTGTTGCAAGAACTACCCCAGGAGCAGTTTTGAGTGCTTTGCCAGGATAGTCCATCTGTGGACAGACATTGTCACTGCAATAGTGACATAACCATGTAAGATGCAGTCACAAAACTTTACTGGTATGTAATTCAGAAAGAGGGTGTGGAACAGCCTAGGCCACCAGAAGCAGAGGGGTTGGAAGAGTGGCTGGGGTGATTCCATCTCAAGACAGTTTCTAGTTAATACAGCTTTTGACAAAGTGGCACACCTCAAACTATCTTTCTGGAAAACAACCATTTCTGACTGCTCATTTTATGCCCAATCATAATTGAATCACCTGTTACTTGTTTACCTATCAAGTGTTCCATACAGGCATTTCTCAGAGGATTCCTCAACTCTTCCAGTCTTTCCATTCCCCTGTCCCAATTGGTGTGGAATGTGTTGCAAGCACCTGAGTCGGAATTTGCGAATGTTTAAAAAAATCAACATAATTGACAAGGTGAAACTTTAAATATTTTTTCTTTGAGCTGTTTTCGACTAAATTTAGATAGAGGAGAAAGAACAAAGCCCTTAATTCTGTTTTCATTCGCATTTTCCGTGCTGTCCCAATTATTGATGAATTGAGGTTGTATTATGATTGCTAATCGGTCATGCAGTTTGGGTGGATACACTTGTTTTAGCTGTCTTAGTACTCAGTATTTTTCCGTGATGATCCTATAAATTATATCGGATGAAAGTGTCTCCATCAGTAGAAATGAAAGAAAAAAGTATTTTATTACAGTTCTTCATGCTATTATGTTTCTGTGCTAAAATTAAAAAATATAATTTGTCATGGAATCATGAATTTGATTCATCAATTGCATGGTCCCTTTGTTCCCTCATTTCTTTTTTGAAGTAAAGATATAAAGAATTAATATCTTGTAATGAGTGGAACATTTTTGTTTAATATTCAAGTTGATGTACATACTTAAAGATAAATAATTATGTCTATTATGCCAGAATGCCACTTGTCAAGCCCAGCCAATCATCTGCCGCTGAGAAGAGGAGCAGAGCCGAATTGTATCTGCTGATTCCGAACTTGATATTTATTCATGTGTCCCAAGAGGGGTAAGGTTTTTATCAATATTACCGATGGCAACGAAATGGCATTCTAAGCATGTGTTTACGCCCAAGGTCGTGGAAGTAGAGATCTTAGCTAAAGTAAAACACCCGAGCAGTAACTCGGCACACTTCTCTCTGATCATGTACTTATGGTTTATGTAGCCAGCACTTGAAACGGCAAATGCGTCAATCATTCAAATTACACAACTGTTCATTTACGGTGCAGTGTGAGAATGCAGATTCAGTGTCTGTGTGAAAGAAGACGCGTTCTATTGAAGCAATAGGGTGAGTGAGTTTTCATGGACAGACAGAAGAAAAGTGCAAAGTTGAGTGTGTGTGTGTGTGTGTGCTGTGTGTGTGTGTGTGTGTGTGTGTGTGTGTGTGCATGTGCACAATCATGTGTGTGGATAGATTCAATTTAGTGCGTGTGTGTGTGAGTAGGTGGCCGTGTGTGGTTATGTGTGCAAACCCAAGGGAAGTTGAATAGCCCAACAGGGTGGAAGATGCTGGAGTGATGCTCAGTTCCCTTCTCAGTTTCTGGTTTCTGGTTCCTCCTTCTGAACACTAACTTCATTTGACAGGAAGAGGAACAGTGAGCTGAGTTCAAAAGTTAACAGGCCCAGCTGCATCTGCCTGGTCCTTACATGAACCTGATGTCTGCAACACTTGGACTCAATGCTCACTTCACTCTCAGTTTTAACGCATATTTGCTTCTGTTGCTGCTGAAGTTGTGTGAACTGCAGTTTTCTGTCATATTTTAGTGATGTTCTCAGTGAGAAAATGCCTGATAGAACTGCTGATAATATATCATCTCAAATTTACAGGGCAGCAGAGGGCAAAAAGGGTAAACATCTGTCCTGAACCCCCAAATACATATGAGGGAAAAAATCACATTGGAAAAAGAGATGCTTAAAGTGTTATAAGAAAAAAAAAATCCCTAATGGGCAGAAATGTTAGCAGGTGTCCTGCTATAGAAATGGAGCCCATTCTCTGCTAACCAGCGATGTCCAAAGGTAAGATTGAAAAAACTAAGATGCATGATCCCATGGTTTCCCATTATCTCTCTTCTCAAAGTAAATCTATACTGCAGCGAGAATGTAACTCCAGCTGTGCCAGAGTCAACAGCGTCTGGCAGTCCTGCGAGAGGATTATCTGCAGCCAGTCGTCAAGTACAAACCCCAGTTCCATTGAGGGTGGGACGTCGAGTAAAACATGAATAAAAACAGAATATAATGATTTGCAAATCCTTTTTGACCTATATTCAATTGAGTACACTACAAAGACAAGATATTTAATGTTCAAACAGATAAACCTTATTGTTTTTTTTGGAAATATTCACTCATTTTGAATTTGATGCCTGCAACATGTCCCAAAAAAGCTGGGACAGGAGCGACAAAAGACTGGGAAAATTGAGGTTTGCTCAAAAAACACCTGTTTGGAACATTCCACAGGTGAACAGGATAATTGGAAACAGGTGAGTGTCATGATTCGGTATAAAAGGAGCATCCCTGAAAGGCTCAGTCCTTCACAAGCAAGGATAAGGCGAGGTTCACCACTTTGTGAACAACTGCATGAGCAAATAGTCCAACAGTGTAAGAACAACGTTTCTCAACATGCAATTGCAAGGAATTTTGGGATTTCATCATCTACGGCCCACAATATCATCATAAGATTCAGAGAATCAGGAGAAATCTCAACATGTAAGCAGCAAGGCCGAACATTAAATGCCCGTGACCGTCGGTCCCTCTGGCGGCACTGCATTAAAAACTGACATCATTCTGTAAAAGATATTACCATGTGGGCTCAGGAACACTTCGGAAAACCATTGTCAGTCAACACAGTTCGTCGCTACATCTTCTAATGCAAGTTAAAACTCTACCGTGCAAAGCGAAAGCAATATATTAACAACATCCAGAAACGCCGCCAGCCTCTCTGGGCTCGAGTTCATCTGAGATAGACTGACGCAAAGTGGAAAAGTGTGCTGTGGTCTGACGAGTCCACATTTCAAATTGTTTTTGGAAATCATGGACGTCATTTCCTCTGGGCTAAAGAGGAAAAAGACCATTCAGATTGTTATCAGCGCTAAGTTCAAAAGTCAGCATCTGTAATGGTATGAGAATGTGTTAGTACCCATAGCATGGGTAACTTGCCCATCTGTGAAGGCACCATTAATGCTGAAAAGTACGTACAGGTTTTGGAGCAAGATATGCTGCCATCCAAGCAACTTCTTTTTCAGGGACGTCCCTGCTTATTTCAGCAAGACAATGCCAAGCCACATTCTGCACGTGTTACAACAGCGTGGCTTCGTAGTAAAAGGGTGTGGGTAATAGACTGGCCTGCCAGCAGTCCAGACCTGTCTGGCACAGAAAATGTGTGCCGCATTATGAAGCGCAAAATACAACAACGGAGACCCCGGACTGTTGAGCAACTGAAGTCATACATCAAGCAAGAATGGGAAAGAATTCCACCCACAAAGCTTCCGCAATTAGTGTCCTCAGTTCCCAAACACTTATTGAGTGTTGTTAAAAGGAAAGGTGACGTAGCACAGTGGTAAAAATGTCCCTGTCTCAGCTTTTTTGGAATGCGTTGCAAGCATCAAATTCAAAATGAGTGAATGTTTTCAAAAAAACAATAATGTTTATCAGTTTAAAAATTAAAAATCTTGTCTTTGTAGTGTACTCAATTGAATACAGGTCGAAAAGGATTTGAAAATCATTGTATTCTGTTTTTATTCATGTTTCACACAACGTCCCAACTTCATTGGAATTGGGGTATCACGTCAGGTTCCTGTGTCAGTTAAACGTGTAATCCATCAAAACAACGACTGTGCAGCCTTGCTGGTGGATTCTGGAGAAATAAACCACTGGCTGGCAGAATCCAGCAATGATCATAATTGTTCATGCCCCTGGCTGCCATTTGTTTGAATTTGAATTATACCATTTCATGCTCCATCAGTTATTTCATCTGCTATGTACTTACAGTGGAAAGGATACCAGTGTGGCTTCAAACTTTGCTGAAAAATAGGAAAATGAGAGATACAAGTATTAATCGGGCAATTTTTAATTACCCTTGTCAGAAATTGAAGTCTGATTCATGTTTGATATTTTCACTGAGGTCTAATAACAAATGATCTCTACTTGGATTTTGCACTTTGAATTCTGTTCCAGAACGCATGTAGTTTTGTCTAAGTCCAACTCATATCAACCAGGCACTTTTACAGTGCTGCCACCACTTTTCCAGTACTAAAGGAGTGCAGTGTTCACTCGTGTCATCATTTCCAAAAACAAAATAAGAAATGTAACCTGATTCAACTCAGACATTAGATGTGACCAATAAAGTTATCATCGGAGAAGTCACTCAGAAAGCTTAGATTTGAAAAACAAATCCGATTTAGACATGAAACCCTCACATAGTCAATACAGCCACAGGAACTCTCTCACATCTTCCATGCAAATGCCTTTGTTTTATCACAGATGGGCATTTGATAAATCAAACACAAACTATTCGTAACCTTCCTGTAAGGAATGTGCATCTTAGCATATTGATTCTTATGTAGCTTAACCTCATATATCTGAGCATGCGGCTCCACCTTCAGTTGAAAGCCAGCTCTTTAAATGGGTTACACTACAGATTTAGCAAGAGACACACAAGGTATTTTTAGCTTTTCACAACACAATGTTGCCCAATCGCCGAGACTCCCTAACTGGGTCCTGGGGATCTCCTGGGAGCTCCAGATGTCATTCGAACAAAAATGTCAATTACGCCAGTGTAATGAGTTATTAATTGACTGAAATGGAAATTACCCGTTAACAATGATCTTCCCTACAAGGATAATGCTTAGTAAAAACAGATGCATGGTCAATAAAGAATAGGTGTTTCGAATTTATCAAAAGCCCATACTAAATCAGGCCAGTTACCAAGTAGCAAAAAGATTCAGTTTCTGTAGTGCGTTAAAGCTGAGGTTGGCAACTTTTCCAAAACTTGTATAAATAGATTTTGATTGTTGCTAATTTAAGGAACTCCTCATCTGAACTCTCCCCTTAAAGCCACTCACTCTAAAAATATGAACGTGCACAACTAACTGATGGAAGAAGCATGGGGAACACAAAGCATCAGGGAGTGGACAGCAGCACATCATTACTCGTCATCTCAAACAGTACCAAACTACTGGATTCGCATTCAAAGATAAGACACCACATAACATAATACTGGGCCTCATGCTGCAATTCTCTTATATTTTCTCTTATTTATTTGTCAAGAGAAAAAATAAGAGAAGTCAACACCAGATGCACCAAACGTTTTTACCATCCAAATCTGCTCTCACCCAGGAGGGCTGAATGATGAATCCAACTTGATCGTAAATTGGAGATGCGTGGCCAATTGTTTGTAATTAGCGTAAGTAATTCCCTCTTAATGCCAAATAAGGGCAGGTGTTGTGCCATGTGCAAATAGCAGCCACTAGCATAACAACTGGAGAGGTGCCAACAAAAAAAAGGTCATAAGTAGAAATTCAGTAGCAGTGAAACTGAAGTAATGTTACATCACTTAAACAAAGTAAACGTGATATTCTCATGGTATCAATTGACCAGTAGTATTTTTCAATCACACATTAAACTAGATAGTGACTTTTTCATCACAAAAAGACATTATTGTAGCCATATTGTCTTTGCGGTGGTTGCACGCTTGCATCCTGGACCAGAAGTACCTCTGCATGAGGGAAACGATAAAAGATAAATGATAGTGATTGAAGAATAACAGTATGAATATCATGTCAAATTTTTTCTTCAGAAAACTGAATTTTCTGAACAACTAATTTGAATACCACTGGTTCAGTAGAGATGAAGAGGTTGCTACAGAGGACAACAAATTTTTCAGTCACAAGAGAGCATTTTTGCAATTGCTGGATAGATAGTTTGAGCATGTATATTGAGCAGTTTGCACAGGAGGCTTAGCTGAGGAGTGTCATTTATGCAAATCTTGAAAAACAGGGTTGGGAGTTGGGACTGAACTCGCCAATATTGTAAACTGCGTTCGAGGTCGGTTTGCTGGTGAATATTCAATAACTGGTCCGGGTGTGCCATCTAGAGAGAGAATAGAGTAACTGCTAGCATAAATAGAACAGCTCCATGTCTGCTGGCATCTGTAATGGCCGGTAGAATTAGGAGGCCAAGCGCAACGACCAGAGAGAAAGTGAGCAGCACGGACACAGTACACACACAAAGAATAATACAGACCAAACGAAAGTACTGGCGCTTCCAAAGGACATATAATAGTCCGAAACACGGTGTAAGATGGCTGGTAAGAATTCATTGCATTTTTCATTTTACAAAAGGTTATTCCACCCCTAAACCAGTAAAATTCATCTATGCCTTTGAATTAGGTTCTGAACAACACCTCTGTAAGAGTGACAAATGGCTGATAAGCTCGGTCCAGAGCCATGCCAGATAGCAATAAAACTTTTGTTAACTTCCCCCATTATGAGTGAACCCAGGATGCTCGCTCAGCCTGCATGTGGAGGGTGTCGATGGTCTTTCTGTTACTCTGTACGGGGGGGGCGGGGGGGCGGCAGTTGCAAAGCCCTGGCTGACACAATGCCCCTGTGGGAGTCATATTACTGTCCTCAGTCTTTTAGTATAACTGGGCCTTATCTGTTTAAAATAATCAAAACCTCTGAGAACTTCACAATATACTTATATGTTCAATATTCTGCTAAAAAATCACTTATATACTTAGAACCCAATTTACCTATATAATAATTCATCTTAAGACTTTTTCATGACAACTACATCATCTTAGTACATATTCATATCATGTTTGGTCTTGTTATTCTCAGGGGAATCCAAGGTGTTGAATGGAGTACGTTTCATTCCCATTGAAATTATGGTTCACTCCCTTTTGGAAACTCCTGAAAATTGGTCAGAATCCTCTCGGGTAATCACCCTATTCTTCTCTCTCTGCTAGATTGTTTTATTACATCCTCCAAATGGTGGAAACCCAAAAACCAGACTCGACCCCCCTTCCAGGTCGTTTATGGCCATGCCGCCTGGAACAAAGACGTGATTTGGCTTAAAGCAAAGAGAAACAATCCATTCTGGGAAGATCGTAGCCGACTTCCCACATGTGCATATCTATGCCGTGTGTAGTAGCCTCCTTACCATATAGTCAGGGAAGATCGTATCCGATCTCTCCCCACGCACGTTAGTGCGTGAGTAGCCCTTTTAATTATGGAAGATCGTAGTCGACTTCCCACATGTGTATCTCCATGCCGTGTGTAGCCAATCTATATGGTCAGGAAGATCGTATCCGATCTCTTCCCACGTACATTAGTGCGTGTGTAGCCTCTTTAATTATGGAAGATCGTAGCCGACTTCCCACATGTGCATATCTATGCCGTGTGTAGTAGCCTCTTTACCATATAGTCAGGGAAGATTGTATCCGATCTCTCCCCGCGCACATCAGTGTGTGAGTAGCCCCAGTAATTATGGAAGATCGCAGACGACTTCCCACACGTGGGTCCGTGCATTATTTCCAGCTGAGTGAAGCTTCATAATTCGAACTTCCTGCACGCTGGCTCCGCTTTCAGCCTTTTCTCCAGGTATGACTTTACTCTCATTTTCTAAATTGTGTGTAACTTGTAATTGGTTTAACGTTGATTTGTTCGATTTAAGCCCTTGCCTACCTGGTGAATAAATTATTGTTATTCCTTTAAGCTTGCATGGTCTCAGTAACTCTTAACACTTGTACACTCTTTCTAGCCGCTTTGTGGCGGATACCTAGGGGGTTAATCCCAACCGAGGAATGACTGGCCAGCGGCCCGGTATGGGAATTGGTTTTATTAAGTTGGAGAGACAATCATGATCTACTTACATAAAGGGTTTATGCATTGCCGGTTCTGGGATTTTAACCTTAAGGAAACCCATGGACGAAAAGTCAGTTATCTGTTAAAATTCCCTGATGGAACCCATGGGCGTGCATAGATCGGGGTTCGCAGTAGTCATGCCAAAAGATGCTGTTGCTGTGATGTGACTTCCATCCTCTGATCTAACCAACGAACCTGGGATCCGGCAATGATGTTAATACCTGGGAGCATCAATTGAGTGACGGCAGTTGTCATTTAAGAGTTCGAGGTATAATCAACCCGAGATTCACGCATGTTGTCCCTAAACTATAAATTCTAATTCTAATTTGGAGTCAGATATTTAACGAGGGTATAACTAAATTTGGTATTCTAAATTTATTATGGAGTCAGATTAATTGTAACCGTTGTGCTTTTGTGCCCCGTTCTTCGAACGGAGAAAATAAATACATTTTATTGTGATTCGCACCAGCCAGGAGGTCGCGCGTGCTAATACCAGCCCAAGGAACACGTGGAGCCTTCGCCCCCTGCAATTTCCGTTGTTGGTATTGTTTTGTGGGTTCTACAATGGAAGCAAAGCGAGATAGAAAAAAGGGAGAAGAAACTCCAAATATCAGAAGATAGAAAGTCATACAAAACCTGACTAGAGATATCTTCGGCTATAGTGCGAAGCTAAAAACAGACACTCTAGCGAAGGGGGCGTGCCGGACTTCCTGCTTATATAGAGTCCGGGAAGGCGCCGCCCCAGCTCAATCAGCCAGCTGGGTAAAGAGTCCGATAGCCAAGGAATTCGATATCGTCCCGGGACGAGAGCCGCAAAGATAAGTCCAAACCAGACGCACACCTCACAAACCATGACAGCATCAACATCTGCACTGGCGGGTTATGGGTCGGACTGGAACGTATATATACTCGCACTCGCGCGTATGAACTGAAGACATAAAAACCACCGTTGAAACCAGTGACCACAAAAATGGTCAAATGTTATTTCAAACAGTACAAATATTATTTCAATTGCATTTCATTGTGATTCCACATTAGTTCTTTGTAAATTTTCTTGATGCAAATGAATTTACTTCAGGTCATTTATTTGTGCACTCATTATTCTTCGTAAATTATGTACGGCACGACAGGCTGAGCCATGTTTGTACGCGAATATTCCTCGGAGGTTTAGCTTAACGGTAACACTGGCAGACAGATACTGATGACCTAGCGAGCCTGTATTGTAATTAGTGAAGACATTGCGTTTGCTATTGAACTTTGCATTCGGCAAACACCAGCTTTGCTAAGCAGTAATTCCATTTAAGGTAGACTGCTAAAAAGTGGCATATTGCATTCATGAACATATGTTTCTCTTTTTAACGTTACATTTCTCTTGAATGCTTCTTTGTGTTTGATTGTTTGACAAAGAGAGCAACATTTTAAAATAGTGCTGCATTAGCTTAGACTTGGCAGTGAAAATAAACAGTCTGGAAAATGAGGTAGGTTACCTTTTTAAGATTGGGAATTTGTAGCATCGGGCGAATTTCAATAAGCGCTAAATCGCTGGCTAGTTTAACTTTGTTCTGATGATGACACACGTAATGAACACTTGTCCACTCGCTCACTATTTATATTGTTTTCAATGTAGAACATTCACAACATAATGCCGTACATAGTGGGTGAGTGTACATTTCGAACGCACCCCATTCTAACCAAATCATCTCCATGGAAACTCAGCTGAGCTGTTAGATATCAAATCAGCCAATCACAGACGGCCATGGCAGGACTGGTTCCCCACGCACAGAGAATCGCTGAGTCACTTAACGAAAGAAATCCTTGCTCGTGTACACCTCAAACTCCTGCTTCTCACGCAAAAAAAAACGTTCATCCTGTCACAAATGTAACCACATCATTCAAGGCACGAGACTTTGTTGAGTGCGCAGATATCTTTTTTTTTCTCTGAGTGATATAATATTGGAATTACAGCGATCTAAAAATACTGTGTGTTTGCTGTTCCCCCAAAAGTTTTTGGTTGATTTTTGAATGGGAAAGATAGAGAAATTAGACGTGCCTCATGTCCTTTGACTGCTCCACGAGGCAAAACTATGTACTTCTGTGCTACAAAAATTATAGTACTGTGACAACAACAAATTTTCCTATGTTTTGGGAAATTTCATGAAGAGGGATTCAAATTTGTGGAAGTTCTAGTGAAATGAAAAGTATTTTTTGCAGCTTCTGTGCTCCCAGCTCCCACTCTAGTTGTGACATCACGCACTCTAGCAATGAGAACCCAACTCCCATTCTTTCCAATGGGAAAATCTTTGTTGGTTTTTTGGGAATATTTCGGACACCGCATGACGAAACTCAACCAAAATCGATAGGCTTCATCCTCTAACCACTATCAACGTGCATATCAAAAGGATCGGAGAAGAATTGCAGTACAAGAAAATCTCTACGGACGCGGACGCGCGACGACCGCAAACCCATAGTACCCCCGGACACTCCATCCGGGGCTAGAATAATCCAATCATTACAATTCCTCTAAAATGAATCCCAATCAAAATTTGATTATATTACGTGTTTTTTATACTCCTAAAATTAAAAAAAAAAAAAAAAAAATTTTTTCATGCATTGGACAAAAAATTTGTGGACCGTGTAAACAGGATGTTTTTCTCTTATTAAGAGTGCTCTTGACCACTCGAAAACTTTCTCTTACCAAGGGAAGAGCAAAAATAAGATAATATTCGTGAGACCCCGAAATCAATTGGTACTGACAAAATAAGAAAAAATCGTGGATACGAACAAAATAATAGAAAATTTGTTTGTATATTCCGTCTTGCATGAGGCCCATTGAACCTAAACAATAACATAGCTACAGAGCTACAACTGAAGCATTGAGAGTATATGAAAATTTGAATAATGAATAATGTTTTAAGTAATACTGGTGAGCTAGCGATACTTTCCTGCAGTGACGTTAGATATTCGGCGAAGCCAAAAGCAACATTAAGGTTTGCAACAGCTTTACTGTGACAGGCAAAATTAAGGGTATAAGCAGTGCCCCCCAGAAAAAAACTTTAAAAAATTTCTTACCCTAGCTTTGAGCTGAGATGCATACAAGTTAAATTTTATTAAATTATTTAAAGACTGATTGGCAGGCAGCTAGAAATGCATTTCGGAACATGTGCACCTTTGGATGATGAAATGAAACACCTACAGCGAAAAGCAGATGTTAGAGTCTAACCAATTAATGATAAAATCTGTATTCAAAAATCTGGTTGAAGCTGGAATAACAGAACCAAATTAATGCACTGGTGCAGGCAGTTGCAGTCAAAAAAGACTTACTTGAAAAACAGAATGCATTTATCAGTCCGAACAGACCTTCAAGTGCTGAACTAGAAAGCTTACACCAACACCAGACTTGGTTAGACAAGATTTGACACCCTGACTTAAATTCAAGGCTTTAGGAGTTCTAATTGATCATGGATTTGGCTGGAGCAAAAACTAACTGCTCGCTGTGGAAGCCCTGTCTCAGATAAAGATGTCTGCCACTATTTGTCTAGTCACAATGTAGCACTACAGTCATACCATTTACAATATAGACAGTGGTTTATTGACCCTCTCTCAGGCATTTACAGTTTGCCGTGCAGCAGGCATTCCCGAGGTAGGCCGACACAATGCATTTCCGGCAAAATGGTAGTTTTAACAAATGGCAAATTAATTGCTTCCCTTTTTCTGTAAGAATACATTCCAAACCGTTCTGTGGCTGTGCTTTTGACATCGGCAGGACAGTGAAAGCAAGCAGGACTTGAAAGGCCTGCAGTAGAGCAGCAGTGAGTCAGCAACTGGACTCTCATACCTTGTCAAACTGGAGTTCAGTTTGCTGCAGGGTGGAATAATTGGTCTGGATCCGAAAGCAATGATGAACAACAGAGGCCGCAACTGTGCTAATGGCAGCTAGTTTCAGTAACACCATAGCAAAGGAAGTGCATTACTCCAAGCCTGGTGAGTCATAAACCAGACAGACAGCGGCAGTGTTCAATTTCCAAGGATGCTAAATTGTGTGTGTCCATGACTGAATGAGTGACAGGAAGTGACCATGAATGTGCCCCAGTTTCTTTGAGAAAAGATGCATCTAATTGCCATTGGCAGGATCATAAGGAACACAGTTGCTGGAATTACTTCCAAAAATGCATTTTGTTAATTTTCTTGGCTAACAGCCCAATCTGAGCTTTTGCATGGATATTTATTCTCTGAAATGCTCAAGGACACACAGTGACAGTGTAGTACATTTCAATGGCGCCTGCAAGCCCCAAACCCATCCCAGTTTTAAAGCACTTGTGTTCCCTGCAAGGATTGAGTGACCACTTCAAGTACGTGAATGATGAAATGACTGATTGATTTATGTGGTGCTAAATAACTAACTGGCTTATTTCAAGAACTTTTTGACTGACGCGTAACCTGCAGACTGTGGGAATATTTAGTCAAAAATAAATAAATAAATAAATCAAGAATATGCTACTCAGGAATTTCAACATCAGGGAAGATTTTCCCTTGGTAGATTACACATGGACCCCTGAATCTTTTTGTTTAGCAGTGGTGCATTGTGGGAATGTGTCCAATTCCACATCAGGGAAAGGCAACGCTCCCCCACTGCTCTAATTATTCTATACTGGTATACTTTAGAGTGAACACTGGCTTTACTCCGGAAAATTAAGAAATCCCAAAGGCTCAGGAGGCCAATTATGTCTCTTTTAAACCAGGGTATCATAATGGCAGAGCAAAAATCCTACTCTTGGATCTGTGCCTTAATAACCCTCTGAGTCAGACATAACAGAACAATTCTGTTTAGTGTATGTTATTGTGAGCAACCCCCCCAACTAAAAGAGCGATTTTTGAGCCTCAATATCTTCACCGTTTCTCAGCCAATCTCAATGCCATTTCAACAGGTGATCGCCAAATAGTGCTATTCGATGTAACAGTGCAAACACATTACTACCCTTGTGAGTACCCTTAAAAGATTAGCTTGAAAAATTATGATTTCAGAACAGAAACTATCTCCCTTTATAAATGTAATATCTATATTAAAGCAACACAAATTTAATAATGTCCATCAAATGCTATGTTCTGTTGGCAATCAGAAGATGTTTGCTTTCTGTGTCCTCATAAAATTTACGTGAGACAATTAATTTCCTACAGGCTAAACCTCTTCCACTCGGGACTTGCCATCGGAGGGATTATTGGCCGGCTCTCACCTCACCTTAAAGCGCATGACTTCTCCAAACCCGTACCCATTTATTCTTCCTAATTAGCAATTAAGCTTTAATTTTGTCAGTTGCAAGGATCAATCAGGGGAAATACTGTCTATTTCTCCTCAGCTTACATTATTGTTCATTGCAATAGTACTTGAGCATTTTCCTTTCCGCATTAATGGAGACATAAAACATCAATATCTTTCAAAGCTACTGAATTCTGGTAGCTCATGTTTTTCTGCGTCAGTGTGCGATTGGTCCGCATGTCAAGTTTGCTTATGTAAATGTAACCCTGGCCAAAACCTCCTTAGCCCTAATTCAACTGAAATGTCCCAGTCTCTGCGTTGTGTTAGTTCCTTTCGTTTGTGGATTAGGGCGAATAAACAGGCCTGGAAGTCCTTCTCTTGCAGTAGAACAGCGCAGAGGATCTCTCTTTATTACAGCTCGTCGACTTGCAAAATGAGAACAGAGTTTGTCTCTAACAATTCAACAATTCTGAATGATTTTACAGTAGCTACACTGTCATAGAAATTTGCAGTGCAAATTCTTTAACTCGAAAGCACGTATTTTACAGGACTACTACATATAATAACTTCCATGCCAAATAAGGTTACAGTTAGAAGGTAAGTGCAACACAAAAGGTATAGAAAGTAGAATAGCCAACATACTTCACTTGTATTAACCGTGGTTTTAGTTTGACCAGCTAGTTACCACACTTGCTTAACAATGGCATTAAACTCACAAGATAAAACATTTTCTTGCAACTACTTACAGCAACATAATAATATACTTCCCAGCATTCATATTTATGTGTCAAATTACATGGATGGCTAGTCTAATTTATTGATTTTAAATTGATTTGTGAGAGCACATGAATTTCACTTCCTACTTTGCCAAATGAGAACAGAATTGTGACCTAATGGCCACAACTAACCAACAAGGGCAACCACACTGGCTGCACCATGACGAAAACAGTTGAAATATATGAGAGTGCCCTCTGGTGACTACCCTAATTAATTCACCTCCTTACATAAAAATAAAACTGTCTTCAACCAGTGATATTACCATAATGCAGGGTAACTCTCAACCTATTTATGATTAAAGAATCTGACAATTAACTGAATTAATTTACTGAGCAAATAGGCTACCAATAAGCTGCATTGCTATTAATGATATAGCTTTGCATCAAATATGAAGGCTTCAATACGAGATAGCATGGATGGTAATAATAGAAATTTCTCGAAATTCCATCTTAAAGTAGAATGTTATGTAGTAAATGCTGCCGAAGATGGTTGTTAGATAAGGTTTAGATTTAGTTTCTTATTAATTAATAATTTTTATGCCCTTCTTACAATCGCATTGTGGCCATCCTACAACTTCTCCAGATGATCACTAGATGATCAAGACCTCATCAATGATTTTGCGACGTGCAAGTTTAATGCATGGTATGCATTTTAAATTATTTTAAATGCATTCCATGTATTGAACTTTAGCGATGCACTAATAACCAATTTACTAAATTATTCAATTACCAACTATTTGACTTAAGAAGCGTTGGTAATTTAATAAATTAATTATTATCGCATTGCTGCCAATGTATCCTATTCTTTTCAATGCTGAAAAATTTGATCAATGCAATAATAAAATAAATTTGGTTGCACTGCTGAAAAAAATAGCTAACGCGGGAGATGGAATTCAGAGAAAGTATTGGATGAATTTATTATTATTATTATTATTATTATTATTATTTCCATCCCCGCAATATCACTATTAAGTACATTGTCAATGTAGCCCATCAGTGATCTCTGTCATTTCTTAACAATTTCTTAATAATTTCAGGCTTATGTATTGGTCTTGATCGTAAATAAATTGTGTGATTATTAATCATGTGATCTTGAAAGCTTGAAAGCAATTATGCATTTTAAGGTCAGAGGCTGACGACATGCCATTGAAAATCAGGTAACGCAATGTGGACATTGGGCTTTAGGGAGCTAACATGACAAAATGAAAAGTGAACCAATTAAGCAGGCTAGCTTCTCAGAGCTTGAATAGTTCAAATTTGTAAAGTAATGAACATGAGAACCACACAACATGGTTGTGACTGATTTTTCATGCGGTTGGAAAGAGCACAGCAAGGACAAAACCAGCTTGAAGTTTTGTCTTTATTAACAGTTATGCTCAGTAATGTTATTGTTTTACATTACCTATATCTCCAGCTGGCGGAATGAATACAAGCTGTAACATTAGGCTACCTATACGGCCAACACCTTCTTTATTAATTCTTATGAATTATGCAGCCAACTAACATTTGTTTTTAAGTGCCTTACTTATTTTCTTTTGAAAGCAGCAATGATTGTTTGGCACGTCCTGAGAGTCTCCCGAATTGGTCTTCCCAACAATCAAGCTGTCTGTGTCAGTATTTATTTCATTCATTTGATTGAACCTCATTATTTAATTATTGTCTCTTTCTTATCCCCTCCCTCCTTGTTGACCTTAACATCTGCTCTCACATGAAGGCACCTTACAGAGCCCTATTTCTGTAGGCTCTTGTACATATACAAACTTGAACAATGAGCAGATAATATTGCAGCGATACTTACAACTTCATATGCTTTTGCACCCTTGAAAAGAGGTTGGTAAAGCAGAAAAAGTTTACACCATGGTATAATGCCCAAACTCGTTCATTCAAGCAAGCCTCACAAAAATTGGAGAGAAATTGGCATTCTACTGGCCTTGAGGTATTTTGTCTGGGCTGGAAAGGGAGAGTTCTGAAATATAAGAAATTATCTGGTGACAGGTCAGCCTGCTCTTCTACACTCATTAAAGAAAATCAATGCAATCATAGGTTACTCTTTAGCACTGTTTCAAGGCTGACAAAGCACTGTACTGCTGTACGCCATTTGCGAAAATCATCATAGTAATAATTTTATACATTTTTTTGATGACAAAATTTTAACCATTAGAGATCAAATTCACCACCTTAGGTCTGCCCTCGTAAGTCCTGGAGCCCCCCAAATCACGTAAAACACCATTACAAAAATATCGGCAAGACCTCAGGGTCATCTTCAATCTTTCTCTCCAGTTGAGCTCTCTGAATTCAAGCTGTTAATTTCCCGCTCAAAATCCTCCACATCTTTTAGACCCAGTCTCAACAAAAGGATGTCCCAAGGATTCTCTTCCATTAATTAATCTACACTAACTACAGCTCATGATCAATTCACTGCTGTCGGGATAGAATCATTCAAAGAAGCAGTAATCAAGCCTCCACAAGAAGTCCTACCCGGACCCAAACATTCGCAAACTTCAGACTGATATCAAACCTCCCTTTTTATCAAAAAATTTAGGAACCACTGTTTCAAAACAACTTTGTGATTTCTTATATAGTAGCAATATCCTTGAAAATTATCAATCTGGATTTTGGTCACATCATAGTACAGAAACAGCCCCAGTTAAAGTTATCAATGACCTTCTCACTGCTTTTGATTATGGATATGCATTCTCACTAGTGCTTCTCGACTTGAGTGCAGCTTTTAATACCATTGAGCACCATATCTTACTTGAGAGATTAGGGAATTTGGTTGGCATCAAAGGAAAGACACCGAACAGGTTCAGATCATACTTATCAGATTGTTCACAATTTGTTCACGTAAAACAATAAATCTCCACAAAAGTCATATTTGGGGTTCCCCAGGGGTCAGTACTTGGGTCCTTGCACTTTTCACTGTACAGTATATGCTCCCCTTCGGAAATATTAAAAGACAGCATGACATTAATTTTCACCTCTATGCAGATGACACACAGTTCTATATATCTGTGAAGTCAGATTAAGGCCATGAAGTAGCCAAACTTAAAGCCTGTTATAAAAGTATGGATGTCTCAAACTCGGCCCCATCATTGATCAAAACCTTTCCTATGATTTGCATTGGAAGAACATCACTCAGTCTACTTTCTTTCATTTTGTGATTTTGCCAAAAATTTGAATTTTTGTTTCACTATGATTCAAGTTGGCCCATGCTTTTGTTATCTCTAAGCTGGGTTACAGCAATGCACTATATTGGCAAAGTTGGATATTAATCCCAGAGATATTAACCTATGTAGACTTCGCACTTTCATTTGCACTTTGCATTTCCAACATACCAATGTGTCCTATTTGGACATCATATTGTGTCACGCAATGATTATCAATAAACTCTTAGTGGTCCCACATAGCATTGTGTTATGGAACTAGCATGACTAATAGATCCTGTGTTACTGGCTTAGCATATTTAGAGTGTAGAGTGCTAATTGCTATGATGTCTGATGGATAAGAATTTAATTTTCAACTCAAAACTCTCGGTCATACAGTACAGTTCTTTTGGCCCATAATACATCTATATGGAGGGTGCAGGCACATGCTCGCATTGGATCAGCTTCCTATCTTTTCCGGTGATTCTAACATTTCACTTTATATATAGTTTCTGTCATTAATGTTCCTAAAATATTCCATCAAACTTAGTCAATGGGCTTTTTAATGGAAAAACAATCTTATATGAACACACACGTATGTGTGTGTGTGTGTGTGTGTGTGTGTGTATACACATACATACATACCAACATACATATGGTACGTAAATGCATTTTGGAGTTCTAAAGCTCATATCATAATCATGATTGAGGTAGTTACAATATTCATGATACTATTCCTGCATTGACCCTGTTTTGAAATATCAAAAATCATGTCGCAAACACATATCAGAAAATTCACACATTTTAATGTTTTGTGTGGCTTGTAGATTCTGTTTCGGTAGCGTAATGTGTGATTTATGAATTGGTTTGGTAAGTTGTTTGATGTGTACCTTTAATATCAATATTTGATATCAATTGTCACGGGAAGGGAGCAGTTCAGACTGCTGCTTATCAGAGGGCAGCACCCGGTGCACAAACAGGCAGGTTCTTAGCTGTAGGCACGTGCAATCATGGCAGCTGTGGCCCATGCCTCATTAAGAACCCTATAAAAAGGACAACCTCCCAGGCCTGTGAGAGAGAGAGTAATGCGGAGAAAGGGCTGCATGTGGGATTTGTTTTGGGTCTTGGTTTTAGGGGTTTCCGTCAGTGGAGAAGGTTGGTCTTTTGCTGTTGTTAACATAGGGTTTCCCCAATCTCATCTGAAAAGGGTTAGTGTTGATACATGTTTTTGTTTTAAGAGCTCAACTCTGAGATATCTGATTCTACATACCAAGGTCTTGATTTTAGTATTTTAGCTAAATTATACTCTCTGAAGCCCTGAGGCTTTCCTGCCAGTTGTGTAATTAATCTATTTTTTTGATACAAGGCCTAATTCAACACATTGTACACTAGTGGCACCTGCTGCAATGGAAAATGTTCTCAGTGTGTTCTCAAACAGGAGAAAATTTTTATGTTTGATTTTTTGGAAAGAGATATTTCAGCAACTTCACAGCTCAAAATTCACATTTCTCTATTACAATCTCTCAACACTCAACCAACGAACTAACGACAACCC
The DNA here is from genome assembly GCA_029692085.1 of Gymnothorax javanicus. Classification (NCBI taxonomy): domain Eukaryota; kingdom Metazoa; phylum Chordata; class Actinopteri; order Anguilliformes; family Muraenidae; genus Gymnothorax; species Gymnothorax javanicus. The sequence goes on from CM056195.1 coordinate 44,002,648, forward strand.
ACTAGTTAAAAGGGGTCTCACTTCTTTCTATGAAGAACCTGACACTTCGAACAAACCACTTGCTTGTTTCTACAGAAAGCAAGAGCTCATTTGGCAGTTTTCGCGCTCTTAAAAATGATCCAGTCCTCAGCAGAAACTAGTCTAACTGCTTGATAGACACTTTGGAGCCTCAGTATGAAACATAATATCAGACCTTAATTGAATACCCTGATAATTTAATTAGCTGAATCTGATGTTATAACACTAACCGCTTTGGCGCTTTGTGGGTAGGGTTAGACGACCCTATTTTAAGTTTGTTCTTTTGTGCTTTTAAAAGTACTATAAAAGGGCCTCAGGCTGCCTTTCTGGACCATTCTACCATGGGCGACCCCAATCCAGCACTGCACAATGTAGTTATAGAGTCATCCAATCATCCTTAACCTGCAAATTTAGTGTCCCCACCTATTGGTAAGGGTACCTCTGCCTCCTAGTTCCTTCTCGTTGATGTATTTGGGTATGTGTGTGTGTGTGTGTGTGTGTGTGTGTGTGTGTGTGTGTGTGTGTGCACGCGTGCGTGCATGCCTGCGTCTGTCTGTGTGTGTGTGAGTTTGTCAGCATGCTTCTCTGCTCTTTGGCAACCATCCTGCCCTCAGAAGAGACCTGACAGCCAATGAGCTACTTCCATGGCACTCCACTCCACTCACCTGCTCCTTATTATTTGTAATAAATTATGAACTCAAGCCCAAGTTTTCCAAGTGTTGCCACACTTTTTTTTAGTTATCTTAGAAGATCAGATTTATTTAAAGCAAGAGCACCCGGAGAACTCATACTTCTGCCACGGCCCAACTGTCCCCCACATGTCTGAGATACATAGGGGTAGCATTATTATGTACCACCACACAAGTAAATAGTAATGTGGAAAATGGCCTTGTCTCTCAATGCTGAAGAGTCCTTTAAAAATTCCTGAATCCAGGATTTGATCCAGATCACTTCCAAAATGAAATCACTCCTAAATTGGGCCAATACACCTCTGGTAAAAAAAATTCATAAAAATCTGTCCATAACTTTTTCCGTAATGTTGCTAATAAACAAACGAACAAACAAACACACCCACGAATCGAGGGTAAAACATAACCTTCTTAGTGGAGGTAAATACTGTATTATAAGTTGGCTGTAATCATGCAGTAGGTGGCGGCGTATGCTCTTTTAAAGTTGTCGCAATCTGCCACATAAATCCAAAGAAGGAAATGTATTTTCATCCCAAGATTGTTTTTTTGTTTGTTTGTTTGTTTTATTTATTTATTTGTTTATTTATTTTTTGCTGCAAGGAATTATGTGTAGTTTTTGGAATCTAATTTGGATCACAGATGAGTAGGGCATGGAATGGAGTTTATGGTGGTACAGTGAACTGGAAAATGAAAAAAATTAGTTGAAATAGAGAATGACGAAGGCATGAACACTGCTGGAATGAAAGTTGAAGGAAAGTGGAAGTGAATCATATTTTTAGTGATGCCCATGGAGTGCAGAGATTGGTAAAGAAGGAGATTGGATGTGTCAAAGCAGTGAGGGTACAGTATCTTGGACAAGGATGATAAATGAGATGCAGGAAAAAGCAGATGATGGAGAAACAGAGGAGTGAACAACTAAAAATTTGAATATTTAGTGATTCAAGGGCAGTGTGTTTGCACTGGGAGGTAAAAACACAAGTGAAGGTGATTAGTGGGGTTCACCTTTCTTTGGAGGCTGATTGTTTCCTAGATGTAGAGTTTAAGGGGTGAGGAGGCTGAAAGACCACAGGCACAGAACTAAGTAAGGGACTGAATCTGTTATATTAGAATTTGTTGCTGAGCCGCTAGAAAATACATTTTTTGACAATTATAGGCTGAGGGCATAAAAAAGGGCACCATTAAGGTGTTGCTGGTATCAGCAATATGGCAATGTGACGCCGGTTTGTTGAAAGGGGATAAACGTGTGTAAGGCACAGAAAAGAAGGATACATAGAAGAAGAATGCAAGCTGTTTTTATAAATGGCTTCTTGTGAAGTCCTGGGAAATCACAAAGTGAGAGAGGGAAAATGGAATTGTGGTGGAAAGAACGAGAGTGCATCTCAAGGTGTCTTACGCGGAAGCAACAAAATGTGTGTCGCCAGAGAAAAGGAATTGGCAAGTAAGAGCAGGACAGTGCTGGCACAGTGGGTATACAACAATGGGACAAGAATATTGTATATTTTAATAGGTTTCTAGCATGTATTGCAACTGTCATCAATGTTCTTGCAAAATGGAAAATGAATCAGGGAGAATAAGGGTGGTGGTAAAGTCATCAGTCAAGTTCTTGCAAATAACAGGGGAGACAGAATTCAGGGTATTTTGGAGAAAGGTTTTGGTGAGAAACAGAAGCCCTGTGAATTAGAGATATAGCTGAGAGAGTGGGTCCGGATGAGGTAATGCTTATGTTTTTTTTTTTTTTTGTAAATATCAAGATCTAAAAAAGATTAGGATTGAATACAATGTTCACTGTTGGTGGGAATAATGCTCATCTTGGCTTGTTTTCCACCATTAAAACCCATAACAATGAAAGTTTATGCAAAATCCTTGCCTAGGTCAAACTCCTGTTTCTTTTTTTGTTATTTTTTCAGCTCAGTCAGGTATTCCTGCTCATGGTTTTCGGCCTTGACAGTATTTTTGTTTTGTCTGCATGATAGCCCATGTTGCCTGACATTGCTTGTTTTTTTTCCCCTTTATTTGATCATTGCCTTGAAATTTTATTAACATTGTCTGGCCGTCTTGTATTCTTAGACTGTTTTTTTTTTTTTGCTGACCAATTTGTGCTTATACGGTTTAGGCCATGGCCTGCTTTTTATTAAAACTCATTGAAGAGTCTCCTGTTGCCACAGAGTCTGCTTCTGAGTCCACTCTCACCAACCCTGATACTTCCTGCTCCCATAAAGGGGTCTTCAGGGTAAAGTGTAGAAATAACCATAATAATGTAAAAACTAAGAAGTAAACATACTCAACGTGATTATAACCTCATAAAATGGAGTATTTTGATAAAAATTTACATGGTTGCCATGGAAACGGCACTTTAATGACAAAATCTGAAAATATTTTGGGGCATTGATATTTCAATAACCCATGGTCAGATTTTACTCAAATTAGTCTCATATGAAAGGTTTAAGATAGTTCTATGAAATGAGATAGGATTTTTTTGTTTGGAACATTTATGAATATTTAATGAGCTCTGTTATGTAACCATAATGAAAATCGCTATCATCAACTTGCTTCGTTTTCAAAATTAACCCCCTGGGGATGCACCTCTCTATAAAATCCTATGTCATTTCATAGATCTTCAACAGATACAACTTCAGTCCAAATTTCAAGTCAATCAGATGAATATTAATGATTTTATGAATGCCACAAGGTTGAAAATCAGTCAAAATTGTGATTTTTGATAATTTGCATTTAAAGTCACAAGTAACAATTGAGGCAGAGAAAAAACATAGAGTCTTGGTGTTTACTGGCATCTCACTGCATTCCTTTATTTATTTTATTTATTTTTTGTGAAAATCAAAAATATTGAAATTTATTACCCTGATGACCCCTTAAAAAAACAAAACAATGGCCACGATTACGGGACCTAGCTGTTCAGGTTTAGGCTCAAATTAAAATAGCAACTCATGGCACCAACTATAGGGCTCTAGACATAAATTAGAGGCACAGTCACCTGTGTATATTATGAATTTGCCTTCGAAGAATCTGCATAAGCAGTTTTTTTTTCTCTTTTTTTCAATTGAGGTGGAGTTCGATGCTGCATTTGACCTGCAAGCTGGTTTTACAAGAGCAGTTGATCCTTTTCGTGGCCTGATTAGTTATGTTTTACCTAGAAATTTCCATTGAATCTGCCACACTGATCATTGAAAGCTATTCCTTGATGAAATGTAACTCCAGTAATGTATCTTGTGTGCTGGGCTTCAATACATATGTGGTTAATTTTTTAAGAAAAATGACCCCTTTAAAGCATTGTTCTTGATCAGTTCAGTGATGCCCCGAACAGGTTAACCTGAGATTTTTGATGTTGTGTTTGCATTAGGCTTATAGAGGTAACACTGCTTTAGAATGGACTCATTCGCAATTTACAGCAATTATTGAAATATGTCAACCAAAGGACCTTTGACAGAAATCAACAAAATCCATCTCAGTGATTGTAATAATGAAGCACTTGCCTGGTATCTGACCGGCTATGCCATCAAGCTATTCGATCAGCTGTATGTCAGCTGTTTCAGTTTCAGAGTCTCCTGATTACACTATACTGTCACCTGACTTCAACTTGTCAATCAATCGCTTGATCATCAAGTCTGAGGAAGCTTCTCGCCATACTCGCTTCACAAACCCACCACCACCCAGTTCCTCCTGTTTAGTATACATTCATTGTGTGTCAGTTGAGTTGCACCGATCTAGAACAATCTGTCTTCTTTGGTGTCATTGTTGCTGTTGGCTTCGTTTGTTGGCTTTGGAGGAGTCTCAGCCTTTGGTTCCATGTCTGTACAGGCAAAAAATCTCCTAGGGCTAGAACTGAGCCATGCCGCCAAACTCAATGTATGTTTGCATGCTGTTAAATAAACTATTTTGACGCAGTGAACCTGTCAGAAATATTAGTTAATGCAATGTTTATTTCCATAGCCAATGAACTGCTGATTTTGTTGAGATTCAGGCGAATTTCTTTTGTGTAATATGGCCCCTCAGATAAGCCTGATTTTTTTTTTTTTTTGTGGACGGTCGATGGTTTGATTATAAAAATCTTAAATATCTAGATCCCTGAACCAATTTTTTTTTTTTTTTTCTGGAGCCTCTGGAAGAGTCAATTTCTTGACAACCAAAATTTGTCTTCAAAAAAATTAGGTTTTGAAATGGAAATATCTTAATGCACCGCTGACTGCCCAGCTTCAGTTTGAGTGATTTCAATCTTCCATGGAAGGAGTTCTGGAAATTTGATAAATTTCAGTGAACAGTCACAGGCATCACCCAAAAAAAAAAAAAAAAAGAAAAAGAAAAGAGGGAAAATTTGATACTATCCTATATCACCCACTGCCTGAATCTTTAAAAAATTGCCTCTTAAATATGATCCTGTATGTATGTCATGTGACTGACCATTTTTTTTCCACTGTGACTTATTGATGAGTACTCTCCAGAGTTCACTTCATGTCTGTGCTTGGAGATATTCTATGATACTCAGTAAGCACCATTAAGGTTATCTTCACTTTATGGGTACCCTCAAGGTCCTTGCCCATACAACCGCGAGCCTGTGTGATCATCAATGATCTTTCCCCATCGAAATCCAAACATTTTACATCACTTTTAGCAGGGTTTGAGAGATTAAGAGGGGCAGGAATGAGACACAAAGCAAGTAAACCTCAGAAACAAAAATCTGATGTAGATCAAACAGCAGAAAACACTAATTAACACTTGTAACCACTATACAAATGCATTTCACACCATTCATAAGTTATTAAAATGTATTTTTTTGTTGTTGTTTTGCATCAATTGTAAAATCATCAACATGAGAGTCTCACAGTGAACGCCGCACAGTGGATGCTGCTTGGCTCTATTATTAGATATATCTGAAGCAATCTTAAATTACAGTTTTGAGGCTGACTTTTGCAGTAGCAAGCAATAAACAGAAATTCAGTTTAAGCAATCGATCATATGCAAGCCTTGCCCAGTGGCATTAGTCAGCAACAATATTCATAAGGCCCTTTAGCTATATTTATTCACAACAGCCACTAAGGGCAACGACAATGATTTTAAGCCGCATCCTTTAATATCAGCCATTATTTGTATGTAGACGGGGCTAACATGGGCTATAGCCATTTTTATCAATTGCTTCATAATGGCCCAGGCTGTTTGGCATGGGTAAACAGCTGACTTATAATAGTTGGTTAAAAAGTACTTTCACAATGCAGAACGGAACTACTGAAATGTTGAATTAGAAATGAATGCAGATGAAACACAAAAACATCAGCTCATTCTCTCACATACACAGGAGAAATATGGACTCAGAGGTGGTGTGTAAACAGAATAAATCGACAATGTCAGTGCAGATAAATATGACCCCATGAGCACAACGATTGGCCTCCTCTCGGTTGTCAGCTTGTTGGAGTAATGAGGCGAAGCCTCACACTCCAGCTGGAGAGGTGTCTCTCCATCTCACCTGTTATCTTGATTTGTTTGGGGATTTTTCGCCGTTTCAAGGCTGCTGTGAGTCTGCCAATGATGAGATGAAAAGGGCTGTTAAATTGAGTGCTCTCCTTTAGATTACATACAGTAAACAGCTTGAAACCATCATAAGGGGACCATGAAGCAGACAGTGAGCTCTTCATTCATAATGCCACGCCTCACCTTTCAGCCATTCAGTTAAGGCCGTTTTATACTTGTAAGACGTCTGTTGACAGGCGACTTAAGAAAAGAGTCGGACGACAGATGCTTTTATGCTTAAACGAAGTGTGAAACAACATCTGCGGCACAAGCTGTCATCTCAGTGGTAATACGTATTTATTGTTTGATAACAATATGATCTTTTTGTGAATGCTATTGTATTGAATTTTTATATCCATGACAACCACTAAAATCTGTCCATCAAGCCAATGAAAATTACAAGACAACCAACAACAGTGTCTGTGACATTGCAAATAATTTACAACTGCAAGGCACTTTTATCTGTCTCTCTGACATCATTTTGGTCGTTGCACACTGTTGACAGGCACATCTTACATATAATACAACCTTTAGGAGACCGATCTTCATCGCACCTCCTCACCACTTACGGAGAAAGGGTGAAGCATGTGATGGTTTGTGCTGATTTATCTTTGTGAATAATACAATTATGGAACGTTGGTCTCAAATGAATCAGATGATGCAAACAGCTATGACACTCCAGGGCAAGACTACAAGAGGATGTGCCTCTGGTGCTCATTTTCTAGGTGCTGGCATATCAGTGCTGCAAGACAGGCTGGCCTTGCCGCATACTCTATCTGAATCTAAAATCCAGATTTCTTTTAATGGAAAAAGTCATGGAAAATGCTCTTCTGTGAAATCTTCAGCAAAGCTGCATCTACTTGGCCAATAAAACTCCAGATGGAATAAAATGGCTGACACGAAGATAAGAAAAATGAGTTCAGTTAACCCTTTTTGATTTTATTGATACCAGTAAGTAGCATCACCTTAAGTGCAAAGGTATCCCTCCCATTTTCCCCAATTCAGTCTCTGTTTACCGATTATAGTAGGACAGAAAGTGGGAATGTGTGGTTGATAAGTGATACAGGCCACACTGCCACTGGAGCTCACAGTGATAGTTATTAACCGGAGCCAGCACACCCGGCCATGAGGGGCAAACAGTGAGCGGGACACTCAGGAAAGGATGATGGCAAAGAACCCCAGAAACAAGCATAACGCAGCCCAGAGCATTCTGTATTGTGTGAGAACACAGTGCAGGAAATGGTGTGCCACCCAGTGGCACAAATGCAGTAGCATTGAGCAAGGAGGCCTACTAGTGGTCATTCACTGGACGTCCTGTCAAACTAGTTGGCTTTCTTATCATCGAGTGTCTTACCTTATGAGTATAACCTTAAATATATCATTATGTGTGTATGTGTATGCGCGATACAAAGTTTATTCTTAGTTTAATCTAAAATAGAAATTTTTTGCTGTGATGACACTGTAATTCCTACACCATCCACTCAATTTCTGATGTGTTTACCCTAAAACCGAAGCGGAGTGTCCTCTCTCTGAACTCGTATTTAGTATTCAATTTCAACTTCAATATATTTAGTTTGACAACTTAAATAATAATAATGTTGTCAATGGCCAAACATTTATAGACCTAACAATACATTAATTTCAGCCATCCAGGCCTCAAGTGCATTCCAAAAAAATTTTTGGCATGGGGCAATTTAGGACTAGTAATGAGGTAAAAAATTTGAATGATGATATGATTTAAAACAGCTGAGGTCAACTGGTGATTTGATACCAACGCCGCATCCAAGAAAGGCCTTGTTCTTCAAGAGCAAAGATGAGCTGAGGATCATCAATTAGCCCACAAATGAGGGAGAAAATCATTGAAAGGTTCAAAATTAATGTTTCTTCAAGAAAGATAGGAAGGTATTTGGACATTTAAATTAACCCTCCGGTACATAACATTACTAAAACATTCAAGGAATCTACTCTTGCAGGATGAATGGGACAAAATTTAACCTAAACCTTGACCACATAACCCAATAAAACCTGTGGACCAATAGATGAGTCCCATAAATGCAGCTGCTGTATTCAAACCTGTTGAACTTCAGGCCTAGTTAAAATTCTAGTGAAGATCCGGAGGTCTCCAATGATCCTAAATATGTCCTGTTGAATTAAAGGGAAATGTGTTTAAAATTACACTTAAAAATATTGGTATTTTCCATTTGATGTAGTGCTGTGGTCATAAAAACATGGCGTCCTGGGCTTGAATATTCTCTCTCAATATAAGTGAAATATAGCTTCAGTGACACAATCCAACCAGCAGATACAGAATATGTATGCGACATTGTCCAACAATATATTTATAAAAAAAACTTTTTCGAACTGTGAGCCTGCTGAGGTAAAACCGGTGAACACAGTTAGAGTTTAATAGGTTAATCACTTGGTGACTTCCCTTAACATTTATCAAGTGTTGTGAAATGGAATGGCAACAAATTGGTTAATACTTTACTGTCCCAATTTTTTTTAAGTATTTGGCTAGTACTAAAATTGAAACATTGTTTGTTTGAAAAAAATCATTGAGATTCATGTTGCAAAACATCAAATAATGTGACGGTGCATTGTTTTCAACTTAATACAGATCAAAGATCATTTAGAGGGTAGCCGAACTGACTAGGTTTTGGAGGTCACTTTGCCGAAATTCAAGGACTCATAAGGGCAGTTGTATGTGGGGACTAAAGATCAATTTTTAGGGCGTATGAAGCTATGGCAGGCAGAGGCATAGCAATCAACTTATTACATTGCCTCCTACCAAGTTGTATGTCTATTTTCCGGATCGGATTCCGTATGCAATTTACTATTGTATACAGCCTGAATAACAACCGTATGCTATCCAGCTGTTTTAATGGATGGCAACCTGTGTAAGTCTGTGTATATGTATTAAATGCCTTAAAATGTTAAATGCAATTTAAGTCACATTTAAATTTCTTTGTGACATAGCCAACAATTTTTAAATTGATTTAAAAATGTAATTGATCATGCTTTTTTCATTAAATGTTTATTATTAGACATTTTGCAGTTCAGACTGTTGCATCTACCATAGTTATACATAATCTTTTAATTTTAAAAAAAGGAATGGCAAGGCTAGCTACCTGAAGTAAGTTTTCTCTGCAGAATATACAAATTTTAAATTTGTATTCAGATTGGTAAATGACTTGGTCAGTCATTCTGGTTTTGAAAAATCTCTGCTGTTACTTTAGCAGTATGCTTTAGATCACTTCTTTGATGTAGCATGAAGAACCCTCAAAGATATATCTTGTCTACTCACATTTTTGCAGCACCTGATGTCTGTGCTTGAAGCATACTTCACCTTAGTTTTTTTGGTGTTAAGTTCTTGGCATAAACTTGAAATACGTGCATGTATTTTTAACGGATTTGCTTTAACTTGTTCTTGCTTAACTGAAGCTAGTTCCTTGATGTGGTCCTGTGACTAGAACTGGAAAATAAAAGGGCATTTTCCTAATATGGGTAGAGAAAAAGTGTTTTACGCCTACCAAAATAGGACAAGGGATAGGTTTCCAGGTTGTGGTCAAGCTGGATCTGCCTCATGTTGACCTCTGATTGGCTTTCTTTATTCTGGCTGTCTCACAGTCCAGGAGGAGCAGGATAACCTCCAGATGCCTTTGATAGCCTTTGAAGGCCAGACACATTAACAGTTCCCAGAGTCAATCACCCAGAGGACTGCTGCCCATATTACCTGTGACCCACATTTTGATACTGAGCAGAACTGTGGAATTTAGAATATAGTGTGCAGCAGAAATACCCTAAAACAGCATCACAAGGTGTAAATTATGCCAAAATATGCATCAGAGACCATTTACTTATATAGACTGAACAGGTAGAATATTTTTTTATGATGTGTCTACCCATGTCTCACATGACAGAAAACAAGTAGCAGTGAAATTATTACAAAAAATACTCTCAATTTTATTGAACGCCTCTCATCACGATTTAACACAGGATAACATAAAGTTTTTGAGCATAAGTCTAGAAACTATTGTCCCGTATGTGAAAGAAAAATGAATTGCCCTGCTGGACGAGGGTAACCTTAACCACACACAAAATACAGACTGCATCCAGGGCCAGAAGTTCGAGGTAAGGAAAATGAGAGTCCTTCCCATGTATTACTCTGGATTTGCAAATGTGCAAAACTCATCAGACATAAGTACAACTAATTACTGAAATTAGTCGGCTGAATTCATCGGTTGGAGGAAACACATGACAGGACTTTTACTGTCTGGCCCGGGACTTTCCACGTCTGAGTGAACCCCTTGTCTAGCTTCAAATTGCCCAGCTGTAATGGATTCCGACCTGCTGCTCACTATTATTTCCAAAGACTAGCTTTATGGAAATTCACTATTTCTGTACTGTCCACACTGTCTTACCTCTCTCTCTCTCTCTCTCTCTCTCTCTCTCTCTCTCTCTCTATCATTCTCTCCCCCTCCTTCTCCCTCAATCTCCCTGGCTTCCCTAGTTTCTGACCTAGATCTATTTTAGTTTGACCCTGGGTTCACTGACGCTCTTTCTCAAAATCAACCCAATACGAGGAAACCAAGAGCCTTAGTGAACCTCAATGTCTAGCTTGCACTGCCCTCTATTGGTTAATGACTGTAATTACAAATTTCAACTTAAACATCTTCCAGAATAAGACACTTGACTTGTTATTCAATTGACATATATCACAGGATGTGCAACCCTGGATGTGTATGTATACAACAGCACAGAACATTGAATATTGGAATGACCATGTACAATAATCAAGTCAGTGTTGTGAGTGCAGCAACCTCGCAAGTGCATCATGCAGCGGTCGCATGCACGCAGTATTTGCTGCGAAGACCTGCACATGCTATGTAAATTGCAATATATGGAAGTATGTTTCATTTTTACCAGGATGAAAAGTATGTAAGGTTAATTGATCCCAGAGAAAGTGTTTTTATAGTGTGTGCCTATGCAGTGCTTGCCGCAAACCTGTGAGGTAGGACAGGATGGGTATCAGTTTGTGATGTAAGCCTATGCATACATATCGTCATTATCACCACCTGTACATTACAGCAATGCTAAGCCTTTAGTGTAACTGAGTGTAACTGAGATCTCATGAACTGAGCATCGCCTTAGTGTCTGTGTCAAGTTCTCACCCTCCCGGTGAGCTGGTCCCTTTCACTGTAACCCAATGCTGCCCAACACTTTCATATAAACATTGTAAACATGGTGACAGATGCTTTTTATAAACAATAAGAAACACTGAGAACAGGTCTTGCTCTGCTAGGAACGGAGAGTTATGAACTACTTGGAAAGGCGTTAAGGTTTCAAACATCTGATGGACGCTGCGGTGATTAAAATATTGTAATTTATTTATGTACAAGTAAATAAATATAAAGCTTTTTTTTACAACTTTGCATATGATGTTGAATGTGATTCAATTGCAATTTCTCAATGATAGCAGGCACCCTTGGTCATATTTAGTACACGTACGCTACACTGATGGGGGACAAATTAAAGGAAAAAAACCAGAATAAATGCTTGGACAAGCATAATAAATACAGATGCTTCTGTTCATTTTATTGGCATGGTATGGGCCCACTCGTCCTCTTAA